>OY997274.1:458738188-461595688 GCA_963921465.1 Triticum timopheevii
CACACTGAATAGGCCCCCTTCGAGGCCCTCTCCAGGAGGACTGCCCCCTTTTTCCGGCGGGAGGGAGGGGGGCGCCAGCGCGGGCGTCGAAGATGCCATCTCACCCACTCTCTGTCTCCGTCGCCGCCAGATCACCAAAGCGGTCGCGGGAGCCCCTGGGGGGATTTTTTTCCACAAGTGGTGCAAAAACTTGCCTTTGATATGTGGAACCCCTTTTAAATGCTAAGGAAAGAAGATTGGCAAAAGCTGAAGACTCTTCATTTCAATTTTAGTGATCCAAAATCACGTTTAGTTCATAGGAAAGCCAATACTATTGAAGGGGATGAGGTGTTGCTTAATGGTCTACTTGCTCAAATGCTTAGTGATATTGCTCCAAAACCATCAGCCACTTTCTCCATTCAAATATTTCCAAAACCCGAATACCAACTCGGCCCCACCGATATTTCCTACCCGACGCCACCGAGTTCATTTAACATAGCCACTGCTTAAACCCTAACAGTTTGGTCTCACCGATACGGATCTCGATCTCACCGAAATGGCCTTGCCAACTCTCTGTTTCTTGTTGCACTTCTTTCATTCTCACCGAAACTTGCAATCGGTCTCACCGAGATGGCTTGACCAACTCTTTGTTGCCTTATTGCTTCACTTCAGTCTCACCGAGTTGATGCAATCAGTGCCATCGAGACGAGGTTTGCCCTAAGCCCTAGCACATTAGTCCCACCGGGTTGTTCCAGTTGGTCCCACCGAGATTCCTAACGTTCACATTTTTGAACTGGTTGGTGCCACCGAGTTTCACCATTCTGTACCACCGAGATGAGTCAAATGTGTGTAACGGTTGGATTTTGTGTGGAGGCCATATATACCCTTCCACCACTTCTCCATATGTGAGAGAGCCATCAGAACGTGCCTACACTTCCATCATTAATTTTCTGAGAGAGAACCACCTACTCATGTGTTGAAATCAAGAGATTCCATTCCAACCATTTGAACCTTGATTTCTAGCCTTCCCCAAGTTGCTTTCCACTCAAATCCTTCTTCCACCATAGCGAAATCTGCAAGAGAGAGAGTTGAGTGTTGGGCAGACTATCATTTGAAGCACAAGAGCAAGGAGTTCATCATCAACACATCGTCTATTTCTTTTTGGAGAGTGGTGTCTCGTAGATTTGTTAAGTGTCGCTTTGGAACCTCCGACATGTTGTGGAGTTGAACCAAGAAGTTTGTAAGGGCAAGGAGATCGCCTACTTCGTGAAGATTTACCTGAGTGAGGCAAGTCCTTCATGGAAGATGGCCATGGTGGGATAGACAAGGTTGCTTATTCATGGACCCTTCATGGCTGGAGCCCTCCATGGACTCGCGTAGCCATTACCCTTAGTCGGTTGAAGTCTCCATCACCGTGGACGTACAATAGCACTACCTATCGGAACCACACCAAAACTCTCCGCGTCTCCATTGCGTTTGCACACTCCAATCCCATCCCTTTACTTTCTTTCTAATTGCATGCTTTACCCTTTCCGCTGCTTATACTCTTTGTCACATTCAGGGCTCCGCAGACCCGAGAAGGTTCGAACACTGGGGCGTGTGTGAAGATCTCAACCTCTCAAGTCTCTGCTCGCCACCCAACAACCTAGCTTCTCCAAGCATATGTGAGCTGGGAAGGAGAAGATGAAAACGCTAGTTTACCCAGGTTCGGTCCACCTTGTAATGTAAAACCCTACTCCTGCTTTGTGGTGGATTGGAGTCGCGAGGAGGCTGACGATGAACTGGTATAGTGGTTTGAGCGGCCTCGCAAGGGCTCAAGAGATTATGGTTGAAAGGATCCGCCCCCCTCTATGGTGGTGGCTGGCCTCCCTTTATATTAGGCCCGACCCTCTTCCTTTATAGCTGAGGTGGGAAGGGATTCGACAACGGCCAATTTTGAAATGGGGCAAGTAGTACATTTTATCTTGACGAAAGGTAGTATTTGCCTACAAAGCTTTGGGACATGATGCATTGGTGGGCTCGACGATGACATCCGTCCCGTCGAGCCCGTGGTCTCGGTCTTGTTGCACTAGAATGGAAAGCTTTCAGGTCTTCGTCGGGAACCCACGCATGTCCTTGCTCCCTTTGCACTAAAGAGGAAACTGTCTCCTCTGTGCCCGCTGGCGCCCGCCTGGCCATGATCGTCATGGCTCACATTATCATAGCCTCGTGAGGCTAGGTACCTTCATAGAAATCTCTGCTCCTTGGGAGGCAGCCTAAGGAGGTCGCTCCTCTGGAGGTCTTGGTGTCGCCCGCCTCGCGAGGCCAGGGGGCCTTCGCGAGGGTCTTGTCTTGGAGGCCTTGCCGCTGGGCCATACCGGGACGTTGATGGGGCCATGCTATGGGCCATAGTCAAGAAGCACTGGGTAGCCCCGATCCTAGGATGCCGACGGTAGCCCCCGGGCCCAAGGTGCACTCGGGCTGGCTTCGAGGCGAAACAAGGGGCTAGGGTGAAGCACCGCGGCCCCCAACCACCTGCGGACCAAGCTTGACGTGTGGTGTTTGATGGGACGTGAATGCCTCTACTCCCCTACGTCGCCTTGGCAACTGCCCAGGCTGACAAAAGACTGGCGCCCATCTCTGAGCCGTCATTTCTTCCCCTTGCCTTGCTCCATATGCCCTTCTCTCGGCCGAAAGCTCTTCCAGATCCAACTGCAACTTCGCCCCCTTTCTTCTCCTACTCTGACACCGGCGACCCCTCGAATGGCGCCCGGGAAGTCGAAGCCCACGGTGCAGGTCGCAAGATCCTCCTCCTCCCTGATACGTCTCCATCGTATGTATAATTTTTGATTGTTCCATGCCAATATTCTACAACTTTCATATATTTTTGGCAAATTTTTATATTATTTTTTGGACTAATGTATTGATCTAGTGCCTAGTGCCAGTTCCTGTTTGTTGCATGTTTTTTGTTTCGCAGAAAATCCATATCAAATGAAGTCCAAACACGATAAAAACATACAGAGATTTTTCTGGAATAGATGTGATTTTTGGGAAAAAGAATCAACGCGAGACAATGCCCAAGGGGCCCACAAGCCCTAGGAGCGCACCTCCTACCCTGGGTGCGCCTGGGAGACTTGTAGCCACATCGTAAGGCGGTTGGTGCCCTTCTTCAGCCACAGAAATATAATATCCGGATAAAAACCATGTTAAAATTTGAGCCCAATCGGAGTTACGGATCTGCGGGAATTTAAGAAATAGTGAAAGCCCAAAATCTAGGAGCGCAGAAAAAGAAGGAAATAGAGAGAGAGAGAGAGATCCAATGTCGGAGGGGCTCCCGCCCCTCCGCCGCCATGGAGGCCATGGAACAGATGGGAAACCCTTCTCCCATCTAGGGGAAGGTCAAGGAAGAAGAAGAAGGAGGGGGCTCTCTCCCCCTCTTTCCCGGTGGCGCCGGAACGCCGTCGAGCCCATCATCGTGATGGCGATCTACACCAACAACTTCACCGCTGTCGCCAACAACTCTCTCCCCCTCTATGCAGTGGTGTAACACCTCTTCTCCCGCTGTAATCTCTACTTAAACATGGTGCTCAATGCTATATAATATTTCCCAATGATGTATGGATGTTTGAGTAGATCCGTTTTGTCCTATGGGTTGATTGATGATCATGATTGGTTTGAGTTGTATGTTTTATTATTGGTGCTGTCATATGGTGCTCCCCATGTCGTGCAAGCGTGAGGGATCCCCGCTTTAGGGTTTGCAATATGTTCATGATTTGCTTATGGTGGGTGGCGTGAGTGACAGAAGCACAGACTCGAGTAAGCAGGTTGTTTGTGTATGGGAGTAAAGAGGACTTGATACTTTAATGCTATGGTTGGGTTTTACCTTAATGGTCTTTAGTAGTCCAATCATAAGTGCATATGATCGAAGTAGAGAAAGTATGTTAGCTTATGCCTCTCCCTCATATAAAATTGCAACAATGATTACCGGTCTAGTTATCGATTGCCTAGGGGCAAATAACTTTGTTGTGACAAAAAGCTCTCTACTAAAACTAATTTAGTTGCTTCTTTATCTAAACAGCCCCTAGTCTTTATTTATGTGCTCTTTATTATCTTTCAAACCTATCCTACAACCCCTACAAAGTACTTCTAGTTTCATACTTGTTCTAGGTAAAGCGAACGTTAAAGCGTGCGTAGAGTTGTATCAGTGGTGATAGAACTTGAGGAATATTTGTTCTACCTTTAGCTCCTTGTTGGGTTTGACACTCTTACTTATCGAAAGAGGCTACAACCAATCCCCTACACCTGTGGGTTATCAAGACCTTTTTCTGTTGCCGTTTCCGGGGAGCAATAGCATGGGATGAATATTCTCATGTGTGCTTGTTTGCTTTATCACTATGTAAAAAAAATTCTGTTCTAAGTTGTTCTCTATCTTTTTCTATGGATATGGAACATGAAATACCAAAAAAATTAGGTGTACTTGCTACTCATGGAGATGGGGTACCTCCTAAAACCTCAATGCTCGTTATGTGAAAAATATTAAACACTACTTTGATAATCCTAAGAAAACCCTGTTCAACTTGATAATGGGAGACACGTTGGATCAACGTGAATACTTTAGGATTATCGCTTGACTCAAAAGGGGAAACTATTATGGGATCAAATTCATATGTTGCATTGGTATGCTCGGAATTTATGATTGAGATATGATTATAATTATGGCTCTAGGATGAAGGCTCCACACCTTCCCCTTTCATGTAAATTTAATGATAATGAAACCTTGGATTCTTATGCTAATGGTATATATGATTACTATGTTGTGGAACGAATAGAAGAATTCGTTGCTTTTAAGGGTGCTTATGAAATTGAATCTTTGTTTGAAAAGTATGAAAATCTTGATGATGTTGTTTACAGACCTGAAAATTTTGCTATACTTAAATATTGCTATGAGAATTATGAATATAATGCCAATATTAATGTGTTTATTGAGAAAGTCTCCGCTGTCCAAGAAGAGACTAATATTTTGCAGTAATCTATGGAAGGAGAAACTGATGACACTATGAGCTCATTAGATGAAAAACACGATGAGGAGAGCGGAGAACAAAACAAGGAAGAGCGGATTGATCACCCGTGCCCACCTTCTAATGAGGTAACTCTTTATCCCATACATTGTTTAATTTCCCTTCGTCCTTACCGAAGGATGAATGCTATGATCCCTTAGATTCATTTGAAATATCCCTTTTTGATGAACTTGATGCTTGCTATGCTTGTGGCCATGATGTCATTTTGAATTATGCTTATGGAGATGAACTTCATATAGTTCCTTATGTTAAGAATGAAATCGTTGCTATTGCACCCACACATGATAGTCCTATTATCTTTTTAAATTCTCCCAACAACACTATATTAGAGAAGTTTGCACTTATTAAGGACTATATTAAGGGGTTGCATTCTGCTTTTGCACATGGTGATTTTGATAAATATAATATGCATGTGCTTGCTGCTCCTACCTGCAATTATTATGAGAGAGGAACTACATCTCCGCCTGTCTATGTTTCCAATGATAAAATTGCAAGAAACTGTTTGTACTATGCATTGGCCTTTACTATGTGTGCATGGATTTTTCTTTTATGACATGCAGATGCATAGGAAGAGAGTTAGACTTCATTGTTGCCTGATATATGTTACTTTGTGCTCACTACTAAATCACAAATCATTGTTAATTAAAATTGGCTTTGATATACCTTCGGATCCGGGTGGATCCACTACTTGAGCACTATATTCCTAGCTTAATAGCATTTTTTAAGAAAGCGCTGCCAGGGAAACAACCCGGAAGTTTTAGAGAGTCATTTTATTCTGTTGTGTGCTTTTATAAAATTAAAAAAAAGGGGAACTTAAAAACTTTTTCAAAAAGCAAAGTGAAAGTAAGACGGATGAGCACCGTTGAAGTGGGGGAGCTCCTTGAACTTTGTTCTTGCCCATGGAAACTTTGCAAATCTTGAATTATAGAAACATTTTAACAAAAACAATTATCCCCTTGTACAAATCCATTGTATTATAAAAATAATGTGCCAAGATTTAACTTTAGGATGATTAGATTGCTTGTTTGGTTTATGCAGTGCAAAAACAGAAACTTTGGCTGTAGTGCATGCTTTTTCAATTTTTACTGGAATGTCAAATGTTTCTGAATTTTTACAAAGTACTGCTATGCAATTTTTTATTTTCTCCTAAGTTTTCAGAATTGTTGGAGTTACAGAAGTATCACTATTGGAATTAGCTTATTTGTCGTCTGCCAACTCTTGGCCGTCTGCTGGCTGACGGCAAAGAAGGTCTTTGCCGTCAGCCACAAGAAAACGGACGACAAAAGAAGTGGCTGATGGCAAACAAGGTCTTTGCCATCCGCTGGCTGACGGCAAAGAATCTTTGCCGTCTGCTAGCAGACGACAAAGAGGTGGGTGGGTCCATTTATTGTTTAACCAACTACAGCCCACCGGCCCCACCTCTTTGCCGACCGTTGGCGGACGGCAAAGAGGCGAGTACGTTAACGGCCGTCCCGCCCCCGTCCTCCGTCTCCGCTCTCACTCTCTCATTCCCTCCCCACCCACACCCACACCCGTGCCGCCGTCGCCGACCCCGTCTGCCGTAGCCGGCCGCCCCGCCGCCCCGCACCCCTCCCCTGCGGCGCCCTGACCTCCACCGCACCCCCGCCGCCCCTTCCACGTCGCCCCGCCTCCCTGCCCATCCGCTCCGTTGCCATCCCCCACCCACACCGGCCCGCGCCGCCGCCACCCCCGTCCGGCGTAGCCGGCCGCCCTGCCGCCCCGCACCCTCCCCGACCTCCACCGCAGCCCCGCCGCCCCTTCCATGTCGGCCAGCCGCGCCGCGGCCGTGTCTGCCTGATACGTCTCCAACGTATCTATAATTTCTGAAGCATTCATGCTATATTACTATGTGTTTTGAATGATTACAAGCTTTATTATATAGTTTTATATTACTTTTGGGACTAACCTATTAACCGGAGGCCCAGCCCATATTGCTGTTTTATTACCTGTTTCAGTATTTCGAAAGGAATATCAAACGGAGTCCAAACGGAATGAAACCTTTGGCAACGTGATTTTTTGGAAGATTTCATCCTGGAGACGTGGAGTCCAAGCCAGAAGATACTCAAGGAGCCCAGGAGATAGGGGGCGCCCCCCCCCTACAGGGTGCGCCCCCTATCTCGTGGACCCCTCGAGCACCCCCCGACCGACTTCTTTTGCCTATATAACCCTATGTAGCCTAAAACCATCGAAAATAAAGATAGATCGGGAGTTCCGCCGCCGCAAGCCTCTGTAGCCACCAAAAACCTCTCGGGAGCCCGTTCCGGCGCCCTGCCGGAGGGGGAATCCATCACCGGTGGCCATCTTCATCATCCCAGCGCTCTCCATGACGAGGAGGGAGTAGTTCACCCTCGGGGCTGAGGGTATGTACCAGTAGCTATGTGTTTGATCTCTCTCTCTCGTGTTCCCTCTATGGCACGATATTGATGTATCCTGAGCTTTGCTATTATAGTTGGATCTTATGATGTTTCTCCCCCTCTACTCTCTTGTGATGAATTGAGTTTCCCTCTTGAAGTTATCTTATCGGATTGAGTCTTTTATGAGAACACTTGATGTATGTCTTGCCGTGCTTATCTATGGTGACAATGGGATATCATGTGCCACTTGATGTATGTTTTGGTGACCAACTTGCGGGTTCCGACCATGTACCTATGCATAGGGGTTGGCACACGTTCTTGAATCTCCGATAGAGACTTTGGAGCAATCTTTGAAGTACTTTGTGTTGGTTGGATGAATCTGAGATTGTGTGATGCATATCATATAATCATGCCCACGGATACTTGAGGTGACAATGGAGTATCTAGGTGACATTAGGGTTTTGGTTGATTTGTGTCTTAAGGTGTTACTAGTACGAACTCTTTTATAGATTGATCCGAAAGAATAACTTTGAGGTGGTTTCGTACCCTACCATAATCTCTACGTTTGTTCTCTGCTATTAGTGGCTTTGGAGTGACTCTTTGTTGCATGTTGAGGGCTTGTTATATGATCTATCTATGTTATTATTGTTGAGAGAACTTGCACTAGTGAAAGTATGAACCCTAGGCCTTGTTTCCTATAATTGCAATACCGTTTGTGCTCACTTTTATCATTAGTGAACTTGCTGTTTTTATTATTTCAGATTACAAAAACCTTTATCTACCATCCATATTGCACTTGTATCACCATCTCTTCACAGAACTAGTGCACCTATACAATTTACCATTGTATTGGGTGTGTTGGGGACACAAGAGACTCTTTGTTATTTGGATGCAGGGTTGCTTGAGAGAGACCATCTTCATCCTACGCCTCCCACGGATTGATAAACCTTAGGTCATCCACTTGAGGGAAATTTGCTATTGTCCTACAAACCTGTGCACTTGCAGGCCCAACAACGTCTACAAGAAGAAGGTTGTGTAGTAGACATCAAGCTCTTTTCTGGCGCCGTTGCCGGGGAGGTGAGTGCTTGAAGGTATATCTTTAGATCTTGCAATCGAATCTTTTTGTTTCTTGTTTTATCACTAGTTTAGTTTATAAAAGAAAACTACAAAAAAATGGAGTTAAGTTTGTCTCATACGCTTCGTCTTTTTAATATCTTTCGGAGTTTGATGGAAAGGAAAAGTGTGCTCAAGTGCTAGAAGAAGAGTGCATTAAAATGCTTGGTACTGAATCTTTGAATGATGAGCATGATTGCAATGTTGTTAGTATAAACTCCTTGAATATCCTTCGTACTAATGATGATTGCTCTAGTCATGATGAAAATATCTCTTATAAGCATGTCAACTTTTGTGGAGTGCATGTTTGCAAGAACACACCAAATAGAGAAGATATATATTGCAAGAGGCATAATGTCGCGAGAAGCTGATCCACGGACACCTATGGGGCCGGCGGACCGAGCCCCTTTCGGTTCGACGGGGGGCGGAGATCGCGCGAAGAGCAGATCGAGGCGAAGCACACGAGCGATTTACCCAGCTTCGGAGCTCTCCGAAGAGATAATACTCCTACTGGTGTATGTCTGATTGTATTCAGTTCTTGCTCGGGAGCGTGAGTGTTTTCTGGTTTCGGATCCTTCGAACCCCCCTCTACGTTGCGCATGGGCCTCCTTTTATATGCTCAAGGGGTCACCGACAGGTGGCAACGTAGACAAGTGTAAAAATGGAAAAAGTGTGGCGGTTGGTACAACTACTTATACAGTGTTTCATACCTAACCCTGACGGCAGGGGACAAAGGCATTAAATGCCTGTCTGTGTCGCCCAAAGAGTGCAAAAAGGGACTGTCAGGGGCGCCACCGCTTGGCACGATGGCAATCTTGTCAGCGTCGCTTGCCACCTCGCACCGCTGGCTGAACAGCCTCTTGCCACGCGCACCTGGAAAGGCTCCAGGGCGACACGTTGGTGGATGTGCTGGAGCGTGGGTACAGAGTGGAAGCTTGCCGCGGCAAGCGCCTTGCCGCGGTCGTTGTCTTGTCGCGTCCGGAAGCATGTCGCTCGCTGGGCCTTGCCGGGACGCGTGGCGCGTCGCAGCAAGTTCCTTGAGCTGCCTCGGTTGGCCTTCCCGGCAAGCTCCTCTTGCCGGGGTCTTGTCTCCTTGTCTTGAACACTTTGTTCTTGATTGGCTCCAAAGGAACCACGGAGGACCTTGGCGATCGCCCGGCAAGCCTTGCCGCGGGGTGCTGCGACTGCCCGTGCACAAGTTCGGGATACTAGGGTACCCCTACTCTAGTACACCGACAGGAGCCCCCGGGCCTGGGCCATACACGGTGCCGAGCGTTGTTGGGCCAGGCCCAAAACAGGGCACGGGCACGCGTGGCCTGGGCCACGCCGTATCTTACTTCGTATCCACCGCGCCCTCCCCTAACGACACGCGTTGAATGCGGCGTTGTGGGAGAGATCGTGGGTGGTTCTTTATTCGGAAAAACGAAATGTCCGCCCCCTCCCTCTTTATAAGCAGGGGAAACAGGGGCAGTTCGCCCATCTCGCCCGTTGCTGTTCCAATCTCACAAACCTCCACCGCTCCCTCCTTCCGAAAGAGAGCAGCGCTCTGCCCCCCATCGCCACCAGCACCACCAGCGCCGTCGATCTCCCCCACCACCTCCGCCATGGCTCCGAAAACCGGCAAAGGGGAAGGCCGTGAAGACGACCGAGGCGCAGCGGCTCGCGGCGCTGCGAAGGGAGCGGACAACTCCCCCCCCCCCCAGCTCGCCGCGAAGGAGCTGAGGGAGTACTACTACCTATTCTGGTCGACGGAGACGCGAGCCCATCCGCGCACGAAGGTACTCTCCGCCGCCGCTTTAAGAACGGGCTCCAAATGGATATCCCTTCTTCGCGCTGTTCTTCTACTGCGGGCTCTGCCCGCCTTTCTCTGAATTCTTCTGCGATATCATGAACACCTACGGGTTCCACCTCCTCGACTTCACCCCCAATGCCGTTCTGACCATGGCAGTTTTCGCACATCTCTGCGAAAACTTTGTCGGAGTCCATCCAAATGTAGCTCTCTTCCGCTACTTCTTTATGCCCCGAGTTGAGAGAGGAGAGCCCTTATCCGGTGGAATCGCCTGGATCTCGAGGGCCGGCAAGAAGGAAGCTTATCTGGAGGGAGAGCTCCGCAGCAAGTGGGAGGAGTGGAGAGCAGAATGGCGCTGGATTGTCGAGGAGAACCCGCAGTCGTTTACTGCCCAGCGCCAAGCCCCAGTAGCGCGCGGCGACGATTGGAGCAGCGTGGCCCCGGAAGACGACAGGTTGAAGATTGCCATCACCAGGATCCTTCGCCTCAGGCTTGCCGGGCTCACTGTAGGCACCGTTGGCGCAGATTTCCTTTGCCGCCGCATCACCCCCCTGCAGGAGAGGAGGAGACCCGCCTGGGAGTTCGGGGGTCCGGCGGACATCATGAGGCTGCGCCCGGGCCTCAACTTCAACTTTACTGTCCTGGAGCTGGACGCGATGCTCAAGGAGTTGTTCAAGCATGACCCTCAACATCCCGAATGGTTCAGGTTGCCGAAGGGTGTCGTTCCGCTGTGCAACAATTCCTCGCTCGACCGCATCCGTGCAATGATGCCGCTGTGTGATTCGCATGGAATTGTCCCCACTTGGCAAGAGCCTGCGGACGACGTCGTGCAGGAGTTCTTTGACGGCCTGGTGGAAGTGGCGGTCCGCGCTGATGAATAGAAGAGCCTCACCCGCGACACCACCGATGCGGAGATGCAGCGCATCGCCACTAGGGCGGAAGAGGCAGCGGCAGCCGCTGCCGCGGGCGAGTTTGGATTCACCGTGGAGGAGGCAGAGGCAGCAGAGGCGGCAAGCCTTGCCGATCGGGATGAGCTTGTCAGCGAGGGAGAGCTTGCCGGTGAGGGGGAGCTTGCCGAGCCTGAAGCCGAGTCGAGCGAGCCCGCCGAGGGTGCGAGCGGCTCGTCGGAGTCCGACTCCTCTTCCTCCCCGTCTTCAGACAGCCCGCCGCAAGCAGAGCCCCCAGCTCCACCAAGAAGGCGTCTTCGCAAGGTTGGGGACGTAGCAGGGCGGCTGAGGGGTCAACAACCGCCGCGCCGCGTGACACGCTCTACCGTGGCAAGTACTGTTGCCGAGGGAGCGCCTCACGCCGCTGCGGCAACTGGAGCGGGGTCTTCCCGGACCGCCGCTTCTGTTCCTGCCGCTGCCCCCGCCAAGCGGTCAAGGGAACCCACTCCTCCGCCTCGTCTCGCCGAAGGTGGGCCGGACTTCGACCTCTCCATGCTCAGCTCCGACGAGGAAGAAGAAGAGTAAGTTTCCTTGTTGTACTTGTAGTTCTTCAATTCTTGCTGTCTTGTCTTGTATCTGATTTGCTTTACTCTGAACTCATTCCTTTTTAGGACGCTGGCCCAGAGAGCGGCGAAGAGAGCCAAGGTCCTGGTGATTGTCATCGAGGACGAACCCACCGTGACAGCAGGGGGTGCGCCCGAGACCACCTTGCCGGACCCGGCAACCATTCCCCAAAGCAGCCCACAGCGCAGCCCCCAGCATAAGTGTATAGTTTACTTCCCGCTTGTTAGGCGCGCATGGATGCTCTTTCTTTGCTGACATCTAATTCTTGATTTGTGTAGGAGCATAGCAGCCTCACCAGGAGCGCTCGGAAGCCGCCCCCGACGCGCCATCTGCTTCGACTACGCCGCCAAGGGAGGATTCCCCGGCAAGGGAGCGTTCTCCGGCAAGGGAGAAGTCTCCGGCAAGGGACAGCACCAGCGATCCTCCGGTGGTGGAGACCGTGACTGCAGAGCCCAGCGCAGGTAATCCTCTTGCTTGAAAACTTCCCTTGGATTTTTCTTCTTCTGATTTTCTTTTTGAATTTTTGCTTGACTTTTCTCCCTCTTCCGGCCGCCAGATCCATCTACCGCGGAGCCGATGGAGACCGAGGTTGCCAGCGAGGAGAACGCGTGCAGAAACACCCACGACGCCGCTGCCACCGAAGAAGCAGCTGACGCTGATGATCCCGCCGGCGAAGAGGCCGCCAAAGCTGCCGCCGCAGGAGCTGGCGAGGGATCTGGCGATCGCACTGACGACCCCGAGGCCGCAGGAGCGCAAGGCGCTACGCCGACCGCCGATCCCTCCGCCGCTGCCGCAGCGCCAGGCTCCGAAGATCCCTAGCCCGGCGCCTATTTGAAGGCCGGTGATGGCGTCTTCATCAAGCTCCCCTGGGCTTCAAGCTCCAGGGCGCCGGTCGAAGGAGAAGCCTTGGACGGAGAGGTGCTCGCCTCCGCTGGGCTGACGCTGGTTGATGCGCCGAGCAGCAGCGGCGGCGAGTCTGAGGAAGAGCAGTTGCTGCGGAAGCTGGTGTCGCTCTACCGCGCCCGACAGGCCAAGGTGGAATCCCGAGAAGCGCTTGTCGCGCAGGCGGGAGTGGACATCGAGAAGCGGGCGGAGGAGCTCAGGGATCGCAACCAGGAAGCTCTCCGGTCCCTGGCAGAGAAGCGGGCGAAACTCGTCGATGAGCGGAAAGCCTTCCTCCTCGAGAAGGCCGAAGCTGAAGAGCAACAGCGGCTTGTCGCCGAGGAGCTGTTTGCGCGGGAGGGTGAGTTGGCGCAGCGGAAGGTCAACCTTGATAGCCACGAAGAGGAGCTTGCCGCGCGCGAGCAGAAGTTCGGCGGGGCTCTCAAGGAAGCAGAGGATGCTGCCGCAGCTGCCGAGGCCGCCAAGAAGGAGCTGGAGACGAAAGTGGCGCAGCTAGAGGCCGATCTCAAGGCGAGGGATTAAGAGCTTGCCGCGCTCAAGCGTGAGCGCGAGAAGGACGCCTACCCCCATGGCGAGCTGCAGGGTCATCTCGTCGAGAAAGGCAAGGAGCTTAGCGCCGCCAAGGACTCCAACGTAGATCTTGAGTTGAAGCTGACCACTTTGACCAAAACGCTGGACGACGCCAGGAAGCAGGAGGTGGCCTTGAAGGAGGAGATCAAGGCCAACGAGGCGCTGCTGGCGAGTGCTGCCGCTACCCAGAACACTTTTAGGGAGAATGTGGAGCACTGGACGGAGGGTCTCGTGAATGTTGCCGCAGCCATCGACGGGGAGCTAGCGCAGCTGGGGATGGAGGATTTCGGGTATTCCTCCGATGAGAACCTCCGGCCCAGCACCAAGCTCACCTTGTTCTTCAAAGGCGTGGCGACGGCCCTCCAGTGACTCCGGGAGAGGATCCCAAAGCAGCTGGCCGACGAGTCGCGCACGATCTGCGCGAGAGTTCTTCAAAAGGTGTTGGTGAAGGTGGCCTTCCGCAACCCGGGCCTCAACCTCACCAATGTCCTCAAGAAGCTGCCGGCGGATGCTGATCTGGAAGCGCTCAAGGCCCTTGTCACACCCATTGTGGACAAGGTGAACGAGGTCAAGAGGGTTGATGGCGATCGCATAGATTAGGCCGCCCGTTTTCTCCTTTTCTTGTCGTTGCTGGTCATGTTATGAAAACAATCTGTTTAGAGCTGCGACAAGCTATTTTGTAATATAACTTTATCTTGGGAAGTAATTGCTATGTTATTTCCTTTACTTGACTCCTTCCTTTGTATGTTTTTACCCTACGCTTTTAGGGAACTTGCCGGTGCAGGCACCTTAGCCGCGAGCGCTGAGTGCGGGACATCAGCAGCCTGCTGGCAGTGCCGCAACCGACAAGAAACCTTGTCGCAACTAGCCGCAGCTCACTTAAGTTATTGAGCGGACTCGAAACAAAGTAAGGGTGCAACTAGCTACGAGTTGGTTCCTCCGCACACAGGTTTTCCATACAAAGCACGGTCGTTCGAGGAAGATAACTTAAATTTTTTTTAAACTGATTGCTCAAACTTTGGCAACTTAGCTTTTCTGTCGTTTGCATCCCGATAAGGCGAGACTTTCTTGAACGATGCCTGGTCCACACCATTATCTTCTCTCCTTTGCCCCCGGCAAACTTGTGGGCGAGGGAACCTTCCTTTCTTTGAGAAAAAGAAAGAAGAGAAAATAAAGATATGGAGCCTTACGGCTCGTTATTGCTTACCGGGGGTAGGTGGTGCACAAAATGTCAGATAACACATGCAAAAAATAGAAAGCATGAAATTGACAAGATGTGCGGAGCACATGAGATTTATTTATGCATGGGGTCTGCGCCCGGCTTTGTACAAAGGATTACATGCAACAGCGGCAAGACTTATACAAAAGGTGGTTGCCGGAACAGGTTCCGGCAACCGCGCCTTACGGGTAAAACTTACGAAGATGCTCAATGTTCCACGAGTTGCTCACCGGAAAGCCATCTTCGGTCTCAAGGCGGACAACGCCAGGCCTAGTGACTCGTTTCACCCGGTAAGGGCCTTCCCACTTCGGCGTCAACTTGTTGGAATTCTTGGCGGACTGAGCGCGCCGAAGAACAAGGTCGCCTTCCTCGAGACTTCTGGCATTAACTTTGCGGCTATGGTAGCAGCACAAAGCTTGCTGGTATCGAGCAGCTCGTACAGCAGCCTGAAGACGGTCCTCCTCAAGGAGCAGTGTGTCATCTTGTCGCGGCTGCTCTTGCTCAAGCTCATCATAAGCGAGCACTCGAGGTGACCCGTATACGAGTTCCGTGGGGAGAACTGCCTCTGCTCCATAGACTAGAGCGAAAGGTGTCTGGCCAGTGGCTCAATTTGGCGTCGTCCTGATCGACCAAAGAACCACCGGCAGCTCCTCAATCCAGTTCTTTCCGCACTTGTGCAGCCTGTCGAAAGTCCTGGTCTTGAGCCCGCGCAGCACTTCAACATTTGCCCTCTCCGCTTGACCGTTGCTTCTCGGATGAGCAACAGAAGCGAAGCAGACCTTGGTGCCAAGATCTTGGACGTACTGCATGAAGGTGCGGCTCGTGAATTGCGTGCCGTTGTCAGTGATGATCCTGTTAGGGATTCCGAAGCGGCAAACAATCGACCTGAAGAACTTGACTGCTGACTGTGTTGTCACCTTCCTCACTGCTTCCACTTCCGGCCACTTTGTGAACTTGTCGATTGCAACGTACAAGTACTCAAAGCCCCCGACAGCTCGGGGAAAGGGGCCGAGGAAGTCGAGCCCCCAGACCGAAAATGGCCAGGATAAAGGGATCGTCTAGAGAGCTTGAGCTGGCTGGTGTATCTGCTTGGAATGGAACTGGCACGCTTCACACTTGGTTACTTGTGCAGTCGCATCCTGGAGGTCTGTCGGCCAAAAGAAACCTTGCCGGAATGCTTTTCCGGCAAGCGCTCTTGCGCCAATGTGGTGACCACATATGCCTCCATGTATCTCTGCCAACAGCTTTTGTCCATCTTCCCGGTGGATACACTTCAATTTCACACCGTTGAGTCTTCTTCTGTACAGTGTGTTGTCGACAAACTGGTACATACTTGACTGCCGAGCTACTCTTTCCGCTTCTTCTTGCTCTTCGGGAAGTTCTCCTGTCTGAAGAAAACGGACAATCTGCTATGCCCATGCTGGAGCTTGCGGCTCGACAACAAGGACTAAAGGCACATATGCTGCTGCGGGAACATCCGCTTCTACGGCAAGAACCTGCGGCTCAGCCGGAGCTTGACGTTCCCTGGCAAGCTTGCCGGAGAAAAACTTGTCGGGAGCGTCTGCTTCAACTGAACAAACCCTAGGGCTTGCCGGAGCAGACTGTTCCTCAGTATCCTTGGTGTTGATCTTGGGGACCTTCTTGGCGGCGGCTTTGGGGAGCTCTGTCGGAAAATAGTCACCAGAAATCAACTTCCTCTTTTTGCTCTGTCCAGTTGATGGCGTTACAGACGGCTGAGTCAGTTTGAGCACAAAGATCCCTGGTTCCACAGGTAACTTAAGTGCGGCGCACTTCGACAGGCCATCGGCAATGTCATTCTGAGCTCTTGGAACATGTTCCATCTGTAGGCCGTCAAAGTGCTCTTCTAACTTTCTCACTTCATCAACGTAAGCTTCCATCAACGGACTCTGATAATTCTTGTTAACTTGGCGGACGACAAGCTGCGAGTCACCCCTGACAATGAGTTTCTTGATCCCAAGGTCTGCCGTGATCCTGAGACCGGCAAGCAAACCTTCATACTCTGCGGTGTTGTTTGTTGCTTGCTCCTTGGGAAAGTGCATCTGGACTACGTACTTGAGGTGCTCTCCGGTGGGCGCAACAAGTAGCACGCCCGCACCGGCGCCTTGCAGCGAGAAGGCACCATCAAAGTACATCAGCCACTCTTTGCTTGCTTCCTTGACGGGGATGCTCGTTTCTGGAATTTCTTCATCTGGTGTTGGCGTCCATTCTGCTATGAATTCTGCCAATGCTCTGCTCTGGATAGTTGAAGTGCTCTCAAACTTGAGGCCAAAGCTTGACAGTTCCAGTGCTCACTTGACAATCCTGCCTGTTGCTTCTGGATTTTGCAGTATCCTCTTCAGCGGAAAACGAGTGACAACTGTGATCTCATGTGCCTGGAAGTAATGGCGCAGTTTTCTCGAGGCCATGAGAAGGCCAAAAAGCAATTTCTGCACACCAGAGTACCTTGACCTAGCCCGCTGCAGAAGGGAACTGACAAAGTAAACTGGGCGCTGCACCATTTTCTTCTGTATCTCCTTATGCGCTTGCGCAGATCCATCCTCGTCGAGACCAGAGCTTGTCGGCGAAGCCCCCTGCTTGTCGCTGGATGCATCTGTCGTGGTTGCTGGCTCATCATCCGCCTCCCTCTCCGCTACTAACGCAGCACTAACCACTTGATTGGTTGCCGCTAGATACAGCAGCAACTTCTCTTGTGGCTTAGGTGCGACAAGTGTTGGAGTGGAGGACAGGTATCTCTTTAAGTCCTGCAGCGCAGCCTCCGCTTCCGGAGTCCATTTCATTGGACCTGCCTTTTTCAATATTTTGAAAAATGGCAGGGCGCGCTCAGCAGACTTAGAGATAAACCTACTGAGAGTAGCCACACAACCGGCAAGTCTTCGTACATCCTTGACGTGTTTTGGTGCTTCAATCTGCTCAATGGCCTTGATCTTGTCGGGATTGGCTTCAATTCCCCGCTGAGACACGAAGAACCCGAGAAGCTTGCCGGAGGGGACTCCAAACACACACTTCTCGGGGTTAATCTTGAGGTTGATCTTGCGCAGATTTGCAAAGGTCTCGTCTAAATCCTGAATCAGAGTTGCTTTGTCCTTGCTCTTAACCACTATGTCATCCATGTAGGCTTCTACATTTCTATGCATTTGTGGCTCAAAAGTGTGATGGACTACTCTTGCAAATGTTGAACCAGCATTCTTTAAACCGAAAGGCATCCGTATAAAACAGTATGTGCCACATGGAGTGATGAATGCGGTCTTCTCCTCATCCTCTTCTGCCATGAAGATCTGATGATATCATGAGTATGCGTCAAGAAATGAAAGCAAGTTACATCCGGCCGTGGAGTCAACAATCTGGTCAATGCGCGGCAAGGGAAATGGGTCTTTGGGACAAGCTTTATTAACATCGGTAAAGTCGATACAAAGCCTCCATTTCCCGTTTGCCTTGCGCACGACTACAGGATTGGCCAACCACGTAGGATGGAGCACTCCTCTGACAAGGCCTACTGCTTCCAATTTCTTGATTTCTTCTGCTATGAATTCTTGGCGCTCCACTGCTTGTTTCCTGACCTTCTGCTTGACGGGCCGCGCATGAGGACAAACGGCAAGATGGTGCTCGATTACTTTCCTGGGAACACCGGGGATGTCAGATGGTTGCCACGCAAACACGTCGACGTTCGCCCGGAGGAAAGCAACGAGCGCGCTTTCCTATTTAGGGTCAAGAGTGGCACTAATGGTGAAGGTACCACCAGTGTCGTCCTCTTTGGCAGACACCTTCTTGGTCTCTGGTGGAGCTGCCATCGTCTTCTTACACTTGCCGGTGGAGCTCGATGGTGCGTCCTCGACGGTAGCGCAGCACTCCGAAGAGGTGCGCTTGCCGGAGTGGGCATCAGAACTCTTGCCGGACTTGGTCTTCTTCTCCCCCCCCCCCCCCCGGAGCTTCAGCGGCAAGTGACTTGCGTTCTGTTGCGGCTGCTGCTTCCCGGTAGATCTTGTCGGCGCAGATAAGAGCATCCTTCTTGTCGCCAGGGACAGAGATGACACTTATCGGGCCTGGCATCTTCAGCATGTTGTATGCATAGTGAGAGGCTGCCATGAATTTGGCGAGTGCTGGATGACCGAGTATCCCATTGTAAGGCAATGGAAAGTCAGCAACGTCAAAAGTGACCCTCTCAGTCCTGAAGTTCAACTCGCTGTCAAACGTCACCGGCAACGTGATCTTTCCCTTCGGCTTGCTCCTTCCCGGATTGATTCCTTGGAACGTGTCGGTCTCTTCGAGCTCGCTGTTAGGGATCTGGAGTTTCTGGAGTACCGCGGAGGAGATCAGGTTCAAGTCGGCCCCACCGTCAACTAGCATCTTAGTGACCTTGAGGTTGCGGATAGTTGGTGAAACCAACATCGGCAAGCACCCGACCGCAGTTATGCGATCAGGGTGGTCCTCAATATCAAAGATGATAGGCGTGCTGGACCATTTCAGAGGCTTGCGTGACTCGACGGGTGGTTCCGCCGCATTGACTTCCCGCACCCACTGCTTGAGCTGGCGGTGTGAAGTATGCAGAGAAGCATCACCGTCAACGCACAGGACCTCCGTGGCTTTCTGGAACTCCTGCTCGCTGGTCCCGTCATCATCCATATCTTCATCATCGTCGTCATCTTCATCCTTGTCGCGGCCGCGGGGAGGTCTGTCTCCTTGCCGCTGCTTGGCCTTGCCGCAGCGTCCTCCTCGGCCGGGGCGTTTCTTGCCGGATCCTCCAGTACCTTCTTGGGCCTTCTCCTTGTCGTGTCGCTCGTACTCAGCCTTTTGCTGCTCAACCTTCTTGCAGCTCTGGAGGTCATGGCCCTTGGTGCGGTGGATCTTGCAGTACTGCTTGTCGGTGCCGTCCTGCTTGTCGGCGGCCGCCACAGTGTTCTTGGCGCCACCTTCATTGTCGGACTGCTCAACGACTAGCACATCTTTGCCTTTCTTCTTCTTGCTGTTCCGCCGCCGGTTTTTCCTTGCTGGGGCAGCATCCTCGCTGTCAGATTCTCCTTCTCCTATGTTCTCTCCGGGGAGTTTCCTCCCTTCCTCAGCACGTGCACATTTGTCGGCCAGGGCATATAGCTCACTGACGTCTCTGATCTTGCACATCGCCATCTCCTCCCGCATCCTGCGGTTTCGCATGTTCTGATGGAACGCGCTGATGACCGCGGCAGGGTGGACATCTGGGATGTTGTGTTGCACACGGCTGAACCTCTGGATGTACTTGCGCAGGGACTCTCCTTCCTTCTGGGCGAGTAGATGAAGGTCGTTCTCTTGGCCATGAGGCTTGTGGCCGCCTGTAAAGGCGCCGACAAAATGATGGCACAGGTCTGCCCAGGAAGATATGGAGTTGTCCGGCAAGTGCACGAGCCAGGACCTGACATTGGGCTTAAGCACCAGCGGGAAGTAGTTGGCAAGGATCTTGTCGTCTCGTCCCCCGGCAGCATGCACCGCGATGGTGTAGATGCTGAGGAACTCCGACGGATGTGACTTGCCGTCGTACTTCTCTGGTACGTCTGGCTTGAAATTCTTCGTGCTGGGCCACTGGACTTGCCGCAGCTCACGAGTGAACGCAGGGAAACCTACCGCGTACGGCAAGTCGCCTGGTTCCCCTGGCGCATGCATATCAACAGTGGGCCCAGCGCGCTGGTCCGATTGACACCGCGCTTCTCTTCGACGCTCAATGCGAGTACGAGCGTCTTCTTGCTGTTGTTCGTGAAGAACTTGGCACGGATCGCGACGAGCTCGTGGATCTGATGATGTGGTGGAGTCGTTGTCAAGGTTGATCCGGCGAGTCAGCGATCTTGGCCTTCTGGGTGGAGAGTGCACGGTGGTTGCACCTCCACAGGCTTTGTCACCATCGACTCGTGCCTGGCAATCTTGCCGCGGCTGCGACGCATTCGGCTGCCGTGGAGTGTCGCCGTTGGAGAAGCCGATGAGACTCTAAATGGTGGCCCTCCATTCGTCGATCTTGTCCACCGTTGGAGGGTAATCCAGGGGTAGTTGAGCTCGTGCCAAAGCTTCTGCTGGAGTGGAGGGTGGCAGTGGTGAACGGTGCGAGGAGCGGGATATGCTCGGACTTCTAACTACGTTAGAAGGAGCAGTATCCCGTCCAGGCGACCGTGTCTTGCTCGTGCCAGCATGTTGGCATGCATACTGGTCTTGAGCACCCTAAGATCCACCAGCTCGATCTTGGTCCAACGAGCGTATGGTACCGCGAGTACCATGGCGCTGTCGGTCCCGCGCCTCCTGGGATGGGCGCGGTGCATGTACGGACGCCGAGGTCTGCGCAGCCTTGTCCTTGGAACTGGCAGCACCGTGAGCTCCCTCGTCGATGCCCGTTCTTCCTCCGGCGTCTACCCCACCACCCGTTTGCTCCGGTGGTGGTGGGATCGACGTGGACGGAGCAGCCACCTCCGAAGCCTTATTCTTCGGTGGCATGACGATGAAGAATATGAAGATCTAGCCGTGCGAACGCCGGATCAGGTTCACACAACCTCGACGCCCCCTACCTGGCGCGCCATAAGATGTCGGGAGAAGCTGATCCACGGACACCTATGGGGCCGGCGGATCGAGCCCCTTTCGGTTCGGCGGGGGGCGGAGATCGCGCGAAGAGCAGATCGAGGCGAAGCACACGAGCGATTTACCCAACTTTGGAGTTCTCCAGAGAGATAATACTCCTACTGCTGCATGTCTGATTGTATTCAGTTCTTGCTCGGGAGCGTGAGTGTTTTCTAGTTTCAGATCCTTTGAACCCCCCTCTACGTTGCGCATGGGCCTCCTTTTATATGCTCAAGGGGTCACCGACAGGTGGCAACGTAGACAAGGGTAAAAATGGAAGAAGTGTTGTGATTGGTACAACTACTTGTACATTGTTTCATACCTAACCCCGACGGCAGGGGACAAAGGCATTAAATGCCCGTCTGTGTCGCCCAAACAGTGCAAAAAGGGACCGTCAGGGGCGCCACCGCTTGCCACGATGGCAATCTTGTCAGCGTCGCTTGCCACCTTGCACCACTGGCTACACAGCCTCTCGCCACGCGCACCTGGAAAGGCCCCAGGGCGACACGTTGGTGGATGTGCTGGAGCGTGGGTACAGAGTGGAAGCTTGCCGCGGCAAGCGCCTTGCCGCGGTCGTTGTCTTGTCGCGTCCGGAAGCTTGTCGCTCGCCGGGCCCTGCCGGGACGCGTGGCGCGTCGCGGCAAGTTCCTTGAGCTGCCTCGGTTGGCCTTCCCGGCAAGCTCCTCTTGCTGGGGTCTTGTCTCCTTGTCTTGAACACTTTGTTCTTGAATGGCTCCAAAGGAACCACGGAGGACCTTGGCGGTCGCCCAGCAAGCCTTGTCGTGGGGTGCTGCGACTGCCCGTGCACAAGTTCGGGATACTAGGGTACCCCTACTCTAGTACACCGACACATAAGCATTTAGAAACTAAATGGTTGCAGGAAAGGCTAAATGTGAGTGCTGAAAATTTGAGTTGCCTTTGCCGTACTTGTAAACTTTGCAATGAACCTGGTCATTTACATCTCCTATGCAAATTGTTTCATGATCGAATCGTGTCCAAAAGTTATGATGATTTGATCTCCCTTGCTCATTACAATGAACTTAGTTTGCTTTTGGATTATGAAGATTGAAACGTTTACTTAAGGACCTTCCAGAATTTGCCCAAAAGAAATTCCTTGATATTGATCTAGAGAAGATTTATTTGTATTGTGCGGAGAATTGCATTGAAAATCCTTATATTGCCAATTACATAAAGAAAAGAAAGCAAATAGAAGATGATGAGAATACTAATGAAAGGGAAGAGACTTCCCAATATCCTCCTATTATATCTTATGATGAATCAGGTAACGAGGAGGAACTTTCTATTCAACCAATCTCGTCAATAAGGAGCTCAAAGAGGAAGGTTGAACTCACACATAATGTGAAGAAGAAAAGGAAAAGAAGGGGCAACAAAGGTAAAAAGGTATCCCTTCCAAATGATGTTGCTCCTACTACTCATTGTGATGATGATAATTGCTATACTATGGTGCTATCCATACTATTAATGATGAGAGTGATTATGCTTATGATATGAAAAGGCCCAATCTTGGGGAAGCTATGTTTGATGAGAATGACATATTTGAGAATATATTTGCTGAAATTAATGTTTGTCCCAAGCTTGGGGATGCTATGTTTAGTGAAGATGATATTTTTAGCATCCCAAGTTTTGATATGCAAAGTTGTTATGATGATAGCATGCCTCCTACCTATGATGATTATATTGATGGAAGTGGGTTCGGAAGAGTGTCAACTTTAGGAAGTAGTGATCCCACTATTTTGGAGGATGTTGAATTTTATTGTGATGATTATGAAAGTGGATTTGGAAGAGTGTCAACTTTATTTAGTGATTCCACTATCTTGGTATAGGTTTCAATCGATTATGATGAGAACGAAGTTGCTACTTATGATGATTATTGTGATGAAACTTATGCTATAAAAAGTAGTAATGATTATATTTACAAATCTTGTCATGATTATGATTACCCTTTTTCTGAACATTACTCTTTTAATATGGAAACAATTTTTAGTGTTCAAGTCTTTTATGATACTCCCACTATTCCGAATGAGAAGAATTTTGCTTATGTGGAGAGTAGTAAATTTTCTATGCTAGTAGATCATGAAAAGAATGCTTTAGATGCTGGTTATATTGTTGAATTCATTCATGATGCTACTGAACATTATTATGAGGGAGGAACTTATGCTTGTAGGAATTGCAATAATATCAAGTTTCCTCTCTATGTGCTTAAAATCTTGAAGCTATGCTTGTTTTACTTCCCTATGCTAGTTGATTATTGTTCTCATAAGTTGTTTGCTCACAAAATCCCTATGCATAGGAAGCGGGTTAGACTTAAATGTGCTAGCCATATGCTTCATGATGCTCCCGTTATGTTTCAATTCTTATCTTTTACGTGAGCATCATTGTCATCATCATGCCTAGCTAGAAAGGCATTAAAGAAAAACGCTTGTTGGGAGACAACCCAATATTTACCCTTACTGTTTTTGTGTGTCCACATGATTATGCTACTGTAGTAATCATGTTTTATAGTTTTTGTTTCAATAAAGTGCCAAGTAAGACCTTTAGGATAGCTTACGGTGATAGTTGTGTTGATCCTGCTGAAAATCAGAAACTTTTGCACCCACTAAATTCGTTTTGTTAATTCACAGAAACGTGATTATGATCTGATTGTTTTTGATCTGGATTGGTACACAAATTGCTTAGGACTTCCTAATTTGGTAGGAGTTTTTTAGTTCCAGAAGTATACGTTTGATACAGATTACTACAGACTATTCTGTTTTTGACAGATTATGTTTTCTATGTGTTGTTTGCTTATTTTGATGAATCTATGAGTAGTATCGGAGGGTATGAACCATAGATAAGTTGGAGTACATTAGATATTACACCAATATGAATTTAGAATGAGTTCATTATAGTACCTAAGTGGTGGTTTTATTTTCTTATACTAACGGAGCTTACGAGTTTTCTGTTGAGTTTTGTGTTGTGGAGTTTTCAAGTTTTGGGTAAAGATTCGATGGACTATGGAATAAGGAGTGGCAAGAGCCTAAGCTTGGGGATGCCCAAGGCACCCCAAGGTAATATTCAAGGACAACCAAGAGCATAAGCTTGGGGATTCCTCGGATGGTATCCCCTCTTTCGTCTTCGTTCATCGGTAACTTTACTTGGAGCTATATTTTTATTGACCACATGATATGTGTTTTGCTTGCAATGTCATTTTATTTTGTTTTGCTTGCTGTTTGAATATGATACCAAGATCTGAAATTCTTTAATGAGAGAGAGTCTTCGCACAGTTACATAATTATTTAGCTACTCACTGATCTTCGCTTATATCTTTTTGGAGTAGTTTTCATTTACTCGTGTGCTTCACTTATATCCTGTGAGTAAATTGTTGAATGAGTTGATTGTCATAAATCTGAAATTATATATGTTTCATTTGCTTATCCCATGGGGAGTAATGACTTCACATCTAAGAAGTAGAGGTTGTAAATGAAGGTTAGCAAGCATTGTATTGGTCATTTGAACAATTCATGAAAGAATATTGAAGGAAGAGAGATTTCACATATAAATACACTATCCTAGACATCTTTTATAATTGGGAGCACTCATTAAGTATGACATGCTAAAGAGTTGATGTTGGACAAGGAAGACAATGTAATGGTTTATGTTTTCCGACATCTCAATCAAAGTATATTGTCATGGATCATTCAAACATGTTGAGCTTGCCTTTCCCCCTCATGCTAGCCAAAATTCCTTGCACCAAGTAGAGATACTACTTGTGCTTCCAAATATCCTTAAACCCAGTTTTTGCCATGAGAGTCCACCATACCTACCTATGGATTGAGTAAGATCCTTTAAGTAAGCTGTCATCGGTGCAAGCAATAAAAATTGCTCTCTAAATATGCATGAATTATTAGTGCGGAGAAAATAAGCTTTGTCCGAACTTGTTATGCAAGCAATAAAAGCGACGGACTGCACAATAAAGGTCCATATACAAGGGACAATATAAAGTGACGTTCTTTTGCATTAATATTTTGTGTATCCAACCCTAAAAGCGTGTGACAACCTCTGCTTCCCTCTGCGAAGGGCCTATCTTTTACTTTATGTCTTTTACTTTTATGCAAGAGTCAAGGTGATCTTCACCTTTCCCTTTTTCATTTTATCCTTTGGCAAGCACTTTGTGTTGGGGTGATCCTGATATATATGTCCAATTGGATGTAAGTTAGCATGAACTATTATTGTTGACATCACCCAAAGGTGAATACGTTTGGAGGCAACATTATAAGCCCCGATCTTTCTCTGTGTTTGATTAAAACTTCATAACCACAAGTATCGCGTGAGTGTTAGCAATTGTAGAAGACTATATGATGGTTGAGTATGTGAAGTTTGCTAAATCAAAGCTCTAACATAGACCCTTCCTGAAAATAGGATGAATTGCAATTGTTTGATGATTAAGAATGAAGTTTGCTAGTTTTCAAGAAAGTTTATGGTCTATGGTTTAACATGTGAATTGCTTGTTACTTGATTATGAAAAGTTTTATGAGATGAACTACTGTTATGACATATTATCATGCTAGAAAAGGTGATTGAAATTATCATTGATCAAACTTGTGCACCTTCTAGCATTCACACTTCATAAATTCTTTCTTTTATCATTTACCTACTCGAGAACGAGTAGGAATTAAGCTTGGGATGCTGATACGTCTCCAACGTATCTATAATTTATGAAGCATTCATGCTATATTACTATGTGTTTTGAATGATTACGGGCTTTATTATACACTTTTATATTACTTTCGGGACTAACCTATTAACCGGAGGCCCAGCCCATATTGTTGTTTATTGCTTGTTTCACTATTTCGAAGAAAAGGAATATCAAACGGAGTCCAAGCGGAATGAAACCTTTGGCAATGTGATTTTTTGGAAGATTATCATCTTGGAGACGTGGAGTCCAAGTCAGAAGATACTTGAGGAGCCCAGGAGATAGGGGGCGCCCCCCTACAAGGCGCGCCCCCTGTCTCGTGGACCCCTCGAGCACCCCCCGACTGACTTCTTTCGCCTATATAACCCTGCGTAGCCTAAAACCATCAAAAATCAAGATAGATCGGGAGTTCCACCGCCGCAAGCCTCTGTAGCCACCAAAAACCTCTCGGGAGCCCGTTCCGGCGCCCTGCCGGAGGGGGAATCCATCACCGGTGGCCATCTTCATCATCCCGGCGCTCTCCATGACGAGGAGAGAGTAGTTCACCCTCGGGGCTGAGGGTATGTACCAGTAGCTATGTGTTTGATCTCTCTCTCTCTCTCTCTCTCTCTCTCTCTCTCTCTCTCTCTCTCGTGTTCTCTCTCGTGTTCCCTCTATGGCACGATCTTGATGTATCCCGAGCTTAGCTATTATAGTTGGATCTTATGATGTTTCTCCCCCTCTACTCTCTTGTGATGAATTGAGTTTCCCTCTTGAAGTTATCTTATCGGTTTGAGTCTTTTATGAGAACACTTGATGTATGTCTTGCCGTGCTTATCTGTGGTGACAATGGGATATCATGTGCCACTTGACGTATGTTTTGGTTACCAACTTGCGGGTTCCGCCCATGAACCTATGCATAGGGGTTCGCACACGTTCTTAACTCTCCGGTAGAGACTTTGGGGCACTCTTTGAAGTACTTTGTGTTGGTTGGATGAATCTGAGATTGTGTGATGCATATCGTATAATCATGCCCACGGATACTTGAGGTGACAATGGAGTATCTAGGTGACATTAGGGTTTTGGTTGATTTGTGTCTTAAGGTGTTATTCTAGTACGAACTCTTTTATAGATTGATCCGAAAGAATAACTTTGAGGTGGTTTCATACCCTACCATAATCTCTACGTTTGTTCTCCGCTATTAGTGGCTTTGGAGTGACTCTTTGTTGCATGTTGAGGGCTTGTTATATGATCTATCTATGTTATTATTGTTGAGAGAACTTGCACTAGTGAAAGTATGAACCCTAGGCCTTATTTCCTATCATTGCAATACCGTTTGTGCTCACTTTTATCATTAGTTACCTTGCTGTTTTTATTATTTCAGATTACAAAACCTTTATCTACCATCCATATTGCACTTGTATCACCATCTCTTCGCCGAACTAGTGCACCTATACAATTTACCATTGTATTGGGTGTGTTGGGGACACAAGAGACTCTTTATTATTTGGTTGCAGGGTTGCTTGAGAGAGACCATCTTCATCCTACGCCTCCCACGGATTGATAAACCTTAGGTCATCCACTTGAGGGAGATTTGCTACTGTCCTACAAACCTGTGCACTTGCAGGCCCAACAACATCTACAAGAATAAGGTTGTGTAGTAGACATCAAGCTCTTTTCTGGCTCCGTTGCCGGGGAGGTGAGTGATTGAAGGTATATCTTTAGATCTTGCAATCGAATCTTTTTTTCTTGTTTTATCACTAGTTTTGTTTATAAAAGAAAACTACAAAAAATGGAGTTAAGTTTGTCTCATACGCTTCATCTTTTTAATATCTTTCGTAAGTTTGATGGAAAGGAAAAGTGTGCTCAAGTGCTAGAAGAAGAGTGCATTAAAATGCTTGGTACTGAATCTTTGAATGTTGAGCATGATTGCAATGTTGTTAGTATAAACTCCTTGAATATCCTTCGTACTAATGATGATTGCTCTAGTCATGATGAGAATATCTCTTATAAGCATGTCAACTTTTGTGGAGTGCATGTTTGCAAGAACACACCAAATAGAGAAGATATATATTGCAAGAGGCATAAGCATTTAGAAACTAAATGGTTGCAAGAAAGGCTAAATGTGAGTGCTGAAAATTTGAATTTCCTTTGCCATACTTGTGAACTTTGCAATGAACATGGTCATTTACATCTCCTATGCAAATTGTTTCATGATCGAATCGTGTCCAAAAATTGTGATGATTTGATCTCCCTTGCTCATTACAATGAACTTAGTTTGCTTTCGGGTTATGAAGATTGAAACGTTTACTTAAGGACCTTCCAGAATTTGCCCAAAAGAAATTCCTTGATATTTATCTAGAGAAGATTTATTTGTATTGTGCGGAGAATTGCATTGAAAATCCTTATATTGCCAATTACATAAAGAAAAGAAAGCAAATAGAAGATGATGAGAATACTAATGAAAGGGAAGAGACTTCCCAATATCCTCCTATTATATCTTATGATGAATCAGGTAACGAGGAGGAGCTTTCTATTCAACCAATCTCGTCAATAAGGAGATCAAAGAGGAAGGTTGAACCCACACATAATGTGAAGAAGAAAAGGAAAAGAAGGGGCAACAAAGGTAAAAAGGTATCCCTTCCAAATGATGTTGCTCCTACTACTCATTGTGATGATGATAATTGCTATACTATTGGTGCTATCCATACTATTAATGATGAGAGTGATTATGCTTATGATATGAAAAGGCCCAAGCTTGGGGAAGCTATGTTTGATGAGAATGACATATTTGAGAATATATTTGCTGAAATTAATGTTTGTCCCAAGCTTGGATATGCTACGTTTAGTGACGATGATATTTGTAGCATCCCAAGTTTTGATATGCAAAGTTTTTATGACGATAGCATGCCTCCTTGATGATTATATTGATGAAAGTGGGTTCGGAAGAGTGTCAACTTTAGGAAGTAGTGATCCCACTATTTTGGAGGATGTTGAATTTTATTGTGATGATTATGAAAGTGGATTTGGAAGAGTGTCAACTTTATTTAGTGATTCCACTATCTTGGGAGAGGTTTCAATTGATTATGATGAGAACGAAGTTGCTACTTATGATGATTATTGTGATGAAACTTATGCTATAAAAAGTAGTGATGATTATATTTACAAATCTTGTCATGATTATGATTACCCTTTTTCTGAACATTACTCTTTTAATATGGAAACAATTTTTAGTGTTCAAGTCTTTTATGATACTCCCACTATTCCGACTGAGAAGAATTTTGCTTATGTGAATGAGAAGAAGAAGAAGAAGAAGAAGAAGAAGAAGAAGAAGAAGAAGAAGAAGAAGAAGAAGAAGAAGAAGAAGAAGAAGAAGAAGAAGAAGAAGAAAGAGGAGAGGAGGAGGAGAAGAAGAAGAGAAGAAGAAAAGGAAGAGACCCCGACCCCGACACCCCGGCACGACATCATGACCCCGACCCCCGACACCCTGACACCACACCCCGACCCCGACCCCCGACCCCCAACACCCTGACACCACACCCTGACCCACACCCCGACCCCGACCCCAACCCCGACACCCTGACACCCCGACCCCGACACGACACCCCGGCACTACACCCCGGCCCTGACACCCTGACACCACACCCCGACCCTGACCCCAACACCCTGACACCCCGACCCCGACACGACACCCCGGCACGACACCCCGACCCCGACACCCCGACACCCTGACACCACACCTCGACCCCGACCACCGACACCCTGACACCACACCCACCCTTACCCCCGACCCCCGACATCATGACACCACACCCCGACCCACACCCCGACCCTGACCCCGACACCCTGACACCCCGACCCTGACACGACACCCCGGCACGACACCACGATCCCGACACCCCGATACCCGGACACCACATCCCGACCCCGACCACCGACCATCGACACCCCACATCTGACACCCGACCACCGACACCCCGACCCCGACCCCGACCACTGACACCCCGACCCCGACCCCAACACCCCGACACCCTGAGATCCCGACAATCGACACCCCGACCCCCCCACCCCGACCCCGACCCCCTACACCCTGACACCACACCCCGACACCTTGACACCACACCCCGACCCCGACACCCCAACACCCTGACACCCCGATCAACCCCGGACATGATGATGATACAAAAACATCATATATATTTGTGTTGATCGGGTGTATTTTTATTATGTTCATGATGATGATACACTTAAATTATATACATATTATTATGTTGATGTCAGGTATCCAATTTTTTTATGCTGTACTAATTTCGTTTACTTTTTGTCATTGCGGGCGTTGATAGGATGGTGGGTGTCGGTGTCCAAACCGGCGGATCTCGGGTAGGGGGTCCCGAACTGTGCGTCTAGGCGGATGCTAACAGGAGACAAGGGACACGATGTTTTTACCCAGGTCCGGGCCCTCTCGATGGAGGTAAAACCCTACTCCTGCTTGATTGATATTGATGATATGGGTAGTACAAGAGTAGATCTATCACGAGATCAAGGAGGCTAAACCCTAGAAGTTAGCCTATGGTATGATTGTTTTTTGTCCTATGGACTAAAACACTCCGGTTTATATAGACACCGGAGAGGGCTAGGGTTACACAGAGTCGGTTACAATGGTAGGAGATCTACATATCCGTATTGCCAAGCTTGCCTTCCACGCCAAGGAAAGTCCCATCCGGACACGGGACAGAGTCTTCAATCTTGTATCTTCATAGTCTTAGAGTCCGGCCGATGATGATAGTTCGGCTATCCGGACACCCCCTAGTCCAGGACTCCCTCAGTAGCCCCCGAACCAAGCTTCAATGACGATTAGTCCGGCGCATATATTGTCTTCAGCTTTGCAAGGCGGGTTCTCCTCCAAATTCCATGTGCTTGCCAAATAGTGTCCGTCTTCCTTATAAATGTCGCGCTCCTTGGCTTCCACGTCCAATAATGGCCCTCTTCCACGTGTCGTATGAATGCGAAAAGCCAGGGTATTTTTACATTTTACCCCCTAGCTGCGCGAATAAGCTGCCTATAAGAGAGGCGAGGATCTTGATCCGAATCACACCATCCTCCTTCCGCAAGTACTCATCGAAGCGCCTCTAACAAAAATCCACTCCATCATGGACAGTCAACATGGCTCCTCCTCTCGTGCTCCCAGCCCTCAGCCAGGAGATTGGAGGAGATGTTCAGTCCCGCACAGCGAGCTAGTGACGCTCCAAGCGGAGGGATACCTCCCCCCAGCCTTCATGGTTCCGGTTCGAGCCGGACTGGCCACCTACAAAGGTGGAAAGCAGGCGGAGAGCGCCCCCAATCTCTCCAAAGGAGAGCGGGTATGCTTCATCCCTTATCTAATAAGGGGACTCGGATTTCCTATACATCCGTTTCTCCGGGGGCTCTTGGAGTTCTACGGGCTCCAGCTTCACCACCTTACACCTGCCTCCATCTTGCATATTGCGGGCTTTGTAGCCCTTTGCGAGCTGTTCTTGGGCATCGAGGCCCATTTTGCACTGTGGAAGAGATTGTTTCACCTCGTACCCCGTTCTCACGAGGGGTCGATATATCAAGTGGGCGGAGCCGAAATATGGCGCATCGCCGGGATCGGATACCTATCCGGAACCCCGAAGAAGGCGTCCGAAGACTGGCCTTCGGAATGGTTTTATATGGAAGACGCCCCACTGCCGGACCCAGTTCGGATCGGCCTCCCGGAGTTCAGCAACGCTCCTCTGAAGAAACGCCTGAGTTGGCGCCCGCGGAGCCCTCAATGGGAGAATGATAGGAGCGTCCAATATCTGATGGGCCGGATAAGGTTACTGGCTCATTCCAGATTGACCATGATTGGAGTCATGGCCACGTGCATCATGCGAGGGGTGCAGCCGCTCCAATATAGGGGCCACCCCATGTGGGACTTCAACGGGGAGAATGACGCCACCCGTCATGGCCGCAAAGGGCCGGGATCGGTTGCCGATCTGGTGAAGATCCTGTCCGGCTTGTACAAGGGGGAGAAAGAGGACTTCCTCCGCGCGAGTCCATTGAATGGATTCTCCATGAATAACCCTCGGAGCTGGGTAAGCGGACGTTTACCTATCCGATCCATATTCCCAAAGTTAAGTGTCTTACTTTGTGATTTCGACGCAGGAACTGCGCCGGGACGTGGAGGGCATACACAGCCTGACTCCACAACCCGAGGATCCGGGGCGATCCCTTGATCCGGCCTCCGAAGAGGATTCGGACATAGAGGTGGAGCTGATCGATGGGGTGTTCCACCAACTCAGCGTGGACAATGCTTTGGTCGCCATTACGGCCGACTACCCCGGTTTATCTCCGGCTTCCTAGGTAACTGTGACCGGAATCCTGACATCATTACTTCATCCATGCTTATTTCTGACCACCGTATACCAACGGTGCCTCGCAGGAGGCAACTTTGAGGCATGAAGCCAAACCCGCGGCGGCTGACCCACAAGGGTCAGTTCGGCCCAGCAAGCGGAAGAGGAGTGCCGCGCGAATTGAAACATCGCCACAACGGTATGGTGCACCACCATATTTAAGGGAAAGATTCCTGGGGGGTATATTAATGCTCATGATTTTTCCAGGAGAAAGAGCACTCGCCGGACTGTGCCCGGAGAGGTTGCCAATCAAGCCTCCACCAGCCAGGTTCCAAAGCCTGGTCCGGAGGGGGAGGCGAACACAAGGCGTGAGCCGGATGCTCCTCCAACGGAGGAGGCCGATAGGCTGTCCGCCACTAGGTCCGAGGTGGAGAGTGCCATGAATCACAGGCGCCGCTGGACAGTTCTTCGTGACGCGTGTTTCTCCCCGGAGGCGTTGAATGCCTTTAATGTGGGAGACGCGCACCTCCGTGCCGCTCGAGATGGTTTAACCAGAGCCATGGAGCAGTATGTGAAAGACATACGGGTGAGGAATTTTAATAGTTATATATGCCAGTACCCCCCGAGACTTAAAATAGTTAGAATAACTGATTTAAGGATCATTTGTTATGTAGGATCTCACGGAGAAGAATACCCACTTGTCCCAGGAGCTTCAAGAGTGCAAGGCCCAACTTGAGGCCGCACTAGCCGCCGCAGGGGGAGCCACAGAGACCCCTCTGGTAATACATACTTCAAAAAGATAAGTAGTTTATGAAGTGCGGCGTGTGCGTAAGTCTGACAGTAATATTGCAGAGGGTGCCGGACTGGATCCGAACAAGCAACATCTGCTGCGCCAGCTGAAGGCCAGCGAGAAGGTGCTTATGAGGGTGCAGCAGGAGAGGAACAAACTCCAAGATGCCAACACCCAGCTGGGCGAAGAACTAAAATATGTTTGGATCCAGCTGTCTGACTCCGTAAAGGAGAATCGGCGGCTTCATCGCGGCATTTACAGTAAGTGCTTGAGCAAACTCTTTTGAAAAGAAGAGTTCGGCGAGGAAGTCGATTGACAGAAATGTGTCTGTAAGTATGCTCACAGGTCGTCCGGTGGAGGAAATGCCTGGTTCCACAGGTGACCTTCTTCCCGAGCTGCTGCAACTGCACGGACATGTTCGGCAGGCGATGAGCGGCGTCGTTCAGGCCTTATGGCCATCCGTCTCCCTACCCGAGGGTCTTGGAGGGCTTGCTGAGAAGCTTCAGGGAGTACGGCAGCGCTTCCGTCTGTGGAAGATATCGGCCTGCCGTCAAGGCGCCAGGGAGACCTGGGTCATGGTGAAGACGCGGTACACGAAGGCTGATCCAAACCACATGGCCGAGGTCGGACCTGTGGGGCCCGATGGGAAGGAGATCCCTGTGAGCCTAATGTACGGCCAAGTAGAGTTGGCCGCTAAATATTCCCAACGGGACTGTAAACTAGACAACCTGTTAGATGGGATTGAAGAGGAGTACAATCAGTCAATTTGACGATGTAATTTAAAATGACATGTAAAATGCCTTCTAGCCGGATTGTAGATTGTTTGTCTTTGCGGACCTTTTCGCTTCAACCTCGGGACCCGACAGTCCGGAGTGTGTCCGAATACCCTCACGGTTATAAAAACCGGGGCATGCATGGAGACCAGGCGTAGGGGTCATTGGTGCTTTATCAGACAAGTGCCCAACTAGTTATGTTATATTACATGGTTAGTAAGAAACATCTTCCAGGGAGAATAGTTACGTTAGGGGTTCCTTTCCCTGGGAGGCATGCCCTAAAGTGCATGTCCGGACTGCGAAAAGAGCAGAAAAGCATCTGGGGGCAGATAAATAAATAAGTAAGAAATCATCTTTCAAGTCACCGACCGAATATTCCCTTAAGAATGCTAGCTTTCGGCTTCACCCAGTCTGAGGTACACATCCGGCTGACCCGGCAGTAACAATCGCAGAGGTGCTCCCTTTACCTCCTAGCCGAACAATCGGGAACGTAGAGGTAAGCACAGGAGCCAGGCAACCCAGCTTGGCCAAAACTTAAGTCATATCGATGCATATAATGGTGAATAAAAGGTAGATGCAGAAGTTTGACACATGTGTTGGGCATGAAGCCCGTACAAATAAGCTTCTGTTAAAGAAGCCCCCAGGTATAATGAGTGCGAGTAGCACGTCAAGTGTGTGCGAACAATGCGCAGATCAGCCCTCAAAGGCTTTTACGAAAAAGGGGGGGAGAGAGAAACTGAAGACAGCTAAAGTATAAATTGTGGACGGAGGAAGGAGACGAACTCTAAGTCCGGCGCTAAGCGTAGAATCTTCGGAGACGGGCTGCGTTCCATGGGTTCGGCTCGAGTCGGTTGTCCGATGCGTTTCGTAGACGGTATGCTCTGCCAGCCAGGACTTGGTCGATGATGAAGGGACCTTCCCATTTGGGCTTGAGTTTGTCCTTTTTCTTGTCCGGCAGGCGTAGAACTAGTTCGCCAACATTGTAGGTTTTGGCCCGTACTTCTCTGCTTTGATATCTTCGACCCTACTGCTAATAGAATGCGGAACGAGCTTTCGCCACGTCGCGCTCCTCCTCCAAGGCGTCCAAACTGTCCTGCCGATCCAACTCGGCCTCTCTTTCCTCGTACATGCACACGCGAGGTGAGTCATGAATTAAATCGCAGGGCAAAACTTCCTCTGCGCCGTATACCATAAAAAATGGTGTGAATCCGGTAGTGCGGTTTGGCGTGGTCCGCAGCCCCCAGAGTACGGAGTCGAGCTCCTCCACCCAGTGCGTGTTAGATTCCGTGAGGGACCGCGCTAACCTGGGTTTGATGCCGCTCATGATTAGACCATTCGCTCGTTCGACTTGACCGTTAGTTTGAGGGTGATAGACTGAAGCGTAGTCAAGCTTGATGCCCATTTTTTTGCACCAGAGTTTAACCTCGTCGGCCGTGAAGTTCATGCTGTTATCGGTGATGATGCTATGGGGGACGCCATAACGGTGTACTACCCCAGCTATGAAGTCTATCACAGGTCCAGATTCGGCCGTTTTAACCGTCTTGGCCTCTATCCATTTGGTGAATTTGTCCACCATGACCAATATGTATTTTTGCTTGTGGGTTCCCCCTTTAAGGGGTCCAACCATGTCAAGACCCCAGACCGCGAACGACCAGTTGATGGGTATAGTTTTGAGGGCGGTGGGTGGCATGTGGCTTTGATTAGCAAAGAGCTGGCAACCGATGCATCGTTGGACTAAGTCCTGAGCATCTGCCCGGGTAGTCGGCCAATAAAATCCTATACGGAAGGCCTTGCCCACAAGGGCCCGGGCTGCGGCGTGGTGCCCGCCGAGTCCGGTGTGAATTTCAGCCAGAAGATTTCGCCCTTCCTCTTCGGAGATGCACCTTTGAAGGACTCTGGTTGTGCTTTTCTTATAAAGCTCTCCCTCATGGACCTTGTAGGCTTTAGATCGCCATACTATGCAGCGGGCCTCGTTTTGGTCTTCGGGAAGTTCCTGCCTAATTAAGTAGGCTAGGAATGGTTCCATCCGCGGGGCAATGACTGCAATTATTTCGTGGGCTGAAGGTGTTATTTCATTGGCTGAGCCACCGATTGTGTCAGAAGTTCAGTGTTGGGGGGTGCGGTTGGTTCCGGGTTGTTGTTTCCGGACTCCTCTTCCCATAATACGGATGGCTTAAAAAGCCGCTCCAGGAAGATGTTTGGAGGGGCGGCGTCGCGCTTTGCGCCAATGCGTGCCAACATGTCCGTCGCCTGGTTATTATCCCGGGCTACATGGTGGAATTCGAGTCCTTCGAACCGAGCTGACATTTTTAAGATGGCGTTACGATAGGCTGCCATTTTCGGATCCTTGGCGTCAAAGTCTCCATTTACTTGGGATATTGCGAGGTTTGAATCCCCCCGCACCTCTAGGCGTTGAATGCCCATGGGGATTGCCATCCGGAGACCATGTAGAAGGGCCTCGTATTCGGCTGCATTGTTGGAGTCCGTGTACATTATCTGAAGTATGTATTGGACTGTGTCTCTGGTTGGGGACGTCAATACGACGCCAGCCCCCAAGCCGGCTAACATTTTGGAGCCGTCGAAATGCATGATCCAATTGTAGTATGCGTCGTACTCTTTAGGGTGTTCGGCTTCGGTCCATTCAGCGATGAAGTCGGCCAAAACTTGCGACTTTATAGCTCGCTGTGGTTTGTAGGTTATGTCGAATGGTAAGAGCTCAATGGCCCATTTTGCAATCCTGCCCGTCGTGTCGCGGTTGTTTATAATGTCGTTGAGAGGTACTTCGGAGGCCACTGCTATCGAACACTCTTGAAAGTAGTGTCACAGCTTCTGGAATGCCATGAACACCGCGTACGCTATCTTTTGATAATGTGGATACCGGGACTTGCATGGAGTTAAGACAGTGGATACGTAGTACACTGGTTTTTGAAGAGGGAATTTGTGTCCTTCTATTTCTCATTCGACGACGAGCACCGCGCTTACAACTTGATGTGTTGCCGCGATATATAACAACATTGGTTCGCCCAAGTTGGGCGCGGCCAGGACCGGATTTGTTGCCAATATGGCCTTTATTTCTTCGAGTTCGGCTGTGGCAGCATCCGTCCATTCGAAGTGTTCGGTGCGCCGGAGGAGGCGATAGAGGGGCAATGCCTTTTCTCCCAAACGGGAGATGAAGCGGCTTAGAGCTGCCACGCATCCAGTTAATTTTTTTATTTGTTTGAGGTCTTTTGGAATATCCAACTGTGACAGAGCTCGGATCTTGGCTGGGCTTGCTTCAATTCCTCTACCGGATACAATGAAGCCCAAGAGCTTTCCGGCTGGTACGCCGAAAACGCATTTTTCCGGGTTGAGCTTAATGTCATATGCTCGGAGGTTGTCAAATGTGAGCCTCAAATCATCTACTAGAGTTTCGACGTGTTTGGTCTTGACGACCACATCATCTACGTATGCCTCCACTGTTTTGCCGATCTGGGTTGCCAGACATGTCTGAATCATGCGCTGATATGTTGCGCCGGTGTTTTTGAGCCCGAAGGGCATTATGCTGAAGCAGAATGGTCCGTATGGGGTAATGAATGCCGTTGCGGCTTGGTCTGCTTCCGCCATCTTGATTTGATGGTATCCGGAGTATGCGTCGAGGAAGCACAATGAATCGTGCCCTGCGGTAGCATCAATGATTTGATCGATGTGGGGAAGAGGGAAAGGATCCTTTGGACAAGCCTTGTTAAGGTCTTTAAAATCGACACACAGGCGCCAGGATTTGTCCTTTTTTGGTACCATTACCAGGTTCGCTAGCCAGTCCGGATGTTTTATGTCTCTGATGAATCCGGCTTCTAATAGTTTGGCTAGCTCCTCTCCCATTGCCTGTCTTTTGGGTTCGGAAAATCGCCGAAGAACCTGTTTGACTGGCTTGAATCCTTTTAGGATGTTTAGGCTGTGTTCTGCCAGCCTGCGTGGGATTCCTGGCTTATCTGAAGGGTGCCAGGCAAAGATGTTCCAGTTTTCCCGAAGGAATTCTCGTAGTGCGGCGTCTACATCAGGGTTTAATTGTGCCCCAATGGAGGCCGTCTTTGTGGGATCCGTTGGATGGACTTGGAATTTGACTATTTCGTCCGCTAGTTTAAAAGAGGTGGACTTGGATCTCTTATCGAGTATCACATCGTCCCTGTTCACCGTGGAGCGCGGCGCAGTGAGTTCCTCTGCCGCTAGGGCTTCAGATAGTGCCTCTAGGGCTAGTGCGGCTGTCTTGTTTTCGGCGCGGAGTGCTATGTCCGGATCACTGACAAGAGTGATGATTCCATTGGGCCCAGGCATTTTAAGCTTCATGTACCCGTAATGGGGTATGGCTTGGAAAATTGTGAATGCCTCTCCCCCTAATAAAGCGTGATATCTGCTGCTGAACGGGGCCACTTGGAACGTGACCTCCTCGGACCTGTAATTGTCTGGCGAGCCGAACACCGCATCTAGTGTAATTTTTCCTGTGCAGCGTGCTTCCCGACTAGGGATTATTCCTCTAAAGGTTGTGCTGCTTCGCTCAATGCGGCTCCAGTCTATTTCCATTTTTCGAAGGGTTTCCTCGTAGATGAGGTTTAATCCACTGCCGCCATCCATGAGTACCTTGGTAAGACGAAAGCCATCCACTATTGAACTGAGGACCAATGCGGCTGGTGCTCGGGCTGTTCGGAATTTAGGTTCATCGCTGGCATTGAAGGTGATAGCCGTGTCGCTCCATGGATTTGTTGTTGCTACTTGGTAGACTTCGGCGAGGCTGCGGATTGTTTGTTTCCGCATATTATTTGATGCGAAAGTCTCGAAGACTGTTAATACCGTACTGGTACTATTGGGCTGGTTCTCCGGGGCTAGAAGCTCTTCGCCACTTTTGGCTACCTGCCGTAGTATCCAACATGCTCGAAGGCTATGTGTTGGAGTGGCGCCCTCTGTACTATGGATTTTACAGGGTCCGCTGAGCCATCCCTGCAGTACGGTTCCGTGCCCTTTAGGGGGTTTTTGCTTTTTGGTTTTTGTCCCGGGTGCCTGAGCATGATGCACCCTTTTATTTCGGACTAGGGTTGTGTTCGGAGCCGGATTGTCCCAAAACTTAGTTTCGGTTTTCCAGGCACTCTCCATCGCACAGTACTTTCGTACTATGGACGCCAGGTCGGCGAAGCGTGTAATTTCACGACGACTTATGGCGTTCATGATTCCCTTGTCCGTGCAATTGTTGCAGAAAATTGAGATTGCGCTCTCCTCACGACAGTCCTTTATCCTGTCCATAACCAAGAGGAATCTGGCCCAGTAATGATGTACTGTTTCTGCGGGCTCTTGCCGGATTTGAGATAGATCGCTTGTGTTTGGGTGGGCGGGTGGAATTAAGTTCGGAACCCCGCCCAATCTGAGGCTCAAGGGCCGAAAATTTTCCAAATTTGGAAGCTTGGATTGCTGGATGTTGTCCAATGAATCTGGTCCGCTGCCTGACTTTAGGTTCAGTACTTGATTAACGTCCGTCCCTTCGTGGGAATCCGGCATGGAGGGATCGGGAACCCGGACATAACTGGTCTTTAATATAGAAGAAGAGTCGTCGTGTTGTTCCTCTACCACAACAACGTGGTGGGTAGCCTAGGGAGAGTTAATCTCTCTCAGATCGGTTTTAAGCCCAATCTGATCGTAGTCTGTAGAGACTCCCAGGGTGGCAATGCGATCCAAGAGCTCATTTACGGAGGAGAGCTCCCTTGGATCCAGCTGCTTGGCGAATTCCGAGTTGATGTGAAGATCGCTTTTGATGACCCGAGAGGTCATTGTCGGAGCGACGGCCGAACAGGCGGTCATAAGAAAACCACCTAGCCGGATAGTCTGGCCGGTGGCCAAAGCTCCCTTGGCGACGGTGCCGTCTTTAAAGACAGGAAGAGGCATCCTTCCTGATTGCGACAGCACGGAGGAACTCTCAATGAAAGCACCAATGTCGGTGTCAAAACCGGCGGATCTCGGGTAGGGGGTCCCGAACTGTGCGTCTAGGCGGATGGTAACAGGAGACAAGGGACACGATGTTTTTACCCAGGTTCGGGCTCTCTCGACGGAGGTAAAACCCTACTCCTGCTTGATTGATATTGATGATATGGGTAGTACAAGAGTAGATCTACCACGAGATCAAGGAGGCTAAACCCTAGAAGCTAGCCTATGGTATGATTGTTTTTCGTCCTATGGACTAAAACCCTCCGGTTTATATAGACACCGGAGAGGGCTAGGGTTACATAGAGTCGGTTACAATGGTAGGAGATCTACATATCCGTATTGCCAAGCTTGCCTTCCACGCCAAGGAAAGTTCCATCCGGACACGGGACGAAGTCTTCAATCTTGTATCTTCATAGTCTTGGAGTCCGGCGGATGATGATAGTTCGGCTATCCGGACACCCCCTAGTCCAGGACTCCCTCAGTGGGCAAGGGTCCAGAGCACCCCGAGCCTCCTGCGAGTGCTACTGGCAGGGGTGGTTCCATTATTCCACCCCAGCCCCTCCGGAGAGCGCTGCTAGACAGTATGCAGACAACTGCGGCGGGCGCTTCTACTTTGGCTGGGAGAGGTTGGGGAGGATGAAGAAGGCTGTAGAGGTGGACGTGGTAGCGGGAGAGGTAGGAAGGTTGCTACGCCTTCCTTGCCGCCACCCTCAGCTGATTCACCCGACCACATGACTGCTCCGTCTGATGTGGACCCGTCTCGGACTCCGGTCCATGAGCCTCCGGTCGCTGATCCTTCGCCCCACCAGACTCGGGTCGCTGATCCTTCGCCCCACATGGGTCCGGTCCAGAGTCTTCGTCCCAGAAGACTCCGGTCACAGGGTCTTCGTCCCAGAAGACTCTAGTCCCACCATCTTCTTCCCACGAGACTCCGGTCCCGCCGTCTTCTTTTCACGAGATTCCGGAGGCTAGTGGCCCGGAGGATGGTAGCGAGGACACCTTTTCAGATGATAGCTAGAGCGATGACGAGCTGGTTGAGAAGGGCAAGAAGGTCTACAAGCGTGGCTGTACAAAGCTCCCGCCCATGCCAACGACCCCCGACCAGAGGTGGTTTATTGCACCTAAAGGGTTGAAGTAAGTGCATTTACTTTTTTTAACCTTTTGCCTTTATGTTTCTTCAAATTAATATCTAATGCGTTGGCCTTGTCATACTGCTGGGGCTGGGTATACCCTCGTGACCGTGGTGTCCGCGGGCCCAACCAGGTCCTTGGCACGCTTTGCCGGCAGCACTTCCCTGGGTGGGTCACGATGCCTGGTGAGGGTCAGGTTCCACAGCTAGCACTGAGCTGGGAGCTGTACTCTGTTGCCCCGGCCCCTCCGGGGGAGATGGTCGCCGGTGTCGCGTGCGAGACGGTGGCCGACATTGTGTTCCGTCGGTTTTGGGTAATTTCTCCTTTACAGAATTAAAAATGAACACTACCTAGCTAGTGATTGTACTAATCATTGTTGTCTTCTTTGATTCCAGACCTTCCACAGGGTTTTAGCGGGAGAAAGGAGGCCGCGGCTATGGTTGTCGAAGCTGAGTGCAAGCGCCTACTTCAGAACTTACGGCACGAGGCTCGGGTGCAGACCGTTCGAGACTACTACGCCTCGCAGGGTATTAGGAGGGCCAAGAAGAAGTGTCGCGGCAAGTTTCTGAGTAGGGAGAAGTACTTGGCGGTAATTATACCTATTCTTAATGCCTTGAACTTAGTTTTCTTGATTTGATTCGTAGCGCTGAAATTTCTCTTGACTCACTTAGGTGCCCCCGAGATGGTGTGTGGATAAGATGGACTTTTGGGAGGCGTTGGTGGATGCATGGTACTCTCCCCAATGGATACTCGGACACCAAAGGGCCAAGGATAAGTGCGACCAAATTGAAGGTGTGCCACACCATCAAGGGAGCTCCAACCTGTTTGAGTACGGGGATAACTTGGTATGTGGTTTGCTACATGATTCATGCAATTTCATTCGTCATGGTAGCATTTATCCTTTCCAAAATGACTTAAAATGCTTAGTTAGTTAAAAAAAATCCACAACTACCTTGGATAGTTCATTTATGACATATTTAGCTCTAAAATAACCTTTAGATAGCTCTATAAAATGACTTAATATGCTTTAGTTAGTTAAAAAATGGCATAACTACCTTCGATAGCTCAATAACGACCTAAACTAATCTTAGCTAGTTCATTCATGACATAATTAGCTCTAAAATGACATAATAACCTTAGATAGCTCTATAGAATGCCTAAATATGTTATAGTTAGCTAAAAAATAGCATAACTACCTTGGATAGCTCAATGAAGACATAATTAGCATACTTTGGTCAAAAATGGCATAATAATCTTGGTTACCTCGAAAATGACCTAAACTTAGCTTATTTTCCTCGAAAATGACATAATAACCTTTCTTAGCTCCAAAATGACCTATTTACATAGCAATATCATTCTTCATGCTAGCCTGAGCCCTTAACTAATATTTTGTTCCTCTCTCTCAGGCGCAGTACCACAAGAAGCCTGTGAAAAGTCTGCTCGACCTCTATGGCATGGCCCATATGGCTGCTACCTCTTGAGCACTGCGTTGGTTTTCCCTTGAAGAGGAAAGGATGATGCAGCAAAGTAGCGTAAGTATTTCCCTCGGTTTTTGAGAACCAAGGTATCAATCCAGTAGGAGGTTCCTCAAAAGTCCCATGCACCTACACAAACAAACAAGAACCTCGCAACCAACGTGATGAAGGGGTTGTCAATCCCTTCACGGTAAATTGCGAAAGTGAGATCTGATAGAGATAATAAGATAAGATAAATATTTTTGGTATTTTTATGATATAGATTGGAAAGTAAAAGATGCAAATAAAAGTAGATGGGAAACTTGTATGATAAAAGATAGACCCAGGGGCCATAGGTTTCACTAGTGGCTTCTCTCAAGATAGCATAAGTATTACGGTGGGTGAACAAATTAATGTCGAGCAATTGATAGAAAAGTGCATAGTTATGAGAATATCTAGGCATGATCATGTATATAGGCATCACGTCCGTGACAAGTAGATCAAAACGATTCTGCATCTACTACTATTACTCCAGACATCGACCGACTCCTGCCTGCATCTAGAGTATTAAGTTCATAAGAACAGAGTAACACATTAAGACAGATGACATGATGTAGAGGGATAAACTCATGCAATATGATATAAACCCCATATTTTTATCCTTAATGGCCATAATACAATACGTGCCTTGTTGCCCCTGCTGTCACTGGGAAAGGACACCTCAAGATTGAACCCAAAGCTAAGCACTTCTCCCATTGCAAGAAAGATCAATCTAGTAGGCCAAACCAAACTGATAATTCGAAGATACTTGCAAAGATAACCAATCACACATAAAAGAATTATTCAATTATTTCTCATAGATAAACTTGATCATAAACCCACAATTCATCGAATCTCAACAAACACACCGCAAAAAGAGTTACATTGAATAGATCTCCAGGAAGATCGAGGAGAACTTTTTATTGAGATTCAAAGAGAGAGAAGAAGCCATCTAGCTAATAACTATGGACCCGAAGGTCTGTGGTAAACTACTCACAACTCATCGGAGATGCCTGGGAGATGATGTAGAGGCCCTCCATGGTCGATTCCCCCTCCGGCGGAGCGCCGGCGTAGGCTCCAAGATGGGATCTCGCGGATACAGAAGGTTGCGGTGGTGGAAATAGTTTTTCGTGGTGTTCCTAGATGTTTTCGGGGTACGTACGTATATATATATATATATATATATATATATATATATATATATATATATATATATATATATATATAGGCGAAGGAGGTAGGTCAGGGGAGCCAGGAGGGGCCCACAAGGGTGGGGGCGTGCCCACCCCCTAGGGCACGCCGGGCACCCTCGTGGCCGCCTCGTTCACTTTTTGACATCCACTCCAAGTCTCCTGGATTGCGTTTGTTCCAAAAAGATCGCTCCCAAAGGTTTCATTCCGTTTGGACTCCGTTTGATATTCCTTTCCTTCGAAACACTGAAATAGGCAAAGAAAAACAACAATTCGAGCCGGGCCTCCAGTTAGTAGGTTAGTCCCAAAAATGAAATAAAAGTGTAGAGTAAAGCCCATAAACATCCAAAATAGGTAATATAATAGCATGGAACAATCAAAAATTATAGATACGTTGGAGACGTATCAAGAATCCCCAAGCTTAGTTCCTGCTCGTCCTCGAGTAGGTAAATGATAGAAACAGAATTTCTGATGTGGAATGCTACCTAGCATAATTCTCAATGTAATTTTCTTTATTGTGGCATGATTGTTCAGATCCAAGTGATTCAAGATAAAAGCTTATAAAACATAAAAATTGTAATACTTCAAGCATACTAACAAGTAATCATGTATTATCAAAATAGTTCATCCCTACAAAATCATATAGTTAGGCCATGCTTCATTTTCATCACACAAAATACTCCCATCATGCACAACCCCGGTTTCAGCCAGGCAATTGGTTCATACTTTTTAACGCGCTTCAGCTTTTTCAACTCTTACGCGATACATGAGCACAAGCCATGGACATAGCACTATATGTGGAGTAGGGTGGTGGTTGTGAAGACAAAAAGGGAGAAGATAGTCCCACATCAACTAGGCGTATCAACGGGCTATGGAGATTCCCATTAATAGATATCAATGTGAGTGAGTAGGGACTGCCATGCAACGGATGCACTAGAGCTATAAATATATGAAAGCTCAACAAAAGAAACTAAGTGGGTGTGCATCCAACTTGCTTGCTCACGAAGACCTAGAGTATTTTGAGGAAGTCCATCATTGGAATATACAAGCCAAGTTCTATAATGAAAAATTCCCACTAGTATATGAAAGTGACAACATAGGAGACTCTCTATCATGAAGATCATGGTGCTACTTTGAAGCACAAGTGTGGAAAAGAGATAGTAGCATTGTCCCTTCTCTCTTTTCTCTCATTTTTTTCTTTTTTCTTTTCTCCCTTTTTTTCTTTCTTTTTTTCTTTTTTTATTTGGTGGGCTTCTTTGACCTCTTTTTTTGTATGGGCTTCTTTGGCCTCTTTTATTTTCATAAAGTCCGAGGTCTCATCCCAACTTGTGGGGGAATCATAGTCTTCATCATCCTTTCCTCACTTGGGACAATGCTCTAATAATGAAGACCATCACACTTTTATTGATTTACAACTCAAGAATTAGAACAAAATATGACTCTATATGAATGCCTCCGGCGGTGTACCGGGATATGCAATGAATCAAGAGTGACATGTATGAAAAATTATGAAGGTGGACTTGCCACAAATACGATGTCAGCTACATGATCATGCAAAGAGCAATATGACAATGATGGAGCGTGTCATAATTAACGGAACGGTGGAAAGTTGCATGGCAATATATCTCGGAATGGTTATGGAAATGCCATAATAGGTAGGTATGGTGGCTGTTTTGAGGAAGGTAAATAATGGGTGCATTATACCGGCGAAAGTTGCGCGGTATAATAAAGGCTGGCAATGGTGGAATGGTGAGAGTGTGTATAATCCATGGACTCACATTAGTCATAAAGAACTCATATACTTATTGCAAAAGTCTACTTGCCCTCGAAGCAAAGTACTACTACGCATGCTCCTAGGGGAAGGGTTGGTAGGAGTTAACCATCGCGCGATCCCGACCTCCACACATAAGGAAGACAATTAAAAGAGCACCCCATGCAACAAATTTGTCACACAACTTTTACCATACGTGCATGCTACGGGACTTGCCAACTTCAACACAAGCATTTCTCAATTTAATAATTACCCAACTAGCATGACTCTAACATTACCACCTTTATATCTCAAAACAATTATCAAGCATCAAATTGATTATAGTGTTTAGTGCACTTTCTATGATAGTTTTTATTATACCCAACTTGGATGCTCTTCATTCTAGGACCAAATTTATAACCATAGAAAATACCATGCTGTTCTAAAAGACTCTCAAAATAATATAAGTGAAGCATGAGAGATCAACCTAAATCTATCATCAGATGGTATGCGGGAGATTGCACCTGTAGCCGCACTAGCCCTAGATCCAGAGCAGAGCGCGCCATCCGAGGATGGGAGGCTCAACCCCACCACAGAAGTCGTGGACTCGATGGCGCTAGAACCAAACACAGATTTGACCTCCAACGAGGCGTGTGTCATCGGAACCTCGGACTCGTCTCCGGTTACAGGCTCCGAACCGCGTGAATCCGCACCCATCGAGTCTGACTGGGCGTCGATCTTAGAGTTCAGCTCCGCGGACATCTTCCAACACTTGCCCCTAGGCGACGTGTTAAACTCATTAGAGTCTCTCTCCTTGTCAGGAGATTCCTGGCCGAACTATGTTCGGCTTGAGTGGGAAGCGGACGACGAAGAACTTTGTTGCCCACCCACCACCCACTTGATAGCCACTATCGATGATTTGACCGACATGCTTGATTTCGACTCTGAAGACATCGACGGTATGGACGATGATGCCGGAGAAGAACAAGAACCACCGCCCATGGGGCGTTGGAAAACCACCTCCTCATACGATATATACATGGCGGATACACCCAAAGAAGACAATGGTCACGACATACAAGATGCAACTGATGACAAACTTCCTGAGAAGCAGTCTAAGCACTAACGTCAGTGGCGCCGCTCTAAATCACGCCATGGTAATAATAGCGATACTGGCACAAGAGAGAATAGCACCACGGACGATGTCGAAGACAATGAAGACCCCGCCAAGCCAAGTCTCGAATAGGCCAAACGGGAAGATGGGCAAGCCAGCCCCGATGAACAGGCCGTGAACGATGGCTCGGAGGATAGCAACTACATGCCTCTCTCCGAGGACAAGGTGAGCCTCGGCGATGAAGAATTTGTCATGCCATAGGATCCCGTCGAGTAGGAGCGCTTTAAGCGCCGCCTTATTGCCACGGCAAGGAGCCTGAAGAAGAAGAAGCAGCAACTTCAAGCTAATCAAGATCTGCTCACTGATAGATGGAAAGAGGTGCTGGCAGCCGAGGAATACAGACTCGAGCGCCCAACCAAAAGTTACCCAAAGCAAAAATTGCTACCTCAATTCGATGACGAGGCGCTGGAGCCAGCACTGCCAGCATATAATGTGGCCGACCGACCACCCCGTGGTCGAGACAAAGTGTCAATTCAGCCCGAACACAAGCCGGCACCATGTCGTCGAACAAATAGAGACACAACAACCCGGGGATACACACATGATCTGCGGTACGACATGGAGAACAAAGCAGACCATACCAGATCGATCTACGGACCGCGGAGGTGCACCCCAATGCGCAACGACGACCACCACACGGAATATAACAAATACACACTTGCCTGGGCCGATTATCGCAGACCAGCTCCATTCTAGCTGCGTCGCGACATAGCCCGACACTGAGGCGCCGCACACCCCCTCTACTTCACTGATGAAGTAATGGAACATGAATTCCCAGAAGGGTTTAAACCCGTAAACATTGCATCAAACGATGGAACAACAGATCCCGCGGTATGGATCGAGGACTTCCTTCTCCATATACATATGGCCCGCGGCGATGACCTCCATGCCATCAAGTATCTCCCGCTAAAACTCAAGGGACCAGCCAGGCACTGGTTGAACAGTCTGCCTGAAAACAGTATTGGTAGTTGGGAGAACTTGGAATATGCATTCCTTGACAACTTACAGGGCACTTATGTCCGACCTCCGGATGCCGATGACCTAAGTCATATAATCCAACAGCCCGGAGAGTCAGCCAGGAAATTCTGGACTCGGTTCTTAACCAAAAAGAACCAAATCATCGACTCTCCAGATGTTGAAGCCCTAGCGGCCTTTAAGCATAACATCCGCGACGAGTGGCTCGCCCGACACCTCAGCCAAGAGAAACCGAAGTCCATTTCAGCCCTCACGACGCTCATGACTCACTTTTGTGCGGGCTAGGATAGCTTTCTAACTCGTAGCAACAGCACCTCAAGTAAACTTGGCACTTCTGAAGCCAGAGGTAGCAACGGCAAGCCCCAACACAATAGACACAAGCGTCGAAATAATGGTGATAACGCCGAAGACACGACCGTCAATGCCGGATTTAGTGGCTCCAAGCCCGGTCAGCAGAAAAAGTCATTTAAATGAAACAATCTAGGCCCGTCCAGTCTGGACCGCATATTCAATCATCCATGTCAAATCCATGGCACCCCCGATAAACCAGCCAATCACACTAACAGAGAGTGTTGGGTCTTTAAATAGGTCGGCAAGTTAAATGCTGAAAACAAGGAAAAGGGACCGCCAAGTGACGACGACGAGGAACCCCCGCCGCCGAACACTGGGGGTCAGAAGAAGTTTCCTCCCCAAGTGAAAACGATGAATATGATATACGCTACCCATATCCCCAAAAGGGAGTGGAAGCGCGTACTAAGGAACGTCTACGCGATGGAGCCAGTCGCCCCAAAATACAACCCGTGGTCCTCCTGTTCGATCACCTTACCATCCAACCAGTATCCGTCATGGCGGTTCAGCCGCACTGGTGCTTGACACTATCATCAACGGATTCCACCTCACACGCGTCCTCATGGACGGTGGTAGCAGCCTGAACCTGCTTTATCAGGATACAGCGCACAAAATGGGTATTGAACCCTCAAGGATCAAACCCACCAAAACCACCTTTAAAGGTGTCATACCAGGTGTAGAGGTCCGCTGCACAGGATCAATCACACTGGAAGTGGTCTTTGGATCCCCGGATAATTTCCGAAGCGAAGAGCTACTCTTTGATATCATCTCCTTCTGCAGTGGTTATCACGCACTGCTCGGACGAACCGCATTCGCCCGTTTCAATGCGGTGCTGCACTATGCCTACCTTAAGCTCAAGATGCCTGAACCCCGCGGTGTTATTACAGTAAATGGAAATATGGAGCGCTCCCTCCGTACTGAGGAGCACACCGCGGCCCTTGCAGTAGAAGCACAGAATGGCCTCCTTAGGCAAAACCTCAATTCGGCGATAAAGCCCCCGGACACTGTTTTGCGGGTCCGCGCTACTCTGCAACAAGACCGATCGGCTCGTCCAGAGCTCAACTAGCAATACAGCCTTCGTCCTAGCTCCAATACAGCGGCGAAATTCGTGCCACGCGTACACAACTACGCGCTTAAAATACCATGGGCATGGACGGAGGCACAGCTAGACCATGGCCCACAATGCGGCTCAACCGCTCCGGATCCGCATACCTTCACTTTTTCTCTTTCTTTCAGGTTTTCTCACCTTTCAAGGCCTTTTCCGATAAACCTGCTCATCGGACCCGTAGCAGGACGGATACGCCAAAAAAGCTAGGGGCTCAAACATACAAGGGAATACCCAGGTGGCCTTTGCTAACGATCGTCATACCTGTTTAAATACCCGCACGTAGCTCGCTCTTGGTCGTGGCATGTTAATAGCCTTACTTGCTTATTGCACTACTTTGTACAGATACGCCTTGACGTATCAATCAACTCACAATGAAAAATAATCTGCAATGTTTGCCCATTATTTAAAAAATTCCTTGTCCATTTATTTTCAATTGCACCCGTACATTCTGGTACACTTAAATTCGCCAGGGGCTTCATTGTACCCCATAACACGGTAAGAAAATCCAAACACTTTTACAGTATAGTTCGGCACCCCGAACTTATAGCATTATATGCATCCACTCCGAATCATGTCTTTGGTCAATAGTTGGCTTGCCCGGCTCCTGTGCTTTCTACCCTACGTTCCGCTATATCGGCTTGGTAAGTAAAGGGAGAACTAATGCGATTGTGTCCTGGTTCTTCCGGACGAGCACCTCGGTGGAGAAAGCTGAAAACTGACTGTCATGATGCGGCGAGAGTTGATCAGTTGTTCGAGAGGTCTTCAAATCGTTAGAGATTTTCTCCACTTTATGCGAGGAATCGGTTTTTTCCGATTAGGCGTGTATAGCGCCCCAACTTCGGCCTTCCAAACACCAGGGGCTACGCCAAAATTTAAAATTATAGAACTCCTATGGCTAAGTGAGGGTGGTAAAGCTCTATAGTCTGATTGCCTTGTTCGTTGCGCTAAACACCTCCTTAAAGGACCAAACATTTGGATAAAGAGTGTTTAGATTTATCCCGAACACCCCTGTACTAGCTACGTGGGGGCAGAAGCCGACGACTAGCCAACTCTCAGATTTTATAAACGGCCGCACGGGAGGTAAAATTTTAAATAACAAGCATTACATTACGCAAAGACCTTGTTCAATATTACAGGATAGGATAAAATAATGTTTTCAAGGGAAAATGATATCCTTAGAACATTGCTCCGCCACAAGGCGGGATCCCTTCATGACACTATCATAGTACATCTCGGGCCTGCGATGCTCCTTGCCCTCGGGCAGACACTTAGTCATCAACTTTGTGGCATCCATCTTCGCCCCGTGCGTCTTGGCGCGGGCAAAAGCCATCCGCGCACCTTCAATGCAGAACGACCGCTTGATAGCATCAAGCCGAGGGCAGGCAGCTACCAGCCGCTTCACGAGTCCGAAGTAGCTACTAGGCACGGGCTCGGCAGGCCATAGCCGGACTATTAGGTCCTTCATGGCCAGTTCGGCCACCTTGTGCATCTTGACCAACTGCTTTAGCTGGTCGCTAAGGGGCGACAGATGTTCTGATCCAAGGTATTGAGACCAGAAGAGCTTCTTCGTAGAGCTCCCTTCTTCGGCTTGAAAGAACTCTGCAGCATCTGATATACTACGCGGCAGATTCTCAAATGCTCCTGGAAAAATCCAAATTTGGGTAAGTAAAAGGAACGCTTCTTTCGTACACTTGCTTTTGCATAATAAAAGCCTTACCCGCCGCGATATCCTGGGCCACCTGGATTTCCCGGAGGGCACTCTGGGCTTCGGCACGGGCATCTTGCGCGCTCTGGCGGGCCATGGCAAGTTCGGACCCTTGAGTCTTCGAATCACACTCCAAGGACTCGTACTTTTTGACGGCGTCCTGGAGCTCTTGCTGGACCTCGCTGACCCGGGCCTCCTGCTTCTCGCGCGCGGCACATTCCTTAGCCGCTTTGTCCTCGACCTCAACCAACGCCTTCTTGAGGGCCGCTACTTCGGTCGCGGCCCCTAATAAAGTTCATGACACTTCAGTCAGCACGAACTTTTAATCTTTCCTAAATATAAAACACAATTTAGTGCATACCTTGGTTGTCCTACAGTTGCTTCTTCATGAGGTTGAGTTCTTCCTTGGCCCGCTCCAGATTCCGTGTCAAGCCAGAGACCTCCGCAGCATGAGCGGCAGTGGCTAGCAGCGACGCCTGCTTATTAACACAGACATTTTATGTTAGACTCCTGCGAAAAACATTTTTGATCCTCTGTTTGGTTCTTCTTTCCGAACACCGAACAGAGCATCAGGGGCTACTATCTATAAGGTGATATTCTTTTACAAGTATATTACTCACCTCAAAGCCTGTTAGAAGGCTAATGCAGGCCTCGGTTAATCCGCTTTTGGCGGATTGGACTTTCCCAATCACCATACTCATAAGAGTACGGTGTTCTTCCATAATGGAAGCGCCTTGTAGCGCTTCCAGCAGTCTGTCTGGTGCCTCTGGATGGACAGACGTCACCAGCAGAGGCGGCTTGCCCCCCTCATTTGGGAGAGGCTGCCTACCTGAATCTGGAGCCTCTTGGGTCTCTGGAGCTGTGTCCGGCTGAGGGCCAAACTGGACTTGGCCCTCATCAATGGGTCTGTAGTGGTATTGCCCCCCGTGTGCCCGGCAACCGGACTTCTTTCCTCCGCATCACCGGAACGGCCTCCCCTTGGCCCGGTATCCTTTGGGACAACACCTCGGTGTTGTCCGCGGCCTTATGGGAAGTGGCCGTTGGAAGGGAATCGCTGTTCATCACCGACGGATCCAGCGACCCCTTCGAAGAGGAGGAGAGCTCGATGTAGGATTGGGCCGAACTGCAGATACATGGTCTAGCGCATTAAAAAATGATAAAGTGAAAAAAAACCGGAAATATTACCACGTCCAGATACTTATGATTTGGCTAGGGGCTTGACCCTGGGCCCCCACTCCCCGCTGCGGCAGAGTTGTCCGGAAGGGAGATTTTCCCCTTCTTGGGCACCTCGGCCTCCCCATGTGTGGAGGCCTTCCTCTTCTTCTTCTCCCCAGTGGGAGGGGAACGGGTCTCCTCCTTCTCATCCTCCTCCTCTACCTCATCGTCTTCGGTGGAGGAGTGTGTCTCGGCGTCTTCAGATATCACGTCCGAAGCGCCCTTCCGGTGGAGACCACCTTTGGTCCCCTTGGCCGCCTTCTTGGTTTTGTTCTTCGGCACTTCATAAGGTGCCGGAAAAAGCATCTTCGTTAGAAGATGCGTTTCTGGATCTTCAGGTAGCGGAGCCGGACATTCAATCTCCTCCGCTACCCAGGCCTAAAAGATTGGCATAGAGCCTTAGGTTCCTCCGACGGATATGCTGGTGAAAGATGTGCCTTGCAAAACACGAATTAACTTACCGGATTAGCCCAGCGTTTTACGCTGAGCCTGCAATCTTCGGATGTGGGCGATGGTACCTCCCTGATCTTAAAAAGCACCTTCCAGATACCTTCGTGTGTTGTATCGAAGAGCTCCAGTAGCATCTGGTGCTTGGCCGGGTCGAACTCCCACAGGTTACAAGTCCGGATCTGGCACGGAAGAATCCGGCAGAAGAGCATGACCTGGACCATGTTGGCGAGCTTGATTTTCCTGTCAATCATGTTGTGGACACATGTCTGGAGCCCGGTCACTTCTTCCGTTGAGCCCCAGGCTAGACCTTTCTCTCCCCAGGAGGTGAGCCGCATGGGGACTCCAGATCGGAATTCGGGGGTCGCCGCCCAGTTGGCGCCATGTGGCTCGGTGATGTAGAACCACCCCGATTGCCACCCCTTTACGGTTTCCACAAATGAGCCTTTGGTCCAGGTGACATTGGGAATTTTGCCCACCATAGCGCCTTCGCACTCTGCTTGTTCGCCGCTCACCACCTTGGGCTTCACATTAAAGGTCTTCAGCCATAAGCCAAAGTGAGGTGGGATGCGGAGAAAGGCCTCACACACAACAATAAATTCCAAAATGTTGAGGATGGAGTTGGGCGCCACGTCGTGGAAGTCCAGCCCATAGTACAACATCAGTCCACGGACAAACAGGTGGAGGGGAACCCCAGCCCGCGGATGAAGTGGGAGAGAAACACCACCCTTTCTTGGGGCTCCGGGGTGGGGATGATATGCCCCTTGGCTGGAAGCCGATGAGCGATGTCTTTTGACAAGTACTCAGCCTCCTAGAGCTTCTTGATGTCCTCCTTCTTGACGGAGGAGGCCATCCACTTGCCTCCAGCTCCGGATCTGGACATGATTGGAGTGCTTTTTTGGGGCGGAAGAGATGGGTGCTTGGGTGTTGGGGCTCGAGGATGAATGAGCAGAGGAAGAAGAGGGCGTGGGTGAAAGAGGGGAATCCTTATCCCTTTATAAAGGCAGTAAAAATCGTGTGCCTCCCCGTTCGCCCTAAAACTCGCTTATTTCCCAAGCACCATCCTGATGGCACGGTTGGGTTACCCATGCCCGTATTGATGAGAATCCCGTGACAAGGGGACACGATCTCTGCTTCGACAAGACGTGCCAATGAAACTGCGCCTCGAAATACGGAAGGGTAGGATAAAAACTGTTCAAATAAAGACCGGGCCGTGGCGTGATGTCACGCTATGATATGTCAGCAGATTAGACTCGTGGGATGTCATACTCTCTATAGTGGTATGTGGGATTTTTTTTGCAGAGCCGGACATGATTCTTATGTTCAAGATCTATTTTGAAGTATTTGGAGAAGGAACCCGCCTTGCAATGCCGAAGACAATTTGCACGCCGGACTTGTCGTCATTGAAGCCTGGTTCAGGGGCTACTGAGGGAGTCCTAGATTAAGGAGTCCTCGGACAGCCGGACTATATGGAAATGCTGGACTGTTGGACTATGAAGATACACGATAGAAGACTTCGTCCCGTATCCGGACGGGACTCTCCTTTGCATGGAAGGCAAGCTTGGCGATTTGGATATGAAGATTACTTTCTCTGTAACGGACTCTGTGTAACCCTAGCCTCCTCCGGTGTCTATATAAACCGGAGGGTTTAGTTCGTAGGACAAGAACAATCATACCCACAGGCTAGCTTCTAGGGTTTAGCCTCTAAGATCTCGTGGTAGACCTACTCTTGTAATACTCATATCATCAAGATCAATCAAGCAGGAAGTAGGGTATTACCTCCGTCGAGAGGGCCCGAACCAGGGTAAACATCGTGTCCCCCGCCTCCTGTTACCATTAGCCTTAGACGCACAATTTGGGACCCCCTACCCAAGATCCGCCGGTTTTGACACCGACAGCGGCCACCCCTGAATTTAGATCTGGACCCCCAACGCGGCTAGCATCATGGATCAACAAAGGCTTGGACTGGGGGTCAGCGGAGGAGGTGATGATGCTGCAGAAGGGCATCAAAAACATTATAAAGAGGGACACTGACCTCCCCAACATGGTCCAGGTGATGCTATTTCGCCGGATCCTCCCCTCCCAGCACCGGCCTCTCCATATATGTGAGTTTAATCCGGAAGGGCCACGGGCCCTGCAACGATTCTTCGGCACGACGCACGAAGACATGGCCGGAGACGACCAACGACATCGGTTGCTTTTTAAGGCCCAAGAGCTGAAGTCGTGACCGGAAATGACCGACGACATCGGCCTCGACTATGCTCACCCAGCCACTCCGGTAAGTTTTTAGTTTCCGAACATGACTCAATCCGGATATCACAGGGGTGTATTGAAACTCTCATATTTGAAATAGGGCTGAACGAAGAAGGCGGAGCGGATCAAGTGTCCGGCTCCGCTGCCCAAGAGCCCTGATGATCCTCTCCTAACGAGGATGTCGGTTCCGGCGCCGTACCAGGCGCCGGAAAAGAAGACCAAGAAGAAGGCCAAGGAGGCCAAAGACGGCCCCGCCGAAAAGGTCCCTCGGATACTATGTCCGGGGAGTCCGAAGCCCTCTCCTCCCACGAGGGAGATGAAGATGAGAAGGAGGAGGAGGAAGAGATCAACTCTCCTCCTAAGGGGAGGAGGAAGAAAAGGGCGGCCTCCGTAGAACCAGAAGCGGAGGCGTCAAAAAGGGGGAGAGCGGATGACTCAGATTCAGATGCCGAAGTCATCCCCGAGTATCGCCCCAGGTCGAAGCCCCTGGCCAAATCGTAAGTTTCTCCAGATGCCTTACATACCTTGGCGTTTACAATTATCATTTTTAACATGTTGTACTATGCGTTTCAGTCCGGCCCGCGACCTCCCTCAAACATCGTCTCTGGGGAATTCACTGGAGCCCGGGATGGTGGAGAGTGAGACGCCTCCGCGAGCCTCCCCGTCTACTGCTCCAGACGACACTAAAGTCATGTCCTGGAGGGCCCCTCCAAGTAATGAAGAGGTGAAGAAGGTCGCCAGGACGGCACCAGAGGGTAATGCCTCGGCTGCTGAAGAAACAGGGGGCCCAACCCCCATGGAGACTGAGGACAGGGGCCATGACCAATCCGGGCCCTAGCCGCACACTATTCCGGAAACCCATACGGCTCCAGAATCCAGTGAGCAACCCATTTTGAAGGAGGGGGAAGCATCGATTCCACCAGCAATCTCCATGAATCCAGAAGCGTCGAATAATTTGACGGAAGCGCTTCTCGTGCTTCCGTCGTGGACGAGCACCGCACCCTTATGGGTGTGGTGGCTGAAAAGATTCAGTCCGCCAAAAGCGGGCTGAACGAAGCCTTTGCCAGCCTGTTAACGGGCTTTGAGGTATGCGATGAAAATAAAGAGATATACCTTTGTGTAGATAGTAGCGCCTGAGACTCTGTCCGGTTTCGAAGAAGCCGGACAGAGGATCACATAGTGTTCGGTAGAGGTGACATTCTATTATACAACATGCTTCCCTGCTGGCGGCGAGCGCCCAGTCCGCCGAAGTTTCCGAACTCACTCAGAAGCTGCGGCTGGCTGATGAAGAAGTTGTCCGCATCAATAAGCGGTTTGAGGAGACACAAGGTGTGCGTACATTTAGTATAAGTCTCCAAGCTAGATATTTTGATCGTTTGGTGACGGAATAAGAAGTGTTTTAACTGTGCTCGCAGTCAGCGCTGATGAGGTCGAGTCCCTCAAACGCGCCCTTGCCGAAGCCAAGAAGGAGGCCGAGGCAAGCAAGGCGGCTGCAGACAAGGCGGCCGAACACTTAGAGGAGGAGAAGACCACCCGCCGACAACATGAGGCGCGGGTGGGTGAAGTTGAAAAAGAGCTCAAGGAAGCCATTGTTAGATGTGAGTCCTTGGAGCAGACAAGCTTGGAACAGGCCTCCAAGCTCGCCAAAGCCTGTGAGAGCCTGAAGAAAGCCTAGGCTAATGCCCAGGACGCTCACCAGGAAATCCAGGAGGCAAGGCATATTGCGGTTGTGAAGGCCTTTATTATGCAGAGTAGGTATACCAATAGAAGATATATTTTACTAACCCGAGTTCGGAGTTCTCCAGGCGCCTTCGCCGATCAGCCAAGAAGCATTGCAGACGCTGCCGCATTCTTCTGAGCCGAAGAGGGCAGCACCACGGAGAAACTGTTCTGGTCACAGTACCTAACGCTGGAGCTTCCAGTATCCCTGAGCGACCAGATGAAGCAGTTGTCCGAGCTGCATAGAATGGCTAGTCTGGCCATGAAAGACGTGGTAGTCCATTTGTGGCTGGCCAAAGCCGTACCCAGCAGCCACTTCGGGCTCGTGAAGAAGCTGGTGGAGGCGCTCCCTCGGATTGATGCCCTTAAGCGGTCATCCTATATTGAGGGTGCTCGGATGGCCTTTGCCCGTGTGAAGGTTCAGTGGGCGAAGATGAAAGCCACCGAGGTTGCAACTGCAGGGCTACCTGAGGGCAAGGAGCACTGTCGGCTGGAGAGGTACTTCGACGAGGTCCTCGACGGAGCCCGTATTGTAGAGGGACAATGCTCCAAGGACATACTGTTTGAGTAGTTGTGTCCGGTTTGTAAGAGCGATGTGATGAACTCGTAACGTATGATAAATATGATTATGCTTTATGATGAGTTTATCCTCCTATTAGTTGTTGTTATGTCTGAAAGTTTACCAGTCGTCGGCTTCAGGCTTCACGTAGATGCTACAGGGGTGTTCGGGAACGCATGACCGCACTTTATCCAATGTCTTGGTCCAATGTAGGAGGCGTTTTGCGAAATGAACCAGGCGATCATACTATACGGTTTTAGTACTTTCATTTTAGCCATAAGAGTCCATTGGTGGCGCGAATTACTTAGCCCCTCGTTGTATGATCGGCAATCCGGAGTGCGGTGCCCTTAAAACATGACTGTTCAAAAACCCAGCCCCTCGTATAACACGGCATAAATCGCAATGATTCATAGTATAACACTAAGTCACCGGATCGCTGATCTGCTCTCACTTATCATGGCAGTCAGTTTTCGCCTTTTTCTACTGAGGTACTTGACCGGACGAACCGGAAATACAATCGCAGCAGTTCTCCCTTTACTACCTTAGCCGAACTTCCGGAACATAAGGTGGCAAACATAGGAGCCGGGCAACCCAAGTATAGACCAAAGACATGATTCGGAGCAGATGCATATAATGCAATATCCGGGACGCCGAAGAGTTCCTTGTGGGGTTTTGGACTTAAGAATGAGGGCCAGAGACAGCCCCTTGTATGAAGAACATGTCAAGCCACGTAAGCCTATCGACCATAAGGGGGAGCACGGATAATAAGAAGAAAATCCAAAGAAACCAACCAAGAAGGTGATAAGTGATGACCCGCAAGTATACGGGATAGTTGTAGCCTCTTTCGTTAAGTAAGAGTGTCGAACCCAACGAGGAGCTAAAGGTAGAACAAATACTCTCTCAAGTCCTATCAGCCACTGATACGACTCTACGCACGCTTGACGTTCGCTTTACCTAGAACAAGTATGAAACTAGAAGTACTTTGTAGGTGTTGTTGGATAGCTTTGTAAGATAATAAAGAGCACGTAAATATAAACTAGGGTCTGTTTAGATAAAGATGCAATAAAGTAAATATAGCGAGTGTGGAAAAGTGGTGGTAGGAGTTGTGAGATTGTCCCTAAGCAATTGACTATGTTACTAGACCAGTAATCACTATTGCAATTCTATTTGAGGGAGAGGCATAAGCTAACATACTTTCTCTACTTGGATCATATGCACTTATGATTGGAACTCTAGCAAGCATCCGCAACTACTAAAGATTCATTAAGGTAAAACCCAACCATAGCATTAAAGTATCAAGTCCCCTTTATCCCATACGCAAACAACCTACTTACTCGGGTCTGTGCTTCTGTCACTCACGCCACCCACCATAAGCAAATCATAAACATATTGCAAACCCTACAGCGGGAATCCCTCACGCTTGCGCGACACGGAGGGCACAATAGGACAGCATCAATAATTAAACATGCAACTCAAACCAATCATAGCAATTCATCAATCACGGATAGGACAACGAAAATCTACTCAAACATCATAGGATGGCAACACATCATTGGAAAATAATATGAAGCATAAAGCACCATGTTCAAGTAGAGGGTACAGCGGGTTGCGGGAGAGTGGACCGCTGAATATAGATGGGGGAAGGTGATGGAGATGTTGGTGAAGATGGCGGAGGTGTTGGTGAAGATCGCGGTGATGATGATGGCCCCCGGCGGCGTTCCGGCACCACCGGAAGCAAGGGGGAGAGAGCCCCCCTTCTTCTTCTTCTTCCTTGACCTTCTCCCTAGATGGGAGAAGGGTTTCCCCTCTGGTCCTTGGCTCCCATGGCTTGGGAGGGGCGAGAGCCCCTCCCAGATTGGATCTATCTCTCTGTTTCTGCGTTCTGGAATTCTGCCCTGGCACCGTTTCCTTTATATCTGGAGATTCGTAACTCCGATTGAATTGAAACCTTCGCCCAGATTGTTTTCCAAAAATTAGCTTTCTTGCGGCCAAAGAAGGGAATCAACCCTCTTACGTGTGGCCAACGAGATAGGGGGGGCACGCCCACCTGGAGTGGTGGCGTGGGCCACTCTCATGGCCACCTCGGGCACCGTTTCACGTTGATTCTTCCTCCCAAAAATCACAAATATTCCAAAATAATTCTCCATCCGTTTTTATCCTGTTTGGACTCCGTTTGATATTGGGTTTCTGTGAAACATAAAACATGCAACAAAAGGAACTGGCACTGGGCACTGAATCAATATGTTAGTCCCAAAAAATAGTATAAAAAGTTGCCAAAAGTATAAAAAAGTTGAATAATATTGGCATGGAACAATAAAAAATTATAGATATGACGGAGACGTATCAATAAGCATCTGTGCCCTTCGTATCTTTATTGATATGTTGACTACAGGCAATGTCATTCAATATGAGGGTCATTACATGCCCGGGAAAAAGGAAAAGATTTTACATAAGGGAAAGTCTATCACATGGCCTAAAAAAACATAGTTCGGGAAAGGAACTCCAATGATGCCCTGTCGCATGTCTGTGCCTTTCTTCCTTAGTAGTGGGTCCTTTGAGAGGATCGTTGGATGGTTGGGATATGCTGGCCTTAACGGAATTTCCTGTAACAACTGATGTTGCTTGAAGCTACGTCGGTATTTCTCCAAAGAGGAAGGGATGATGCAGCACAGCGGCGATAGGTATTTCCCTCAGATATGAAACCAAGGTTATCGAACCAGTAGGAGAACCAAGCAACACAACGTAAACATCCCCTGCACCCAAATAACGGCACCTCGCAACCCGACGTGTTAAAGGGGTTGTCAATCCCTTTCGGGGTATGGCGCCTCAAGATAGGCAACGTGAGGTAAATTTGTAGTAGATTGATAGATCAAACGCCAAATAAAATAAATAATAATAAATTGCAACAAGGTATTTTTGTATTTTTGGTTTAATAGATCTGAAAATAAACGCAAGGAAAAAGTAGATCGCGAGGCAAATATATGAGAAAGAAGAACCCAGGCCGTAGGTTTCACTAGTGGCTTCTCTCGAGAAAGATAGCAAACGGTGGGTAAACAAATTACTGTTGGGCAATTGATAGAACTTCAAATAATTATGACGATATCCAGGCAATGATCATTACATAGGCATCACATCCAAGATTAGTAGACCGACTCCTGCCTGCATCTACTAATATTACTCCACACGTCGACCGCTATCCAGCATGCATCTAGTGTATTAAGTTCATGGATAAACGGAGTAATGCAATAAGAATGATGACATGATGTAGACAAGATCCGTTTATCTATTGCGTAGATATAGATCCCATATTTTGATCCTTAGTAGCCACGATACATACGTGTCGGTTCCCTTTCTGTCACTAGGATCAAGCACCGTAAGATTGAACCCACTACCGGGCACCTCTTCCCATTGCAAGATAAATAGATCAATTTGGCCAAACAAAACCCAAATATCAGAGAAGAAATACGAGGCTATAAGAGATCATACATATAAGAGATCAAAGAAACTCAAATAACTTTCATGGATATAAAAAGATATAACTGATCATAAACTCGAAGTTCATTGGATCCCAACAAACACACGCCAAAAAGAGTTACATCATATGGATCTCCAAGAGACCATTGTATTGAGAATTCAGCGAGAGAGAGAGAGAGAGAGAGAGAGAGAGAGAGAGAGAGAGAAAGCCATCTAGCTACTAACTATGGACCCGAAGGTCTACAAAGAACTACTCACGCATCATCGAAGAGGCACCAATGGGAGTGGTGAGCCCCTCCGTGATGGTATTAGATTGGATCTGGGGGTTCTAGACTCTGCGACGGCTGGATGAATATTTCGTTGACTCCCCTAGGGTTTTTGGAATATTGGGGTATTTATAGTTTAAAGAGGCGGTCTAGGGGCACCCGAGGTGGGCACAACCCACCAGGACGCGCCTGGGCCTCCTGGCATGCCCTGGTGGGTTGTCCCCTCTTCGGGACTCCCCCCAGGTGCAACCAGGGCCCAACTTCTTCCTTTTGCTCCATAAAAAATCATCCTAAAGTTACGTGGCATTTGGACTCCGTCTAATATTGATTCCTGCGATGTAAAAAACATGCAGAAAACAACAACTTGCACTTGGCACTATGTCAATAGGTTAGTACTAAAAATGATATAAAATGACTATAAAATGATTATAAAACATCCAAGATTGATAATAAAACAGCATGGAATAATAAAAAATTATAGATACGTTGGAGACGTATCAGCAACCATCTTGTAAGTAGGGCTCTTGATGAACCTGTGCTAAAAGCAAAAAGTTGTATGCGGTCGGATTATGGTCAAGCCGTGTAATGGACCTATTCCGCAGTGTGCCTCCAGCGCCACCCAAGGTGTTTTTAGTGCATAGTTATGTATGCACGGTACGTGAGCCGCGGCATGATGGGGTAGTCGGCGGAGGCTGAACTGCTAATCAATGTCCATATCCGTTGATTTATCGCTATTATGCACAGACTGGACTCGTTTGGGTGCGTCGTTGGCTTTATTGGCTAGCGAGTTGTTTGGCTTGATAAGGCCGCTGTACACTTTGGCTGCAAGGGCCGCAGTGTGCTCTTTGGTATGGAGTGAGCGCTCCATATTACCATTGACTATAATGACGCCACGAGGTCCAGGCATTTTGAGCTTCAAGTAAGCATAGTGCGGAACTGCGTTAAAGCGGGCGAAGGCAATTTGTCCGAGCAGTGCATGGTAGCCACTACGGAAAGGGACAATGTCAAAGATTAACTCTTCACTGCGAAAGTTGTCTAGGGAGCCGAATACTACCTCCAGAGTGATTGAGCCCGTGCAACGGGCCTCCACTCCTGGTATCACACCTTTAAAGGTAGTGGTACTAGCTTGATTCGTGATGGGTCAATCCCCATCTTTCGGACAGTATCTTGATAGATCAAGTTGGGATTGCTTCCTCCATCCATAAGGACTCTAGTGAGGTGGTATCCGTCGATGATTGGATCGAGAACCAAGGCAGACAAACCCCCATGATGGATACTAGTTGGGTGGTCCCTGCGGTCAAAAGTGATCGGACAGGCTGACCATGGGTTAAACTTGGGGGTGACAGGCCCTATGGCATAGACGTCCCTTAATGCGCGTTTGCGCTCCCTTTTAGGGATGTGAGTGACATATATCATATTCACTATCCTCACCTCGGGGGGAAACTGCTTTTGACCCCCGGTGTTTGGTTAATGGGGCTCATCCTCGTCTTGGCTTGGAGGCCCTTTTCCCTTGTTTTCGGTATTTATTTTACTGACCTGCGTGAAGAACCAATAGTCCCTGTTGGTATGGTTTGCAGGTTTATCGGGTGTGCCATGAATCTGGCAGGGCCTCTCGAGGATTTTGTCTAAGCTGGATGGCCCACCCTTGCTACCTTTAAAAGGTTTCTTCCGCTGACTAGACTTAGGACCATGGAATCTGGCATTGAGTGCCGTATCGTCTGCGTTGTTGGTGCTATTGTTCCGACGTTTGTTTTTATTGCTGCGAGGTTTGTCGTTGCCCTCCCGCGCCTTGGAGGTGCCAGGGTCACCTGAGCTGTTACTTCTACGAGCTAGCCAGCTGTCTTCACCCGCACAGAAGTGGGTCATGAGTGTCGTTAATGCTGCCATGGTCTTCAGCTTTTCCTGCCCAAGCTGTCGGGCAAGCCATTCGTCACGGACGCTGTGCTTGAAGGCCGCTAAGGCTTCAGCATCCAGACAATCTATGATCTGGTTCTTTTTAGTTAAGAACAGATTCCAGAGCTTGCGGGATGATTCACATGGCTGCTGAATTATGTGACTCAAGTCGTCCGCATCCGGTGGCCGGACATAAGTGTCCTGGAAGTTAGCCCTAAAGGCGTCTTCCAAGTCTTCCCAGGTTCCAGTGGAGTTTTTTGGGAGGCTGTTTAGACAGGGTCGTGCTGGTCCCTTCAGCTTCAGATGGAGATATTTAATGGTGTGGAGGTCATCTCCTTGAGCCATATGAATGTGGAGAAGGAAGTCTTCAATCCAGACGGCCGAATCCGTCGTTCCATCGTATGGCTCGATGTTTACGGGTTTAAACCCTTCCGGAAACTGATGTTCCATAACCTCATCGGTAAAGCATAAGGGGTGTGTGGCTCCTCTATATCTGGTGATGTCGTGGCGGAGATCGGTGGACATCTAGGTTCGATACTGATCCCGAACATGGTAGCGATTGTCACTCCGGGCTTCATAGCCATTATCTCGTGCCAGGGCACGCCCCCTTGATCCATAGATGGATCGGGTCTGACCAACTTTATAGGCTAGGTCGTGTTGCAAGTCGTATGTATAGCCCGCGGCTGCAGACTCCCTGCCTCTTCGGCGAGGGGGCACGGGTTGGTATTCAGCTTGATATGTCGCTTTATGTCGTCCACGTGGTGGTCGGTCTGGTTGGTCTACCTGATTGTATTTCGATGGTATTGGTTCAAGGACTTCGTCGTCGAATTGAGGCAACAGCTTACGCCTAGAGTAACTTTTGACAGGTCGCTCTTGGTCATATTCCTCAGCGTCCAGGACCTTGGTCCACCTTTCCTTCAGCATGCCTTGCTCTTCTTTGATCTGCTGCTACTTTCTCTTCAGGCTCCGGGTTGTAGCAATAACATGTCGCTTGAAGCGTTCTTGGTCGAGGGGTTCCTCTGGGATGATGAAGTCCCCGTCAGCGAGGCTGGCCTCCTCTTCGGATTCTGGCATGTAGTTGATGTCCTCCGCGTCTTCATTGTCAATGCATTCAGGGCTGTATTCACCTTCTTCTGATTTGTCCTGTTTGGATATTGGCTTGATAAGGTCTTCATTATCTTCGGCACCATCCAGAGTCTCGTTGTCTCCGGTGCCGGTATTACTGTCCTTCTCTCGACGCAATCGGGAGCGACGCTGCTGACATCGGCGCTTTGGTGGTTTATCGACGGTTCTATCCTCATCTGGGCTTGGGTTCTCCTCATTGTCGGTGTCAAAACCAGCGGATCTCGGGTAGGGGGTCCCAAACTGTGCGTCTAAGGATAATGGTAACAGGAGGCGGGGGACATAATGTTTACCCAGGTTCGGGCCCTCTCGATGGAGGTAATACCCTACTTCCTGCTTGATTGATCTTGATGATATGAGTATTACAAGAGTTGATCTACCACGAGATCATAGAGGCTAAACCCTAGAAGCTAGCCTATGATTATGGTTGTTCTCTTCCTATGGACTAAACCATCCGGTTTATATAGACACCGGAGGGGGCTAGGGTTACATAGAGTCGGTTACAGACAAAGGAATCTTCATATCCTAACCGCCAAGCTTGCCTTCCACGCAAAGGTGAGTCCCATCCGGACACGGGACGAAGTCTTCTATCTTGTATCTTCATAGTCCAGCAGTCCGGCATATGCATATAGTCCGGCTGTCCGAGGACCCCTTAATCCAGGACTTCCTTAGTAGCCCCCAAACTAGGCTTCAATGACGATGAGTCCGGCGCACAGATTGTCTTCGACATTGCAAGGCGGGTTCCTTGTCCGAACTCTTCAAAGCACCTGTTGTAAATAGTAGTGTCCAGCTTCCAATTTAATGTTACGCTCATCGGCTTCTGCACCTTAATAGTCTCAGCCTCCACGTGTCGAACGAATGCGAGAAGTCCAGGCATTTTTACATTTGCCGCCCTAACCACGCAAATAAATTGTCTATTAAAGAGATGGGGATCTTCAGATCCAATCCACACCATCTTCCCCAAGCGAGGAATCATCAGAGCGTGCGAGAAAAAACCACTCCAACATGGCCGGCGCTCGCAGCTCTTCCGCCCGCTCTCGCAACACCAAGTCAGGCGATTGGGAGAAGTGTACCGTATCCCACGGCCGATTAGTGAAGTTGCAGACCCAAGGGTTTCTACCTCCTGCATATCTAGTCCCTGTTCGAGCCAGATTGGCTTCCTTCGATGGTGGGGAGCAAGCGGAGAACTTTCCCAACCCATCCAGGGGGAGCGAGTATGCCTTGTTTCCTACTTACTGAGGGGTGTTGGATTTCCAATCCATCTGTTCCTCCATGGGCTTCTGGAGTTCTACGGCCTCCAGCTGCACAACTTCACACCTGCCTCTGTCCTGCACATCGCAGGTTACATCGCTCTTTGCAAGCTATTTCTGGGTTGCGAAGCCCATTTTGAGCCATGGAAGAAGTTGTTCTGCCTTGTCCCCCGTAATCAAGGGGGATCAATATTCCAAGTAGGTGGAGCCGAGATATGGCACATCGCCAGGACCGGTACTTATCCAGCACACCGAAGAAGGCATCCAAAGAATGGCCTTCCGAGTGGTTTTATATTGAGGATGTCTCCCTTCCCGACCCAATTCGAATGGGTCTTCCTGAGTTTACAAACACTCCGCTAAGAAAACGCCTCAACTGGCATCCCCGGAGCCTCACAGAGGAAGATAGTAGGGAGGTCCTTCAATTGATGAGCAAGATAAGAATGCTTGCTCGGTCCGGATTATCAATAGTCGAGGTTATGGCAATATCCATAATGCGGGGGGTTCAGCCACTCCAATACCGAGGGCGTCCCATGTGGCACTTCAATGGAGAAGAAGACGCCACCCACTACGGTCAGAAGGGTCCGGACTCCACCACCGCTCTGGTGGAAATATTGTTCGGTTTATACAAGGGGGAAAGAGAGGAGTTCATCTGCATTAAGCCACGCGATGGATTTTCCATGTACAACCCTCCCAACTGGGTGAGCCGCCATTCATCACTCTACTATATTCGCTCCCTAAATCTTATTTTTCATAAATATTTACTCCGTCCATTTATAACAGGAATGGCGGAAAACAACCAGGGAGTTCCATAGCCCGGCACCATAGCCAGAGGACCATAATCGGGCCCTTGACCCCGGATTCGAAGAGGATCCGGATATATTTGTGGAGCTCGTAGAAGGGGTGTTTCACCAGGCGAGCTATGACGACACAGAAGTGGCCATCATTGCTGACTATCCCGGCCTCCTCCCTGCATCGCACGTAAGTAAACAAGAGACTTATCTTCCAGAAAGGATTTACTCCTCCCGTCTTACCCACCGCACAATTCTTATGCTCTAAAGGGAAAATGATCGGCGCGCCAAGCCGAACCCGAGGCGACTCGCCAACAAGAGGCGCCCGTGCCGAGTAGGCCTTCAAAAAGAAAGGCGAACAGAAATATGGCGGGGCCATCATCAAGGAGGTATGGCTTTTAAATACGCTCCATGGTTGTCATCTTAAAGTATGAGACTATCCGATGTGTTTTAGCAGAAAGAACATCCGCCGGACTATGTCCGGGGATCCTGCCAACCGTGCCTCTACTAGATAGATTCCAGACCCGGTCTCGAGGACGGAGGCCAACACAGAAGTGACACCGGACTGTCCTCATACAAAGGATTCAGATCGAATGTCCGTTACAAATTCTGAAGTGGATTGTGTCATGAATCATCAGCGCCGGCGGGCCGCACTCCGCGACCCTGGTTTTTCAGAAGAGGCTTTTAATTCCTTCAACTCGGGTGATGCGTACATCCGAGCCACTCGGGATGGGCTTGCTAGAGCCACGGACCAGTATTTGAAAGATATACGGGTAAGTATAAAAATCTGACAATTATGTATATTAGTAGCCCCTGAGACTTGAAGCAGTTGGTACAACTGATTTAAGGATCATTGTATTAATAGGTTCTCTCGGAGAAGAACAACCTGTTGTCTCAAGAGCTGGAAGAATGTCGAACCCAGCTAACAGCCGCTATGGCCGAGCTGTCAAGATCCGAAAAGGAGTCAACTGGTATGTATTCCCGAATTGAGAAAAAACAATATTGGATGTATAAACCAGGAACGCTAACGATATCTGATGACCAAAATCCTCAGATAACCCGGAATAGAATACGGGAATCCCACAAGAGGGTGAACAAGGAGCGCAAAGGCAAGCAGCCGCTGGCGAGCGTGTACTTACACGGTCATATAGGAGAAAAACAAACTCCGAGATGCCAATACCCAACTGGGTGAAGAATTGAAAGATGTTCGGGCCTAGCTGGCTGACTCCGTGAAGGAAAATAAGAGGCTTCAACGCGACATTTTTAGTATGTTCTCAAACGAACATTTATATAGTTCGGCAAAGATAGGAACTAACAGAATTATGTCTGTAGGTCTGTTGACTGGTCGCCCCGAAGAGATGCCCGGATCCTTAGGCGATCTGCTACAAGAGCTTTCGCAACTGCACGAGCAAGTTTGGCAGGTCATGCAGAGTGTCGCCAAGGCCTTGTGGCCATCCGCCTCCCTACCAGGAGGTATGGGGGATCTTGTACAGCTTTTCAAGGGAGCGCAATGGCGTTTTCGACTATGGAAGATATCAGCCTGTCGAGAAGGTGTGAGGGAGGCTTGGGCCATGGTGAAAACATAGTATACCAAGCTCGATCCGAATCATATGGCCCAGGTCAGATCTATAGGGTCAGATGGGAAAGAAATTCCCGTTAGTCTGGTATATGACCAGGTAGGATTAGCCGCAAAATATTCCCAACAGGATTGTAGGCTAGACAACCTGTTGGATGGCATAGAAGAAGAAGCATTTGAGTCTAAATGACTATGTACTTCAATTGACATATTTGTCCCTAGCCGGATTGTAAAACATTTGTCATGGCAGACCTTTTCGCTTCAGCCTCTGGACCCGATAGTCCGAAGTGTTTCCAAATACCCGCTTGGTAATATAAACCGGGGTACGCGTGGAAACCAGGCGTAGGGGTCATAATTGCTTGAATAGACAAGTACCCAACTAGCTATGTTATATTACATGGATAGTAAGAAACATCTTCCAGAGAGAATAGTTCCGTTAAGGGTTCCTTTCCCTGGGTATGCATGCATTAATGTGCATGTCCGAACTGCAATCAAAAAGCGCAGTATATGTAAAATCTGGGGGTTTATATTGTGATAGGTAAAAAAAGAAAACATCTTTAGTCCAACGACCGAATATTCCCTTAAGAACGCTAGCTTTCGGCTTCACCCAGTCTGATGTACACGTCTGGAGTACCCGGCAGTAACAACCGTAGAGGTGCTCCCTTTATGCCCTAGCCGAACTAACGGGAATGTAGGACATAAGCACAGGAGCCAGGCAACCCAGCTTGGCCAAAACTTAAGTCATATAGATGCATATAATGGCGAAGACAAGGTACATATGGAAAAAGGACGCATACGCAGTGGGCTTGATGCCCGGAAGATAATTGTATTAAGCTTGTATAAGAAGCCCCCCAGGTATAATGAGCGCACATACTTGAAGATTAGTGCGTCACAAGTGTGTGTCTAGCCACACTAAAGCTTTAGAGCTTTTCATAAGAAAAGATGAGAAGAGAGCTGAAAAGTAAATAAAAAGGAACAGAGGGAAGGAGACGAACAGGGAGTTCGGCGCTAGGCGTAGAATCTTCGGAGTCTGGCCGCGTTCCATGGGTTCGGCTCGAGGCGATTATCAGATGCGTCACGCAGTCGATATGCTCCTCCAGTGAGAACTTTGTCAATAATGAAGGGACCCTCCCACTTGGGCTTAAGTTTGTCCATTTTCTTCTCCGGTGGACATAGAACGAGTTCGCCAATATTATAAGTCTTGGCCCGTACTTCTCTGCTTTGGTACCTGCGAGCCTGTTGTTGATGGAATGTGGAACGGGCTTTTGCGACGTCGCGCTCCTCTTCCAAGGCAACTAAACTATCGTGCTGATCGACCTCGGCCTCTCTCTCTTCGTACATGTGCACTCGAGGTGAGTCATGAATAATATCGCAGGGCAGTACAGCCTCTGCGGCCGTACACCATGAAGAAGGGTGTGTATCCGATAGTGCGATTTGGCATGGTCCGCAACCCCCAGAGTATGGAGTCAAGCTCCTCAACCCAGTGCATGTCTAATTCTTTTAAGGATCTCACTAGTCTAGGTTTGATGCTGCTCATAATAAGACCATTGGCTCATTCGACTTGACCATTTGTTTGGAGGCATAATCGAGCTTAATGCCCAGGTTACCGCACCAAGTTTTCACCTCATCGGCTGTGAAATTGGAGCTGTTGTCGGTGATGATGCTGTGGGGGACACCATAACGGTGCACAACACCTGATATGAAGTCTATCATGGGTCCGGATTCAGCCATTTTAACTGGTTTGGCTTCTATCCATTTGGTGAATTTATCCACCATGACCAACAAGTATTTTTTTCTTATGGCTTCCTCCTTTAACGGGTCCAACCATATCAAGCCCCCAGACCGCGAAAGGCCAAGTGATGGGGATTGTTTGTAGGGCGGTGGGTGGCATATGGCTTTGGTTGGCGAAAAGCTGGCATCCGACGCAATGTTGGACAAGGTCTTGTGCGTCTGCTCGGGCCGTCGGCCAGTAGAAACATGTACGGAAGGCCTTGCTTACAAGGGCCCGAGCTGCAGCGTGGCGACCGCCGAGGCTGGCATGCATTTCAGCCAAGAGTTGCCGCCCTTCCTCCTTGGAGATACATCTTTGAAGTACCCCGGTAGCGCTTTTCTTATAAAGCTCTCCCTCATGGACTTTGTAGGCTTTAGAGCGCCGCACAATGCAGCGTGCCTCATTTTGATCCTCGGGGAGTTCGTGCCTATTAAGGTAGGCCAAGAAGGGTTCGGTCCATGGGGCGATAATAGCCATGATGAGATGGGCCGAAGGTGTTATTTCGGTGGCAGAGCCCCCGATTATGTCAGTCTGTTTAGAATCTGGGGTTGTGGTCGGATCCGGACTGATGTTGCCGATCTACCCTTGCCACACCACGGATGGCTTGAAAAGCCTTTCCAGAAAGATGTTAGGTGGGACGGGGCCGCGCTTAGCGCCGATGCGGCCGATGACATCTGCCACTTGATTGTTTTCTCGAGCCACATGATGAAATTTGGGCCCCTCGAATCAAGTTGACATCTTAAGGATGACATTACGACAGGCCTCCATTTTTGGATCTTTGGCATCGAAGTCTCCATTTATTTGAGATATTGCAATATTTGAATCCCCACGCACTTCTAGGCGCTGAATGCCCATGGAGACGGCCATCCGAAGACCATGCAATAGAGCCTCGTATTCGGCTGCATTGTTGGAGTCTGTGTATAATATTTGGAGTACGTATTGGACTGTATCTCCTGTGGGGTGTGTGAGGACAACACCTGCTCCCAGACCTGCCAGCATTTTAGATCCGTCGAAGTGCATGATGCAGTTGGAGTATGTGTCGTACTCTTTAGGGAGTTCGGCCTATGTCCATTGGGTGATGAAGTCCGCCAATACTTGCGATTTAATGGCTCGCTGTGGTTTATATGTGATGTCGAATGGGAGGAGCTCGATGGCCCATTTGGCAATCCGGCCCGTGGCATCGCGGATGTTTATTATGTCATTGAGTGGTACTTCAGAGGCCACCGTGATTGAACACTCTTGAAAGTAGTGTCGTAGTTTCTGGGATGCCATGAAGACTGCGTATGCTATTTTTTGATAATGTGGGTACCACGATTTGCATGGTGTGAGGACGGTAGATATGTAGTATACCGGCTTCTGAAACAGAAATTTGTGTCCGTCCTCCTCTTGTTCGACGACGAGCACCGCACTCACAACTTGGTGTGTTGCAGCTATGTATAACAACATGGGTTTGCCAACATTCGGCGCGGCCAGGATTGGGTTGCTTGCTAAAAGAGCATTTATTTTCTCCAGCCCGGCCCTCGTCGCGTCCGTCCACTCGAAGTGTTCGGCTCGTTGAAGAAGGCGATAAAGTGGCAATGACTTTTCTCCCAATCTGGAGATAAAGCGGCTTAAAGCTGCCACACATCTAGTTAGTATCTGGATTTGTTTGAGGTCTGTTGGGGTAGCCAACCGTGATAAAGCTCGGATTTTAGCTGGGTTTGCTTCAATTCCTCTATTGGAAATGACGAAGCCCAGCAACTTTCCAGCGGGAACGTCAAAAACACATTTTTCCGGATTGAGCTTAATGTCGTATGTTCGGAGGTTATCGAACGTGAGCCTTAGATCGTCTATTAAAGATTTGGCATGTCTGGTCTTGATGACTACGTCATTGATATATGCTTCAACTGTTTTGCCGATTTGTTTCTCTAGGCATGTTCGAATCATGCGTTGATAGGTGGCACCAGCATTTTTCAGCCCGAAAGGCATAGTGTTGAAGCAGAAAGGCCCGTATGGAGTGATAAATGTCGTTGCGGCTTGATCAAACTCCGTCATCTTGATTTGATGGTATCTAGAGTATGCGTCGAGGAAACACAATGAGTCGTGTCCCGCGGTAGCATCGAGGATCTGATCGATGCGCGGGAGAGGGAAGGGATCCTTAGGCAAGCTTTGTTGAGGTCTTTGAAATCGACACATAGGCGCCAGGATTTATCCTTCTTTGGTACTATCACGAGGTTTGCTAGCCAATCCGGGTGTTTTATTTCCCTGATGAATTCGGCTTCACGTAATTTGGCTAGTTCCTCTCCCATAGCTTGTTGTTTGGGTTCTGAAAAGCGCCGCAGTGTTTGCTTGACCGGCTTATATCCCTTCAGTATGTTGATACTGTGTTCGGCCAGCCTGGATGGGATCCCCGGCATATCAGAAGGGTGCCAGGCGAAGATATCCCAGTTCTCGCATAGGGACGCCCGCAGTGCGGCGTCGATTGTGGGGTCCAGTTGCGCCCATATGGATGCTGTCTTTGTGGAGTCCGTTGGGTGGACTTGGAATTTGACTATTTCGTCCGCTGGTTTAAAGGAGGTGAACTTGGATCATTTATCGAGTATCACGTCGTCCTTATCCACTGTGGAGCGTAATGCGGTTAATTCTTCGGCTGCGAGGGCTTCGGGCAATGCTTCGAGGGCCAAGGCAGCTGTTTTATTTTTGGCGTGGAGTGCTATGTCTGGATCACTGGCAAGAGTGATAATTCCATTGGGCCTGGGCATCTTGAGGTTCATGTAACTGTAATGGGGTATAGCTTGAAAGTTCGCAAACGCGTCCCGCCCTAACAAGGTGTGATATCCACTAGTGAAAGGGGCCACCTGAAAGGTTATCTCTTCAGACCGATAATTCTCCGGCGTGCTGAATACCACATCGAGTGTGATTTTTCCCGCACATCGTGCCTCCCGGAGGAATAATTCCTTGAAAGGCTGTGCTGCTTTGCTCAATGCGTCTCCTGTCTATTTCCATTTTGTTGAGAGTTTCCTCGTAGATGAGGTTTAGTCCGCTCCCGCCATCCATGAGCACTTTGGTAAGCCGGAAGCCGTCCATGATTGGACTGAGGACCAAAGAGGCTGGTACTCAGACTGTTCTGAATTGCGGTTCGTCACTGGCACTGAAAGTTATGGTCGTGTCGTTCCAAGGGTTTATCGTTGCAACTTGGCAGACTTCGGCGAGGCTGTGGAGTGCTCTCTTGTGCCTATTACCTGAGGCGAAAGTCTCGAAGACTGTCAATACTGTAGTGTTGTGTTCTGTGGGATGTTGCTCTACGGTGTTTTTTATGAGGAGATCCTCGCCGCTCTTGGCCACCTGCCAAACTATCCAACATGCTCTGAGGCTGTGTGTTGGTATGGTATCCGGTGTGGTGTGTATTTTGCATGGCCTATCAACCCATCCCTCCAAAACGGTTGTGCGCCCTGTAGTGGGCTTCCATTTCTTCGTGATTGGATCGGGCGACCTACGAGGGTACACCCTTTTTGTTCGGACGAGGGGTTTAGCGAAAGCCAGTGGATCCCAAAAGGATACCTGAGTTTTCCCGGCGCTTTCCATCACGCAGTAATTCTATACTATGATCGCTAAGTCATCGAAGCGTGATACGTGACGGTGATTTATGGCGTTAAGGAGTCCCTTGTCCGTGCATTTTTTGCAGAATAATGAGATTGCGTCTTCCTCACAACAGTCTTTGACCTTGTCCTTGGCAAGGAGAAATCTAGCCCAAAAGTGATGTACCGTCTCTTGGTAATGTTGTCTGATGCGGGAAAGATCATTTGAGTCTGGGTGGGTGGGTGGATTTAAGTCCGAACCCTGATCCGATCTATGACCCAGAGCTTGAGGAGTTTCCGAGCTTAATAGTTCGGGTTCCAGGATGTCAACCAATTTTTCAGGCCCATAGTCCGATTCTAAGTTCGGAGTCCGGGGCACGTCTTCCCATGGGCAGGTATCTGGCTCGGTGACCTCGGAAATCCGGACATATTTCGTCCTCAATATAGGGGAAGAGTTGTTGCATTGCTCCTCCACCGCCGCTATCTGATGGGTGATCGGCGGAGATTCAATATCTCTCTCTGATTGGGTTTAAGCCCAATCCGATCGTAGTCTGAAGTGACTCTCAAAGCGGCGATGTGATCCAGGAGCCCATTTAGAGATGATAACTTCATTGGATCCATCTGCTCGGTGTATACCAAGCTGACGTGGAGACGATTTTCGATGACCCGAGAAGTCATTGTCGGCCCGACGGCCGAACGGGCGATCAAGACGAAGCCGCCCAGCGGGAGGGTTTGGCCTGAGGCTAGAGCTCCCCCGGAGGTGATGTTGTCCTTGATAACAAGGCGGTCCGTCAACCCTATCTTCGACGTCATAGTGGAACTCTCAGTGAAAGCACCAATGTCGGTGTCAAAACCGGCGGATCTCGGGTAGGGGGTCCCGAACTGTGCGTCTAAGGCTAATGGTAACAGGAGGCGGGGGACACAATGTTTACCCAGGTTCGGGCCCTCTCGATGGAGGTAATACCCTACTTCCTGCTTGATTGATCTTGATGATATGAGTATTACAAGAGTTTATCTACCATGAGATCGTAGAGGCTAAACCCTAGAAGCTAGCCTATGATTATGGTTGTTCTCTTCTGATGGACTAAACCCTCCGATTTATATAGACACCGGAGGGGGCTAGGGTTACATAGAGTCGGTTACAGAGAAAGGAATCTTCATATTCTAACCGCCAAGCTTGCCTTCCACGCAAATGTGAGTCCCATCCGGACACGGGACGAAGTCTTCAATCTTGTATCTTCATAGTCCAGCAGTCTGGCATATGCATATAGTCCGGCTGTCCGAGTACCCCTTAATCCAGGACTCCCTCACTCGTCGTTCTGCGGAGTGTCCACCATGTATATATCATATGTTGAGGTGGCCATCCAACGCCTCGTAACGGGTGGGACTTGGCTTGGTTCCGCATCGGCATCGTCGTCCATACCGTCGATGTCTTCGGGCGCATAATCTAGCATGTCAGTTAAGTCCTCGACAGTGCCTATCAAGTGGGTGGTGGGTGGGGCGTAAAATTCCCCTCTCTCAACCCCCAGTCTGAGTTGGGTACAGTATGGAGGTAAAGCCTCCGTGTGGCAAAAGAATGCATTAGGCCCAACGCTTCATCTAAGAGCAGAGCGGGACCGAAAACTATGGGTCTGCTGCTCTATGTTCTGCTTGGACATCCTGATCAGATCTGCTAAGTGCAGACCTCGGCGGTTCGGCACGGTTGCCTAGAGCTGGGTTTAAGCCTGTGCCTGGGTCTTCAGAAGGAAGTTCGATAAGGGGAAGAGGTCCGGCGGGGTTTATGCTCCCGTCTTCGTACGATGAGACCTGCCCCGGATCTAAGGGCGAGGCGAGTGTTGACCCCTGGATGGGATCTGGCAGGGGATCCGAAAATTCTTCTTGGATGGGATGCAGAGTGGCGGTCAAGGCCGCAAACCCATCAAAAACTAGATCTCCTCGGATGTCAGCAACGTAACTAGGGTTTCCAAACCTGATATTATGGCCAGGGGCGTAACTGTCGACCTGCTCAAGGCGGCTGATCGAGTTGGCTCGATGCGCAAAGCCACCAAACACAAAAACCTGCCCGGGAAGAAAAGCCTCCCTGGACGCAACGTAATTTTTGACGAAGAGGTAAGCCATTGATCCTTCTGTTGACAATACAACAGAACTCTCAATGAAAGCACCAATGTCGGTGTCAAAACCAGCAGATCTCGGGTAGGGGGCCCAAGCTGTGCGTCTAAAGATCAATGGTAACAATGGAGAAGGGACACGATGTTTACCCAGGTTCAGGCCCTCTTAATGGAGGTAAAACACTACTCCTGCTAGATTATATTCGAGGGTATAGGGGTTACAAGAGTTGATCTACCACGAGATCGATTCAGCTAACTCTAGATAGCTAGCCTAGCAATGTTGTGATCCTGCATCCGCTCTAACCCTCCAGTTTATATAGACACCGGAGGGGCTTAGGGTTTGTACAAAGTCGATTTTACAAAAAGGAATAATATATCGGAACACATATACTTGCCACCCACGCATGCGAGAGTCCCCACCGGATATGGGAAAAGATCTTCGGTCTTGTATCTTGACGGCCCATCAGTCCGGTCCATATCAGTAGACCAGACGCCCGAGGACCCCCTAATCCAGGACTCCCACACTTGCCAAAATAGTTTACAGTCAATATGCTCTGCTTAAGAAGGTTACTTGCCCTGTTCACTCAATCTACTTCGATGAGATGGCATGCCACGCCTGATTAGTTGCTAAAGTATCCTACCATATATTAGGACCATGTATGTATTGTGAAGTAGATTGCCATGATCTAATAGCCAATCTGTTAGGTGAAATAGCTCAACACCGTTTTGCACTCATTCTTTGTTGCTGAGATGGCCTTTTATGGTTGTGTGCTCGGTCTCATTGATTGCTGAAATAGCTTGCCATAATTTAGCACTCAATCTATTTGCTGAATTAGCTTTAGATATATTTCCTTACTTAGATCTGCTTGTCCAAATATCTTGCCATAGCTTTATACATTGACCTAGGTATTTTTCTTGAGTTGATTAAAAAAACATATAAGTTTTTCTTGTAATATCCAGTAGAAGAACTAATTTTTATGTATAACAGATGGATATGACTTGGATAATTCTACTCGACGATTCTTCCCAGCATATGTCGAGGGGCTTGAAAACTTCATGAACTTTATCAGAGCTGAGTATGGTGGTCTAAAATCAGATGTGCACTACCCGTGTAACGGTTGTATGAATTCAATTTCAAGACCCGAGTCAACTGTGCAAAATCATCTACACTTGTATGGTATGTCAGTCACATATACTTGGTGGGTTCATCATGGTGAAGCTATGAACGTCAATGTTACTAACTATATGGAAGCAGTAGATCACTATCTTGATCTGCCTGATCCTCACGAGGAAGAGGAGGAGGAGGAGGAGGAGGAGGTGATGGGGAACTAAGAATGAAAATCAAAAAAAATCTACAAAACACCCAAGATCCAATCTAGGAGATGTATAGCAACGAGAGGTGAGTGGTTTCTACATACCCTTGTAGACCAAAAGCGTTAACAATCTAGATATCATGGTTGGCGTAGTCGTACTCGCGTTTGCGATCTAATCCGATCCAAGTACCGCACGCGCGACACCTTCGAGTTTAGCACACGTATGCTTCGGCAACATCCTCTCCTTCTTGATCCAGCAAGTGAGGGAGAGGTGGTAGATTTGATCTGAACCAACACGACGGTGTGGTGGTGGTGGTGGTGGTGGTGGTAGTGGAACTCCGACATGGCTTTGCTAAGCGCTGACAGAACATGGAGGAGTAACGGGATGGAGACAGGGCTAGCATAGAAGGTCTAACTGCCCCCCTACGCCTCCCCACTATATATAGGGGTGAGGTAGGGGCGTGGCAGATCTAGCCCCCTTCCCAACGTAGGGGGCGGCGGCCAAGGGGGAAGGAGTGCCCTCCAAGCCAAGTGGAGGCCCTGCCCCTTAGAGTTTCCCCTTCCCCAAGCGCATGGGCCTTGTAGGGGCTGGTGCCCATGGTCCATTAAGGCCAGGCGCCCACCTACAGCCCATGCTACTGTATGGGACCTGGTGTAACCCTCTGAGGACTTCCAGACCTATCCGGAACCCTCTGGAACCTTCCGGTGGCTTCCCAATACAATACGAAAAACCGGACTTTTTCCCGGAACCCTGACAACAACTTTCCATGTATGAACATTTATCTTCGAACCATTCCGGAGCTCCTCATGGAATCCCAGATCCCATCCGGGACTCCGAACAACCTTCCAATTTTCCATTGTTAATATCTCAATACTACCCTAGCGTCACCAAATGTTAAGCGTGCGACCCTACGGGTTCGGAACATGCAACCATGACCGGGACTCCTCTTCGGTCAATAACTAATATTGGGACGTGGATGCCCATATTGGTTCCTATATATTCAGTGAAGATCTTTATCGGTTGAACCATGACTTCAAGGATTCAGTCAATCCCGTATGCAATTCCCTTTGTCCGGCAATATGTTACTTGTCTGAGATTCGATCGTCGGTAACTCCATACCTAGTTCAATCTCGTTGTCGGCACATCTCTTTACTCGTTTCGTAATACAAGATCCTGTGAGTAAACTCATTAGTCACATGAAGCTTCATATGATGTTGTATTACCGAGAGGACCCAAATATATCTCTTCGTCACATGGAGTGACAAATCCCAGTCTCGATCCATGCAACCCAATAGACACCTTCGGAGATACATATAGTGCACCTTTATGATCACCCAGTATGAAGTGACGTTCGATAGCACACAGGGCATTCGTCCGATGTCCGGGAGTGGCATGATCTCATTCTTGAAGGAACAAATACTTGACATGAAGAAAGCTATAGCAAATAACTAAACGATCTGATGCTAAGCTTACGGTTGGGTCTGTCCATCACATCATTATCCTAATGATGTGATCCCATTATCAAATGACAACTCATGCCTATGGTTAGGAAACCATAACAATCTTCGATCAACGAGCTAGTCTAGTAGAGGCTTACTAGGGACACAGTGTAGTTTATGTATTCACACATGTATTTAAGTTTCCAATCAATACAATTCTAGCATGAATAATAAGAATTTATCATGAACAGGAAATATGATAATAACCATTTTCTTATTGCCTCTAGGGCATATTTCCAACAGTCTCCCACACTAGATCCAATAATCTAGTTCACATCACCATGTGATTGACACCCAATGAGTTCTGGGGTTTGATCATGTTTTGCTTGTGAGAGAGGTTTTAGTCAATAACATTTAGATCCGTGTGTACTTTGCAAATCTCTATATCTACAATGCTTTGTATGGAGCTACTCAAGCGAACTGCTCCCACATTCAATACATATCCGGATTGAGAATCAGAGTCATTCGGATCGGTGTCAAAGCTTGCATCGATGTAACCCTTTATAACAAACTCCTTATCACCTCCATAACCGAGAAATATTTCCTTAGTCCTCTTTAGGTACCTAAGGATATTCTTGACCGTTGTCCGGTGATCTACACATGGATCAGTTTGATACCTCCCTGCCAGACTTATGGCAAGGAACGCATCAGGTCTGGTACACAGCATGGCATATATTATAGAGCCTATGGTTGAGGCATAGGGGATGACCTTAATCATTTCTCTTTCTTCTGCCGTGGTCGGGCTTTGAGTGTGACTCAACTTCATACCTTGCAACACGGGCAAGAACCCCTTCTTTGACTGGTCCATTTTGAACTTCTTCAAAATCTTGTCAAGGTATGTGCTTTGTGAAAGTCCTATCAAGCTTCTAGATCTATCTCTATAGATCTTGATGCCCAATATGTAAGCAGTTTCACCTGGGTCATTCATTGAAAAACTCTTGTTAAAATAACCCTTTATGCTTTCCAGAAATTCTATATCATTTCCAATCAATAATATGTCATCCACATATAGTATTATAAATGCTACGGAGCTCCCACTCACTTTCTTGCAAATACAAGCTTCTCCGTAATTTTGAATAAAACCAAAAGCCTTGATCACCTCATCAAAGCGTAAATTCCAACTCCGAGATGCTTGCACCAATCCATAGATGGATCGCTGGAGCTTGCATACCTTGTTATCATCGACAAAACCTTCTGGTTGCATCATATACAACTCTTCCTTAAGGAACACGTTTAGGAACGCTATTTTGACGTCCATCTGCCAGATTTCATAGTCATAATATGTAGCAATTGCTAACATAATTCTAACAGACTTAAGCATCGCTACAGGTGAGAAAGTCTCATCGTAGTCAACCCCTTGAATTTGTTAAAAACCTTTTACGACAAGTCAAGCTTTATAGACGGTGACATTACCATCACTGTCTATCTTCATCTCAAAGATACATTTATTCTCAATGTCCTGCCAGTCATCGGGCAAGTCTACCAAAGTCCATACTTTGTTCTCATACATGGATCCTATCTCGGATTTCATGGTCTCATGCCATTTGTCAGAATTCAGGCCCATCATTGCTTCTTCATAGTTTGTAGGTTCTCCGTTGTCTAACAACATGACTTCCAGGAAGGGATTACCGTACCACTCTGGTGTGGAACATGTCCTGCTCGACCTACAAAGTTTGGTAGTAACTTGTTCTGAAGTTTCATGATCATCATCATTAGCTTCCTCTCCAGTTGGTGTAGGCATCATGCAAACTGCTTTCTGTGATGTGCTACTCTCCAGTTCGAGACAAGGTAGAATTACCTCATCAAGTTCTACTTTCCTCCCACTCACACCTTTCGAGAGAAACTCCTTCTCTAGAAAGTACCCAATTTTAGCAACAAAAATCTTTCCCTTGGATATGTGATAGAAGGTATACCTAATGGTCTCTTTAGAGTATCTTATGAAGACGCATTTCTCTGCTTTGGGTTCGAGCTTATCAGGCTAAAGCCTTTTGCCATAAACATCGCATCCCCAGACTTTAAGAAACGAAAACTTAGGTTTCTTGCCGAACCATAATTCATACGGAGTCATCTCAAAGGATTTAGATGGCTCCCTATTTAAAGTGAATGCGGCTATCTCTAATGCATAACCCCAAGATGATAGTGGCAAATCGGTAAGAGACATCATAGAATGCACCATATCCAATAAAGTACGATTATGACATTCAGACACACCATTACGTTGTGGTGTTCCCGGTGGCGTGAGTTGTGAAACAATTCCACATCGTCTTAAATTATTGTCAAACTCGTAACTCAAATATTCACCTCCATGATCAGATCATAGAAACGTTATTTTCTTGTTACTATGATTCTCCACTTCATTCTGAAATTCCTTGAACTTTTCAAATGTTTCAGACTTGTGTTTCATTAAGTAAATATACCAATATCTACTCAAGTCATTCGTGATGGTAAGAAAATAACGATACCCATTGCATGCTTCAGCACTCATTGGACTATATACATCGGTTGTATTATTTCCAATAAGTCACTTCCCCGCTACATTTTTTGGAAAACGGGGTTTTAGTCATCTTTCCCATGAGGCATAGTTCACATGTATCAAATGATTCATAATCAAGTGATTCCAAAAGTCCATCGGCATGGAGTTTCTTCATGCGCTTTACACCAATATGACCTAAGCGGTAGTGCCACAAGTATGTGGTACTATCATCATTGACTTTGCATCTTTTGGCATCAATATTATGAATAGGTGTATCACTACGATCGAGATTCAACAAGAATAAACCATCACAGGGGGTGCATGACCATAAAGATATTACTCATATAAACAGAATAACCATTATTCTCTGACTTAAATGAATAACCATCTTGCAATAAACAATATCCAGATATAATGTTTTATGCTCAACGCAGGCACCAAATAACCATTATTTAGGTTTAATACTAATCCTGAAGGTACTACAAGCGTGCCGATGGTGACCATATCAACCTTGGAGACACATCCAACACTCATCGTCACCTCGCGCTCAGCTAGTCTCCATTACTCCGTAGCTCCTGCTTCGAGTTACTAATATTAGCAGCTGAATTGGTATCAAATACCCAGATGCTACTACGAGCACTAGTGAGGTACACATCAATAACATGTATATCAAATATACCTACATTGACGTTGCCATCCTTATTATCTGCCAAGTACTTGGGGTAGTTCTTCTTCTAGTGACCATTCCCCTTGCAGTAGAAGCACTCAGTCTCAGGTTTGGGTCCAGCCTTGGGTTTCTTCACGGGAGCGGCAACTTGCTTTCCGTTATTCTTGAAGTTCCCTTTCTTTCCCTTGCCTTTCTTCTTGAAACTGGTCATCTTGTTAACCAAACACTTTATACTCTTTCTTGATTTCTACCTCCGTGTCCTTAAGCATCACGAATAGCCCGGGGATGATTTTCTCCATCTCTTGCATATTATAGTTCATCACAAAACCCTTATGGCTTGGTGGCAGTAACTGGAAAACTTTGTCAACCACTGTCTTATCTGGAAGATTAACTCCCACTTGATTCAAGCGATTGTACCACCCAGACATTCTGAGCACATGCTCACTAAGTGAGACGTTCTCATCCATCTTGCAGGCAAAGAACTTGTCAGAGGTCTTATACCTCTCAACACGGGCATGAGCCTGAAATATCAATTTCAGCTCTTGGAACATCTCATATGCTCTGTGGCGTTCAAAACGTCTTTGGGGCCCTGATTTCTAAGCCGTAAAGCATGGCGCACTAAACTATCAAGTAGTCATCAGAACGTGCCGACCAGACGTTCACAACATCCACAAACGACGCTAGGGGTTGCACACCAAGCACTTCATCAAGGACATAAGCCTTCTGTGCAGCAGTGAGGACAATCCTCAGACTACAGACCTAGTCTGCATAACTGCTTACAATATCTTTCAGCTTAGTCTTTCTCTAGGAGCATATTAAAACAGGGAGCTACAACACGAGCTATTTATCTACAACATAATTTGCAAATACAATTTAGACTATGTTCATGATAATTAGTTCGGTTTATCAAATTATTCATGAACTCCCACTTAAATCAACATGCTTCAAGTTATCTAAGTGATACATGATCCAAATCAACTAACCCATGTCCGATCATCACGTGAAATGGGATAGTCATCAATGGAGGACATCTCCGTGTTGATCATATCTACTATATGACTCATGTTCGAGCTTTCAATCTCCTGTGTTCCGAGGCCATGTCTGTACATGCTAGGCTCATCAAGTTTAACCCAAGTATTTCACATGTGTAAAAACTAGCTTACACCCATTGTATGCGAACGTAGAGTCTATCACACCCGATCATCACGAGGTGCTTCAAAATGATGAACTTTCGCAATGGTGCATACTTAGGGAGAACACATTTTATCTTGAAATTAAGTGAAGGGATCATCTTATAATTCTACTGTCGTCCTAAGCAAAACAAGATGCATAAAAGATAAACATCACATGCAATCAAAATATGTGACATGATATGGCCATTATCATCTTGTGCTTTTGATCTCCATCTCCAAAGCACCGGCATGATCTCCATTGTCACCGGCATGACACCATGATCTCCATCATCGTGGCGTCACGTGGCTGTCTCGCCAACTGTTGCTTCTACAACTATTACTAACGCATAGCGATAAAGTAAAGCAATTACATGGCGTTATTTGTTGACACACAGGTCATACAATAAATTAAAGGCAACCCTATGGCTCCTGTCGGTTGTCGTACTCAACGACTTGCAAGTCGTGAACCTATTAGAAAACATGATCAACTCATACATCAACATATATCACATCACGTTTTGGCCATACCACATCACAACATGCCCTGCAAAAACAAGTTAGATGTCCTTACTTTGTTGTTGCAATTTTACTTGGTTGCTAGGGCAAACTATAAGAACCGTTCTTGTCTGCGGAAAACTGCAACGGTGATGTACCAGTTGCCTTTTAACCTTCTATAGGGACCATTGATGACCCACAAGTATAGGGGATCTATCTAGTCCTTTCGATAAGTAAGAGTGTCGAACCCAACGAGGAGCAGAAGGAAATGACAAGCAGTTTTCAACATGGTATTTTCTACAAGCACTAAAATTATAAATCATAACGCGTAACAAGTAACAAGTGTAACAAAGGTGCAGCAAGGTGGCCCAATCCTTTTTATAGCAAAGGACAAGCCTGGACAAACTCGTATACAAAGCAAAGTGCTCCCGAGGACACATGGGAATTATTGTCAAGTTAGTATTCATCATGCTCATATGTTTCGCGTTCGTTACTTTGATAATTTGATATATGGGTGGACCGGTGCTTGGGTATTGTCCTTACTTGGACAAGCCTCCAACTTATGATGTGACGCCCCTGATTCAATTGTACACTAATCATACACGCAAATGTGTACGATCAAGATCAGGGACTCACGGGAAGATATCACAACACAACTCTAAACACAAATAAAATAATACAAGCATTATATTACAAGCCAGGGGCCTCGAGGGCTCTAATACATAGCTCGATACACAAGAGTCAGTGAAAGAAACAATATATGAGTACATGCATAAGTTAAATAAGGATGCCTTAAGAAGGCTAGCACAAAAGCAACACGGTCGAAGAGGCAAGGCCTCCTGCCTGGGACCTCCTAACTACTCCTGGTCGTCAGCGGCCTCCATGTAGTAGTATCTGTCAGCGGTGGCATCTGGCTCCAGGGATCCACCATCTGGTTGCATGAACCGGAAAGAAGAAAGAAGGAGGGAAAGGGGTAGCAAAGCAACCGTGAGTACTCATCCAAAGTACTCGCAAGCATCAGATCTATACTAAGTATGCATTGGTATCAAATGGAAGGTTTATATCTATGGACTGAACTGCAGAATGCTAGAATAGAGGGGAAAGGCCTAGCCTATCAAAGACTAGCATCTTCAAGCAGCTCCGAGCATCTTGCAGCATGTAGAAGAGTAAACAATAGCATTTTAATTTAACAAACATGTTGTAGAAACAATGCCCAGAGATCCTTCTTCGACTCCCTGCGAGAACGCAATCCCGGAGCCACATATCTCAAGTACCCATTTGTAGTTGTATAAGATCAGGATATAAGTCTGAACGTCTGCTACCGTGGACACGGCTATTAATAGATAATATTCCCTGTAGGGGTGCACCACATTTTCCAACACGCTTGATTACTCCGGCCGGACACACTTTCTGGTTCAATGCCCGACCTTGGAAGATCAACACGTCGCAGCCCTACCGAGGCTCAGCAGAGAGGTCCCCGCTGGTCTACATCCTAAGCACTCCGCGGTCTGGGCCCATTGTAAGTGCATCTAGTGCCCCTTAGTGATTTTGGTGTATTGAAGACTTATAGGTTAAGGGACTAATACATTTGTGAGTGTACATAGGTCTATAAGTCTATGAGGAGTTTGATATTTACAGAGAAAGTCGACTGTCGTGGGAAACGAACACCTATGGGGCAGGGCCCCTTTTCGGTCCGGCAGGGAGCGGAGGGCGCACGAAGAGCGTATCGAAGCGGAGCACGCAAGCGATTTTACCCAGCTTCGGAGCTCTCCGGAGAGATAATACTCCTACTGCTGCTTTGTGGTTGTATTATGTTCTTGCTCGAGAGCGTGGGAGTGTTCTGTTTTCGAATGAGTCGAACCCCCTCTACGTTGCGCATGGGCCTCCTTTTATAGGCTAAAGGGGTCACCGACAGGTGGCAACGCATGCAGGGGTAAAAGTGTAAAAGGTGTGGTTGGTACAACTGCTTCTACAGTGGGTCCTACCTCACTCTGACAGCAGGGGACAAAGGTATTAAATGCCCGTCCGCGTCGCCCAAACAGTGCAGAAAAGCGACCGTTAGGGGCGCTACTGTTCGCCATGATAGCCATCTCGTCATCTCCACTCGCCACCTCGCACTGCTTGGCTGCATAGCTTCTCGCCACATGCGCCTGGAACGGTCCTGTGTCGACACGTCGACGGATGCGCTGGAGCGTGGGCACAGAGTGGTGGCCTCGCCGCGGCAAGCGCCTTGCCGCGGTCGTTGTCTTGTCGCGCCCGGAAGCTTGTCGCTCGCCGGGTCTTGCCGGGACGTGCGGCGCGTCGCGGCAAGTTCCTTGGAATGCCTTGGTTGGCCTTCCCGGCAAGCTCCTCTTGCCGGGGCCTTGTCCTTCCCGGCAAGCTCCTCTTGCCGAGGCCTTGTCTTCTCAGTTAAAACACTTTGTTCTTGAATGGCTCCAATAAGAACTACGGAGGATCTTGTCGGGCACCCGGCAAGCCTTGCCGCGGGGCGCTGCGACTGCCCATGCACAAGTTCGGGATACTAAGGTACCCCTACTTTAGTACACCGACAAGAGCCCCCGGGCCTGGGCCACACACGGTGCCGAGCGCTGTTGGGCCAGGCCCAAAACAGGGCACGGGCACGCGCGGCCTGGGTCCACATCGTATCTAACTCCGTATCCACCGCGCCCTCTCGTAACGGCACGCGTCGAACGCGGCGTCGTGGGAGAGATCATGGGTGATTCTTTATTCGGAAAAAGCGTAACATTCGCCTCCTCCTCTTTATAAGCAGGGGAAACAGGGGCAGTTCCCCCACCTTCGCCACTTGCGGTTCCGTTTTCAGAAATCTCCGCCGCTCCCCTCCGCTTCCCAAAGTCGAAAGAGAGCAGCGCTCCGCCCCCCGTCGCCGTCGTCGCCGCCAACGCCCCCGACCTCCCCCACCGCCTCCGCCATGGCTCCGAAGACCGGGAAGGGTGCGAAGTCGGCCGAGGTGCTGCGGCTTGAGGCGCTGCGGAAGGAGCGGGCACTCTTCCCCCCTGAGCTCTCCGCGAAGGAGCTGAGGGAATGGTTCTATCTCTTCTGGTCGATGGAGACGCGGGCGCATCCGCGCACGCAGGTACTTTCCGCCGCCGCTTCCACTTCGAAACGATGTCCAAAAGGATACCCCTTCTTCGCTGTTTTTCTATTGCGGGCTCTGCCCGCCCTTCTCCGATTTCTTCTGTGATATCATGAACACCTACGGGTTCCACCTCCTTGATTTCACCCCCAACGCCGTTCTGACCATGGCGGTTTTCGCACATCTCTGCGAGAACTTTGTCGGAATCCACCCAAACATAGCCCTTTTCCGCCACTACTTCATGCCCCGGGTCGAGAAGGGAGAGCCCTTAGCTGGCGGGATCGCCTGCATCTCGAGAGCCGGCATGAAGGAGGTCTATCTGGAGGGGGAGCTCCGTAGTAAATGGGAGGAGTGGAGAGCGGAATGGTGCTGGATTGTTGATGAGAACCCGCAGCCATTCACCAACTTGCGCCAAGCCCGAGTAGTGCGCGGCGGCGATTGGAGCGCCCTGGCGGCGGACGATGCTAGACTGAAGATCGCCACCACCCAGATCTCGCGACTCAGGCTTGCCGGGCTCACTGTAGGTGCTTTTGGCGCGGACTTTCTTCGCCGCCGCATCGCCCCTCTGCAGGAGAGGGGGAGACCCGCCTGGCTGTTCGGGGGTCCGGCGGATATCATGAGGCTGTGCCCGGGCCTCAACTTCAATTTTACTGTCTTGGAGTTGGATGGGACGCTCAAGGAGCTGTTCAAGCATGACCCCAATCATCCCGAGTGGTTCAGGCTGCCGCAGGGCGTCGTCCCGTTGTGCAACAACTCCTCGCTAGATCGCATCCGTGCAATGATGCCGGAGTGCGACTCGCATGGGATTATTCCAACTTGGCAGGAGCCCGCCGACGACGTCGTGCAGCAATTCTTCGACGACCTGGTGGAGGTGGCGGTCCGCGCCGACGAGCAGAGGAGCCTCACCCGCGACACCATCGACGATGAGATGCGGCGCATTGCCACCAGGGCGGAAGAGGCGGTGGCGGCCGCCGCCGCGGGCGAGTTCGGGTTTACTATGGAGGAGGCAGAGGTAGCCGAGGCGGCAAGCCTTGCCGATCGAGACGAGCTTGTCGGGGAGATCGTCGGCGAGGGAGGGCCCGAAGCTGAATCAAGCGAGCCCGCCGAGCGCGCAAGTGGCCAGCCGTCTTCAAGCAACTTGCCGCAAGCGGAGCTCCCAGTGCAGCCCCCAGCTCCACCAAGAAGGCGCCTCCGTAGGACCGGAGACATAGCAGGGCAGAAGACGGGCCAACAGCCACCGCGCCGCGGGACATGCTCCACCGCGACAAGCACCGTTGCCGCGGGAGCATCTCACGCCGCATCGGCAACTGGAGCGGGGTCCTCTCGGGCCGCCGCTTCTGATCCGTCCGCAGCTCCCGCCAAGCGTCCAAGGGAGCCTACTCCTCCGCCTCGTCGCGCTAAAAGAGTACCGGACTTCGACCTCTCCGCGCTCAGCTCCGACGAGGAGGAAGAAGAGGAGGAGGAGTAAGACTTTTTTTTGTTGTACTTATGTTTCTTCAATCCTTGCTGTTTCTTGTCTTGTATCTGATCTGCTTTCTTCTGAACCTTGTTCCTTTCCAGGACTCTGGCCCAGAGAGCGGCGAAGAGGGCCAAGGTCCCCGTGGTTGTCATCGAGGACGATCCTGCTGTGACAACAGAGGGCGCGTCCGAGACCACCTTGTCGGACCCGGCAACTACTCCCCGAAGCAGCCCCAGCGCAGCCCCCAGCGTAAGTATATAGTTTTACTTCCCGCTGTCAGGTGCGCATGGGTGTTCTTTCCTTGCTGATATCTTGATTGTTGGTTTGCTTGTGTAGGTGCAGAACAGGCTCACCAGGAGCAACCAGAAGCCGCCCCTGAGGTGCTATCTGCTTCGACTACGCCGCCAAGGGAGGACTCCCCGACAAGGGAGCGCTCTCTGGCAAGGGAGAGGTCCCCGGCAAGGGGTAGTTCTCCGGCAAGGGACGGGACCAGTGATCCCCCGGTGGTGGAGCCCATGATTACAGAGCCCAGCACAGGTAATCCTTCTTGTCAGAAAACTTCCCTTGGGTTCTTCTTCTTCCGATCTTATTTTCGGATATTTGCTTGACTTTTTCTCCCTCTTCCTGTCTTTAGATCCTCCCTCCACGGAGCCGATGGAGACCGAGGCCACCAGCGAGGAGAACGTGCGCGGCAATACTGAGATGCCACTGCTGCCGAAGAAGAGGCCGGCGCTGATGATCCTGCCGACGAAGAGGCCGCCAAGGCTGCTGGCGCAGGAGCTGTCGAGGGGTCCGGCGATCGCACTGACGACCCGGGGGCCGTAGGAGCGCATGGCGCTACGCCGACCGCCGATGCCTCTGCCGCTAACGCAGCGCCAGGCTCCAAAGAGCCCCAGCCCGGCGCCTACTTGAAGGCCGGCGACGGTGTCTTCATCAAGCTCCCCTGGGCGTCAAGCTCCAGGGCGCCTGACGGTGTCCTGGACTAGGGGGTATTCACCACGTCATCTCCCGATCTATTAGATTGGGCCGAGGACCCCCACGGCCGTATACTCATGGGCTAGTCCGGACAGGTGCCGCATACAAGGAAGATTCTACAAGACTTGGCGATCAAGACAAGGACTCCTCCCCCACCGGCGTATTCGGCTAGGACTCTTGTTATCCTAGGCCTCCGGTGCATTATATAAACCGAGGCCAGGCTAGTCGATAAACATACATTACAACAATCATACCATAGGGCTAGCTTCTAGGGTTTAGCCTCCTTGATCTCGTGGTAGATCTACTCTTGTACTACCCATATCATCAATATTAATCAAGCAGGACGTAGGGTTTTACCTCCATCGAGAGGGCCCGAACCAGGGTAAAAACATCGTGTCCCTCGTCTCCTGTTACCACCCGCCTAGACGCACAGTTCGGGACCCCCTACCCGAGATCCGTTGGTTTTGACACCGACATTGGTGCTTTCATTGAGAGTTCCTCCGTGTCGTCACCGATAGAGCGGATGCCTCCACCCGTCTTCAAAGACGGTGTTTTCGCCGGAGGGGCCTTGGCCGCCGGCCAAACTATCTGGCTTGGTGGTTTTCTCATGACCGCCTGTCCGGCCGCCGCTTCGGCAATGACTTCTCAAGTCGTCGAAAGCAATCTTCGCGTCAGCCCTAAAGCTGCCGAACAGTTAGATCCAATAGAGCTCTCGTCTGTTAACGAGCTCTTGGATCGCATCGCCGCCCTGGGAGTTGCTACGGACTACAACCAGATTGGGCTTAAAAACGATCTGAGAGAGATTAACTCACCCCAGGCCACCCACCACATAGCAGTGGTAGAGGAGCAATACGGCAACTCTTTGCCAGTGTTGAAAACAATTCATGTCCGGATTCCCGAATCCTCCATGCCGGATTCCCGCGGGGGGACGGACTTCGATCGAGCATTGAACTTAAAATCATGCATCGCCCCGGACTCGCTGGATTGTTCCCAGCAAACCACACTTCCAAATTCGGAAACCCCTTGGCCTTTGAGCCTCAAGATGGGCAGGGATCCGGATTTTATTACTCACTTTCCGGACACCCCTGCGTTAAAAGCATTGACCTCGGCGCCAGGCCATATTTCTTTTATTACTCACTTTGCATAAATTATTCATTATGCAACGATTTTTTTTATTATTATTATCACTATTACCTCCGGTTTGCACTATTTTTTGTGCACAGGAAAATGATCCAGCCGGACTATATCCTTTGGCGTCACCTCGGCTAGACGGGGGGCTTCATCAACACTTCATTACCCCATGTCGGGGACTTCGGCATCACTCTGTCGTTCTGCATTTACCGAGCTATGTCACCACTTCGGAATGCCGAGCTCTTTGCTCCGCCACCTCGGGACCGGCTTGGGGGACGGAATCTTGTCCCGCATCAAGCTCGGACCACGTCGTCAATACCGAACACATTAACCAGCTAAGTTGTCTTCATGCTCAAAGTTTTAAATTTTTAACTTGTGTTCGGTTCGACCAAGCATTATACTTTTTTGGAAAAAAGTGGCTTGTAAAAAATTTTCTTGTCCAAACTTTGTTTGCACACACTTGACGCGCTATCCGCGCTCATTATACCTGGGGGCTTCTTTAACAGAAGCTTATTAATACGGGCCTTATGCCCAACACATGTGTCACACTTCCGCATGTACCTTTTATTCACCATTATATGCATCGATATGACTTAAGTTTTGGCCAAGCTGGGTTGCCTGGCTCCTGTGCTTACCCCTACGTTCCCGATTGTTCGGCTAGGAGGTAAAGGGAGCACCTCTGCGATTGTTACTGCCGGGTCAGCCGGATGTGTACCTCAGACTGGGTGAAGCCGAAAGCTAGCGTTCTTAAGGGAATATTCGGTCGGTGAACTAAAAGATGATTTCTTACCTATTTATTTACCTGCCCCCAGATGTTTTTCTGCTCTTTTCGCAGTCCGGACATGCACTTTAGGGCATGCCTCCCAGGGAAAGGAACCCCTAATGGAACTATTCTCCCTGGAAGATGTTTCTTACTAACCATGTAATATAACATAACTAGTTGGGCACTTGTCTGATAAAGCACTAATGACCCCTACGCCTGGTCTCCACGCATGCCCCGGTTTTTATAACCGCAAGGGTATTCGGACACACTCCGGACTATTGGGTCCAGAGGTTGAAGCAAAAAGGTCCGCTACGACAAACGATCTACAATCCGGCTAGAAGGCATTTTACATGTCACCTTACATTATATAGTCAACTTTTACCCAAGTCACTTGGGGGCTCTTATGTTTATTTGAGCCGTTTTATACTAAGTGTTTTTCTCCTTAGTCGTTGCAAAAAATTTATTATTTATCACTCCTTTTTTCGACACGAGTGTGCGGTCACTAGCCGGGGAGCCTAATTTCTCTCTCAAAGCCGCTAGAGTTTAGTTTGCTAAACTGGCCTGATGAGAAGTACTCCGCCCTCGAGATAGGAGGTTGAAGCCGTAGGCTGACCCGCTCGAAGCCCTGAGATAGGATGTATCATGTTAAAGCACGACAGAAGCACTTCCTTTTTCTAAGACCAATTTTCGGATTGGCACCGAACACTTGATATTGTTCGGACGTCATGTTTTCACTGACGTTTCTTGGTTTTCCAAGCTTTTTGGCACTTTTAAACTATTTGTGCTTTTCCAGCATTAGTCTCGCAGTGCAACGCCGAACACCTTTTAGGGATTTCGGCAAAAATATTCTCGGATATTGCTATATATGAATCGGTTTCGAATTGTGTCTTCGGTCAATAGTTGGGTTGCCCGGCTCCCGCACTTGCTTCCTATGTTCCGTTTTGTTCGGCTAGGCGTGCAAAGGGAGAACCACTGCGATTGTGCTTCCAGCTCACATGGTTAAGCACCTCAGTGGAGAAAGCCGAAAACTGACTGTCACAATAAGCGTAAACTGGTCATCGATCCGATAACTATGTTAAATAACAGGCCGTTCATAACATTGGCCGAAGTGTTTACGGCTTGACCTCGACTGTCGCCGAACACTACTGGGGGCTATTAACTAGCCTCCCCAACTAAATCCTCGATATTTTGCTCTTACATTAGAGCTGAGGTTTTATGATCATGCTTAGCATGACAACCCAAAGAAAGGAACCGATAGCGGGACTATTTTCTTTGGAAGACATTTTTTCTGTTAAACAGTAATATAATATATCTCTCCGCGTACCTTTGTTTATAAAACCGTATGGCCAGATTGCCTTGTTTGTCGTCCTCATAAAGGCTTTATAAAGTAAGACAAACACTCCTCAGCTATTGACCGAGGAGGTGGAAGCCGATGGCCGGTCAACAAAGTTTTGTACAATGCGGATCCGAGCATCAATGACGTAAAGTACTTGGATACATAGAGTCATTACACATAATTTGTGATTTTACTATGGATATTGATCCTTAATTCGGCCACCCGTGCCCGCATTAAGGCTCGGGGGCTACTGGGCTTCGGGCTTATTATTTAAAACATATCAAAGGGGCATATTGATCCCCTAATCTGGTGTTGCCACCTGACCAGTGTCTCGGGGGCTACTGCATTGCTTGCCCAATGCAGAAAATTTTATGTGCAATATAGTTTCCGAGGAGATTTTGATCCTCAGGTTGGTCGGCCGCACCCAACCTGAGTCTCGAGGACTAAGCACGCCGCTTTTTGTGTCCCGAAGTATTCTGCCGAGCTAGGACTTGATCCTCAGACCGATTTTGCAAATCAACCTGAGTCTCAGCAGCTATGGGGATCAGCAGTCTTATGTCATCCTTCATGGGCTTCTCGGGTTTTAGGCCGATGCTCACCTTGAGGGCTACTGGCTATGTATCTCAGCAGAGAATAAATTGCACCAACAAAAAATATTGACAACAATTGGCCCATATTCGGGGTGGTGCACCACCTCAGAAGCAGTCCGGCATAAAGCTCGGGCGCTAGTGGCTGGCTCCATAGAGGGCATTTCCGGCATTAAGCTCGGCTAAACTCCTTCAAACTTCTTTGAACCAAGGTGATTTACGACACCTCGGATACAGTCCGGTGTTGGAGCTCGGATACATAGTCCGGCGTTGGAGCTCGGATACATAGTCCAGCATTAAAGCTGGGAAGCAGTCCGGCATTGGCGCTCGGCTATAAAAGATACCTCGAATGCAGTCCGGCGTTGGAGCTCGGACGCAAGAGGACGCTGCCGCCCGGGAACAACTTCAAACCCGAGGTGTGGCATAAAAATAACGAGGCATTGATAAAGGCCAGAAACTTAAAGGGGCTCCTCGGATACCCGACGTGTAAACCCGTCGAATGCATTTCGGCGATCCTCAAGATCGAAGATAAAGAAGATTCGTTGAACCAGTTTTCAAGACCGACGATCGAAGATGAAGAACAGTTCGGAAGAATCGAGGAGCATCCCTAACTTGAAGACCGGTTCAGGGGGCTACTGACGGTGTCTTGGACTAGGGGGTATTCACCACGTCATCTCCCGATCTATTAGATTGGGCCGAGGACCCCCACGGCTGTATACTCATGGGCCAGTCCGGACAGGTGCCGCATACAAGGAAGATTCTACAAGACTTGGCGATCAAGACAAGGACTCCTCCCCCACCGGCGTATTCGGCTAGGACTCTTGTTATCCTAGGCCTCCGGTGCATTATATAAACCGAGGCCAGGCTAGTCGATAAACATACATTACAACAATCATACCATAGGCTAGCTTCTAGGGTTTAGCCTCCTTGATCTCGTGGTAGATCTACTCTTGTACTACCCATATCATCAATATTAATCAAGCAGGACATAGGGTTTTACCTCCGTCGAGAGGGCCCGAACCTGGGTAAAAACATCGTGTCCCTCGTCTCCTGTTACCATCCGCCTAGACGCACAGTTCGGGACCCCCTACCCGAGATCCGCCGGTTTTGACACCGACATAATAGCTTCCGGTCGAGGGAGAAGCTTTTGACGGAGAAGTGCTCGCCTCCGCTGGGCTGACAGCGGTTGACGCGCCAAGCAGCAGCAGCGGCGAGTCTGAGGAGGAGCAGCTGCTCCGGAAGTTGGTGTCGCTCTACTGCGCCCGACAAGCCAAACTGGAGTCCCAGGAGGCGCTTGTCGCGTGGGCGGGAGTGGACATTTAAGAAGCATGCGGAGGAGCTCCAGAGCCGCAACCAAGAGGCCCTCCGGTCCATTGCAGAGAAGAGGGCGCAGCTTGCCGAGGCGCGGAAGGCCTTCCTCCTCGAGAAGGCTGAAGCCGAAGAGCAGCAGCGGCTTGCCGCCGAGGAGATGTCCGTGCGAGAAGGCAAGCTGACGCAGCGGAAGGTCAACTTGGACAGCTATGAGGAGGAGCTTGCCGTGCGCGAGGAGACACTTGGCGGGGCCCTCAAGGAAGCGAAGGATGTTGCTGTAGCTGCCGAGGCCGCCAAGAAGGAGCTGGAGGTGAAGGTGACGGAGCTAGAAGCCACTCTCAAGGCGAAGAATGAAGAGCTTGCCGCGCTCCAGCACGAGCGTGAGAAGGACGCCCTTGCCCATGGTGAGCTGCAGGGTCGTCTCCTCGAGAGGGGCAAAGAGCTGAGCGCCGCCAAAGATTCAAATGCTGATCTGGAGCTAAAGCTGGCCACGCTGACTGAGACGCTGGAAGGCGCCAAGAAGCGGGAGGAGGACTTAAAAGAGGAGATCAAGGCCAACGAGGCGTTGCTGACGAGGGCCACCGAGACCCAGAACACCTTCAGGGACACTATGGAGCTCTGGACAGAGGGCCTCGTGAACATTGTCGCGGTCATCGACGAGGAGCTGGCGCAACTGGAAATGGAGGGCTTCGGGTACTCCTCCGACGAGAACCTCCAGCCCAGCGCCAAGCTCACTCTGTTCTTCAAGGGCGTGGCGATGGCCCTCCAGCAACTCCGGGAAAGGATCCCCAAGCAGCTGGCTGACGAGTCGCGCACAATCTGCGCCAGAGTTCTGGAGAAGGTGTTGGTGAAGGTGGTCTTCCGCAACCCAGGCCTCAACCTCACCAACGTCCTCAAGAAGCTGCCGGCGGGTGCTGATCTTGAAGAGCTCAAGGCCCTTGTCGCACCCATTGTGGACAAGGTGAATGAAGTCAGGAGGGTTGATGGTGGCCGCGTAGATTAGGCCGCCCGTTTTCTCCTTTTTCTTGCCGCTGCTAGACATGTTACGGGAACAATCTATTAGAGCGCGGCAAGTTATTTTTGTAATATAACTTTATCTTAGGCAGTATCGGCTATGTTATTTCCTTTACTTGATTCCTTCCTTTGTATGCTTTTACCCTACGCTTTCAGGGAACTTGCCAGCGCAGGCACCCTTGCCGCGAGCGCTGAGTGCGGAACATCAGCAGCCTGCTGGCGGTGTCGCTTCCGGCAAGAAACCTTGTCGCAACTAGTCGCAGCACACTTAAGTTGTTGAGCGGACTCGAAACAAAGTAAGGGCGCAACTAGCTACGAGTCGGTTCCTCCGCGCACAGGTTTTCCATACAAAGCGCGGTCGTTCAAGGAAGATAACTTAAAAAAATTTAAAACTGATCGTGCTCAAACTTTGGCAACTTAGCTTTTCTGTCGTTTGTGTCCCGGCAAGGCGATACTTTCTTGAACGACGCCTGGTCCACACCATTATCTTCTCCTTCCCCCCCCCCCCCGGTGGACTTGTGGGCGAGGGAACCTTCCTCTTGAGAAAAAGAAAGAAGAGGAAATAAAGATATGGAGCCTTAAGGCTCGTTATTGCTTACCGGGGGCCAGTGCTGCACAAAGTGTTAGATAATACATGCAAAAATAGAAAGAATGAAATTTGACAAGATGTGCAGAGCATATGATCTTTATTTATGCACGGGATCTGCGCCCGGCTTTGTACAAAGGGTTACATGCAACAGCGGCAAGGCTTGTACAAAAGGTGGTTGCCGGAACGGGTTCCGGCAACCGCGCCTTATGGGTAAAACTTACGAAGATGCTCAATGTTCCAGGAGTTGCTCACCGGAAAGCCATGTTCGGTCTCAAGGCGGACAGCGGCAGGCCTAGTGACTCGCTTCACCCGATAAGGGCCTTCCCACTTTGGCGTCAACTTGTTGGAATTCTTGGCGGATTGAACGCGCCGAAGAACAAGGTCGCCTTCCTCGAGACTTTTGGCATTGACTTTGCGGCTATGGTAGCGGCGCAAAGCTTGCTGGTATCGAGCAGCTCGTACAGCAGCCTGAAGACGATCTTCCTCAAGGAGCAGCGCGTTATCTTGTCGCAGCTGCTCTTGCTCAAGCTCATCGTAAGCGAGCACTCGAGGCAATCCGTATACGAGTTCCGTGGGGAGAACTGCCTCTGCTCCATAAACTAGAGCGAAAGGTGTCTGGCCAGTGGCTCGATTTGGCGTCGTCCTGATCGACCAAAGAACCACCGGTAGCTCCTCAATCCAGTTCCTTCCGCACTTGTGCAGCCTGTCGAAAGTCCTGGTCTTGAGCCCGCGCAGCACTTCAGCGTTTGCCCTCTCCGCTTGACCGTTGCTTCTCGGGTGAGCAACAGAAGCGAAGCAGACCTTGGCGCCAAGATCTTGGACGTACTGCATGAAGGTGCGGCTCGTGAATTGTGTGTTGTTGTCGGTGATGATCCTGTTAGGGACTCCGAAACGGCAAACAATCGGCCTGAAGAACTTGACTGCTGACTGTGTTGTCACCTTCCTCACTGCTTCCACTTCCGGCCACTTTGTGAACTTGTCGATTGCAACGTACAAGTACTCAAAGCCCCCGACAGCTCGGGGAAAAGGGCCGAGGATGTCGAGCCCCCAGACCGAAAATGGCCAGGATAAAGGGATCGTCTGGAGAGCTTGAGCTGGCTGGTGTATCTGCTTGGAGTGGAACTGGCATGCTTCACACTTGGTTACTTGTGCAGTTGCACCCTGGAGAGCTGTCGGCCAGAAGAAACCTTGCCGGAATGCTTTGCCGGCAAGTGCTCTTGCGCCAATGTGATGACCACATATGCCTCCATGTATCTCCACCAACAGCTTCTGTCCATCTTCCCGGGGAATGCACTTCAATTTCACTCCGTTGAATCTTCTTCTGTACAGTATGTCGTCGACAAACTGGTACATACTTGATTGCCGGGCTACTCTCTCCGCTTCTTCTTGCTCTTCGGGAAGTTCTCCTGTCTGAAGGAAACGGACAATCTGCTGCGCCCACGTCGGAGCTTGCGGCTCAACAACAAGGACTAAAGGCACAAATGCTGCTGCGGGAACATCTGCTTCTACGGCAAGAACCTGCGGTTCAGCCGGAGCTTGATGTTCCCCGGCAAGCTTGCCGGAGCAAAACTTGTCGGGAGTGTCTGCTTCAACGGAACAAACCTTAGGGCTTGTCGGAGCAGACTGCTCCTCGGCACTCTTGGTGTTGATCTTGGGGACCTTCTTGGCGGCGGCTTCGGGGAGCTCTGCCGGAAAATAATCACCAGAAACCAACTTCCTATTCTTGCTCTGTCCAGTTGATGGTGTTACAGATGGTTGAGTCAGCTTGAGCACAAAGATCCCTGGTTCCACAGGTAACTTTAATGCAGCGCATTTTGACAGGCCATCGGCAACGTCGTTCTGGGCTCTCGGAACATGCTCCATCTGCAGGCCGTCAAAATGCTCTTCCAACTTTCTCACTTCATCAATGTAAGCTTCCATCAACGGACTCTGATAATCTTTGTTTACTTGGCGGACGGCAAGCTGTGAGTCACCCCTAACAATAAGCTTCTTGATCCCAAGGTCTACCGCGATCCTGAGTCCGGCAAGCAAACCTTCATACTCTGCAGTATTGTTTGTCGCTTGCTCCTTGGGAAAGTGCATCTGGACCACGTACTTGAGGTGCTCTCCGGTGGGTGCGACAAGTAACACGCCCGCACCGGCGCCTTGCAGCGAGAAGGCGCCATCAAAGTACATGATCCATTCTTTGCTTGCTTCCTTGACGGGGATGCTCGTCTCTGGAGTTTCTTCATCAGGTGTTGGCGTCCATTCCGCTATGAATTCTGCCAATGCTCGGCTCTGGATAGTTGAAGTACTCTCAAACTTGAGGCCAAAGCTTGACAATTCCAGTGCCCACTCGACAATCCTGCCTGTTGCTTCTGGATTCTGCAATATCCTCTTCAACGAAAAGCGAGTGACAACTGTGATCCCATGTGCTTGAAAATAATGGTGCAGCTTCCTCGAGGCCATGAGAAGGCCGAAAAGCAATTTCTGCACACCAGATTACCTTGATCTAGCCCCCTACAGAAGGGAACTGACAAAGTAAACTGGGCGCTGCACCATTTTCTTCTGCTTCTCTTCTTGCGGCTGCACAGATCCATCCTTGTCGGGACCAGAGCTTGTCGGGGAAGCCCCCTGCTTGTCGCTGGACGCGCTTGCCGTGGCCGCTGGCTCATCATCCGCCTCCCTTTCTGCTACTAACGCAGCACTAACCACTTGATTGGTTGCCGCTAGATATAGCAGCAACTTCTCTTGCGGCTTAGGTGCGACAAGTATTGGAGTGGAGGACAGGTATCTCTTCAAGTCCTACAGCGCAGCCTCCGCTTCCGGAGTCCATTTCATTGGACCTGCCTTTTTCAAAATTTTGAAAAATGGCAGGGCGCGCTCAGCAGACTTAGAGGTAAACCTGCTAAGAGCAGCCACACAGCCGGCAAGCCTTCGCACATCCTTAACGCGCTTCGGTGCTTCAATCTGCTCAATGGCCTTGATCTTGTCGGGATTAGCTTCAATCCCCCGCTGAGACACAAAGAACCCGAGAAGCTTGCCGGAAGGGACTCCAAATACGCACTTCTCGGGGTTGAGTTTGAGGTTGATCTTGCGCAGATTTGCAAAGGTCTCGTCCAAATCTTGGATCAGAGTTGCTCTGTCTTTGCTCTTGACCACTATGTCATCCATGTAAGCTTCCACATTTCTGTGCAACTGTGGCTCAAAAGCTTCGTGAACTACCCTTGCAAATGTTGAACCAGCATTCTTTAGTCCAAAAGGCATCCGTACAAAGCAGTATGTGCCACATGGAGTGATGAATGCGGTTTTCTCCTCATCCTCCTCTGCCATGAAGATCTGATGATATCCTGAATATGCATCAAGAAATGAAAGCAAATCACATCCTGCCGTGGAGTCGACAATCTGGTCAATGCGCGGCAAGGGAAATGGATCTTTGGGACAAGCTTTATTAACATCAGTGAAGTCAATACAAAGCCTCCATTTTTCGTTCGCCTTGCGCACGACTACAGGATTGGCCAGCCATGTAGGATGGAGCACTCCTCTGACAAGGCCTGCTGCTTCCAACTTCTTGATCTCTTCTGCAATGAATTCTTGGCGCTCCACTGCTTGTTTCCTGACTTTCTGCTTGACGGGCCGCGCGTGAGGACAGACAGCAAGGTGGTGCTCAATTACTTTCCTGGGAACACCGGGGATGTCAGATGGTTGCCATGCAAACACGTCGACATTCGCCCGCAGGAAAGCAACGAGCGCGCTTTCCTATTTAGGATCAAGCGTGGCACTGATGGTGAAGGTACCACCAGTGTCGTCCTCCTTGGCGGCCACTTTCTTGGTCTCTGGCGGAGCTGCCTTCGCCTTCTTACACTTGCCGGTGGAGCTCGATGGTGCGTCCTCGACGGTAGCGCAGCACTCCGAAGAGGTGCGCTTGCCGGAGTGGGCATCAGAACTCTTGCCGGACTTAGTCTTCTTCTTCCCCCCGGGAGCTTCAGCGGCAAGTGGTTTGCGATCTGCTGCGGCCGCTGCTTCCCGGTAGATCTTGTCGATGCAGATAATGGCATCTTTCTTGTCGCCAGGGACAGAGATGACACTTATCGGACCTGGCATCTTGAGCACGTTGTAGGCATAGTGAGAGGCTGCCATGAACTTAGCGAGCGCTGGACGGCCGATTATCCCATTGTAGGGCAATGGGAAATCAGCAACGTCAAAAGTGACTTTCTCTGTTCTGAAGTTCAGCTCACTGCCAAATGTTACTGGCAACGTGATCTTCCCCTTCGGCTTACTCCTTCCCGGATTGATTCCTTGGAATGTACCGGTCTCTTCGAGCTCGCTGTCGGGGATCTGGAGTTTCTTGAGTACCGCTGAGGAGATCAGGTTCAAGCTGGCCCCACCGTCAACTAGCATCTTTGTGACCTTGAGGTTGCGGATAGTTGGTGAAACCAACATCGGCAAGCACCTGACCGCAATTATGCGATCAGGGTGGTCCTTAATGTCAAAGATGATAGGCGTGCTGGACCACTTCAGAGGCTTGCGTGATTCAACTGGTGGTTCTGCTGCATTAACTTCCCGCACCCACTGTTTGAGCTGGCGGTGTGAAGTATGCAGAGAAGCACCACCGTCAACGCACAGAACCTCTGTTGCTTTCTGAAACTCCTGCTCGTCGGCTTCGTCATCATCCATGTCTTCATCTTCGTCTTCATCTTCATCCTTGTCGTGGCCACGGGGAGGTCTGTATCCTTGCCACTGCTTGGCCTTGCCGCGGCGTCCTCCCCGGCCGGGACGCTTCTTGCCGGATCCACCAGTACCTTCCTGGGCCTTCTCCTTGTCGCGTCGCTCGTACTCAGCTTTCTGCTGCTTGACAAGCTGCTCAACTTTCTTGCAACTCTGGAGATTGTGGCCCTTGGTGCGGTGGATCTTGCAGTATTGCTTGTCGGAGCTGCCCTGCTTATCGGCGGCCGCCACAGGTTCTGCTCCCTTGGCGCCACCTCCATTGCCGGACTGCTCAACAGCTACCACATCTTTGCATTTCCTTCTTCTGTTATTCCGCCGCCGGTTTTTCTTTGCCGGGGCGGCATCCTCACTATCAGACCCCCCTGCTCCTGTGTTCTCTCCGGGGAGTTTCCTCCCTTCCTCAGCACGTGCACATTTGTCGGCTAGGGCGTAGAGCTCACTGACGTCTCTGATCTTGCACATCGCCATTTCCTCCCGCATCCTGCGGTTACGCACGTTCTGATGGAACGCGCTGATGACCGCGGCGGGGTGGACATCTGGGATGTTGCGCTGCACTTGGCTGAATCTCTGAATGTACTTGCGCAGGGGCTCTCCTTCCTTCTGGGCGAGCAGATGAAGATCGCTCTCCTGGCCATGGGGCTTGTGGCCGCCTGTGAAGGCGCCGACAAACTGATGGCACAGATCCGCCCATGAGGAGATGGAGTTGTCCGGCAAGTGCATCAGCCAGGATCTGACGTTAGGCTTGAGTACCAGCGGGAAGTAGTTGGCAAGGATCTTGTCGTCGCGTCCCCCGGCAGCCTGCACCGCGATGGTGTAAATGCTGAGGAACTCCGACGGATGCAACCTGCCATCATACTTCTCTGGTACATCTGGCTTGAAGTTCTTGGTACTGGGCCACTGGACTTGCCGCAGCTCACGAGTGAACGCAGGGCAACCTACCGCGTACGGGAAGTCGCCTGGTTCCCCTGGTGCATGTATGTCAACAGCGGGCCCAGCGCGCTGGTCTGACTGACGCCGCGCTTCTCTTCGACGCTCGATGCGAGTACGAGCGTCTTCTTGTTGTCGTTCTTGAAGAACTTGGCGTTGATCACGACGAGCTCGTGGATCTGACGACGCCGTGGAGTCGGTGTCGAGGTTGACCCGGCGAGTCGGCGATCTTGGCCTTCGGGGCGGGGAGTGCACGGTGGTTGCACCTCCACCGGTCTTGTCGCCATCGGCTCGCGTCTGGCAATCTTGCCGCGGCTGCGATGTAGCTGGCTGCCGTGGAGTGTCGCCGTTGGCGAAGCTGATGAGGCTCTGTATGGTGGCCCTCCAATCGTCGATCTTGTCCGCCGTTGGAGGGTAATCCAGGAGCAGTTGAGCTCGGGCCAACACTTCTTCTGGAGTCTTCGGTGGCGGCGGTGAACGGTGCGAGGAGCGGGATATGTTCGGACTTCCAACTGGGTTGGAAGGAGCAGTACCCCGTCCAAGCGATCGTACCTCACTCGTGCCGGCATGCTGGCGTGCATGCTGGTCTCGAACGCCCCGAGATCCACCAGCTTGGCCTTGTTCTAACGCGAGTATGGTGCTGCGAGCGCCATGACGCTGTCGATCCCGCGCCTCCTGAGATGGGCGCGGTGCGTGTACGGACGCCGAAGTTTGCGGGGCCTTGTCCTTGGATCTGGTAACAACGTGAGCTCCCTCGTCGGTGCCCGTTCCTCCGCCGGCGTCTACCCCACCGCCCGTTTGCTCCTGTGGCAGCGGGATCGACGTGGACGGAGCATCCACCTCCGAAGCCTTCTTCTTCGGTGGCATGTCGATGAAGATGATGATGAACTGGCTCGCGTGAACGCCGGATCGGGTTCACACAACCTCGACGCCCCCTACCTGGCGCGCCAAAGATGTCGTGGGAAACGAACACCTATGGGGCAGGGCCCCTTTTCGGTCCGGCAGGGAGCGGAGGGCGCACGAAGAGCGGATCGAAGCGGAGCACGCAAGCGATTTTACCCAGCTTAGGAGCTCTCCGGAGAGATAATACTCCTACTGTTGCTTTGTGGTTGTATTATGTTCTTGCTCGAGAGCGTGGGAGTGTTCTGGTTTCGAATGAGTCGAACCCCCTCTACGTTGCGCATGGGCCTCCTTTTATAGGCTAAAGGGGTCACCGACAGGTGGCAACGCATGCAGGGGTAAAAGTGTAAAAGGTGTGGTTGGTACAATTGCTTCTACAGTGGATCCTACCTAACTCTGACGGCAGGGGACAAAGGTATTAAATGCCCGTCCGCGTCGCCCAAACAGTGCAGAAAAGCGACCGTTAGGGGCGCTACTGTTCGCCACGATAGCCATCTCGTCATCTCCACTCGCCACCTCGCACCGCTTGGCTGCACAGCTTCTCGCCACGTGCGCCTGGAACGGTCCTGTGTCGACACGACGACGATGCACTGGAGCGTGGGCACAGAGTGGTGGCCTCGCCGCGGCAAGCGCCTTGCCGCGGTCGTTGTCTTGTCGCGCCGGGAAGCTTGTCGCTCGCCGGGTCTTGCCGGGACGCGCGGCGCGTCGCGGCAAGTTCCTTGGAATGCCTTGGTTGGCCTTCCCGGCAAGCTCCTCTTGCCGGGGCCTTGTCCTTCCCGGCAAGCTCCTCTTGTCGGGGCCTTGTCTTCTCAGTTAAAACACTTTGTTCTTCAATGGCTCCAATAAGAACTACGGAGGATCTTGGCGGGCACCGCAAGCCTTGCCGTGGGGCGCTGCGACTGCCCGTGCACAAGTTCGGGATACTAAGGTACCCCTACTTTAGTACATCGACATCGACCCCTAAAAATGAAGTTCTTCAACTGAATGATATTCTGAAGACTTTCTGAAGACTTTGAAAGTGAAGAAATTGGTGTGACCTTGAAGACTTGGTATTCATTCGAGGAACATGAAGCGTGAAGACTTTTGTTTTCGTAGTTTCATTTTCTCTTTCTTGAGTCATAGGAAACACCGTACTGTTAAAGGGGGTCGAGGAAATACTAAGGAAAAATTTCCATGTGATGCTCTACTCAAAATCCTACACCTACCAATCCCTTCGAGTGAAGCCATTGGAAATCTCATACAGTTCAGTCAAGTTCTTCAGTGACAGAGACGCAGTTCTTCTGGTCACTGATGACTTTGATCTGACTGAGGAGTTAGGAATTCGCCAGTACGAATTGCCTACACAGTGAGGAACATGATAGCCCTGAGGAATTTGAGAGTCAAATTTCCGACCGTTGCTGTGCTGCGCGCCGGCTGTCCCAAAATATCTTATCCACCTAACGGTCATATCATTGAAGGGCATTTATGTCTTATCATGTCGGGCTGCTCCCTAGGCTATAAATAGCCGCCCCCTATAACCACTAGTTGGTTGGCTGCTCCGAGAGAACTTGACACTTGTCATTTGAGAGCAACCCATCCTCCGAGGACTTTGAGCGAAAAACATCAAGTGAGGAAAATCCCAAAACCAAACCCCCACAAACCCAAAGTGATTGAGCATCACTGAAGAAATTGATCCTGCGTGGATCCGACGCTTGTTACCTTTGAAGACTGTGCTTCTTCCAGATGGTTAGGTGTCAAGGTCTAGAGCATCCAAGAGGAATTGTGGATCGCCGAGTGACCAAGTCTGTGAAGGTTTGGAAGTCACCTGAAGACTTACCACGAGTGATTGGACGAGACCTGCGTGGTCTTAGTTCAAGGAGAATACGATGAGGACTGGGTGTCCTGAGTTGCGGCTCAGAGACTGGGTGTCCGGGACTGCGTGTCCTCGAGTTTAAATACTCAGCCGCTCCAACCAGACGTACAACTGAGACAGCAGTTGGAGCTGGTTTACCAAATCATTATCTTCACCAACGAACTGGTTCTATCTCTTCAACCCTTCCATTTCCTCATTACTGTGTTGAATGTTGTTCATATCTGTGCTTGAAGACTTTGACTGAAGACTTTCACAAATTCCTCAGTTCAATTTCTTCAGTCAGTTTGTCTTCATCTTTTTATCCTGTGATTACGCTTTCTGTACTCTGTGCTTGTCTTCATTTCATCATGATGACCATGCTTGTATCCTGTTATGTTTACTTCTGAGTACTTATTCCGCTGTAAGTAGTTCTTCGCTAAGGAATTTCCTCACCAGCAAATTCCTCAGTGAAGAATTCATAAAAATCGCCTATTTACCCCCCCTCTAGTCGATATAACGCACCTTCAATTGGTATCAGAGCAAGGTACTCCCTTGTTCTGTGTGATTTTGGTTTAACCGCCTGGAGTTTTAGTTATGTCGACCGCAGGTATGAATAAAGTGACATGCCCTATCTTTGACGGTCATGACTATCCAAAGTGGAAGGCCATGATGAGGAAGCGCCTCATGGCAAGGAACAGCGAGCTGTGGACCGTCACTGAGATTGGTCTTACTGATCTATGCAAGATGGCGAATGCTGATGATATTCACAAGTACACTCGACTTGACATCATAGCGAAGGATATCATCTGCTCCTGCCTATCCAGAGATCAATTTGGGCGAATTATGCATCTTGGCAATTCGAAGCTCATCTGGGACCAAATCTCTGATGTCTATGAAGGTCATCGAACTCATCATGATCCCTGGTTTGAGGACTTCAAGGAATCTCTCAAAACGATGACTTTCGAGCCAGAATCATCATCTTCTGCATCATGTCTCATGGCAAATGGTGCTGAGGTAACCGAATGCTCCTCATCCGAGTCTTGTGATGATGAATCTGATAATGATGAATCTGATAATGATGAATCTGATGATGATATTGAATCTTGTTATACCAAACTTGTTTGCATTGCCACTAAACAACAAACAGCTTTAGAACAAGTTCAAGATATGCTAGTCAAAAGTGATGATAGGTTGGGTGAAGAAATGGATCGCACTAAAGCCCTGACTGAAAATCTTCAGAGACTTCAGTCTAGGTTTGATAACCTTCAAAGTCATCATAACACTCTCTTATCTGATCATGAGAAACTTTCTTATGAATTTCTTCAAGAAAAGCAAGATCATGAGAAGCTTTCTCTTGAATCTATTCAAAGAAAGGAAGATCTTGAAAAGTTAAGAGTGTGCTATGAAGATCTTCAAAAGGAGCGCGATTCATTACTAGCTCAACAAATCAGCGCTTCTCAGGAAGAATTTGTTCCCCCGTGCTTAAAGTGCATTGAACGTGAATCTGCTAATTCTTCACCTGAATGTTCAAATGCTTCAACTGTTACAAATTATTCATCTGCCTCTGCTATCACTAATTCCTCACCTGAGGACATTGCTAGTATCACTGACAATGCAGGGCTGAAGGAATTGTACATGACAGGCATGTACAAAAGCCTCAAAGGGCATCAGACTCTTTGTGATGTGCTTAAAAAGCAGATCCTCAACAGAAACCCTAGGAAAGAGGGTATTGCCTTTGAGAGGAAACTTAATGCTGATGGAACATATTGGAAGCCTGAGCAGTACCCCAAAACCTCATGGGTTGCTGCAAAGGGACCTCCAGTTGATCCATCTAACTTATCTGGCTTTACATGTGAATCTCCTCATTCTTCTGATGAGTCATTTGACTCCAACTATAAACTGTTCAAAAATCAGAATGGTGAAGTATTTGCTAGATATGTTGGCACTAACTGCAGGAACGGTTCCCCTATGAAGAAAATCTGGGTTCCAAAAAGTTATGTTGAAAGTCTTCAGGTGAATGTCCTCATGACACCACCTGTGAAGAACAGGAACCCCAGATCAAATTCTTCATATGGACCAAATTCTTTATATGGATCCAAGTCCTCATACGGAACAAATTCCTCACGTGGATCAAATTCCTCAAATGGATCAAAGTCCTCACATGATTATCATCGTGCTAACAACTCTGTCTCGCAGGGTAGAGCTAAGGGCTATGAATATGTGCATTATTCTTCAAATCATTATGTTCATAAGTCCTCGAAGAATTACTCTGCTTATTCATATGCTTACCCTAACCCCTCTTATGTGAAACGAAAAGGTTTGGCATCTTTGCCACCTTTCTCATATGGTGCTCGCAGAGTGATGAATTCTTTGCCACCCCTCCAGATGTGGGTGGTGAAGAAAAAGAACTAATCTCTTCTGCAGGGTCAGGTCTCCAGACGTGCTTTAACGTCTGAAGAATTTGCTGGGGACCTGACGAAAATGCCTGAAAGGACGCAGGCGAATCATGATGAAATGAACTTTCATTTCACACGTCCTCATACTGCTATATCTGTTTACTGATTGATGAAATTCATCTTATGAACTTGATATCATATTCTTCACTGATGAAGCATATGAGATTGTAAGCTACACTAATTCATCTGCAGGATGATCAACCCAAAACTACTGAATGGGTCCTCGATAGTGGATGTACAAATCACATGACTGGTGACAAGAATCTATTGATGGATGCTCCTTTAACACCGTCACCTCTGAAGCATATCATCTTTGCTGACAAAGGCAAAAGTCAGATATTGGGTCTTGGTAAGGTTGCGATCTCTAAGGATAAACACATGGACAAAGTCATGCTTGTTGAGTCCTTAGGATACAATCTCATGTCAGTCTCAGTGCTTTGTGATCTTGATATGGTTGTTGTCTTTGGCAAGTATCGTTGTGTTGTGATTATGGAAGCTGACAATTCCAAAGTCTTCGAAGGCTTTAGGAGAGGAGATCTGTATATTGTTGATTTCTCTACAGGACCACAACCAGCCGTGTGTTTACTTGCAAAAGCTTCAGAAGGCTGGCTATGGCATCGACGACTTGGTCAAGCAGGCATGAGGAATTTGCACACGCTTGCGAAGAAGAAGCATGTCATTAGCATTGAGAATGTCAAATTCCTCAAGGATCATTTATGTGGAGCCTGTGAAGCTGGAAAAATGACCAAGGCCAAGCATCCAGCGAAGACTATCATGACCACTACCCGTCCATTCGAATTACTTCACATGGAACTCTTCGGACCTAATCACTACTCAGCAGTCACTAATGATGCATCTCTATATGGTTTTGTCATTGTTGATGATTATTCTCGATATACATGGGTACACATTGTTACTTACAAACATGAAGTGCAGGAAGTCTTCAAGCGATTTTCCTCGAGGGCTTCAACCAACTTTGGTGTGAAGATCAAGCACATCAGAAGTGACAATGGAACTGAGTTCAAGAATTCCGGTCTTGATGCCTATCTTGATGAACTTGGTATTACTCATGAATTATCTGCTCCTTATACTCCTCAGCAGAATGGCGTCGTGGAGCGCAAGAACAGAACTCTTGTTGAGATGGCTCGCACTATGCTTGATGAATACAAAACTCCTCAGCGTTTCTGGATTGATGCAATTGATACTGCGTGCCACATCATCAACAGAGTATATCTTCATAAATTCCTCAAGAAAACGGCCTATGAACTCCTCACTGACAAGAAACCCAATGTGAGTTATTTCAAAGTCTTCGGTGCTAAATGTTGGATTAGAGATCCTCACCGCAACTCTAAATTTGCACCGAAAGCACATGAAGGTTTTATGCTTGGTTACGGAAAGGACTCGCACACCTACAGAGTCTTCAACATTGTTCTTCACAAGATTGTTGACACTGTAGATGTGCGGTTCGATGAAACTAATGGCTCGCAAAGAGAGCACCTACCTTCTGTGTTAGATGAACCAGCACCTGAGGATGCTATCAAGCTCAAGGCAACTGAGGATGTCATTCCTACTGAAGAATCTGCTGAAGAATTCATTCCTGTTCATGAAGAACGTCGAGCTGATGCACCTGAAGAACATGATGAGGAAAATGGTGCTGAAGAAAATGCTAATCAAAATCCTCAGCGACAACCAGCTCATCCACGTGTTGCAAAAGAAGTGCAAGTGGAGAAGATCATCGATGACATTAGCGCACCAGGTCCTCTCACACGCTCAAAAGCTTCACATTTATCTAACTTTTGTGGGCACTATGCTTTTGTCTCTATCACAGAGCCCACTAAGGTAGATGAAGCATTTCTGGAGCCGGAGTGGATTCAGGCTATGCAAGAAGAATTACATCAGTTCGAGCTTAACAATGTCTAGGAATTGGTCAATCGCCCAGAACCTCGCAAGCATAATATCATTGGCACAAAGTGGATCTACCGCAACAAGCAAGATGAAAATGACCTTGTGGTGAGGAATAAGGCACGACTAGTAGCTCAAGGCTACACACAGGTTGAAGGAATTGATTTCGATGAAACTTTTGCACCTGTTGCTAGACTTGAGGCTATTCGCATATTACTTGCTTACGCTAACCATCATGATATCATCTTATATCAAATGGATGTGAAAAGTGCATTCCTCAATGGTAAGCTTGAGGAAGAAGTATATGTTGCTCAACCCCCAGGTTTTGAAGATCCAAATAATCCCGACAAAGTCTTTAGACTTAATAAGGCCCTCTATGGCCTCAAGCAAGCCCCTCGGGCGTGGTATGATACATTGAAGGAATTATTCATGAAGAATGGCTTCACACCCGGTTCACTCGACCCTACTCTCTTTACTAAATCTTATGATGGTGAACTGTTCGTGTGCCAAATATGTTGATGATATTATCTTTGGCTGTACTGACCAACGTTATAGTGATGAATTTGCCTATATGATGAGTGAAGAATATCAAATGTCTATGATGGGAGAGTTGAAACTCTTCTTAGGTCTTCAAATCCGTCAGCAGCGCAATGGCATATTCATATCTCAAGAGAAATACCTCAAAGATGTACTGAGTAAATTCGGCATGCAAGATTGCAAAGGCGTCAAAATTCCTATGCCCACAAATGGCCATCTATGCACTGATGAAAATGGTATTGACTTCGATCACAAGGTATACCGCTCCATGATTGGTTCTTTATTGTACTTATGTGCATCTAGGCCAGATATAATGCTTAGTGTTTGCATGTGTGCCCGATTTCAAGCTGCACCGAAGGAATCACACCATAAGGCTGTGAAGCATATTCTTCGATATCTAGCTCACACACCAACACTAGGATTATGGTACCCCAAGGGCTCTGCTTTTGATCTCATTGGATATTCTGACTCTGACTATGCTGGTGATCGTGTGGACCGCAAGTCAACATCTGGCACTTGTCATTTCCTCGGACGATCTTTGGTCTGTTGGTCCTCGAAGAAACAAAACTGCGTATCACTGTCTACTGCTGAAGCTGAATATATTGTTGCTGGCTCATGCTATGCTCAACTGCTTTGGATGAAGCAAACCCTCAAGGACTATGGCGTCAACGTGAAGAATGTGCCTCTCCTCTGCGACAATGAGAGTGCCATCAAGATTGCTCACAACCCAGTTCAGCACTCGAAGACAAAGCACATTCAAATTCGTCATCATTTTCTTCGTGATCATGTGTTGAAGGGCGACATCTCCATCGAGCATGTGAAGACTGAAGAACAGCTAGTTGATATCTTCACCAAGCCCTTGGATGAGAAGAGATTTAGCAAGTTGCGGTGTGAGCTAAATATCTTAGAGTCTTCGAATGTTCTTTGAAAAGGACACACATCCTAACACTTATGCAAAATTGATGACTTAGATGTGCAACACATGAAGAAACGTTTTTCTTCGTTCAATGAAGAATAACACTCTAAGTGTGAAGAAATTAATGAAGAATTTGATTCTCAGAACCCTACGACAATTGTACGCGGTGTTTGAAATCATCATTCTTATACGGTGGGCCACGCCACCACAAAAAGTTGAAAATCTTCAGTTTGAGTTTTTCCTCATTTTTGAAATTCTTCAGTTTTTCAAATTCTTCAACTTTGCAAAATCTTCACTGTTTCCGTCATTTTTTCTTCATTGGCTATGTCCTCTACAGCATTCACTTATGGCTATTTCTTCAAGTTGCGTTTTCTGCTAAGTGAATGTGATCGGACCCTTCCCCCTCTATGCTATACTCAACCCAATATATTCACAAATTCTTCATGTGCGTTCTATTTGAAACTCGTTCAAAGTCTTCACTGTGTCCTTGTCAGCTGAAGAAATTGCGAACGAAACTTTAAAACAAATCTTATCCAGATTTTCGGTTTTACCGCTCAAACCGTTCCGCATCCCACGATGCATTATTATAATCACCCACGATCTTACATGATCTCATCTGCACAGTACGTGGGTGACACATGTCGCGTGAAGGAGAAAGGGCAGGGGCATGTTCGTCCCAAAATCTTCGGGCGAACAGTTTTTACCGTGGCTATAAATACCCCTCTCCCCTTCCTCATTTCATTTACTCCGCTCGGTCGCTGTCTCTCGCTCGAGCTCCTCAAACCCTAGCACCGCTGCTACTCCATCGCCGCCGGTGAGGAAGAGCTTCACTGCCTCGACCTCGTCGCCGTCGTACTCGCGCCGGCTGCGGAAATCTTCACTCCGCCGCCGCCGTAGTTGTCTCCCTCTGCCAAGTTAGGGCGTGGGAGATCTAACTTGACGAACTTCACCGCTGTTCATCTCAGTTCGTCGTGTTCTTTAGTTCGGGTAATTAAAAGTTACTTTTATTACTCGCTTTGATTCTCAAACTTTTCTGAAAATCTTCAAAGGTGTTTTATTCTTCAAATCTTCACATATGAACACCTCACACACTGTATGCTCTTGATCCATATCTCTAAGCACTCGTTTCTTCAAGATTCCTCAATTGTACGGATTTTCGATCTGTACAACTCTGGAACCTAAAACAAGAACGCTTAGTGAAATTCCTCAAGGCTCAACTGGTCAAATTCCTCAAAACTTGTCATTTTGAAAAATCTTCTGAGAACGCATATGACCTCTCCAAATTCCTCGCACCTACACTCTGTTCACAGGTACTCATGTCCGCTGCTGAATCACTAGGTTTTCATCAACTTAACTCATTTGCAGCGTTCCTCGAAGAAAAATTGCATACTTCTTCAGAGTGTTCAATTGTTCAACTTCCTCATCTGAAGAAAATGGCTGAAAGAAAGAGACCGCAGAAAGGAGGAAAGAAACCTGAGGTCATGACTGCCTTCGAGATCCCTGATGAAATATACAAGGATTATTGCACACCTGATGAAGCCAAGTTTGGCAAAGAAAACAAGAATCAACGCAAAGTGCGCATCCAGAGGATTGAACGAAGATGGGCACGAGAATGGAGGGAATATCGATATGTTACTCCTAAGTACATGAAGAAATTCGCCTTAAATCCTCCATGCCCAAGAGCTCCATTGGCACCTGGCCAAGTAGCTGATCCCACCAGCATCAAGCGTGGTGAGGACTTTCCTGAAGAATGGGCTAGGCGCCAAGCAAAACTGGCAAGACAAGCCAAGGAGGCAGTGAGGAAATTCAATGAGGATTCTGCCGCTGCTGCTGCTGCTGAGACCTCGGTCAAGCCAAGGAAATCAATGCCGAAGAAGCCTGCTCGTAAGCCAAGTGCTTCACCTTCAGCGCCCTCACGACCAAGTTCCTCAGCTGCACCCTCACGGCAAATTCCTCAGACTGCTACTGCTCCATCAAAGTCCTCAGCAGCTCCCTCAAAGTCCTCAACTCCTGTACATCTGGCTACATGCCAAAGGACTCAGGGTTTCTCAATTGCTTCTGGTGTCTCAGCAAGTTCCTCAGCTGCACCAATATCCTCATCAGGCCCCTCACTGTTGAAGACAAAAGCAACAGCTGGATGCGGTCCTCGGCCAAGTCCAAGGAAGAAACAGGTTGCATTCCAAGTGCCCTCTGATGATAAGGCCTCTGATGAAGAACTTGCAGAAATCATCAGAGACAGACAAGCAAAGGCCGCTAGAGCCAAAGGCACATCTGTGCCACTGCTTTTGTATCCGAAGAAGATCCTTGACTACATTGACCTCTGGCACCAGGATCCAAACACTCCAATGCCTGATCTGCCTCTGACTCCTGGTCAAAGTCACATGCTGACCCATTTCATCTCTCAAGAGAAATGGAAGTTTGAAAAGGCTCGTGAGATAAAGAGAGCTCAAGCTAGAAAGGAGAAGCTTCTGAAGAAGAACGTTGTCAGACTGACACCTGAAGAACTTCTCAAGGCTCAGTCTGAAATCCAAGCCCTCAGCAAGGACTTCGATGCATACAATGCTGATTGGCAAGGAGCCAAAGTGCGATTCGTCAACCTGACGAAGAAAATGACAACTATTGCAGCCCCATCGCAACAAGAAAATCCTCAGGCTGCAGACTCTGCTCAGCCTGCTGAAGAACATGCCAGCACCGCTGATGACTTTCAGCCTGCTGATGAAAACACAAGTTCCAGGGCTGATGACTCCATTCCAGCTGCTGAAGAAATTGCCAGGGCATCCACTAGTGGTGCGCCTGAAGAAACTGAAGAGATCAGGGCAACTGCATCAGTTGCGCCTGAAGAAAATCAACCACAGTCCTCAGCTCCTCCCGCGCCTACTCCTACTCCAATTCTTCCTTCTGCCTATGAAGTGAAGAAGACCAAGGCTGCAGAGCGAGCTGCAGTGAAGAAAAGGAAGGCATCAGCTGCGTCAAATTCTTCGGCTATGAAGAAAATGAAGCCAATGACCAGCTCTCTTGAAAATCCTATTGATGCTGTTCCGATTTCCTCCATGGAAATTGTTCCTTATGGAGAAGACTACAAGATCCCAAGCGGAACTGACGAAGAAAATCACTCTGCTGCTACGTCAGAGCAGTTTGATGAAGAAATAGAAGTGGAAGCATTCCCTTCAACGCCAGTCGTTTCCTCACCTATGCCTCAGTTCACAGCTGAAGAGGCTGGTGTTGAGGAAATTGAAAATGAAGATGAAGATGTGGATATTGGATGCACTACACCAGTGATGAATGATGACTTTTGGGAAAGTCAGCATCCCAATACTCCTCTCTTCACTCCTATTCAACAGATTCCTCAGTCCCCGGCTACAACTGTTCAAATGGGCTCTGAAGAAACTCATCCCACTTCATCTGTTCATGAAGAAATTCCAGCCGCTAGTGCTGAAGAACCTGCTGCCGTTGATCCTCAAGTTGCACAAGAAGAGGAACCAGAAATTCCTCAGCCTGCAGTACCTGAGCTCGCGATTCCTGAGGTTGTGCTGCAAATCACTGACACTCCTTTGCCCAAGCCGAAGAATCCGCTCTCAAGCAAGCAAAAATTCAAGGCTGAAGACTTCTTCTCTGAGCATGTGTTCTTCACTGATTATAATCCATATGACTCTGCTCGCATAAGGAAGAGGCGTTTCTGGACTGCTACTCAAGCCAACTTCTATTCCTCAGTGCTCTTTGACAAGGACAAAATCTTCGATCATGAACATATTCCTCATGTGGATATGGAATCTCTGCCGTGCTTCGAGCCAGTCCTCAGTGTTATTCACGATGCAGGACTACTAAATTTCTGCACTGATATCTGTGATTGGAATGAAGAACTCATTCTTCAGTTCTACGCCACACTGCATATCACCGGAGATGCTGAAGACGTCAATTCATGGGTGCTGGATTGGATGACCGAAAACACTCACTACAAGGCACCAGCAACTGAATTGCTTCGTGTCCTTCCTCTTGATCCTCCCCATGACAGTGCACGTTGCATCTACAATGACCCTGAACTGACGAATCATTATATGCAAGTGCTCATGAAGCCTTTGAAGCCAGGGCAGGCCCCACGAACCAAATTCCTCGTCAAGGACTTGCTCTATGTGCCCCGGACTGTCTATCGAATCCTGACGAAGACAATGAGTCCAATCAAAGGCCACGACTCAAATGATGAAGATGTCGTTGGCATCATGAAGAACATGCTTTTCAACATCATTCATGGCGTTCCCGTCAACTTCCATGATTTCTTCATGAGGACTCTGGCTAATGTTGCTATGTCACCTTTCGAGCTGAAGCCCTATGCGCCTTGGATTATGAGATTCATAAGGGCAAGATCTTCACTGAATTACAAGGCTGACACTCTGAACCATGGTAGCTACTTGCCTCCCATTGAAGTCCTCAAGCGACCAGTTTCATCATCTGATGATAAAGGTTAGGCAGCTGCTGTGATCGATGAAGGCACTCGTCCATTGGATGGTCAATTTCGTCTGGCTACATCTTACTCCACCAATGACGATTCTGCCACACATGACACTGCCGCAAATATCTCAGCCAAGCAAAAGCCTCAAGCCACAGCACCCAGGGTGATGACTGACCGTGAGTTACGCCTCAGTCTTCATCAGAAGGTTGATCGCAATCACAAATGGGTGAAGCGTCAGTTTGCTGCTATTCTTCACAACATGACCTCAACCCATAATGCTGTGAAGAAAAATCATTATCACCTTCATGAAACCCTCAACCGCACCTGGGTTGTTCTCACTCATGTATATACCGCGGAAGAACTGAAGACTATGGGTCTCCAGGAAGCATTTGACTGGTCTGCACCACCTCCGAAGAAATTCAAGAGAGTCAAAGTTCCTGATCTGGTGGCCAGCTCTTATTCTTCATCGCGTGAAACTGATGAGCATGAAGATTTGGACGACACTGCGGCAGGCCCTACTTCAACAAACAACCCCGACAACGCTGGCGCTCCTCCAACGACTTGAAATTCTTCAGGGGCGTTAGTCCTCAGTTTCGATCCTTTTGGTCATTTGATGACAAAGGGGGAGAAATCTGAGTTAGTCTTCAAGCGGGTTTATATTATGGGTGTTTTGTTAAGTTACAACTCTCGTTCTTCCGAAACTTTTTACTGGATCGAGTTGTAATCTTAAACCCGATGGTGCCCTGATACTTTTGGATGATGCACTGTGCTCTGATACTTTTGATGTGTTATTCTGCATGCTTATTCCTCATTAATATTATTGCACGCATGCTGAATTTCATCAGGCACCATATTTCATCATGCATTTCAAATTCTTCATATTATATATCAAATGCGTGTATAATTACAAGATATAGGGGGAGATCTCCATGATTCAATTCTTCAAATGTGCATTGCCCCAAAAGCAAATTCCTCACTATGCACACATTCAGGGGGAGTTCTTCTATATCTTGCAATCAAATTCCTCAATATCAGTATTTACACTTCATATGTTTATTCCCGTTGAAAACTTAACATATGTTGTCATCAATCACCAAAAAGGGGGAGATTGTAAGTGCATCTAGTGCCCCTTAGTGATTTTGGTGTATTGAAGACTTATAGGTTAAGGGACTGATGCGTTTGTGAGTGTACACAGGTCTATAAGTCTATGAGGAGTTTGATATTTACAGAGAAAGTCGACCCCTAAAAATGAAGTTCTTCAACTGAAGACTTTGATATTCTGAAGACTTTCTGAAGACTTTGAAAGTGAAGAAATTGGTGTGACCTTGAAGACTTGGTATTCATTCGAGGAACATGAAGCGTGAAGACTTTTGTTTTCGTAGTTTCATTTTCTCTTTCTTGAGTCATAGGAAACACCGTACTGTTAAAGGGGGTCGAGGAAATACTAAGGAAAAATTTCCATGTGATGCTCAACTCAAAATCCTACACCTACCAATCCCTTCGAGTGAAGCCATTGGAAATCTCATATAGTTCAGTCAAGTTCTTCAGTGACAGAGACACAGTTCTTCTGGTCACTGATGACTTTGCTCTGACTGAGGAGTTAGGAATTCGCCAGTACGAATTGCCTACACAGTGAGGAACATGATAGCCCTGAGGAATTTGAGAGTCAAATTTCCGACCGTTGCTGTGCTGCGCGCCGGCTGTCCCAAAATATCTTATCCACCTAACGGTCATATCATTGAAGGGCATTTATGTCTTATCATGTCGGGCTGCTCCCTAGGCTATAAATAGCCGCCCCCTATAACCACTAGTTGGTTGGATGCTCCGAGAGAACTTGACACTTGTCATTTGAGAGCAACCCATCCTCCGAGGACTTTGAGCGAAAAACATCAAGTGAGGAAAATCCCAAAACCAAACCCCCACAAACCCAAAGTGATTGAGCATCACTGAAGAAATTGATCCTGCGTGGATCCGACGCTTGTTACCTTTGAAGACTGTGCTTCTTCCAGACGGTTAGGCGTCAAGGTCTAGAGCATCCAAGAGGAATTGTGGATCGCCGAGTGACCAAGTCTGTGAAGGTTTGGAAGTCACCTGAAGACTTACCACGAGTGATTGGACGAGACCTGTGTGGTCTTAGTTCAAGGAGAATACGGTGAGGACTGGGTGTCCTGAGTTGCGGCTCAGAGACTGGGTGTCCGGGACTGCGTGTCCTCGAGTTTAAATACTCAGCCGCTCCAACCAAACGTACAACTGAGACAGCTGTTGGAACTGGTTTACCAAATCATTGTCTTCACCAACTAACTGGTTCTATCTCTTCAACCCTTCCATTTCCTCATTACTGTGTTGAATGTTGTTCATATCTGTGCTTGAAGACTTTGACTGAAGACTTTCACAAATTCCTCAGTTCAATTTCTTCAGTCAGTTTGTCTTCATCTTGTTATCCTGTGATTACGCTTTCTGTACTCTGTGCTTGTCTTCATTTTATCATGATGACCATGCTTGTATCCTGTTATGTTTACTTCTGAGTACTTATTCCGCTGCAAGTAGTTCTTCGCTAAGGAATTTCCTCACCAGCAAAGTCCTCAGTGAAGAATTCATAAAAATTGCCTATTCACCCCCCCCCCTCTAGTCGATATAACGCACTTTCACCCATCGCCATTGCACTCCGGATCGTTGTGTGCAGGGCGATCCAGGCCACCTCCACTGGGGCGCCGACCAAGCCGTGCCACAATGTTGAACTGGACATCTAACAAAGCTTCGGCTGATACCACGACGTTGAGGCCCATAACTTTTCGCGTGGTGGTTAGTGCGTAAACGCCAAAGGCCAACTCAGAACAAATACCCGAACTATAGTGTATTATTAGCTTGCAGAGACGAGCAGAGACTCACGATCGATGTGACCCCGTCGCCCCGTCTCGTGGACTTACGGCAAAGGCCCAGAATGCCCGGCCGTGCCATGTCATTATCTTGCCGGTGCTCTCCGGGCCCGCCCCACTTTCACCAAGGTCTCAAGTAAAGTCAAGGTAACCATGTGTCCAAACATCATGTGGAAAACCCGAGGAATCACCCTCGATGGATTCCACTCGATGTAATCATCAAGGTGAACGTAAGAGGAACCACCCTCGAGGTTCACACTTGAGGGGTTGCACGACAGAGTTGTATCATAAGTGGTTAAGGAGGAATCACCCTCGATGAATACGACCGAATAGCTTCACTACAGAGATCTCATCAGGAGTGATGTGCGAGGTATCACCCTCGACACTCGATGGTAACTTTGCAGAGTCGAGCAACAAAAGGGGCATGATGTGATGTGAGGTGTCGGGCTCTGGTTGTCGATCACGTTAATCGAGCCATCGATGATGAAGCAGGGGCAACAAGGACAAGGTGGGGGTCACTGATGGATCACTAACCAACCTATGCTGAACAGTTTAGGATAAGCAAGTAAGGTACAACATCAGGTACAAAAGCAGGCTATGCATCAGAATAGAAGCAATCAATTACAATAGCAAAATCTAATGCAAGCATGAGAGAATGGAATGGGCGATATCGGGATGATCAAAGGAGGGGCTTGGCTGGAAGCTCTGCTGAAAAGTACTGGTCGTCAGGGCGTAGTTGTACTCGGTGGCAGCGTCACTCTCGAGGTCTACCGAAGAGAAGAGGGGGAAGAAACAATAAATACAGAGCAAACATATGCATAACAAGACGATACTAGTGAAGGGGAAAAACATCTGGGAAAGTTTTCTCGGTTTCGGACGTCTGTCAGACAGATGAACCGAAGGGGAAATGTTCGATGATTGTTATGCTAGGGACATGTGGCGGACGAACGTACCATGTGTTCGGATTCGTCTCGTCGTTATGAGCAACTTTCATGTATAAAACTTTTTCATCCGAGTTAGGGATTATTTTATAATATTTTTTGAAGTTTTAAATTTTTTTTGAAATTATTATTAATTCGAATAAAAACAGAATATACATTGTCACCTAGCTCTCCACTAGCCTGAGTGTATGACCAATGGGGTCTAGGAGTGGTCCAGTCAGCAGAGTTGACCCGGTCAACATTTGACTGGTCAAAAGGTGAATAGTGTTTGGGTCCCACTTGTCATTGTCTCTCGCTTTATTATATCAATCCTTTTTTGTTTAACTAATAGCGGGTCCACCTGTCAGTGATACATTAGAATAATCCTAATACACTAATTAATATCTAACCTATCTCTAACTAATCTAACAGGGAACAACCCCTAATACAGAGAGCCAGCCGGCCTCTGGCTCTGTACACGGGCGCGTTGGGCTCAGGGCGCTGGCGGCCAGCGACGGGGAGCACCGGCGGGAGCGGGGGAGTACCCAGGCAGCAGGGTGCCGGCAACCACGACGGCCAGGAGGCACGCGTGCGGTTGGGAGGCGGCAGGGCGCACGAGGGCGTCCTCGCGCGGGCGGGAGCGGCCGAGGTGCTCCGGCGGCGCGCGTAGGAAGCACCGGCGGCCACCGCATCGGCCGAGGGGGGTAGTGCAGCGGGCTAGCGCAGGTAGCAATGGCGCAACAGCGACGGGACCTAGCGGCGGGAGCACCGGCAGCCAGCGGAGGGAGAAGCAGCCGCAACAAGCAGCAGAGAAGGAGCAGCGGCAGCGGTAGTACCAGCAACGCAGCAGCAGCGACAGGCGCGGAGGGCGAGCAGCAGCAACATGGCAACAACAGTAGCAGCACGGCCTCTAGCAGCAGGAGCATGTGAACATGCGTGCACGGGCGAGTTCCAGCCATGGTGAGCGGCGGTGAGCGTGGGACGGCGTCTATGGCGATGGATTCAAAAGGGAAATAGGGGGAATCGATCGATGTGCTTACAGCGAGCCTGTAGAGGTGCTAAGTGGGCTCAGGGAGGGCTCGACGACGCCGGAATCGAAGGCAAACTCCGGTGGTGGTTCGAGGTAGACGGAGCTCGATCCCGACGATGTAGGCAGTCCCGGCTTGAGCTCATGGTCGAGGAGGACGTAGCAGTCGTCGATGAAGCTTCTGGACACCTCGGTGGGGCGCAGGGATGACGATGGCCACGGGATCGATGGTGACGAGCACGGGCGGTCTCAAGTGGTGATGGGCAGAGGAAAAAAATGTGCGGGGAGAGAGGGAACAACGCGGCTAGGGTTCGGCAAGGGAGGGAAGAGGGCGTGGGCATCCTCTTAACCATAGGGAGGGAGCGGGGATGGCGGCCACGGGCATCAGGGGCGCCATGGGATGGCCACCACGACCTCCCTGCTCCTGTAGCGTGAGGTGGAGGATGTGTGGGGGTGTGGATTGGGCTGGCTAATTAGCTAGATGGGCCATAGTGCCAGTAGATTAGGTCCTCTTCTTCCTCTTTCTCTTTTCTCTTTTCTTTACATTTCTACCATTGTTTTCTATTTAGCCGCTATAGCAAATGAATTAATTAAGCTTGAAATTTGGTACAAAATTCAAGCACAATATTTTGAAGTGGCACATAAAGTTTTGAGCCATTTGGAAACTCATAAATATTTGTTTAATTTGAAAAGGTTACGTTTGTCGCAGTTGGACCACCTTATATTTTACTGGAGACCAAACGAAGAGCCAAATGATGTTGGATTCAACATGACTGATGATCAGGCAAAAATATACTAAAATTCAAACATTTTAGTTTTCATGTTTGACAAAAATTTGTATTTTGACTTTAAACTCGATGGTGAATTTGAATTGTGATTTGGATCAAGCGAAGATTAGCAACAGTAGGAGTGATGACCTGGCATCATTAGCAGAGGTTACTGTAGCTTAATTACCCGGACGTCACATATGATTAACCCCTCTTGCAAGTATCTGCAACTATGAAAGAAGAATTAAGATAAATCTAACCATAGCATGAAACATGTGGATCCAAATCATCCCCTTACGAAGCAACACATGAACTAGGGTTTAAGCTTCTGTCACTCATCATCTACTTATTACTTCTCAATGCCTTCCCCTAGGCCAAAATCATGGTGAAGTGTCATGTAGTCGGCGTTCACATAACACCACTAGAGGAAATACAACATACATCTCAACAAAATATTGAACGAATACCAAATTCACATGATTACTTATAACAAGACTTCTCTCATGTTCTCAGGAACAAATGTAACTACTCACAAAGTATGTGCACGTTCATAATCAGAGAAGTATTTAATAGTATCAAGGATCTGAACATATAATCTTCCATTGAATAAACCAACTAGCATCAATTATAAGGAGTAATCAACACTACTAGAAACCTACAGGTACCAATCTGAGGTTTTGAGACAAAGATCGTATACAAGAGATGAACTAGGGTTTGAGAGGAGATGGTGCTGGTGATGTTGATGGAGATTCACCCTCTCTCGATGAGAGGGTCGTTGGTGATGACGAGGGCTTCGATTTCCCCCTTCGGGAGGGAAGTTTCCCTGGCAGAATCGTTCTGCCAGAGCTCTAAATTGCTCCTGCCCAGGTTCCACCTCGAGACTGCGGCGCTTCATCCCGAAAGCTATCTTCTATTTTTTTTTCTAGGTAAAAACCCTCCATATAGCCAAAGAAGGGCATCAGAGACCTGCCAGGGGGCCCACAAGCCCTCAGGGCGCGCCCAGGGGGGTAGGGCACGCGCCCAGGCTTGTAGCCACCTGGTGGGTCCCCTCTGGTATTTTCTTCGCCCAATAATTCTTATACATTCAAAAATAATTCTCCGTAAATTTTTAGGACTTTTGGAGTTGTGCAGAATAGGTATCTCAGATTTGCTCCTTTCCGGCCCAGAATTCCAGCTGCCGGCATTCTCCCTCTTCATGTAAACCTTGTAAAATAGGGGAGAAAAGGCATAAGTATTGCACCCTAATGTGAAATAATAGTCCATAATGCAATAAATATTGATATAAAACATGATGCAAAATGGAAGTATTAACTCCCCCCAAGCTTAGACCTTGCTTGTCGTCAAGCGAAAGCCGAGATCGATAATCATGTCCACATGTTTAGAGATAGAGGTGTCGATAAAATAAAATACGGACACGAGGGCATCATGATCATCTTTAGAACAGCAATATATTATCATATAACTTCTTATGCTAGAGTGGTAATTCATTCACAAAGTAAAGCATGAATCAAATACTTTATTGAAAACCAACAAACTATGATCGCGGTCATGGAAGCAATTGCAATTTATCATAACATCGGAAAGAGTCAATATAAGAGCTTGTCTAGCAACATACTCAATTATCTTTTAATCTTCCACAATTTCTAACACTCACGCGGTACTTATGAGATCAAAGCTTCAATTAGACACAGAGAAAGATAGGGGCTTATAATTTTGGCTCCCAACTATTTACCTCAAGGGTAATGTCAACAATAATAACTCATGATCACCTACATCCGAGTGGATATATGTGTCTAGATCTTTCCCCAACACATGACGCTTGCCAAAAGAAAAAGGCGAAATATAGGAAGTGGTGAAGATCACCGTGACTCTTGCATAAAGGTAAGTACTAAAAAGTAAAAGATAAGCACTTCGCAGAGGGAAGCAGAGGTGGTTGTGGGAGTCCTGGACTAGGGGTCCTCGGGCGTCCGGTCTATTGATGTGGGCCGTACTGATGGGCCGTCAAGATATAAGACAGAAGATTATATCTCGTGTCCGGTGGGGACTCTCACATGCGTGGATGGCAAGTATAGGTTTCCGGATATTTTATTCCTTTCTATAAAACCAATTTTGTACAACCCTAAGCCCCTCTGGTGTCTATATAAACCGGAAGGTCAGATCGGAGGCAGGATCACAACATTGCTAGGCTAGCTATCTAGGATTAGCCGAATCAATCTCGAGGTAGATCAACTCTTGTAACCCCTATACCCTCGAATATAATCAAGCATGAGTAGGGTTTTACCTCCATTAAGAGGGCCCGAACCTGGGTAAATATTGTGTCCCTTCTCCATTGTTACCATTGATCCTCAGACGCACAGCTTGGGCCCCCCTACCCGAGATCTGCCGGTTCTAACACCGACATTGGTGCTTTCATTGAGAGCTCCATTGTATCATCGACAGAAGGATTGATGGCTCACCTCTTCGTCAATGATGATGCTACGTTCAGGGAGATCTTTCTTCCTAGACAGGTTTTTGTGTTCAGTGGCTTTGTGCTTCCGGCCAACTCGATCGGACGCCTCGAGCCGGTCAATAGTTACTCCCCCGGCCACCAGGTCAGGTTTGGAAACCTGAATTATGTTGCTGACATCCGGGGAGACCTAGTATTCGATGGGTTTGCGGCCTCGGCCGCCACTCTGTGTCCCCGCCAAGAAGACTCTTCGGATTCCCTGCCAGATCTCATCCAGGGGTCAACACCAGCACCCACCTCGGCCTTAGATCGGGGGCAGGTTTCATTTTTCGAAGACGGGAACATGAGCCCCGCCGGACTTCTTCCCCTCACGGAGCTTCCTACCGAAGACCCAGATGCAATCTTAGACTTGGCTCTAGGCAACCATCCTGAACTGCCGAGGTCTACACTTAGCGGGTCCAATCAGGCGCCCCATGCCGAATTCAGCATGGCAAACCCGCAGTTCCCGGTCCCACTTCCGCTCCTAGATGAAGCATTGGGTTTGATGCAGTCTCTCGCCATCACGGAGGCTTTACCTCCAAACTGTACCCAGCTCGGACTGAGGGCTGAGAGAGGGGAATTTTGCACCTCACCCACCACCCACTTAATACCCACTATCGAGGACTTAACCGACATGTTGGACTATGCGTCCGAAGACATCGATGGTATGGATAACGATGCCGACGCCGAACCAAGCCAAGTCCCACCCGTTACGGGGCGTTGGACGTCCACCTCAACCTACGATGTGTACATGGTGGACACTCCGAAGAACAACGAGGATAACCCAAGCCCAGATGAGGACAAACCCGTCGATAAACCACCAAAGCATCAACGTCAACAGCGCCGCTCACGATTGCGTCGGGCGAAGGATAGTACTACTGGCACCAGAGACAACGAGACTCCAGACGATGCCAAAGAACCAGAATACCCCATTGAGACCATGTCCGAACATGACGAAAGGGAAGAGGATGAATATAGCCCCAGACACGCCGACAACGAAGATGCGAAGGACAACAACTACATGCCAGAATCCGAAGAGGAGGTTAACCTCGGTGATGAAGACTTCATTGTCCCTGAAGAACCCCTCGACCAAGAATGTTTTAAGCGACAACTCATTGCTACAGCCCGGAGCCTGAAGAGGAAGCAACAACAGCTCAAAGAAGAGCAAGACATGTTGAAGAAAGGTGGACTAAGGTCCTGGCCGCTGAGGAATACGGCCAAGAGCGACCTGTTAAAAGTTACCCTCAGCGCAAGCTGCTGCCTCAATTCGACGACGAAGTCATTGAACCAATACCGTCGAAATACAATCAGGCAGATCAACAAGACCGACCACCACGTGGACGGGATAAAGCGGCATATCAAGCCGAACACCAACCTGCACCCCCTCGCCGAAGAGGCAGGGAGACTGCAGTCGTGGGATATACATAAGACTTTCAACGTGACCTAGCCAATAAAGCTGGTCAGACCAGATCAATCTACAGATCAAGGGGTCGTGCCCCGGCGCGAGATAATGGCCATGAAGCCCGGCGTGACGATCGTTACTATGTTCGGGATTAGTATCGAACTCAGATGTCAGCCGATCTCCACCACGACATTGCGCGATATAGAGGGGCCGCACACCCCGTATGCTTCACCGATGAGGTTGAGGTTATGGGACACCAGTTTCCGGAAGGGTTTAAACCTGTAAACATCGAACAATACGATGGAATGACGGATCCGGTCGTCTGGATTGAAGATTTCCTTCTCCACATTCATATGGCTCGAGGAGATGATCTCCAGGCCATTAAATATCTCCCTCTAAAGCTGAAGGGACCAGCACGGCACTGGCTAAACAACCTCCCAGAAAACTCCATTGGAACCTCAGAAGACTTGGAATATGCTTTTAGGTCTAACTTCCAGGGCACTTATGTCCGGCCACCAGATGCTGATGACTTGAGTCATATAATCCAGCAGCCAAGCAAATCAGCCCGCAAGCTTTGGAATCGGTGCTTAACTAAAAAGAACCAGATCATAGTCTGTTCGGACACCGAAGCCTTAGCGGCCTTTAAGCACAGCATCCGTTATGAATGGCTCGCCCGACACCTTGGGCAAGAAAAGCCGAAGAATATGGCAGCCTTAACGGTACTAATGACCTGCTTCTGTGTGGGCGAAGACAACTAGTTGGCTCGTAGAAGCAACAGCTCGAGTGACCCCGACACCTCTGAGGTGCGGGACGACAATGGTAAACCTCGCTGCAATAAAAACAAATGTCAGAATAACAACAACAACGACGCAGATGATACGGCAGTCAATGCCGGATTCATCGGTCCTAAGTCCGGCAGCGGAAGAAACCTTTCAAAGGCAATAAAGACGGGTCATCCAGCTTGGATAAAATACTTGAGAGACCCTGTCAGATTCATGGCACACCCGATAAGCCTGCGAATCACAACAACATGAATTTTTGGGTTTTCAAATAGGCCGGTAAGTTAAATACCGAACACAAGGGGAAAGGGCCTCCCAGCAAAGACGATGACGAGCCCCTCAGCCGAACACTGGGGGTCAGAAGCCATTTCCCCTTGAGGTGAAGACAGTGAACATGATATATGTCACTCATACGCGCATTACGGGACGTCTATGCCGTAGAGCCTGTCGCTCCCAAGTTTAACCCATGGTCAGCCTGTCCGATCACCTTCAATCGAAGGACCACTCAACTAGTATCCGTCATGGGGGTTCGGCCGCCCTGGTTCTTGATCCAAACATTGACGGATACCACCTCATTAGAGTCCTTATGGACGGAGGAAGCAGTCTCAACTTGATCTATCAAGATACTATCCGTAAGATGGGGATCGACCCATCATGAATCAAGCCTAGTAACACTACGTTTAAAGGTGTGATACCAGGAGTGGAGGCCCGTTATATGGGCTCAATCACACTGGAGGCAGTATTCGGCTCCCCAGATAACTTTCGTAGCCAAGAGTTAATCTTCGACATCATCCCTTTACGCAGTGGCTACCATGCACTACTCGGACGAACTGCTTTCGCCCGCTTTAATGCAGTCCCGCACTATGCATACTTGAAGCTCAAAATGCCTGGACCTCGGTGCGTTATCACAGTCAATGGTAATATGGAGTGCTCACTCCGTACTGAAGAGCACATCGCGGCCCTTGCAACCGAAGTGTATAGCGGCCTTATCAAGCCGAACAGTTCATTGGCCAATAAAGCCAATGACGTATCCAAACGAGTCCGTTCCGCGTATAATCGCGATAAGTCAACGGATCCGGACCTTGATTAGCAGTTCGGCCTCCGCCGATCGCCCCATCAGGTTGCGGCTTACGTACCGCGCGTACATGACTACACACTAAAAATACCTTGGGCGACGCTGGAGGCACACTACATAATAGGTCCATTATATGGCTTGACCATAATTGGACCGCATATATCCTTTTCCTTTTAATGCAGGTTCATCAAGAGCCCTACTTACAAGATGGTTGTCGTAGGAGATCCTTTTAAGGCCAGCACATCCCAACCATCAAACACTCCTCTCAAAGGACTCATTACTAAGGAGAAAAGGTGCAGACGTGCGGCAAGGCATCATGGGAGTTTCTTTTCTGAACTATGATTTTTAGGCCATGTGTTAGACTTTCCCTCATGTAAATTCTTTTATTTTTTCCTTAGGCATGTAATATGACCTTAATATTGAACTACATTGCCTGTCGTCGACATACCGATAAAGATATGAAGGGCACAAATGATTATCACCTTCTTGGTCGGGTGTTAGATTTTTTCCTTATCATCTGTGTTATTCCTCATGTTCGACTGACATACGTGGCTTGACACGGTCTTCATACTAGGGGCTATATTCGGCCCCGCTAAATTCTTAAGTCCGAACACCCATAGGGAACTCTTTGACATCCCGGATATTGCATTATATGCACTTGCTCTGAATCATGTCTTTGGTCTATAGTTGGGTTGCCCGGCTCCTATGTTTGCCACCTTACGTTCCGCAAGTTCGGCTAAGGTAGTAAAGAGAGAAATACTGTGATTGTATTTCTGGTTCGTCCGGTCAAGTACCTCAGTAGAGAAAGCCGAGAAATGGTTGTCATGATAAGCGAGAGCGGGTCAGTGATCCGGTGACTTAGTATACTACGAATCGTTCGCGATTTATGGCCTGTTATACGAGGGGCTGGGTTTTTTGACCAGCCACGTTGCAAAGGCGCCGCACTCCGGATTGTCGATCATGCAACGAGGGGCTAGTACTTAGAGCCACCAATGGACTCTTATGGCTAAAGTGAAAGTACTAAAATCGCATAGTCTGATTGCCTGGTTCACTTCGCAAGACACCTCCTACATCGGACCAAGACGTTGGATAAAGTGTGGTCATGCGGTCCCGAACACCTCTGTAGTATCTACATGGGGACTAAAGCCAACGACTGGTAAACTTTCAGACATATAAACAGCAAAATAAGAGGATAAACTGATAATAAAGCATAATCGTAACTATCATACATTGCGAGTTCATTACATAACTCTTACAACCGGACACAAACTACCCAAATATTATGTCCTTGGAGCACTGGCCTTCTACAATACAGGCTCCCTCGAGGACCTCATCGAAGTACCTCTCCGGCCGTCAGTGCTCCTTGCCCTCAGTGGCCCTGCGGTGGCAATCTCGGTGGCTTTCATCTTCACCACTGAACCTTCACACAGTAAAAGGCCATCCGAGCACCCTCAATACAAGATGATCGCTTAAGGGCATCAATCCGAGGAAGCGCCTCCACCAGCCTCTTCACGAGCCCGAAGTGGCTGCTGGGTATGGCTTCAGCCAGCCACAGACGGACTATTACGACCTTCATGGCCAGGCCGGCTATCCTATGCAGCTCGGACAATTGCTTCATCTGGTCGCTCGGGGGCACTGGAAGCTCTGGCGCAAGGTACTGCAATCAGAACAACGTCTCTATTGAGCTCCCCTCTTCGGCTCGGAAGAATGCGGTGATGGCCGAAATGCTCCTTGGCAAGTAGGCAAAGGCGCCTGGAGAACTCCGAACTCGGGTTAGTAAAATATATCTTCTATTGGCATACCTACTCTGCATAATAAAGGCCTTACCAGCCGCAATCCGCCTCGCCTCTTAGATCTCCTGACGAGCGTCCTGGGCATCAGCCTGGGCTTCCTTCAGGCTCTCACGGGATTTAGTGAGCTTGGAGGCCTGCTCTGAACTCGTCTGCTCCAAGGACTCGCATCTAGCAATGGCGTCCTTGAGCTCTTTTTCAACTTCACCCACCCGCGCCTCATGTTGTTGGCGGGTGGTCTGCTCCTCCTCTAAGCTTTTGGCTGCCTTGTCTGTGGCTGCCTTGCTCGCCTCCACCTCCTTCTTGGCTTCGGCAAGGGTGCTTTTGAGGGACTCGACCTCATCGGCGGCAACTGCGAGCATAGTTAAAACATTTTTAGTTCGTTTTGAACGACTAACACATATACAATTGGAGATATATACTCAATGCACGCATACCTTGCATCTCCTCAAACCGCTTATTCATGCGGACAACCTCTTCATCGGCCAGTCGCAGCTTCCGAGTAAGTTTGACAACTTCAGCGGACTAGGTGCTCGCCACCAGCAGGGAAGCCTGTTGTACAATACAGTGTCACCTCTTCCAAACACTATGTAATCCTCTGTTCGGCTTCACCAAAGCCGGACAGAGTCTCAGGGGCTAATATCTGTACACAGGCATATTCCTTTATTAAAATTGGTTAGAAAATTACATCACATACCTCAAAGCCTCTTAATAGGCTAGTAAAAGCTTCGTTCAGCCCACTCTTGGCAGACTAAATCTTCTCAACCACCATACCCATTAGGGTACGGCGCTCCTCCACGACGGAAGCACGACAAAGTGCTTCCGCCAAAGTATTTGGCGCCTCCGGATTCATGGAGGCCGCCGGTGGGGTTGACACTCCCCCCTCCTTCCAAGGGGGTCGCTTGCCTGATTCCAGAGCTGTATGGGTCTTCGGAATAGTGTCCGGCTGGGGGCCGGATTGGTCATAGCCCCCGTTATCAGTCTCCATGGGGGTTGATCCCCCATGTCTTCGGAAGCTGAGGCATTACCCTCTGGCGCCGTATTGACGACCTCCCTCATCTCTCCATGGCCTGGAGAGGCTCTTCGGGACACGGCTTCGGTGTCGTCCGTAGCAGTTGGCGGAGAGGCCCACGGAGGCATCTTGCTTTCCACCATCCCTGGCTCCAGCGAGTTCCCCGGAGGTAGTTGGGGGAGATCGCGGGTCGGGCTGAAGCATACAACATAAATATATTAAAAACCACAATCATAAACGCCGATATATATAAGGCATCCTGGGATACTTACGAATCGGCTAGGGGCTTCTACCTGGGGCGCCGCTCGGGGATGACTTCGGCATCCGAATCCAAGTCATCCGAGAGGGATATCTTCCCCCTCTTGGACGCCTCCACCTCTGGGTCTTCGGAGGCCGCTCTTTTCTTCCTCCTCTCCTTAGGGGAAGAGTCACTCTCTTCTTCCTCCTCCTTTTCATCTTCATCTCCTCGTGGGAGGAGAGGGCTTTGGAATCCCCGGACATAGCATCCGAGGGACCATTACGGAGGGGGCCGCTCTTGTCCCCCCTGCCCTTCTTCTTAGCTTTCTTCTCCGGCGCCTGGTATGGCGCCGGGGCCAGCATCCTTGTCAGTAGAGGATCAGCCGGGTTTCAGGAAGCGGAGCCGGACACTTGATCCGCTCCGCCTTCTTCATCCAGCCCTGGTTGAAGGATGAAAATCTCAATACACCCCTGTGATTTCTGAACCCATTTATGTTCGGAAACTAATAAACTTATCGGGGAAGTTGGGTGAGCACAGTCGAGGCCGATGTCGTTGGTCGTCTCGGGCCATGACTTCTAGGCCTTGAAAAGCAGCCTCCAAATATCTTCGTGCGTTGTACCGAAGAATCGCTGCAGGGTCCGCGGCCCTTCTGAATTGAACTCCCACATATGGAGAGGTCGGCGTTGGCAGAGAAGGGTCCGGCGGAATAGCATCACCTAAACCACGTCAGTGAGGCTAGTGTTCTTTTCTACCATATTCTTGATGCGCTTTTGCTGCATCAACACCTCGTTGGTCAACCCCCAGTTTGGACCCTTGTTGATCCATGACACCAGCCGCATTAGGGGTCCGGATCTAAACGCAGGAGTGGCCGCCCAGTTGGCGCTGCGAGGTTCGGTGATGTAGAACCACTCCTGTTGCCATATCTTCACAATTTCCACGAAGGCCCCTTTGGGCCAGGTGATGTTGGGGAGCTTGCTCACCATTGCGCCTACGCAGTCTGCATGCTGCCCGTCCACCACCTTTGGCTTCACGTTGAAGACTTTGAGCCAAAAGCCGAAGTGGGGGGAGGGATGCGGAGGAGCGCCTCGCACACGATGATAAACGCCGAGATGTGGAGGAAGGAGTTTGGGGCTAGATCATGGAAATCTAGCTCGTAATAGAACATGAGGCCGCGGACAAAAGGGTGAAGTGGAAACCCTAGTCCGCGGAGGAAGTGGGGGATAAACACCACCCTTTTGCGGGCTATGGAGTGGGGATGACATGCTTCTTGGCAGGGATCCTGTACGCGATATCCGTGCTCACGTACCCCGCCTCCTGGAGCTCCTTGATGTCCTTATCCCTCATAGAGGAGGCCACCCACTTGCCTTGAAAGCCGGACCCGTACATGGCAGGAGAGGCTGGTGGCAGTGGTGAAGATCGAAGCTTGGGCGTTGGAGCTCGGAGAAGAGAAGGTTGAGGAAGGAGGAAGGTGTGGGGTGGGAAAGACGGATCTCTGTTCGCTTATGTAGGCTGTGAATGCCAAGCGCACGCCCCCTAGCCTTAAAACCTTGCTTGTTCCCTATGTGGGTATGCGCCACGGTCGGTTGGATTACCCAAATACCATTGATATGCAATCATGTATTAAGTGGGCACGATCTCTGTTTTGACAAGATGTGCCAATGAGGCGTGGCCTCGAAACACGAAACGCGGGGTGTGAAAACGGTTCAAAATGCCGAAGGGTCAAGTTTGATGCTTTGTAGAAAAAGTTGTAAGTAAAAGATGTTATTCTTATTTTTTTATATCCTGCCTTCACGGCTAAGGGTTGTGTTCATTATGAAAAGCCGGATACAATTATTTTACAGAGGAAAGCCGATGGGTATTATTTAAAGAACCCGCCTTGCAATTCCGAAGACAATCTGAGCGTCGAATATATCATCATTGAAGACAGGTTCAGGGGCTACTGTGGGAGTCCTGGACTAGGGGGTCCTCGGGCATCCGGTCTATTGATGTGGGCCGGACTGATGGGCCATCGAGATATAAGACAGAAGATTATCTCTCGTGTCTGGTGGGGACTCTCACATGCGTGGATGGCAAGTATAGGTGTCCGGATATTTTATTCCTTTCTGTAAAACCGACTTTGTACAACCCTAAGCCCCTCCAGTGTCTATATAAACTGGAGGGTCAGATCGAAGGCAGGATCAGAACATTGCTAGGCTAGCTATCTAGGGTTAGTCAAATCGATCTCGAGGTAGATCAACTCTTGTAACCCCTACACCCTCGAATATAATCAAGCAGAAGTAGGGTTTTACCTCCATTAAGAGGGCCCGAACCTGGGTAAATATTGTGCCCCTTCTCCATTGTTACCATTGATCCTCAGACGCACAACTTGGGCCCCCCTACCCAAGATCTGCCGGTTTTGACACCGACACCGGACTCTACTCCAATGAGTGTACGACCCCGTACAAAAGAAAAAAGACTCACCCAAAAGAAGAAGTAGAAGAGAAGGATCACCTCCAAGAGAGAGAAGGAGTAGGGATGATCGTTATGAACGAAGAACCTCTCGCAGAAGCAAGGATTCGGAAAGGAAGGACAAGTCATCAAGGAGCTACACAAAATGAAGACATCAAGCTCATGTTGGTGAATGGGTATCCGGTTCTGACTCCGACCACCACTGTGAGAGAAGTTATCACTCCGACTCCGAATATACTCAAGATGAAGGTGTTGCCGGTCTTGCACTTGTGTCAACCAACTCCTATGACATATTTGACTCACCAAATGAAGGAATTTGAAGATGCTTCATGGCTAAAGGCTCTAATGTGTCACATTCTGAGTATATTGATTTCAATAGTGATGAAGATGATTTGCTAGGTGATGATGAGTTACTTGTTGACAATGCTAGTGATGGAAACTATGATGAAACTGCTATTAATCATGCTAATCAAGATGAAACGAATGACAGTGATAAGAAGGAGATTGAGCGTCTAACTAAAGAACTAAACACTCTTAATTTAGCTCATGAAACTACTTTAGAAGATCATCGAGAACTTTTAAAAACTCATGAGAAGCTACACTTCGAGAAGCTTAACCTAGAGCAAGAGCATGGGTTCTTAAAAGTTATCAATGATGATCTTTAGAAGAAAATTTCTTCTTACATTGCCAAGTTTTTACTCTTGTCAACTTACATGCCACAAGTAAAATCTAGCAACAAGAGTAAGAAAGATTCTTCTTCTAGTAGTAACAATAATCATGTTATATCCAATATTGTTGCTTCTAGTAGTTCTCTTGATTCCACTAATGATTCTCTTAGCCAAGTTACACTTGAGCAAGAAAATAGCTTAATAAAGGGAATTATAGAGAAAGGTATTTACAAGAGCCTTGCCGGAAGCAAACAATTTGAGGAAATTGTATGCAAGCAAGGAAGGCACCGGAAGAATCAAGGTGTTGGTTTTGAACGAAAGTTCAATGCCAATGGAGTTGAGTGGGAAGAAGATCAATACCCCAAGACGAAATTTGTTCCTCGACAAGAGAAGTATGATCCTACTTCCTTCAAGGGGACACAAGCTCAAGATGATCTTCCACCACAAGACCACAAGCTAAAAGGCAAGGACAAGCTTCAAGGGGAGATTAATGCATTTTAATAAGCTCCAAAGGCCTTGGTCAAGTGGGTTCCCAAGACTACCTCAAGTTCTACTTCATCAAGTACATCTACAACCCCAAGGATTCCCATCAAGATGATGTGGATCCCGAAGAAGAATGACTAGAGAGTTCTTGAGGGTGGCTCCTCCAACATACTTCACTCATATTCATATTGGCAAGGACAAGGCAATCAACTTCCACATCTTGCACTAGTTCAAGGAGTCACAAACCCTCTTGTTAGTAAGTCAAGGGACTCTCCTCTCCTCTCCTCTCCTCTCCTCTCCCACCTGCTTCCACCTCACGTTGAACAACGATGGTGATCTCTAACCTAGTTCACCATGGACGGCCTTCTACATTGGGATTTCTCCCCCGGCCTTGCGGTCGCGGCACAGGTGCGTAAACGTTTTGGCTCCTCGGTGCACTTCTCCCCCTCTGGTTCACTCAAGGAGTTCTTCTTGGTGGCTCATTTCTCCTCGGCAAGTTTTCCACTCAATGAAGATTCCATGGCCATTGCTTTACAATGCTGCATTGGTGGGAACCCTACGGGTTTCAACGTATTACATCTCTCTGGGAGAAGGTACAGGTTCTCTGTGGCTTCAAACAAGGTTGGACATTACATTTATGGTCTTAAGGACAGAATTTGGCCTGACTTTGTGTGCCATTTTAATCTCTTTCGGCCCAATTTTACTGGTCATTTGGTATCTGATACTTCGTGGCACCTTGATGATCATATCTCTGATGTGGCTGCTCGTACACCGATGGCTATTAAGTCCAAATATAAGTTCTCAGAGCAGGCTACCTATGATCTACCTTCGTCCTCTTTGGAACTTGCCAAATTTGGTCTTTTTCCCAAAGATGTTGGGGTCTCCCCTCTTGATACCTCGCCGGAGCTTCCGCCAGCAGCGAGACGGTCACCGGATAGGACGTTGCATGATTCAAATCTTGGTCAGCCATCAATTGCGGGCAATTACCCACTTGCCTCATCTGCGGGTATTACTTTTGGCAGTTTCCAACCTTGCAATATTGGGAGTTTTAATAACATTAATTACAGATTCCAAGGTTGTCGGTTCCATGAGAATGTCTGGGACAAAATTCCGAATTTTATGTTATTCCATATACGTGATCAGTGCCTTTTTGGATATTCGGATGCTCGCATTAAGACCATTTGGTCTCTGGACTCGATTCCTCCTATGGACTACATTCATGACAGGCTTAATTTGTGCTCCGTCTGTCACTCTTTGGGCCACCAGGCTGCTTCTTGCCCGAATGTTTCCTGCCCAGAATGTCTTAATGAGTGTTGCTCATGTTCCCCCCCGGTCAAACAACCTAATGACAATGGGCCTACTTCAGACTTGGGCCTAAATCATGGATCACAATCTCAGGCCTGCTCTATTTGTGGTGCTAATACGCATATCTTTTTTGAATGTCCAGCTTACCTCAAATGTGACCGGTGTTTATTCTTGGGCCACACTAGGCACAACTGCTTTGATCCTACTGCCAAACAATATTTTTGGCGACCCAAAGATGGAAAGGGTTCGGTGATTGGTAACTCCACCGCAAATTTTGGGATGGATAATTCTATGAACGGCAAGGATCCCATTGTTAATGATCCTCACACGCAATTGGCATCCAAAAATAAATCTGCTATAGCCATGTTGGGAAACGATGCACTAATTGATTCTCGTCCGGTCAAATCAACCTCTGCGGGGATTCTTTCCACAGATCAGCAATTACTCAATTCACCTGCCTATCGACCCCCCTCGTTGCATGATCGATCTACTACCGTCCATCGCCCTACTACTGGTAGGCCACGCCACGTGGCCTCATCCAACAACGGAGGACGGCGCTCCAACAAAGAGATTTGGGTTCCCAAGCCCTCCCGGCTGCCTGCCGATACGCATTCCTCCTCGCCCTGCGTGCACTCCTCTGCTCCTCTGCAGCCTCCTCCGCCACCAACAATGGAAAACTTCCCCGTCAACATCGTCCCCTACCTCCCGCAGGGCATGACGATCGAGCTTGGTCCGCCTGATCGGAAGGTGCGGACTGATATGGTGGTCAGTGCGATACCCCCCCTCCACCATGATTTCTTGGCCATCGCTGAAGCCAACAGGTTCATCCCGCAGCATCAGAAAGCAGCTCTCAGGGATACTATCCAAGGTTTGCTCCATGAATCCCACTTCTTCCCCACTAAAGTTGAAGATCATCCATTAGGGATTGGCATCTTTGGATTTGATGATTCTTTGATCCGTGACTCTGTTGTGGGCACCACGTTTGAGCTAGATGAGTTTCAGGCAGAGGAACATACAGTTATCTCCTTTGTTCCTCATGATGCTGCGTTAAACATGCGTCTCACCTCGTTTGGGCCTGAAATTTGGATTTTATATGTTGGGTTCCCGTATGATTATCAAACTCAGCATTATTTGCACAAGTCTGTGGATACTTTCGGTACTCTGATTGAGTGGCATAATCCACGAGGCGATAGAAGGTTTGTTCTCCTAAAGGCTAGGGCCATCCATCTTCGTTTGGTCCCTAAAAGTATTATCATGAGGCAGCTTGGGGGGATCGTCATTGCTGGACGATTGCGGTCACCATGCTGCGTAGCAGCGACTGGAATGCCCACTTGCCGGAAGTGCCGCCGGCTGGAGAAGATCCCCCTCCAGATGACGGTGTCCCTCATCCTCTCTTTAGGGAGGGTCTGACTGCTGAGCAATTATATCAGGCTCAACTCCACAATTGGATGGCCCAAAATGTGGCAGCTGATCAGGCCAACAATGCTGCTAACAATGAAGCTGATGATGTAGTGGTTGATAATGGTAACAATCTGCAGTTTCAGGCGAACTGGGGTGCTTGGCCTGCCCCACCCCCTCCAGCTGTCTATAATTTTCAGGCATGGCTTGCTAGCGAAGGCCTTCATGTTGCTGATGGTATGCTCCCAGAGAATAACCTCCAAGATAGCCCGGCTATGGCTTGGAATGATTCAATCTCTCAGTACAGCAGCTCCAGTTCCAGTGTTAACTCTGACAGCTTGGTTTTAGTTCCAGTCACCCTGCTAAATACTTTGTGGAGAAACAACAGTACAAATGCTATCACTCCTAATCAGACTCTTGCGCGTTCTGCTCCTGCACTTCATATTGACCTCTCTCTCAATAATTCTGGTTTGCATTTGTCATGGTCTGATCAGGGAAACATGGTTGCATCTTTGCTCCTACACAACGCCAGTCCAGCGAGACAGATCTCCTCTTTTCTTATGAATGCTGTCAGGCCGATTTTAGCATCCTTTGGTCCTTGGAGGTCGGGTTTTGGATTCAGAGATAGCCTGACTATTCAGGTTCAGGTGTCTGATCACAATGGCACTCTTTGCGTCACTACAGAACATCAACTCTCTGGAGTGAATGCTGCTGCTGTTATCACTACACAGTGCTGGACAATCTCTGATGCTATCAACTTGGATGTAACACCTACCCTGATGCCGAACAGCTCCTCTGTCCCTTCTGCTGATGATAGCTCTCTGGTGGCTCTCACTGACAGCAATGCAACTACTAGCTACCGTGGAAAAATCCCAGTCCCTGAATCTGCTGTTAGCCTTCGGCGTAGTGCGCGCTCCAATAAGTATGATGGATTTCGGGTTCATGCTCTCTCTGACACTAAGAAGAAAGTTTCTAAGGTCAAACCAAGGCACACTCCGGCGGCTCCTTCTTCAGTGGTCATCACGGAAATCGAAGATGATGCGGTGCCTCCCCCCACCCCCATCCAGACGCTTCAGCAAGTGGGTGTGCAATGTGCTATTCCTCCGGAGGAGCTGACTGAAGCTGCGCTCATGGCCTCTTCTGCTGCGGGGTCCTCCTCCTCTGCTTAATTTCCTTGCTTCTCGCTTTTCATGAGTCTTTTGGTTAATTGGAACGTGTTATGTTGGAACATTCGTGGGTTGAATTCTGGCGACAAACAATTAGCTCTGTCTAATGCTATCGCTGCTAGTGGCTGTTCGGTCGTATGTCTGCAAGAAACTAAGAAACCAGTTATTGATCATGCGTTCATTAAAACTTGTTGCCCTCGTCGTTTCAATCAGTTTGCTTTTATTCCATCTAATGGGGCTTCGGGTGGGATTGCCACCATCTGGAATAGTGCTGTTTTTTCTGGTACGGTAATTGCTTCTGAGGATTTTGCTCTGGTCATCAAGTTTCAATCCACACAATCTTCACAATCATGGACGCTGGTAAATATCTATGGACCATGCCAGGGTGACCCACGTACCACTTATACCAATTGGTTGTTTTCCCTAAATATTCCGGCTAATGAAGATTGGCTTCTTGTGGGAGATTTCAACTATATCCGCATTCCAGACAACCGTAACAAACCGGGAGGGAACGTTAATGATATGATCACATTTAATGATTTCATACGATCACAATGTTTGGTAGAATTACCACTCAAAGGCCGTACTTTCACTTGGAGTAACATGCAGCAAGATCCCCTCTTGGAACAGCTAGATTGGTTCTTCACTTCTTGTAATTGGACACATGCCTACCCCAACACCATTGTTAAACCCCTAGGTAAACCCATGTCTGATCACATCCCATGTGTTGTCACTATCAAAACCACAATACCTAGGAGCAAACTCTTTCGCTTTGAACCTTACTGGATTGAACATCCTGGTTTCATGGAAACTGTTCAAGCTGCTTGGGATAAGCCAATCAGATCGACCAACAGTGCAACTATACTATGCAGAAAGTTCAAGCACTTGCGTCAGTGTCTGAATCGTTGGAGCAAAAACATCTCCCGCCTATCCATTGCCATTAACAACTTCAATAAGGCCTTGTCAGATCTGGATGCAATTGAAAACAAACGGAGATTAACCATTCCTGAGACCAATTTTCGATCTATCCTCAAAACCCACATCCTGAGACTTCTATCATATCAGAAACAATATTGGAAGAAAAGGTGCACAATTCATTGGGTTCGTTTTGGGGATGAGAACTCCAAGTTTTTTCAGGCCATGGCGTCAGAAAGATACAGAAGGAATAATATTGCATCTCTCACTCTTCAAGATGGCACGGTAGCTGAAGATCATACGAGCAAGGAGTCTGTTCTCTTTCATTCCTTTAAAGAAAGACTGGGTACCTCATCCAAGCATGAAATGAAGTTTAATCTGGCTAGCATTATTAAGAAGATTGATGGTCTGGATGTTCTAACTGTTCCATTCACAAGACAAGAGATCGACCTTGTTATCAAAGAAATGCCGGCTGACCGGGCCCCGGGCCCGGATGGATTTAATGGCTCATTCCTCAAATCGTGTTGGCACATAATTAAAGAAGATTTCTACACGTTATGCGATCAGTTCTTTGAGGGAGGGCTCAATCTTGAGAGCATTAATGATGGCTACATTACTCTCATTCCCAAAGTTGCTACACCGCAAACAGTTAATGACTTCCGACCCATCACTCTTCTTAACTGCTGTCTTAAAGTCATCACTAAACTCCTGGCTAATCGGTTGCAAAAAGTTATTTTGAAGATCATACACCGCAACCAGTACGGATTTCTGAAAAAAAGGTCAATACAAGACTGCCTTGCGTGGGCGTTTGAATATATATATCAGTGCCAAAAATCTAAGCAACCAATTGTCTTGCTTAAGTTGGACTTTGCCAAAGCGTTCGATACCATAGAACATGAGGCCATGATTGAAATTATGAGGAACATGGGATTCAATGATAAGTGGTTGGGATGGATCAAAGACATTTTTTCTTCGGGCAAATCCTCTGTTTTACTTAATGGAGTGCCAGGACGACAATTCCATTGCAAATGTGGTGTTCGTCAGGGGGATCCCCTATCCCCCCTTATCTTTGTCCTGGCGGCGGATCTTCTTCAAGTAGCCATAAATGATTCTTATAGGAGAAATGATCTGCAACTGCCTTTCAATAGACCCAACCAATCAGACTATCCGGTCATCTAGTATGCGGACGATACAATCATGCTACTACCGTCCTGTGCTGATCAAGCCACCTTAGTCAAGCAAATATTAACAGATTATGCAACCTCCATTGGGATGAAAATCAACTTCCACAAGTCAACCCTTGTTCCTCTAAACTGTGATGCGGCCACAGCTCAACATATTGCTCAAATTTTTGGTTGTGTGATAGGAAAACTACCTTTCACTTACCTCGGACTACCCATGGGCACATCAAAACCAACGGTGCAAGATCTAATGCCTCTGGTCTGTGGAATTGAAAGACGACTCTCCTCCACCTTGTCAATGATATCTTACGGAGGCAAATTGTCATTGTTGAATTCTGTTATCACGTCCCTAATAATCTTTGCGCTGTGCACTCTGAAACTACCACCAAAGATCATTGACCTCATCGATAAAATCAGACGGAAAGCCCTTTGGACAAAGAAAACAGATGATGGAGACAAATGTAACTCTCTGGCTTCATGGCAAATGGTGTGCCGACCTAAAGATTGTGGTGGCCTTGGGGTCCTGGATATTAAAACCCAAAGTGATGCGCTACTCATGAAATACCTTCATAAGTTCTACAATCATTGGGATGTACCGTGGGTGGACTTGATTTGGTCTACTTACTATATAGATAAAATCCCACATGCCTCGAACCCATGTGGCTCCTTCTGGTGGAAGGACATTCTTAAGCTTACTCCCATTTATCGAGGCATCTCCCATGTGGTTGTTCACTCGGGAGACACGGTACTGATGTGGAAAGATCTCTGGCTCCATGAAGTTTTGGCTGATTCACACCCACGTGCATTTTCTTTTACTAAGCTTGAAGATATCTCTGTTAGAAATTTCCTTGGGTGCCAAAACCTCAATGAAACCTTTCACCTGCCCCTGTCCATGCAAGCTCACGATGAACTGCGACATATCCAGCAAATCACAGCACACGTTGGCAACCAGACGGATGAAGTTGAGAAAGACCAGTGGTGTTATGCCTGGGGATCGGATGTCTACACAGCAAAAAAGTACTACAGATTCTATTTTAGAGATGCATCAGCTCATAAAGCTTTTAAATGGCTCTGGAAATCTTATGCGACAATGAAAATCAAAGTTTTTGGATGGTTGCTTCTTTCTGATAGACTTAACACAATGAATATGCTCAAGAGAAGAAGTTACAATATTGGCAACAACTATGGATGTATCCTCTGCGGTAGTGATGATGAGGAAACACTTGAGCATATGATCTTTCACTGCCCATTCAGCAAGTCTTGTTGGGACACTTTGCACATCCACTGGACTACACGAGAGGATAGACTGTTCTGGATTCAAGAAGCCAAAACTGCTTGGAACAACCCAATGTTCATGGAAATATTCCTATATGCCTCTTGGAGCCTGTGGAAAGAAAGGAATAATAAACATTTTCGAGGCATTGCTCCCTCTATCAGCTCGTGGGCAACAAGGTTAAGAGAAGACTTCTCTCTCCTTGTTTATAGGGCCAAGGAGAAACACAAAGGGTTTATCACATCCTTTCTACAGTTTTTTGTACATCCGTAGGGTAGCCTCGTACCTTACTCACATCTCATAATACTCTATTTTTGAATCATGGCCATGGATGTAAGGTTATGACCTTGTAAAAACCTTTTGATACTTTAATTAATATACACAGTAGGAGCCTCTCCTACTGTTTCAAGTGTCAAAAAAAAGGTAACCTAATGTTCTCATGGAAATCATAATGTGTGTACTTCACTCTATGTCTATGGATATCCTTGTTTGTTCCTTGTGGGACTAACCCATGTAGGTATTGAAAGTGCAACTCACTCCAATGGATTGCTCCAAATGATCTACATCAACATTGAGCATCCACATCTTCAACATCTACATGAAGTCATCATCTACAAAACCCAACATTAGTTCATCCCTCTAAAAGGGGATATCACATCTAGGGGGAGCTTTACTCTAAGAATTGAGCTAAAGCAACTCTAATGGTGTGCTTTATGTAAAAGTGGTAACCCCACGTGTGCTTAAACGATGAGTATGACCTATGATTAAATGTTCTCATTTGACTCCTAAGTCAATATACTCATATATAGATGGCCTAGTCATCGCCAATTGCTTGATAGATGGTAGAGTGTTTGTGCATGCTTTGCCACATATTTTATTTGCTATCTTATTGTGTGAGCATGTTGGTTGCATAATTTTCTTCATTCGAGGACACCCATTTGTTGCTTTGATTGTTTGGTCTTTTCTTTGCCAAATGGATGGACAAGAATGCCTAAGTAATCCCTCTAGCTATCTATGCTTTTCTCATCTCAAACTCTATTCATGCTACATCACAAAGTTTGATTAAGTCAGATTCGGACCCTCTGGGTGAGGAGCACTCGAAGCCACCGATTCGTCATAGACTTAAACTTCCAAAACCTCTTGGTGTATTTCAGTCTGACCGATTCATTCCTTTCAGTCATACCGAGTTCATTGAGTTGATCTAGGTTTCAATCTCGGTGCAACCGATTTGAACATTTCGGTCTCACCGAGTTGCATTAACTGCTTGCGATTCTGCATCTCGGTGCCACCGAGTTGTTCAACTCGGTCACATCGACAGGGTCTGGATATATATACCCACGGGTTGAATTTTGGAAATTTCTTCGAAACCCTTCGCTCGCGCCTGTCCAGCTTTGCCGACTCGAGGTCTCTGGATCGTCTCCTCCGTCGCCAGTGACCTCCTGCCACTGGTCTCCGCCGCTGTCAACCGAATCTTCGCTGTCATTGTCGCCGTAGCGAGTTCATCGCGCGAGTTAGTGTATGAAGTCGACCCCTTTGTGCAATCTTTACCTCTGATTCCTGCACTTAAGTCAATGCCATGAATCTTACCATGTTTGAGATACGTCTATCCAATCAAAAACTCCTTTAGATTAGTTTTGATTCGAAAACTTAGGGTTAGGTTTCCGCCGAATTCATCTCAAACCGACCCAGTTGTAGAAGTCGGTCACAACGATTTGGCCCAGGCCATTGCACTTGTGATTTTCGGTCTGACCAAAACTTACAAATTGGTGTGACCGAGTTCAATTCTCAGTGAAATCCTAGCAATCTCAGAGTCACCGAACTGTATCTCGGTCTGACCGATTTCACTAGTTTAGACTCTAATATTGCTTCGGTGTCACCGAGTTTAACAAATGGGTAGCTCCAAAATGACTTCTGTATAAAACTAAAACTAAGTTTTTGACTCATTTGTTTTGTAGAATCTCTGCACTTTGTGATGCTCATCCACTCTGTCTCAACTACATCTATTCACAGGGTCAGCTTTCAGCCATGTCAGACAACAGTGACAGTTAGAACAGATCTGAGGAACAGGTTCACTTGAGTGAGGGTACTAGTCCCTTTGACAGCTATGATAATGGGGGCAGAAATACTCCTAGCAACCAGCCTAAGGCTGCGACCAGGCAGAGGAAGAAGAGAACATCTGATTCAGATGAAGATTTTATGGTTGATGAGGAAGTCACTTCAAAGAAAAGGTTGTCAAGAAATAATTTGGCACAATAGCTTCAACCAAGCCAGGTATGAAGAAGAAGGCACCAGCCAGAAGGATCGCAATGTCCAAAGCCAGAGCCTCAACATAGGAAACCATTGAGTTCACTCTTGAACCAAAGGAGTATGGTGAGGGCAAGAATAGGAATGAAAGGGTCAAGAAGACCATGGCCAGAGTGATTGGTAGACCATCTATGGTCAGAGATTCAGATGAGGAGGAGGAAGAGCAAGATGCACCTCCTGCCAAGACTCAGAAGTTGCTGGGGGATGCCATCAAGTCAGGGTTGCTCCATCAAAGCCCAAGACTGCCCCCAAGGCTGCTGCTGCTCAAGCTTCTAAGCCTGCGACACCCAAGAGATCAACTAGGAACATACCAGCTGCTGAGAAGAACAAGGCCCCAGTGCCTGAAGTGGAAGAAGAAGAAGCCCAAGTGCTTAGGAAATTGAAGCCGAAGATCCCAGATCATGATGATACACATCCTGTGGCTGAAAACATGAAGCTATGGAAGGATGCAAGTCTCAGGCTATGGAGGCATACAGACCCATATGCCACTAGGAGGAGGACTGTTGTGGACTATAGGTTCCATACAAAGGAGCAGCAAGATTTCTATGAGACTGTGCTCCTGGACAAGAAGCCCGTAGTCAGTGATATGAGATGGGTTGACTGGACTTACATTGATAACAATGCAGATCACTTCCCATGAGTTCATGACAGCTTTAGACTGACTGGAGTTGACACATTTGTTGGCCAGAAACTCACCAAATGGAATGATGAGATGATAATGCAGTTTTACTTTACAACACATTTTTACCCAGATGGTAAAATTGTTTGGATGACTGAGGGCACAAGGTACCAGTCTACAGTTGCTGAGTGGGCCAAGCTTATCAATGCCCCTGAAGAGCATGAGGATGACAGAGATGTGTATGCCAAGCCAAGGAAAGGACACAACTCCATGGCACACATGTATAAGGAGATTCCTAATGCTACCATGGATACTCACAAGTTTGGCTTTGTGTACTATCTGCTGTCTGGACTGCCCACAGTCAACACTATCCTCAGGCACACTTTGTTGCCCAAGGTCTGGAGATGACAGGATGATCAGAGGGCATTCCATCAATTTTCTACACATGTTTGACATTCCAGAGAAGTTCAAAGTGATGACATTGATTGTTGAAACAGTAAAGAGGACTGCTGCAGATCAGAAGAGATCATGTGGCTATGCTCCACACATTCAGATGCTCATCAACTCCAAGATGGGCAAAGGCACATATCTTTTGGACAAGGAACACCTTCCCCTGTTGCCTGAATTTGAAGACAATGTGGTTGTCATGGATGCTACACATCCTACTTTAGTAGAGGCTCAGGAGAAGAAAGAAAAAGCACAAGCAAAGAAGGCAGCCAAGGCACCAAGTGCTGAAGAGGCATCCCAGATATTTCTCAAGTCCAAACAAGATCAACTTGGTTATCTCATTCAGGCTACTTTGAGGACTGAGAAAGGATTGGCCACCCTGACTCAAAATCAAGAGAGTCTTGAGAGGATAATTGAAACAAAGATACAAGATCTAGATGTGAAGGTCACAGAAATTCAATCAACTGTGGAGAAGTTTCAAGAAGAGCTTGAAGGCAGAGATGAGGGACCTACAACAGATGCTTTTCAGCAAGTCCCAAGGGGATCAAGGTCCACAGCTGTGCCAGTTGCTACTGATCCCAGACCTACAGTGTCAGCACCTGCAGCCACAACCTCAGTTGCTCCTCCAGTTGCAACTCCACCAGCTCCACAGACCTCTTCGGATGCATTCGTTGCGGGACTCCTATCCACGCCACCTTCGCACTCCGGAGCTCCAGGAGATCGTGCTTAGAGAGCCGCATAACACTATGCATTTTCAAGCTTTTTGGTAACTTGTTGCCAAAGGGGGAGAAAGTGTATAGATCAAAGGCTGAGAGAGAGAGAGAGAGAGAGTGCTTTAGTTTTTATTTATCTCCCTTGCTACTTGTTTATTTGCTCGTTTGCTTGATACACTATTTGTGCTTGTGTGTGAGATACTCCTATGATCATATGTTTGATCATATTATGCTTTACTATGGGCTTGAATGATGATGATCTATCTTTCATGTATGATCATTCATATCTTGTCTTGGTAATGAGTGCATATTTCATATTCTACCATTTTGAACGCTCCACCAAGATGTATGTGACATGGAAGAGTAACCCATGATCCTAATCGATTGTGCATTTGCATTCAAAAGCAAATTTTAAATAATTCACAAATTTAGGGGGAGCTCTTGCTTATCACATACTTCTCAAAGCGACAATGTACTTCATTTATATTATCATTCGTTGAAGCTTTGATCTATATGTTGTCATCAATTACCAAAAAGGGGGAGATTGAAAGTGCAACTAATCCCCGAGTGGTTTTGGTAATTCATAACAACATATAGCTCATTGGACTAATATTCATTCAAGATTAATGTTTCAGAAAGTTCAATGATTGGGATGGCATGGACTAGAGATGTGGACCCCTGAAAATGCTAGGGACACATATTGGCAAAAGCTCAAGACTCTACATTTTCATTTTAGTGATCCAAGATCACATTGAGTCCATAGGAAAAGCCAATACTATTAGAAGGGGATGAGGTGTTGCTTAATGGCTTGCTTGCTCAAAATGCTTAGCAATATGCTCCAAAAGCCCTCAACCACTTTCTCATTTCCACATATGTCCTAAACCTAAAGTCAAACTCGGCCCCACCGATTTGATCTATCCGGCGCCACCGAGTTCACTTGACATAGCCATAGCCAGAAACCCTAATCAGTTCGGTCTCACCAATAGGGATCTCGGTCTCACCGAGATGGGATTGCAAACTCTTGGGTTCCCTTCGTAATGTTTTGGTCTAACCGGGATGAGCGATGGGTCCCACCGAGTTGGCAATGCAAACTCTTTGTTTCCTTTTCGTAACGTTCGGTCTCACCAAAATGAGCGATCGGGCCCACCGAGCTTGCCTGACCAAGTCTTTGTTTGCTTATTACTGAAATCGGTCTCACCGAGTTCATGTGATCGGTCCCACCGAGATGAGGTTTTGCCCTAACCCTAGCGCATCGGTCTCACCGAGTTGGTATTGTCGGTCCCACCGAAAAGCCTAACATTCACATTTTGAACCAGATCGGTCTGACCGAGTTTCACTATTCGGTCCCATCGAGTTTGGTAAATTGTGTGTAATGGTTAGATTTTGTGTAGAGGATATATATATACCCCTCCACCCCCTTCTCCATTTGAGAGAGAGCCATCAGAACGTGCCTACACTTCCACTAATTTTCTTAGAGAGAACCACCTATTCATGTGTTGAGACCAAGACATTCCAATCCAACCACAAGAATCTTGATCTCTAGCCTTCCCCAAGTTGCTTTCCACTCAAATCATATTTCCACCATATCTAAATCTGTGTGAGAGAGAGTTGAGTGTTGGGGAGACTATCATTTGAAGCACTAGAGCAAGGAGTTCATCATCAACACACCATCTATTACCTTTTGGAGAGTGGTGTCTCTTAGATTGGTTAGGTGTCACTTGGGAGCCTCCGTCAAGATTGTGGGGTTGAACCAAGGAGTTTGTAAGGGCAAGTAGATCGCCTACTTCATGAAGATCTACCCAAGTGAGGCAAGTCGTTCGTGGGCGATGGCCATGGTGGGATAGACAAGGTTGCTTCTTCGTGGACCCTTCGTGGGTGGAGCCCTCTGTAGTTTCGCGCAACCACTACCCTTCGTGGGTTGAAGTCTCCACCAACGTAGATGTATGATAGCACCACCTATCGGAACCACGCCAAAAATCTACGTGTCTACATTGTGTTTGCTCCCTCCAAACTCCTCCCCTTTACATTCATATGCAATGATATACATTCCGCTACTATACTCTTAGAATTGCATGTGTAGGTTGACTGCTTGACTTGTGTTAAGTTGCTAAAATCTGCCAAGACTTAAAATTGGGAAAAGGCTAGATTTTTATTTTGTCAAGTAGTCTAATCACCGCCCCTCTAGACATACTTTCGATCCTACATATGCCAACCGACCCGGCTACAGGAGGTGGCCAACTCCTACGAGATGGACCCTGATGCGTAGGATCGGCTCCAGCAACTCGCCATCCACAACTTGGACGACGATGGCTACAAGCTCCACCGTGGCCTCATATGCCGCTAAGGTCGTTGGATCGGGGCAAACATAGTCTTGTGCACCAATCTCATCGCCCCCCTGCACAACAGCGCGGTGGGCGGCCAATCCGGCACCACGGCGACCTATCATGGCGTCAAGAAGCACTTCGACTGGCGGGGCCTAAAGAAGGACGTCGACGAGTTCGTGCACTAGTGCACAGTGTGCCAACAGGCCAAGCACGAACACACCAAACCTGCCGGCCTCCTAGCGCCCCCCCCCCCCATTCCATCGGTGCCATGGGTGGATCTCACCATGAATTTTGTAGAGGGTCTGCTTACATCCGAGGGCTTCGACTCCATCATGGTGGTGGTGGATCGGTTCACCAAGTTCGCTCACTTCGTTCCCCTCCTCCACCCCTTCAATGCGACGCAAGTGGCGCGCGCGTTCTAGGATAATGTGGTCAAGCTCCACGACGTGCCGTCCTCCACCATCTTCGACCGCGACAAAGTCTTCACCAGCAACTTGTGGCGGGAAATGCTCGTCGGCGCCAACACAAGGTTGCTCTACTCCACCGCCTACCACCCCCAGACGGACGGCCAGAGCGAGCGCGTGAACCAGTGCATTGAGATGTACCTGCGATGCGTGGTGCACAACTCGATGTGCAAATGGCGCCATTGGCTGCCCATGGCGGAGTTCTGGTACAACTTCAAGTTCCACTCCGCGCTCAATTGTACTCCCTTCAAGGCACTGTGTGGCAAGGAGGCCAACCTGGGTGCCGTAGGACTTGGTCCGAGACGCCCCCGACTGGAGAGATCTGGATTGGACGACGCACACCACCCTCATCCGCGCCCAGCTCAAGCGTGCGCAACGCCGTGTCAAGAAGAACCAGGTCAGGGAGCTTGGCTCGAGCGTGCGAAGCACCGAAATCTCTGGGATAGAAGTTTCCAGGTGAGGGAGCAAGTTCTTTTGAAGTTGCAGCCGTAAGTCCGGCAGTCCGTGGTCAGCCGCCCCCGAGCCAAGCTCGCCTTCAAATTCTTCGGGCCGTACATCGTGTTGGAACGCATCGGACCAATCGAGCACAAGCCGCTCTCGGAGGATATTTGCGACTAAGGGAAACCCTAGAGGAAAAAAAAACTATTGCTAGTGGCTTGTGCTCGAGCAAGAAAAAAAAAAGAGAGGCCGGACCCAGGAAAAGCTAGGGAAAAGAAGGAGAACCAAACGCGTTGCCGACCCGTTTTCCCCGCACCCTCCCCGCCCTCGCGGGGAAAGCCGCGTCCGTCTAACGCGACCGACCGCGCACCCGGCCACCGTAGCCAGCCAGCACTCTGGTCGCCAGTACGCAATACCGCGTGCTCCACCCAGGCCGGAAGCTTCCGGAGACCGCCCTGCGTGCCGTGACCATCCTCCGCTCCAACCCAACCCAATCTCCTCTCCTCTCCTCCGCACGCCACCCCTCCCCGACTACATATACGCGCTCCCCGTCGATCTATTCCCCACTCCGTCCCACTCCTTCCTCCCTCTCGATTCCGATCGGAATCGCAACTAGTCCCGCCGCTTGATTAGCCGGCAGCCGGCCCCGTCCCCATGGCGTCCAAGCGGATCCTCAAGGAGCTCAAGGACCTGCAGAGGGATCCCCCCACCTCCTGCAGCGCCGGTAATTTCTGCCGCCAGATCTACTTATTTATTACCAGCTAGCTCTACTTATTTACCACCAACCCCCGGAAGATCCCTCGGTGACAGATGCATGTGTGATGATTTGTCGTTTTCGTGGGCTCGTTCCTAGATATATGCACCTCGATTAATTAAGAAGATCTACTTATTTGCTAGATATATGCTGCTTTTGGGAATTTCTGTGTAGATAGAACCGGTAGAAATTGCAGTAACCGGCGAGGATCCGAAAGGGAGGGCAAACCGTTGGTGGAGCAAATTGGTCGCTGTATATCCCATGCTCACGAGCCAATACACTTAGCCTACTGGCACACATAAAATGGTAGTTGTACTGTTCCTGAAGGAAAAACATTGGCAGTGGACCAAACACCTACTGCAAATAGTCATGCTCGCCTACCAATCACCAACGGTTTGGTAAAAATTCCTCTAGCTACCGATAGGCACTAAAAATGGTCACGACTGTTGTGATGTAATCTACAGTTTCTTCATTTCTTCCGTATCTGGACTCCCGGTTTAACATAGTACTTTCCCCCTTTTGAACACGTGATCAGTCATTCATTGTCATTATTACATATTGATGGTTGTTCTTCTGTGGATGCTTATGCAAGCAGCATTCCAGAACATCCTAACCTCTGGGATACCATGACTACGCATGTGTGTACTCAAGCATTCCTGAACTGCTAAACTTTGCTGCTAATAGTGTGTTGTAACCGCGCCTTTATTAAAAATGTCACACTTGCCTACCAATTTACCAACGGTAAAGCAAAATTGCTTCTAGCTGCTGATAGGCACTAAAAATGATCAGGGCAGTTTTGATATAATCTACAGTTATTCATTCTTATGCTGTTATGCATCTGGACTCCCTGTTTAAAGTAGTAGTTTCCCCATTTTGAACAAGTAATCACTCACTACATCATTACATGTTGATGGAAAAAAAAAACACTTGAGGTTATCTGTAGTGAGTAGTTCATGTGTGGATGCGTGGGGTACCCATGAATATGCATGGTCGTAGTCAAGTATTGCTGACCATCCTAACCTTGAAAGTTCTTCTGTGGTGGTCTGCTAAGCTTTGCTAGTAATGTGTTGTTACCGTCCTCTTGTTGAGGTATCATTGCTTAGCCCATTGCGTGCAATAGCACTATGGGAATTTATATCGAGGTTCCATTGTGTGACTAAAACATCTGGGTTTCACTGAACAGGCCCTGTGGCGGAAGATATGTTCCACTGGCAAGCGACAATCATGGGTCCATCGGAAAGCCCATATGCTGGTGGTGTATTTTTGGTTACTATTCACTTCCCCCCAGACTACCCATTCAAGCCACCCAAGGTATGCAGTCGAGTGTATGCAACGATCTGAAATTATTCCTAGGATGATACAGGAGTGCTGCCTTTTCAACTCTCTAGCTTTTTGAGATTTCCCAAAGCCCTGTTATAAGAAACTTCCTTGCCAACGTCTTGCATTAATTCTCATCAAATTTTTGATTCAAGCTTAATTACTACTGTCAGCCTATCAGACAAACTGTAAAGTTGTCTAGCCCAGAGTCAGTTGAATGGTTCATCTATTAGCACGTCCCTTCTATGTTTGTGTGTCAATCACTGGACCTGTATATCAAAAGCTAGTATTATCACAACTCCTGTCCTTTGTGTGTACAGCGGATGATTCTTGCATGATGCATGTTCTAGTAAAGTTGTGATGATCGAGTTGTGCTTATTGGAAAAATACTCTAGTGTGATAATTGAGATGCATGTTACATAACAATGATTACTTCCATGTGGTGGAAAGGTTGACTAGGAGAGGGTTTCATGTTATTTTTCTATTCCATGCTAGCACATGTAGATAAATTATTTGTGCTATAGCAATGATCTAAGTAGTTGCAACTGCTTTGCCAAATGTCTTTCAACATTTCAAGTAAATCTGAAATGCTTGTCTTGAGCTCCGCGTTTCCTCTAGCTAAATTATGATGGAAACAATTTTCCAGGTTGCATTTAAAACAAAGGTTTTCCACCCAAATATCAACAGCAATGGGAGCATCTGTCTTGATATCTTGAAGGAGCAATGGAGCCCTGCATTGACAGTTTCAAAGGTGACACAATTCTTCCTTTTCTTGGTTTTCTAACAAACTCGGTGGTGAACGTGATGCCTGTCATTGAGCTGGAGTTCCATCAGTTTTAATTCTTGCAGTTTAGCCAAAGCATGTCAAAGTTAAACTATCTGCGCAGTAACTTTGCAGCAGCATTCGTTCTCCAGTTGCACGTTTATCTGACAAGCCCCTATTTCCAGGTGCTCCTTTCAATCTGCTCTCTACTAACGGACCCAAACCCCGACGACCCTTTGGTTCCGGAGATTGCACACATGTACAAGAGCGATCGTGCGAAGTATGAGTCCACAGCAAGGAGCTGGACCCAGAAGTACGCAATGGGCTGACCCTGGGAGCCGTCGGTGGAGGATGATGTTGGAGCCATCTTCGCTTGTAACACCTAATGTATCTTTGTTCCTGTTCTGCTGCTGCTATATGGGATTGTACTGTCCACCTGACTGAATTCAAGTGTCATATTGTGAAGTGATGGCAAAAGGCCTCTAATGGGTCTATGGGTGCACCCATCCAACAAATTAATAGAGATGGGAACTGAAACTAAAGTTGTTCCGTTGCTTGACCTGATTGGTGTCCTCCTCGTATTTGTCCCTTATTTACTTCATATGTTGTGGATGCTACTCTTGCATTTGTTGCTGATGAAGCTTGCATCACTAAATCGATAGCACATGCTTGGACCGTACTGTGTGGATCACCAAATTGACCGCAATTGTTGAACGTGGTTGATTTGTGAAGGTAACTACCAACAGAGTTTACCACCATATTGAATCCATCCAACAACGGACAAATAAAATGTTTGTGTTTGTATTGGTCCGATGTCCGAAATCTTACAAACCAGCATCAAGCTTGGGGGAGATTTAGTGATTTGCGAAGGGCAACTCCCAACACAGTTCACCAGATCGACAGTCCATCCAATGGCTTTCGGTCCAAGACACTTTTCGGCCCGGATGTCCGAAATCTTACAAACCAGCATCAACCTTGCCAGATATAGAGATTTGCGAAGGGCAACTCCCAACACAGTTCACCAAATTGACCGCCCATCGAATGGCTTTTGGTCTGGACACTTTTACCCATCCAAAAACAGACAAATCCTGATGTCCGAAATCTTACAAACCAACATCAACCTTGGGGGAGATTTATTGAGTCCGGATATCCGCCATGTCAGACTCACACGGACCCACGGTGTCTGATATATTGCAAACCAGCATCAACCCTAGGGAAATTTAGTGAGTTCGGACAATCGACTCTGATAACACGGACCCACCCAAAACCCCTCTCCGCATCTCGAGAACCCTATGTGCATTCAGAGCAGATGTCATCGGCATGGAACTCAGGAAGCTTACTCCAACGCTCTGCATTCAACATGTCGCTCGCCTGCTTCGGCTATTTAAGCCGGTCGGCCATGCCCTAGCACCCTACCCTTTCGAGCCCTTTGCCCACCGTCCGAGCTGCCATCGAACCATCTCTTCTCACCCTATTCGAGCCCCTTCGCATCCTCGTCCATTACTGGCAGCAATTGCAACTGCTCGTTTGTGGCGGCGGGAGGGGGGGGGGGGGGGGGCGCTGCTCTGGTTAGGGCGCCATGCAAAAATCATGGCGGAGGTCGGCGCCACGGACAGTCGGCGCCATGCCCACATTGAGGCGGGCCAACCTCCAAGCTCTCCGGAGCTGAGCTCAGAGGAGGGGGAGATTGTTGAGTATATGTGTTATGTGCATATTGTGTATTGGGCCCGCCTCCTAGTTCCTTGTATAGTTGAGGTCCGTGGCCCATCTTTGTACATCATATATACGTGCCTATGCACGAAGAGCAATAAATCGTGCAATCATACATGGTATCAGTTTTTAGATTTTCATCCTAGTCTTCCGCCGCCGCCGCCGCCACGCGTCTCCTCCGCGCCGCCGCCACATCCACCCAGCCGCTGCGGCTCGCGCGTGTAGGATCGAAAGTATGTCTAAGGGGGTGGGGTGATTAGACTACTTGACCAAGTAAAAATCAAGCCTTTTCCCAATTTTAAGTCTTGGTAGATTTTAGCAACTTTACACAAGTCAAGCAATCAACCTACACATGCAATTCTAAGAGTATAACAGCGGAATGTAAAACATTGCACATGAAGGTAAAGGGAGGAGTTTGGAGGGAGCAAACGCAATGTTGACACGGAGATTTTTGTCATGGTTCTGATAGGTGGTGCTATCGTACATCCACGTTGATGGAGACTTCAACCCACGAAGGGTAACGGCTGCGCGAGTCCACGGAGGGCTCCACCCACGAAGAAGCAACCTTGTCTACCCCACCATGACCATCACCCACGTAGGACTTGCCTCACTAGGGTAGATCTTCACGAAGTAGTCGATCTCCTTGCCCGTACAAACTCCTTGGTTCAACTCCACAATCTTGACGGAGGCTCCCAAGTGACACCTAACCAATCTAGGAGACACCACTCTCCAAAAGGTAATAGATGGTGTGTTGATGATGAACTCCTTTAAGGATGGCAATGGTAGGGTATGGGTAGGGTAGAGCAATACCATACCCATACCCATGTAGTCAATGGGTAGAAAACTCTACTCATACCCGTACCCACGGGTATGAAACTTTATCCACACCCAAACCCGACGGGTACCCATACCAATTGGGTATCCAACGGGTAGATCAAATAGTATAAGTTATTCATACTTTTACATTCATCCATAGCACATTTGGCAACAAAATATAATTATCTCAACTTAATAATAGATAGATCAATACATGAAAATTATCAAAATTATGAAATCACAATCTCATACGTATAAGTCAATGAGTGCAGGCGTATCACATGGCAAATGGAAAACTAATAAGAACAAAACATATGTTCACAAGCTCCAGGATACACTTCAGAAAATAACATCTAATAAGTAATAAATAAGAAACATCCGGAGAGCCCATCAGCTAGCACAAATAGCAACTACGTCAGCTAGCAGCCAACATCTAGCACAAACAACAGCTACATGAGCAACCAGCCAGCACACGTAGCAACCATCAGCTTCCAACCCAGCACAAACAACAGCCGTATCTTTAGACTCATCCTTCACATGAACAACATGACACGACATATAAGTAAATTATTCAGCTATAATCCAAAGATTTAAGAATAAAGCATTTATTTAATTTACCATCTCTTCTTCCTCATCCTCGAGAACACTCTGGAATGTAGCAAAGAGTGTAGAGTTCCAACCACCTGATGAAATAACCAACATTAGTATATAAATGTCAAGTTATTTTCAAAGTAAAAAATAAGTGCAAGTGAAAAAACTTATTACCTAACATATCTGCACGAGACCAAGCTTGCATGCACATGAGAGCTTCTGCCACATTAGGAGTAAGTCTACTACGATGTGCACTGAGCACTCTTCCACTAGTGTTGAACGCACATTCGGAAGCCACAGATGTTATGGGAATAGGCAATATATCATGAGCTAGTTTTTGCAAGGTAGGCAACCTCGAGCCGCTAACCTTCCACCAATTGATAATATCGAATTCTTGTGTTCTGTTTTTAAGAAAACTAGCTTCTTCCAAATACAAGTCCAATTCTGTATGGATTGATGAAGAAGGGGCCGTGGGGCGACTAGACAAATACATGTCATAGAGTTTCATGGCTTCATCTTCTTCTCCAACTGGCTCCGTAATAGAAGCATCATGTGTATCCTCACCTTCAACTTCATCTTTATATTGCTTCACCAACTCAATCAATAACTTCTTTACCTTCTCTATTTCGGTGGCTGCATGCTCTCTTCCATAGAGGGGGCCATAAAGAGCATTGAGAATATGAAGTTTATACCTTGGATCGAGAACTGTTGCAACGGACATAAGACCATGGATATCTTTCCAATACTTCTCAAACTTATCCTTCATTTCCTCAGACATTTTTTGTATAAGCTCAATGTCACTCTGGCCCCATTTCCTTATGGCTAAGCAAATGGTAATCACTTTAGCGAAAAAAAGATTTGTTGTGACATACTTGGTGCCTGAGAATGACTCGGTGATATCAAAGAAGAGCTTCAGCCTATCACATATTTCTTTTGCAAACTTCCAATCATCTTTGGTTGGGAAACACTTAAATTTCTTTTCCCGTGGCTTTAATTTTTCAAATATCTCCATGTACTGTAGTGCAATGCTAATCATGGTATAAGTTGAATTCCATCTAGTCTTACAATCAAGAGTTAACCTTTTGTTATACTCTATGTTCAAAGTTTTTGCCATCTTTTCAAACTTCTCGTGCCTTTTAGGTGTGGCTGACCAAAATGCAACACTATCACGCAACCTCTCTATCCCTTGCTCTAAGACACTCATTCCATCTTTCACAATTAAGTTTAATATGTGAGCTGCACAACGCATATGCATTAATTGACCATCCAACATGAGAGAGCTTGTATCCAACTTATCTGGCAATATAACCATAGCCTTGTCATTTGATGTGCAGTTGTCCAAAGTGACAGTGGAGATCTTCCGCTCAAGGTGCCACTCAACAAGACACTCATACAAGGCTTCACATATAACCTCAGCTGAATGTGGACATGGCACATAAGCAAACCTATTTAACACAATAAAATAGAAGAAGTCATGAGTTTTTTGCATAAGCATAGTATGGTAAATGTAATAATTAGTATTGTGCTATGTACAGATTTTATACCTCATAAGAAAGCTCTTTAGATTCCAAGTATCATCAATATAGTGAGCGGTAACAGCCATGTAACCTCTCTTTTGATAGCCTGCTGTCCACAAATCCGTAGTGACAGCCACTCGGTGTTTAAATGTTGCAAAAAAAATTCACCATCTTCTCCCTTTGGGCAGAATGCATAGCCACAATATCATTCCTGATAGTATTTCTGCACACCATCTTAAACAACGGCTGTAGAGAAGAACAAAATCTACAAAAACCACTATGTTCCACGATAGATAAAGGATACTCATGTTCACATATCATCAACCCAAGATCTCTCCTAGCGTTCTCTTGGTCAAAAATGACATTTTCCAAATTCACTTTGCCACCTTCGCCTTTTGTCAGCCTTAATTTTTGTTGCTTTGGGCCTATGGGTGCATGCCTAGTAGGACAAGATTCCAAATGCAAACGCAAGTGATTTGTGCCAGCTCTTGGTCCTGCAGTAAATTTTTTGTGATAATAATTACACTCGGCTTTCAATTGTCCATTTTCTATTTTCTCTTCCATCTCATCCCATACTGCCGATGTTCGCTTTCTCTTACCACCAGCTCCGCTGGATGTAACTTGAGATGTTGGAGTAGCAACTTCAGATGTCAGGGTAGCCTGAAATATTGGTGTAGCATGTTGCGACGAAGGATCAACTAAGTTTCCATTGCCCGCACTAGGCATACCTGAGCCTTCTGCTCCTTCATTAGAAGCCATCGATATATACATGATAGATAACAAATAAGTTTCTTAAGTGGACAAAAAGAGATGATAGTGCCATTATCATAATGCGTAAACGAACTCTGTCCAATATAAAAAATGACAACAGCCTGATTGATGCTTCCTTACAATCAATCGCATCTCAAATAAGCAAATATAGTTGTTGACCAATCATGCATGAAGTGATACAACTACTGAGCTGAATCAAATACTAATCGATTAGAACGAAAACTAGTACTGAAACTAATCGTTTCGGCGGGTAGATGTATTCCAAACTAGTACTGTACGTAGATGTATTCCAAACTGAAACTGCTAGTACTCACGGAACAAGAGGAAAGGGGGAAAAATAAACCTTGGATCTGCCTGCTTGTCGTCGCGGTGGTAATCCGACCCTGGCCGCGCGCTCGTCGCCGCCGTGCCCACAGCTTGCGGTGCTCCTACTCATCGCCCGACTGAACAAACATTGGAGATGCTGGGAGTTGGCAGCGGGCCAGCGGCGCGATGAGCTTTGAGAGGGAGAAGGGCAGAATGAATGAGAGGAAGAGAAGCAATCAATGGCAAGGCTTCATCGCAGGGATTTAATCTCCTTAATTTTTGGATTGGGGGAGACGAGGGGATTACGGGAGTAATTGGAGGTTGCAACAATGCAGCATGCAATTTCTTTGAGGATTGGGGGAAACGTGGGCTACGAGACGTGGCATCTGCTGAGTTGCATAGGGTGGACCAGACTGCTGGTCCACGCATCAGTATAAATGGGTAGGGTATGGGTATACCCATGGGTATAGACGATACCCATGCCCTACCCACGAATTAGCGGGTAGGGTATGGATACTACCCATGGGTATAAAAATGTGCCCATACCCTGCCCATACGGGGCGGGTACCCGCGGGTACGTGTACCCATGGGTAAAATTGCCATCCTTAAACTCCTTGCTCTTGTGCTTCAAATGATAGTCTCCCCAACACTCATCTCTCTCTCATAGGATTGGATTTGGTGAAAAGATGATTTGAGTGGAAAGCAACTTGGGGAAGGCTAGAGATCAAGATTCATATGGTTGGAATGGAATATCTTGACCTCAACACATGAGTAGGTGGTTCTCTCTCAGAAAATGAATGCTGGAAGTGTAGGCTTGTTCTGATGGCTTTCCTCATGAATAAAGAAAGGGTGGAGGGGCATATATAGCCTCCACACAAAATCTAACCGTTACACACAATTTACCAAACTCGGTGAGACCGAATCAGAAAACTCAGTCAGACCGATAAGTTCATAATGTGACCGTTAGGCATTTCGGTAGGACCAACATGTCAACTCGGTGGGACCAATTTCTTTAGGGTTAGGGCATAACGTAATCTCGGTGAGACCGATTACACAAACTCGGTGGGACCGACTTTGGTAATAAGCTAGCCAAAGAGTTGGTTAGGCAAACTCGGTGGGACCGATTCGCTCATCTCGGTGAGACCAAAACGTTACGAAGGGGAAATAGAGAGTTTGCATTGCAAACTCGGTGGGACTGACCGCTCATCTCGGTTAGACCGAAACGTTATGAAGGGAAACAGAGAGTTTGCAATCCCATCTCGGTGAGACCAAGATCCCTATCGGTGAGACCGAAGTGACTAGGGTTTCTGGCAGTGGCTATGTCAAATGAACTCGGTGGCACCGGATAGATCAAATCGTTGGGGCCGAGTTTGACTTTTGGTTTGGAACATACGTGGATATGAGAAAGTGGTTGAGGGTTTTGGAGCATATCACTAAGCACTTTGAGCAAGCAAGCCATTAAGCAACATCTCATCCCCTTTTAATAGTATTGGCTTTCCTATGGACTCAATGTGATCTTGGATCACTGAAATAGAAAATGTAGAGTCTTGAGCTTTAGAGCTTGAGCCAATCCTTTGTCCTTAGCATTTTGAGGGGTCCACATTCCTAATCCATGCCATGCCAATCATTGAACTTTCCTGAAATATTCATCTTGAAATATCATTAGTTTAATGAGCTATATGTTGTTAATCATTACCAAAACCACCCAGGGATAGTTGCACTTTCAACCTTCCCCCTTTTGGTAATTGATGACAACATATAGATCAAAGCTTCGACAAATGATAATAAGATTGAAATACATCCTCGCTTTGAGAAGTACTCCCTCTGGTCCTTTTTTGTCTGCGTCTAAGAAAATTTTGTTTTTCCCGCAATGCTCTGCGCATTGGCATTTTTCGCTGCTCTTTTCAATCGTGCCCTCCATCCCTTTCCACCGCATGCGTGCCTGCAGTAATCCCATCTCTCTTTTCCATGTGCTTCGCATCTTCCCAAGGCAGAGAGAGTTGCTTGCATGCAGAAACAGGAGAGAGAGGGAGAGGCGCATGCGTGCAAAGAGATGGACAGGGGAGAGAGAGAGAGCCGACATGCATGCAAAGTCTGAGCCAATCTCGCATGCAACGAGGATCTCGTCGGATGAATCCAGGGGCAAAACATTCCATTTTTTGCTAATTGCTCCTCTCCTTGGTATGCGGGCTGGACCTTAGAGGCAGAGAAAAAAGGACCGGAGGGAGTATGTGATAAGCAAGAGCTCCCCCTAAATTTGTGCATTATTTAAGATTTGCTTTTGAATGCAAATACACAATCGATTAGTATCATGGGTTACTCTTCCATGTCACATACATCTTGGCGGAGCGCTCAAAATGATAGCAATTAAAGCATGCACTCATCACCAAGCAAAGTGAATGATCATATATGGATATAAGAGATGATGTCATCCAAGCACACATTAAAGTAGCATATGATCAAACACATGATCATACAAGTATCTCACACAAGGACATAAGGTATCAAACAAGTGCATAATAAAGTTCAACCAAACAAATAGCAAGAGAGACAAAAAGCAACATTCTCTTTCGAAGCCTATGATATATACATATTTCTCCCCGTTTGGCAACAAGTTACCAAAAAGTTCAAATATGCATAGTGCTATGCGTCTCTCAGGCTTGGTCTCCGTGAGGTGGTGTAGAGATGACTCCAAGGACGAAAGCTTCTGTCGATGTAGCTAGAGCTGGTGGAGTGGCTGCTGGAGGTGGCACTAAAGCTGTAGCTGCTGGTGCAGATGTGGTAGCTCTAGTATCAGGTACTAGCACTGCAGCTGACGTCTGACCTCTTGGCACTCGTTGAAAAGCATCTGTAGTTGCCTTTCCTTTCTTCTCCTCTGCTTCCTCCTAGAGCTGCTCAACTTCTGTTTGCATTTCAGTCACTATCAAGATCATAGAATTTATGTTCAATGATCCTCTCCAAGCTCTCCTGATTCTGAGTCAGGGTGGCCAAGCCCTTCTCAATCCTCAAAGTAGATTGGATCAGAAATCCAAGTTGATCTTGTTTGCTCTTCAAGAACACTTGAGATGCCTCTTCAACAATTGGCATCTTTGCAGCTTTTTCTACCCTTGCCTTTGCTCTCTTCTCATGTGCTTGCACTGATGAAGGATCATTCTCATCCATTACAACCGTGTTGCCTTCAAATTCTGGCTTGAGAGGTAAGTGCTCCTTGTCCAACAAGTAAGTGCATGTGCCCATCTTTGAGTTGATGAGCACCTGAATGTGTGGAGCATACCCACAAGATCTTTTCTGGTCAGCAGCTGTCCTCTTGATTGTCTCTACAATCACACTCATGACCTTGAATTTTTGAGGGACATAAAAAATGTGCAGCAAGTTGATTGAATGTCCTCTTATCATCCTATGATCTCCAGATTTGGGCAACAGAGTATGCCTTAAGATGGTGTTAATAGTAGGCAGACCAGACAACAAGTATTTTACTGAGCCTAACTTATGAGTTTCCAGGGCTTCATCAGGAATTTCCTTCTACATACTTGCCATGGAGTTGTGGTATTTCTTCTTCTTGGCATACACATCCAAATCATTCTCATGGTCTTCTGGTGCATTGATCAACTTTGCCCATTCCTCAACAGTTGGCTGGTACGTTGTACCTTAAGACAACCACACTATCCTTCCATCTAGATAGAAATGAGCAGTGGAGTAGAATTACATGATTAGCTCATCATTCCATTTGGTGAGCTTCTGTCCAACAAACTTGTCAAATCCACAAGATTTGAAACTGTCATATACACCTGGAAAGTGATCTTCATTCTCTTTAATGTACTCCCAATCAACCCATCTCATATCACAAACAATTGGCTTCTTGTCAAGCAGAATGGTCTCATAGAAATCTTGTTGTTCTTTGGTGTGGAATCTGTAGTCCATTGTAGTTCTCCTTCTCACAACATAAGGATAATTCTTCCTCCAAAGTCTCAGACCTGCATCCTTTCTGATGTTCATGTCCTCTGCCACTGGATGAGTGTCATTGTGGTCTGGAATATTTGGTTTAAGCTTTCTGAGCACTTGGGCTTCAGCATCTTCTTCTTCAACTTCAGGCACTGGGGCCTTGTTCTTCTCTTCAGCTGGGATGTTTCTGGTGCTTCTCTTGGGTGCAGACTTGGTGGCTTGAGCAGCAGCTTTGGGAGCAGGTTTGGCCTTAGATGTAGCAGCCCCTGACTTGATTGTATCTCCCATAAGCTTTTGGGACTTGGGTTCTAGTGCAACATCCTCTTCCTCTTCCTCTTCTTCTGAATCTCTTACCATAGTTGACTTTCCAAGTACTTTTGCAGTTGTAGTTCTTGCCCTCTTCTTCTTCTTCTTCTTCTTCTTCTTCTTCTTCTTCTTCTTCTTCTTCTTCTTCTTCTTCTTCTTCTTCTTCTTCTTCTTCTTCTTCTTCTTCTTCTTCTTCTTCTTCTTCTTCTTCTTACCATCTCCAACTGCCTCACCATCATCTGATTCTATTGTGAATTTCATGGTTTCTCCTGTTGGAACTTTCCTTGGCTTTGACATTGGGACTCTCCTTGCTAGTGCCTTCTTGTTCATATCAGGCTTTGTTGCAGCAGCAGTGTGTCGGTGGGAAACGACACCTATGAGATCACAAGAATCCCTACTACGGTTGTGGGGCACGGGGTTGTGAGAAGAGCAGGATTAGTAATCATCACAAGGATCGTTTACCCAGGTTCGGGCCACAAGGATTCGTAAAACCCTAGTCCTGCTTGGTGGATGTATTGAGTGTTCTTGAGCTCTCGAACTAGCTATGGGTGCTGCGTGGTTCGAAAGGGCCGAATCCTTTTCCAGTACGCCATGGGCCTCCTTTTATAGGCGAAAGGGGTCACCACAGTGGCACACAGGAGGTGAAAAGGCCTATAGTGCTGCGAGCTTATCACTCGTATTACAGGACAAGACACATTTAATGCGTGGCTTAGGTGTCCCTTCATTTTATCGAGGACGGGGGTGAGGCCCGTCCCGTCCGTCGCCGCTCCTCCTCGCTTCCACACGCGCCCTGGCCAGCGATGCATGCGGTGCCATGTAGGCAGGCAAGCAGCTGAGGTGGCGCGGTGGTGGAGCCTCCACGAAGATTTGCATGCCGCCACGCAGGTGTGTGCTGAGTTGGCCTGGAAACTGCATGCTGCCACGTAGGTGCTTGCCCAGCTGGTTGGGCTGGCAGTTGCATGTGAACAACGGTGGGGATCTGGTTGGTGCGGGCCTGGCAGCGGCCCTGCTATCGCCTTCGGCAAGGGTCTTGCCGGGTGGCCCGGCAAGGGTCTTGCCGTGGCGCGCTGTCGTCCCTGGCAAGGGTCTTGCTGGGGGTCTTGTGGGTTTTCCTTGGTAAGAATCTTGACGAGGATTGTTGCCCTCCAATCCTTATCTGATCTTGAGTATTCTTTGTCTTCACAAAGATCTGCATGCCACCATGGAGGTGCCTCCCGAGCCCTAGACCAACGTGGTTGGTTGGCGTTGGAGATCGTGGGCTTGAGGGTGGCTCGCTCCGCTGGTGTGGGCGAGCTGCCCCGACAAGGGTCTTGCCGGGGGAACCTGCTCCGCCTATGTGCTCTCCGTAGCCTTGGTCCTTGGTGTTGCTTTGTTTGTCTCGTGCCTTCGGCTTCTCTCCGGCTTCCCTCCTTTGCCCTGCTATGTGCGGCCATGGAGCATGGCTCCGACTAACCGTGCAAAAGTAAAGGTGTCAAAAGGAGAGCCCCTACTTTCGTACACCGACAGGAGCCCCTGGGCCTGGGCCACACATAAGCGCGACACGTTGTTGGGCCAGGCCCAGAACGGTGCGCGGGCAGGCGAGGCGGATTTTACTGCGGTAACTGTTCCGTCTGCTGCGCTTCCCCATGATCCGCGTTGAACGTGCATCGTGGAGGAGCGTGCGTGACGTGGGGGCATGCGTGGGATGGTTCCCGCACACATGCGTCGTATCGCAGTTAATGGGAAAGGAGGCGGCCCACGCCTTCCCTGTAAAAAGGAATAACCGCGGGCGCGCTGCTCACTTTACCCTCCTCCTTGCGCCTTCTCCAATCTTAGAGCCACCGCCCCCTTTCTTCCTCCTTCTCGAGCCCTCCTGTCTCCATCCACCATCGCAGTGCTTCCTCCATCCTTTGCTCTCTTGCCTCTTGCAACTGCCATGGCGCCAAAATCCACCAAAAGCAAGGGAGTGGCTAAAGATGTCGGGGGGGGGGGGGGGGGGGGGGGGAGCAGCTGGAGAGCGAGCTGGTGGCGGCGCAATTCGCCTACTTCCCCTCGACGGTCGACGTGTCCGAGCTCCGGGAGTTCTTCAAAGACCTGTGGGGGGTGAAGACGGGAGGAGAGAAGACGGGGCATCCAGCCACGCACGTCGTTCCTACCAGCGCCGGGGCCGTCCCAAATCGCTACCCCTTCTTCGTCGACTACTTCTCCTGTGGGCTCTGTCCCCCCTTTTCTGATTTCTTCAAGGATATCATGCATACCTATGGCTTCCGCATTCTGGATTTCACACCGAATGCCGTGGCGTGCATGGCTCTCTTTGCACACCTCTACGAGGGCTTCGCCGGGGTGCACCCCAATACGATGCTCTTCTGCCATTGCTTCTCCCCTCAGATCCAAAAAGGGGGCGCCATCTCTGGCTGCGTCGCCTGGATTCCGAGGGCCAAGGGGGCGTACCTGGAGGGCGCCATGAAGGAGAGGTGGGAAGAGTGTCAGGGCCGATGGTGCTAGATTGAGGAGAAGGACCCGCCAGCATTCTACGAAGTTCGCCAGGAGCCGCCGGTCCGTGGAAACGACTGGGGCGATGTCGACACCGATGACGCGAAGCTCACAATCGCCACCACCAGGATCCTTCGGCTCACCCAGGCCGGGCTCACCCTTGAAATGATCGGGGCAGACTTCATCCGCCGCCGAATCGCTCCTCTGCATGACAAGGGGAGGCCGGCCTGGCTTTTCGTGAATGCTGCTGACATCATGAGGCTCCGCCCCGGCCTCGACCACAACCTGACGGTGTTGAGGCACGCCCATCTCTGCCAACGGATGTTTCAACTTGAGGTCAGTGACATTGGCGAGGTTCAGCGGTCTGGCAAGGTTGCAAGGGCTGCCGCGAAGGCCGGCAAGGTTGCCAAAGAGCCCGTTTTCAAGTTGCCGGCGGGAGTGGTCCTGCTGTGCAACAATTCTCGCCGGTCTGAGATCATCGCCATGATGCCGCTCTTCAACACGCACGGCCTTGACCCGAGCTGGGTCGAGCCGGACGAGCTCAGAGTGCTGGAATTATTCGACACCTTGCATGAGGGGTATGTCACCGCCGAGCCGCGGCTTATCCAGGACACTTCTCCGGCGGAGCTGGACTACATCGCCGCCAGGGTGGAGGAGGCGAGGCTTGCCGAGGAGGCCGGCAGCACCGGCGGCGTGGAGGACAAGGCCACGGCAGAAGCGGAGGAAGAAGAGCTCGCCCGATGGGCGGCAGCTGCTGGGGAGGCCAGCATCTCCGGCATCGAGGCTCCCCTCGTCGAGGAGGCGGTCGACGAGTCGTCGAGAGAGTAGGGTGAGGGGGAGAAGACCGCGACCGCCGACCCTCCAATCGCCGGAAGAGGGCGAGTCCTGCAGCGGGCCACCTCCGGCGAGCCGGTCCGCCCTGACCGGGCCGCGCAGCTGCGGCAGGCCAAGGAGGCGCCTATGCGCCAGACGAGGACGATGGAGACGAAGAAGGCGATGAAGGCCGTGGCGTCGAAGAAGAAGGCATCTGCTTCTTCATCGTCCAAGCGAGTCCGAACGCCATCGCCTCCCCCTTCACCGGCAGACATTGGAGTGGGGATCGCGCTTGATTTCGGACCCCTCAGCTCGAAAAGGAAGAGGAAAGCAGCAAAGGAGGAGGAGGAAGAGTAAGCTCTGCTTCCCCCTGCTCTTTTTTCCCTTGTTCCTCCAATGGTGCCGCCCATTCTGAATTATGTTTATCTGGCACGGACGTGGAGACGCTGGCCCAGAGGGTGAAGAGGGCCAGGATTTCGACGAGTGGCCAGCCCCCGGCAGGCACCTCCAGCACGCCACTGGTGGTGTTGAGCAGCCCAGACAGCAACCCCTAGCCCAGCCCCCAGCGTGAGTCCATCACCCATCCTTCGTCAACGTGCGCCATGCGCGATACTTTGGTACTGACCATGCCGTGGAAGTAGGAGGGGCACAGCATCAAGGGGAGCTGCAGAGGGCTTCTCCCAACATGCCGCCCCCGTCGACCACGCCGCCTCGAGGGGCGTCCCCGACAAGGGCACCAAGCGCCGAGGCCATGCATACGGAGGAGAAGGAGGAGAACACGGGCGCTGGTGGCTTTGCCTCGACGCCAAACCTTGGCGGAGAAGGGACTTCCGCCTCTCGGCCTGGCACGGGTAAGCCACTCGCCTCCCATTTCCGCTTGCATTCTTTCTTTCTTCTTTTTCCTACTGGTTTTTGATCTTGGCCCCACCCTATCTCCTTCTTGCATCCAGACTTCCCCTCGATGGATGCAGAGGACGTCGACACCTTCATTAAGGACGTCGCCGAGGATGCCACAGCGCAGGCCGAGAAGATCGCTGCCGAGGAGAGCGCCAGGGGCGCTGCTTAGGACGCCGACAAGGGGCCCGCCGAGGAACCCGACATGGGGCCTGCCGGGGAAGCCGGCAAGGCCACTGCCGAGGAGGTGGTGTTTGACGACCTGCCCTCCTCCTCCGCTGCCTCCGGCTCTGGCAGGTACCTGAGGGTGAGCGATGACCTCTTTGTCCACCTCCTAGGCGCGTCGAGCACCAGGGCTCCCCTTGAGGGAGAGGTGTTCGACGAGGAGGTGCTTGCCCCTGCCGCGCTCGAGGTCATTGATGAGCCGGGCGTTGGTGGTGACGGCTCCCAGGAGGAGCAGTTTCTCCAGGCCATGGGCGCCAGTTTCCGGAAGCTCCAGGCGCTCCATCGCGCTTGTTTGGACAAGGCCAAGTCTAGGACAGCGGTGGTGGAGAAGGCGGAGGCAGACTTCAAGGGGCGCGTCGCCAAGGCGCAGGACTGGTTTCGCCAGGCTCAAGACAAGCTGAAGGCCGCCCAGGGCGAGTTGGCCAAGCATGACGTGGAGCTCACCATGAAGCTGTCCGACATCGAGAAGGCCCAAGAGACGGCGAAGAACTTGGCTGACGAAGCCGAAGACGTTCGGACCCAGCGCGAGGCCGCACTAAACTCCCAGGAGGAGGATCTTGCCGAGCGCGAGAAGAAGCTTGCCGCCACGCTCTGTAGCAAGGATGAAGATGTGGACAAGCTCGTCGTATGGCAGACCCAAGAGCTGGAGCAGAGGCATCAGGAGGCGCTCGATGCCGAGGCTCTGGTTCACGCCGGCAAGGTGAAGGAGCTGGAGGAGCGAATTTTGAAGCTGTCCAAGGAGAAGGACACGCTCAACGGCGCCCTGGTGGAGGCGCAGGGTGCGACTGTCAGCAAGGCCGGAGAACTCTCCGAAGCCAACAACTCCATTAGAGACCTCAAGCTGAAGGTGGGGGATCTCGAGAAGATGCTATCGGAGGCCAAAGCCCGAGAGGGGATCCTGACCAAGGACCTGGAGACTGAGATGCAGCTGCGGATGAACGAGACTGCCAACCTCAACGACCACGTGGCAGGCGAGAAGCGTTGGCTCGAACGCCTTACCGTTGTTGCGGACTCGGCCGCCACGCAGCTGGGCATCATGGGGATGCCAGACATGAGGTACGCCCCGGAGACGAGCCTGAGCCCCAACGCCAACCTGACCCTGTACTTTGAAAGGGTCGTCGGTGCCCTAGAGTGGCTTCACTCTGACCGGATGGCCTCCCTGGTCGAGGAGTCCCGGATGCTCTACCGGGGTGTCATGACCAGGGTGCTTGCCAAGATAGCGCACTGGCATCCTGAGCTCAACTTCAAAGCTACGCTGAAAAGCTTGCCGGAGGATGCTGACATTGCGGTGCTCAATGAGCGTATCAAGCCCATCCTCAGCCGCATCGACAAAATCAAGAGGTTGGAGGGCCAGCGCTGGGACTAGGCACCCCGTTCCTTACCGCCGCTGCAGGTTCATGACCAAGACAATTGCTATCTTTAGTTAGAACCGCGGTGGCAATTTATGTAATATAACTCTGCAGTACTCCTGACATTATGCATGTTATTTTCCTGTTTGATTTTCCTTTGTATGTCCACCCTACGCTAACTGGGTAGGCTTGCCGGCGCATAAACCCATGGCAGCGTCTTGAGGACGGATCCCCATTAGCCTGCCGGGTGCGCTTGCTGCCGGGCGAACCACCTTACCGCCCTTAGCGCGGCCGCTCGATCTGTCGAGCTTGACTCGAGTCAGAGTCGAGAGCGTTGTCAATGGCGGAAGGCTACCCTGCCGCTCTCGACGCGGCCGCTTGAACTGTTGAGTGTACTCAAAACAGAACAAGGGCGTTGACAATTACGGGAGGGCCCCTCTGCGTACAGGTTTTCCATACATAGGCAGAACCTCCGAGGACGATAACCTTATATTAAGGAGAAGAGTTTAAAGTTTGGCATGACTTAGCTCTCTCGTCGCCGCCCTGGCGTCCCTCGCGCTCGCGGGCAGCGCCGCTCCCTTGGCCGCCTTCTCCGCGGGATTCGTGGCGATGAAGACTTGCCAGGCCAACTACTAGACCAGATTCTCACAATTGCGCACCCTACCTGGCGCGCCAAAGATGTCGGTGGGAAATGACACCTATGGGATCACAAGAATCCCTACTACGGTTGCGGGGCACGGGGTTGTGAGAAGAGCAGGATTAGTAATCAACACAAGGATCGTTTACCCAGATTTGGGCCGCAAGGATGCGTAAAACCCTAGTCCTGTTTGGTGGATGTATTGAGTGTTCTTGAGCTCTCGAACTAGCTATGGGTGCTGCGTGGTTCGAAAGGGCCGAACCCTTTTCCAGTACGACATGGGCCTCCTTTTATAGGCGAAAGGGGTCGCCATAGTGGCACACAGGAGGTGGAAAGGCCTACAGTGCTACGAGCTTATCGCTCGTATTATAGGACAAGACACATTTAATGCGTGGCTTAGGTGTCCCTTCACTTTATCAGGGACGTGGGTGAGGCCCGTCCCGTCCGTCGCTGCTCCTCCTTGCTTCGACACGCGCCCTAGCCAGTGATGCATGCGGTGCCATGTAGGCAAGCAAGCAGCTGAGGTGGCGCGATGGTGGAGCCTCCACGAAGATCTACATGCCGCCACGCAGGTGTGTGCTGAGTTGGCCTGGAAGCTGCATGCTGCCACATAGGTGCCTGCCCAGCTGGTTGGGCTGGCAGCTACATGTGAACGGCAGTGGGGATCTGGTTGGTGAGGGCCTGGCAGCGGCCCTGCTGTCGCCTTCGGCAAGGGTCTTGCCGGGTGGCCCGACAAGGGTCTTGCCGTGGCGCGCTGTCGTCCCCGGCAAGGGTCTTGCCGGAGGTCTTGTGGGTTTTCCTCGGTAAGAATCTTGACGAGGATTGTTGCCCTCCAATCCTTATCTGATCTTGAGTATTCTTTGTCTTCACAAAGATCTGCATGCCACCATGGAGGTGCCTCCTGAGCCCTGGCCCAACATGGTTGGTTGGTGTTGGAGACTGTGGGCTCGAGGGTGGCTCGCTCCACTGGTGTGGGCGAGCTGCCCCGGCAAGGGGCTTGCCGGGACTGCTGAGGCTGCCCCCGGCAAGGGTCTTGCCAGGGGAACCTGCTTGGCCTATCTGCTCTCTGTAGCCTTGGTCCTTGGTGTTGCTTTGTTTGTCTCATGCCTTCAGCTTCTCTCCGGCTTCCCTCCTTTGCCCTGCTATGTGCGGCCATGGAACGTGGCTACGACTGCCCGTGCACAAGTAAAAGGGTCAAAAGGAGAGCCCCTACTTTTGTACACCGACACAGTGCCATACTCTTTCTTCAACACTTTCTTCTTTGAGGTGGCCTCATCCTCAACAGCAACATAGTCCTCATCCTCAGAGTCCGAGGTTCTCTTCTTTCTTGTTCTAGTGGCTGCCTTGGGTAAGTTACTTGGTGTGCTCCTGCTGCCCTCATCATAGCTTCTTAAGGGGCTAGTGCCCTCACTCATTTGCTCTTGCTCTTCAGATTTATTCTGGCTATCACTCTGGTCAGACATCTTGGCAGGAAAACTGACAGCAAACCCTGTGAATAGATATAGATGAGGTAGAGTAGATGAGCATCACAAAGTGTAGAGATTTTGCAAAATAAATGAGTCAAAAACTTAGTTTTAGTTCTCTACTGAAATGATTTCGGAGCTACCGAATTGATAAACTCGGTGATATCGAAGCAATATTTGGAACCTAAACTAGTGAACTCGGTCAGACCGAGTCACAGTTCGGTGGCACCGAGATTGCTAGGGTTTCACAGAGAATTGAACTCGGTCACACCGATTTGCAGTTTTCGGTCAGACCGAAAAGCGCATGTGCAATGGCCTAAGCCAAATCGGTGAGACTAATTTCTACAATTCGGTCGGTCCGAGATGAGTTCAGCGGAGACCCCTAACCCTAAATTTTCGAATCAAACTTAACCTAAAGGAAGTTTTCTCTGGATAGATTGATTTCGTACGTGGCAATGATCATGGAATTGACCTTGTGCTTAGAATCAAAGGTAAAAACAGAGCACAAGGGGTCGAACTCATACCCTAGTTCAATGGGAGTTTGCTACGGTGGTAACGGCCGATCATATTCCTGTTGACGACGATAGAAACCAGCGGCGGGAGGTCACTGGCGGTGAGAAGACGATCCGGAGACCCGAGGAGGCAGAGCAGGATACACGCGGGCTGAGGGCTTTTGAAGAAATTTCCAAAATCTCACCCGTGGATATATTTTTACTACTAGAGGAAGAATCTTTCTTACTTTTGTTGCTAGATTTAAGTTGTGGCATGTAAGTAGACAAGAATAAACGCTTGACAATGTAAGAAGAACTTTTCTTGCGAAGATCATCATTGATTGTGTAACATCCCAACTTTCCAATTTGGTATTTATACATTAGATCATCATTGTATATCATATTTTTCATGCATTTTGGTTGATCCTAGAAATTCTAAGCAATTCAAGGACCCATGGAGAGAGTTGGGGATTTCGTTATTTTCATATTTGAGTTTTCTCAAGTTTTGAAAAAGAGGATCATTTGGTTTTAATTATTTTTCTCGCCTAATATTTCTAACATGAAAATAAAAGAGAGGGGATAAAATAACTTTACCAAAATAAAGAAATATTGGAGGTTAAATATTAAAATCAAATAAGAATTATATTCGGAGTTTTATTGCTATTTTATTTGAATTAGGAAAAAATGCGTTTTTCAAAATTGCATTAGAGGCCCAAATAAATGTTCACTTTGTCCGCTATATCTTTAGAGGACGGGGAAAATTCCTTTTAGAATTTTTGGAGTCCGTTTAGTATTTCTTTTCTTCGTTGTTCTGCGCGTCGGAATTTTTATAAAAAAATCCAGCCGACCTACCGGGCCGTGTCCGCCTGGAACACCGACCCGGCCGGCCCTTTAAGAGGAGAGGGCCCGAGCCGCCCAAACCCTAGTCGCCCCAGCCCCACACCCCACCGCCGCTAGCGCCGCCGCGCTGCTGCCGTCACCCAGCCTCGCGCCGCCCGCCGCCGCCACCGCCGACCGCCGCCACCGCCGGCCGCCGCCGCCTCGCCGCCGGATGCCGCCGCCCCGCCGGAGTACGCCGCCGCCGCCGTCCCGTTCCACGAGGTAGCCGCCATTTTTTTTGAAAATCGATCGGTTTTATTTCGTAAACCCTAGATTTCATTTTTTATATAGACCAGTTCGGTTTTCTCAGTTTAGTTAAATAGCGGGCGTTCGTCCGTACGTTCGTTTTTACGAACGTTGTTCACTCGTTAGCCGTAGACAGCGAACGTTCGTTCGTTAGCCTGTTCGTCAGTTTTTCTTTTTCCAGTGTTTTTTCGCGATTATTTTCGATCGCGATTTCTGCCCTGATTTTCATTTTAGTTTATCTTTTTGCTCGTTTATCGGAACCAGGTGATTCAAGCACCCAGATCTTCGTCTCGAAGCCCTCTTTCTGTTTAAACAACTTGAACAAGATTTTGGTACTGTAAAATTTGAGTTTAGTCTAGATTAGTAAACGGATCTTGTTTTTTTTCGCAGTTTGAGTTTCGTTGCTTCATTTGATTTGATTCTTTTTGCAAACCAGAGTTCTTAAGTTGAACTTTCTGGTTAGATCTCTTATTTTAGTTTTACCCGTGCTTCTAGCTTGAGTGCTTATGTATGTATTTGTTTGCTTGTGATAGAGTACCCAGAGTGCGAAGCGTGCTACTATGAGTCTCTAGGTTTCACGGATCATCAGCAAGGCAAGTAACACTTTGATCATACCTCTTTACTACCCAGTTTTATTGCATTAGATCGACCCTCAAACAATTGCATGGTTAGGATCTGATTAACATGTGGGTTTTTGGAAGTAGATGATGAGGTAGAACCTATTGCCCTCTTTACTTATCAAACCTTTGGGAGTTACTTTTACGTGATGCTTATTGTGCTATGCTATGCTCGTAGACGTGGTTTGGGTGAGTGAATCCATGACATATGTGAGTATTGTTAATTAATGGTTAACTTAAGGTGGCTACTTTAATACACATCTGGGTGGATTGCTTGAGGCACCCTGGAGTACCCAGTGGTTGTCAGGGCACCTGGAGAATCCAGTGTTATCCAAGGATATCCCGGAGTACCCGTGTGATCATCCTATGGTCCGCCACCCAGGCTCAAAGGGATCATAAGATTATTCATGCTAGAAACTTCCGTGTGCAGCCACAAGCTATTATGGGCTCTAGCATAGTTGAGTATGTTGCATGACCTCTTTCAGTGGTGGGCTAGCAGATGTAGGGGAAAGTAGGTGTAACTGTCCACCCAGAGTAAAGAGTTATTGTTTTAGAAAGACTGTGTCTCGAATCTCCGACCATGGATGTATTCGAGTCTTGAGGGGAAAAGTGCGCAAACCTCTGCAGAGTGTACAAACTAATCATGGTTAGCCGTGTCCCCGGTTATGGATATCTTGAGTATCTAGTTCTTGGATTATCATGTTGATCTCGTCACTCTCAATTTAATTTGTTGGGTTAATGATGATGATTAATTGGGATTGAGTTGGAGGAACCTTCTCAATGTTTAACAAGCACCATGATAGTTAAATAAAATTTATTCCTTTGTTGTAGGAAAAAATTGGCTTTATGCAAAACTGTAACCATAGAGCTTTCCACCAGCCATATATGCATGTAGTGATCGCAATTATTCTGTTCATTACTCTATGTGTTACATTGCCAGCATATTCCATGTGCTGACCCGTTTCGGGATGCAAAGTTTCATTTTGCAGACTTTTCAGACGATGAGTAAGGTGCCATAGGTCGTTGTCTTTCACTCAGCTATGCCGTTGGAGTTGTTGGACTCACTTTATCTTCCAAGCCTTCTGTTGTTATCGATTTTAGATGGCCTTAAGCCATATTATTATAATAAGTTCTCTTTTGAGACATTCGATGTAATAAGTGTGTGATTGCTACTCTGTTATAAATCCTCGAGTACTGTGCGTGTCAGCATTACCGATCCAGGGATGACACTGATGCATAGAGATCAGACTGTTTGAGGTCTGGTCGCTACAGATTGCCTTTAAAAACTCATGCTCTTGCTCTAGGTTGGGCTTTTCAAAGCGTAACTTTTCACGAGTCTTTAAAAGTTCTCGATGATCTTCCAAGGTAGTTTCATGAGCTAACTTAAGAGTATTTAGCTCTTTAGTTATACAATCAATCTCCTTCTTATCATCGTCATTCATTTTATCTTGTTTAGCATGATTGATAGCAAATTCATCATAGTTTTCATAACTAGAGTTATCAACAAGTAAATCATCATCACCTAGCAAGTCATCTTCATCACTATTGAAATCAACATACTCGGGGTGTGATACCTTTGGGCCTTTAGCCATGAAGCATCTACCAGTTCCTTCATTCGATGAGTCAAATATGTCATAGGAGTTGGTTGACACATGTGCTAGACCGGCAACACCTTCATCTTGAGTATATTCGGAGTCGGAGTGATAACTTCTTTCAGAGTGATGGTCGGAATCAGAGCCGGATACCCATTCACCAACATGAACTTGATGTCTTTGTTTTGTGTAGCTCTTTGATGATTTGTCCTTCCTTTTCGAATCCTTGCTTCTCCGAGAGGTTCTTCGTTCATAACGGTTATCTCTACTCCTTCTCTCTCTTGGTGGTGATTCTTCTCTTCTACTTCTTCTTTTAGGTGAATCTTCTCTTCTTTTGTAGGGAGCCGTACACTCATTGGAGTAGTGTCCGGGTCTTCCACAACTGTAGCAATTATGTTCATGATTCAAAGCTCTTTTGTCATTGTAAGACCTTGACTTGGAACTTCTTTCCTTGCTTCTACTCTTGTAGAACTTGTTGAAGTTCTTCACCATTAGGCTCAATTCTTCATTGAAGGTTTGTTTCTCACTTGATGATGTAGGAGCATCACATGAGGCTTTGTAAGCACCACTTGACTTGTTGTGAAGCTCTTCTTTATCCTTGAGTGACATCTCATGAGCAACAATTCTTCCAATGACTTCCGTTGGCTTGAGATCTTTGTAATTGGGCATCATTTGGATCAATGTGCACACGGTATCATATTTTCCATCCAAGGCTCTTAGGATCTTCTTTATGATGAATCTATCGATCATCTCTTCACTTCCTAAGCCGGCAATCTCATTTGTGATGAGAGCAAGTCTAGAGTACATTTCAGCGACACCTTCCCCATCCTTCATTTTGAACTTGTCAAGCTGACTTTGAAGCACACCCAATTTGGATTCCTTGACGGAGTCAGTACCTTCGTGCATATCAATCAAAGTATCCCAAATTTCCGTTGCATTCTCAAGACGGCTGATTTTGTTGAATTCTTCGGGGGCACAATCCGTTGAAGAGAATATCACAATCTTGAGTGTTGTATTACAACATCTTCAACTCTTCCGCAGTAGCTTCACGGTTCGGTTCTCTCCCATCAAAGAATTCACCTTGCAAGCCAATACACACAATAGACCAAACGGCGGGGTTATGTCCAAGAATATGCATTTTCATATTATGCTTCCAACTAGCAAAATTAGTACCATGAAAGTAAGGACCTCTATGGTGGTAATTTCCCTCGCTAGATGCCATACTCTCCTAGGTTGTGAAACCAAGGCTATGATCACAAAAAGCTATAGAAATCAAGGCAAATGGATACCGTAGCTCTGATACCACTTGTAGGATCGAAATTATGTCTAGAGGGGGGGGGGGGTGATTAGACTACTTGACCAAATAAAAATCTAGCATTTTCCCAATTTTAAGTCTTGGCAGATTTTAGCAACTTTACACAAGTCAAGCAATCAACCTACACATGTAATTCTAAGAGTATAGCAGTGGAATGTAAAACATTGCACATGAAGGTAAAGGGAGGAGTTTGGAGGTAGCAAAAACGCAATGTTGATATGGAGATTTTTGGCGTGGTTCCGATAGGTGGTGCTATCGTACATCCATGTTGATGGAGACTTCAACCCACAAAGGGTAACGACTGCACGAGTCCACGGAGGGCTCCACCCATGAAGGGTCCACAAAGAAGCAACCTTGTCTATCCCACACATGGCCATCACCCACGAAGGACTTGTGTCACTAGGGTAGATCTTCACGAAGTAGGCGATCTCCTTGACCGTACAAACTCCTTGGTTTAACTCCACAATCTTGACGGAGGCTCCCAAGTGACACCTAACCAATCTAGGAGACACCACTCTCCAAAAGGTAATAGATGGTGTGTTGATGATGAACTCCTTGCTCTTGTGCTTCAAATGATAGTCTCCCCAACACTCAACTCTCTCTCATAGGATTGGATTTGGTGGAAAGATGATTTGAGTGGAAAGCAACTTGGGGAAGGCTAGAGATCAAGATTCATATGGTTGCACATGAGTAGCTGGTTCTCTCTCAGAAAATGAATGATGGAAGTGTAGGCTTGTTCTGATGGCTTTCCTCACGAATGAAGAAAGGGTGGAGGGGTATATATAGCCTCCACACAAAATCTAACCGTTACACACAATTTACCAAACTCGGTGAGACCGAATCAGAAAACTCTGTCAGACCGATTTAGTTCATAATGTGACCGTTAGGCATTTCAGTGGGACCGAGATGTCAACTCGGTGGGACCGATTTCTTTAGGGTTAGGGCATAACGTAATCTTGTTGAGACTGATTACACAAACTCGGTGGGACCGACTTTGGTAACAAGCTAACTAGAGAGTTGATCACGCAAACTCGATGGGACTGATTCGCTCATCTCGGTGAGACCGAAACGTTACGAAGGGAAACCGAGAGTTTGCATTACGAACTCGGTGGGACCGATCGCTCATCTTGGTTAGACCGAAACGTTACGAAGGGAAACAGAGAGTTTGCAATCCCATCTCGGTGAGACCGAAGTGACTAGGGTTTCTGGCAGTGGCTATGTCAAATGAACTCGGTGGCGCCAGATAGATCAAATTGGTGGGGCCGAGTTTGACTTTTCGCTTGGGACATATGTGGATATGAGAAAGTGGTTGAGGGTTTTCGAGCATATCACTAAGCACTTTGAGCAAGCAAGCCATTAAGTAACATCTCATCCCCTTTTAATAGTATTGGCTTTCCTATGGACTCAATGTCATATTGGATCACTGAAATAGAAAATGTAGAGTCTTGAGCTTTAGAGCTTGAGCCAATCCTTTGTCCTTAGCATTTTGAGGGGTCCACATTCCTAATCCATCCCATGCCAATCATTGAACTTTCCTGAAATATTCATCTTGAAATAGCATTTGTTCAATGAGCTATGTGTTGTTAATCATTACCAAAACCACCCAGGGATAGTTGCACTTTCAGCGCCCTTCGCGCCGGCCACCGCTGCTTCCTCTCCCTGCTGCGTGCCGCCAGCCACACCCGATCTTGCCACTTCTCCCGATCGCTACCATCGCCAGATCACTAGCCGCCAAACTCCTCCTGCTGCTCCAGCCACATGCTCGCCAGCACCCATCACGCTCGCCAGCGCCAGAACCCGCCAACCGATCGCCCAGCTCGCCAGAACCAGATCCCGCCCTCGCTAGCCGCCCCATCGCTTGATCACCTCGCTCGCTTGCTAGACTCGCATCACCAGCGCCCGATCATGCGCCCGCTAGTCAGCCCGCTGTGCCCGCTTCGCCTTGCCTACTCGCTAGCCGCCCGCTCCGCTCGCTCGCACCACGTCGCCTAAGCTGTTGACTGCTGTCGCCATGTCGTTGTCCATCACCTCCTTTGCGTCCACCAACTCCAACCCGTTCGCCGATGCCAACCCTCCCAATGTCAACGACATCCACAACCTCAACATCTTCTAGCGGGTGCCGGTTCGCCTCTCCCAGGCGGACTCCTCCTACTACACGTGGAAGACGTATTTTTCCCTCGTGTTCCGGGAGTATCACCTCATCGACCACGTGGACGGCACCGTCGACTCTAGCCTCGTCCCCGAGTTCCATGACTGGTCCATGATACGTCTCCAACGCATCTATAATTTATGAAGTATTCATGACATGTTTACAATAGTTTTATATGATTTTGGTATGATTTGATTAGAACTAACCCGAACTGACGATATTTTCAGCAGAACTACTGTGGTGTTGTTTTTGTGCACAAATAAAAGTTCTCGAATGCGCTGAAAATCAACGGAGATTTTTTTTTGGAAAATATTAAAAATACTGGAACAAAAATATACCGGAGGGGAGTCCTGAGGGGCCCACGAGGGTGGAGGGTGCCCCCACCCCCCGAGGCGCGCCCCTGTGCCTCATGGACTCCCCGTGGGCCCCCCTGACTTGTCCTCGACGCCAACCTCTCCTATAAATGCCCAAACCTCCAAAAATAACCTAGATCAGAAGTTTCGCCACCGTAAGCCTCTGTAGCCACGAGAAATCAATCTAGGCCCTCTATGGCACCCTACCGGAGGGGGCCATCATCACCGGAGGCCATGGAGGAGGATCCCGGAGGGGCCATCATCGCCACGGTGATCGTCTTCATCAACATCAACATCATCATCACCATCCTCATCTCTTTTACGCGGTCCACTCTCCCACACACCGCTGTAATCCCTACTAGAACATGGTGCTTTATGCCACATATTATGATCCAATGATGTGTTGCCATCCTATGATGTTTTGAGTAGATATCCTTTGTCTTTGGGTTAATTGATGATCTAGATTGGTATGAGTTGTATGTTTTATTTTGGTGCTGTCCTATTGTGCCCTCCCTGTCGCACAAGCGTGAGGGATTCCTGCTATAGGGTGTTGCAATACGTTCATGATTCGCTTATAGTGGGTTGCTTGAGTGACAGAAGCATAAACCCGAGTAAGGGGGTTGTTGCGTATGGGATAAAGGGGACTTGATATGTTAATGCTATGGTTGGGTTTTACCTTAATGATCTTTAGTAGTTGCGGATGCTTGCTAGAGTTCCAATCATAAGTGCATATGATCCAAGAAGAGAAAGTATGTTAGCTTATGCCTCTCCCTCATATGAAATTGCAATAGTGATTACCGGTCTTGTTAACAATTGCCTAGGATAATTCCGCACACCGACCCATCATTATTCCACACTCGCTATTTATAATATTTAGTAATATATTGTATCTCTATGATAACAGCACCTACTTTTATATTTTAGCTCTCCAATTTCATGCAAAGTTATCCTCTTCATACTCACAACGTAGTTTTATTTCTCGTTTCTAGTTGGAAGCAAACGTTCAGTGTACGTAGAGTTGTATCAGTGGCAGATAGGACCTGAGAGAATATTGACCTTGCCTTTAGCTCCTTGTGGGTTCGACACTCAATACTTATCACTTCCACCTTTCACTACAAAAAAATACACTTCCGTGATGATACGTGTTTGTCACAGTAGGTCGCGATTTTTGTCATGCATGTACATCTATGACAAATTTATGACAGAATCAAGATAGTCATACCTGTGCTGTCGTAGAAGTGTTCCATGACATTACCAAAGTTATCATCATGGAAGTGTCCACTTCCATGATGATAAATAGTGCGTCACAGAAGTGCTTTCGTCAAGGGTGACCGACACGTGGCATCCACCCTAACGGAACGCCGTTAAGCTATCGGGTCGGGTTTTGGATCCAATAACCCGTTAATAGCCCCGACCAATGGGGATTATCCACGTGTAAAATCATCATTGGCTGGAGGAAACACGTGTCGGCTCATTGTTGGGACAGATGTCATCCACTAATTGGACGGAAGGCGCCTATGATACGTCGACATGTGGCACGGCCCAACAGAGGCCCATTCCTGTGAAAAGGACGGCCCAGTAAAAATTAGCAGGCCAGCCCATATAAGGCCTACTTGTGTCAGGTCCATTTAAGCCCACGGCCCATACGATATGTGCCAATTCGGCCCGTCAATGGCCCGTTAAAGATTTGACACCATTGCAGCCCATCGTCAGTTCGAGCCCGTTAACATCCTACTATATATCTGGGCTCAATATCGTCCCGATGAGATTTGGCCTGTTAACGGCCCATTTAATGGATGACCAATTTTCAGGATGTACATCTTTTGGCCTTTTAGCGACCCATTTAAATGTTGGGCTAGTTTTCGGCCCGGTGTGTCTTTCAGCCTGTTGACGGCCCATAAATCTGATGGGCCATTTGTTGTCGGAGCTGAGTTTTGGTCTTTTAGCAGCCCATTTAAGTGTTGGGCTAATTTTCTGGCCCGGTGTCACTTTCAGCCTGTTGACGGCCCATAAATCAGTTGGGCCATTTGTAGTCGGACCTGAGTTTTGGCCTTTTAGCGACCCATTTAAGTGTTGGGCCAATTCCCGGCCCTATGTGCCTTTCGGCCTGTTAACGGACCATAAATGAGTTGGGCCATTTGTAGTCAGACCTTAGTTTTGGCCTTTTAACGGCCCATGCCCTTCATGGTCCAATACCAGCCCGGTTTCTCTTTCGGCCTGCTAAAGGCCCACAACACAGTTGGGCCGTTTACAATACGACATGACTTTCGGCCTCTTAGCAGCCCATGGTCTTCATGGTCCAGTACAAGCCTGCTGTCTCTTTCGGCCTGCTAAAAGCCTACAGTATAGTTGGGCCATATGTAGCCCAAACTTAGTAACGGGCTGTTAACGGCTCGTGAAATAAACTGGGGCCACCTGTTGCCCGCTTCGATGTCGGCCTGTTAACGACCCGGGAGGTAAGAGGGCCGACCATTAACTTTAGGCCTAGTAACGGCCCATTAACTTAATGGGCCCACTAAAGTTCGTACATGTCTTTAGGCCAAATTAGATAATTTGAGCCCATTACGATGAGCAATTATGCATAGGACCAAAACCGATCACGCAAAGGTACGGCATACAGGGAATAACATTGCACATCCATCATATATTACAGGAAATTACATCCACTGGGCAATCAAAGATTGATGCCAGTGCAAATAAATGAGCGGAGCCTAACCATCTACAACGTCACAATCCGCAACCTCAGCACAGATGACGCCCATAAGCATGTGGGCAAGTTCTTTCTGCTTTGCTACACTGTCTCTGAAAACATTGATCAGTTGTTGTGTCGCACGACTCTGCACCTTTGATTCATCCACCATTTCCATCATTGCTTCAGCCATTAATTGGTTCACAAACATACATTTATTCCGTTGCATTCGAGACAGAGGATACTGAACAGATTCAGATGGCGATTTTGGCAGGCTTGTATTATTGATAGTGGAGAGTGTCTCGACCACTGCATCATAACATAAATTAGGACGGGAACCAAACAGATTAATCATGAGTTATTGCCATATTACCTGGCCTAGATTTACTGGAAAGAAACAATTGGGTTGCCTTGCTGTTTTCAGAGTTTGTCTTCTTATCTTCAGTAGCCTGCACAAAATTAACACACTAGCATTGCTATCATTGGCCAAGTCAGATAATAGGATAGCAACATTGACACAACGAACGTTTGGGCAAGTAGCCTACACCAAATTAACACAATATGGCACAACATCATCAGCCGGGTAAGGTAGTATGAAAGCAACATTGACACAATGAATGAATGGGCAACCAGAGAAGCACTACAATTCAGTAATGTGCGTGATATGAGATAGCACATTCATGCAGCTCAGTATGCAAAACTACCAGGCAGTTTTCCTTACAAAAATCAACATTGGCGCCTTTACCATTTTGCTACAACTAATTTTAGATCAGATAAAGGTTAGATTCACGCCGATTAACAAAATACATGTTGATGTAAAAATATAGTGATATACAACAGGTACTACATCAGCATTGGAGCACAGAGAATTACCGCAAGATATTTTCCTCGAATACGATCCCAATGGGGGAAGTCTTCTATCGTTTAACCTTATTTTCTAAAAGAGAGATGGGTAAGAAACATGTAGAAAATATGATCAGAATGCTATAAAATTTCATGATGCGAGGATACGCACACGCTTCTTAGAATGGAGTTGACATTCTTTTGCTGGACTGGAGCAGACTAGTTCTTTGGCCATTGGAATCTGCTTATTATCAGTGGGAGTTGGGTTTCTCTGTGCTGGAGCAGTATCTATGAAAAATGCAGTTGGTTTATTATCTCCTGGCATTTGGATCTTTTGCAAAGACCTGGTTTGTAACCCTTCAGATTCTAACAGAGCCGTCTTCCCCTTGCATGCCTTATATAGAAGAATGGTGATTCAGTTATAAAACATGCTGCATCAGAGATGGAATAGGTACTGAAGAATAGAAAGGCATGGCATGTTGACATGTCTTCCCTCCATCCGGAAATAAATGGATGGGTCTAGGCGTATTTAAGTTCTAGATACATCCAGTTTTATCCATTTCTGCGACATTTAATCCGGACGGAGGGAGTATGATGTAAGAGCTAGGGATATGATAGGACAACACAGTAAAAAACACTGAAAAACCCACTGCAGAACCAAAGTATTCAAACCCACTGATATGAGATAGTACACTCATGCAGCTCAGGATGCAAAACTACCAGGCAGTTTTCCTTACAAAAATCAACATCGTGGCCTTTAATCATACATTTTGCTACAACTAAATTTAGATCAGATAAAGGTTGGATTCACGCCGATTAACAAAATACATGCTGATATAAAAATATAGTGATATACAACAGGTACTTACATCTACATTGGAGCACAGAGAATTCCTGCAAGAATCTTTCCTCATAAATGATACCATTGCAGAATTTCTTCTATCTGTTAAGCTTATTTTCTAAAAGAGAGATGGGTAAGAAACATGTAGAAAATATGATCAGAATGCTATAAAATTTCATGATGCAAGGATACGCACACGCTTCTTAGAATTGAGTTGACATATTTTTGCTGGACTGGAGCGGACTAGTTCTTTGGCCACTGGAATCTGCTTATTATTAGTAGGAGTTGGGTTTCTCTGTGCTGGAGCAGTATCTATAAAAACTGGAGTTGGTTTATTATCTCCTGGCATTTGGATCTTTTGCAAAGGTCTTGTTTGTAACACTTCATATTCTAACATAGTCGTCTTCCCCTTGCATGCCTTGTATAGAAGAATGGTGCTTTAATTATAAAACATGCGACAGCAAAGAGATGGAATAGGTACTGAGGAATAGAAAGGCATGACATATTGACATGTATTCCCTCCAAAAGGACAGACCCAGTGCATAGAAGCTCCCAAACAAGGTGGGGTATGGGGAGGGATTATAGGAACCTAGTCTTACCCCTGCAAAGTGCAATGCAGAGAGGCTGGTTCGAACCCAGGACCTCTTGGCACATGTATTCCCTCCATCCGGAAAAAAATGGATGGGTCTAGGCATATTTCAGTTCTAGATACATCCTTTTTTATCCATTTCGGCAACATGTAATCCGGACGGAGGGAGTATGGTGTAAGAGCTAGGGATACGACAGGACAACACAGCAAAAAAAACTAGTTGAGTGTAAAACTATATGCTAGCGGAATACGTACAGAAATAACTAAGGCAACATACACGTGTATGATTGGGAAAATAAGATGGCATTGCAACAGAGCACTAGAACAACACTTCAATGTAAAAAAACATGGTATGGCAGACAGATGAAGTACATACTGATGAATAACAATGCATAAGATATTCAGAAGCATGATGTCCAAATTAAGCAGATGGCATAGCGATAGAGTAGAATGACAGTACTTGAATTTGAAAACATGTTATCCTGAATGGAATAGGTACTGAAAAACAGGAAGGCATGACATATTTACATGGATGATCAGCATGCTAAGCACATGGCATTGCAATAGAGTAGACACACTCCAGGACATTATATGCATGTTGTACCCATATCACATGCCAAGTTAGAGCAAGGACCTTGTGGGGTGAAGAGGATTCATCATCTTTCTGCAAGTCTTCTGAAGAACTGCCTTTACATGTTCCATCATATTGGGTATCATTGACATCAAGTTTATTGGCCTTTACATTGCTCCGTGAGGTTCTTGTGGATATATCAGTGTGTGCAATTATATCTGACATGCATGGAAGATAACTAGTAGTTGGATTTATGTAAATGAGTGCCTGTAGGAGATGACATAAATAGTAGGACTGGGGTTAACTAGCAGCAACAGGTCTCATAAACTAAAGGGAGAACACAGATGAAAGCTACATAATATGTATCGTTTGTACTCGAGATTAACTAGATGGCACACAAAAGTATTAAAGAACAACATAGGTAATACTAGAAGTGGTATAATACTATAATCACCAGCCTGTGGGATAGCATTGGCTGATGGATGATAACTATGGAACAACGTTACCTAAAGAACAAGTATCTAAGCCGAACTATGGAACAACGTGAACTCCTGAACAAGACCCGTAAGAGATCAGCATGAATATACAGTGAAATGTGATGATCTATTTTTCGTGCTTAGATGAATAACAAGGTCATAAATGTTGCACACAAGTAAGATGAGGGTACAACCTATCTGGCTGCCATCCATAGGAGTGAGCATCATGTGCTAACTTGTCGATGGCCCTGCAGTTGTTGTGGCTGTCCATGTCGGGCACACGCATTCGATGCAGGGAACTGTTGAGTGGGGACTGTAGCTCCCTTCTGGTGTATGCTTCCCTTGTTGGAGCAGCTGCGGTGAGTCGGAAGACGGTGTGTTTGAAGATGCAGATAACACATAGTGTTAAGAACGACATATCTCTTTGATCCGAAGAAATACACTAAGAGATTAATAGCAAGGTACGAGAGTGGTAACACGTCTGTTGACTGAAGACTAAATTGGGGTCACACGATTTTATTTTATTTTGGTACTGTGCGATCTACGCCGGATGGCTTGATGGCCGTCTTGTGCCTCCAGGCTGACACTGTTAGGAATCTTCCCCGAAGAGCCGGCGACCAACGGCAGAGCAGCCTGCCTCCGCTGTTCGTGGCCCCGGCCAAAACCCCGCTCCCCGCCCTACCGCACTGCCGTGGTTGCACCGCCCCCGGGCCAATCCACAAAGACTCCCCGTCATCCAGATCCGGTGGTGGCAGTACCTTCAACCCACGCAATTCTAAAAGATAGCCATCTAAGCGCTGCTTCCGTGGCGAACTTGCGGCCCCGTACCCTTACCTTAGACACCAGCCAACCGGCCGCCTAGGAGCTCCGCCGCCTCGAGGGGTGCTGCTTCCCATTGGGAATCGATTGGCCCAGAATAAAAATTGAGACAACTGACGCCTAAATAAAGTGATTTCAGATGAGGGTGCGACCTATCTGGCAGCATGGTGAAGTAGGCAGGTGCAGCTGCCGAGTCGGTGAGGCCGGCGCGGTTGCGGTGGCCACCGGCGGCAGGGAAAGAGCGATGTCGCCATGGTCGACGGCTACGCAGAAGCAGCGCCAGGACTCTGGACAGATCCGAAGTTGGAGCCATTCCGGCGCCGTGAACAACGGAGGGGGTGAATCGGCTCCAGTACGGTTCACGCGGCCGTCGTCGAGGCAGCACCAGCAGCACAGAGTAAGAGGCACACGGCCCAGTGCACGACGGCAATTGGACAGCGTCTCCGGCATTAGGGAGGAGGGCGGCTGTGAATTTGGTGAGGTGGGGGGCGCCATGGAGGTGGGGCTGAGGTTTCACGGCTCCGGAGAAGGGAGCTTCCCGGGGAGAAGGTGATTTGGCGTCCACGAGGTATGAATGGGGGCGGGCCGGGGGGAATTGGGAGGGGAGTGGAACCATGTCTTACGGACGCATTTGTCTGAAATGTGAGGGGGAGTTACAGTTCTACCCTTGCCTATAGGCTTCTCGGCTTGGGTCTGTGTACTGAGGGTCGGGGATAGTAGAGTAACTTTGCTTCTCCCCAAATAGTGGGCGGGAGCGATTTCGGGCGAGGAGGGCGTGTTTTGAACTATAGTGGGCGCGAGCGATTTCGGGCGAGGAGATTGTGTTTTGAAATAGTGGGCGCAAGCTATTTCGGGCGAGGAGAGCGTGTTTTGCCGACCATGGTTTATGAATTATTTGGCACATGTCATTTCGGCCGAGGAGAAGGCGCGCTTGGAAGAAGTTACGAACCTACCCTCTATGTACAACGGGCCAATTGATGCGTGTCCCACATAGGACAGTAATTTCACGTCTCCCATTTATTTGCTCAGGCGAATTCCACCGAGCAGAGAGGATGTTTAACGGTTCATTCAAATTTTGGGAGAACGAGCATCCATGTCTACCTTACCAAGTCGATTCGAATCAAATTTTGAAATATTAGCTTGCCACTTCTTTTTTAGATGGAGAGATGATGCCCGGGAGTAATGTGTTTTTACATGCTCGTTGCTAGCGATTTACTATATGACAAATAGTTGACCCAATCAAAAACGCGAATCAAATCCAAAATGAAATATCTCGATTCAATGAACTAGCTCATTCAGTAGGTCAAAATAGTGAACTAAATCCAAAATTGAACACCTCAATCGAGTAGCATGTTGTACAGTATTATAGTACTCCATGAACATGTTGAAAGTCAAATAAATGAACTTGTTTGATATACGCATATATCTGTTCATGTGTGGATTGCAGACAACATGTTCTCCAATTTAAATATTTGAATGCAAGTTTATATCGAAACATGGTTTATATCAGTCTTTGATGCATAAAACGCGACCTTCCCCTCTCCCGGACTCCTGTTCTCTCTCTCACTCTCTTGCCGACAATCTTCAACTCTGTCGCACGCATCCGACACAAAAACCTTGTTGGTCCCTCTCCCTTTCTCTCTCTCTCTCTCTCTGTGTGTGTGTGTGGGGGGGGGGGGGGTCTTTCTAGTTCGCATTCATATATACACCATCTATAGGTCTCTCTCGCACACTATGTATGATACTCTAGCTAGTCCAAGCTAGATATCTTGGGTGCACTCATCGTATGCACACAAATTCCTTGGCTCTTTGCCCGTAACTCTCTCACGCACCACTATGTCGTCTCGGAGCTCTTCCCCCCTCTCTCAAACTCTCCATCCACCTGGGTCACACATACACATGCATATCTCACTCGCACTCGATAGGCCCATCTAAAACTCTATCTCTCTCCATCGTTCTCTCTCCATATCACATGCACACACACACACAATCTCATGCCCAGCTTGCCAAGTGTGATGGTCTCTCACTCAATTGTAGGCACACGCAGTCCCCCCTATATGTATATGACTAGCTAATCTTGGTCTCCATCACAAACATGTGCATGGTCTATCTCAATTTCTCTCGGGGCATCTTTCTATCGCGCACGCACTCCCTCGATCTCCCACCCATATAGTCCCCTCACGATCTCGAGGGGATCTCTCTATCACAAACACACCCTCTCTCCCTCCCCATGCGTCCATGCCATCCATGTGTCCCTCTCGACCATTTTTCCTTATTGGCCAGACCTCTATTGGACATGTGCTACAGGGGTGTCTCTCTCCGTTGCAAACAATCACACACTAGCTATCTTCATGTATCTCCTCGCCTCGCTTTTCCATCTCGGAGATGCATGCGTGATATGTTCGCATAAGAAACGAAAAAACACACACTCTCTCTAATTTATCGTTTGTTGTCACTTTCTCTTTCACACACATACTCTTTTTGCACACTTACTCATTCTCCTTCACACGCACTTGATCTGTCTCGACTGAGGCACTCACCTACGTCCATAGCACATAGATTTATTGAAAAGTCAAACATCACAAAGTTTGACCATGTACGTGGAGAAAAAGAATTACATCTAGTACGACAAACATATACCATTAGATTCACCATGAGATGTAGTTTTGTATGATGTATCTTTGGTATTGTAGATATAAATAACATTTGCGTAAACCTGATCAAAGTTTCCAAAGTTTGACTTCTAAAAAATTTACATGCACTGCATTATTGAGCGGATGGAATATCTCTTCTCCCCTCTCAGCTATCTGATGCACCACTCAGCCTTATCGTGGCTCCTCAATCTCTCTCAAACTTTATTGGTCAGTTTGGTTCGTGACCTGACCCTCATGCCTTGATGGTCGGTACTGCCTGGTGTGGACGTGAGATGTAAAATGTTTCTGCTTGGCCAGGCTTGTGGGGTGCTGAAGCGTTTGGTTCATGCCTGGGGCAGGCAAATCATCAACGTCCCATCAATCAATCCATGCATCAATTATTTAATGCTAATATCCATCCATGTTGCTGTTAGCCTCATGGCCGCACGACCAGGCACGGCCAGGCGTTCGAAATCGGTCGCTTGGGCCAGGCTACTTGCAGTGTCTGGAGTTCAGCCAGGCTAATTAAAGTGCAAGGGAACCAAGCCCAGGTGGGCTTTCTTTTTCATAGGGTAGCAACCAAACAAGCGTGCATGAAATCCAGCCACAACCCCAGGCCATGCAAAAGATGCTCATGACGCAAGCCAAACGGGCCTTATATCTCCCTGGTTCACACATACACATGTCTTGCTCGCGCTATACATATAGACCCATCCAACACTCTCCGCCCTTGTTCTCTCTCCATGACACGCACCACCTAAGTACCATAATCCCTCACTCCATCATAGGCTCTGTTTGGATCCATGGATTAGAGTTAGTTTGGGTTAGTTTGGAGTCAACTAACCCAAAAAGATCCAAACAGGAGGGTTAGTTTAGGTTAGATGCATCTAACCCATCCAAAAAAACTAACCCATCCAAGAGGTGCTTATTTGGGTTAGTTCTTCTCGGGACCACTAATAAACACTTTTTTCTCTCGCTCTCCCAGCAGCAGATCCCTCCCCACTTCCTCGAAGCTTCTCGTCCTCTCCCTCCCTCCCTCTCGCACCGCCCGTGAAGGTGCCTCGCCGTATCCGCGCTCCATCTAACCCTGCCATCCAAACACCTCTTTACTTAGAGTTAGTTCAGGGTTAGAATCTAACTCTAACCTCTAACTGAGTTAGAGTATCCAAACAGGGCCATAGGCGCAAGCACTCCCCCCTCCTAAGTATGATTATCTCTTACTAGCCATCAGGAACACACGTATTGTCTCCTTCCATCCATATGTCTATATCGATATCTCTCGGGGCATCTTCTATCGCGCACACACCTTGTCACTCGATCTCCCACCCATGTAATCCCATCACGATCTCCAAGGGATCTCTCTATGACAAGCATACACTCTCTCCTCCCCATGTCTGCATTTTCTCCGTACGTCTCTCTCGACCTCTCTCCCTTGTTTGTCAGACCCCTCTTGGCCACGTGCTAGGGGTCTTCCTCTCTCGGTTCCAAACATTCACACACTATCTCCTCACCTTGCCTCCGTTATCGAAGATGCATGTGTGATATGTTTTCATAAGACACACACGCTTTTTCTCCACTTTTATCGTGTGTTGTCCATGTCTATTTCACACACGCACACACACTTTTTTCACTCTCTCTTTCTCTCTCTCTCTCTCTCTCTCTCTCTCTCGTCAGGGACTTTGTCACGTCCATAAGCATATGGATGTTTGGAAAGGTCAAACCTCAGAAAAGTTTGACTAGGTATATGTGGAGAAAAACATTTACATCTGGAACGATCATTAGATTCATCACCACATGTACTTACTTCATACTATCATTTATCTTTGGTATTGCAGATATAAGTAATTTATTTATAAACTTGGTCAAAGTTTCAAAAGTTTGACTTAAAAAAAAGTTGTAACTACATTATCGAACGGAGGGAGTAGCTCTTTCTCTCTCTCTGCTATCTCTCACGGGCCTCCCCTCTCACTCGAACTCTCTATACCGACGGATTATACGCTCACTGTGTCAGCATATAGCTCTATATATTGTTTAGTTGACCGGTCAACCAATCCACATGCTGTGTTGTCAGCTCGTGTTCTGTATCTTGGTGTGCTGGCCCATGTGGCAGTGGGTGAAAATAAGTACACTAGAGGCCCATCTGACACGCGGTGAAGGAAACAAAGTTGAAACCACTCGGGGTAGCACCCCGCACGCTAGTAAATTGAGGGCGCATTGAGGACAAACTTCTTGCGTGCGAAGGACGCACTCGCGCACAATTCACCACTGCGCGGCGGCATGCACAGAAGGACGCACTCGCGCACACCCAGCACACAACACACACCAACACACGTGTACACCAGCGTCGCCGCCGGTTGAGATGGACGGCGAGGCAGCCAACAAGCGGAGGCCGCTCGAGCCAAAACTGCATCCGGAGAGCCTGGACTTCATCAACAGCCTCCCCGACGAGATGCTGCTCGTCATCATCGGCCTCCTCCCCACCAAATCTGCCGTGCGAACCGCCCTACTCTCCCGGTGGTGGTTCCCCCTCTGGCGCTGCGTCCCCCTCAACCTCACCGTCGACAGCTGCCTCTGCGACGGGGATTGCAAACGCATGGCCAAAGTCTCCAAGATCCTTTCATCGCACCCTGGGCCAGCCAGACGCCTTGACATCCACATGTTTAGTACGAACTGCAAGGTCCAACCCAAGTTCGACGAGTGGTTCTTATCCCCCGCCCTAGATCAGCTCGAGGAGCTCAACTTTGAAGCTGGACGATGTCGCTCTCTGCCGCCGTCCGCGCTCCGCCTCACGCCAATGCTGCGCCGCGCCAGCTTCAGCTCCTGCTATCTTCCCCAGATTAATGCCGCGCCCGCCCTTCTTCTCCCTCAACTCAAGCAGCTCGACCTCTTTGACGTTGTCATCTCGAAGAAGGCTATGGAGCACCTGCTCCGCAGCTGTACTGTGCTCGAGTACCTTCGTCTTGAGAAGGTCCACGGGTTCATTAGCCTCCACATCGCCTCGACGAATCTCCGATGGATTTATGTGTCTTGCTAGCCCCACAACAAGACATCAATTGGGAAGAGATCACTCCAGCTGTTCCACGTTATGGTCATTGAGAATGTGCCTTTCCGTGAGAGATTGCTTGCATCGGATCTAGAAGGTCGAACAAAAATCAAGGTCATTGACGCGCCGAAATTAACAGCATTGGTGTACTCGTCTGCCAAATTCTCCGAACTCTTTACTGGATCCATAATCGTTCAGGTACAACACTCATCTTCTTCTCCATCTTATTGAAATTCACATTTTTAAATTTCTTCTTGATGTATTTACGACCGTCTTCCAGAAAATGATTCCCACAAGCTTGACCCAGTCCATGCGCACAGTGAAGATCTTAGCACTAAAATCTATCGGCCCCAATCTGGATCAAGTTGTTGGATTCCTTACATGCTTTCCATGCAAGGAGAAGCTACTCATTAAGGTGAAACTTCTTTCCTATTAGTAAACGGTAATCACAACGTAGCTCAACTTTTTCGTAATTTTCCCAAATTACGATGACAAGTGTAGTGTTCAAAACTACATCTATGCACTGCATTGAAAGAAATGTTTTTAGTATTTTTTCTCATGTGATCACCTGCATCATTTTTATGCTGTACTACTATAGTAGCCTAGGCTAGTCATAGTGGAAAGTAACTTAGACTACTCTAGAAACTCTATGGTTACCCTAAGGGCAAGTACTACCTCCGTCCTGGTTTACTCTTCCAATTTTGTAGTATCAAAATTTGACCATAGATTTAACTGACAAAATGTTAATGCATGTCACTAAGAACTATATAGTTGGATTCATATTTGAACATAATTTCAAATGGTGTAATTTTTAGTGACATGCATTGGCATTTTCTTAGGTAAATCTATGGTCAAAATTTTATACTAAATACGAGGTAGTATTCCCTCCGTCCCAAAATTCTTGTCTTACATTTGTTTAGATACGGATGTATCTAACACTAAAATGTAACTAGATACATCCATATTTAGACAAATTTAAGACAAGAATTTTGGGACGGAGGGAGTACAAAAGTGGGCTATGTAGGCCAAAACATGTGCCAAATTCACTTGTGATGTATTTGGCATCGATGCCCCTCCATTGCTCACCTGGTGCCCCAATCTGGATCACCTACTTTGCTCCGGTGCCAAATTAACTCACTCAATGAAAAAACACTGCGTGGGAGAGAGAGAGAGAGGACTGAGGCAATAAAAAAACACTTGTTTGGGAGAGTGAGAGGCTGGTGTAGTTGGTTTGATTGATTTGTTTATACATGTGGGTCTGTGTGCACATCGGTGCCAACTCTCTCACATCGCGAGAGTGGTGCCAAAATCTTTTGATTTGACATCGATGCATATTATGTGGCATACTTTTGTGAAATATGGCATCGGCCACATAGTGGAAGGCAACAAATGCCCAAGCTCTTCACATGCTCCTAGTTAAATGAGAGGAAACAGAAAGAGAGAGAGAGAGAGAGAGAGGGAGAGAGAGAGAGTGAAAAAATATCACTAGCCAGTCAACCCTATCGTATGAGCGAATGATATTGGTACCTCTTGATGACACGACAATCTTATGGAGCCAACTGCTATAATATGTTCTCTTCTTTTGCTGATAAAAAAAGACCCGAAAGTGAAAAATGTGCTGCACTATAACAATTTCATCGAATGCCTTGATCTCCATCTTACAGAAATTTATTTGATCGACTACCGAGGCAGCACATCTGAGATTAAATTGGCCAGGTTCTTTATTCTGGAGGCAAGTGTGCTCAAGGTAATGAGGTTTGGCGTTCTCTGGCGCAACACTGAATGGCGTGCTGATCACCGCAAGCGTCTAAGCCTAAATGACAAAGTCTCTGCAGAAGCTGAATTTGTTTTTGAAACATCAAGTGGCCAGAGACTCGAAAACTTATTTGCCCATTAGTGACTTGTCAGGGCGGTGGATTTTAGTTTGTACGATAACGCTGCATCCACCTAAAGTAACGAAAGTTCTTACGTGAACTTCCTAGTAATTCCCTCTTCCTAGGTGCAGCATTACTCCTAACATTTGTAATACCAGTTTGAAACTTGTAATATTGCCGTGTCCTATTCCTGCGTTTTCAAAATCCTGCGAATCAAACAGGTCCTGAATTGGTGATGATGTTGTGCCTCCCATCTTTCACCAATAGCCGTTGGATCTAGATCTGACGCATACAAACAAAGCTTCTCCATTTTTGCAAAAAGATACCCGCACTCGTTCCCTATTTACAAACAACTCCTTGTCTCTCACAATCAGCCTTATCTCCTCCCCACCACATCTAGAAGGCCGTGGAAAAATCTGGCACGATGGCCGCTGCCGGAGCCGTCCACCCCCAATCTTGGTGTTCCATGCAATGCACGAGCATCTACGCACGGGAAATTATGTCGAACAGGGCTAGTTGTAAGCAGGCTAGCTCTACAGCCATGACGGTGAGGCTGACTATGGTATGCCGAACACGGCGCCTATACTCAGGTGTCATCTCCGGCGCAGGGTCTTGTCACTTCACTGTGAGGAGCAGCACGTAATAATTTGACCAACGGGTAGTATAGTGCTAGTACTCCTAGGAGTACTACATTGGTAGTACTACTACTAGTACTAGTAGCACCACCGTCTGGATTTAGGAGTACTACCACGTCCATCTGGATTTTAGTATTTGACTAGCAATATCTAGTAATGCATGTCACAAAAAATGTACTACTCCCTCTGTAAATAAATACATGGTGTTTTATTCCTATCGGCGAGAGAACTTAATGTTTTCTTGCTATTTACTACCTCCGTCCTGGTTTATTAGTCCCCTTTGTAATTTGTGCTAAACTTTGACCAAAGATTGAACTGACAAAATGTTCATGCATGTCAACAAAAATTATATCGTTGGATTCGTATTTGTACGTACTTTGTAATGATATGATTTTTATTGACATGCATGAACATTCTGTTAGTTAAATTTATGGTCAAAATTTGGCACAGATTACAATGAGGACCAATAAACTAGGACGGAGGTAGTAGAGTCTTAATAGGATTACATGCAATGAACTAAACACTGCATGTCATGTTTGGTAGTCTCAAGTCATTGAAAGCATGCACGACCCACATCTCTCATTGGTTGATATGTCATGAAATAAGAAACAAGGAGGAAGTTAATGCACCGTGCCTAAGTGTTTTGGGATTATTTGGTTTTCGTAATGTGACTTACACAACATTTTTGTTTACATGCATTAACATTTTATTAGTTAAATTAAATGTCAAAACTTGGCGCAAAATGCAAAGGGGACCAATAAACCAGTAAACATCAAACTTCTCTCGTTTGGCCCCAACTAGGGGTCCGGTGAGATGACTATACTGCACCAGCACGGAGGGGGGCGCAGCTTCATTGACTTACGACAACTACCTTTGGGTGAATAGCACGTGGACCCAGGGGGTGGCTGGCCCACCTATCATACAGCCAAAGGCAGGTGCAGTAGAGGGCCGAGGAGTAGTACGAAATCCTACGCACCTACGCACGCTAACCAAGGGCAAGAGTGATCACTCGAATCGCAAGATCAGTTGACTACTACTACCTCCGTCCTGGTTTACTAGTCTCCTTTGTAATTTGTGCTAAATTTTGACCAAAGATTTAACTAACAAAATGTTGATGCATGTCAACAAAAATTATAGTTTTGGATTCGTATTTGAACATAGTTTTCAGTGATATAATTTTTAGTAACATGCGTAAACATTTTGTTAGTTAAATCTGTGGTCAAAATTTGACATGGATTACAATGGGGACCAATAAACCAGGACGGAGGTAGTAGAAGCTAAGCTAGACCCATGGAGGCGATGAGCGCAAGCATCAGTTGGCTGTGCCAGATGGCCCACGACGCCGGCCTGCGGCCCGGCAACGAGGAACGTCTCCAGGTAGTATTGCTTGAGGCCGTCAGGGCGAGGGGCCGCTTGGACGACAACTTCGTCTCCTTGTTCGACGAGGTCCTTGTCGGTTTCCTCGACAAGTTCGCCGTCGTCAAGAAGCTCGCGGACGACTTTGACGTAAGCCTCCAACTGACGCGCCCAGGCTCTGCGATGCCCACCACCCTTAACGGCCACTATGGTGACAACTTCTTCGACGCACTGGTGGCCCTGCGATTGGCCGCCGTCGTGCCGGAGAATGTCCACGTCGACGTCGCGCTCGCCGCGCAGCGCCTGGCGCAACAAGACTCCATTGCCATAATCACCCACGTCTACGTGCATGCAAGAGGAGGACGATAGGATGCTGGCCTTCTTGGACCGCAGGGCAACCTTGGATGGCACTGTTCAGAAGCATGTTGAGCTCGCCGCCAACGCCGCTGCTCCTCACATGTCAGTTGGTGACCCGGTGCACTAGGGCGTGAGGATGTCGTTGATGGATCCGTATGTATTTTTATCTTTCCGTCAAATCCATGTAGTAGTATATGATACTACAGTAATTATCTTACCTTTCGCATCAACTTCATAATTTTCGTACGTACTCCATGCATGAACGGCGCCAGAACCAAACTTCTCATTACTCTAGACAAAATCGTTATTTTCTATCTATCGATCGCGCCATGGAGCAGAACCAAATTTTACAAGTTACGAGTTCAAAAGGAAAAGCTTGCCGTGTTCGCGTCGCACCCCCACACGGTTGGTCCGGCATGCCGTTCAAGCGGGAATGCGTGCGGTGTTGCATTTTCACTTACAAGTGGGACCGTAGTTGAGCAAACCGACTATCGGCAAACCCCCACCCCGCCCACCGCGCGATGGCTGAGAAAACAGGAGGGAGAAGAGATGGATGTAGCACGAACTCCAAGAAAATTGGTGTCGGATGGGACTCGTGTGGGTGGCGTGTGCCGTACTGCTAGACATGAATGCTAGTTATGGCCCATGCCACCCCACTATATTGAGCCTATATCGAGGTACAATACGTAGAACAAATTTCCTGCAGTCCGTGCTCAGCACTCCTCTAACTCTCTTCTCAGCCAGCCAGCGGACGTGCGAAGCCCATCGTCTGTTTGCTCACATGCGGTCCCACATGTTAGTGAAAACGTAAGCGGACCCACTGAACTTGCACATCTTTCACCTCGACGTGCTGGTGATGAAAAACAAATCCAAGAAAGATCTTCGGTGGCCGCTTTTGGAGTTACTCAAGAGTAGTAATATTCTATTTACAGTTTAACCCAAGATGCACATCTCGTGGCTTCAACTACCACTCTATTTTCTTTCATGACACGACCTGGATGCTAGATGTCCTATGTGTCGGCAAAAGGAGGAAGAACCCGACCAAATCTTCGGTTGTGCTCTCGGATTAGACTAGTTGTGCTTACTTAATTTTTTTATTGTGTACTCCCTCCGTTCCAAAATACTTGACTTCCATTTGTCGAAAAATGGATGTACCTATATACTAAAACATGTCTAGATACATATATATTTTGACAAATAGAAGGCATGTATTGTGCAACGGAGGGAGTAGAATGGATGCAAGTTTTTGTATTGGGAAGAAGAGTACATCCATATATTGATAGAGCGCAATTTAGTAGATGTTCTATCACTTTTAGCTAGCACAGAGGCTATAGATGAGATTAATGCACTTGTTGATACTCCTACTTGGTATGCGTGTTGCTGCTTAGACGCAGAGAAAAACAGACCAGAGGGAGTGCTAGAATAGAGGCTAGACATGAGACTAGATGGGAGGAAGCAACGTCTACTTCTTTACACTCGAAGAAGAAAGAAGCACGAAAGATCGAGCCTCCATAGATCAATAATGAATGCATCGAGAAGGCACTAATCCAACTTACAGGAGTAGTAAAATGTATTCTTTTGGTTCTTGTTTTCTTTGGTCTTGCTTTTCTAGTCAAAATTATCATTGGAGTTCATGCAAAACGGAGGTCCGTTTGGGGTCGTGCGTTGCAGTTGGCCTTACAAGTGGGACCGCAGTTCAGGAAACCGACTATCGGCAAACCCCCACCTCGCCCGCCGCGCGATGGCTAAGTTAGAGAAACGATGAGGTTGAAGAGATTGCTCTAGCACGGACTCCAAGAAATATGGTGTCAGATGGAAGTCGTGCTGGTGGCGTGTGCCATACTCCTGGACGTGAATGCTTGTTCTGGCCCATGCCACCCTACTACTCCTACTAATTACTAGTATATAGTACTACCAGTATCGAGGATTCGAGGTGCTGGTTACGTAGTACAGTATGGCTACAGTAAAAACACCCGCACGATGCGCGAAGCATGTGAAGCTAGTACAAATAGTGTACTACTATTGTTGATTGGCCTCATCCGATAACCTGTTGCAATGCACGTACAATTATGTATTCAGACAATATTTTTTTTTGCCTCGTCGCACCACTCACTCACAGAAGCAACTCGAAAGCCATTCATAAATTTAGTAAGTTTATCACAGGCATATCATTTTATTACATACAACATGTCATCAACCCACATCGACAACGAGGATACATTATAAATACTAAAGTTTTCACCACACAACAAATAACAAGCAATGAAATGAACTTCAACTCAACCATTCCTCGGCGTTAGAAACGCTTGCTTTGAACCACAAGTGATTCTCTGGGACATGCCATCCATTGTCGATTTGGAGACCAATGCAGGATTGATCATCCAGGCTGAAGCGGCGTACTATATCAGTACCAGGGTAGGGAACCACCCAAATGTCCGAGGTATAGACACAGTTGCTTCTCATAAATGGTAGTAACGTTGTGTCAACAGCAGTTGGATCGCCTTTCACCATCATTGGATAGTTTTGTCCAAGGAAGAGCGAGTTTTCTCCAAGACTATCAATTCTGTACCAGGGAGAAGGAGTTGGCGCTAGCACACTAGTATCCTTCCCGAATACCATGCAACGGGTGTTGGAATAGGTCCGGAGAGTGCGACCATGGGATACTACACCTGCTTCCTTAGCAGTAACATCATCAGTGGGCTGTATACACACGAGAAGAGGTGATCCATCGGAATTAGTTGCCAGGCGCCAAATAGTATATGGGCGCTGCTCGTCCTCATGCTCGTGATCATCACCATCATCATCTCCCCCTTGGTTATAAAAATCTTCAAGTATAGGTGGTGGAATGTTCACAGGACCTTGGAAACACAAGAAGAAGGTTAATTAGTAAGGCTGGCCATAGTGGGGGTAACATAAGTAGTATCATGCACTTGGGACTCGCAAACATGCTTATGTGGCAGGGAATTAAGAAAGAGAGAGATGGTTATAGTAACATAGGTAGATACCGTAACATAATAAATGTGATGCTACTATGTGTCATGCATGGCAATAAATGAGACCACCTATGATACTAATCTAAGATACTATGCACTATAGAGGTAGTAACATAAACTAGTAACATATGCATGTCACTAGTCTAAGTTACTCCCCACTATGACCAGCCTAAAGGGAAACTTGCTAACCCGCATGCATGTGGATGAAACAATTATAATTACGGTGGAAGACAAACGTACCGAAACAATGAGGATGCCATGCAAAAACAGTGCCACGAGTGGTGGTAGCAAACACAAGGCCCTCGTATTGAATTGCATCACAGTACTCATCCGTGTACAGAAACTGATTTTTGAGCAATATCCATCCAGTCAAACCACTGACGACGGCAACAAGCTTGTCAAAGATAGCAACAACTTCATAGTTGCTGTAATTCCAAGAGCGGTTGGGGACTTGAGAAATTGTTATCTTTCGTAGAAGTCAGTCACCATGATTGTATTTGAACGTGCGTACAATACCGGTGTGCTCAACCTCTAGGCAGTCTGCTGAGATTTTTGGAAGGGGAACCCGGTCACGAGTGTACACATTCACAAGTTCCCACTCGCAGTTGGACCCAATGTAAACAACCCAATCTCCATTTGCGCCTGCCCAAGCCTTGCCCTCAAGCGATGGCATCTTAACATCATACGTATCATTATCAAGCGGTATCAACTTGCACAGGGCGAGGCCTCCGTCGTGACGGCGCCAGTCATCAAGGTCACGACAAAGAAGACAGGGGAGATCAAACCGCTCCTTGACTCTTGGGTTCTTTGTAATGATTTTATTAGTTGAGTCGAGAATGGGCTTGAACGAACCTGCCATGCTAGCCGAGGTGATGACGTCGCACCGATCAATGAGTTCCTCCACCATGTCATCTTTCAGATCGGGGCAAGAATAACGGGGTCGTTTCCGTCCTGTTCCCTCCATGGAGAAGACGATCGAACAATGGCAGAAGAAAGGGTGAAGGGATGAAGGAAAATGGAGGAGGGAGAGGAAGAGCGTGCGACAGCAGTTTCAAATCGAGAGGGAAAGGCGAAGAGTCAGTGGACGGTTGCCAGTTTTCCACGGTTCACGAAGGGGCGCCCCGGCCTACACGTCGGTTCGGAAATACTCCTACTACTCGCCGTCGTATCACTGATATGTGGAACGGGACCACATGTCAACGAAACATGGTGTGTAATTTCTCGTGCAAAAGGCGATCTGGCCGCGTTGGCCTGAGGTGCCGCATTAGTTATCGGCCTTTATTTTTTTAATGGCGTGCCGTTCAATTTTGAAGCACGACTAACTGGTACTGTACGCAGAGAAAATATAGACTACTCTACCACTACTCCACCTCCAATACTAGTAGTATAAAGAAGATATATAGGCTGGAGCTTCAGCGCTTTCTTGCCAAGGGCTGCCCACTTGCTCCTCACACTACCACCCTCTCTCCAGATCTAAAAAGACGACCCCTCTCTCCTCCTCACCGGTGGTCACAGATCCGCTGGGGAAGAAAAGGACGTGCAGCGTTGACGCACTCGTCATCGGCGAGCGAGGTCACGCACTGACGACAAGGCCGTCCTCTCAGACCTAGCACCCGCGCGGGATCGCTGCCGTAGTGTGTGCAGAGGACGACGACCACGAGCGAAACCACTTCCCGCCGACCCTCAGGTATGCTACCTCTTTTCAAACCATACCCTTGTTCTATTGCCCCATCTGGCACGTCGTTGCATGTGGATCTTTTTCCACTCCACCATCTTCCCAATTTGCTATCCTCTGCTCTGCTGGCCACGCAGACGAAAACAATAATTCGCACTATTAAAGGAAACCCTACTTCATGCAGACTAATGCATGTCTGGGTTGAATAAGGAAAGGAAGGGAGACTGTACTGTCCAAGAGAGTAGGCATTGAACCCGCATCTAGGTTGAAAAGGGGAAATCAGTAGCTAAGGAACGAGTCTCGTGTCTCTTGGTTGAAGAAGGGTAGAAAGGCATGACAACGCAATAGAGAATGACCAGGTCGATCGGTTTGTTGTCCTCACATAGGAAAAAGGTGGCGAAAGAGAACAAAAATGGGACGTAATCCACATATGCTGCCTGGATATTTGTTGCTCTAGGCAACCATACCTCCCTCACCACTCTGCGTCCGTGGAGGTACATCGTACTGGTGCGCCCACTGTCCGAATGGGCCTCCCATGCCCTAATTGCCACTTTTTTTGCTGTTAGTATAACGCCAACAGTCAAGCCAAGCAATGCTACTGCTAAAGTGATGCCACATTTAACTAATGCCGCTCTCAGTCTAATGCCACAGATAAATTTAAGCAGTGCCATTTAATGTCACTGGATCATTTCAGGGTTAGCTGTTGATTGTGGATGTATTAAAGATTTTTTAGCTAAGGCATTCTAATGCTGTTGCACAGCCAGTATACCAACGATGAAACTTGTTACTACCTTCCGATTTTTGCACTGTTAATGCTTATAGATTACATACCTCACTTTCATGAGATAAGTTAATTTTTTGTACAGTGTCACCAAAATGCCAAGGCGCTGATGTCATTTTATTTTGGTTAAACTGCATAGACAATTATGAAGACAAGAGAAAGGTCAAGAGTGGGCACCTCCTCCTCCGGCTGTTTTCTTGATTCATTCGATCAAGTTTTTATGTTTGATCGATTATCAAGATTGGGATAGCAATTTTTAAGGTCCCCCCGAGTTCGAAATGATATTTACCTTGGAGGTACATGGTTTCCAAATTTTTATACTGTCATTAGTTAATAATGCTAGTTACCTTCAGACTTCTGTATTTGGTTTAATGCTCATGCACAGCTAGTATACCAATGCTGAAACTTGTTACCTTTACATTTTGTATTGTTAATTCTTATAGAAACCTTCCAGTGCTAGAGTTTATTGAAATCTGTTCAGTAAAACCATTGTACTGTACCCTGTAATAAACTAACTACTCTACTGTTGCACTAGCCACTGGATTAGTGTATATTTGTAGTATTCGAATGGTGTTGCATTAGTGTATGGACATAAATAAAGTGTGGCAAGCTTTCCCAGATATGTGCTCAAGAAAACTACTACCTGTTTTTCTAAACTAGACGTTTGGGTACTTTAAATTGAACCGCGAAAACGTCTTATATTAAGGAACAGAGGGTGTAGAGTTCACTCAAATTATCCCAGTAAAGCTAGTCACACCTTTGTTAAAATTAATGTTCATTATGTTATCGGAGGAGGTCTGTATGTTTGTCTTTAATGCCTATCTACTACATACCCGACATCATGATGTAATGTTAAGTCATTTCCTTTTGTACAGTGTAACTAAATTGTCAAGGCGGTGATGGCATTTTATTTTAGTAGAACTGCACAAAATTTGCTTAAAAGAAGAGGAAAGGTCAGGAATGGCTCAATTTTTGAGAAAAACACTATGTATGCCTTCCTGACATCAGCCTCTGTTGCTTTATTTATTCCTTCAAATAGGTGGTTAGAAACAGTCTTGCTACCTTTTCCCATTAAGAAATTGGAATGCTTATATTTGTGAGTCTATGCTTCAACTAGTGCCACTTTTATAGTAATCACACTTTCAATATCTATGCAAACAGGGATGCTCGATTTTAGTGGAGCTGCACAAAAAGTCCAACTGGTTCAACATTAGGAGCATGTTTTTTCCAAACCTTTATATCCAGTTGGTGGCACTATGAGCTGTTCATTACGAAGGTACATGGTTTGCTACTATCTTGCTACTCTTTTTGTACTGTCATTAGATAGTAATACTAGTGGTTTGCATGTGAATTTATTGGCAGGGTGGACCTACATTGGAGGTGCAGGACATGATTCAATGATTGGATGCTCAATTTCGGTTGTATCGATTTCACCTCTTTCATCACTACGAACATGGTGTGGTATATGTTTACTAGCTGCTTGATATTTGTGCAGACAGAGATGTCTGCCCTTTGCTATTTGGCAAACAAACAATGTGTCCGCAATTTTGGTTGAACTGCACAAGAGAATAGTATAGTCACTGCATGCAGTGCCATTTGAAAATAGACACAAAGATTGGATAGTCACTTCATGGACTGCAGAAAAGTAGTACTGTACTATTTACTGGCCAACACTTGGTGCTTCATTGCTTTGGTCTGATTATACAATGGGCATCATTTTCCCTAAGTTAAAGTTTGTACTCCAAAAATAGTCTCGCGGTGTGATCGAGAGAAGACCAAATCATATTGCAGTGGATGTTCCTCCATCATGTGTGGTTCATTCTCATGGTTCCAGCTGTTGGTGAAACCACTTACGTTTGCAAGAGGAATTGTAGACTTCACAAACAAATTTTTCTTTCAGTCTGTACTGAATGTTGGCCAAGAGAAGCATCCATGTTAGTAGGAAGAACAGATGTTTTTTCTAGATCTTTGCTTTTGGAGCTACATATTTGTATATGATCTGTGAATCATTGAGATGCATTAACATGTTGATCTTATGTATGGGAATCGTACTAGTTAGTTTTAGTTGCGACGCAAGATCCGAAGTGGCTGATCTTTGCTTTTGGAGCTACATATTTGTATATGATCTGTGAATCATTGAGATGCATTAACAGTTACTTATTTCTGTTCGCTCAGTGTTTACAAGTTACTGATCGATCACTAGCTAGCCTACAAATGCGCTCCTGGCAGTTTTATTTGCGACGCAAGATGCGAAGTGGCAGTTTTTTGAATAAAAATGCCTACCTCTGAAGAAACTGACAAGCTACACTATCGATCCTACACGGATAAAAATGCCTACCTCTGAAGAAACTGACAAGCTACACTATCGATCCTACACGGATAAATAGCATATCACGCACATACTACCTCCTTTCCGGTTTGCAGGGCTCAATTCAAGAAACGACCTACTCGATCCTACACGAATAAATAGCGGATCACGCATGTACTAGTACCTCCTTTCCGGTTTGTAGGGCTTAATTCAAACCTCTCACCAAACAAGGTACTCCCTCCGTCCGGGTTTATTAGTCCCGTGAGCAAAGCAGCAAGACCAAGGCATGGCAATAATTAACGGCATGCAGAAGTTTAAGCCTAATTAATTCCAGCGATTTAAGTGGCTACATGCGTGCCCTCGGCTGTGACTCGTTGCATGCTGCTTCGCGTACTGCCTGCGAGCGATTCTGAGTGCCTGCATGCAGCCGACCGTAATTAAGGCAGCTAACTGATGCAAAAAAAGATACGCTTTAATTGTTGCGGGCTTTTTAAATCCGTGGAATCATTATTGACAAGGAGGGAGATGATTCGAGTGCACTCATTTGGCCGCCATGCCGGCGTGCGACCCAGACGGGACAGGACGACATTATGCACTGAATTCCAATGACCGTCGCGCTACCTCCCCCCTATAAGTACTGTTTCCCGGCCTTCTCCAGTGCCACCGTGACCCAACTTGCCATATCCTCATAAGCCCTCACCGGCCCGATGTCGCTTGCCACGTCCGCCATGCCTCCGCCCGTCTGCGGTAGGCGACGCCGGAGGCGGTCACCGCCGGAACTAGTGCTCGGTTTTTCACTAGAAGGTAGACGGAGGGAGGAGGCATTCTATTTGTCTTTAGATGGCAATGCGCAGCTCGAGGAGTTGTTGGAGCGCGACTGCATGGCGGAGGAGCAGGAGTTGTTAGAGCGCAACCGCCTGGCGGAGGAGCAGCGTATCGCCAATTTGTGCCGCCAACGGGACATGGAGCAGCAGTGCATCGACTCTCTGAGTCGCGAGCAGAGCTCCCGCAACTGGGCCGACTACATGGAGGCCGGTGCCCGGCAAATAGACGAGGAGGCTGTCGGGCATGCACGCGTTCGCGACGCCAATTTTTACTACCAGCTCGTCAAGTGGGTTTCCCGCTTGGAAGCCGAAGCTTCGGTGGACCATGCCGGCATGGAAAGGGCCAACGCGTGCGAGCAACGCGCCCTATCGCACCTCTGGCAAGTCCGAGGCGAGGCGCAGGACGCCGGTGCCGGCGTTTAGCGTGTACCGCCGGCATCGTCTAGTTAGCTAAGAGTAAGTTAGTACTTGTCTAGTGGGGTTAACTTGGCTATGATGGTTGTCAACGTGGAAGTTCAGTGCTCTATATGTGGATCAGACGTGTTACTTTGCTCTGAATGTTGAACTTTCCGTTTGAACGTATGGAATGGGCTGTTATTTTTTTAAATGGGTTGTATTTGTCCTCCACGGGTTTAGAGGCTGACTTGTGGGCCTAGCAAGTTGACGCGTACATAATCAGGAGATGATTGTACGTGGAGAGGATGACGGCAGGGACCCGCCAAGGTCATGGCAGTACGCAAGCAAGTGCCTCCTTATTTCAAGCCAATAAAAAAATGGCTCCTCCTAGTGGATTTCTGACATCTGGGTCCCATGCCATTGTCAACGTAGTCAATAAACGAGAGAATTGCACAACAAGCGGCTGACACCAGGGACCCAGCAGCTCACCTAGTTATTTTTGTTTTGGGTTAATTTGATAAATGCCTCCGAGAAAGGCCACTGCAATTTCCAAACTTTGAAAAATGCCATTTCATGCCATTTCTAGTGGCATTTTTTGAAGTCTGGAGTGGCGTTTTTCAAAGTTTGCAAACTGCAGTGGCGTTTTTTCAAAGTTTGCAAAAATTGTAGTGGCATTTTTCAAAGTTTGGAAATTGCAGTGGCATTTTTATGAATCGCCATAATTGGAGTGGCATTTATCTAATTTGTTTTTGAGACGGAAGCAGGGTGTCAACTGGGCTGTGCGGGACACTCTGGCCTGTCTAGACAACCTTTTCTTTTATGTTTACCACAGACCAGCCCAGTAGTTTTTTTCTTTTTGAAAATGGCTAGCCCAGTTTTTTTGTGATTTGTCAAGTAAGTCACTTTATTAGGCCTGTTGGGCTAGACGAGGAGAGCTTCATTCGGTTGGCCGAGAAAATAGCCTATCAGTAATGAGAAATGGGTTGTACATTTTTAAAACACATCAAACCGACAATTAGTTTCAAATATCTTTTTTTCATTTCGAGATTTTAAATTGCATTGATTTTTATGCGTGGACAATTTATTGGATTTTATATTTATATACATTTATTTTTAAAATCAGTCTGAATGTGACTCGAAATTTCGGGATTAAAAATAGTTCAGACCACACCGACATATGCAAAATTTCGTATAATCTTTTAACCGTGGCCACAATATGGGCTGTAATGCTAACAAAAAGTATATGGGCTCCAAAAAAACCCATAAGAATTAGCAAATGGGCTGTAAACTATTTGAAATAATGGCAGATTGGCTGTATGCTGTTTTCCACAGATTTGAGGCTTTCCACAGATGGCCTGTATACTGTTGGATGTCCATCCAACGGCCGTCGTGCTTCTTCAATCTCCGCTCTTCCTGCTCCAGTCGCTCAAAGAAGCGCCGGAGGGACTGCCTGCTCCCTCCTCCCCGCAGCCGGCTGTGCTGCCGCGCAGGCCTCACCGCCCCACCGTACTCCCGTCGCTGGCCTAGCTATCCCTCTACTCACCCTCAGTCCCACACATGCTGTTATTCTCCGGCGACGGCAGACGAACCAGTTAGGGCTGGACCAACAGCTCTTAGCTCGTGAGCTTAATGAGCGCTCGATAGTTCGGCTCGTTAAGCTTGGAGCTCGCTTCTTAATGAGTAGAGCCAATCATTGATTTCAGCTTGTTAAGCTTAATGAGCTTAACGAACGAGCTAACGAGTTTGATGAGTAGCTCGTTAAGCTCGTTAGTAACAACATAACGCATATTTTCATATTACGTGACAAATTTTTTGTAGCACCTCAGCCCATCAATTCAATCTAATTGACATATGAGGCAACAAACTAGTGCAATTTTTTTGTAGTCACCATATTTCATCTTGAAAACCACACCGACACATTCATCTTGTATATCATAACACATTATAATCTATTAACGAGCGCTCACGAGCTTGACGAGCTTCAAACGAGCCGAGCCGAGCTAGATTTTCTGCTCGTTAATCTTAACGAGCTTAACGAGCCGAGCCTTAATGAGCACGAGCTTAACGAGCCGAGCTGCTCGTTAGTCCACCCCTAGAACCAGTAAACCCTTGTACTCCTCCGCGTGGGAAATAACTGCCGAGTATTCCCTGGCTCCGTGTCGTTGCCTTCCTAGGCCTCGCTGTCGTCCACTGCCCTGGTGCTCTCGGTGCGGCATGGTCAACGTGGTCAATGAACGACATCCATCGGAAGTGGACAGTACGTGGAGAGGCTGACAACTGGGTCCACGGCTGCATGCAAAGAAATGCCTCCTTATTACGCGCAAAATAATGATTCCTCCACCTAACATCTGGGACCCATCGAAAGGACCTCTGTATTTCGCGAAAAAAACGTTACCGCCGCTGACAGCTCGGACCCACCAACTATATCTTCGCACGCAAGGAAGTGCCTCCTTATTATGCCCAGAAAAAAGAATACCCCCCTACTAGCTGGGACCCAGTATAGTGGGCCTACTAAGTTGACGGGGACGAAGGGTTTTGTCAACTTAGTCAATATGCACGATTCTAGCTCGATTGACCGTACGATGTCCATCCAACGGCCGTAGTGCTTCTTCAACCTCTGGTCTTCTTGCTCCAGCCGCCCAAAGCAGCGCCGGTCGTGCCACCTGCTCCTGCCTCCCGTGGTCGGCTGTGCTGCCGCGGAGGCCTCACCGCCCCCATACTACTCCCACCACTGGCCAGGCCATCCCTCCACTCCACTCACCCACACCCCCTGTTATTCTGCGACGACGGCAGCGCAGCCGAACCAGTGAACCCTCGTACTCCTCTCCGCGTGGGCATCCACTGCCGCGTCTTCCACGGCTCCACGTCGTCCCCTTCCTAGGCCTCGCCGTCATCCACCGCTGTGGTGCTCTCAGCGCGACATGGTTAATGTGGTCAACGACCGAATTCCATCAGAAGAATACTGTACGTGGAGAGGCTGACAGCTGGGTCCACGGCAGCCGCAAGGAAGTGCCTCCTTATTACGCGGAAAATAATTATTCCTCCACTTGACAGCAGGGACCCACCAGACGGGTCACCAGTATTTCACGGAAAAAACATTGCCCCTGACTGTTGGGACCCACCCGACGGGCCACCGTATTTCGCAAAAAAAAGTCCCCCCTGCTGTCAGCTCGGACCCACCGGAAGTGCCTCCTTATTACGCACAAAAAAATGAATACCCCCCAGCTAGCTGGGACCCACCTTGGTGGGAGGCCGACTTGTGGGCGTACTAAGTTGACGAGGACGGAGGGCTTTGTCAACTTAGTCAATATAAAGGATTCTGGCTCGAGTGACCGTACGATGTCCATCCAACGGCCGTAGTGCTTCTTCAACCTCTGGTCTTCTTGCTCCAGCCGCCCAAAGCAGTGCCGGTCGTGCCGCATGCTCCTGCCTCCCGTGGCTGGATGTGCTGCCGTGGAGGCCTCACCGCCCCCTACTATTCCCACCGCTGGCCAGGCCCTGTAGAGACGGCAGCCTCACACCGCAGCCGAACCAGTGAACCCTCGTACTCCTCTCGGCGCGGGCTTCCACTGCCGCGTCTTCCCCGGCTCCCCATCGTCCCCTTCCTAGGCCTCGCCGTCATCCACCGCCCTGGTGCTCTCAGCGCGGCGTGGTCTACGTGGTCAAGGAACGACTTCCATCGGACGTGGACTGTATGTGGAGAGGCTGACAGCTGGGTCCACGGCCGCAGCAAGGAAGTGCCTCCTTATTACGCGGAAAATAACTATTCCTCCACCTGACAGCGGGGACCCACCGGACGGGCCACCGTATTTCGTGAAAAAACGTTTCCCCCCTGACTGCTGGGACCCACCAGCTACACCTTCGCACGCAAGGAAGTGCGTCCGGACAAAAAAAACTATTTGTCCCTCTGACTGCTGGGACCCACCAGCTACATTTTCGCATGCAAGGAAGTGTGACAGTCGGGACCCACCTGGTCGAAGCATACATAGCGTTGTCATTCTGGTCGCAAACGTGTACGTACATACTGGTCATTGTAGAGGCGCGCACGTGTCGTAGTGGAGGCGCGCACGTAGCATGTACACATACGTACAGCGGCCAGGGTGCAAGAAAGAAAATACGGCCATGTACGTACATACGGGCGGGGTCTCGAACGCCTACTCGCGCATACATACATGGCTGGGTCGGGACGGAGAAACAGAGTCATCATCATGTCATGGGGAGGCAACGGAATGCGTCGTGTTCATGGGGAGGCAACAGAATGCGTCGTGTTCATCGGGAATGCGTGGGAGCCAACCGGCTTGGACAGAATAGGCGATGGAAACGAGGCCTGGCATACCACACAACGAAGGAAACGGCCTTGTGTTCGACCGGCCACATTCGAAACGGGATCCTGTTCATCAGGAGGGGTGTGGCGTACCGCAAAACGGAGGAAATGGACCTCCTACGGTCGAAACAGGGGTCCTGTTGATCGGGAGGGGTCTGGCGTACCCAAAACGGAGGAAACGGACCTCCTACGGTCGAAATGGGGGTCCTACTGATCGGGAGGGGTGTGGCGTACCGCAAAATGGACGAAATGAACTTGTGTTGGAGCGCTACGGTCGAAACGGGGGGGGGGGGGGGGGGGGGGGGAGGGGTGTGGCGTACCGCAAAACGGGACTCCACGAGATACTGTTCATCTCCACCGTCGACCTCCTCCAGCCTCCACAGGCTACCGTCGACCTCCTCCACTCTGCACGGGCTCCTGTTCATCCAGCCTCCACCGCGCGCTACTCTACCGGCTACTGTTCAACCACCCCTCCACCGTCTACTGTTCATCTAGCCCTCCATCATCTACTGTTCATCCAGCCCTCCACCGTCTACTGTTCAACCACCCCTCCACGGCCACCCCTCCACCGTCTACTGTTCATCCAGCCCTCCACACCACCGGTTCCTGTTCATCCAGAGGCAACGCCACCGCTCACTGTTCATCTAAACCCCCCGCAACGCTCACTGTTCACCAATCGATCGGCTTCAGTTAGCAGCATTAGCGAAGGAATCGCTCCATCGGGTTCAGTTAACAGCCATCGATCGATCGCTTGGGTTCAGTAATGTGTAGCCTGTAGTGCAATCGCTCGGGTTCAGTTAGAGCCCAACGCCTCGCTCGGGTTCAGTTAGAGCCAATGCCTCGCACACGCGCGCGTACGTGTACGAGAGAAACGCGCATCGCTCGGCCCCCGACCTCCCACCGTAACCGGCAACTCCCTGAAATTTTCCTCCCCCTCGCTTCTACCACGGTTTTTTCCGTCATGGACGGCCCGAAGAATGTCATGCAGCTGCGTCTCCGGCCCTCCCAGGACGAAAAGCCCATTTTCTCTCATGATTTTTTGTCATAGAAGTAGGAGCCCACCACATCTATGATGATACCGGGTTTTGTCACAATTATGGTCATAGAAGTGTCATATGTATGACAGAATTTTTTTCGTTCGGCCCAATATTTCACGGATGTGTCTTTTTTTTGTAGTGTTTGGGAATTGCTACGATGATTCCCTACACTTGGGGACTGTCAAGCTCTTTTCTGCCGCCGTTTCCGGGGAGCAATAGCGTGGGGTTGATATTTTCATGTATGCTTGTTTGCTTTCTTTACTAAGTAGAGTTTGTTTTCCCCTTTGTTTTAGTTTAGTTGTGGGTGAAACATACAAATAATTAAAAAAATGAAAATACAAAAAGATGCACTTGCCTCATATGCCTAAAAAGTTTTTTTTAAAGATAAGTGATTGGAAAGTTATGCATTGAAGAAGTGAGGGTCGACCTTGAGCACTTGTGTTCATGCTCATGGAGACAATGTAAAAAATTTCATGAAAGTTTCTCTGAAAATAATTATATCCTTGTATATATCAATTGTATTGTAAAAATAATGTGCCAAGCTTTGGTTTTAGGATGATTAGATTGCTTGTTTACTTTGTGCAATACAAAAATAGAAACTTTGGCTATAGCGCGTGAATTTCCGTTTTTACGGGAAAGTCAAATGGGTCTGAAAACTTTTTTCACATTACTTCTGTACAAATTGTTTAAATTGTCATATGTTTTTAGAATTTTTTGGAGTTACAGAATTTTACTAAATTTCCAGATTACTATAGACTGTCCTATTTTTGACAGATTCTGTTTTCTATGTGTTGTTTGCTTATTTTGATAAATCTATGGGTAGTATCGGGGGGTATGAACCATGGTGTAGTTGGAATACAGTAGATATAGTGCTAATATGAAATTAGAATGAGTTTGCAAGAGTACCAAAAGGTAGTAATTTGCTTTATTATACTAACGGATCTCACAAAGTTTTTGGTAATTTTGTGTGGATGAAGTGTTCGAAGAACGAGGATGTTACCGATGTGAGAAGAATAAAGAGAGGCAAGAGTTCAAGCTTGGGGATGCCCAAGGCACTCCAAGTAAATATTTCATGGATACTCAAGCATCTAAGCTTGGGGATGCCCCGGTTGGCATCCCATCTTTCTTCTTCAACAATTATCGGTATACCTTTGTTTTTGTTTTGTTCACATGATTTGTGTCCTTTGTGTTTTTTTTCTCTTTAAGAACCATGCTAGTATGAGATATCTCTTCATTAATTTATAGAATGCTTCATGTGCTTCACCTATATCTTTTGAGTATGACCTTATTGAATGCTCTTTGTGCTTCACTTAAATCTTTTGAGTATGGTTTTATAGAATGCTTCGTGTGCTTCACTTATATATTTTGAGCTTCGATATTGGCCAGTCTATATTAATTGTAGAATGCTCCATGAACTTCACTTATATCTTCTGGAGTATGAATAAAACTGTCATTGGAAGTGGATTTGGAAGAGTGTCAACTTTAGTTAGTAATGATTCCACTATTTCGGAAGAGGTTCCAATTGATTATGAGAACAAAAGTTGCTATTTATGATTGTTATTGTGATGACATGTATGCTATGAATAATATGTTAACCATGAAACTTGTCATCATGCTTTTAATTTTCAATTGGATTATGCCTCACATGACAATTATTTTCTTGAGTTTGCTCCCACTATTCCGAATGAGAAGAATTTTGCTTATGTGGAGAATAGTAAAATTTCTATGCTTGTAGATCATGAAAAGAATGCTTTTATGTGAGGGTTATATTATTGAATTCATTCATGATGCTACTAAAAATTATTATGAGGGAGGAATATATGCTTCTAGGAGTTTCAATAATATCAAGTTTCCTCTCTATGTGCTTAAAGTTTTGAAGTTATACTTGTTTTGCCTTCCTATGCTAGTTGATCCTTGTTCCCATAAGTTGTGTGCTCACAAAATCCCTAGGCATAGGAAGTGGGTTAGGTTTAAATGTTCTAGTCATATTCTTCATGATGCTCTCTTTATGTTTCAATTCTTAACTTTTATGTGAGCATCATTGAAATCATCATGCCTAGCTAAAAGGCATTAAAGAAAAGCGCTTGCTGGGAGACAACCCAATATTTACCCTTACTGTTTTTGTGTGTTCACATGATTAAGCTACTGTAGTAATCATGTTTTATAGCTTTTGTTTCAATAAAGTGCCAAGTAAGACCTTTGGGAAGACTTGGGTGAAAGTTAGTGTGATCTTGCTGTAAAAAACAGAAACTTTGCGCTCACGAGATTAGCGGTCATTTTTTTTACAGAAGAGTTATTTTTAGTTGATTCTTTTTGAAGAAGATTAACAGAAAAATTCCTCACGTCCACCAATTAATTTCAGAATTTTTGGAGTAGCAGAAGTATGGTTGTTGTTCAGATCATTACAGACTGTTCTGTTTTTGGCAGATTTCAATGCATAGTTTGCTTGTTTTCTAGTTTCTATGGCTTATATTGCTCAATATAATTTGTAGAAATGATATGGTACAGTAGGAACTGTGTGAGAACAATTATGAATCTTGTATTTGACAGTACCAAAGTGAATGATTTACTCTTTATCATACTAACCCATCTCACGAAGTTCCGTTTAGTTTTGTGTGATTGAAGTTTTCAAGTTTTGAGTGAGATATCGATATGAGGAGAATAAGGAGTGGAAAGACCCTAAGCTTGGGGATGCCCAAGGAACCCCAAGGTAATATTCAAGGAAGACTCAAGCGCCTAAACTTGGGGATGCCCCGTGTCGGTGTCAAAACCGGCAGATCTCGGGTAGGGGGTCCCGAACTGTGCGTCTAGGCGGATGGTAACAGGAGACAAGGGACACGATGTTTTTACCCAGGTTCGGACCCTCTCAATGGAGGTAAAACCCTACTCCTGCTTGATTGATATTGATGATATGGGTAGTACAAGAGTGGATCTACCACGAGATCAAGGAGGCTAAACCCTAGAAGCTAGCCTATGGTATGATTGTTGTAATGGGTGTTCGTCCTACGGACTAAAACCCTCCGGTTTATATAGACACCGAAGAGGGCTAGGGTTACAAAGAGTCGGTTACAATGGTAGGAGATCTACATATCCGTATTGCCAAGCTTGCCTTCCACGCCAAAGAAAGTCCCATCCGGACACGGGACGAAGTCTTCAATCTTGTATCTTCATAGTCTTGGAGTCCGGCCGATGATGATAGTCCGGATATCCGGACACCGCCTTGTTGGGGAACGTAGCAGAAATTCAAAATTTTCCTACGTGTCACCAAGATATATCCATGGAGAAACCAGCAATGAGGGGAAGGAGAGTGCATGTACATACCCTTGTAGATCGCTAAGCGGAAGCGTTCAAGAGAACGGGGTTGAAGGAGTCGTACTCGTCGTGATCCAAATCACCGGAGATCCTAGTGCCGAACGGACGACACCTCCGCGTTCAACACACGTACAGCCTGGTGACGTCTCCCACGCCTTGATCCAGCAAGGAGAGAGGGAGAGGTTGAGGAAGACTCCATCCAGCAGCAGCACGATGGCGTGGTGGTGGTGGAGGAGCGTGGCAATCTTGCAGGGCTTCGCCAAGCACCGCGGGAGAGGAGGAGGACTTGGGAGAGGGGGAGGGCTGCGCCAGAACTTCGTGTGAAGCTCCCATGCACCTCCCCACTATATATAGGGGTGGAGGGGCTGGTTTCTTGCCCTCCAAGTCCATTGGGGCGTTGGCCAAGGTGGGAGGAAAGAAATCCCATCATTTCCTTCCCCGCTGATTGTTATCCCCCCTTTTTAGGGATCTTGATCTTATCCCTTCGGGATATGATCTTATTCCTTCTAAGGGGGGATCTTGGTGCACCTTGACCAGGGGTGTGGGGCCTTTCCCCCACTACCCACGTTCATGTGGGTCCCCCCATGCAGGTGGGCCCCACTCCGGAACCTTCTAGAACCTTCCCGGTACAATACCAAAAAATCCCGAACATTTTCTGATGGCCAAAATAGGACTTCCCATATATAAATCTTTACCTCCGGACCATTCCGGAACTCCTCGTGATGTCCGGGATCTCATCCGGGACTCCGAACAACATTCGGTAACCACATACAAACTTCCTTTATAACCCTAGCGTCATCGAACCTTAAGTGTGTAGACCCTACGGGTTCGGGAGACATGTAGACATGACCGAGACGTTCTCTGGTCAATAACCAACAGCGGGATCTGGATACCCATGTTGGCTCCCACATGTTCCACGATGATCTCATCGGATGAACCACGATGTCAAGGACTCAATCGATCCCATATACAATTCCCTTTGTCTAACGGTATTGTACTTGCCCGAGATTCGATCGTCGGTATACCGATACCTTGTTCAATCTCGTTACCGGCAAGTCTCTTTACTCGTTCCGTAACACATCATCCCGTGATCAACCCCTTGGTCACATTGTGCACATTATGATGATGTCCTATCGAGTGGGCCCAGAGATACCTCTCCGTTTACACGGAGTGACAAATCCCAGTCTCGATTCGTGCCAACCCAACACACACTTTCGGAGATACCTGTAGTGCACCTTTATAGCCACCCAGTTATGTTGTGATGTTTGGTACACCCAAAGCATTCCTACGGTATCCGGGAGTTGCACAATCTCATGGTCTAAGGAAAAGATACTTGACATTAGAAAAGCTTTAGCATACGAATTACACGATCTCTGTGCTAGGCTTAGGATTGGGTCTTGTCCATCACATCATTCTCCTAATGATGTGATCCCGTTATCAACGACATCCAATGTCCATGGTCAGGAAACCATAACCATCTATTGATCAACGAGCTAGTCAACTAGAGGCTTACTAGGGACATGGTGTTGTCTATGTATCCACACATGTATCTGAGTTTCCTATCAATACAATTATAGCATGGATAATAAACGATTATCATGAACAAGGAAATATAATAATACCTAATTTATTATTGCCTCTAGGGCATATTTCCAACAGTCTCCCACTTGCACTAGAGTCAATAATCTTGTTCACATTGTCATGTGATTAACATTCACATGTCACATCGCCATGTGACCAACATCCAAAGAGTTTACTAGTGTCATTAAACTAGTTCACATCATCATGTGATTAAGACTCAATGAGTTCTGGGGTTTGATCATGTTTTGCTTGTTAGAGAGGTTTTAGTCAACGGCTCTGCAACTTTCAGATCCGTATGTACTTCGCAAATCTCTAGGTCATTTTGTAAATGCTGCTTCCACGCTCCACTTGGAGCTATTCCAAATGGTTGCTCCACTATACGTATCCGGTTTGCTACTCAGAGTCACTCGGATAGGTGTTAAAGCTTGCATCGACGTAACCTTTTACGCCGAACTCTTTATCACCTCCATAATCGAGAAACATGTCCTTATTTACTCCAAGGACAATTTTGACCGCTGTCCAATGATCCATTCCTGGATCATTCTTGTACCCCTTGACTGACTCATGGCAAGGCACACTTCTGGTGCGGTACACAGCATAGCATACTATAGAGCCTACGTCTGAAGTATAGGGGACGACCTTCGTCCTTTCTCTCTATTCTGCCGTGGTCGAGCTTTTAAGTCTTAACTTCATACCTTACATCTCAGGCAAGAACTCCTTCTTTGACTGATCCATCTTGAACACCTTCAAGATCATGTCAAGGTACGTGCTCATTTGAAAGTACTATTAAGCATTTTGATCTATCTTATAGATCTTGATGCTTATTGTTCAAGTAGCCTAATCCAGGTTTTCCATTGAAAAACACTTTTCAAATAACCCTATATGCTTTCCAGAAATTCTACATCATTTCTGATCAACAATATGCCAATAACATATACTCATCAGAAATTCTATAGTGCTCCCACTCACTTCTTTGGAAATACAAGTTTCTCATAAACTTTTTTATAAACCCAAAATCTTTGATCTCATCCAAACGTACATTCCAACTCCGAGATGCTTACTCCAGTCCTTAGAAGGATCGCTGGAGCCAGCATACCTTTTAGCATCCTTAGGATCGACAAAAACTTTTGGATTGTATCACATACAACCTTTCCTTACGAAGACTGGTAAGGAAACTCGTTTTGACATCCATCTGCCAGATTTCATAAATGCAGCTAATGCTAACATGATTTCGACGGACTTAAGCATCACTACGGATGAGAAAATCTCATCGTAGTCAACTCCTTGAACTTGTGAAAAACTCTTTGCCACAAGTCGAGCTTCATAGACGGTGACATCACCGTCCACGTCCGTCTTCTTCTTAAAGATCCATTTATCTCAATGGCTTGCCGATCTTCGGGCAAGTCCACCAAAGTCCATGCTTTGTTCTGATACATGGATCCTATCTCAGATTTCATGGCTTCTAACCATTTGTCGGAATTTGGGCCCACCATTGCTTCTCCATAGCTTGTAGGTTCATTGTTGTCTAGCAACATGACCTTCAAGACAAGATTGCTGTACCACTCTGAAGCAGTACGCATCCTTGTCACCCTACGAGGTACGGTAGTGACTTGATCCGAAGTTTCATGATCACTATCATAAGCTTCTACTTCAATTGGTGTAGGTGCCACAGGAACAGCTTCCTGTGCCCTGCTACACACTAGTTGTAGTGATGGTTCAACAACCATATCAAGTCTCCACCATCCTCGCACTCAACTTTTCGAGACAAACTTTTCCTCGAGAAAGGACCCGATTCAAGAAACAATCCCTATTGCTTTCGGATCTGAATTAGGAGGTATACCCAACTGTTTTGGGTGTCCTATGAAGATGCATTTTATCCGCTTTGGGTTCGAGCTTATCAACCTGAAACTTTTTCACATAAGCGTTGCAGCCCCAAACCTTTAAGAAATGACAGCTTAGGTTTCTCTAAACCATAGTTCATACGGTGTCATCTCAACGGAATTACGTGGTGCCCTATTTAAAGTGAATGTGGTTGTCTCTAATGCCTAACCCATGAACGATAGTGGTAATTCGACAAGAGACATCATGGTACGCACCATATCCAATAGGGTGCAACTATGATGTTCGGACACACCATCAAACTATGTTGTTCCAGGCGGTATTAATTGTGAAACAATTTCCACAATGTCTTAATTGGGTGCCAAAGCTCATAACTCAGATACTCATCTGTATGATCATATCATAGACATTTCATCCTCTTGTCACGATGATCTTCAACTTCACTCTGAAATTACTTGAACCATTCAATAATTCAGACTTGTATTTCATCAAGTAAATATACTCTACATCTACTCGAATCATCTGTGAAGTAAGAACATAACGATATTCACTGCATGCCTCAGCACTCATTGGACTGCACACATCAAAATGTGTTACTTCCAACAAGTTGCTATCTTGTTCCATTTTACTTAAAAACGAGGCTTTTTAGTCATCTTGCCCATGTGGTATGATTTGCATATCTCAAGTGATTCAAAATCAAGTGAGTCCAAACGATCCATCTGCATGGAGTTTCTTCATGTGTATACACCAATAGACATGGTTCGCATGTCTCAAACTTTTCAAAACGAGTGAGTCCAAAGATCCATCAACATGGAGCTTCTTCATGCGTTTTACACCAATATGACTTACATGGCAGTGCCACAAGTAAGTGGTACTATCATTACTATCTTATATCTTTTTGGCATGAAAATGTGTATCACTACGATCGAGATTCAATAAACCATTCCTTTAGGTGCAAGACCATTGAAGGTATTATTCAAATAAATAGAGTAACCATTATTCTCCTTAAATGAATAACTGTATTGCGATAGACATAATCCAATCATGTCTATGCTCAACGCAAACACCAAATCTCGATGGTAGAGGGAGCGTGCGATGCTTGATCACATCAACCTTGGAAACACTTCCAACACATATCGTCAGCTCACCTTTAGCTAGTCTCCGTTTATTCCGTAGCTTTTATTTTGAGTTACTAACACTTAGCAACCGAACCGGTATCTAATACCCTGGTGCTACTAGGAGTACTAGTAAAGTACACATTAACATAATGTATATCCAATATACTTCTATCGACCTTGCCAGCCTTCTCATCTACCAAGTATCTAAGGTAATTCCGCTCCAGTGGTTGTTCCCCTTATTACAGAAGCACTTAGTCTCGGGTTTGGGTTCAACCTTGGGTTTCTCCACTAGAGCAGCAGCTGATTTGCCATTTCATGAAGTATCCCTTCTTTCCCTTGCCCTTCTTGAAACTAGTGGTTTCAGCAACCATCAACAATTGATGCTCCTTCTTGATTTCTACTTTCGCGGTGTCAAACATCGCGAATACCTCAAGGATCATCATATCTATCCCTGATATGTTATAGCTCATCATGAAGCTCTAGCAGCTTGGTGGCAATGACTTTGGAGAAACATCACTATCTCATCTGGAAGATCAACTCCCACTCGATTCAAGTGATTGTTGCACTCAGACAATCTGAGCACAAGCTCAACGATTGAGCTTTTCTCCCTTAGTTTGTAGGCTAAGAAAATCGTCGGAGGTCTAATACCTCTTGACGTGGGCACGAGCCTGAAATCTCAATTTCAGCCCTCGAAACATCTCATATGTTCCGCGACGTTTCGAAAACGTCTTTGGTGCCTCAACTCTAAACCGTTTAACTGAACTATCACGTAGTTATCAAAACGTGTATGTCTGATGTTCGCAACATCCACAAACGACATTTGGGGTTCAGCACACTGAGCGGTGCATTAAGGACATAAGCTTTCTACTGTTCGCATAATCGCTATTGTCAACTTTCAACTATATTTTCTCTAGGAACATATCTAAACAGTGGAACTAAAGCGCGAGCTTACGACATAATTTGCAAAGATCTTTTGACTATGTTTAGGATAATTAAGTTCATCTTATGAACTCCCACTCAGATAGACATCCCTCTAGTCATCTAAGTGATTACATGATCCGAGTCAACTAGGCCGTGTGCGATCATCACGTGAGACAGACTAGTCATCATCGGTGAACATCTTCATGTTGATCGTATCCTCCATACGACTCATGCTCGACCTTTCGGTCTCTGTGTTCCGAGACCATGTCTGTACATGCTAGGCTCGTCAAGTTAACCCTAAGTGTTTTGCATGTGTAAAACTGTCTTACGCCCGTTGTATGTGAACGTAAGGATCTATCACACCCGATCATCACGTGGTGCTTCGAAACGACGAACTTTAGCAACAGTGCACAGTTAGGGGAGAACACTTCTTGAAATTGTTGTAAGGGATCATCTTATTTACTACCGTCTTTCTAAGTAAACAAGGTGCATAAACATGATAATCATCACATGCAATCAAATAGTGACATGATATGGCCAATATCATTTTGCTCCTTTTGATCTCCATCTTTGGGGCTCCATGATCATCATCATCACCGGCATGACACCATGATCTCCATCATCATGATCTCCATCATTGTGTCTCCATGAAGTTGTCTCGCCAACTTATTACTTCTACTACTATGGCTACCGGTTAGCAATAAAGTAAAGTAATCACATGGCGTTGTTCAATGACACGCAGGTCATATAATAAATAAAGACAACTCCTATGGCTCCTGCCGGTTGTCATACTCATCGACATGCAAGTCGTGATTCCTATTACAAGAACATGATCAATCTCATACATCACATATCATTCATCACATTCTTCTTGGCCATATCACATCACATAGCATACCCTGCAAAAACAAGTTAGACGTCCTCTAATTGTTGTTGCATGTTTTACGTGGCTGCTATGGGTTTCTAGCAAGAACATTTCTTACCTACGCAAAACCACAACGTGATATGCCAATTGCTATTTACCCTTCATAAGGACCCTTTTCATCGAATCCGTTCCGACTAAAGTGGGAGAGACTGGCACCCGCTAGCCACCTTATGCACCAAGTGCATGTCAATCGGTGGAACCTGTCTCACGTAAGAGTACGTGTAAGGTCGGTCCGGGCCGCTTCATCCCACAATACCGTCGAAACAAGATTGGACTAGTAACGGTAAGCATATTGAACAAAATCAATGCCCACAACTACTTTGTGTTCTACTCGTGCAAAGAATCTACGCAATAGACCTAGCTAATGATGCCACTGTTGGGTAACGTAGTAGAAATTCAAAATTTTCCTACGTGTCACCAAGATCTATCCATGGAGAAACCAGCAACGAGGGGAAGGAGAGTGCATCTACATACCCTTGTAGATCGCTAAGCGGAAGCGTTCAAGAGAACGGGGTTGAAGGAGTCGTACTCGTCGTGATCCAAATCACCGGAGATCCTAGTGCCGAACGGACGGCACCTCCGCGTTCAACACACGTACAGCCTGGTGACATCTCCCATGCCTTGATCCAGCAAGGAGAGAGGGAGAGGTTGAGGAAGAATCCATCCAGCAGCAGCACGATGGCGTGGTGGTGGTGGAGGAGCGTGGCAATCCTGCAGGGCTTCGCCAAGCACCGCAGGAGAGGAGGAGGACTTGGGAGAGGGGGAGGGCTGCGCCAGAACTTCGTGTGAAGCTCCCATGTGCCTCCCCACTATATATAGGGGTGGAGGGGCTGGTTTCTTGCCCTCCAAGTCCATTGGGGCGTTGGCCAAGGTGGGAGGAAAGAAATCCCATCATTTCCTTCCCCGCTGATTGTTATCCCCCCTTTTTAGGGATCTTGATCTTATCCCTTCGGGATATGATCTTATTCCTTCTAAGGGGGGATCTTGGTGCGCCTTGACCAGGTGTGTGGGGCCTTTCCCCTACTACCCACGTTCATGTGGGTCCCCCCATGCAGGTGGGCCCCACTCCGGAACCTTCTAGAACCTTCCCGGTACAATACCGAAAAATTCTGAACATTTTCTGGTGGCCAAAATAGGACTTCCATATATAAATCTTTAACTCCGGACCATTCCGGAACTCCTCGTGATGTCTGGGATCTCATCCGGGACTCCGAACAACATTCGGTAACCACATACAAACTTCCTTTATAACCCTAGCGTCATCGAACCTTAAGTGTGTAGACCCTACGGGTTCGGGAGACATGTAGACATGACCGAGACGTTCTCTGGTCAATAACCAACAGCGGGATCTGGATACCCATGTTGGCTCCCACATGTTCCACGATGATCTCATCGGATGAACCACGATGTCAAGGACTCAATCGATCCCCTGTACAATTCCCTTTGTCTAACGGTATTGTACTTGCCCGAGATTCGATCGTCGGTATACCGATACCTTGTTCAATCTCGTTACCGGCAAGTCTCTTTACTCGTTCCGTAACACATCATCCCGTGATCAACCCCTTGGTCACATTGTGCACATTATGATGATGTCCTACCGAGTGGGCCCAGAGATACCTCTCCGTTTACACGGAGTGACAAATCCCAGTCTCGATTCGTGCCAACCCAACACACACTTTTGGAGATACCTGTAGTGCACCTTTATAGCCACCCAGTTACGTTGTGATGTTTGGTACACCCAAAGCATTCCTACGGTATCCGGGAGTTTCACAATCTCATGGTCTAAGGAAAAGATACTTGACATTAGAAAAGCTTTAGCATACGAACTACACGATCTCTGTGCTAGGCTTAGGATTGGGTCTTGTCCATCACATCATTCTCCTAATGATGTGATCCCGTTATCAACGACATCCAATGTCCATGGTCAGGAAACCATAACCATCTATTGATCAACGAGCTAGTCAACTAGAGGCTTACTAGGGACATGGTGTTGTCTATGTATCCACACATGTATCTGAGTTTCCTATCAATACAATTATAGGATGGATAATAAACGATTATCATGAACAAGGAAATATAATAATACCTAATTTATTATTGCCTCTAGGGCATATTTCCAACACCCCTAGTCCAGGACTCCCTCAGTAGCCCCCGAACCAGGCTTCAATGACGACGAGTCCAGCGCATGTATTGTCTTCGGCGTTGCAAGGCGGGTTCTCCTTCAAATTCCATGTGCCTGCCGAATAGTGTCCGGCACCCTTACAAATGTTGCACTCCTTGGCTTCCACGCCCAATAATGGCCCTATTCCACGCATCGCACGAATGCGAAAGGCCAGGGTATCTTTTATATTCTACCCCCTAGCTGCGCAAATAACCTGCCTATAAGAGAGGCAAGAATCCAGATCCAAATCACACCATCTTCCTTCCGCGAGTACTCATCGGAGCGCTTCTGACCAAAAATCCATTCCATCATGGACCGTCGATGCGGCTCCTCCTCTCGCGCTCCCAACCCTCCGCCAGGAGATTGGAGGAGATGTTCTATTCCGCACAACGAGCTGTTGACGCTCCAAGCGGAGGGATACCTTTCTCCGGCCTTTATGGTCCCGGTCCGAGCCGGGCTGGCCACTTACAAAGGTGGAAAGCAAGCGGAGGCCACCCCTAGTCCCTCCAAAGGGGAGCTGGTGTGCTTCGTCCCTTATCTAATAAGGGGGCACGGATTTCCCATTCATCCGTTTCTCTGGGGGCTTCTGGAGTTCTACGGACTCCAGCTTCATCACCTCACGCCCGCCTCCATTCTGCACATCGCGGGTTACGTAGCTCTTTGCGAGCTATTCCTGGGCATCGAGCCCCATTTTGCGCTGTGGAAGAGGTTATTCTGCCTCGTACCCCGTTCTCACGAGGGGTCAATATATCAAGTGGGCGGAGCCAAAATATGGCGCATCGCCGAGACCGGATATTTATCCGGAACCCCAAAGAAGGTGTCCGAAGACTGGCCCTCAGAATGGTTTTATGTGGAAGACGCTCCACTGCCGGATCCAGTTCGGATCGGCCTCCCGGAGTTTAACAAGGATCCTCTGAAGAAGCGCCTAAGTTGGCGCCCACGAAGCCCTCAACAGGAGGAAGACAGGAGCGTCCGTTACTTGATGGGCCGGATTAGGTTGATGGCCCATTCCGGATTAACCATGATTGGAGTCATGGCTGTATGCATCATGCGAGGGGTGCAGCCGCTTCAATATAGGGGCCACCCCATGTGGGATTTCAACGGGGAGAACGACGCCACCCGTCATGACTGTAAGGGGCCGGGATCGGCCGCGGATCTGGTAAAGATCCTGTCCGGCCTATACAAGGGGGAGAAAGAGGACTTCCTCCAGACGAGCCCATTGAATGGGTTCTCCATGAATAACCCTCCGAGCTGGGTAAGCGGACATTTATTTATCCGACCCGTGCTTTCAAAGTTAAGTACTTATTTTATGGTTTTGACGCAGGAACTGCACCGGAATGTGGAGAGCATACATAGTCTGGCTCCACAGCCCGAGGATCCGGGAAGATCCCTTGATCCGTCCTCCGAAGAGGATCCGGACATAAAGGTGGAGCTAATTGACGGGGTGTTCCACCAACTCAGCATGGACAATGCTCTAGTCGCCATTACGGCTGACTACCCCGGCTTATCTCCGGCTCCCCAGGTGATTGTGACCGAAGTCCTGACACCATTATTTCGTCCTTGCACATTTCTGACCACCGTATACAATGGTGTTTCGCAGGAGGTGCCTTCAAGGCAGGAAGCCGAACCCACGGTGGCTGACCAACAAGGGTCAGTCCGGCCCAGCAGGCGGAAGAGGAGTGCGGTGCGGATCGGGACGTCACCACAACGGTATAGCTTGCGACCGTTATTCAGGGAGGAGACTCCTAGGAGGTGTATTAATGCTCATGACCTTTCCAGGAGGAAGAGCGCTTGCCGAACTGTGCCCGGAGAGGTTGCAAACCAAGCCTCCGCCCGCCAGGCTCCAACACCTGGTCCAGAGGGGGAGGCAAGCGCAAGGCGCGAGCCGGATACTCCTCCAGCGAAGGATGCCGACCGGCTGTCCACCACCAGGTCTGAGGTGGAGAGCGCCATGAATCATAGGCGTTGCCGGATGGTTCTGCGTGACGTGTGTTTCTCCCCAGAGGCGTTGAATGCCTTTAACGCGGGAGACGCGCACCTCCGTGCCGCTCAAGATGGTTTAACCAGAGCCACGGAGCAGTATGTAAAAGACATACGGGTAAGAGATTTTAATAGTTGTATATGCCAGTAGCCCCCGAGACTTAAAGTAACTGATTTAAGGATCATTTGATATGCAGGATCTTACGGAGAAGAATACCCAATTGTCCCAGGAGCTACAAGAATGCAAGGCCCAACTTGAGGCCGCACTAGCTGCCGCAGAAGGAGGCACAGAGACCCCCTCTGGTAACACATTATTTCAATAAGATAAGCGGTGTGCGGCGTACGTATAAATCTGACAATGGTATTGCAGATGTTGCCGGACTTGATCCAGACAAGCAACAGCTACTGCGCGAGCTGAAGGCCGGCGAGAGGGTGCTTACGAAGGTGCAGCAGGAGAGGAACAAACTCCAGGATGCCCACACCTAGCTAGGAGAAGAGCTAAAGGGTGTTCGGGCCGAGCTGTCTGGCTCCGTGAGGGAGAATCAGCGGCTTCGTCGCGGCATCTATAGTAAGTGCTTGAGCGAACTCCTTTTAAAAGAAGAGTTCGGCGAGGAAGTCAATCGACAGAAATATGTCTGTAGGTGTGCTCACAGGTCGCCCTGCGGAGGAAATGCCCAGTTCAATGGGTGACCAACTTCCCGAGCTGGTGCAACTGCTCGAACGTGTTCGGCAGGCGATGAGCGGCGTCGTCCAGGCCTAATGGCCATCCCTCTCCCTACCCGAGGGCCTTGGAGAGCTTGTGGAAAAGCTTCAGGGAGCGAGACAGTGCTTCCGTTTATGGAAGATATCGGCCTGCCATCAAGGTGCCAGGGAGGCCTGGGCCATGGTGAAGACGCGGTACAAGAAGGCGGATCCAAACCACATGGCCGAGGTCGGACCTGTGGGGCCCGATGGGAAGGAGATCCCTGTGAGCTTAGTGTACGACCAAGTAGAGTTGGCCGCTAAGTATTCCCAACGGGACTGTAAATTAGACAACCTGTTAGACGGGATTGAGGAGGAGTACAGTCAGTCGATTTGAGGATGTATTTAAAATGACATGTAAAATGCCTTCTAGTCGGATTGTAGATCGTTTGTCTTTGCCGACCTTTTCGCTTCAACCTCAGGACCCTAGAGTCCGGAGTGTGTCCGAATACCTTCTCGGTTATGAAAAAACCGGAGCATGCATGGAGACCAGGCGTATGGGTCATTAGTGCTTTATCAGACAAGTGCCCAATTAGTTATGTTATATTACATGGTCAGTAAAAAACATCTTCCAGGGAGAATAGTTCCGTTAAGGGTTCCTTTCCCTGGGAGGCATGCCCTAAAGTGCATGTCCGAACTGCGAAAAGAGCAGGAAAACATCTGGGGGCAGATAAATAAATGTGTAAAAAGTCATCTTTCAAGTCACCGACCGAATATTCCCTTAAGAACGCTAGCTTTCGGCTTCACCCAGTCTGAGGTACACATCCGGCTGACCCGGCAGTAACAATCGCAGAGGTGCTCCCTTTACCTCCTAGCCGAACAATCGGGAACGTAGGGGTAAGCACAGGAGCCAGGCAACCCAGCTTGGCCAAAACTTAAGTCATATCGATGCATATAATGGTGAATGAAAGGTACATGTGGAAGTTTGACACATGTGCTGGGCATGAAGCCCGTATAAGTAAGCTTCTGTTAAAGAAGCCCCTAGGTATAATGAGTGCGGGTAGCACATCAAGTGTGTGCGAACAATGCGCAGATAGGCCCTCAAGGGCTTTATGAAAAAGGTGGGAGAAAAGAGAGAAACAAAAGACAGCTGAAATGTGAAAATGTGGACGGAGGAAGGAGACGAACTCTTAGTCCGGCGCTAGGCATAGAATCTTTGGAGGCGGGCTGCGTTCCATGGGTTCGGCTCGAGTTGGTTGTCCGATGCATTTCGCAGACGGTATGCTTCGCCGGTCAGGACTTGGTCGATGATGAAGGGACCTTCCCATTTGGGCTTGAGTTTGTCCTTTTTCTTGTCTGGCAGGCATAGAACTAGTTCGCCAACATTGTAAGTTTTAGCCCGTACTTCTCTGCTTTGATATCGTCGAGCCTGCTGCTGATAGAATGTGGAACGGGCCTTTGCCACATCGTGTTCCTCCTCCAATGCGTCCAAGCTGTCCTGCCGATCCAGCTCGGCTTCTCTTTCTTTGTACATGCGCACTCGAGGTGAGTCATGAATTATTCGCAGGGCAAAACTGCCTCTGCGCCGTATACCATAAAGAATGGTGTGAATCCGGTAGTACGGTTTGGCGTGGTCCGCAGCCCCCAGAGTACGGAGTCAAGCTCCTCTACCCAGTGCATGTTAGATTCCGTAAGGGACCGCACTAGTTTGGGCTTGATGCCGCTCATTATCAGACCATTTGCTCGCTCGACTTGACCGTTGGTTTGAGGATTATAGACTGAAGCGTAATCGAGCTTAATGCCCATATTTTTGCACCAGAGTTTGACCTCGTCGACCGTAAAGTTTGTGCCGTTATCGGTAATGATGCTATGGGGGACGCCATAACGGTGTACTTCCCCGGATATGAAGTCTATCACTGGTCCGGACTCTGCTGTTGTAACTGGCTTGGCCTCTATCCATTTGGTGAATTTGTCCACCATGACCAATAGGTACTTTTGCTTGTGGGTTCCCCCTTTAAGGGTTCCAACCATGTCAAGCCCCCAGACCGCAAACGGCCAGGTAATGGGTATAGTTTTGAGGGCGGTGGGTGGCATATGGCTCTGATTAGCAAAGAGCTGACAACTGACGCATCTTTGGACTAAGTACTGAGCATCTGCCCGGGCCGTCGGCCAATAAAATCCTGTACGGAAGGCCTTAATTACAAGGGCCCGGGCTGCAGCGTGGTGTCCGCCTAGTCCGGCGTGAATTTCAGCCAGAAGATTTCGCCCTTCCTCTTCGGAGATGCACCTTTGAAGGACTTCGATTGTGCTTTTCTCATAAAGTTCTCCCTCATGGACCTTGTAGGCTTTAGATCGCCGAACTATGCAGCGGGCCTCATTTTGGTCTTCGGGAAGTTCCTGCCTAATTAAGTAGGCTAGGAATGGTTCTGTCCACGGGGCAATTACCGCCATTATTTCATGGGCTGAAGGTGTTATTTCATCGGCTGGACCGCCGATTATGTCAGATTGTTCTGTGTTGGGTGGCGCGGTTGTTTCCAGGTTGTTATTTCCGGACTCCTCTTCCCATAGTACGGATGGCTTAAAGAGCCGTTCCAGGAAGATGTTTGGAGGAACAGCGTCGCGTTTCGCGCTGATGCGTGCCAACACGTCGGCTGCTTGGTTATTATCCCAGGCTACGTGGTGGAATTCGAGTCCTTCGAACCGAGCTGACACTTTTAGGACAGCGTTACGATAGGCTGCCATTTTCGGATCCTTGGCTTCAAAGTCTCCATTTACTTGGGATATTGCAAGGTTTGAATCCCCGTGCACCTCTAGGCGTTGAATACCAATGGAGATTGCCATCCGGAGACCATGTAGGAGGGCCTCGTATTTGGCTGCATTGTTGGAGTCCGTGTACATTATCTGAAGTACGTATTGGACTGTGTCTCCGGTTGGGGACGTCAGTACGACGCCAGCCCCCAAGCCGGCCAACATTTTGGAGCCGTCGAAATGCATAGTCCAATTGGAGTATGCGCCATACTCTTTAGGGAGTTCGGCTTCGGTCCATTCAACGATGAAGTCAGCCAAGACTTGTGACTTTATAGCTCGCCGAGGTTTATAAGTTATATCGAATGGTAAGAGCTCAATGGCCCATTTTGCAATCCTGCCCGTCGCGTCGCGGTTGTCTATAATGTCGTTGAGGGGCACTTCGGAGGCCACTGTTATCGAACACTCTTGAAAGTAGTGTCGGAGCTTCCGGGATGCCATGAACACCGCGTACGCTATCTTTTGATAATGCGGGTACCGGGACTTGCAGGGAGTTAAGATAGTGGATACGTAGTACACTGGTTTTTGAAGAGGGAATTTATGCCCTTCTGTTTCTCGTTCGACGACGAGCACCGCGCTTACAAATTGATGTGTTGCCGTGATATCTAACAACATTGGTTCGTCCAGGTTAGGCGCAGCCAGGACCGGATTTGTTGCCAATATGGCTTTTATTTCTTCGAGTCCGGCAGTGGCAGCATCCATCCACTCGAAGTGTTCGGTGCGCCTGAGGAGGCGATAGAGGGGCAATGCCTTTTCTCCCAAACGGGAGATGAAGCGGCTTAGAGCCGCCAGGCATCCAGTCAATCTTTGTATTTGTTTGAGGTCTTTTGGAATATCCAGCTGTGACAGAGCTCGGATCTTGGCTGGGTTTGCTTCAATTCCTTTACCGGATACATTGAAGCCCAGGAGCTTTCCAGCTGGTACGCCGAAAACGCATTTTTCCGGATTCAGCTTAGTGTCATATGCTCAGAGGTTGTCGAATGTGAGCCTCAAATCGTCAACTAGAGTTTCGACATGTTTGGTTTTGACGACTACGTTGTCTACGTATGCCTCTACTGTTTTGCCAATCTGGGTAGCCAGACATGTCTGAATCATGCGCTGATATGTTGCGCCGGCATTTTTGAGTCCGAAGGGCATCGTGTTGAAACAAAATGGTCCATATGGGGTAATGAATGCCGTTGCGGCTTGGTCCGCCTCCACCATCTTGATTTGATGGTAACCGGAGTATGTGTCGAGGAAGCACAATGAATCGTGCCCTGCAGTAGCATCGATTATCTGATCGATACGGGGAAGGGGGAAAGGATCCTTTGGACAAGCCTTATTGAGGTCTTTAAAATCGACACATAGGCGCCAAGATTTGTCCTTCTTTGGTACCATTACCAGGTTTGCTAGCCATTCTGGATGTTTGATGTCTCTGATGAATCCGGCTTCCAACAGTTTGGCTAGCTCCTCTCCCACCGCCTGTCTTTTGGGTTCGGAAAATCACCGAAGTGCCTGTTTGACTGGCTTGAATCCTTTTATGATGTTTAGGCTGTGTTCTGCCAATCTGTATGGGATTCCTGGCATATCTGAAGGGTGCCAGGCAAAGATGTCCCAATTTTCCCGAAGGAATTCTCGTAGTGCGGCATCTACATTAGGGTTCAACTGTGCCCCGATGGAGGCCGTCTTTGTTGGGTCCGTTGGATGGACCTGGAATTTGACTATTTCATCCGCTGGTTTAAAGGAGGTGGACTTGGATCTCTTATCGAGGATCACATCATCCCTATTCACCGTAGAGCGCAGCGCAGTGAGTTCCTATGCCGCTAGGGCTTCGGATAGTGCCTCCAGGGCTAATGCGGTTGTCTTGTTTTTGGCGCGGAGTGCTGTGTCCGGATCACTGACGAGAGTGATTATTCCGCCGGGCCCGGGCATCTTAAGCTTCATGTACCCGTAATGGGGTATGGCTTGAAAAATTGTGAATGCCTCTCGTCCTAATATAGCGTGATATCCGCTGCTGAACGGAGCCACTTGGAACGTGACCTCCTCGGACCTGTAATTGTTCGGTGAGCCGAACACCACATCAAGTGTGATTTTTCCTGTGCAGCGTGCCACCCGGCTAGGGATTATTCCTCTAAAGGTTGTGCTGCTTCGCTCAATGCGGCTCCAGTCTATTTCCATTTTTTGAAGAGTTTCCTCGTAGATGAGGTTTAATCCGCTGCCGCCGTCCATGAGTACCTTGGTAAGAAGAAAGCCGTCCACTATTGGACTGAGGACCAATGCGGTTGGTGCTTGGGCTGTTCGGAATTTAGGTTCGTCGCTGGCGTTGAAGGTGATGGCCGTGTCGCTCAATGGATTTGTTGTTGCTACTTGGTAGATTGCGGCGAGGCTGCGGATTGTTCGTTTCTGCATATTATTTGATGCGAAAGTCTCGAAGACTGTAGACACCGTACTGATACTGTTAGAGTGGTTCTCTGGGGTTAGAAGCTCTTCGCCACTTTTGGCCACCTGCCGCAGTATCCAACATGCTCGAAGGCTATGTGTTGGAGTGGCGCCTTCTGTACTGTGAATTTTACAGGGTCCGCTGAGCCACCCCTCCAGTACGGTTTCGTGACCTTTATGGGGTTTTTGCTTTTTGGTTTTTGTACCTGGTGCGTGAGTATGATGCACCCTTTTGTTTCGGACTAGGGTTGTATTCGGAGCCGGATTGTCCCAAAACTTAGTTTCGGTTTTCCGGAAACTCTCCATCGCACAGTACTTGCGTACTATGGACGCCAGGTCGGCGAATCGTGTAATTTCACGACGACTTACGGCGTTCAAGATTCCCTTGTCCATGCAATTATTGCAGAAAATTGAAATTGCGTTTTCCTCACGGCGGTCTTTTATCCTGTCCATAACCAGGAGGAATCTGGCCCAGTAATGATGTACTATTTCAGCGGGCTCTTGCCGGATTTGAGATAGATCACATATGTTTGGGTGGGTGGGTGGAATTGAGTCTGGAACCCTACCCATCTCGAGGCTCAAGGGCCGGAAAGTTTCCGGATTTGAAAGCTTGGATTGCTGGACGTTGTCCAACGAGTCTGGTCCGATGTCTGACTTTAGGTTCAGTGCTTGATCAACGTCCGTCCCTCCGCGGAAATCCGGCATGGAGGGTTCGGGAGTCCGGACATAACTAGTTTTTAATGTAGAAGAAGAATCGGCGCGTTGTTCCTCTACCACAGCAACGTGGTGGGTAACCTGGGGAAAGTTAATCTCTCTCAGATCGGTTTTATGCCCAATCTGATTGTAGTCTGTAGCGACTCCTAGGGTAGCAATGCGATCCAAGAGCTCGTTTACGGACAAGAGCTCTATTGGTTCCAGCTGCTCGGCGAATTCTGAGTTGATGTGAAGATTGCTTTTGATGACCCGAGAGGTCATCGTCGAAGCGGTGGCCGAACAGGCGGTCATGAGAAAACCACCTAGCCGGATAGTTTGGCCGGCGGCCAGGGCTCCTTTAGCGATGATACCGTCTTTAAAGACGGGAAGAGGCATCCTTCCTGATCGCGACGGCACAGAGGAACTCTCAATGAAAGCACCAATGTCGGTGTCAAAATCGGCGGATCTCAGGTAGGGGGTCCCAAACTGTGTGTCTAGGCGGATGGTAACAGGAGACAAGGGACACGATGTTTTTACCCAGGTTTGGGCCCTCTCGATGGAGGTAAAACCCTACTCCTGCTTGATTGATATTGATGATATGGGTAGTACAAGAGTGGATCTACCACGAGATCAAGGAGGCTAAACCCTAGAAGCTAGCCTATGGTATGATTGTTGTAATGGGTGTTCGTCCTACGGACTAAAACCCTCCGGTTTATATAGACACCGGAGAGGGCTAGGGTTACACAGAGTCGGTTACAATGGTAGGAGATCTACATATCCGTATTGCCAAGCTTGCCTTCCACGCCAAGGGAAGTCCCATCCGGACACGGGACGAAGTCTTCAATCTTGTATCTTCATAGTCTTGGAGTCCGGCCGATGATGATAGTCCAGCTATCCGGACACCCCCTAGTCCAGGACTCCCTCACCCCAGAAGGCATCCCCTCTTTCGTCTTCAAAACTATCGGTATACCCTACTCGGAGCTATATTTTTATTCGTCACACTATATGTGTTTTGCTTGGAGCGTATTTTAAATTTTACTTTCTGTTTGAATAAAATCATTGGATCTGAAATCTTGAATGAAAAAGGATCCTCCCACGACTAGTTAATTATTTGACTACTCAGTGTTCTTCATTTATATCTTTTTGGAGTAGTTTGTCATTTACTCACGTGCTTCACGTATATCTTATGAGTAAATGGTTGAATGAATTGAATATCACAAATCTAAATTTATATATGTTTCATATGCTTATAACATGGGGAGTAATGACTTCACATATAATAAGTGTAGGTAGTAAACTTATTGAAAGTTAGCAAACACAGAATTGGTCACTTGAGCAATTCATGAAAGAATATTAAAGGAAGAGAGATTTCACATATAAATATACTATCTTGGACATCTTTTGTTATTCTGAGCACTCATTAAAATATGACATGCTAAAAGTTTGATGTTGGACAAGGAAGACAACTTAATGGGTTATGTTTTCCTATATCCGAAATGTTATATTGTCTTGGATCATCCAACATGTTGAACTTGCCTTTCCCTCTCATGCTAGCCAAATTCTTTGCACCAAGTAGAGATACTACTTGTGCTTCCAAACATCCCTTAAACCAGTTTTGCCATGAGAGTCCATCATACCTACCTATGGATTGAGTAAGATCCTTCAAGTAAGTTGTCATCGTGCGTGCAATAAAAATTGCTCCTTAAATATGTATGATCTATTAGTGCAAAGAAAATAAGCTTTGTACAAACTTGTGATAGGGAAGAAATAAAAGCGACGGACTGCATAATAAAGGTCTTTATCACAAGCGGCAATATAAAGTGACATTCTTTTGCATTTAGATTTTGTGCATCCAACCATAAAAGCGCATGATAACCTCTGCTCCCCTCTGCGAAGGGCCGATCTTTTACTTTTATCTTCTACCCTTATACAAGAGTCATTGTGATCATCGCCTTTCCTTTTTACACTTTTTCCTTTGGCAAGCACTTTGTGTTGGAGCGATTCGGATATATATACCAACTTGGATGTTGGTTTTTATAAATTATTATTGTTGACATTACCCTTGAGGTAAAAGCTTGGGAGGCGAAACTATAAGCCCCTATCTTTCTCTGTGTCCGATTAAAACTTTGAACCCATAAATATCACATGAGTGTTAGCAATTGTGAAAGATAATGGTAGTTGAGTATGTGGAGCTTGCTGAATCAAAGCTCTTACATAGACCCTTCCCGAAAATAAGATGAATTGCAATTGTTTGATGACTAAGAGCATGGTTTGTTAGTTTTCAAGAAAAAATATGATCTATACTTTAACATGTGAATAGCATGTTACTTGATCATGAGAAGTTTTATGAGTTGAGCTACTGTTATGATATATAATGATGCTAGAAAAAGTGATTGAAACTATCATTGATCAAACTTAAGCAATTGCTAGCATTCACACTTCATAAATTATTTCCTTTATCATTTACCTACTCGAGGATGAGCAGGAATTAAGCTTGGGGATGCTGATACGTCTCCAACGTATCTATAATTTATGAAGTATTCATGCCATGTTTACAATAGTTTTATATGATTTTGGTATGATTTGATTAAAACTAACCCGGACTGACACTTTTTTCAGTAGAACTACCGTGATGTTGTTTTTGTGCAGAAATAAAAGTTCTCAGAATGCGCTGAAAATCAAAGGAGATTTTTTTGGAAAATATAAAAAATACTGGAACAAAAATCAACCGGAGGGGAGTCCCGAGGGGCCCACAAGGGTGGAGGGCTTCCCCACCCCCCTGGGGTGCACCCCTGTGCCTCGTGGACTCCTCGTGGGGCCCCCTGACTTGTCCTCGATGCTAACCTCTCCTATAAATGCCCAAACATCCAAAAAATAACCTAGATCGGAAGTTCCGCCGCCAAAAGCCTCTGTAGCCATGAGAAATCAATCTAGGCCCTCTCTGGCACCCTGCCGGAGGGGGCCATCATCACTGGAGGCCATGGAGGAGGATCCCGGAGGGGCCATCATCGCCGCGCTGATCGTCTTCATCAACATCACCATCATCATCACCATCCTCATCTCTTTTACGCGGTCCATTTGAAGGAAATATGCCCTAAAGCCAATAATAAAGTTATTATTTATTTCCATATTTCATGATAAATGTTTATTATTCATGCTAGAATTGTATTAATCAGAAACTTAGTACATGTGTGAATACATAGACAAAACATAGTGTCCCTAGTATGCCTCTACTTGACTAGCTCGTTAATCAAATATGGTTATGTTTCCTAACCATAGACATGTGTTGTCATTTGATGAACAAGATCACATCATTAGGAGAATGATGTGATGGACATGACCCATCCATTAGCTTAGCATTATGATCATGTCAGTTTCATTGCTATTGCTTTCTTCATGACTTATACAAGTGCCTCAGACTATGAGATTATACAACACCCGAATACCGGAGGAACACTTTGTGTGCTACCAAACGTCACAACCTAAATGGGTGATTATGAAGGTGCTCTACAGGTGTCCCTGAAGGTGTTTGTTGGGTTGGCATAAATCGAGATTAGGATTTGTCACTCTGTGTTTCGGAGAGGTATCTCTGGGCCCTCTCGGTAATACTCACCACAATAAGCCTTGCAAGCATTGTAACTAATGAGTTAGTTGCGGGATGAAGTATTACGTAATGAGTAAAGAGACTTGCCGGTAACAAGATTGAACTAGGTATGATGATACCGACGATTGAATCTCGGGCAAGTAACATACCGATGACAAAGGGAACAACATATGTTGTTATGCGGTTTGACCGATAAAGATCTTCGTAGAATATGTAGGAACCAATATGAGAATCCAGGTTCCGCTATTGGTTATTGACTGAAAACATGTCTCGGTCATGTCTACATAGTTCTCGAACCCGTAGGGTCCGCACGCTTAACGTTCGATGATGATTGGTATTATGAGTTTATGAGATATGATGTACCGAAGGTTGTTCGGAGTCCCGAATATGATCACGGACATGACTAGGAGTCTCAATATGGTCGAGACATAAGGATTGATATATTAGATGACTATATTTGGACACCGGAAGTGTTCCGAAAAAGTTTCGGGTAAAACCGGAGTGCCGGAGGGTTATCGGAACCCCCGGGGGAACTAATGGGCCTCGATGGGCCTTAGTGGGCCTTAGTGGAGAGAGAGAGGGCGGCCAGGGCAGGCCACGCGCCCCCTCCCCTTGAGTCCGAATAGGACAAGGAAGGGGGGGGGGACGCCCCCCTTTCCTTTCCCCTCTCCCTCTCCTTCCTTCCCCCTCTCTCCCTTTGGGTGGAAACCTACTAGGACTTGAAGTCCTAGTAGGATTCCACTCTTGGGGGAGCGCTTAGGCGAAGCCCTGCGCCGGTAACTTCATCATCACCGTCACCACGCCGTCGTGCTAACGGAACTCTCCCTCTTCCCTTGACCTTAGCTGGATCTAGAGTTCGAGGGACGTCACTGAGCTGAACGTCTGCAGATCACGGAGGTGCCATGCGTTCGGTACTTGATCGGTTGGATCGCGAAGACGTTCGACTACATCAACCGCGTTAGATAACGCTTCCGCTTTCGATCTACAAGGGTACGTGGACACACTCTCCCCCCGCTGCTATGCACCACTTAGATAGATCGTGTGTGTTCGTAGGAACTCTTTTGAAATTACTACGTTCCCCAACAGTGGTATCCGAGCCAGGTCTATGAGTAGAACACAAAGAGTTGTGGATAATAATAGTCATACTACTTACCAGTATGTCATACTTTGATTCAGTGGTATTGTTGGATGTAGCGGCCCAGACCGACATTACATTACCGTGTTCATGAGACTGGTTCTACCGACGTGCTTCGCACACAAGTGGCTAGTGGGTGTCTGTTTCTCCAACTTTAGTTGAATCGAGTTTGACTACGCCCGGTCCTTCACTACAAAAAAATACAATTCCGTGATGATACGTGTTTGTCACAGTAGGTCGCGTTTTTTGTCATGCATGTACATCCATGACAAATTTATGACAGAATCAAGATAGTCATACCTGTGCTCTCGTAGAAGTGTTCCATGACATTACCAAAATTATCATCACGGAAGTGTCCACTTCCATGACGATAAATCGCGCGTCACAGAACTGCTTTCATCAAGGGTGACCGACACGTGGCATCCACCGTAAGGGAACACCGTTAAGCTATCGGGTCGGGTTTTGGATCCGATAACCCGTTAACAGCCCCGACCAATGGGGATTTTCCACGTGTAAAATCATCATTGGCTGGAGGAAACACGTGTCGGCTCACCGTTGGGACAGATGTCATCCGCTCATTGGACCGAAGGCGCCTATGATACGGCGACATGTGGCTCGGCCCAATAGAGGCCCATTCCTGTGAAAAGGCCGGCCCATTTGACTTGGTCAAAAGGTGGCGGGCCGGCCCACGGAAAGCTTGTTAACGGCCTGTTCGCATATACCCCATTTGCAGCCCGCTAACTAAGGGCCCGTTACGCCCTATCCGAATTAGGCCCAGTAGCGTCATCTGGGCCGTCCAATATGATTCAGCCCGTTTTAACTTCCGGCCCATGTGTGGCCCATGACTTCTTTCGGCCCATATGAGGACCTTTGTAACTCTTGGCCCATTAACGGCCCATGGTGAAACTGGCCCGTAATGAATAGTGTATCACTTTATACCCATTAACGGCCCGTTATTCCATTGGGCCGTTTCCAGCCCAAGTTATCTTTCGGCCTTCTCAGGGCCCATTGATTCTTGGGCTCATTTGCAGCATTCGGTTACATACGGCCCGTTACTGTCATTTTCTGCTTGTGGGCCAAATTCAGCCCGTCGTTACAGTCGGCCCGTTTGCGGACCGTTAATACGTTGGGCCGTTTTCATGTCAAAAAAACCCGTTGGGCTGTTTTCATAGAGTTATCAAATACGGCCTATTAACGGCCGGTTATGGTCCACGAATAGTATGGCCCATGATTGGCGAAATGATGATACGCCCCGTAGAAGGCCCATGGATCCTACGGCCCGTATGAGGCCCATGGATAGTACAGCCTGTAGAAGGCCCATGGACCCTACGTCCTGTAGAAGGCCCATTGATCCCTAAGGCCCGTATAGAAGGCCGATGGATCCTACGGCCCATATAGAAGGCCAATGCTCCTACGGCCAAACGAAGGCCCATGGATCATACGGCCTGCAGGAGGCCCATGGTTACAACAGTTCGTGTGTTGCCATGATTATTTTGGCCTAGTTACCAAAAATAGGCTATTGTGGCCACTAAAAAAACACAGAAAAAGAACTGCAGTGACTACAAGCAAACAACTAAACAAGACAATAAGGAAATAAATAAGCAAGCAATTAATGCTAGCCTATTACCGCTATTACACATATTACATCCACTGGGCATCAAAGTTCGCCACCAGTGCAAATATAGGGAACAAAGCAGCATATTACATACACTGGCCGTCAAAATTGGCCACCAATGCAAATAAACGCGGCAGCAAAACAAGAGCATAACTGAAACAACTTCAGAAGAGATCAAGAAACGTTATCCTGGGTATCCACCATGCTGGCAGTAATCTTAGCAAGCTGATTAGCTTTGCCTTGTTTGGCGCTAAAATCCTCCAACGCTTGTTGTTGCACCAGAAAGTATGCATCTGAATGCTCCAGGGACTTCCGCAATCCTTCCGCTTCTTGTCGCAGCACAGCTGATCGATGTCTTTCAGCTTGTAGTTGAGACTCAAGAAACTGAACTGATTCAGACAGTGAGTTTGAATAGCTTGTGCAAGCGGTAGTGGCCAGTAACTCGAACACTAAACCAAGACAGGACTTCGGGGTTGTCTCGCTGTGTTCAAGATAGTCTTCCTTAGCTGTTTTATCAGCTTTGTTGGAGACCAAGAAGGATGTGTCACTATCCTGAACCTTATCTGCATTAGTTCCTTTACCATTGCTTAATAAGGCACTCTTCCCCAATATTCTGTCAGCATTCTAAAAGAAGAAACAAGCAGACACATAACAAGTTTAGCATGTACTAGTATATGAAACTCATTTCGGTGAACCAGTTCATTAGTAAGGTGGACATGATTAAACTACCAAGTCTTCTATTGCCAAGTACTAGTACATAATAAAAGCATCAGACAAACATATATCTATGTCCTATGGTCACTTCATTGTCTTGCCAAATCAAAATAGAGACATGGTTCAAACCATATCAGTTCAAGACAAAGCAGCAGTAAAAGAATACAAAGCATGGGAAACTACACGGCACAACAAGATTTCAGATGGGTACCACAGGTCTACATGTACAACAACACTATTGGCTCTGTTGTGATGCTAATAATGTGCATGATATGAAAGTCAACTGTATACACAATTGAAATTGAAATCAAAAGAGCTATTGATAAGAGCAAACCTGTTAAAGAAACATGCGTGAACATACCTGCCATGCCATTGGAGTTTCGATTGGATCCTTCAATTTAAAAATAAGTTTGTATGAGTAAATATAATGATACAAGAGCAAAGCAATCATAGTTAAAAAAGGCGCGCCTAAGCGAGCGGTTAAGCGCGCCTAGGCTCTAGGCGTTGGCAACACACATTGCGCATAACTACGCTTAATCTGTGCATAACTGCGCATAAGCATGCGCTTTGGTCAGTAAAGTGCAAGGCGGTGGCAAAATGCACAATTAACGCCTAGCGCTTTTTTGAACTATGATAGCAATGGAATCTTAAATTAGAACAGTTGTTCTTCAGGTTTAGGCACTTGTTCTACATGAACAGAGTACAGTAAGACGCAAGAATATAATACTTAAAAATAGAAAATGAGCTCATAGACCTTACCACATTCTTGGTTCGGGACCAGTACAGAACAAGGCGTTCCCAGTCATCGTCCAGTAAATGTGTCTCAGGAGAACGTAAGGGAATTTGATGAGTTTCTTTGCCGGTGAAGTACGTTTTCTTCAGGTAATTCCGATACTGCCACCAAGCATTCTTGAAGATAGTAGAGGTATTAGCACAGGTTACCTCATCCTGAGTTTCCAAATCGGTCCTTCTCTATAGAGAAAAATGGGAAAATTTGCTGTATTATAACCATCATGGAGGTAGGATGTATGGGACGAAGCAAAGTAATTGCCATGAATAACATTACTTACACATAACTCCTGGACAAACACCTGCAACTGGCATTTTCCTTCATCTTCAGTATAATATTTCCAAGATGGGAAGATACACACATACGATTTAACAACATCAAATGCGATAGATGCTAAACTACGACTGGCTGGTTGTGCTTCCTCCACGGGAATAGGCGTACTAACTGGTGGAGCTGGGGTTCGCCGTGATAGTACTGGCCCTTTGGGCACTGGAGCTGCCTTACTAACTGCTCTTGTTTGGGAGCTCTGTGGTGGATATGGTGTTGTGTCAACAGGAACTGGGTTACTATCGGTTGGGGTTGGGGTTAGATTAGGTGAAGCTGGTTGTCTATCCATCGCAGTAGGGGTACAATTTGCGAGAGTTTGGGTTATGTGTGGTAGGGCTGGTTCTTGTGCATGTACAACTGGGGTGCTATCTCCACCAATAGGGAGCATTGTTTTATTTGAAGACCGTGTTTTTATTCCGCTAGATACTGGCATCACCCGCTCCAATTCAAATGGCTGATAAACAGGAAACATAGTTGAATGTATAGACATTGTATGAGAGACAGATGCAATAGATAGTGTGGAAAAAAGAGGGCATGAAATAGTTGACATGTATATTGTTTAACTAAAACGGATAGCATGACATAATTTCACATATATGATGTCTATCTAAACTGGATAGCATAGCATAACATAATTCAAAGATATGATGAATAAAAAAATAGGATCGCATGACATATTTCACCTACATGTTATCTAAGTAATCAGGATCGCATCATTTAATTCAGATATGTGATTTATATGCTAAACAGAGGGCATTCAGTATGATGTCTGAACTAAGAAGATGGTGTTGAATATTGTGTATATGATGTCTAAACTATGCAATGCAAGATACCGTATGCATGATATGAGCAGTATAACCGTGCCAAGTTAGAGCATACACCTCAGTAGGGGAATAGGACTGGTCATCTGTCTTTGAATCCATCTCTGAGGAGCTATCGGGACCCAACAAGAGATCTGCTTCGACAGGTAGCACTGTCTGCTCTGAAGGCCTTGTTTTCACTCTAGATTTTCCCATCTCCCACCCAAATGGCTGATTCACAGTAAGAGTAGTTTAATGTACAAACATTGTCGACAAATGGAAATGTAATGAAGAAAAGGATGGGCAAGATATCATTCAAATATATGATGCCTGGTTAAACAGGATGGCATTGCACATTTCACATATATTATGGCTGGCTAAAAGACATGAGACTGTATCATTCCCATATATGATATAGAAACTAAACAGGTGGCATTACAGAACATGTCTAAACTAAGCAGATGACATATATGATGTCAAAAGTAGGCACTGCAAGGCAACATATGCATGATATGACTAACATCATCATGCCAAGGTAGAGCAAACACCTTGGGGGGTAAATATGAGTGGTCAACAACATCTGAATCTGCCTCAGAACAGATATCTTCCTCTGGATTACAATCTGGAGAGGGGTTGGGTGGTTTTGCCATTAAACCCACCATGGAGCGATGTCTGCAAGACATTGTCCTGCCGCCCAAAACTCTTCTCTTTTTCTCTACATGTTCAGCATGACTGTGTACAATATCTGACGTGCATACGAAAAAATATGGTGAGATTATGTAAGGAGAGCATGCAGAAATTTAGAGTGATGGTAACAACCAGTGGATGGATCCAAAAATAATGATAGCAGGCTGATGATTGCTTTAAATTAATAAAAAGATAGATGATGATTGCTTTACTATTTGTTTCCCACCCAAGATGAACAACATAGGCATACCCTAGGTGAACCAGATATTAGACAGACATACTATTCATTGCTGCCTCGATATGTGCCCCACAACTAATTTAGAACTCAAGTTTGAACATGAATTTGGACCTGAGTTGGGAGTCCAAGAGCTGAACAGAACGATAAAGTAGCAGGTAAGTTTAAGCAATGCATAACATAAGCAGAAACAAAAGAGTGCGACCTCTCTTGTGGACTCGTGTACTCCTCAGGTTCATCTGTTGAGTCGATGATGGTGATGCCATTGGGGTGTGTGCCGGTGGCAGGGAAGGAGATCTGAGGCGGCGAAAGACGGTCAGGAGTCGTGATGTCTGGTTTGGTGGATGCTTTTGTCAATGGAGCAGCTCAGGTGAGGTGGACGATGTCGCGGGAGGAGCAGGACAAACCACACAAAGTTCCCTTCGACACCTGTAACTGAAGTAATTCTATAAGGGCTCATTTGGCTTGCATGATTCTTAAAACGCAGGGATAGGAAAAACACCGGAATAGGATAGGAAAATACACATGGTAAACAGAGCATTTGTAAACACAGGATTTCTATCAACTTGGGTGTTTGGTTTACAGGAATTGGAAGAGCAGAGGAATGCAAAGAAACATGGCCAAAATAAAGAGAAACCATATGAAAGCGTGTACAGTTAGAATGTTATTCTGGCACTAATGCACTTGGTCTTGTTTTCGTGCATAGGATTTTGGAAAGTAGGTCCAGGTGGATGTTTTGCTTCATTCCTTTCAACAAAATGCACGAATAATTGAATAGAGAGTGCCATTGGAAAATTCCCTTTAGCTATGTTTTTCCGTTGAACCAAAATAGCCCTAATGGATCAACGTGAATGTATAGTAATAAGTGACGCAACAAGTGTACAACCTCTTTGCCATAGCCGTGTCGACCTCAGCATCATTGGGTTGGTCGCTGAAGCAGTTGAGGTAGAGGTGGCTGTCGGAGGTGTGGAGGAAGATCTGAGGAATCTGTAGATGGCATCCAGGGCACTGCTCTGTTGTGATGGATCATTCTGTCGTTGGAGCAGCTCCGGTGAGCTGTAAGACGTCAAGGCTGAAGCAACACAAGACAGACATCGTCAATCTCAAGTGGGATTCTAATAGCATCTCCAATAGATGACGAAAAATGGACGTAAAATTAACATCACCAAAAACCACCTGACTACAACAGATGAGGTAAAAACTGTTGACTCTGAACTTAACAGTCAAAACTCAAATTAACTATGGAATCTGAATGCTACTGTCAAAACTGAACGCGATGGTAGCAGAGAGACACTTGACATGTAGTTTAGGGAGGGCCTGCAGTTCATCTTCAACCTGCACACCCCTGAGCCGCCTGCCACCATCGGTCGAACCGTCGGCCCCAGCGCCGCCTTGCCGCCCTGAAACAACTCGCCACCGCCGCGCCGGCCAGCCCTCTAGGCCCCCCGCCCCACCCTGAACCCTAAGATAGATAGTGGGGTACCTCTCCGGCGAGCCCCTGTCCCCGCTGCGGGTGGTTCTTCCTTAACTCCGGCGAGCCCCCCAACCCCTGAAAATCGACTGACCCAAAAGTTGATTCAGTCGACTGAAGTGTGGCTTAATCGGAGAAGAGCAGCAGCACGAGCAAGGGGGAGAGCAGCAGCAGTAGCTGGGTGAGCAAGCGATCGAGCGAGAGCCGGAGCAGCAGTAGCAGCGCGAGCGAGCGAGCGAGAGCCGGAGCAGCAGCAGCAGCGCGAGCGAGAGCCAGAGCAGCAGCAGCAGATCCGGTTGGTATGGACGCCGCCGCCGAAGGGGCCTCGCACTGGGGGAGAGCCTCCGTGGAGATGTCGCCCGCGGCGCCGGCTTCAAGGTAGCCGCTCCATGGGGGTGCGGGATGGAGCACCGTCGGCGCCGGGAGGTCGAGTTAAGGAGAAGGTGTGATGCGATGAGTGTACAACCTCTTTGGTGGCGCCGAGTAGGCCTTGGCTTCGTTCGAGGAGTTGGTGAGGATGTTGCGGTTCTGGTGGAGCAGGTTAAGGCGGCGCTGTGGGGATGGAGCAGCCGCGATAGACGAGGCGATCGTCAGAGAAGCTCCTTGGAGGTGGAGGACGGGGCGGCTGAACCGGCGGGACGACGAGATGGACGACGGATCCTCATCCGGGGATGTGGATGAGGGACGTCGAGCTGTTGCGGTGGACGACGTCGTCGGGGAAGAGGCCCCGGCTGGGCAGCGGTGACATGGCGGATGGAGGAGGGTGGGGTTTCGTGGCTGGAGCAGAGAGGTTATGGCGGCCTAGGATTTCGAAATGGTGAAAAGGGGGCGATGGGAGGGGGTGAAGAATGACTTAGGGACGCGCTTGTCCAAAATGTAGGGTGTGTTACAAAAGTACCCCCCACCGATTTGAACTAGCGGCCCTTTCGGCTTAGGGTCAGAAGGGGGATTTCACGTGTCGGGATTTGGCAGCTGGAGGGAGTTTTCGCGTGCATTGTAATTTCGGGATAGCAAGGCGCGGGTTGTGAAGGCGCCGGTTTTGGGAGCACGATATCTGAATTTTCGGGATATAACAAGACGCGGGTTGAATTTTAGGGACAAGCCTAACGTGTAGTAATATTGTACTTGTACGTACCAAATCAATTCGCACTTCCCTCAACCAAAAAGAAAACGAAAAAAATAAAACTATTCACACCACACAAAGAGAGAGTCTTGCCCGTTTTACTATACAAATGCTATTCAAAGCTACTCCGTCCTTCCATCTATATAGGGCCTAATGCGTTTTTCGATGCTAACTTTGACAAAATATTAGAGCAATGATATATGACATGCAACTTACACAAAGCACACCGTTAACTTTGTCTGTGAAAGGTTCTTTCAATGATATAATTTTCACATTGTGCATGTCATGTACTATTAATCTTGTCAATAGTCAAAGGTGGTCTTAAAAATCTCATTACGCCCTATATAGATGGAAGGAGGGAGTATGAATCCATGTTATGTCCGATTAATTTTTTCTGCTTTGCTGTATAATGCGTGTAACCTACTCATACCAACATTTTAGTGCATTCCAAATGTCTATACTACCGCTGCAATTCAAACTAAATTTGAATTCGTTTCTCTATTTCAATAAGAATCTACAATCATGATTGTTGCCAACTTCAACCATCATTCGTGTATTACCTTAATAACACACCACATGATTACTATAGAGATAGATATGAACTATGTGTACTACATGAACTCGAATTCTATTTTCTGAATACACTTGATGTTGATTCCAAATAATAGTACATTCGATGTACTAACTATATATTCATAATCTAAACATGTTCCATACGTACATCGTGTTTATCACACAAAGTATAGTGCCCCACCCCCTACATTATGACAAGTATTTAGACCTGAGTTGCAAAAGCCACACATTAGCCCAAATTATAATCAATGTTGTACATTATGATATCTTCTTCAAGTATCCGTATCCACCTTTTTATAATGAATTATGATCTTTGTTCGTCTTTTACACCTTCACAATCCTCTTCTATTTGTAGCTAGCTAGCGCTAACTTTCTATCGTGCATGCACACGCCCGCCCCCCTCACACACCCTTAGCGCCCCCTCCATCGCGCACGTTCATTATTTCTCTTTAGGTCGTCCACCAGCGGTGTGTATAGGCCCCCGACTCCTTCTTTCTGGCACACACCGGTCGATATACCTCTCTAGCCAAGTGTGCCTACAACAAACACATTTATACTTACCCTCTTCTCTTCTCACCGTCCATGCCCCCATATGTCCAATACGATTCCACGCAGGTGCACACTCCCGCCCCTCTTTTCATTAGTCACATGCTCGCACACTCCTCCCCCCTCAACATGGTAGGCCTCTCGCACCACCTCCTAGCCACACTCTCTCCCCCTGTCTGCCTCTCCGGACCTTATTTGCTTCTAACACATGCAGGCGTGTATATGAACTGATCTCCCTACATATAGCAAGGTCGACTATAATTCGTTTTCACCAAGCACCGATACACTTACCTCGCTAGTTATGTATCTCCTTTTCTAGGACACACGACGGTTGATCTTCCTATGTAGTTACGCATGCTTACCACGACCATATCTTCTCCCCTTATCATCCTTGAATACCTCCCGACCCGTCTCTCACACGCACGTGCATAGACAGACAGACATCCCCCGCCCTCTCTTATTGATATTGCACTCATACCCTCCGTTTGTCTAGCAGGCCTCTCCCACCATTTGTGAGACGCCACTCCACCACCAACCCTCCGATGCTCTACCTTTGTCTTTTTCCCAACCTTATTCCTCTGCTACACATATCCATGGATGTCGATCAATCTCCCTCAATACATAGCTAGGTCTCTCTCCTTCCCCAGACATATACTAGTCGACCGGTCTCTACCCCCACCCACACACACACACACCGATAGTCGAATGTTGTAGGTAGTTATCCATGCCACGGAGAAGAACTGCACCTCTGCCCTCTCAAATTCCAGTAGGCCATCCGCCCTGTATCTTTGACGTGGGCAAACACAAATCACAAATTTGATGGCACTCTTTATCGATCGCGCAGCCACACACTTCATCCGTGTTTTCAATTCTATCGATATCTCACGTCCATGACTCCGTTTCACACACATTGCATATGTTATGTTTTTCTGATTGAGATATCATCAACACATTGCCTCTGTTTCGCACAAACCATCTATCTCACACCCACCCACATACGTACCTGCACCTAAAGAAGAAGTGCACGCAGGACGCACGTACTCACGTCTCGTTCCCGGCCACACCCGCGTGGGTACACGGTGGAGTTCGTTTCTGTACGAAAAGGCAGCCCACATGATAATTTGACGCGTGTAGCGGTTGTTTACTCAAAGGAGGGTCGGGTACCACGCCTAGAATATAAAACGATTGCCGTGGGGAAAATGGAAAAATGGGTTTGTCTCTCGTGAGTCTCCTCACACAATCTCACACAAGGCCGCCGTGGCCTCTCTCTCTCAGCGTTGGTCAGTGATCCGGCCGCATCCCATCCACCGACGGAAAGGGAGGATGTGCATCGTTTCTCCGTTCGACACCGTTGAGGCAGCTCGTCCCGATCTGCGGTACCCGCCGTTCTCTCTGACCAAGCTCCGGCGCGGTAGGGCCTTCGCCACTTGCTCGCTGCCGCAGTATGGGCAGATCCCGGCCGCCGGCGCCCTCCAAGTAACATCCCGACGACCCTCAGGTACAGCTCCCTCCGGCCTTGCTCCACTACCCATCTTCCCACGTTGCTGCATGTGGATCTTCTTTAGTTGTTTGCTTAAGTCCTATCTCGGCCGGTGTACTTTCCATCTTGCAATCTCGTCCTCAAACCATTTTTGATAAACCACCATGTGCTATCTTTCCCTTTTTTACATGGAACATGCTTCTTTTTTGTCGGCGTATGTGTCTTTAACTCGTGTTATTGGGCAGTAATTGTTTCCTTTTGACCTCCTTTTGCAAACAGGGCTATCCATTTTCACCTCGTTGCTATTGCGACCTTTTGGTGAACGGCACAAATCACTTTTCTGAAGAGTGTTTTGTGCAGTTCCGCCAAAATGTCACACGGGCAATGTTTTTACATTTCTATGGGACTGCGGAAAGGGAGATTGGTTTTGCTATCCTCCTCATCCAACTCCGTGCCTAATCTTCTTCGACAAGAAGTTAGTCCTAAAGAGAGATCGTAGTGGTGATCGGCTTCTATTTATGTGTGTTATGTTTCATCATCTAGTTCCACTATTATTGCAATCACACTGACTGGATATGTTTGCAAACAGGGATGGTCCACCCGATTTTAGTGGAGCTGCACAAAATGATCGGATTGTGGTGTCCTTCATACACCTCTTTTTTGACTACAGAGCTGGGTGAAACTAGCTGCCAAGCAATGAACACTGTGCCAAGGAAATGGAGCCATGCCTACGAACAACATTGATCAATTGTATTTTTTATTTATTTGTACACCTTCTCACAACTTTGTCTTCAGTTGTGATGTGAATATTGGCGCTGATCTGTGAACCATTGAGATGCATTAGCCATGGTAGTTTCATTTGTATTTGATGGAATGTTGTAACGAGATAATCTCGAGGCAAGACACATGAATCCTAAGTTGAAACCTTTTTTTTCCTGCGGGAACCAGAGTTGAAACCTTCATAGCATCACAGTACAATTTCATCAAAATTATGCGTACATATAAACAAATCCTGAAGGATTGATAGCAATGCCAGAAACAATTCAACTTCGTTTCGCCGACATGTTGGACATCCTTCATCCGGCTCCACCTGCCATGCAGCAATATTGAGTGCACAACACAACTTCAGGGAAAGATTCACCCCGGTCGTTGCACCGTAGTAGTAATGACTAGTGAGCAGTCAAATCACAGAGCCCCACCTTCGCCACAGTAAGTTGCTCGGACGAAGCAACCATCATTTCTCTATTCCTTGAATCCGCTGGTACTCCCATATTCCCACAGTAAAGTTGGTCGGGCGAATCAACCATCACTATATCCGCTCACGTGTGATGACCACAGGAGCTATCCATTCAGATTGCATGTTAAAAAAAATAAAGGTCGATAACTAATGCGGCAAACTTTCAAAAAAAACTAATGCGGCACCTCGGGCCAACGCGGCCAGATCGCATTTTGCACGAGAAATTACACACCATGTTTCGTTGACATGTGGTCCCGTTCCAACATATCAGTGAGACGACGGCGAGTAGTAGGAGTATTTCTGAACCGACGTGTAGGCCGGGGCGCCCCTTCGTGAACCGTGGCAAACTGGCAACCGTCCACCGACGCTTCACCTTTCCTCTCGATTTGGAACTACTGTCGCACGCTCTTCCTCTCCCTCCTCCATTTTCCTTCAGCCCTTCACGCTTTCTTCTGCCATTGTTCGATCGTCTTCTCCATGGAGGGAACAGGACGGAAACGACCCCGTTATTCTTGCCCCGATCTGAAAGATGACGTCGTGGAGGAACTTATTGATCGGTGTGACGTCATCACCTCGGCTAGCATGGCATGTTCGTTCAAGCCCATTCTTGACTCAACTAATAACATCATTACAATGAACCCAAGAGTCAAGGATCGGTTTGATCTCCCCTATCTTCTTTGCCGTGACCCTGATGACCGGCGCCGTCACGACGGAGGCCTCACCCTGTGCAAGTTGATGCCGCTTGATAATGATACGTATGATGTTAAGATGCCATCACTTGAGGACAAGGCCTGGGCAGGCGCAAATGGAGATTGGGTTGTTTACATTGGGTCCAACTGCGAGTGGGAACTTGTGAATGTGTACACTCGTGACCGGGTTCCACTTCCAAATTTCTCAGCAGACTGCCCAGAGGTTGAGCACACCGGTATTGTACGCACGTTCAAATACAATCGTGGTGACTGTCTTCTACGGAAGATAGCAATTTCTTGAGTTCCCACCCGCTCTTGGAATTACAGCAACTATGAAGTTGTTGCTATCTTCGACAAGCTTGTTGCCGTCGTTGCTCGTTTGACTCGATGGACATTGCTCAAAAATAAGTTTCTGTACATGGATGAGTACTGTGATGCAATTGAATACGAGGGCCTTGTGTTTGCTGCCACCACTAGTGGCACTATTTTTGCATGGAATCGTTATGATTTTGGTACGTTTGTCTTCCACCATAATTATAATTGTTTCATCCACATGCATGCAAGTTAGCAAGTTTCCCTTTACTAATTAACCTTATTCTTGTGTTTCCAAGGTCCTGTGAAAATTCCACCACCTATACTTGAAAATTTTTATAACCAAGGGGGAGATGACGATGGTGATGATCACGAGCATGAGGACGAGCATCGCCCATATACTCGTTGGCGCCTGGCAACTAATTCCGGTGGATCACCTCTTCTCGTGTGTATACAGCCCACTGATGATGTTACTGCTAAGGAAGCAGGTGTAGTATCCCATGGTCGCACTCTTCGGACCTATTCCAACACCCGTTGCATGGTATTCGGCATGGATACTAGTGTGCTAGCACCAACTCCTTCTCCCTGGTACAGAATTGATAGTCTTGGAGAAAACTCGCTCTTCCTTGGACAAAACTATCCGATGATGGTGAAAGGCAATCCAACTGCTGTTGACACAACGTTACTAGCACCATTTATGAGAAGCAACTGTGTCTATACCTCGGACATTAGCGTGGTTCCCTACCCTAGTACTGATGTAGTAGGCTACTTCAGCCTAGATGATCAGTCCTGCGTTGGTCTCGAGATCGACAATAGATGCCCCGTCCCAGAGAATCACTTGTGGTTCAAAGCAAGCGTTTCCAACGCCGAGGAATGGTTGAGTTGAAGTTCATTTCATTGCTTGTTATTTGTTGTGTGGTGAAAACTTTAGTATTTATAATGTATCCTCGTTGTCGATGGCTTTCGAGTTGCTTCTGTGAGTGAGTGGTGCGACGAGGCAAAAAAATATTTTCCAAATACATAATTGTACGTGCATTGCAATAGGTTATCGGATGAAGCCAATCATCAACAATAGTAGTACACTATTTGTACTAGCTTCACATGCTTCGCGCGTCGTGCGGGTGTTTTTACTGTAGCCATATTGTACTACGTAACCAGCACCTTGGATCCTCGATATTAGTAGTACTATATAGTAAGTAGTAGGAGTATTAGGGTGGCATGGGCCAGAACAAGCATTCACGTCCTGGAGTATGGCACACGCCACCAGCACGACTTCCATCTGACACCATATTTCTTGGAGTCCGTGCTAGAGCAATCTCTTCAACCTCATCGTTTCTCTAACTCAGCCATCGCGCGGCGGGCGAGGTGGGGGTTTGCCGATAGTCGCGCGGCATGCCTTCTATTTGTCAAAAAATATATGTATCTAGACATGTTTTAGTATATAGGCACATCCATTTTTGGACAAATGGAAGTCAAGTATTTTGGAACGGAGGGAGTACACAATAAATTTTTTAAGTTAGCACAACTAGTCTAATCCGAGAGCACAACCAGAGATTTGGTTGGGTTCTTCCTCCTTTTGCCGACACGTGGGACATCCAGCATCCAGGTCGTGTCATGAAAGAAAATAGAGTGGTAGTTGATAAGTTGAAGCCACGAGATGTGCATCTTGGGTTAAACTGTAAATAGAATCTTACTACTCTTGAGTAACTCCAAAAGCGACCATCGAAGATCTTTCTTGGATTTGTTATTCATCACCAGCACGTTGAGGTGAAAGATGTGCAGGTTCAGTGGGTCCTCTTGTGTTTTCACTGACATCTGGGGCTGCAGGTGAGCAAATAGACGATGGGCTCCGCGCGTCCGCTGGTTGGCTGAGAAGAGAGATAGAGGAGTGCTGAGCACGGACTGCAGGAAATTTGTTCTACGTAACCAGCACCTTGATATTCGCGTGTGGTTGTTTCTAGAATAAAAAAAAGGAGGTACCTCTACTTATGTTACTCCCACTACGCCTAGCCTAAGGTTGGTAGGTGACCTTGCGCTTGGCTCTTCGCCTCTTCCGGAAGTCGATGGTTCTACAGTAGTGCTTCTGGCAATCTGACACCAAATGAACTGCTGCACGTCCACCGCTTGTAAGCAAAAGTTTCTCCTCGTGCTACGAGCCACCGCGCACGCATTAGCGAGGGAGAAGGCGTAATTGTCAGTGTACTAGAGTAGGGGTACCCTAGTATCCCGAACTTGTGCACGGGCAGTCGCAGCACCCCACGGCAGGGCTTGCCGGGTGGCCGCCAAGGTCCTCCGTGGTTCCTTTGGAGCCATTCAAGAACAAAGTGTTTAAGCCAAGGAGACAAGACCCCGGCAAGAGGAGCTTGCCGGGAAGGCCAACCGAGGCATCTCAAGGAACTTGCCGCGACGCGCCACGCGTCCCGGCAAGGCCCGGCGAGCGACAAGCTTCCGGGCGCGACAAGACAACGACCGCGGCAAGGCACTTGCCGCGGCAAGCTACCAGTCTGTACCCGCGCTCCAGCACATCCACCAACGTGTCGCCCTGGGACCTTTCCAGGCATGCGTGGCGAGAGGCTATGCAGCCAGCGGTGCGAGGTGGCAAGCGACGCTGACAAGGTTACCATCGTGGCAAGCGGTGGCGCCCCTGACGGTCCCTTTTCTGCACTGTTTGGGAGACACAGACGGGCATTTAATGCCCTTGTCCCCTGCCGTCAGGGTTAGGTAGGATACACTGTTCAGGTAGTTGTACCAACCGCAACTCCTTTTCCATTTTTTCCCTCGCCTACGTTGCCACCTGTCGGTGACCCCTTGAGCATATAAAAGGAGGCCCATGCGCAACGTAGAGGGGGTTCGAAGCATTCGAAACCAGAAAATACCCACGCTCCCGAGCAAGAACTCAATACAATCAGACAAGCAGCAGTAGGAGTATTATCTCTCCGGAGAGCTCCGAAGCTGGGCAAATCGCCCGTGTGCTTCGCCTCGATCTGCTCTTCGTGCGATCTCCGCCCCCCGCCGGACCGAAAGGGGCTCCGGTCCCATAGGTGTTCGTTCCCACGACATCTTTGGCGCGCCAGGTAGGGGGCGTCGAGGTTGTGTGAACCTGATCCGGCGTTCGCATGAGCTAGATCTTCATCATCTTCATCGACATGCCACCGAAGAAGAAGGCTTCGGAGGTGGCTGCTCCGTCCACGTCGATCCCACTGCCACCGGAGCAAACGGGTGGTGGGGTAGACGCCGGCAGAAGAACGGGCATCGACGAGGGAGCTCACGGTGCTGCCAGGTCCAAGGACAAGGCTGCACAGACCTCGGCGTCCATACATGCACCGCGCCCATCTCAGGAGGTGCGGGACCAACAACGTCATGGTACTCGCGGTACCATACGCTCATTGTACCAAGATTGAGCTGGTGGATCTCAGGGTGCTCAAGACCAGCATGCGCGCCAACATGCTGGCACGAGCAAGACACGGTCGCCTAGACGGGATACTGCTCCTTCCAACCCAGTTGGGAGTCCGAGCATATCCCGCTCCTCGCACCGTTCGCCGCCGCCACCGAAGACCCCAGCAGAAGCGTTAGCCCGAGCTCAACTGCTCCTGGATTACCCTCCAACGGCGGACAAGATCGACGATTGGAGGGCCACCATTCAGAGTCTCATCGGCTTCGCCAACGGCGACACTCCACGGCAATCGAGTATATCGAAGCCGCGGCAAGATTGCCAGGCACGAGCCGATGGCGACAAGACCGGTGGGGGTGCAACCACCATGCACTCTCCACCCCGAAGGCCAAGACCGCCGACTCGCCGGGTCAACCTCGACACTGACTCCACAGCGTCATCAGATCCACGAGCTCGTCGCGATCAGCGCCAAGTTCTTCAAGAACGACAGCAAGAAGACACTCGTACTCGCATCGAGCGCCGAAGAGAAGCGCGGCGTCAATCGGACCAGCGCGCTGGGCCCACTGTCGACATGCATGCGCCAGGGGAACCAGGCGAATTGCCGTACGCGATAGGTTGCCCTACGTTCACTCGTGAACTGCGGCAAGTCCAGTGGCCCAGCACGAAGAATTTCAAGCCGTATGTACCAGAGAAGTACGACGGCAAGACGCATCCGTCAGAGTTCTTCAGCATCTACACCATCATGGTGCAAGCTGCCGGGGGACGGGATGACAAGATCCTTGCCAACTACTTCCCGCTGGTGCTCAAGCCCAATGTCAGATCCTGGCTCATGCACTTGCCGGACAACTCCATATCCTCATGGGTAGATCTATGCCATCAGTTTGTCGGCGCCTTCACAGGCGGCCACAAACCTCATGGCCAAGAGAGCGACCTTCACATACTCGTCCAGAAGGAAGGAGAGTCCCTGCGCAAGTACACTCAGAGATTCAGCCGTGTACAGCACACAATCCCAGATGTCCACCCTGCCGCGGTCATCAGCGTGTTCCATCAGAACATGCGGAACCGCAGGATGCGGGAGGAAATGGCGATGTGCAAGATCAGAGACGTCAGTGAGCTATACGCCCTAGCCGACAAGTGTGCGCGTGCTGAGGAAGGGAGAAGACTCCCCGGAGAGAATGCAGGAGCAGGAGGATCTGACAGCGAGGATGCTGCCCCGGCAAGGAAAAACCGGCGGCGGAACAACAGAAAGAAGAAAGGCAAAGATGTGCTAGTCGTTGAGCAGTCCGGCAATGGAGGTGGCGCCAAGGAAGCCGAAGCTGTGGCGGCCGCCGACAAGCAGGACGGCTCCGGCAAGCAGTACTGCAAGATCCACCGTACCAAGGGCCATGATCTCCAGAGCTGCAAGAAGGTCGAGCAGCTTGTTGAGAAGCAGAAGGCTGAATACGAGCGACGCGACAAGGAGAAGGCCCAAGAAGGTACTGGAGGATCCGGCAAGAAACGTCCCGGCCGGGGAGGACGCCGCGGCAAGGCCAAGCAGCGGCAAGGAGACAGGCCTCCCCGCGGCCGCGACAAGGATGAAGATGACAACGAAGATGAATATATGGATGATGACGAGGCCGATGAGCAGGAGTTCCAGAAAGCCACAGAGGTCTTGTGCGTTGACGGCGGTGCTTCTCTGCATACTTCACACCGCCAGCTCAAACAGTGGGTGCGGGAAGTCAATGCAGCAGAACCACCCGTCGAGTCATGCAAGCCTCTGAAATGGTCCAGCATGCCTATCGTCTTTGATATTGAGGACCACCCTGATCGCATAACTGCGGTCGGGTGCTTGCCGATGTTGGTCTCACCAACTATCCGCAACCTCAAGGTCACTAAGATGCTAGTTGACGGCGGGGCCGGCTTGAACCTGATCTCCTCCGCGGTACTCCAGAAACTCCAGATCCCTGACAGCGAGCTCTAAGAGACCGGCACATTCCAAGGAATCAATCCGGGAAGGAGCAAGCCGAAGGGAAAGATCACGTTGCCGGTGACATTTGGCAGCGAGTTGAACTTCAGGACTGAGAGGGTCACTTTTGACGTTGCTAATTTTCCATTACCTTATAATGGGATACTCGGCCGTCCAGCACTCGCCAAATTCATGGCGGCCTCTCACTATGCGTACAACGTACTGAAGATGCCAGGCCCGATAAGTGTAATCTCTGTCCCTGGCGACAAGAAGGATGCTCTTATCTACACCGACAAGATTTACCGGGAAGCAGCAGCCGCAGCAGATCGCAAGTCACTTGCCGCTGAAGCTCCCGGGGGGAAGAAGAAGACCAAGTCCGGCAGGAGTTCTGATGCCCACTCCGGCAAGCGCACCTCTTCGGAGTGCTGCGCTACCGTCGAGGACGCACCATCGAGCTCCACCGGCAAGTGTAATATGACGAAGGCAGCTCTGCCAGAGACCAAGAAGGTGTCCGCCAAGGAGGACGGCACTGGTGGTACCTTCACCATCAGTGCCACTCTCGACCCTAAATAGGAAAGCGCGCTCGTTGCTTTCCTGCGGGCGAACGTCGACATGTTTGCGTTGCAACCGTCTGACATCCCCGGTGTTCCCAGGAAAGTAATCGAGCACCATCTGGCCGTTTGTCCTCATGCGCGGCCCGTCAAGCAGAAAGTCAGGAAACAAGCAGTGGAGCGCCAAGAGTTCATTGCAGAAGAAATCAAGAAATTGGAAGCAGCAGGCCTTGTCAGAGGAGTGCTCCATCCTACGTGGTTGGCCAATCCTGTAGTCGTGCACAAGGCAAACGGGAAATGGAGGCTTTGTATCGACTTTACCGATGTTAATAAAGCTTGTCCCAAAGACCCATTTCCCTTGCCGTGCATTGACCAGATTGTTGACTCCACAGCCGGATGCGATTTGCTTTCATTTCTTGATGCATACTCAGGATACCATTAGATCTTCATGGCAGAAGAGGATGAGGAGAAGACTGCATTCATCACTCCATGTGGCACATACTGTTTCGTACGGATGCCTTTCGGTTTGAAGAATGCTGGTTCAATGTTTGCAAGGGTAGTCCATCACGCTTTTGAGCCACAAATGCACAGAAATGTGGAAGCCTACATGGATGACATAGTGGTCAAGAGCAAGGACAAGGCAACTCTGATTCAGGATTTAGATGAAACCTTTGCAAATCTGCGCAAGATCAACCTCAAGCTTAACCCCGAGAAGTGTGTGTTTGGAGTCCCCTCCGGCAAGCTTCTCGGGTTGTTCGTGTCTCAGCGGGGAATTGAAGCCAATCCCGACAAGATCAAGGCCATTGAGCAGATCGAAGCACCAAAGCGCATCAAGGATGTACGAAGGCTTGCCGGTTGTGTGGCTGCTCTCAGCAGGTTTATCTCTAAGTCTGCTGAGCGCGCCTGCCATTTTTCAAAATATTGAAAAAGGCAGGTCCAATGAAATGGACTCCGGAAGCGGAGGCTGCGCTGCAGGACTTGAAGAGATACCTGTCCTCCACTCCAATACTTGTCGCACCTAAGCCACAACAGAAGTTGCTGTTGTATTTAGCGGCAACCAATCAAGTGGTTAGTGCTGCGTTAGTAGCAGAGAGGGAGGCGGATGATGCGCCAGCGACCACGGCAGATGCATCCAGCGACAAGCAGGGGGCTTCCCCGACAAGCTCTGGTCCCGACAAGGATGGATCTGCGCAGGTGAATAAGGAGATACAGAAGAAAATGGTGCAGCGCCCAGTTTACTTTGTCAGTTCCCTTCTGCAGGGGACTAGGTCAAGATATTCTGGTGTGCAGAAATTGCTTTTCGGCCTTCTCATGGCCTCGAGAAAACTGCGCCATTACTTCCAAGCACATGAGATCACAGTTGTCACTCATTTTCTGCTGAAGAGGATACTGCAGAATCCAGAAGCAACAGGCAGTATTGTCGAGTGGGCACTGGAACTGTCAAGCTTTGGCCTCAAGTTTGAGAGCACTTCAACTATCCAAAGCAGAGCATTAGCAGAATTCATAGCAGAGTGGACGCCAACACCAGATGAAGAAATTCCAGAAACGAGCATCCCCGTCAAGTAGGCAAGCAAAGAGTGGCTGATGTACTTTGATGGTGCCTTCTCGCTGCAAGGCGCCGGTGCGGGCGTGCTACTTGTCGCACCCACGTGAGAGCACCTCAAGTACGTAGTCTAGATGCACTTTCCCAAGGAGCAAGCAACAAACAATACTGCAGAGTACGAGGGTTTGCTTGCCGGTCTCAGGATCGCAGCAGTCCTTGGGATCAAGAAGCTCATTGTCAGGGGTGACTCGCAGCTTGTCGTCCGCAAAGTGAACAAGAATTATCAGAGTCCGTTGATGGAAGCTTACGTTGATGAAGTGAGAAAGTTAGAAGAGCACTTTGACGGCCTACAAATGGAACATGTTCCGAGAGCTCAGAACGACGTTGCCGATGGCCTGTCGAAGTGCGCCGCACTTAAGTTACCTGTGGAACTAGGGATTTTCGTGCTCAAACTGACTCAACCGTCCGTAACAACATCAACTGGACAGAGCAAGAAGATGAAGTTGATTTCTGGTGACTATTTTCCGGCAGAGCTCCCCGAAGCCGCCGCCAAGAAGGTCCCCAAGATCAACACCAAGAGTGCTGAGGAGCAGTCTGCTCCGACAAGCCCTAGGGTTTGTTCCGTTGAAGCAGACGCTTCTGACAAGTTTTGCTCCGGCAAGCTTGCCGGGGGACATCAAGCTCCGGCTGAGCCACAGGTTCTCGCCGTAGAAGCGGATGTTCCCGCAGCAGCATATGTGCCTTTAGTCCTTGTTGTCGAGCCGCAAGCTCCAGCATGGGCACAGCAGATTGTCCGTTTCCTTCAGACAGGAGAACTTCCCGACGAGCAAGAAGAAGCGGAAAGATTAGCCCGGCAGTCAAGTATGTACCAGTTTGTCGACGACACACTGTACAGAAGAAGATTCAACGGCGTGAAATTGAAGTGTATTCCCCGGGAAGACGGACAAAAGCTGTTGGCAGAGATACAAGGAGGCATATGTGGCCACCACATTGGCGCAAGAGCACTTGCCGGCAAAGCATTCCGGCAAGGTTTCTTTTGGCCGACAGCCCTCCAGGATGCAACTGCACAGGTAACCAAGTGTGAAGCGTGCCAGTTCCATTCCAAGCAGATACACCAGCCAGCTCAAGCTCTCCAGACGATCCCTTTATCCTGGCCATTTTCGGTCTGGGGGCTCGACATCCTCGGCCCCTTTCCCCGAGCTATCGGGTGCTTTGAGTACTTGTACGTTGCAATCGACAAGTTCACAAAGTGGCCGGAAGTGGAAGCAGTGAGGAAGGTGACAGCACAGTCAGCAGTCAAGTTCTTCAGGTCGATTGTTTGCCGTTTCGGAATCCCTAACAGGATCATCACCGACAACGACACGCAATTTACGAGCCGCACCTTCATGCAGTACATCCAAGACCTTGGCGCCAAGGTCTGCTTCGCTTCTGTTGCTCACCCGAGAAGCAACGGTCAAGCGGAGAGGGCAAATGCTGAAGTGCTGCGCGGGCTCAAGACCAGGACTTTCGACAGGCTGCGCAAGCGCGGAAAGAACTAGATTGAGGAGCTGCCGGTGGTTCTTTGGTCGATCAGGACGACGCCAAATCGAGCCACTGGCCAGAAACCTTTCTCTCTAGTCTATGGAGCAGAGGCAGTTCTCCCCATGGAACTCGTATACGGGTCGCCTCGAGTGCTCGCTTATGATGAGCTTGAGCAAGAGCAGCTGCGGCAAGATGACGCGCTGCTCCTTGAGGAAGACCGTCTTCATGCTGCTGTACGAGCTGCTCGATACCAGCAAGCTTTGCGCCGCTACCACAGCCGCAAAGTTAATGCCAGAAGTCTCGAGGAAGGCGACCTTGTTCTTCGGCGTGTTCAGCCCGCCAAGAATTCCAACAAGTTGACGCCGAAGTGGGAAGGCCCTTACCAGGTGAAACGAGTCACTAGGCCTGGCGCTGTCCGCCTTGAGACCGAAGATGGCTTTCCGGTGAGCAACTCCTGGAATATTGAGCATCTTCGAATGTTTTATCCGTAAGGCGCGGTTGCCGGAACCTGTTCTGGCAACCACCTTTTGTACAAGTCTTGCCGCTGTTGCATGTAATCCTTTGTACAAAGCTGGGCGCAGACCCCGTGCATAAATAAAGCTCATGTGCTCCGCACATCTTGTCAATTTCATGCTTTCTATTTTTTGCATGTGTTATCTGACATTTTGTGCAGCACCTGCCCCCGGTAAGCAATAACGAGCCGTAAGGATCCATATCTTAATTTTCTCTTCTTTCTCTTTCTCAAAGAAAGGAAGGTTCCCTCGCCCACAAGTTTGCCGGGGGGGGGGGGGGAGGAGAAGATAATGGTGTGGACCAGGTGTCGTTCAAGAAAGTTTTGCCTTGCCGGGAAGCAAACGACAGAAAAGCTAAGTTGCCAAAGTTTGAGCAATCAGTTTTAAAATTTTTAAGTTATCTTCCTCGAACGACCGTGCTTTGTATAGAAAACCTGTGCGCGGAGGAACCAACTCATAGCTAGTTGCGCCCTTACTTTGTTTCGAGTCCGCTCAACAACTTAAGTGAGCTGCGACTAGCTGCGACAAGGTTTCTTGTCGGTAGCGGCACCGCCAGCAGGCTGCTGACGTCCCGTACTCAGCGCTCGCGGCTAAGGTGCCTGCGCCGTCAAGTTCCCTAAAAGCGTAGGGCAAAAACATACAAAGGAAGGAGTCAAGTAAAGGAAATAACATAGCAATTACTGCCCAAGATAAAGTTATATTACAAGATAGCTTGTCGCAGCTCTAATAGATTGTTCCCGTAACATGACTAGCAGCGACAAGGAAAGGAGGAAACGGGCGGCCTAATCTACGCGATCGCCGTCGACTCTCTTGACTTCGTTCACCTTGTCCACAATGGGTGCGACAAGGGCCTTGAGCGTTTCCAGATCAGCATCCGTCGGCAGCTTCTTGAGGACGTTGGTGAGGTTGAGGCCCGGGTTGCGGAAGGCCACCTTCACCAACACCTTCTGCAGAACTCTCGTGCAGATCGTGCGCGACTCGTCGGCCAGCTGCTTTGGGATCCTTTCCCTGAGCTGCTGGAAGGCCGTCGCCACGCCCTTGAAGAACAAGGTGAGCTTGGCGCTGGGTTGGAGGTTCTCGTCGGAGGAGTACCCGAGATCCTCCATCCCCAGCTGCGCCAGCTCCCCATCAATAACTACGGCGATGTTCACAAGACCCTCTGTCCAGAGCTCCACAGTCTCCCTAAAAGTGTTCTGGGTTTCGGCGGCCCTCGTCAGCAGCGCTTCGTTGGCCTTGATCTCCTCCTTCAAGGCCACCTCCCGCTCCTTGGCGCCGTCCAGCGTCTCGGTCAAAGTAGCCAGCTTCAACTCAAGATCTGCATTGGAGTCCTTGGCGGCGCTAAGCTCCTTGCCCTTCTCGACGAGACGACCCTGCAGCTCGCCATGGGCGTAGGCGTCCTTCTTGCGCTCGCGCTGGAGCGCGGCAAGCTCTTCGTCCCTCGCCTTGAGATCGGCCTCCAGCTGCGCCACCTTCGTCTCCAGCTCCTTCTTGGCGGCCTCGGCAGCTGCGGCAGCATCCTTTGCTTCCTTGAGAGCCCCGCCAAATGTTTCCTTGCGCGCGGCAAGCTCCTCCTCGTGGCTGTCAAGGTTGAACTTCCGCTGCGCCAACTCGCCTTCCCGCACAAACAGCTCCTCGGCAACAAGCCGCTATTGCTCTTCGGCTTCGGCCTTCTCGAGGAGGAAGGCTTTTCGCGCCTCGGCGAGTTGCGCCCGTTCCTCTGCAATGGACCGGAGGGCTTCCTGATTGCGTACCCGGAGCTCCTCCGCACGCTTCTCGATGTCCACTCCCGCCTGCGCGACAAGCGCTTCCCGGGATTCCACCTTGGCTTGTCGGGCGCGGTAGAGCGACAGCAGCCTCCGCAGCAATTGTTCCTCCTCAGGCTCGCCGCTGCTGCTGCTCGGTGCGTCAACCAGCGTCAGCCCAGCGGAGGCGAGCACTTCTCCATCAGAAGCTTCTCCTTCGACTAGCGCCCTGGAGCTCGACGCCCAGGGGAGCTTGATGAAGACGCCATCGCCGGCCTTCAAATAGGCGCCGGGCTGGGGCTCTTCGGAACCTGACGCTGCGGCAGCGGCGGAGGGATCGGTGGTCGGTGTAGCGCCTTGCGCTCCTGCAGCCTCAGGGTCATCAGTGCGATTGCCAGACCCCTCTCCGGCTCCTGCGGCGGCAGCTTTGGTGGCCTCTTCGCCGGCGGGCTCATCAGCGCCAGCTCCTTCTTCGGTGGCAGCGGCGTCGTCGGTGTTGCCACGCGCGTTCTCCTCGCCGGTGGCCTCGGTCTCCATCGGCTCCGTGGAAGATGGATCTGACGGCCGAGAAAAGAGAGAAAAAGTTAAGCAAATATCCAAAAAGAAGATCAGAAGAAGAAGAACACAAGGGAAGTTTTCAAGAAAGAAGGGTTACCTGTACTGGGATCTGCAGTCATGGGCTCCACCACCGGGGGGTCGCTGGTGCTGTCCCTTGCCGGAGAACCGTCCCTTGCCGGAGAACCGTCCCTTGCCGAAGAACTGTCCCTTGCCGGAGACTTCTCCCTTGCCGGAGAACGCTCCCTTGCCGGGGAATCCTCCCTTGGCGGTGTGGTCGAAGCAGATAGCATCTCGGGGGCGGCTTCCGGGTGCTCCTGGTGAGGCTGTTCTGCTCCTACACAAACCAATAGACAGATGTCAGCAAATAAAGAACACCCATGCGCGCCTAACAGCGAGAAGAAAACCATATACTTACGCTGGGGGCTGCGCTGGGGAATGATTGCCGGGTCCGGCAAGGTGGTCTCGGGTGCGCCCCCTGCTGTCGCGGTGGGCTCGTCCTCGATGACAATCACCGGCGCCTTGGCTCTCTTCGCCGCTCTCTGGGCCAGGGTCCTGAGAAGGAATGAGTTCAGAGTAAAGCAAATCAGATACAAGACAAAAACAAGCAAGAATTGAAGAACTACAAGTACAGCAAGGAATCTTACTCTTCTTCCTCCTCGTCAGAGCTGAGCGCGGAGAGGTCGAAGTCCGGCCCTCTTTCGGCGTGACGCAGCGGAGGAGTAAGCTCCCTTGACCGGTTGGCGGGGGCAGCGGCAGGATCAGAAGCGGCGGTCCAGGAGGACCCCGCTCCAGTTGCCGCAGCGGCGTGAGACGCTCCCGCGGCAACCGTGCTTGTCGCGGCGGAGCGTGTCACGCGGCGCGGCGGCTGTTGACCCGTTTGCCGCCCTGCTACGTCCCCGGCCCTGCGGAGACGCCTTCTTGGTGGAGCTGGGGGCTGCGTTGAGGGCTCTGGTTGCGGCAAGCTGCTTGGAGATGGCGGGCCGCTCGCGCCCTCGGCGGGCTCGCTCGACTCGGCTTCAGGCTCGGCAAGCTCTCCCTCGCCGGCAAGCTCTCCGGCGAGCTCATCTTGATCAGCAAGGCTTGCCGCCTCTGCTGCCTCTGCCTCCTCCACGGTGAATCCAAACTCACCCACGGCAGCGGCTGCCACCGCCTCTTCCGCCCTAGTGGCGATGCGCCGCATCTTCGCATCGGTGGTGTCGCGGGTGAGGCTCATCTGTTCATCAGAGCGGACCGCCACCTCCACCAAGCCATCGAAGAACTGCTGCACGACATCGTCTGCGGGCTCTTGCCAAGTTGGAACAATTCCATGCGAATCGCACTGCGGCATCATTGCATGGATGCGATCGAGCGAGGAATTGTTGCACAGCGGGACGATGCCCTGCGGCAGCCTGAACCATTCGGGATGCTGAGGGTCGTGCTTGAACAACTCCTTGAGCATCGTGTCCAGCTCCAGGACAGTGAAGTTGAAGTTGAGGCCCGGGCGCAGCCTCATGATGTCCGCCGGGCCCCCGAACTCCCAGGCGGGTCTCCTCCTCTCTTGCAGGGGGGCGATGCGGCGGCGAAGAAAATCTGCGCCAACAACGCCTACAGTGAGCCCGGCAAGCCTAAGGCGCAACACCCGGGTTACGGCAATCTTCAACCTATCATCTTCCGGGGCTAGGTTGCTCCAATCATTGCTGCGCACTGCTGGGGCTTGGCACTGGGCAGTAAACGGCTGCGGGTTCTCCTCGACGATCCAGCACCAGTCTGCTCTCCACTCCTCCCATTTGCTGTGGAGCTCCCCCTCCAGATAAGCTTCCTTCTTACCGGCTCTCGAGATCCAGGCGATTCCGCTGGATAAAGGCTCTCCTCTCTCGACCTGGGGCATAAAGAAGTGGCGGAAAAGAGCTACGTTTGGGTGGACTCCGACAAAGATTTCGCAGAGATGCGCGAAAACTGCCATGGTCAGAACAACATTTGGGGTGAAATCAAGGAGGTGGAACCCGTAGGTGTTCATGATATCGCAGAAGAATTCAGAGAAGGGCGGGCAGAGCCCGTAGTAGAAGAACAGCGAAGAAGGGATATCCGTTCGGAGCCCGTTCGGAAGCGGCGGCGGAGAGTACCTTCGTACGCGGATGCGCTCGCGTCTCCGTCGACCAAAAGAGGTAGTACCACTCCCTCAGCTCCTTCGCGGCGAGCTCGGGGGGGAAAGTTGCCCGCTCCTTTCGCAGCGCCTCGAGCCGCAGCGCCTCGGCCGACTTTGCAGCCTTCCCGGCTTTCGGAGCCACAGTGGAGGTAGTGGGGGAGATCGAAGGCGTTGGTGGCGCCGACGGCGATGGGGGGCGGAGCGCTGCTCTCTCTTGGCTTTGGAAGAAGGGGGAGCGGCGGAGATTTCTGAGATTGGAAGTAGCAACGGGCAAGATGGGCGAACGGCCCCTATTTCCTCTGCTTATAAAGAGGGAGGGGGGCGGACGTTCCGTTTTTCCGAATAAAGAACCACCCACGATATCTCCCATGATGCCGCATTCAACGCGTGTCGTTACGGGAGGGCGCGGTGGATACGGAGCAAGATACGGCGTGGACCCAGGCCGCGCGTGCCCATGCCCTGTTTTGGGCCTGGCCCAACAGCGCACGGCACCGTGTGTGGCCCAGGCCTGGGGGCTCCTGTCGGTGTACTAGAGTAGGGGTACCCTAGTATCCCGAACTTGTGCACGGGCAGTCGCAGCACCCCGCGGCAGGGCTTGCCGGGTGACCGCCAAGGTCCTCCATGGTTCCTTTGGAGCCATTCAAGAACAAAGTGTTTAAGCCAAGGAGACAAGACCCCGGCAAGAGGAGCTTGCCGGGAAGGCCAACCGAGGCATCTCAAGGAACTTGCCGCGACGCGCCACGCGTCCCGGCAAGGCCCGACGAGCGACAAGCTTCCGGGCGCGACAAGACAACGACCGCGGCAAGTACCACTCTGTACCCGCGCTCCAGCACATCCACCAACGTGTCGCCCTGGGACCTTTCCAGGCGCGCGTGGCGAGAGGCTGTGCAGCCAGCGGTGCGAGGTGGCAAGCGACGCTGACAAGGTTACCATCGTGGCAAGCGGTGGCGCCCCTGACGGTCCCTTTTTTGCACTGTTTGGGCGACACAGATGGGCATTTAATGCCCTTGTCCCCTGCCATCAGGGTTAGGTAGGATACACTGTTCAGGTAGTTGTACCAACCGCAACTCCTTTTCCATTTTTGCCCTCGCCTACGTTGCCACCTGTCGGTGACCCCTTGAGTATATAAAAGGAGGCCCATGCGCAACGTAGAGGGGGTTCGAAGCATTCGAAACCAGAAAATACTCACGCTCCCGAGCAAGAACTCAATAAAATCAGACAAGCAGCAGTAGGAGTATTATCTCTCCGGAGAGCTCCAAAGCTGGGTAAATCGCCCGTGTGCTTCGCCTCGATCTGCTCTTCGTGCGATCTCCGCCCCCTGCCGGACCGAAAGGGGCTCTGGTCCCATAGGTGTTCGTTCCCACGACAGTAATGAAGCTTCTCGTCGTTCTGCAAGTTGACGGGACACATCGAAGTTATTTACTAGTAGTACGTACTCTCTCCAAAAAAGGGTTGACCATGTCATTGCTACCATCCCGTGCTTCGTCGTTGAGTACGTGCACTATTCACGTGCCATTCACGTGCCATCGAGGAGAAAAAATATTGCGTAGGTGCCATCGAAGTGCATGACTCACTTACGGAAAAGGGTTTCCCCCCGCTCCCCCCCCCCCCGCATGACTCACTTACGCACTGCTTATCTGATTATCTCCATTTTCTTGCATGACACGTGCACCTTGATGCTAGATGTCTCGTGTGTTGGGAAAAGGATGAACAAAGCTCACGTAAAAGAAAAGAGTTGAAGAGCATAGATTCCCGACGACCGAGGAGGAGCAAGGAACCTCGCGGTAGAGCGTTTGCAAGGAACCTTGCACATTTTCCCCTGTTTTTTGCCGCCTGCCCACCTATAAACAACTAAAAGAACATGAACTTTTCGCTAACCACTAGAAACGGTACATCAGGATGCTAAGTTGAAGATGTTTTATACTCCCTCCATTCCCAAATATAAGTCTTTTTAGATATTTCAATAAGGGACTACATACGAAACAAAATGAGTGAATCTACACTCTAAAATATGTACACAAGCGAACGCACTAACTCCATCCGATCCAACTCATGCACATACGCGCACAGCATGGAGCACAGAACGCACGTACACAAGACGTGCATGCACACACGCTCGGCCGCAGAATGCACGTGAATAACACATGCATGCGCACACACTCGGCTGCATGGAGGCGTGCGCCATCCGCGGCGACGTCCGGTTCGTCATGCTATGGCAAAGCTCACACGCAACGGCGCATACGCATCTCTTGCAGCACCTCTTTGCCGTCGTTGCTCAACTACTAGTCGGAGACGAAGACGACCGCAGCCTCGGCCTTAGAGCTAGCACTGATGGAAAAACACGCACGCTGCTTGCACGCGAGCACATATGGAGTGCCCACGACGTGGTGGTGGTGCGTCCCCAGTCACCTCTACTCCTTCTGCGCACGTTGTCTATCAAGGCGGCTGCATGCTAATGATGATGTGGGTGAGATCTTCTAGGACTTGGATGATGACGAGGAAAATTATGAGACACAAGGTGATGTACACCGTCAAGGTCCATGGTCAAGGGGGTGCTAGCAAGTGCTTAGATGTGCTTAGAGCAAGTACAATAGAGCTGAGTCAGCGGGCTATAAGGAATAAACAGTAGTATATTTCTGCTTAGTTGGAGGAAAGAGAAGAGGAGAGAGAAGGAAGCGGGCTCTTCGTGAAGAGCCAGCTCTAGCACGTGCTCCTAGGCACTTTGTAGTACATGTTGACTATAAGATGGGCTGTCGGCTTATAGCCAGCAGCTGGCTTAGTAACTCAAGTGTTCAATCCATAGGTGCTTAGTTTATTGGTGCCACATCATATTTTATGCCTACGTGGCAGGCTTAGCAGCTATACATGGTGGAGCACTGGGAGAGGCCAAGGCTGGTCATAGTGGGGAGTAACTTGCACTGTAACATATTACTATGTTACTCTAAACATCTCTATAAACCGGAAAGGAGGGAGTAGTAACATACACTAGTGTCATATGCAGAGTATGGGAGAACATGATATTTCCCCGTCCGGACCGATCCCAAGTTGGCTTCTCAACTTCTTGGCCCAACAAAAACCCCTCCCCCCTCCCGCGTGCGCTTCCTGTCCGGCGCCAGCTGAGCCCGCCGCTCCACATTGATGGCAAGTCAGGGCAACCTGACCTCTCACTGCTTCCTCCGTTGAGGCGGCGCGCCGACCAAGGGCACCGCCCGCTGCACGCCCGGCATTTCAGACTACACAATGGATAGTAAGCAAGTACTACTATAATTAGATGACATAAGCAGGCTATAAGGATTTAAATATAGTATTTGTGCTTAGTCGAAGGAGAGAGAAGAGGAGAGAGAAGAGAAGCGGATTGTAAACGTGTAGCCGGTTGTACTCCAACATACTCTACTTTGTGAGACAAAAGGTGGGGCCATTATTAATGATATTGTATTTATACTAAAGGGACTAACGGACGCCTTAATTACTCCATTTTTTTAGACAAACCTTGGTGGGGCTATTATTGACTTTTTTTGAGCTATTATTGACTTGGACGTGGGGTTTGGGGGCCAAAGGCCTACTATTATACTCCGACCTAACATGCTCTACCCTAGCCGACGCTGTATCATATGGTTTCGCACCGTTCCAGATCTTAGCGCCGCCACGCAATTCTTCTCCAGCCCTCCTTCCGGCGTGCACCGCGAGAAGCGATAGCAGTCCTCCGAACCCCGCCTTTTGTGATCCTGTACGAGAGAGGGGCGATCAGGTTTTTAGGGAGCACACTCCTGTGACTGCTGCCAACGACGACTTCCTCAAGGACAGCCTTCTTCCCCGACCTCGGTAACCTCTTCATCAACGACATGAGTGACAACATCAACCACATCGGTTCTGCTCCCGCTGTACAGTATGTGATTCTGTCCTCCTGGTTTAGTCCGCATCATTACTTTGATGCTTGCAATTGTCGTCATGATCTATTTACTGCTGATTCAGATTAAATCTCATACTAAATTGCTCATATATTCAACAATCCAATCCAAAAACCTGATCATAGGCAATTTACTCCGAGTTGTTTTGTTGCGCTTTTGAAGCCGCCTACTTTTAAGGGGGTGCAATATAAAAGGTGACGCACAAGAGCAGTATATTGGTTTCAGATCATGTGCTGCTATGACGCCACTAAGGGTAAGCCTGAGGGCGATCTTAATCCTACACAACAGGAAGCTTTTCAGAACATGGATACCCTCTTCAAAGCCGCCCTGCTGAGTGTTCTTGACGACTCCATTATGGATTCATATATGTTGTTTGACAGCAGCAAAGACATGTGGGCTGCGCTCGAGGCCACGTTTGGGCCCTCGGGTGCTGGCAACTAGTTGTACGTCATGGAGCAATTCTGTGACTACAAGATGACTGATGAGCACTCTGTTGTTCAGCAGACTCATGAGACACAGTCACTCTCTAAGGAACTTGAGTACTTTAAGTGTGTGTTGCCGGACAAATTTGTTGCTGGGACCATCATTGCCAAGCTTCCATGTTCGTGGAATGATTTTGCTACTTCTCTGAAAAACAAGAGACATGAGTTTTCTGTTTTGGATCTCATTAGCACTCTTGATTTTGAAGAGAAGGCGAGAGCAAAAGACACACGTGCTTGGGTCACCGAGGGAGCTTCTAGTGCCCACATGGTAAGAACTTCCAGCCCAACCAGCCCCAAAACAACAAGAACAAATCTCAGGGGAAAGGCAAGTTTGATGCAAAGAACAAGCCGTCACATTCTACCAACTTCAAGAAGAATTCTCATAACGGGAAGGGATACAAAAATCAATTTTGGTAGCACCGCACAAAATTTATATGGCTGCATCTACTTGCTGTCAGCTAACCTCATGGTGCTCTAGGTATTCCTACATTCGTAACTAGGTACAATGACCACCGCAAGATGAAATTAGCTTATTCGTATGTTGACTTGCTGAATGCAGTGCGGAACGATCCTGTCATGTCTGGAGGAGCAAACAAGCAGTGCAGCCGAAGGTGGAAATCAACCAAGGACTTATGAAATTATATGTAATCTTCCTCAGGCAGGTCAGTATCCCCTTCGTCCAAATGATCGTGTTTTGTCATGCCGAGATATTGATATGTGCTACTGTTTTGCAACACCGTTTAAGTATAGCTACTGTTTTCCTACCTTTTCAGATTCAGGACAATGAATAGGATATCAGGGGAACTGCACAATATAGACCCATGTTGAGTCATCTCTATTGCCTCATGTGTTTGCTGCAAATGTGTCAGCATCAATTACAAGATGAGGCAGCTAGATAGTTGTGGAGTTGCCAACATGCTGAAAGTGCTCGCAACATTGAGAAGAAACAAGCATGCCCAGGAAATTAATGCATGCGCAGGGAGGCCCTTTGCTCAGAGAAGCATCGACCGATTTTCTTTATTTCCACACCTTCTCACAGTTTTGTATATTGGTTATAGTATGGTGAATCATTGAGATGCATAGACATGCTGAACTTTTGTTCTTCTGAATGTTAGTTTAATGTGAGTGTCTGCATCCAGTACCGCATCCTCTAATTTGGTGGATGCACACAGAGAAAATAAATCTCCTTAATTTACTCCATAACCACCCTATTAAATAGGCCTAGTAACAAACCAGGCGCATGCAGTGGCCGGCGGGCACATGCATCCTGCATGCATGGCCAGTCATGCAGCAACGCAAAAGAAGAGAGCGGTTCTTGGGAAAAAGCGAGTAGTTAGTGCAGCGTGCCTTATAAACACGAACAACTCGCTCTCCCGCTTCCGACTCCCCACCCAATTCTCCCCGCTCCCATCTCCCCACCCAATTCCCCCTGCTCCCCAATTGTCGGGGATATACCTCGCGGTGTAAACCGCCGGATGTATGACCCGGCTAGAGTTTGGCGATTCACCGGCAACCCATTTGGACCTGGCGGTTTAAGATTTATTGGTAATCCGGCAGGCGGGTCAGTGGAGCAACAAGACCCGGTGGCTCAACGGGCGGTTTATGGAAGGCTGGATCATGCTATGGTGGGCTGGTTTATGAGGAAAGCGTAAGGACTATTCTCCTACAAAGGAAGCAAGACTAGGACTCCACTTGTAATAGTGTAATCCTAATCCTACTAGGACTAGTCATGTAACCCGCCCCTTCAACATATATAAGGAGGGGCAGGGCTCCCCAAAGGGGGACAGGCTACAAGCAAGAGAAACAATCTTAGGGCTAGACACAAAGAGGAGAGCCGGTTTACGGCGACTCCCTCGTGATCATAATGAGACCTAGCCTCAAACAGCATGTAGGGTTTTTACCGGATGATGTTTCCCGGGACCCGAAGTTGTCTAAAACCTTGTCTTGTGTGTTGCATCTCTCGATTCCGCTCAACCCCTCTCAAGCTACCACATAGATGCGTTGGCCTCGCGACTAAGTCCTCACACTAAGGACATCTGACGTGTTAATTCCACGACAGTTGGCGCCCACTGTGGGGCCTGCGCACGGTGGTGTTGAGTTCTTGAAGGGATTTTCACAAGGCATGGAGAGATTCACAATTTTTCCGGATGAAGAATTACCGGTTTGCAAAGATCTGCATCAGCATCAAGTTTATCAAACTCGGAATTATATTTCGTGAGATTCAAGGGTCAAGAGAAATTAGGATTTGGGTTATGATTTGTAAATTACTGCAAGTCGCCGAGGCCAAGTTGTCAAATCGCTGGAATCCTTGTTTTCCTCTGATCGACCAATGAAGATGCATACACACGAAGGAATCGGACCAACTGTGGATCCTTAAAACAATGGGAAGACACCTCTGTTCATACAAGACAACAGTAGCAATCGTACTACTTCAATTAGTACTCGGTCACATGATGGTCAGGTTGATCTACAACTCTAGATTCTTTATTAGCTAAAACTGCCACATGGGGAAGCAACCAGATCGGGATTGCCTTTGCAAATTCATACAAGGTAAATACATGGCCGCGTGCTGCCGCTTCACTTTGGACCGAGCGGCCTCAAGTCTCCGCTTCGGTCTCTGTTTCGAATCACGGCCAGCCGCTTTGCTCCGCTCGCCCCTAGAGAATCTCAAGTCGCGCTAAAACCGCCCCGGATTCACTTTACCATCTCGTGCGTCGAGCTACTGCTGCCTCCTCTGTCTATTGTCTGACTGCGAGCTGCCCGCCACCAAGGAGTCTCTAAACCGTTTTCTTCTGCAAGCAGATCGCCGCCTACAAAGCTGCCTTTGCCACTGGCCGCGGACCGGCTGCGGGCGCACCGGTTTTTCGAGCCACCACTGTTTCATCCTCAAGGACCGCCCCGGTTTCCGCTCGCCTCAGTAGCAAGTCGCGCGTCCCCGTCAGTCCGCCGCAGACACCTCAAACCGCCTCGTGACGCTGCCGTTTTCTGTAGCTGCAAATCACCGCTTGCCTAAACCACCGTCGGGCCTTTCCCTGCTGGGTGTCATCTCCTCCCGCGTAATAGCCGCTCCGGCCGTGCGGTTTCTACAGCAAGCTATGTCGCCGGCTTCCACATCCTCGGCTCACCTCGACGCCATGACCTGCCGGCTTGGCATCTCTCCGCCTCCGCATTGCTACTACTTCTACAGCTACAGACGTAACCCGTCTTGCCGAATCCAAGTGTGATCCGCCCTATGTTGCCGAACCGCCAGGTGCACCCCAAGTTGCCAATCCGTTTACACCGCGGGTGAGCTGCCTCCTACTCCGTTGACTCGCCGCAGCCGTCGTCCAAATCATGGGCGTGCCTTAAGTTGCCGCTGCCCTTTCTACGTCGTTCGACCCGCCTCACTGTCATGGCTTTAACCAGCAGCAGAGAAGTGCTTCAGAATTCAAGTTTTGTAGTAACAGAGAAGAAGAGGAGCTGCAAATCTACAGAGATAGTTGTATCCATAATGGGCTGCCGTCGTCTTAAAATCTGCAGGCAGAGATAAGAAAAAACCAATGAAGAATACTACTATACTATTGTAATAGTCAAACCAACCACCGGGGTTGACAGATGCCGTCACACATCCAGAGGAAAACCGAAGACGGGATGCAAGTTACTGGACCAAGCGCATGCACAGTCCAGGTTTCAAGGTTGAGTTGACGCAGAACAAGATGTACTTATCTGGAATGAGCGTTGTTCATTCGATAAAAATATCAGGTGATACCCATCCTATCTATTTTATCCGTATATAATAATCTGTTTGCGAACAGTTACTCTGTCTTGTAATATTTTACGCAGGACAAAATCCACTATAAAGTGGTATTAGGCCATGGAGACGGAGGCATGCCGACATCATTTCAGCACAGCTGGTCGTCGTTAATCAACGGACTCCCGCACCGGTTTACAACGCCGTGGCCGTCTCTCGCGACTGCGCCGGTTTACAACGCCGTGGCCGTCTGCCGCGAAAGACCCATCCGTGAGCGATTTCAACTTCACCTAGTGATCATCAATTTCATGGTGGATTATTTCCGGCCTGGCACATCAGGTGATATCCATCTAAAATATATTTTATTGGCACATATTATTTTTGTCAAAGAGCAGTTTATCTTTGCCTTGGTCTACGATATTGTATGCAGGACAATTGGTCACTGCAATAATAAGGATCATGGATATATGGCTCGTGCTACTATTATAATGTGCCATCATCTGACCCAAGACCTACATATGTGCATGCCGCCACTTCTCTGGCCCAATTTATTTCAACACGACGAGGCTGACTCGCCCGTACGGTTTACCGTGTTCGCGATTGACTTGCCCGTCCGCGCTGGCTTACAACGCCGCGGCCGGTTCATCTGTCCGAGCCACCTCTAATACTGTGGACGTCTCTAGTGAACGTTTATTGTGGCCCGGTTTACATCGACACACCAAAGCCGCACCTGTCTGCATGAGCTGTTTATTGAGTATGAACAAGTCACAGCTTGGGTACCCCGGTTTTCTTTCAACAAATTGGAGGCAATTATTATGTATTATCAGCCACCGTCTGCACTGGATGGCTCAATGGGCAGGCGCATGAGTCACCGCCACTAGAGTTTGGTTAACTTCAAATCACCAGTTGGAAGGAACCATTGGCCGAGTTGCTGACACGGCTCATACGGGATCATTTATAACCCGCCGCAGTCACCTCAATCTTCTGTGGATTTACATCGTGCTATCAACACTAATGCTATACACTTATGCCGGTTTATATCACGGTCAAATATGGAGAATCTCAAGCCAACTCTTCGAGTCACCTTGAGACTCGGGGGCTACGATGACATGATTCGACAAATCTTGCCAGTTTCAACAAATTTAAGAACCCCAGGACAATGGAGGGAAAGATAACCCAGTCCTGGAGGCTACTGTTATTTGAAGGCCGTCAGAAAATTTCCGGCTTAGAAAGTATATGACAATTAAAAAATCCCGGCTCAATGAAGAAATTCCGGGTCATCAGAAAGGATTCCAGTTTAAAATCCGGTTCAAGGGAAGTCAGTCTCACTGAAGCTCTCAAATATCCGGTTTACAATCCGGTTCAAGGGAAATCTGTTCTCCCACAAAGCTTTGAAACTCTCAAATCTGGTTTGAAAATGTCCGGTTCAAAAAGGAATTAACTTCTCGCAAGTTTGAATTGAAAGGCCATCAGAAAATTTCCGGCTGAAAATGAAGATTCCGGTTTGCAATCCGGTTTAAGGAAAATTTGTTCTCCCAGAAAGCTTTGAAGCTCTCAATATCCGGTTCAAAATTCCGGTTCAAGAAGGATTTATCTCTTGCAAAAAGTTAAAGGGTGCCAAAGAGGACCTGCTGCCATGATGCGCGGTTCAAACATGGGTATCATACCTTATTGGCTTATCATATTATTGATCACTTGGGGGCTTGGTCATGTCTGAACCATAGTCACACCTCTTGATCGGCGCAATGCCACAATATCACTTGGGGGCTTTTGGTCGTGTCCGAACCAATGCAACACCTTTTGATAGGCGAAAGCCACCAGATCACTTGGGGACATGGTCAAGTTTGAACCAGTCACGCCTCTTGATCGGCCTAAGGCCACAAAATCACTTGGGGGCTTGGTCGAACCCGAACCATTGCCATGCCTTTTGATCGGCATAAATGCCACGGTTTCATTTGGGGACCTGGCTGACTTGAACCATCGCCACACCTATTGGGGGCTTGGTCCTGTCTGACCATGGTAACACCATCTGATCAGCTTAGTAAAGCATATTTCTTGCAAACGGTTTTATCATTGCCTTTTGCTTCAGTCTTCCTTAAGATGACTATTATTTTTTGTTGCGTTTTTTAAACCAACATTGTTAATCTGGTTCGACTGTCAATTACAAATTGGCGGAACACGGTCAATCTTAATCTGGAGACTATCTGCCCGATTTGATTTTATGTTACCATACTATTATGGAGTAAACCGGCGGTCATTAACCCGGCTTGACTTTCAACTACAAGTTGTCAGTACATGACCAATTATAATCCGGCGATTATTAACCCGGTCTGGTTCGACTATAAGTCGCCAGTATTATATATGGATAATCCGATGTCTATCATAACCCGGCACGGTTTTATCATAAACCGGCACAATATGGAAGGAGTTATCAGTACTCGAGATTTGGGTTATCACCCTTACTAAAAAAGAAGTTGGTAAACCAACGATGTGATTCAATGTCGCAGGTATGATATGTTTCATATTCAATTATTCTAAATGCAGCCTTGGTTATAAACCCAGGTTATATGTTGGGCATTATGACCCGTCCGGCGGTAAACCGCCAGGACACTTTAAACTTGTATGCAGAAACAGGTTGAATAAAGTATGATGATAAATTCCGGTGTTTGTTAAACCGGCCTGGCTTTGGACTATAAGTCGCCAGTATATATTTGGATTGCGCCATTGGAATCATTCGCTTATAAATGATTGGGTTATATTATTCAAATAGCCAAACTTGGCTGAATTTTCATTATGATATTGGATGAATAAGATTTTCATACGGATTGTATTATCTTGTATAGCCAACATGGCTGGATTTTTATTATGGTTATTAATATTATGATTGAGGTTTTCAAAGTCTCTTTAGCGCAATGGATATTATTTTATCGATGAATATGATTTATTCTGCAATGGAAGGAATAGTCCCGAGTCGCTGCAGGCTTACGACCCAGCACTTGGGGGCTACATTATTCAAATTGAGATTACATGCAAGTCTCATGGCGCTGCAAGCATGCACCATGACACTTGGGGGCTAATGCAAAGTCATTCTTTGTTCATCTTGTTGAAGACCCAACTCATCACATTATAATGAGCCGGCCCTTGGGGGATACCAATTGCTCCTGTCAAACAATTCAAGGTACAAAGCTTTTTATTCATTATATTGAAGGGTCCACTGCTCAGTTGGTAAAGCACAAGGCTCTTAACCTTGTGGACGTGAATTCAAGCCCCATGATGGGGGTTACATAATATAATATTATTCTCAATGAAGTATATATAAAGTCACAGCTCAATATTATCTTACTGAGCAGGTCCTTGGGGGCTACACGTTGCTGTTAAAGTCTACATGATCATATTTTCAAAGTCCCTGCTCATTATTTACATAATGACCCGGCCCTTGGGGGCTACACTGGTTGAAGTTTTTTATGAGCATCAGGAAATTACAAGTCCCAGGTTGCTGCAAGCATGACAACCCGGTACTTGGGGGCTACATAATATGGAGTATTCAGTTTTTACTAAGTGACTGGGATGAACAACATGGATTTCTTCTTAAGTGGCAGTATTTATATTGAAGCAAGTCTTAAGCCATCACTTTGTTCTGCTCAAGACTTGGGGGCTACAGGTATTATATTATTATTGAAGAACTATTTTCATATTCTGTTTTGAGCAAATTGACCCGGTGTCACCAATCATTACGACCCTGTGTCTGCAACCCGGCGTCATCAATAATCACGAACCGGCGTTAGCAACAATCATGATCTGGCGTTGGCAACAATCATGACTCGGAAGTATTAGTTTTTTATAACCTGGTAATGGTGGTAATCATAAACCGACAAAATTCTACATTCTTAAGCCGGCTGAAGATCAGATGAGGATTTCAAGGACCAATATTTTTGTTAAGACATTGGGAGATGAGTCAAAGGAATGATTCTTCGTAATGTTTTCCTGTGACAAGCCAATATCAGCAAATTGATTATGAAGCTGGCCTATTAAACCGGATTTTCTAGAAGAAGGAGGTGACGAGGATTTAAGGATGATCAAGTGCCGGTTTACAAGAATATTTAAACCGGAGCACAACCCGACAAATTTGTTCTTGTGTTTATGTTGCAAATCAGTTTAACATGGATGAATCCAAATTAAACTGGGGGCTAATGTCAGGGATATACCCCACGGTGTAAACCGCCGGATGTATGACCTGGCTAGAGTTTGGCGATTCACCGGCAACCCATTTGGACCTGGCGGTTTAAGATTTATTGGTAATCCGGCAGGCGGGTCAGAGGAGCGACAAGACCCGGTGGCCCAACGGGCGGTTTATGGAAGGCCGGATCATGCTATGGTGGGCCGGTTTATGAGGAAAGCGTAAGGACTATTCTCCTACAAAGGAAGCAAGACTAGGACTCCACTTGTAATAGAGTAATCCTAATCCTACTAGGACTAGTCATGTAACCCGCCCCTTCAACATATATAAGGAGGGGCAGGGCTCCCCAAAGAGGGACAGGCTACAAGCAAGAGAAACAATCTTAGGGCTAGACACAAAGAGGAGAGCCGGTTTACGGCGACTCCCTCGTGATCATAATGAGACCTAGCCTCAAACAGCATGTAGGGTTTTTACCGGATGATGTTTCCCGGGGCCCGAAGCTGTCTAAAACCTTGTATTGTGTGTTGCGTCTCTCGATTCCGCTCAACCCCTCTCAAGCTACCACATAGATGTGTTGGCCTCGTGACTAAGTCCTCACACTAAGGACATGTGACATGTTAATTCCACGACACCAATCTTCCTCACTCGTCCAGAAAACCCCGCTCACCTTCTTCCTCACTCATACAGAAAACGCCTGCTCCTCTTCTTCCACTCCTACAGAAATCCCCAGCCCTCCTTCTTCCCCACTCGCACTGCCACTAGGCTCGTCTCTGGCTTCTCTGCTCAAACCCGTGAGCTCAGCGCGACGCCCACAAAGGAAAATGGAGTCGTCTGGCCCCAGCGCCAAGAAGATGAGGCTCCCGCCAGCGGCGACACCGGTTGTAGATCCCGCACCCGGTAGCGCGGGGAGAAGCGGCGAGCCCCCAACCCCCACCCGGATCCGAGGAACCGGTAGAATCTCCGGTGGACCACATTAGCAATCTCCCGGACGTCATCCTTGAGGAGATCATCTCGCTTCTCCCCACCAAGGATTGCTGCCGCACACAAGTCTTCTCAACTCGGTGGCGCCCTCTATGGCGCCCCGCGCCCCTCTATCTCGACTGTCGTCAGATATTTGTCCTTCCTGAATTTGATCTCATCAGAGCCATTGTCTCTTCTCACCAGCAGGGCCCCGTTCAATGCCTCTGCATCCCGACAAGCTACCTGCTGTCCATACCCGGCAAGGTGGACGCTTGGCTGACATCCCCTGAATTTGGAAAACTCCAGCAGTTTGAGTTCTACCATTACCACGAAAGTTTCATACCACAAACATACCAAGAATTCGTGCCCACACCACCGTTGTCAATCTCGCGGTTTTCCTCCTCTCTCCACACCACCACCTTCGCCCGGTGCCATCTACCAGACGATCTGGTACAAATTCTTCGACTCCCACTGCTAAAAAAACTTTCGCTTGTGGTGGTTTCTCTGTCGGAGGCCTCACTGCACAGCATCGTCCACTCTAGTTGCCCTGGCTTGGAGTGATTGCTGATTGTTTTGGGAATAGAAATCGGTATCAGTTGTCTCCAAATAAAGTCGCCTCACCTTAAAAGCACTGGAATTTGTTTTGAAGGACAGCAGCTCATCATCGAAGATGCCCCTTCACTTGAAAGGTTGCTCCTTCATAATTGTTATACACCTTCAGAAATAACTATCGTCTCTGCGCCCAAACTGGAGACCTTGGGTGTAATTCGTTACCCGTTTAATAATCACAAGGAGTTGGTGTTTGGCTCCTCACCTTTTCGGGTACCATATATTATCATCTACACATTTGTAATCATATGCTGCATTTTTCATTTATGCGCATAAGTTTTATATCATCTTGGAGTACACTTTGGGTACTAATATTATGTTATATGCTCAATGAAGAGTTCGTCCATTGATAGCCTATCAATGCTGCTGGATTCTGTCAAGATCATATATATTAGAATGTATAGTTTTGATCTGGACATAATTATTGGCTTGCTGCGATGCTTTCGATCTCTGGAGAATTTATACATAGAGGTGATGATTTCATGCACATTGAAAGCCCGTATATATTGTACTAGAATTAACTGTTCAGCTATCGTTCTTTCAACATACTCTTTTTTCAGACCTTAACTGTTTTCAATCTTCATGTCTACTTAGGCAGAACCACATGGACAAAAACATATAACCAATCGTTGGCATAATAAGCACAAGGATTTTCTCAGTTCTCATGACATTCGTTTGAGGACAATAACGATGGGACGATATGCATCCAGCCAGGCAAACAGAAGCTTTGTCACATTCTTCCTGTTGAATGCGAGGTTACTATTGTCCATGAGGCTTAATTTTTACAGCAAGAGATTTCTCATGGACGAACATGTTGAACAGCAAAAAAAGATGTTTCAGGTGGACAAATGGGCTTCTAAACGTGCTCGGCTTCTATTTACAACAAGTTGTAGACATCCTAAAATAAATTTTTTTGCACAGGATGTTGATTTTATGGATCAGACCGATCCATTTGTTTGTGACTGCAAAAAAGAGTGGTTGGGTTAGATGTTACTGTCATGTTCAATCTGGGTTTTGTCTAAAAATTTGATGAACAATTAATCCTTGGGCTTTTTGTACCATTTGTATGCTTGACTTGCATGTTGTTGCCCTCGTACTCCCCTCGACTTGCCACTACACTGCCGCATCTTCCATGGCTGTTGTTCGTTCCCGTCCGAGGCCTTGCCGTCGTTCTCCGCCTTGGTTAGCTCGCTGTGCTCGCCGCCGTCTGGTGTTGTCAACATGGTCAACAGCCAAGAGGAATCAGGAGATGACTGTACGTGGAGAGGCTGACAGTAGGGACCCACCAGGGTCATTGCATTTCGCAAGCAGGTGCCCCGTTATTACAAGCCAAAACAATACTTCCTCCTAATTGTTTGACAACTAGGTTCCACGCCATTGTCAATGTAGTCAATAAATGAGAAAATTACACAACAAGCGGATAACACCAGGGACCCAGCAGCTCGCCCAGTTGTTTTTCAGTTTCAGAGACGGAGCTCAACTGCGCGCTGTGCGGGGGCTATGGCCCGTCTAGCCCACGCTTACGCTTTTAGTAAACACATGGCGAGCCCAGTTGATATTTTTTTCTTTCAGGAAATTGGCTAGCCTAGTTCTTTTTTTTGGAGAATACCAAAACCGAGGCCTACTTGCTTTTCTCAGCCCTGCTGGGCTGCAAATCTTTCAAGACGAGGAGGGATAAGAAATGGGCTTCCCCAGAAAACGGGCTATAAGTTGTAAGAAATGGGCTGTAAATTTTTAAACCAAAGCCAACCGGCAATTGCATTAAAGTATCATTTTTTTCAGGATTTCTCTACTCTCTAATCTTATAAATACCAAAGCCAACTGGCAATTACATTAAAAATATCATCTTTTCACCCACAAGATAAACTACTCATACAAATGCATCTTCATGTTCCGTGCAACGAACGGGCATCTTGCTAGTTAAGATTCTAATTTTCATTCATTTTTTTCTGGAGAATTGTTTTTTGAATTTTATTTTGATATAATTTTTTGAAAAATATTTTTAACGTGACTCGAAATTTCGTGATTAAAAGAGTTTGGACCCCATCGAAATATGCAAAATTTCGTTGAATTTTTTAGCAGTGCCCAGAATATATGGTCTGTAATGCTAATAAAAAGAATATGAGCTTCAAATATCCTTAAGAATTAGCAAATGGGCTGTAAATTATTGAAAATAATGGCTAATGGGCTGTATGCTGTTTTCCACAGATTTGGAGGCTGGCTTCTGGGCCTACTAGGTTGACGATGACGCTGTCCTAAGTTTTTTTTTTGACGCGTACGCAAGGCTTTGTCAACTTAGTCAACACACAACAGTGACTGTTGGATGTCCATCCAACGGCCGCCGTGCTTCTTCAATCTCTGATCTTCCTGCTCCAGCCGCCCAAACCAGCGCCGGCAGGACTGCCTGCTCCCTCCTCCCGTGGCTGGCTGTGCTGCCGCCGGGCCATCCCTCTAACCACCCACACATCCTGTTATTTTCCGGTGACGTCAGCCTCACCCCGCAGCCGACCAGTCAGCGCTCGTTCTCCCCTCAGCGTGGGCATCCGCTGCAGTGGCTTCGCCAGCTCCGGGGGTTCTATTCCTGGGCCCCGCCCTCATCTACCGTGTTTTTGCTCTCGGCGCGGCGAGGTCAACATGGTCAACAAACAACAGCCATCGGAAGAGGCTGACAGTAGGGGCCCACATAGGAAAATGCCTCCTTATTACGCGAAAAATAAAGATTCCTCCACCTGATAGCTGGGACCCACCGGAAGGGTCTCTGTATTTCGCGAAAAAAACGTTCCCCCCGCTGTTAGCTCGGACCCACCGGAAATGCCTCCTTATTATGCACAATAAAATGAATACTCCCCCCTGCTAGCTGGGACTCACCTTGGTGGGCGGCTGACTTGTGGGCCTACTAAGTTTACGGGGACGGATGGCTTTGTCAACTTAGTCAATATGAATGACTCTAGCTCCAGTGACCGTGCGATGTCCATCCAATGGCCGTAGTGCTTCTTGAACCTCTGGTCTTCGTGCTCTAGCCGCCCAAAGCAGCGCCGGTCGTGCCTCATGCTCCTGCCTACCGTGGCTGGCTGTGATGCCGCGGAGGACTCACCGCCCCCTACTACTCCCACCGCTGGCCAGGCCATCCCTCTACTCACCCACACCCCCTGTTATTCTGCGGCGATGGCAGCCTCACCCTCGTACTCCTCTTCGCATGGGCATCCACTGCTGCGTCTTCCCCGGCTCCATGCCGTCCCCTTCCTAGGCCTCACCGTCGTCCACCGCCGTGGTGCTCTCGGCACGGCGTGGTCAATGTGGTCAACGACCGACTTCCATAGGAAGAGTACTGTGCATGGAGAGGCTGAAAGCTGGGTCCACGGCGGCCGCAAGGAAGTGCCTCCTTATTACGCGCAAAATAATTATTCCTCCACCTGACAGCGGGGACCCACCGGAAGGGCCACCGTATTTCGCGAAAAAAACGTTTCCCCCTGACTGCTGGGACCCACCAGCTACATCTTCGCACGCAAGGAAGTGCGTCCGAAAAAAAAAGATTCGCCCCCCTAACTGCTGGGACCCACCAGCTACATCTTCGCATGCAAGGAAGTGCATCCGGAAAAAAACAAAATGATTCGCCCCCTGACTGCTAGGACCCACCAGCTACATCTATGCATGCAAGGAAGTGCCTGACAGTCGGGACCCACCTGGTCGAAGCGTATGTAGCATTGTCATTCTGGTCGCGAACGTGTACGTACATACTGGTCGTAGTAGAGGCGCGCACGTACACGTACGTACAGTGGCGAGGGTGCAAGAAAGAAAATACGGCCACGTACGTACATACGGGCAGGGTCTCGAACGCCTACTCGCGCATATGTACATGGCTGGGTCGGAACGGAGAAACAGCATTGTCGTGGTCATGGGGAGCCAACCGGCTGGGTCGGAACGGAATGCGTTGTCATGTTCATCGGGAGGGCTTGGACGGAACAGGCGATGGAAATGAGGCCTGGCGTACCGCACAATGGAGGAAACGGCCTTGTGTTCGACCGGCCACGTTCGAAACGGGGGTCCTGTTCATTGGAAGGGGTGTGGCGTACTGCAAAACGGAGGAAACGGACCTCCTACGGTCGAAACGGGGGTCCTGTTCATAGGGAGGGGTGTGGCGTACCGCAAAACAGAGGAAACGGACCTCCTACGGTCGAAACGGGGGTCCTGTTGATCGGGAGGGGTGTGGCGTACCGCAAAACGGATGAAACGGACTTCTGTTGGAGCGCTACGATCGAAATGGGGGTCCTGTTGATTGGGAGGGGTGTGGCATACCGCAAAACAGACAAAATGGACTTGTGTTGGAGCGCTACGGTCGAATCGGGGGGGGGGGGGGGGGAGGGGTGTGGCGTACCGCAAAACGGGACTCCATGGGATACAGTACCGTCGACCTCCTCCAGCCTCCACGGGCTACCGTCGACCTCCTCCAGCCTCCACGGGGTCCTGTTCATCCAGCCTCCACCGCGCGCTACTCCACCGACTACTGTTCAACCACCCCTCCACGGGCACCCCTCCACCGTCTACTATTCATCCAGCCCTCCACACCACGGGGTCCTGTTCAACCACTCCTCCATGGCCACCCCTCCACCTTCTACTGTTCATCCAGCCCTCCACACCACGGGTTCCTGTTCATCTAGAGGCAACGCCACCGCTTACTGTTTATCCAAACCCCCCCGCAACGCTCACTGTTCATCCAATCGATCGGCTTCAGTTAGCACCAGTAGCGAAGGAATCGCTCCATCGGGTTCAGTTAACAGCCATCAATCGATCCCTCGGGTTCTGTAACGCGTAGCCTGCAGTGCAATCGCTCGGGTTCAGTTAGAGCCCAACGCCTCGCTCGGGTTCAGTTAGAGCCAACGCCTCGCACACACGCGCGTACCTGTACGAGAGAAACGCGCATCGCTCTCCCACCGTAACCAGCAACTCCCCGAAATTTTCCTCCCCCTCGCTTCTACCACGGTTTTTTCGGTCATGGACGGCCCAAAGAATGTCATGCAGCTGCGTCTCCGGCCCGCCCAAGACGAAAAGCCCATTTTTGGTCATGATTTTTTGTCATAGAAGTAGGAGCCCACCACATTTATGATGATACCGGGTTTTGTCACAATTATCGTCATAGAAGTGTCATATGTATGACAGAAAAATTATTCGTTCGGCCCAAAATGTCACGGATGTGTCTTTTTTTGTAGTGCTTGTTGAAGGTTAAAACAACACACTTGATGAAAAATTGATGTGGTTTTGATGCATAGGTAAGAACGGTTCTTGCTAGAAGCCCGTAGCAGCCACCTAAAACTTGCAACAACAAAGTAGAGGACGTCTAAATTGTTTTTGCAGGGCTTGATGTGATGTGATATGGTCAAGTCGTGATGATATATAAATTGATGTATGAGATGATCATGTTTTGTAAAAGTTATCGGCAACTGGCAGGAGCCATATGGTTGTCGCTTTATTGTATGAAATGCAATCCCCATGTAATTGCTTTACTTTATGACTAAGTGATAGCGATAGTCGTAGAAGCAATAGTTGGCGAGATGATAACGATGCTACGATGGAGATTAAGGTGTCGCGCCGGTGACGACGGAGATCATGACGATGCTTCAGTGATGGAGATCATGAGCACAAGATGATGATGGCCATATCATGTCACATATTTTGATTGCATGTGATGTATATCTTTTATGCATCTTATTTTTCTTAGTACAACGGTAGCATTATAAGATGATCCCTTACTAAATTTCAAGGTATAAGTGTTCTCCCTGAGTATGCACCGTTGCTACAGTTCTTTGTGCTGAGACACCACGTGATGATCGGGTGTGATAAGCTCTACGTTCACATACAACGGGTGCAAGCCAATTTTGCATATGTAGAATACTCGGGTTAAACTTGACGAGCCTAGCATATGCAGATATGGCCTTGGAACACTGGAGACCGAAAAGTCGAGTGTGAATCATATAGTAGATATGATTGTCGGTGTCAAAACCGGCGGATCTCGGGTAGGGGGTCCCGAACTGTGCGTCTAAGGCTAATGGTAACAGGAGGCGGGGGTCACAATGTTTACCCAGGTTTGGGCCCTCTCGATGGAGGTAATACCCTACTTCCTTCTTAATTGATCTTGATGATATGAGTATTAGAATAGTTGATCTACCACGAGATCGTAGAGGCTAAACCCTAGAAGCTAGCCTATGATAATGATTGTTCTTGTCCTATGGACTAAACTCTTCGGTTTATATAGACACCGGAGGGGGCTAGGGTTACACAGAGTCGGTTATAGAGAAGATCTACATATCTGAATTGCCAAGCTTGCCTTCCACGCAAAGGAGAGTCCTACCCGGACACAGGACGAAGTCTTCAATCTTGTATCTTCGTAGTCCAATAGTCTGGCCAAAGTATATAGTCCGGCTATCCGAGGACCCCCTAATCCAGGACTCCCTCAGTAGCCCCTAAACCAGGCTTCAATGACGATGAGTACGTGCAGATTGTCTTCGGCATTGCAAGGCGGGTTCTTCTCCAAAATCCCTGAGTACCTGTTGTAACGAGCAGTGTCTGGCTTCACATTAATGCTGCACTCCTCGGCTTCTGTATCCTAATAATGGCCATCTCCATGTGTCGAGCGAATGCGAGAAGTCGGGGCATTTTTACATTTGCCACCCTGACCATGTAAGTAAATCGTCTATTTAAAGAGACGGGGATCCTCAGATCCAAATCACACCATCCTCTTCCAGCGAGTATCCATCAGAGCGCGCCCAGAAAAAATAATCCCATCATGGCCAGCCGTCGCAGCTCCTCCTCTCGCCCCCGTAGCACTAAGCCAGGCGATTGGGAGAAGTGTTCCATTCCCCACAGCCGATTGGTAGAGTTGCAGACCCAGGGGTTTCTCCCGCCTGCGTATATGGTCCCCATCCGAGCTGGACTAGCCACTTACAATGGCGGGGAGCAAGCGGAGAGTTTTCCCAACCCATCCAGGGAGGAGCGGGTATGCCTTGTCCCTTACATGCTGAGGGGACTCGGATTTCCAATCCATCCGTTCCTCCGCGGGCTCCTGGAGTTCTATAGCCACCAGCTGCATAACTTCACTCCTGCCTCCATACTACACATCGCAGGCTATGTCGCCTTCTGCGAGCTATGTCAGGGCTGCGAAGCTCATTTCAAGCTATGGAAGAGGTTATTCTACCTCGTACCCCGTACTCAGGAGGGGTCAATATATCAAGTGGGCAAAGCCGAATATGGTGTATCGCTGGGACCGAATACCTGTGCGGTACCCCGAAGAAGACATCCGAAGACTGGCCTTCGGAGTGGTTTTATATGAGGACGTCCCCCTTCTGGACCCTATTCGGATGGGCCTTCCTAAGTTTGCAAACACCCCGTTTAAGAAATGCCACAGTTGGCGCCCCCAGGAAGAGGATAACAGAGAGGTCCTTTACCTGATGGGTAGGAGAAAAACACTGGCCAAATCAGGACTGACAATAATTGAGGTCATGTCAATATGTATAATGCAGGGAGTGCAGCTACTTCAATATCGGGGGAAACCCATGTGGCACTTCAATGGAGAAGATGATGCCACCCACTGCGGCCTTAAAGGTCCAGACTCCGCCGCCGCTCTGGTGAAAATACTGTCCGATTTGTACAAAGGAGAAGAAGAGGAGTTCATCCGTATTAAGCCACGGGATGGATTCTCCATGTACAACCCCCCAAGCTGGGTGAGCTCCTATCTTTTATTCCAGTCCTTCCCACATTCTTCATCACAAATATTTACCTTGCCAATTCATAGCAGGAACTGCGAAAAGCTGAGGGAGGTCCACAACCCGTCTCCACATCCAGAGGACCCTGACCGGGCCCTCGACCCCAGACTTGAAGAAGACCCGGACATATTTGTGGAGCTCGTCGATAGGACATTTTACCAGTTAAGCTGTGACGGTGCCTTGGTGGCCATCATAGCAGATTATCCTGGCCTACTCCCTGCATCACATGTAAGTACAACCGTACTCCCAACTTCCAAGAAGGATCCCCTCTTTGTGCCTTACCCACCGCACATGTATTGCGTTTTACAGGGAAGGCCATCAGGGCGCCGTGCCGAACCCGCGATGACTCGTCAACAAGGGGCACCAAAGTCGGGTTGGCTTAAATGGAAGGCGGTCAGGACCGAGATGCCATCGTAGAGGTATGATAAAAACCCTGCTCCGTGATTATCGCCTTTAAAATATAATAATGTCCGAGTTTCCTGGCAAAAAAAACGCTCGCCGGACTGTGTCTGGAGAGCCTGCCAGCCACGCCTCCACCAGCTGGACTCCAGAGCCAGATTTAGGGGCAGAGGCTAATGCGGGGACAACGCCGGATGGTACTCCTACAGAGGATGCGGATAGACTGTCCGCTACGAATTCTGAAGTGGAGAGCGCCATGAATCACAGGCGTCGCCCGGCCGTACTCCGCGACCCTAGATTCTCCGAAGAGGTGTTCAATGCCTTCAACTCAGGAGACGCGTACATCCGAGCTGCTCAAGATGGCCTTGCCAGAGCCACGGACCAATATGTAAAGGATATACGGGTAAGAAAATCTGATAATTATGTATATCAGTAGCCTTGAGACTTGAAACAGTTGGCACAACTGATTTAAGGATCATTTTATGCATAGCTTCTTACGGAGAAGAATACCCAGTTGTCTCAGGAGCTAGAGGAGTGCACAGCCCAGCTACGGGCCATAGTTGCCTGAATGAAGGAGTCCAAGAAGGCCTCATTTGGTAATACTTGTCTTGATCAAAACGAATGTAATGACATGTGTAGGATCAAAAGTATGTCTAGAGGGGGGTGATTAGACTACTTGACCAAATAAAAGCTTATCCTTTTCCCAATTTTAGTCTTTGGCAGATTTTAACTAACTTAGCACAAGTCAAGCAATCATAATACAATTCAAGCAAGCATGCAAAGAGTATATGAGCAGCGGAAAGTAAATCATGAGACTTGCAAGAATGTAAAGGGAAGGGTTTGGATAATTCAAACGCAATTGGAGACACGGATGTTTTTGTCGTGGTTCCGATAGGTGGTGCTATCGTACATCCACGTTGATGGAGACTTCAACCCACGAAGGGTAACGGTTGCGCGAGTCCACGGAGGGCTCCACCCACGAAGGGTCCACGAAGAAGCAACCTTGTGTATCCCACCATGGCCGTCGCCCACGAAGGACTTGCCTCACTAGCGGTAGATCTTCACGAAGTAGGCGATCTCCTTGCCCTTACAAACTCCTTGGTTCAACTCCACAATCTTTTCGGAGGCTCCCAAGTGACACCTAGCCAATCTAGGAGACACCACTCTCCAAGAAGTAACAAATGGTGTGTTGATGATGAACTCCTTGCTCTTGTGCTTCAAATGATAGTCTCCCAACACTCAACTCTCTCTCAGAGGATTTGGATTTGGTGGAAAGAATATTTGAGTGGAAAGCAACTTGGGGAAGGCTAGAGATAAAGATTCATATGGTAGGAATGGAATAGCTTGGCCTCAACACAAGTGTAGGTGGTTCTCTCTCTGAAAATGTAGATTGGAAGTGTAGGTTCATTCTGATGGCTCTCTCCACGAATGAAGAGGAGGTGGAGGGGTATATATAGCCTCCACACAAAATCTAACCGTTACACACAACTTGCCAAACTCGGTGGGACCGAATTGAGAAACTTGGTCAAGTCTAGTGACCGTTAGGATTTTTGGTGGGACCGACATGCAACTCGGTAGGACCGATATGATTAGGGTTAGGCCATAACGTAATCTCGGTGAGACCGATTACACAAACTCGGTGGGACCAATTTTGGTAATAAGCTAACCAGAGAGTTGGTCAGGTAAACTCAGTGGGACCGGTTCGCTCATTTCGGTGGGACCGAAATGTTATGAAAAGGAAACAGAGAGTTTACATTGCAATCTTGGTGGGACCGATCGCTCATCTCGGTGGTACCGAAACGTTATGAAGGGAAACAGAGAGATTACAATCCCATCTCGATGAGACCGAGATCCCTATCGATGAGCAGATTTGCCTAGGGTTTGTGGCAGTGGCTATGACATCTGAACTTGGTGGTGCCGGATAGAAAGAATCGGTAAGGCCGAGTTTGGCATTTGGTTTAGGTCATATGTGGATGTGAGAAAGTAGTTGAGGGCTTTGGAGCATATCACTAAGCACTTTGAGCAAGTAAGCCATTAAGCAACACCTCTGTAACGCACCGGATTCGATGCGCCAGGTGTCTGCCAGTTATCCGCCGTCGTTGTCATGTCATTTGCTTGTGTGTTGCATATTGCCATGCCATCATATGCATCTCATTTTGCATACGTGTTCGTCTCATGCATCCGAGCATTTTCTCCGTAGATCCATTTTGCTTGCATGATATGTCAAAATATTCATTGTGAGATGCTATTCATTTCATTACATTGTGCCATGCTTGTTTGAGTTCATCTTGATGCCCAAATCATCGTTGCAAGAGTGCTATATGATGTTAACTGCTGTCTGTTAACAGAACTTGGCGATTTGTCTTTTTCATTGCATTTTGTGTGTGCGTCCTTTGAGCTTGATGTCTACACGTGTTTTGAGATACATCATGCCATCTTTACAGAGGTGCAATCCATGTATTTTTGTGAGTCTTGTAGTGAGTGCATTGAGCTCGTGAAATAGGGTACTTGCTGTTACTGTTTCGCTAGACTGAATCTGTTATATCATGATGCTATGTAAACCTGCTGCTACAAGTCATTATATGCATAATCTGGAGATGTTCACTAAGGATGTTTTGTTATGCATGTTGTGATCTATCAATCCATGCCCCTGGTTGCATTTATAGCTTGTTGTAGATTGTCCCTATCATGCTCCAAAGTTGCTAAATAATGTTGTTGTCAGCCTGTTAACATTAAGTTCAGTTTTGCCATGTGTTTTGCTAGTGATCCATGCACCCTATGAACTTGTTCTTGCCATTTTTAGCTTCATAAGTATGTATTATTACAATTGGTAACCTTTTCATGCCATGTGTTTCTCTGTGGTGAGTGCCACAAGATTACCAATATGCCTACTTATCGTTGTTCCTGCCATGTCTGAATCTGTCATATCATTTGCCATGTTTGCATGGATGCTACCATTTTTCTGTTGATCTTTGGAATAAGTTCAGTAAGGGAGTTTTGTCCTTTGTCTTTAGTATTAGCATTACATGCCTTTGTTTGCCATGATAAGTTCCTATAGCATGTTGTTTGATAGCCCTATACATTGCAACCAGATGTTATTTCTGCTAAGTCTGTAAACTGTTATTATTTGCAATCTTGCCATGTCCTTTTGAGCATGTTATATTGTTTTTTGGAGATAGCACAATGTTCATGTTTTGTCATTGTCGGTGTACTAGAGTAGGGGTACCCTAGTATCCCGAACTTGTGCACGGGCAGTCGTAGCACCCCGCGGCAAGGCTTGTCGGGTGACCGCCAAGGTCCTCCGTGGTTCCTTTGGAGCCATTCAAGAACAAAGTATTCAAGCCAAGGAGACAAGGCCCCGGCAAGAGGAGCTTGCCGGGAAGGCCAACCGAGGCATCTCGAGGAACTTGCCGCGACGCACCACGCGTCCCGGCAAGGCCCGGCGAGCGACAAGCTTCTGGACGCGACAAGACAACGACCGCAGCAAGGCGCTTGCCGCGGCAAGCTACCACTCTGCACCCACGCTCCAGCACATCCACCAACGTGTCGCCCTGGGACCTTTCCAAGTGCGCGTGGCAAGAGGCTGTGCAGCCAGCGGTGTGTGGTGGCAAGCGACGCTGACAAGATTGCCATCGTGGCAAGCGGTGGCGTCCCTGACGGTCCCTTTTCGCACTATTTGGGCGACACAGACGGGCATTTAATGCCTTTGTCCCCTGCCGTCAGGGTTAGGTATGATACACTGTATAGGTAGTTGTACCAACCGCAACACTTTTCCATTTTTACCCTTGTCTACGTTGCCACCTGTCGGTGACCCCTTGAGCATATAAAAGGAGGCCCATGCGCATCATAGAGGGGGGTTCGAGGGCAGAAAACACTCATGCTCGGTCTCGTTAGCAGCTAGTGTGTACTATAGCACTCAGCGCTCCCGAACAAGAACTCAATACAATCAGACATGCAGCAGTAGGAGCATTATCTCTCCGGAGAGCTCCGAAGCTGGGTAAACCGCTCGTGTGCTTCGCCTCAATCTGCTCTTCGCGCGATCTCCGCCCCCCGCCGAATCGAAAGGGGCCCGATCCGCCGGCCCCATCGGTGTCCGTGGATCAGCTTCCCCGACATCTTTGGCGCGCCAGGTAGGGGGCGTCGAGGTTGTGTGAACCTAATCCGGCGTTCACACGAGCTAGATCTTCATCTTCTTCATCGACATGCCACCGAAGAAGAAGGCTTCGGAGGTGGCGGCTCCGTCCACGTCGATCCCACCACCACCGGAGCAAACGGGTGGTGGGGTAGACGCCGGCGGAAGAACGGGCATCGACGAGGGAACTCACGGTGCTGCCATGTCCAGGGACAAGGCTGCGCAGACCTCGGCGTCCGTACATGCACCGCGCCCATGTCAGGAGGCGCGGCACCGACAGCGTCATGGTGCTCGCGGTGCCATACGTTCGTTGGACCAAGATCGAGCTCGTGGATCTCGGGGTGCTCAAGACCAGCATGCACGCCAGCATGCTGGCACGAGCAAGACACGGTCGCCTGGACGGGATACTGCTCCTTCTAACATAGTTAGAAGTCCGAGCATATCCCGCTCCTCGCACCGTTCGCCACTGCCGCCCACCACTCCAGCAGAAGCTTTGGCACGAGCTCAACTGCTCCTAGATTACCCTCCAACGACAGACAAGATCGACGAATGGAGGGCCACCATTCAGAGTCTCATTGGCTTCGCCAATGGCGACACCCCACGGCAGCCGAGTACATCGCAGCCGCAGCAAGACTGCCAGGCACGAGCCGATGGCGACAAAACCAGTGGGGGTGCAACCACCGTGCACTCTCCACCCCGAAGGCCAAGATCGCCGACTCGTCGGATCTACCTCGACGACGACTCCACCACATCATCAGATCCACGAGCTCGTCGCGATCAGCGCCAAGTTCTTCATGAACGACAGCAAGAAGACGCTCGTACTCGCATCGAGCGTCGAAGAGAAGCGCGACGTCAATCAGACCAGCGCGTTGGGCCCTCTGTTGACATGCATGCGCCAGGGGAACCAGGCGACTTGCTGTACGCGGTAGGTTGCCCTGCATTCACTCGTGAGCTGCGGCAAGTCCAGTGGCCCAGCACGAAGAATTTCAAGCCAGACGTACCAGAGAAGTACGACGGCAAGTCGCATCCGTCGGAGTTCCTCAACATCTACACCATCGTGGTGCATGCTGCCAGGGGGCGAGACGACAAGATCCTTGTGTCGTGGGGAACGAACACCTATGGGGCAGGGCCCCTTTTCGGTCCGGCAAGGGAGCGGAGGGCGCACGAAGAGCAGATCGAGGCGAAAGCACGCGAGGGATTTTACCCAGCTTCGGAGCTCTCCGGAGAGATAAAACTCCTACTGCTGCTTTGTGTTTCTATTCTGTTCTTGCTCAAGAACGTGGGTGTGTTGTAGTTTCGAATGAGTTGAACCCCTTCTACGTGCGCATGGGCCTCCTTTTTATAGTCTAAAGGGGTCACCGACAGGTGGCAGCGTAGAGAGAGGGGTAAAAAAGTAAAAACGGGGGTTGGTACAACCGCTATCAACAGTGCCCCCTACCTAACTCTGACGGCAGGGGACAAGGGCATTTAATGCCCGTCTAGTCGCTCAAACAGTGTAGGAAACGACCGTTAGGGGCGCCACCGATCGCCACGATGGCCTCCTTGTCATCTTCACTTGCCACCTCGCACCGCTCGGCTGCACAGCTACCCGCCACGTGCACCAGGAGCGATCCTGCGGCGACACGTCGTCGGATGTGCTGGAGCATGGGCGCAGAGTGGTGGCCTTGCCGCGGCAAACGCCTTGCCGGGGTCACTGTCTTGTCGCACCCGCAAGCTTGCCGCTCGCCGGGTCTTGCCGGGATGCACGGTGCCTCACGGCAAGTCTCTTGAAGTGCCTTGGTTGGCCTTCCCGGCAAGCTCTTCTTGCCGGGGTCTTGGCCTTCCCGGCAAGCTCCTCTTGCCGGGGTTCTGTCTTCTCAGCTAACACTTTGTTCTTGAATGGCAGTAAATAGGAATAGCGGAGGATCTTGGCGGACGCCCGGCAAGCCTTGCCGCGGGACGCTGTGACTGCCCGTGCACAAGTTCGGGGTACTAAGGTACCCCTACTTTAGTACACCGACAGGAGCCCCCGGGCCTGGGCCATACACAGTGCCGGGCGCTGTTGGGCCAGGCCTAAAACAGGGCACGGGCACATGCGGCCTGGGTCCACGCTAAATCCACTCCGTATCCACCGCGTCCTCCCGTAACGGCACGCGTCAATCGCGGCGTCGTGGGAGAGATCGTGGGCAATACTTAAATCCAGGAAATGCGTAACGTTCGCCTTGGTTCTGCATCCCCGCCACGCGGCTCCCATGCGCTTGGGGTCGCGGACGGTGGAAGCGGGAAACTGGGCCGTTGCGAGCAGAGGCAGCGGGTCGGCCCCGACTCCCTGCTCTTCCCCCCGGGATGTTCTCTTGGTGTCTTCTGCCACCTGTAGCTCGCCTAGGCGCCCCTTTTGCCCTTTTCGCCTCCTTGACCTACCTCCTGAAGAGAGGGACAGGAAAGGGATTACGGACATCTTATCTTTTTAATTTGTAAGCCTCCGGGCCTTAGCCGCATCTAAAACTTGTAATCCTCTCTTTCATGTTTTTCATCCTCTATGGACTGTACTTGAGTGGGATGTTTTTTAATGAAAAGGGGATGCTTGTTATGTTATATCCTTTACTCAATTCCATCCCTTGTATGTTTTTACCCTACGCTTTTAGGGAACTTGCCGGTGGGAACACACTTGCCGTGAGCGCTGAGTGCGGAACATCAGCAGCCTGCCGGCGGTGTTGCTTCCGGCAAGAAACCTTGTCGGGGCTAGTTGCAACACACTTTCATTGTTGAGCAGACTCGAAACAAATTAAGGGCGCAACTTAGCCACGAGTCGATTCCTCCGCGCACAGGTTTTCCATACAAGGCACGGTCGTTCAAGGAGTATAACTTAAAAATTTAAAATTGACTGTGCTCAAACTTTGGCAACTTAGCTTTTCTGTCGTCTGTGTCCCGGCAAGGCTAGACTCCTTTGAACGACGCCTGGTCCACACCCTTATCCTCTCCTCCCCCCCGTGAACTTGTGGGCGAAGGAACCTTCTTTTTGGGAAAAAGAAAGAAGAGAAAATAATGGTATGGGGCCTTAAGGCTCGTTATTGCTTACCGGGGGTAAGTGCTGCACAAAGTGTCAGATAAAACATGCAAAAAAGAAAGAATGCATGAAATTTGACAAGATGTGCGAAGCACACATGAACTTTATTTGTGCACGGGATCTGCGCCCGGCTTTGTACAAAGGGTTACATGCAACAGCGGCAAGGCTTGTACAAAAGGTGGTTGCCGGAACAGATTCCGGCAACCGCGCCTTATGGGTAAAACTTGCGAAGATGCTCTATGTTCCAGGAGTTGCTCACCGGAAAACCATCTTCGGTCTCAAGGCGGACAGCGCCGGGCCTAGTGACTCGTTTCACCCGATAAGGGCCTTCCCACTTCGGCGTCAACTTGTTGGAATTCTTGGTGGATTGAACGCACCGAAGAACAAGGTCACCTTCCTCGAAGCTTCTGGCATTAACTTTGCGGCTATGGTAGCGACGCAAAGCTTGCTGGTAGCGAGCAGCTCGTACAGCAGCCTGAAGACGATCCTCCTCGAGGAGCAGTGCGTCATCTTGCCGCAGCTGCTCTTGCTCAAGCTCATCATAAGCGAGCACTCGAGGCGATCCGTATACGAGTTCCGTGGGGAGAACTGCTTCTGCTCCATAGACAAGAGAAAAGGGTGTCTGGCCAGTGGCTCGATTTGGCGTCGTCCTGATCGACCAAAGAACCACCGGCAGCTCCTCGATCCAATTTCTTCCGCACTTGCGCAGCCTGTCGAAAGTTCTGATCTTGAGCCCGCGCAGCACTTCAGTGTTTGCCCTCTCCGCTTGACCGTTGCTTCTCGGGTGAGCAACAGAAGCGAAGCAGATCTTGGTGCCAAGATCTTGGACGTACTGCATGAAGGTGCGGCTCGTAAATTGTGTGCCATTGTCGGTGATGATCCTGTTAGGGACTCCGAAACGGCAAACAATTGACCTGAAGAACTTGACTGCCGACTACGCTGTCACCTTCCTCACTGCTACCACTTCAGGCCACTTTGTGAACTTGTCGATTGCAACGTACAAGTACTCAAAGCCCCCGACAGCTCGGGGAAAGGGGCCGAGGATGTCGAGCCCCCAGACCGAAAATGGCCAGGATAAAGGGATTGTTTGGAGAGCTTGAGCTGGTTGATGTATCTGCTTGGAGTGGAACTGGCACGCTTCACACTTGGTTACTTGTGCAGTTGCATCCTGGAGGGCTGTCGTCCAGAAGAAACCTTGCCGGAAGGCTTTGCCGGCAAGTGCTCTTGCACCAATGTGGTGACCACATATGCCTCCATGTATCTCCGCCAACAGCTCCTGTCCATCTTCCCGGGAAATGCACTTCAATTTCACTCCGTTCAATCTTCTTCTGTACAGTATGTCATCGACAAACTGGTACATGCTCGATTGCCGGGCTACTCTTTCCGCTTCTTCTTGTTCTTCGGGAAGTTCTCCTGTCTGAAGGAAATGGACGATCTGCTGTGCCCATGCCAGAGCTTGTGGCTCAACGAAAAGGACTAAAGGCGCAAATGCTGCTGCGGGAACATCTGCTTCCACGGCAAGAATCTACGATTCAGCCGGAGCATGATGCTCCCCGGCAAGCGTGTCGGGACACAGCTTGTCGGGAGCGTCTGCTTCAACGAAACAAACCCTAGGGCTTGTCGGAGCAGACTGCTCCTCAGCGCTCTTTGTGTTGATCTTGGGGACCTTCTTGACGGCGGCTTCAGGGAGCTCTGCCGGAAAGTAGTCGCCAGTAACCAACTTCCTGTTCTTGCTCTGTCCATTTGATGGTGTTACAGATGGTTGAGTCAGCTTGAGCACAAAAATCCCTGGTTCCACAGGTAACTTGAGTGCGGCGCACTTTGACAGGCCGTCTGCAATGTCATTCTCAGCTCTTGGAACATGTTCCATTTGCAGGCCATCAAAATGTACTTCCAGCTTCCTCACTTCATCAATGTAGGCTTCCATCAACGGACTCTGGTAATCTTTGTTTACTTGACGGACGACAAGCTGTGAGTCACCCCTGACAATAAGCTTCCTGATCCCAAGGTCTGCCGCGATCCTAAGTCCGGCAAGCAAGCCTTCATACTCTGCAGTATTGTTTGTTGCTTGCTCCTTGGGAAAGTGCATCTGGACCACGTACTTGAGGTGCTCTCCGGTGGGCGCGACAAGTAGTACGCCCGCACCGGCGCCTTGCAGCGAGAAGGCACCGTCAAAGTACATGATCCATTCTTTGCTCGCTTCCTTGACGGGGATGCTCCTCTCCGGAGTTTTTTCATTGGGTGTTGGCGTCCATTCTGCTATGAATTCTGCCAATGCTCGGCTCTGAATAGTTGAAGTACTTTCAAACTTGAGGCCAAAGCTTGACAATTCCAGTGCCCACTCGACAATCCTGCCTGTTGCCTCTGGATTCTGCAATATCCTGTTCAACAGAAAGCGAGTGACCACTGTGATCTCGTGTGCTTGAAAGTAATGGCGCAGCTTCCTCGAGGCCATGAGAAGGCCGAAAAGCAACTTCTGCACACCAGAGTACCTTGATCTAGCCCCCTGCAGAAGGGAACTGACAAAGTAAACTGGGCGCCGCACCATCTTCTTCTGTTTCTCTTCTTGTAGCTGCACAGATCCATCCTTGTCGGGACCAGAGCTTGTCGGGGAAGCCCCCTGCTTGTCGCTGGATTCGCTTGCCGCAGTCGCTTGCTCATCATCCGCTTCCCTCTCCGCTACTAACGCAGCACTAACCACTTGATTGGTTGCCGCCAGATATAGCAGCAACTTCTCTTGTGGCTTAGGTGCGACAAGTATTGGAGTGGAGGATAGGTATCTCTTCAAGTCCTGCAGCGCAGCCTCCGCTTCCGGAGTCCATTTCATTGGACCTGCCTTTTTCAAAATTTTGAAAAACGGCAGGGCGCGCTCAGCAGACTTAGAGATGAACCTACTGAGAGCAGCAACGCAGCCGGCAAGGCTTCGTACGTCCTTGACTCACTTCGGTGCTTCGATTTGCTCAATGGCCTTGATCTTGTCGGGATTGGCTTCAATCCCCCTCTGGGACACAAAGAACCCGAGAAGCTTGCCGGAAGGAACTCCAAACACGCACTTCTCGGGGTTCAACTTGAGATTGATCTTGCGCAAATTTGCAAAAGTCTCGTCCAAATCTTGGATCAGAGTTTCTTTGTCCTTGCTCTTGACCACTATGTCATCCATGTAAGCTTCTACATTTCTGTGCAGCTGTGGCTCAAAAGCATGACTAACTACTCTTGCAAATGTTGAACCAACATTCTTTAGTCCGAAGGGCATCCGTACAAAGCAGTACGTGCCACATGGAGTAATGAATGAGGTTTTCTCTTCATCCTCTTCTGCCATGAAGATCTGATGATATCCTGAGTATGCATCAAGGAATGAAAGCAGATCACATCCTGCCGTGGAGTCGACAATCTGGTCAATGCGCGGCAAGGGAAATGGATCCTTGGGACAAGCTTTATTAACATCAGTGAAGTCAATACAAAGCCTCCACTTCCCGTTTGCTTTGCGCACGACTACTGTATTGGCTAACCACGTTGGATGGAGTACTCCTTGGACCAGGCCTGCTGCTTCCAGTTTCTTGATCTCTTCAGCAATGAACTCTTGGCGTTCCACTGCTTGCTTCCTAACTCTCTGCTTGACGGGCCGCGCGTGAGGGCAGACGGCAAGGTGGTGCTCAATTACTTTCCTGGGAAAACCGGGGATGTCAGATGGTTGCCATGCAAACACATCGACATTCGCCCGCAGGAAAGCAACAAGCGCGCTTTCCTATTTAGGGTCAAGCGTTGCACTGATGGTGAAGGTACCACCAGTGCCGTCCTCCTTGGCGGCCACTTTCTTGGTCTCTGGTGAAGCTGTCTTTGCCTTCTTGCACTTGCTGGTGGAGCTCGATGGTGCGTCCTCGATGGTAGCGCAGCACTCCGAAGAGGTGCGCTTGCCGGAGTGGGCATCAGAGCTACTCTTGCCGGACTTGGTCTTCTTCTTCCCCTCGGGAGCTTCAGCGGAAAGTGGTTTGCGTTCTGCTGCGGCTGCTGCTTCCCGGTAGATCTTGTCGGTACAGATAAGTGCATCTTTCTTGTCGCCATGGACAGAAATAACACTTATCGGACCGGGCATCTTGAGCACGTTGTAGGCGTAGTGAGAGGCTGCCATGAACTTGGCAAGCGTCGGACGGCCGAGTATCCCATTGTAGGGCAATGGGAAATCAGCAACGTCAAACGTAACTCTCTCTGTCCTGAAATTCAGCTCGCTGCCAAACGTTACTGGCAGCGTGATCTTCCCCTTGGGCTTGCTCCTTCCCAGGTTAATTCCTTGAAAGGTACCAGTTTCTTCGAGCTCGCTGTCGGGGATCTGGAGCTTCTTGAGCACCGCGGAAGAGATCAGATTCAGGCCGGCCCCGCTGTCAACCAACATCTTTGTAACCTTGAGGTTGTGGATGGTTGGCGAAACCAACATCGGCAAACACCCGACCGCAGTGATGCGATCAGGGTGATCCTCAACATCAAAGATGATGGGCGTGCTGGACCACTTCAGGGGCTTGCGCGATTCGACGGACGGTTCTGCTGCGTTCACTTCCCGCACCCACTGTTTGAGTTGGCGGTGCGAGGTGTGCAGAGAAGCGCCGCCGTCAACGCACAAAACCTCCGTTGCCTTCTGAAACTCCTGCTCATCGGTCTCATCTTCCTCCATCTCGTCATCTTCATCTTCGTCTTCGTCTTTGTCGCGGCCACGGGGAGGCCTATCTCCTTGGCGCTACTTGGCCTTGCCGCGGCGCCCTCCCCGGGCGGGACGCTTCTTGCCGGATCCTCCGCCACCTTCCTGGGCCTTCTCCTTGTCGCGGCGCTCGTATTCAGCTTTCTGTAGCTCTGCCATCTGCTCAACTTTCTTGCAGGCCTGGAGGTCATGGCCCTTGGTGCGGTGGATCTTGCAGTACTACTTGCCGGAGTCGTCCTGCTTGTCGGCGGCCACCACAGCCTCGCCGGAGTCACTAGCTTTGGCCTTCTCGGCGCCACCTCCGTTGCCGGACTGCTTGACAACTAGCACATCCTTAGCCTTCCTCTTTCTGTTATTCCGCCTCCTGTTCTTCTTTGCCGGAGGGGCGTCCTCACTGTCAGATCCATCTGCTCCTGCGTTCTCTCCGGGGAGTCTCCTTCCTTCTTCAGCCCGTGCACACTTGTCGGCCAGAGCATATAGCTCGCTGACATCTCTGATTTTGCACATCGCCATCTCCTCCCTCATCCTGCGGTTACGCACGTTCTGATGGAGCGCGCTGATAACCGCGGCAGGGTGGACGTCTGGGATGTTGCGCTGCACCTGGCTGAATCTCTGTATGTACTTGCGTAGGGGTTCTCCTTCCTTCTGGGCGAGCAGATGAAGATCGCTCTCCTGGCCATGTGGTTTGTGGCCGCCTGTGAAGGCGCCGACAAACTGATGGCACAGGTCCGCCCACGAAGAGATGGAGTTGTCCGGCAAGTGCATGAGCCAAGATCTGACGTTGGGCTTGAGCACCAGCGGGAAGTAGTTGGCGAGGATCTTCTCGTCGCGCCCCCCAGCAGCCTGCACCGTGATGGTGTAAACGCTGAGGAACTCCGACGGATGTATCCTGCCATCATACTTCTCAGGCACGTCTGGTTTGAAGTTCTTGGTACTGGGCCACTGGACCTGCCGCAGCTCACGGGTGAATGCAGGGCAACCTACCGCGTATGGCAAGTCGCCTGGTTCCCCTGGCGCATGCATATCGACAGTGGGCCCAGCGCGCTGGTCAGACTGACGCCGCGCTTCTCTTTGACGCTCGATGTGAGTGCGAGCGTCTTCATGTCATTGTTCTTGGAGAACTTGGCGTTGATCGCGGCGAGCTCGCGGGTCCGACGACGAGGTGGAGTCGGTGTCGAGGTTGGCCCGGCGAGTCGGCGATCTTGGCCTTCGGGGCGGGGAGTGCACAGTGGTGGCACCCCCAGCGGTCTTGTCGGCGTCGGCTTGCGCCTGGGCGTCTCGCCGGGGCTTCGATGTGCTCGGCTGCCGGGGCTTGTCGCCGTTGGCGAAGCCGATGAGGCTCTGAATGGCGGCCCTCTAGTCGTCGATCTTGTCTGGCGCTGGAGGGTAATCTAGAAGCAGCTAGGCTCGGGCCAGCGCTTCCTCTGGAGTGTTGGGTGGTGGTGGCGAGCGACGCGAGGTGCGAGATACGCTCAAACTTCTAACAGTGTTAGAAGGAGCGACATCTCGTCCAGGCGACCGCACTGCGCTCGTGCCGGCGTTTTGACGTGTACGTTTGCCTTGAGCGTCCCGCGACCCACCAGCTTGGCCTTGTTCCAACGCGAGTACGATGCTAGGAGCACCGTGGCGTTGTCGATCCAGCACCCCCTGGGAGGGGAGCGGTGGATGTACAGACGTTGAAGCTTGCGGGGCCTTGTCCTTGGACCTGGTGACGACGTGAGTCCCACCGTCAGCGCCCGCTCCTCCGCCGGCGTCCACCCCACCGCCCGTTTGCTCCGGTGGCGGAAGGATAGTCGCAGACGGAGCGGCCACCTCCGAAGTCTTCTTCTTCGGTGGAATGTCGATTTAGATGTTGATGTAGCGCGCGCAGACGCCGGATCAGATACGCACGACCTCGATGCCCCCCTACCTGGCGCGCCAAAGATGTCGTGGGGAACGAACACCTATGGGGCAGGGCCCCTTTTCGGTCCGGCAAGGGAGCGGAGGGCGCACGAAGAGCAGATCGAGGCAAAAGCATGCGAGGGATTTTACCCAGCTTCGGAGCTCTCCGGAGAGATAAAACTCCTACTGCTGCTTTATGTTTCTATTTTGTTCTTGCTCAAGAATGTGGGTGTGTTGTAGTTTCGAATGAGTCGAACCCCTTCTACGTGCGCATGGGCCTCCTTTTTATAGTCTAAAGGGGTCACCGACAGGTGGCAGCGTAGAGAGAGGGGTAAAAAAGTAAAAACGGGGGTTGGTACAACCGCTATCAACAGTGCCCCCTACCTAACTCTAACGGTAGGGGACAGGGGCATTTAATGCCCGTCTGGTCGCTCAAACAGTGTAGGAAACGACCGTTAGGGGCGCCACTGTCGCGTCGCGCTGGGGAGCGAGCACCTATGGGGCAGGGCCCCTTTTTAGTCCGGCAGGGGCGGAGGGCGCACGAAGAGCAGATCGAGGCGAGAGCGCGCGGGGGATTTTTACCCAGCTTCGGAGCTCTCCGGAGAGATAAAACTCCTACTGCTGCTTTGCGTTTCTGTATTGTTCTTGCTTGAGAGTGTGGGTGTCCTCTAGTTTCGAATGAGTCGACCCTCTCCTAGTCCTGAGAGAGCCGAACCTCCGAACCCTTTCTACGTGCGCATGGGCCTCCTTTTTATAGGCTAAAGGGGTCACCAACAGGTGGCAGCATAGAAAGAGGGGTAGAAAGGTAAAAACGCGGGTTGGTACAACTGCTACCAACAGTGTCCCCTACCTAACTCTGACGGCAGGGGACAAGGGCATTTAATGCCCGTTCGGTCGCCTAAACAGTGCCGAAAGGGACCGCTAGGGACGCCACCGTTCGCCATGATGGTTATCTTGCCAGCGCCTGCTTGCCACCTCGCTCCCCTAGCTGCACAGCCTCCTGCCACGCGTGCTTGGGAAGGTCCCAGAGCGACACGTTGGCAGGTGTGCTGGAGCGCGGGCGCGAAGTGGGGGTTTCCCGCGGCAAGCTCCTTGCCGCGGTCGTCGTCTTGTCGTGTTCGGGAGCTTGTCGCTCACCGGGTCTTGCCGGGGCGCGCGATGCGTCGCGGCAAGTTTTCTTGGAATGCCTTGAATGGCCTTCCCGGCAAGCTCCTCTTGCCGGGGTCTTCTTCTTTCCGGCCAGCTTCTCTTGCCGGGGCCTTTGTTGGCCTTCCCGGCAAGCTCCTCTTGCCGAGGCCTCGGTTGGCCTTCCCGGCAAGCTCCTCTTGCCGGGGCCTTAGTTTGAGTACTTTGTTCTTGAATGGCATCAAAGTAGCCACTGAGGATCTTGGCGGACGCCCGGCAAGCCCTGCCGCGGGTCGCTGCGACTGCCCGTGCACAAGTTCGGGATACTAAGGTACCCCTACTTTAGTACACCGACAGGAGCCCCCGGGCCTGGGCCATACACGGTGCCGAGCGCTGTTGGGCCAGGCCCAAAACAGTGCACGGGCATGCGCGGCCTAGGTCACACCGCATGTCTTTCCGCTTCCACCGCGCACGCCCAGAACGGCACGCGTCAAACGCGGCGTCGTGGGTGACGTGGGCGGCGTGTGCAGGGCTGTGCCCCATGAGCATGCGTCAAGCCATGATGAAGGGGACGGCCCACGCCCTCCTACCTAAACGGAGGTAGGCGTGGGGGCGTGGTGCATTTACTTGACGGGGCCAGTGCGCGGTCTTTGAGGCGTCCACTCCCACGATCACGGGGAGGGGCGAGGCCGCCTCACCCGTCGCCTCGGCTCTGTATCCCCGCCACGCGGCTCCAATGCGCTTGGGGTCACGGACGGTGGAAGCGGGAATCCGGGCCGTCGTGAGCAGAGGCAGCGAGTCGGCCCTGACTCCCTGCTTTTCCCGTGCCTTGATTCGCTGAGCGGGGCGGCCGAGCCCCCACCTCGCTCCTTTATATAGAGCGGGAGGGGAGCACAGAAGCCCGCACTCTCTCATCTCCTCCTTTCTTCAGCTTCTGCTCCCCTTTCTCCCATTCGCCATGGAGAAAGGGAACCCTGGCCCTTCATCGGTGGCAGCGAGGGTCGCTGCCAGACAGCGCACCTCTCCCTCTCTCGCGCCCTTGGCGGGAGAGCTGGCCATAAGGGGAAGAGGGAGGGGGCGAGGTCGCGGACGAGGTCGAGGCGCTCGGGGAAGAGGCGGACGGGGCGACGCTGCATCTCCGCCTCCGCCGGCGGTTCCTCCCCTCGCGGCGGTCCATACAGGGGACGACCCTTGCGAGTTCTTCGTCAGGCTGCGCCGGGCGCCTCGTCATCGTCTCCGGCTCCCAGCTCCGTTTGCGAACGCGATGGAGCCGGAGCCGCTCGAGACATTGAGATTGCACATGAGGGGCTGTGGGATCAACGGCACGCGAGTCAACATTGTATCCCCAGCCCCCAATGTGATGTATCTTGATCGAGGGTGGAAGACGTTCGCCCGCATCCACAGCCTGACGGCGGGGTTTACCCTCCATTTTAAGTTAATGGAGGGCGACCTCCTCTCCGTCAAGGTCTTCGGGGACTCCGGCATTCGGGCGAGGTGCTGCGTGGACAGCTCCTCCGATAGCGAAGACTCCTCCTCGAGCGAGAGTGACGAGGAGGGGAGCGACAGCGACGACGAGGGTAGCGGGCGGCGGGATGGCGGGCCCGACTAGGTGTCGGGCGCCGCTTTGCACGGCACCGGCGACCCCATCATCCTTGTTGCCGGCTCCTTGAACTCCCCGGGGTCGTCTCCTTGGGCGGCTGGCGTATGGAGGCTGCGGAAGGGGAAGAGGGCTGGCGACAAGGCCGTCAGGTCGGAGTACGAGGGCGTGGTGCCCTCGACAGCGTGCTGACGTCCTGCCGCCCCGTCTTCGAACCCCGCTTCCAGCGCTGCCATCACCGTCCAGCCTTCGGACAGCCCCCGGGCTGTTCTCTTGGTGTCTTCTGGCACCCGTAGCTCGCCTAGGCGCCTCTTTTGCCCTTTTCGCCTCCTTGACCTACCTCCTGAAGAGAGGGACAGGAAAGGCATTACGGGCATCTTATCTTTTTAATTTGTAAGCCTTCGGGCCTTAGCTGCATCTAAAACTTGTAATCCTCTCTTTCATGTTTTTCATCCTCTATGGACTGTACCTGAGTGGGATGTTTTTTTAATGAAAAAGGGGTTGCTTGCCGGGTTATTTGTCTCGCGGGTTAAACCCACGCCAAGGGAGCAAATCCTTGGTATCTCTCGGACAGACAGTTCGCCTCCCGGCAACAGGCCCTGCCGCCTTCCCACGTCGCTCGACCTTTCTGACGCCTTTGACGGAGGCGGGAACGATGTGGGTGCGGCCTCCTCGTTTCATCCCTCTGCTGCCGCGACTATGACCAAACTTGGCCCCGGGAACGGGCTCCAGGGCCTAGAGTTGAGGGAGCATGGCAGTTTTTGGGAAGAAACGCGGTTTCGCATCCCCAGTCCATAAGAGGATGCATGAAGAGGGACGAAAGACTTATCTGATATTGCAGCCCCCGGCAACTCTGGCTTGCCGGGGACGAATCTTGGCACTCGCAGCCCCCAGCGATACTGGCTTGCCGGGGCCTAGGTGCCGGCGCGCCCTTCTTCTCCTTTTCGTTCTCAAGCGGCCTGGCCAGGATATGCGAGCCCTGCGAACGAAGGAAAAGCAAAAGGATGGACTCTCGACCTCTAAGCTAAGGGTTAGCTGCTGTCAGTCACTATCAACCCTAACCAAGGACGAGGCTCGACCTAGCATGCATGCTATAACCCCGGGGTATCAGCGCTTCATTTACTTGTGCTCAGGGTCTGCGCCTGGCTCTGTACAAAGGGTTACATGCAACAGCGGCAAGCCTTGTACAGAAAGGTGGTTGCCGGACAGGGTCCGACAACCGCGCCTTACGGATAAAACTTACGAAGATGCTCTATGTTCCAGGAGTTGCTCACCGGAAAGCCATCTTCGGTCTCAAGGCGGACAGCGCCAGGCCTAGTGACTCGTTTCACCCGATAAGGGCCTTCCCACTCTGGCGTCAACTTGTTGGAATCTTTGCGGATTGAACGCGCCGAAGAACAAGGTCGCCTTCCTCGAAGCTTCTGGCTTTAACTTTGCGGCTGTGGTAGCGGCGCAAAGCTTGCTGGTAGCGAGCGGCTCGTACAGCAGCCTGACTGTGAACAATTGACTGGAAGAACTTGACTGCTGACTGTGCGGTCACCTTCCTCACTGCTTCCACTTCAGGCCACTTTGTGAACTTGTCGATTGCGACGTACAAGTACTCAAAGCCCCCGACTGCTCGGGGGAAGGGGCCGAGGATGTCGAGCCCCCAGACCGAAAATGGCCAGGATAAAGGGATTGTTTGGAGAGCTTGAGCTGGCTGATGTATCTGCTTGGAGTGGAACTGGCACGCTTCCCACTTGGTTACTTGTGCAGTTGCATCCTGGAGGGCTGTCGGCCAGAAGAAACCTTGCCGGAAAGCTTTGCCGGCAAGTGCTCTTGCGCCAATGTGGTGACCACATATGCCTCCATGTATCTCCACCAACTGCTCTTGTCCATCTTCCCGGGAGATGCACTTCAATTTCACTCTGTTGAATCTTCTTCTGTATAGTATGTCGTCGACAAACTGGTACATACTTGATTGCCGGGCTACTCTCTCTGCTTCTTCTTGCTCCTCGGGAAGTTCTCCTGTTTGAAGGAAATGGACAATCCGCTGTGCCCATGCCGGAGCCTGTGGCTCGACGACAAGGACTAAAGGCGCAAATGCTGCTGCGGGAACATCCGCTTCCACGGCCATAATTTGTGATTCAGCCGGAGCGTGATGCTCCCCGGCAAGCATGTCGGGACACAGCTTGTCGGGAGCGTCTGCTTCAACGAAACAAACCCTGGGGCTTGTCGGAGCAGGCTGCCCCTCATCATTCTTTGTGTTGATCTTGGCTGCTGCGGGAACATCCGCTTCCACGGGAAGAATCTGTGATTCAGCCAGAGCGTGATGCTCCCCGGCAAGTGTGTCGGGACACAGCTTGTCGGGAGCGTCTGCCTCAATGAAACAAACCCGGGGGCTTGTCGGAGCAGACTGCTCCTCAGCGCTCTCTGTGTTGATCCTGGGGACCTTCTTGGCGGCGGCTTCGGGGAGCTCTGCCGGAAAGTAGTCGCCAGTAATCAACTTCCTCTTCTTGCTCTGTCCAGTTGATGGTGTTACAGATGGTTGAGTCAGCTTGAGCACAAAAATCCCTGGTTCCACAGGTAACTTGAGTGCGGCGCACTTTGTCAGGCCGTCTGCAATGCCATTTTGAGCTCTTGGAACATGTTCCATTTGCAGGCCGTCAAAATGCTCTTCCAGCTTCCTCACTTCATCAATGTAGGCTTCCATCAACGGACTCTGATAATCTTTGTTTACTTGACGGACGACAAGCTGTGAGTCACCCCGGACAATAAGCTTCTTGATCCCAAGGTCTGCCGCGATCCTGAGTCCGGCAAGCAAGCCTTCATACTCTGCAGTATTGTTCGTTGCTTGCTCCTTGGGAAAGTGCATCTGGACCACGTACTTGAGGTGCTCTCCGGTGGGTGCGACAAGTAGTACGCCCGCACCGGCGCCTTGCAGCGAGAAGGCACCGTCAAAGTACATGATCCATTCCTTGCTTGCTTCCTTGACGGGGATGCTCCTCTCGGGAATTTCTTCATCAGGTGTTGGCATCCATTCTGCTATGAATTCTGCCAATGCTCAGCTCTGGATAGTTGAGGTACTCTCGAACTTGAGGCCAAAGCTTGACAATTCCAGTGCCCACTCGACAATCCTGCCCGTTGCCTCTGGATTCTGCAATATCCTCTTCAACGGAAAGCGAGTGACCACTGTGATCTCATGTGCTTGAAAGTAATGGCGCAGCTTCCTCGAGGCCATTAGGAGGCCAAAAAGCAACTTCTGCACACCAGAGTACCTTGATCTAGCCCCCTGCGGAAGGGAACTGACAAAGTAAACTGGGCGCTGCACCATCTTCTTCTGTTTCTCTTCTTGTGGCTGCGCAGATCCATCCTTGCCGGAACCAGAACTTGTCGGATCAGGGCTTGTCGGGCCAGAGCTTGTCAGGGAAGCCCCCTGCTTTTTGCAGGACTCGCTTGCCGCGGTCGCTGGCTCACCATCTGCCTCCCTCTCCGCTACTAACGCAGCACTAACCACTTGATTGGTTGCCGCCAGATATAGGAGCAACTTCTCTTGTGGCTTAGGTGCGACAAGTGTTGGAGTAGAGGATAGGTATCTCTTCAGGTCCTGCAGCCCAGCCTCCGCTTCTGGAGTCCATTTCATTGGACCTGCCTTTTTCAAAATTTTGAAAAATGGCAGGGCTCGCTCAGCAGACTTAGAGATGAACCTACTGAGAGCAGCAACACAGCCGGCAAGCCTTCGCACATCCTTGACTCGCTTCGGTGCTTCGATTTGCTCGATGGCCTTGATCTTGTCGGGATTGGCTTCGATCCCTCGCTGGGACACAAAGAATCCGAGAAGCTTGCCGGAAGGGACTCCAAACACGCACTTCTCGGGATTCAACTTGAGATTGATCTTGCGCAGATTTGCAAAAGTCTCGTCCAGATCTTGGATCAAAGTTTCTTTGTCCTTGCTCTTGACCACTATGTCATCCATGTAAGCTTCTATATTTTTGTGCAGCTGTGGCTCAAAAGCATGGCTAACTACTCTTGCAAATGTTGAACCAGCATTCTTTAGTCCGAAAGGCATCCGTACAAAGCAGTACGTGCCACATGGAGTAATGAATGCGGTTTTCTCTTCATCCTCTTCTGCCATGAAGATCTGATGATATCCTGAGTATGCATCAAGGAATGGAAGCAGATCACATCCTGCCGTGGAGTCGACAATCTGGTCAATGCGCGGCAAGGGAAATGGATCCTTGGGAGAAGCTTTATTAACATCAGTGAAGTCAATACAAAGCCTCCACTTCCCATTTGCTTTGCGCACGACTACTGGATTGGCTAACCACGTTGGATGGAGTACTCCTCGGACCAAGCCTGCTGCTTCCAATTTCTTGATTTCCTCTGCAATGAACTCTTGGCGTTCTACTGCTTGTTTTCTGACTCTCTGCTTGACGGGCCGCGCGTGAGGGAAGACGGCAAGGTGGTGCTCAATTACTTTCCTGGGAACACCGGGGATGTCAGATGGTTGCCATGCAAACACATCGACATTCGCCCGCAGGAAAGCAACGAGCGCGCTTTCCTATTTAGGGTCAAGCGTGGCACTAATGGTGAAGGTACCACCAGTGCCGTCCTCCTTGGCGACCACTTTCTTGGTCTGTGGTGAAGTTGTCTTTGCCTTCTTGCACTTGCCGGTGGAGCTCGATGGTGTGTCCTCGACGGTAGCGCAGCACTCCGAAGAGGTGCGCTTGCCGGAGTAGGCATCAGAGCTACTCTTGCCGGACTTGGATTTGCCGGTGCAGCTCGATGGTGCATTCTCGACGGTAGCGCAGCACTCAGTATCCTGCCATCGTACTTCTCGGGTACATTTGGCTTGAAGTTTTTGGTACTGGGCCACTGGACCTGCCGCAGCTCATGGGTGAACGCAGGGCAACCTACCGCGTATGGCAAGTCGCCTGGTTCCCCTGGCGCATGCATATCAATAGTGGGCCCAGCGCGCTGGTCTGACTGACGCCGCGCTTCTCTTCGGCGCTCGATGCGAGTACGAGCGTCCTCTTGTCGTCGTTCCTGGAGAACTTGGCGCTGATCGTGGCGAGCTCGCGGGTCCGACGGCGTGGTGGAATCGGTGTTGGGGTTGGCCCGGCGAGTCGGCGATCTTGGCCTTCATGGAGGGGAGCACATGGTGGTGGCACCCCCAGCGGTCTTATCGGCGTCGGCTTGCGCCCGGGCGTCTCTCCGGGGCTTCGATGTACTCGGTTGCCAGTAATCTAAAAGCAGCTAGGCTCGGGCCAGCACTTCCTCTGGAGTCTTGGGTGGCGGTGGCGAGCGACGCGAGGTGCGGGATATGCTCAGACTTCTAACATTGTTAGAAGGAGCAACATCTCACCCAGGCGACCGTCCCGCGCTCGCGCCAGCATGTTGTCGCGCATGTTGGCCTTGAGCGTCTCGCGACCCACCAGCTTGGCCTTGTTCTAGCGCGAGTACGGTGCTAGGAGCACCGTGGCGTTGTCGATCCTGCACCTCCTGGGAGGGGTGTGGCGGATGTACAGACGCTGAAGCTTGCGGGGCCTTGTCCTTGGACCGAGTGACGATGTGAGTCCCTCCGCTGGCGCCCGCTCCTCCACCGGCATCCACCCCACCGCCCGTTTGCTCCGGTGGCGGTAGGATAGACGCGGACGGAGCGGCCACCTCCGAAGCCTTCTTCTTCGGTGGCATGTCGATGAAGATGTTGTTGTAGCATGCACAAACGCCGGATCAGGTTCGCACAACCTCGACGCACCCCTACCTGGCGCGCCAGAGATGTCGCGTCGCGCTGGGGAGCGAGCACCTATGGGGCAGGGCCCCTTTTTAGTCCGGCAGGGGCGGAGGGCGCACGAAGAGCAGATCGAGGCGAGAGCGCGCGGGGGATTTTTACCCAGCTTCGGAGCTCTCCGGAGAGATAAAACTCCTACTGCTGCTTTGTGTTTCTGTATTGTTCTTGCTTGAGAGCGTGGGTGTCCTCTAGTTTCGAATGAGTCAACCCTCTCCTAGTCCTGAGAGAGCCGAACCTCCGAACCCTTTCTACGTGCGCATGGGCCTCCTTTTTATAGGCTAAAGGGGTCACCGACAGGTGGCAGCGTAGAAAGAGGGGTAGAAAGGTAAAAACGCGGGTTGGTACAACTGCTACCAACAGTGTCCCCTACCTAACTCTGACGGCAGGGGACAAGGGCATTTAATGCCCGTCCGGTCGCCTAAACAGTGCCGAAAGGGACCGCTAGGGACGCCACTGTTCGCCACGATGGTTATCTTGCCAGCGCCTGCTTGCCACCTCGCTCCCCTAGCTGCACAACCTCCTGCCACGCGTGCTTGGGAAGGTCCTAGAGCGACACGTTGGCAGGTGCGCTGGAGCGCGGGCGCGAAGTGGGGGTTTCCCGCGGCAAGCTCCTTGCCGCGGTCGTCGTCTTGTCGTGTTCGGGAGCTTGTCGCTCACCGGGTCTTGCCGGGGCGCGCGATGCGTCGTGGCAAGTTTTCTTGGAATGCCTTGAATGGCCTTCCCGGCAAGCTCCTCTTGCCGGGGTCTTCTTCTTTCCGGCCAGCTTCTCTTGCCGGGGCTTTGGTTGGCCTTCCCGGCAAGCTCCTCTTGCCGGGGCCTCGGTTGGCCTTCCCGGCAAGCTCCTCTTGTCGGGGCCTTAGTTTGAGTACTTTGTTCTTGAATGGCATCAAAGTAGCCGTTGAGGATCTTGGCGGACTCCCGGCAAGCCCTGCCGCGGGTCGCTGCGACTGCCCGTGCACAAGTTCGGGATACTAAGGTACCCCTACTTTAGTACACCGACAGCCACCGATCGCCACGATGGCCTCCTTGTCATCTTCACTTGCCACCTCGCACCGCTCGGCTGCACAGCTACCCGCCACGTGCACCAGGAGCGATCCTGCGGCGACACGTCGTCGGATGTGCTGGAGCGTGGGCGCAGAGTGGTGGCCTTGCCGCAGCAAACGCCTTGCCGGGGTTGCTATCTTGTCGCACCCGCAAGCTTGCCGCTCGCCGGGTCTTGCCTGGACGCATGGTGCGTCATTGCAAGTCTCTTGAAGTGCCTTGGTTGGCCTTCCCGGCAAGCTCCTCTTGCCGGGGTCTTGTCCTTCCCGGCAAGCTCCTCTTGCCGGGGTTCTGTCTTCTCAGCTAACACTTTGTTCTTGAATGGTAGTAAATAGGAATAGCGGAGGATCTTGGCGGACGCCCGGCAAGCCTTGCCGCGGGACGCTGCGACTGCCCGTGCACAAGTTCGGGGTACTAAGGTACCCCTACTTTAGTACACTGACACCTTGCCAACTACTTCCCGCTGGTGCTCAAGCCCAATGTCAGGTCCTGGCTCATGCACTTGCCGGATAACTCCATATCCTCCTGGGCTCACCTATGCCATCAGTTTGTCGGCACCTTTACAGGCGGCCACAAGCCTCATGGCCAAGAGAGCAACCTTCATCTGCTCGCCCAGAAGGAAGGAGAGCCCCTGTGCAAGTACATTCAGAGGTTCAGCCGTGTACAGCACAACATCCCAGATGTCCACCCTGCCGCAGTCATTAGCGCATTCCATCAAAACGTGCGAAACCGCAGGATGCGGGAGGAGATGGCGATGTGCAAGATCAGAGACGTCAGTGAGCTACATGCCCTGGCCGACAAGTGTGCACGTGCTGAGGAAGGGAGGAAACTCCCCGGAGAGAATACAGGAGTAGGAGGATCTGACAGCAAGGATGCTGCCCCGGCAAAGAAAAACCGGCGGCGGAACAATAGGAAGAAGAAAGGCAAATATGTGCTAGTCGTTGAGCAGTCCGGCAACGAAGGTGGCGCCAAGAACGCTGAGGCGGTCGCCGACAAGCAGGACGGCACCGACAAGCAGTACTGCAAGATCCACCGCACCAAGGGCCATGACCTCCAGAGCTGCAAGAAGGTCGAGCAGCTTGTCGAGCAGCAAAAGGCTGAATACGAGCGACACGACAAGGAGAAAGCCCAAGAAGGTACTGCAGGGTCCGGCAAGAAACGTCCCGGCCGAGGAGGACGCCGTGGCAAGGCCAAGCAGCGGCAAGGAGACAGACCTCCCCGCGGCCGCGACAAGGATGAAGTCGACGATGACGATGAAGATATGGATGATGACGAGACCGGTGAGCAGGAGTTCCAGAAAGCCACAGAGGTCCTGTGCGTTGACAGCGGTGCTTCTCTGCATTCTTCACACCGCCAGCTCAAGCAGTGGGTGCGGGAAGTCAATGCGGCAGAACCACCCGTTGAGTCACGCAAGCCTCTGAAATGGTCCAGCACGCCTATCATCTTCGATATTGAGGACCATCCTGATCGCATAACTGCGGTCGGGTGCTTGCCGATGTTTGTTTCACCAACTATCCGCAACCTCAAGGTCACTAAGATGCTAGTTGACGGCGGGGCCGGCTTGAACCTGATCTCCTCCGCGGTACTCCAGAAACTCCAGATCCCTGACAGCGAGCTCGAAGAGACCGGCACATTCCAAGGAATCAATCCGGGAAGGAGCAAGCCGAAGGGAAAGATCACGTTGCCGGTGACATTTGGCAGCGAGTTGAACTTTCGGACTGAGAGGGTCACTTTTGACGTTGCTGACTTTCCATTGCCTTACAATGGGATACTCGGCCATCCAGTACTCGCCAAATTCATGGCAGCCTCTCACTATGCATACAACATGCTGAAGATGCCAGGCCCGATAAGTGTCATCTCTGTCCCTGGCGACAAGAAGGATGCTCTTATCTGCACCGACAAGATCTACCGGGAAGCAGCAGCCGCAACAGATCGCAAGTCACTTGCCGCTGAAGCTCCCATGGGGAAGAAGAAGACCAAGTCCGGCAAGAGTTCTGATGCCCACTCCGGCAAGCGCACCTCTTCGGAGTGTTGCGCTACCGTCGAGGATGCACCATCAAGCTCCACCGGCAAGCGTGAGAAGACAATGGCAGCTCCGCCAGAGACCAAGAAGGTGTCCGCCAAGGATGACGGCACTGGTGGTACCTTCACCATCAGTGCCACTCTCGACCCTAAATAGGAAAGCGTGCTCGTTGCTTTCCTGCGGGCGAACGTCGACGTGTTTGCATGGCAACTGTCTGACATCCTCGGTGTTCCCAGGAAAGTAATCGAGCACCATCTTGCCGTCTATCCTCATGCGCGGCCCGTCAAGCAGAAGGTCAGGAAACAAGCAGTGGAGCGCCAAGAATTCATCGCAGAAGTAATCAAGAAATTGGAAGCAGCAGGCCTTGTCAGAGGAGTGCTCCATCCTACGTGGTTGGCCAATCCTGTAGTCGTGCGCAAGGCAAACGGGAAATGGAGGCTTTGTATCGACTTTACCGATGTCAATAAAGCTTGTCCCAAAGACCCATTTCCCTTGCCGCGCATTGACCAGATTGTTGACTCCACGGCTGGATGTGACTTGCTTTCATTTCTTGACACATACTCAGGATACCATCAAATCTTCATGGCAGAAGAGGATGAGGAGAAGACCGCATTCATCACTCCATGTGGCACATACTATTTCATACAGATGCCTTTCGGTTTAAAGAATGCTGGTTCAACATTTGCAAGGGTGGTCCATGATGCTTTTGAGCCACAAATGCACAGAAATGTGGAAGCCTACATGGATGACATTGTGGTCAAGAGCAAGGACAAGGCAACTCTGATTCAAGATTTAGACGAGACCTTTGCAAATCTGCACAAGATCAACCTCAAGCTTAACCCCGAGAAGTGTGTGTTTGGAGTCCCCTCCGGCAAGCTTCTCGGGTTCTTCGTGTCTCAGCGGGGAATTGAAGCCAATCCCGACAAGATCAAGGCCATTGAGCAGATTGAAGCACCAAAGCGCGTCAAGGATGTACGAAGACTTGCCGGTTGCGTGGCTGCTCTCAGCAGGTTTATCTCTAGGTCTGCTGAGCGCGCCCTGCTGTTTTTCAAAATATTGAAAAAGGCAGGTCCGATGAAATGGACTCCGGAAGCGGAGGCTGCGCTGCAGGACTTGAAAAGATACCTGTCCTCCACTCCAACACTTGTCGCACCTAAGCCACAAGAAAAGTTGCTGCTGTATATAGCGGCAACCAATCAAGTGGTTAGTGTTGCGTTAGTAGCGGAGAGGGAGGCGGATGATGAGCCAGCAACCATGGCAGATGCATCCAGCAAAAAGCAGGGGGCTTCACCGACAAGCTCTGGTCCCGACAAAGATGGATCTGTGCAGGCGTGTGAGGAGAGGCAGAAGAGAATGGTGCAGCGCCCAGTTTACTTTGTCAGTTCCCTTCTACAGGGGGCTAGGTCAAGGTATTCTCGTGTGCAGAAATTGCTTTTCGGCCTTCTCATGGCCTCGAGAAAGCTGCGCCATTACTTCCAAGCATATGAGATCACAGTCGTCACTCGTTTTCCGCTGAAGAGGATACTGCAGAATCCAGAAGCAACAGGCAGGATTGTCGAGTGGGCACTGGAACTGTCAAGCTTTGGCCTCAAGTTTGATAGCACTTCAACTATCCAGAGCAGGGCATTGGCATAATTCATAGCAGAATGGATGCCAACACCAGATGAAGAAATTCCAGAAACGAGCATCCCCGTCAAGGAAGCGAGCAAAGAGTGGCTGATGTACTTTGATGGTGCCTTCTTGCTGCAAGGCGCCGGGGCGGGCGTGCTACTTGTTGCGCCCACCAGAGAGCACCTCAAGTACGTAGTCCAGATGCACTTTCCCAAGGAGCAGGCAACAAACAATACCGCAGAGTATGAAGGTTTGCTTGCCGGTATCAGGATCGCAGTAGACCTTGGGATCAAGAAGCTCATTGTGAGGGGTGACTCGTAGCTTGTCGTCCACCAAGTGAACAAGAATTATCAGAGTCCGTTGATGGAAGCTTACGTTGATGAAGTGAGAAAGCTAGAAGAGCACTTTGACGGCCTACAGATGGAACATGTTCCAAGAGCTCAGAACGACATTGCCGATGGCCTGTCGAAGTGCGCCGCACTTAAGTTACCTGTGGAACCAGGGATCTTTGTGCTCAAACTGACTCAACCATCTGTAACGCCATCAACTGGACAGAGCAAGAAGAGGAAGTTGATTTCTGGTGACTATTTTCCAGCAGAGCTCCCCGAAGCCGCTGCCAAGAAGGTCCCCAAGATCAACACCAAGAGTGCTGAGGAGCAGTCTGCTCCGGCAAGCCCTAGGGTTTGTTCCGTTGAAGCATACGCTCTCGACAAGTTTTGCTCCGGCAAGCTTGCCGGGGAACGTCAAGCTCCGGCTGAGCTGCAGGTTCTCGCCGTAGAAGCGGATGTTCCTGCAGCAGCATATGTGCCTTTAGTCCTTGTTGTCGAGCCGCAAGCTCCAGCATGGGCACAGAAAATTGTCCGTTTCTTCCAGACAGGAGAACTTCCCGAAGAGCAAGAAGAAGCGGAAAGAGTAGCCCGGTAGTCAAGTATGTACCAGTTTGTTGACAACACACTGTACAGAAGAAGACTCAACGGTGTGAAATTGAAGTGTATTCACCGGGAAGATGGACAAAGGCTGTTGGCAGAGATACATGGAGGCATATGTGGTCACCACATTGGCGCAAGAGCGCTTGCCGGCAAGGCATTCCGGCAAGGTTTCTTTTGGCCGACAGCCCTCCAGGATGCAACTGCACAAGTAACCAAGTGTTAAGCGTGCCAGTTCCATTCCAAGCAGATACACCAGCCAGCTCAAGCTCTCCAGACGATCCCTTTATCCTGGCCATTTTCGGTCTGGGGGCTCGACATCCTCGGCCCCTTTCCCTGAGCTGTCGGGGGCTTTGAGTACTTGTACGTTGCAATCGACAAGTTCACAAAGTGGCCAAAACTGGAAGCAGTGAGGAAGGTGACAGCACAGTCAGCAGTCAAGTTCTTCAGGTCGGTTGTTTGCCGCTTCGGGATCCCTAACAGGGTCATCACCGATAACGGCACGCAATTCACGAGCCGCACCTTCATGCAGTACGTCCAAGATCTTGGCGCCAAGGTCTGCTTCGCTTCTGTTGCTCATCCGAGAAGCAACGGTCAAGCGGAGAGGGCAAATGCTGAAGTGCTGCGCGGGCTCAAGACCAGGACTTTCGACAGGCTACGCTGGTGCGGAAAGAACTGGATTGAGGAGCTGCCGGCGATTCTTTGGTCGATCAGGACGGCGCCAAATCGAGCCACTGGCCAGACACCTTTCACTCTAGTCTATGGAGCAGAGGCAGTTCTCCCCACGGAACTCGTATACGGGTCACCTCGAGTGCTCGCTTATGACGAGCTTGAGCAAGAGCAGCTGCGACAAGATGACGCGCTGCTCCTTGAGGAGGACCGTCTTCAGGCTGCTGTACGAGCTGCTCGATACCAGCAAGCTTTGCGCCGCTACCATAGCCGCAAAGTTAATGCCAGAAGTCTCGAGGAAGGCGACCTTGTTCTTCGGCGCGTTCAGTCCGCCAAGAATTCCAACAAGTTGACACCAAAGTGGGAAGGCCCTTACCGGGTGAAACGAGTCACTAGGCCTGGCGCTGTCCGCCTTGAGACCGAAGATGGCACTCCGGTGAGCAACTCCTAGAACATTGAGCATCTTCGCAAGTTTTACCCGTAAGGCGCCATTGCCGGAACCTGTTCCGGCAACCACCTTTTGTACAAGTCTTGCCGCTGTTGCATGTAATCCTTTGTACAAAGCCGGGCGTAGACCCCGTGCATAAGTAAAGCACATGTGCTCCGCATATCTTGTCAGTTTCATGCTTTCTATCTTTTGCATATGTTATCTGACACTTTGTGCAGTGCCTACCCCCGGTAAGCAATAACGAGTCGTAAGGCTCCATATCTTTATTTTCTCTTCTTTCTCTTTCTCAAAGAAAGGAAGGTTCCCACGCCCACATGTTTGCCGGGGGGAAAGGAGAAGATAATGGTGTGGACCAGGCGTCGTTCAAGAAAGTTTCGCCTTACCGGGAAGCAAATGACAGAAAAGCTAAGTTGCCAAAGTTTGAGCAATCAGTTTTAAAATTTTTAAGTTATCTTCCTCGAACGACCGTGCTTTGTATGGAAAACCTGTGCACGGAGGAACCAACTCGTAGCTAGTTGTGCCCTTACTTTGTTTCGAGTCCGCTCAACAACTTAAGTGAGCTGCAACTAGTTGCGACAAGGTTTCTTGTCGGTAGCGGCACCGCCAACAGGCTGCTGACGTCCCGCACTTAGCGCTCATGGCTAAGGCGCCTGCACCGGCAAGTTCCCTAAAAGCATAGGGCAAAAACATACAAAGGAAGGAATCAAGTAAAGGAAATAACATAGCAATCGATACCCAAAATAAAGTTATATTACAAGACAGCTTGTCGCAGCTCTAATAGAATGTTTTCATAACATGACCAGCAGTGACAAGAAAAGGAGAAAATGGGTGGCCTAATCTATGCGATCGCCCTCAACCCTCTTGATCTCGCTCACCTTGTCCACAATGGGTGCAACAAGGGTCTTGAGCGCTTCCAGATCAGCATCCGGCGGCAGCTTCTTGAGGACGTTGGTGAGGACGAGGCCTGGGTTGCGGAAGGCCACCTTCACCAACACCTTTTGAAGAACTCCCGCGCAGATCGTGCGCGACTCGTCGGCCAGCTGCTTTGGGATCCTTTCCCGTAGTCGCTGGAGGGCCGTCGCCACGCCTTTGAAGAACAAGCTGAGCTTGGCGCTGGATTGGAGGTTCTCATCGGAGGGATACCCGAAATCCTCCATCCCCAGCTGCGCCAGCTCCCTGTCGATGGCTGCGGCAACATCCACGAGACCCTCCATCCAGTGCTCCACATTCTCCCTAAAAGCGTTCTGGGTGGCAGCAGTACTCGCCAGCAGCGCCTCGTCGGCCTTGATCTGCTTCTTCAAGGCCACCTCCTGCTCCCTGGCGCCGTCCAGCGTCTTGGTCAAAGTAGTAATCTTCAACTCAAGATCTGCGTTGGATTCCTTGGCGGTGCTAAGCTCCTTGCCCTTCTCGGCGAGACTACCCTGCAGCTCGCCAAGGGTGTAGGCGTCCTTCTCGCGCTCATGCTTGAGCACGGCAAGCTCTTCACCGCTCGTCTTGAGATCGGCCTCCAGCTGCGCCACCTTCGTCTCCAGCTCCTTCTTGGCGGCCTCGGCAGCTGCGGCAGCATCCTCTGCTTCCTTGAGAGCCCCGCCGAATGTTTGCTCGTGCGCAGCAAGCTCCTCCTCATGGCTGTCAAGGTTAACCTTCCGCTGCGCCAACTCGCCTTCCCGCGCAAACAGCTCCTCGGCGGCAAGCCGCTGTTGCTCTTCAGCTTCGGCCTTCTCGAGGAGGAAGGTTTTCCGCTCCTCGGCGAGTCGCGCCCGCTCCTCTGCCAGAGACCGGAGAGCTTCCTAGTTGCGACCCCGGAGCTCCTCCACGTACTTCTCGATGTCCACTCCTGCCTTCGTGACAAGCGCTTCTCACGATTCCAGCTTGGCCTGCCGAGCGCGGTAGAGTGACACCAATTTCCGCAGCAGCTGCTCCTCCTCAGACTCGCCGCTGCTGCTGCTCGGCGCGTCAACCAGCATCAGCCGAGCGGAAGCGAGCACCTCTCCATCAAAGGTTTCTCCTTCGACCGGTGCCCTGGAGCTTGACGCCCAGGGGAGCTTGATGAAGACGCCATCGCCGGCCTTCAAATAGGCGCCGGGCTGGGGCTCTTCGGAGCCTGACGCTGCAGCAGCGGCAGAGGGATCGGCGGTCGGTGTAGCGCCTGACGCTCCTGCGGCCTCAAGGCCGTCAGTGCGATCGCCAGACCCCTCGCCGGCTCCTGCGGCGCCAGCTTTGGCGGCCTCTTCGCCGGCGGGACCATCAGCGTCAGCTGCTTCTTCGGTGGCAGCGGCGTCGTCGGTGTTGCCGCGCGCGTTCTCCTCGCCAGCGACCTCGGTCTCCATCGGCTCCGTGACAGAGGGATCTGACGGCCAAAAAGGGGAGAAAAGTCAAGCAAATATCCAAAAAGAAAATCAGAAGAAGAAGAACCCAAGGGAAGTTTTCAAGCAAAGGGATTACCTGTACTGGGTTCTACAGTCACGGTCTCCGCCGCCGGGGGGTCGCTGGTGCTGTCCCTTGCCGCAGAATTCTCCCTTGCCGGAGACTTCTCCCTTGCCGGAGAACGTTCCCTTGCCGGAGAATCCTCCCTTGGCGGTGTAGTCGAAGCAGATGGCGTGGCGGGGGCGGCTTCGGGGCGCTCCTGGTGAGGCTGCTCTGCTCCTACACAAGCCAATAATCAGATGTCAGCAAAGGAAGAGCACCCATGCGCGCCTAACAGCGGGAAGTAAACCATATACTTACGCTGGGGGCTGCGCTGGGGGCTGCTTTGTGGAATAGTTGCCGGGTCCGGCAAGATGGTCTCGGACGCACCACCCGCTGTCGCGGTGGGTTCGTCCTCGATGACAATCACCGGGACCTTGGCTCTCTTCGCCGCTCTCTGGGCCAGCGTCCTGAGAAGGAATGGGTTCAGAGTAAAGCAAATCAGGTACAAGACAAAACAGCAAGAATTGAAGAACTACAAGTACAGCAAAGAATCTTACTCTTCTTCTTCCTCGCCGGAGCTGAGCGCGGAGAGGTCGAAGTCCGGCCCACCTTCGGCATGACGAGGCGGAGGAGTGGGTTCCCTTAACCGCTTGGCGGGGGCAGCGGCAGGAGCAGAAGCGGCGGTCCGTGAGGACCCCGCTCCAGTTGCCGCAGCGGCGTGAGGTGCTCCCGCGGCAACAGTGCTTGTCACGGTGGAGCGTGTCGCGCGGCGCGGCGGCTGTTGACTCGTCTGCCGCCCCGCTACGTCCACGACCTTGAGGAGACACCTTCTTGGTGGAGATGGAGGCTCTGCTTGCGGCGGGCTATCTGAGGATGAGAAGGAAGAGGAGTCGGTCTCCGACGAGCCGCTCGCACCCTCGGCGGGCTCGCTCGACTCGGCTTCAGGCTCGGCAAGCTCTCCCTCGCCGGCAAGCTCCTCTCGCTCAGCAAGGCTTGCCGCCTCTGCTGCCTCTGCCTCCTTCGCGGTGAATCCAAACTCGCCTGCGGCAGCGGCTGCCGCCGCCTCTTCCGCCCTAGTGGCGATGCGCTGCATCTCCGCATCGGTGGTGTCGCGGGTGAGGCTTTTCTGCTCATCGGAGCGGACGAGCACTTCTACCAAGCTGTCAAAGAACTCCTGCACAACGTCGTCTGCAGGCTCTTGCCAAGTTGGGACAATTCCATGTGAATCGCATAGCGACATCATTGCACGGATGCGGTCGAGCGAGGAGTTGTTGCACAGCGAAATGACACCCTTCGGCAACCTGAACCATTCGGGATGTTGAGGGTCGTGCTTGAACAATTCCTTGAGCATCGCGTCCAGTTCCAGGACAGTGAAGTTGAAGTTGAGGCCCGGGCGCAGCCTCATGATGTCCGCCGCACCCCCGAACTCCCAGGCGGGTCTCCTCCTCTCCTGCAGGGGGCGATGCGGCAGCGAAGAAAATCTGCGCCAACGGCGCCTACAGTGAGCCCGGCAAGCCTGAGGTGTAGGATCCGGGTGATGGCAATCTTCACCATATCATCTTCCGGGGCCACGCTGCTCCAATCGTTGCCGCGCGCTACTGGGGCTTGGCGCTGGGCGGTAAACGGCTGCGGGTTCTCCTCGACAATCCAGCACCAATCTGCTCTCCATTCCTCCCACTTGCTGCCGGAGCTCTCCCTCCAGATAAGCTTCCTTCTTGCCGGCTCTCGAGATCCAGGCGATTCCGCCGGATAAAGGCTCTCCTCTCTCAACTCGGGGCATAAAGAAGTGGCGGAAAAGAGCTACATTTGGATGGACTCCGACAAAGTTTTCGCAGAGATGTGCGAAAACTGCCATGGTCAGAACGACATTGGGGGTGAAGTCAAGGAGGTGGAACCCGTAGGTGTTCATGATATCGCAGAAAAATTTAGAGAAAGGCGGGCAGAGCCTGCAGTAGAAGAACAGTGCGAAAAAGGGATATCCATTCGGAGCCCGTTCCGAAGCGGCGGCGGAGAGTACCTTCGTGCGCGGATGCGCTCGCGTCTCCGTCGACCAGAAGAGGTAGTAGTACTCCCTCAGCTCCTTCGCGGCAAGCTGGGGGGGAGGTTGTCCGCTCCCTTCGCAGCGCCGCGAGCCGCTGCACCTCGGTCGACTTCACGGCCTTCCCCTTGCTGGCTTTCGGAGTCATGGCGGAGGTGGTGGGGGAGATCAACAGCGTTGGTGGCGCTGGTGGCGATGGGGGGAGCGGCGGAGATTTTTGAGATTGGAGCAGACGTTCCGCCTTTCCGAATAAAGAAACCACCCACGATCTCTCCCACGACACCGCATTCAAGGCGTGCCGTTAGGGGAGGGCGCGGTGGATACGGAGTAAGATACGGCGTAACCCAGGCCGCGCGTGCCCGTTCCCCGTTTTGGGCCTGGCCCAACAGCGCTCGGCACCGTGTGTGGCCCAGGCCCGGGGCTCCTGTCGGTGTACTAGAGTAGGGGTACCCTAGTATCCCGAACTTGTGCACGGGCAGTCGCAGCACCCCGCGGCAAGGCTTGCCGGGTGACCGCCAAGGTCCTCCGTGGTTCCTTTGGAGCCATTCAAGAACAAAGTATTCAAGCCAAGGAGACAAGGCCCTGGCAAGAGGAGCTTGCCGGGAAGGCCAACCGAGGCATCTCAAGGAATTGCCGCGATGCACCACGCGTCCCGGCAAGGCCCGGCGAGCGACAAGCTTCTGGACGCGACAAGACAACGACCGCGGCAAGGCGCTTGCCGCGGCAAGCTACCACTCTGCACCCGCGCTCTAGCACATCCACCAACGTGTCGCCCTGGGACCTTTCCAAGTGCGCGTGGCAAGAGGCTGTGCAGCCAGCGGTGCGAGGTGGCAAGCAACGCTGACAAGATTGCCATCGTGGCAAGCGGTGGCGTCCCTGACGGTCCCTTTTCGCACTATTTGGGCGACACAGACGGGCATTTAATGCCTTTGTCCCCTGCCGTCAGGGTTAGGTATGATACACTGTACAGGTAGTTGTACCAACCGCAACACTTTTCCATTTTTACCCTTGTCTACGTTGCCACCTGTCGGTGACCCCTTGAGCATATAAAAGGAGGCCCATGCGCAACGTAGAGGGGGGTTCGAGGGAAGAAAACACTCACGCTCGGTCTCGTTAGCAGCTAGTGTGTACTGTAGCACTCAACGCTCCCGAACAAGAACTCAATACAATCAGACATGCAGCAGTAGGAGTATTATCTCTCCGGAGAGCTCCGAAGCTGGGTAAACCGCTCGTGTGCTTTGCCTCGATCTGCTCTTCGCGCGATCTCCGCCCCCCGCCGAACCGAAAGGGACCCGGTCCGCCGGCCCCATAGGTGTCCGTGGATCAGCTTCCCCGACAGTCATGCTTTACCTTTACTTAATGCCCATGCCTTTTGTTCTTATGTTGAGATGCTGTAGCATATTTTTTTGATGCTTGCAATATGCCTAGTTGCTGTTTTGGACAACTTGTCCTTTAAACTTGTATAGAGTGTATGTGTTGAACCGTTGCTCCGTTTTGAGTGTGCTCTATATGAAACTAGCTTGATTTTGCATGTAGTTTCATATTATCATGTTGCATCCTTGTTTTGAGAATGTTTGCTTGATGTTTGAATGTATTTTGCATCAATGCCATGTTTAACTTGTTTTGCTCATATCTTCTAGGCCGTAGCTCCGAATCTAATGAACTTTATATGTAACTTGACTAGAATTTCATGTAGATCATCTTGGTACATATTAACTTGTTGTTTAACTACTTGAACATAAGGTTATTCAGTTCTGGACCAATTTCTAAATTTGCATATGATGACTTACCGGAATTGTTATATGTTGTTTCCGGCCTCATTTAACCTTGCTTTGATGTGTTGTTCTTGTATGCATCATCTCTTGCCATGAGTAGCATCATATAGTCTTTGTCATGCATCATACTTGGGTGAGCATCATGCCATGACTATGTGTTGTGTGTTTACCTTGTTGTTTGCTTCTTTCCGGTTGTGCTCCTTCTCGTTAGTTCCTGTGTCATTGCGATCGTGAGGATTCGTTTGTCTATGCTTGGTTCGTCTACGTGGCTTCATCTTCTTCATGGACTCGTTCTTCGTCCTTGCGGGATTTCAGGCAAGATGACCGCTACCCTGGATCTCACTACTATCATTGCTATGCTAGTTGCTTTGTTCTATCGCTTTGGTGCGCTACCTATCACTTGTTCTTCAAGCCTCCCAATTTGCCATGTCATCCTCTAACCTTTTCACCCTTCCCAGCAAACCGTTGTTTGCCTATGTTACCGCTTTGCGCAGCCCCTCTTATAGCATTGTTAGTTGCAGGTGAAGTTGAAGATTGCCCCATGGTGGACAGGATTATGTTGGGATATCACAATATCTCTTATATTATTAATGCATCTATATACTTGGTAAAGGGTGGAAGGCTTGGCCTTATGCCCGGTGTTTTGTTCCACTCTTGCCGCCCTAGTTTCCATCATATCAGTATTATGTTCCTGGATTTTGCGTCCCTAACGCGGTTGGGTGATTTATGGGACCCCCTTGACAGTTCGCCTTGAATAAAACTCCTCCAGCAAGGCCCAACATTGGTTTTACCATTTGCCTACCACATATACCTTTCCCTTGGGAGTAATTAACCTGAGGGTCATCTTTATTTTAGCCCCCCTGGGCCAATGCTTGTCTAAGTGTTGGTCCAAACTAGAGCACCGTGTGGGACCATCCCTTGGCAACTTGGGTTATGTCGGTACCTGTACGCTTTGCTTATCTGGTGTGTCCTGAGAACGAGATACGTGCGACTCCTATCGGGATTGTCGACACATCGGGCGGCTTTGCTGGTCTTGTTTTACCATTGTCGAAGTGTCTTGTAAACCGGGATTCCGAGACTGATCGGGTCTTCCTGGGAGAAGGAATATCCTTCGTTGATCATGAGAGCTTGTGATGGGCTAAGTTGGGACACCCCTGCAGGGTATAAACTTTTGAGAGCCGTGCCCGCGGTTATGTGGCAGATGGGAATTTGTTAATGTCCGGTTGTAGATAACTTGACACCAGATCCGAATTAAAATGCATCAACCGCGTGTGTAGCCGTGATGGTCTCTTTTCGGCAGAGTCCGGGAAGTGAACACGGTTTTGGGTTATGTTTGACGTAAGTAGGAGTTCAGTATCACCTCTTGATCATTGCTAGCTTCACGACCGTTCCGTTTGCTTCTCTTCTCGCTCTCATTTGCGTATGTTAGCCACCATATATGCTTAGCCGCTGCTGCAACCTCACCACTTTACCCCTTCCTTTCCCATTATGCTTTGCTAGTCTTGATACCCATGGTAATGGGATTGCTGAGTCCTTGTGGCTCACATATTACTACAACAAAAGTTGCAGGTACAGGTTATGCGATGATCATGACGCGAGAGCAATGTTTGCTTGTTTTGGAGTTCTTCTTCTGCTTCTTCGATCAGGGGATAGGTTCCAGGTCGACAGCCTGGGCTAGCAGGGTGGATATTGTTGAGTTTTTGTTTGTGTACCATCCGTAGTCAGATGTTGATCCCCATCTATTATGTAATGTTGATGTAGTGATATCCACCTTGCAAAAGCGTATCAATATGCGGTTCTATCCTTGGTGGGACCTTCGAGTCTCTTTAGAATAGTATCACATATTGGGCGTGACAACCTCATCCCTCCTTGATAGTATTGGTTTTTCCTATAGACTCAATGTGATCTTGGATCACTAAAATATAAATTGTAGAGTCTTGATCTTTGAGCTTGAGCCAATCCTTTTGTCCTTAGCATTTTGAGGGATCCGCTTTTCTCATCCATGCCATGCCAATCATTGAGCTTTCCTCGAATATTTATCTTGAAATAGCATTAGCTCAATGAGCTATATGTTGTTAGGAATTACCAAAACCACCTAGGGATAGTTGCACTTTCAATCTCCCCCTTTTTGGTAATTGATGACAACATATAGATCAAAGCTTCGACAAATGATAATAAGATTGAAAAACATTGTCGCTTTGAGAAGTATGTGATAAGCAAGAGCTCCCCCTAAATTTGTGCATAGTTTAAGATTTGCTTTGGACTACAAATGCACAAAGAGTTAGGCTCATGGGTTACTCTTCCATGTCACATACATCTTGGTGGAGCGCTCAAAATGATAATAGTTAAATACATGCACTCATCACCAAGCAAAGTGAATGATCATATAGGGATAAAAGGATAATGTCAGCCAACAAGCATTAAGGTAGCATATGATCAAACACATGATCATCCAAGTATCTCACAAACGCATAAAGTATCTCAAACAAGCAAATAAAGTTCAACCACCAAAACAAGAGAGAATAAAAAGCAACGCTCTCTCTCGAAGCCTATGATCTATACATTTTTCTCCCCCTTTGGCAACAAGTTACCAAAAAGTTCATAGAAAATGCATAGCACTAAATCGTCTCTCAGGCTTGATCTTCAGGTGGTGGAGTAGAGATGGCTGCTTGAACGAAGACTTTAGTAGATGTGGATGGAGCTGGAGGAGTAGGTGCTGGAGCTGGTTGCACAGAAGTTGTAGCTGGTGCAGATGAAGTGGCTCTGGTGTCTGTAACAGGTACTGCAGCTGATCTCTGGCTCTTGGGCACTCTGGCAAAAGCATCAGTAGTACTCTTGCCCTTCCTCTCCTGCATGTCATCCTAAAGTATCTCAACAACTGACTGTATCTCAGTTACCTTGACATCCAAGTCATAGAACTTTTGCTCCATGATTCTCTCCAGGATCTCCTGGTTTTGAGTCAGGGTGGCCAGTCCCTTCTCAATCCTCAGAGTAGAGGCAATCAAGTAGCTATCCAAGCTGATCCTGCTTGCTCTTCAAGAAGTACTGAGATGCCTCATCAATGGTTGGCATCTTGGTAGCCTTTTTAGTTCTAGCCTTCTCCCTCTTTGCTTGTTCTTGCACAGAAGATGGTTCATCTTTATCCATGACCACTGTGTTGTCCTCAAAATCTGGATATATAGGCATGTGTTCCTTGTCCAAGAGGTATGTGCCTGTGCCCATCTTGGAGTTGATGAGCTCCTAGATCTGTGGGGCACATCCACAACTTCTTTTCTGATCTGCTGCAGTCCTCTTGATAGTTTCCACTATGAGGCTCATCACCTTGAACTTTTGAGGCACATCAAATATGTGAAGTAGGTTGATGGCATGGCCTCTGGTCATCTTGTGATCTCCAGATTTAGGCAAAAGAGTGTGCCTGAGGATCTAGTTGATTGTTGGCAGTCCTGACAGAAGGTAATGCACTGAGCCAAACTTGTGTGTCTCAATAGCAGCCTCTGGGATCTCTCTGTACATGTGTGCCATGGAGTTATGATCCTTCTTCTTCTTGGCATAGACATCTAAGTCATCCTCATTTTCCTTAGGTGCATTGATCAACTTTCCCCATTCTTCAACTGATGATTGGTACCTTGTACCTTCAGACATCCAGATGATCCTTCCATCTGAATAGAAGTAAGCTCTGGAGTAGAACTGCATAATAAGCTCATCGTTCCACTTTGTGAGCTTTTGCCCAACAAAGTCATCTACTCCACAAGCATGAAAACCGTCATACACTCCTGGATAATGCTCTTCATTCTTCCTAATGTACTCCCAGTCCACCCATCTCATATCACAGACTATAGGCTTCTTGTCAAGCAGCACTATCTCATAGAAGTCCTGCTGTTCCTTTGTATGGAACCTGTAGTCCACAACAGTTCTCCTCCTGACTACATAGGGATCAGTCATCCTCCACTACCTGAGACCTGCATCCTTCCTCAGCTTCATATCCTCAGCTACAGGATGAACATCATTGTGATTTGGAATTTTGGGCTTCAGCTTTCTCAAGACATGTTCCTCATCATCTTCTTCTTCAACAGCAGCTTCAAGCACTGGGGCCTTGTTCTTCTCTCCAGCAGGAATGTTCCTTGTATTCCTCTTGGGTGCAGATTTGGGCTTTGGAGCTGCTGCTTTGGGAGCTTCTTTGGGCTTTGATGAAGCAACCCCTGACCTAATGGCATCACCCATAAGCTTTTGAGCTTTGGGTGCTGGTGCAGCAATCTCTTCCTCTTCTTCTTCTTCTGAGTCTCTCCTCATAGAGGGCTTGCCAAGTACCTTGGCAGTAGTGGTTCTAACTCTCTTATTCTTCTTGTCTTGGCCAACAGCTTCATCTTCTGACTCAAGGGTGAATTTCATGGTTTCTCCAGTGGCAACCTTTCTGGGTTTGGAAGTGGGAATCGTTCTTGCAAGTGCCTTCTTCTGCATTCCTGGCTTAGTGGAAGCAGTTGTGCCATACTCTTTCTTGAGCACCTTCTTCTTGGAAGTGGCCTCATCCTCAATAGCCACATAGTCTTCATCCTCAGACTCTGAGGTTCTCTTCTTTATGGCCCTGGTGCTACCTTAGGCAACTTGTTGGGTGTGCTTCTGCTACCATCATCATAGCTGCTAGAGGGACTAGTGCCCTCACTCACCTGAACCTGCTCCTCTGACTTGTTCTGACTGTCACTCTGATCAGACATATTGCAAACACTGACAGCAGACCCTGTGAATAGATATAGATGAGGTAGAATAGATGAGCATCACAAAATACAGAGGTTTTTGCAAAAGAATGAGTCAAAAACTTAGTTTTAGTTTTTCACAGAAAGCATTTTGGATCTACTGATTTGTAAACTCGGTGATACCGAAGCAGCTTTTGGAACCTAAACTAGTGAACTCGGTCAGACCGAGTCACAGTTCGGTGGCACTGAGACTGCTAGGGTTTCACAAAGTCCTGAACTCGGTGACACCGATTTGCAATTCTCGGTTAGACCGAGAATCACATGTGCAATGGCCTTAGCCGAATTGCTGGTACTGAGTTCTACAACTCGGTTGGTCCGAGATGGTTTCGGCAGAAACCTAACCCTAAATTTTCAATTCATCTCTAATCTATGGAGTGATTTCGGTGGATAAGATGATCTCAATCGTGGCAAGATTAATGACAACACAATGTGCTAGAGATTTGGAGTTCGGAGTAGCACAAAGATCAAGTCCATACCCTAGTTCGGTGATGGACTTGCTACGGCGGCAACGGCGGAGTGGAATTCTATTGACGGCGGCGGAGACCAGCGGCGGGAGGCAGCTGGCGACGAGGAGGATGATCCGGAGACCCAGGGGAGGCCTAGCAGGCTGAGCGCGGGCGAAAGAGTTCAGAGAAATTTCAAAAATTTGGCCCGTGGATATATATAGCCTGACCCTGTTGGTGTGACCGAGTGGAACAACTCGGTGGCACCGAGGTGCATAACTGCAAGCAGTTACTGCAACTCGGTGCGACCAAAAAGTTCAAATCAGTTGCACCGAGATTGAAAACCTAGATCGACTTAGTGATCTCGGTATGACCGAAATGGAAGAACCGGTCAGACCGAAACGAACAAAGAAGTTTTGGAAGTTTAAGTCTATGACGAATCGGGGACTCCGAGTGCTCCTCACACAGAGTGGTTCGAATCTGACTTGGTCAATTTTTGTGATGTAGCATGAATAGAGTTTGAGACAAGAAAAGCATAGATAGCTAGAGAAGATTCTTAGGCATTCTTGTCCATCCACTTGGTAAAAGAAAAGGAGATCATTCAATCAAAACAACAAATGGATGTCCTCGAATGAGTAAAATATGCAACCAACATGCTCACACAATAAAATGGCAAATGAAATATGTGGCAAAGCATGCACAATCAATTCTTGCATCTATCAAGCAATTGGCGATGACTAGGTCATCTATATATGAGTATATTGACTTAGGAGTCAAATGAGAACAATCATAGGTCATACTCATTGTTTAAGCTCAAGTGGGGTTACCACTTTTACATAATGCATTGTTGTGTTCACACCATTTGAGTTGCTTTGACTCAATTCTTAGAGTAAAGCTCCCCCTAGATGTGAGATCCCCCCTAAGAGGGATGAACTAACCTTGGGTTTTGTTGATGATGACTTCATGTAGGTGTTGAAGATGTGGATGCTCAATGTTGATGTAGATCGTTTGGAGCAATCCTTTGGAGTGAGTTGCACTTTCAATACCTACACGGGTTAGTCCCACAAGGAACAAACAAGGATATCCATAGACATAGAGTGATGCACACACAAGATGATGTCTATGAAAGCATTAGGTTACCTTGTCCCTTGTCTTACCAACAAGAGGGTTTGTGACTCCATGAACTAGTGCAAGATGTGGAAGTTGATTGCACTTGTTCTTGCCAAAATGATATGAGTGAAATATGTTGGTGGAGTCACCCTCAAGAACTCTCTCGTTCTTCTTCTTTAGGATCCACATCATCTTGGTGGGAATCCTTGGAGTTGTAGTTGTACTTGATGAAGTAGAACTTGATGTAGTCTTGGGAACCCAATTGACCAAGGCCTTAGGAGCTTCTTCAAATGCATCAATCTCCTCTTGAAGCTTGTCCTTGCCTTTTTGCTTGTGGTCTTGTGGTGGAAGATCATCTTGGGCTTGTCTCCCTTTGAAGGAAGTAGGATCATACTTATCTTGTTGAGGAACAAACTTTGTCTTGGGGTATTGATCTTCTTCCCACTCAACTCCGTTGGCATTGAACTTTCGTTCAAAACCAACACCTTGGTTCTTCCGGTGCCTTCCTTGCTTGCGTACAATTTCCTCGAATTGCTTACTCCTGGCAAGGCTCTTGTAAACACCTTTCTCTACATTTCCCTTCAATAAGCTATTTTCTTTCTCAAGTGTAACTTGTCTAAGAGAATCATTAGTGGAATCAAGAGAACTACTAGAAGCAACAACATTGGATTTAGCATGATTATTGTTACTACTAGAGGAAGAATCCTTCTTGTTCTTGTTACTAGACTTGACTTGAGGCATGTAAGTAGATAAGAGTAAACGCTTGGCAATGTAAGAAGAACTTTTCTTATGAAGATCATCATTGATTGCCTTTAAGAACTCATGCTCTGGCTCAAGGTTGAGCTTTTCAAAGCGTAAATTCTCATGAGTCCTTAAAAGTTCTCTATGATCTTCTAAGATAGTTTCATGAGCTAACTTAAGAGTGTTTAGTTCTTTAGTTAGTAGCTCAATCTTCTCCTTATCATTGTCATTCGTTTTATCTTGATTAGCATGATTAATTGACATTTCGTCATAGTATTCATCACTAGAGTTGTCAACAAGTAAATCATCATCACCTAACAAGTCATCTTCATCACTATTGAAATCAACATACTCGGGGTGTGATACCTTTGGGTCTTTAGCCATGAAGCATCTTCCAAGTCCTTCATTTGGTGAATCAAATATGTCGTAGGAGTTGGTTGACATAAGTGCTAGACCGGCAACACCTTCATCTTGAGTATATTCGGAGTCAGAGTGATAGCTTCTCTCGGAGTGATTGTCGGAGTCGGAGCCGGATACCCATTCACCAACATGAGCTTGATGTCTTCATTTTGTGTAGCTCCTTGATGACTTGTCCTTCCTTTCCGAATCCTTGCTTCTCCGGGATGTTCTTCGTTCATAACGATAATCTCTACTCCTCCTCTCTCTTGGTGGTGATTCTTCTCTTCTACTTCTCCTCTTAGGTGATTCTTCTCTTCTTTTGTAGGGTGCCGTACATTCATTGGAATAGTGTTCGGGTCTTCCACAATTGTAGCAATTACGCTCTCGGCTAGAAGATCTTTTGTCATTGTAGAACCTTGACTTGGAGCTTCTTTCTTTGCTTCTACTCTTGTAGAATTTGTTGAAGTTCTTCACAATTAGGCTCAATTCTTCATTGAAAGTTTGTTTCTCACTTGATGATGTGGGAGCTTCACATGAGGCTTTGTAAGCACCACTTGACTTGTTGTGGACCTCCTCCTTATCCTTGAGTAACATCTCATGAGCAACAATTCTTCCAATGACTTCCGTTGGCTTGAGATCTTTGTAATTGGGCATCATTTGGGTCAATGTGCACAAGGTATCATATTTTCTGTCCAAAGCTCTTAGGATCTTCTTGATGATGAACTTGTCGGTCATCTCTTCACTTCCTAAGCCGGCAATCTCATTTGTGATAAGAGCGAGCCTAGAATACATTTCAGCGACACCTTCACCATCCTTCATTTTGAACTTGTCAAGCTGAACTTGAAGCACATCCAACTTGGATTCCTTGATGAAGTCATACCTTCATGCATATCAATCAAAGTATCCCAAATTTCCTTTGCATTCTCAAGACGGCTGATTTTTTTGAATTCTTCGGGGCACAATCCGTTGAAGAGGATATCACAAGCTTGAGCATTGTATTGCAGCATCTTCAACTCTTCCGTGCTAGCTTCACGGTTTCGGTTCTCTCCCATCAAAGAATTCACCTTGCAAGCCAATACACACAATAGCCCAAACGGCGGGGTTATGTCCAAGAATATGCATTTTCATCTTATGCTTCCAACTAGCAAAATTAGTACCATCAAAGTAAGGACCTCTATGGTGATAGTTTCCCTCGCTAGACGCCATACTCTCCTAGGTTGTGAAACCAAGGCCATGACTACCAAAAGCTATGGAAATCAAAGCAAATGGAGACCAAAGCTCTGATACCACTTGTAGGATCGAAAGTATGTCTAGAGGGGGGGTGATTAGACTACTTGACCAAATAAAAGCTTATCCTTTTCCCAATTTTAGTCCTTGGCAGATTTTAACTAACTTAGCACAAGTCAAGCAATCTTAATACAATTCAAGCAAGCATGCAAAGAGTATATGAGCAGTGGAATGTAAAGCATGCAACTTGCAAGAATGTAAAGGGAAGGGTTTGGAGAATTCAAACGCAATTGGAGACATGAATATTTTTGTCGTGGTTCCGATAGGTGGTGCTATCGTACATCCACGATGATGGAGACTTCAACCCACGAAGGGTAATGGTTGCGCGAGTCCACGGAGGGCTCCACCCACGAAGGGTCCACGAAGAAGCAACCTTGTCTATCCCACCATGGTTGTCGCCCACGAAGGACTTGCCTCACTAGCGGTAGATCTTCATGAAGTAGGCGATCTCCTTGCCCTTACAAACTCCTTGGTTCAACTCCACAATCTTGTCGGAGGCTCCCAAGTGACACCTAGCCAATCTAGGAGACACCACTCTCCAAGAAGTAACAAATGGTGTGTTGATGATGAACTCCTTGCTCTTGTGCTTCAAATGATAGTCTCCCCAACACTCAACTCTCTCTCACAGGATTTGGATTTGGTGGAAAGAAGATTTGAGTGGAATGCAACTTGGGGAAGGCAAGAGATCAAGATTCATATGGTAGGAATAGAATATCTTGGCCTCAACACAAGTGTAGGTGGTTCTCTCTCAGAAAATGTAGATTGGAAGTGTAGGTTCGTTCTGATGGCTCTCTCCATGAATGAAGAGGAGGTGGAGGGGTATATATAGCCTCCACACAAAATCTAACCGTTACACAGAACTTGCCAAACTCAGTGGGACCGAATTGAGAAACTCGGTCGGACCGATTCAGCAAATCTAGTGACCGTTAGGATTTTCGGTGGGACCGACATGTAACTCAGTAGGACCGATATGATTAGGGTTAGGGCATAACATAATCTCGGTGAGACCGATTACACAAACTCGGTGGGACCGATTTTGGTAATAAGCTAACCAGAGAGTTGGTCAGGTAAACTCGATGGGACCAGTTAGCTCATTTCGGTGAGACCAAAATGTTATGAAAAGTAAATAGAGAGTTTACATTGCAATCTTGGTGGGACCGATTGCTCATCTGGGCGGTACCGAAACGTTACAAAGGGAAACAGAGAGATTACAATCCCATCTCGGTGAGACCGAGATCCCTATCGGTGAGACCGATTTGCCTAGGGTTTGTGGCAGTGGCTATGACATCTGAACTCGGTGGCGCCGGATAGAAAGAATCGGTAAGGCCAAGTTTGACATTTGTTTTAGGTCATATGTGGATGTGAGAAAGTAGTTCAGGGCTTTGGAGCATATCACTAAGCACTTTGAGCAAGTAAGCCATTAAGCAACACCTCATCCCTCCTTGATAGTATTGGCTTTTCCTATAGACTCAATGTGATCTTGGATCACTAAAATATAAAATGTAGAGTCTTGAGCTTTGAGCTTGAGCCAATCCTTTTGTCCTTAGCATTTTGAGGGATCCACTTTTCTCATCCATGCCATGCCAATCATTGAGCTTTCCTAGAATTGAGAAACAGTATAACGGGGCTAGCTATGAGCCTCCACAACGATTTCACTGTCACAGCCGTCGGATCATCAAACGTACGGTGCAAATCATAGTCGGGCATCCCTACTCGCCCGCGCATGTTGCGCGCCGTCTCGCGGGCCGCTGCTCCGCGGAACGACCTCCTCTTCCTTTAGTAATCGGGCCATCAAGGCCCACTTATTCCCAGTCGCATGCTAACATCCTAGGTCACCCTCGAACGAATAGCTCCTCTGTGCTGCCGTCCTTCCTCTCGATGCGCTGGCGTTCCTCCCTCCTCGATGCACCGTCGATCTGCCGGTACGGTCCACCCCCCTCCCCCTCTACACTTCCTCCATAGCCCCTTCCTTTCTGTTTTAATATTTTCTGTCCTGCAGTGTTCATGTATTTATTTCCTTAATGGTGGCTGCGGCGGCCGCCCGCGCCGTGTGCTTTCACCGCCGGCTGTCGCTGAAGGCAAACTACCTAGATGGTTTCGCGGTGGCGATGGAAGCGCTAGATACCTGCTTTCTCTTGTGCCTTCTTATCGCCTCTGCCCTTCCAATGATGCGGATCCAGGAACAGAGTCCAACCCTCTCTCCTTCTGATTCTTCCTTCGTGTTCTACACTTCTTCTGCATGCTCTTTGACAAATATCAAATTCTGTTTTTACGTCTCAGTGTGTTTGGATTCAATTTCCATGTCAGAAGATCCTTCTGAGGAAGGCCAGGAATTGGTACTGAAATTCTGAATATACATAGGTACAAAGAACCTTGAATTTGTCCAAGTGAGCATGACATTGATTCCACTTCTTGTGATATTTGTGTCTAACTTAATTCATCTTGGCACCGGTTCAAAATAAATAAATTCATCTTGGCATGATTATTATGTGGTTCAAGTGCTAATCAAGTGAGCTAAGCATTTAGTTTCTTCGTTGTGCCATGCTATTAGGAATAACATGTTATTTTATCCACCGGTCTCTGATAAATGAGAAGTTCATTCTTTGTTTACACTTGTGACTAAAACACATTTGGTTTCCTATTGTAATTTCTTTTTTCAGATTTTGGCATGTTATTCTTGAATATATTATGCGCATGAATTATTTCTGGAAATATTCCCTCCTTTCTCTAGAGTCCATATTCACTATTAATTTTTGAGAGTCAATTTTCATGTTGTTGAGCCCACAATGCTCCTAAAAGTATTACATGCACGTGGAGCGCAGGGTGAGTGCCCATGCTAGCAATCTTGTGTTCATTTTTCAAGATTTAGGATTTAGTTTGGTTAAGAAAGCTTGTCGTTGCACTATACTAACATTGCTTGATCTATGGTTTTTAAGCTTTTGAGCCCTAGATCCTCCCTTTGGCAAGTATTGCAGGCAACCGGTGAAGTCGAAGCCATTTATGAATGCAAGGCAGACAGACTATTAAGTATGTTTTATGATTTTATGAGAAGTTTAAATTTTCAGCTGAACGAGTTGCTCAAGATTGCACATCTAAACCTAATCTTACTTTTATTTCTGTAGATGCCATGAAATTGTAAAGGTATCTTTCTATTCGTAGAATGATTTGACAAGGCCCATGTCAACCATCTATGCACCATCACCTATACCCAGGTTGTCTAAGAAAAACAGTCCATTAGTTGTGAGATCTCTTACTGCTAAAACCAGCGGTCGGCGTGTCATGAATAAAATCCGTAGCATGACATTTGAATCTGACGTTTTTATGTGTACCTGACACACCTTGAGGATTAAAGTTGCGCTTGAGTCAATTCGAATATTGTACAGTTGATCTCTTTATTGGGAGTTAGATCCAAAAGGCTAAGTTATATGTGATAAAATTCAACTTATTGTCCGTCTATATCATGGTTTGTAATTTGTTACAGTGTCAGGGCACCACTGAGACGCACCTAGCCAGTAGATCTTAACGCTTTGAACAGTTCTCTTGAAAATATCTCAAACATATATTTGGACCCATACAAATTATTCAATTTTTCTCAAACACTACGTGGATTTTTCAAAAATAGTCTTAAGTATTTGTAGACAATATGAGTGGGCGCGGCAAAGCGCGCCTTCATGTTCTAGTATTTATCTTGAAATAGCATTAGCTCAATGAGCTATATGTTGTTAGGAATTACCAAAACCACCTAGGGATAGTTGCACTTTCAACATTTACCAGTTAGTATTCGGCATGAATGCAAATCTAATAATAGATTCTGCAGACAATCCCGGAGGTAATCCGGAGATCGTACCGGGGGATGAGCAACATGCTCAACGACAGCTAAAGGTTGGCGAGCGCGTGCTTACAAAGGTTATACGGGAGAAAAATGATCTCCAGGATGCCCATACCCGGCTGGGCGTTGAACTAAACGACGTTCGAGCCCAACTTGCTGACTCCGTGAAGGAGAATAAGTGGCTTTGATGCGACATTTTTAGTAAGTGCTCGAACGAACCTTTATAAAGTTCGGCAAAGAAACGGGCTAACAGAGTTATGTCTGTAAGTATGCTGATAGGTCGTCCTGAAGAGGAGATACCCGGATCTACAGGCGATCTTCTGCAAGAGCTCTCACAACTGCACGAACAAGTTCGGCAGGTGATGCAGGGCATTGTCCAGGCGTTGTGGGAGCGCGGTGGTGCTTCTGATTATGGAAGATATCGGCCTGCCGACAAGGTGCAAGGGAAGCCTGGGCCATGGTGAAGACGCGATACACGAAGGCTGACCCGAACCACATGGCCGAGGTCGGACCTGTAGGGTCGGATGGGAAAGAGATCCCCGTTAGTCTGGTATATGACCAGGTAGCATTAGCTGCAAAGTATTCCCAACAGGATTGTACGCTAGACAGCCTATCGGGTGGTATAGAAGAAGAATTTAGTCAGTCTAAGTGACTTTGTACTTCAAAGGACATATTTTGTCCCTAGTCGGATTGTAAATCATTTGTCTTGGCGGACCTTTTCGCTTCAACCTCCGGACCCGATAGTCCGGAGTGTATCCGAATACCCGCTCAGTTATGTAAAAACCGGGGTACGCGTGGAAACTCGGCGTAGGGGTCATAAGTGCTTGAACAGACAAGTACCCAACTAGCTATGTTATATTACATTGATAGTAAGAAACATCTTCCAGGGAGAATAGTTCCGTTAGGGGTTCCTTTCCCTGGGTACGCATTCATTGATGTGCATGTCCGAACTGCGAACGAAGACGCAGAATGTGAAACATCTAGGGGTTTATATTAGTAAATTGGTAAAAAACATCTTTTGTTCACTGACCGAATATTCCCTTAAGAACGCTAGCTTTCGGCTTCACCCAGTCTGAGGTACACATCCGGCTGACCCGGCAGTAACAATCGCAGAGGTGCTCCCCTTATGCCCTAGCCGAACTAAGGGGAACGTAGGGCATAAACACAGGAGCCAGGCAATCCAGCTTGGCCAAAACTTAAGTCATATCGATGCATATAATGGCGAAAAAAGGTACATATGGTGAAGCGACACATATGTAGTGGGCATAAAGCTCGAGATATAATTATATTAAACTTCTATATAAGAAGCCCCCGGGTATAGTGAGCGCGCATAGCGCGTAAAGGTTGTGTAGTCGATACACACTTCAAGCTTTAAGGCCATAAAAAGGAAGAAAGAAGAAGGGGATATAACTTGAAAAAGAAGGGCTGAGGTAAGGAGACAAACACAGAGTTCGACACTAGGCATAGAATCTTCGGAGTCTGGCCGCGTTCCATGGGTTTGGCTCGAGTCGATTATCAGATGCATCACGCAGACGGTATGCCCCTCCGGTGTGAACTTTATCAATGATGAAGGGACCCTCCCACTTGGGCTTGAGCTTGTCCTTTTTCTTCTCCGGTAGGCGTAGAACGAGTTCGCCAACGTTATAAGGTTTGGCCCGTACTTCTCTGCTTTGATACCTGCGAGCCTGTTGCTGATAGAATGTGAAACGGGCCTTTGCGACGTCGCACTCCTCCTCCAAGGCATCTAAACTGTGCTGCCAATCAAGCTTGGCTTCTTTCTCTTCGTACATGCGCACTCAAGGTGAGTCATGAATGATATCGCAGGGCAGTACCGCCTCTGCGCCAAATACCATAAAAAATGGTGTGTATTCGATAGTGCGATTCGGAGCGGTCCGCAGCCCCCATAGTACGGAGTCGAGCTCCTTGACCCAGTGCATATCTGATTCCTTCAGGGATCGCACTAGTCTGGGTTTGATGCCGCTCATAATAAGATCTTTCGCTCGTTCGACTTGACAGTTCGTTTGGGGGTGATAGACGGAGGCATAATCGAGCTTAATGCCCATGTTGCCGCACCAAGTTTTCACCTCATCAGCTGTGAAGTTCGAGCCGTTATCAATGATGATGCCGTGGGGGACACCATAACGGTGTACAACCCCTGATACGAAGTCTATCACTGGTCCGGATTCGGCCGTCTTAACTGGTTTGGCTTCTATCCATTTGGTGAATTTATCCACCATGAGCAACGAGTATTTTTTCTTATGGCTTCCTCCTTTAAGGGGTCCAACCATATCGAGCCCCCAGACCGCAAAGGGCCAAGTTATGGGGATTGTTTGGAGAGCGGTAGGTGGCATATGGCTTTGAATTGCAAAAAGCTGGCAACCGACGCAATGTTGGACAAGGTCCTGTGCGTCTGCTCGGGCTGTCGGCCAATAGAAACCTGTACGGAAGGCCTTGCTTACAAGGGCCTGAGCTGCGGCGTGGTGGCTGAGGGAGTCCTGGATTAGGGGGTATCCGGACAGCCGGACTATATACTTTGGCCGGACTGTTGGACTATGAAGATACAAAACTAAAGACTTCGTCCCGTGTCCGGATGGGACTCTCCTTTGCATGGAAAACAAGCTTGGCAATTTGGATATTAGATCTCCTTCTTTGTAACCGACTCTGTGTAACCCTAGCCCCCTCTGGTGTCTATATAAATCGGAGGGTTTAGTCCGTAGGACAAGGACAATCATAATCATAGGCTAGCTCCTAGGGTTTAGCCTCTACGATCTCGTGGTAGATCAACTCTTGTAATACTCATATCATCAAGATCAATCAAGTAGGAAGTAGGGTATTACCTCCATCGAGAGGGTCTGAACCTGGGTAAAACATCGTGTCCCCTGCCTCCTGTTACCATTAGCCTTAGACGCATAGTTCGGGACCCCCTACCCGAGATCCGCCGGTTTTGACACCGATAGTGGCCGCCGAGTCCGGCATGAATTTTGGCGAAGAGCTGCCGCCCTTGCTCTTCGGAGATGCACCTTTGGAGCACTCCAGTCGTGCTTTTCTTATAAAGCTCTCCCTCGTGGACCTTTTAGGCTTTAGAGTGCCGCACAATGCAACGTGCCTCATTTTGGTCCTCAGGGAGTTCTTGCCTATTTAAGTAGGCTAAGATGGGTTCAGTCCACGGGGCGACGATAGCCATAATCATGTGGGCCAAAGGTGTTATTTCGGTGGCGGAGCCTCCGATTACGTCAGTATGTTCGGGATCTAGGGTTATGTTCGGATCCGGACTGGTATTGCCAGTCTCCCCTTCCCATACCACTGATGGCTTGAACAGCCTTTCCAAGAAGATATTAGGTGGGATGGGGTCACGCTTGGCGCTGATGCGGGCGAGGATATCAGCCGCTTGATTGTTTTCTCGGACCACATGGTGGAATTCGAGCCCCTCGAACCAAGCTGACATTTTGAGGATGACATTGCGGTAAGGCGCCATTTTTGGGTCCTTGGCGTCAAATTCTCCATTTATTTGAGATATTGCGAGGTTCGAATCCCCACGCACTTCTAGGCATTGAATGACCATGGAGACTGCCATCCGAAGACCGTGCAACAGAGCCTCATATTCGGCTGCATTGTTGGAGTCTGTGTATAGTATTTGGAGTACGTATTGGACTGTATCTCTGGTGGGGGACGTCAGGACAACGCCTGCCCCCAGACCAGCCAGCATCTTAGAGCCGTCAAAGTGCATGATCCAATTGGAGTACGTGTCGTACTCATTAGGGAGTTCAACTTCTGTCCATTCGGCAACAAAGTCAGCCAGTACTTGCGACTTAATGGCTCGTTGTGGTTTATATGTTATGCCGAACGGGAAGAGCTCGATAGCCCATTTAGCAATCCGGTCCGTGGCATCGCGGTTATTTATTATATCGTTGAGTGGTACTTCAGAGGCCACCATGATTGAACACTCTTCAAAGTAGTGTCGTAGTTTCCAGGATGCCATGAAGACCGCGTATGCTATCTTTTGATAATGTGGGTACCGTGACTTGCATGGAGTGAGGACAGTGGATATGTAGTATACCGGCTTTTGAAGCGGGAGCTTATGTCCATCCGTCTCTCGTTCGATGATGAGCACTGCGCTTACAACCTGGTGTGTTGCAGCTATATATAACAGCATAGGTTCACCGAAATTTGGCGTGGCCAGGATTGGATTGCTGGCCAAAAGGGCTTTTATTTCTTCCAGTCTGGCCATAGCCGCATCCGTCCACTCGATGTGTTCGGTGCGTCGAAGAATGCGATAGAGAGGTAGTGCCTTTTCTCCTAATCGGGAGATAAAGCGGCTTAGGGCAGCCACGCATCCAGTTAATTTTTGGATTTGCTTGAGGTCTGTTGGGGTAGCCAACTGTGACAGAGCTCAAATTTTAGCCGGATTTGCTTCAATTCCTCTATTGGAAATGATGAAGCCCAAGAGCTTTCTGGCAGGTACGCCAAAAACGCATTTTTCCAGATTAAGCTTGATGTCATATGTTCGTAGATTGTCAAACGTAAGCCTCAAGTCGTCAATTAAAGATTCGACGTGTCTGGTTTTGATGACCACATCGTCGACGTATGCCTCCACTATTTTGCCGATTTGTGTTTCCAGGCATGTCTGAATCATGCGTTGATAGGTTGCACCGGCATTTTTGAGCCTGAAAGGCATGGTGTTAAAACAGAAGGGGCCGTATGGAGTGATGAATGCCGTTGCGGCTTGATCGGACTCCGCCATCTTGATTTGATGGTATCCGGAGTATGCGTCGAGGAAGCACAATGAGTCGTATCCTGCGGTAACGTCGATGATTTGGTCGATGCGGGGGAGGGGGAAGGGATCCTTGGGGCAAGCCTTATTGAGGTCCTTGAAATCGACACATAGGTGCTAGGATTTGTCCTTCTTTGGTACCATCACCAGGTTTGCTAGCCAATCCGGATGTTTTATTTCTTTGATGAATCCGGCTTCGAGTAACTTGGTTGGCTCTTCTCCCATGGCTTGTCGCTTAAGTTCTGAAAAGCGCCGAAGAGTCTGCTTGACCGGCTTGTATCCCTTTAGTATGTTTAGGCTATGCTCGGCCAGCCTGCATGGGATACCTGGCATATCTGAAGGATGCCAGGCAAAGATGTCCCAATTCTCACGCAAGAACTCTCGCAGTGGAGCGTCTATTGTGGGGTCCAGCTGTGCCCCGATGGATGTTGTTTTTGTAGGGTCTGTTGGGCGGACCTGGAATTTGACTATTTCGTCTGCTGGTTTGAAGCAGGTGGACTTTGGTCATTTGTCGAGTATCACGTCGTCCCTGTCCACTATGGAGCGCAGCGCAGTTAGTTCTTCGGCCGCTAGGGCTTCGGATAATGCCTCAAGGGCCTATGCGGCGGTTTTATTTTCGGCGCGGAGTGCGACGTCCGGATCACTAGCTAGAGTGATGATTCCATTGGGCCCGGGCATCTTGAGCTTCATGTACCCGTAATGGGGTATGGCTTGGAAGCTTGTGAATGCCTCCCGCCCTAAAAGGGCATTGTATCCGCTACTGAACGGGGCCACTTGGAATGTGATTTCTTCGGACCTATAATTCTCCCGCATGCCGAATACCACATCTAGTGTGATTTTTCCCACGCATCGTGCCTCCCGGCTAGGGATGATACCTCTGAAGGTCGTGCTGCTTTGCTCAATGCGGCTCTTGTCTATTTCCATTTTGTTAAGAGTTTCCTCGTAGATGAGGTTTAATCCGCTGCTGCCGTCCATGAGCACTTTACTAAGCCGGAAGCCGTTCATAATTGGACTAAGGACCAAAGCGGCTGGTGCTCGGACTGTTCGGAATTGAGGCTCGTCACTGGCATTGAAGGTTATGGCCATGTCGCCATGTGGCAGACTTCGGCGAGGCTGCAGAGTGCTCGCTTGCGCCTATTATTTGAGGCGAAAGTCTCGAAGACTGTCAATACTGTATTGTTATTTTCCGCGGGATAGTGCTCTGCGGTATTGTTGATGAGGAAATCCTCGCTGCTCTTGGCCACCTGCCGGAGTATCTAACATGCCCTAAGGCTGTGTGTTGGTGTGGTATCCCGTGTACTATGAATTTTGCATGGCCCATTGAGCCATCCCTCCAATACGGTTCCGCGCCCTGTAGTGGGCTTTGGTTTCTTTGTGATTGGATCGGGTGACTTGCGAGAGTGCACCCTTTTAGTTCGGACGAGGGGTTTAGTGAGAGCCGGAGGATCCCAGAATTTTGTTTGGGTTTTCCAAGAGCTTTCCATCGGACAGTACTTCTGTACTATGGCCGCCAACTCAGCAAAGTGTGCTATGCCACGGCGACTTATGGCATTGAGGATTCCCCTGTCCGTGCAATTTTTGCAAAAGAATGAAATTGTGTCTTCCTCGCGACAGTCCTTGACCTTGCTCATTACAAGGAGGAATCTGGCCCAAAAGTGATGTACTATCTCTTGGGGCTCTTGGCTAATGTGGGAAAGATCACTTGTGTCTGGGTGGGTGGGCAGATTTAGGTCCAAACCCTGACCCGATCTGAGACCCAGGGGCCGAGGAGCTTCCGAGCTTGACAGTTCGGGCTCCGAGATATTGCCCAATTTTTCTGGCCCACTGTCCGATTCTAGGATTGGAGCTTGGGCCACGTTCTCCCGTAGACGGGTATCCAACTCGGAGAGCTCGGAAATCTGGACATAGTTCGTGCTCAAGATAGAGGAAGAATCGCTACATTGCTCCTCCACCACCGCGATCTGATGGGTGACCGGCGGAGAGTTAATCTCCCTTTGGTCGGGTTTATGCCCGATCCGATCATAGTCCGTAGCGACTGTCAGTGTTCTGGGAATGGGGGTACCTAGACTTGCCTGCCTGCGGCCTGCGGCGTGGCTCAAGGAGTGGCCTAGTACGACCCATCTTCATCAGCACATGCTCAAGACCCTCACGAGGGGCCAAGCCTCGTGGGGAAGGACGGCAGGAGGCTTCCTCAGGCACGGCCTCGTCAGGCTGGCTCGCGAGGAGGCGGAGAGATCAAGGCGGGGTACCTCACGAGGTGCCCGTGACGCAAGCCATGACGACCAAGGCCAGGAGGGCGCCAGGCGGGCGCCGGCCTGCGCAGAGTCCTTGTTTCCCCTTTGGTGCAAAGGGGGCAAGCGCAGGCAAGGGTATCAAGCAAAGGCAACCATTTAGGTGTAACAAGACCAAGACCAGCAGGACGGCAGAGCGGAGGTCATCGTGGAGCCCAAGCCAGCGTCATCGTCAGGGTCTTTGGCAGGCGAGGGCCAACTTTAGTCAGGATAAGTGTACTAGATGTTCCCCTTCAAAATGGCCAATTGTTGGCGCCCTTCCCGCTCAATATTTGGGAAGAGGCCCGGGGCCCTTGCCTATAAATAGGACTAGCCACCCACAGGGTAGGGGATCGAGATCTAATCGGATCCTCATCCAAGACACAGAGAGAGGCGACTGAACTCCCCTAGCAGTTCATCGCCTCAACCAAGAACGGAGCCTCGTGAGGCTGTTCTTCCCTTGTACTGTTCCTCATCAGCCCTAGAGGCAATCCACACACCACAAACTGGAGTAGGGTATTACACCACAATGGTGGCCTGAACCAGTATAAATCCCGTGTCCCTTGTGTTGTTCTTCGTGTAGTCTTAGATCCTTGCGAGGCGGTGAGACATGGGTAGGCTGGGGGTGTGATCTCCACGTACACCCCAGTGTTCGAACCTCAAGGGTCTGCCGGAACCCGAAATCCGACATTTGGCGCGTCAGGTAGGGGTGTGCCGGAATCTGCCCTCCTTTGCCTTGTGTTTCGCCGCCCGTCGCATCATCGTCATGATGTCTGGCGACCTCACGGGCAACCCAGATCCCTGGGCGGCCTGGCCCGCCCACGCAGAGCCGCTTGCCCAGGGCGACCTCAACCCCGTGCCCCAGGCAGCCCGCGGTCCGCAGGGCGCTGCGGGCCGTGGGCGACGCGGTCAGACGACACCAGCTCTCACACCGCGGCAGGTGCGGTCGGCAGCGAGGGCCTCGAGCCATGCCGTGGCCACGGCGCCGTACTCGCGGCTAGAGCAGGAGAACTCAAGGGCCATGCTCACGGTAGCTCGAGAACTACTGCAATGCAGGCTGCTAGAAGGCGGCCGCGACGTGCTACTAGAGTGGGTGGCAGAGCTCCTGGGCTCCACCGCCTCGGGGGCTCACCCCTTCTGCACCCAGCTGCCGCCTCAGACCCAAGGCAGATCACACGGAGGCCCCGCACGCGCCCGCACAGCTCCTAGCGGATTCCAGGGCCACTCCAACGCCAACTTGGCCCTCAGCGCCTGGCCACCAACGGTGCCGCCTCCGCCTCTGACCATCGAAGGGGGATCCACTATAGCCCACGGTCCCGGTGAGCCGCCGTGCTACCACTCCCAAGTTGGCATCGTGAGCAGAACTGCGTGGCACATGGGGCACTACGGCGAGGCATTCGGGGCGGCGGCCCCGGAGGCGTATGTGCCCCACATGATGGATCAAGGACACGCGCAGGAGGGAGACCATGGCCAGTTCCTCGGCCCAGGATGGGGAGAATAAACACCCAAGGCTGAGCTCTTTCAGGAGCCCAGGGAAGGCCCTGTCGACCGCGCCGGAGGCAGCGACTATCGAGTACCGCTAATCCCTCAGGAACAGGCATACGCTAACCATGGATCGCAGGAGGTACAGGTCGTCACAGCGGGTGGCTGCCCCAATCCAGCAGCTCCCCACCCCTCAGGAGGAGAGCACCGGGGGCTGCAGGAGAAGGGCCGAGATCCGGCCTCGCCCACGCGCGCTCGGAGCAAGGCGTCCTCAGGAGGTAGGCCCTCTGTCGGGGAGGTGCCCCAGGGCCTACCCCCGGCAGAGGACCCGTGGTCGTCGGGGGAACCGCTGGAAACCGCTCTATCCCATCGGCGGCATCCTCGGTCTCCGGCCGTCGTCGGTGGCAATAGAGTGTGGCGCAAGGCAGGCCCCTCGTCTGGCGATATGAAGCAAGGCCGGTACCTGTGAAGAAGGCCCAGTGCCTGTGAAGCTTGCCGCCCCGTGACACTCTCACGTAATAATGAGTGGGGTTGTACATGCCCCGGAGTCTCCGGAGAGCCGCCCTCGGGCCTCGGGGGCTCCCGCCCACGCCCAGTGGCAGCACTTAGCTCCGCGCTGGTGAGAAGACGTCGATGACTAGACTAGGTGCCGGACGCGGCTTTTTCTGCTTTTCTCGCTGTTCCCCTTGGTTGTTGCTTTCCCCTCTTTGGATTTAAGTTGGATTTGAGCTTGAAACTTGCGTGTGTCCGGGGAAGGGGTGTTTAGCCTCGTTCGAGCAATCTCTTGCGTTCTGGTTGCCGCTTTGCGTCCGTCCAAGCTTCAGCTACCTCCCCTCGCGAGCCCCTTGCGAGTCGGGCCAGGCCCAGCATGAACGCAGCCTAGACTGTCGTCGGCACGCCCTCTCAGGAGGATCTTCTTGCAGGTTCAACAGGCTCGTTCAGGAGATGCTCAGGACACTGCGACCCTCCGCAGGCTATCTCAGGGCCCACGCGGGTCAAAGGTAAACAAGCCAGCCGATTCGCCATGAACCAGCCGCCTGGCGCAGGCACGCGGGTGATATCATGTCTACAAATACGCTAACTGCAAGTTTTTACACGAGGGGCTCCCCCTCCCAAAATGCTCTTACAACCTCCTGGGCCAAGCTTGGACACTCTCTGCGCAGGGTAAAAACAGGAACAGCACATGGTCAATCGGATAAATCCCCCAATGCATCCCTGGGGACACCTCCGGAGTCACCGCTGGCATTGCTGGCCTCGCTGTCACCTCCTACGTCACCGCCGCCAGCACCTGGGTCATTCACCACTCCGCCCTCGTCAGCGGCTACGACCACACTGTTGTCATCAGCGGTGAAGGCCTTGACAAGGGCGTCCACGTTGTCTTCCACCCAGCTCGCCAGATTGTCCCAGATTGCCAAGGGTACCGGTGCGATGGCGGCATCAAAGTCGAAGTGGGGGTCCATGTTGTGAAGGTGACTGAAGACACGAGAGAAAGCACGCCCAAGTAGGGCACGGCTCCTCTCCTCCACCAACCTGCTGGCTCTGCCCGAACGGGCCTCCAGCTGCGTCACCACATCGGTGATGAACTGAAGGTTACCAGCATAGTTGACCACGCAAGGTTCCCCAACGGCTGCCTCGCTGATGATACCCAAGGCCGTGTTGGCTCTTTCTCGGAGCTCGCGAAGCATGGGGCTATGCACGTGCTCCAAGGTCTGTCGTTGGCGTATCTCGTCCTCGTTCCGCCGCGCAACAGCCTCAGCCGCATCCACCCTTTGGTGGAGAAGAAGCACCTCGGCGCGGGAGGAAGCCAGTTCCGCCTGTGTCGTGCCAAGGGCGGCCCCAATAGCGTCCGCATGCCGCATCACTTCATCCAGCTTGGCCTTCAGGGCGGCGGTCCTGCCCTCTGCTTCAACCCGGATCAGCTCAAGCCTTTCCTCGAACTCGCGCTCGAGGTTCGAGCGAGCCGCCGCCACCCGGCGATCAACTTCTTCTAAGGCTCGGGCTTCCCTCACGGCGACATCATCCTCCGCCCGCGCCATCATGCGCTCCCTCGTCTCTAATCGCTCGAGTTCCAGGGTGCGCTCGGTGGCCTCCAGCCTTAGTGCCTCCTCACATTTCTGAAGCTCTGCCCGATCGACCGAGCCCCCCTCCATCGATGCAAGGGCCGCCTCATGCAACTCCACCTGTTGCTCCAGGGAGCTACTCCGGGCCCGGAGCTCCCACGCCCGCTCTTCTGCGGCCCTGCGCCGCTGGTTGGCCTCCTGAGCCTCCTCGATGGCCCTGGAGCAGGCCTCCCGAGAAGCCACCAGCGACGCCTCGGCCTTCTCGTTGTCGAGGTCACGCTGGTGGTGCGCGAGAGCAACGACCACCTTCAGCTTGCGCCTCTCTTCAGCTAGGCGCAGGCCCTCGGCCTCAAGACGTGCGTCCTCGTCGGCGAGCTCTACACCAAGCTGGCTCACCGCGTCCGCCGCCCTCTGAAGGAACCCTTGCCGGAGGGCGCGGCGCTCCCGGGCGCGCTCAAGCACGTCTTCCGCATCACCTTCCGCCTCGGGCGCACGAGGAGGGCCACGGATCAGCACTCCCCCACTGGGCAGGGGGCTGCGGGCTGGCGCCCACGCGATGGCCGGACGCGCCTCTCCAAAAGCCTGGCCCGGAGCCAGCTCGCCCTCCAAGGAAGATCGCAAAGCCGACCTCAGCCAGTCGCCGTCCACAACTAGTCGAAGAGCCCAGGGTAGGCTGGCTATGCCCCGGGAGGGCTCGCGAAGGATGGTTGCGAGGGGTGCAGAACCAAGACGCACCACAGGATGACCCGCCTCTCCAACCGGCCTCACCGCAAGGGTAGTGCCGGAGCTCGGGATGCTTGGGGAAGGTGGAGAAGGCGAGGCCTGGAGGGATGGCTCCTCAGCCATCTCCGTGAACTCGGCAGGAAGGGCCCTGCAGGGTAATGATCAGCTGAAGCAGCAGGAGTGTAAGGAACAGAGAAAGGGAAAGGCTTACTCATCAGTGGCGAAGTACTTCCTGCGCTTCAATAGGCGGCAAGGGTAATCATCACCCAATGCCTCCCTTCTCTTTCGGAGAGCCTCGAAGTCGACACGGAAGCGACCCAGAAGCTCGGCACAGGGGTCAGCCTGCGACGAGGAATAAGTGCCAAGAAGGGTGGCCGGGGCCTTAGGGGCCTCTGCCACGGGAGCCGCAGGCCGTGGCTCGGTACCTTCAGCCGCCGCAGGGCAGGTCTCGGGAGCTGCCACCTCAAGAGTACCGCCTGGCGTCATCATCTCGACGGTGGCCCCCTCAGCCCCCGACGCCCTTTGCCTCCCAGCTCCACCACTCGAGGAAGGACTGTCGTGGGCAACCGGAAGGGCAACCACCACAACTGGGTTTTCGAGGTCCCCTAAGGCCTGCGGGGCGCAGCCCCCATTCATCGAAGCTGGGCATCTGCTTCACGAAATCACCCCTGTTTGAGCAAAGGTACAGCAGGGCGCTCCCATGCCGGATGCTGCCAGGGGAAGGGTCCCCAGTCAGGATCATGAAAACATTCCTTAGCACTTCGGGCGTCAGATCTTCCTCTTGGAGCCTCATGCGGTCTTCGCGTCCCTCGAAGGCCCACATCCGACGGGAATGACGCTGGAGAGGGGCAATGCAGCACAGGAGGAACTCCTTCACCACCTTGGGTGCCGTCACACCGAGCGACCTCAAGTACGCGAAGCGATGCCAAACGAAGACGAGCCGGAGGCTCGTGAGCGTCTCCTGGCCCCAGCCCGAATTGGGGATAGCGGGCACGGTTGGCTCCGAAAGCAGGGGGCTAGGCACCCCAGCATCCACGTACAGCCACCGCTCATGGAACCCGGTCGCGGGCGGAGGAAGGCTAAAATCGATTCCCAAAGCCGTTGTTTCTGGTGCGGCAAGGAAGCTCACACACCCCGAGCATTGGGTAGGATCGCTAAGACGCAGAGAGAAGAAGTGGTGCAGCAAGGCAACTGAAGGAGGAATGCCCATCATCGCCTCGCAGACAAAAGCGAAAACAGCAAGAAGAGTAATGGATTCGGGACCCAAATGCATCATGTGGATCTGGTAATGAGAAAGCATAACGTTGAAGAAATCGGAAAAGGGGGGAACCAGACCCGCCCACAGAGCATTGGCAAAGTACCGGACCTCGGTGACTGTTATGTCAATGGAGAAGTGAGACGTGGGCCAGACCGTCGTTCTCCCGCACTCGTTGAAGATGGTGGCGATAGCGGAATTGACCTTGTCCGAGCCTTCCCGGTTGAGCATGATCGACCGGTCAACAGTGGGAGCCACCGACGGCAACGGGCGGGGCGAGGGCACAGGCTTTTGCCCTTTCCCCTTCTTCGTCGGAGCCATGGCGACAGGAAGGGGGAGGATGTGAGATTGGATTGGAAGCAGAGGCTAGAGCTCGAGAGAAGGAAGAGCAGAAGGCGCGCGAGCAGCGAGAAGAGGGGAGATTGTGTACAATGGCGAGTCCGCCTAGCTGGGGCACAAAATAAGGAGGCGTGGGGGAACAGGGACGCCCACGTCCAATCAACCGCCACACGGCGCCCAAGGCCGCAGGCTATTGGGGCCCGCGGCGCTTCGCACGTGCCCCTTCGCTTCTCTGCTAAGCCAAGTCCAAGCGCGCCTTGGGCCCGGGGGCTACTGTCGGTGTTCTGGGAATGGGGGTACCCAGACTTGCCTGCCTACGGCCTACGGCGTGGCTCAAGGAGTGGCCCAGTACGACCCATCTTCATCAGCACATGCTCAAGACCCTCGCGAGGGGCCAAGCCTCGCGGGGAAGGACGACAGGAGGCTTCCTCAAGCACGGCCTCGTCAGGCTGGCTTGCAAGGAGGCGGAGAGATCAAGGCGGGGTACCACATGAGGTGCCCGTGACGCAAGCCGTGACGACCAAGGCCAGGCGGGCGCTGGCCTGCGCAGAGTCCTTGTTTCCCCTTTGGTGCAAAGGGGGCAAGCGCAGGCAAGGGTATCAAGCAAAGGCAACCATTTCGGTGCAACAAGACCAAGACCAGTAGGACGGCAGAGCGGAAGTCATCGTGGAGCCCAAGCCAGCGTCATCGTCAGGGTCTTTGGCAGGCGAGGACCAACTTTAGTCAGGATAAGTGTACTAGATGTTCCCCTTCAAAATGGCCAATTGTTGGCGCCCTTCCCGCTCAATATTTGGGAAGAGGCTCGGGGCCCTCGCCTATAAATAGGACTAGCCACCCACAGGGTAGGGGATCGAGATCTGATCAGATCCTCATCCAAGACATAGAGAGAGAGGCGACTGAACTCCCCTAGCAGTTCATCGCCTCAACAAAGAACAGACCCCCGCGAGGCTATTCTTCCCTTGTACTGTTCCTCATCAGCCCTAGAGGCAATCCACACACCACAAAGTGGAGTAGGGTATTACACCACAATGGTGGCCTGAACCAGTATAAATCTCGTGTCCCTTGTGTTGTTCTTCGTGTAGTCTTAGATCCTTGTGAGGCAGTGAGACATGGGTAGGCTGGGGGTGTGATCTCCGTGTACACCCCAGTGATCGAACCTCAAGGGTCTATCGGAACCCGAAATCCGACAGCGACTCCCATGGCGGCGATGCGATCCAAGAGCTTGTTCAAGGAGGAGAGCTCCATTGGATCCATCTGCTCGGTGAATTCCGGGCTGACGTGGAGGCTGTTTTTGATGACCTGAGAAGTCATCGTCGATGCGACAGCGAACGGGCGGTCATGACAAAGCCGCCTAGTCGAAGAGTTTGGCCTACAGCCAGGGCTCCCCCAAAGGTTATGTTGTCCTTGACAACAAGGCGACCCATCAAGCCTTATCATGACGGCACAACAGAACTCTCAATGAAAGCACCAACGTCGGTGTCAAAACCGGCGGATCTCGGGTAGGGGGTCCCGAACTGTGTGTCTGAGGCTAATGGTAATAGGAGGCGGGGGACACAATGTTTACCCAGGTTCGGGCCCTCTCGATGGAGGTAATACCCTACTTCCTGCTTGATTGATCTTGATGATATGAGTATTACAAGAGTTGATCTACCATGAGATCTTAGAGGCTAAACCCTAGAAGCTAGCCTATGATTATGATTGTTCTTGTCCTACGGACTAAACCCTCTGGTTTATATAGACACTGGAGGGGGCTAGGGTTACACAGAGTCGGTTACAGAGAAGGAGACCTACATATCCGAATTGCCAAGCTTGCCTTCCACACAAAGGAGAGTCCTACCTGGACACGGGACGAAGTCTTCAATCTTGTACCTTCATAGTCCAACAGTCCGGCCAAAGTATATAGTCCGGCTATCCGAGGACCCCCTAATCCAGGACTCCCTCAATGATCAACATAGAGATGTTTACCATTGAAAACTACTCCATCTCATGTGATGATCAGACATGGTTTGGTTGATATGGATCACGTGATCATTTAGATGACTAGAGGGATGTCTATCTAAGTGGGAGTTCTTAAGTAATATGATTAATTGAACTTTAACTTATCATGAACTTAGTCCTGATAGTATTTTGCAAATTATGTTGTAGATCAATAGCTCGCGTTATAGCTTCCCTATGTTTTTTATATGTTCCTAGAGAAAACTAAGTTGAAAGATGATAGTAGCAACGATGTGGACGGGGTCCGTGATTTGAGGAGTATCCTCATTGCTGCACAAAAGAACTATATCCTTGGTGCACCACTAGGTGACAGACCTATTACAGGAGCAGATGCACACGTTATGATTGTTTGGCTACCTCAATATGATGACTACTTGATAGTTTAGTGCACCATGCTTTACGGCTTAGAACCGGGACTTCAAAAAAGGTTTTGAAATGTCACGAAGCATATGAGATGTTCCAGGAGCTGAAATTGGTATTTCAAACTCATGCCCGTGTCAAGAGGTATGAGACCTCTGACAAGTACTTTGCCTAAAAGATGGAGGAGAATTTCTCAACTAGTGAGCATGTGCTCAGAATGTCTGGGTACTGCAATCACTTGAATCAAGTGGGAGTTAATCTTCGAGATAAGATAGTGACTGACAGAGTTCTCTAGTCAGCATCACCAAGTTATTAGAACTTTGTGATGAACTATAGTATGCAAGGGATGACGAAAATGATTCCTGAGATCTTCGTGATACTAAAATCGATGAAGGTAGAAATCAAGAAAGAACATCAAGTGTTGATCATTAAACAAGACCACTAGTTTCAAGAAAAGGGCAAAGGGAAAGAAAGGGAACTTCAAGCCCAAAGCTGGACCTAAGCCTGAAACTGAGTGCTTCTACTGCAAAGGAAATGGTCACTGGAAGTGGAACTGCCCCAATTTTTTGGCGGATAAGAAGGATGGCAAAGTGAACAAAGGTATATTTAATATACATATTATTGATGTGTACCTTACTAGTGCTCGTAGTAATCCCTGGGTATTTGATACTTGTTCGGTTGCTAAGATTAGTAACTCGAATTAGGAGTTGCAGAATAAATAGAGACTAGTTGAGGGTGAAGTGACGATGTGTGTTGGAAGTGGTTCCAAGATTGATATGATCATCATCGAGCACTCCCCATACTTTCGGGATTAGTGTTGAACCTAAGTAAATATTATTTGGTGTTTGCCTTGAGCATGAATATGATTAGATCATGTTAATTGCAATATGGTTATTCATTTAAGACAGAGAATAATTGTTATTCTATTTACATGAATAAAACCTTCTATGGTCATACACTCAATGTTGATGGTTTATTGAATCTCGATCATGGTAATACACATATTCATAGTACTGATGCCAAAAGATGCAAAGTTTATAATGATAGTACAACTTATTGGTGGCACTGCCGTTTGGGTCATATCGGTATAAAGCGCATAAAGAAACTCCATAAAAATGGAATTTTGTAATCACTTGATTATGAATCATTTGATGCTTGCGAACCATGCCTTATGGGCAAGATGACTAAAACTCCGTTCTTCGGAACAATGGAACGAGCTAGTGACTTATTGGAAAAAATACATATTGATGTATGCGGTCCAGTGAGTGTTGATGCTCGTGGCTGGTATCATTATTTCCTGACCTTCACAGATGATTTGAGCAGATATGGGTATATCTACTTAATGAAACACAAGTCTGAAACATTTGAAAAGTTCAAAGAATTTCAGAGTGAAGTGGAGAATCATCGTAACAAGAAAATAAAGTTTCTATGATCTGATCGTGGAGGAGAATATTTGAGTTACAAGTTTGGCCTTCATTTAAAATAATGTGGAATAGTTTCACAGCTCACGCCACCTGGAACACCACAACATAATGGTGTGTCCGAGTGTCGTAACCGCACTTTATTGGATATGGTGCGATGTAGGATGTCTCTTACCAATTTACCACTGTCGTTTTGGGGTTATGCATTAGAGACAGCTGCATTCACGTTAAACAGGGCACCATTGAAATCCGTTGAGATGACGCCTTATGAACCGTGGTTTGGCAAGAAACCAAAGTTGTCGTTTCTTAAAGTTTGGGGCTGCGATACTTATGTGAAAAAGCTTCAATCTGATAAGCTCGAACCCAAATCGGAGAAGTTCATCTTGATAGGATACCCAAAGGAAATTGTTGGGTACACCTTCTATCACAGATCCGAAGGAAAAATCTTTGTTGCTAAAAATGGATCCTTTCTAGAGAAGGAGTTTCTCTCGAAAGAAGTGAGTGTGAGGAAAGTAGAACTTGATGAGGTCATTATACCTTCTCCCGAATTGGAAAGTAGTTCATCACAGAAATTAGTTTCAGTGATTCCTACACCAATTAGTGAGGAAGCTAATGATGATGATCATGAAACTTCAGATCAAGTTACTACCGAACCTCGTAGGTCAACCAGAGTACGATCCGCACCAAAGTGGTACGATAATCCTATTCTGGAAGTCATGTTACTAAACCATGATAAACCTACAAACTATGAGGAAGCGGTGATGAGCCCAAATTCCGCAAAATGGCTTGAGGCCATGAAATCTGAGATGGGACCCATGTATGAGGACAAAGTGTGGACTTTGGTGGACTTGCCCGATGATCGGCAAGCCATTGAGAATAAATGGATCTTCAAGAGGAAGACAAACGTTGCTAGTAGTGTTACTATCTATAAAGCTCAACTTGTCTCAAAAAGGTTTTCGACAAGTTCAAGGAGTTGACTACGATGAAACTTTCTCACCCGTAGCGATACTTAAGTCTGTCCGAGTCATGTTAGCAATTGATGCATTTTATGATTATGAAATTTGGCAGATGGATGTCAAAACTGCATTCCTGAATGGATTTCTGGAAGAAGAGTTGTATATGATGCAACCAGAAGGTTTTGTCGATCCAAAGGGTGCTAACAAAGTGTGCAAGCTACAGCGAGCCATTTATGGACTGGTGCAAGCCTCTCGGAGTTGGAATAAACGCTTTGATAGTGTGATCAAAGCATATGGTTTTACACAGACTTCTGGAGAAGCCTGTATTTACAAGAAAGTGAACGGGAGCTCTGTAGCATTTCTAATATTATATGTGGATGACATATTGTTGATTGGAAATGATATAGAATTTCTTGATAGCATAGAGGGATACTTGAATAAGAGTTTCTCAATGAAAGACATTGGTGAAGCTGCTTACATATTGGGCATCTAGATCTATAGAGATAGATCAAGACGCTTAATAAGATTTTTCAATGAGTAAATACCTTGACAAGTTTTTGAAAGAGTTCAAAATGGATCAGTCAAAGAAGGAGTTCTTGTCTATATTACAAGGTGTAAAGTTGAGTAAGACTCAAAGCCTGACCATGGTAGAAAATAGAAAGAGAATGAAAGTCATTCCCTATGCCACAGTCATAGGTTCTATAAAGTATGATGTGCTGTGTACCAGACCTATTGTGTACCTTACCATGAGTTTGGCAAGGGGATACAATAGTGATCTAAGAGTAGATCACTGGACAGCGGTAAAATTATCCTTAGTGAGGACTAAGGAAATGTTTCTCGGTGATGGGGGTGATAAAGAGTTTGTCATAAAGAGTTACATCAATGCAAGCTTTTACACCGATCCAGATGACTCTAAGTCTCAATCTGGATACATATTGAAAGTGGGAGCAATTAGCTAGAGTAGCTCCATGCAGAGCATTGTAGACATAGAATATTTGCAAAATACATACGGCTCTGAATGTGACAGACCCGTTGACTAAACTTCTCTCATAAGCAAAACATGATCACACCTTAGTAATCTTTGGCTGTTAATCACATAGCAATGTGAACTAGATTATTGACTCTAGTAAACCCTTTGGTTGTTGGTCACATGGCGATGTGAACTATAGGTGCTAATCAGATACAGATCTGAACTATTGATGTTAAATCACACGGTGATGTGAACTAGATTATTGACTCTAGTGCAAGTGGGAGACTGAAGGAAATATGCCCTAGAGGCAACAATAAAGTTATTATTTATTTCCTTGTTTCATGATAATTGTTTATTATTCATGCTAGAATTGTATTAACCAGAAACTTAGTACGTGTGTGAATACATAGACAAAACATAGTGTCCCTAGTATGCCTCTACTTGACTAGCTCGTTAATCAAAGATGGCTATGTTTCCTAACCATAGACATGTGTTGTCATTTGATGAACAGGATCACAACATTAGGAGAATGATGTGATGGACATGACCCATCCGTTAGCTTAGCATTATGATCGTGTCAGTTTCATTGCTACTGCTTTCTTCATGACTTATACAAGTTCTTCAGACTATGAGATTATACAACTCCCGAATACCGGAGGAACACTTTGTGTGCTACCAAACATCACAATGTAAATGGGTGATTATAAAGGTGCTCTACAGGTGTCTCCGAAGGTGTTTGTTGGGTTGGCATAAATCGAGATTAGGATTTGTCACTCCGTGTTTTGGAGAGGTATCTCTAGGCCCTCTCGGTAATACTCATCACAATAAGCCTTGCAAGCATTGTAATTAATGAGTTAGTTGCGGTATGAAGTATTACGGAACGAGTAAAGAGACTTGCCGGTAACGATATTGAACTAGGTATGATGATACCGACGATCGAATCTCGGGCAAGTAACATACCGATGACAAAGGGAACACCGTATGTTGTTATGCAGTTTGACCGATAAAGATCTTCGTAGAGTATGTAGGAACCAATATGAGCATCCAGGTTCCGCTATTGGTTATTGATCGGAGACGTGTCTCGGTCATGTCTACATAGTTCTCGAACCTATAGGGTCCGCACGCTTAACATTCGATGATGATTGGTATTATGAGTTTATGTGATATGATGTACCGAAGGTTGTTCGGAGTCCCGGATATGATCACGGCCATGACGAGGAGTGTTGAAATGGTCGAGACATAAAGATTGATATATTGGACGACTATATTCGGACACCAGAAGTGTTTCGAAGAAGTTTCGGATAAAACCGGAGTGCCGGAGGGTTATCGGAACCCCCGGAGGAACTAATGGGCCTCGATGGGCCTTAGTGGGCCTTAGTGGAGAGAGAGAGGGGCGGACAGGGTAGGCCGCGCGCCCCTCCCCCTTGAGTCCGAATAGGACAAGGAAGGGGGACCGACGCCCCCCTTTCCTTTCCCCTCGACCTCTCCTTCCTTCCCCCTCTCTTCCTTTAGGTGCAAACCTACTAGGACTTGGAGTCCTAGTGGGATTCCCCTCTTGGGGGCGCGCCAAGGAGGGCCGGCAGGCCTCCCCTCTCCTCCTTTATATACGGGGGAGGGGGCACTCCATAGACACACAAGTTGATCTTTTGGCCATGTGCGGTGCCCCCCTCCACAGTTTTCCACCTCGGTCATATCGTCGTGGTGCTTAGGCGAAGCCCTGCGCCGGTAACTTCGTCATCACCATCACCACGCCATCGTGCTGACGGAACTCTCCCTCGGCCTCAGCTGTATCTAGAGTTCGAGGGACGTCACCGAGCTGAACGTGTGCATATCACGGAGGTGTCGTGCGTTCGGTATTTGATCGGTTGGATCGCAAAGACGTTCAACTACATCAACCTCATTACATAACGCTTCCGCTTTCGGTCTACGAGGGTACGTGAACACACTCTCCCCCAGTTGCTATGCATCACCTAGATAGATCTTGCGTGTTCGTAGGAATTTTTTTGAAATCACTACGTTCCCCAACACCACTCTCCCGCACCCTGCTGTAATCCCTACTTGAACATGGTGCTTTATGCTACATATTATGATCCAATGATGTGTTGCCAGTCTATGATGTTTTGAGTAGATATCCCTTGTCTTTGGGTTGATTGATGATCTAGATTGGTATGAGTTGTATGTTTTATTTTGGTGTTGTCCTATTGCTCCCTCCATCTCGCGCAAGCATGAAGGATTCCCGTTGTAGGGTGTTGCAATACGTTCATGATTCGCTTATAATGGGTTGCTTGAGTGACAGAAGCATAAACCCGAGTAAGGGGGTTGTTGCGTATGGGATTAAGGGGACTTGATATGTTAATGCTATGGTTGGGTTTTACCTTAATAATCTTTAGTAGTTGCGGATGCTTGCTAGAGTTCCAATCATAAGTTCATATGATCCAAGAAGAGAAAGTATGTTAGCTTATGCCTCTCCCTCATACGAAATTGCAATAGTGATTACCGGTCTTGTTAACAATTGCCTAGGATAATTCCGCACACCGACCCATCATTATTCCACACTCGCTATTTATAATATTTAGTAATATATTCTAACTCTATCAAAACATCACCTACTTTTATATTTTAGCTCTCCGATTTCATGCAAAGTTATCCTCTTCATACCCACAACGTCGTTTTATTTCTTGTTTCTAGTTGGAAGCAAACGTTCGGTGTACATAGAGTCATATCAGTGGCAGATAGGACTTGAGAGAATATTGATCTTGCCTTTAGCTCCTTGTGGGTTCGACACTCCATACTTATCACTTCCACCTTTGGGAATTGCTACGATGATTCCCTGCACTTGGGGACTATCAGTCCACCATCGACACCACGATCATCCGTTGGTTCTTCCTCACCATCTCGTCGGACCTCTTTCAGACGGTCGTGCAGGACGGTGACGATGCTTGCACCGTGTGGACCAAGCTGAACGGGCTCTTCACCAACAACCAGCTCCAGCGTCGTGTTTTTTTGCAGCAAGAGTTTTTCGGGTGTCATCAGGATAACACCTCCGTCAATGAATATTGTCGCCGCCTAAAGACTCTCGCTGACGAGCTCCGTGATATTGGTGTGAGGATCGATGACGACCTCCTCCTCAGCACGCTCACCGCCGCGCTCAATGGGGACTTCGGCAATGCCGCGGCGAACCTCAGCCTCATCCCCAAACCGTCCTTTGCCAAGTTCATTGCGTACCTCCCGAGGACACATGGGAATATAATCAAGCTAGTTTTCATCACGCTCATATGATTCGTGTTCGGTACTTTGATAATTTGATATGTGGGTGGACCGGTGCTTGGGTACTGCCCTTACTTGGACAAGCATCCCACTTATGATTAACCTCTATTGCAAGCATCCTCAACTACAACAAAAGTATTAAGGTAAACCTAACCATAGCATGAAACATATGGATCCAAATCAGCCCCTTACGAAGCAACGCATAAACTAGGGTTTAAGATTCTGTCACTCTAGCAACCCATCATCTACTTCCCAATGCCTTCCTCTAGGCCCAAAGAATGGTGAAGTGTTATGTAGTTGACGTTCACATAACACCACTAGAGGTTAGACAACATACATCTTATCAAAATATCGAACGAATACCAAATTCGCATGACTACTAATAGCAAGACATCTCCCTTGTCCTCAGGAACAAACATAACTACTCACAAAGCATATTCATGTTCATAATCAGAGGGGTAATAATGTGCATATAGGATCTGAACATATGATCTTCCACCAATTAAACCAATTAGCATCAACTACAAGGAGTAATCAACACTACTAGCAACCTACTAGCACCAATCCCGGACTTGGAGACAAGAATTGGATACAAGAGATGAACTAGGGTTTGGAGATGAGATGGTGCTGGTGAAGATGTTGATGGAGATTGCCCTCTCCCGATGAGAGGAGCATTGGTGATGACGATGGTGATGATTTCCCCCTCCCGGAGGGAAGTGTCCCCGGCAGAACAGCTCTGCCGGAGCCCTAGATTGGTTCCGCCAAGGTTCCGCCTCGTGGCGGCGGAGTCTCGTCCCGAAAGGTTCTCTTCTATTTTTTATCATCGAAAGACTTCATATGGGAGAAGATGGGCGTCGGAGAGCCACAGGGGGCCCACGAGGTAGGGGGGCCGCCCAGGGGGGCGCGCCCCCCACCCTCGTGAGCAGGGTGTGGGCTCCCTGGCCTTCATATTTGGCGACGATTTTTCTTTATTTATTTTAAGGTATTCCGTGGAGTTTCAGGAATTTTGGAGTTGCGCAGAATAGTCCTTCAATATTTGCTCCTTTTCCAGCCTAGAATTCTAGCTGCCGGCATTCTCCCTCTTCATGTAAACCTTGTAAAATAAGAGAGAATAGCCATAAGTATTGTGACATAACGTGAAATAATAGCCCATAATGCAATAAATATTGACATAAAAGCATGATGCAAAATGGACGTATCAACTCCCCCAAGCTTAGACCTCGCTTGTCCTCAAGCGAAAAGCCGATAACAATAAATATGTCCTCATGTTTAGAGGTAGAGGCGTCGATAAAAATAAAATACGAACATGAAGGCATCATGATTATTTCATAACAGCAACATATATAGATTTTGTCATATGATTACTTATGTTCAAGTGATAATCTTTTCACAAAGCCAAAATATGAATGAAAAATCTTATTGGGCACCAACAGCTATAATCTCAGTCATTGAAGCAATTGCAATTTTTCATAACATCGGAAAGAGTCTATGTCAGAGCTTAAAAGCAAGTCCACGTACTCAACTATCACTTAGTCCTTCATAATTGCTAACACTCACGCGATAATTGTGGTTACGGAGTTTTAATCGGACACAGAGAAAGATAGGGGCTTATAGTTTTTCCCCACAACTTTTTGCCTCAAGGGTAATGTCAATAACAATAATTCATGCTCCCCCACACCCAATTAGATATATATATCATGTTATTTCCAACATGCTGAGCTTGCCCAAGGATAAAATGAAAAAGGAAGGGTGAAGATCACCGTGACTCTTGCATAAGGTAGAGGAGAATAATAAAAGATAGGCCCTTCGCAGAGGGAAGCAGAGGTTGTCATGCACGTTTAGGGTTGATGCACAAAATCTTAATGCAAAAGAACGTCACTTTACATTGCCCCTTGTATGTGAACCTTTATTATGCAGTCCGTCGCTTTTATTGCGTCCACAACAAGTTCATGCAAAGTTTATTTTCTCCGCACTAATAAATCATGCATATTTAGAGAGCAATTTTTATTGCTTGCACCGATGACAACTTACTTGAAGGATCTTACTCAATCCATAGGTAGATATGGTGGACTCTCATGGCAAAACTGGTTTAAGGGTATTTGGAAACACATGTAGTATTTCTACTTAGTGCTGAAGATTGGCTAGCATGAGGGGGAAAGGCAAACTCAACACGGTAGAGGAACCATGACAACATACTTTATCTCAGATGTAAAAGAGCATAACTCATTATGTTGTCTTCCTTGTCCAACATCAACTCTTTAGCATGTCATATTTTAATGAGTGCTCCCAATCATAAAAGATGTCAATGATAATATATCTATATGTGAAACTCCTCTTTCCTTATTACTTCCTATTAATTGCAATGATGACCAAAGCTATATTTGCCAACTCCCAACAACTTTAAATCATCATACCTTTTCTATGTGGAGTCATTACTTTCAATAAGATCAATATGAACTCTTGATTCTTTTTATTCTTTTCCTTCTAATCACCCAAGATCATGGCAAAATACTCAAGCCCTTGACTCAACACTAATCTTTATTATATAGCTCACAGACTCGATTACAAATAAGGATCATAAAGCAAAACTCAAAACTAGATCATGCCATGACTTTATTCTACTAAATCAAGATACTACTAATAGGATCGAACTAAGAAAAACGGTAAAGATAGGAGTTGTGATGGTGATACGATACCAGGGCACCTCCCCCAAGCTTGGCAGTTGCCAAGGGGAGTGCCCATACCCATGTGATTATGTCTACTTCCTTGTTGTTGGCGGTGGAGGTGTTGATGATGATGCAAGCTTGTCGTCCACCTTCCATGGCATAGGCTCACCATCATAGAAGGATGATCGAGTCTCCGGAATCCTCAAATTTGCAGCCAAACTCATCCTTTTGAATCTATATTCATACACACAGTTTTGGTTTTGCAGATCATAGATTTGGGCTTGGAGGTGCTCGATCTTCTCATGTAGCTTATAGATGGCTTCCTCGGTCTTCTTGGCATCCGGCTCATAGTTGTTGGTGAACTCCGCGAGCATCTTGTGGGTAGCGTTGATTCCACGCTCCACCATCCCCTGGCACTTGAACTTGTTGCTCCATTGCTTCGAGTCTCAACTCCACGCTTCCGGTTCCCTTTGGTCCCTCAACATCGCAGATGTGCAACAACCCATCACGCATCTCAATGGTTTAAGGGTGTCGCAGCACCTCCGCGAGGTAAGGGTTGATAACCTTCTCGAAGAACTTGTCCTCTGAAGCACTTGGAGTCGTCATGATGATCTAGACCTGTCAGAAAAAAAGCTCGAAACAAGAACATGGGAGATTTGCGTGATACGAGAGTCAAAACCTTCGGGAGTATATATAATGAATTTTTACCGACCAAAATACGTACTGTGCAAGGAAACGGAGTCCGGAGGGCACACGAGGTGCTCACGAGGTAGGGGCACGCCCAGGGGGTAGGGCGTGCCCTCCACCCTCGTGGAGGCCTCGTGTCCTCCCCAGACTGCTACTTATTTTTCTATTTTTCTAAATATTCCAAAACAGAGAAATATTGCCTTAAAAATTGTTTTGGAGTCGGTTTACCTACCGTACCACATACCTATTCCTTTTCGGAGTCTGGAACGTTCTGGAAAGTGTCCCTTATGTATTCCTCCGGGGTTACAGTTTCAATAACATTAGTTTCAACATTTATGGGATTACCTGAAATATAGTGTTTGATCCTTTGACCGTTTCCCACCTTCGGATTTGTGCCTGCGAAGTTGTTGATTTTTATGGCACGGGAACGATAGACCTCCTCGATAACGTAAGGACCTTCCCATTTGGAGAGAAGTTTTCCTACAAAAAATCTTAAACGAGAGTTGTATAGCAATACATAATCACCTACATTAAACTCACGCTTTTGTATCCTTTTGTCATGCCACCTTTTAACTTTTTCTTTAAACAGCTTGGCATTTTCATAAGCTTGGGTTCTCCATTCATCAAGTGAGCTAATATCAAATAACCTCTTCTCACCGGCAAGTTTGAAATCATAGTTGAGCTCCTTGATAGCCCAATATGCCTTATGTTCTAGTTTGAGAGGTAAATGACATGCTTTTCCATAAACCATCTTATACGGAGACATACCCATAGGATTTTTATATGCAGTTCTATAGGCCCATAATGCATCGTCAAGTTTTTTGGACCAATTCTTTCTAGACCTATTGACAGTCTTTTGCAAAATTAATTTGAGCTCTCTATTGCTCAATTCTACCTGACCACTAGACTGCGGGTGATATGGAGATGCAATCCTATGATTAACGTCGTATTTAGCAAGCATCTTACGGAAAGCACCATGAATAAAGTGTGAACCACCATCAGTCATTAAGTACCTAGGGACTCCAAACCTCAGAAAAATAACTTCCCTAAGCATTTTAATAGAAGTATTATGATCAGCACTACTAGTTGGAATAGCTTCTACCCACTTAGTAACGTAATCAACAGCAACTAGAATATGAGTGTAACCATTAGAGGCAGGAAAAGGTCCCATATAATCAAAGCCCCAAACATCAAATGGCTCAATAACAAGTGAATAATTCATAGGCATTTCTTGACGTCTACTGATATTACCAATTCTTTGACATTCATCGCAAGATAAAACAAACTTACGGGCATCCTTGAAGAGAGTAGGCCAATAAAACCCGAATTGCAATACCTTATGTGCAGTTCTATCTCCAGCGTGATGTCCTCCATAAGCTTCAGAGTGACACTTGCGTAGGATCTGTTCCTGTTCATGCTCAGGTACACAACGTCTAATAACACCATCTACTCCTTCTTTACAAAGATGTGGGTCATCCCAAAAGTAGTGCCGCAAGTCATAGAAAAACTTTTTCTTTTGTTGGTATGTGAAGCTAGGCAGTATAAATTTAGCAACAATATAATTAGCATAATCAGCATACCAAGGAGTGCTATGAGAAGTACTAATGACATTTAATTGCTCATCAGGAAAGCTATCATCAATAGGTAGTGGGTCATCAAGAACATTCTCTAGCCTAGACAAATTGTCTACAACGGGGTTCTCAGCTCCTTTTCTATCAACGATATGTAAATCAAATTCTTGAAGCAAGAGAACCCATCTAATGAGTCTAGGTTTTGCATCTTTCTTTTCCATAAGATATTTAATAGCAGCATGATCTGTATGAATAGTTACTCTAGAATCAACAATATAGGGCCTGAATTTATCACAAGCAAATACAACCGCTAAAAGTTCCTTTTCGATAGTAGCATAATTTCTTTGAGCATTGTCTAGAGTCTTACTAGCATAATGGATAACATTCAATTTCTTATCAACTCTTTGCCCTAGAACAGCACCTACAGCATAATCACTAGCATCACACATAATTTCAAAAGGTAAATTCCAATCAGGTGGCTGAACAACAGGTGCAGAGACTAATGCTTTCTTAAGTATTTCAAATGCTTCTACACAATCATCATCAAAGACAAATGGTACATCTTTTTGTAATAAATTAGTCAGAGGCCGAGAGATTTTTGAGAAGTCCTTGATGAACCTCCTATAAAATCCGGCGTGACCAAGGAAACTTCTTATACCTTTGATGTCTTTGGGACATGGCATCTTTTCAATAGCATCAACCTTGGCTTTATCAACTTCAATACCTCTTTCAGAAACTTTGTGCCCCAAGACAATTCCTTCATTAACCATAAAGTGGCACTTTTCCCAATTCAAGACAAGATTAGTTTCTTCACATCTCTGCAAAACTCGAGCAAGATTGCTCAAGAAATCATCAAAAGAGGAACCATAGACGTAAAAGTCGTCCATGAAAACCTCACAAATTTTCTCACAAAAGTCAGAGAATATAGCCATCATGCATCTTTGAAAGGTAGCAGGTGCATTACATAAACCAAAAGGCATACGTCTATAAGCAAAACCAAAAGGGCATGTAAAAGTAGTCTTTGATTGGTCTTTAGCCGACACAGGTATTTGAGAAAAACCAGAATAACCATCTAGAAAGCAATAATGTGTATGTTTGCATAGTCTTTCTAGCATTTGATCAATAAAAGGTAAGGGATAATGATCTTTCTTAGTAGCCTTATTTAATTTGCGGAAATCAATTACCATCCTATAACCTGTGATAATTCTTTGCGGAATCAATTCATCTTTATCATTAGGGACAACAGTAATACCTCCCTTCTTAGGGACACAATGGATACGACTTACCCACTGACTATCAGCAACGGGATAAATTATACCTGCCTCCAGAAGCTTGAGTATTTCTTTTCTTACCACTTCTTTCATTTTAGGATTCAAACGTCGTTGAGGATCACGAACTGGTTTGGCATCCGCTTCCAAATTTATTTTATGTTGACATAGAGTGGGACTGATGCCCTTAAGATCATCCAGAGTATATCAAATAGCGGCACGATGCTTCTTTAGAGTTTTCAATAATCTTTCTTCTTCATGCTCTGAAAGGTTAGCACTAATAATAACAGGATATATTTTCTTTTCATCGAGATAAGCATATTTAAGATTATCAGGCAACGGTTTAAGCTCAAACACGGGATCACCCTTGGGTGGAGGAGGATCCCCTAGGATTTCAACAGGCAAATTGTGTTGCAGAATAGGTTCCTGTTTAAAGAATACCTCATCTATTTCCCTTCTTTCATTCATGAACATATCATTTTCATGGTCTAGCAAATAATGTTCCAAAGGATCACTAGGAGGTACAGCAATAGAAGCAAGACCAATAATTTCATCCTTACTAGGCAATTATTCTGCACGATGTTGTTTACTAAATTTAGAGAAATTAAACTCATGAACCATATCATCCAAGCCAACAGTAACAACATTCTTTTTGCAATCTTTCTTAGCATTAATGGTACACAAGAAGGGTCTACCAAATATAATGGGACAAAAGCTATCTTGCGGAGAACCAAGAACAAGAAAATCAGCGGGATATTTGGTTTTCCCACACAAGACTTCAACATCTCTAACAATTCCCATTGGAGATATAGTATCTCTATTGGCAAGTTTAATTGTAACATCAATATCTTCTAACTCAGCAGGTGCAATCTCATGAATAATTTCTTTGTATAAGTCAATGGGTATAACACTAGCACGAGCACCCATATCACATAAGCCATGATAACAATGATCTCCTATTTTAACAGAAATAACAGGCACACCTACCACAGGTCTATGTTTATCTCTATCAGAGGGTTTAGCAATTCTAGCGTTTTCACCAGTGAATTGAGTAACATGCCCATCAATATTATCAGACAAGAGATCTTTAACAATAGCAATATTGGGTTCTACTTTACTTGCTCAGGAGGTGTATAAGTTCTAATATTGCTTTTACGAACAACAGTTGAAGCTTTGGCATGATCCTTCATTCTAACAGGCAAAGGGGGTTTCTCAACATAAGAAGTGGGAACAATAGGATCATTATAAGTGACAGTCTTTTCTTCAACTTTAATAGGTGCAGCTACTTTTACTTCTATGGGAGGATGATATTTAAACCACTTCTCCTTGGGGAGATCAACATAGGTAGCAAAAGATTCACAGAAAGAAGCTACTATCTCAGAGTCAAGTCCATATTTAGTGCTAAACTTACGGAAAATATCGGTATCCATAAAAGATTTAACACAATCAAACTTAGGTGTCATACCTGACTCCTTACCTTCGTCGAGGTCCCAATCTTCAGATTTGCGTTTAATTCTATCCAATAAATTCCATTTAAATTCAATAGTCTTCATCATAAAAGAGCCAGCACAAGAAGTATCGAGCATGGTGCGATTGTTATCAGAAAGCCGAGCATAAAAACTTTGAATAATTACTTCTCTTGGGAGCTCATGATTGGGGCATGAATATACCATTGATTTAAGCCTCCCCCAAGCTTGAGCGATGCTTTCTCCTTCGCGAGGCCAAAAATTATATATATAATTGCGATCACGATGAACAAGATGCATAGGGTAATACTTTTGATGAAATTCCAATTTCACTCTTTTATAGTTCCACGATCTCGTATCATCACATAGCCTATACCATGTCAATGCGTCTCCCTCCAAAGATAAAGGGAAAGCCTTCCTCTTAATGGCATCATCGGGTACACCTGCAAGCTTAAATAGTCCACAAATATCATCCACAAAGCGTAGATGTTCGTCAGGATGCTTTGTTCCATCTCCTGCGAAAGTGTTAGCTAGCAGTTTTTCCATCATACCCGAAGGAATCTGAAAAGAAGTTTCATTTTCAATAGGTTCAGTAGGTTCAGTAGGTTGAGGAGCAACCCTTGGCTCAACCGGACGGGGTGAAGATACCCCAAACAAGCCCCTCAGACAATTACTTTCCATAGTAACAAGTGACATAAAATTTTAGCACACTAAATAAATTTTTCCTTACCAAATTCCACCTAAAAAAGGCGCTTCACTCCCCGGCAACGGCGCCAGAAAAGAGTCTTGATGACCCACAAGTATAGGGGATCTATTGTAGTCCTTTCGATAAGTAAGAATGTCGAACCCAACGAGGAGCAGAAGGAAATGATAAGCGGCTTTCAGCAAGGTATTCTCTGCAAGTACTGAAATAAGTGGTAACATATAGTTTTGTGGTAAGATAAATGGTAACGAGCAACAAGTAACAAAAGTAAATAAAGTCCATCAAGGTGGCCCAATCCTTTTTGTAGCAAAGGACAAGACTGGACAAACTCTTATAATAGGAAAAGCGCTCCCGAGGACACATGGGAATATCGTCAAGCTAGTTTTCATCACGCTCATATGATTCGCGTTCGGTACTTTGATAATTTGATATGTGGGTGGACCGGTGCTTGGGTACTGCCCTTACTTGGACAAGCATCCCACTTATGATTGACCTCTATTGCAAGCATCCGCAACTACAACAAAAGTATTAAGGTAAACCTAACCATAGCATGAAACATATGGATCCAAATCAGCCCCTTATGAAGCAACGCATAACCTAGGGTTTAAGCTTCTGTCACTCTAGCAACCCATCATCTAATTATTACTTCCCAATGCCTTCCTCTAGGCCCAAAGAATGGTGAAGTGTTATGTAGTCGACGTTCACATAACACCACTAGAGGTTAGACAACATACATCTTATCAAAATATCGGACGAATACCAAATTCACATGACTACTAATAGCAAGACTTCTCCCTTGTCCTCAGGAACAAACGTAACTACTCACAAAGCATATTCATGTTCATAATCAGAGGGGTAATAATGTGCATATAGGATCTGAACATATGATCTTCCACCAATTAAACCAACTAGCATCAACTACAAGGAGTAATCAACACTACTAGCAACCTACTAGCACCAATCCCGGACTTGGAGACAAGAATTGGACACAAGAGATGAACTAGGGTTTGGAGATGAGATGGTGCTGGTGAAGATGTTGATGGAGATTGCCCTCTCCCGATGAGAGGAGCGTTGGTGATGATGATGGTGATGATTTCCCCCTCCCGGAGGGAAGTGTCCCCGGCAGAACAGCTTTGCCGGAGCCCTAGATTGGTTCCGCCAAGGTTCCGCCTCGTGGCGGCGGAGTCTCGTCCCGAAAGGTTCTCTTCTATTTTTTCTCATCGAAAGACTTCATATGGGAGAAGATGGGCGTCGGAGAGCCACCGGGGGGCCCACAAGGTAGGGGGCGCGCCCAGGGGGGCGCGCCTCCCACCCTCGTGAGCAGGGTGTGGGCCCCCTGGCCTTCATCTTTGGCGATGATTTTTCTTTATTTATTTTAAGGTATTCTGTGGAGTTTCAGGAATTTTGGAGTTGTGCAGAATAGTCCTTCAATATTTGCTCCTTTTCCAGCCCAGAATTCCAGCTGCCGGCATTCTCCCTCTTCATGTAAACCTTGTAAAATAAGAGAGAATAGCCATAAGTATTGTGACATAACGTGAAATAACAGCCCATAATGCTATAAATATTGACATAAAAGCATGATGCAAAATGGACGTATCAGCGGCGCATGAAGCAGGTGAAGGCGCGGGCCATCCACACGCCCTCGCCGCTGGCACCACTCATGGCGGGTCCTCGGCGCCTCCGGCTGCCCCGGCTGCGCCCCCGACGCAGCGCCACCCGGCGCCCTTCCCGGCGCCGCCTCCGTACCCGGGGCCCCAACTACCGGGGCTACTTCCGCTGCCCTATGGACCGCCCGCCCCTCCCACCGAACGGTGCCGTGGAGGCCGGCACGGTGGGGGCCGTCGCGGCGGTCAGCAGCAGCAGCAGTTCCAGGTGCCCCCTTCGTAGGCCTCCGGCTACAACCCGTGGATCGGTGTTGTTCATGCCTACACCATGGCGGTTCCACGGGCTCCTGCACTAACCCTTCCCATGCCGCGCCCGTCGGTGCATCAGGCGTACTATGCGACTCCGCAGCCATACGGAGGATACCCACTAGCTGAGCAGCGCCTACGGTCTCCCCGCGGCCCCGCCGCCGCCCTCGCCGGCCTTACCTCCGGCGCCTTGGGATCCGGCACTCCTTGCCGCACTACACACCGCGCCTACGCCGAAAAACTATACTGGAGGCGGTGATTGGTACATGGACACTGGGGCTACGGTCACATGTTTGCTCATCCTGGTAATCTTGCCTCCTTCACTCCCGTCACCGCCGACCGCCGCATCATTGTCGGCGACGGTTCCACACTTCCTATTACACATGTCAGGCACACTTATTTTCCTTCTAATTCCATGCCTATTACTATGTCTAACATACTTATGTCACCTCATCTTATTAAGAACCTTGTTTCCGTTCGTTGTTTAACTCGTGAAAATCCTGTTACTATTGAATTTGATGACTTGGTTTTTGTGTCAAAGACGCTCGAACCAGGATGGTACTTCACCGATGTGACAGCCTCGACGAGCTCTAGCCGGTGCTTTTGTCCTCCTCCTACACCACCGCACCGGTTGCTCTCTCCGCCAGTGTCGGTCTCTGGCACGCTCGTTTGGGTCATCCCAACCCCGTCACACTTCGTCATTCTTAGGAGTTTCGGTTTTAGTTGTAATAAGATAGAGGTTCACACCTGTCATGCATGTCGTGTCGGTAAACATGTTCGCCTCCGGTTTAATAACTCCACCACCATAGCTTATTTTCCTTTTTCAGTTGATTCATAGCGATGTGTGGACCTCTCCGGTTCCTAGTAACTTGTGCTAATTATATTATCTGGTTATCCTTGATGATTATTCTCACTATGTGTGGATGTTTCCTTTACGATGAAAGTCGGATGCACTTTCCACTTTGACGGCTTTTTACTCCTATGTCAGCACGCAGTTTTGGCGTGCCATACTTGTTCGACAACCTTGCTTTCCGCACTTTTCTGTCACACCATGGCACAATTTTTCATGTCACATGCCCGTATACTTCACAGCAGAACGATCGAGCCGAACGCATCCTTTGCACTATGAACGACTGCGTTCGCACGCTCCTGTTCCATGCTAATGTGCCACCTCGTTTCTGGCTGGACACACTCGCTACTGCTTCACTTCTCCTTAACCTTCGCCCCTGCCGTCCATGATGGAACTATGCACCTCACCATCTTCTCTTCGGTATGCCCCCATCTTATGATGGCTTGCGTATCTTCGGGTGCCTTTGCTATCCTAGCATTGCCGACTCCGCTCCTCACAAACTCGCACCTCGTTCTGTCGCTTGCATTTTCATCGGCTACCCCTCCAACTCCAAGGGATATTAGTGCTATGATCCCGTCTCCCATCGTGTGTTCACTTCCCGGCACATTTACCTTGATGAGCATGTGTTTCTGTTTCAGCAGGTACCCCCGGCTGTTCCTCCCGCCACCAGTGATGTGCGCTCCTCGACGCCTCTCCCAGGGCGTTCACGCGCCTCTCTTGGCCCGCCCTCTGGCTTTGAGGCGCGCCCCCCGCATGCGGTGCCCCCAACGTTGGCGCCCGCAGCCCCCGCGGCCCCCGCGGCCCCCGCGGCCCCCTCGGCGCCAACGCCCCCTCCCTCCCCCCTCCCCGTCGCCTGTGGGCGGTCCGGTCACACGCGCCCGTATGGGCGTTTTTCGTCTGAGCTCGCGCTACACCTCGGATGACTATGTCCATGTGGCGTCCACCTCTGAGCCGTTGCTGTTGCCATCCTCCGTTCGAGCTGCTCTTCGTGGCCCGCTCTGGATGGCTGCGATGCAAGAGGAGTTTGACGCCCTGTTGCGCAACCGGACGTGTCAGCTTGTTCCTCGTCCCCGGCACGCCAACATGATTACTGAGAAGTGGGTCTTTGAACACAAGCTCCGTCCTGATGGTACCCTTGATCGCTACAAAGTGAGTTGGGTCGTCGGTGGCTTCCGACAACGTGCTGACATCGACTTCACCGACACCTTCGCTCCGGTCGTCAAGCCCGACACGAGACTCACGGTTCTCCACCTTGCGGTCTCCCGTGCTTGGCCGGTGCACCAGATAGACGTCTCCAACACCTTCCTCCATGGTCACCTTGGGGAGCAGGTCTTCTGCCAGTAGCCCACCGGGTTTGTTGACCCAGCACTTCCCGACCATGTGTGCCTGCTTTCGTGGTCCTTGTACGGACTCAAGCAGGCTCCGCGCGCTTGGTACCAGCGCATCGCGACGTTTCTCCACCAGCTTGGTGTTGGGGAACGTAGTAAATTCAAAAAATTTCCTACGCACACGCAAGATCATGGTGATGCATAGCAACGAGAGGGGAGAGTGTCGTCCACATACCCTCGTAGACCGAAACCGGAAGCGTTAGAACAACGCGGTTGATGTAGACGTACGTCTTCACGGCCCGACTGATCAAGCACCGAAAGTACGGCACGTCCGAGTTCTAGCACACGTTCAGCTCGATGACGTCCCTCGAACTCCGATCCAGCCGAGTGTCGAGGGAGAGTTCCGTCAGCACGACACGTGGTGACGATGTTGATGTTCTACCGTCGCAGGGCTTTGCCTAAGCACCGCTACAATATTATCGAGGATGACTATGGTGGAGGGGGGCACCGCACACGGCTAAGAGATCAATGATCTGTTGTTGTGTCTCTAGAGGTGCCCCCCTGCCCCCGTATATAAAGGAGCAAGGGGGAAGGGGCCAGCCGGCCAGGGAGAAGGCGCGCCATGGGGAGTCCTACTCCCACCGGGAGTAGGACTCCCTCCTTTCCTTATTGGACTTGGAGAAGGGGGGGAAGAAGAGGGAGAGAGAGGAAGGAAAGGGGGGATGCCGCCCCCCTCTCCCTGTCCAATTCGGACTAGGGGGGAGGGGCGCGCGGCCCAGCCCTGGACGCCTCTCCTCTTCTCCACTAAGGCCCACAATGGCCCATTAAGCCCCCGGGGGGTTCCGGTAACCCCTCGGTACTCCGGTAAAATCTCGATTTCACCCGGAACACTTCCGATATCCAAATATAGACTTCCAATATATCAATCTTCATGTCTCGACCATTTCGAGACTCCTCGTCATGTCCGTGATCACATCTGGGACTCCGAACAACCTTTGGTACATCAAAACTCATAAACCCATAATATAACTGTCATTGAAACTTTAAGCGTGCAGACCCTACGGGTTCGAGAACTATGTAGACATGATCGAGACATGTTTTTTGTCAATAACAAATAGCGGAACCTGGATGCTCATATTGGCTCCTACATATTCTACGAAGATCTTTATCGGTCAAACCGCATAACAACATACGTTGTTCCCTTTGTCATCGGTATGTTACTTGCCCAAGATTCGATCGTCGGTATCTCAATACCTAGTTCTATCTCGTTACCAGCAAGTCTCTTTACTCTTTATGTAATGCATCATTCTGTAACTAACTCATTAGCTACATTGCTTGCAAGGCTTATAGTGATGTGCATTACCGAGAGGGCCCAGAGATACCTCTCCGACAATCGGAGTGACAAAACCTAATCTCGAAATACGCAAACTCAACATGTACCTTTGGAGACACATGTAGAGCTCCTTTATAATCACCCAGTTACGTTGTGATGTTTGGTAGCACACAGAGTGTTCCTCCAGTAAACGGGAGTTGCATAATCTTATAGTCATAGGAACATGTATAAGTCATGAAGAAAGCAATAGCAACATACTAAACGATCAAGTGCTAAGCTAACGGAATGGGTCAAGTCAATCATAGCATTCTCCTAATGATGTGATCCCGTTAACCAAATGACAACTCATGTCTATGGCTAGGAAACTTAACCATCTTTGATTAAGGAGCTAGTCAAGTAGAGGCATACTAGTGACACTATGTTTGTCTATGTATTCACACATGTATTATGTTTCCGGTTAATACAATCCTAGCATGAATAATAAACATTTATCATGAAATAAGGAAATAAATAACTTTATTATTGCCTCTAGGGCATATTTCCTTTAGTCTCCCACTTGCACTAGAGTCAATAATCTAGTTCACATCGCCGTGTGATATAACACCAATATCCACATCTGTATGTGATTAATACCCATAGTTCACATCGTCATGTGATCAACACCCAAAGGGTTTACTAGAGTCAATAATCTAGTTCACATTGCTATTTGATTAACACCCAAAGAGTACGAAGGTATGATCATGTTTTTCTCAGGAGAGAAGTTTAGTCAACGGGTCTGTCACATTCAGAGCCGTATGTATTTTGCAAATATTCTATGTCTACAATGCTCTGCATGGAGCTACTATAGCTAATTGCTCCCACTTTCAATATGTATCCAGATTGAGACTTAGAGTCAGATCGGTGTAAAAAGCTTGCATCGATGTAACTTTTACGACGAGCTCTTTTTATCACCTCAATAATTGAGAAATATTTCCTTAGTCCTCACTAAGGATATTCTTGACCGTTGTCCAGTGATCTACTCTTAGATCAAAATTGTACTCCCTTGCCAAACTCAGAGCAAGGTATACAATAGGTCTGGTACACAGCATAGCATACTTTATAGAACTTATGACTGAGGCATAGGGAATGACTTTTCATTCTCTTTCTATTTTCTGCAATAGTCGGGTTTTGAGTCTTACTCAACTTCATTCCTTGTAATACAGGCAAGAACCCTTTCTTTGCTTGATCCATTTTGAACTTTTTCAAAACTTTATCAAGGTATGTGCTTTGTGAAAGTCAAATTAAGTGTCTTGATCTATCTCTATAGATCTTGATGCCCAATATGTAAGCAGCTTCACCGAGGTTTTTCATCGAAAAACTTTTATTCAAGTATCCTTTTATGCTATCCAGAAATTCTATATCATTTCCAATTAACAATATGTCGTCTACATATAATATCAAAAATGCTACAGAGCTCCCACTCACTTTCTTGTAAATACAGGTCTTCTCCAAAAGTCTGTATAAAACCATATGCTTTGATCAACTCATCAAAGTGTATATTCCAACTCCGAGATGCTTGCACCAGTCCATAGATGGATTGCTGGAGCTTGCACATTTTTTTAGCACCTTTAGGATTGACAAAACCTTCTGGTTGCATCATATACAACTCTTCTTTAAAAAATCCATTAAGGAATGTAGTTTTGACATCCATTTGCCAGATTTCATAAAATGTGGCAACTTGCTGACATGATTCGGACAGATTTAAGCATCGCTACGAGTGAGAAAATCTCAATGTAGTCAATACCTTGAACTTTGTCGAAAAACTTTTTGCGACAAGTCGAGCTTTGTAGATAGTAACACTACTATCAGTGTCTGTCTTCCTCTTGAAGATCCATTTATTTTCTATGGCTTGCCGATCATCGGGCAAGTCCACCAAAGTCCACACTTTGTTCTCATATATGGATCCCATCTCAGATTTCATGGCCTTCAAGCCATTTCGTGGAATCTGGGCTCATCATCGCTTCCTCATAGTTTGTAGGTTTATCATGGTCTAGTAACATGACTTCCAGAATAGGATTACCATACCACACTGGTGTGGATCGTAGTCTGGAAGACCTACGAGGTTTGGTAGTAACTTGATCTGAAGCTTCACGATCATCATCATTAGCTTCCTCACTAATTGGTGTAGGAATCACAGGAACTGATTTCTGTGATGTATTACTTTCCAATAAGGGAGCAGGTACAGTTATCTCATCAAGTTCTACTTTCCTCCCACTCACTTCTTTCGAGATAAACTCCTTCTCTAGAAAGGATCCATCTTAGCAATGAATAACTTGCCTTCGGATCTGTGATAGAAGGTGTACCCAACAGTTTCCTTTGGGTATTCTATGAAGACGCACTTCTCCGATTTAGGTTCGAGCTTATCAGGTTGAAATTTTTTCACATAAGCATCGCAGCCCCAAACTTTTAGGAAACGACAACTTTGGTTTCTTGCCAAACCACAGTTCATAAGGCGTCGTCTCAACGGATTTTGATGGTGCCCTATTTAAAGTGAATGCAGTTGTCTTTAATGCATAACCCCAAAATGATAGTGGTAAATAAGTAAGATACATCATAAATCGCACCATATCCAATAAAGTGTGGTTACGACGTTCGGACACACCATTACATTGTGGTGTTCCTGGTGGCGTGAGTTGCAAAACTATTTCACGTTGTTTCAATGAAGGCCAAACTCGTAACTCAAATATTCTTCTCTACGATCAGATTATAGAAACTTTATTTTCTTGTTACGATGATTCTCCACTTCACTCTGAAATTCTTTGAACTTTTCAAATGTTTTAGACTTGTGCTTCATTAAGTAGATATACTCAAATCTGCTCAAATCATCTGTGAAGGTCAGAAAATAACGATACCCGCCACGAGCATCTACACTCATTGGACCGCATACATCGGTATGTATTATTTCCAACAAGTCAGTAGCTTGTTCCATTGTTCCGGAGAATGGAGTTTTAGTCATCTTGCCCAAAAGGCACAGTTCGCAAGCATCAAATGATTCATAACCAAGTGATTCCAAAAATCCATCTTTATGGAGTTTCTTCATGCGCTTTACACCGATATGACCCAAACGACAGTGCCACAAATAAGTTGCACTATCATTATCAACTTTGCATCTTTTGGCATCAATATTATGAATATGTGTATCACTACGATCGAAATCCAACAAACTATTTTCATTGGGTGTTTGACCATCAAAGGTTTTATTTATGTAAACAGAACAACAATTTTATTCTCTGACTTTAAATGAATAACCGTATTGCAATAAACATGATCAAATCATATTCATGCTCAACGCAAACGCCAAATAACATTTATTTAGGTTTAACACTAATCCCAAAAGTATAGGGAGTGTGCAATGATGATCATATCAATCTTGGAACCACTTCCAACACACATCATCACTTCACCCTCAACTAGTCTCTGTTTATTCTGTAACTCATGTTTCGAGTTACTAATTTTTAGCAACTGAACAAGTATCAAATACACAGGGGCTACTATAAACACTAGTAAGGTACACTTCAATAACCTGTATATCAAATATACCCTTGTTCACTTTGCCATCTTTCTTATCCACCAAATATTCAGGGTATTTCCGCTTCCAGTGACCATTTCCCTTGCAGTGTAAGCACCCAGTTTCAGGCTTTGGTCTAGCTTTGAGCTTCTTCACAGGAGTGACAACTTGCTTGTCATTCTACTTGAAGTTCCCATTCTTTCCCTTTGCCCTTTTCTTGAAACTAGTGGTCTTGTCAATCATCAACACTTGATGCTCTTTTCTTGATTTCTACCTTCGTCGATATCAACACCACGAAGAGCTCGGGAATCATTTTCGTCATCCCTTGCATACTATAGTTCATCACGAACTTCTAGTAACTTGGTGATGGTGACTAGAGAACTCTGTCAATCACTATCTTATCTGGAAGATTAACTCCCACTTGATTCAAGCGATTGTAGTACCCAGACAATCTGAGCACATGCTCACCAGTTGAGCAATTCTCCTCCATCTTTTAGCTATAGAACTTGTTGGAGACTTCATATCTCTCAACTCGGATATTTGCTTGAAATATTAACTTCAACTCCTGGAACATTTCATACGCTCCATGACGTTCAAAATATCGTTGAAGTCCCGATTCTAAGCCATTAAGCATGGTGCACTAAACTATCAAGTAGTCATCATATTGAGCTTGCCAAACGTTCATAACATCTGCATCTGCTCCTGCAATAGGTCTGTCACCTAGTGGTGCATCAAGGACATAATTCTTCTGTGTAGCAATGAGGATAAACCTAAGATCACGGATCTAATCCGCATCATTGCTACTAATATCTTTCAACGTAGTTTTTCTCTAGGAACATATCAAAAATAAACATAGGGAAGCAACAACGCGAGCTTATTGATCTACAACATAATTTGCAAAATACTATCAGGACTAAGTTCATGATAAATTAAAGTTCAATTAATCATATTACTTAAGAACTCCCAGTTAGATAGACATCTCTCTAATCATGTAAGTGATCACGTGATCCAAATCAACTAAACCATGGCCGATCATCACGTGAGATGGAGTAGTTTTCAATGGTGAACATCACTATGTTGATCATATCTACTATATGATTCACGCTCGACCTTTCAGTCTCAGTGTTCCAAGGCCATATCTGTATATGCTAGGCTCGTCAAGTTTAACCTGAGTATTCCGTGTGTGCAACTGTTTTGCACCCGTTGTATTTGAACGTAGAGCCTATCACACACGATCATCACGTGGTGTCTCAGCACGAAGAACTTTCGCAACGGTGCATACTCAGGGAGAACACTTATACCTTGAAATTTAGTGAGAGATCATCTTATAAAGCTACCGTCGAACTAAGCAAAATAAGATGTATAAAAGATAAACATCATATGCAATCAAAATATGTGACATGATATGGCCATGATCATCTTGCGCCTTTGATCTCCATATCCAAAGTACTGTCATGATCTTTATCGTCACCGGCACGACACCATGATCTCCATCATCTTGATCTATATCAATGTGTCGTCACATGGTCGTCTCGCCAACTATTGCTCTTGCAACTATTGCTATCGCATAGCTCTAAAGTAAAGCATTATTTGGCGCTTGCATCTTATGCAATAAAGAGACAACCATAAGGATTCTGCCAGTTGCCGATAACTTCAACAAAACATGATCATCTCATACAACAAATTATATCTCATCATGTCTTGACCATATCACATCACAACATGCCCTGCAAAAACAAGTTAGACGTCCTCTACTTTGTTGTTGCAAGTTTTACGTGGCTGCTATGGGCTTAGCAAGAACCGTTCTTACCTACGCATCAAAACCACAACGATGGTTCATCAAGTTAATGTCGTTTTAACCTTCTCAAGGACCGGGCGTAGCCACACCCGGTTCAACTAAAGTTGGAGAAACTAACACCCGCCAGCCACCTGTGTGCAAAGCACGTTGGTAGAACCAGTCTCGCGTAAGCGTACGCGTAATGTCGGTCCGGGCCGCTTCATCCAACAATACCGCCGAACCAAAGTATGACATGCTAGTAAGCAGTATGACTTGTATCGCCCACAACTCACTTGTGTTCTACTCGTGCATATAACATCTACGCATAAAACCTGGCTCGGATGCCACTATTGGGGAACGTAGTAATTTCAAAAAAATTCCTACGCGGGCGCAAGATCATGGTGATGCATAACAACGAGAGGGAAGAGTATCATCCACGTACCCTCGTAGACCGGAAGAGGAAGCGTTAGAACAACGCGATTGATGTAGTCGTACGTCTTCACGGCCCGACCGATCAAGCACCGAAAGTACGGCACCTCCGAGTTCTAGCACACGTTCAGCTCGATGATGTCCCTCGAACTCCGATCCAGCCGAGTGTTGAGGGAGAGTTCCGTCAGCACGACGGCATGGTGATGATGTTGATGTTCTACCGTCCCAGGGCTTCGCCTAAGCACCGCTACAATATTATCGAGGATGACTATGGTGGAGGGGGGCACCGCACACGGCTAAGAGATCAATGATCTGTTGTTGTGTCTCTAGAGGTGCCCCCTGCCCCTGTATATAAAGGAGCAAGGGGGGAGGAGGCGGCCGACCAGGGAGGAGGCGCGCCATGGGGAGTCCTACTCCCACCGGGAGTAGGACTCCCTCCTTTCTTTGTTGGACTTGGAGAAGGGGGGAAAGAAGAGGGAGAGAGAGGAAGGAAAGGGGGGACGCCGCCTCCCTCTCCTTGTCCTATTCGAACTAGGGGGGAGGGGCGCGCGGCCCAGCCCTGGCCACCTCTCCTCTTCTCCACTAAGGCCCACTATGGCCCATTAAGCCCCCGGGGGGTTCCGGTAACCCCTCGGTACTCCGGTAAAATCCCGATTTCACCCGGAACACTTCCGATATCCAAATATAGACTTCCAATATCTCAATCTTCATGTCTCAACCATGTCGAGACTCCTCGTCGTGTCCGTGATCACATCCTGGACTCCGAACAACCTTCGGTACATCAAAACTCATAAACTCATAATATAACTATCATCGAAACTTTAAGCGTGCGGACCCTACGGGTTCGAGAACTATGTAGACATGACCGAGACACGTTTCTGGTCAATAACCAATAGCGGAACTTGGATGCTCATATTGGCTCCTACATATTCTATGAAGATCTTTATCGGTCAAACCGCATAACAACATACGTTGTTCCCTTTGTCATCGGTATGTTACTTGCCCGAGATTCGATCGTCGGTATCTCAATACCTAGTTCAATCTCGTTACCGGCAAGTCTCTTTACTCGTTATGTAATGCATCATTCCGTAACTAACTCATTAGCTACATTGCTTGCAAGGCTTATAGTGATGTGCATTACCGAGAGGGCCCAGAGATACCTCTCCGACAATCGGAGTGACAAAACCTAATCTCGAAATACGCCAACTCAACATGTATCTTTGGAGACACCTGTAGAGCTCCTTTATAATCACCCAGTTACGTTGTGACATTTGGTAGCACACAAAGTGTTCCTCCGGTAAACGGGAGTTGCATAATCTCATAGTCATAGGAACATGTATAAGTCATGAAGAAAGCAATAGAAACATACTAAACGATCAAGTGGTAAGCTAACGGAATGGGTCAAGTCAATCACACCATTCTCCTAATGATGTGATCCCGTTAACCAAATGACAACTCATGTCTATGGCTAGGAAACTTAACCATCTTTGATTAACGAGCTAGTCAAGTAGAGGCATACTAGTGACACTATGTTTGTCTATGTATTCACACATGTATTATGTTTCTGGTTAATACAATTCTAGCATGAATAATAAACATTTATCATGAAATAAGGAAATAAATAATAACTTTATTATTGCCTCTAGGGCATATTTCCTTCACTTGGGTTCCGCTCTACCCGCTCGGACGCCTCGCTCTTCGTCTATCATCAGGGCTCTGACGCGGCCTACTTGCTGCTCTATGTCGACGACATCATCCTAATGGCATGTACGGCTAGTCTCCTCAGTCAGCTCACGGCTCGTCTTCGCGCTGAGTTCGCCATCAAAGACTTGGGTCCTTTGCACTATTTCCTCGGTGTCGAGCTGGTGCGCCGTCCATATGGCTTCTTCCTTCATCAGCGGAAGTACGCTCACGAGTTCCTGGAGCGCGCCGACATGCTTAACTGCAAGCCTGCTTCTACGCATGTTGATACGAAGGCCAAGCTTTCTGGCACAGATGGTTCTCCTGCTTCGGATGCTGCTTTGTATCGGTCTATCGTTGGTGCTCTCCAGTACCTCACTCTAACTCGACTGGAGATCCAGTATGCCATGCAGAAGGTGTGTCTTCATATGCATGCTCCTCGAGACATTCACTGGGCTGCCGTCAAGCGGATTCTCCGCTATATCTGTGGCACTGTGGATCTTGGTGTCACGCTTCACATCTCCGCCGACACCGCTCTCATCGCCAACTCCGATGCAGACTAGGCGGGCTGCCCTGACACTCGTCGCTCCACTTCGGGCTATTGTGTCTACCTTGGACCCTCACTTATCTCGTGGTCCTCCAAGCGGAAGCCTACGGTCTCTTTTTCCAGTGCTGAGGCTGAGTATCGTGCGGTGGCCAACACCGTCGCCGACTGTTCGTGGCTTTGCCAGCTGCTTCATGAGCTCTCTTGCCCTGTTGACCGTGCCACGGTGGTCTACTACGACAACGTCTCGGCGGTCTACCTCTCCGCTAACCCGGTGCATCATTGACGGACCAAGCATATTGAGTTGGATATTCATTTTGTTCGGGAACAGGTGGCCCGTGGCCATATTCGTGTTTTACACGTCCCTACTTCCCAACAATTTGCCGATATCATGACCAAGGGCTTGCCTACGGCGTCCTTTGAGGAGTTCCGGTCCAGTCTTTGCATTAGCCGTGGTGCCGCTTCGACTGTGTGGGGGGGGAGGGTGTTGAGTATATGTGTTATGTGCATATTGTGTACTGGGTCCGCCTCCTAGTTCCTTGTATTGTTGAGGTCCGTGGCCCACCTTTGTACATCATATATACGTGCCTATGCACGAAGAGGAATACATCGTGCAATCATACAGAGATGAAGGAGGAGGATGGTTATCCCGTGGTCATGACCGCGATCACGATGGAGTTGGCGGATGAGGAGCAGGCGCTCATGCTGGTGGAGGAGCTGCTGGTGACCGGGTTCAACTCGTTGCAGGTGGAGCAACACTACAACATGGTGCTGACAAAGGAGGAGTAGGTGCCCGCAGATTAGTAGCCGGTGTCCGTATTCAGACTGCTACATGTGGAACCGCAGTACAATATGTCGCTCCTAGAGGGGCATCTACTTCAGAGGAGCAGCTGAGGCGGAGCGTCCGCCTGACGTTGTCGTCGCAGCCATGGTTGGGGTGGACACGGGCATTGTCGATGTGAATTGGCGGTGCTCACATCCATGCTTAGTGTCTGCACCATCCACTACGAGCATTGGCAGCTCCACGTCAACGAGGCAGAGCGCAACCGACTCTTTGATGGGCTGGAGGTGGAGGACAACGACGCACCGGAGCAGTACGACGATGATGCCAAAGACATATGTCGTCTACACCCCCTCGTTTATGCCGACCAACAATGACCACGAGGCCAATCCATCCCGCACAGACCGTCGACCTCACCTCTGAGGGAGGCGAGTAGGGTAGGATTTTTTTGTTATCTACTCCCTCCTTTCCCAAATATTTGTCTTTCCAGAGATCGCAACAAGTGACTACATACGAAGCAAAATGAGTGAATATACACTCTAAAATATGTCTAAATATATCTCTATGTTGTAGTCCATTTGAAATGTCTAGAAAGACAAATATTTAGGAACGGAGGGAGTAAAAATTATTCCGAAATCAATGAAAATTCGGTGTCCGCTTCTATTTGATGATTTCGGTTGGATGTTTGGCGCTTCACCCGTTATCCGCAAACACGTCCAAACATTTCCGCATATATTTGATGTTGTTCCTTTGATGATCCGCCTTCAAGTTGCCCTAGATTTTTCTCTAGTTTATTTATTGCTTTATTTATGTGGAAGATATCCTTGCTCCACTTTTGTACAGGTGCTAAGACTGCTATGTAGGCAAAAAATCTGATGTGGCAATGTAATTAAGAGGAGAGAGATGAGAGTGATGACCCCAAGAAAGAAACAATGCCAAGCGCATGAACCTAGGAAAAACATTTAAATGGAATTAGTCCACCAATGCATGAAGAACTTTAGTTGTAAAATCACTAAATAAAGGATGCTTAGCTACAACAAGTTAAGCCCCTATGCATTGAGGACTTTATAGTTGCTAAACTTTTTAGTGTGCTTAGCACCTCATGTAAGACCTCTTTCAATGCATGAGTGCTTAGGCCCCTCCCGATGCTCCACTTTGTACAGGTGCTAAGCCTTCGACGTAGGCAAAAAATCTGATGTGGCAAGTTATTTAAGAGGAAAGAGATGAGTGTGGTGACCCCAAGAAGAAACAATGCTAAGCGCGTGAACCTGGGAAAAACATTTAAAGGAAGGAAGCCCACCAATACATGAAGAGCTTTAGTTTCTAAATCATTAAATGAAGCAAGCTTAGCAATGATAAGCTAAGCACCTATGCATTGGGGAGTATAGTGCTAAGCTATTTAACGTGCTTAGCACCTCATCTAAGCACCCATGCATTGGCAGCAGCCTTAGATGAGGTGCTAAGTGTATTAAAAAGCTTAGCAACTAGACTCCCTAATGCATTGGTGCTTAGCTTTTGGTTGTCAAGCACCCTTCATTTAATTAGGTATAGACTCAGATTTGTGTTTCCACCTAGGTACACGCGCTTAGCACCGTTTTTTTCTGAGATCACCATACTACTCTCTCTTCTTAAATAACATGTCACATCATATTTTTTTGCTTAATTGGCCAGGTGGTACCTCAGAAGGACACCTTTCGGTATTTGGGGTCAATGCTGCAGGAGGATGGGCGTATTGATGAAGATGTGAACCATCGAACCAAAGCCGGATGGATGAACTGACGTCAAGCTTCTGGCATTCTCTGTGACAAGAGAGTGCCACAAAAGCTAAAAGGCAAGTTCTACAGGACGACGGTTCGACCCGCAATGTTGTATGGCGTTAAGTGTTGGCCGACTAAAAGGCGACATGTTCAACAGTTATGTGTGGCGGAGATGCGTATGTTGAGATAAATGTGTGGCTACACGAGGAAGGATCGAGTCTGGAATAATGATACACGAGATAGAGTTGGGGTAGCACCAATTGAAGAGAAGCTTGTCCAACATCGTCTGAGATGGTTTGGGCATATTCAGCGCAGGCCTCCAGAAGCTCCAGTGCATAGCGGACGGCTAAAGTGTGCGGAGAATGTCAAGAGAGGGCGGGGTAGACCGAATTTGACATGGGAGGCGTCCGTTAAGAGAGACCTGAAGGATTGGAGTATCACCAAAGAGCTAGTTATGGACAGGGGTGCGTGGAAGCTTGCTATCCATGTGATAGAGCCATGAACTGGTTGCGAGATCTTATGGGTTTCATCTCTAGCCTACCCCAACTCGTCTGGGACTAAAGGCTTTGATGTTGTTGCTGTTGTTGTTGTTTTTGTTGTAGTTGGCAACCTTAGCACATGTACAAGGTGAAGCATTGGGAAGGGCCTACGCACCGATGCATTGGAAGATGCCTTACATGATCTGTGAGGAAAAAATAACCCTTAGATATGATGAATGCCATGGCGGTTGGTGGATCAACTATTCCCTCCTATTCACATTACTTGTCGTTGTTTTATTACAACTTTAATGCAAAATCGAGTCAACTTGAAGAGTAGTAAATATACACAACTGCAGAAACAAAATTATATGCATATATACGTCAAAATATGGTCACTCGATATCATTTTCATTCTGGGCCAATTTTCATGGCTTCCCTAAGAACCTTAAGGGTGCATTACTTCATCCAGCAAGTAGGTACTATGAAAAGGATGAACCGGAGGGCCGGATGTTATGTGTTTTGATTATAGACAAACTCTAGAGAGATAAAGCTAAAGAAGGCGACGAAAGGAAAAGGTAAAGATCAGAGAGAGAATTGGAGCGCAGTTGCTTTTTGTGCTCAGCCCCCAAGCAGCAAGGAGATTTGCATCAAGTCGGCGTGATTAGAACACCGGTCTGCCTGACCTGCCTACACTTTTACAGCCTCCATGAGCTGTCTGACAGCCACAAGGATTAACTACTTTTAAGAGATGGGCAACATTGAGAGATGATCATGAGGTGTTGGGCCATGGTATCGGCAGGGGAGCAGGACAGGGAGTGCTGGCTGGATCCACCGTTGCAAGATAATGCCTGCCGACCTCAGCATCAAACGGCAGCAGGGTTAGCACAACTGGATTAGCTTCTTCCCTTTTCCAAAAGGCAGGTTTAGTGCCCCTCATCCAGATGATAGCACTACTGATCTAGATCTTCCTCATGATTGATCTCACAAAAGAGGAGGAACCAAAGCCACCAGCTGTGGATTCTGCTAGAGGACCTGTCATGTCACTTGAAAATTGAAATTAAAAAAAAGATGCCAAAACCATAGACAGTAAGAGGATGAAAGGAGCATCCAGATCTTGCGTTTCGCCAAAGATTTCACTGTAAACTGATTCAAACTTCGGTAATGCTAAAGGTCTGGCATCATATTTTTGAACATGAAAAGTCGAACTGAGCCGGATTTGACATGCTTGCCAACTAAACTTGCCATCCTCCGCAAACACAAATTGCCATAAAAGACGTTCGATTTGCCATGGCAAAAAAAAAAAAAAAAAAAAAAAAAAAAAAACTGATGTCAGATTTGTAGTGCAGTCCTTCAAGCTTTACATGAGAAGGCCCAAGCTGGTGATAAGTAAAACCATTGCAAGCAGCAATAGAGAACAAACCTAACTCGCATCTCCCAAAGAAGAGGAACATATGCAAAGAAAAAGCGGTGCCTAACTGGTGTGAAGAACAAGGCACAAGAAAGAGCAATTCACAACTCAACCCTTTGAAGGCTATGACACATGCACCTCATTGTACTTTTGCGTGCTTGTACTTTGGCTCAGTTATATACAAATCATGGGGTGAAGTTATCAATCAAGCAAAGAACCTCTGGGCCATGACACTAGTCGAAGAGGCAAACGAATGAAGCATAGTGTCACAATGTCTAGCCTGATTTGCATCCCCAGCTGCTGGTGACTGGCGAGGGAACATTGGCTTGTGGATCCCCTCCAAGTTCATCACAATAGATGTTGTAGAGTAATAACCAAACAAACAGATTCAAATGTCGCAGCCCCAGAACGAGATATGTTGCCCTAGTACCATACAATTGTTGTGGTTAGTTGAAGAAAAGGGACCGACCTGCAGATTCTTCCGGTGCATCTATTGCTAATCTCAAACCATTTACATCCTGTGTGGTACAGCTTCTAATGATGAAGGTAGACTGTAGACCAGCCCATCCAAAAGAATGCAATGGCTAGTGCCTAGTGACCTAACAAAACCGACCAAAACTCAAAGGAGAACAAAACTTCCTGTATCTGATGATTGCTCAACCTCTAGCTAATAACACTTCCAAATGCTTTCCTTTACTGTCTTTTCTTGACCCTCCAGAAAGAGAACCATTGTCGGCTCTCCTGTATTGGACTGCTGGCGTTTGTTTACCAGAGGTCAATTGATGAAGCTGCAAGAATGTGAGCATACTTACTGCAAACACAGTAGCATTACCCAGCACGCTACCCATCCTCTCGAATCTTAAAATGTTCTTGGCTAAAGAGAAACTGCAGGATACCGCACGCACCACCATGTTTGAACCATGCCCCCTGCGGTCCTCCTCATCTTCCCCTGATTGGCTGTGCGTCCCATACACATCTTCCGGCGAGACAAATTGGCTCTTGTCACGCGCATCACCCACGAAACCCAAGGCTTCCTCAATGACTCCATGCCCCTTTCCTCTATGTTCAGCCAACCTTGCAGCAAGGAGAATGCGACTTTGCTGCACCCTAGCAATCGCGGCATCTTGATCGGCACGCTGTTGTAACTGAACATCCTGCAAGCCATTTTGACACAAATAAGCAACATATTGTTTTTCAATCAGAGAATATTTGGTGCCAGATGTCTAGCTAGCATAAGTGATCATGGTGAAGTGCCCCGTCAAACAAAATCATGTAGAAGTGCTTAATTTCACAGATGTAGAGAGAAGGTAGCCAATATTGACACTTGAAATTGCTCCTTTATAAAGCAGCATTATGTTCTCAGCTCACTCGGCTAAGACTCAATCATGTATTGTAAAAAATTGTACTCCCTCCGTAAACTAATATAAGAGCGTTTAGAATACTAAAGTAGTGATCTAAACGCTCTTATATTAGTTTACAGAGGGAGTACATCATATACCTTAAAATGAAATGAGGGACACGGCAACAATTTTAACAATTAAGAGTTCCTATTGATACCTTATTATACAAGAGGACGAGCAGGAAGAAGCTACATGGGTAACTACCATTAGCCAGAAGACAGAGCTACATGGCTAACAACCTGTGGCAATTGTGTGTCTTCGTACCATGATTGGGTACAAGGGAACGAGAGGTCCCAATTCAACAGATAAGATTCTCCCGGTGTATGTTACAACTATGGAGGGAAGACGCATGCCAACAGGAGTGAATCTGGCACTCAAATCACATGAGGACAAAATTGACGAAGAATACAAAGGCTTGTGATAACAAAACATAACAGAGACAAACAAACAAAGCTAGCATCCAGCTCACGAATATGTGGCTTAATATCGTTGGTTTCCACATGGACGAACTGTTAAACAAGGAATATCTGTGGACCAAAACACAGAACAGCAATAATGAATGAGAAGGCCGACCTAGATTGCCTGAATAAGATGCGTGCTCATAATGTAAATGACAGGAACAATTGTTCATCTGAATCTGGATTTACGGATCAGCACGGTGGAGTCATCTCAAAAGAGAACGAACAAAGTTAAAAGGAGATGGTTAATTGCGCAAGGGAGGAAGCAAAGGCATGATAACAACCCACTGTATCATTCTCTGGAGATGGTACTCGCACGCGACATCAACGAGCCACGGATTTTTCAACTCGGGGGAAGACGAGGAGGGGGGAGGAGGTGAGGGAACTCACACGAAGGAAGTGGAGGTGCCCCTCGAGGTCCTCGAGCGCGGCGCGAATGGCGTGCAGGCCCCGCGCGTCCGCCATGGCCGCCGCCGCCGCGGCAAGGTCGACGTGCCCTCCCCCCTGCGGCGGCCGCAGCCCCTTGACGACTACGTGGCCGTTGGGGGCGCCCCGGCAGCGGCAGGCCGGAAGGCCGGCGCAGGCGGAGAGGGCGAGGATGGCGTGGCTGAGCTTGTCGTGGAGGTCCCAGATGCGCTCCTGCAACGCCTCCGCCTCCGCTTCCGTCGCCGGCGTCTCCCAGTCCCATCTCATCTCATTCACGCGATTCGCTCGTCGCCGTTGGCGAGAAGGGAGGGGTGGGGGGCTGAAGAAGGCAGGCAGGCACGCGGGCACCCCGGCGCACGACGGGTGGAGCTTTTCTTCTCCTCCCTTGTGTTGACACAAAATACCTTTTTCTTTTTCTTTTTCTTTCTCTCTTTTTTTGTATTCCTATATTTGCTTTGTGTCATGTGGTGGTGATGATGTTGTGATGAGACGGAGGAATCATTCAGGAATTATGCATTTCCAAAATGTAATGCAAGTTTTTACTTGTACTTTCAGATCACTGAGGTAACAGGTGGCAAATCCGTTAGTCAGAAACAAGTCGGTGAATCTTAAAATATACTACTCACTTCGTTCCATGTTAGATGTCGCTCATTTGGTACAAGTAGCGAGAGCTAATATAGAACAGAGAGTGTAGCAAAAAGAGGATCGTTAACAAAATGAATGCACATAACAACTTCCGTATTTTTATTGTTAACTTGATTACGAGAAAGCGAGCTTTATTCATGGAATCTACTCCACTTTATTCTTTACTCTTTATATATTGATTTGTTCAAGAAGAATTGATACCTACTAATAGTTTGCTTTTGTGAGGAAAGTATACTGAATAATTTGGTTATAAGTACACAAAGTGTGGAGAGATTCATTTCCGAATTAATAACTAAATACATGAATTGACTCCAATTATGCACTCTAACAATTTAAAGGCTCTGGAGTATTGATGACAACTTTTGGCCTGCATAAAAACTGTCCACAAGATACATCAAATGAAAAGAATGTTCATTATAAAAATTGCATGCCTCATGAAGGTGATTTTCTCTTTCTTTTGGGATTATCCCAATCCAAGGTCGTATGCAATTTTTACACACAATATGTTTTGCAGAGGACTTCTTTTGGTCTATACAGAAATGGAGCCCAGACTAGGCTATCTAGAAGCGTGCAATGGCCTGCGCAAATATCCGGTCTGGAGGTTTCGGGCTACCTCTAGGTCATCCAAAGGCGTACAATGGCACATGAAAACTAGTCCATGAAGTTCTGGGCTACCTCCGGGCTACCAAAAGCTTGAAACATCATGCTTGAAGGTGACCTGGAGGTTTGAGGCTGACGTGTTTGAATTAGGGTAGATTTGAAGATAAAGCAGAATTTTAAGTCATTTTCTTGTACATAAAGTCTAACCGCCTCATATGTGGATGAGAGGTGGCGACCGACTGATACGACGGCATATGATCAAATAAATCAATCTACTTCCTTTTTTGTCTATTGTTCTTGGTTGTTCTTCATGTTGGGCAGCAGTGAACCTCAAGGCTCTAGTAGCGGTTAGGATGACCTATTGAAGCCATAGCCTCGTGGAGATACCCTGCCGTTGATGCCAAGTGTTATACAAGGGGGAAAGAGATGGCCTCATCTGGGTAGTTCGAGAATGAGTCACTTCTCTCCTATCATTTGATGAAATGCGGCTCAAACTTGGTGGATGTGGGCACTATGGGTGAGTAAGCATCCCATAAAGTTTTGAGTTAAAAAGGAGTTGGCGCAAAGGAGTTGGGTTTTAAGAAAAAACTAGGGTTGAGGTTGTTTCTACAAATTTGTGGTGACCAGCTCCAAGGCTTTGGATATTTGTGGTTCACATTGCAAGGGTTTGCTAATGTGAATTTATGAGGTTTTTAGAGTAGAAACAAATTTAGTTGCTTTGTAAATGGAAGAAAACAAAATGAATTCTTCAAATTATTGTGGGGGCATTTACGGTAAATAATACTTTTGATGGATGAAGAATGGTTTATCAAGGTTTTTGGGCAAGGCTTGGGTATTTTCTGAAACACCAAGGATAGGCAGGAAAAGATGCTCAATATGTATAAAAGCCATGGAAAAAATAAATAAAAATGAAAATGGGGGCATAACACCCATGCCACTTGCGCTCTCTCTCTCTTTCTCTCTCATATCCCTCGAGCACCACCATCATGAGGACAACAACCGCTTCGCCCCCTTCCCCTAGGTAGCAACGACAAACTTGGCCACTTCGAGAATGGCTATGCATTAAAGCTTCCCAAACCCTAGGAAAGTGTGATTATATGTTACCATGTCAATGGTTGGCTAGCATCGACTGTGACATGCTAGAACAAATTTACGAGTTCCTCTATGGATGGGGTAGGTTAGAATTGATGCATTATTGGTCCGAGGTAACCCGATGGTAGTGTACATTAAGATATGCTCAAATTTGAGTGCAGAGTGCTACTTGTGAGTTGCGTTGGGATTTTCCCCGAAGAGGAAGGGTGAAGCAATATAGTAGCTGATAAGTATTTTCCTTAATAAGAACCGAGGTTATCGAACCAATAGGAGAATCACACCAAGCCTAGTGAACAACAACTGCACACACAAGAGCAAATACTTGCACCCAACGCGGGCAAGAGGGTTGTCAATCCCCTTGAACTCGTTACTTACAAGGATTAAATCGGGTAGTGGTAGATATATAAATTGTAAAACAAAATAAAAGATAATAAATTACAGCATGGTATTTTTGGTTTTTGTAATATGATAAAAGTAGACCAGGGGCCATAGTTTTCACTAGATGTTTCTCTCTTAGAACATAGCATACGGTGGGTAGACAAATTACTATTTGGTAATTGATAGAAAATCGCATAGTTATGATGTTATTCATGTCAATGATCATGTATATAGGCATTACGTCTATGACAAGCACACCGAAACGATTCTGCATCTACTACTATTACTCCACCAATCGACCGATATCCAACATGCATCTATGGTATCAACTTCATAACAAACAGAGTAATGCATGAAGCAAGATGACATAATGTAGACAAAATAAACTCAACCAATATGAATGAACCACATCGTTTTACCCTTAAGGGCAACAATAAAAATACGTGCCTCGCTACCCCTTCTCTCACAAGGTGAGGACATCGCAAGATTGAACCAATTACAAAGCACATCTCCCACTGAAGATAAATCAATCTAGTTGGCCAAGCCAAACGGATAGATCAGAGATAAATAAAAAGCTATAATAATCATGCATAATAAAGTTCAGAAAAGACTCAATTACTTTCAGTGAATAATCTTATCATAAAGCCACAATTTATCGGATCCCAACAAACACACTGGAAAACAAGATTACGTCGGATAGAACTCCATGGAGATCATGGAGAACTTTGTATTGAAGATCAAGAGAGGGAAGAAGCCATCTAGGTACTAGCTATGGACCCATAGGTCTATGGTAACTACTCAACACATCATTGGAGCGCAGCAAGGTTGATGTAGAAGCCTTCCATGATTGATTCCCCCTCCGACAGAGTACCGGAAAAGGCTTCCAGATGGGATCACAGAAAAAACAGAAGCTTGTGGCGGTAGAAAAAGTGTTTTTGGTGGCTCTCTGTTGGTTTCAGGATTTATGGGAATTTATGGAGTTGGAATTAGGCCAATCAAAGCTCTGTGGGTCCCACAAGCTCAGGGGGTGCCTCCCTTGGGGCGCGCCTAAAGGAAATATGCCCTAGAGGCAATAATAAAGTTGTTATTTCATATTTCCTTATATCACGATAAATGTTTATTATCATGCTAGAATTGTATTAACCGGAAACTTGATACATATTTGGATACATAGACAAAACACCATGTCCCTAGTAAGCCTCTACTAGACTAGCTCGTTAATTAAAGATGGTTAACTTTCCTAACCATGGACATGTGTTGTCATTTGATGAACAATATCACATCATTAGGAGAATGATGTGATGGGCAAGATCCATCCGTTAGCTTAGCATAATGATCATTAAGTTTCATTGTTGTTGCTTTCTTCATGTCATATACATATTCCTTCGACTATGAGATTACGCAACCCCCGGATACCGGAGGAATACCTTGTGTGCTATCAAACGTCACAACGTAACTGGCTGATTATAAAGATGCTCTACAGGTATCTCCCAAGGTGTTTGTTGGGTTGGCATATATCGAGATTAGGATTTGTCACTCCGAGTATCGGAGAGGTATCTCTGGGCCCTCTTAGTAATACACATCATGATAAGCCTTGCAAGCAATGTGACTAATGAGTTAGTTGTGAGATGATGTATTACGGAATGAGTAAAGAGACTTGCCAGTAACGAGATTGAACTAGGTATGAAGATACCGACGATCGAATCTCGGGCAAGTAACATACCGATGACAAAGGGAATAACGTATGTTGTCATTACGGTACGACCGATAAATATCTTTGTAGAATATGTGGGAACCAATATGAGCATCCAGGTTCCGCTATTGGTTATTGGCTGGAGATGTGTCTCGGTCATGTCTACATAGTTCTCGAACCCGTAGGGTCCGCACGCTTAACGTTCGATGACATTTTGTATTATATGAGTTATGGGATTTGGTGACCAAATGTTGTTTGGAGTCCTGGATGAGATCACGAGCATGACGAGGAGTCTCGAAATGGTTGAGAGGTAAAGATTCATATATAGGACGATGATATTCGGACACCGGAAATGTTCCTGGGGTACCGGGTACGTATTGGGTCAACGGAAAGGGTTCCGGGCACCCCCCCGGCAACTACATGGGCCTAATGGGCCAAGAAGGGGACAGACCAGCCCCTAGGGGGTTGGTGCGCCCCATGTAGGCCGAAATAAGGGGGAAGGAAAGAGGAGAAGGGAAAAAGGAAGGGGAGGGATTCGACCCCACCCTTCCTTCTCCCCTCCCTCCTCCTTCCTCCCCCCTTCAGATGAATATGGAAGGGGGGAGGCCGAATTGGGAGGCGCCCAAGTTGGATTCCTCCTACTTCGGGCGCCCCCTTGGCTGCCTCTTCTCCCCTCCAACCTATATATATGAGGGGGGCACCGCTAGGAGATAGATCATTGATTCCTAGCCGTCTGCGGCGCCCCCTCCACAGTTTACACCTCCGGTCATATTCACGTAGTGCTTAGGCGAAGCCCTGCACGGATCACTTCACCATCACCGTCACCAAGCCGTCATGCCGATGCAATTCTCCCTCGACACATTGCTGGATCAAAAGTTTGAGGGACGTCATCGAGCTGAACGTGTGTACAACTCGGAGGTGCCGTACGTTCGGTGCTTGATCGGTTGGAACGAGAAGAAGTTCGACTACATCAACCACGTTAACAAACGCTTCCGCTTTCGGTCTACGAGGGTACATGGGCACACTCTCCCCCTCTCGTTGCTATGCATCTCCTAGATAGATCTTGCGTGAGCGTAGGAATTTTTTTGAAATTGCATGCTATGTTTCCCAATAGTGGCATCAGAGCTAGGTCTATGCGTAGATGATATGCACGAGTAGAACACAAGGAGTTGTGGGCGGTGATCGTCATTGAAAGTGCGTTATATCGACTAGAGGGGGGGTGAATAGGCGATTTTTTTGAATTCTTCACTGAGGAATTTGCCGGTGAGGAAATTCCTTAGCGAAGAACTACTTGCAGCGGAATAAGTACTCAGAAGTAAGCATAACAGAATACAAGCATGGTCATCATGATGAAATGAAGACTAGCACAGAGTACAGAAAGCGTAATCACAGGATAACACAAGATGAAGACAAACAGACTGAAGAAATTGAACTGAGGAAATTGAGAAAGTCTTCAGTCAAAGTCTTCAAGCACAGATATGAACAAACACTCAACACAGTAATGAGGAAATGAATGGGTTGAGGAAACAGAACCAGTTAGTTGGTGAAGACAATGATTTGGTAGACCAGTTCCAACTGCTGTCTCAGTTGTACGTCTGGTTGGAGCGGCTGAGTATTTAAACTCGAGGACACACAGTCCCGGACACCCAGTCGCTGAGCACGTAGCTCAGGACACCCAGTCCTCACCGTATTCTCCTTGAACTAAGGTCACACAGACCTCGTCCAATCACTCGTGGTAAGTCTTCAGGCGACTTCAAAACCTTCACAGACTTGGTCACTCGGCGATCCACAATTCCTCTTGGATGCTCTAGACCATGACGCCTAACCGTCTGGAAGAAGCACAGTCTTCAAAGGTAACAAGCGTCGGATCCACGCAGGATCAATTTCTTCAGTGATGCTCAATCACTTTGGGTTTGTAGGGGTTTGGTTTTGGGTTTTCCTCACTTGATGATTTTCACTCAAAGTCCTCGGAGGATGGGTTTCTCTCAAATGACAAGTGTCAAGTTCTCTCGGAGAAGCCAACCAGCTAGTGGTTGTAGGGGGCGGCTATTTATAGCCTAGGGAGCAGCCCGACATGATAACACATAAATGCCCTTCAATGATATGACCGTTAGGTGGATAAGATATTTTGGGACAGCTGGCGCACAACACAGCAACGGTCGAAAATTTGACTCTCAAATTCCTCAGGGCTATCATGTTCCTCACTGTGTAGGCAATTCGCACTGGCGAATTCCTAACTCCTCAGTCAGAACAAATTCATCAGCGACCAGAAGAACTTCGTCTCTGTCACTGAAGAAAGTGACTGAACTGTATGAGATTTCCAAAGGCTTCACTCGAAGGGATTGGTAGGTGTAGGATTTTGAGTTGAGCATCACATGGAAATTTTTCCTTAGTATTTCCTCGACCCCCTTTAACAGTACGGTGTTTCCTATGACTCAAGAAAGAGAAAATGAAACTAGGAAAACAAAAGTCTTCACGCTTCATGTTCCACAAATGAATACCAAGTCTTCAAGGTCACACCAATTTCTTCACTTTCAAAGTCTTCAGAAAGTCTTCAGAATATCAAAGTCTTCAGTCGAAGAACTTCATTTTTAGGGGTCGACTTTCTCTGTAAATATCAAACTCCCCATAGACTTATAGACCTGTGTACACTCACAAACGCATTAGTCCCTTAACCTATAAGTCTTCAATACACCAAAATCACTAAGGGGCACTAGATGCACTTACAATCTCCCCCTTTTTGGTGATTGATGACAATATAGGTTAAGTTTTCAGCGGGGATAAATGTATGAAGTGTAAATACTGATATTGAGGAATTTGATAGCAAGATATAGAAGAACTCCCCCTGAAGATGTGCATAGTGAGGAATTTGCGTTTGAGGCAATGCACATTTGAAGAGTTGAATCATGGAGATCTCCCCCTATGTCTTGTAATTCATACATGCATTTGATATATAATATGAAGAATTTGAAATGCATGATGAAATATGGTGCCTGATGAGATTCAGCATGCGTGCAATGTCATTAACGAGGAATAAGCATGCAAAGCATAATGCAACAAAAGTATCAGCGCCCCATCGGGTTTAAGATTACAACTCGATCCAAATAAAAGTTTCAGAAGAACGAGAGTTGTAACTTAAAAATGCCCTTAATATAGACCCGCTTGAAGACTAACTCAGATTTCTCCCCCTTTTGTCATCAAATGACCAAAAGGATTGAAACTGAGGACTAACGCCCCTGAAGAATTTCAAGTCGATGGCGGAGCGCTAGCGTTGTCGGGGTTGTTTGTTGTAGCAGGGCCTGCCGCAGTGTCGTCCAAATCTTCATGCTCATCAGTGTCACGCGATGAAGAATAAGAGCTGGCCACCAGTGGAGGAACTTTGACCCTCTTGAGTTTCTTCGGAGGAGGTGCAGACCAGTCAAATTCTTCCTTGAGACCCATAGTCTTCAGTTCTTCAGCGCTATAGACATGAGTGAGGACAGCCCAGGTGCGGTTGAAGGTTTCATGAAGGTAGTATTGGTTCTTCTTCACTGCATTGTATGTTGAGGTCATATTGTGAAGAAGTGCACCAAACTAACGCTTTACCCGTTTGTGATTGTGATCAACCTTCTGATGAAGACTGAGGAGTAACTCACGGTCAGTCATCACCCTGGGTGCTGTGGCTTGAGGATTTTGCATGGCTGAGGTATTTGCGGCAGAGTCATGTGTGGCAGAGTCGTCATTGGTAGAGTAAGATGCAGCCTTGTGAAATTGACCATCCAATGGACGAATGCCTTCATCGATCACAGCAGCTGCCTTGCCTTTATCATCTGCTGATGAAACTGTCCGTTTGAGGACTTCAATGGGAGGCAAGTAGCTACCGTGGTTCAGAGTGTCAGCTTTGTAATTCAGTGAAGATCTTGCCCTGATGAATCTCATAATCCAAGGCGCATAGGGCTTCAGCTCGAATGGTGACATAGCAATATTGCCCAGAGTCCTCATGAAGAAATCATGGAAGTTGACGGGAACGCCATGAATGATGTTGAAAAGCATATTCTTCATGATGCCAACGACTTCTTCATCATTTGAGTCGTGGCCTTTGATAGGACTCATTGTCTTCGCTAGAATGCGATAGACAGTCCGAGGCACATAGAGTAATTCCTTAACGAGGAATTTAGTTCGTGGGGCCTGCCCAGGCTTCAAAGGCTTCATGATCACTTGCATATAGTGATTTGTCAGTTCAGGGTCACTGTAGGTGCAACGTGCACTGTCATGGGGAGGATTGAGAGGAAGGACACGAAGCAATTCAGTTGTCGGTGCCTTGTAGTGAGTGTTTTCAGTCATCCAGTCCAACACCCATGAGTTGACATCTTCAGCGTCTCCAGTGATATGCAGTGTCGCGTAGAACTGAAGAATGAGTTCTTCATTCCAATTGCAAATGTCCATGCAGAAATTTAGTAATCCTGCATCGTGAAGAACACTAAGGACTGGCTCGAAGTATGGCAGAGATTCCATGTCCACGTGAGGAATATGTGCATGATCGAAGATTTTGTCTTTGTCAAACAGCACAGAGGAATAGAAGTTGGCCTGACTAGCAGTCCAAAGATGCCTCTTCCTTATGCGAGCAGAGTCATAGGGGTTGTAGTTAGTGAAGAATACATGCTCGGCAAAGAAGTCTTCAGCCTTGAACTTCTGTTTGCTTGAGAACGGATTCTTTGGCTTTGGCAGAGGGGTGTCAGTGAGTTGCATCACCACCTCAGGAATCCCGAGCTCAGGTTCTTCAGGCTGAGGAATTTCTGGTTCCTCTTCTTGTGTAACCTGAGGATTAGCAGCAGCAGGTTCTTCAGCACTAGCGGCTGGAATGTCTTCATGCACAGAGGGAGTGGGTTGAGTTTCTTCAGAGCCCATTTGAACTGTTGGTGCAGGGGACTGAGGAATCTGTTGGATAGGGGTGAAGAGAGGAGTATTGGGATGCTGACTTTCTCAAAAGTCACCATTCATCACAGGTGTGGTGCATCCTATATCCACATCTTCATCTTCAATTTCCTCAACACCAGCCTCTTCAGCTGTGAACTGAGGCATAGGTGAGGAAATGACTGGCATTGAAGGGATTTCGTCCACTTCAATTTCTTCATCCATCTGCTCTGACGAAGCAGCAGAATGATTTCCTTCATCAGATCCGCTTGGGATCTCATAGTCTTCTCCAAGAGGAACAAGGTCCTTTGATAACATGGAGGAAATTGGAACAGCATCAATAGGATTTTCAAATGAGCTGGTCATTGGCTTCATTTTCTTCGCAGCCGAAGAATTTGACGCGGCTGATGCCTTCCGTTTCTTCACTGCAGCTCGCTCTGCAACCTTGGTCTTCTTCACATCAGAGGCAGATGGAAGAATTGGAGTTGGTGTAGGCGCGGGAGGAGCTGAGGAATCTGGTTGATTTTCTTCAGGCGCAACTGATGCAGTTGCTCCGATCTCTTCAGTTTCTTCAGGCGCACCACTAGTGGATGCCCTGGCAATTTTTTCAGCGGCTGGAATTTCTTCACCAGCCCTGGAACTAGCATTTTCTTCAGCAGGCTAAAAGCCATCAGCGGTGCTGGCATGTTCTTCAGCAGGCTGAGCAGAGTCTACAGCCTGAGGGTTTTCTTGTTGCGTTGGGGCTGCAACATTTGTGAATTTCTTCGTCAGGTTGACGAATCTCACTTTAGCTCCTTGCCAATCAGCATAGTAGGCATCAAAGTCTTTGCTGAGGGCTTGAATTTCAGGCTGAGCCTGGAGAAGTTCCTCAGGTGTCATTCTGACAACGTTGTTCTTCAGGAGCTTCTCCTTTTTTTATTGAGCTTTCTTGATCTCTCTTGCTTTTTCAAACTTCCATTTCTCTTCAGTGATGAAATGGGTCAGCATGTGACTTTGACCAGAGGTCAGATGAAAATCAGGCATAGGGGTGTTAGGATCCTTGTGCCAGAGGTCAATGTAGTCGAGGATCTTCCTCGGATCCAAACGCAGTGGCACATATGTGCCTTTGGCTCTAGCGGCCTTCACTTATCTGTCTCTGATGATTTCTGCAAGTTCATCATCAGAGGCTTCATCATCAGAAGGCACATGAAACACGACTTGTTTCTTCTTTGGACTTGGCCGAGGACCGCGTCCAGCTGTTGCTTTAGTCTTCAACGGTGTGGGGCTTGATGAGGAAATTGGTGCAGCCGAGGAACTTGCTGAAACACCAGAGGCAATCGAGAAACCAGCAGTCCTTTGACATGTAGCCAGATGCACAGGAGATGAGGACTTTGAAGGAGCTGCTGAGGACTTTGGTGGAGCAGTAGCAGTGTGAGGAATTTGCTGTGAGGGCATTGCTGAGGAACTTGGCCGTGAGGGCGCTGTTGTGAAAGTGTATTATATCGACTAGAGGGGGGGTGAATAGGCGATTTTTATGAATTCTTCACTGAGGAATTTGCCGGTGAGGAAATTCCTTAGCGAAGAACTACTAGCAGCGGAATAAGTACTCAGAAGTAAGTATAACAGAATACAAACATGGTCATCATGATGAAATGAAGACTAGCACAGAGCACAGAAAGCATAATCACAGGATAACACAAGATGAAGACAAACAGACTGAAGAAATTGAACTGAGGAAATTGAGAAAGTCTTCAGTCAAAGTCTTCAAGCACATATATGAACAAACACTCAACACAGTAATGAGGAAATGAAAGGGTTGAGGAAATAGAACCAGTTAGGTTGGTGAAGACAATGATTTGGTAGACCAGTTCCAACTGCTGTCTCAGTTGTACGTCTGGTTGGAGCGGCTGAGTATTTAAACTCGAGGACACACAGTCCCGGACACCCAGTCGCCGAGCACGCAGCTTAGGACACCCAGTCCTCACCGTATTCTCCTTGAACTAAGGTCACACAGACCTCGTCCAATCACTCGTGGTAAGTCTTCAGGCGACTTCCAAACCTTCACAGACTTGGTCACTCGGTGATCCACAATTCCTCTTGGATGCTCTAGACCATGACGCCTAACCGTCTGGAAGAAGCACAGTCTTCAAAGGTAACAAGCGTCGGATCCACGTAGGATCAATTTCTTCAGTGATGCTCAATCACTTTGGGTTTGTAGGGGTTTGGTTTTGGGTTTTCCTCACTTGATGATTTTCGCTCAAAGTCCTCGGAGGATGGGTTGCTCTCAAATGACAAGTGTCAAGTTCTCTCGGAGCAGCCAACCAGTTAGTGGTTGTAGGGGGCGGCTATTTATAGCCTAGGGAGCAGCCCGACATGATAAGACATAAATGCCCTTCAATGATATGACCGTTAGGTGGATAAGATATTTTGGGACAGCTGGCGCGCAGCACAGCAACGGTCGGAAATTTGACTCTCAAATTCCTCAGGGCAATCATGTTCCTCACTGTGTAGGCAATTCGCACTGGCGAATTCCTAACTCCTCAGAACAAATTCATCAGCGACCAGAAGAACTTCGTCTCTGTCACTGAAGAAAGTGACTGAACTGTATGAGATTTCCAAAGGCTTCACTCGAAGGGATTGGTAGGTGTAGGATTTTGAGTTGTGCATCACATGGAAATTTTTCCTTAGTATTTCCTCGACCCCCCTTTAACAGTACGGTGTTTCCTATGACTCAAGAAAGAGAAAATGAAACTACGAAAACAAAATTCTTCACGCTCATGTTCCACAAATGAATACCAAGTCTTCAAGGTCACACCAATTTCTTCACTTTCAAAGTATTCAGAAAGTCTTCAGAATATCAAAGTCTTTAGTCGAAGAACTTCATTTTTAGGGGCCGACTTTCTCTGTAAATATCAAACTCCTCATAGACTTATAGACCTGTGTACACTCACAAACGCATTAGTCCCTTAACCTATAAGTCTTCAATACACCAAAATCACTAAGGGGCACTAGATGCACTTACAGTCTCCCCCTTTTTGGTGATTGATGACAATATAGGTTAAGTTTTCAACGGGGATAAATGTATGAAGTGTAAATACTGATATTGAGGAATTTGAAGATGTGCATAGTGAGGAATTTGCGTTTGAGGCAATGCACATTTGAAGAGTTGAATCATGGAGATCTCCCCCTATGTCTTGTAATTCATACATGCATTTGATATATAATATGAAGAATTTGAAATGCATGATGAAATATGGTGCCTGATGAGATTCAGCATGCGTGCAATGTCATTAACGAGGAATAAGCATGCAAAGCATAATGCAACAAAAGTATCAGCGCCCCATCGGGTTTAAGATTACAACTCGATCCAAATAAAAGTTTCAGAAGAACGAGAGTTGTAACTTAAAAATGCCCTTAATATAGACCCGCTTGAAGACTAACTCAGATTTCTCCCCCTTTTGTCATCAAATGACCAAAAGGATTGAAACTGAGGACTAACGCCCCTGAAGAATTTCAAGTCGATGGCGGAGCGCTAGCGTTGTCGGGGTTGTTTGTTGTAGCAGGGCCTGCCGCAGTGTCGTCCAAATCTTCATGCTCATCAGTGTCACGCGATGAAGAATAAGAGCTGGCCACCAGTGGAGGAACTTTGACCCTCTTGAGTTTCTTCGGAGGAGGTGCAGACCAGTCAAATTCTTCCTTGAGACCCATAGTCTTCAGTTCTTCAGCGCTATAGACATGAGTGAGGACAGCCCAGGTGCGGTTGAAGGTTTCATGAAGGTAGTATTGGTTCTTCTTCACTGCATTGTATGTTGAGGTCATATTGTGAAGAAGTGCACCAAACTGACGCTTTACCCATTTGTGATTGCGATCAACCTTCTGATGAAGACTGAGGAGTAACTCACGGTCAGTCATCACACTGGGTGCTGTGGCTTGAGGATTTTGCTTGGCTGAGGTATTTGCGGCAGAGTCATGTGTGGCAGAGTCGTCATTGGTAGAGTAAGATGCAGCCTTGCGAAATTGACCATCCAATGGACGAATGCCTTCATCGATCACAGCAGCTGCCTTGCCTTTATCATCAGCTGATGAAACTGTCCGTTTGAGGACTTCAATGGGAGGCAAGTAGCTACCGTGGTTCAGAGTGTCAGCTTTGTAATTCAGTGAAGATCTTGCCCTGATGAATCTCATAATCCAAGGCGCATAGGGCTTCAGCTCGAATGGTGACATAGCAATATTGCCCAGAGTCCTCATGAAGAAATCATGGAAGTTGACGGGAACGCCATGAATGATGTTGAAAAGCATATTCTTCATGATGCCAACAACTTGTTCATCATTTGAGTCGTGGCCTTTGATAGGACTCATTGTCTTCGTCAGAATGCGATAGACAGTCCGAGGCACATAGAGTAATTCCTTGATGAGGAATTTGGTTCGTGGGGCCTGCCCAGGCTTCAAAGTCTTCATGAGCACTTGCATATAGTGATTTGTCAGTTCAGGGTCACTGTAGGTGCAACGTGCACTGTCATGGGGAGGATTGAGAGGAAGGACACGAAGCAATTCAGTTGCCGGTGCCTTGTAGTGAGTGTTTTCAGTCATCCAGTCCAACACCCATGATTTGACATCTTCAGCGTCTCCAGTGATATGCAGTGTTGCATAGAACTGAAAAATGAGTTCTTCATTCCAATCGCAAATGTCCGTGCAGAAATTTAGTAATCCTGCATCGTGAAGAACACTGAGGACTGGCTCGAAGCATGGCAGAGATTCCATGTCCACGTGAGGAATATGTGCATGATCGAAGATTTTGTCTTTGTCAAACAGCACTGAGGAATAGAAGTTGGCTTGACTAGCAGTCCAGAAACGCCTCTTCCTTATGCGAGCAGAGTCATAGGGGTTGTAGTTAGTGAAGAATACATGCTCGGCAAAGAAGTCTTCAGCCTTGAACTTCTGTTTGCTTGAGAACGGATTCTTTGGCTTTGGCAGAGGGGTGTCAGTGAGTTGCATCACCACCTCAGGAATCGCGAGCTCAGGTTCTTCAGGCTGAGGAATTTCTGGTTCCTCTTCTTGTGCAACCTGAGGATCAGCAGCATCAGGTTCTTCAGCACTAGCGGCTGGAATGTCTTCATGCACAGAGGGAGTGGTTTGAGTTTCTTTAGAGCCCATTTGAACTGTTGGTGCAGGGGACTGAGGAATCTGTTGGATAGGGGTGAAGAGAGGAGTATTGGGATGCTGACTTTCTCAAAAGTCACCATTCATCACAGGTGTGGTGCATCCAATATCCACATCTTCATCTTCAATTTCCTCAACACCAGCCTCTTCAGCTGTGAACTGAGGCATAGGTGAGGAAATGACTGGCATTGAAGGGATTTCGTCCACTTCAATTTCTTCATCCATCTGCTCTGACGAAGCAGCAGAATGATTTCCTTCATCAGATCCGCTTGGGATCTCATAGTCTTCTCCAAAAGGAACAAGGTCCTTTGATGGCATGGAGGAAATTGGAACAACATCAATAGGATTTTCAAATGAGCTGGTCATTGGCTTCATTTTCTTCGCAGCCGAAGAATTTGACGCAGCTGATGCCTTCCGTTTCTTCACTGCAGCTCGCTCTGCAGCCTTGGTCTTCTTCACATCAGAGGCATATGGAAGAATTGGAGTTGGTGTAGGCGCGGGAGGAGCTGAGGAATCTGGTTGATTTTCTTCAGGCGCAACTGATGCAGTTGCTCCGATCTCTTCAGTTTCTTCAGGCGCACCACTAGTGGATGCCCTGGCAATTTCTTTAGCGGCTGGAATTTCTTCACCAGCACTGGAACTAGCATTTTCTTCAGCAGGCTGAAAGTCATCAGGGGTGCTGGCATGTTCTTCAGCAGGCTGAGCAGAGTCTACAGCCTGAGGGTTTTCTTGTTGCGTTGGGGCTGCAACATTTGTGAATTTCTTCGTCAGGTTGACGAATCTCACTTTAGCTCCTTGCCAATTAGCATAGTAGGCATCAAAGTCTTTGCTGAGGGCTTGAATTTCAGACTGAGCCTAGACAAGTTCCTCAGGTGTCATTCTGACAACGTTATTCTTCAAGAGCTTCTCCTTTCTGTATTGAGCTTTCTTGATCTCTCTTGCCTTTTCAAACTTCCATTTCTCTTCAGTGATGAAATGGGTCAGCATGTGACTTTGACCAGAGGTCAGATGAAAATCAGGCATAGGGGTGTTAGGATCCTTGTGCCAGAGGTCAATGTAGTCGAGGATCTTCCTCGGATCCAAAAGCAGTGGCACATATGTGCCTTTGGCTCTAGCGGCCTTCACTTGTCTGTCTCTGATGATTTCTGCAAGTTCATCATCAGAGGCTTCATCATCAGAAGGCACATGAAACACGACCTATTTCTTCTTTGGACTTGGCCGAGGACCGCGTCCAGCTGTTGATTTAGTCTTCAACAGAGTGGGGCCTGATGAGGAAATAGGTGCAGCTGAGGAACTCGCTGAAACACCAGAGGCAATCGAGAAACCAGCAGTCCTTTGACATGTTGCCAGATGCACAGGAGCTGAGGACTTTGAAGGAGCTGCTGAGGACTTTGGTGGAGCAGTAGCGGTGTGAGGAATTTGCCGTGAGGGCATTGCTGAGGAACTTGGCCGTGAGGGCGCTGTTGGTGAAGCACTTGGCTTACGAGCAGGCTTCTTTGGCATGGATTTCCTCGGTTTGACCGAGGCCTCAGTAGCAGTAGCAGTGGCAGAATCCTCATTGAATTTCTTCACTGCCTCCTTGGCTTGTCTTGCCAATTTAGCTTGGCGCTTAGCCCATTCTTCAGGAAAGTCCTCACCACGTTTGAGGCTTGTGGGGTCAGCTACTTGGCCAGGTGCCAATGGAGCTCTTGGGCATGGAGGGTTGAGGGCGAATTTCCTCATGTACTTTGGAGTCACATATATGTATTCCCTCCATTCCCTTGCCCATCTCCTTTCAATCCTCTGTATGCGCACCTTGTGCTGATTTTTGTTTTCTTTGCCAAATTTTGCTTCATCAGGTGTGCAATAGTCAGCATAAATTTCCTCAGGGATTTCAAACGCAGTCATAACCTCAGGTTTCTTTCCTCCTTTCTGCGGCTTCTTACTGTCTGCCATATTCTTCAGTTGAGGAATTTGAACAATCGAATTCTCTGAAGAAGTATGCAGTTTTTCTTCGAGGAACACTACAAATGAGTTAAGTGGATGAGAACCTAGTGATTCAGCAGCAGACATGAGTACCTGTGAACAGAGTATAGGTGCGAGGAATTTGGAGAGGTCATATGCGTTCTCAGAAGGTTTTTTGAAAAGAACAAGTTTTGAGAAATTTGACCAGATGAACCTTGAGGAATTTCACTAAGCGTTCTTGTCTTAGGTTCCAGAGTTGTACAGATCAAAGATCCACACAATTAGGGAATCTTGAAGAAAATGATTGCTTAGAGAAACAGTTCAAGATCATATGATGTGTGAGGTGTTCATATGTGTGAAGATTTGAAGAATAAACACCTTTGAAGATTTTCAGGAAAGTTCGAGAATCAAAGTGAGTAATAAAAGTAACTTTTAATTACCCGAAATGAAGAACATGACGAACTGAGAAGAACAGATGTGAAGTTCGTCAGGTTAGATCTCCCACGCCCTAACTTGGCAGAGGAAGACAGCTACGGCGGCGGCGGAGTGAAGATTTCCGCGGTCGGCGTGAGTACGACGATGACTAGGTCGAGGCAGCGAAGCTCTTCCTCACCGGCGATGATGGAGTAGCGGCGGCGCTAGGGTTTGAGGAGCTCGAGCGAGAGAGTAGCGATCGAGCGGAGTAAATGAAGTGAGGAAGGGGAGAGGGGTATTTATAAACACGGTAAAAACTGTTTGCCCGAAGATTTTGGGACGAACGTGCCCCTGCCCTTTCTCCTTCTCGCGACATGTGTCACCCACATACTGTGTAGTTGAGATCGTGTACGATCGTGGGTGAATAGAATAATGCATTCTAGGATGCGGAACGGTTTGAGCGGCAAAACCGAAAATCTGGATAAGATTTGTTTTAAAGTTTCGTTCGCAATTTCTTCAGCTGACAAGGACACAGTGAAGATTTTGAACGAGTTTCAAATAGAACGCACATGAAGAATTTGTGAATAGATTGGGTTGAGTATAGCATAGAGGGGGAAAGGGTCCGATCACATTCACGTAGTTAGAAAAAGCAACTTGAAGAAATAGCTATAAGTGAATGCTGTAGAGGACATAAACTCATATATATATATATATACATATATATATATATATACATATATATATATATATATACATATATATATATATATATATATATACATATATATATATATATAGCCAATGAAGAAAAACAACGGAAATAGTGAAGATTTTGTAAAGTTGAAGAATTTGAAAAATTGAAGAATTTCAAAACTAAGGAAAAACTCAAATTGAAGATTTTCAACTTTTTGTGGTGGCGTGACCCACCGTATAAGAATGATGATTTCAGACACCGCGTACAATTGTCGTAGGGTTCTGAGAATCAAATTCTTCATTAATTTCTTCACACTTAGAGTGTTATTCTTCATTGATTGAAGAAAAACGTTTCTTCATGTGTTGCACATCTAAGTCATCAATTTTGCATAAGTGTCAGGGTGTGTGTCCTTTTCAAAGAACATTCGAAGATTCTAAGATATTTAGCTCACACCGCAACTTGCTAAATCTCTTATCATCCAAGGGCTTAGTGAAGACATCAGCTAGCTGTTCTTCAGTCTTCACGTGCTCGATGGAGATGTCGCCCTTCAACACATGATCACGAAGAAAATGATGACGAATCTGAATGTGCTTTGTCTTCGAGTGCTGAACTGAGTTGTGAGCAATCTTGATGGCACTCTCATTGTCGCAGAGGAGAGGCACATTCTTCACGTTGATGCCATAGTCCTTGAGTGTTTGCTTCATCCAAAGCAGTTGAGCACAGCAAGAGCCAGCAACAATGTATTCAGCTTCCGCAGTAGACAGTGATACACAGTTCTGTTTCTTCGAGGACCAACAGACCAAAGATCGTCCGAGGAAATGATAAGTGCCAGATGTTGACTTGCGGTCCACACGATCACCAGCATAGTCAGAGTCAGAATATCCAATGAGATCAAAAGCAGAGCCCTTGGGGTACCATAATCCTAGTGTTGGTGTGTGAGCTAGATATCGAAGAATATGCTTCACAGCCTTATGGTGTGATTCCTTCGGTGCAGCTTGAAATCGGGCACACATGCAAACACTAAGCATTATATCTGGCCTAGATGCACATAAGTACAATAAAGAACCAATCATGGAGCGGTATACCTTGTGATCGAAGTCAATACCATTTTCATCAGTGCATAGATGGCCATTTGTGGGCATAGGAATTTTGACGCCTTTGCAATCTTGCATGCCGAATTTTCTCAGTACATCTTTGAGGTATTTCTCCTGAGATATGAATATGCCATTTCGCTGCTGACGAATTTGAAGACCTAAGAAGAATTTCAACTCTCCCATCATAGACATTTGATATTCTTCACTCATCATATAGGCAAATTCATCACTATAACGTTGGTCAGTACAGCCAAAGATAATATCATCAACATATATTTGGCACATAAACAGTTCACCATCATAAGATTTAGTAAAGAGAGTAGGGTCGAGTGAACCGGGTGTGAAGCCATTCTTCACGAAGAATTCCTTCAATGTATCATACCACACCCGAGGGGCTTGCTTGAGGCCATAGAGGGCCTTATTAAGTCTGAAGACTTTGTCAGGATTCTTTGGATCTTCAAAACCTGGGGGTTGAGCAACATATACTTCTTCCTCAAGCTTACCATTGAGGAATGCACTTTTCACATCCATTTGATATAAGATGATATCATGATGGTTAGTATAAGCAAGTAATATGCGAATAGCCTCAAGTCTAGCAACAGGTGCAAAAGTTTCATCGAAATCAATTCCTTCAACCTGTGTGTAGCCTTGAGCTACCAATCGTGCCTTATTCCTCACCACAAGGCCATTTTCATCTTGCTTGTTGCGGTAGATCCACTTTGTGCCAATGATATTATGCTTGCGAGGATCTGGACATTTGACCAGTTCCCAGACATTGTTGAGCTTGAACTGATGTAATTCTTCTTGCATAGCCTGAATCCACTCCGGCTCCAAAAATGCTTCATCTACCTTAGTGGGCTCTGTGATAGAGACAAAAGCATAGTGCCCACAAAGTTAGATAAATGTGAAGCTTTTGAGCATGTGAGAGGACCTAGTGCTCTAATGTCATCGATGATCTTCTCCACTTGCACTTCTTTTGCAACGCGAGGATGAGCTGGTTGTCGCTGAGGAGTTTGATCAGCATTTTCTTCAGCACCATTTTCCTCAGCATTTTCTTCAGGTGCATCAGCTCGATGTTCTTCATGAACTGGAATGAATTCTTCAGCAGATTCTTCAGTAGGAATGACATCCTCAGTTGCCTTGAACTTGATAGAATCCTCAGGTGCTGGTTCATCTAACACAGAAGGTAGGTGCTCTCTTTGCGAGCCATTAGTTTCATCGAACCGCACATCTACAGTGTCAACAATCTTGTGAAGAACAATGTTGAAGACTCTGTAGGTGTGCGAGTCCTTTCCGTAACCAAGCATAAAACCTTCATGTGTTTTCGGTGCAAATTTAGAATTGTGGTGAGGATCTCTAATCCAACATTTAGCACCGAAGACTTTGAAATAACTCACATTGGGTTTCTTGTCAGTGAGGAGTTCATAGGTCGTCTTCTTGAAGAATTTGTGAAGATATACTCTGTTGATGATGTGGCACGCAGTATCAATTGCATCAATCCAAAAACGATGAGGCGTTTTGTATTCATCAAGCATAGTGCGAGCCATCTCAACAAGAGTTCTCTTCTTGCGCTCCACGACGCCATTTTGCTGAGGAGTATAGGGAGCAGATAACTCATGAGTAATACCAAGTTCATCAAGATAGTCATCAAGACCGGAATTCTTGAACTCAGTTCCATTATCACTTCTGATGTGCTTGATCTTCACACCAAAGTTGGTTGAAGCCCTCGAGGAAAAACGTTTGAAGACTTCCTGCACTTCATGTTTGTAAGTAACAATGTGTACCCATGTATATCGAGAGTAATCATCAACAATGACAAAACCATATAGAGATGCATCATTAGTGACTGCTGAGTAATGCTTAGGTCCGAAGAGGTCCATGTGAAGCAATTCGAATGGACGAGTAGTGGTCATGATAGTCTTCGCTGGATGCTTGGCCTTGGTCATTTTTCCAGCTTCACATGCTCCGCATAAGTGATCCTTGAGGAATTTGACATTCTCAATGCCAATGACATGCTTCTTCTTCGCAAGCATGTGCAAACTCCTCATGCCTGCGTGACCAAGTCGTCGATGCCATAGCCAGCCTTCTGAAGCTTTTGCAAGTAGACACACGGCTGGTTGTGGTCCTGTAGAGAAATCAACAATATATAGGTCTCCTCTCCTAAAGCCTTCGAAGACTTTGGAATTGTCAGCTTCCATAATCACAACACAGCGATACTTGCCAAAGACAACAACCATATCAAGATCACAAAGCATTGAGACTGACAGGAGGTTGTATCCTAAGGACTCAACAAGCATGACTTTGTCCATGTGTTTATCCTTAGAGATTGCAACCTTACCAAGACCCAATACCTGACTTTTGCCTTTGTCAGCAAAGATGATATGCTTCAGATGTGACGGTGATAAGGGAGCATCCATCAATAGATTCTTGTCACCTGTCATGTGATTCATACATCCACTATCGAGGACCCACTCAGTAGCTTTGGGTTGATCATCCTGCAGATGAATTAGTGAAACTTACAATCTCATATGCTTCATCAGTGAAGAATATGATATCAAGTTCATCAGATGAATTTCATCAAGCAGTAAACAGATATAGCAGTATGAGGACGTGTGAAATGAAGGTTCATTTCATCATGATTCGCCTGCGTCCTTTCAGGCAATTTTGTCAGATCCCCAACAAATTCTTCAGACGTTAAAGCACGTCTGGAGACCTGACCCTGCAGAAGAGATTAGTTCTTTTTCTTCACCACCCACATCTGAAGGGGTGGCAAAGAGTTCATCACTCTGCGAGCACCATACGAGAATGGTGGCATAGAGGCCAAACCATTTCGTTTCACATAAGAGGGGTTAGGGTAAGCATATGAATAAGCAGAGAGATTCTTCGAGTACTTATGAACATAATGGTTTGAAGAATAATGCACATATTCATAGCCCTTAGCTCTACCCTGCGAAACAGAGTTGTTAGCACAATGATAATCATATGAGGACTTTGATCCTTTTGAGGAATTTGATCCACGTGAGGAATTTGGTCCGTATGAGGACTTGGATCCATATGAAGAATTTGGTCGATATGAAGAATTTGATCTGGGGTTCCTGTTCTTCACAGGTGGTGTCATGAGGACATTCACCTGAAGACTTTCGAGGCACTTCTTGGGAACCCAGATTTTCTTCATAGGAGAACCATTCCTGCAGTTAGTGCCAACATATCTAGCAAATACTTCACCATTCTGATTTTTGAACAGTTTATAGTTGGAGTCAAATGACTCATCAGAAGAATGAGGAGATTCACATGTAAAGCCAGATAAGTTAGATGGATCAACTAGAGGTCCCTTTGCAGCAACCCATGAGGTTTTGGGGTACTGCTCAGGCTTCTAATATGTTCCATCAGCATTGAGTTTCCTCTCAAAGGCGGTACCCTCTTTCCTAGGGTTTCTGTTGAGGATCTGCTTTTTAAGCACATCATAAAGTGTCTGATGCCCTTTGAGGCTTTTGTACATGCCTGTCATGTACAATTCCTTCAGCCCTGCATCGTAAGTGATACTAGCAATGTCCTCAGATGAGGAATTAGTGATAGCAGAGGCAGGTGAAGAATTTGTAACATTTGAAGCATTTGAACATTCAGGTGAAGAATTAGCAGATTCTCGTTCAATGCACTTTAAGCACGGAGGAACAAATTCTTCCTGAGAAGCGCTGATTTGTTGAGATAGTAATGAATCGCGCTCCTTCTGAAGATCTTCATAACTCACCCTTAGCTTCTCAAGATCTTGCTTTCTTTGAAGAAATTCATAAGGAAGTTTCTCATGATTAGATAAGAGAGTGTTATGATGACTTTGAAGGTTATCAAACCTAGACTGAAGTCTCTGAAGATTTTCAGTCAGGGCTTTAGTGCGATCCATTTCTTCACCCAACATATCATCACTTTTGTCTAGCATGTTTTGAACCTTTTCAAACGCCCTTTGTTGTTTTACAGCAATCTTAGCAAGTTTAGAGTAGCTGGGCTTGAGATCCTCATCAGATTCATTTTCACTAGATTCAGAGGAGGTGTATTTGAGTACCTTTGCACCTTTCACCATGAAGCAATAGGTGGGAGCGTAGTCATCATTATCTTCATCAGGCTTGTCGGTGGGGTCAGTTTCTTCAGTGTTGAAGATGGACTTGCTAATGAAAGCAGTAGCGAAGGCCAGACTCGCCACACCAGATTCGGATTCTTCATATGCCTCCTCTTCCTCATGTTCCTCAGATTCAGCTTCAGAGTCCATTTCCTTGCCAATGAATGCCCGAGCCTTCTTGGAGCTGCTCTTCTTGTGAGATGAAGACTTCGAGGATTTTGATGACGAAGATTTTAACGATTTCTGCTTCTTCTTCACATCATCAGAACTGTAATCCTTGTATTTCTTCTTCTTCAATTCCTTTTCCCACTGAGGACAATCTTGAATATAGTGACCAGGTCTCTTGCATTTGTGGCACAGCCTTCTCTTATAGTCACTTGATGAGGAATCACTGCTTCTTGAGGATTTTCCAAAGCGACCACGTCTTGAGAACTTCTGGAATTTCTTCACGAGCAGTGCTAGCTCCTGGCTCAATTCTTCAGGATCACCAAGGCTACTACCAGAATCCTCACATTCAGACTCAGACACAACCTTGGCCTTCAGGGCACGTGGTTTGCCATAGCTCGAACCATAGAGATCTCTCTTTTTAGCAAGCTGGAACTCGTGAGTATTTAGCCTTTCGAGGATATCGACAGGATCAAGAGACTTGTAGTTAGCCCGTTCTTGTATCATCAGTCCCAGAGTATCAAATGAGGAATCAAGCGATCTCAACAGTTTCTTCACCACCTCATGGTCAGTGATGTCAGCGGCACCAAGGGCTTGAAGCTCATTTGAGATGTCAGTGAGGCGATCAAAGGTTTGTTGGACATTTTCATTGTCGAGTCTTTTGAAGCGGTTGAAGAGATTCCGAAGAACATCAACTTGAGAGTCATGCTGAGTTGAGACTCCTTCATTCACTTTGGACAGCCTATCCCAGATAAGCTTAGCAGTTTCCAAAGCACTCACTCTTCCATACTGTCCTTTCCTCAGATGGCCACATATGATATTCTTCGCTTGAGAGTCGAGTTGCTTGAATCTCTTCACATCGGTAGCGTTCAGTGAGGGTGAGACAGAGGGAACACCATTTTCCACAACATACCAGAGATCGTTGTCAATTGCCTCAAGATGCGTTCGCATCTTGTTCTTCCAGTAGGGGTAGTCCGTCCCATCAAAGGTAGGACACCCAGCCGAGACCTTGATCATACCTGCGGTCGACATAACTAAAACTCCAGGCGGTTAAACCAAAATCACACAGAACAAGGGAGTACCTTGCTCTGATACCAATTGAAAGTGCGTTATATCGACTAGAGGGGGGGGTGAATAGGCGATTTTTATTAATTCTTCACTGAGGAATTTGCCGGTGAGGAAATTCCTTAGCGAAGAACTACTAGCAGCGGAATAAGTACTCAGAAGTAAGTATAACAGAATACAAACATGGTCATCATGATGAAATGAAGACTAGCACAGAGTACAGAAAGCGTAATCACAGGATAACACAAGATGAAGACAAACAGACTGAAGAAATTGAACTGAGGAAATTGAGAAAGTTTTCAGTCAAAGTCTTCAAGCACAGATATGAACAAACACTCAACACAGTAATGAGGAAATGAAAGGGTTGAGGAAATAGAACCAGTTAGGTTGGTGAAGACAATGATTTGGTAGACCAGTTCCAACTGCTGTCTCAGTTGTACGTCTGGTTGGAGCGGCTGAGTATTTAAACTCAAGGACACACAGTCCCGGACACCCAGTCGCTGAGCACGCAGCTCAGGACACCCAGTCCTCACCGTATTCTCCTTGAACTAAGGTCACGCAGACCTCGTCCAATCACTCGTGGTAAGTCTTCAGGCGACTTCCAAACCTTCGCAGACTTGGTCACTCGGCGATCCACAATTCCTCTTGGATGCTCTAGACCATGACGCCTAATCGTCTGGAAGAAGCATAGTCTTCAAAGGTAACAAACGTCGGATCCATGCAGGATCAATTTCTTCAGTGATGCTCAATCACTTTGGGTTTGCAGGGGTTTGGTTTTGGGTTTTCCTCACTTCATGATTTTCGCTCAAAGTCCTCGTGTAGCGACCCGACCTCAGACGGTCAAGTCTCTGTGCTTACGTGTCATCCCTGGATCGGTTTGCTGACACACACAGTACTCGAGGATTTATAACAGAGGTAAATCACATGTATAAAGTAACGAAAATACTATTACCTCAATCCAAATATAGCGGAAGCAACAAGGTTGTGGATTCCCATCAACACCAACGGCAAAGTTGAGTATAGGAAATCGTAACCCTAACGTATCACTTACTCGTCGTCTGAAAAGTCTGCAACATGAAACGTTGCAGCCCGAAAACCGGTCAGCACATGAAATATGCTGGCAATGTAACACATAGAGAGTAATGAAAGAATAAGCTATTCTACATGCATATATGGCTAGTGGAAAGCTCTATGGTTACAGTTTTGCGTAAAGCCAATTTTTCCCTACTGCAAAGGAATAAATTTATTTAATTATCATGGTGGTTGTTAAACATTGAGAATGGTTGACAGCATCCTCAATCCCAATTAAAAAGTACTCATTAACAAACCCATCAATATTAAATTAGAGTAACATGTTGAGATTCACATGATATTCAAGTACTAGATACTCAAGATGTCCATAACCGGGGACACGGCTAATCATGATTAGTTCGTACACTCTGCAGAGGTTTGCGCACTTTTCCCCACAAGACTCGATCGCCTCCGTTTGGTTTCTCGCACTACATGGTGTTTGAGAAACGGATGACCGAGACACAGTCTTTCAGAAGCGCTAGCACCTTACGATGGGTGGACCTGTACACCTACATCCCCTACATCTGCTAGTCCACCACTATAAGAGTTCGCACAACTTAGTCAACTATGCCAGAGCCCATAATGGCTTGTGGCTGCACACGTAAGTTACTAGTATGAATTATCTTATGATCCCTTTGAGCCTGGGTGGCGGTCCATAGGAAAATCACACGGTACCGCCGGGATTTCAAAAAAAAACAAGCAAGTCCTGGTAACCCCAGGTGCCTCAATCCACCCAGATGTGTATTTAAGTTGCCACCTTAGATAAACCATTAATTAACAATCTCACATCTGTCATGGATATTCACTCACCCAATCCACGTCTACTAGCATAGCATGGCATAATAAGCAAACACAGAAGTAACTCCCAAAGGTTTCATAAGTAAAACAGGTAATAGGTACTACCTCATCTACTTCCCAACCCACAATTTAATTAGATCCTAAACATGCGATGTGTGAGGGTTGATCTAATGCATAAAAACTGGGTAGTAGAAAAAAATATGATCAAGTGTTACTTGCCTGCAATGTTGATGAAGATGATTCGCACTCAAAACTCTTGATAGCCCTACTCGTCACACTCCGGTCAATCTATCGTGAGCAAGCAATAGTAACCATACATAAGCAATCACTCAAAAGATCGGAAAGATCGAAGAAGACGATTCGGAAAACATCAAAACCAAGAAAATAACTCTTGCAACATAAAACAATTTCTAACAGTACCAAAATTATGTGAATTTGACCTTATCAGAAAGTTTAGGTCAAGAGCTTCGAGATGCAAAAAGAATCAACTAAATCGGAGTTACGAAACTCAAGTTATGATCAAACGAAGTTCAAATTCAAATCTGATCTACTTGAAATTTTAAACTATCAAAAAACATGTTTTAGTTGTCTTACTGGATATAGGAGATTGTAACGAAAACGTGGGCGTTGGTTTCGTTGGGTTTGGACAAACGAGTAAAAAGATGTGGTCGTTTGAAGTACATGGACTAATCTGTGAAGAAATTTATCATGAATAGGTCCCTGGCCGAAAATTAAAATAAAAAGAAAAATCCTATCGAACGAACGTTCGCTAAACAGATCTACAGAAAGAAGATGTTCACTAAAACTATCTAAACAGAAACCGTTCGTTAAATAATAAACCTAAAAAAACAAAACTAGGGTTTTCAGAAAACCGAACAAAAAGAAAAACCGGCGGGTTTTCTCGGGTTATACCGGTTTAGGAGAGGGGAAACCGGCGGCGGCGGCGGTTAACTCCGGCAAGGCGGGGCAGCGGCGACGGCGAACTCCGGCGAGGCGGGGCTTCGCGACGAGGGGCGAGGACGGAGAGGGGCGAGGGCAGCGCGGGGCCGGTGCGGTGGCGCGGGCGAGCGGCTGCGGCGGTGAAGCGGCGTGGCGGCGACGGCGAGATGCGCGCGGCGGTGGCGGCAGAGGCGCCTGGCGGTGGCGGCGAGATGCGGCAGAGAGAGAGAGGCGGGGCCCGGGGCGCCGTATTTATAGGAGGGGAGGGGGCGGCGCGAGGCTTGGAGGAGGGGGCAGCGCGAGGCGGCGACGGTGTCCGGCTGGGGCACGGACGCCGAGGCGGTGGTGGCGCGACGCGGGCTGGGCCGCGACCTGGCTGGCTAGCTGGGCCGGCCCAGTCGGGGAGGGAACACATTTTTTTTAACATAAACCAAAAATGAAAACAAAATAGAAACAAAATATTATATAGACATATAATATATCAAAATTTTCAGAAAAAGATTTCCTACAACGTGAACATTTTCCTAGAGTCAAATAAAATACAAACAAATTCAAATAAAGCAAAGAGTGCTTCTGCCCTAGTAAAATCCAGTAAAATCATAAAAAAATACCAAAATTTATTCAAATTTATTTCTATCCAATTTTCTGATGTAGGGAATCATGTTACCCTAATTTCTGTATATTTTATTTTTGGAGAAAAACAATTTGAATAAAACTCAATTAACTCCAAATTGAAAATAAATTCGAAAGAACTTTGAATTTAATTCTTTGAAACTCCCAACTCATATTTCATAAGATTTGAAGAAGTCATTTTATCTTCGCTCGTGAAAATCATTGAGTTGCATAAAGTTCCAGAATTGGAAATATTTTCCAAATGAAATTCAAATATTTTCAACACCCCTTGTCATTTAAATAAATGGAAGAAGTCATGTCATCTTCTCTCCAGGGTTTTGTGATGAAAAGAATTTGAATTCCTGAATATTCATAAAAACAAAAATGAAAGTTTGGGATAGTCCTTTTATTCCCTCTCATTTAACTTTCAACAGTTTCGAATTTCACTCAATCAATCACACAACATTCAAACAAACAATCAATCTATCTATTTATTATAACATTCCAAAATTTAGAATTTTGGGATGTTACAAACCTACCACCCTTAAAATGAATCTCGTCCTCGAGATTCGGAGAGGCTAGCAAGAAATTGGTTAGGGTTTGGGGTCTTCAAAATCCATCGATCATCTCCGGGGTCTCGGGTGCTACCACCCTTAGAAGCATGGTTACAGTTCCATCCATACTCATAAACTCCATCCTTATTTCTGACAGTGTGATCTTCTCAGATCCTCTGAAAAATTTCCTTCTCTGGGCTCTTCCAGTAGTGGCATAACCTTTTTCCTCAATTCTTGTATCCCTTTCATCTGGTAAGATTATTCCAAGACTGGGTCTTCTTAGCTGACGGGTCTGGCGCCAATGCTACTTAGCTATCGATATCTCATGGTGGTCAACAATTTATGGTTTCTCCTGCAGAAAATCGGTCTGGGTTGAACCTCACCGTATATCCTACGATTGGCAACAACTGCCTTGTACAAGGGAAAAGTACTTATACCATTCTAAGGTTCAAACAAGGTTTTGATCATCGTCTCTCTACTATAGGTAAGTCACTCAGATTTACCATCCCATATAGCAAGGCGAATAATAAGAGTAAGTCAGTATGGTGATCAATCCATCCCGCACCCAAATCATTACCTTGTATATAGTTTAGCGAATCTCGCATTCTAACACTCGGTCATCGTCACAAGCATTGCAGAATTTCTCTTGTCAACGAACCAGGTTCGGGTAAATCCATTGATTCTGCAAGCCAAACAAACATCTATCGTTCCTTTTCAACTCTCAGGTTTTGCGTTGCTCCTATAAAATCGTCGGTGGGTAGGGGCATATCCTCTTCCAAGGGTTTTCCTTCAGCAAGAGTGTGCTTGCTTCTTGGCAGGTCCTGGGGCCTGTGGGTTATGGCCCATCTCATCACTTGTAAACCTTGAACTCATCATCTGGGCAACTGATCATTATTCCAACATCCAACTTCCTAATATTCTTAAATCCATCCAATTGTACTGTCTTCCTTCCTTCTATTTGCACCAAACTCAGACATGATTACTCAGACTCATCATGGAATTTCCATTGATCCATATTTCCAGCATCATACCTTCTTTATATCCAATAACATTTCAACTATTCATACTCCTGGGATATCTCACATACCGAGATAAAAACTTATACTTATGAAGTCCATACTCCACTTCGTGGTATATCATTCTCCTTTCCATGGGTCAAGTGTCCTCACAGGGTACTACCACCCTTAAAATTACACGAACTCATCCATAGACCATATTTCTCATATCCTCGAAAGCGGTCAAAATCTTCCTTCACAGAGTAACAACTCATAAGATCCAATCAGTACAAAGGGTGCTAACTTTATTGGTCCTCAAATTACTACAATCTCCTACATAGCACTTCTTCAACGTGAAACACATCATGAACTCCTAACAGTCCTTCGGATGACTTCAATTTGTTGGCCACTTCTCCCATACGCTTCAAAACTCGGTATGGTCCTACAAATCTCGGGGCTAGCTTTCCCTTAACTCCAAATCGTTTAACTCCTCGCAGAGGGGACACACTAAGACATGCTCTGTCTTCAATTTCATAGACTTCCTCCTTGCATTTTTGAGTCTGCATAACTCTTCTGCCTGGTCTGAGCTACCTTCAGTCTATCTCAAATCAACTTAACATTCTCCTCTGAATCCTTGATCACATTTGGTCCAAACAACTGACGGTCTCCAACTTCATCCCATATCAACGGTTTTTGGCTCGTTCTCCCATACAAAGCTTTAAAAGGGGCCATCTTCAAACTGTCTTGGTAACTGTTGTTGTATGAGAACTCCACGTAAGGTAGACTATCATCACTACTAGATCCATAATCTAGCACACATGCTCTCAACATGTCCTCCAGAATCCGATTTACTCTCTCGGTCTGTCAATCTGTCTGCGGATGAAAGGCTGTACTGAACTCTAGCCTAGTACCCAAAGTCTGGTGCAGCTGATTCCAAAACTTTGAGGTAAACTGTGTTCCTCTATCGATGGTCCTCGGAACTCCATGCAGACATACATCCTGGTCAAAATTATCTTGGCCAACTTCGTAGTTGTATAGGTGGTTTTTTTACTGGGATAAAGTGAGCCACTTTGGTCAAGCGAATCAACTACTACCCAGATAGAATCATATCCCGTTCGGGTTCTGGGAAATCCGGTAATGAAATCCATGCCAAGCTTATCCCCACTTCCATTCGGGTATCGGCATACGCCATGGTAATCCTGCTGGCTTCTGATGCTCTGCTTTTACTCTCTCTGGCATACATCACCTACGACTACATACTCCGCAATGTCCTTCTTCATACCAGTCTACCAGAAACACTCCTTCAAATCCAAATACACCATGGTGTTTCCAGGGCGAATCGAGTATGGTGAGTCATGAGCCTCTTGAAGTGTTTACTTCCTGATCCTTGCATTATTGGAAACATATACACGGTCCTTGAACCAAGGTGTCGTGCTCATCCTTACGAAAACCTTTGGCTTTTCCTTTGCTCATCCTCTCTTTTATCTCAGCAATATCTTTGTCATACTTCTGAGCTTCACGAATCCTTCCCAACAATGTAGACTGAACTTCCATTGCTGCAACAAAACCTTCGGGAACAATCTCCAACCGAAGTTCCCTGAGATCCTCCGCTTATGAGGGTATTCGTCCTTGTTTTCTTTATGGTTGTGTCCTATTTCTCCACAAAGCTTGCATGCACTTTCTCCATATCATTTCCATAAGGCTTCAACTTCTGGGACACAAGCCGAGATTTCAACAGAGTCAACTTAGATTCCTTCCAAGTGGTTACTCTTTGCCATCCATTGATGGTTTGGTACATCCTCCACCAAGTAACAACACCTCTTTCAAAAACTCTGAAGAGCATGCTGGGTCATATCATTTCCGACTATAGAGTTATTCTTCATGTGATCCTCCATGTTCTGAATCCATTGGTCCATCTCCAACTGACTCGTCGGTCCAGAAAATATAAGCTCATCTCCATTCATCCTCTATTGGGTCCATGGGTTTGGGGTGGGATAAGAGAGATCGAGAGGGATACACACAACAAACAAAGTTTTGAAAAGACAGGTTTTATTGTGGCTGTCGGAAAAACAACAAACAAATGACAACTCACAATCGTCGCATCTAACATAAGTATATAACAGGGGTTTAGCCTTCTAATGGTTTATAGATCTCAACGTCATCAAACTCTTCAAGTCTTGGTCATGTCTCCGATAGCTTCTTCCGATCATGCTTGTCCTACTCAAGTTCTTATGCCAGATCTCTGTTGATGCGAAGTCTCTCATGACATCCTTTAATATTTCTAGAGTTGCGTTCCAAACTTCCGGGTTTCAACATCCTTGGCATGAACCGTGCCCTACTTTCCTTTAGTTCCTGACGAATCTCAGGTATCTCGAGGTTTTGCTCCTCCAACTTGGCTACTTTCAGCTTCTAGTTTTCCTGAGTTCTTCACGAATTGCCTCCTTGTCAAAATATGACTTCCTGCATGTCCATCTTAAACTTCTTGATGTAATACTCCAGATCCTAGTGATACACCAGCTAAGGTTAAACTTGATCTCTTGCTGGCAGGTGCTCCATTAACCCTCTACCATCCAATATTTCCATGCATCTGCATGCTTAACTCTGCGTGGTGACAATAGCATAGGCGAACGATAACATCATGAATGTCCATGTTCCTGCTCTTGTTATTTCCATGAGCTATCATTCCATAGTTGATATCTCCCGCCTTAGGGTTTTCTTGACAAAACCTTAAGCTCTAATGCTCCATGTTCCGGTCTTTCTCCGATACACCTTGATCTCGGGTATTGAAAATGCCAAGTTCCATAAGTGTAGCCTTCTTTGGTCATAAAAATCCGGAAATTCTTCAGAGCCTTCAACCGTTGTAGTTTCCATCATTCAGATGTATGGTAAAATCTTCTTCATTCCGAATGGTCTTAATTGTCCGATATCTGGTCCTTCTTGGAGTGGTCTCATCAGTCGAATCTTCGAGTGGTCAAAAGGGAAAAGGGGTATGATCTCACTAAAAGGGAATATTTGAATAAGCTCAGAAGAGAAGAGAGGTAAAAGATTCTTTTGAAGGGAAAGTTGTAGAGAAAAATCTTTCCTATGGGCTTGCCAGTTTCTAGGGTCACGTCCTACAGTCAACATGTGCTCTGATACCATCTTGTAGCGACCCGACCTCAGACGGTCAAGTCTCTGTGCTTACGTGTCATCCCTGGATCGGTTTGCTGACACACACAGTACTCGAGGATTTATAACAGAGGTAAATCACATGTATAAAGTAACGAAAATACTATTACCTCAATCCAAATATAGCGGAAGCAACAAGGTTGTGGATTCCCATCAACACCAACGGCAAAGTTGAGTATAGGAAATCGTAACCCTAACGTATCACTTACTCGTCGTCTGAAAAGTCTGCAACATGAAACGTTGCAGCCCGAAAACCGGTCAGCACATGGAATATGCTGGCAATGTAACACATAGAGAGTAATGAAAGAATAAGCTATTCTACATGCATATATGGCTGGTGGAAAGCTCTATGGTTACAGTTTTGCGTAAAGCCAATTTTTCCCTACTGCAAAGGAATAAATTTATTTAACTATCATGGTGGTTGTTAAACATTGAGAATGGTTGACAGCATCCTCAATCCCAATTAAAAAGTACTCATTAACAAACCCATCAATATTAAATTAGAGTAACATGTTGAGATTCACATGATATTCAAGTACTAGATACTCAAGATGTCCATAACCGGGGACACGGCTAATCATGATTAGTTTGTACACTCTGCAGAGGTTTGCGCACTTTTCCCCACAAGACTCGATCGCCTCCGTTTGATTTCTCGCACTACATGGTGTTTGAGAAACGGATGACCGAAACACAGTCTTTCAGAAGCGCTAGCACCTTACGATGGGTGGACCCGTACACCTACATCCCCTACATCTGCTAGTCCACCACTATAAGAGTTTGCACAACTTAGTCAACTATGCCAGAGCCCATAATGGCTTGTGGCTGCACACGTAAGTTACTAGTATGAATTATCTTATGATCCCTTTGAGCCTGGGTGGCGGTCCATAGGAAAATCACACGGTACCCCCGGGATTTCAAAAAAAAAAACAGGCAAGTCCTGGTAACCCCAGGTGCCTCAATCTACCCAGATGTGTATTTAAGTTGCCACCTTAGATAAACCATTAATTAACAATCTCACATCTGTCATGGATATTCACTCACCCAATCCACGTCTACTAGCATAGCATGGCATAATAAGCAAAAGCAGAAGTAACTCCCAAAGGTTTCATAAGTAAAACAGGTAATAGGTACTACCTCATCTACTTCCCAACCCACAATTTAATTGGATCCTAAACATGCGATGTGTGAGGGTTGATCTAATGCATAAAAACTGGGTAGTAGAAAAAATATATGATCAAGTGTTACTTGCCTGCAATGTTGATGAAGATGATTCGCACTCAAAACTCTTAATAGCCCTACTCGTCACACTCCGGTCAATCTATCGTGAGCAAGCAATAGTAACCATACATAAGCAATCACTCAAAAGATCGGAAAGATCGAAGAAGACGATTCGGAAAACATCAAAACCAAGAAAATAACTCTTGCAACATAAAAAAAATTTCTAACAGTACCAAAATTATGTGAATTTGGCCTTATCAGAAAGTTTAGGTCAAGAGCTTCGAGATGCAAAAAGAATCAACTAAATCGGAGTTACGAAACTCAAGTTATGATCAAACAAAGTTCAAATTCAAATATGATCTAATTCAAATTTTAAACTTTCAAAAAACATGTTTTAGTTGTTTTACTGGATAGAGGAGATTGTAACGAAAACGTGGGCGTTGGTTTCGTTGGGTTTGGACAAACGAGTAAAAAGATGTGGTCGTTTGAAGTACAGGGACTAATCTGTGAAGAAATTTATCATGAATAGGTCCCTGGCCGAAAATTAAAATAAAAAGAAAAATCCTATCGAACGAACGTTCGCTAAACAGATCTACAGAAAGAAGATGTTCACTAAAACTATCTAAACAGAAACCGTTCGTTAAATAATAAACCTAAAAAAACAAAACTAGGGTTTTCAGAAAACCAAACAAAAGAAAAACCGGCGGGTTTTCTCGGGTTATACCTGTTCGGGAGAGGGGAAACCGGCGGCGGCGGCGGTTAACTCCGGCGAGGCGGGGCAGCGGCGACGGCGAACTCCGGCGAGGCGGGGCTTCGCGACGAGGGGCGAGGACGGCGAGGGGCGAGGGCAGCGCGGGGCCGGTGCGGTGGCGCGGGGCCGGTGCTGTGGCGCGGGCGAGCGGCTGCGGCGGTGAAGCGGCGCGGTGGCGGTGGCGAGATGCGCGCGGCGGTGGCGGCAGAGGCGCGCGGCGGTGGCGGCGAGATGCGACAGAGAGAGAGGCGGGGCCCGGGGCGCCGTATTTATAGGAGGGGAGGGGGCGGCGCGAGGCTTGGAGGAGGGGGCAGCGCGAGGCGGCGCCGGTGTCCGGCTGGGGCACGGACGCCGAGGCGGTGGTGGCGCGACGCGGGCTGGGCCGCGACCTGGCTGGCTAGCTGGGCCGGCCCAGTCGGGGAGGGAACACATTTTTTTTAACATAAAGCAAAAATGAAAACAAAATAGAAACAAAATATTATATAGGCATATAATATATCAAAATTTTCAGAAAAAGATTTCCTACAACGTGAACATTTTCCTAGAGTCAAATAAAATACACACAAATTCAAATAAAGCAAAGAGTGCTTCTGCCCTAGTAAAATCCAGTAAAATCATAAAAAAATACCAAAATTTATTCAAATTTATTTCTATCCAATTTTCTGATGTAGGGAATCATGTTACCCTAATTTCTGTATATTTTATTTTTGGAGAAAAACAATTTGAATAAAACTCAAATAACTCCAAATTGAAAATAAATTCGAAAGGACTTTGAATTTAATTCTTTGAAACTCCCAACTCATATTTCATAAGTTTTGAAGAAGTCATTTTATCTTCGCTCGTGAAAATCATTGAGTTGCATAAAGTTCCAGAATTGGAAATATTTTCCAAATGAAATTCAAATATTTTCAACACCCCTTGTCATTTCCCGAAGATTCATAAAAACAAAAATGAAAGTTTGGGAAAGTCCTTTTATTCCCTCTCAATTAACTCTCAACAGTTTCGAATTTCACTCAATCAATCACACAACATTCAAACAAACAATCTATCTATCTATTTATTATAACATTCCAAAATTTAGAATTTTGGGATGTTACACCTCGGAGGATGGGTTGCTCTCAAATGACAAGTGTCAAGTTCTCTCGGAGCAGCCAACCAGCTAGTGGTTGTAGGGGGCGGCTATTTATAGCCTAGGGAGCATCCCGACATGATAAGACATACATGCCCTTCAATGATATGACCGTTAGGTGGATAAGATATTTTGGGACAGCTGGCGCGCAGAACAACAACGGTCGGAAATTTGACTCTCAAATTCCTCAGGGCTATCATGTTCCTCACTGTGTAGGCAATTCGCACTGGCGAATTCCTAACTCCTCAGTCAGAACAAATTCATCAGCGACCAGAAGAACTTCGTCTCTGTCACTGAAGAAAGTGACTGAACTGTATGAGATTTCCAAAGGCTTCACTCGAAGGGATTGGTAGGTGTAGGATTTTGAGTTGAGCATCACATGGAAATTTTTCCTTAGTATTTCCTCGACCCCCAGTACGGTGTTTCCTATGACTCAAGAAAGAGAAAATGAAACTACGAAAACAGAAGTCTTCACGCTTCATGTTCCTCAAATGAATACCAAGTCTTCAAGGTCACACCAATTTCTTCACTTTCAAAGTCTTCAGAAAGTCTTCAGAATATCAAAGTCTTCAGTCGAAGAACTTCATTTTTGGTCGACTTTCTCTGTAAATATCAAACTCATAGACTTATAGACCTGTGTACACTCACAAACGCATTAGTCCCTTAACCTATAAGTCTTCAATACACCAAAATCACTAAGGGGCACTAGATGCACTTACATGTTGGTGAAGCACTTGGCTTACGAGCAGTCTTCTTTGGCATGGATTTCCTTGGTTTGACCGAGGCCTCAGTAGCAGTAGCAGTGGCAGAATCCTCATTGAATTTCTTCACTTCCTCCTTGGCTTGTCTTGCCAATTTAGCTTGGCGCTTAGCCCATTCTTCAGGAAAGTCCTCACCACGCTTGATGCTGGTGGGGTCAGCTTCTTGGCCAGGTGCCAATGGAGCTCTTGGGCATGGAGGATTGAGGGTGAATTTCCTCATGTACTTTGGAGTCACATATTTGTATTCCCTCCATTCCCTTGCCCATCTCCGTTCAACCCTCTGTATGCGCACCTTGCGCTGATTTTTGTTTTCTTTGCCAAATTTTGCTTCATTAGGTGTGCAATAGTCAGCATAAATTTCCTCAGGGATTTCAAACGCAGTCATAACCTCAGGTTTCTTTCCTCCTTTCTGTGGCTTCTTACCGTCTGCCATATTCTTCAGTTGAGGAATTTGAACAATCGAATTCTCTGAAGAAGTATGCAGTTTTTCTTCGAGGAACGCTGCAAATGAGTTAAGTTGATGAGAACCTAGTGATTCAGCAGCAGACATGAGTACCTGTGAACAGAGTATAGGTGCGAGGAATTTGGAGAGGTCATATGCGTTCTCAGAAGGTTTTTCGAAAAGAACAAGTTTTGAGGAATTTGACCAGATGAACCTTGAGGAATTTCACTAAGCGTTCTTGTCTTAGGTTCCAGAGTTGTACAGATCGAAGATCCACACAAGTAGGGAATCTTGAAGAAAATGATTGCTTAGAGAAACAATTCAAGATCATATGATGTGTGAGGTGTTCATATGTGTGAAGATTTGAAGAATAGACACCTTTGAAGATTTTCAGGAAAGTTTGAGAATCAAAGTGAGTTATAAAAGTAACTTTTAATTACCCGAAGTGAAGAACATGACGAACTGAGAAGAACAGATTTGAAGTTCGTCAGGTTAGATCTCCCACGCCCTAACTTGGCAGAGGAAGATAGCTACAGCGGTGCTAGGGTTTGAGGAGCTCGAGTGAGAGAGTAGCGATCGAGCGGAGTAAATGAAGTGAGGAAGGGGAGAGGGGTATTTATAGACACGGTAAAAACTGTTCGCCCGAAGATTTGGGACGAACGTGCCCCTGCCCTTTCTCCTTCTCGCGACATGTGTCACCCGCGTACTGTGTAGTTGAGATCATGTACGATCGTGGGTGAATAGAATAATGCATTGTGGGATGCGGAACGGTTTGAGCGGCAAAACCGAAAATTTGGATAAGATTTATTTTAAAGTTTCGTTCGCAATTTCTTCAGCTGACAAGGACACAATGAAGATTTTGAACGAGTTTCAAATAGAACGCACATGACGAATTTGTGAATAGACTGGGTTGAGTATAGCATAGAGGGGGAAGGGTCCGATCACATTCACTTAGCAGAAAAAGCAACTTGAAGAAATAGCTATAAGTGAATGCTGTAGAGGACATAAACTCATATATATATATATATATAGCCAATGAAGAAAAACGATGGAAATAGTGAAGATTTTGCAAAGTTGAAGAATTTGAAAAACTGAAAAATTTCAAAACTGAGGAAAAACTCAAATTGAAGATTTTCAACTTTTTGTCGTGGCGTGACCCACCGTATAAGAATGATGATTTCAGACACCGCGTACAATTGTCGTAGGGTTCTGAGAATCAAATTCTTCATTAATTTCTTCACACTTAGAGTGTTATTCTTCATTGATTGAAGAAAAACGTTTCTTCATGTGTTGCACATCTAAGTCATCAATTTTGCATAAGTGTCAGGGTGTGTGTCCTTTTCAAAGAACATTCGAAGATTCTAAGATATTTAGCTCACACCGCAACTTGCTAAATCTCTTCTCATCCAAGGGCTTAGTGAAGATATCAGCTAGCTGTTCTTCAGCCTTCATGTGCTCGATGGAGATGTCGCCCTTCAACACATGATCACGAAGAAAATGATGACGAATCTGAATGTGCTTTGTCTTCGAGTGCTGAACTGGGTTGTGAGCAATCTTGATGGCACTCTCATTGTCGCAGAGGAGAGGCACATTCTTCACGTTGACGCCATAGTCCTTGAGTGTTTGCTTCATCCAAAGCAGTTGAGCATAGCAAGAGCCAGCAGCAATGTATTCAGCTTCCGTAGTAGACAGTGATACGCAGTTCTGTTTCTTCGAGGACCAACAAACCAAAGTTCGTCCGAGGAAATGACAAGTGCCAGATGTTGACTTGCGGTCCACACGATCACCAGCATAGTCAGAGTCAGAATATCCAACGAGATCAAAAGTAGAGCCCTTGGGGTACCATAATCCTAGTGTTGGTGTGTGAGCTAGATATCGAAGAATATGCTTCACAGCCTTATGGTGTGATTCCTTCGGTGCAGCTTGAAATCGGGCACACATGCAAACACTAAGCATTATATCTGGCCTAGATGCACATAAGTACAATAAAGAACCAATCATGGAGCGGTATACCTTGTGATCGAAGTCAATACCATTTTCATCAGTGCATAGATGGCCATTTGTGGGCATAGGAATTTTGACACCTTTGCAATCTTGCATGCCGAATTTCCTCAGTACATCTTTGAGGTATTTCTCCTGAGATATGAATATGCCATTGCGCTATTGACGAATTTGAAGATCTAAGAAGAATTTCAACTCTCCCATCATAGACATTTGATATTCTTCACTCATCATATAGGCAAATTCATCACTATAACGTTGGTCAGTACAGCCAAAGATAATATCATCAACGTATATTTGGCACACAAACAGTTCACCATCATAAGATTTAGTAAAGAGAGTAGGGTCGAGTGAACCGGGTGTGAAGCCATTCTTCACGAAGAATTCCTTCAATGTATCATACCACGCCCGAGGGGCTTGCTTGAGGCCATAGAGGGCCTTATTAAGTCTGAAGACTTTGTCAGGATTCTTTGGATCTTCAAAACCTGGGGGGTTGAGCAACATATACTTCTTCCTCAAGCTTACCATTGAGGAATGCACTTTTCACATCCATTTGATATAAGATGATATCATGATGGTTAGCATAAGCAAGTAATATGAGAATAGCCTCAAGTCTAGCAACAGGTGCAAAAGTTTCATCAAAATCAATTCCTTCAACCTGTGTGTAGCCTTGAGCTACCAGTCGTGCCTTATTCCTCACCACAAGGCCATTTTCATCTTGCTTATTGCGGTAGATCCACGTTGTGCCAATGATATTATGCTTGCAAGGATCTGGACGTTTGACCAGTTCCCAGAAATTGTTGATCTCGAACTGATGTAATTCTTCTTGCATAGCCTGAATCCACTCCGGCTCCAAAAATGCTTCATCTACCTTAGTGGGCTCTGTGATAGAGACAAAAGCATAGTGCCCAAAAAAGTTAGATAAATGTGAAGCCTTTGAGCGTGTGAGAGGACCTGGTGCTCTAATGTCATCGATGATCTTCTCCACTTGCACTTCTTTTGCAACGCGAGGATGAGCTGGTTGTCGCTGAGGAGTTTGATCAGCATTTTCTTCAGCACCATTTTCCTCAGCATTTTCTTCAGGTGCATCAGCTCGACGTTCTTCATGAACTGGAATGAATTCTTCAGCAGATTCTTTAGTAGGAATGACATCCTCAGTTGCCTTGAACTTGATAGAATCCTCAGGTGCTGGTTCATCTAACATAGAAGGTAGGTGCTCTATTGGGTTTCTTGTTAGTGAGGAGTTCATAGGCCGTCTTCTTGAAGAATTTGTGAAGATATACTCTGTTGATGATGTGGCACGCAGTATCAATTGCATCAATCCAAAAACGATGAGGCGTTTTGTATTCATCAAGCATAGTGCGAGCCATCTCAACAAGAGTTCTCTTCTTGCGCTCCACGACGCCATTTTGCTGAGGAGTATAGGGAGCAGATAACTCATGAGTAATACCAAGTTCATCAAGATAGTCATCAAGACCGGAATTCTTGAACTCAGTTCCATTGTCACTTTTGATGTGCTTGATCTTCACACCAAAGTTGGTTGAAGCCCTCGAGGAAAAACGTTTGAAGACTTCCTGCACTTCATGTTTGTAAGTAACAATGTGTACCCATGTATATCGAGAGTAGTCATCAACAATGACAAAACCATATAGAGATGCATCATTAGTGACTGCTGAGTAATGATTAGGTCCGAAGAGGTCCATGTGAAGCAATTCGAATGGACGAGTAGTGGTCATGATAGTCTTCACTGGATGCTTGGCCTTGGTCATTTTTCCAGCTTCACAGGCTCCGCATAAGTGATCCTTGAGGAATTTGACATTCTCAATGCCAATGACATGCTTCTTCTTCGCAAGCGTGTGCAAATTCCTCATGCCTGCGTGACCAAGTCGTCGATGCCATAGCCAGCTTCTAAAGCTTTTGCAAGTAGACACACGGCTGGCTGTGGTCCTGTAGAGAAATCAACAATCTACAAATCCCCTCTCCTAAAGCCTTCGAAGACTTTGGAATTATCAGCTTCCATAATCACAACACATCGATACTTGCCAAAGACAACAACCATATCAAGATCACAAAGCATTGAGACTGACATGAGGTTGTATCCTAAGGACTCAACAAGCATGACTTTGTCCATGTGTTTATCCTTAGAGATTGCAACCTTACCAAGACCCAATACCTGACTTTTGCCTTTGTCAGCAAAGATGATATGCTTCAGATGTGACGGTGATAAGGGAGCATCCATCATTAGATTCTTGTCACCAGTCATGTGATTCGTACATCCACTATCGAGGACCCACTCAGTAGCTTTGGGTTGATCATCCTGCAGATGAATTAGTGTAGCTTACAATCTCATATGCTTCATTTGTGAAGAATATGATATCAAGTTCATCAGATGAATTTCATCAATCAGTAAACAGATATAGCAGTATGAGGACGTGTGAAATGAAGGTTCATTTCATCATGATTCGCCTGCGTCCTTTCAGGCAATTTTGTCAGGTCCCCAGCAAATTCTTCAGACGTTAAAGCATGTCTGGAGACCTGACCCTATAGAAGAGATTAGTTCTTTTTCTTCACCACCCACATCTAAAGGGGTGGCAAAGAGTTTATCACTCTGCGAGCACCATACGAGAATGGTGGCATAGAGGCCAAACCATTTCGTTTCACATAAGAGGGTTTAGGGTAAGCATATGAATAAGCAGAGAAATTCTTCGAGGACTTATGAACATAATGGTTTGAAGAATAATGCACATATTCATAGCCCCTAGCTCTACCCTGCGAAATAGAGTTGTTAGCACGATGATAATCATGTGAGGACTTTGATCCATTTGAGGAATTTGATCCACGTGAAGGATTTGATCTGGGGTTCCTGTTCTTCACAGGTGGTGTCATGAGGACATTCACCTGAAGACTTTCAAGGCACTTCTTGGGAACCCAGATTTTCTTCATAGGAGAACCGTTCCTGCAGTTAGTGCCAACATATCTAGCAAATACTTCACCATTCAGATTTTTGAACAGTTTATAGTTGGAGTCAAATGACTCATCAGAAGAATGAGGAGATTCACATGTAAAGCCAGATAAGTTAGATGGATCAACTTGAGGTTCCTTTGCAGCAACCCATGAGGTTTTGGGGTACTGCTCAGGCTTCCAATATGTTCCATCAGCATTAAGTTTCCTCTCAAAGGCGATACCCTCTTTCCTAGGGTTTCTGTTGAGGATCTACTTTTTAATCACATCACAAAGAGTCTGATGCCCTTTGAGGCTTTTATACATGCCTGTCATGTACAATTCCTTCAGCCCTGCATCGTCAGTGATACTAGCAATGTCCTCAGATGAGGAATTAGTGATAGCAGAGGCAGGTGAAGAATTTGTAACAGTTGAAGCATTTGAACATTTAGGTGAAGAATTAGCAGATTCATGTTCAATGCACTTTAAGCATTAGAGTAGCTGGGCTTGAGATCCTCATCAGATTCATTTTCACTAGATTCAGAGGAGGTGTATTTGAGTACCTTTGCATCTTTCGCCATGAAGCAATAGGTGGGAGCGTAGTCATCATTATCTTCATCAGGCTTGTCGGTGGGGTCAGTTTCTTCAGTGTTGAAGATGGACTTGCTAACGAAAGCAGTAGCGAAGGCCAGACTCGCCACACCAGATTCGGATTCTTCATATGCCTCCTCTTCCTCATGTTCCTCAGATTCAGCTTCAGAGTCCATTTCCTTGCCAATGAATGCCCGAGCCTTCTTGGAGCTGCTCTTCTTGTGAGATGAAGACTTCGAGGATTTTGATGACGAAGATTTTAACGATTTCTGCTTCTTCTTCACATCATCAGAACTGTAATCCTTGTATTTCTTCTTCTTCAATTCCTTTTCCCACTGAGGACAATCTTGAATATAGTGACCAGGTCTCTTGCATTTGTGGCACAGCCTTCTCTTATAGTCACTTGATGAGGAATCACTGCTTCTTGAGGATTTTCCAAAGCGACCACGTCTTGAGAACTTCTGGAATTTCTTCACGAGCAGTGCTAGCTCCTGGCTCAATTCTTCAGGATCACCAAGGCTACTACCAGAATCCTCACATTCAGACTCAGACACAACCTTGGCCTTCAGGGCACGTGGTTTGCCATAGCTCGAACCATAGAGATCTCTCTTTTCAGCAAGCTGGAACTCGTGAGTATTTAGCCTTTCGAGGATATCGGCAGGATCAAGAGACTTGTAGTCAGCCCGTTCTTGTATCATTAGTCCCAGAGTATCAAATGAGGAATCAAGCGATCTCAATAGTTTCTTCACCACCTCATGGTCAGTGATGTCAGTGGCACCGAGGGCTTGAAGCTCATTTGAGATGTCAGTGAGGCAATCAAAGGTTTGTTGGACATTTTCATTGTCGAGTCTTTTGAAGCGGTTGAAGAGATTCCGAAGAACATCAACTCGAGAGTCACGCTGAGTTGAGACTCCTTCATTCACTTTGGACAGCCTATCCCAGATAAGCTTAGCAGTTTCCAAAGCACTCACTCTTCCATACTGTCCTTTACTCAGATGGCCACATATGATATTCTTCACTTGAGAATCGAGTTGCTTGAATCTCTTCACATCGGTAGCGTTGAGTGAGGGTGAGATAGAGGGAACACCATTTTCCACAACATACCAGAGATCGTTGTCAATTGCCTCAAGATGCATTCGCATCTTGTTTTTCCAGTAGGGGTAGTCCATCCCATCAAAGGTAGGACACCCAGCCAAGACCTTGATCATACCTGCAGTCGACATAACTAAAACTCCAGGTGGTTAAACCAAAATCACACAGAACAAGGGAGTACCTTGCTCTGATACCAATTGAAAGTGCGTTATATCGACTAGAGGGGTGGGGGGTGAATAGGCAATTTTTTTGAATTCTTCACTGAGGAATTTGCCGGTGAGGAAATTCCTTAGCGAAGAACTACTTGCAGCGGAATAAGTACTCAGAAGTAAGCATAACAGAATACAAGCATGGTCATCATGATGAAATGAAGACTAGCGCAGAGTACAGAAAGCGTAATCACAGGATAACATAAGATGAAGACAAACAGACTGAAGAAATTGAACTGAGGAAATTGAGAAAGTCTTCAGTCAAAGTCTTCAAGCACAGATATGAACAAACACTCAACACAGTAATGAGGAAATGAATGCGTTGAGGAAACAGAACCAGTTAGTTGGTGAAGACAATGATTTGGTAGACCAGTTCCAACTGCTGTCTCAGTTGTACGTCTGGTTGGAGCGGCTGAGTATTTAAACTCGAGGACACACAGTCCCGGACACCCAGTCGCTGAGCACGCAGCTCAGGACACCCAGTCCTCACCATATTCTCCTTGAACTAAGGTCACACAGACCTCGTCCAATCACTCGTGGTAAGTCTTCAGGCGACTTCCAAACCTTCACAGACTTGGTCACTCGGCGATCCACAATTCCTCTTGGATGCTCTAGACCATGACGCCTAACCGTCTGGAAGAAGCACAGTCTTCAAAGGTAACAAGCGGCGGATCCACACAGGATCAATTTCTTCAGTGATGCTCAATCACTTTGGGTTTGTAGGGGTTTGGTTTTGGGTTTTCCTCACTCGATGATTTTCGCTCAAAGTCCTCGGAGGATGGGTTGCTCTCAAATGACAAGTGTCAAGTTCTCTCGGAGCAGCCAACCAGCTAGTGGTTGTAGGGGGCGGCTATTTATAGCCTAGGGAGCAGCCCGACATGATAAGACATAAATGCCCTTCAATGATATGACCGTTAGGTGGATAAGATATTTTGGGACAGCTGGCGCGCAGCACAGCAACGGTCGGAAATTTGACTCTCAAATTCCTCAGGGCTATCATGTTCCTCACTGTGTAGGCAATTCGCACTGGCGAATTCCTAACTCCTCAGTCAGAACAAATTCATCAGCGACCAGAAGAACTTCGTCTTTGTCACTGAAGAAAGTGACTGAACTGTATGAGATTTCCAAAGGCTTCACTCGAAGGGATTGGTAGGTGTAGGATTTTGAGTTGAGCATCACATGGGAATTTTTCCTTAGTATTTCCTTGACCCCCTTTAACAGTACGGTGTTTCCTATGACTCAAGAAAGAGAAAATGAAACTACGAAAACAAAAGTCTTCACGCTTCATGTTCCACAAATGAATACCAAGTCTTCAAGGTCACACCAATTTCTTCACTTTCAAAGTCTTCAGAAAGTCTTCAGAATATCAAAGTCTTCAGTCGAAGAACTTCATTTTTAGGGGCCGACTTTCTTTGTAAATATCAAACTCCTCATAGACTTATAGACCTGTGTACACTCACAAACGCATTAGTCCCTTAACCTGTAAGACACCAAAATCACTAAGGGGCACTAGATGCACTTACAGTCATACTGCTTACCGCCAATGTCTTATTTTGATTCGGCGGTATTGTTGGATGAAGCGTCTTGGACCAACCTTACATGACCACGTTCATGAGACCGGTTCCACCGACAGACATGCAACTAGTTTTGCATAAAGGTGGCTGGCGGGTGTCTGTTTCTCCAACTTTAGTTGAATCGAATTTGACTGCGGCCGGTCCTTGTTGAAGGTTAAAACAAAAAACTTGATAAATCACCATTGTGGTTTTGTGCCGTAGGTAAGAACGGTTCTTGCTAGAAGCCCGTAGCAGCCACGTAAAACTTGCAACAACAAAGTAGAGGACGTCTAACTTATTTTTGCAGGGCATGCTGTGATGTGATATGGTCAAGACATGATGTGATATAAGTTGTTGTATGAGATGATCATGTTTTGTAAAAGTTATCAGCAACTGGCAGGAGCCTTATCGTTTTCGCTTTATTGTATGAAATACAAACACCATGTAATTGCTTTACTTTATCACTAAGCAGTAGCGATAGTTGTAGAAGCAATAGGTTGCGAGACGACCACGACGCTATGATGGAGATCAAGGTGTCGAGCCGGTGACGATGGAGATCATGACGTTGCTTTGGAGATGGAGATCAAAAGCACAAGATGATGATGGCCATATCATGTCACATATTTTGATTGCATGTGATGTTTATCTTTATGCATCTTATTTTGCGTAGTACGGCGGTAGTGTTAGAAGATGACCCCTTAACTAAACTTCAAGGTATAAGTGTTCTCCCCGAGTATGCACCGTCGCGAAAGTTCTTCTTGTTGAGACACCACGTAATGATCAGGTGTGATAGGCTCTACGTTCACATACAAAGGGTGCAAGCTAGTTTTGCACATGCGGAATACTCGGGTTAAACTTGACGAGCCTAGCATATACAGACATGGCTTGAGAACACTGGAGACTCAAAGGTCGAACATGAATCATATAGTAGATATGATCAACATAGAGATGTTCACCATTGATGACTACGTGATGATCGGACATGGTTTAGTTGATTTGGATCACATGATCATTTAGATGACTCAAGCGATGTCTATCTAAGTGGGAGTTCTTAAGTAATATGATTAATTGAACTTAATTTATCATGAACTTACTCCTGATAGTATTTGCAAATTATGTTGTATATCAATAGCTCGCGCTGTAGCTCCCCTATGTTTTCGATATGTTCCTAGAGAAAATAAGTTGAAAGATGATAGTAGCAATGATGCAAACTGGGTCCGTGATCTGAGGATTATCCTCATTGCTGCACAGAATAATTATGTCCTTGTTGCACTGCTAGGTGACAAACCTATTGCAGGAGCAGATGCAGACATTATGAACATTTGGCAAGCTCGGTATGATGACTACTTGATAGTTAGTGCGCCATGCTTCACGGCTTAGAACCGGGACTTCAAAAACCTTTTGAAGGCCACAGAGCATATGAGATGTTCCAAGAGCTGAAATTGGTATTTCAGACTCATGCCAGAGTCGAGATGTATGAGACCTCTTACAAGTACTTTGCCTACAAGATGGAGGAGAATAGCTCAACCTGTGAGCATGTGCTCAGAATGTTTGGGTACTACAATCACTTGAATCAAGTGGGAGTTAATCTTCCAGATAAAATAGTGATTGATTGAGTTCTCTAGTCACTACCACCAAGTTACTAGAACTTCGTGATGAACTATAATGTGCAACAGATAACACAAAAGATTCTCGAGCTCTTCGCGATGCTGAAATCGGCAAAGGTAGAAATCAAGAAAGAACATCAAGTGTTGATGGTTAACAAGACCACTAGTTTCAAGAAAAAGGACAAGGGAAAGAAAGGGAACTTCAAGAAGAATGACAAGCAAGTTGTCACTCCCGTGAAGAAGCCCAAAGATGAACCTAAGCCTGAAACTGAGTGGTTCTACTACAAAGGAAATGGTTCCTGGAAGCGGAACTACCCCAATTATTTGGCGGATAAGAAGGATGGAAAAGTGAACAAAGGTATATTTGGTATACACATTATTGATGTGCACCTTACTAGTGCTCGTAATAGCCCCTGGGTATTTGATACCTGTTCGGTTGCTAAGATTAGTAACTCAAAACAGGAGTTGCAGAATAAATAGAGACTAATTGTGGGTGAAGTGATGTTGTGTGTTGGAAGTGGTTCCAAGATTGATATGATCATCATCGCACACTCCCTATACTTTCGGAATTAGTGTTGAACCTAAATAAATGTTTTTGTTTTGACCTGGAAGACTGCAGGACTTACACCCCACAGCATTTTATTGAAACTTGCGAAAGAAATTACAATAGGTTCCTCAAGGAGAGGAACAAAACAGAAAAGAAAAGACTATACAAGCTAGGCTAAACTAAGCACTAAGAGCTAAAAAGAAGAAAGGAAAGAGTACATTTGAGAAACACCTCAAGGAGGCAGGTAATCAATCCATTTGATCAAAGCATCTATGTGTCTGGTCTTGATCTTGTGTGCTAGGAGAGAGATGTCATGGATAAATCCGTTCCTCCACTGCCTGAAAGTAGGTCTGATGTGCCTAAAGGCTCTATCGTTCCTGACTTTCCAAATATTCCACCATGTAAGGAAGACCACTTCTAAGAAGAAGGGTTTATTAAAATCCTTCCTGGCATGAAGCACAATGTGCACCATGTCCTGACTATCCAACCAGCTTATTTGAAGATAATTCCACACTCTCATGCTGAAGTTGCATTGAAAGAATAAATGGTTCCTGTCCTCAAGCGCTCTAGTGGGGCAAAGTACACACTCAGGCCCATCATTAATTCTCCAATGCCTGCACTGAATCATAACCTTGGTGTTTACTCTGTCCATAATGACAAGCGAGGCAAACATTTTAATTGTCATGGTACAACAAGACTTCCAGACCCAACTCAGAATGGGATTGGTAGGCATTGGCTGATGGATAAAGTCATAGTACTTCTTTGCTGTATACTCAGATTTCTTCCCATGCCTCCAAGCCCAAGAGTCATTGCAATCAATATCCAGGGAGATCCCAGTCAAAATGCCAGAAAGTTGATTAAACTCCCTAAAAGTCAATTCAGACAGTGGTAAAGAGAACATGCTCTGCAAGTCACCTACTTGTAACACTTCCATAACAGAGAAATTCTTCTGCAGACAGAAAGAGAAGAGCCTGGGAAATCTGTCTTGGAGAGGGATGCATGAGTTATCAATCTCCCAAGGGTCAGACCAGAAAAGCACAGAATCTCCTCTTCCAACTGTAACCGAAGTAACAACACTATATTTATCCATTAATTTGCAGATATCTCTCCACCAAAAAGAGCCACACAAAGTAGTATCATGAGGAACTCTCTGAAAATAATAAGAGTCCCAAACCAAATGAACCCAAGGTACATCTACTATGTTATAGAATTTGTTGAGGTATTTAAGAAGTAGAGCCTCATTTTGCAGACCCATATTGAGTATTCCAAGCCCACCTTAAGCTTGGGCCTGCAGACCAGAGGCCAGGCAGCCAAAGAATGCCCCTTCTCCTAACCATATTTTCTCCACAGAAACTGCCTCTGAATTCTTTCCAGTTGCTTCAGGATTCCCTATGGTATAGATAGACTGCAAAGGAAAAATATGGGTAGTGAAGAGATAACAGAGTTTACCAGCTACAACCTGCTACCTTGGGGCAGAAACTAGGAGCTAGCAGTTAACCTTCTTTCCATGCAGTCTACTAAGGGTAGTAGATCAATAATTTTGGGCCTAGTTGTTCCCACTGGCAACCCGAAATATGTGAAAGGCATTACACCTAACTGACACCCAAATTGTGCAGCAAGGGCAGAGGCAACATTGGTGTCCACATTAATTGGGTACATTGAGGATTTGTGAAAGTTGATCTGTAATCCAGTTGCCAAAGAAAAGGAATTCAAAACTGCTTTAAGCACCTCCAACTGGGTTGAATCAGCAGACACAAAAAGCAATGTATCATCTGCATACTGAACCACTGGATAGTAAGGGTCATGTGTTGCCAGAGGCAAAGAAAATAGGCCATGACTCAGAAGATCATTAATCATAGTCTGCAATAGATTAACAGCAATCACAAACAGCAAAGGTGAGATAGGATCACCTTGCTTTACACCACACTTACACTTGAAATGCTTTCCAGGTACACCATTCAGTAAGATTGAGGAAGTTGCAGATGACAACAACTACTGAATCCAGGAGATCCATTTGTTGTCAAACCCCTTTGCCACCATGATTTTTATAATTGCCTCATGTTGAATAGAATCAAATGCTTTTTCAAAGTCAAGCTTGAGCAACATGATTGGCTTTTTTGATTGGTTGCACTGATGGATATACTCAAAGGTCCAGGCAATACAGTCCTGAATTGTTCTTGACTTGATAAAACCATATTGATTCTTATGCACATTTGGTGATTTCTTCCTGAAATCTGTTAGCAGCAAGCTTAGTGAGGAATTTCAGCCCCACACTTGTCAAATAGATTGGCCTAAAATCTCCCGTAGTCTCAGGTGATAGCTTCTTAGGGATCAATGTAATGAAGGCCTCATTGAGATTTTCCAACTAAGCAGTTCCAGCATGAACTCCTTCATCAGTGTAATGAAATCACTAGAAATGATAGGCCAACACCTCTTCATAAAAAGCCCATTAAAGCCATTAGGTCCAGGTGCCTTGTCAATTGGCAAATCCCTAATAACATGTTCAATTTCTTTAACTTCAAAGGGCCTTGTGAGCACATCCAGTCCCTGCACCCTAGGAATAAGAGAGAGAATGTCATTGCCCATCAGAATTGGCTTGACAGATCCCATTCTGCTCTTAAAAATCTCCAGAAATTCCTTGGCCATCATTCCATGGTCTGAAGAAACTGTACCATCAGACAGCTGCAGATTGGCAATAGAATTTTTTTACATATTTTAGTTGCCATGGCTTGGAAGAATTTTGAGTTTTCTTCACCTACTTTGATATATCTAATAGTGCATCTTTTCCTCCAGTATAAAAACTGCAAATGTAGAAGATGCTCATGATGCATCTTCACCAATTTCCTGAAATTGGATTCAGTTCTGAACAAGGACCTTAAATCTTCCAAATTATCTAACCAAAGGATCAACCAGTCGCACTTCTCAATCAGTGTTTTAATATGTGACAAACCCTTCTGCCATTTCTTAAGTGCAAACCTCAATGACTTTAATTTGTCCATAATAATTGCTGATATATGAGTTTTGCGAGAAGGTTTGTTCCAAACCTCCTGAACACACTCCATAAAGCCAGGTTGATGTACCCAATAATTTTCAAATCTGAAGATATGAGCCTTTGGGATGGTGGTGCAGATGGAAACTACACAAGGAACATGATGTGAGGCAGTTTTAGCAAGAGGTGTGACTTGCATATTGGGGTACTGGCTAATCCAACTGGCAGAGGTAAAAAATCAATCCAATTGTTCAAGGAGTGGAAAATCCTACATGTTAGACCTGGTGAATCTTCTCCCCTTGAGGGGCAATTCCAACAGACCCAAATGACCTATGATCTCATTGAAGATGAAGATATCATTGACATCACCACAAGGAAGATTTCGATTATCCAAAGATCTTATGAAATTAAAATCTCCCAACAACATCCAATTCTGCTCAGGTTCTACTTGGAGATTATAGAGCCAATTAACAAACTCATCTCTTAAAGCACCTTGGCAAGGCCCATAAACATTTACCAGATACCATTGATCATCATTATGCACAGATTTGAAACTAATCACAATACCAAAGGGTTTAACTTCTATTAAAGTAACCGAGAAAAAGTCTGAATGCCACACAGTCAAAATGCCACCAGAAGCTCCTCTTGAAGGAGATTCGATGAACTGATCAAAACCCGCAGGATAAATGCTCTTAATTAAATTACGAGGGCAATCCGGGAGCTTAGTTTCTTGCAAGCAAACAACTGCACACTGACTTTCAGTTACTTTCTGTCTAACAACACATTGCCTTGTTTCAGAATTCAATTCACAGACATTCCAACACAAAACCTTCCAGTTACGCATTGACATTCGATTCATAAAGTAACATATAATAGCGCGAAAGAAACAGTATGACACACAGTGCCATACAACCCAAGTCATAACAGATCAAAAGTGCCCAACCTAAATAAATGTTATTTGGTGTTTGCTTTGAGCATGAATATGATTAGATCATGTTTATTTCAATATGATTATTCATTTAAGACAGAGAATAATTGTTATTCCGTTTACATGGATAAAACCTTCTATGATCATACACCCAATGTTAATGGTTTATTGAATCTCGATCGTGGTGATACACATATTCATAATATTGATGCCAAAAGATGCAAAGTTGATAATGATAGTGGAACATATTTGTGGCACTACCGTTTAGGTCATATTGGTGTAAAGCGCACGAAGAAACTCCATGTAGATAGACTTTTGGAATCACTTGATTATGAATCATTTGATACTTGCGAACCATGCCTCATGGGCACGATGACTAAAACTCCGTTCTCCAGAATAATGGAAAGAGCCAATGACTTATTCGAAATAATACATACCGATGTATGTAGTCCGATGAGTGTCGAGGCTCATGGCGGGTATTGTTATTTTCTGACCTTCATAGATGATTTGAGCAGATATTGGTATATCTACTTAATGAAACACAAGTCGGAAACATTTGAAAAGTTCAAAGAATTTCAGAGTGAAGTGGAGAAACATCGTAACAAGAAAATAAAATTTCTACGATCTGATCGTGGAGGTGAATATATGAGTTACGAGTTTGGCCTTCATTTAAAACAATGTGGAATAGTTTCACAACTCACGCCACCTGGAACACCACAGCATAATGGTGTGTCCGAACATCGTAACCGTACTTTTATTAGATATGGTGCGATTTATGATGTCTCTTACAAATTTACCACTATCATTTTGGGGTTATGCATTAGAGGCAACTGCATTCACGTTAAATAGGGCACCATCAAAATCCATTGAGACGATACCGTATGAACTGTGGTTTGGCAATAAACCTAAACTATTGTTTCTTAAAGTTTGGGGATGCGATGCTTATGTCAAAAGGTTTCAGCGCGATAAGCTCGAACCCAAATCGGAGAAGTGCTTTCATAGGATACCCTAAGGAAACAATTGGGTACACCTTCTACCACAAGTCTGAAGGCAAGATTTTTGTTGCTAAGAATGGAACCTTTCTAGAGAAGGAGTTTCTCTCGAAAGAAGTGAGTGGGAGGAAAGTAGAACTTGATGAGGTAATTGTACCTGCTCTCAATTTGGAAGGTAGCTCATCCGAGAAATATGTTCCCATGATGGCTACACCAACTAGAGAAGAAGCTAATGATAAAGATCATGAAACTGCAGATCAAGTTGCTACAGAACCTCGTAGGTCAAACAGAGCACGATCCGCACCAGAGTGGTACAGTAATCCTGTTCTGGAGGTCATGTTACTTGACCATGACGAACCTGTTGGGGAACGTAGCAATAATTCAAAATTTTCCTACGTGTCACCAAGATCAATCTAGGAGATAGTAGCAACGAGAAATAGAGAGAGGGAGTGCATCTTCATACCCTTGAAGATCGCTAAGCGGAAGCGTTACAAGAACACGGTTGATGGAGTCGTACTCGCGGTGATTCAAATCGCGGAAGATCCGATCTAGCGCCGAACGGACGGCGCCTCCGCGTTCAACACATGTACAGCCCGGGGACGTCTCCTCCTTGTTGATCCAGCAAGGGAGAGGAGAAGTTGAGGGAGAGCTCCGGCAGCACGACGGCGTGGTGGTGGAGCTTGTGGTATTTCTGCAGGGCTTCGCCAAGCTCTACGGAGGAGGAGGAGGTGTTGGAGAGGGAGAGGGCTGTGCCAGGGAAGGGGTGCCTCTCCCATGCACCTCCCCACTATATATAGGGATTGAGGGGGCTGGTTTCTTGCCCTCCAAGTCCATTGGGGCGTTGGCAAAGGTGGGGGAAAGAAATCCGATCATTTCCCTTCTCCACCGATTGTTATGCCCCCTTTTTAGGGATCTTGATCTTATCCCTTCGGGATATGATCTTATTCCTTATAAGGGGGGATCTTGGTGCGCCTTGACCAGGGGTGTGGGGCCTTTCCCCCACTACCCACGTTCATGTGGGTCCCCCATGCAGGTGGGCCCCACTCCGGAACCTTCTAGAACCTTCCCGGTACAATACCGAAAAATCTAGAACTTTTTCCGGTGGCCAAAATAGGACTTCCCATATATAAATCTTTACCTCCGGACCATTCCGGAACTCCTCGTGACATACGGGATCTCATCCGGGGCTCCTAACAACATTCGGTAACCACATACTATTTCCCATAACAACTCTAGCATCACCGAACCTTAAGTGTGTAGACCCTACGGGTTCGGGAACCATGCAGACATGACCGAGACATCTCTCAGGCCAATAACCAATAGCGGGATCTGGATACCCATATTGGCTCCCACATGTTCCATGATGATCTCATCGGATGAACCACGATGTCGGGGATTCAATCAATCCCGTATACAATTCCCTTTGTCAATCGGTATGTTACTTGCCCGAGATTCGATCGTCGGTATCCCAATACCTCGTTCAATCTCGTTACCGGCAAGTCACTTTACTCATTCCATAATGCATGATCCCATGACTAACTACTTAGTCACTTTGAGCTCATTATGATGATGCATTACCGAGTGGGCCCAGAGATACCTCTTCGTCATACGGAGTGACAAATCCCAGTCTCGATTCGTGCCAACCCAATAGACACTTTCGGAGATGCCTGTAGTGTACCTTTATAGCCACCCAGTTACGTTGTGACGTTTGGTACACCCAAAGCATTCCTACAGTATCCGGGAGTTGCACAATCTCATGGTCTAAGGAAATGATACTTGACATTAGAAAAGCTTTAGCAAACGAACTACACGATCTTGTGCTACGCTTAGGATTGGGTCTTGTCCATCACATCATTCTCCTAATGATGTGATCCCGCTATCAATGACATCTAATGTCCATGGTCAGGAAACCATGGCCATCTATTGATCAACGAGCTAGTCAACTAGAGGCTCACTAGGGACATGTTGTGGTCTATGTATTCACACATGTATTACGGTTTCCAGTTAATACAATTATAGCATGAACAATAGACAATTATCATGAACAAGGAAATATAATAATAACCATTTTATTATTGGCTCTAGGGCATATTTTCAACAGTATCCCACTTGCACTAGAGTCAATAATCTAGTTCACATCACTATGTGATTGTAATGAATCCAACACCCATGGGGTTTGATCATATCTCGCTTGTGAGAGAGGTTATTAGTCAACGGGTCTGAACCTTTCAGATCCGTGTGTGCTTTATAAATCTCTATGTCATCTTGTAGATGCAGCTAGCACGCGCTACTTGGAGCTATTCCAAATAACTGCTCTACTATACGAATCCGGTCTACTACTCAGAGTCATCCGGATTAGTGTCAAAGTTTGCATCGACATAACCCTTTACGACGAACTCTTTTACCACCTCCATAATCGAGAAAATTTCTTAGTACACTAGTTACTAAGGATAAGTTTGACCGCTGTCATGTGATCCATTCCTAGATCACTCTTGTACCCCTTGATTGACTTCATGGCAAGGCACACTTCAGGTGCAGTACACAGCATAGCATACTATAGAGCCTACGTCTAAAGCATAGGGGACGACCTTCGTCCTTTCTCTCTCTTCTGCCGTGGTCAGATCTTGAGTCTTACTCAATGCTCACACCTTATAACACGGCCAAGAACTCCTTCTTTGATGATCTATTTGAACTCCTTCAAAATCTTGTCACGGTATGTATTCATTTGAAAGTACAATTAAGCATTTTTTATCTATCCTTATAGATCTTGATGCTCAATGTTCAAGTAGCTTAATCCAGGTTTTCCATTGAAAAACACTTTTCAAATAACCCTATATGCTCTACATCATTTCTGATCAACAATATGTTGACAACATATACTCATCAGAAATTCTATAGTGCTCCCACTCACTTATTTGGAAATACAAGTTTCTCATAAACTTTGTATAAACCCAAAATCTTTGATCATCTCATCAAGGCGTACATTCCAACTCCGAGATGCTTGCTCCAGTCCTTAGAAGGATTGTTGGAGCTTTGCATAGTTGTTAGCATCTATCAGGATTGACAAAACCTTCTGGTTGTATCACATACAACCTTTCCTCAAAAAATCATCGAGGAAACAATGTTTTGACATCCTATCTGCAAGATTTCATAAATAATGCAGTAACTGCTAATATAATTCCAACAGACTCTTAGCATCGCTACAAGTGAGAAAGTCTCATCGTAGTCAACTCCTTGAACATGTCAGAAAACATCTTAACGACAAGTCGAGCTTTCTTAATGGTGATACTTACCATCATTGTCCGTCTTTCTTTTAAAATCCATCTGTACCCAACAGCCTTACGACCATCAAGTGGTTCTTCCAAAGTCTATACTTTGTTTTCATACATGGATCCTCTCGGATTTTATGGCCTCAAGCCATCGTAGGAATCCGAGGCCACCATTGCTTCCCCATATCTCATAGGTTCATTGTTGTCTAGCAACATGACTTCCAAGATAGGATTACCGTACCACTCTGAAGTAGTACGCATCCTTGTCGACCTGCGAGGTTTGGTAGTGACTTGATCTGAAGTTTCATGATCACCATCATCAGCTTCCACTTCAATTGGTGTAGGCGCCATAGGAACAACTTCTTGTGCCTTGCTACACACTAGTTGAAGTGACGGTTCAATAACCTCATCAAGTCTCCACCATCCTCCCACTCAATTCTTTCGAGAGAAACTTTTCCTCGAGAAAGGACCCGTTTCTAGAAACAATCACTTTTGCTTCCGGATCTGAAATAGGAGGTATACCCAACAGTTTTGGGTGTCCTATGAAGATGCATTTATCCGCTTTGGGTTCGAGCTTATCATGCTAAAACTTTTCGCATAAGCGTCGCAGCCCCAAACTTTTAAGAAACGACAACTTAGGTTTCTCTAAACCATAGTTCATACGGTGTCATCTCAATGGAATTACTTGGTGCCTTATTTAAAGTGAATGCGGTTGTCTCTAATGCCTAACCCATAAACGATAGTGGTAATTCGATAAGAGACATCATGGTATGCACCGTATCCAATAGGGTGCAGCTATGATGTTCAGATAAACAATCACACTATGGTGTTCTAGGCGGTCTTAGTTGTGAAACAATTTCCACAATGTCTTAATTGTGTTCCAAACATGTAACTCAGACATTCATCTCTATGATCATATCATAGACATTTTATCCTCTTGTCACGACGATCTTCAACTTCACTCTGAAATTACTTGAACCTTTCAATAATTTAGACTCGTCTTTCATCAAGTAAATATACTTAGAATCTACTCAAATTATCTGTGAAGTAAGGGCATAACGATATTCACTGCATGCCTCAGCACTCATTGGATTGCACACATCAAATGTATTACTTCCAACAAGTTGCTCTCTTGTTTCATCTCACTGAAAACGAGGCCTTTCAGTCATCTTGCCCATGTGGTATGATTTGCATGTCTCAAGTGATTCAAAATCAAGTGAGTCCAAACGATCCATCTGTATGGAGTTTCTTCATGCATATATACCAACAGACATGGTTCGCATGTCTCAAACGTTTCAAAAAAAAACGAGTGAGTCCAAAGATCCATCAACATGGAGCTTCTTCATGCGTTTTATACCAATATGACTCAAATGGCAGTGCCACGAGTATGTGGTACTATCATTACTATCTTATATCTTTTGGCATGAACATGTGTATCACTATGATCGAGATTCGATAAACCATTCATTTTAGGTGCAAGACCATTGAAGGTATTATTCAAATAAACAGAGAAGCCATTATTCTCCTTAAATGAATAACCATATTGCGATAAACATAATCCAATCATGTCTATGCTCAATGCAAACACCAAATAACAATTATTTAGGTTTAACACCAATCTCGATGGTAGAGGGAGCATGCGATGCTTGATCACATCAACCTTGGAAACACTTCCAACACACATCGTCATCTCACCTTTAGCTAGTCTCCGTTTATTCCGTAGCTTTTATTTCGAGTTACTAACACTTAGCAACCGAACCGGTATCTAATACCCTGGTGCTACTAGGAGTACTAGTAAAGTACACATTAATATAATGTATATCCAATATACTTCTGTCGACCTTTCCAGCCTTCTCATCTACTAAGTATCTAGGGTAGTTCTGCTTCAGTGACCGTTCCCCTCATTTCAGAAGCACTTAGTCTCGGGTTTGGGTTCAACCTTGGGTTTCTTCACAAGAGCAGCAACTGATTTGCCGTTTCATGAAGTATCCCTTCTTGCCCTTGCCCTTCTTGAACTAGTGGTTTTACTAACCATCAACAATTGATGCTCCTACTTGATTTGTACTTTCGCGGTGTCAAACATCACGAATAGCTCAAGGATCATCATATCTATCCCTGATATGTTATAGTTCATCACGAAGCTCTGGTAGCTTGGTGGCAGTGACTTTGGAGAACCATCACTATCTCATCTGGAAGATAACTCCCACTCAATTCAAGCGATTGTAGTACTCAGACAATCTGAGCACATGCTCAATGATTGAGCTTTTCTCCCTTCATTTGCAGGCTTAAGAAACTTGTCAGAGGTCTCATACCTCTTGACGTGGGCACGAGCCTGAAATCCCAATTTCAATCCTCGAAACATCTCATATGTTCCGCGATGTTTCGAAATCGTCTTCGGAGCCTCAATTTTAAACCGTTTAACATTACTGAACTATCACGTAGTTATCAAAACGTGTATGTCAGATGTTCGCAACATCCACAGACGACGTTCGAGGTTTAACACACTGAGTGGTGCATTAAGGACATAAGCCTTCTACGCAGCAATGAGGACAATTCTTAGTTTACGGACCCAGTCCGCATAATTGCTACTATCAACTTTCAACTAAATTTTCTCTAGGAACATATCTAAAACATTAGAACTTAAGCGCTTGCTACGACATAATTTGCAAAAACCTTTTGACTATGTTCAGGATAATTAAGTTCATCTTATGAACTCCCACTCAGATAGACATCCCTCTAGTCATCTAAGTGATACATGATCCGAGTCAACTAGGCCGTGTCCGATCATCACGTGATACGGACTAGTCATCATCGGTGAACATCTTCATGTTGATCGTATCCACTATACGACTCATGTTCGACCTTTCGGTCTCTTGTGTTCCGAGGCCATGTCTGTACATGCTAGGCTCGTCAAGTCAACCTAAGTGTTTCGCGTGTGTAAATCTGGTTTACACCCGTTGTATGTGAACGGTAGAATCTATCACACCCGATCATCACGTGGTGCTTTGAAACAACGAACTTTCACAATGGTGCACAGTTAGGGGGAACACTTTCTTGAAATTATTATGAGGGATCATCTTATTTACTACCGTCGTTCTAAGCAAATAGGATGTATAAACATGATAAACATCACATGCAATCAAATAGTGACATGATATGGCCAATATCATTTTGCTCCTTTTGATCTCCATCTTCGGGGCTCCATGATCATCATCGTCACCGGCATGACACCATGATTTCCATCATCATGATCTCCATCATCGTGTCTCCATGAAGTTGTCTTGCCAACTATTACTTCTACTACTATGGCTAACGGTTTAGCAATGAAGTAAACTAATTACATGGCGTCATTCAATGACACGCAGGTCATACAATAAATAAAGACAACTCCTATGGCTCCTGCCGGTTGTCATACTCATCGACATGCAAGTCGTGATTCCTATTACAAGAATATGATCAATCTCATACATCACATATATTTCATTCATCACATCCTTCTTGGCCATATCACATCACACGGCATATGTTGCAAAAACAAGTTAGACGTCCTCTAATTGTTGTTGCAAGTTTTTTACGTGGCTGGTACGGGTTTCTAGCAAGAACGTTTCTTACCTACGCCAAAACCACAACATGATATGCCAATTGCTATTTACACTTCATAAGGACCCTTTTCATCGAATCCGATCTGACTAAAGTGGGAGAGACTGGCACCCGCTAGCCACCTTATGCAACAAGTGCATGTCAGTCGGTGGAACCTGTCTCACGTAAGTGTACGTGTAAGGTCGGTCTGGGCCGCTTCATCCCACAGTACCGTCGAAACAAGATAGGACTAGTAACGGTAAGCATATTGAACAAAATCAACGCCTACAACAACTTATGTTCTACTCGTGCATAGAATCTACGCAATAGACCTGGCTCATGATGCCACTGTTGGGGAACGTAGCAATAATTCAAAATTTTCCTACGTGTCACCAAGATCAATCTAGGAGATACTAGCAACAAGAGAGAGAGAGGGAGTGCATCATCATACCCTTGAAGATCGCTAAGCGGAAGCGTTACAAGAACGCGGTTGATGGAGTCATACTCGCGGCGATTCAAATCGCCGAAGATCCGATCTAGCGTCGAACGGACGGCGCCTCCACGTTCAACACACGTACAGCCCGGGGACGTTCTCCTCCTTCTTGATCCAGCAAGGGGAGAGGAGAAGTTGAGGGGGAGCTCCGGCAGCACGACGGCATGGTGGTGGAGCTTGTGGTATTTTTGCAGGGCTTCGCCAAGCTCTACGGAGGAGGAGGAGGTGTTGGAGAGGGAGAGGGCTGTGCCAGGGAAGGGGTGCCTCTCCCATGCGCCTCCCCACTATATATAGGGGTGGAGGGGGCTGGTTTCTTTCCCTCCAAGTCCATTGGGGCGTTGGCAAAGGTGGGGGAAAGAAATCCGATCATTTCCCTTCTCCACCGATTGTTATCCCCCCTTTTTAGGGATCTTGATCTTATCCCTTCGGGATATGATCTTATTCCTTCTAAGGTGGGCTCTTGGTGCGCCTTGAACAGGGGTGTGGGGCCTTGCCCCCACTACCCACGTTCATGTGGGTCCCCCATGCAGGTGGGCCCCACTCCAGAACCTTCTAGAACCTTCCTGGTACAATACCGAAAAATCTCGAACTTTTTTCGGTGGCCAAAATAGGACTTCCCATATATAAATATTTACCTCCGGACCATTCCGGAACTCCTCATGACGTCTGGGATCTCATCCGGGACAACATTCGGTAACCACATACTATTTCCCATAACAACTCTAGCGTCACCGAACCTTAAGTGTGTAGACCCTACAGGTTCGGGAACCATGCAGACATGACCGAGACATCTCTCCGGCCAATAACCAATAGCGGGATCTAGATACCCATATTGGCTCCCACATGTTCCATGATGATCTCATCGGATGAACCACGATGTCGGGGATTCAATCAATCCCGTATACAATTGCCTTTGTCAATCAGTATGTTACTTGCCCGAGATTCGATCGTCGGTATCCCAATACCTCGTTCAATCTCGTTACTGGCAAGTCACTTTACTCGTTCCGTAATGCATGATCCCATGACTAACTACTTAGTCACTTTGAGCTCATTATGATGATGCATTACCGAGTGGGCCCAGAGATACCTCTCCGTCATACGGAGTGACAAATCCCAGTCTCAATTCGTGCCAACCCAACAGACACTTTCGGAGATTCCTGTAGTGTACCTTTATAGCCACCCAGTTTCGTTGTGACGTTTGGTACACCCAAAGCATTCCTACGGTATCCGGGAGTTGCACAATCTCATGGTCTAAGGAAATGATACTTGACATTAGAAAAGCTCTAGCAAACGAACTACACGATCTTGTGCTAAACTTAGGATTGGGTCTTGTCCATCACATCATTCTCCTAATGATGTGATCCCGCTATCAATGACATCTAATGTCCATGGTCAGGAAACCATGACCATCTATTGATCAACAAGCTAGTCAACTAGAGGCTCACTAGGGACATGTTGTGGTCTATGTATTCACACATGTATTATGGTTTCCAGTTAATACAATTATAGCATGAACAATAGAAAATTATCATGAACAAGGAAATACAATAATAACCATTTTATTATTGCCTCTAGGGCATATTTTCAACAGAACCTACGAACTATGAAGAAGCTATGACGAGCCCAAATTCTGATAAATGGCTTGAGGCCATGAAATCCGAGATAGGATCCATGTATGAGAACAAAGTATGGACTTCGGTGGATCTGCCCGATCATCGGCGACCCTTAGAGAATAAATGGATCTTCAAGAAGAAGAATGACGCTGATGGTAATGTTACTGTCTATAAAGCTCGACTTTTCGCAAAAGGTTTTTGACAAGTTCAAGGAGTTGACTAGGATGAGACTTTCTCATCCGTAGCGATGCTTAAGTCTATCCGAATCATGTTAGCAATTGCCGCATTTTATGATTATGAAATCTGGCAAATGGATGTCAAACTGCATTCCTTAATGGATTTCTTAAAGAAGATTTGTATATGATGCAACCAGAAAGTTTTGTCAATCCTAATGGTGCTAACAAAGTGTGCAAGCTCTAGCGATCCATCTATGGACTGGTGCAAGCATCTTGGAGTTGGAATATACGCTTTGATGAGTTGATCAAAGCATATAGTTTTGTACAGACTTTCGGAGAAGCCAGTATTTACAAGAAAGTTAGTGGGAGCAATACAACATTTCTGATAAGTATATGTGAATGACATATTGTTGATCAGAAATGATGTAGAATTTTCCGGAAAGCATAAAGGAGTGTTTGAAAGGAGTTTTTCCAAAGAAAGACCTCGGTGAAGATGATTATAGATTGGGCATCAAGATCTATAGAGATAGATCAAGACGCTTGATAAAACTTTCAATAAGTACATACCTTGATAAGTTTTTGAAGGAGTTCAAAAATGGATCAGTCAAAGAAGGAGTTCTTGTCTGAGTTGTAAGGTATGAAGGTGAGTAAGACTCAAAACCCAACCACGGCAGAAGATAGAGAGAGAATGAAAGTCATTTCCCTATGCCTCAGCCATAGGTTCTATAAAGTATGCCATGCTGTATACCAAACCTATTGTGTACCTTGCCATGAATTTGGCAAGGGGGTACAATAGTGATCCAGGAGTAGATCTCTAGACAACAGTCAAAATTATCCTTAGGTACCTAAAGAGGACTAAGGAAATGTTTCTTGGTTATGGAGGTGACAAAGAGTTCGTTGTAAAGGGTTACGTCGATGCAAGCTTTGACACTGATCCAGATGACTCTGAGTCTCAATCTGGATACATATTGAAAGTGGGAGCAATTAGCTAAAGTAGCTCCATGCAGAGCATTATAGACATAGAAATTTTCAAAATACATACGGATCTGAATGTGGCAGACCCATTGACTAAACTTCTCTTACAAGCAAAACATGATCACACCTTAGTACTCTTTGGGTGTTAATGACATGGCAATGTGAAATAGATTATTGACTCTAGTAAACCCTTTGGGTGTTGGTCACATGGCGATGTGAACTATGGGTGTTAATCACATAACGATATGATCTATTGGTGTTAAATCACATGGCGATGTGAACTAGATTATTGACTCTAGTGCAAGTGGGAGACTGAAGGAAATATACTCTAGAGGCAATAATAAAGTTGTTATTTCATATTTCCTTATATTACGATCAATGTTTATTATCATGCTAGAATTGTATTAACAGGAAACATGATACATGTGTGGATACGTAGACAAAACACCGTGTCCCTAGTAAGCCTCTACTAGACTAGCTCGTTAATCAAAGATGGTTAAGTTTCCTAACCATGGACATGTGTTGTCATTTGATGAACAGGACCACATCATTAGGAGAATGATGTGATGGACAAGACCCATCCATTAGCTTAGCATAATGATCGGTAAGTTTTATAGCTATTGCTTTCTTCATGTCATATACATATTCCTTCGACCATGAGATTATGCAACCCCCGGATACCGAAGGAATACCTTGTGTGCTATCAAACGACAGAACGTAACTGGATGATTATAAAGATGCTCTACAGGTATCTCCCAAGGTGTTTGTAGGGTTGGCATAGATCGAGATTAGGATTTGTCACTCCGAGTATCGAAGAGGTATCTCTGGGCACTCTCGGTAATACACATCATGATAAGACTTGCAAGCAATGTGGCTAATGAGTTAGTTGTGAGATGATGTATTACGGAACGAGTAAATAGACTTGCCAGTAACGAGATTGAACTAGGATGAAGATACCGACAATTGAATCTTGCGAAGTAACATACCGATGACAAAGGGAATAACGTATGTTGTCATTATGGTAGGACCAATAAAGATCTTCGTATAATATGTGGGAACCAATATGAGCATCCAGGTTCTGCTGTTGGTTATTCACTGGAGAGGTCTCTCGGTCATGTCTACATAGTTCTTGAACCCATAGGGTCCGCACGCTTAATGTTTGATGATGATTTTGTATTATATGAGTTATCTGATTTGGTGGCCGAATGTTGTTCGGAGTCCCGCATGAGATCACGAACATGATGAGGAGTCTCAAAGTGGTCGAGAGGTAAAGATTCATGTATAGGACGATGATATTCGGACACCGGAAGTGTTCCGGGGGTAACCGGGTACGTATCGGGTCAAAGGAAGGGGTTCCGGGCATCCCCCCAGCAACTACACGGGCCTAATAGGCCAATAAGGGGACAGACCAGCCCCTAGGGGGCTGGTGCGCCCCATGTAGGCCGAAATAAGGGGGAAGGAAAGAGGAGAAGGGAAAAAGGAAGGGGGGATTCGACCCCCCCCCCCCTTCCTTCTCTCCTCCCTCCTCCTTCCTTCCCCCTCCGGATGAATATGGAAGGGGGAGGCCGAATTGGGAGCCGCCCAAGTAGGATTCCTCCTACTTGGGGCGCCCCCTTGGCTCCCTCTTTTCCCCTCCAACCTATATATATAAGGGGGGCCCCGCTAGAAGATAAATCATTGATTCCTAGCCGTGTGCGGCGCCCCCCTCCACAATTTACGTCTCCGGTCATATTTACCTAGTGCTTAGGCGAAGCCCTGCGCGATCACTTCACCATCACCATCACCATGCCATCGTGCTGACACAGCTCTCCCTCGACACTTTGCTAGATCGAGAGTTCAAGGCATGTCATCGAGCTGAACATGTGTAGAACTCGGAGGGGCCGTACGTTCGGTGCTTGATCGGTTGGAATGAGAAGAAGTTCGACTACATCAACCGCGTTAACAAACTCTTCCGCTTTCAGTCTATGAGGGTACGTGGACACACTCTCCCCTTCTCGTTGCTATGCATCTCCTAGATAGATCTTGCATGGGTGTAGGAATTTTTTTGAAATTGCATGCTACGTTTCCCAACAGCGCCTGGTGAGCTTGTGGCTCTCTCGTAGCTCCCCAGGTATCCTCTCGAGGCTCCTTGGGTTCCTTCTGGTCTAGAAAAAAATCATTGTATAGTTTTATCACGTTTGGACTTTGTTTGGTATTGATTTCTTGAAAAAACTAAAAACATGCAGAAAAGAGGAACTGGTACTAGGCACTGGGTTAATAGGTTAGTTCCCCAAAATGATATAAAGTTGCATATAGAGGCATATAAAGTATCTAGAATTGATAATATAATAGCATGAAACAATAAAAAAAATTAGATACATTGGAGACGTATCACAGAGCAATGGACAAATAGTGTGTTATATATCACATGTTTGTTTTGAGCATGGTTCAGTGGTTAGCATTTTCTTGGACCTCCATGTGAAAGGATATCCTAGCCCATGTATTAGGTTTTGGCATTAATGACCAATGATTAGTGGGACTAATGCTTTAATCAGGTATTCTCGAAGATTAGTCCCAAGGCAGGGATAAAATCATGGTGGGAGACCCTCTCCCATTCCACACCCCAAGGAAAAAGGAAAAAACTCAATGTATTTTTTTAATTACTATTGGCTAATAGATCATAGGTAAACTACACTATTAAGAGGGTAAAGTGGAGTACAAGGTTGTGTATTATGCTCATGTTTGCGTTATATGATCTACCTTAAAGCTTTATCAACAATATCTCACACCGGGACCAAATATTAGCAGTTTTGGCCACTGCCTATTGTGTGTGTGCTCAGGAGACAATTTTTGGACCCTCCAGTTCTGGGCTCCATGTTTCATGTATTTTCTTTGGATGCCCTCGAGCCTCTGAGTTTTGAGTTTTTCTCTATATAGCCTAGAGTGACCTCGAATCCTTAGGACTTCCCGCAGATGACATATAATAGTTGAAAATTGTAGGAGTTATCACTACTGTAGGATGTCCTAATGCGATACATGTATAGGAGGCCATTCGAACAAACCCAAACCGTGTGCGATGTATGAATCGCAAACAATATTGAATGAAAACCGTCACCAATATAATGAACTGTGTGCGATGGCACATCCATCAAATACGATTCAAAAAAGAGTTGTGTGTGTGAACATGGCATACAATTGATTCATACGAACTGTTTGTGATGAGCCTGCACAATAGAAATGGTCAGCCAAACCAAGGTGTGTGCGATAGATGGCATACATGCCACTCAGATGAACTGTTTGCGATTAACCAAAACAACAGAAATAGCCAGACAGATCAAGGTGTTTGTGATAGATGGCATACAGGTCACTCGGATGAACGGTTCGCGATTAGCCAAAACAACAGAAACGGTCAGCCAGATCAAGGTGTGTGCGATAGACGACATACAGGTCACTCGGATGAACTATTAGCGATTAGCCAAAACAATAGAAACGGACACCTAGATCAAGGAGCCTGCGATAGACAGGCACACATTCTAATTAAAATAATCATGTGCAATTGTAATAACGAGCGCGTAGGGGTGATGGAACAAGTCATGTGCAGACATCACGGATTGCGGTGCATCCTAAGATGCACACGCCATGTACGTAGCCGAGAACGTGGGCCCACTAACGCCATTTGGGAATTGTGCCGCACTTTGAAACCGAAACCGTCAATAAATTTTGAGCTTGTTTCCCATCACATTCCAATTTACTACGCTATATTTAATTGCAAATTTGTTTCACACCGATCAAAACCGAATTTTTTTTCCCACTTAGCAGCTTATTACAGGTTATAAATACTACCTACTAAAAAACGATTGCACATTCCTCCTCAATTCCTCATCAACAAACAAACAAGTCTTTCTTTGTCATTCCTTGTGTCTGCCATGGCCCGTAGTAGGAGTTCTGGGTCGAGAAATGACCAGGGAGCAGCGAGTATGGAAGCAGAAGCAGCAGAGGTTGCTCGTCTCGCCGTGATAGCAACCAAGAGGTCTTGCCGTGCCACGGCGGCCTGGAAAGATCTCCCACGGGCAGGTGAGGGCTCTCACAGGCGCATTCACAACGACATGTGCGTTTAGCTCAATAATTTGATGGATGAGATCTCCGACCAGGAAAAGTTGCATGAGGAGATCAATGGCTCATTTGATAAGGTGAACGGCGTCATCCGGGGACTAACTGATGACAAGGCGAAGCTCCGCACCCAGTGCGACCTGCTGAGAAAGAAAATCGCCCGCAGGGAGAAGCAACACGAGGAGACCACTACCTCGTTGAACAAGTCGGCTTCCATGATCGAGGAACTTATGGACGCCAATGCCAAGCTCTTCCTCAAGCGCGAAAGGATGGTGGAGGGATCCACGGCTGCTGTCGAGGGAAGTATTGAGGACGTGAAAGAGATCATCATCGCTCGCTATGAGAACTCTGTGCTAGGGACGCAATGGCGAAGATGGCGGAGGAGAGGCGAGTGGAGATCAAGGTCGTGGAGGCGGTGAAGGAGTCGGAGAACCTCTGCGCCCGCTTGCAGCAACCCATCATGAAGTAGAGAGCAGCGACCTAGATCATTGTCTGTGTCTTCCTTCTTCTTTTTCCCATGTGTCTTTCGGGCGTTGCCGCATGTGACATTTTAAATTATATTCCTGAATATGTAAGACAATTATTATCCATTGCTGTCATCATCATATATATCAGTCTTGCTAAGTCTCAGTCGATGTTATATCCATGAGATCTTACATCAAGATCCGTGCAAAAATTTGTTTCAATTTTTCTTTTACTCTCTTCCATGTTATATCACTTGACTAAGACTTGGTTAAATCTCGGTCGACTGAGACCTAGCCACACCATTAAGCACCTCCGGTCTACTCAAATAGCTACGCTACACCGCACCTCCTATCCAATAAAAAGGGGGATGCATGGCGGCACGTAAATGGTTAGTAGAATGCCCATGGTTTCAATAATACTTTTGTTTTGATGGTAACATGGCAACTCTTTGTTCCAAAATGACTTTATTGGTTTTTGATGTGCGCACCTTCGCAAATTGAACAAAAAAGTTACCACAACATGTTGGTGCTATGTCATGACACCATGCCAAGTTTCATGAAATTCAGGCGAGTTTTGGATGTACAGGAATTAGAAACCAAGTTTCTCAATGTTTGCGGCTGAGCCACCACGCTCAAAAGTTTGAAATTCATTACCATTTCTTACATGGGACCTAAACATTCACCCAAGGACACATGTATGATTTTTCAACCTATGTTAATGCACCAGAGCATGTGCATGTAGTTCAAATTTGAATTATGCACATTAAATGCCTAGAAAACTCAATTAATGTATGAAAAGGCCAAACGAACCCTGAACAATTCCAAAATTTAGCATGCACTCCTATTGGTCTATCTTGCCTCTGTAAAAAATCAAGGTGAGAACATGCAGCGTATGTCGTTTCGCCCACTTCGGTGACACGTCCCCTATCGGAACCGTGAGGCTTCTTGTGAGATGCTCCGGTTTGTAAGAAGCTTATACCAAAGCTTGTCTCAAATTAGACAAAAAATTTACCGTGACATGTTGGTGCCATGTCAAGACACAATGGCAAGTTTCATGATTTTCAGGTAGGTTTTGGATTTACAAGATTTAGAAACCAAGTTCCTCAATGTTTTTGGCCGAGCCACGACGCGCGAATGTTTAAAATTCATTCCCATTTCTTGCATGTGACCAAAACATTCACCCAAGGACACATATATGATTTTTCAACCCATCTTGGTGCACTGGAGCATGTGCATGTAGTTCAAATTTGAATTATGCACATTAAATGCCTAGAAAACTCAATTAATGTATAAAAAGGCCAAACGAACCCGAAATAATTTCAAATTCTAGCACGACACTCCTAAAGTTTCATGTTGCCTCTGTAAAAAAACAAGGCAGGAAGAGGTAGCATATGTTATTTTGCAAATAGAGGTGATACATTCCCTCAGAAGCCTTCTTGAGAGAAGCTCTGGTTTGTAAGAAGCTTATACCAAAACTTGTCCCAAATTGGACAATTTTTTTACCACAACATGTTGGTGTCATGCCATGACACCAGGCCAAGTTTCATGATTTTTAGGCGAGTTTTGGATTTACAGGAATTTCAAAACCAAGTTTCTCAATGTTTCCGGCCAAGTGACGACGCCCAGATGTTTGAAATTCATTTTCATTTCATGCATGTGACCTAAACATTAACCCAAGGACACATATATGATTTTCAACCCATTTTGGTGCACTAGAGCATGTGCCTGTAGTTCAAATTTGAATTCTGCACATTAAATGGCTAGAAACTCAATTAATGTACAAAAAGGCCAAACAAACCCTGAATAATTCCAGTTTTTAATATGACACTCCTATAGTTGCATGCTCAGTTGCTCACTACAGATAAATGTTCTAGCAATTCAAACATGGTCCTTTCCCGTAATCCCATTTTGTCTTTCAAATGAAAAGAAATCAAGTACACCACAAACTGTTTATTAGCAAGAATCATGTGCAAGTATAAAATATCTTGGGGCACCCTCATGTATGGCTTGCGTCAGAAGCTTCATCGACTATAGTTCACTGCTAATAACCCATAAGTATAGGGGTTGCAACATATTTCGAGGGTAGAGTATTCAACCCAAATTTATTGATTTCACACAAGGGGAGCCAAAGAATATTTGCAGGTATTAGCAGTTGAGTTGTCAATTCAACCACACCCTGAGAGCTAAATAACTGCAGCAGAGCAATCAGTAGCACAATAGTTTGGTAAATTTGATTGCAAGGGTAACAATATCAATAGCAATGGTAACAATAATAGTAACAATTTGTAGTGCTTGTAACAACATTAGCATCAATAGTAACCTAGCAAAGATCAAGATATAGAAAGCTCGTAGGCATTGGTTCGGTGATGGATAATTATGTTGGATAACATTCATCATGTAATAGTCATAACCTAGAGCGACGCAGAACTAGCTCCAATTCATCAATATAATGTAGGCATGTGTTCCATATATAGTCATACGTGCTTGCGATAAGAACTTGCATGACATCTTTTGTCCTACCCTCCCGTGGCAGCAGGGTCCATAAGGATATCTAAGGGATATTAAGGCCCCCTTTTCATAGAGAACCAGAACAAAGCATTAACACATAGTGAATGCATGAACTCCTCAAACTATGGTAATCACCAGAAAGAATCCCAATTATTGTCTCCTTGGGGTATGCGGATCATAACACGTAATAGGTGCATATAACTTGCAAGATAGGATCAAGAACTCAAATATATTCGTGAAAACACAAAGGGTACAGATCTAAAATCATGGCACTCGGGCCCTAGTGACAAGCATTAAGCATAGCAAAGTCATAGCAACATCAATCTTAGAATATAGTGGATACTAGGGATCAAGCGCTAACAAAACTTACTCAATTACATGATAAATCTTGTCCAACCCATCACTGATCAGCAAGCCTACGAAGGAATTACTCACTCCCGGCAGTGAGCATCATGAAATTGGTGATGGAGGGTGGTTGATGATGAAGACGACGTCAAATCCCCCTCCCCAGGGCGCAGAACGGACTCCAGATTAGCCCTCCGGATGAAGAACAGGAGGTGGCAGCGGCTCAGTATCATAAAATGCAATGATTCCTTCTCTCTAATTTTTTTCTAGACGAATAGGTACTTATGGAGTTGAAGATAGGGTTACGAGAGCTTCCAAGGGCCCACAAGCTTGCCCGGCGCGCCCCTGGGCTTGTTGCGCCCTGGTGGCCCCACTATGGTATTTCTCTTCGCTAGTATTTTTTATATATTCTGAAAAAAATTCTCCGTAAAGTTTTAGCTCCATCCGAGAACTTTTATTTTTGCACAAAAATAACACCATGGCAAGTATGCTGAAAACAGCATCAGTCCGGGTTACTTCCATTCAAATCATGCAAATTAGAGTAAAAGTGTTTGTAAAAGTAGATACGTTTGGGACGTATCAACCGCCCACGCGTCAACCACACTTGCGCGCCAGTTTCTTGCTGCACCGAGCGAAAAAATTCAGCAACCGCGGAAATATCTAGCTCCCCGCCCCTCCCCCCGACGAAATGCCATATTTTCACTATATCATCCTTCCTTTCCATGTTAAAACCTTCACTGTTGCTTGCATTACCACCTCCTCACCGGCGACACTCCTTACTGCTACGTGGCCTCATTGATATAGTCAGGTAATCCACACCTCACCCCATCCTCCTCCTCCATCCCACATGCCCCGACCATCGGCGTGACACCTTCCACCCAAATCATTGCCCCATCCTCCAAATAAGAGCCGCCCATAACTATTTTGGACGCAATATAGTGATGTCTACTACACAACTTGTTCTTATAGACTCGTGTTGGGCCTCCAAGCGTGGAATTTTGTAGGACAGTAGCAAATTTCCCTCAAGTGGATGACCTAAGGTTTATCAATCCGTGCAAGGCGTAGGATGAAAATGGTCTCTCTCAAACAACCCTGCAACCAAATAACAAAGAGTCTCTTGTGTCCCCAACACACCCAATACAATGGCAAATCGTATAGGTGCACTAGTTCAGCGAAGAGATGGTGATAGAAGTGTAGTATGGATGGTAGAAATATATTTTTATAATAAGAACAAAAAAACAGCGAGGTAGGAATTGATAAAACGGAGCACAAACGGAATTGCAATGCTAGAAAATGAGGCCTAGGGTCCATACTTTCGCTAGTGCCATCTCCCAACAATGCTAATCTAATTGGATCATATAACCATCCCTCAAAGTGCGATGAAGAATCACTCCAAAGTTCTTATCTAACGGAGAACATAAGAAGAAATTGTTTGTAGATATTCTTTTTGATCGATCTATCCAAGAGTTCGTACTAAAATAACACCAATTTATTCTTTTCGATCGATCTATCAAGAGTTCGTACTAAAATAACACCAAGTTATTCTTTCCGATTGATCAATCAAGAGTTCGTACTAAAATAACACCAAAGCAAATTCAGGTTCATAATACTCAATCCAACACAAAGAACCTCAAAGAGTGCCCCAAGATTTCTACCAGAGAAAGTAGGATGAGAATGTGCATCAACCCCTATGCATAGATTACCCCAATGTCACCTCGGGAATCCGTGAGTTGAGTGCCAAAACCTATATCAAGTGAATCAATATAATACCCCATTGTCACCACAGGTATTCATATGCAAGACATATATCAAGTGCTCTCAAATCCATAAAAGTATTCAATCCGATAAGAACGAAATCTCAAAGGGAAAACTCAATTCATCACAAACTAGATAGAGAGGGAGAAACACCATATGATCCAACGATATTAACAAAGCCCGCGATACATCAAGATCGTGACATCTCAACAACACGAGAGAGAGAGAGAGAAATAGAGAGATTAAACACATAGCTACTGGTACAAACCCTCAACCCTGAGAGTGGACTACTCCCTCCTCATCATGGTGGCCGCCGGGATGATGAAGATGGCCACCGGTGATGATTTCCCCCTCTGGCGGGGTACAAGAATGGGGTATAGGTTAGTTTTTCATGGCTACAGAGGCTTGCAGCGGCGGAATTCTGATCTATCGACTCCCCTAGGTTTTTTCGAATATTTGAAAATTTATAGGGCGAAGAGGCGGCGTGGGAGGTCACAGAGGGGGGCACCACCTCCTGGGCGCCCAGGTGGGTTGTGCCCACCTCGGGCCTCCCCTCTGGTAGATCTTTGGCCCATCCCGGGCCTTGTGGTCCATAAAAATGCTCCAAAAAGTTTTGCTACATTTGGACTCTGTTTGATATTGATTTCCTACGAAGTAAAAAACAAAAACTAGCACTGGGCACTATGTCAATAGGTTAGTCCCCAAAAATGATATAAAGTTCTATAAAATTATTGTAAAACAACCAAGAATAATAATATAACGGCATGAATACTTCATAAATTATAGATACGTTGGAGCCGTTTCATATAGCCAGGAGCTCAAGGAGCATTTGGCAGCGGAGAAGCAAATCGCGGCCGCACGCACGGAAGAGGTCATTATGGATGCCTTGCGGTCTGACCACCAGATCTTGGAGGAGCACCTCGCCATTGATAACCCACAAGTATAGGGGATCACAACAGTTTTCGATAGTAGAATATTCAACGCAAATTTATTGATTGGACACAAGGGGAGCCAAAGAATATTTGCAAGTACTGGAAGTTGAGTTGTCAATTCAACCAAACCTGGAGACTAAATATCTGCAATAGAGTATTAGTAGCATAGTAGTATGATTGTTTAATAGGAATAGTAAAGGTAGCAACAGTAATAGTAACGGTAGCAGTGATAGTTTTGTAGCAATTGTGACAGTGGTAACAACAGCAATAGTAACTTAGCAAAAGCAATATGTGAAATTCTCATAGGCATTGGATCGATGATGGATAATTATGCTGGATAACATTTATCATGTAATAGTTATAACCTAGGGAGACACAGAACTAGCTACAATTCATCAATGTAATATAGGCATGTATTCTGTCTATAGTCATACGTGCTTATGATAAGAACTTGCATGCCATCTTTTGTCCTACCCTCCTGTGGTAGCGTAGTCCATAAGGAAACTAAGGGATATTAAGGCCTCCTTTTAGTAGAGAACTGGAACAAAGCATTAACACATAGTGAGTACATGAACTACTCAAACTACGGTAATCACCAAAAAGAATCCCAATTATATTCACCTTCAGGTATGCAGATCATAACACGTAATAGGTGCGTATAACTTGCAAGATAGGATCAAGAACACAAATATATTCATGAAAACATAAAGGGTTCAAATCTAAAATCATGGCACTCAGGTAGTGACAAGCATTAAGCAGAGCGAAGTCCTAGAAACATCAATCTTAGAGCATAGTCGATACTAGGGATCAAGCCCTAACAAAACTAACTCGATTACATGATAAATCTCCTCCAACCCATCACTGTCCAGCAAGCCTACGAGGGAATTACTCACTCCCGGTGATGAGCATCATGAAATTGGTGATGGAAGATGGTTGTTGATGATGATGTCGATGAATCCCCCTCCCCGGAGGCACCAAAGGGAATCCATATCTGCCTTCCCGATGAAGAACAGGAGGTGGCGGTGGCTCCATATCATAAAACACAATGAAACTTCCTCTCTTATTTTTTATTGGGAAATGGGAATTTATAGGCTTGAGATTAGGGTCAGCGGAGCCATGTGGGCCCCACGAGGCACCAAGGGGTGCCCAAGGGGAGTGGCCGTGCCCTAGTGGCTCGTGGGCACCGGTGTCTCCCCTCCTCTGGGTCTTGGCTCCATTGTTTTTTATATATTTCATAAAATCTCCAAAAAGTTTCGTCTAATTCCGAGAACTTTTATTTCTGCACAAAAACAACACCATGGTAGTTCTGCTAAGACCAACATCAGTCCGGGTTAGTTTCATTCAAATCATGCAAATTAGAGTCCAAAACAAGAGCAAAAGTGTCCATGGTGTTGTTTTGTGCAAAACAAAGCTCTCGGATTGACCTGGAAATTTACGAAGAATTTTTGTGGAATATATAAAAAATACTGGTGGAAAAATGTACCAAAGGGGGGCCAGGAGGCACAATCTCAAGGGGGCGCCCACCCCCCTAGGGCGTGCCTCCCAGGCTTGTGGGCCCCCTGTACCTCCAGCAACCCTAACTCTGACTCCATATATACCTATTTGCCAAGGAAAAAAATCAGAGAGAAGGATTCATCGCGTTTTTTGATACAAAGCCGCCGCCACCTCCCGTTATTCATCGGGAGGGCTGATCTAGAGTCCGTTCGGGGCTCTGGAGGGTGGAATATGTCGCTGTCGTCATCATCAACCTTCCTCCATCACCAATTTCATGATGCCCACCATCGGGAGTAAGTAATTCCTTTGTAGGGTTGCTGGACGGTGATGGGTTGGATGAGATTTATCATGTAATCAAGTTAGTTCTTTAGGGCTTGACCCCTAGTATCCACTATGTTCTGAGATTGATGTTGCTATGACTTTGCTATGCTTAAAGTTTTTCACTAGGGCCCTGATAACCCACAAGTATAGTATTCAACCCAAATTTATTGATTTGACACAAGGGGAGCCAAAGAATATTCTCAAGTATTAGCAGCTGAGTTGTCGATTCAACCACACCTGAAATACTTAATATCTGCAGCAAAGTGTTTAGTAGCAAAGTAGTATGGAAGTAACGGTGACGGTGGCAAAAGTAATAGTAGTAGTTTTGTAGCAATCGTAACAGTGGCAACAGAGAGTAACTAAGCAAAGATCAATATGAAACGAGCTTGTAGGAAATGGATTAATGATGGATAATTATGTTGGATGGCATTCATCATGCAACAGTTATAACATAGGGTGGCACAAAACTAGCTCCAATTCATCAATATAATATAGGCATGTATTCCGAATATAGTCATACGTGCTTATGGAAAAGAACTTGCATGACATCTTTTGTCCTACCCTCCCGTGGTACCTGGGTCCTATTGGAAACTAAGGGATATTAAGGCCTCCTTTTAATAGAGTACCGGACCAAAGCATTAGCACTTAGTGAATACGTGAACTCCTCAAACTACGGTCATCACGGGGAAGTGTCCCGACTATTGTCACTCCGGGGTTACCGGATCATAATGTTGGGGAACGTAGCAATAATTCCAAAAAAATCCTACGTGTTACTAAGATAAATCTAGGAGATGCTACCAATGAGAGAGAGGGAGTGCATCTTCATACCTCTTGAAGATCACTAAACGGAAGCATTACAAGAACGTGGATGATGGAGTCGTACTTGCGGCGATTCAAATCGCGGAAGATCCTATCTAGCGCCGAATGGATGGCGCCTCCGTGTTCAACATACGTACAGCCCGGGGATGTCTCCTCCTTCTTGATCCAGCAAGGGAAGAGGATAAGTTGAGGGAGAGCTCCGACAGCACGACGACGTGGTGGTGGAGCTTGTGGTATTTCTACAGGGCTTCGCCAAGCTCTACAAAGGAGGAGGAGGTGTTGGAGGAGGGAGGGGCTGCGCCAGGGAAGTGGTTCTGCAGCCCTCCCACCCTCCCTCCATTTATAGGGTGAAGGGGAGAGGGGGTCGGCCCCTCTAGATCCCATCTAGAGGGGGCAACGGCCAGGAGGGGGAAACTTGCCCCCCAAGCAAGGTGGAGGCGCCCCCTCCCCTAGGGTTTACAAACCCTAGGCTCCTTGGGACCTTGGGGGGGGGCGCACCAGCCCACTAGGGGGCTGGTTCCCTCCCATATTCAGCCCATTAAGTTCCCCGGGGCAGGTGGCCCCACCCGGTGGACCTTCGGACACCTTTCGGTGGTCCCGGTACAATACCGATAACCCCCGAAACCATTCCGGCGACTGAAACTGGACTTCCCATATATAAATCTTCACCTCCAGACCATTCCGGAACTCCTCGTGACGTCTAGGATCTCATCCGGGACTCCGAACAACCTCTGGTAACAACATACAATTTCCCATAATAACTCTAGCGTTACCGAACCTTAAGTGTGTAGACCCTAGGGGTTCGGGAACCATGCAGACATGACCGAGACATTCTCCGGCCAATAACAAACAGCGGGATCTGTATACCCATGTTGGCTCCCACATGTTCCATGATGATCTCATCGGATGAACCACGATGTCGGGGATTCAATCAATCCCGTATACAATTCCCTTTGTCCACCGGTATGTTACTTGCCCAAGATTCGATTGTCGGTATCCCAATACCTCGTTCAATCTCATTACCGGCAAGTCTCTTTACTCGTTCCGTAACGCATGATCCCATGACTAACTCCTTAGTCACATTGAGATCATTATGATGATGCATTACTGAGTGGCCCAGAGATACCTCTCTGTCATACGGAGTGACAAATCCCAGTCTCGGTTCGTGCCGACCCAACAGACACTTCAGAAATACCTGTAGTGCACCATTATAGCCACCCAGTTACGTTGTGACGTTTGGTACACCCAAGGCATTCCTACAGTATCCGAGAGTTGCACAATCTCATGGTCTAAGGAAATGATACTTGACATTAGGAAAACTCTTAACAAACGAACTACACGATCTTGTGCTATGCTTAGGATTGGGTCTTGTCCATCACATCATTCTCCCAATGATGTGATCCCATTATCAATGCCATCCAATGTCCATGGTCAGGAAACCATAACCATCTATTGATCAACGAGCTAGTTAATTAGAGGCTCACTAGGGACATGTTGTGGTCTATGTATTCACACATGTATTACGGTTTCCAGTTAATACAATTATAGCATGAACAATAGACAATTATCATGAACAAGGAAATATAATAATAACCATTTTATTATTGACTCTAGGGCATATTTCCAATAGTCTCCCACTTGCACTAGAGTCAATAATCTAGTTCACATCACTATGTGATTGTAATGAATCCAACACCCATGGGGTTTGATCATATCTCACTTGTGAGAGAGGTTATTAGTCAACGGGTCTGAACCTTTCAGATCCGTGTGTGCTTTACAAATCTCTATGTCATCTTGTAGATGCAGCTACCACACGCTATTTGGAGCTATTCCAAATAACTGCTCTACTATATGAATCCGGTTTACTCCTCAGAGTCATCCAGATTAGTGTCAAAGTTTGCATCGACGTAACCCTCTACGATGAACTCTTTTACCACCTCCATAATCGAGAAAATTCCTTAGTCCACTATTTACTAAGGACAACTTTGACCAGTGTCCTGTGTTCCATTCCTAGATCACTCTTGTACCCCTTGACTGACTGATGGCAAGGCACACTTCAGGTGCGGTACACAGCATAGCATACTGTAGAGCCTACGTCTAAAGTATAGGGGACGACCTTCGTCCTTTCTCTCTCTTCTGCTGTGGTCAGGTCTTGAGTCTTACTCAATAGTCACACCTTATAACACAGCCAAGAACTCCTTCTTTGCCGATCTATTTTGAACTCCTTCAAAATCTTTTCGCGGTATGTATTCATTTGAAAGTACTATTAAGCATTTTTGATCTATCCTTATAGATCTTGATGCTCAATGTTCAAGTAGCTTAATCCAAGTTTCCCATTGAAAAACACCTTTCAAACAACCCTATATGCTTTCGAAAAATTCTACATCATTTCCGATCAACAATATGTAAACAACATATACTCATCAGAAATTCTATAGTGCTCCCACTCACTTCTTTGGAAATACAAGTTTCTCATAAACTTTGTATAAGCCCAAAATCTTTGATCATCTCATCAAAGCGTATATTCCAACTCCGAGATGCTTACTCCAGTCCTTCAAAGGATTGCTGGAGATGCATACTTGTTAGCATCTTTTAGGGTTGACAAAACCTTCTGGTTGTATCACATTCAACCTTTCCTCAAGAAAATCGTCGAGGAAACAATGTTTTGACATCCTATCTGCAAGATTTCATAAATAATGCAGTAACTGCTAATATAATTCCAACAGACTCTTAGCATCACTACGAGTGAGATAGTCTCATCGTAGCCAACTCCTTGAACTTATCGGAAAACATCTTAGCGACAAGTTGAGCTTTCTTAATGGTGACACTTACCATCATTGTTGTCTTCCTTTTTAAAATCCATCTGTACCCAACAACCTTACGACCATCAAGCAGTTCTTCCAAAGTATATACTTTGCTTTCATAAATGGATCCTCTCTTGGATTTTATGGCCTCGAGCCATTCATCAGAATCCGGGCCCACCATCGCTTCTCCATAGCTCGTAGGTTCATTGTTGTCTAGCAACATGATCTCCAAGACATGATTACCGTACCACTCTGAAGTAGTACGCATCATTGTCGACCTACGAGTATTGGTAGTGACTTGATCTGAAGTTTCGTGATCACTATCATTAGTTTCCACTTCAATTGGTGTAGGCGCTACGGGAACGACTTCCTGTGCCCTGCTACACACTGGTTGAAGTGATGGTTCAATAACCTCATCAAGTCTCCACCATCCTCCCACTCAATTCTTTCGAGAGAAACTTTTCCTCGAGAAAGGATTCATTTCTAGAAACAATCACTTTTGCTTCTGGATCTGAATAGGAAGTATACCCAACTGTTTTGGGTGTCCTATGAAGATGCATTTATCCGCTTTGGAATCGAGATTACCAAGCTAAAACTTTTCACATAAGCGTCGCAGCCCCAACCTTTTAAGAAATGACAGCTTAGGTTTCTCTAAACCATAGTTCATACTGTGTCATCTCAATGGAATTACGTGGTGCCCTATTTAAAGTGAATGAGGTTGTCTCTAATGCCTAACTCATAAACGATAGTGGCAATTCGATAAGAGACATCATAGTATGCACCATATCCAATAGGGTGCAGCTATGATGTTCGGACACACCATCACACTATGGTGTTCGAGGCGGTATTAGTTGTGAAACAATTTCTACAATGTCTTAATTGTATACCAAACTCGCAACTCAGTTATTCATCTCTATGATCATATCATAGACATTTTATCCTCATATCACAAAGATCTTCAACTTCACTCCGAAATTATTTGAACCTTTCAATAATTCAAACTTGTATTTCATCAAGTAAATATACTCAACATCTACTCAAATCATCTATGAAGTAAGAGCATAACGATATTCACTGCGTGCCTCAACACTCATTGGATTGCACACATCAAATGTATTACTTCCAACAAGTTGCTCTCTTGTTCCATCTCACTGAAAATGAGGCCTTTCAGTCATGTTGCCCATGTGGTATGATTTGCATGTCTCAAGTGATTCAAAATCAAGTGAGTCCAAACGATCCATCTGCATGGAGTTTCTTCATGCATATATACCAATTGACATGGTTCGCATGTCTCAATCTTTTCAAAAACGAGTGAGTCCAAAGATCCATCAACATGGAGCTTCTTCATACGTTTTATACCATTATGACTCAAATGGCAGAGCCACAAATATGTGGTACTATCATTACTATCTTATATCTTTTGGCATGAACATGTGTATCACTACGATCGAGATTCAATAAAACATTCATTTTAGGTGCAAGACTATTGAAGGTATTATTCAAATAAACAGAGTAACCATTATTCTCCTTAAATGAATAACCATATTGCGATAAACATAATCCAATCATGTCTATGCTCATCGAAAACACCAAATAACAATTATTTAGGTTTAACACCAATCCCGATGGTAGAGGGAGCATGCGATGTTTGATCACATCAACCTTGGAAACACTTCCAACACATATCGTCATCTCACCTTTAGCTAGTCTCCATTTATTCCGTAGCCTTTTTTATATCGAGTTACTAATACTTAGCAACCGAACCGATACCTAATACCCTCGTGCTACTAGGAGTACTAGTAATGTACACATTAATATAATGTATATCCAATATACTTCTGTCAACCTTGTCAGCCTTCTCATCTACCAAGTATCTAGGGTAGTTCTGCTTCAGTGACCGTTCCCCTCATTACAGAAGCACTTAGTCTCGGGTTTGGGTTCAACCTTGGGTTTCTTCACTAGAGCAGCAACTGATTTGCTGTTTCATGAAGTATCCCTTCTTCCCCTTGCCCTTCTTGAATCTAGTGGTTTTACTAACCATCAACAATTGATGCTCCTACTTGATTTCTACTTTCGCGGCGTCAAACATCACGAATAGCTCAAGGATCATCATATCTATCCCTGATATGTTATAGTTCATCACGAAGCTCTAGTAGCTTGGTGGCAGTGACTTTGGAGAACCATCACTATCTCATCTGGAAGATTAACTCCCACTTGATTCAAGCGATTGTAGTACTCAGACAATCTGAGCACATGCTCAACGATTGAGCTTTTCTCCCTTAGTTTGCAGGCTTAAGAAACTTGTCAGAGGTCTCATACCTCTTGACGTGGGCACAAGCCTGAAATCCCAATTTTAGCCCTTGGAATATCTCATATGTCCTGCGACTTTTCAAAAACGTCTTTGGCGCCTCAATTCTAAACCGTTTAGCATTACGCACTAAACTATCATGTAGTCATCAAAACGTGTATGTCAGATGTTCGCAACATCCATAGACGACGCTCGAGGTTCAGCACACCGAGCGGTACATTAAGGACACAATCCTTCTGCGCAGCAATGAGGACAATCCTCAGTATACGGACCTAGTCCGCATAATTGCTACTGTCAACTTTCAACTAAATTTTCTCTAGGAACATATCTTAAATAGTAGAACTAAAGCGTAAGATACGACATAATTTGCAAAGACCTTTTGACTATGTTCATGATAATTAAGTTCATCTAACCAAATTATTTAATGAACTCCCACTCAGATAGACATCCCTCTTGTCATCTAAGCGATACATGATCCGAATCGACTAGGCCGTGTCCGATCATCACGTGAGACGGACTAGTCATCAACAGTGAACATCTCCATGTTGATCGTATCTACCATACGACTCATGTTCGACCTTTCGGTCTCTCGTGTTCCGAGGCCATGTGTGTACATGCTAAGCTCGTCAAGTCAACCTAAGTGTTCGGTGTGTGTAAATCTGGCTTACACCCATTATGCGGACGTTAGAATCTATCACACCCAATCATCATGTGGTGGTTCAAAACAACGAACTTTGGAAATGGTGCACAGTTAGGGGGAACACTTTCTTGAAATTTTAGGGAGGGATTATCTTAATTATGCTACCATCATTCTAAGAAAATAAGATGTAAACATGACAAACATCACATGCAAATCATGAAGTGACATGATATGGCCAATATCATCTTGCGCCTTTGATCTTCATCTTCGAGGCGCGACACGATCACCATCGTCACCGGCATGACACCATGATCTCCATCATCATGATCTCCATCATCATGTCTTCTACTACTATGGCTAATGGTTAGCAATAAAGTAAAGTAATTACATGGCGTTCTCATTGACATGCAGGTCATAGAATAAATTAAGACAACTCCTATGGCTCCTGTCGGTTGTCATACTCATCAACATGCAAGTCGTGATTCCAATTACAAGAACATGATCAATCTCATACATCACATATATCATTCATCACATCCTTTTGGCCATATCACATCACATAGCATACCCTGCAAAAACAAGTTAGACGTCCTCTAATTGTTGTTGCATGTTTTACGTGGCTGCTATGGGTTTCTAGCAAGAACGTTTCTTACCTACGCAAAAGCCACAACGGTGATATGCCAATTGCTATTTACCCTTCATAAGGACCCTTTTCATCAAATATGATCCGACTAAAGTGGGAGAGACAGACACCCGCTAGCCACCTTATGCAACAAGTGCATGTCAGTCGGTGGAACCTGTCTCACGTAAGCGTACGTGTAAGGTCGGTCCGGGCGGCTTAATCCCATAATGCCGCCGAACCAAGATAGGACTAGTAACGGTAAGAAAATTGGACAAACCATCGCCCACAACTACTTGTGTTTTACTCGTGCATAGAATCTACGCATAGACCTAGCTCAGGATGCCACTGTTGGGGAACGTAGCAATAATTAAAAAAAATTCCTACATGTCACCAAGATCAATCTAGGAGATGCTAGCAACTAGAGAGATGGAGTGCATCTTCATACCGCCACATAAATAGAGCTTTCGGTAGACATTAGCCCCCAAGTGCCAAGTGTTATTGCTTGCAAAAGGCTTGGGACTTAATGTTTTGAACTAACATTGAATTATGATTTTAATCCGGTGTATGAACAAACCACCACTTCTCAACTTCAATCAGAGCTGTCTGACTTGAAGACTCGTCTGGAGCTGCAAGAGGCTGAGACCTAGAAGGCGAATTCAAAATTTGAATTTAGTGTGACTGAAGCAGAAAAAATGAAGACCGACTTTGAAGTTGAGAAAAACGCCTAGGCTGAAGAGAAAATAGCCTTGACATAATGGACTGAGAAAGCGGAGGCGGCTCTCCAGGAAGCGACCACTGAACTCACCGGCTTAAAACGCCAGGTGTCTCAGATGGTTTCTGCTATATTTGGTAAGTCGCCTTATGATTATCAAATCTGAATATCTTCCTTGATGATATGAACCACTTGTAACCCATCCAATGATCATTTTGCAAGCCCCAGAAGCACCAATCTGAACCAAGATATTCTTGTGAAGCTGAAGGTGGTTTACACTTTGGTGGAGCAGCTTTACACTGGTGCTCAGCGTGCATTGGCCACAATTTCTCCATCTAATGAAGCCCCCACACTCTTGGTTGATGTGTTAAGGAAACTTTCCGTCTTGCCCGAGAGGTTTAATGAAATGAAGCGATCATGTGCGAGAGCCAGAGCTGTGACTACCTTAAGCCGGGCCAAAGCATGGTTACCAGAGTTAGACTCGGCCGATATCTCTATCGAGTATCCAAGCTTTAAGGAAGACGACACTCCGTTTGAACAGAAGGACTTTGCTGCTTGCGTGAAAGATATACGTCCTCTGGCCAGTCTGATTGCCAATGAGACAGACCTCACCAAATATCAACCGGCTTATGACGTGGGAAATCAGAAGATGCCAACGCCGTCTTACAAAGTGAAAGGCCTGATCCCCCCAATCCGTAAGCACACTTTTGCTCCTGAAGTTGACCCGTCCAAGCTAATTGATGATGAAGCTGAGTTCCAAGCTTTGAGTGGCATTGACTGGTCGTCACCAACCTTCCAGGATGTAGCACGGGACGAAGAAGTGGAGATGGATGATCCGGAAGCGTCAGGCCATCAAGAAGATTGATCCGCTGGGCGGTTCATATTTGTGACCTTCTGAAAAACAGTTAATCATTTGGATTCCGGGAGTCATGTAATAGGGTAGTAATAACTTTGCTCTGCCGTGCCATCGTGCATGTTTGTGTTATGCTCAATGTTGTTAAGCCGCGCTTCATAATTATCCTCTTTACACTTATCATATTGTTTGACTTGTGCGGATGAAAATTCTGAATTATCCTGCACAAAAAATAGATCACAAGATCCCTTGGCGGTTTACCGCAGGGCGGGTCATAATACCTCGCATATAACCACTAATGTTTAAAATAGTTATAGATGAGGCTGGCTGAACCTGAATTGAAATATAATAACAATATCATACCTGTAATATTGAATTGTACTACCGGTTTACGATACCTTGTACAGTAAGGGTGAGGACCTAAAGCTTCAGAAGCCAATATTTGCAAGTGCTGGATATCATCATGTAAGGGCGAGTTGTCGCCTCTCATTAACCCGGGTAATAGAAACCACGGTTAAGCTTCAAATATGAGCTGTGAAAGTAAAGGCTGCATGGCCGGAATTACCAAAAGGCATGATAGTATCAAGAAGAACCGGAAAAACTTCAAGAAATCAAGCCAAATGTCAAAAGCGAGGCTATGCTTCAAATACGAGCAGGAAGCCGGACCATAAGGGTTAACAGCTATGATTTGAATACGATCAGGAAGCCCCCAAATGGTTTTTGGCATTGTGGCGATCAAAGGGGTACCGACAGCTATGATTCAAATATGATCAGGAAGCCTCCTAGTGAGGAAAGTATTTAACGGCTATGATTCGAATACGATCATGAGCCGGACCAAGTGGGGTTAATAGCTGTGATTTGAATACGATCCAGCCCCCAAGTGATCTAAGTTTTTACGGCTATGGTTCGAATACGACCAGGAAGCCGGACCAAAGGGGTTAGTATCCATGATTCGAATACGATCAAGCCCCTAATGATCAAATTGTTTAATGGCTATGATTCAAATAGATCAATAAGCCGGACCAAAAGGGGTTAATAGCTGTGATTCGAATATGACCAAGCCCCCAGATGATCAAAATGTTTACAGCTATGGTTCAAATACGACCAGGAAGCCGGACCAAAGGGGTTAATAGCCATGATTCGAATACGATCAAGCCGCCAATGATCAAATTGTTTAACAGCTATGATTCGAATACGATCAATAAGCCGGACCAAAAGGGGTTAATAGCTGTGATTCGAATATGACCAAGCCCCCAGATGATCAAAATGTTTACGGCTATGGTTCGAATACGATCAGGAAGCCGACCAAAACGGGTTAATAGCTATGATTCGAATACGATCCAGCCCCCATTTGGTATTTTGAACTTATGATGACAAAGACACAAGATTGTTGAAGATGAAACAACAGAGACCCTGCTTTATTATAATCATCATAATATATACATCATCGAAAAATATGTACATTATAAGAGCCGGTGGCTCAAATGTAGTAAGGCCGAAGATGAGCCATATTCCACGGCCGACAGGTCTCCTCTTCCGACTTACATGAGTCCTTGTGCTCTCAAACATCGATAAGGTAGTATGACCTGTTGTTCAAGTTCTTGCTAACCACAAAGGGTCCTTCCCAAGGTGGGGATAGCTTGTGCATATCAGTTTGATCCTGGATGAGCCGGAGCACCAAATCACCTTCCTAAAAGGTTTTGGACTTAACCCAACGGCTGTGGTAACGGCACAAGTCTTGTTGGTAAATCGCCGAGCGAGCCGCCGCAAGGTCACGCTCCTCATCTAACAGTTCAAGTGCATCCTGACGTGCTTGTTCATTATTAGCTTCAACGTAAGCCGCCACGCGGGGCGAGTCATGACGTATGTCACTAGGGAGAATCGCCTCTGCTCCGTAGACCATGAAGAAAGGCGCGTAACCCGTAGACCTGTCGGGAGTAGTATTGATACTCAATATCACAGAAGGTAACTCTTCCACCCAACAACCCGGCGTCCTCTGCAACGGAACCATAAGCCGGGGCTTGATGCCTCTCAAAATTTCTTGATTGGCTCTTTCAGCTTGACCATTGGATTGAGGGTGAGCTACTGACGAAACGTCAAGTCGAATATGCTCATGTTGACAAAACTCTTTCATAGCACCCTTGGACAGATTAGTGCCATTATCAGTTATGATGCTGTGGGGAAAGCCAAAGCGAAAAATCACCTTTTTAATGAATTGAACCGCTGTTGCCGCGTCACACTTACTGACCGGCTCTGCCTCAACCCACTTTGTGAATTTATCAACCGCCACCAAGAGGTGGGTCTTTTTATCTTTGGACCTTTTGAAAGGCCCAGCCTTATCAAGCCCCCAGACTGCAAAGGGCCAAGTAATTGGAATCATCCTCAATTCTTGAGCCGACAGATGAGCTCGCCGTGAAAATTACTGACAACCATCACATTTACTGACCAAATCCTCTGCATCAGCATGACCCGTCAGCCAATAAAATCTATGACGAAAAGCTTTGGCCACAAGGGATTTTGAGCCGGCATGATGACCACAATCTCCCTCATGGATCTCACGAAGAATCTCACGACCTTCCTCACGAGAGATGCAATGCTGAAATGCCCCAGTGACACTGCGATGGTGTAACTCGCCGTTGGCAATTCCCATTGACTTAGACCGCCGGGTTATCTGCCTGGCCAAAGTTTCATCCTCAGGTAACTCGCCCCGGGTCATGTAAGCCAAATATGGTACTGTCCAATCCAGGATAGCATGAAGAGCCGCCACCAATTGTGACTCCGGGTCAAGAACAACCAGGTCTTCCTCTGTAGGCAACTTGACAGAAGGGTTATGTTGAATATCCAAAAAAGTGTTAGGTGGACCGGCTTATGTTGAGACCCAAACGGCTTAAGGTGTTTGTCGGATTTCAGGTTCCGGCAGACCCTTGAGGTTCGAAAACTGGGGTGCGCACGGAGATGACACCCCCAGCCTACCCGTGTCTCACCGCCTCGCCAGGATCTAAACTACACAAAGAACAACACAAGGGACACGAGGTTTATACTGGTTCAGGCCACCATTGTGGTGTAATACCCTACTCCAGTTTGTGGTGTGGTGGATTGCCTTTGGGGCTGATGAGGAACAGTACAAGGGTAGAGCAGCCTCGCGAGGGCCTATTCTTGGTTGGTGCGATGAACTGCTAGGGGGAGTTCAGTTGCCTCTCTCTCTCTATGTGTCTCTGATGTGAATCCGATCTAATCTCTATGCTGATGTCCCCTCTACCCTGCGGGTGGCTAGTCCTATTTATAGGCGAAGGCCCCGAGCCTCTTCCCAAATATTGAGCGGGAAGGGCGCCAACAATTGGCCATTTTGAAGGGGAACATCTAGTACACTTATATTGACTAAAGTTGGTCCTCGCCTGCCAAAAGGCCCTGACGATGACGCTGGCTTGGGCTCCACGATGACCTCCGTTCTGCCTTCCTGCTGGTCTTGGTCTCGTTGCACCGAAATGGTTGCATTTGCTTGATACCCTTGCCTGTGCTTGCCCCCTTTGCACCAAAGGGGAAACAAGGACTCTGCGCAGGCCGGCGCCCGCCTGGCGCCCGCCTGGCCTTGGTCGTCATGTCTTGCGTCATGGGCACCTCGGGAGGTACCCTGCCTTGATCTCTCCGCCTCCTCGCGAGCCAGCCTGCCGAGGCCGCGCCTGAGGAAGCCTCCGGTCGTCCGCCCTGCGAGGCTTGGCCCCTCGCGAGGGTCTTGAGCATGTGCTGATGAAGATGGGCCGTACTGGGCCACTCCTTGAGCCAGTCGCAGGCCGTAGGCAGGCAAGTCTGGGTACCCCCGTTCCTAGAACGCCGACAGTGTCAGCCGCCTCATTTGTCCTGTGATTAATGTGTTCCACCTAATAACCCTTGAAATGTCCAGTAATAGCATCCACCTCACGGCGATAAGCCGCCATAAGTGGGTCCTTAGAATCCCATTTGCCTGAAACTTGCTGAGCTACCAAGTCTGAGTCGCCAAAACATCTCACCTGGCTTAAGTTCATCTCCTTAGCCATCCGAAGACCATGGAGCAAGGCTTCGTACTCAGCTGCATTGTTTGTACAGGGAAACATCAACCTTAGAACATAAAAAAATTTGTCACCTCGAGGGGAAGCTAAGACAACTCCAGCCCCCGAGCCCTCGAATTGCCTGGACCCATCAAAGTGAATAGTCCAATATGTGTTATCTGGCTTCTCTTCAGGCATCTGCAGATCTATCCAGTCGTTGATGAAATCCACCAGTGCTTGAGATTTGATGGCGGTGCGAGGAATATATTTTAAACCATGAGGCCCAAGTTCAATGGCCCACTTAGTGACTCGTCCTGTGGCTTCTCTGTTTTGAATAATATCTCCTAAAGGAACAAAACTGAACACAGTGATGGGATGACCCATGAAATATTGGTTATGCTTCCGGCTGGCCATGAACACCCCACAAACGAGCTTCTACCAGTGTGGATATCTCTGCTTGGACTCAATAAGCACTTCACTGATATAATAAACCGGCCGCTGCAGCCTCCTTTCATTCCACCACAATGGCTACACTAACGGCACGGGTGTTAGCAGCCACATAAAACAATAATGGCTCCTTATCAATGGGACCAGCAAGGACTAGCGGCTCAGCTAGCTGCCTCTTCAAGCCTTCAAATGCGTCGTTAGCAACATCACTCCAGACGAAGTTATCTGTTTTCTTCATCATCTGATATAGCGGTATGGCCTTCTCGCCCAGCCGTCTTATGAACCGGCTTAAGGCAGCAATACGACCCGCCAGACGCTGAAGATCATTGATACACGCCGGCTTTGCCTGGGAGGTGATGGCCTTGATCTTCTCCGGGTTAGCCTCAATGCCTCTGTTAGAAACCAGAAAACCCAAAAGCTTGCCTGGTGGCACACCAAAAATGCACTTGGCCGGGTTAAGAATCATCTTGTAGACCCAGAGATTATCGAAGGTTTCTTTCAAATCATCTATCAAAGTTTCCTTCTCTCTGGATTTCACCACAATGTCGTTCACATAAGCATGAACATTGCGCCCAATTTGACTGTGAAGACAATTCTGCACACATCACCGATGAGTCGCCTGGGCACTCTTGAGCCCAAAAGGCATAGACACATAGCAGAAGGCTCCAAAGGGAGTAATGACTATCTTCTCTTGGTCCTTAACTACCATCTTGATCTGATGATAACCAGAATAAGCATCCAAAAAACTCAAATGCTCACAACTCGTCGTAGAATCAATGATTTGATCAATACGAGAGAGAGCAAAAGGATCATCCGGACAAGCCTTGTTTAAGTCCATGTAATCCACACACATGCACCAAGTGCCATTCTTCTTAAGCACTAGCACCGGGTTAGCCAACCACCCTGGATGAAAAACTTCAACACTGAACCCAGCTGCCAAGAGCTAGGCTACTTCTTCACCAAGGCCTTATGCCTCTCCTTGTTGAAACGATGAAGGAATTGCTTGACCGGCTTAAATTTCGGATCCATATTGAGAGTGTGCTTAGCGAGTTCCCTCAGTACACCCGGCATGTCAGAAGGTTTCCATGCAAAGATGTCCCGGTTCTCATGGATGAACTTGATGAGCGCGCTTTCCTATTTAGGATCCAAGTTAGCACTGATACTGAACTGCTTGGATGAATCGCCAGGAACAAAATCAACCATCTTGGTGTCATCAGCCGACTTAAACTTCAATATCGGATCATGCCCTATAGTTGCCTTTTTCAAAGATGTCATATCTGCCAGGTCAACATTGTCCTTGTAAAACTTTAATTTCTCGGTTGCACAGACGGACTCAACATAAGCAGCAGCACCTTCTTCACATTCCAGGGATATCTTCTGACTCCCATGCACTGTGATGGTCCCTTTATAATCCAACATCTTGAGCTGTAGATAAACATAACACGGTCGTGCCATGAACTTGGCATAAGCCAACCGTCCAAATAGAGCGTGGTACGGGCTCCTGATTTTGACCACTTCAAAGGTTAACTTCTCAGCCCTGGAATCATGCTCATCTCCAAAGGCCACCTCCAGCTCAATCTTGCCGACCGGGTACGCCAACTTACCAGGCACCACTCCATGGAAAACAATATTTGATGTCTTGAGATTTTTATCAGTTAACCCCATGCGATGGAAAGTCTCATAATAAAGGATGTTAATGCTACTACCTCCATCCATGAGTACCTTAGTGAATTTGTATCCACCAACTTGAGGCGCCACCACCAAGGCTAAGTGATCCGGATTGTCAACCCGGGGAGGGTGATCCGCTATACTCCACATAATGGGCTGCTCAGACCATCGCAAGCAATGAGGAACTGCCGGCTCAACGGCGTTCACGGCCCGCTTGTGGAGCTTCTGGTCCCGCCTGCATAAACATGATACTGCCCACTATTCAACTGCTTCAGATTACTCTGATTCCCAGATTGCTGCTGCTGCTGACCCCCTGGCCTGACTGCTGATTGTAACCACCATGATTACGTTGATTATAACCACCCTGATTACCTTGGTGGCCCTAGAATCTAGAATTAGAACCGCCACCCCCATAACCCGGGCCATGAGAATCGCCGCCGCCTGAGCCGCCGCCTGGCCCATGATTGTTGTGAAATGAGTCAGAATTTTTGAAAGCCCTCATAATGGAACAATCCTCTAAAAGGTGAGTAGCTGGTTTCTCCTGCGTGCCATGCTTTGGACAGGGCTCGTTAAGCAAGTGCTCAAGAGTAGGACCTGGTCCACTGTTCCGACGAGGCGCCCTCCCCTTACGACGCTGATTATTGCCCTGTGCATTGGTGTTAGCCACAAACTCCGAGCTACCATCAGCCTTGCGTTTACCGTTGCCCCCCTGATTCACCGGGTTATGCTGCTGGCCCTTGGCGTTGCCGTTCTTCTTTCCCTTCCCTGTCTTTTCATTGTCAGACTCGGGGTCCTTGGTACTATCAGAGTCGGCATATTTGACTAGAGCCGCCATCAGCTGCCTCATATCATTACAATCGCGCTTGAGCCGCCCAAGCTTTTGTTTAAGAGGCAAAAAATGGCAATTTTTCTCCAACATTAAGACCGCAGAGCTGGCATTCATGTTATCAGATGAATGTATGATAGCTTTGACCCAGCGCACCCAATGGGTCGTTGATTCACTCTCCTCTTGGGTGCAAGTAGCCAAGTCCACAATCGACATGGGCTGCTTGCACGTGTCCTTAAAGTTCTGAATAAACCGGGCCTTTGACTCAGCCCATCACCTGATGGAATTAGCTGGCAGCCCCTTTAACCAAGTACGGGCCATTCCATCCAGCATCATGGTGAAGTACCTGGCACATGCAGCATCACTGACTTCCAATAATTCCATGGCCATCTCATAACTTTCAATCCACGCCTCAGGGGGTAAGTCAGCTGTATAATAAGGCACCTTTCAAGGTCCTTTGAAATCCTTGGGTAAACGCTCATTACGCAGAGTCCGCACCAAACAGGGTACACCTGTAGATCTAGAGGTCACACCTGCCTCAATCGAAGTCGTAGGATAAACCGGAAGGGGATGGTGAGCCACCCGCTGAGCCGCCTGCTCGGCTTCTTGACGCACTTTGTCCTGATAAACCAAGTTAAGAGTTCCATCACACGCCAGGTCATGCCCACGCGGCTGGTCACGATGCTGGGCGTTGCTTGAAACAGCCGGTGAGTCCATGTGCCTACTATAACTCCGGCTTGGACGAGGGGTCGAGTGAATCCTATCTCAACTATAAGAATACGCCTCCTACTGCGCCAATGTTGTCTGAAGAAGTTCTCTGACCCTTCATGTTTCAACCGCCGTTGGAGAGTCGGCGTGTAACACCCCAGATGTAACTTTCCATATTTGTAACTCCAACTCTTGCCATTTTCGGCATTGTGATATGATATTCCCTCCGTGGTTGGGTTTTTCTTCATTTTGCATTTTGTCCATGTCATGCATCTCATATCATGTCATCATGTGCATCGCATTTGCATACGTGTTCGTCTCATGATTCCGAGCATTTTCCCCGTTGTCCGTTTTGCATTCCGACACTCCCACATGCACCGGCGCACCCCTCTTGTTCTTTTTCCGTGTGTGGGTGTTGAACGTTCTCGGAATGGACCGAGCCTTGCCAAGCGTCCCTGGTATAGCACCGGTAGACCACCTGTCAAGTTTCGGGTCATTTGGAGCTCGTTTGGTACTCCAACGGTTAACTGCACTCTCGCAAAGGCCTCTTTTAAGTTGCAGCCCAACACCCCTCCAAAACAGCCCAATAACCCATTTAAGTCAATTCCATGCTCTCCGTCGTCGGATCACAGTCGTGTGGGCGAAAACCGCACCCCATTTGGAGTCTCCTAGCTCCCTCTACCTATAAATATGTGCACTCCCCCGAATTCCCGGATCCCCAAACCCTAGTCCGAATCGGGCCGGACGCGTCCGCCGCCGCGCCCGCAGCCAATCGGGCGCCGCCACGTGGCGCCGCTGCGACGCCCCTGCCGCCGGCCCGTGAAGCCCGCCGCGGGCCCTCCCGCGCCCGACCCGGGCCGCGCCGCTCCGCCGCCGCATCTCCGCCGCCGACCGCCGCCGCGGTCCCGCGCAGCCGCGCCGGAGCTCCGCGCCGACCCCGCCGGCCAACGCCCCGTCCGCCGCGCGCCCGGCCCCGCCGTCGGACCTCGCCGCCCCGGAGCCGCACCGACCGCCGCCGCCGCCCTGTCCCGCTCCGGCCGCCGCCCTGACCCTGCCGGCATCCTCCTCCGGCCCGAGCTCCGCTCCGGCCGGCGAACCTCGAGCAGCGCACCGCCGGATCCGATCCGATCTGACGGTTGACTTTTTCCCCCAAGCCCCGAAATCCACTAAGTCATTTCTGCCATTATTTTCTTGCATTTTCATCGCACCACATCTCTGCATCCATAGCTCCGTTTCGTGCGTATAATATATCAAATTGTTCGTCTCGAAGAGTAGATCATTTCATCTTATTGCACCATTTTCATTTGAGCTCATCTTGATGCCCGAAATGCTGTTAGAAGAGGGCTATGTGATGTTACTTTCTGTTTCTTAACAGAACTTGCACTTTTATCATTTTTGCCATGATTAATGTGTGCACCTTATGAACTTGAGTCCTACATGTGTGTTGGTCTATGCCATGCCATCTTTACAGGGGTGTATGCCATGTATTTTTGTGAGCTATGTGGTGACTAGAACAAGCATGCAAACTAGGGATGATAATGTTGCTGATTTCAGGAACTTAGTGTTTTCACTAAGTCATGTCCTGCTGTTATTTTTATGCCATGTGTTCATGTTGTTACAGAGAGATCTATGCCCATTTTGAGTATGGTCAGTAAGGGTGTTTTGAACATATGGATGTGCTCTATCCATCCATGCCTTTGTTGGCATTTATGGAGTAGTCTAGCATGTCATTTTCGTGCTCTACTTTTGCTTCAAAATGTTTCCTGGCAGATTGTTTACATGAGATTCAATTTTCACAAGGTTGTTGTAGTTGATCCGTGTATGCTATGTTGTTGTTCTTGCCATGTGTAGCTTCTATGCCATGTCTTCTTGATGGGGGTATGCTTAGTTTATCATGAGATGCTCTGTAGTGAGTGCATCGAGCTCACGAACATGCCTACTTGATATCTGTTTTTGCCATGTCCAATTTACTAAGTCTGGAACTGTTAATAAAACTTGCTATGTTTACATGGGTGCCATCATTTCTTATGGTCCTTTTTGGCTTATGGTCAGTAAGAGACTTTTGATCTATGCTTTGAGTAGAATCATGTCATGCCTTGTTTTGCTATTATAAGTTCTTGTAGCTTGTTGTTTGCTTGCTCTAAACATGCCTTCCTGATGTTAATTTCTGGCACACTAGTATTTTCACTAAGTCTGTGAACCTGATATTTTTTTGCACTTTCACCATGCTTGTTTGAACCTGTTATGATGTGATTTAGCCGTAGCTCAGTGTTCCTCTTTTGTTAAGCATCTCCTGTAGATCACTGTCATATGCTTTGTTTGCATGTTGGGGTGCTGTAGCATAGTTTCTTGTTGCATGCTAAGTAGCATCGTGCTGTTAAACGCAGATTTGTGCCATTATTGTTTTGCTTGCCATTTGCAAACCGTGCATCCTATTCCGGTGATCTTTATATCGATTTCAACCGAAATCATCTCATCTTTCCAGCGGCATACTTGGTTTGCCAAGTTCATGCCCGGTTCATAATTTTCCTTCCGGAGCACACATATGCATTGCATATCACGTCCCGCATAGCATGTCATGCATTGCACCATATTGCTTGTGCATTGTTCCTTGTTTGATTGTGGTTCCGTTGCTTGTGTTCTTGCTTTGGGTAGAGCCAGGAGACGAGTACGTGAACGAGGAACCTGTTGAGAACGCCTTCGAGGATCAAGCCTTCGACAACTCTGAGAACCTTGTAGGCAAGATGACCATACCTTCGAAATCACTTCTATCTTTGCTTGCTAGATGCTCGCTCTTTTGCTATGCCTATGCTGCGATACCTACCACTTGCTATATCATGCCACCCATATTGCCATGTCAAACCTCTAACCATCCATGTCCTAGCAAACCGTTGGTTGGCTATGTTACCGCTTTGCTCAGCCCCTCTTATAGCGTTGCTAGTTGCAGGGGAAGATGAAGTTTGCTCCTTGTTGGAACACAGATATTTTGGGATATCACAATATCTATTGTTTTAAATAATGCATCTATATACTTGGTACAGGGTGGAAGGCTCGGCCTTATGCCTGGTGACTTGTTCCACTCTTGCCGCCCTAGTTTCCGTCATACCGGTGTTATGTTCCTTGATTTTGCGTTCCTTACGCGGTTGGGTGATTTATGGGACCCCCGTGACATTTCTCTTTGAATAAAACTCCTCCAGCAAGGCCCAACCTTGGTTTTACCATTTGCCACCTACACCCTTTTTCCCTTGGGTTTTTGCGAGCCCGAGGGTCATCTTTATTTTAGCCCCCCCGGGCCAGTGCTCCTTCGAGTGTTGGTAAGAACTGAGTAGACTGCGGGGCCCCCTTGGGGAAACTCGAGGTCTGGTTTTACTCGTAGGATGTCTCATCCGATGTTGCCCTGAGAACGAGATATGTGCAGCTCCTATGAGGATTTGTCGGCACATCGGGCGGCTTTGCTGGTCTTGTTTTACCATTGTCGAAATGTCATGCGAACCGGGATTCCGAGACTGATCGGGTCTTCCCGGGAGAAGGTTTATTCCTTCATTGACCGTGAGAGCTTGTGATGGGCTAAGTTGGGACACCCCTACAGGGTATTATCTTTCGAAAGTCGTTCCCGCGGTTATGAGGCAGATGGGAATCTGTTAATGTCCGGTTGTAGAAAACCCGAAGTTGACCTTAATTAAAATACATCAACCGCGTGTGTAACCGTGATGGTCCCTTCTCGGCGGAGTCCGGGAAGTGAACACGGTGTTGGAGTTATGTTTGACGTAAGTAGTTTCAGGATCACTTCTTGATCGCTACTAGCTTCACGACCGTGCCTTGCTTCTCTTCTCGCTCTCTTTTGCGATCGTAGCCACAATATATGCTAGTCGCTTGCTGCAGCTCCACCTCATTACACCAGCCTTCCCTTAAGCTTAAATAGTCTTGATCTCGCGGGTGTGAGATTGCTGAGTCCCCGTGACTCACAGATTCTACCAAAACAGATGCAGGTACCGATGATACCAGCGCAGAGGGCGCAACTGAGCTGAAGTGGGAATTTGATGAGGCCCTTGGTCGTTACTATGTTTCTTTTCCAGACGATCAGTAGTGGAGCCCAGTTGGGACGATCGGGGATCTGTGTTGCATTTGGGGTAGTCTTCTTTTATTTTGGTTCCGTAGCCGGACCTTGAGTGTAAACTGAATGATGGATGTTTATTTATGTATTGTGTGAAGTGGCGACTGTATGCCAACTATGTATCTCTTTTCCCTTATGTATTACATGGGTTGTGTGAAGATTACCTCACTTGCGACATTGCTTTCAATGCGGTTATGCCTCTAAGTAGTGCTTCGACACGTGGGAGATATAGCCGTATCGAGGGCATTACAAGTTGGTAATCAGAGCCTTCCCGACCTTAGGAGCCCCACTGCTTGATCGTTTTTAGCGGCCGAGTTGTGTCTAGAAAAATGTTTTGAGTCATTTAGGATTATATATATCGGAGAGTTAGGAATTCTTTTTACTCCTCAGTCCCTTCGTCGCTCTGGTGAGATCTCCTGACTTAGAAGTTTTGACTTTCCTCTCCTCAAATTTCACTAAAAAAATTTTAGGATCACGCGGGTATCTTGGAATCGTTCCGATGGTTTTATGATGAGAACATTGTCTTGGTGCCTCCTGTCAGGGGTTTAGTGGAAGTGTCCCGGGGAGTTGAGCTCTGAGGTGTTGTCGTCATAATTTTATCGTTGCAGTTCTGGAATACCTGAGTTTAGTACGCCGACATCGAAAATCTCTTTTATGCAGTTCGTTGGTGAGATAACCCCGCTAACCCAGTACTGTGGTGAGTACGGGAGTATTGCCATGACTCGTATAACGGATGTTTTTCGAAGGTTGAGGTACACGATTTCCGAAGGTTTCTTGGTTATGTGTTGACGGATGGATACAGCTGGATGTAGGGATTGTTTGTTTGGGTGAGATATATTGCTTCCCCTGTATCCCCAACACCTGATTGCGTAACCGGAAAGTTTCGGGAGTTTATAGGTGGGATTCAAGTAGCTCTAGCATTTCTTCCACGGATATTTGGTTTGTGATTGGGTAATCCTTACCACTTATTTGTTCCATTCATACCTTGTTTTTTATTTTCATTCATCTATATCTCATCAAGTGGCTTCTCACCTTAATGGACGTGATGTTTACTTTGGAATTCATTCGTTCATCCCTGTTCGAATGTTTATTGTGAAGGCTATATGTTGCAATTTCTATCCGTTGATTCAACTTCTCTATCTGTCTATCAAGATGCTAACGGATGTCACCCCCTTCAGGATGGCTCCGCCAACGCGTCAGAATCCGGAACGCAGTGATGGGAGTCAGGCGAACCCTCCACCTCCACCTCCGCCTCCGGAGGCATGGCAAACTTTGATGGCAACCACTAACGCCAACGCTCAGTTGTTGATTCAGCTGATGCAAGAGCGTAACCAAGGCCAAGTCAACCAAGGGAATCAAGGTCAAGGGCAGTTCAACCATCAGCCTCAGTTCCCTACCCTCAACCAGTTCCTTGCAAATCAGCCAAAGTCTTTCAGCTACTGTGCTGAGGCCACAGACGCCGACGATTGGCTCGTGGATATCAACAAGCATTTCGAATGTAGCAATGTCAGACCTGAGGACTACGTCAAGTTCGCGTCTTTTCAGCTCAAGGATCAGGCAGCTGATTGGTTCCAGCAATACAAGGATTCCAGAGGAGGTCGAGTGATTACTTGGACTGATTTCTGTCGGGACTTTAAAGCTCACCACATTCCTACCAGTGTTGTTGAGAGCAAGCGTGAGGAGTTCCGCAATCTCAAGCAAGGAAACATGTCAGTGTACGAATACAACAAACAGTTTCAAAAACTTGCTCGCTTCGCTAAACAAGACGTTCCTGATGAAAAGAGTATGATCTATCAGCTCAGAGGTGGCCTTAGAGAGGATCTGCAGTTAGCTCTTGTTCTTATTGAGCCTACTCAGTTTGATCAATTCTACAATATGGCCCTCAAGCAAGAAGGTGCTCAGCTCAAGTGTGAGGCTTCAAAGAAGAGAATCAGGGATGCAGTTCAGTCTTCTTCCTCTCAAGGTGCAGCTAAGCAGCAAAAGTTCTACCTTCCTCCTCCTCCGTTTCGCCAGCCTTACCAGCAGAAGAACTCAGGTGGTCGTGGATCTTCCCACCCACCCAACCCAAGCTACCAGAACAAGTCTCAGCCTCAAGCTCCAAGGTCAAATGCTCCTTATAACCGTCCGCTCTCAGAGGTGACCTGCAACAAGTGCCAGCAGAAGGGTCACTATGTGAACAAATGCTTCAACCAAAGGCGCCTTCTGCCTCCTCCTCCTGTGAGATCTTCAAGCAATGCAGTGGTCAAGCATAATCCCAAGTCTGCAAAGGTGAACCTGATGAATGCAGCGCAAGCAGAGGATTCTTCTAACGTGATTATGGGTAATCTTCCAGTTAATGATATTCCTGCAAAAGTCTTATTTGATACTGGTGCATCGCATTCTTTCATGTCATATCCTTTTGCATCGAAGCACAGTTTTGACACAGAGGTCTTGTCCAAAGTTATGCAAGTTGTTTCTCCGGGAAAACTTATGACTTCTAGTTTGGTTGCTCCTGATGTTTCCATCCAGTTGGGCAACTATAAATTTCTGGCTAAACCAATTGTTCTTGGTGACTCGGATATTGATCTAATTCTTGGGATGGACTGGCTTTCTCAGCACAAAGCTCAACTTGATTGTGCTGCCAGGGAAATTCAATTGACACACTCTTCTGAGGATGTTATCATCTATGCCGCTCGTGATGAAACCATTCGGTTGTTTTCTCTCAATGAGAAGGGCGAGTTGGATGCTATCTCTCAGATTCCAGTCGTTTGTGAGTACCAAGATGTCTTTCCAGAAGAGCTTCCAGGTATGCCTCCTCATCGGCCAGTCGAATTCGTTATCGATCTTGAGCCTGGCACTGAACCCGTTTGCAAGCGTCCTTACAAGCTTGGACCCAAGGAGCTGAAAGAATTGAAGAAGCAGCTCGATGAACAAGAGCGTCTGGGTTTGATCAGACCGAGTTCATCTCCATGGGGATGTGGAGTTCTTTTTGTCCAGAAGAAGGATGGCACGGACCGACTTTGCGTCGATTACCGTCCATTGAACAAGAAGACAATAAAGAACAAGTATCCACTTCCCAACATCAATGAGCTATTCGAGCAACTCAAAGGTGCTAAAGTATTCTCCAAGCTTGACCTTCGCATGGGTTATCATCAGATTCGCATTCGTGAACAAGATATTCCCAAGACAGCATTCAGAACAAGCTTTGGCTCTTATGAATATATTGTCATGTCTTTCGGCCTTGTCAATGCTCCTCCAACATTCTCTCGCATGATGAACTTTATCTTCAACCCCTACACAAATGATTTTGTCTTGGTGTATCTCGATGATATTTTGGTCTTCTCCAAGAACAAGCAGGATCATGACAAACATTTGCGATTGGTGCTCGACAAGCTCAGAGAGCATCAATTCTATGCGAAGTTTTCCAAATGTGAGTTCTGTCTTGATGAAGTTCTTTATCTTGGTCACATCATCTCCGCCAAGGGAATCGCTGTTAATCCCGAGAAGGTGTCTTCAATTGTGAATTGGGAACCTCCTCAGAATGTCAAGCAGCTCCGCAGTTTTCTCGGTCTTGCAAGCTATTGCCGAAGATTCGTTGAGAATTTCTCTAAGATTGCAAAGCCTCTTTCCAACCTCCTCCAGAAGCATGTCAAGTATGTCTGGACGCCTGAGTGTGATGTTGCTTTCAACACCCTCAAATAGAAGCTAGTAACAGCTCCTGTCTTGACTCCTCCTGATGAATCCAAGCCATTCGAAGTATTCTATTATGCTTCTCTTCAAGGTCTCGGGGCTGTGTTAATGCAAGAGAAGAAAGTTGTGGCCTATACCTCTCGCCAGTTGAAGCCCAACGAAAAGAACTACCCCACTCACGATCTCGAGTTGGCGGCAGTTGTCCATGCATTGATAACATGGAGACATCTCTTGTTGGGAAGGAAAGTGGACATTTTCACCGATCACAAGAGTCTCAAGTATATCTTCACTCAACCAAACCTCAACCTCAGGCAAACTCGATGGGTCGAAATGATTCAAGAGTACAATCCAAGTATTGAATATACTCCTGGCAAGGCGAATGTGATTGCAGATGCTCTGAGCAGAAAGGCTTATTGCAACAGCTTAATTCTCAAGCCCTTCCAACCGGATCTTTGTGAAGCTTTCCGCAAGTTAAATCTTCAAGTTGTTCCTCAAGGCTTTCTTGCCAACCTCATAGTCTCTCCTTCTTTGGAAGATCAAATTCGTGAGGCACAACTCCTGGATACCATGGTGAAGAAGGTGAAACGTGGTATTGACAAGGGCATTTCCAAATACAAGTGCTATCACTTGGATGACAAAGATACTCTTTTCTTTGAGGATCGTATTGTGGTTCCTAAAGGCAATCTGAGAAAAGTCATTATGAATGAGGCACACAATTCCCTCCTATCCATTCATCCTGGAAGTACGAAGATGTACCATGACCTCAAGCGGTCGTATTGGTGGACTAGAATGAAGCGAGAAATTGCTCAATTCGTGAATGAATGTGATGTCTGCAGAAGGGTGAAAGCAGAACACCAAAGACCAGCTGGTCTCCTCCAACCTCTTGCTATTCCAGAATGGAAGTTTGATCATATCGAGATGGACTTCGTCACTGGATTTCCTAAGTCCAAGCGTGGAAATGATGCTATCTTCGTTGTCATTGACAAGCTTACTAAAGTGGCTCATTTCCTTCCTATCAAAGAATCTATCACAGCAGCTCAGCTGGCAGAGCTATACACCTCCAGAATTGTCTCCTTGCACGGTATTCCGCAATTGATCTCTTCAGACCGTGGAATCATCTTCACTTCTAAGTTCTGGGACTCCTTTCAGAAGGCCATGGGCACCAACATTCGTTTCAGCACAGCTTTCCATCCTCAAACTAGTGGCCAAGTCGAGCGAGTCAATCAAATCCTTGAAGATATGCTCAGGGCTTGTGTCATTTCCTTTGGCATGAAGTGGGAAGAGTGTCTTCCATATGCCGAGTTCTCCTACAATAATAGCTTCCAAGCGAGTTCGGGCAAGGCCCCATTCGAAATTCTCTATGGCAGAAAGTGCCGTACTCCTCTCAATTGGTCCGAGACAGGTGAACGCCAACTTCTTGGCAACGACTTGATCACAGAAGCCGAAGAAATGTGCAAAGTCATTCGTGAGAATCTCAAAGCCGCGCAATCGCGCCAGAAGGGCTATTATGATGACAAGCACCGTGATGTGGCTTTTGAAATCGGAGACCATGTCTACCTCCGCGTCTCCCCAATGAAAGGCACTCGCCGCTTCGGTATCAAAGGGAAGCTTGCCCCTAGATACGTGGGTCCTTTCAAGATCATTGGCAAAAGAGGCGATCTCGCCTATCAACTTGAGCTTCCGTCCAATTTTGCAAATGTGCACGATGTGTTTCACGTGTCACAGCTTCGCAAGTGCTTCAAGATTTCTGAGCGCACCATCAACTTTGAAGAAATTGACCTCCAAGAAGATCTCTCTTATCATGAGCACCCCGTTGCTATTCTTGAAGAAACCGAGTGCAAGACTCGCAACAAGTCAATCAAATTCCTGAAAGTGAAGTGGTCACACCATTCCGACCGAGAAGCCACCTGGGAGCGCGAGGATCACCTCCGTTCCGAATATCCGGAGTTCTTTCAGTCCTAGATATCGGGACGAGATCCTCTAGTAGTGGTGGAGTGTTGTAACACCCCGGATGTAACTTTCCATATTTGTAACTCCAACTCTTGCCATTTTCGGCATTGTGATATGATATTCCCTCCGTGGTTGGGTTTTTCTTCATTTTGCATTTTTTCCATGTCATGCATCTCATATCATGTCATCATGTGCATCGCATTTGCATACGCGTTCGTCTCATGATTCCGAGCATTTTCCCCGTTGTCCGTTTTGCATTCCGACACTCCCACATGCACCGGCGCACCCCTCTTGTTCTTTTTCCGTGTGCGGGTGTTGAACGTTCTCGGAATGGACCGAGCCTTGCCAAGCGGCCCTGGTATAGCACCGGTAGACCACCCGTCAAGTTTTGGGTCATTTGGAGCTCGTTTGGTACTCCAACGGTTAACCGCACTCTCGCAAAGACCTCTTTTAAGTTGCAGCCCAACACCCCTCCAAAACAGCCCAATAACCCATTTAAGTCAATTCCATGCTCTCCGTCGTCGGATCACGATCATGTGGGCGAAAACCGCACCCCACTTGGAGTCTCCTAGCTCCCTCTACCTATAAATATGTGCACTCCCCCGAATTCCCAGATCCCCAAACCCTAGCCCGCACCTCCGCCGCCGCCGGACACGTCCGGATCGGGCCGGACGCGTTCGCCGCCGCGCCCGCAGCCAATCGGGCGCCGCCACGTGGCGCCGCCGCGCCGCCCCTGCCGCCGGCCCGCGAAGCCCACCGCGGGCCCTCCCGCGCCCGACCCGGGCCGCGCCCCGCGCCTGGCCGCGCCGCTCCGCCGCCGCATCTCCGCCGCCGACCGCCGCCGCGGTCCCGCGCAGCCGCACCGGAGCTCCACGCCGACCCCGCCGGCCAACGCCCCGTCCGCCGCGCGCCCGGCGCCGCCGTCGGACCTCGCCGCCCCGGAGCCGCACCGACCGCCGCCGCCGCCCGGTCCCGCTCCGGCCGTCGCCCCGACCCCGCCGGCATCCTCCTCCGGCCCGAGCTCCGCTCCGGCCGGCGAACCTCGAGCAGCGCGCCGCCGGATCCGATCCGATCTGACGGTTGACTTTTTCCCCCAAGCCCCGAAATCCACTAAGTCATTTCTGCCATTATTTTCTTGCATTTTCATCGCACCACATCTCTGCATCCATAGCTCTGTTTCGTGCGTATAATATATCAAATTGTTCGTCTCAAAGAGTAGATCATTTCATCTCATTGCACCGTTTTAATTTGAGCTCATCTTGATGCCCGAAATACTGTTAGAAGAGGGCTATGTGATGTTAGTTTCTGTTTCTTAACAGAACTTGCACTTTTATCATTTTTGCCATGATTAATGTGTGCACCTTATGAACTTGAGTCCTACATGTGTGTTGGTCTATGCCATGCCATCTTTACAGGGGTGTATGCCATGTATTTTTGTGAGCTATGTGGTGACTAGAACAAGCATGCAAACTAGGGATGATAATGTTGCTGATTTCAGGAACTTAGTGTTTTCACTAAGTCATGTCCTGCTGTTATTTTTATGCCATGTGTTCATGTTGTTACAGAGAGATCTATGCCCATTTTGAGTATGGTCAGTAAGGGTGTTTTGAACATATGGATGTGCTCTATCCATCCATGCCTTTGTTGGCATTTATGGAGTAGTCTAGCATGTCATTTTCGTGCTCTACTTTTACTTCAAAATGTTTTCTGGCAGATTGTTTACATGAGATTCAATTTTCACAAGGTTGTTGTAGTTGATCCGTGTATGATATGTTGTTGTTCTTGCCATGTGTAGCTTCTATGCCATGTCTTCTTGATGGGGGTATGCTTAGTTTATCATGAGATTCTCTGTAGTGAGTGCATCGAGCTCATGAACATGCCTACTTGATATCTGTTTTTGCCATGTCCAATTTTTCTACTAAGTCTGGAACTGTTAATAAAACTTGCTATGTTTACATGGGTGCCATCATTTCTTATGGTCCTTTTTGGCTTATGGTCAGTAAGAGACTTTTGATCTATGCTTTGAGTAGAATCATGTCATGCCTTGTTTTGCTATTATAAGTTCCTGTAGCTTGTTGTTTGCTTGCTCTAAACATGCCTTCCTGATGTTAATTTCTGGCACACTAGTATTTTCACTAAGTCTGTGAACCTGATATTTTTTTGCACTTTCACCATGCTTGTTTGAACCTGTTATGATGTGATTTAGCCGTAGCTCAGTGTTCCTCTTTTGTTAAGCATCTCCTGTAGATCACCGTCATATGCTTTGTTTGCATGTTGGGGTGTTGTAGCATAGTTTCTTGTTGCATGCTAAGTAGCATCGTGCTGTTAAACGCAGATTTGTGCCATTATTGTTTTGCTTGCCATTTGCAAACCGTGCATCCTATTCCGGTGATCTTTATATCGATTTCAACCGAAATCATCTCATCTTTCCAGAGGAATACTTGGTTTGCCAAGTTGATGCCCGGTTCATCCTTTTCCTTCAGAGCACACATATGCATTGCATATCACGTCCCGCATAGCATGTCATGCATTGCATCATACTGCTTGTGCATTGTTCCTTGTTTGATTGTGGTTTCGTTGCTTGTGTTCTTGCTTTGGGTAGAGCCGGGAGACGAGTACGTGAATGAGGAACCTATTAAGAACGCCTTCGAGGATCAAGCCTTCGACAACTCTGAGAACCTTGCAGGCAAGATGACCATACCTTCGAAATCACTTCTATCTTTGCTTGCTAGATGCTCGCTCTTTTGCTATGCCTATGCTGCGATACCTACCACTTGCTATATCATGCCACCCATATTGCCATGTCAAACCTCTAACCATCCATGTCCTAGCAAACCGTTGATTGGCTATGTTACCGCTTTGCTCAGCCCCTCTTATAGCGTTGCTAGTTGCAGGGGAAGATGAAGTTTGCTCCTTGTTGGAACACGGATATTTTGGGATATCACAATATCTATTGTTTTTAATGCATCTATATACTTGGTAAAGGGTGGAAGGCTCGGCCTTATGCCTGGTGACTTGTTCCACTCTTGCCGCCCTAGTTTCCGTCATACCGGTGTTATGTTCCTTGATTTTGCGTTCCTTACGCGGTTGGGTGATTTATGGGACCCCCGTGACAGTTCGCTTTGAATAAAACTCCTCCAGCAAGGCCCAACCTTGGTTTTACCATTTTCCACCTACACCCTTTTTCCCTTGGGTTTTCGCGAGCCCGAGGGTCATCTTTATTTTGGCCCCCCCCCGGGCCAGTGCTCCTTCGAGTGTTGGTCCGAACTGAGTAGACCGCGGGGCCCCCTTGGGGAAACTCGAGGTCTGGTTTTACTCGTAGGATGTCTCATCCGATATTGCCCTGAGAACGAGATATGTGCAGCTCCTATCGGGATTTGTCGGCACATCGGGCGGCTTTGCTGGTCTTGTTTTACCATTGTCGAAATGTCATGCGAACCGGGATTCCGAGACTGATCGGGTCTTCCTGGGAGAAGGTTTATTCCTTCGTTGACCGTGAGAGCTTGTGATGGGCTAAGTTGGGACACCCCTGCAGGGTATTATCTTTCGAAAGCCGTGCCCGCGGTTATGAGGAAGATGGGAATTTGTTAATGTCCGGTTGTAGAAAACCCGAAGTTGACCTTAATTAAAATACATCAACCGCGTGTGTAACCGTGATGGTCCCTTCTCGGCGGAGTCCGGGAAGTGAACACGGTGTTGGAGTTATGTTTGACGTAAGTAGTTTCAGGATCACTTCTTGATCGCTACTAGCTTCACGACCGTGCCTTGCTTCTCTTCTCGCTCTCTTTTGCGATCGTAGCCACAATATATGCTAGTCGCTTGCTGCAGCTCCACCTCATCACACCAGCCTTCCCTTAAGCTTAAATAGTCTTGATCTCGCAGGTGTGAGATTGCTGAGTCCCTGTGACTCACAGATTCTACCAAAACAGATGCAGGTACCGACGATACCAGCGCAGAGGGCGCAACTGAGCTGAAGTGGGAATTTGATGAGGCCCTTGGTCGTTACTATGTTTCTTTTCCAGACGATCAGTAGTGGAGCCCAGTTGGGACGATCGGGGATCTGTGTTGCATTTGGGGTAGTCTTCTTTTATTTTGGTTCCGTAGCCGGACCTTGAGTGTAAACTGAATGATGGATGTTTATTTATGTATTGTGTGAAGTGGCGACTGTAAGCCAACTATGTATCTCTTTTCCCTTATGTATTACATGGGTTGTGTGAAGATTACCTCACTTGCGACATTGCTTTCAATGCGGTTATGCCTCTAAGTCGTGCTTCGACACATGGGAGATATAGCCGCATCGAGGGCGTTACACGGCGTCCACTGGGAGAGCCGTGAATCGTGCTGTCGCAGCAATCATGTTCTCCAAAGGATTAGAATAATGACCCGGTGGTGTCGGTACATGTTGAGGCGGGGCAGTATTCAGACGAGGGGGTTCCGTCATGCGTGGTTGAACTGGCATCCCAACCGCGGGTGTTGCAGCCCGGTTTACCTCCAGTGGGCTACTGGGCCCTGCACCAGGCGTGCGGAAGAGGTTTCGTTGGGCCTGAGCATCCAAAGCAGCCCGTTCCGCAGCTATCCTGACGTCCTCTGCCACCAGGTCTTCCTTGGCTAGTGTTACCTCATCACGTAACTTCTCCACCTCCGCATCATGCTGAGCTTGATTTGCCAGGTTGACCACGGCTATTAACAAAGCCATCAATTTATCCATTAAAGCCATCAAAACCCGAGCCGGCGGGCATGCAGGGCCTCGTGCCCCGGCTCCCGTCACTGCCGCTGACCCGGAAGTCATCACCGCGGCGGTTGGAGAATTTTTCCCAGGATGGGTACCAGCCATGAAGATCCCGACTCTGTTTGGCGGCTCATAGGGGTCCGGAATACTGTCGCCAACGGAATAGCCCCCAAGCCAGCCATCTTGCAGCTGATACAACAAAGTAGTCTCGCCGGTGGACGACTCACCATCAGAGTAGATGGCCGTCTCACCGCCAGACATAGATCCTTCATCAAATTCCGCTCCATGGATGCATCCCATGAAGGCACGCTTCACGGTGGGCTGAGCTCGGGTGGGTTTCGCATGCTGAGCCGTCTCGATGATGTCGGTGCAGATGTCCGGCTCGCCGATCTTGCCGAGGAAGATGTGGACTCCACCGAAGGGGACCTGGTACCCGTACTCAATTGAGCCGGCCTCGTGGCCCCAGCCTGCATCGTCGATGTAGAGCTTGCCGCGATGACTCTTGGTCATCCGACCCACAACGTATCCCTTGATCCCTTCGGAGCTGCCATTTAAGATCTCTAAACCACCGTGCGCTGGCCCCACAGTGGGTGCCAACTGTCGTGGAAAGGTCACGGCAAATGTCCTAGCAAAAGGACTTGGTCGTGGAGCCATCGCAACTAGGTAGCTTAAAGGGGTTAAACGGGACAAAGGACACGGGGGTTTATACTGGTTCGGCCCCTTGCTGTGAAGGTAAAGGCCTAATCCAGTTTGAGGTGGTATTGCTTATGTCTCGATTACCAGGGAGCGAATCCGCTTGACCTAGCTTTCGATCTGTTGTCTCTTGTCCTAAACCGCCACCGGGTCGTCCCTTTATATACACAGGTTGACGCCCAGCGTCTCACGGAGTCCCGGCTGGCTCATAGATAACGTGTCCGGCTCGGTGACTACCTTTACATGCCTTACAATACAAGTCTTTACATATATGGCGGTCTACCCCTACGGGCCTTAAGTTGCCTTTGGGCCTTGGGCCCTTAACTAAACCGCCATCTTCAATATCCTCGTGGGCTTCATATGATGAATCGCCATAGGTATAACCCAGCCCCTCCTGGGCGGGTCATACCTACTAGTTATATCCCCAACAGGTACCATCCAACTAACAACAATCCTGGGGGAGTTTTGTTTGCAATTATTTTGATTTGATTTGAGCATCGGACTAGGCATCTCGGTTACCAGCCATTTTCTCATGAATGATGAGCGGAGTCCACTCATCGTGAGAATAACCCACTTAGCACGGAAGATATAGACAACCCTAGTTGCTACATGAGTGATTCGAGCATAAAAAATAGATTACCACACTATCTATCTTAGGGGTGTGGCTTTGGGTTGCTTGTGTGTGTGTGTGTGTGGGTGGGGCGGAAACAGAATAACTGCATTGTGCCTTTCAACCAAGCGCGCACTATCATGTTAGCGCGAGGCCGAGCCGGGGTGAGGGGGAGGGACCCCTCCCCTTCCTCCTGCGAGTCCGAGTCAGGAATGAGCCAGACCAGGCGACGACACGGAATGCCAAATCGTCGCATGCGGAGACGAGTCTGTCACATCAGTGACCCCACTATCTATCTTAGGGGTGTGGCTCTTGGTTGCATGCGTGTGGGGTGGAAACAGAATAACCGCATTGCTCCTATCAACCAAGCATGCACTCCCAAGTTAGCGCAAGGCCGAGCCGGGGGGGGGGGAGTGGATCAGGACCCCCTTCCCCTCCCCCTGCAAGGCCGAGTCAGGAATGAGCCGGAGCAAGCGACAGTGCGGCGTGCCGCATCGTCTCATGCAGAGGCGAGTTCGTCACATTTGTGACCACATTATCTATCTTAGGGGTGTGGCTCTGGGTTGCGTGCGTGTGGGGCTGGAAATAGAATAACCACATTGCACCTGTCAACCAAGCCCACACTACCGCCTTAGCGCGAGGCCGGGCCGGGGGGAGGAGGAGGGACTCCCCTTGCCTCCCCCTGCGAGGCCGAGCCAGGAAAGAGCCGGAGCGGGCAACAATGCGACATGCCACGTCATCGCATGCAGAGGCAAGTCCGTCACATCAGTGACCCCACTATCTATCTTAGGGGTGTGGCTCTGGTTTGCGTGTGTGTGGGGGTGGAAATGGAATAACCGCATTGCGCCTGTCAACCAAGCAGGCACTGCCGCATTAGCGCGAGGCCGAATCAGGAGGGAGGGGGTCGGGACCCCCCCTCCCCTCCCGCTATGAGGCCGAGCCAGGAACAAACCAGAGCAGGCGACAATGCGGCGTGCCGCTTTGTGGCATGCGGAGGCGAGTCCGTCACATCAGTGACCCCACTATCTATCTTAGGGGTGTGGCTCTGGGTTGCTTGCGTGTGCGGTGGAAACGGAATGACATCATTGCGGGGGGTGAATAGGCGATTTTATGGAAGTCTTCAAAACTTGGAAGTTTCGAAGACAAACAACAGAAATGACCCAATTGTTATGCAGCGGAAGATAAACTACCCTAAGCAAGCCATAGTCAAGTATGCAATGATGTGAAAGTACAGGACTAATAGCAGCTAGGTAGTAAGGATCAGGGTGGAAGATAGTATGAAGCCAATCAACAGTAGTAGTCAAGCAATGAAGTCAAACAGATACACAGATAGGCAATGACTTCACGAAGACAAACTTAAGTAAGGTTGGGAAGGGATAGAACCAGTTGCTTGTTGAAGACAAAGGATTTGTTGGAACAGTTCCAGTTGCTGTGACAACTGTACGTATGGTTAGGGAGGCTGAGATTTAACTCAGAAGACTGTGTCTTCACCTTATTCCCCTTGAGCTAAGGACACCCAGTCCTCGCCCAATCACTCTGGTAAGTCTTCAAGGGAGACTTCCAAACCTTCACAGACTTTGTTCACCGGCAATCCACAATGACTCTTGGATGCTCAGAACGCGACGTCTAACCGGCTGGAGGATTCACAGTCCTCAAGTGTAATAAGTCTTCAGGTCACACAGACAGAAAGACTTCAGTGATGCCTAACACTCTTTGGCTCTGGGTGTTTGGGCTTTGTCCTCACAAGGATTTCTCTCTCTCAAATGCTTCGAGGTGGGTTGCTCTCAAATGACAAAAGCCGTGCACAAACTCTGAGCAGCCACCAATTTATGGTGTAGGGGGTGGGCTATTTATAGCCACTAGACAACCCGACCTAATTTGTCCAAAATGACCCTGGGTCACTAAGGAACTGACACGTGTTCCAACGGTCAGATTTCAAACACACGCGGCAACTTTACTTGGGCTACAAGCAAAGCTGACTCATCCAGCTCTGGATAAGGTTTGCTCTCATTGTCTTCGCTCGAAGACATAGGATTTGAGTTGAGCATCACTTCAGTCACTCTGACTTAGTTCACTTGGACCCGACTTAACAGTACGGTGGTTCCTATGACTCAACAAAGAAGAAAAGGAAACAACGAAACCACACAGTCTTCGCGCTCCATAGTCTTCACACAATGTCTTCTCATGTCATAGTCTTCAATATGAATATCTTCTCATACCACCATTGTCTTCAATGTCTTCATACATTTTTAGGGGTCATCTCCGATAGGTAAACCGAATCGATGAGGGACACTACCTGCATTATCCTGCAATTCTCACAAACGCATTAGTCCCTCAACCAACTTTGTCGTCAATACTCCAAAACCAACTAGGGGTGGCACTAGATGCACTTACAATCTCCCCCTTTTTGGTGATTGATGAGAAACTGGTTGAAGTTTTCAACGGAGATAAATATGTGAAATTGTAAGGATAGGGTATTGTCTTCATAACTAGCAAGGGCTCCCCCTGAAGATGTGCATATAAGTAATTTGCTTTTGGAATGCAAATGCACATGGCAGGTTGTACTTGTGGAGATCCTCTTCAACTTATGAAGATAATTCATCATGCATGAAATGATATAGCAAGTAGAATGACATGCATAATGAAAAATGGACGTCTGCAGAATGATTTAAGTGCGGAAGTTATCGTCGCACATGCGGAATTTATCATCTCATCACAGTAAAGCAAATAAGTAGCAGACGACCATCAAGTTTAAGTGTTACAACTCAAAGAACCAAATGTTTCAAAAGCAAGAGTTGTAAGCACGAGGCAAAATATAATGCAACCGCCCATATGAACCCGCTTGAAGACTATCAACTCATACGCTTCTCCCCCTTTTGTCAGTAAGGACCAAAAAGGTTTGAAGACATAGAGCATCTAGTCGTCATCATGAGTAGGTGAAGCAGCAGGGTTGTCGTTGTTGGTTGGCGGTGCAGATGAACTTGGTGCAGTGTCGATGCGCGCAGTAGTAGGAGGTGGTGAAGTAGCATCATCTTCATCATCGATCACTCTGGCATTTACCGTTGCCGCGGAGGAAGAATATTCAGAGTCTTCAAGAGATGGAGTCCGACGTAGGACAGCAGTCCGTGGAGGAGTGGAGTGAAACTGGAATCTTTCATTGAAGCCATCGTCTTGAAGATCTGCTTCAGCACTGAGCAGGGTCAAACTCTTCCATGATCGCCGACAAGTTTCATGAGCAACAAAGGCATTCTTGGTGGCAAGGTTGCGAATGCGATTGACATCCACCAAGAGGCTTTGCATCTGTCTCTTGAGCCAGAAATGATGCTTATCCTGTTTCTGATGAAGGGCCACAAGAATTTCTCGATCATTGAGAACGCGAGAACGCTTCCGAGGCCTTTGTGCAATGGTGCTTTCAGTGGCTTCAGTGGGTGCTCGATGAGGCAGACGAGTGTTACCAGCCAATGGATAGATTCTTGTCGCTGCATGAACACCTTCAATAGGCTGAGTGAAGCTTTGGTGCTCGACATTTTGAAGACAAAGAGGCGTCTTGGCAGGGTCAGAGTATATAGCATCAACTGACATATCAACCTCGGGCAGAAAGATCATATGATTGCGAGTAGAGGGCTGATAATTGACAGATGAGTGTCGCTTGATGAGGCGCATGACCCAGGGAGCATAAAACTTCAGACCAAATAGGTCAGAGCCGGAAGCAGCAAGTTGCCTGATGAAGAATTCCTGAGTGTTGAAGCTGATGCCATTGAGAATATAGAAGACCAATGTCTTCATAGCTCCTTCAAGCTTGGCCGCTGATGAATGTCCTTTGACAGGCCATAGAGTTCACCTGATGATATGATATATGGTGCGAGGCAGATACTCAAGGTCTTCAACAAAGAAATCTGTTGGATATTCAGCGTCAGATGGCAAGGGCTGCATCATGCTCAACATCTGGCTCATATTGGGTTCTGGCTTATGGAAGATACTCTCTACAGCATTGCGGTGTAGCTGACAGTTAGGTTCATATAGTTCTCCAGGAGTGGCTAGCCCTATAAGCTCGATGATATCCATAGCTTTGGCTTCATGATGAACATTTCCAGTCATCCACTCGAGAACCCATGTCTTGATGTCTCTGTAGTAGCCGCGAATGTGTAGAGTAGCATAGAATTGAAGCAATAGCTCTTCATTCCAATGTTCTTTGTCTGTCACAAAGTGGAGCAGACCAGCATCACGAAAGCAATCAAGTGCTTCTTCTAAGCACGGCAGTCCAACAATGGCTTCAGTGTCAAGGCGCATATGAGGGAAAATGCGACCTTGATCATATAGAACACAGGAGTAATAGCTTCTCTGCTGATAGCTCCAGAACCGATCTGATGATATCCTTGGCTTGGAGTAGGGGTTCTTGGCGCTATCAAAGAAGGTATTGTGGCTTTTGAAGCCATTAGCATTGAAGGACCCTGGTGAGTTGGCAGTACCTGGGAACCTTGGCAACCTAGGCTTTGGCTTCTGGACCTGAGGCCTATGCTCAACATGATAGTCAAATTGAGGTCCTGAGGCAGTAGGCGGAGGCACCAGAATGGGCCATCGGATAGTGGTAAGCTGACCATGACTGTATGCTTGCTCAATTGTGTGAGGCCTTGGTGGCGGTACAGGAGCAGGGGCAACAGCTGAGGCGTCAGGCTGCACAACAGGTGCTTCGGGAGCGGTTGTTGCATTAGCTTCAGGTGCAGCAGCCTCATTGGTTCCAGGTTCAGTGGCCACATTTGCTTCAGGCACACTAGTTGGTGTAGGCTCCACATTAGCGTCAGCCATGACTACGTCATTGGCTTCATTGGCGTTGGCGGTGGCAGCCTCAACATTGTCAACCTCCTCTTGACGAACAGGAGGGTCGGGCATAGGCACGTTCACATTAGGAACTGCTTCTTCTTCAATCACTGGGGAGTAGGTACACGTACTTCTTCTTGATTTTCCTCGGCTGATGTAGCCGAAATGTCTTCAGCAGCATGTGCTTCAGACTTGGAGACATTCACAGTTGGAGCAGGTTCAGAAAATACTTGACGTGCAACAGGTGAACGTTGCACTTCTCCTTCTGGAACGCTCGACAGAGGGACTTGAGGCCTTTGTCCTTTGCGAAGCCTGCGAAACGCTGGCAACGCCTTAGGAGATGGAGTTGGCTGGGCCTCAAATTCTTCATCCTCTTCTTGCACGGGGGGTGTAGCTTGTTGTTGTTATTGGGGAGTACTGGGGGAGTCTTGTAGTTGTGGGTGATCAGCCCACGATGCATCCTGAGCAATTGGCGACAAAGGATGACCAATGCTGATGAGTTTGCTGTTTGTATGAACAGGCGATGATACCACGTCATGTTCGATCTGAGGAAGAACTTCATCATCAGCTACATTGTCATCATGACCAATGTCCTCAGCAGCGGTGGGTTCAGCTGCTAGAATATCTTCAGCTTCATGAGCCTCTGTGGGAGCAGGCTCATGTACTATCAACCTTCGTTCTTGATGTTCTGACGCTGGGCGAACCACAGAAATGGGTTCAACAACTAAGGGCTCTGTGGAAGCAGCCCTAGTCCTCTTGGTCTTGCGCTTCTTCTTGGAGGGAGCGGCATCAGAGGCTTCAGTGTTCTTTCTCTTTCTGGCTTCAGCCTCGGCAGCCCTCGTCTTCTTTTGTACTGAAGCGGTTGTGGTGACCTTTGGCTTCGGGCCAGTCATGCTGCTTGGGAAGATAATGTGAGGGGCTTCTTGGCTTGAGGGTTCAGGCTGTTCAGGGTGCTTCTTCTTCTTCTTTGCAGCCATCCTGGGGTCAATGCCAGGACGACCAAGTGACTTGTGCTTCTCAGCCTCATTGTAGGCGAGCACACACTTATCAGCCAGAATCTTCATGCGCTCTCGAGAGCCCTGAGCTTCCTGGCATTTCTTGAGAAAAGCTTCTTTAAGCTCATGCAGCATGACCTTGAAATTTCTGACGTCTTGAACACTTAGCTTGGCCACATGCTTCTTGAATTGAGCCTTCTCATAATCAATCTTATTCTTGAGCTCAACAATGCGCTGAGCGAGAGCTAGCTCAGAAGCAATGGCGCCATTGAAGGCGACATTGAGGCCAATGGGAAGCTGTAAGTCTTCAAAGCTAACATTGGGGGTGTCGAACCACTCATCAATGAAACTGTGGATGATTGCCACATCAAAGAGAGGCAAGTTGTTGAAGATATCTGCTTCTTCCTTGCTCTTTATCAGCTGCTCAAGGGCATCATCAGCAAGATCTTCATCACTTGACAGATCAATGGGTTCTTCACGCAGAATGGCAGCAGGAGTCAAGGCTCTTTGATCAGATGGTCTGACAAGTTGCTTTTTCTTCTCCATTCTCTTGGAGACACGGGATTGATCTTCAGACTGCACACTGGCTTCAGGAGGTGCAGTGGCCAGTGGCTTCGCACGAGAAGTCTTCGGAGGTGCAGCTGATCTTGAAGCCTTTAGCTTCTTTTGCTTCTGTGGCTTTGGAGGAGGAGCAGGAGCTTCATTAGAGTCAGCATCATGTTCAGAGTGATCTACTCTGGCGCCTTGGACCACGATGTAGGTGATGAGGCCGTCAAGGTTGGAGAAGGGGCCGATTTCATTGGGATCAGCATCACGGGAGCCGTCAGCACGGGGAGCAGAGGGACCTGGGTTGAAGTCCAAGCTCAAGGACTTCTTGTTCTTCTTGGCCGAAGCCACAACAAACTGATAGTTGCGCTTGAAGAGAGAGTCGTCACGACACCAGAGTAGTGAAGTGGGATCGGCGTTCTCAGGTTGTGGTCCACGGACCATGCAAGGATAGAAGCCTTGAGCAATGGCTTCAGTTCTGTTCTTGGGTTGAAGGCCTTGATAGAGGATATCACCCCAAGGTCTCTTGATGGCATTCTTATCTGCATATTCCTTCGTCACAAATTTGTACTTGAACCATTCCTCAGCCCAATAGCGTCGAATCCATTGGATTCGCGTCTTTCTCTGATGATAATTCTCCTATGGATCTGTCTTGTATAGTTCTGCTAAGTCATCAGGCAGATCTTTGGATGTTCCTTCTCTGTGTTGTCTGCCACCCTTCCTTGCTGATTTTTCTGCAGCCATGAACTTCAAACTGAATGGCTTCAATACGTTCAAAGGCTTTAGAGACTTACGCTTGCTGGTCAAGCAGGAACTGGCTTCAGGAGAATTGATATGATGCTGTAAGTATTCTACAAACGAATGCAGACTATGAGAACCAATGGATTCTCCCACGGACATGTACCTGTGACAGCATTAGAGATGCGAGGGAAGGGTAAGAGGTCATATGCATTCTCAGAAGATTTTGAAGATAAATCAGTTTGAAGACATTGACCTCATGTTGCGAAGACATTCACTTATATATGTGAGTTGGTTCCAGATTTGTACCAATCCGTGAATAAGTACAAGTGAGGAATCAAACTAGACAGGAAATCTAAGTGAATTGACTAGGCAGTATGAGATGCAGACAGAATAGATCTAACATTGAATAGGCAGAAACCACTTTCGGTGAACAGGATGAATCTTGAAGATCAAAAAGGTGGTAAAAATAGAGTTATAATTACCGCACAAAGAACTGCTAGATGGGATGAATAGGAGACCGAGCAGTTCAGCCCACCGTGCCCTAACTTGGCGACGGAGGACACCTACGGCGACGGCGGAGAGGACGATCTCCGCGGCCGACGTGAGGGCAGCGTCGGAGAAGTCGTGGCAGCTAAGCGCTTCGTCGCCGGCGTCGTCGCGAGCTAGCGGTGGCGCTAGGGTTTTGACGGAGGTGGAGAGGTGGAAGAAGGATTTCTTTACCGCAGGGGACAAGTATTTATAAGTAGGTGAGAGACACAGCGCAATTACGCTGGTGCCCCTGGCGGTTCACATCTGAGGGGTACATGGCAAGCATGCAACATACTCAGAGCTGTCCCACGTTCCCACGCCCGCCAGGCATGTCGGAGAGTTGTTCCAGCTTCTCCGGATTTCAACAATAAAGATAAGTCATTTAGAACAGATTTAATGTTTGTCTCTTTGCCTTCTGCTGACTATGACGCAGAGAAGACATTCGACAGTTTCAATAGAATGCATATGATTTGGACATATAGAGTTTGAGATAGGAAGCCTAGAGAGGTTAGGGTCCGATCACATTCACTTAGTTCAAAAGATCCAATCTTGAAGACATAGCTATAAGTGAATGTTGTAGAGGACAGAACACTAGTATATGTATATATCAGAAAGCAATCAAATCATCATAGTGTAGAAAATCATGAAGACAAATTGAAACTGAAGACAAACCAAATGCGAAGTCATTGCAATATAACGCCATGAGTGAAACACTTCAAACGGAGAAAGTTGGTGGTGGCGTTACCCACCGAATAGGAAGTATTAGACCCAGACACGGTGCACAATTATCGTGGCGCTCCGAAGTCATATTCCATGTTAATGTATTCATACTCAGAGTGTAAATCTTCATTGATTGAAGATATACATTACTTTGTGTGTTGCACATCTAAGTCATCAACATGCATAGGTGTTAGGATGTGTGCCTGATCACAGGACATTTGAGGATTCCAAGATATTTAGCTCACACCGTAACTTGCAAAACCTTTTCTCATCCAAGGGCTTCGTGAAGATATCTGCCAGTTGCTCTTTAGTGTTGACGTGAATGATATCGATATCTTTCTTCATAACATGATCTCTGAGAAAGTGATGACGAATTTCAATGTGCTTTGTCTTTGAGTGTTGGACTGGATTGTTGGCTATTTTGATGGCACTTTCCATGTCGCAGAAGAGAGGTACTTGCTTCAGGTTGATGCCATAATCCTTGAGAGTTTGCTTCATCCATAGAAGCTGAGCACAACAGGATCCAGCAGCAATGTATTCAGATTCAGCAGTTGAGAGTGATACACAGTTCTGCTTCTTTGAAGACCAACAGACAAGTGATCGACCAAGAAAATGACATGTGCCTGATGTAGACTTGCGATCCACCTTATCACCAGCATAATCAGCATCCGAGAATCCAACCAAATCAAACTTTGAGCCCTTGGGATACCATAATCCGAGTGTTGGGGTGTAAGCCAAATATCGAAGAATTCGCTTCATAGCTAAGTGATGCGATTCCTTTGGTGCCGCTTGGAATCGAGCACACATGCAAACACTAAGCATAATATCTGGCCTAGATGCACATAAATAAAGAAAAGAACCAATCATGGAGTGGTATACCTTTTGATCGAACTCTTTACCATTGTTGTCGGGACCAAGATGGTGTTTGGCTGGCATTGGCGTCGTGTAGCCTTTGCAGTCTTCCATTCCAAACTTCTTCAGACAATCTTTGAGGTATTTTTCTTGAGATATGAAGATGCCATTTCTTTGCTGACGAATTTGAAGACCAAGGAAGAACTTTAGCTCACCCATCATGGACATTTGATATTGCTCTTGCATCATGTACCCAAACTCATCACTATACTTCTGGTTGGTGCAGCCGAAGATTATGTCATCCACATATATTTGGCACACAAACAGTTCACCATCATATGTCTTCGTGAAGAGTGTGGGATCGAGGGATCCAGGTTTGAAGCCTTTGCTCTTCAGGAAGTCTTTGATTGTATCATACCAAGCACGAGGAGCTTGTTTGAGGCCATACAGTGCTTTGTTTAGCTTGTACACCATATCAGGATGTTTTGGATCTTCAAATCCAGGTGGTTGTGCGACATATACTTCTTCTTCAATCTTGCCATTGAGAAATGCACTCTTTACATCCATTTGATATAGCAAGATGTTGTGATGATTAGCGTAGGCTAGTAGTATGCGAATAGCTTCAAGTCTAGCAACAGGAGCAAATGTTTCATCGAAGTCAATTCCTTCAACTTGAGTATATCCTTGAGCCACAAGACGTGCTTTGTTTCTGATGACTTGACCATGCTCATCTTGCTTGTTTTGATATATCCACTTTGTTCCAATAATGTTATGCTTGCGAGGGTCAGGTCGCTTGACAAGTTCCCAAACATTATTCAGCTTGAACTGTTGAAGTTCTTCTTGCATGGCTTGAATCCATTCTGGTTCCATAAAAGGTTCAGCAACTTTCTTGGGTTCTGATATTGACACAAATGAAAAGTGCCCACGGAAGTTTGCTAGCTATGTTGCTCTTGATCGAGTGAGCGGACCAGGTGCATTGATGCTGTCAATTATCTTCTCTATTTGAACTTCATTTGCAACACGAGGATGAACAGGACGAAGATTTTGCTCTGGCTGATCATTGTCATCATTGGGAGGATTGTCTTCGGTCTGAGCATTGTCTTCAGAGTGATTTGGTGCAGAGATGATAAGTTCCTCTTCAGGCTGTGCTTCAGAGGGCATGATTTCACTAGTTCCCATCAGCTTGATAGATTCGCTTGGAGGAGCTTCATCCAGTGTACTTGGCAGAATCTCTCTCTGTGAACCATTGGTTTCATCAAATTTCACATCCACAGTTTCAATGATTTTGTAGAGATAAAGGTTGAAGACTCTGTAGGAGTGTGAATCCTTTCCATAGCCAAGCATGAAGCCTTCGTGAGCCTTAGGTGCAAATTTTGACTTGTGATGGGGATCCTTGATCCAACATCTAGCTCCAAATACTCTGAAGTAACTGAGGTTTGGCTTCTTGCCAGTAAGGAGCTCATAAGATGTTTTGTTCAGAAGCTTATGGATGTACACACGGTTGATGATGTGACATGCTGTATCAATAGCTTCAGGCCAGAACTTTCTTGGTGTCTTGTACTCATCTAGCATTGTTCGAGCCATTTCAATGAGGGTTCTGTTTTTGCGCTCAACAATGCCATTTTGCTGAGGTGTGTATGGAGCAGAGAACTCATGAGTGATTCCCATTGTATCCAGATACAGATCAAGTCCAGTGTTCTTGAATTCAGTGCCATTGTCACTTCTGATGTGCTTGATCTTCACGCCATAATTGTTCATTGCTCGAGTTGCGAAGCGCCTGAAGACATCTTGCACTTCAGTCTTGTAAAGAATTATATGAACCCATGTGTATCTTGAGTAGTCATCAACAATGACGAAGCCATAGAGACAGGCAGTTGTTGTGAGGGTGGAGTAGTGAGTAGGTCCAATAAGTCCATGTGTAACAGCTCGAAGGGTTGTGATGTTGTCATGATTGTCTTCGAGGGGTGCTTTGCCCTTGTCATCTTTCCAGCTTCACAGGCACCACACAGATGATCTTTCTTGAACTTAACATCCTCGATGCCAATGACATGCTTCTTCTTGACGAGTGAGTGTAAGTTTCTGATGCCAGCATGTCCTAGCCTTCTATGCCAGAGCCAGCATTCTGAAGCTTTTATGAGAAGACATACGGCAAGCTGTGGACCTGCTGAGAAATCTACCATGTATAGATCATCTTTTCGATACCCTTCAAAGACTAGAGATTTGTCAGATTCCATTAGCACAAGGCAAAGATATTTTCCAAATATCACAATCATGTTCAGGTCACAAAGCATTGAGACAAACATTAAGTTGAAACCAAGGGATTTAACAAGCATCACTTTATCCATGTGTTGATCCTTTGAGATTGCAACTCTACCTAGACCCAATACCTTGCTTTTACCAGTGTCAGCAAATGTAATGTGACTCTTGTCGGATGGACGTAAGGTTGAGTCCATGAGAAGACTTCGATCACCAGTCATATGATTTGTGCATCCACTGTCCATAATCCATTCTGAAGCTTTTGGTGATGTCCCCTACAGTGCAGTTAGGAGGATAGGCTTCACAAGGGTGTTGTGAAGCATAGGCATTTGATACATATAGGGACAGTCACAGCTTATATCAAAGTTAGGACATAGTATGACTGATAACAGATTCAGATGTGAAGTATATAGAATGACATTTTATCGTGCGCCCTAAATGAGTTTTAGGTCCCCAGCAATAGTATTGGACGCCATTGATTGCTGGCTGGAGACCGTATTCTGCAAAAGAGAGTTAGTTCTTCTATGCCACCCACATCTTCAGTGGTGGCTTAGAAGCAATGAGTCTAAGTGCAGCATCTGAGAATTTTGGCTTTGAAGCCCAAGCAAATAGCCTTGCAGGAGATGAATGATACTCATATGAATAAGCTGAAAAGTTCTTAGTCCTATGAACATAGCGGTTCGAAGATACACGCTCATATTCATAAGTCTGAGCATGATTTCCTTGCAAAACATTGGCGTTAGGGTGACTTATGTGAGTCCTGTATCTGTATGAAGCCTTTGGGCCACATGAAGCTATAGGTCTGGGGTTTGTCTTCTTCCTTGGTGGTGTCATGACGACATTCACAGGAAGATTCTCAATGTACTGCTTAGGTACCCAGATCTTCTTCATAGGTGATCTATTCCTGCAGTTAGTACCAATGTACCTGGCAAACACTTCACCATTCTGATTTTTGAACAGCTTATAGTTTGCATCAAAGGATTCATCAATGGTAATAGGATTAGCACAGGTAAATCCAGATAAAGTGGATGGATCTACTGAAGGTTCCTTTGCAGCAACCCATGTGGTTTTGGGGTACTGCTTAGGCTTCTAGTACGAGCCATCAACATTCATTTTCCTTTCGAACCCAACACCCTCTTTCCTAGGGTTTCGGTTCAGAATCTGCTTTTTGAGGACATCGCAGAGAGTCTAATGTCCCTTCAAACTTTTGTACATCCCTGTTTCAAGCAATGTCTTCAACATAGCATTTTCATCAGCAATAGCAGTGGTATCCTCGGCAGAGGGGTTAGTAACCACATCAGTAGGTGAAGACAATGAAACAGTGGCAGCAGTGGAACATTCAGCAACAGATGTAGCGTTATCACGCTCAATGCATTTTAGACATGGTGGTTCAAATCCATCCTGAGCGGAACTGATCTGTTGACCGCGAAGTGACTCATTCACATTTTGAAGATCTTCATGAGCCGTTCTCAATTTCTCAAGCTCTTGTTTCCTTTGAAGATAATCATAGGAGAGCCTTTCATAAGTAGTTGAGAGCGATTCATGACGACCTTCAAGTTCCTGGTACTTAGCATGAAGATTTTTTATGTCATCAACTAAGGACTGTGAACGTGTCATTTCAGCGTCCAACAGGTCATCGCTTTTGTCTAACAGTTTTTGATTATGTTCCATAGCCTTTTGTTGTTCAGTTGCAATTTTAGCAAGTGTTTTGTAGCTGGGTTTGGATTCACAATCAGAGTCATCTTCACTTGAAGTTTGAAAGTAAGCATCGCGTGATTTTACCTTGGCACCACGTGCCATGAAGCAGTAGGTGGGAGTAGGATCGTCTTCGTCATTAGCTTCAACGTTGGTGTGGAAGTCATTGTCTTCAGTGTTGAAGATGGACTTGGCGACATAGGCTATGGCTAGAGCCAGACTTGCAACGCCAGGGTCAGACTCCTCTCCAGACTCCACCTCCGCCTCCTCTGAAGCAGACTCCTCCTCTGAATCCATTTCCTTGCCAACAAAAGCACGAGCCTTGCCAGATGAGCTCTTCTTGTATGATGAAGACTTGGAAGAAGACTTAGAAGACTTTGAGGATTTCTTCTTCTTCTTGTCATCGGAATCATATTCCTTGCTTTTCTTCTTCTTCTTCTCATTGTCCCACGGTGGACACTCAGATATGTAGTGACCAGGTTTCTTTCACTTGTGGCAGGTTCTCTTTTTGTGGTCATGGGTGGAAGCTTCATCATTCCTTGAGCTGGATCGTGAAGACTTTCTGAAGCCTTTCTTCTTAGTGAACTTCTGGAACTTCTTCACAAGCATAGCAAGTTCCTTTCCAATGTCTTCAGGATCTTCAGAACTGCAGTCAGATTCTTCTTCAGATGAGGAAACAACTTTTGCCTTCAAAGCGCGAGTTCGGCCATAGTTTGGGCCATAGATATCTCTTTTCTCAGATAGCTGGAACTCATGTGTGTTGAGCCTCTCAAGTATATCAGATGGATCGAGTGTCTTGAAGTCAGGACGTTCTTGTATCATGAGGGCAAGGGTGTCAAAGGAGGTGTCAAGTGATCTCAGCAATGTCTTGACGATTTCATGCTTGGTAATCTCAGTTGCGCCAAGAGCTTGAAGTTCATTTGTGATGTCAGTGAGGCGATCAAACGTGAGCTGGACATTTTCATTGACGTTTCTCTTGAAGATGTTGAAGAGGTTGCGAAGAACACTGATTCTTTGATCTCTCTGAGTTGAGACGCCTTCGTTGACCTTGGATAGCCAGTCCCAGACTAGCTTCGACATTTCCAGAGCACTCACACGGCCATACTGTCCTTTGGTCAGATGACCACAGATGATGTTCTTTGTAGTAGAGTCCAGTTGAATGAACTTCTTGACATCAGTGGGGGTGACACCTTCACCAGTTTTGGGAACGCCATTCTTGACGACATACCAGAGGTCGACATCAATGGCTTCAAGATGCATATGCATCTTATTCTTCCAGTAGGGATATTCAGTTCCATCGAACACGGGGCAAGCAGCGGAGACCTTGATTATCCCTGCAGTTGACATAGCTGAAATTCTAGGTGGTTAAACCGAATCACACAGAACAAGGGAGTACCTTGCTCTGATACCAATTGAAAGTGCTAGTATCGACTAGAGGGGGGGTGAATAGGCAATTTTTATGAAAGTCTTCAAAACTTGGAAGTTTCGAAGACAAACAACAGAAATGACCCAATTGTTATGCAGCGGAAGATAAACTACCCTAAGCAAGCCATAGTCAAGTATGCAATGATGTGAAAGTACAGGACTAATAGCAGCTAGGTAGTAAGGATCAGGGTGGAAGATAGTATGAAGCCAATCAACATTAGTAGTCAAGCAATGAAGTCAAACGGATACACAGATAGGCAATGACTTCACGAAGACAAAATTAAGTAAGGTTGGGAAGGGATAGAACCAGTTGCTTGTTGAAGACACAGGATTTGTTGGACCAGTTCCAGTTGCTGTGACAACTGTACGTCTGGTTAGGGAGGCTGAGATTTAACTCAGAAGACCGTGTCTTCACCTTATTCCCCTTGAGCTAAGGATACCCAGTCCTCGCCCAATCACTCTGTTAAGTCTTCAAGGGAGACTTCCAAACCTTCACAGACTTCATTCACCGGCAATCCACAATGACTCATGGATGCTCAGATGCGACGCCTAACCGGCTGGAGGATTCACCTCAAGTGTAATAAGTCTTCAGGTCACACAGACAGAAAGACTTCAGTGATGCCTAAAACTCTTTGGCTCTGGGTGTTTGGGCTTTGTCCTCGCAAGGATTTCTCTCTCAAATGCTTCGAGGTGGGTTGCTCTCAAACGACAAAAGCCGTGCACAAACTCTGAGCAGCCACCAATTTATGGTGTAGGGGGTGGGCTATTTATAGCCACTAGGCAACCCGACCTGATTTGTCCAAAATGACCCTGGGTCACTAAGGAACTAACACGTGTTCCAACGGTCAGATTTCAAACACACGCGGCAACTTTACTTGGGCTGCAAGCAAAGCTGACTCATCCAGCTCTGGATAAGGTTTGCTCTCATTGTCTTCGCTCAAAGACATAGGATTTGAGTTGAGCATCACTTCAGTCACTCGGACTTAGTTCACTTGGACCCCACTTAACAGTACGGTGGTTCCTATGACTCAACAAAGAAGAAAAGGAAATAACGAAACCACACAGTCTTCGCGCTCCATAGTCTTCACACAATGTCTTCTCATGTCATAGTCTTCAATATGAATATCTTCTCATACCACCATTGTCTTCAATGTCTTCATACATTTTTAGGGGTCATCTCCGGTAGGTAAACCGAATCGATGAGGGACACTACCTGCGTTATCCTGCAATTGTCACAAACGCATTAGTCCCTCAACCAACTTTGTCGTCAATACTCCAAAACCAACTAGGGGTGGCACTAGATGCACTTGCAGTTAGCACGAGGCTGAGCAGAGGGTCAGGACCCCCTCCCCTCCCCCTACGAGGCCGAGCCAGGAACAAGCTGGAGAAGGCGACAACGAGGCATGCTGCATCATCGCATGCGGAGGCGAATCCGACCAGTGACCCCACTATCTATTTTAGGGGTGTGGCTCTGGCTTGCATGCATGTGGGGGTGGAAAGAAGAATAACCGCATAGCGTGTGTCAACCAAGCGCGCACTGCCGCATTAGCGTGAGGCCAAGCCAGGGGGAGGGGGTTCGGGTCCCCCTCCCCTCCCCTATGAGGACGGGCCGGGAATGAGCCGGAGCAGGGGACGACGCGGCGTGCTGCGTCGTCGCATGCGGATGTGAGTCCATCACATCAGTGACCCCACTATCTATCTTAGCGGTGTGGCTCTGGTTGCGTGCGTGTGTGGGTGGAAACAGAAGAACCGTATCACGCCTGTCAACTAAGGGCACACTGCATCGTAAGTGTGAGGCCGAGCCGGGGGGAGGGACTACCTCCCCTCTGTTACGTACCCCGATCTACTCTGATAATTTGGGAAGGAAGGAGACGGAGATGGGAAATCAGCGAGATCTGGGAGGGAGTTGGTAAGAGGAAGGGGAAAGAGTCGTGGGAGATCAGCTCCTCACGGTCCAGAATTATTCAGGTAATACATGATAGTTTCTCCCCACACCACGCCACCTACTATATAATTCTCACCATCACACACGCACACGACCCTCTTGCACGTCTCAGATTGGCTCCTCCCTAGCCACTTTGCTCTGGCTCGTTGTCAATGGGCCGCCCTCTAATACTGTTGCTGGGGTCCATGCCATCAGGCGTGACATTCTCCCCTCCTTGGAGTCCGGATTGACCCCAAGCCGGCGTGGTTGGAAAGCGAAGTTGCAGGTCTTCAAGATCCTCCCAGGTAGCCAGAGATGGCGGCCAGTCGCGCCACTGGATCAAGAGACGTTCTACAGGAGCGCCCTTGACCATCACTTGCCGACTGTTGAGAGTGTAGAGAGGTACCTGCATTGCCTGCAAAACTGCATTAGCTGGTGGCAGCGCTTCTTCCACTGGTGTGTCTACTCCGAGGGCCTTTTTCAACTGAGACACATGCACAACTGGATGGATTTTGCTTGTCACCGGCAGCTGCAACTTGTACGCGACCTTACCGACTCATGCCTCGATCTTGTATGGCCCGTAGTAGCGGAAAGCCAACTTCTGGTAGGGGCGCTGAGCAACAGAGGTCTGAATGAACGGTTGCAACCGGAGAAAGACAAGGTCGCCCACCTGAAATTCTCTGTCTGTCCGATGCTTGTCTGCTTGGTGTTTCATCCGATCCTGCGCTTTCTTCAGTTGTTGTTGCAGCAGTTCACGCATTACTTCACGTTCCTTGAGCCATGCCATCAGGTCGGGTACAGAACACTCATCCACTTGAAGCACGCCAAACTCTCTGGGCAGGGTACCATAGATGACTTCATACGGAGTTCTTCCCAAAGTGGAGTGGAAGGTGGTGTTATACCAGTATTCTGCCAAGAAAAGCCACTTGAACCAATTCCCGGGGCAAGCATGAACTGAACATTGGAGATAAGTCTCAAGGCACTGATTCACTCGTTCCGTCTGGCCGTCCGTCTAGGGATGGTAAGAGGAGCTCATGCGCATTTCTGTCTTGGAAAGTCTAAACAGCTCTTGCCACAAGGCACTCGTGAAAATGCGATCGCGGTCCGAAATTAAGGCCGCTGGCAGGCCGTGGAGTCTGAAGATATTTTGCATGAACACTATGGCTACCGTCAGAGCTGTGAATGGGTGTTTCATCAGTATGAAATGAGCGTATTTGGAGAACTTATCCACCACCACCAAGATAACATCATATCCTCCAGATTTCGGCAACCCCTCGATGAAGTCGAGCGAGACCACAGCCCAAGGTTTTTTTGGAACTGGCAATGGCTGGAGGAGCCCGGCCGGTGAGATCCTCTCCGTCTTCGCCCGCTGACAAACTTGACAGGTCCGAACAAATTGCAACACCATTTCCTTAAGGCCCTTCCAAGAAAACAGGCGACGGACCCGGTTGTAAGTCGCATGGAATCCGGAGTGCCCCCCCGTCGCGCTATCGTGCAACGCCTTGATTAATGCATGTTGGGTGTCTTCATCTTGTCCGATCCAAATGCGCCCCTGAAAGTGTACAACCCCATCTTGTAAGGTATAGCCTTCCTCACTGTCAGGGGCGAGCGCCAGTTTGGCGATTCGCTGCTGTGCTGCTGCATCTTCTTGATAGCTCCTGAGGATTGCCTCCAGCCACATCGGGCGACAGACCGAAACTGCCGCGAGCTCTCCGCCTTGTTCATGTGCTCGCCTGGACAGAGCATCCGCTGCTCTATTTGCCGTGCCCGCCTTATACTGTATTTGAAACTGGAGACCCACCAATTTGGTAAAAGCGCGCTGTTGGATGGGGGTATTGAGTCGCTGATCTGTTAAATTGAGTAGACTCCGCTGATCCGTACGAATCACAAATTCAGAGTGTTGAAGATACGGACGCCAATGATCTACCGCAAGAAGCAGTGCTAAACACTACTTTTCGTACGCCGACAGTCCCAAGTTCTTCGGTGCCAACACCTTGCTGAGGTAAGCAACAGGGTGGGAATCTTGCATCAGTACCGCCCCGACACCGGTGGCACTTGCGTCGGTCTCAACAACAAATTGTTTCTTGAAGTTAGGCAACGCGAGCACTGGGGCTTCCATGAGAGCTTGCTTGAGCGACTGGAATGCTGCCTCGGTGGTGGGTGTCCAAACAAACAGTGTATTCTTTCTCAAAAGATCATTCAATGGTCTGGAAATGGTGCTGAAATTGCGCACAAACTTGCGATAGTATCCCGCCAGCCCCAAAAAACCTCGCAGTTGTTTCATCGTCTGAGGTTGCTTCCAAGTTTTGATCGTCTGGATGTGTTCATCCAGCGTGGCCACACCTTTGTCACTGATGCGATGGCCCAAGTAACTGATGTGTCGTTGTGCAAATGAGCACTTCGATTGCTTTGCATGCAACTGATTGTCCTGAAGTAACTGGAGTACCTGCTCCAACAAACTGAGATGGCTCGGATACGAGCTCGAGTGCACCAAGATATCATCCATGAAGACGAGAACTCCGTGCCGAAGGAGAGGCGCTAACACGGTGTTCATTCCCCCTTGGAATGTTGGTGGACCTCCTGTTACTCCGTACGGCAAAACCCGGAACTGGAAGTGCCCTTGGTGGGTCTTAAAGGCTGTTTTCTCCTCGTCCTCTTCCACCAACCGTATCTGATGGTACCCGGCCTTTAGATCAAGTTTTGAAAACCAAGTGGAACCACTCAATTCGTCCAGCAACTCCTCAATGACAGGCAGGGGATATGTGTTCTTGATTGTAATGGCATTCAAGTGGCGGAAATCAACGCAAAACCGCCAAGTCTGGTCTTTCTTCTTGACGAGTAAGACCGGTGATGAGAATGGGCTAATGCTGGGCACAATGAGCCCTGCTCGCAACATTTCTTTCACTTGCTGCTCAATTTCAGATTTTTGCTCCGGAGTGTAACGGTAAGGTCTAATGTTCACTGGCTTGGCTCCTGGAATCAAGGGAATTGTATGGTCCCAAGGTCTGTGTGGGGGCAACCCCTGCGGTTCTTCAAACACCAAGTGAAAACGACTCAGCAACTCCTCAAGCTCCACTGGAACTCCAGTCTGTTCTGTTCGGTCACTTTCCCTGTCCTCCAAGACACTCAGGACTACCACATGGGCCACAGAGTTGTTCTGTTCCAACATTTGCAACTGGTCAAAGGAGATTGGATCCACTTTGGATGTAACACTCTGAACTCTAGTGAGTAAGATAGTCTGCCCTTGATGCTGAAACTGCAATCGCTTAGCTGCCCAATCAATCCACATAGGACCGCATTGCTCCAACCAATCCATCCCGACCACCATATCATAACAACCAAGTGGAAGCACTCGTAAATCAGATAAGAATGTGTGTCCTTGGCTCTGCCAAGCACAAGCTGGAATGACCCCTGAGCATATCAATACCCCACCATCAGCAATCTTGACCGAAGTTGGAGGTACTTGTTGCACTTGATCAGTTAGTCTGCCTGCAATGGCTTCACTGATGAAACTATGTGAACTCCCTGAATCCACCAGGATAAGCACTTCCACATCTGCAACTTTGCCAATCAAGCGCATCGTGCGCGGTGTTGTTTGTCCCGTGGTGGCCAGCTTGGAGATCGACATCAGCACTTCCTCGTCCGCGCCATCTTGCTGCAACGGTTGCTCATATTGTTCTGCTTGAAGAAGTTCCAGTAGTTCTTCAACCACATGGAGTTGAACAGTAGCGGCGCACTGATGGCCCGCCCCCCAGCGCTCACCACAGGTGAAACACAGGCCGCGGGCACGTCGATAGTTACGCAAGGCCGCGACGCGATCATCAGCCCGCGCACCCTGGTCTGGTGCCCTGGCTGCATCCAGTCCACGCCGATCATCCGCCGCAGCCGGCGGTCCGGGCAGCACTTGTCACGGTGGGGGCACGCCTTGTGCCAGAAGAGGCCGAGGGGGCGCCCGTTGGTATGCCCCGTCCTGACGTCGGTGCTCTCGCCGCGGAAGCGCTTCCAGCAATTCCTCCTGCATCGAAGCCAAGGAAAACGCAGAGTCCAATGTTTTTGGTTGATGGAGCATCACACCAGCACGAATTTCATGCTTCAACCCTTCTAGGAATTGTGTGGTAAAGTAAACTAGATCAAACCCTGAGTTATGTGCTAAAATCTGATGCATCAACTCCTCAAACCTAGACATGTATTCATAGACAGTGCTCGTCTGTCACAAGGTATGAAACTGGCGGATGTGAGCCTGGTACTGCTCACGCCCGAATTTGTCACACAGGCTTGTGCATAACTGGTCCCATGTGAGGGTGGTGTTTTGAGACTCCAACATTTGCAGCCACCGTGCCGCATTACCCTTGAAATGCAACGTAGCTAACCGAACCCATAACTCTCGTGGAACATCATAAACATCAAAGTACTTCTGACATCTCATCTTCCAAAATTGTGGGTTGTCCCCATCGAACAGTGGGAAATCCACCTTCGGTAAAGCCCAGTGAGCAAAATGATGTGGCCTCGACTCACCCCCGTGATCATATCCTCCCCAATCGACACTACGACGCGGTGGAACTGCATAAGTAGATGGGCACGCACCGTTGACCGGAGGCGGCGCCAGGGTGGTGACCACCCCGCGTGCCAGACCCCCGGGATCGTAGAGCTCGCCGTGGTCACTTGGCCCGTGGTGCCCCAGGGCGTCTCTGGACGTCGCCGGCGCCTTGTGCCCCACCGCGCCCTCTTCGCTGGAACCCGGATCTGGATCCGCAGGCGCCGCCAGCGCCGGGTGCAGAGCGATGCGGCCGACTTGGCTACGTAGCTCATCCACCTGCTGCTGGATGTGCGTGACGGCGGGACGCCAGAGCTCCAGAGAGGTCTGGATCGCATCCAACCTCGCCTCGTTGGCGACTTGCCCATTGCTGATGGCCTTTGCTAGCGCTGCAAGCTGCTCTTCCATCGCCGCCGCCTGCTTCGCCTGCTTGGTTTGGTACCGCGGTTTTGGGTAGGCAGTCTCCAGGTCGCTGACCTCTGATACCAGATTGTTACGTACCCCGATCTACTCTGATAATTTGGGAAGGAAGGAGACGGAGATGGGAAATCAGCGAGATCTGGGAGGGAGTTGGTAAGAGGAAGGGGAAAGAGTCGTGGGAGATCAGCTCCTCACGGTCCAGAATTATTCAGGTAATACATGAAAGTTTCTCCCCACACCACGCCACCTACTATATAATTCTCACCATCACACATGCACACGACCCTCTTGCACGTCTCAGATTGGCTCCTCCCTAGCCACTTTGCTCTGGCTCGCTGTCAATGGGCCGCCCTCTAGTACTGTTGCTGGGGTCCATGCCATCAGGTGTGACACCCTCCCCCGTGAGGCCGAGGCAGGAATGAGTCGAAGCAGGCGACAACGCAGCATGCCACATCGTCGCATGCGGAGCCGAGTCTGTCACATTAGTGACCCTACTATCTATCTTAGGGGTCTTTTTCTGGGTTGCGTGTGTGTGGGGGTGGAAATAGAATAACCGCATTGCGCCTGTCAACCAAGCACGCACTGCCGAGTTAGCGCGAGGTCAAGCCGGGGGGAGGGGTCAGGACCCCCCTCCCCTCCCCACCAAGGCCGAGCCAGGAACGAGCCGGAGCAGGCGACGATGCGGCATGCCTCGTCGTCACATGTGGAGGCGAGTCCGTCACATCTATGACCCCACTATCTATCTTACGGGTGTGGCTCTGGTTGCATGCGTGTGGGGGTGGAAATAGAATAACCGCATTGCACGTGTCAACCAAGCGTGCACTGCCGAGATAGCGCAAGGCCAGCTGGGGGGAGGGGTCGGGACCCCCTCTTGTTAGACTGAGCCAGGAACAAACTAGAGCAGGCGATGATGCAGCGTGCCGCGTCGTTGCATGCGGAGGCGAGTCCATTGACCACACTATCTATGTTAGGGGTGTGTCTCTGGGTTGCATGCGTGTCGGGGTGGAAACAAAATAACCGCATTGCGCCTGGCAAACAAAGCAAGCACTGCTGCCTTAGCGCAAGGCCAAGCCAGGGGGAGGGGGAGGCACCCCTCCCCTCCCCCTGCGAGGCCGAGCCAGGAACGAGCCAGAGCAGGTGACGACGTGTTATGCCATGTCGTCACATGCGGAGGCGATTCCGTCACATAAGTGCCCCCACTATCTATCTTAGGGGTGTGCCTCTGGGTTGCGTATGTGTGGGGGAGGAAGCAGAATAACCGGATTGCGCCTGTCAACTATGCGTGCACTGTCGTGTTATCATGAGGCCGAACCGGGGGGAGGGGTTCAGGACCCCCTCCCCTCACCATATGAGGCTGAGCCAAGAATGAACCGGAGCAGGCGACGATGCGGCGTGCCGCGTAGTCGCATGCGAAGGTGAGTCTGTCACATCAGTGACCCCATTATCAATCTTAGGGGTGTGGCTCTGGGTTGCTTGCATGTGGGGGTGCAAATAGAATAACCGCATTGCGCCTGTCAACCAAGCGGGCACTTCCACGTTAGCGCGAGGCCAAGCAGGGGGTCAGAGCCCCCTCCCCTCCCCCTATGAGGCCGAGCGACGAACGAGCCGGAGAAGGCGACGACATGGCGTGCCGCGTCGTCGCATGCGGAGGCAAGCCCGTCACATCAGTGACCCCACTATCTATCTTAGGGATGTGTCTCTAGGTTGCCTGCATGTGGGGGAGGAAACAGAATAACCACATTGCGCCTGTCAACCAAGCGCGCACTGCCGCATTAGCGTGAGGCCGAGCCAGGGGGAGGGGGGTCGGGACCCCCATCCCCTCCCCTTGGTGGTGGTGGGTTGTTGTTGTTGTTGTTGTTGTTGTTCCCCTGATTCTGATTCTGAACTAGCATCTGCATCAATGCATTCTGCTGCTGGATCAACTGAGTGAGCTCCGGTGGGAAAGCAAATCCATTGTCACGTCTCGGAGGCATCTGAGGGTTTAGAAAAGATGAGAATATAGAATAGAATGATGTCTAGAAATAAAACACTACCCATATGCACATGAGATAAATGCAATCAATATCACTTCAATCAATTCAAACAAGTGCATACAACGGTCTAACTATCGTTACAAAAGTGCTCGGACTATACTATATACATGAGAGAATACTACTACTGTCATGGTGGTCGACTAGAAAAATTTATCGGTTGAAGACACCATGATATCTGCTCCAGCTTCATCAACAAAATCATCATCGCAATCGTCTGGGTCCGAGTTCGTGTCGTCGATGATGATGTGGTTCTCCTGGCAAGTGCAATCATTGTCTTCTCTTCCAGTCGCGGGAAATCCCATGAATACTTTTAGCTTCTTCTTCAGATCATCATTCTTCTCCACGAGTGTTGTCATTTCCTCCTCATATCCATCGCGTGTAGACTTGAGTTCTTCTTCCAGCTCCGTGATCTTGGTCAATGCCTTCTTCAGATCTATCATGCCTGTGCACATCTGGTTCTCCTGGCGACGAATGCGCTGATTTAACTCCTGGATGAAAGCTGCAATTGATCTATCCTTCCTGGTATTGATCATCTCCCATTGCTCATCTCGACGCTCACAAATCTGGTAAATAGTATCCTTGAGATCCTTGTGATAAAATTCTCCAATGCGTCCCATGGTGATGTGGGCCGCCATGCTCTTTCCTAGACTCCAGGTTGGTGCATCAAAGGAAAACTCTATGGGCTCGGTGACGGGCATGAACGTCCTTCCTACAACTTGAACTTCAATCATCCAACGCTCTTCTTCAGGTAAAGTGGCGATGTAGGTCCCGGTGAAGCTTGGTACTCTGATGTTCAGGTATCTAGTAACTTCCTTCAAGTGGCGTCCAAAAGGTGTATCTCCATCCGGTTGCGTGAACTTGTTCCTTGCATCCGCCATCCTAGTAGAAAAGACGAGGGGTCAGAAATGAGAAGAGCATAGTGATCTAGGGCTTTAGCTTAGTGGTCGTGTCCTACAGTCAGCGTGTGCTTTGATACCATCTTGTAGCGACCAGACCTCAAACAGTCTGATCTCTGTGCATCAGTGTCATCCCTGGATCGGTAATGCTGACACGCACAGTACTTGAAGGATTTATAACAGAGTAGCAATCACACACTTATTACATCGAATGTCTCAAAAGAGAACTTATTACAATAAATATGACTTAAGGCCACCTAATAATGATAACAGTGGAAGGCTTGGAAGATAAAGCGAGTCCATCAACTCCAACGACATCACTGAGTATAAGACCACGACCTAAGGCACCTTACTTGTCGTCTGAAAATTCTGCAACATGAAATGTTGCAGCCCGAAAACGGGTCAGCACATGGAATATGTTGGCAATGTAACACATAGAGAGTAATGAACAGAATAATGCTATACTACATGCATATATGGCTGGTAGAAAGCTCTATGGTTACAGTTTTGCATAAAGCCAATTTTTCCCTACAACAAAGGAATAACTTTTATTGAACTATCATGGTGGTTGTTAAACATTGACAAGGTTCACCCAACTCAATCCTAATTAAGCATCATCATTAGAACCCAACAAATTAAATTAAAGTAACATGATGAGATTCACATGATAATCCAAGTACTAGATACTCAAAACGTCCATAACCGGGGACACGGCTAACCATGATTAGTTTAAACACTCTGCAGACGTTTGCGCACTTTTCCCCGCAAGACTCGATCTCCTCCGTTGGGATTCTCGCACTACATGGTGTTTGAGAAACGGATGACCGAGACATAGTCTTTCTGAAGTGTTTGCACCTTACGATGGGTAGACAGTTACACCTACTTTCCCCTACATCTGCTAGTCTACCACTGTAAGAGTTCACACGACTTAATCAACTATGCTAGAGCCCATAGTAGCTTGCGGCTGCACACGGAAGTTTCTAGCATGAATAATCTCATGATCCCTTTGAGCCTGGGTGGCGGTCCATAGGGGAATCACACGGTACCCCGGGTTTTCCAAAAAAACAGGCAATCACTAGTATCCCAAGTGCCTCAATCCACCCATATGTGTATTAAAGTTGCCACCTTAAGTAAACCATTAATTAACAATCTCACATCTGTCATGGATACACTCCAACCCAATCCATGTCTACTAGCATAGCATAGCAATATAAGCAAACGTAGAAGTAACTCCCAAAGGTTTGATAATAAAACAGGTAATAGGTTCTACCTCATCTACTTCCCAAAACCCACATATTAAATAGATCCTAATCATGAAATTGTTTGAGGATTGATCTAATGCAATAAAACTGGGTAGTAAAGAGGTATGATCAAAGTGTTACTTGCCTTGCTGATGATCCGTGAAACCAAGAGATTCGAAGTAGCAAGTGGCGCACTCCGGGTACTCTGTCGCAAACAAACAAGCATATAATAGTACTCATCTAATGCATAGGTAAAACTCAATTAAGAGACCTAACCAGAAAGTTAAACTTAAGAACTCCGGTTTGCAAAAAGAGTCAACACAAACGAAGCAACGAAAACAAAACGGCGAAAGAAACAAGCTTCGTTTACTAAACTGGACCTAAGTCAACTTTTAAAGTAGCAGAAACTTGTTTGAGTTGGTTAAACGGAAAGAGGGTTTCGAGATGAAACTGTAGGCGCTTGAATCGCCTGATTCCAATAAACGAGCGAAAAGTTATACTAGAACGAATGTCGGATCAGAAATCGCGATCAGAAATAATCGCAGAAAAATCCGAAAAAAGAAAAACGGACGAACAGGCAAACGAACAAACGTTCACTGTCTACGGCTAAACGACAAAAACCGTTCGTTAAAATGAACGTACGGACGAACGTCCGTTAAATAACTAAATCTGGAAAAACCGACAAACCGATCTGGAACGGATCTTGTTTTTTTTAAACGAATGGTTTTATTAAAAAAAAACAGCAGCGGCGGCGGCTATCTCATCGGGTCCAGCGGGGCTCGGGGCTCCGGCGGGGTGGGGAGGCGTCGGCAGCGGCGGCGGAGGGTGGCGCACGGGCGGGCGGTGGCGGCGACGGGCGCGGCACACGACGGCGGCGGCGCGGCAGGCAGCGGCGGCTGCTGCTGCGGTTGCGGCGGCGGGGCGGGACAGGGTGTGGTGGCGGGGCAGCAGGGTATTTAAGGAGGGGGGGGGCGGCTCGGCTTGGGGAGGGGGCCAAGGCGGCGGCGGCAAGCTCCGGGACTCCTAGCCGGAGTCCGGCTCGGCCACGGCGGGGCGCGAGCGAGGCGACGGGCGGCTGGGCCTTCGGCCCAGTTTGTCCGAACAGATTTTTTTGAATAAATTCTACCGAAACTTAAATAAATCCTAGAAAATAAAATAAATTTCTAAATATGCCAAAACAAATTTTCACCGTGTAAATAAAATATTTAGGACGAGATGAACATTTTCTTGGCCCTAAAATGCAGTTTTGAAAAACGTGCAATTTTTCTAAATTCAAATAAAATAGTGATAAACTCCGAAATGAAATCTTATTTGATTTTATTATTTAATCCTCAATATTTCTTTATTTTGGGAAAGTCATTTTATTCCCTCTCTTTTATTTTTGTATAAGAAATATTCGGAGATAAAATAATTAAAATCAAATGATCCTATTTTCAAAATTTGAGAAAACTCAAATATGAAAATAACGAAATATCCAACTCTCTCCATGGGTCCTTGAGTTGCGTGAAATTTCTAGGATCAAGCCAAAAAGCAATAAAATATGATATGCAGTGATGATCTATTGTATAACATTCCAAATTGAATATTTGGGATGTTACATGTTCTTACTTGAACAAACCTTCTACTTATGATTAACCCCTCGCAAGCATCCACAACTATGAGAAAAGTATTAAGAATAAATTCTAACCATATCATTGAACTTTTGGATCCAATTGGTCCCTACAGAATAATGCATAAACTAGGGTTTAAGCTTATGTAACTCTCGCAACCCATCATCTAATAACTACTCCACAATGCATTCCCTTAGGCCCAAATATGGTGACGTGTCATGTAGTCGACGTTCACATGACACCACTAAGGGAATCACAACATACATATCATCAAAATATTGAACACATATCAAGTTCATATGATTGCTTACAACATGATTTCTCGTGTGACCTCAAGAACAAAAGTAACTACTCACAAATGATAATCATGCTCAAGATCAGAGGGTTATTAAATAGCATAATGGATCTGAACATATAATCTTCCACCAAATAAACCATATAGTAATCAACTACAAGCACTACTAGTCTCCACAAGCACCAATCTATAGTTCTGGTACAAAGATTGAACACAAGAGATGAACTAGGGTTTGAGAGGAGTTGGTGCTATTGAAGATGTTGATGAAGATAGCCCTCCCCAAGATGGGAGAGTTGTTGGTGATGATGATGACGATGATTTCCCCCTCTGGGAGGGAAGTTCCCCGGCGGAATTGCTCCGCCGGAGGGCAAAAGTGCTCCTACCCAGGTTCCGCCTCGAGACGGCGGCGCATCGTCCCGAAAGTCCTCTCCTCATTTTTTCCAGGTCAAAATGACTTATATACCAGAAGAGGGGCACCGAAGGTGGGAATGGGTGAGCACAACCCACCAGGGCGCGCCTGGGCTCCCTGGCGCGCCCAGGTGGGTTGTGCCCACCTGGTGGGACGCCTCTGGTACTTATTTGCTCCAATATTCCTCAAATATTCCATAAAATCCTCGTAAAGTTTTAGCTCATTTGGAGTTGTGCAGAGTAGGTAGCCTGACGTAGCTTTTTCAGGTCCAGATTTCCATCTACCAGAATTCTCGCCCTTTGTGTATACCTTGCAAATTATGAGAGAAAAGGCATTATAATTACTCCAAAAAGCATTATTATACAATAAAACAACATAAATAATAGTAGGTAAACATGATGCAAAATGGACGTATCATTGAGCACGATACACTAGGGCGCGCATGCCCTTCTTGGCGTGCCCTGGTGGGTTGTGCCCTCCTCGGACACCTTCCCGACTTTGTTTTTCTTCCATATTCTTATTCCCCAAGATAAAAAATTCTTTACATATACCCCCAATCGATTTGACCACCGCACCGTAGAAAAACCCTTTGTTCTTGTTTCATGTTGTTTTCTTGTCAGATCTAGAACACCATGGCTCCACCAAGCTCCTCCAAGGACAAGTTCTTCGAGAAGGTCATTAACCCGTACTTGCCAGAGGTGATGAAGCACCTTCAAGCCATTGAGATGCGTGAGGGGGTGCTCCACATCCGGTAACTTCAGGGGCCCAAGAGGATGGGGAGCGTGGAGGCCAGGCTGGAGGTGGTGGAACAAGACATCTTCAAGTGCCAAGGGATGGTGGAGCATGGACTTAGCACCAATCACTCCATGATCACGGGATTCACCCGTTATCACATGGTGGATGGCCGGTCCATTAAGGACATCATTTTCACCTTCAACGAGTAAATCATTTTTTTGCAGAGTGTTGGGGTACACAAACAGGGGTGTATGTTTCCACTGACTTGTGCATGGATAGCATGCCTCCAACCCGGCAGCACCAAGTATCCAAGACAAAACCAAGCCAGAGAGGTAAATCTTCGAGGAATCAAAGAACAGATCAAGAGGACCAAGACAAGCCAAGGAAGCAAGATACCACTGAGGGAAAGCCTCCCTTGTCAGGCTAGCGAGCCTGGTCAGGTCGAGGCCACTCCGAAGACAAGTCCCAAGAATTCCCCGGTAGGCTTGCCGGGGCCGCTGGCGTCCTAGCTACCACCCATCCAAGGCTCCACCGCTCCACCGCATCACAATGCAAGTCACCCATTGATGCGGTGTCGAGCCCCCAAGTAGCTGGGTGGCTTTCATTTGGCACCTGGCAGTCATTTAGAAGGAAAATCGCCTCCACATGACACCCGTCCAGAGGCGTGTCGAGCAGACAGGTGGAACATGACTAAGCGGCGCGACAGGCTTGCCGTGCTGCATCCACAGCGTGACACCTACCAGTGCATTTAATGCACTTTGTCCTAACTGCCAGAGTTAGGTATGATAGAATTGTTGGCTATCTAATCACTGAACAATGATGGTTTTGCCATTGTGGTAACCCCTTAACCTATAAAAGGATGGCCATGGCGACTTTAGAAAGGATTTGAACCCTCGTGTACTCATACGTGCATAGCTGCTCTCCCCCAAGCTTAGACCTCGCTTGTCCTGAAGCAAAAACTGAAATTGAAATACATGTCCACATGCTTAGAGAGAGAGGTGCCGATAAGAACAAAAATACGGACATAGCAGCATCATGTAACTTATTATAACAACGACAAACTTTAACATGTAACTTTTATCATAGACTTCTCATGAACAAGTGACAATTCATCACAATATTGAAGTATAAAGCATAAACTCTATTGGAAACCAACAAACAATGTTCTCGGTCAACTTTGCAACTAAAATTCATCACCTTTTCAGTAAGGGTCACGTATCGGAGCCTTTAGGCAAGTCCACATACTCAACCATCATTTAGTCTTCTATGATTGCTAACACTCACCGTGTACACATGAGAAAAACATTTCAACCGGACACATAGAAAGATAGGGGCTTATAGTTTCGCCTCCCAACAAATTCACCTCAATGGTTATGTCAACAATAATAACTCATGCTACCCATATTCAACTGGATATATGTGCCTAGATCTTTCCTCACTACATGATGCTTGCCAAAGGAGAAAATAAAAAGGAATAGAGAGAAGAACTTTGACTCTTGCATGAAAGTAAATACATGAAAGTAAAAGATAGGCCCATCGCAGAGGGAAGTAGAGGTTGCCATGCGCTTTTTGTTTGTATGCTCAACCCCTTAATGCAAGAGAATGTCACGTTATATTGCCCCTTATGATGGCAACCTTTATTATGCAGTATGTCGCTTTTATTCTTTGTCATCACAAGTTCGTACAACGCTCAACTTTCCCTTACACTAAATGATCTTACACTTTTAGAAGCAATTTTTATTGCCATTTTTGCACCGATGACAACTTACTTGAAGGATCTTACTCAATCCAGAGGTAGGTATGGTGGAATCTCAAACAAGATTTGGGTTTCAGGGTTTGGGATGCACAAGTAGTATCTCTACTTAGTGCGGAATTTTTGGCTAGCAAAGATAGCGGAAAGCACCACATGTTGAAGGATCTATGACAATATAACTTCTATGTGAATATGAACAAACATAAATCATTATGTTGTCTTCCTTGTCCAACGTCAACTATTTTGGCATATAATATTTTGATGGGTGCTCAAAATCACAAAAGATTTCCAGGATAGTGTATTTGCATGTGAATCTTCTCTTCCCTTATTAATTCTTTCATGAGTTGCATCATTGACCAATGTTATGTTTGTCAATCTACAATAAAATTTTCTACTTATACTTTTCCTTGTGTAATAATGTCATCACTTACCATAAGATTAGCATATGATCTTTTTCATTTATTTCCTTTCTTTTTATTGAAACAAGAAAGTAAAGAAAGCAAAACTCAAACTAAACTTTCTTATAGATCTCGCATACGATTACAAGGATAGATGACTAAGCAAACTTTCGAAAAGAAAGGATCAAACTAAACTTTTATTCATCTAAAGCAAAAGATAGCTATCAGAACCCCGATCCTAAGTCACACCGATCTAGCATGTAACACATCATATCACTTTGCGGCCTCATGCATGGTATTCCCACGGGTGCCACCTTACCTGGCCCGGGACCGTTTGTGCCTTTTGGCTCATGTATATGATTGTGTCGCTAGCATCCATATGACAAAGAACTCGGACCGACATGACTAGTCGTAAACCCAAGGTGGCAGAAACTTACAGGAACAAGTATACATGACCCAACAACGAACGTGTTGATCATCAATGTATGAACCCAAGTCGTAGCATGATATTTCCCCGAAGGGACAGACACAGGAACGAAGAAGGACACATGCCGGCCAGCCTAAGTGTTCAGGAGCAGTAGCAAGCTACCATGGCTCAATGGAAGCACTAGGAAACATTTCCCCATAAGAAAGGCTACCAAGAATAAACAACTAGGTTGTCGGATCCCACACATAGCAATACACAATACACGTACGCATAACATGCAAGTATGTGTTGTACAACATGGATTCACAACATAACTCAACAACTCATATAGATAAAGGCTCAGAAGAGCCATCATAGCATTTATTACAAACAGGGGTCACATAACCCATAATTCAGAGCATACAAGCAACAAGCGAAAGCATAACATGTCAGAGTACAGACAACTACAAATAAAAAAGGTTGAGGAGCCTAACTATCTACAACATCTGTACAAGATCGTAGCTGAGGTAACAAGCTGCTTGTCAAAGTCCACGTGGAAACTAGTGAGACTGAAGTCTCCTCTGCAAAAACATAAATTAAGCAACATGAGTACAAAGGTACTCAGCAAGACTTACATCAGATCCTATCATACATGCATTTGTATCAAAAGACAATGTGGGGTTTAGTTGTAGCAAGCCAGCTTTGACTCAGTGGCTATCCTATTCTACGACTACGAGTAACTTCTTTGAGGTGAGATTGCGCACACGAGTCCACTAATCACCACACAATACACTACTATGGATTCATCCCCGTCTCCCTATGAGAAGGCCATCCATAGCACTCACACTTGTCTTGAGCATTTTAGAGTATCCACTTCAAGTTGTCTATGTACCACGTAAGCATCCAAGAAGTCCATATCCGCGGACCCGGCTATTCGAATAGATCATGTTAACCCTGCACGGGTGTACTTCTTCACACACGCTCTCGCCACTTACCGACATGTACACGTCATGTATCTCGGCAACCTTCAAGCAGAAGCCTGGCGAGGGTGTCGGCCACGACCTGACTAACCACACAAGACCCTAGTCAAGGTTTATCGCCTATTCGGGTTCTATCCGCAAGGGAGTCCGGCCGAGGTTTCCATCACGACCCCAAACGATGTGAGCAGGGTTCCCAAGCCCACCTTCCAGGTGCGACTTGGTACACCATGCTACTTGTGCCTAGTCTGTCCCAAGCCCACCCTGCCGGGTGCCACTTGGTAGAAAACTAACACTACCTACAAACACTAGAAACTAGTTGCGACTCCTGGACAGAGATCAAGTTGGTTAATAAGTCGAGAGGGGTCGAGTTACCAGAACCCAATGTGTGGTAGTAGCTAGTCATTGGACAACGTACACAGAACTCAGTGCTTAGTCATTGGACAATGTACACCAAATTGTGTTCACACACTTAACTCTTAGCATCAAAACATAGTACTGCACTCCAATTCATTCCCAGTGAATCAGACCTGACACACTCTAAGCAATAGCAGGCATGGCATGGTAGGAACACAACATGGCTTCAATCAACTCCTACACATACTAGTGGGTTTCAACTATTTACTGTGGCAACACAGGTCATGCAAAGGAATGGGTTCAAGTACCGCAACATAAAGTAGCAGTTGAATCGTTGTTGTCCTAATGCAATAATAGAGAGCAGGAGCGAGAGAGTGGGATTGTATCGGAATGAACAAGGGGGTTTGCTTGCCTAGTAGATCAACAGGGGGGCACTACTTCACAGACAGATACTCTGGAGCACTCTCCGGAGCAGGACCTATCGAGAAGGAACGGTGTCGACAATCAAAACACAAGCATATGCAACAATATGATGCATGATCATGGCATGTAGATGTGATGTCGTTTGAGCAAATGCAACTAGCATTCATTTGCATGAAGTCCATTTGAACCAAGGGTTCAAATGCAACTCCAAAATAAGCCTTTATAAATGCCATTTTATGTGTTTTCACTTATACAATAGGTATAAGTTAGTTTTTCATACATGAAACTAGTACAGATGGATAGATCGATTTTTTTTGATAATTTTTCATATATAAATTATTTCAATCTGAGCTACGGTTGAATTTATATGAATTTTTGAAGTTTATAACATTTTCTAGAATTTCCTGATTTATTTTAAAACCAGAAAAGGTTAATTGCGTCAGCTCTGCATCATGCTTGTGTCGGCAAGTCAACAACACTGACTGGGTCAAACCTGACATGTGGGGTGCACACGTCGGTGTCACAGGTTAAACAGGGGGTTAATTTATCCTAGTTACAGGATTAGTGGCGCTGGGGCCCACTGTCAGTGTTAGGGGGTTTAGGTTAGGTGGTGATTAGCTTAAGCTAATCACCTAATGGGCTGGGCCTACATGGTAGGGCGCGACGGGGCTTGTCGCCGGTGACCTCTGGTCGCGGCGGAGTCCGCGTTTTCGGCCACGGGAGCGGCGGCTGAGGGCACTGAGACGTAGCCCGTGCTCTCCCGCATCTAGGGGAGGTAGCAGTAGGTCGCGGAGGCAGTGGAGCTCGCCGGAGCGAAGCTCGCAGCGGCGACCAGAGTTCGGCTCCGAGCGGGCGCAGGCTACGAGGCACGGCAGGAGCTGCGGGCGGCAACGTTGGCCTGCTGGGGGCTGCTGAGCGTAGTGGCATGCGCGGGCGCGAGCTGCGGTGACCAGGGCGACGACGGCGATATGAACGGCGGCGAGGAGCTACGGTCATGGCGGGGAACGGAGCTACGGCTCGCGAACGGTGAAATAGAGAGGAGGAAACGATGGCGGGGCTCACAGCGGTTCTGATGGAGTTGTCAGCAAGCTCGGGGGAGGTCGGACGCGAGCAGAATGGCGACGACGATCTCGGGCAGTCGGAGGTGAAGACGACGGTGATGGCGGCATTACGATGCGTCCGGCATCTTGTGGCTTGACGGAGAGGTAGCAGGCGATGTGGCAGAGATCACAGACATGAAGAGAGGGCGAGGGGGAGGCGGTTGCTACGACGGCGGTGAGCTGGGGCGACGGCAGCGCTCGGCCGTGAGAGAGAGAGAGATATCCATCGAAGGGGGAGAAACAAGAGAGAGGGAGAGAGGTCCGGGTGCGTCGTGGCGTCCTCCAGGTCGTCCAGGGCGACGAGGGGAAGGGCAGGCGGGCAGGTGGCATGGCCGTGCGTGCCGGGCGCGTGCCCATGTCCTCCTGGCGCGAGGAAGGGGACGACTGGCAGTGCCAGCCGGCTGGGCCGGCGTGCTAGGCTAGGACAGCTGGGCCGCCAGGTGAGCCCAACCGCTTTTCCTTTTCATACATTTGCTTGATTTAGTTTTAGGCACTAAATCATTTTCTTTTCTTCTGACAATTTTTGCAGGGACCTAAGGGATTATTCCAAAGTCCCTCACCAAAATTCAGAATTTTTGGACATATACAAAATATATAACATATATATGTCCAATTCAAATAGTTATTGCATTAATTCCAAATGCCCAAAATAAATATTTATGATCTCCTAAAAATATTGGTTTGAATTTTACCTTTGACCAATATTTCCAGAGAGAATCATGAACATTTTCTTGGACCTTTTTGGAACAATTTTTATCTTGGTCAATTCCATAAATGATTTCTGAGGGTTTCACATGTCCCCATTTCAAATTCAACTTGAATTTAAACATGATGCACACATGACTAGCTAGTCTTGATCATACCAGAACTAGGGTTCTGACAATAACCATGCATCGAACTAAGAAAAGTAAAGGCAAAAGATACTGGAGATGATACGATACCGGGGCACCTCCCCCAAGCTTGGCGAAAGCCAAGGGGAGTGCCCGTACCCGATACTCAATTTTCTTTTGGTGGTAAAGAAGGAGGTGGCGGTGATGAAGTAGTGGATTTATTTTTCTTCCTTAGCTTACGCTTGAGGACGGAATTCTCATCTTTCAGTTCACGGATCTCCCACTCAAGCTCCAACACCTTTTTCATAAATCTTGCTTCTTTCCCTGCAAAAGATGAAAGGGGATAAACTAGATCTTAGGCTTCTTTGCTTCACTAGGGAGACTTGACTTCTTAAATTCAGCATGCATGTCCCCAGGTTGGGGCAATGGAACTTCATCTTCCTCTGAGCTCGTCTCCTCCTTCATCTTAGGGGCATAGTCTTCTTCTTCCTCCGAAGTCCAACCGTAGTGCTCCACATCCCCATAGACCTTGGGGTTTGCGGTATAATCTGCAACGTAGCTCTCACCCTTCGATTCTTGGGACACCATAATTTCAGATCTGTCAGAAAACAGCAAGAAACGAAAACAGAAGATTTCACTGTGATACGGAGGTCAACAAGTTCGGGGGGGTATATAAATATTTTTTATCTTGAGGAACAAGCAGAACATAAGAAAAACATATTCTGGAAAGTACCCGAGGTGGCCCACTAGGGTCACTTTCCTGGTAGTTTCTTATTTTCATAATCTTTTAAATATTCAAAACTGACGAAAAATATTTTTGCAGATTTTTTGGAGTCCGTTTACTTACTGTATCACGTACCTCCCCTTTTTCACGATTCTGGAGGGTTCCGGAAGGTTTCCTTTATGTGTTCTTCCGGTGTCATAGTTTGGATAATATTGCTTTCAACATTAATGGGCGTACCTGAGATACAATGTTTTATTCGTTGCCCATTAACAACCTTCGGGTTAGTACCTTCAGCATTATTTATTTTGATAGCTCCAAATCGATAAACTTCCTCGATAACATAGGGTCCTTCCCATTTGGAGAGGAGTTTTCCTGCAAAGAATCTAAAACGAGAGTTGTACAAAAGAACATATTCTCCAACCTTGAACTCACGCTTTTGGATTCTTTTGTCATGCCATCTTTTAACTTTTTCTTTGGATAACTTTGCATTTTCATAAGCTTGGGTTCTCCATTCATCTAATGAGCTAATATCAAATAACCTCTTTTCACCAGCAAGTTTGAAATCATAATTGAGCTCTTTGATTGCCCAATAGAATTATGTTCTAACTCAAGAGGCAAATGAAAAGCTTTTCCATAAACCATTTTATAAGGTCACATATCCATAGGATTTTTATATGATGTACTATAAGCCCAAAGTGCATCATCTAATTTCTTAGACCAATTCTTTTGGGACCTATTGATAGTATTGTGTAAGATTAGTTTTATTTCTCTATTACTAAGTTCAACTTGACCACTAGACTGAGGATGATAAGGTGATGCAATTATATGGTTAACATCATACTTAGCAAGCATTTTACGGAAAGCACCATGGATAAAGTGTGAACCACCATCAGTAATTAAATATCTAGGGACTCCAAACCTTGGGAAAATAACTTTCTTAAGCATTTTAATAGAGGTGTTGTGATCAACAGTACTGGTTGGAATAGCTTCTACCCACTTAGTAACATAACCAACAGCAACCAAAATATGAGTATACCCGTTAGAGGAAGGAAAAGGTCCCATGAAATCAAATCCCCAAACATCAAATGGTTCAACAACAAGTGAATAATTCATAGGCATTTCTTGGCGCTTACAGATATTACATATTCTTTGACATTCATCACAAGATAAGATGAACTCACGGGCATCCTTGAAGAGAGTAGGCCAATAAAAACTAGATTGCAATACCTTATGAGCGGTTCTGTCTCCCGCATGATGTCCTCCATAAGCCTCGAAGTGACATTTCCATATGATTTGTTTCTATTCATGCTCAGGTACACAACATCTAATAATACCATCTACTCCTTCTTTATAAAGATGTGGGTCATCCCAAAAGTAATGTATTAAATCATAGAAGAATTTTTTTCTTTTGTTGGTATGCGAAGCTAGGTGGTATGTATTTAGAAACAATTTAATTAGCATAGTCATCATACCAAGGTGTACTATTAGAAACATTTATTGCAGCTAATTGTTCATCAGGAAGCTATCATTAATAGGTTGCGGGTCATCAAGAATATTTTCAAGCCTAGACAAGTTATCAGCTACGGGGTTCTCTGCTCCTTTCCTATCAGTGATATGCAAGTCAAATTCTTGTAGCAGAAGAACCCACCTAATGAGTCTAGGTTTAGCATCTTTCTTTTCCATAAGATATTTTATAGCAGAATGATCGGTATGAACAATCACTTTCGAATCAACAATGTACGATCTAAATGTATCGCAAGCAAACACCACTGCTAAGAATCTTTTTCCGTAGTAGCATAATTTCGTTGAGAACTATCCATAGTTTTACTAGCATAATGGATAACAATTAATTTCTTATCAACTCTTTGTCCTAGAATAGCACCAACATCATAATCACTAGCATCACACATAATCTCAAAAGGCAAGTTCCAATCAGGTGGTTGAACAATAGGTGCAGTAATTAAGGCTTTCTTTAGTGTTTCGAAGGCTTCCAAATAATCATCATTAAACACAAAAGGAATATCCTTTTGCAAAAGATTTGTAAGAGGCCTAGAAATTTTAGAAAAGTCTTTGTTAAACCTCCTATGGAGACCAGCATGACCAAGGAAACTACGAATACCTTTGATGTCTTCAGGACATGGCATTTTCTCAATTGCATCAACCTTGGCTTTGTCCACCTCAATGCCTCTTTCAGAAATTTTATGGCCATAAATGATACCTTCGTTAACCATAAAGTGGCACTTCTCCCAATTCAGGACAAGATATGTTTGTTCACATCTCTGCAAAACTCGATCAAGATTGCTTAAACAATCATCAAAAGACTTCACATACATAGAAAAGTCATCCATGAAAACCTCAACAATCTTTTCACAAAAATCAGAGAATATAGCAGTCATACATCTTTGAAAGGTAGCAGGTACATTGCATAGACCAAAAGGTGTACATCTATAAGCATAAGTTCCAAAAGGACAAGTAAAAGTGGTCTTTTCTTGATCAGGTTGTGTAAGAGGTATTTGTGAAAAACCAGAATATCCATCAAGGATGCAAAAATGTGTGTGCTTAGATAATCTTTCTATTATTTGATCAATAAAAGGCAGAGGGTAATGATCTTTTCTAGTTTCTTTGTTTAATTTTCTATAATCAGTTACCATCCTATAGCCTATGACAATTCTTTGTGGAATAAGCTCATTCTTATCATTAGGAACAACAGTAATACCTCCCTTCTTAGGGACACAATGAACAGGACTTACCCATCTACTATTAGCTATAGGATAGATTATACCTGCATCCAGAAGTTTCAATATTTCCGTTCTTACCACTTCTTTCATCTTCGTATCTAACCGACGTTGGTGATCAACAACAGGTTTAGCATTAGGTTCCATATTAATCTTGTGCTGACATAGAGTTGGACTAATGCCCTTAAGATCATCAAGAGTATATCCAATAGCAGCTCGGTGCTTCATTAGAACTTTCAATAATCTTTCTTCTTCATGTTCTGAAAGGTTAGCACTAATAATAACAGGATATATCTTTTTCTCATCAAGATAAGTATATTTCAAAGTGTCTGTCAATTGTTTTAATTCAAACACAGGGACACCTTTAGGTGGAGGAGGACCTCCTAGAGTTTCAATAGGCAAATTGCGTTTAAGCAGAGGTTGTTGTTCAAAAGAGATTCTATCTATTTCATTTCTTTCACACATATGCAAATCATTTTCATGGTCTAGAAAATATTGTTCTAAGGGATCAGTAGGAGGTACAATAATAGAAGCAAGACCAATAATTTCATCCTTACTAGACAAATCTTTCTTATGAGGTTTTCTACTAAACTTGGAAAAATTAAATTCATGAGATTCACCACCAAAGCTAAGACTGACAGTTTGTTTCTCACAATCTATTCGAGCATTGACGGTGTTTAAGATAGGTCTATCAAAGATAATGGGACAAAAGTCATCTTGTGGGGAACCAAGAACAAGAAAATCAGTAGGGTATTATACTTTACCACACAAGACTTCAACATCTCTAAGGATCCCAATTGGTGATATAGTGTCTCTATTGGCTAGTTTAATAGTAACATCTATGTCTTCTATTTCAGCAGGTGCTATTTCATTCTTAATTTCTTCATATAAGGAAAAATTAATAGCACTCACACTAGCACCTATATCACATAAACCATGATAATAGTGATCTCGTATCTTGACTGAGACAACAAGCATGCAGACAACTAGTCTATCTTTATCTTTTTCATCGGGTTTGGTAATTCTAAAAGCTTCATCACAGAAGTAAATAACATGCCCATCAATATTATCAACCAAGAGATCTTTAACCATAGCAACACTAGGTTTAACTTTGATTTGGTTAGCTGGTTTGGGTGTTCTAATATAACTTTTGTTAACCACAGTTGAAACTTTAGCATGTTTCTTCATCCTAACACGGAAAGGTGGGTTTTCAATATAAGTAGTGGGAACAACTGGATCAAGATTGTAAATGATAGTTTCTTGTTTAGCTTTTACCGGTTCTTTAGTTTCTTCTTTGATAGGAGGGTGATATTTAAACCACTTATCCTTAGGGAGATCAACATCAGTAGAAAAATATTCACAAAAGGAAGCTACTATCTCAGAGTCAAGTCCATATTTAGTGCTAAACTTTTTAAAAGCATCGGTATTCATAAAAGATTTAACACAATCAAACTTAGGATCAATACCTGACTCTTTACCTTCGTCGAGTTCCCAATATTCAGAGTTGTGTTTAATTCTTTCCAAAAGATCCCACCGGAATTCAATAGTCTTCTTCATAAAAGAACCAGTACAAGAAGTATCGAGCATGGATTGATCATTACGAGAAAGCCGAGCATAAAAATTCTGAATAATAATTTCTCTTGAGAGCTCATGATTGGGGCATGAATGTAACATTGACTTAAGCCTCCCCCAAGATAGAGTGATACTTTCTCCTTCATGAGGCCAAAAATTATATATATAATTCCGATCATGATGAACTAGATGCATAGGATAATTTTCTTGATGAAATTCCAATTTCAACAAATTCCAGTTCCAAGATCCAATATCATCGCATAGCCTATACCATGTCAATGCTTTTCCTTCGAAGGTAATGGAAAAACCTTATTCTTAGCTTCACCTTCGGGTAAACCTGCAAGCTTGAACAATCCACAAATTTCATCCACATATATCAAGTGCATATCAGGATGTTTGGTTCCATCTCCTGCATAAGGATTAGCTAGCAATTGTTCTACCATACACAAAGAAATTTCATATTCAATATTTTCAGTAGGTGCAGTAGGTTGAGGGGCAACTAATTGTGGTTCCGATCGAGGTGAACATACCCCGAACAAACCCCTCAAAGGATTGTTTTCCATAGTAGCAAGTGACAATAAATTTCAGCATGTAGTAATAATGTTTCCTTACCAATTTCCACTTACCAAAAGCGCTTTACTCCCCGGCAAAGGCACCAGAAAATAGCCTTGATGACCCACAATTATATGGGGTCAATTGTAGCCTTTTTGATAAGTAAGAGTGTCAAACCCAACGAGGAGCAGAAGGAAATGACAAGTGGTTTTCATCAAGGTAATGTCTGCAAGTGCTAAAATTGTAAGTAGCAGAGTAGTTTGATAGCAAGATAATTTGTAACAAGCAAGTAACAATATTAGTAACAAAAGTGCAGCAAGGTAGCCCAATCCTTTTGAGGCAAAGCACAGGCCAAAACGGTCTCTTATGATAAGCAAAGTGTTCTTGAGGGTACACGGGGATTTCATCTAGTTACTTTCATCATGTTGGCTTAATTCGTGTTCGCTACTTTGATAATTTGGTATGTGGGTGGACCGGTGCTTAGGTGCTGTTCTTACTTGAACAAACCCCCTACTTATGATTAACCCCGCAACTACGAGAAAATTATTAAGAATAAATTCTAACCATAGCATTAAACTTTTGGATCCAATTGGCCCCTTATGGAATAGCGCATAAACTAGGGTTTAAGCTTCTGTCACTCTCGCAACCCATCATCTAATAAATACTCCACAATGCAGTCCCTTAGGCCCAAATATGGTGAAGTGTCATGTAGTCGACGTTCACATGACCCACTATGGGAATCAAAACATACATATCATCAAAATATCGAACACATATCAAGTTCACATGATTTCTCCCGTGACCTCAAGAACAAAAGTAACTACTCACAAATGATAATCTTGCTCAAGATCAGAGGGGTATAGCATAATCGATCTGAACATATAATCTTCCACCAAATAAACCATATAGTAATCAACTACAAGATGTAATCAGCACTGCTAGTCACCCACAAGCACCAATCTATAGTTCCGGTACAAAGATTGAACACAAGAGATGAACTAGGGTTTGAGAGGAGCTGGTGCTATTGAAGATGTTGATGAAGATAGCCCTCCCCAAGATGGGAGAGTTGTTGGTGATGATTATGACGATGATTTCCCCCTTCGGGAGGGAAGTTCCCCCGGCGGAATCGCTCCGCCGGAGGGCAAAAGTGCTCCTGCCCAGGTTCCGCCTCGAGACGGCGGTTCTTCGTCCTGAAAGTCCTCTCCTTATTTTTTCCAGGTCAAAATGACTTATATACCATATGAGGGGCACCATAGGTGGGTGTACAATCGAAAGTATGTCTATAGGGGGGTGATTAGACTACTTGACCAAATAAAAACTTATCCTTTTCCCAAGTTTAGTTTTTGGCAGATTTTAGCTAACTTAGCACAATTCAAACAATCTTAACACAATTCAAGCAAGCATGCAAAGAGTATATGAGCAGCGGAAAGTAAAGCATGCAACTTGCAAGAATGTAAAGGGAAGGGTTTGGAGAATTCAAATGCAACTGGAGACACGGATGTTTTTGTCGTGGTTCCGATAGGTGGTGCTATCGTACATCCACGTTGATGGAGACTTCAACCCACGAAGGGTAATGGTTGCGCGAGTCCACGGAGGGCTCCACCCACGAAGGGTCCACGAAGAAGCAACCTTGTCTATCCCACCATGGCCGTCGCCCACGAAGGGCTTGCCTCACTAGCGGTAGATCTTCACGAAGTAGGCGATCTCCTTGCCCTTACAAACTCCTTGTTTCAACTCCACAATCTTGTCGGAGGCTCCCAAGTGACACCTAGCCAATCTAGGAGACACCACTCTCCAAGAAGTAACAAATGGTGTGTTGATAGTGAACTCCTTCCTCTTGTGCTTCAAATGATAGTCTCCCCAACACTCAACTCTCTCTCACAGGATTTGGATTTGGTGGAAAGAAGATTTGAGTGGAAAGCAACTTGGGGAAGGCTAGAGATCAAGATTCATATGGTAGGAATGGAATATCTTGGCCTCAACACAAGTGTAGGTGGTTCTCTCTCAGAAAATGCAAGTTGGAAGTGTAGGTTCGTTCTGACGGCTCTCTCCGTGAATGAAGAGGAGGTGGAGGAGTATATATAGCCTCCACACAAAATCTAACCGTTACACACAACTTGCCAAACTCGGTGGGGCCGAATTGGGAAACTCGGTCAAACCGATTTAGCAAATCTAGTGACCGTTAGGATTTTTGGTGGGACCGACATGCAACTCAGTAGGACCGATATGGTTAGGGTTAGGGCATAACATAATCTCGGTGAGACCGATTACACAAACTCGGTAGGACCAATTTTGGTAATAAGCTAACCAGAGAGTTGGTCAGGTAAACTCGGTGGGACCGGTTCACTCATTTCGGTGGGACCAAAATGTTACGAAAAGGAAACAGGGAGTTTACATTGCAATCGCGGTGGGCCGATCGCTCATCTCGGTGGTACCAAAATGTTACGAAGGGAAACAGAGAGATTACAATCCCATCTCGGTGAGACCGAGATCCCTATCAGTGAGACCGATTTGCCTAGGGTTTGTGGCAGTGGCTATGACATTTGAACTCGGTGGCGCCGGATAGAAAGAATCGGTGGGGCCAAGTTTGACTTTTGGTTTAGGTCATATGTGGATGCGGGAAAGTAGTTGAGGGTTTTGGAGCATATCACTAAGCACTATGAAGCAAGAACCTCATTAAGCAACACCTCATCCCTCCTTGATAGTATTGGCTTTTCCTATAGACTCAATGTGATCTTGGATCACTAAAATATAAAATGTAGAGTCTTGAGCTTTGAGCTTGAGCCAATCCTTTTGTCCTTAGTATTTTGAGGGGTCCACTTTTCTCATCCATGCCATGCCATCCATTGAGCTTTTCCTGAAATATTTATCTTGGAATAATGTTAGCTCAATGAGCTATATGTTGTTAGGAATTACCAAAACCACCTAGGGATAGTTGCACTTTCTGTGGGCCTAGGTGAGCACAACCCACCAGGGCGCGCCTGGGCTCCCTGGCATGCCCAGGTGGGTTGTGCCCACCTGGTGGGCCCCCTCTGGTACTTATTTGCTCCAATATTCCTCAAATATTCCATAAAAAATCCTCATAAAGTTTCAGCTCATTTGGAGTTGTGCAGAATAGGTAGCCTGACATAGCTTTTTCAGGTCCAGATTTCCAGCTGCCAGAATTCTACCCCTTCGTGTATACCTTGCATATTATGAGAGAAAAGGCATTAGAATTACTCCAAAAAGCATTATTATACAATAAAACAACATAAATAATAGTAGGTAAACATGATGCAAAATGGACGTATCATTGAGAACGATACACCAGGGCGCGCATGCCCTTCCTGGCGTGCCCTAGTGGGTTGTGCCCTCCTCGGACACCTTCCCGACTTTGTTTTTCTTCCATATTCTTATTCCCCAAGATAAAAAAATTCTTTACATATACCCCCAATCGATTTGACCACCGCACCGTAGAAAAACCCTTTGTTCTGGTTTCATGTTGTTTTCTTGTCAGATCTAGAACACCATGGCTCCACCAAGCTCCTCCAAGGACAAGTTCTTCGAGAAGGTCATTAACCCGTACTTGCCAGAGGTGATGAAGCACCCTCAAGCCATTGAGATGCATGAGGGGGTGCTCCATATCCGATAACTTCAGGGGCCCAAGAGGACGGGGAGCGTGGAGGCTAGGCTCGAGGTGGTGGAACAAGACATCTTCAAGTGCCAAGGGATGGTGGAGCGTGGACTTAGCACCAATCACTCCACGATCACAGGATTCACCCGTTATCACATGGTGGATGGTCGGTCCATTAAGGACATCATTTTCACCTTCAACGAGCAAATCATTTTTCTGCAGAGTGTCGGGGTACACAAACAGGGGTGTATGTTTCCACTGACTTGTGCATGGATAGCATGCCTCCAACCCGGCAGCACCAAGTATCCAAGACAAAACCAAGCCTGAGAGGTAGCTCTTTGAGGAATCAAAGAACGGATCAAGAGGACCAAGAGAAGCCAAGGAAGCAAGATACCACTAAGGGAAAGCCTCCCTTACTAGGCTGGCGAGCCTGGTCAGGTCCAGGCTGCCCTCAAGACAAGTCCCAAGAATTCCCCGGTAGGCTTGCCAGGGCCGCTGGCGGCCTAGCTACCACCCCTCCAAGGCTCCACCGCTCCACCGCATTGCAACGCAAGTCACCCATCGATGCAGTGTCAAGCCCCCAAGTAGCTGGGTGGCTGTTATTTGGCACGTGGCAGTCATTTAGAAGGAAAATCACCTCCACATGACACCCGTCTAGAGGCGTGTCAAGCAGACAGGTGGAAGGTGACTAAGCGGTGCGGCAGGCTTGCCGGGCTGCATCCACATCGTGACACCTAGGAGTGCATTTAATGCGCTTTGTCCTAACTGCCAGAGTTAGGTATGATAGAACTTTTGGCTATCTAATCACTGAACAATGATGGTTATGCCATTGTGGTAACCTCTTAACCTATAAAAGGAGGGCCCTGGTGACTTTAGAAAGGATTCGGACCCTCATGTACTCATACGTGCGTAGCTGCTCTCCTCGAGGCAACCTTGCTGTAACCTCTTAACCTATAAAAGGATGGCCCTGGTGACTTTAGAAAGGATTCAGACCCTCGTGTACTCATACGTGCATAGCTGCTCTCCCCGAGGCGACCTTGCCGGGCTTGAGCGCCGCATCTCCACCATGGTCCTCCCATCAATCCACCAAAGCAAGAGTAGGATTTTATGCCTTCCGGGGGCCCGAACCTGGGTAAAAAATCACCAGCGTCATATCTGCCATGCTGTCCCACGACCTCTGCTCTTTGTGCAACGTGACCTCTCCCCCCGCCAAACCAGAAGGAGCTGATGGCCCCATAGGTGATCATGTTCCACCACGACATCTTTGGTGCGCCAGGTAGGGGGAGCACGTGCGTAAACCTGAGGTTGTGATCAGCACGAGTCTTCATCATCATCGCCTTCGTCGTCGGCTCCAACACCCATGGTGCCTGAGAAGAAGCCGGACGTGGCAGGCCATCTTTCCGCCGTGAGGGCCCTCTCGCATGCGGCCGCTGGAACTATAGATGCAACGGCGGCGATGGGGGACAAGGGCACCATAGGGGACGTGACCGGCGCAGGCGGCACCACTGTCATTTCCCTCGTGGACGGAGCGAAAGCGGAAGGTAACGGAGGCATGACGGCCATAGGTAGCTCGGATGGCATACCTACCTCGCTACCTGCATCCAAGAACACAAACGACGGGAGCGCCCGTGTCGCCCTCCTTGCGAGCTCGTAATAGGCACATCCGATGCCAAAAGATATCACTTGGGCATATGAGAGGAACGATATATGGACGGCCCCACCTTCCCTTCCCACACGTCAATAGTCAAGCCACACAGTGATGGCGCCATTAGCGGAGATGAGCTCACATGGAACTCGGTACAAGCATTTATCCCACCAGGGGTAAATCCCGAGTGGAACGTTGGTGCGAATCCGCTGGTCGACATCCCGGCAAGCGCGCTCTAGCGAAAGGCCTTACGCATCAACGTGGCCTTTCATACCCGCTGTCGTGGGGTCATTGACAAACGCAAAGAAGGAGAGAGAGGAGCCGACCCTTATTTTTCTACCATACCATGTTAGCTGCAAGCATTTGAAATAAGCTCCACAAGCTCCTTCCAGGGCGGCAGCATAACTATGAACCGCCAAGTCTCTCTCTTGCACATCTTCCAATTTGTCATCCTTTCAGGACAAGGATGAATGCGCGAATGGAAGGGGAAATCCCTAATGGGGAAGGAGTGTTATACGTGATAAAATGCGTGCCCGGCAAAGAAGGAAGACATGAACGAAAGCTAAGTTAGCATGTTCATTTGCTATCCTTTAAAAGTTATGCCGTTTATCCTTTGGACAACCGGGATCTTCATATGGCAAGCCCTTTCATATGATGGCACCTTGCTGTATTTGACTGCGCCCCTACTTTGCTTCGAGCCTGCTTAGCAAGGTAGGCGGCTGTGTAGGAGATAGTTGAGGAAAAACCTGCCGTTTATCCTCGACAGCTGAATGCTAAGGACCTGCTCCTCGCAGCAATCACAGCAGCATGCTACTGGCGGGCAACCAAAATGCACTAAGGGGACTAACTATACGGATATCAGTGGGTAAACAAAGAAAGGATAACGCGCATCGCCATGATTAAAGCATTAGTTCAACAAGCACAAATTTAGAGTGCCCTAAACACAAGACACGTGGTTGTTTTTGTTACAGGGCACCATGGCGGCGAAAACGGCTCCGGCCAGGGCGAACTCATCTTAGGGGGCCCTTGGGACGGAAAGAACCTTGTCAGCTAGGGGACCGACCTTCTCTTGGGCGGCAGAAACATCGGCGCCCAGCGGCAATCTCTTGAAGCCATCAGAGAGATCGAGGCCTCGATGCTGATAAGCAAGGTTGCTTAGGACCATAAAGAGGGCATCACGAGCAAGCCTCCGGGATTCGTTTGCAAAGTAGGCATTCATGTCCTCTTCATACGTCCTCAACTCGTCGATCAAGCCTTCAAAGAAGAGTGCCAGTTTGGCGCTTGGAACTTCCGACGGCCAATAGAGAAAGCCCAACTCTTCATGTTCATCATTGCAATCTGGGCAGTGAGGCGCTTGGCAATATCAACTAGACTCTTGATCCAGAGGTCACGCTGCTCAACTTGGTTCGCCAGTTTGTCCTCTGTGTCCTTTTGGAGGATTCTCACGTTTTGCAAGTCCTTCATCAGCTGCTTCTCATGAGCCCCGGCAGACTCGATTTCACTCTCAAGAGTGCCAAGCCTTGCCTTCATGTGAGCGATAATGCCATTGGCGGTGTTGAGGTCCTGGCTCTTTGAAGAAAGCTGCGATTGCACCTCCTTCAGAAGAATCTCCGCCTTCTGTGCTTCCTCCTTGAGAGCCACAATTTCCTTGGCGCTCCCGGCAAGATCCTCTGTCAGTTTGGCCACCTGTTGATCGAGGTCAGCTTTGGCAAGGGATGCATCGACAAGATCATCTGTAAACTTCTTCAGCTGGGCGACAGAGTCAACAGTGAGTGTGTCAATGGACGCCTTGTTCCTATCCTCCAGATCTCTGGTGCGCTACTAGACAAGGGCCTCCAATTGTTCGTCCTTGCGGCAGAGGGTGGCCTCGAGGTTCTCTTCCGGGGAAGAGATGTCCTTCTCCTTGGCATTTAGAAGCACTACGCGCTCCACCAAACGGACTTCCCAGGGAGCAACATCCTCTTTCACCATGGTTATCACCTCCTATTGCTGCAGAAGGATTTGGAACTGCTTGTTGTTCCACTCGTGCAGTTCATTGCCCTTGTCCCTCAGTTTCTGATCCATGAGACTGGCAGAATTACGCTGCTCCTTGATCATCCGCCACTTTAGGCTGTGTCTACTCTGCATGTCCTTAATGCCCGTCGCCAAAGACTTCAGAAAGGACAAGTCCATGGCTGCACTAGCTAAATCATCAACCTCTTCATTCCGTTGGTACAACCGTGCCATGATACGTTGGATCTCTTCATCAATATCTGCGCTTACTGCTGCAGATGAGCCGGGGGCTCTGAGTCCAGGTTGGGCAAGGGCCAATGCCAGCTTGCTCGAAGATGGCTGCAGGGCTGCAGACGAGGTGCCGATCTAGGGAGGAGGGCTCATGGTTTGAAGGGGAACCTTCTCTTCAACTACAACCTCCACCCCTGGCACGCTGTCGGGTATCTCCTCCTTTGAGGCCTCTTGGATGTCCTCGGCAGTATGGTCCTGACCCTCCGCGGTAGCCATCTTGGCGGCCTCCTTAGCAGCATCCTTGCCGATGTTGGCCACTTCCTCCAACAACTCTGGTTCCTCCACCAATGGAACTGCAAGCGAAATCAGTAAGCAATGGGAAGAGAGATTATATGCATTGGTGGGACAGTGACTTGAGGCAAAATAAAGCAAGCAACAAGAGACAAAGAGCGAGCGGATTACCCGGAGATGCTTGCCGTGGGAACGCGTCTGTTTCCTCGGCAACTTCAGTCACCGGGGCGTGATCCCCGCCCCCTTCTTTAGTAACCATGGCATCAGCACGGGCCGATCCTTCAGTGGAGGCCCTTGCCAGATCTCTCGGCTTGAACATCCGGCAGGGTAGGCCTATTCTGGAGAACCTCGCTCTGGATGGTCTCCCTCTCTCCCTTGGCAGGAGATGGGGCACGCTCTTCCATGCCTCTCCTGGCGGGGGAAGCCTATCCCATACCTTCATGTCGGGGGCTTGGCGTTGGATTGTTCACGCTACTCCCCGCCAAACCCATACCATCCAAGGTCCCCGACAACTCCACTTGCTTGGATTGTTTGGCCCGGTGGATAAGGGTTTCTTATTCTTCATCTCTGTCAAAGATAATGAGCAAGATTGGATCGGCAAACCAACAAGTGCACAACACTTCGACAAGGAAAGATAGTATTTTCCTTACTCTAAATTGATGAGCATAGAGCCCAGCGCGAACTCCATGGGTAGTGGGGTCGCTCTGCCCCTCTTCAGAGTCGGGGGAGCAGTGCTTACCGGCAACTATGAGCCCTTTGGAGGAGCTAGGGGCTTCGGCGAGGACGACCTATGTGAGTAGCTTGAGCTTGATTGCGAGCTGGAGTTGACCCATGTGACCACTCACCGCTTGGTGGGAGGGGTCTTGGCCCCAGAGAGGCGAGAGGAATGGTGGCAGGCCACGTCCAGCCTGTCGCCCTTAGAGGCAATCTTTTTCACCCTCTTGGTCACGGGTGCACGATTAGGGGCCGTTGTTCCCCGGTTGGCCCGCTGTAAGGGCATACTTATCCCTAAGGTGTTTTGGTGATTGATGACAATGCTTTTGTGGACTAATCGTTTGCCATGAGTATTTCAGACATTTTATCACTAAGCACAAGACAGTTTGGTGCCCCTCGAAGACTATTTAAGACGGCATTTTTCTACGTTTCATTTCGGTGGAATTGAGTCGTAGGAAAGTCGTACTATTAAGAGGGGGTCCGCATTGGAAACATTCGGGTGGAATCATCACGTACACGGTTTCTCCCTTTGCACCGCCTTTCCCTTTGCACTTTGGAGCATCCTCCGTTTTCTTGATTTTTATGCAAAGAGAAGGATTCCTAGTGTTGCTGTTCTGAGGCATGCGGTAGTACTGCTCCTAGGAGCGGTAGTACCGCAAGCCCTTGCGGTAGTACCGTAGGCGCACACGGTAGTACCGCTCCTAAGGAGCTGTAGTACCGTGGCCTCAGACCAGACTCAGCCACTCGTGCGGCTGTAGGGGTGGATGTAATTTTTTTACATCCGCGCCCTATGCGGTAGTACCGCCCCATGCGCGCGGTAGTACCGTCAGACTTGGTCTGGCCTAGCGACCCAAGCGGAAGTAGGGGTGGATGTAATTTTTTACATCCGCTCCCTGCGCGGTAGTACCGCATGCCAGGTGCGGTGTACCGTGTGGATTTTTGCACTGCTTGATTTTCAGCGGAAGTAGGCACGGATATATTTTTATTCATCCGCGCCCTTCCTAGGCTTGTACAATCCGGCCTTGCGGTAGTAACACAAGGGGGAGCGGGATTACCGCGTCAGCGGCAGTACCTCCCTCAGCCTTTGCGGCTCTGGCCTGGACTAGCTCCTGCCGTACCAGCGGTAGTACCGTGGTTTGCCGTGGTAGTATCGTGAGCCCCTGCGGTAGTACCGCTTGTCTGGAGCGGTAGTACCGCAGGTCACGGGCTGAGTAAGTGGATAACGGTTGGATTTGTCTCTCCACTATATAAGGGGTGTCCTCTACCTCTAGTTGACCACCTCTTCCATCCCTAAGCTCCATTGTTGCTCCAAGCTCCATTTTCACCCGATCTCTCTCCCTAGCCAATCAAACTTGTTGATTTGCTCGAGATTGGTTGAGAAGGCCCCGATCTACACTTCCACCAAGAGAAATTCGATTCCCCCCACTAATCCCTTGCGGATCTTGTTACTCTTGGGTGTTTGAGCACCCTAGACGGTTGAGGTCACCGCGGAGCCATGGTCCATTGTGGTGAAGCTTTGTGGTGTCGTTGGGAGCCTCCAATTAAGTTGTGGAGATTGCCCCAACCTTGTTTCTAAAGGTTCGGTCGCCGCCTTCAAGGGAACCAATAGTGGAATCACGAGATCTTGCATTGTGTGAGGGCGTGAGGAGAATACGGTGGCCCTAGTGGCTTCTTGGGGAGCATTGTGCCTCCACACCACTCTAACGGAGACGTACTTCCCCTCAAAAGGATGGAACTTCGGTAACACATCCTCATCTTCACCGGCTCCACTCTTGGTTATCTCGTGCCTTTACTTGTGCAAGATTATTTGTGTTGTATCCCTTGCTTGCTTGTGTATTTGTTGTTGCTGCATCATATAGGTTGCTCACCTAGTTGCATATCTAGACAACCTACTTTGATGCAAAGTTTAATTTGGTAAAGAAAAGCTAAAAATTGTTAGTTGCCTATTCACCCGCCCCCTAGTCAACTATATCTATCCTTTTAATTGGTATCAGAGCCTCGTCTCTTTATTAAGGACTTTGTCGTCCGAAGAGTATGGTTGACAGCGTAGACGGTAGGGAGGAGCACTCCGGTGTGAATCCGAGCTCATCTACGAGTGATGGGGGAACCGCGGTGTCTCGTGAGGAATTCAATGTGGCTTTGGACACATTGAAAACCTCCATGACAACCGAGGTTGAAAGCATGTTTAATAAATTCTTAGAAGGACTTAAACTATCTACCTCGCCGTTGAAAGTGGGTGATCCCACTGACAAGGTGACGGATGCTAACTCCGACAAGGGGGAAGCTACTAGTGCAAAGGGTCCTTCTACTAGTGGTAGAAATGGCACCGACATCTTTTCCCATGTGGAACCTCCAATTTATGGAGGACCGATTCCTTCCACTCATTTAAATCATGTCGGCCCTCCTCCTAATATTGTGAAAAATGAGGACTTTGATTCTTGGGTTTATCGCTTCAATCATCATTTAAATCATGTGAATACTAATCTTTGGAGAATCATTGAAGAAGGTTTCCATCCACATGACCGAAGCAACTTCACCCCTAGAGAAGCAGTGGATAACCAATTCAATGAGAATGCTCTCTTCATCATTCAAGATGAAGTTCTACCCGAAGATATCCCTCATCTTCGACCCTTCGCCATGGCCAAAGATGCATGGCATTGTGTTGTTTCCCTCTATAAAGGAAGTGCAAGCATTCAATGCTCCAACTATGATGTGGTGCAAGATGAAGCCGATGAGTTTGCAACGAAAGAAGATGAAGAACCTCGTGAGCTCTTTCGGAGAGTAACCAAACTTGCGGTCTCACTCCGAGATCATGGGAGCAAGGACATGGATGACAATTGGATCAAGCGCAAGTTCCTCAAAGCAATGATGCCTTACCACAAGGCCTTGTCCTCCATCATCCGTCAAAGACCAGACTTTCACTCCTTGACCTCAAATGAAGTGTTGGATGAGTTTGTGGCAATGAGCATCTTGGACAAGACCACAGACAATGCGGTGTTGTGTTCTCAAAGAGCAAAGAAGCCCAACCTTGCTTTGAAGGCCAAGGTTATTGTGGAAGAAGAGGAAGAAGAGGAAGATGAGGAGAGCAACCCCAAAGATACAAAATATGGTTATCATGAGAACATGGCTCTTGCTTCAAGGCAATTTTGGAGCAAGAAGAACACAAGGCCCAACTTCAACAAGAACAACTCAAGTGGGTTCAAGGGCAAGCAACGTGTGAGAACATGTTACAATTGTGGCAATGTGAGCCACTTTGTTGTGGATTGCCCTTATAAGAAGCGAGAAGACAATGGTGGCAAGCTCATCCGAAAAGACAAAGCCAAGTCCTTCCCAAACAAGAACAACTTCACCAAAAAGACTCCTACTCGAGGGTTGGTGGTTCAAGAAGAATACCATGAGGATGACGATGATGATGAAGATAGTGAAGCCACGGCCATGGCCTCCATTGCCATTGCTACAACTCCACGGGTGTCCCTCTTCGACTCGCCCAACGAGAACATCACCGCCAAGTGCCTCATGGCTAAAGCCACAAACAAGGTAACCCCCAACATCAAAACCACCATCATTGCTAATCCCTCCTTGACGGATGGCATTGATGAAAGTGAGGGGTCTAGTGAGGAAGTAAATGAATTTGAGTCTTTTATGAGTAAGCTCAAGGGAAAATCCAAGAAGCACTTTGTTGCTCTCTTGGAACAACTTGGTGAAGCCAATGACATGATCGAGGCTCATGAAGAAACCATCTCTAAGATGGAAGGTCATAGTCGTGACTATGCCGATGAGATACTGGATCTCTCTAATGCTCTTGAGGAACAGCATGGACATCGTTTGGCTCTTGAGGAGTCACACAACGATGACCATGCTAAGTTAAAGAAAGATCTTGATCATGCTCTTGTTGTATCTCGTGTGCTAACTTCCAAGAAGGCTAAACTTGGGGTTGACCATGCTAGACTCAAGGAGGAGTTTGATATACTTGACAAGGCCCACAAGGTCTTGAAGGGTGCTCATGCTAACCTCAAGGATTCTCATGATCAACTCCAAGTGAAGCTAACCAAAGAAAAAGCCACTTTTCCTCATATGGTATTAATTGATAATGCAAATGCCACTAACCCGTGTTGTGAGCATGTGCATCTTGTGGAGGAGAATGCCAAGTTGAAGGAGCAACTTGAGAAAGGCCTTGTGATGTGCATACAAGGTGAGAAGAACCTCAGTGACCTCTTGATCAATCAAAAGGAAGTTGCGGCCAAGGAGGGAATTGGGTTCGCACCCAAGTCCAAGAACAAGAAGAAGAACGACAAGGCCAAACGACCTCCTCCTCTCAAGCAAACTTTTGTGAAGGAGGGAGAGGGTGCACCTAAGGAGAAGAAGAACAAAGCGAAGGGTGGTGATGTAAAAAAGGGCAATGCCACTCCTTCCAACAAAGCCAACGATTTTAACCCTTCTTATGTGTTGTGCCGTGCTAGTGATGGGCATGTTTATGCTAAATTTGTTGGTTCTCCTTATGAGTACATTGAATGGTCTATTTGGGTTCCCAAGACCCTTGTTGCTAACATCAAAGGACCCATTACAAAATGGGTACCTAAAACCAAGCATTGATCTCTTGTAGGTGTTTGCTTCCGGTGGAGGATCATGGTTGCTCGATAGTGGAGCAACAAATCATATGACTGGAAGCAAGGACTTGGTGGTGGACGTGCACAAAATCCCTTCTATGCCCACCAACATTGAGTGGGGTGATACCTCGTCCTCTAAGGTATTGGGTCTTGGCAAGGTTGTCATTTCTCATGATCTAACAATCGAGAAAGTCATGCTTGTAGAGTCCCTTGCTTACAATCTACTTTCCGTTCGTCAACTTGCACTCATGGGCTTTGCCACTTTCTTTGATATTGATACCGTGGCCCTCTTGTGGAGCAAGACTCTTAAATTAGCCTTTGTTGGGCATGTCGAGAACGGTCTTTATGTGATTAACTTTTCAGAGCAACCCACTAAGACCGCGACATGCCTAATGGCTAAAGTTGATGTGGGATGGCTTTGGCATCGCTGTTTAGCCCACGTCAATATGAGATCTTTGCAAAGTCTTCTCAAGGGGGACCATGTCCGTGGACTAACCAATGTTAGTTTTGCCAAAGATCGTGCTTGCAGGGCTTGTATCGAAGGAAAGCTTCATGAGAAGGCTCACCCTCCCACGACTATCATCTACTCGAAGAGACCCTTGGAGCTCCTTCACTTGGATCTTTTTGGGCCTCCATCCTTTGATAGTCTTGGAGGTAGAAAGTATTGCTTGGTGATTGTGGATGATTATTCAAGATACACTTGGGTATACTTCTTCAAGAGGAAGCGTGAGACTCAACAAACCATCATCGACTTTGCAAATGAAGCTCAACGTCAACATGATGCAAAGATCTTGACAATAAGAAGTGACAACGGCACCGAGTTCAATAACTACACCTTGGATGAGTTTCTTAGTGATGAGGGGATCAAGCATCAATATTCTGCACCACATACCCCTCAACAAAATGGTGTTGTGGAGAGGAAGAACCGAACGGTGATGGATGCGGCAAGGACCATGATGGCAGAATTCATGTCTCCATACAACTTTTGGGCCGAAGCTATCAACACAGCATGTCATGCATCCAATCGGCTCTATCTCCGCAAAGGCTTGAATAAGACTCCTTATGAAATACTTACCGGTAACAAGCCCAACCTCAAGTACTTCCGGGTGTTCGGGTGTAAGTGTTTCATTCTCAAGAAAGGTGTTCGTTTGTCTAAATTTGAGGCTAGAGCTTATGAGGGCATATTTGTTGGTTATGCAACTCTCATGCTTACCGTGTTCTCAACAAGTCCACCGGGCTCACTGAGGAAACGTGTGACATGGAGTTTGACGAAAATAACGGCTCCCAAGTGGAGCAAAGTGGTACTTGTGATGTAGATGATGAAATTCCTCCCCAAGCCATAAGAAGAATGGGTGTTGGTCATATCCTACCCATTGAGGAACCCCTTGTGGCTGAAGGAGAAGGATAATGCTCCACTCATGTGGATCCATCACCAACCCAAGACCCACACGCTTCCGAAGAACAAAGTGAAGGCCCTCAACCTCATGAACAAGATCAAGGGCAAGATCAACCTCAAGATGGAGGTGAACCACTAAATCATGCCCAAGATCAAGTTCTCCCCTTTGAGCAAGTTCAAGATCAAGAGCAAGCTCAAGATCAAGAACAAGCTCAAGACGACGCTCAAGATGATCAAGTTAGCCCTCCTCTTTCCACATCCGAGGAGGAATTAGAGCGGTGTGCCATGAAGATTGCTTCCAAGCTCATCACCAAAGGTCATCTCATGGAGAATGTGGTTGGAAGCCTAAGAAAGGGGGTACGCACTCGTAGACAATTAGCAAACTATTGTGAACATCACGCGTTTGTATCTTGTGTTGAACCCCAAAAGGTCTATGAGGCGCTCGAAGATCCGGATTGGCTCAATGCCATGCATGAAGAACTCAACAACTTCGAGTACAACAAGGTGTGGAGATTGGTGCCAAGGCCATCGGGGAACCACAGCGTCATTGGAACCAAGTGGATATTCAAGAACAAGCAAGATGCTCATGGGACCATCATTCACAACAAGGCAAGATTGGTAGCACAAGGCTACTCCCAAGTCGAGGGTATCACTATGGTGAAACCTTTGCTCCTGTTGCTCGCCTTGAATCCATTCGTTTTTTGATTGCTTATGCTTCCCATCACAACTTTAAGTTACAACAAATGGATGTGAAGAGTGCTTTTCTTAATGCTCCTATTAATGAGTTGGTTTATGTCAAGCAACCCCCCGGGTTTGAGGATCCCTACTTCCCCGATCATGTGTATCAACTCGATAAGGCACTCTATGGCCTTAAGCAAGCCCCACGTGTGTGGTATGACCACCTTACCGAGTTGTTGCAAGATCGTGGATTTGAAGTTGGGATAATCGATCCCACTCTTTTTACTAAGAAGGTCAAAGGGGAGTTGTTTGTGTGCCAACTATATGTTGATGATATTATATTTGGTTCCCCTAACAAAGCTTTTAATTAGGAATTTGCCGCTCTCATGACCTCTAAGTTCAAGACGTCGTCGACGGGAGAGTTGAAGTTCTTCCTCGGGTTCAATGTCCAACAAAGAAGAGAAGGAATCTTCATCAACCAAGCCAAATACACTCAAGACATGCTAAAGAGATTCAAGCTAAGTGATGTCAAGCCGGCTTCCACCCCAATGCGCACCAAGTGCCAACTTGACATTGATCCAAATGGTAAAGCGGTGGATCAAAAGGTATATCGCTCCATGATTGGCTCCTTGCTTTACCTTTGTGCATCTAGACCGGATATCATGTTGAGTGTGGGAATTTGTTCACGGTTTCAAGCCGCACCAAAGGAAAGCCACTAGTGGTGGTCAAGCGAATCTTCCGATATTTGGCTCATACCACAAACTTTGGCTTATGGTACCCAAGAGGAGCAAACTTCAAGCTTGAAGGTTTCACGGATTCCGATTGGGCAGGAGAGAAAGTGGATAGGAAGTCCACTTCTGGAGGGTGCCAATTTCTTGGTTGCTCTTTGGTGAGTTGGTCCTCCAAGAAGCAAAGTTGTGTGTCTCTCTTGTCCACCGAAGCGGAGTATGTGGTGGTCGGTAGTTGTTGTGCACAACTCTTATGGATGAGGCAAACTTTAAAGGATTACGATGTCATTTGTGACAAAGTGCCTCTTTGGTGTGACAATGAAAGTGCCATCAAGATTTCTCTCAACCTGGTGCAACACTTCAAGACGAAGCATATTGAGATTCGGTATCACTTCATTCGAGATCATATTAGGCGAGGGGAGATCGAGCTCAAGTATGTCAACACTCATGATAACCTTGCAGATATTTTCACGAAGCCCTTGGATGAAGCAAGATTTCGCGAGTTAAGGCATGAGCTAAATATCATTGATTCGAGCAATGTGACTTGAACCCTTGCACACCCCACCACACTCAACTTGTTGTCTAGTTTAGGTGCAGGCATGGACATAGGGGGACTATTGTTCTCTCAATGAACTCTCCCTCCCCACATTATGCATAAATTGATCAACTCTATCACATTCGCCATTTTTTATGGTACTTGTGCTTCAAAGACGAGTTTTGGTCATGGGCCCAAGGATAATTCTTCGCGGTGCCATACCAATCGACTCAAACATAGGTGGCTCCGGCCATGGCCCTCTCCTTGGAGAGGTTGTGTCTCGTTTTCGTCATTGTTGTCTCTTGTTTTTCTCTCTTCGTATCGAGCTTGTGCTTGTGGTGTCTTGCTTGTTAGCTCGTTGGTGTGTTTGTTCGCTTGAAGGTTCCGTGCAAAGTTGTTTCTTCTTGTGTTTGAAACTACATTTTCTTGGGTTCACGGTACTACCGTGGCCTGCCACGGTACTACCGCAACCAGCACGGCCGTAATTTTTTACTGCTGCTGGTGGAGCAGTACTACCGCCCACGACGCGGTACTTCTGCCCGGGCGGTACTACCGCAATGACGCGCGGTACTACCGTGGAGTAGCGAGCGCGTGGGGGTTAAGAGCGGGCAGGGGGAGTTCCAACTCCCCCCATACCCATCCACTCTTTCTTCCCCACGCCGCCTCTCTCTCTCTCTCCTGCCCATGAATGGCGCCGGAGGCCCTCGCCGGTTCTCCATCTTCGGCTGCTCTCCTCGGATTCCGACCGGTGGGATCGTTCCCCACCACCTCCTCTTGCCATGGAACAAGGTTTCTCCCCAAATCCCTCTCTTTTTGGTTCGTTCCTTTGCTTCTAGGTTTTTGGGGAGATGCTTGTTGTTCTTGAGATTTTAGGCTAAATCTTTGCAAGAGTAGGATGTAGGAGAGTAGTAATGCGTAGAGTTAGTACATGATATGTTTCCCCATGGTAGATTTGATCAACGGTAGTACCGCTTTGTTGTCACGGTTGTACCTAGATCCCCTTGCGGTTTTGGATTTGAAATCATGTGGTACTACCGCACATCCTGCACGGTACTACCGCCCGTGCGGTACTACCGCCCGCACGGTACTACCGTGACTCGGCGCGACACTAAAATTTAGTACCGTGCGGCCAAGCAGTGCTATCGTTGTTGTCAAATCTCTCATGTGGCAATTATCAAGTGCGAGTTCTACTTGTTTCACTGTTTTGTTGTGTTCTTTGCACTAATCCTTCTTGTGTCTCTTGAGTGTTTGTTTTGCGGTGTGTGGCTCAGGTGCTCCTGCTCGCCTTTCCAATCCAAGCCGTGACACGGGATCCAAGTGTCTGCGCAATCAAGATGATACTCCCGAGGGCTCCAGTGCCCCCCAACACAGGACCAAGACCACCGCCACAAAGGATAAGGAACCCAACATGGGTATGGATGAGATACCACTTGCTGAGTTCATCTCTCGAAGGAAGATCAATCCCTATGTGAATCCTCGTGCCAACTTTCGAGGGAATGACCTATTCTGGACCAAGCAGCAGAATCTCATTTATATGGATGTGATCAAGGCCAAGAGGAACATCTATGTGGATGTGCACTAGATCGACATGCATCATATGAGGGAAGAGAAGTACCGGGACTACTTTGGTGAGGCTTTGGATCTTGTGGAGCAATTCGGCATTGAGCACATCATCTCTTTTCACAAAGACTTTGATCCTGAGATTGTGGCTCAGTTCTTTGCCTCGGTATACTTTCATCCTAATGAGGCACAGACTATGACTTGGATGACCAATGGTCGGCAGCTAACTACTACATGGAAGGAGTTCATGACTTTGCTTGGTGTTCAGGATGAGGGTCTCACCACTTCCCATGGTGTTCGTCCTCATGCCAATCCCGAGTCAGCCAACAAGAATAAGCTTCAGCCCTTCCTTGTTGAGAAGAAGCTCTCTAGTGGCAAGTCATCTTGGGTGCTCAACTCCTTCCTGGACATCATGTACTGGATCTTCCACAACCCTCTCTTCCCGCACATTGGTGACAAAGACAAGGTGCATGCTTACCTTGTGGACATGCTGCTCCTGTGTGAGGAAGCGCAACTCTCAGACGCTACCACTTGATGTCTCACATATCATGTGGTGTGAGCTTCGGTTTGCGGTCTTCAACCGCAAGGTCCCCATCTATGGACCTTATCTATTTCAGTTGATCTCGGCAACTTGGGAGAAGCTCTACCCTCAGGATGACTTTGAGGCCCCTGATTGGATTCGTCATGATTCCATCCGGCTCTGTGGCAAGACTCAGTGGGCTAACACCACTTCTCGTGTTGAGGCCGCAGCTGCCATGGATGTGGATGCGGATGAGGATGAGGAGGAGACAGCAGACGAGGACAGCTCTGAGGGTTTCATCCCTCCCACCTCTGAGCCATCTTGGGCTAAGAGGCTGAAGAACAAGATGAAGACCTTATTCTGCATGCAGGCAAAGGGGCAGTACAGGAATCACGTTGCCTCCAAGGAGAGTCGCCGCCACGATAAGAAGATTATGAGCCTTTTTGGAAAGGATGTTTCTGGCGGCTCTGAGGACCGCATCACTCCAGAGGCTGAGTGGATCGCAAAACAAGGCTACAAGTGGACTGATTCTCAGGAGGACGATGAGGAGACCATTCCCGCTCCCGAGTCTGATGAGGAGCGTGAGACTGATTACTCCGCTTCAGCCACCAGTTGTGTTGTAGGTGTCCTCTCTGCCTTTTTGGCGGCTCGATGCCAAAGGGGGAGAGAGTGTAGGGATTTGCGGGTCTTGTGTCGTTCTTGTGTTTGCTTTGCTCGTGTTTGTTCCATTGAACCTTGCTTGCTTTGGTTTAGTTTGCTTGTGAGACTTGGTATATCATATGGTGTAAGACATATGCACTCTATCGTACCTTATTACCTTATTGAGCTTATGTTATATTGTGCTATTTATGTTATACTCATATTTACTATCTTGTTTAGTGTTAGCCTTATTGTTGCAAGATATGCATTGTCTATAAAATATAGGGGGAGTGTTGATCCTAGTATATGTGTCGTGCAGTCCAAAGCACTTATCTATATAGCACGCATCTAGGGGGAGCTCATCTATATTTTAGAGATGTGGGGTTTGCTTATGTGTTATATTATTTCCCTTTGTGCAAATCCTGTATTGTCATCAGTCCACCAAAAAGGGGGAGATTGTAGGGGCATATTTATCCCTAAGGTGTTTTGGTGATTGATGACAATACTTTTGCAGACTAATCGTGTGCCTAGAGTATTTCAGACGTTTCATCACTAAGCACAAGACGGTTTGGTGCCCCTCGAAGACTATGGAAGACGGCATTTTTCTACGTTTCTTTTCAGTGGAATTGAGTCGTAGGAAAGCCGTACTATTGAGAGGGGGTCCGCGTTGGAAAGGTTCGGGTGGAATCATCACATACACGTTTACTCCCTTTGCACCGCCTTTCCCTTTGTGCTTTGGAGCATCCTCCATTTTCTTCATTTTTATGCAAAGAGAAGGATTCCTAGTGTTGCTATTCTGAGGCATGCGGTAGTACTGCTCCTACGAGCGGTAGTACCGCAGGCCCCTGCGGTAGTACTGCAAGCCCTTGCGGTAGTACTGTAGGCGCACACGGTAGTACCACTCCTAAGGAGCTGTAGTACCGTGCCCTCAGACCAGACTCAGCCACTCGTGCGGTTTTAGGGGCGGTTGTAATTTTTTTACATCCGCGCCCTACGCGGTAGTACCGCCCCATGCGCACGGTAGTACCGCGAGTCCTAGTCTGGCCCAGCGACACGAGCGGAAGTAGGGGCGGATGTAATTTTTTACATCCGCTCCCTTCGCGGTAGTACCGCATGCCCTGTGCGGTAGTACCGTGTCGGATTTTTGCACTGTTTGATTTTCAGCGGAAGTAGGCATGGATGTATTTTTATTCATCCGCGCCCTTCCCAGGCTTGTACAATCCGGCCTTGCGGTAGTACCACAAGGGGGAGTGAGATTACCGCGTCAGCGGCAGTACCGCCCTCAGCCTTTGCGGCTCTAGCCTGGACTAGCTCCTGCCATAGCAGCGGTAGTACCATGGTCCGCCGCGGTAGTACCGTGAGCCCCTGCGGTAGTACCGCTTGTCTGGAGCGGTAGTACCGCAGGTCGTGGGCTGAGTAAGTGGATAACGGTTGGATTTGTCTCTCCACTATTAAGGGGTGTCCTCTACCTCTAGTTGACCACCTCTTCCATCCCTAAGGTCCATTGTTGCTCCAAGCTCCATTTTCACCCGATCTCTCTCCCTAGCCAATCAAACTTGTTGATTTGCTCGGGATTGGTTGAGAAGGCCCCGATCTACACTTCCACCAAGAGAAATTCAATTCCCCCACTAATCCCTTGCGGATCTTGTTACTTTGGGTGTTTGAGCACCCTAGACGGTTGAAGTCACCGCGGTGCCATAGTCCATTCTGGTGAAGCTTTGTGGTGTCGTTGGGAGCCTCCAATTAAGTTGTGGAGATTGCCCCAACCTTGTTTGTAAAGGTTCGGTCGCCGCCTTCAAGGGCACCAATAGTGGAATCACGGCATCTCGCATTGTTTGTGGGCGTGAGGAGAATACGGTGGCCCTAGTGGCTTCTTGGGGAGCATTGTGCCTCCACACCGCTCTAACGGAGACGTACTTCCCCTCAAAAGGAAGGAACTTCGGTAACACATCCTCGTTTTCACCGGCTCCATTCTTGGTTATCTCGTGCCTTTACTTGTGCAAGCTTATTTGTGTTTTATCCCTTGCTTGCTTGTGTATTTGTTATTGCATCATATAGGTTGCTCACCTAGTTGCATATCTAGACAACCTACTTTGATGCAAAGTTTAATTTGGTAAAGAAAAGCTAAAAATTGTTAGTTGCCTATTCACCCCCCCCCTTCTAGTCAACTATATCGATCCTTCACCCGCCTACGTGGGCACTGTTCCAAGTCTGGTTCCGGGGCTGGAGGGCCCGTTGCGAGCCACTCCCCTTCGGACCGCTCCACTTCCTTAGCCTCATCCCCTTCTTGGGCTTCTACTATCGCAGCATAGAAGGCTTCGACCCTAGCAGGCTCGTCCTCGGCAGCCTCCTCCATGGCGTGTCCCTCACTCCTGTCGTGGGAAGAACCTTCATCTTCGTCCTCCTCCTCTTCTTCTTCCTCCCCTCCTCTGGCCCTTGCCTTCCCGGGAGCTCGAAGCACATTGTCTTCTTCAATCCACCTCTTTGGAGGTGCGCTCGAACATGTTGCCCTCCACCCTGGAGGCCCTTTCCTCCAAACCAGAAACCCACTCAATCTCTTCATCGAACTCAGGAAGTTGCCAATCGGACGCAACTCCATGAGCATTGTAGTCAGGCATCCACTTCAAAATCTGGTCCAGGGCGGAATTGATGTTTAGCAGGACAACCTTTGCCGGCAACCTAAACGGCCCAAGGCTACCGAACAACTGTTCACATAGCCAGCCATGGCCATAAACCGACAAGTTGTTGGTGAGGCCTGGATAGAGGCGCATGTTATCCACAGAATCTTCATACCTCCAGGCGAACCTGTCCCTTTTCTACAACGGCGCGATGCAGCGCCGGAGGAAGTCGGCCCCCACATGTTCGATGGTTAGCCAGCAGCTTTGAGGCATGCAACCCTATTTAGCGCCGGGTAGAGCCTGTCGATAAGGCCTAGATCTCCCCAATCACTCCCATGCACGACACATTCTGTCCGCGCTTGGCAGTAGTCAGGGGCATCCGCATCCTCAATCCAACACCAATCTGCCCTCCATTCTTCCCACCTGCCATGCTGCTGACCAGGGAGGTAATCCTAAGATTCCCTCTTTCCCTGGGGGATCCAACTTATGTTCCCCGAGCGATGTTTCTTGTTTTCGACCCGCGGGGCGAAGAAGTGTCTGAAGAGATCCACATTGGGGGCTACTCCTACGAAGTTCTCGCACAGATAAGCGAAAATCGCCATGCATGCCATTGTATTTGGTATAAAATCCAAGAGGTGGAATCCGTACACCATCCTCGTCGCCTCAAGGAAATCTGAGAAGGGCGGACCGAGGCTGCAAATGAAATACACGCAGAAAAAGCAGTACGAATTTGGCGGATCCTTTTTCCCCTCCACCAAGACCGCGGGCGCACCATGCCCTTTCAGGACTTCCCTCACCCACATGTACCCATACCCCACGACCAAGGCACTGTTGTCCAAGCTCGACAGGAAGAAGACCATGCCTTCTCGCTGCTTCCTATCCAACTCCGCCACTTTCTTCTTCTTCCCCTCCGTTGTCGCTTCCTTCGTGGTGGTCGCCCGCTTCCCCCTTACATTGGTGGCTTTCTTCCCCATCCTTCAGAGTTGTGGAGGGATGGAAGGTTGGGTGGAGCATTGCAGGCAAGTGTGGACGCAAAAGCAGTCGCTTGGCTTGAGGAGGAAGATGATGGAGGCAGAAATGGATGCGAATGAGCAATGCTTTCTCGTGTTTTTTTCTCTTTTTATGAGAAACAAACATGGTGGAGAGGGCGACTCTTTGCTACTTTCTCTCGGAAAGTTACCATTTTACATTAACTGTTACAGTCCCACGACCTGTGGTAATTATGCAGAGTGGACGTTGATTTCACTAGTCGTAGCAAACCGCTGCACGCGCAACACTTTTCCGCCACGTGTCCATGCACTGTTTGGGGCCTAACCCAACGTGCCCGGCAACATGTATGGCTCAGTCCTGGGGGCTTCTATCAGGGTACACAAACAAGGGAGTATGTTTCCCCTAGCTTGTGCATGCATAGTAGGCCTCCAACCCGCCAACACCAAGTATCCAAGACAATACCAAGCCAGAGAGGTAGCTCTTTGAGGAATCAAAGGGCGGATCAAGAAGACCAAGACAAGCCAAGGAAGCAAGATACCACTAAGGGAAAGCCTCCCTTGCCGGGCACGTGAGCCTCGTCAGGTCGAGGCTACCTCGAAGACAAGTCCCAAGAATTCCCAGGCAGGCTTGCCGGGGCCACTGGCGACCTACCACCCCTCCAAGGCTCCATCGCATTGCAACGCAAGTCACCCATCGATGCGCTGTCGATCCCCCAAGTAGTTGGGTGGCTGCCAATTGGCATGTGGCAATCATTTAGAAGCAAAATCACCTCCACATGACACCCGTCCAGAGGCGTGTCAAGTTGACAGGTGGAAGATGACTAAGCGGCACGGCAGGCTTGCCAGGCTGCATCCACAGCATGACACCTAGTAGTGCATTTAATTCGCTTTGTCCTAACCTCCAGAGGTATGATGGCACTGTTGGCTATCTAATCACACAACAATGACGGTTTTGCCATTATGGTAACCCCTTAACCTATAAAAGGAGGTCCATGACGACTTTAGAAAGGATTCCGACCCTCGTGTACTCATATGTGCGTAGCAGCTTTCCCCGAGGCGACCTTGCCGGGCTTGAGCACCGCGTGTCCACCACGGTCCTCCCATCAATCCACCAAAGCAGGAGTAGGTTTTTACGCCTTGCGGCGTCCCAAACCTGGGTAAAGATCACCAGCGTCATCTCTGTCGTGTTGTCCCATGGCCTCTGCTCTTTGTGCAACACGACCTCTCCCGTCGCCGAACCACAAGGGGCCGATGGCCCATAGGTGATCGTCACCACGACACAGAGCCAAATCTATGATCTTCAAAACCAAGTGTTTGAGTATGAAGCATGGTTTAAAGGTATGAGTTTGGCTGCCAGTTGGAGGTCTCAGGAGACTTGTGCATTGTGTTTTGATGGTGAGCCCCTACCCTGTAAGCCGGAGGACAAACCTACTTGCTCATCACCACCACCTTCATCATCTTCCCCACCAAAGGAGACTTAAGTACACTGGTATGGGCACTCCCCTTGGCTTGTGCCAAGCTTGGGGGAGGTGCCCTGGTATCGTATCACCATCACTTTTATTACCATTATCTTTCTTAGTTTGCTCTTTAGTTATCTGTTGAATTAGTAGAATAAAAGTTAGCATGATTTATTTCCGAGCCTTATTTTCATTATGTATCTATATATGTAATTGAGTGAGAATTATATAATAAAGTTTAGTTTGAGTTTTGCTTCTTTACTTTCTTGTTGCAATCAAATAAAAAAATAAATGAAAAAGATCGTATGTTAATCTTATGGTAAGTAATGATATCACATACGGAAACTCATGAAATTCATTGGAGATTGACAAGCATAACATTGGTTAATGATGCAACTCATGAAAGAATTAATAAGGGAAGAGAAGGTTCACATGCAATTATACTATCTTGGACATCATCTATGATTGTGAGCCCCCTCTAAATATTATATGCAAAATTGTTGACGTTGGACAAGGAAGACAATGTAATGATTTATGTTTGTTCATATCCACATAGAAGTTATATTGTCATAGTTCCTTCAACATCTGGTGCTTGCTCAATATCTTTGCTAGCCAAAATTCCGCACTAAGTAGAGATACTACTTGTGCATCCAAAAACCCTAAACCCAACTCATGTTTTGAGAGTCCACCATACCTACCTATGTATTGAGTAAGATCCTTCAAGTAAGTTTTCATCGGTGCACTAAGGCAATAAAAATTGCTTCTAAATGTGTTTGATCAATTAGTGTAAGAGAAAATTGAGTGTTGTACGAAATTGTGATGGAAAAGTAATAAAAATGACGGAATGCATACTAAAGGTTGCTATCATAAGGGGCAATATAATGTGATGTTCTTTTGCATTAAGGGATTCGGCATACAAACGAAAAAGCGCATGACAACCTCTGCATCCCTCTGTGGAGGGCATATCTTTTACCTTTATGTATTTACTTTTATGTAAGAGTCAAAGTATTCTTCCCTATTCCATTTTATTTTCTCTTTTTGCAAGCATCATTGGTGAGGAAAGATCTAGGCACATATATCCAGTTGAATATGAGTGAGCATTAGTTATTATTGTTGACATCACCCTTGAGGTGAATAAGTTGGGAGGGAAAACTATAAGCCCCTATCTTTCTATGTGTCCGGTTGAAACATTTTGCTCATGGGTATGTGGTGAGTGTTAGCAATCATAGAAGACTAAAAGATGGTTGAGTATGTGGACTTGCGAAAAGGCTGAGATACATTACCCTTCCTGAAAATATGATGAATTTTAGTTGCAAAGTTGAAAGGATCAAGAAGAGGTGTCTAGAGGGGGGATTAGACCCTCAACAAGCAAAAGTAGCTGTTTTATGTCCTTCAAGTTGAGGTAGAAGTTTAGCATAATTTCAAGCATTCCCAATACATTTCAAGCAAGCATGGCAAGAGTATAAGCAGCGGAAAGAGTTAAGCATGCTAGTTGTAAGAAAATAAAGGGATGGGATTGGAGTGTGCAAACGCAATGAAGACACGGAGAATTTTTGGCGTGCTTCCGATAGGTGGTGCTATGGTACATCCACGTTGATGGAGACTTCAACCCATGAAGGGTAACGGTTGCGCAAGTCCATGGAGGGCTCCACCCACAAAGGGTCCACGAAGAAGCAACCTTATCTATCCCACCATGGCCATCGCCCACTAAGGACTTAACTTACTCGGGTAGATCTTCACGAAGTAGGCGATCACCTTGCTCTTGTGCTTCAAATGATAGTCTCCCCAACACTCAACTCTCTCACATAGATTTGGTTATGGTGGAAACAAGATATGAGTGGAAAGCAACTTGGGGAAGGCTAGAGATCAAGATTCTTGTGGTTGGATTGGAATGTCTTGGTCTCAACACATGAGTAGGTGGTTCTCTCTCAGAAAATGAGTAGTGGAAGTGTAGGCACGTTCTGATGGTTGTCTCTCAAATGGAGAAGGGTGTGGTGGGGTGTCGGTATTAAAACCGGCGATCTCGGGTAGGGGGTCCCGATATGTGCGTCAAGGCTGATGGTAACAGGAAGCAAGGGACACAGATGTTTACCCAGGTTTAGGCCCTCTCGATGGAGGTAAAACCCTACTTCCTGCTTGATTAATATTGATGACATGGGTAGTACAAGAGTAGATCTACCACGAGATTGTAGAGGCTAAACCCTAAGAGCTAGCCTATGATGGTTTGATTGTGATTGTGATCGGCCTTCTAAGGACCAACCTCTCCGGTTTATATAGACACCGGAGAGGGCTAGGGTTTACATGGAGTTGGTTACAAGGAAGGAAATATAATATCCGGATCGCCAAGCTTGCCTTCCACGCAAAGGAGAGTCCCATCCGGACACGGGCCGAAGTCTTGAGTCTTGTATCTTCACGCTTCAATAGTCCGGACATTGTACACAGTCCGGCTGTCCGGATACCCCCCAATCCAGGACTCCCTCAGTAGCCCCTGAACCAGGCTTCAATGATGATGAGTGCGGCGCGCAGTATTGTCTTCGGCATTGCAAGGCGGGTTCCATCTCCGAATACTCCAAAGTACCTATTATAACGAATAGTGTCCGGCCTCCAATCAATGTTGTGCTCCTCGGCTTCAGTGCCTCAATATTGACCACCTCCACGTGTCGAGCGAATGCGAGGAGTCGAGGCATTTTTGCATTCGACACCCTCAATCCTCCAGGCTGACCGCCTATTTGAAGGGACGGGGATTCTTAGATCCAAACCTCACTCACTCTCCCCGAGCTAGCATCCTGTAGAGCGCTCTGCGAAAAACCATTCCAGCATGGCCGGCCATCGCAGCTCTTCTACTTGCCCTCCTCTTTCTAAGTCGGGGGATTGGGGAGAGTGTTCAGTTTCTCATAGCCGTTTGATAAAGCTACAAACCCAGGGGTTTCTCCCACTGGCGTTCATGGTCCCCGTCCGAGCCGAAATAGCTACTTATGATGGAGGGGAACAAGCGGAGGGATTCCCAAATCCACCTCCAGAGGAGCGCATATGCCTCATCCCGCATCTGCTAAGGCGCATCGGGTTTCCTATCCACCCGTTTCTTTGCGGGCTCCTGGAGTTCTAGGCCTCCAGTTGCACAACCTCACCCCTGCCTCCATTCTGCATATAGCGGGGTACATCGCACTTTGCGAGCTGTTTTTAGGCTGTGAACCTCACTTCGGTTTATGGAGGAAGCTGTTCTGCCTTGTTCCCCGCGCCCAGGGAGAATCCCTATGCCAAGTGGGCGGGGCCGAAGTATGGTGTATTGCCGAGACCGGATACCTGTCCGGCACTCCCGAGAAGGCACCAGAATACTGGCCTTCAGAATGGTTCTACATTGATGATCTTCCCCTTCCGGATCCAGTCCGGACAGGTCTCCGCCAGTTCAGTAACGCCCCGCCGAAGGCACGCCTAAGCTGGTGCCCCCGGGGCCCTCAAGAAGAGGATACAAGGGAAATACACTTCCTGATGAACATGATAAAGTTACTGGCCAAATCCGGACTAACGATAGTCGAGGTCATGGCGATATGCATAAGGCGGGGAGTACAACCGCTTCAATATCGGGGGAAGCCCATGTGGCACTTCAACAGGGAAGACGACGCCACCCGCTGCTGTCGTAAGGGTCCGAACTCCGCCAATGCTTTGGCAAGGATATTGTCCGATTTATACAAAGGGCAAGAGGAGGAATTCCTTCCCATTAAAACGCGGGACGGATTCTCCATGTACAACCCCCCAGAGTGGGTAAGTTGCCATTCTTTTCCCTGCTTCACTTACTTTAGCGTCCTTCTGCTAAGATTACTTGCATCAATGCTTTCGAGTAGGAACTGAGGAGGGCCGTAGAAGGAATCTTCAGCCCCTCCCCGCAACCAGAGGACCCCGGAAGGGCCCTAGATCCGGGACTCAAAGAAGATCCGGATATCACTGTGGAGCTTATTAACGAGGTATTTTATCAAGCGAGCTGGGACGGTGCCTTAGTGGCCATTACGTCCGACTATCCTGGACTGCTCCCTGCGTCGCATGTAAGATGAACTAAAAACCCTATCCTCCGAAGAGGATTCCCCTCGGGATTATGATTTACCCTTGAGGTGTCGTGCTGTTTGCAGAGACGACGGTCGGAGCGCGAGACCGAGCCCCTAGGGACTCGTCAACCACGGGAGTCCGGATCGGCCAGGCTCAAGAGGAAGGCGGTGAGGGTTGACACACCGCTGCAGAGGTAAAGTAATAACCTGTTCGGCGGTTATAGTATTTGAAATATGACAGCGCCCTTTGTGTCTGGCAGGAAGAGGAGCAGCCGGACTATATCCAGGGATCCCACCAATCGCGCCTCCACCAGCCAGGTTCCAAAACCGGCTTCGAGGGCGGAGGCGGACACGGGGCCAGAACCACGCAGTTCTCCGACAAAGGACGCGGATATGTGTTCGGCCACGAACTCCGAGGTGGAGAGCACCATGAATCACCGGCGCCGAAGGGCCGTGCTTCGGAACAACATCTTTTCCGAAGAGGCTTTTAATGCCTTCAATTTAGCAGCCGCATACGTCCGAGCTGCTCGAGCCGGGCTTGCCCAAGCGACGAACCAGTACACCAAAGATATACGGGTAAGAAAGTTTTGACAAGTATGTATAGCAGTAGCCCTTGAGACTTGAAATAGTTGGGACAGCTCTTTGAAGGATCAATATATGCACAGGTCCTTGTGGACAAGAATGAACAATTGGCTCGAGAGCTGGAGGCATGTAAGGCCCAGCTGATGGACGCGGTTGCCAAGTTAGAAAAATCCCAGAAGGCCCCCTCTGGTGATGTTTGTCTCTCTTGTATGTAGATGTACCAGTTAGTAAATGGCTGGTGTGATTAGTCTAACACAAAAATCTGCAGACAATCCCGGGGTGAATCCGGAGGGCATAACGGATGACGACTCGCATCTCAAAAGGCAGCTTAAGGCTGGCGAGCGCATCCTTATGCAAGTGACGCAAGAGAAGAACAAGCTACAAGATGCCAATATTCGGCTGGACGTGGAATTAAAGGACGTCCGCGCTCAACTGGCGGACTCCGTGAAGGAGAACAAAAGGCTTCGACGCGGCATTTATGGTGAGTGCTCAAACGAACTGTATGATAGTTCGGCGAGGAAGTATTTTGAAAGAATTTTGCTTGCAAGAAAGTTAACGGGTCGCCCTGAAGAGGAGATGCCCTCATCTACAAGTGATTTGCTGCAAGAACTTTCGCAATTGCACGGGCGTGCTCGGCAGGTGATGCACGGCGTTGCTCAGTCCTCGTGGCCATCAAGCCTCCTGCCGAATGGCATGGGGGAGCTTGCGGACCTGCTTCAAGGAGCCCGTCGGCGCTTCCGTCTGTGGAAGATATCGGCATGCCGGCAAGGTGCAAGAGAATCCTGGGCAATGGTGAAGACGCGTTACACCAAGCTGGACTCGAACCATATGGCCGAAGTAGGACCGGCGGGGCCCGATGGGCAAGAAATTCCCGTAAGTCTGGTATATGACCAGGTAGCATTAGCCGCTAAGTATTCTAAACAGGATTGTAAGCTAGATAGCCTGTTAGATGGTACAGAGGAGGAATATAGTCAGTCCAAGTGACTGTGTAATTTAATGGGCATAAGTAGCCCCTAGCCGGATTAAAATCATTTGTCATGGCGGACCTTTTTGCTTCAGCCCCCGGATCCTAAAGTCTGGGGGGTGTCCGAATACCCGCTCAGTTATACAAAACCGGGGTATGTGTGGAGACCAGGCGTAGGGGTCATAAGTGCTTGAACAGACAAGTACCCAACTAGTTATGTTATATTACATGGATAGTAAGAAACATCTTCCAGGGAGAATAGTTCCATTAGGGGTTCCTTTCCCTGGGTACGCATGCGTCGATGCACATGTCCGGACTGCGAACGATGGCGCAGGATACAAAACTTCTGGGGGTTTTTGTTGTAACCAACGAATACATCCTTTGTTCACCGATCGAATATTCTCTTAAGGAAACTAGCTTTCGGCTTCACCCAGTCTGAGGTACACATCCGGCTTAACCGGCAGTAACAATCGCAGAGGTGCTCCCGTTATGCCCTAGCCAAATTAACGGGAATTTAGGGCATAAACACAAGAGCTAGGCAACCCAGCTTGGCCACATCTTAAGTCATATCGATGCATATAATGGTGAAGAAAGGGCACATATGGAAAAAGAACGCATATGCGATGGGCAAAAGGCCCTTTAAAGTAATTACGTCTAGCTTCCGAATAGGAAGCCCCCAGGTATAGCTTACACACATAGTACGGCCGAGTGATCCGGGAGTCCGCACTGTATTAAATGCTTTGTGTGAAGAGAAAAAGGGTCGAGAAAGGAGAGAAAAGGGGTGGAGCATAATTAAAAAGGAGGGGTAAAGGAGACGAACACTGAGTTCGGTGTTAAGCATAGAATCTCCGGAGTCTGGCCGCGTTCCATGGGTTCGGCTCGAGTCTGTTATCGGATGCATTACGTAATGGTACACTCCTCCGGTGAGAACTTTGTCAATGACGAAGGGACCTTCCCACTTGGGTTTGAGTTTTTCCTTCTTCTCCGGTAGGCGTAGAACGAGCTCGCCAATATTGTAAGTTTTGGCCCGCACTTCTCTGCTTTGATATCGTCGAGCCTGCTGCTGATAGAATGCGAAACGGGCTTTTGCGACATCGTGCTCCTCCTCCAGGGCATCCAAGTTATCCTGCCGATCTAACTCGGCTTCCTTTTCTTCGTACATGCGTACGCGTGGCGAATCATGTCTTACATCGCAGGGTAGTACTGCTTCCGCACCGTACACCATAAAAATGGTGTATATCCGGTGGTGTGATTCGGTGTGGTCTGCAGCCCCCAGAGTACGGAGTCGAGCCCCTCTACCCAGTGCGTATCCGATTCTGTTAAAGATCGCACTAGTCTGGGTTTGATGCCACTCGTGATGAGACCGTTTGCCCGTTCAACCTGGCCATTTGTTTGTGGGTGGTAGACGGAAGCATAGTCGAGCTTAATGCCCATTTTGCCACACCAAGTTTTCACTTCATCGGCTATGAAATTTGAGCCATTATCAGTGATGATGCTATGGGGGACACCGTGTCGGTGTACGACCCCGGATATGAAGTCTATAACAGGTCTAGATTCGGTCGTTTTAACTGGTTTGGCTTCTATCCATTTGGTGAACTTGTCCACCATGACCAATAAGTATTTTTTCTTATGGCTTCCCCCTTTAAGGGGTCCGACCATATCTAGCCCCCCGACCGTGAAGGGCAAAGTTATGGGGATTGTTTGGAGAGCGATAGGGGGCATATGACTCTGATTGGCGAAGAGCTGGCAACCGACGCAATGTTGGACAAGGTCCTGTGCGTTCGCTCGGGCCGTTGGCCAATAGAAGCCTGTACGGAAGGCCTTGCTGACTAGCGCTCGAGCTGCGGTATGGTGTCCGCCCAGTCCAGCATGGATTTCAGCCAAGAGCTGCCGCCCTTCCTCTTCGGAGATGCACCTTTGGAGCACTCCGGTCGCGCTTTTCTTATAGAGTTCCCCTTCGTGGACTCTGTAAGCTTTAGAACGCCGGCTATGCAGCGTGCTTCGTTTTGGTCTTCGGGGAGCTCCTGCCTATTTAGGTAGGCCAAGAAAGGCTCAGTCCACGGGGCAATTACGGCCATGATTTCGTGGGCCGAAGATGTTATTTCGGTGGCAGAGCCTCCGATTGTGTCTGATGGTTAATCTGGGGGTGTGTTCGGATCCGTGCTGGTATTGCCGGACTCCCCTTCCCATACTACGGATGGCTTGAACAGCCTTTCCAAGAATATGTTAGGTGGGACCGGTTCGCATTTGGCACCGATGCGGGCTAGGACGTCCGCCGCTTGATTGTTTTCTCGAGCCACATGGTGGAATTCGAGCCCCTCGAACCGAGCTGACATTTTGAGGACGGCATTACGGTAGGCCGCCATTTTTGGATCCTTGGCATCGAAGTATCCGTTTATTTGTGATATTGCAAGGTTCGAATCCCTGCGCACTTCCAGGCATTGGATGCCCATAGAGACCGCCATCCGAAGACCATGCAACAAAGCCTCATATTCGGCTGCATTGTTTGAGTCTATGTAAAGTATTTGGAGGACGTACTGGACCGTGTCTTCAGTGGGAGCCATCAGGACTACACCTGCTCCCAATCCGGACAGCATTTTAGAGCCATCGAAGTGCATGATCCAGTTGGAGTATGTGCCGTACTCTTTAGGGAGTTCGGCTTCCGTCCATTCGGCGACAAAGTCGGCCAGTACTTGCAACTTGATGGCCCGCCGTGGTTTGTACATTATGTCGAACGGAAGGAGCTCGATGGCCCATTTAGCAATCCGACCTGTAGCGTCGCGGTTATTTATTATGTCATTGAGTGGTACTTCGGAGGCTACTGTAATCGAACACTCTTGAAAGTAGTGTCGCAGCTTCCGGGATGCCATGAAGACCGCGTATGCTATTTTTTGATAGTGTGGGTATCAGGATTTGCATGGGGTGATTACTGTAGATACGTAATAAACCGGCTTTTGGAGCGGGAATTTGTATCCGTCAACCTCTCGTTCGACGACAAGTACAGCGCTTATCACTTGATGTGTTGCCGCTATGTACAATAGCATAGGCTCCCCGATGTTCGGCACTATTAGGACTGGATTACTGGCTAGTAAGTTCTTTATTTCATCGAGTCTGGCCGCGGCTGCATCCGTCCATACAAAGTGTTCAGTGTGCCGAAGGAGGCGGTAAAGAGGCAATGCCTTTTCTCCTAGCCTGGAGATAAAGCGGCTCAAAGCGGCCACACATCCGGCTAGCTTCCAGATGTGCTTGAGGTCTGTTGGTATAGCCAACTGTGACAGAGCTCGGATTTTTGCCGGATTCGCTTCAATTCCTCTATTGGAAAAAATGAAGCCCAGCAGTTTCCCCGATGGGACGCCGAAAACGCATTTTTCCGGATTCAACTTAATGTCGTATGTCCGGAGGTTATCGAATGTGAGCCTCAAGTCATCTATCAGGGTTTCGACGTGTCTACTTTTTATGACCACATCGTCTACATATGCTTCCACTCTTTTGCCGATTTGTTTTTCCAAGCATGTTTGAATCATGCGTTGATAGGTTGTGCCGGCATTCTTGAGCCCGAAGGGCATAGTGTTGAAGCAAAAAGGGCCATATGGCGTTATAAAAGTTGTTGCAACTTGGTAAGACTCTACCATCTTTGATGGTATCCAGAGTATGCGTTGAGAAAACACAGCGAGTCGTGTCCAGTTGTGGCATTGATGATTTGATCGATGCGAGGGAGGGGAAAGGGATCCTTGGGGCAAGCCTTGTTGAGGTCTTTGAAGTCGACGCATAGGTGCCAAGATTTGTCCTTCTTTGGTACTATTACCAAATTTGCCAGCCAATCCGGATGTTCAATATCTCTGATGAATCCGGCCTCGAGTAGCTTGGCTAACTCTTCCCCCATTGCTTGTCGTTTGGGCTCTGAGAATCGCATTAGGGTCTGCTTGACTGGTTTGTATCCTTTTAGAATATTGAGGCTGTGTTCGGCCAATCTATGTGGGATGCCTGGCATGTCCGATGGGTGCCAGGCAAAAATGTCCCAATTGCCGCATAAGAAATCTCGCAGTGCGGCGTCCATCACGGGGCTCAGCTGTGTCCCAATGGAAGCTGTCTTCATGGGGTCTGTTGGATGGACCTGGAATTTGACTATCTTGTCTACAGGCTTAAATGAGGTGGACTTGGGTCGCTTGTCTAGTATCACGCCGTCCCTGTCCACGGTGGACCGCAGTGTTGTTAACTCTTCGGCTGCTAGGGCTTCAGATAATGCTTCCAAGGGTAGTGCTGCGGTTTTATTTTCAGCGCGAAGTGCGACATCCAGGTCACTGGCTAGAGTGATAATTCCATTGGGTCTGGGCATTTTAAGCTTCATATACCCGTAATGGGGTACAGCTTGAAAGCTTGTAAACGCGTCCCGCCCTAGAAGGGCATGGTATCCGCTGCTAAAAGGAGCCCCCTGGAATGTGATTTCTTTGGACCTATAGTTCACCGGGGTGCCAAATACCACATCGAGTGTGATTTTTCCCGCACACCACACTTCCCGGGTAGGGATAATTCCCCTGAAGGTCGTGCCGCTTTGTTCAATGCGGCTTTTATCAATTTCCATCCTGCTGAGTGTTTCTTCATAAATCAGATTTAATCCGCTTCCTCCATCCATGAGTACTTTAGTGAGCCGAAAGCCATCCACGATCGGGCTAAGGACCAGAGCGGCTGGTGCCCAGACAGTCTGGAATCGAGGTTCATCACTGGCATTAAAAGTTATAGCAGTGTCGTTCCAGGGGTTTATCTTTGCCACATGGTAAATTTCAGTGGAGCTTCGACGAGCTCGCTTGTGCCTATTGTTCGAGGCAAAAGTCTCGAAGACTTTTAGTACCATATTGTGTTCGCTAGCAGGATGTTGTTCCGCTTTATGGCCTACAAGAAGATCCTGGCCACTTTTTGCCACCTGCCGGAGTATCCAACATGCCCTAAGGCTATGAGTTGGTATTGTATCCGGAGCACTGTGGAGCTTACATGGCCCATCGAGCCATTCTTCCAATACGGATCCCCGCCCTGGGGTGGGCTTGGTTTCTTGGGGATTGGATCGGATGACTTATGAGAGTTTGTCCGTTTGGTTCGGACAAAGGCCTTGGTGAGAGCAGTACTATCCCAAAATTCCGTTTGGGTTTTCCAAGCGCTCTCCATCGCACAATACTTCCGTACTATGATTGCCAAGTCCGTGAAGCGTACTATGTCACGGCGGCTTATAGCATTGAGGAGCCCTTTGTCCGTGCAGTTTTTGCAGAAGAGTGAGACCATGTTCTCCTCGCGGCAGTCCCTGACCTTGTTAAGCGCAAGGAGGAATCTGGCCCAGTAGTGATGTACGGTCTCCTAGGGTTCTTGCCTGATGCGGGAGAGACAGTTTAAGTCCAGGTAGGTGTTGTTAGCAGAATCCGGATTTTGATCCGATCTAGCGCCCCAGGGCGCGGGCGGTTCCGATCTTAATAGCTCAGAATCTGGAGTGCTGTTCAATTGCTTCGGCCCAATGCCCGATCTAAGTCCGGGACCTGGGTCATATTTTCCTTTGAGCAAGTCTTCGGCTCAAGGAGTTTGGTGATCCGAACATAATTTGTCCTCAAAGTTGAGGGGCAATCCGCGTGTGGTTCCTCCACTGTCGCTATCTCATGGGTGGCCGGCGGGGACCTGATGTCCCTTCGGTCGGGTTTAAGCCCAATCCGGTCATAGTCTGTAGCGACTCCCAGAGTGGCGATGCGATCCAAGAGTTCATTAAGGGAGGAGAGCTCCATTGGATGCATCTGTTCGGCAAGTTCCGAACTGATGCGAAGGTTATGATTGATGACCCGAGAGGCCATCGTCGGCGCTACCGCCGATGGGGCGGCCATGATAAAGCCGCCGAGTCGGAGCGTCTGGCCTACCGCCAGAGCTCCCTCCGAGATGATGTTATCCTTGACGATGAGACGAGCCATCGAGCCTTGTGGCGACGTTACAGAGGAACTCTCAATGAAAGCACCAATGTCGGTGTCAAAAACGGTGGATCTCGGGTAGGGGGTCTCGATCCGTGCGTCAAGGCTGATGGTAACAGGAATCAAGGGACAAAGATGTTTACCCAGGTTCGGGCCCTCTTGATGGAGGTAAAACCCTACTTCCTGCTTGATTAATATTGATGATATGGGTAGTACAAGAGTAGATCTATGACGAGATCGTAGAGGCTAAACCCTAAGAGCTAGCCTATGATGGTATGATTGTGATTGTGATCGGCCTTCTAAGGACCAACCTCTCCGGTTTATATAGACACCGGAGAGGGCTAGGGTTTACATGGAGTCGGTTACAAGGAAGGAAATATAATATCCGGATCGCCAAGCTTGCCTTCCACGCAACGGAGAGTCCCATCCGGACACGGGCCAAAGTCTTGAGTCTTGTATCTTCACGCTTCAATAGTCTGGACATTGTACACAGTCCGGCTGTCCGGATACCCCCTAATCCAGGACTCCCTCAAGGGGTATATATAGCCTCCACACAAAATCCAACCATTACACACATTTGACCCGACTCGGTCAGATCAAATAGAAGAACTCGGTGAGACCGATTCAGTTCAAAATGTGAACGTTAGGGATCTCGGTGGGACCGACATGATCAACTCGGTGGGACTGAAGTGCTAGGGCTAGGGCAAAACCTCATCTCCGTGAGACCGATTTCAGCAATGAGCAAACAAAGAGTTGGTCAGGCAAACTCGATGGGACCGACTGCATATTTTGGTGAGACCGAAATAATTACAACAGGAAACAAAGAGTTTGCAAGGCCATCTCGGTGAGACCGAGATTATCAGTGTGACCGAATTGTCTAGGATTTCTGGCAGTGGCTATGTCAAATGAACTCGGTGGCGCCGGATAGATCAAATCGGTGGGGCCGAGTTTGACTTTATGTTTTGGAAATATGTGGAAATGAGAAAGTGGTTGAGGGTTTTGGAGCAATATCACTAAGCACTTTGAGCAAGTAGACCATTAAGCAACACCTCATCCCCTTTTAATAGTATTGGCTTTCCTATGGACTCAATGCGATCTTGGATCACTAAAATGAAAATGAAGAGTCTTGAGCCTTTGCCAATCTTTGTCCTTAGCATTTTAAAGGGGTTCCACATCCTCTTGTCCTTGCCACGCCATTGTTGAACTCATCTGAAATGTACTCAATAAAAGTATTAGTCCAACAAGAGATATGTTGTAACTAATTACCAAAATCACCCAGGGAGCTCTTGTGCTTTCAATCTCGCCCTTTTTGGTAATTCATCACAACATACATCAAAGCTTCAGATAAATATATGAATAGTAGGAAGTAAAGCTTTGGAAGGACATGTAACATGCATAGGCTCCCCCTACATGTATGCAATCATCTAAAGATGGAATATAAGAACATGTGAATGCATAAGCATGTTAGAGCAAGAATTGAGTTACATGTATCTTGGCTATATGCATCAGAGTAGATTATGTAAATAGAATATGTATACCTACATGTTCATGAATCCTTCTTGCAGACAATATGTTCAGCAGCGAGAGATCATGATGCACATGAGTGTGATGCATATACTTACCTTGTGGTCTTGAGCTGGCTTTGGAAGAGATGAGTTTGAGAAAAGAAAGTTAGATAACATAAGAACACTCTAAATAAAGCATGTTTAGGAAACTACAAGATTACCAAGACTGGGATGACATGTAATGAAGTGAGTACTTAGTACTCCATTTGGATATAGACATGTCCCCAAAGATTAAAGATATGCAATGAATTCCAAAGATTTTCTTCCCTTAGATATGAACTCTTTCTCCCCCTGAATCTGATATTGGATAATGGGAGAAGGTAGGGTAGGAGAAAATCAGAGCAAGAAACATTAAAGCAAGAAATGGTACAAACTACTGTATATTAACATGTCTTTCCCCTCTTAAAGACATGCGACTTCTCCTATTGTTAACAAGCATATGGAGCAGCTAAGATGTGCTTTCTCTCCCATGTGATAAGCTTTGATGTGCTCTCTCTCCCCCTTTGACATCAATTTCCAAGAAGGGAACTTCTGGAGTATGAGTCAAATAGGTTTGGTCCTTGAGACACATTACAAAGCAACATGTAGTATATGATGTGGATAGAGGATAAGAATCATTGAGTGGAGTTGGAAAAGATGTGCAAACTGCAATGGCAAAATGTTTTCTTCAGCAATGAAATCGGTGACACCGAGTGGTTTTCATCGGCAACTCCGAGATATCAGAGCTACTGAGAGTGCGCATCGGTCAGACCGAGCTAGTCCTTTTCGATTGAACTGATGAACTATATACAAGGAACCCTTGTAATTCAGTCTAGCCGATTTGCTGGACTCGGTGTGTCTGAGTTCAGTGTAGAGGAAAAATCTTGTCAACTCAGCTCACTTGGCAATTGAAATTTCATAAGGATTTGCAAGAAATTTACTAAAATATTTGCAATGAATTATAAAAGGAAACACATAAAAGAAAAGCGATCTAGATGAATTTTTTTTTTGATAAAAGGAAACACAAAGACAAGAACAAAGGAACATTAGAGAACTTCGTCTAGATGGGGTCGGCAACAAAGTCACCTATGTTAGAGTATATTGACTTAGGAGTCAAGTGAGATCACTTGATCATAGGTCATACTCATCGTTTAAGTTCAAAATGGGGTTACCATTTTACGTTTAAGCACTTTGATCTATTCATATCTTGTTGAGTTGCTTTGACTCATGACTTGGGTCAAAGCTTCTCTAAGATGGAATAACATACCTTGGGTTGTGTTGATCTTGGTCATGTAGTTGAACTTGTGTTGGATGCTCAAGGTTGATGTAGTCCATCAAAAGTTGAGAGCACCACTTGTATTTTGAGTTCATCTTCCTACATGGGTTAGTCTTGCAAGGAGGAGCACTTGTGTATCCAAAATGACAATCATGAAACTTGATACCTAATGAAATTTGATATATAGAAATTGTCAAAGGATATGTTGAGTGAGCTCATCCTTCCTTATATTCCACAACCATATAGTAGAAACTTGGTGATGTAGAGATTGCTTAAGGTGTGAGTGACTAGCAATCTCATAGATTTGGGCTCATCCAAGTACCTACAAGGGTTAGATAACATGCAAGGGTACAAGTATAGATCCAAGACATATGATCATCATCTTAAGAGAAATCTCAAGGATTAGTCATAGAAAGGCTCATGCCTTGCATGCATCTAGATGGAGTTCCTACTCCAAGTTTGAGGCATCAATGATGTTCAATTCACCTCTTCAACGGCAAAACACTTTCTCATCAAGCGGTTTGGTGAATATATATCTGCCAATTGCTTATTGGTACGAACATGCTTAAGACTGATGTCTCCTTTAGAAACATGCTCCCGAATGAAATGATGACGAACTTCAATATGTTTAGTCTGAGAATGTTGCACAGGATCGTGAGAAATCTTAATAGCACTTTCATTATCACAAAGCAATGGAACATGTTTCACATGTATCCCATAATCCTTAAGGTTTTGGGTCATCCAAAGTAATTAAGCACAACATGATCCGGCGGCTATGTATTCCGCTTCGGTGGTGGATAAGGATACCGTGTTTTGTTTCTTGGAGGACCAAGATACAAGAGATCTACCAAGAAATTGACAAGTACCTGAAGTGGACTTTCTATCAACCTTGTCTCTGGCATAGTCCGAGTCGGAGTAGCCAACAAGATCGAAAGAAGACCTCTTAGGATACCAAATGCCAAAGTTTGTTGTATGTATTAAGTATCTCACTATCCTTTTTACAGCCTTACGATGACATTCTTTAGGGGCCGCTTGATATCGTGCACACATTCACACACTTAGAATAATATCAGGACGGGAGGCACATAGATATAACAATGAACCAATCATAGAGCGGTAAACCTTTTGATCAACCAGTTTGCCATCCTTGGTCAAGTCAAGATGACCACTACTAGGCATGGGTGTTTTCATACCTTTGCTTTCTTGCATATTGAACTTCTTGAATAAGTCCTTGGTATACTTTGTTTGGGAAACAAAGGTACCCTCCTTTGTTTGCTTGATTTGCAAACCAAGAAAGAATTTGAGTTCACTCATCATAGACATCTCAAACTTCTCCGACATTAGCCTTCAAAACTTTTCACTAAAATGAGGGTTCGTTGAGCCAAATATGATATCATCCACATAAATTTTGAACACAAATAATTCACCATTAAACCTTTTAGTAAAAAGTGTTGAATCAATTTTCCCAATTTCAAAGCCTTTTTCAGTAAGAAACTTAGTCAAGCATTTATACCATGCTCTAGGAGCTTGTTTAAGACCATAAAGAGCTTTGTGAAGTTTGTAAACATGATCGGGTTTCTTAGGATTAACAAAGCTGGGAGGTTGTTTGACATAAACTTCCTCCTCAATCTCACCATTTAGAAAAGCACTTTTTATGTCCATTTGATATAAAGTAATGTCATGATGATTGGCATAAGCAAGCAAGATGCGTATGGACTCAATCTAGCAACGGGGGCATATGTCTCACCATGGTCCATACCTTCGACTTGAGTGTAGCCTTGAGCGACGAGACGAGCCTTATTGCATACAACTTGTCCATCTTCATCTTGCTTATTTCGAAACACCCATTTGGCTCCAATGACATTGTTCTTCTCATCAGGCTTTTCAACCAACGTCCATACTTGATTCCTCTCGAAATTGTGTAGCTCTTCATGCTGAGCGTTCACCCAATCCGGGTCATCAGGAGCTTCTTCAACCTTCATAGGTTCAATGCTAGAAATGAATGAGTAATGTCCACAAAAGTTAGCCAAACGGGTTTTAGAGCGAGCAATTCTCCCGGTTTGAATATCATCAAAGATTTCTTCAACGGGATGATCTCTTGCTCTTCCTCTTGTCCTTCTTCATTGTCGTTCGCATTATTGTTCTCTTGTGGAGGTGGAGAGGGAGGTCGATGAGGTTCATCTTGTTGTACTTCCTTGTTTCCTTCATCTTGACGTGTTCCACTTGTGGATGCCTCCAAGTCAACTTGTGGTTCACCTAGTTGTGAAGTTGAGACTTCCACTTGAATGGACGAGGTACTCTCCTTCACCTTCATTGGGCGAATCTTTCCAATAGACAAGTCTTGAATTGCTTCCGAGGGATCTTTATCTCCTACATCAATTGGCAATTGCTCTACTTGAGAGCCATTAGATTCATCAAACTTCACATCTACCGTCTCTTCAACCTTTCGGTGAAATTGTTGTAGACACGGTAAGTGTGAGAGTTTGAGCCATAATCGAGTCGGAAACCTTCATGAGACTAAGGGGAAAATTTCGAATGATGATGTTTATCAAGAATGTAACACTTTGAGCCAAATACTCGAAAGTATCCAACTTGGGGTTTGTTTCTGGTGAGAAACTCGTATGTTGTCTTGCCAAGAAGCTTGTGAAAGATATAGTCGATTTGTTGCATGACAAGATGTCTCAACCGCTTCCGCCCAAAAGTGTCTTGGCATGTTGTATTCATCAAGCATCGTTCTTGCCATCTCAATCAGTGTCCAGTTCTTCCTCTCAATAACTCATTTTAGTTGAGGTGTGTACGTAGTCGAGAACTCATGTGAAATCCCTTCTTCGTCAAGAAAGGTATCCACATTGGTGTTCTTGAACTCCATTCTGTTGTCGCTCCGAACCTTCTTTATCTTCACTTCAAATTGATTTTGGGCCTTCCTAGCAAAGTTCTTGAAGATCTTTTGGACCTGGGATTTATCATCAAGAAAGAACACCCACGTAAATCTTGAAAAATCATCAACAATGACCAATTCGAATGAGTTACCACCGAGACTCTTGTAGGCATTGAGACCAAAAAGATCCATATGAAGTAGCTCAAGTGTTCTTCTCATGGTCATAATGTTCTTCATGGGATGACTTCCTCCAACTTGTTCTCCTGCTTGAAAAGCACTACAAAGTCTATCCTTTTCAAATATAACATCTTTAACACTAAGGATATGATCGCCTTTAATAAGCTTATCAACATTTCGCATGCCCACGTGTCCTAACCTTCTATGCCACAACCAACCTTTAGAAGATTTAGCAATTAAGCAAGTTCTAGGTTGAGCCTTTTTTGTGAAGTCAACAATGTATAGATCACCTCTACATATACCATTAAAGACCATATTATGATTATCTCTTAGAAACACTTGGCAATCTACTTCAGTAAATAGGACAGAGAAACCGAAATCGGCTAGTCTAGATACGTAAAGTAAATTGTAGCCAAGGGATTCAACAAGCATAACATTTTGGATGGAGCTGTCATGTGAGATGGCAACCTTACCAAGGCCAACCACCTTACCCTTTGAGTTATCACCAAAAGTGACATACTTTCGGGGACCATTATTTTCAGCAAGCTCTCGAAACATATCCTTGTCTTCGGTCATGTGATCGGTACATCCACTATCAAGAACCCATTCCTTTCCTCCGGCCATGTAACCACGAAGGTTATCCATAAGACCAATGTCACTATCATCATCCTCATCATAATATCCATGTTCAAAATCATCTTGTGATTGATCATCACCTAGAGAGAGTGATTCATTAGATTTTATGATCATGACAATGTGCATCTTTTATGAATTCTATTGACTTGAGAAATGATGCTACTAATGACTCCACCATCTCCTTTGGCACGCATGAGATCACGAAGCTCACATAGACAATCATCAAATTTAGGATCACTAGGTTTCATTTTATGAAAAGCCATGGACTTTTGAAGAATCTCATCTAGATTTTTCAGAGAGTAGTTTGGAAAGCGTTCCTTAAGATATCTCCATATAGTATAAGCACATTCAAATGTAGGTAAGCATACAAGCAAATTTCTAGGCAATCCTCTCGTGATAAGATCAATAGTTCTAAAATTGTGGTTCATGTCAAGATACTCATCGGGGGTAGGATGCAAGGGATCAATAGGAGGCACACAAGGGCTAGTAACATACTTTTTCAAATTATATTCATTGAAAATCTCAAGCATCTCATTTTCCAAGCACTAAAAACTATCCGCAAGCATAGGCACTCTACATCTAATACTCCCAACCGTAGACTCATCCATTTTCCTCCAATGGTGATTAAACCAAAGCAATAGAGACCAATGCTCTGATACCAATTGAAAGGATCGAGAAGAGGTGTCTAGAGGGGGGATTAGACCCTCAACAAGCAAAAGTAGCAGTTTTTATGTCCTTCAAGTTGAGGTAGAAGTTTAGCGTAATTTCAAGCATTCCCAATACATATCAAGCAAGCATGTCAAGAGCATAAGCAACGGAAAGAGTAAAGCATGCTAGTTGCAAGAAAGTAAAGGGATAGGATTGGAGTGTGCAAACGCAATTAAGACACGGAGATTTTTTTGGCATGTCTTAGTCTCAACACATGAGTAGGTGGTTCTCTCTCGGGAAATGAGTAGTGGAAGTGTAGGCACCACTACTGCAGGATGCTGCTAACCTGACACTACGATCAGAGACCCTTAGAGAAACTATGTGCGATGCAATAATCGCAAACGGTGGTCTCAGAGAACCGTCAAAAATGTCCAAAACGTTTGCGATGACTGATGCATCAAACACGGTTCAGATTTTAGTTGCGTGTGCGATGCAGGGCATACGGTTGATTCAGCCGAACTGTTTGTGATAAGGAAGAACAACAGAAACGGGCATCCATATCAATGTGTGTGCGATATACGGCATATAGTTCCCTCCGATAAACTGTGTGCTATTAGGGAATGCAACAGAAACGGCCAGCCAGATCAAGGTGTGTTTGATATATGGCATACGGTTCATTCGGACAAACTATTTTCGATTAGGCAAGAGAACAGAAACGGTTCATCTTAACAAGATGTGTGTGATATGAGGCATTTGCGATCAGCTCGAAGAACACAAACGATTCGTGTAAACCAGATGTGTGTGATATGCAGCAAACAGCCCACTCGGATGAACTGTTTGGGATGAGAAATTATAACACATACGGTTACTATAGTAAGTTCATGTGTGATAGTGGGCAGACACGTACACGTACATCCGAGAACAAGGGCCCACGTTCCAGGCTTCCGATGCGTGGCATACGGTTGATCCAAAAGAACTGTTTGCATTGAGACAGAACAACAAAAATGGGGCTTTGTGGGCCCAGAACCATCAATGAATTTTGACTTTGTTTCTCCTCACATTGCAGATTACAACGCAATAAGTAATTGCAAATCTGTTCACACAGATCAGAAAAAAGTAATTGCAAATCTGTTCACACAGATCAAACTTATATGTGTTCACACTTAGCACCGGGCTATAAAAGCTACCCACTCGAAAATTACTTCACATTTCCTCTCCTCATCACCTACAAAACTGGTCTTTCCTGTCAAGTCGTTCCGCCATGACCGGTAGGAGGAGTTTCGGGTGGGCATATAACCAGGAAGCAAAGACCAAGGCCGCTGAAGCACTAGAGAGGTCCCGCCACGAAGCGGCAGCCGCAGCCGCAGCAGAGATGTCCCGGCGCGCCACGGAGCCCTCGAAGGAGCTCTCACAGGCACGCGAGGGCTCTCACAAACGCACTCGCCGCGTCGGCGATCGCGATGAGCTGGCGTTGCTGAAGTCCTTGGCCGGCGACGACGACATTCTCGCTGGCCTCATTAAGCAAAAGGAGCTGGTCGACGGCTTGATGAAGATGCTCGAGATCAACGATACCTTGGTTGACAAGGCGACCGGCCTCGTTGAGCAACTCATGGGTGACAATGCGAAGCTCCTCAAGGTGCTCACCGAGAAGGGGGAGGAGGCCACCGGCTGGAGGATGCAACATGAGCAAAGCAGTGCCTCGGGGATGACGCTGAAAGCGGTCGTCGAGGAACTAATGGGTGACTTGAGGAAGATCCGGATCGAGCGTGAGCAGGAGGTGGAGGAATCCGTGGCTGCTTTCGAGCAAACCCATGAGGAATTGAGGATGGAGCTGGAGGATGTCATCGCCCGGCGATCCATCGAAGAGTAGATACAGTAGCGATCTGCTCCCTCCGTTCCGATTTACTCATCGTGGTTTTAGTTCAAATTTGAACTAAAACCACGACGAGTAAATCGGAACGGAGGGAGTAGATCATTGTCTATGATTTCCTTCTTCTCTTGCCCCCGTGTCTTCAGAACTTTGCCGCATGTGGCATTTAAAATTATCTGGAATATGTAAGACAATTATTATCTGCGCCATTGTAAATTTGTCGTCGTACTATCCGTTGCCATTTTATTTGTTGTCCTATTATCCGTTCCCCTATGTGGAAATTTAAATTGGGCCGGAATACGAGTTGAAAACATGAACAAAGCAAATGATGCCATCGGATCACAACAAAACACCCTCCGTCCACCCCTAAAAAACTCCGTACAGGCGCTTTAATTAACCCATTAATGGTGAAGTTTTGAGTGAGGCGAGCTGCGGCTGGTGCATGGAGGTCAAAGAGCTCGCTTCCCCATGAGCATGGGCAGCCTTGCTGCTCACACGTGTCCCGTCGAGCCTGTGAGGTGGAGAGGATGCACGCGTCCCGTCGAGCCTGCGCGGCGGACTGCTCGCGCGCGTCCCGTCGAGCCTGCACGCTGGACTTCTCGCGCTCGTCCCGTCTAATCAAACAGCCGCACACACGCCACTGAGTATGGTTAAATATTGACATGATTCATATGATACAACCGTTTGTGATATTAGTGTGTCAGCTTATTGTTTCAAAAAGAACTTTGTTGGCTATAATGTGTGCGCCTCTTCTCAAACTGGACAATTTTTTTACCACGACATATATGTGCCATTTCATGAAACCAGGCCAAGTTTCATGTTTTTTGGGTGAGTTCTAGATTTACTAGGATTTAAAAACCGAGATTCTCAATGTTTCAGGACGATGCCAAGTTTGTAATTCATTCACATTCCTTAAATGAGACCTAAACATGCACCCGATGACACATGTACGATTTCCCACCCATTTTGTGCTTGTAGTTCAAATTTGAATTATGGACTACATTTAATGCATAGAAAACTTAATTAGTAATATATACAATGGCCATACGAACCCTAAACATGCACCCCAAGGTCACATGTACATTTTTTCTAGCCATTTTGGTGCACTGGAGCATGTATTTGTAGTTCGGATTTGAGTTATGGACATTAAATGCCCAGAAAACTCAATTAATGAATAAAAAGGGTCAAACGAACCGTGAATAATTTCAAAGTTCGGCGCGAATCTCCCGTTGTTCCATACGTGTTGTGTTTAGAAAAAAAATACAAGGCTAGAAGAGGGACCGATTATTGTTTGGCCCACAAGGGGACACATTTCCCTATCGAAACCACGAGGGTTCTTGCGACAGGCTCCGATTCGTAAGAGGTTTGTTAAAGCTTCGCCCAAATTGGCAATGTTTTTACCGCGACATATATGTGCCATGACGTGACACCATGCCAACTTTAATGACTTTCTGGTGAGTTTTGGATTTATGGGGATTTAAAACCGAGATTCCAAATGTTTGAGGACGAGCCAAGATGCCGGTCAGGTTGTAATTCGTTCACATTCCTTGCATGGGACCTAAACATGCACCCAAGGACACATGCATTTATAATTTTTCTAGCCATTTTGGTGAACTGGAGCATGTATTTGTACTTCAGATTTGAATTATGGACATTAAATGCCTAGGAAACTCAATTAGTGTATAAAAAGGCCAAACGAACCCTAAATAAGTTTAAATTTCAGCATGGATATCATGTCGTTCCATGTTGCCCGTAGAAGATAATAGAAGGTGAAAAGAGGGAGCGACTACGTTTCGCCACAAGGGGAACACGTTTCCCTATCGGAACCATCAGGTTTCCTTGAGAGAAGCTCCGGTTTGCAAGAGGTTTGTAATAAAGCTTAGCCCAAATTGGCAATGTTTTTACCACGACATATATGTGCCATGACGTGACACCATGCCACCTTTGATGACTTTCTGGTGAGTTTTGGATTTTATGGGGATTTAAAACCCGAGATTCCAAATGTTTGAGGACGAGCCAGGACGCCGGTACGGTTGTAATTCGTTCCCATTCCTGGCATGGGACCTAATTAAACATGCACCCAAGGACACGTGCATGTATAATTTTTCTAGCCATTTTGGTGAACTTGAGCATGTATTTGTCGTTTAGATTTGAATTATGGACATTAAATCCATGCCTAGGAAACTCAATTAGTGTATATATAAAAAGGCCAAACAAACCCTGAATAAGTTTAAATTTCAGCATGGATATCAAGTAGTTCCATGTTGCCCATAGAAGAAAATACAAGGCGAAAAGAGGTCGTGATTACGTTTCGACAACAAGGGGAACATGTTTCCCTATCGGAACCACAAGGCTTCTTGTTGAGCGAAAGCACCGGTTTGTAAGAGGTTTGTAATAAAGCTTGGCCCAAATTGGCAATGTTTTTACCACAACATATATGTGCCATGACGTGACACCACGCCACCTTTGATGACTTTCTGGTGAGTTTTGGATTTTATGGGGATTTAAAACCCGAGATTCCAAATGTTTGAGGATGAGCCAGGACGCCGGTATGGTTTCCCTATCGGAACCACAAGGCTTCTTGTTGAGAGAAGCTCCAATTTGTAAGAGGTTTGTAATGCGAGTGAAATGATGATATATAGCATGCCAACTTTCAACCATTTCAGAGTTCATTTGAAGTGCTTTTCTATTTCAGGGTCATTTAGCTAAAAAAATCAGTAAATGCATGAAAAATACCAAATGAAGTCAGGAAGGGTTGAAAATTTATGATGTGGCTTTGAATGGTGCATTTTGAACACATAAAAAGTCTAGGGTTCAAATAAGTTCAAAAAAGTGAAATCCCTTTGTACCAGATGAGTTTGCGTTCGAAACCCTGATACTTTAAAAGAGATTGTCCATTCTACACACGAATTGCATCCAGTTTTTGCCGTAACCCTCTTAGCCTTTTAGAACATGCTATGTGGGTGAAATGATATACCATGCCAACTTTTAACCTTTTCAGAGTTCATTTGAGGTTTGTAATAAAGCTTGGCCCAAATTGGACAATGTTTTTACCATGACATATATGTGCCATGACGTGACACCATCCCAACTTTCATGACGTGACACCATGCCAACTTTCATGTATAATTTTTCTAGCCATTTTGGTGAACTGGAGCATGTATTTGAAGTTCAGATTTGAATTATGGACATTAAATGCCTAGGAAACTCAATTAGTGTATAAAAAGGCCAAACGAAAGCCATGTGCCTACCAAACTGTGGCCGATGTCGCCCATGATCTGAGTCATGCGTTCTGATTGGCCAGAACCCAAACCCCACGGATTGTATGTCTACACCGTTGGATGCTCCCAGATCGAACGGCAACCCTCAGCCCTTTCGACGGCACATGCAGTACATGGGTAAGCACTGTGTGCATGCGTCGTCTAGCTCACGTTTCCTTCTCTTGTACGTTTTGTAAACAGGCTACCGTTTCCCGTCACTCCTCTCATCGGTTTCCCGCTGCCAGTGTCAGTGCTCATTGAAGGCTAGGCGGCGACACACCACCCATCGCACATAGTTTCTAAAACAACAAATGTGTGTGATAGGAGGGAGTAGGTCCCATAGGGTGACAAGCATGAGCAAAATGGTGCAGGTACTGGCTTAACCATGTGCGATGCAAGTGCGCTGTAAAATCAGCATGACTGCGCAAGCGCGAGTAAAAGGTGGAGGTACCGGTTTAACCATGTGCGATGCAAGTGCGTTGTGAAATCACCATGACTGCGCAAGGGCGAGCAAAATGGTGCATGTACTGGCTTAACCGTGTGCGATGCAAGTGCACTATGAAATCAGCACGACTGCACAAGCGCGAGGAAATGGTGGAGGTATTGTTTAACCGTGTGCAATGCAAGCGCGATGTGAAATCACCATGACTGTGCAAGCACGAGCAAAATGGTGCAGGTACTGGCTTAACCGTGTGCGATGCAAGTGCACTGTGAAATCACCCCGAGTGCGCGATCTTGGCCATCCCGCCCCGCATCAATTCCTTTACCCAAATTTAAGTAGTCCTCGTACTTCAACCGTCGCCCACACTCCTCCAGGACTGACCTTATAGTAAAATTGCAGTAACCAAGGCATTTGAACCGTCACCCTCCCTCGTCCACCACCATCTCCGCCCACCATTACCAAAAATTTCAGTATCCGTGGCGTATCCTCAAACACCACAACCCCTCCCCACCACCACCACAGCTCCCCCACCCACCCCCTCCCCCCTGGAACCCTATCTCGTGGCCGCCGCCGGCGCCGCCGCCAACCCATGCCGGTCTTCCCGTTCCTCCTAGCTTAGATAATAAACTTCAGGTTACCCGGTGATTCCCATACCGTCGCCCCACTCCCCTGAGTTTTTAGATGAGGCCTGCGGTGTCCCTCCACGCCAGATCCACATCCCCTGCTCCAAAATGTCGCAGCCTAAGCTCGACCACGTATCCCGGGGAGCCCGATGAGCATTCAGCCAAGAAGTGGTTTATCATGGCCTCTCCGGCGAATGTTGGCGAGGTGGCCGCCGTTCGCCCCGACATGTCGATCCCGGAGCAACACGTCACCGCGGAAGCTGGCGAAGTCGTTGACTATGTTGCCATGTCGAAGGCTTCATGTTAGCGGGCTTGCATATTACTATATCTCAGGAAAGCTAGCTATGACATCAAGCTCATCGACAACGACAGCTTCACGCGGGCCATGTCACATGTTACATGGTCCATCCCCAACCCCTCTGGTTCAACCGCCGTCGATCTCTTCGATGGCCCTGCCGCTAATCCTTATACGCCATTGAGCCCATTTTGTCATTTCTGAAGGACACGTTCTACGGCGGCAGCTTGGAATCCTCAGTTGCCAAGTGAGATTTCATCCACCACGACCACGAGGAGGGCACCCACAAAGGTTCTTCCACCATGGGTCTGTACTCTTCCAACTGGAAGGATCCGGTCCATGAAATGTGAGTCAACATCCTATCAACAAATCTTACCTTTTCTAGCTTGCCAACCCGTACCCTTTGTTCTAGTAGCATTTGCCGTGTGGTGCTATAAATGTGCCCTGTTTAATTATTTCAGTTATGCAAAAATGTGTTGTTCAATAGGGCTATGTGATGTTTAAGTATGAATTGTCCACTTCAGTTTCACGAATGGCTATATTTAGTTGTTTATAGTCAGTACATGCCTTGTTTATCTGTGTTAGGTTGTTAGGTTGGTTACAGTGAGCATTTTTCCAGTTAACAAGCCGATGCCTTGTTTATATGTATTTTGTCTTAGTTTGGTTGCAGTGAGCATTTGTCCAGTTATCAAGCATATGCCTTGTTTATCTGTAGTTTGGTTGTTACGTTGCTTTTTTAGCATTTGTCCAGTTTTCAAGCAGATGCCTTGGTTATCTGTATTTGCTTGTTAGGTTGGTTGCAGTGAGCATTTGTCCAGTTTTCAAGCATATGCCTTGTTTATCTATATTTGCTTGTTAGGTTGGTTCCAGTGAGACTCTGTCCAGTTTTCAATGGCTATATTTGGTTGTTATACTGATCATTTATGCCTTGTTTATTTCAGTTATTCACAATGTGTTGTTCATTATGTGCAAGTTGGAACTGTGCCGCTCGACTGCATCAATACCAGTTTGAACGGCTATATTTGGTTCTAGTTATGTCTGGTGTAGTTAATAGCTAACACATGCCCTTTATTTCAGTTTTACACATTTATCCTGTGATGTTTAAGAATTACCTACGTTCTATTCCTTTTCAACAATACCAGTTTGAATTGCAATATTTGATGGTTGTTAAGCCTGCTGTCGGTTACATTGCCTTCCATTTCATATATGCTTTAACAGCATGCTGAAACCAACACATTCAAGCTATCATTTGGAGATGGTATTATTTACCTTTGCTATATTTGTTTGATGTTAAGGTTGCCGTACTTATCATGCCTTTCCACTACTTATGCAGGACAACAATGGGAGGGCCACTATTTTCCACCGAGGTTAGCTTCGTCCCTCTGCTTGTACTCCCCCGTCGTTCCATAATGTAGTGCATATAGATCCAGGCATGGACACTTGTTAGCTTCTAATATTCACTTGTTGCTTGTAGGTACATAAGCCCTTGGCAACGATCCATGCATCGACCCTTTTTGCGTGTGGGGCAATGAGATATTCATGAACAAGAATCAAGTGAGGAAACTAGTAAGTATTATTAGCAAAAAGATACGAATGGTGGCAAGCAAATTATTTGTTTATGCTCTATCCAACACAACAGTGAGCTGTAGGATGGTAGCTACAAACTCTGCAGCCTTCTCTTTTTACTGCCCATAATGAGTTGTTAGACAACAATGTCTAAATCTTTTTCGTTCGTAGTGGTTCCCGAAGCAGTTCACTTAAGATTACCTCACAAAGTACATGATTGGTGGACACACAATGAAGGTTAAAGTATTTCATCCAGACTACAATGAGCATGGAGAAGTCATAATGAAGACAATGAAGGATGGACGGGCAGCCATCACAAGGGGTTGGCCTAGAGTTGTGCATGCATTACACATGGAGGAGGGCACAATATATGGGCATTCCGCTTCAGCTTCTCCAGCAACCAGAATGTATTTCGCCTCTCTCTTTATAGTCTTTAGTACAACTGTGGTCCATCATTCTTTACTTGGTTCTTCCGTAGTTCTTCAGGATATGTACCTGTGCATCAAATTATGCATTCGTGGTTGAACCAATATTTGTAATAAACCTGGTTGGATATGAAATAAGTGATTGCCTACTTCCAAATTCAAAAAGATGATTTTTTTTAATTAGGGATTAATTAGGGATTACACTGCACACGCTTTGCAAAAGCGAAACGTCTGCGATAGACGTGGAGATCAAACATGTTTCTAGGATCCACTACGTGTGTGATCAATCTCCATCGCACACACGATTAGCCAAGAAAACACGTGTGTGATCAATCTCCACTGCACACACGATCAGCCAAGAAAAAACGTGTGCGATTAAAACAGCATCGCACACAGTTCTTTCTTATTAAATGTTTGCGATAGTCACCTTACTACACACGCTTCAAAATTATTGACTGTGTGGGTTGTACATACTAACAGAAACGTATTCCTTGGATGGACTGTGTGGAATGTACATACGAACAGAACGTTTAGCGGGGGCTGACTGTGTGGGATGTACTTACGGCCAGAAATGATTTCGCATGTATAATTGTTTTTTTAGCACTACTGTACGTATAACTGTATTTGCTCACTCGCCGGTCGCACACGACCTAATTTTGCCGAGTGTGTGTGCCAGAAGGGCATATCCTTGACGGTTCCTGGGTCGTGTGGGAAGCCCTCCCCTTATCGCCCACACTCACTTGGCGGCGGTTCAAAATGTCGTCGCAGAAAGGGGTTTAAAACCGTTTGTATAGCACCGATGCGTACCAGTGCAAGTTCTGATGGCTCTCTCTCGAATGGAGAAGGGGGTGGAGGGGTATATATAGCCTCCACACAAAATCCAACAATTACACACATTTGACCTGACTCGGCCAGACCGAATAGAAGAACTCGGTGAGACCGATTCAGTTCAAAATGTGAACATTAGGGATCTCAGTGGGCCCGACATGATCAACTCGGTGGGACCGATGTGCTAGGGCTAGGCCAAGACCTCATCTCGGTGAGACAGGTTGCATAAACTCGATGAGACCGATTTCAGCAATGAGTAAACAGAGAGTTGGTCAGGCAAACTCAGTTGGACCGATTTCATATTTCGGTGAGACCTAAATAATTACAACAGGCAACAAAGAGTTTGCAAGGCCATATCGGTGAGACCAAGATCTGTATCGGTGTGACTGAATTGTCTAGGGTTTCTGGCAGTGGCTATGTCAAATGAACTTGGTGGTGCCGGATAGATCAAATCGGTGGCGTCAAGTTTGACTTTAGGTTTTGGAAATATGTGGAAATGTGAAAGTAGTTGAGGGTTTTGGAGCAATATCACTAAGCACTTTGAGCAAGTAGACCATTAAGCAACACCTCATCCCCTTTTAATAGTATTGGCTTTCCTATGGACTCAATGTGATCTTGGATCACTAAAATAAAAATGAAGAGTCTTGAGCCTTTGCCAATCTTTGTCCTTAGCATTTTGAAGGGGTTACACATCCTCTTGTCCTTGCCACGCCATTGTTAAACTCATCTGGAATGTACTCAATAAAAGTATTAGTCCAACAAGAGATATGTTGTCATTAATTACCAAAATCACCCAGGGAGCATTTGTTCTTTCAGAAGTTGAATGAGAACATAATTTTTTGGTTTTCAATAAAGTTCATGCTTTCTACTTCGATGTTGTGATGAATTGTTACTTGTTCATGAGAAGTTATATGATAAAATTTATATGATAAAGTTTGTTGTTGTTATAATAATAAGCATGATGCTACTATGTCCGTATTTTGTTTTATCGACCCGACTCTCTCAAACCATGTGGACATGTTTTTCGATATCGGCTTTCGCTTGAGGACAAGCGAGATCTAAGCTTGGGGGAATTGATATGTCCATTTTGCATCATGTTTTCCTACTATTATTTATAGTGTTTTTATGCATAATAATGCTTTATCGAGTAATTCTAATGCCTTTTCGCTCATAATATGCAAGGTTTGCACAAAGTGGGAGAATGCCGGCAGCTGGAATTCTGGGGCTGAAAAAGCTATGCCAGAGATACCTATTCTGCACATCTCCAAAAGAGCTAAAATTTTATGGAGAATTGTTTTGGAATATATTAAAAATACTGGAGAAAATAACTACTGGAGGGGGGCCACCTGGTCATGACACCAGGGCGCGCTAGGCCCCCAAGGCGCGCCCTGGTGGGTTGTGGCCAGCCAAGCCCATCTTCGGTGCCTATCTTCTGGTATATAGGTCATTTTGACCTATAAAAAAATGAGGAGATGACTTTTGGGACGGAGCGCCGCCGTCTCGAGGCGAAACTTGGGCAGGAGCTCATTTGGCCTCCAGTGGAGCGATTCCGCCGGGGAACTTCTCTCCCGAGGGGGAAATCGAAGCCATCGTCATCACCGGCCACCCTCTCATCTTTGGGAGGCCAATCTTCATCAACACCATCTCCTCTCAAGCCCTACTTCATCTCTTGTGTTCAATCTTTGTACCGGAACCTCAGATTGGTACCTGTTGGTGACTAGTAGTGTTGATTACATCTTGTAGTTGATTACTATATGGTTTATTAGGTGGAAGACTATATGTTCGAATCCATTATGCTATTTAATACCCCTCCGATCTTGAGCATGAACATCATTTGTGAGTAGTTACTTCTTGAGGTCACGGGAGAAGTCATGTTGCAAGTAATCATGTGAACTTGATATGTGTTCGATATTTTAATGATATGTATGTTGTGATCCCCTTAGTGGTGTCATGTGAACGTCGACTACATGGCACTTCACTATCTTTGGGCCTAAGGTAATGCATGGTGGAGTAGTTATTAGATGATGGGTTGCTAGAGTGATAGAAGCTTAAACCTTAGTTTATGCGCTAGTTCGTAAGGGACTTATTTGGATTCATATGTTTAATGCTATGGTTAGATTTTATCTTAATACTTTTCTCGTAGTTGCGGATGCTTGTGAGGGGGTTAATCATAAGTGGGAGGTTTGTTCAAGTAAGAACATTACCCCAAGCACCGGTCCACCCACATATGAAATTATCAAAGTAGCAAACACGAATCAAACCAACATGATGAAAGTGACTAGATGAATTTCCCGTGTGCCCTCAAGAACGCTTTGCATATTATAAGAGACCATTTTGGACTATCCTTTGCCACAAAAGGATTGGGCTACCATTCTGCACTTTATTTACTGTTACCGTTACTTGCTGATTACAAATTATCATGCTATCAAACTACTTGTTATCGACAATTTCAGTGCTTGCAGACATTACCTTGCTGAAAACCGCTTGTCATTTCCTTCTGCTCCTTGTTGGGTTCGACACTCTTACTTATTCAAAGGATGATTGACCCCCTATACTTGTGGGTCATCAGAAAACACAGTCTTTAGAAAAGATAGTGCTACTAGTCGATGCAGATAGAACCATGGTTGTGCTTGCCCAAGAACCAGCCCCACCACACATAACGTAGACTCTCACAGATTGTACCCCTACCCAGTTGGACAAAGAACCAGCCATAGCCCTTCTAACCCCAACCCCAGCAGATAGTAACCCACTTCCAGTTGACACAACACCGTCTCCACCATAGAGCACCAAAACTTGAGCGGTTAGTAAGGCAACTGTTGTGCCCAAAGCATGAGGACCACCACTCCAAACCCCAACTCAATGCTTAAAGCAGAAGAGGAATTGTTCTCAAGTCAGGTTCTGTAGCTATGGTTCATACACCTTTGCACTTGCATCACTGCATTTACTCATACTAACTAATTTCAAATTTGAAGGATGCTATTGAAACTCCAATGGCAGAACATGTATGTTTTAAAACCCGTTTTTTTAACTGGTTTGCTGTTGTAACTTGCTCTATGTTGATCTCAGTTTCAATTGTATAAACAGTTATATTCTCATGTCATGCACATTACAAGTGTTGTTAGTGTCGTCTAGTTTCCCACACTTATATTATGTCTATGCTCTTTGTCTTAAACAGAAATGATTTGAACTGTGTCTCTCTCTTGATTTGGCAACATAAACTAGAATGATATAGACCATATCGTGACCATAGTACATAGATATATGCTTGTTTCATGTTGTTATCCTGTCCACTTTACTACTGAATTGATTTACCAAACTGAGTTTCAATACAACATGCTAAACCTGTGATGTGTCTGCTTGTTTATCTTTTGGAATGCTGACAAAATATTGGAGAAGAGTGCCCCATTATGCAATGGTAAAGGAAGTAATGCAGATAATGTTCACGATAGTGAGACATCCCTGTTGGTCTCCAAGAAAGCTGATAGAAACTATCTTGAAGATAGTGAGACAAACCCAAAGTCCTATCTTGATGTAGTGTTCGAGTTACTCGCCACTACTACTGGCACAAGCTCTTTGAACTCGTTGCCTGAATCAGTTTGGCTTCTTGAGTCTCAACTTCAAGTTGAAAGACATCGATTAGATGTGGTGCGACACGAAGCCAAAGGACTGAGGAAGTCCCTGCAGAATTCAGATGCATACTTTTTGGAGCAATAGCAAGCATTGGAGGATCTAAGCGCCAAACAAGAGAAAGCTAATAAGCTTGCTAAGCTTCTTGCCAGCATGGTGGGTAACCAGGATATTGTTTCTTGAGATCTTCTGAAGTGGTTTCAGTTCTTGTCACAGCCTGATTATTGGCTCTTTCTTCTTCTTTTGATTTTCTGAGGATTTTGCGTGAGTTTTCTTTTCCCGTGGCTATGTGGTCTGGAAACTGAAGAAGATGACCTCTTCTTTCTTTCCAGAGTGGCTTGTCATCCCAAAAGCCATCCCTATACCTTGCCATTTTCATCCTATCCCAAATCCCAATATTATTTTTATTGGAAATATTCCTTTTCTATTAAAGGAGTAACTCAGATTGTCCTAGGTTGTGAAGCAACCTATATTTCCATCACTCTGCAAGGACTATATTTCCAGCTCTTTTCTACTAAAGGAATAACTCAGATTGTCCTAGATTCATATTTTCATGCCATGCTCATATTGTTCTAGCTGTACCATGTTCATGTTGTTCATGCCATGTTGTTCTGACGATCTCATGTTAATTCCTGCTTGACCTGTAATTGCCATGTTTTTGTTTGTCTTGAATGCTTCTGGTTATTGTGAGCTTGCAAGTACATTCAATGTACTGACATGGCGTGGCATGCCAGTTTGCAGGTCATGCCGGATTTTGTTGCTTGTTTGCTATGGATCCTTTGTTTGCGAGCTAGGATACACGTTCCAGTCAGAGTCCCTGCAGAGTGGAGTTCATCATGGTTGTCGTTGTTCCGCTTCTTCTAGTTGTTCTGCTGCTTGCATAGAGCAACTCTGGTAGGCATAGCGTCGCCGTGCCGATGTAATTCCTCGTTATGTCGGAACCCCTTGTATCCATAAAGATTGTAATAAAGAGTTGATTTGTTCTATGCTAACTAGTGTCGTATACCAGAAGACTTCTCCTCGATCTCTGGGCTGGAATACAGGGTGTTCCGATTTCTCTGAGCCGGGGTGCCACAGTTCTGGACTTGTTTTGCTGCGGTGTTTATTTGCACTGGTCGCCAACTTTGACAACAAGTGTATGTAATATGCTGCTTTGTTCCCTATATTTGCACTGGTGGCAAACTTTGATGCCCAGTGGATGTAATGTGTGTAATCCTCATAATACCCATTGTTAGTTGCTTGCTTGTTTATATTCTTAGTCTTATTTATTAGTTTGCTTGTAGTTCTGTAGTTCTTTTTCCTTGGTTTCCTAGTGGCCACAATAAAAATGGTCAAGATATGGGCCATTGTAACCATGGCCCTCCTATAAGCCGCAGGATCCATGGTCCTCCTTCGGGCCGTAGGATCCATGGGCCTCCTACAGGCCATAGGATCCATGGGACTCCTACGGACCTTAGGATCCTTGGGCCGCCTACGGGCCTTAGGATCCATGGGCCTCTTACGGGCTTCAGGATCTATGGGCCTCTTATGGGCCCCATGATCCATGGGGCATACTGATTGTGGACCACTGTTTGAACATGATTTAGGTCGTAAACGGGCCAAAATCTGAATAGTCTGTTCATGGGCTCAGGCCATAAAGGGCCATTAACAGGTCGTAATACATGAAAAGATGAATAAGGCCCAAAGTGTTAATGAGCCATAGATGGGCCAACTGTAACCATGCGCCTCATTTGGCCCATTGGCAGAATAGGCCAGTAATGGACCACAAGTAGTCGAAGGCCTGAAATGAGCCCGAGAATACATGGACCTTAGAAGGACGAAAGATAACCCAGGCTGGAAATGGCCTGACTGAATCATGGGCCGTTAATGGGTATAAAGCAAGTTATTGTATATTATGGGTCAAAGTCACCATGGGCCGTTAAAGGGCCTAAAGGAACAAAAGGCCTCCTATGGGCCAAAAGACACCATGGACCATTTATGGGCCAAAAGTGAGAACGGGCTCGAATTATATTGGACTGCCCACAAGAAGCTAATGGGCCGAATTCGAAAAGGCCATAACGGCCCATAAATATACGCGCACAAGACATTAACAGGCTTTCGATGGTCCGACTCGTTAACTTTTGACCAAGTCAAACGTGCCGGCATTTTTAACCAAAATGGGCCACTGTTGGGCTGGGCCACGTGTCGACGTATCATAGGCGTGTTCTGTCCATTGTAGGGATGACATATGTCCCAACATTGAGCTGACACGTGGAATCACCCGGCGAATGAGAATTTTACATGTGGAAAATCCCCATTGGTCCGGGCTGCTAACGGGTTATCGGATCCAAACCGAAACTCGATAGCTTAACGGTGACCCATTATGGTGGACGCCACGTGTCGGTTACCCTTGACGAAAACACTTCCATGATGCACCATTTTTCATCATGGAAGTGGACACTTCCATGATGATAATTTTGGTATTGTCATGGAACAGGTCTATAACATCACATGTATGACTATCTTGATTTTGTCATAAAATCATTGTGGATGTACATGCATGACAGAAAATATGAACTACTGTGACAAACACGTATCATCACGGAAGTGGTTTTTTTATAGTGATAGGAGGTTCGAGCCTATTCAAGAAATGAAAATTTTGCACAAAGGAATTCGTAAAGATGTGTTGTTGGTCACAGTCGTCGAAGTTGGTCAATACGGCATTAGCAATGAATTGCACGAACTCTTGGTAAAATCTGGCTTTGTTCATGAAGGCATTGTGCGGCCACTCGCACGGCCGGACCTTCGTCCTACGCTGAATGTTGAGGTCGATGTCCGAGGAGTCCCCAAGGACTCCCTTAGCGCTCCGCTTCGATAACTACATGGTGGCGCCGAAGATGGCCACAAAGCATGCGGTGGAGGCGCCGCCGGCGCGTCGAAAGGTTGTCGCCAAGAAGGCGCGCCGAGCCCTCCCGTCCGCTGCGCCGAGGTGGGCCATCCCGATGGCCATCGGGTAAGTGCGACTTGTTGGTCTTTGTTTTCCACTTGATTGCAGCTTTCTTATGTTGTCTTCATGATGCACAGGTTGACCCTTGAGCTGGTGTTGGCGGCTACGGCGGTCGCGTCCGGCTATGAGGTCTCCTTCAAGAAGATCCGGAGCAGCGCCATCGACCGCGTGGAGAGCCAGCCCGAGGAGGACCTTGGCCTGGACCCGGCGGACCCAGAGCACGTTGCCTGGCGAGACCAGAATATGACCGAGAGGAAGTTGGCAGCGACCGAGAGGGCGGCGAGGGAGGCCTCAGCCTGGCGTGGACGAGGGCCGCCTAGGCGAGGGAGAGGACCATCGTAGACCGGGCCTGGCCAAAGTGGGCGGAGGGCGCGGCGTCGGCCGTCACAATCATCGAGCTGCAGACGGACGAGGGGCGCGACCCGAACGAGCGGATGGAGGCGGCCAACAATGACTCAGACAATGCCGAGGAGATCGTCGTGGACACTCCACCCCGAAACGACCCGGTGGGCCGGAACGAGGCCGAAGGAGGAGGACGAGGATGCCGCCCCAGATGATGCGCCACAGGTGACGCCAGCCAGCACGCCGGGATCGACGCCGACCATGGAGGTGCCAGCAGGCGGTGGCAGCACCCTCGTGGTTGTGCCGCCATAGGCCACCATGGCCACAGGGGCGAGCGCCGGGAAGTGGCCTTGCCGCCTGGGTCACAGCAACCTTGGCGTGTGCCGACGAAGTCGTGGTTTGGCCGCACGCCCAGGAGGATGCGGCGATGGACGTCATGCACCAGCAGCTCCGGGGGTGCGAGGGCCACCTGCAAGCCTTTGTCCAAAGCGAGGTGGAGCGGACGCGGGACCTGGAGCACGCCGTTGCGGTGAAGTTTTTCCTTTGGCTTGGTTTGCGGCCGATTAGTGGAGGCACGCTAGTGCACCCACTGGGTGTAGCCCCCAAGGCCCAGGCCGGCTACGAAGCAGCCAGGTCGGGTCTTATATGCGTTTGTGCTTTCTGCTGACACTTGTTCGCACGCTGCATCTGGAGGGCCTGCAAGTCCGTACGCACAACCGGCTTCTGGAGAAATATCACGCAGCCACGATGCAACTCGCCGCCAAGGAGGAGGCTCTTCGCCTGGCCCAAGGTACGGCTTGCATGTGCGCACCCACTAGATGTAGCCCCAGAGATTCGGGTCGACTGCAAAGCAGCCAGGTTGAATCTTAAGGCGTTTTTCTTCCTTCTAGCGTCTGACTTGAGGTTTTGCCCTATAGCCGCCACAGCCGAGGTGCCGGACTTCCAAACCCGGCTAGTTGAAGTCGGCCATCAGCGTGACCAAGCCGCCACCAACAGCAACCAGCTTCGGGCCGAGGTGCATCGGCTCCACGCGAGGCGAGTCTCTAGGGCTCGTGCTGGCGCGGACTTGGCTTTGCGCTTTGCCATGTCTTGGTACCTGGCCCTGGACCTGGACCAATTAGTGGCTCAGTGAGCCGGCGCGGAGGCCGACTTGGAGGTGCGGGTGCGCCGGATAGCCGGACGAGCCAGTTACCTCGTCTCGTTCGCCGCGCATAATGAGTTCAACGCAGAGTGGACGGAGGATGGCGAAGAGCTTCTGCCTGACGACTTCGGCCTGGAGCTCGATGACCCGGACGGCAGCTCCGACGAGACGGATGCCTACGCGGACGACGAGGCTGCGCTGGGAGACACTGGCATCTCGGTGGACATGGCAGCAGGCGCGGAGGGGCCGGCGCGGCCACCACAAATGGTGCGGAGGAGCCGGCGAGCGTGCAACCTGACACGGCAACCGCTTGAGGCCGGCCTATCTTTTTCTTTTGAAGTTTGTTAAGTAGCAGGTCCACCCACTAGGGGTGTAGTGGAATGTAATGAACTCCGGTCGTGGGCCTTTTGTTATGTAAACATTTCGCGGGCGTTTATGCTTTTGCTTCCCATCCTTAGGCCTTTTCTTGTTTGCCTCTTCTTTGGCCTCCCTCCCATGAGTCGAACTGCCGGGTGCCGGTCTGTGATAAGGAGTTCGGCATTGGGAAGAAACGCGCAATACTTGGGTTTTTTCAGATGTTGAGCGCGAGTGAAACACCCACCAGGCTGGCTGCCAGTGGGCGACGAAGCCGGCCATCGCGTAGTCGGTCGTGCAGTGATTGTCGGGTGGACCAGTCTGGCCGATCTCACTTAGCAAATCTCTGTGTGCTGGTGCATTTGGCCTTACGCTCTTGCTAGCCAAATAGCCAAAGCTGGCATGTGTCCTGTGGCGAAGAGGAGGGTAGTGGTGACAGGGACACATCGAAAATAGACTAAGGGGGACAGCGGGGTGCAGTCGAGACGGCTAGCCCCTGAGCCAGATGAACCAACCCGGAGGGAGGGGTGAAATCATAAGGTTGTGCGGGACACGGTACTTGATAGAAAAGGCAGGCCCCGAGTGTCGTTTGGGGGGGTTGTTGTTTTCGTTGAACACAAAAGTTAGCGATACATACATGCATATAGCTAACTATAAAACGGGCAGAGGAACTCCGTGTTCCAAGGCCGGCTTGTCTCTTTGCCGGCTGTGTCTCTCTTGCGCTTGTTTGGCTTCTATGCGTCGATGAGGTAGTACGCTTTTTTGTCACAGATGGCTTTGCTGATGATGAAGGGGCCCTACCAAGGACAGGTCAGCTTATGCTGGCCGGTTGTGCGCTGAACAAGCCGGAGCACGAGGTTGCCCTTGCGGAATGCGAGAGGCTTGATCTTCTTGTTGTGGTAGTGGCGCAAGCCTTGCTGGTAAATGGCTGGTCGGCTGAGGGCCAGTAGGCGCGCCTCCTCGAGCAGGTCAACGCCGTCTTCGCGGGCTTCTTTGGCTTCCCTTCTATGTACATGGTCACCTGAGGCAAGTCGAACTCGATGTCGGTGGGGATGAAGGCTTCGACACCGTAGACAAGGAAAGAACGGGGTGAACCCAGTCGACCGGTTGGGCGTGGACTGGAGACTCCAAAGGACTGCTAGTAGCTCGCTGAGCCAGCTGCCGGGTGAGCGTGGGAGAGGCTCGACGAGTCGCAACTTAATGTCGGCCAAGATCAGGCTATTTGCCCACTCGACCTGGCCGTTGGGCTGAGGATGTGTGACGGAGGCTAGGTCGAGCCGGATGCCGGATGTGGAGCAGTACTGAGCCAGCGCGCCCTTGGCGAAGTTGTGTTGTTGTGCATGATGATGCTGCACGAGACACTGTAGCGAACCATGATGTCTTTGACGAATCAGACGGTCGTCGGCCCATCAAGTTTCTTGGTCGGCCTTGCCTCGATCCATTTGGTGAACTTTTTGATGGCGACCAGTAGGTGCATCATGCCTCCACGTGCAGTCTTAAAGGGCCCGACCATGTCGAGCCCCTAGACGGCGAAGGGCCACATGATCGGGATGGAGGGCCGTAGCCGGCTGGTGGCCGCGCTTTCTAAAGTGTTGGCAGCCCTCGCACTTGAGGACCAGCGGCTCGGTGTTCTTCAGGGCCGCGGGCCAGTAGAAGCGATGGCGGAAAGCCTTGGCCACCAAGAACCTCAAGGAGGCGTGGTGCCCGCACTCGCCCTGGTGGATGTCGAGGAGAATCTCTATCCCCTCGTCCTGCTCGACGTAGCGCTGGAACATGCCTGTTGCACTGCGCTTTACGAGCTCGTGGTTGATGATGTTGTAGGCGAATGCCCGGCATTGCACTTGTCAGGCCTCAGTTTCGTCCATGGGGAACACTCTGCTCTCCGGGAAGGCAATGATTGGTTGGGACCAGGACGGAGCCATTACCACCGTGAAGACGACCACTTGGACGGGATCCAGGGTGGCAACCCCTAAGCCGGTGCCAGCAGCCCCTGGGCCAGAGTCGACAGCCCCCAAGCCGGAGCTGGCGGCCCCTGGGGCCGGGTTTGGGCGGGCGTCCAGTGAGGCCGGGGCGGTAGCCCCCGCACTTGGGCCGGGATCTCTAGGGTCGGGTGGGGGCGCGGCGGGGTCGTCCGGGACAAAGATGGACTTGTAGTCAGGAGACAGCTTGATGGACGGTTTCCGCATGTGCTCGAGGGAGACGCCGGGCAGGATCGCTTGCTGGGTAGAGCCTATAGTGGCCAGCGTGTCGGCGGCCTCATTGTCTATGCGGAGGGAGGGCATGGAGAAACTTGCATCTGTCAAAGCCACCGGTGAGCTGCTGGACGAGGAAGCGATAGCTGGCCATGTTGGCGTCTTGGGCGTCCCACTTGCCGGAGTCCTATTGCACCACCAAGTCCGAGTTGCTGTAGCAGAGGATGCGCCAATGTCGATCTCTTTGGCCCGCCAGTGCACGAGCGCTTCATACTCGGCAATGTTATTGGAGGCGGCGAAGTGGATTTGCAGCGCGTCACAGCCGTTCGCCCTTGAGAAGGACAGCACGATGCCAGCTCCCAAGTCGGATCGCATCTTGGAGCCGTCAAAGTGCATGTGCTAGTGCGTCGAGTCAGGTGGCGGCGGTAGGTACTGGGTCTTTGTCCGGTCGATGAGGAAGTTGGCCAGCGCGTGGCACTTGATGGTGGTGCGTGACTCATAATGGATAGTGTGGCTAGCCAGCTCGATCGCCCACTTGGAAGTACTGCTTTAGCTTCTTGGCTGTGAGGTACGTGTCGTAGCACATCTTTTGGTAGTGGGGGTAATTCTACTTGGAGGCAGAGAGCACCTTGCTCAGGTAATACACCAAACGCTGGACCGGCTGGATCTTGCCTTCTTCCGGGCGCTCGACAACCAGTGCCGTGCTGACCACCCGTGAGGTGGCGGCAATGTAGAACAAGAGCAGCTCCTTGTCGGCCGGCGTGGCTAGGATGCGCGTGGTGGAGAGCATGCGCTTGAGGTCGCGGAAAGCCTCATCTGCCTGGTTGTTCCACTCGAATGACGACGTTTTCTTCATCAGCTGATACAGGGGCAGGGCCCTCTCGCCCAGCCGGTTGAGAAACCGGCTGTGAGAGGCCAAGCAGCAGGTGAACTTCTGGACATCGCGCAGCCGGGTCGGCTTGCGCATGCGCCCGATGGCCTGAATCTTCTCCGGGTTTGCCTCAGTACCGACGAGGAAGCCGAGTAGCTGGCCAGCTGGCACGCGAACACATACTTCTTCGGGTTGAGCTTGGTCTGATACCGGCGCAGGTTGGCAAAAGTTTCCTTGAGGTCGGCCAGGAGCGTGAGGTGTTGCTTGGTCTTCACCATGATGTCATCGATGTAGACGTGGATGTTGCGGCCGAGTCGCTGCAGCAGGCACTTCTGCATGCGGTGCTGGAAGGTGGTGCTAGCATTCTTCAAGCCAAACAACATGGTGATGTAGCAGTATGCCCCAATGGGCGTGATGAAGGATGTCTTGAGGGCATCGGCCGGGTCCAGCTTGATCTGATGGTAGCCGGAGTAGGTGTCCAAAAAGGACAGGAGCTCGCAGCCGTCGGTGGAATCGATCACTTGATCTATCCATGGCAGGGCAAAAGGATCCTTGGGGCATGCCTTGTTGAGGCTGGTGTAGTCGATGCACATGCGCCAGATATCATTCTTCTTCAGGACGAGGACTGGGTTGGCCAGCCACTCGGGGTGAAACACTTCCATGATAAAGCCGGCTGCGAGTAGCCGGGCGATCTCTTCACCGATGGTTCTTTGCTTCTCCTCAGAAAAGCGGCGTAGTGGTTGGCGAACAGGCTTGGCATCCTTTCGGACATGTAGTTTATGCTCGGCGTACTCCCACGGAACACCCAGCATGTCTTTTGGAGACCATGCAAAGATATCCTGATTCTCACAAAGGAAGTCGACCAGCTCGCCTTCCTATTTGCTGCTAAGGCGGGTGCCTACAACAATGTACTTGCTGCAGATGGTATTGGCCGCGTTGAGCGGGACCTTCTTGGTGTCCTTGGATGGCTGGAATGAGGCCTCGCCAGCTGACTCCTTAGTCGAAGCCGGCACAGCCGGCTGCTCGCCAGCCAACGCCAAGATCCGGACAAGCTGGCGCCTCTCCTCGGTGATGACCAGCGACTCGGCCAGCATGGAGCCGGCTCGGGCGCACTCCAGGGGCTTCTTGTAGTCACCGATGATGGTGATGAGGCCCTTGGCACCCGACATCTTCATCTTCAGGTAAGCGTAGTGGGGAACCGCCATGAACTTTGCCGACATAGGCTGACCCAGCAACGCGTGGTAAGGGCTGGCTAGGTCCACTACCTCGAACCAGATGGGCTCACGCCAGAAGTTGTCGCTAGTGCCGAACATGACGTCGAGTCAGATCTGGCCGATCGGGGAGACCTGGCACGATGCCACAGAACATCGTCCGGGACGGCTCCAGCTGCTGCGCCTTGATGCCGAGCTTGTTCATGGTGTCGCGGTAGAGGATGTTGATGTTGTTGCCGCCGTCTATGAGGACTCAAGAGAACTTGTAGGTGCACTTTTCAGCAACTATGGTGGGATCAAGGACGGGAGTGTATCCACCCGACGTCAGCATGTCGGCCGGGTGTTCCCCCTGGGTCCAGCCGACCGGGCAATCCGACCAGTGCATGTATTCCGGCACGGCCGGGACGATGGTGTTCACCTCCTGCTGGAGCAGACGCTCACTATGCTTGTCACCACCCATGCTAGTGAAGACGACGTAGCATGCGTTCGGGTTGGGGAAGGTGTCATCGCGCATGGCGCCGGCCACCGGGGGCAGAGGTGGTGGCGGAGGCGGTTGCCCCGCACCCGGTGCCGGAGGAGGAGGTTATGGAATGTCATCCCTCATGATGCGTTGGGTGATGGCGTACTGCTGGAGTGTGTGCGTGGAGGGCCTCGCACCGCTGTGGTGCTTGTAGAGAGTGTTGAGCATCTGCTCAAAGCTCATGGAGGGTTGCCAGGCGGTCTTGCCGGTTCGCTGATGCCGGCCGCCTCCCTGCTCGGCACGGGGTTCTTGCTCGGCTGCACCGACAAGACGGTTGTCGTAACAAGGAGCCGGTTGCTCGCCCTTTCTCTTGTTGCCGGGGTGATTGTTCTGCTGGCGGCACCAGCAGCGCCTTGCCAGTGTCGTCCACAACCACTTGGACTTTCATGGCGGCGGCGGCCATGGCGTACTTGTCAGTAGTGCCTGTGAGCGCAGCCATCATGGTCGGCTCGGAGCACAAGAGCTTATGCTTGAGCAGGGTGCTATCTCGGTATTCGTCCATGAAGTACTGAATGGCCTGGACTACATGGACCCCCTGGCAATGGTTTCAGAGCTCGGTCCAGCGCGTGTGGTATCAGCGGTAGGTCTCCTCCGGCCCCTGCACGCACATGGCGAGCTGGTGAGGATGGTCGAGCCACTTGTAGGTGTCGGTGAACTTGCGCACGAACGCCTACTAGAAGTCGAGACAGGAGTTGATGCTGCTAGTCGGTAGGTTGTTCAGCCACGTCCGGGCCGAGCCATGCAGCATGAGGGGGCGTAGCACACGGTGAGGCACCGGTTGCCGCCTGCGATGCCGATGGTCGTGGTGTAGTAGACGAGCCAGTCCTCCGGCTTGGCGGTCCCGTTGTACTTGGGGGTGTCCCAGGGGAGCGTGAACCCTTTGAAGAAGGGCTCATCGCGGATGCGCGGGCCGAAGCATCTTGGGCCGACCGCTTCGTCCTCCTCCAGCTGCAGGGAAAGAGCCAGTTGCTCGTTGTTGATGTCGCGCGGCCCCAGCCGGCTGGCGACTGGACCGCGGCTAGCCGGCCCCCCCGAAGCTGGCTCGGAACGGCGGCCGGTTGGTGGGGGAAGATCCTGCCGGCGCGGGTTGTCCATGGTCGTCTCGTCGCCCAGCCATCGGTGGCCGTCACGGCGCGATTGCGCCGGGTTCGGCCGCTCCTGGACTTCCCGGATTGCCTTCGTTGAGATGCGGAGAAGACGCCGAGTCTCGCTGGTCAGGGACCTTGGTATGATGCGAGCCTGACGCCACGGGAGCCTCTAGGAGGGAGTCGAGGCGCTTCTGTTGCACATTTGCAGTGGCGAGAAGCTCACGGATGCGATGTTGCTGCTGTTGCAACTCCTCGCCATACAAAAACTCCAGGCCTTCCTCAGCTACTTCCGTGGTGCGCATGTTCTTGACGTGCGTGTCGTAGACGGCCGGGACAACGCCCAGCGCGCGATCGAGGGTTGTGCCCCGGGCACACACCTTGGCGACCCAGCTAGGCTCGGTCGCTGCCGGCTCAAACCGTCGGCGGCATCGCGCTCTCGATGGGCGGACTCCAGTCGGTGTTGCATAGCAGCAAGCGGTGTGGCCTCATCCAGCAGGCACGCGCGCTCCTCGTCGATTCGTGCCCTAGCCTGAGTGGCGTCAACGCCGGTGGTGATGGGGTTGCTGAGGTTCTGCAGCATCGCACACAACGGGTCCGCGCGGGCTTCCGCGGCCTTGGCTATGACGACTTTAGCCGCGATGCTTGGCGAAGAGGAGGTAGAGCCGGTGGTGAGCACCTCCACGCGGGTGCAAAGGTCTGCCACATCGCTGGAGACAGCACAGCCGACAGGGACGAGGGAGTCGGTTGAAAGGATCGATATGGTTGACTAGAGGGGGGGTGAATAGGCAACAAACAATTTTTAAGCTTTCCTTTACCAAATTAAACTTTGCAACAAAATAGGTTGTCTAGATGTGCAACTAAGTGAGCAACCTATATGATGCAATAACAACTAGCACATAGGCAAGCAATGGATGTAACACAAGTAGGCTTGCAAAAGTAAAGGCACGAAATAACCAAGAGTGGAGCCGGTGGAGACGAGGATGTGTTACCGAAGTTCCTTCCTTTTGAGGGGAAGTACGTCTCCGTTAGAGCAGTGTGGAGGCATAATGCTCCCCAAGAAGCCACTAGGGCCACCGTATTCTCCTCACGACCTCACACAATGCGAGATGTCGTGATTCCACTATTGGTGCCCTTGAAGGCGGCGACCGAACCTTTACAAACAAGGTTGGGGCAATCTCCACAACAATTGGAGGCTCCCAACAACACCACGAAGCTTCACCACAATGGAGTATGGCTTTGAGGTGACCTCAACCATCTAGGGTGCTCAAACACCCAAGATTAACAAGATCCGCTAGGGATAAGTGGGGGGAATCAAATATCTTGTGGTGGAAGTGTAGATCGGGCCCTTGTCACCCAATCCCGAGCAAATCAACAAGTTTGATTGGCTAGGGAGAGAGATCGGGCAAAAATGGAGCTTGGAGCAATAATGGAGCTTAGAGGTGGAAGAGGTGGTCAACTAGAGGTAGAAGACACCCCTTATATAGTCGTGGGAAATATCCAACCGTTATCCACATGTTCTGCCCGCGACACGCGGTACTACCGCTCCATGGGCGAGGTACTATCGTGGCAGACCATGGTACTTCCGCGACAGCAGCAGAGGCCGGGGCTCACCTGACTAGGGTGCAGTACTACTGCTTGCGCGGTACTACTGCTCCCCCTTGCGGTACTACCGCAAGGCAGGAAAGTCATCGCCTGGGAAGGGCGCGGATGAAATAAATTACATCTGTGCCTACTTCCGCTGAACATGAGGTGGTACAAAAATCCGACGCGGTACTACCGCTCGCGAGGCGCAGTACTACCGTTGCGGGAGCGGATGTAAAAAATTACATCCGCGCCTACTACCGTGATGTTGCGGTACTAGGTAGGAGGGCCATGGTACTACGACTCCTAGGGAGCGGTACTACCGTGGGCCCCCGCGGTACTACCGTGCTGGACGAGCGGTACTACCGTGGGTGGCGCGGATGTAAAAAATTACATCCGCCCCTACTACCGCACCGGAGCGGCACTAGGCCTGGGAGCCACGGTACTACGGCTCCAGAGGAGCGGTACTACCGCGACACCCAGCGGTACTACCGCTTGTACTTGCGGTACTACCGCAAGTACAGCAGTAGTCGTCAGATTTCCGCACAACCAAGATAACGAAGAGAAGCTCCAAAATGCAGGGAAAGGAGGCACAAGTGTACGTGTTGATTCCACCCAAACCTTTCCGACGCGGACCCCCTCTTAATAGTACGGCTCTCCTACGACTCAAATCCACCAAAGAGAAACGTAGAACAATGCTGACTTCAATAGTCTCCGAGGGGCATCAAATCGTCTCGTGCCTAGTGATGAAGTATCTGAGAAACTCAAGGCACACGATTAGTCCACAAAAGCATTGTCATCAATCACCAAAACATCTAAGGGATAAATATGCCCTTACAATCTCCCCCTTTTTGGTGGATTGATGACAACACGGGATTTGCACATAGATAAGATAATTTAGAGCAAGGGCAAACCACACCTCTCTAAAATATAGACGGGCTCCCCCTAGATGTGTGCACTTTAGATGAATGCTTTGGACTGCATAGCAAACAGACTAGGATCAACACTCCCCCTATATTTTAGAGACCAATGCACGATAATAAACATAGCATAGCATAAAGATAGCACAATATAACACAAGCTCGCTAGGATAGATAGAGTGCATATGTCTTACACCATACGAAGTAAAGTAACCAAGGTTCAAACTGTTGGGGAATGTAGTAATTTAAAAAAAAATCCTACGCAAAGATCATGGTGATGCATAGCAACGAGAGGGGAGAGTGTGTCCACGTACCCTCGTAGACCGAAAGCAGAAGCGCTATGACAACGCGGTTGATGTAGTTGTACGTCTTCACGATCCGACCGATCCAAGCACCGAACGTACGGCACCTCCGTGTTCTGCACACGTTCAGCTCGATGACGTTCCCCAGACTCCGATCCAGCAAGGTGTCGGGGATGAGTTCCGTCAGCACGACAGCGTAGTGACGATGATGATTGAGGGAGTCCTGGACTAGGGGGTGTCCGGATAGCCGGACTATCATCATCGGCCGAACTCCAAGACTATGAAGATACAAGATTGAAGACTTCGTCACGTGTCCGGATGGAACTTTCCTTGGCGTGGAAGGCAAGCTTGGCAATACGGATATGTAGATCTCCTACCATTGTAACCGACTCTGTGTAACCCTAGCCCTCTCCGGTGTCTATATAAACCGGAGGGTTTTTAGTCCGTAGGACGAACAACCATTACAACAATCATACCATAGGCTAGCTTCTAGGGTTTAGCCTACTTGATCTCGTGGTAGATCGACTCTTGTACTACCCATATCATCAATATTAATCAAGCAGGAGTAGGGCTTTACCTCCATCGAGAGGGCCCGAACCTGGGTAAAAACATCGTGTCCCTTGTCTCCTGTAACCATCCGCCTAGACGCACAGTTCGGGACCCCCTACCCGAGATCCGCCGGTTTTGACACCGACATTGGTGCTTTCATTGAGAGTTTCTCTATGTCATCACCGATAGGCTCGATGGCTCCTTCGATCATCAACAACAACGATGCAGTCCAGGGTGAGACTTTTCTCCCCGGACAGATCTTCGTATTTGGCGGCTTTGCACTGCGGGCCAATTCGCTTGGCCATCTGGAGCAGATCGAAAGCTACGCCCCTGGCCGTCAGGTCAGATTTGGAAGTCTAAACTTCACGGCTGACATCCGTGGGGACTTGATCTTCGACGGATTCGAACCACAGCCGAGCGCGTCGCACTGTCACGAGGGGCATGATTTAGCTCTGCTGCCGGACAGCGCCCTGGAGGCCGCACACGAGTCCGCCCCGACCCTTAGTTCGGAGCCGACCGCACAGATCGAGGACGGGCGGCTAGACACCGCCTTGGGGGCTGCAATCTCTACGGCGATGGAGCCGAATACTAACCTTGTCCCTTGTAAAGCTCGTGACTCCGAGGTGCTGGACTCCGAACCTCCTGCGCCCCTACCAATCGAATCCGATTGGGCGCCGATCACGGAGTACACCGCCACGGACATCTTTCAGCACTCACCCTTTGGCGACATTCTGAATTTGCTAAAGTATCTCTCGTTATCAGGAGAGCCCTGGCCGGACTGCGGTCAGGACGGTTGGGGTGCGGATGACGAAGAAATTCAAAGCCCACCCACCACCCACTTTGTAGCAACTGTCGACGATCTAACCGACATGCTAGATTACGACTCCGAAGACATCGACGGTATGGATGACGATGCCGGAGACGACCAAGAACCAGCGCCTACGGGGCACTGGAAGACCACCTCGTCATACGACATATACATGGTGGACATCCCAAAGGATGGGAACGGCGAGTATGCAGCAGAGGAAGGCTCCTCCAAGAAACAGCCCAAGCGCCAGCTTCAGTGGCACCGCTCTAAGTCCCGCCACAACAAAAATGGAGATTCCGGCACCGGAGATAATAACACCCCAGAGAGTGTCGAAGATAACCCCCTCCAGCAAGATTCAGCACAGGAGGACGGAGAAGCCAGCCCTCACGAGAGAGCAGCAGATGAAGAGGTAGAGGATGATAATTACATGCCTCCCTCCGGAGACGAGGCAAGCCTCAATGACGACGAATTCGTCGTGCCCGAGGATCCCGTCGAACAAGAGCGCTTTAAACGCAGGCTCATGGCCATGGCGAACAGCCTAAAGAAAAAGCAGCAACAGCTTCGAGCTGATCAAGACCTGCTAGCCGACAGATGGACTGAAGTCCTTGCGGCCGAAGAGTATGAACTCGAACGCCCCTCCAAAAGCTACCCCAAACGCAAGTTGCTCCCTCGACTAGAGGAGGAGACATATAAACCTGCATCACCAGAGCACAATACGGCTGACCGACCACCTCGTGGCCGCGACAGAGAGGCCTTTAGGCCCCCAATTAGAACTGTGCCCCGGCATCGCTCGAAAAGCACAAGGCCACAGGGGAACGCTCCGGACTTGCGAGATATATTGGAGGATAAGGCAAGACAATCAAGATCGATCTACGGATCGCGTGGGCGCCCCACGGCACGCGACGACAATCGTCGCGCCGGACACAGCAAGTCCGGCCCGGCCGAACACAGTAGACAAAGCTCGTTGGAGCTACATCGTGATATAGCCCAATACAGAGGCGCCGCACACCCACTATGCTTCACAGATGAAGTAATGGAGCATCAAATCCCCGAAGGGTTTAAACTCGTGAACATTGAATCATACGATGGCACAACAGACCCCGCGGTTTGGATCGAAGACTACCTCCTTCATATCCACATGGCTCGCGGTGACGATCTTCACGCCATCAAATATCTCCCACTCAAGCTTAAAGGACCAGCTCGGCATTGGCTCAACAGCTTGCCAGCAGAGTCAATTGGGTGTTGGGAGGACCTGGAAGCCGCATTCCTCGACAACTTCCAGGGCACATATGTGCAACCACTAGACGCCGATGACCTAGGCCACATAATTCAGCAGCCAGACGAATCGACCAGACAGTTCTAGACACGATTCTTAACAAAGAAAAATCAAATCATCGACTGTCGGGATGCAGAGGCCCTCGCAGCCTTCAAACATAACATCCGCGACGAGTGGCTAGCCCGGCACCTAGGACAGGAAAAGCCGAAATCCATGGCATCCCTCACATCACTCATGACCCGCTTCTGTGCGGGAGAGGACAGCTGGCTAGCCCGCAGTAATAACCTCAGCAAAAATTCTGGCAGTCCGGATAACAAGGACCGCAATGGCAGGTCACGTCGCAACAAAAACAAACGCCGCGTTAACAGCGATAACACTGATGATACGGCCGTCAACGCCGGGTTCAGAGGCTCCAAACCCGGTCAGCGGAAGAAGCCATTCAAAAGAACTACTCCGGGTCCGTCCAATTTGGACCGAATACTTGACCGCTCGTGCCAGATACACGGCACCCTCGGAAAGCCAGCCAATCACACCAACAGGGATTGTTGGGTATTCAAGCAGGCAGGCAAGTTAATCGCCAAAAACATAGCGACGACGAGGAAGAGACCCGGCTGCCGAACAATACAGGACAGAAGGGTTTCCCCCCTCAAGTGCGGACAGTAAACATGATATACGCAACCCACATACCCAAGAGGGAGCGGAAGCGTGCACTTAGGGACATATATGCGATGGAGCCAGTCGCCCCGAAGTTCAATCCATGGTCCTCTTGCCCGATCACTTTTGATCGAAGGGACCACCTCACCAGTATCCGACATGGCGGATTCGCCGCATTGGTTTTAGACCCAATCGTCGATGGATTTCACCTCACCAGAGTCCTGATGGACGGCAGCAGCAGCCTGAACCTGCTTTATCAGGACACAGTGCGCAAGATGGGCATAGACCCCTCAAGGATTAAACCTACAAAGACGACCTTCAAAGGCGTCATACCAGGTGTAGAGGCCAATTGTACAGGCTCAGTCACACTGGAAGTGGTCTTCGGATCCCCGGATAACTTCCGAAGCGAGGAGTTAATCTTCGACATAGCCCCGTTCCGCAGCGGCTATCACGCTCTGCTTGGACGGACCGCGTTTGCAAAGTTCAACATAGTGCCGCATTACGCATACCTCAAGCTCAAGATGCCAGGACCTCGAGGAGTCATCACGGTCAACAGAAACACTGAACGCTCCCTACGAACGGAGGAACACACAGCGGCTCTCGCGGCAGAAGTATAGAGCAGCCTCTTAAGGCAATTTTCGAGTCCAGCCGTTAAGCGACCGGACACGGCCAAACGCGCCTAGAGTAACCTACAACAAGACCACCTGGCACGTTCCGAGCACGCGTAGCAATGCGGCCCCAACCCCAACCCCTGCCAAGTTGCAAGACTAGTCCTTCACGTACATCATTACGCTCTGGAGATACCATGGGCATAGGGGGAGGGGCACGGCCACCACAGGCCCAGAATGCGGCTTAACCGCACCAGGGGCTCCCAAGTGTGTGACTCTTTTTATTTTTCTTCTTTTTTACGCACAGGACTCCGTTCACCAGAAGCCCTGTCCGGCAGTAGACCTGCCGAACACACGATGCAACAGCCAGGGGATAAGAAGGGCTACGGCGAGTATCCAGGTGGTCTCCATTACGAGCATTAAATCCGTTTTCATACGCCAATCCGCAGCATACCCCTGGAGGGGGACATGTTTAATATTCTTACCCCTTGCTTACCGCACTATTTGTATCGTTCTGCATTCATCGCAGAATTCCTTGAATAAACAATGCATCGCTTTTCGCTTATAATTGCATTTCTTTCTTATATATATGTTCATTTATGACATCTTGCATCCGTACACTTTGGTACGGCCGAATACACCAGGGGCTTAAATTCCCCGCATTATGGTGTGATAAGTCCGAACACTTTCACAAGTGCGGCACCCCAAACTTATAGCATTATATGCATCGGCTCCGAATCATGTCTTGGGTCAATAGTTGGGTTTGCCCGGCTCCCATGTCTTGGTACCTTACGTTCCATTTTATCGGCTAAGGTAGCACTGGGAGAACCACTGCGATTGCGCCCCGGTTGAGCTGGGCGAGCGCCTCAGTGGAGAAAGCTAAAACTGACCGTCATGATAAGGCGAGAGCTGGTCGCTGTTCGAGAGGTTTTTTCGAGTCCCTAAAGACTTATGCCGCTTAGAGTGAGGAACCGCCTTCGTCCGGCCCAGGCGTGGATAGCGCCCCGAACTCGGTCTTCCGAACACTAGGGGCTTCGCCGAAATTTAAAATTATAGAATTCTATGGCTAAGTGAGAGTGTTCAAGCATTATAAGTCCGGTTGCCTCATTCGTTGTGTTGAGCGCCTCCCTAGATGGACCCAAATATGGGAACAAGAGTGCTCAAGTTTATCCCGAACACCCCAGCACTAGTGGCATGGGGGCTGAAGTCGACGACTTGCCATCTCTCAGATTTGATAAACGGCCGCACAGAAGGTAATATTTTAAATTAAAAAGCGTTGCTTAGTGCATATGAACAAGGTTTTCAGCGCACAGGATAACAAAATGCGAGTCTACTCAAATATTACATCTTTGGAGCACTCATCCGCAATCATGCGGGCACCCTTCAGGACACTCTTATAATACATTTCGGGCGTACGATACTCCTTGCCCGCCGGCGGCGCGTCCGTCAGCAGCTTCTCAGTGTCCATCCTGCCCCAGTGCACCTTTGCACGGGCAAGGGCCCGACGGGCACCTTCAATGCAGGCGGAATGCTTGACGACCTCCACCTAGGGACACGCGTCCACCAGCCGCCGTACCAGGCCGAAGTAGCTCCCAGGCATGGCCTCCTTGGGCCACAGCCGAACTATGAGGCCCTTCATGGCCTGTTCGGCTACCTTGTGGATCTCGACCAGCTGCTTCAGCTGGTCGCTAAGGGGCACCGGATGTCCGGCCTCAGCATACTGAGACTAGAAGGCCTTCTCCGTCGAGCTCCCCTCCTCGGCCCGGTAGAAAGCGGTAGCATCCGACACGCTGCGGGGCAGATCCGCGAATGCTCCTGGAGAGCTCCGAATTCGGGTAAGTAATAGGTAATTCACATTCACATGCTTGCTTTGCATGAAAAATGCCTTACCCGCTGCTATTTTCTTCAAATCCTCGACCTCCTGGAGGGCCTTGCGGGCTTCGGCCTTTGCGGCTTTGGCGCTCTCAAGAGCCGATGCAAGCTCGGACTCTCGAGTCCTTGAGTCGCGCTCCAAACCCTCATGTTTTTTCATGAGAGCCTGGAGCTCTTGCTACACCTCCGCCACCCGCACCTCCTGCTTCTCCCGCTCGGCTCGCTCTGCGGCCGCATTGCGTTCGGCCGCAGACACCGCCTCCTTCAGGGTCGCCACCTTGCTCGTGGCCCCTGTAGTACCCATGTTATCCTTGTTATTTCTCTTGCAACCAAAATCCTTTTCTGTAAGGTACAAATTTAATACGGTGTTACTCACCTTCCTTGTCCTCGAGTTTCTTCTTGGCACGGCCGAGCTCGCTCTCAGACCGCTCGAGGTTCCGCTTCAAAGCATCGACCTCTGCAGTCAGTGCGGCAGAGGTCAGCAGCGCAGCCTGCAATCCCATATTGACATATTTCTTAGACCTCCTGCGTATATCTTTTTAGATCCTCAGTCCGGATTTTCTTTCCGAACACCGAACCGAGCATCAGGGGCTACTGTCTATGTGGTATTATATTACATATTTTAAATTTCTTACCTCAAAGCCTGTTAGAAGGCTGCTGCAGGCTTCGGTCAGCCCGCTCTTGGCGAGCTGAACCTTCTGAATCACCGCACTCATGATAGTGCGGTGTTCTTCCTTCATGGAAGCGCCGTTGAGCGCCTCCAACAAGTTATCCGGCGCCTCCGGTTGGACGGCGGCCGCCGGTGTCACAGTCTTTCCCTTCTTACGAAGGGGCCACCTGCCGGACTCCGGAACCACTGCAGGTTCCGGTACAGAGTCCGGTACGAAGTCCGGGAGGTTGTCCTGTGGCACCTCCGGAGCCTCCCCCTCCTGGTGGGTCCCCTCCTGGGATCCCACCTCGGCGTCATCAGCGTCACGAGGGGTGGAGGCGGTCGGAAGGGAATCCATATCCGACGTAGCCAAGGACCCGCTCGACAAAGCGGGAAGATCGTCCTTGGCCAGACTATAGGTTGTATGTGGCATTAGAAGGACACCACGTGGCAAAAAGAGAAATTATAAATCATCCAGGAATTCGGACACTTACGATCTTGCCAGGGGCTTGGCCCTTGAGGGCCACTCCTCGTCGCCGTCGTCGGCGTTGGCGGAGCAGTCCGGAGGGAGGGTCCGCCCTTTCTTGGACCCTTCGGCCACCCCCGTTGGGGAGGCCTTCCTCTTATTCTCTCCCCCCGCTGGGGGAGAGGCCTCTTTCTCCTCCTCCTTAGGGGAGGAGTCCGCCTCAGAGTCATCGGACGATGAGTCCGATACCACCTGGCGCCGGGAACTCCTTCGGGTTCCCGTGGCCTTTTTCTTGGCCTTCTTCTCCGGCACCACGTAAAGTGCCGGGACCAGCAGCCCCGTCAAACGGGTGTCTGCTGGGTCTTCTGGAAGGGGAGCCGGACAGTTAACCTGTCCAGACATCTTCTGCCAGTCCTGTTAAAGGCATTGGGAGTTTTTAGATCCCACACAGAGTCAAATTGTGAAAGAAATGAGTGTCCCGTAAAGGATAACATAGCTTACCTCACCGGCCGGGCGCTGCGTGCTGAATCCGTGATCTTCAGTTGCAGATGTGGGGGCTTCTCCGCCCTTGAACAGCACCCTCCAGGCAGCTTCGTACGTCGTGTCAAAGAGCCCGCTCAGGGTCCGGTACTGTGCCGGATCAAACTCCCACAGATTGAAGGCCCGTTGTTGGCAGGGGAGAATCCGGCGGACGAGCATGACCTGGATCACGTTGACAAGCTTAAGCTTCTTGTTCACCAGGGCCTGGAGACAGGACTGGAGTCCGGTCAGCTCCTCCGAACTACCCCATAGCAAGCCCTTCTCTTTCCAGGAGGTGAGCTGCATGGGGGTACCAGATCTGAACTCGGGGGCCGCTGCCCATTTAGGGTCACGCGGCTCGGTGATGTAGAACCACCCTGATTGCCACCCTTTGATGGACTCCACGAAGGCACCCTCGAGCCAGGTGATGTTGGGCATTTTGCCCACCATGGCGCCTCCGCACTCCGCTTGGACGCCCTTCACCACCTTCGGCTTGACATTGAAGGTCTTTAGCCACAAGCCGAAGTGAGGCTGGATGCAGAGGAAGGCCTCGCACACAACGATAAACGCCGAGATGTTGAGGATGAAGTTTGGCGCCAGATCGTGGAAGTCCAGGCCGTAATAGTACATGAGCCCCCGGACGAAGGGATGAAGTGGGAAGCCCAGTCCGCGGAGGAAGTGGGGAAGAAATACGACCCTCTCATGGGGCCTGGGGGTGGGGATGAGCTACCCCTCGTCGGGCAACCGGTGCGCGATGTCGCTGGACAGGTATCCAGCACCGTGCAGCTTCTCGATGTGCCCCTCCATAATGGAGGAGGCCATCCAATTGCCTCCCGCTCCGGACATGGCTGGAGAAGGTTGAGGCGAGATGTGCGGACTTGGGCGCTGGAGCTCGAGTGCGCGGAGATGGATAAGCAAAGGAGGAAGAAGGCGTAGGGAAAAAAGGCGGATCCTTATCCCCTTATATATGGGCGAACGAAGACTATACATCCCCACCGGCCTGGTAAAACTCTCTTATCTCCCAAGCGCCGCAATCAATGGCGCGGTTGGGTTACCCACATCCGTATTGATGGGAATCCCGGAATGAGGGGAACACGATCTCTGCTTCGACAAGACGCGCCAAGGAGACCGCTTCGCTAAACGCGCTGAGGTGGTATAATAAAAATGATTCAAGTAAAGGCTTGGTAGTGGTGTGACGTCACGTCACGAAAAGCGTCAGCAGGTTGAACTTGTGTACATATTATTCTCTCTACAGTGGTATGTGGAATTTATTTTACAGAGCCAGACACTATCCTGGTGTTCACAATCTTCTATCAATTATTCGGAGGAGGAACCCGCCTTGCAATGCCGAAGACAATATGCGCGCCGGACTCGTCGTCATTGAAGCCTGGTTCATGGGCTACTGAGGGAGTCCTGGACTAGGGGGTGTCCGGATAGCCGGACTATCATCATCGGCCGGACTCCAAGACTATGAAGATACAAGATTGAAGACTTCGTCCCGTGTCCGGATGGGACTTTCCTTGGCGTGGAAGGCAAGCTTGGCAATACGGATATGTAGATATCCTACCATTGTAACCGACTCTGTGTAACCCTAGCCCTCTCTGGTGTCTATATAAACCGGAGGGTTTTTAGTCCGTAGGACGAACAACCATTACAACAATCATACCATAGGCTAGCTTCTATTGTTTAGCCTCCTTGATCTCGTGGTAGATCCACTCTTGTACTACCCATATCATCAATATTAATCAAGCAGGAGTAGGGTTTTACCTCCATCGAGAGGGCCCGAACCTGGGTAAAAACATTGTGTCCCTTGTCTCCTGTTACCATCCGCCTAGACGCACAGTTCGGGACCCCCTACACGAGATCTGACGGTTTTGACACCGACAATGATGCTCTACCGGCGCAGGGCTTCGCCTAAACTCCGCGACGATATGACCGAGGTGGAATATGGTGGAGGGGGGCACCGCACACGTCTAAGCAACGATCCGTAGATCAACTTGTGTGTCTCTAGGGTGCCCCCCCTGCCTCTGTATATAAAGGAGCAAGGGGGGAGGCCGACTGGCCCTAGGGGCGCGCCATGGAGGGGGGAGTCCTCCTCCTAGTGGGAGTAGGACTCCCCTTTCCTAGTCCCACTAGGAAGGAGGAAGGGGGAAGGAAAGAGAGGGAGAGGGAGAGGGAAAGGGGGGCCGCGCCCCCTCCCCTAGTCCAATTCGGACTCCTCAAGGGGGGGGGGCCACCTCCAGGGCTGCTGCCCTCTCTCTTCCCTCAGGCCCACTAAGGCCCATTACTTCTCCCGGGGGGTTCCGGTAACCCTCCGGCACTCCAGTTTTCTCCGAAATCACCCGGAACACTTCTGATGTCCGAATATAGTCGTCCAATATATCAATTTTATGTCTAGACCATTTCGAGACTCCTCGTCATGTCCGTGATCACATCCGGGACTCTGAACAACCTTCGGTACATCAAAACTTATAAACTCATAATAAAACGATCATCGTAACGTTAAGCGTGCGGACCCTACGGGTTCGAGAACTATGTAGACATGACCTAGAACTATTTCCGGTCAATAACCAATAGTGGAACCTGGATGTTCATATTGGCTCCTACATATTCTACGAAGATCTTTTATCGGTCAAACCGCATAACAACATACATTGTTCCCTTTGTCATCGGTATGTTACTTGCCCGAGGTTCGATCGTTGGTATCCAATACCTAGTTCAATCTCGTTACCGGCAAGTCTCTTTACTCGTTCCGTAATACATCATTCCGTAACTAACTCATTAGTTACAATGCTTGCAAGGCTTAAGTGATGTGTATTACCGAGAGGGCCCAGAGATACCTCTCCGACAATCAGAGTGACAAAACCTAATCTCGAATTACGCCAACTCAACATGTACCTTTGGAGATACCTGTAGAGCACCTTTATAATCACCCAGTTACGTTGTGACGTTTGGTAGCACACAAAGTGTTCCTCCGGTAAACGGGAGTTGCATAATCTCATAGTTGTAGGAACTTTGTATAAGTCATGAAGAAAGCAATAGCAACATACTAAACGATCAAGTGCTAGGCTAACAGAATGGGTCAAGTCAATCACATCATTCTCCTAATGATGTGATCTCGTTAATCAAATGACAACACATGTCTATGGTTAGGAAACATAACCATCTTTGATTAATGAGCTAGTCAAGTAGAGGCATACTAGTGACATTATGTTTGTCTATGTATTCACACATGTATCATGTTTCCGGATAATACAATTCTAGCATGAATAATAAACATTTATCATGGTATGAGGAAATAAATAATAACTTTATTATTACCTCCATGGCATATTTCCTTCAGTCTCCCACTTGCACTAGAGTCAATAATCTAGATTACATAGTAATGATTCTAACACCCATGGAGTCTTGGTGTTGATCATGTTTTGCTCGTGGAAGAGGCTTAGTCAACGGGTCTGCAACATTCAGATCCGTATGTATCTTGCAAATCTCTATGTCTCCCACCTGGACTTGGTCCCGGATGGAATTGAAGCGTCTCTTGATGTGCTTGGTCCTCTTGTGAAATCTGGATTCCTTTGCCAAGGCAATTGCGCCAGTATTGTCACAGAAGATCTTCATTGGTCCCGATGCACTAGGTATGACACCTAGATCGGAAATGAACTCCTTCATCCAGACTCCTTCATTTGCTGCTTCCGAAGCAGCTATGTACTCCGCTTCACATGTAGATCCCGCTACGACACTTTGTTTAGAACTGCACCAACTTACAGCTCCACTGTTTAATATAAATACGTATCTGGTTTGCGATATGGAATCGTCCGGATCAGTGTCAAAGCTTGCATCGACGTAACCTTTTACGACAAGCTCTTTGTCACCCCCATAAACGAGAAACATATCCTTAGTCCTTTTCAGGTATTTCAGGATATTCTTGACCGTTGTCTAGTGATCCACTCCTGGATTACTTTGGTACCTCCCTGCTAAACTAATAGCAAGGCACACATCAGGTCTGGTACACAGCATTGCATACATGATAGATCCTATGGCTGAAGCATAGGGAACTCCTTTCATTTTCTCTCTATCTTCTGCAGTGGTCGGGCATTGAGTCTGACTCAATTTTATACCTTGTAATACAGGCAAGAACCCTTTCTTTGCCTGATCCATATTGAACTTTTTCAACACTTTATCAAGGTATGTGCATTGTGAAAGTCCAATCAAGCGTCTTGATCTATCTCTATAGATCTTGATGCCCAATATGTAAGCAGCTTCACCGAGGTCTTTCATTGAAAAACTTTTATTCAAGTATCCTTTTATGCTATCCAGAAATTCTATATCATTTCCAATCAACAATATGTCATCCACATATAATATTAGAAATGCTACAGAGCTCCCACTCACTTTCTTGTAAATACAGGCTTCTCCAAAAGTCTGTATAAAACCATATGCTTTGATCACACTATCAAAGCGTTTATTCCAACTCCGAGAGGCTTGCACCAGACCATAGATTGATCGCTGGAGCTTGCACACTTTGTTAGCTCCCTTAGGATCGACAAAACCTTCCGGTTGCATCATATACAACTCTTATTCCAGAAATCCATTCAGGAATGCAGTTTTGACATCCATCTGCCATATTTCATAATCATAAAATGCGGCAATCGCTAACATGATTTGGACAGACTTAAGCATCGCTACGGGTGAGAAGGTCTCATCGTAGTCAACCCCTTGAACTTGTCGAAAACCTTTTGCAACAAGTCGAGCTTTGTAAACAGTAACATTACCGTTAGCGTCAGTCTTCTTCTTGAAGATCCATTTATTCTCTATTGCTTGCCGACCATCGGGCAAGTCAACCAAAGTCCACACTTTGTTCTCATACATGGATCCCATCTCAGATTTCATGGCTTCAAGCCATTTTGCGGAATCTGGGCTCACCATCGCTTCTTCATAGTTCGTAGGTTCACCATGATCTAGTATCATGACTTCCAGAATAGGATTACCGTACCACTCTGGTGCGGATCTTACTTTGGTTGATCTACGAAGTTCAGTAACAACTTGATCTGAAGTTTCATGATCATCATCATTAACTTCCTCACTAATTGGTGTAGATGTCACAGGAACCGATTTCTGTGATGAATTACTTTCCAATAAGGGAGCTGGTATAGTTACCTCATCAAGTTCTACTTTCCTCCCACTCACTTCTTCAAGAGAAACTCCTTCTCTAGAAAGGATCCATTCTTAGCAACGAATGTCTTGCCTTCGGATCTGTGATAGAAGGTGTACCCAACTGTCTCCTTTGGGTATCCTATGAAGACACATTTTTCTGATTTGGCTCCGAGCTTATCCGGTTGAAGTTTTTTCACATAAGCATCGCAGCCCCAAACTTTCAGAAATGACAACTTTGGTTTCTTGCCAAACCATAGTTCATAAGGAGTCGTCTCAACGGATTTTGATGGTGCCCTATTTAACATGAATGCAGTCATCTCCAAAGCATAACCCCAAAATGATAGCGGTAAATCGGTAAGAGACATCATAGATCGCACCATATCTAGTAAAGTACGATTACAATGTTCGGACACACCATTGCGCTGTGGTGTTCCAGGTGGCGTGAGTTGCGAAACTATTCCGCATTGTTTCAAATGTAGACCAAACTCGTAACTCAAATATTCTCCTCCACGATCAGATCGTGGAAACTTTATTTTCTTGTTACGATGATTTTCAACTTCACTCTGAAATTCTTAGAACCTTTCAAATGTTTCAGATTTATGTTTCATTAAGTAGATATACCCGTATCTGCTTAAATCATCTGTGAAGGTGAGAAAATAACGATATCCGCCACGAGCCTCAACATTCATCGGACTACATACATCTGTATGTATGATTTCCAACAAATTTGTTGCTCTCTCCATAGTACCGGAGAACGGTGTTTTAGTCATCTTGCCCATGAGGCACGGTTCGCAAGTACCAAGTGATTCATAATCAAGTGGTTCCAAAAGTCCATCAGTATGGAGTTTCTTCATGCGCTTTACACCGATATGACCTAAACAGCAGTGCCACAAATAAGTTGCACTGTCATTATCAACTCTGCATCTTTTGGCTTCGACATTATGAATATGTGTATCACTACTATCGAGATTCAATAAAAATAGACCACTCTTTAAGGGTGCATGACCATAAAAGATATTACTCATATAAATAGAACAACCATTATTCTCTGGTTAAATGAATAACCGTCTCACATCAAACAAGATCCAGATATAATGTTCATGCTCAATGCTGGCACCAAATAACAATTATTCAGGTCTAAGACTAATCCCGAAGGTAGATGTAGAGGTAGCGTGCCGACCGCGATCACATCGACTTTGGAACCGTTTCCCACGCGCATCGTCACCTCGTCCTTGGCCAGTGCTCGCTTATTCCGTAGTCCCTGTTTCGAGTTGCAAATATTAGCAACAGAACCAGTATCAAATACCCAGGTGCTACTCTGAGCTCTAGTTAGGTACACATCAATAACATGTATATCACATATACCTTTGCTCACTTTGCCATCCTTCTTATCCGCCAAATACTTGGGGCAGTTCCGCTTCCAGTGTCCAGTCTGCTTGCAGTAGAAGCACTCAGTTTCAGGCTTAGGTCTAGACTTGGGTTTCTTCTCTTGAGCAGCAACTTGCTTGCCGTTCTTCTTGAAGTTCCCCTTCTTTTTTCCTTTGCCCTTTTTCTTGAAACTAGTGGTCTTGTTGACCATCAACACTTGATGCTCCTTCTTCATTTCTACCTCCGCAGCTTTTAGCATTGCGAAGAGCTCGGGAATTGTCTTGTTCATCCCTTGCATATTATAGTTCATCACGAAGCTCTTGTAGCTTGGTGGCAGCGATTGGACAATTCTGTCAATGATGCTCTCATCCGGAAGATTAACTCCCAGTTGAATCAAGTGATTATTATACCCAGACATTTTGAGTATATGCTCACTGACAGAACTATTCTCCTCCATCTTGCAGCTATAGAACTTATTGGAGACTTCATATCTCTCAATCCGGGCATTTGCTTGAAATATTAACTTCAACTCCTGGAACATCTCATATGCTCCATGACGTTCAAAACGTCGTTGAAGACCCGGTTCTAAGCCGTAAAGCATGGCACACTGAACTATAGAGTAGTCATCAACTTTGCTCTGCCGGATGTTCACAACATCTGGCATTGCTCCTGCAGCAGGCCTGGCACCCAGCGGTGCTTCTAGGACGTAATTCTTCTGTGCAGCAATGAGGATAATCCTCAAGTTACGGACCCAGTCCGTGTAATTGCTACCATCATCTTTCAACTTTGCTTTCTCAAGGAACGCATTAAAATTCAACGGAACAACAGCGAGAGCCATCTATCTACAACAAACATAGATAAGCAAAAATACTATCAGGTAGTAAGTTCATGATAAATTTAAGTTCAATTAATCATGTTACTTAAGAACTCCCACTTAGACAGACATCTCTCTAGTCATCTAAGTGATCACGTGATCCAAATCAACTAAACCATAACCGATCATCACGTGAGATGGAGTAGTTTTCAATGGTGAACATCACTATGTTGATCATATCTACTATATGATTCACGCTCGACCTTTCGGTCTCCGTGTTCCGAGGCCATATCTGCATATGCTAGGCTCGCCAAGTTTAACCTGAGTATTCTGCGTGTGCAAAACTGGCTTGCACCCGTTGTAGATGGACGTAGAGCTTATCACACCCGATCATCACGTGGTGTCTGGGCACGACGAACTTTGGCAACGGTGCATACTCAGGGGGAACACTTCTTGATAATTAGTGAGAGATCATCTCAAAATGCTACCGTCAATCAAAGCAAGATAAGATGCATAAAAGATAAACATCACATGCAATCAATATAAGTGATATGATATGGCCATCATCATCTTGTGCTTGTGATCTCTATCTCCGCAACACCGTCATGATCACCATCGTCACTGGCGCGACACCTTGATCTCCATCGTAGCATCGTTGTCGTTTACGCCGTCTATTGCTTCTACGACTATCGCTACCGCTTAGTGATAAAGTAAAGCAATTACAGGGTGTTTGCATTTCATATAATAAAGCGACAACCATATGGCTCCTGCCAGTTGCCGATAACTTCGGTTACAAAACATGATCATCTCATACAAAAATATAGCATCACGTCTTGACCATATCACATCACAACATGCCCTGCAAAAACAAGTTAGACGTCCTCTACTTTGTTGTTGCAAGTTTTACGTGGCTGCTACGGGCTTAGCAAGAACCGTTCTTACCTATGCATCAAAACCACAACGATAGTTCGTCAAGTTAGTGCTGTTTTAACCTTCGCAAGGACCGGGCGTAGCCACACTCAGTTCAACTAAAGTTGGAGAAACTAACACCCGCCAGCCACCTGTGTGCGAAGCACATCGGTAGAACCAGTCTCGCGTAAGCGTACGCGTAATGTCAGTCCGGGCCGCTTCATCCAACAATATCGCCGAACCAAAGTATGACATGCTGGTAAGCAGTATGACTTGTATCGCCCACAACTCACTTGTGTTCTACTCGTGCATATAACATCAACGGATAAAACCTAGGCTCTGATGCCACTGTTGGGGAACGTAGTAATTTCAAAAAAATTCCTACGCACACGCAAGATCATGGTGATGCATACCAATGAGAGGGGAGAGTGTGTCCACGTACCCTCATAGACCGAAAGTGGAAGCGTTATGACAACGCGGTTGATGTAGTCGTACGTCTTCACGATCCGACCGATCCAAGCACCGAACGTACGGCACCTCCGTGTTCTGCACACGTTCAGCTCGATGACGTTCCCCAGACTCCAATCCAGCAGGGTGTCGGGGATGAGTTCCGTCAGCACGACGGCATGGTGACGATGATGATGCTCTACCGGTGCAGGGCTTCGCCTAAACTCCGCGACGATATGACCGAGGTGGAATATGGTGGAGGGGGGCACCGCACACGGCTAAGGAACGATCCGTAGATCAACTTGTGTGTCTCTAGGGTGCCCCCCTGCCCCCATATATAAGGAAGCAAGGGGGGAGGCCGGCCGGCCCTAGGGGGCGCGCCAAGGAGGGGGGAGTCCTCCTCCTAGTGGGAGTAGGACTCCCCTTTCCTAGTCCCACTAGGAAGGAGGAAGGGGGAAGGAAAGAGAGGGAGAGGGAGAGGGAAAGGGGGGCCGCGCCCCCTCCCCTAGTCCAATTCGGACTCCTCAAGGGGAGGCGCACCACCTCCTGGGCTGCTGCCCTCTCTCTCCCCTCAGGCCCACTAAGGCCCATTACTTCTCCCGGGGGGGTTCCGGTAACCCTCCGGCACTCCGGTTTTCTCCGAAATCACCCAGAACACTTCCGGTGTCCGAATATAGTCGTTCAATATATCAATTTTTATGTCTCGACCATTTCGAGACTCCTCGTCATGTCCGTGATCACATCCGGGACTCTGAACAACCTTTGGTACATCAAAACTTATAAACTCATAATAAAATTGTCATCGTAACGTTAAGCGTGCGGACCCTACGGGTTCGAGAACTATGTAGACATGACCTAGAACTGTTTCCGGTCAATAACCAATAGTGGAACCTGGATGTTCATATTGGCTCCTACATATTCTACGAAGATCTTTTATCGGTCAAACCGCATAACAACATACATTGTTCCCTTTGTCATCGGTATGTTACTTGCCCGAGATTCGATCGTCGGTATCCAATACCTAGTTCAATCTCGTTACCGGCAAGTCTCTTTACTCGTTCTGTAATACATCATTCCGTAACTAACTCATAAGTTACAATGCTTGCAAGTCTTAAGTGATGTGTATTACCGAGAGGGCCCAGAGATACCTCTCCGACAATCGGAGTGACAAAACCTAATCTCGAATTACGCCAAATCAGCATGTACCTTTGGAGATACCTGTAGAGCACCTTTATAATCACCCAGTTACGTTGTGACGTTTGGTAGCACACAAAGTGTTCCTCCGGTAAACGGGAGTTGCATAATCTCATAGTTGTAGGAACTTTGTATATGTCATGAAGAAAGCAATATCAACATACTAAACGATCAAGTGCTAGGCTAACAGAATGGGTCAAGTCAATCACATCATTCTCCTAATGATGTGATCTCGTTAATCAAATGACAACACATGTCTATGGTTAGGAAACATAACCATCTTTGATTAATGAGCTAGTCAAGTAGAGGCATACTAGTGACATTATTTTTGTCTATGTATTCACACATGTATCATGTTTCCGGATAATACAATTCTAGCATGAATAATAAACATTTATCATGGTATGAGGAAATAAATAATAACTTTATTATTGCCTCTAGGGCATATTTCCTTCACAAACGAGAAAGCAGCAAATAGTTCAACCGAGAAAGCAGCAAACACACGACACACACGACTCGCAAACTCGCAAATCCCTACACTCTCTCCCCCTTTGGCATCGAGACGCCAAAAAGGCAGAGAGGACACCTACACACAAGAGGTGGCTCAAGCAGGGAACTCGTCCCAGCCCTCTCCGTCGGTCTCCTCTGCAGCTGGGATGGTCTCCTCGACATCCTCCTCGGAATCAGTCCACCTGTAGCCTTGCTTCTCCATCCACTCAGCCTCTAGAGTGATGCGCTCCTCAGACCCGCCAGACACTTCCTCACCATAGAGCTGCATGATCTTGTTGTCCATGCGACGACTCTCCTTGGACGCAATGTGAGACCTGTATTGCCCCTTGGCTTGCATGCAGAAAAGAGTCTTCATCTTGTCCTTCAGCTTGTTGGCCCATGATGGCATAGTGGCACTCTGGGAAGGCCTAGCAGCACGGCCCTCAGCAACATCCTCGGCGCCAGCATCCTCCTCATCAACAGCAACCCTAGCAGCAGTCGCCTCGGCACGAGTAGCGGTGTTGGCCCAGTTGGATTTGATACGCAGACAGATGGGCTCATGGCGAATCTAGTCTGGAGCAAGGACTCCTCACCAGGGAACATCTTCTCCCAAGTCTTTGAGATCAGCAGAAACAGATAGGGCCCATAGATAGGCACCTTGCGGTTGAACACTGCAAAACCGAAGCTCACACCACATGATGTGTGAGACATCAAGTGGCGGAGACTGAGTCGAACGAGCCTCCTCGCAAATGAGCATCATATCCAGCATATAGGCATGAACCTTGTCTTTGTCACCGATGCGAGGGAACAAGGAGTTGCGGAAGATGCGATACATGATATCCAGAAAAGAGTTGAGCACCAAAGTTGTCTTGCCATTTGCGAGCGCCTTCTCAACCATGAACGGTGCAAGCTTGTCCTTGTTGGCAGACTCAGCATTGGCATGGGGGCGAACACCCACTGGAGTGTTGAGCCCATCATCAGGAACATGGAGCAGATCCATGAACTCCTTCCAGGTAGCAGACAGTTGACGGCCATTGGACATCCAGGTCATCCTCCGCTCTTCATTAGGGTGAAAATAAACTGAGGCAAAGAACTGACAGATAAGCTCAGGGTCATAGTCAAGGTGAAAGGATATCACAGGCTCAATGCCAAACTGCTCCACCAAGTCCAGAGCCTCTCCAAAGTAGTCACGGAACTTGTCCTTCCTCATGTGATGCATATCAATCCATTTCACCTCCACGTAGGTATTCTGCTTGTTCTTGATGACATCCAGATAGATGTTGGTCTGTTGCTTGTTCCAGAATAGCTCACAGCCTCTGACAGTGGAACGAGGGTGCACATATGGGTGAAGCTGCCTGAGACGAACATACTTAGATGGGGCTATCTCATTCATGCCCTTAGCGGGCTCCTTGTGCTTGCTAGCTGAGGTCTTGACATTGCGCTTGGAGGCAGAAGAGCCCTCTGGTACTTCACCTGGGTTGCACAGACGCTTGGAGCCAGTGTCACGACTAGGATTGGACCGGCGAGAGCCACCACCTGAGAAACACACGCAAAACACCAAGGACGCGAAGAAGATCAATGCAAAGGCCACGATAAAGCACAAGAAACACATAGAAGGCATACAAGAAAGTTGGCATGCGATAGATGTGAGCCACGGTAGAACAACCACTGCCTGCGGTACTAAAGTATTAGTACCGCTCCAAAACGCGGTAGTAACGTGCAAGGTCACGGTAGTACCGCGGTTGGAGCGGAAGTAAAATTTTAGTGCCGCAGAGAGCACGGTAGTACCACTCCCGAGGGGCGGTAGTACCGCGCCAGACGGGCGGTAGTACCGCGTCGCGTCAGATCCAACCGGTGGTTTGAATCTGAAAAGAACCGCGAAACAATGGCGGTGCTACGGTGATCAAATCTAGCGCAAGACAACAATACAAGTATAAATCCTATGCAATACTACGCTCCTTCATCCTACTCTTGCAGAGATTAAGCCTATGAATCTCAAGAACACACAAGCCTCCCCCAAAACCTAGAAACACCAAAGAAAATCAACAAGGAGAGGGAGTTGGGGAAAAAACCTTGGTCCATAGCAAGATCACGGGGTGGGGAACGATCCCACCGGACGGAATCACGGGAGGGCAGCCGGTGGAGGAGATCCGGCGACGAACGCCGGCTCCGTTCTTGAGAGAGGGAGAGAAAGAGGCGATGTGGGGGAAGAACTGCAAATGGGTATGGGGAGTTAGAACTCCCCCTGCCCGTCCTTATCCCCACGCGCCCAAACCGGCGCGGTAGTACCGCGGATCATCGTGGTAGTACCGCTCGGGCGGAAGTACTGCACCGAAGCGGTAGTACCGCTCAACCGGGCGGCAGTAAAAAATTACTGCCGCATGGTGAGGGTAGTACCGTGCTCCCGCAAGCGGTAGTACCGTGGTAAGCTGCGGTAGTACCGTAGCTGGCCACGGTAGTACCGTGAACTCAAGTCACCGCAAGTTTCAACACGAGAAGAAAGCCTTTGCATGGAAACTTTTGACACACAAGAAACCACAAGAACACGCACAAACCAGAGGCAGAGAGACAACAAGAAACCACCAAGCGACAAAGCCTCTCAAAGAGAGAGGGCGGTGGCCGAAGCCGCCTATGTTTGAGTTGGATGGTATGGCACCGCGAGGAATTATCCTTGGGCCCATGACCAAAACTCGTCTTTGAAGCACAAGTACCATCAAAAATGGCTAATGTGAAAGAGGTGATCGATTTATGCATAATGGGGGGAGGGAGAGTTCATTGAGAGAACAACACTCCCCCTATGTCCATGCCTACACCTAAACTAGACAACAAGTTGAGTGTGGTGGGGGGTGCACGGGTTCAAGTCACATTGCTCAAATCAATGATATTTAGCTCATGCCTTAACTCGCGAAATCTTGCTTCATCCAAGGGCTTCGTGAAAATATCTGCAAGGTTATCATGAGTGTTGACATACTTGAGATCGATCCCCCCCCCCCACCTAATGTTATCCCGGATGAAGTGATACCGAATCTCAATGTGCTTCGTCTTGAAGTGTTGCACCGGGTTGAGAGAAATCTTGATGGCACTTTCATTATCACACCAAAGAGGCACTTTGTCACAAATGACACCGTACTCCTTTAAAGTTTGCCTCATCCATAGGAGTTGAGCACAACAACTACCGGCCGCCACATACTCTGCTTCGGTGGATGAGAGAGACACACAACTTTGATTCTTGGAAGACCAACTTACCAAAGAGCAACCAATAAATTGGCACCCTCCGGAAGTGGACTTCCTATCCACTTTGTCTCCCGCCCAATCGGAATCCGTGAAACCTTCAAGCTTGAAGTTTGCTCCTCTTGGGTACCATAAGCCAAAGTTTGGGGTATAAGCCAAATATCGAAAGATTCACTTGACCGCCACATAGTGACTTTCCTTTGGTGTGGCTTGAAACCGTGCATACATCCCCACACTCAACATGATATCCGGTCTAGATGCACAAAGGTAAAGCAAGGAGCCAATCATGGAGCGATATACCTTTTGATCCACCGCTTTACCATTGGGATCAATGTCAAGTTGGCACTTGGTAGGCATTGGTGTAGTAGCCGGCTTGACATCACTTAGCTTGAATCTTTTGAGCATGGCTTGAGTGTATTTGGCTTGGTTGATGAAGGTTCCTTCTATTCTTTGTTTGATGTCAAAACCAAGGAAGAACTTCAACTCTCCCATCGAAGACACCTTGAACTTGGAGGTCATGAGAGCGGCAAATTCCTCATTGAAAGCTTTGTTAGGAGAACCAAAGATAATCTCATCAACATATAGTTGGCATACAAACAACTCCCCTTTTACCTTCTTAGTAAAAAGAGTGGGATTGATTAGCCCCACTTCGAATCCACGATCTTGTAGAAACTCGGTAAGGTGGTCATACCACGCACGTGGGGCTTGTTTAAGGCCATAGAGTGCCTTATCGAGTTGATACACATGATCCGGGAAGTAGGGGTCCTCGAACCCGGGGGGTTGCTTGACATAGACCAACTCATTAATAGGACCATTAAGAAAAACACTTTTCACATCCATTTGTTGCAACTTAAAGTTGTGATGGGAAGCATAAGCAATCAACAAACGAATGGATTCAAGACGAGCAACGGGAGCAAAGGTTTCACCGTAGTCGATACCCTCGACTTGGGAGTAGCCTTGTGCTACCAATCTTGCCTTGTTGCGAATGATGTTCCCATGAGCATCTTGCTTGTTCTTGAAGATCCACTTGGTTCCAATGACGTGTGGTTCCCCGATGGTCTTGGCACCAATCTCCACACTTTGTTGTACTCGAAGTTGTTGAGTTCTTCATGCATTGCATTGAGCCAATCCGAGTCTTCGAGCGCCTCATAGACCTTTTGGGGTTCAACACAAGAGACAAACGCGTGATGTTCACAATAGTTTGCTAATTGTCTATGAGTGCTTACCCCCTTTCTTAGGCTTCCAACCATGTTTTCCATGAGATGGCCTTGGGTGGTGAGCTTGGAAGCAATCTTCGCGGCACGACGCTCTAATTCCTCCTCGGGTGTGGAAGGAGGAGGGTTAACTTGATCATCTTGAGCGCCGTCTTGAGCTTGTTCTTGATCTGGAGCTTGCTCATGATCTTGAACTTGCTCGAGGGGGAGAACTTGACCTTGGGCATCATTTAGAGGTTCACCACCATCTTGAGGTTGATCTTGCCCTTGGTCTTGTTCATGAGGATGAGGGCCTTCACTTTGTTCTTTGGAAGCGTGTGGGTCTTGGGGAGGTGATGGCTCCACTTGAGTGGAGCATTGTCCTTCTCCTTAGGCCACAAGGGGTTCCTCAATGGGTAGGATTTGACCAGTACCCATTCTTCTTACGGCTTGGGGAGGAATTTCATCACCTGCATCACAAGTACCACTTTGCTCCACTTGGGAGCCGTTATTTTCGTCAAACTCCACGTTACACATCTCCTCAATGAGTCCGGTGGACTTGTTGAGGACACGGTAAGCATGAGAGTTTGTAGCATAACCAACAAATATGCCCTCATGAGCTCTAGCCTCAAATTTAGACAAACGAACACCTTTCTTGAGAATGAAACACTTACAACCGAACACCCGGAAGTACTTGAGGTTGGGCTTGTTGCCGGTGAGTATCTCATAAGGAGTCTTGTTCAAGCCTTTGCGAAGATAGAGCCGATTGGATGCATGACATGCGGTGTTGATGGCTTCGGCCCAAAAGTTGTATGGAGACTTGAACTCTGCCATCATGGTCCTAGACGCATCCATCAATGTCAGGTTCTTCCTCTCCGCAACACCATTTTGTTGAGGGGTGTATGGAGCAGCATACTGGTGCTTGATCCCCTCATCACTAAGAAACTCATCCAAGGTGTAGTTCTTGAACTCGGTGCCGTTGTCACTTCTTATTGTCAAGATCTTTGCATTGTGTTGACATTGAGCTTCATTTGCAAAGTCGATGACGGTTTGTTGAGTCTCACTCTTCCTCTTGAAGAAGTATACCCAAGTGTGTCTTGAATAGTCATCCACAATCACCAAGCAATACTTTCTACCTCCAAGACTATCAAACGATGGAGGCCCAAAGAGATCCATGTGGAGGAGCTCCAAGGGTCTCTTCGAGTAGATGATGGTTGATGGAGGGTGAGCCTTTTCATGAAGCTTTCCTTCGATACAAGCACTGCAAGCACGATCTTTGGCAAAACTAACATTTGTTAGTCCACGAACATGGTCCCCCTTGAGAATACTTTGCAAAGATCTCATATTGGCGTGGGCTAAACGGCGATGCCAAAGCTATCCCACGTCAACTTTAGCCATTTGGCATGTCGCGGTCTTAGTGGGTCGCTCCGAAAAGTTATTCACATAGAGACCGTTCTTGACATGCCCAACAAAGGCTACCTTAAGAGTCTTGCTCCACAAGAGGGCCACTGTCGGTGTCAAAACCGGCGGATCTCGGGTAGGGGGTCCCGAACTGTGCGTCTAGGCGGATGGTAACAGGAGACAAGGGACACGATGTTTTACCCAGGTTCGGGCCCTCTTGATGGAGGTAAAACCCTACGTCCTGCTTGATTAATATTGATGATGTGTATTACAAGAGTGGATCTACCACGAGATCAAGGAGGCTAAACCCTAGAAGCTAGCCTATGGTATGATTGTTGTAATGGAGGTTATGTCCTACGGACTAAAGCCCTCCGGTTTATATAGACACCGGAGAGGGCTAGGGTTACACAGAGTCGGTTACAATGGTAGGAGATCTACATATCCGTATTGCCAAGCTTGCCTTCCACGCCAAGGAAAGTCCCATCTGGACACGGGACGGAGTCTTCAATCTTGTATCTTCGTACTCTTGGAGTCCGGCGGACGATCATAGTCCGGCTGTCCGGACACCCCCTAGTCCAGGACTCCCTCAGTAGCCCCTGAACCTGGCTTCAATGACGATGAGTCCGGCGCGCATAATGTTCGGCATTGCAAGGCGGGTTCCTCCTTTGAATAATCTAGAGAAGATTGTGAACACCAGGATAGTGTTCGGCTCTGCAAAATAAATTCCACATTCCACCGTAGAGAGAATAATATATACACAAGTTCAATCTGCTGACGTTTTTTGTGGCATGACGTCACACCACTACCAAGCCTTTACTTGAATCGTTTTTTATTATACCACCTCAGCGCGTTTAGCGAAGCGGTTTCCTTGGCACGTCTTGTCGAAGTAGAGATCGTGTTCCCCTTATTCCGGGATTCTCATCAATACAGGCATGGGTAACCCAACCGCGTCCGTCGCCACGCCTCCTCTATCAAAGGCGAATCCCGAACGGTCACGGAGACGGCTCTTGGTATTCCCCTTCTTTATAACAGGACCAAGGCTCGTTCTTTTCTTCAGTCTTCCACCGAATCTTCTCCTTGCTCCAAGTTTCAACACCCAGAGCCCCAGATTCGAGTGCTTCGGACCTTCAACAATGTCCGGCTCCGACCTTCAGGGCCGGTGGATGCCTTCCTCCGTTACGGAGGAGGACGTGCTAAAGCTGCGAGAGGCCAAGTACCTGTCCTACGAGATTTCGCACAGGCTGCCTGCCGAAGGGCAGGCCATCCCCACCCCCGAGCCCGGTGAGTATGTCGTCTTCGTATCCCACCTCCGTCGGGGTTTAGGCTTCCCGACGGATCCTTTTGTGAGAGGGCTCATGTTCTACTACGGGTTGGAATTCCATGACTTGGCTCCGGAGTCCATCCTCCATATCTTCGCATTCGTCGTTGTCTGCGAAGCCTTCCTCTGCGTCACCCCCCACTTCGGCCTGTGGCGGAAGACCTTCAATGTGGAGCCGAAGATGGTCGGGGGGCGTCAAGCTGAGTGCGGCGGGGCGGCTGTAAGCAGGAGGGCCGATGCCCCGTGGCCTGAGGGCTCCTTCCAAGAGGAGTTCGGCTTATGGAAGCGGGAGTGGTTCTATATCACCGCTCCGAGGGGCAGCAGGCAGAAGCCGCCGCCTCCGTTCCGCTCAGGACCTCCACAACGGTTGATGTCGTGGGTCAACCGAGGGCTCAATTGGGGGCCGTCAAAAGACATGCCCCTATTGCAGGGCCGGATTCGAGACCTCCAAGCGAGGGAGATTGATCTGGTCGTGGTAATGCAGGTGATGCTAATTAGGCGTCTCCTGCCCTGCAAACGCCGTCCTCTCCGGCTATGGGAGTTCAACCCGGAGGGACCATGGATTCTCCAACACTTCATGGGTACGACACCCGTGGAGATGTACAAATTGTTCTTCGGACCACAAGTGGCGTGTCCGGAATTGACTGAGGATGCCGGCCTAAGCTGCAATCGCCCGGATACCCAAGTAAGTAGCTCCGTGTTCGGACGCATCATTTGCTTGCTTTTCATAATTCGCTTTTTAACCCGATATCCTCCAATAGGAGTGGATTGTGCAAGCAAAGCTGATAAGGTGTCCGGCCCCACTCCCAGAGACCGCACCGGAGCCCGTGCTGGTCAGAATGTTGGAGGTTACGCCTTTAGAAGAAGGCGAGGGGGAGAACAAAGGAGCTGCAGCCCCACCAAAGGGGGCGCTTGAAGAGGGGGGGATCGAGAATCCCTCCCTCCAGGGGGAGAAGAGGACCGCCTCCGAAGACCCGGAGGCCAAAGCCCCTAAGCGGGGTAAGAAATCTTCGCCGGAGGGTCATGTGTCCGGGGAGGCCCCGGCCGCACAGTCTTCTCTAAAGAATCAGCCCTCTAGCGAGCCGTGAGTAGGAAAAGGGGAATTCATTAATGAAAAACATCCCTATTTGTGCTTCTGAGGATAACCAAAATTTTTACCTTGTAGTTCGGATCTGCAACCTTCTCAGATGAGCTCGTCTTCGGGGGATCTTCGTCCGGAGATGATGGAGAGCGAAACGCCTCCGTCTACTACGCCGTCGGATAGGGCGGACGAGCCTGAGGTGTCGTCCCGGAGAGCATCCCCGAGCCCGGCAGGGCCAAAGAGTTCGGGGTCGACTATTGTTCGGCCGGGGGAGCTGAAGGATCTGCTTGAGAGGGCGTCCGTCTCAGAAGATCACCGTGCGTTGATGAACATGGTGATCGGAAGGATTTCGTCCGCCAAAAGCGGATTGCACAATGCCGTCAGGAGTTTGCTGGCGGGGTTTGAGGTACGTAGAGACGACACGCCTTTTTGACAGTTTTGCACATAAAAGTGCGCCCTGTATAGATAGTAGCCCCTGAGACTCGGTAGGTTGTCAAAAGCGATGGCGTGCCGAGGATCAAAATCGCAGGTGTTTGAGTGTCGCCTTTCCTATGCAGGTGGCGGATAGTCCGGGGGCTAGCCGAACTGATGGAGTTGCCGAATTAATGCGGCAGCTCGATGTGGCGGATGCAGACATCGCGCTAGTCAACAGGCGACTTGACGAGTTGCAAGGTAAATTAATTCTCCGCAATCACCTATTAAGGGAGCTAAAGCTCACCTCTTACAATATTTATGCTTGACGCAGATGGTGCTGCTGCTGTGGAGAGCCTTCGGGCAGAACTTGCTCAAGCCAAGGAGCAGGCCAGAAGAAGCAACGCGGCTGCCTCGAGGGCGGCCGAGGAGTTGGAAGCCGAAAGGGCTGCACACTGCCGAAGCAGGGAAGAGGTGGCCGAATTGGCCGCTAAATTGAAGGATGCTACCGACCGCAATAAGGCTCTTGAAAAGGAGCGCCTATCGGAGCGAGAAGACCTGGTGAAGGCCACCGCCGAAGCCAAGGATGCCCGTTCTGCAATGCGGGCTATGAAGGAGGAGCTGCGCCAGGCCGGAGACATTGTGGCTGGCAAGCCTTGTCTGCTGCGTCGCAGGTTTATGGATTCGAAGTATGCTCAGCTTGGCCAGTTGTGGGGTCCGGAGGATCCATATATGGACTTAGCGGCAAGTGCGGCGGATGCCGTTGTGCACTTTCGGAGTCAGAAGGATCACAAGATGGAAGAGTTGTTTTGGTCTCAATTCCATAGTCCGGATCGTTCACTTCCGCTGACCGATCGGTTGGCCGAATGGGCTGAGCTGAACAGGCTGTCCGGACTTGCCATGACGGATATCGTGGCTCATGTCTGGCCAGAGAGGCCCAAGGCAACGAGCTATTTTGGCTTATTGCAGCAATTTCTTGGGGCGGTGCCGCATATCAAGGAGATGAAGCGGTCGGCCTGCATAGAGGGTGCGCGGATGGCCCTTGCCCGTGTGAAGACACATTGGACAGAGATGGATGCCACCGCTGTAGCAACCCAGGGTTCGGACGAAAACCGTTTACCCGCCGAGCACTATTTTGGTGAAGTTATGCGTGGTGCTTGTGTAATAGAGTCGCAGTGCTCGAAAAATGTCACGTTCAAATGAACGTTTGTAAAACAATGGTTATGATGTAATCGCTTTTTATACTTGTGCGTTCCAAGTATTGAAATATCTCCTATGCGGCCGTTGATGCATACATGTGTATAACCTGAAAGATGGCAGTCTTCGGCTTCAGCCCCCACGCACAAGGTGCGGGGGTGTTCGCAAAAATAGCGCATTTTCACACTTAATCCGACGTCTCGGTCTTGTTGAGGAGGTGGTAGCGTAGCAAATGAGGCAATCCGGACTATGATGCTTTATCACTTTCACTTAGCCATTGGAGTTCGAGGGTGGGGCTACGATATAGCCCCTGGGGGCACCGCGCTCTCCGAATTTGGGGCGTGTATGTGCCTAACCGGGAAACGGCCCTTCGTCAAAGCGGAGGAATTTTAAACATTCCGGTGGTCGATCGAGTGGTTGACCAGTCTCTCGCCATATCATGACAGTCAGTTTTCGGCTTTCTCTACTGAGGTGCTCGCCCAGCCGAACTGGGGCACAATCGCAGTAGTTCTCCTGGTGTCGCGTTAGCCGATGATACGAAACGTAAGGCAGCAAAACACAGGAGTCGGGCAAACCCAACATTTGACCAAAGACATGATTCGGAGCTGATTCATATAATGCCTAACTCGAGACACCAAACACTCCCTAAGGTGTTCGGTATTTATAATAATGGGCAGAATAATGCCCTAAGCCCCTAGTGTCCAGGTACGGGCAAGGTCTTCTGACGCGGCCGATGCCAAAACGTCAGGCTCCACTCTGGTTATAATGAGAAGCCAGGGGATTATAGCAACAAGAGACAGTAAAAAAGGTTTACGCAGGGTCTTAATCTGAAAAGAATCCTTGCGACGGGTCCCTACTGCATGTCTGCGCCTGTGTCTCCGTTGTGCCGTTATCCTGGATGGGTGTGCACGTTGTTCATCTGTAAAAAGAGAGGAACTTAGTTTGAAAGGAAATCATGCGAAAAAAGGTATATGAAAAATATTAATAAGTAAAGAGGAGTCTAAGTTAGCTCGTTGTTGCTTGTACGCTCAGCCCCTCGTGAAGGGGCGTGCGGCTAGGGAGCCCCTAGCTTATTTGTGCCGGACTCGTCTAGCCGTGTCCGGGGTCTTTACATGACCCTCGCAATGAAATGATGCCACGTGGACCGGGCATTTTTAGTGTAAGAGACGCGTAATGTGGTATGGCGTTGAAGCGGACAAAGGCTTCACGCCCCAATAGTGCTTGATAGCCACTTTTGAATGGGGCGACATGAAAGATGAGCTTTTCGCGTCGGAAGTTGTTCGGTGACCCGAACACAACTTCTAGTAATAAGGAGCCTGTGCACTTGGCGTAAGGGCCTGGCGTCACTCCTTTAAAGGAAGTGCGGCTATGTCGAATTTTGGTAAGGTCTATCCCCAATATGCGGATTGTGTTTGGACATAGCAGGTTTAAATCACTGCCTCCGTCCATCAGGACTTGTGTAAATTGTAGTCCGTCGATTATGGTATCCAATATCTGAGCAGTCCATCCTGCATTCCGAATACTTCTGGAGTAGTCCAGGCGGTCGAAAGTGATTGGTTTTGACATCCAATCTCGAGGTGCCGAAGCGGTGGACCGTGCGAGACCCGTCTTAGTGGGTGCCGCGTTGTTTTTCCGCGTTATCACATGAAGTGAGTTTACTGCTTTGACTTCTTGTGGGAAAGTCTTTTGTTTTCTGGTGCTCTGCTTGTGGGGTTTATCATCATCCTCGCTTGATGCATCGAGCCCCTTGTGTTCGGCATTTAGTCGGCCGGACTGTTTGAAAACCCAACAATCTCGGTGGGTGTGGTTTGCAGGCCTTCCGGGGGTACTGTGGATTTGACATATCCGACCCAAAATTTTGTGTAAGTTGGATAACTCATCACTGTTATCCTTAAGAGGTAGTGTTTTGTTGTTTGGCCGCGAGCTTTTGAATCCGGTGTTGACCGCCGTATTCTTTGGGCTTTTTTCTTTATTCCGGCGCTGATCCTTTTTGCGCCGTGATTTTCCGTTTCCATCTCTAATTTCGGATGTACTCGGTCGCTGGTGCTGCATCTTGCTAGCCAGCTGTCCTCCCCCGCGCAAAAGCGGGTCATGAGGCTTGTTAGCGCAGACATCGTCCTTGGCTTCTCTTGGCCGAGGTGTCTGGCAAGCCATTCGTCTCGGACGTTGTGTTTAAAAGCTGCTAAGGCTTCGGTGTCCGGACAGTCGACTATTTGGTTCTTTTTAGTAAGGAACCTGTTCCAGAATTTGCGCGCTGACTCTCCGGGCTGTTGAGTTATATGACTTAGATCATCTGCATCTGGAGGGCGGACATAAGTCCCTTGAAAATTTGCTCTAAACGCGTCCTCAAGCTCTTCCCAACTTCCAATAGTGTTTTCTGGGAGGCTTTTGAGCCAATGACAGGCTGGCCCTTTGAGCTTGAGGGGTAAATATTTTATGGCGTGGAGATCATCTCCTCTAGCCATGTGTATGTGTAGTATATAATCCTCTATCCAGACTCCAGGGTCTGTTGTTCCGTCGTAAGCCTCTATGTTTATGGGTTTAAACCCTGCTGGGAATTCATGATCCAGCACCTCATTGATGAAACATAGTGGGTGTGCGGCGCCCCTGTATTTGGGTGTACCGTTGTCTTCGAACACTTGACGTGTTGTGCTGCTTCCTGGGGCCCTCTTTTTTGGCCCGTAAATGGACCTGGCTGGGCCATCTATTTTCCCAGGGTCATTAGTCGGCTTATGTACGGCGCCGCTTGTAGATTTTGGCCTGGCATCTGGTCGTCTATCCGGCCAGGCGACCTCTTTGTTTTTTGACTGTGAGGGCTCTGTGGCTTCCTCGTCAAATTCTGGCAGCAGCTTGCACTTCGGATAGCTCTTTGATTGGTGGTCCTTGCCATATTTGTCTGCGGTCTTGAGTACTTTGCTCCACCTCATTCTGAGTATGTCTTCCGCTGTTTTGAGCTTCCGTTTTTCCTTCTTCAAGCTACTTGCAGTGGCGACGAGTCTTCCGTGAAGGTTTTTATGCTTCGGTGGTATGTCCGGCGTGAGGTCATCCGGACTGTTGGTTTCACCAGGATTGGATTGATTATCGGGTTCGCCCTGTGCGGACGGCTGCTTGGTTGCATGTTCGTCGTCCACTGGTTTGCCCTGCTCTAACCCTGGGTCATTAGGGGTGCTGTCTTTGTCGAGGCGGGGCTTAGGGCGGCGTTTGTGTCGCTGCTTTGGTTGTTTATCGGCGGGACTATCCTTAGCCGCACCCCGTTGTTCCTCGTCGTCGCTTCCTTTTGGGGTATCCACCATATATACGTCATGTGCCGAGGTGGTCTTCCAGTGCCCTGTAGGCGCTGGTTCCTGTTCGTCTCCGGCATCATCGTCCATACCGTCGATGTCTTCGGAGTCGTAGTCTAGCATGTCGGTTAGATCGTCGACAGTGGCTACAAAGTGGGTGGTGGGTGGGCTCTGAATTTCTTCGTCGTCCGTATCCCAACCATCCTGGCCATAGTCCGGCCAGGTCTCTCCGGATAGTGAGAGATGCTTTAGCGAATTTAAGATGTCGCCAAAAGGCGAGTACTGAAAGATGTCCGCCGCGGTGAACTCCATGATCGGCGCCCAATCGGATTCGATTGGCAGGGGCGCAGGAGGTTCGGAGTCCGGCAGGGAGTCCGGCACCTCGGAGTCACGAGCTTTACAAGGGACGAGGTCAGTGTTCGGCTCCATCACCGTGGAAGGTGCAGCCCCCGAGGCGGTATCCAGCCACCGGTTCCCGATCTGGGCGATCGGCTCCGGACTGAGGGTCGGAGCGGATTCGTGTGCGGCCACCAAGGCACTGTCTGGCGGCAGAGCCAGATCATGCCCATCGTGACAGCACGGCACACGCGGCTGAGGCTCGAGTCCGTTGAAGATCAAGTCCCCGTGGATGTCGGCCATGAAGCTGAGGCTTCCGAACCTGACCTGATGGCCAGGGGCGTGGCTTTCGTTCTGCTCCAGATGGCCAAGTGAGTTGACCTGCAGTGAGAAGCCGCCGAATACGAAGATCTGTCCGGGGAGAAAACTCTCACCCTAGACGGCGTTGTTGGTTGAAGAAGCCATCGAGCCTATTGACGACGACACAGAGGAACTCTCAATGAAAGCACCAATGTCGGTGTCAAAACCGGCGGATCTCGGGTAGGGGGTCCCGAACTGTGCGTCTAGGCGGATGGTAACAGGAGACAAGGGACATGATGTTTTACCCAGGTTCGGGCCCTCTTGATGGAGGTAAAACCCTACGTCCTGCTTGATTAATATTGATGATGTGTATTACAAGAGTGGATCTACCACGAGATCAAGGAGGCTAAACCCTAGAAGCTAGCCTATGGTATGATTGTTGTAATGGAGGTTATGTCCTACGGACTAAAGCCCTCCGGTTTATATAGACACCGGAGAGGGCTAGGGTTACACAGAGTCGGTTACAATGGTAGGAGATCTACATATTCGTATTGCCAAGCTTGCCTTCCACGCCAAGGAAAGTCCCATCCGGACACGGGACGGAGTCTTCAATCTTGTATCTTCGTAGTCTTGGAGTCTGGCGGACGATCATAGTCCGGCTGTCCGGACACCCCCTAGTCCAGGACTCCCTCAGCCACGGTATCAATGTCAAAGAAGGTAGCAAAACCCATGAGTGCAAGTTGAGAACGGAAAGTAAATTGTAAGCAAGGGACTCAACAAGCATGACTTTCTCGATCGTTAGATCATGAGAAATGACAACCTTACCGAGACCCAATACCTTAGAATGTGATGCATCACCCCACTCAACATTGGTGGGCATAGATGGAATCTCTTGCACGTCCACCACCAAGTCCTTGCTCCCGGTCATATGATTTGTTGCTCCACTATCGAGCAACCATGATCCCCCACCGGAATCAAACACCTACAAGAGATCAATGCTTGGTTTTAGGTACCCATTTAGTATGGGTCCTTTGATGTTAGTAACAAGGGTCTTGGGAACCCAAATAGACCATTCAATGTACTCATAAGGAGAACCAACAAATTTAGCAAAGACATGTCCATCACTAGCACGGCACAACACGTATGACGGGTTAAAGTCACCGACTTTGTTTGAGGAAATGCTTTTTCCCTTTTGGACATCAACTCCCTTCACTTTTTCCTTCTTCTCCTTAGGATCACCCTCTCCCTCTTTCACAAACGTTTGCTTGAGAGGAGGAGGACGTTTGGTCTTGTTGTTCTTCTTCTTCTTGCTCTTGGACTTGGGTGCAAACCCAATTCCTTCCTTGGCCACAACTTCCTTTTGATTGCTCAAAAGGTCGTTGAGGTTCTTCTCACCTTGAATGCATGTCACAAGGCCTTTCTCAAGTTGATCCTTCAACTTGGCATTCTCCTCCACAAGATGCACATGCTCACAACACGGGTTAGTAGCACATGCATTATCAATTAATACCATATGAGGAAAGGTGGCCTTTTCCTTGATTAGCTTAACTTGGAGTTGAGCATGAGACTCTTTGAGGTTAGCGTGAGCACCCTTCAAGACCTTGTGGGCCTTGTCAAGTATCTCAAACTCCTCTTTGAGTCTAGCATGATCAACCCCAAGTTTAGCCTTCTCGGAAGTTAGCACACGAGACACGACAAGAGCATGATCAAGATCTTTCTTTAACTTAGCATGGTCATCATTGTGTGACTCCTCAAGAGTCAAACGATGCACACGCTCTTCCTCAAGAGCATTAGAGAGATCTGATATCTCATCGGCATAGTCATGACTATGACCTTCCATCTTAGAGATGGTTTCTTCGTGAGCTTCGATCATGTCATTGGCCTCACCAAGTTGTTACAAGAGAGCAACAAAGTGCTTCTTGGACTTACCCTTGAGCTTACTCATAAAAGACTCAAATTCATTCACTTCCTCATTAGACTCAACATGGTCATCAATGCAATCCTCCAAGGAGGGATTAGTAATGATGGTGGTTGTGATGTTGGGGGTTACCTTGTTTGAAGCTTTAGCCATGAGGCACTTGGCGGTGATGTTTTCATTGGGTGAATCAAAGAGAGACACCGGGGGAGTAGTAGCAATGGCAACGGATGCCATGGCCATTGCTTCTCCACTTTCATCATCATCGTCATCATCTTGGTATTCTTCTTGAACCAACAACCCACAAGTTGGAGTCTTCTTGGCGAAGTTGTTCTTGTTGGGGAAGGACTTGGCTTTGTCTTTTCGAATGAATTTGCCACCATTGTCTTCCCGCTTCTCGTAAGGACAATCCGCAACGAAATGGCTCACATTGCCACAGTTGAAGCAAGTTCTAACTCGTTGCTTGCCCTCGACGCCATTTGAGTTGTTCTTGTTGAAGTTGGGTCTTGTATTCTTCTTGCTCCAAAATTGTCTTGAAGCAAGGGCCATGTGCTCATGATAATCATCCTTGGTGTCTTCGGGATTGCTCTCCTCATCTTCCACTTCTTCCTCTTCTTCCATGATGACCTTGGCCTTCAAAGCAAGGTTGGGCTTCTTTGCTCTTTGAGAACGGAGCACCGCATTGTTGGCGGTCTTGTCCAAGATGCTCATTGCAACGAACTCATCCAACACTTCACTTGAGGTCATGGAGTGGAAGTCCGGTCTTTGACGAATGACGGATGACATGGCCTTGTTGTAGGGCATCACGGCCTTGAGGAACTTGCGCTTGATCCAATTGTCATCCGTGTCCTTGCTTCCATGATCTCGGAGTGAGACCGCGAGTTTGGTCACTCTTCGAAAGAACTCACGAGGTTCTTCATCTTCTTTCATTGCAAACTCATCGGCCTCATCTTGCACCACTTCATAGTTGGAGCGTTGAATGCTAGCACTTCCTCGATAGAGAGACTCAACACATTTCCATGCTTCTTTAGCCATGGCATGAGGTCAAAGATGAGGGAGATCTTCGGGAAGGATTGCATCTTGGATGATGAAAAGAGCACTCTCATTGAATTGATTGTCCACGGCTTCTCGAGGGGTGAAGTTGCTTGGGTCATGAGGATAGAAACCTTCTTCAATGATTCTCCAAAGGTTAGTGTTCACATGTTTCAAATGACGCTTAAAGCGATACACCCAAGAATCAAAATCTTCATGTTTCTCATATTTAGGAGGAGGACCGGCATGATTCAAATGAGTGGAGGGGATTGGCCCTCCATAAATTGGGGGTTCCACATGGGCAAAGATGCCGGTATCATTTCTACCACTAATAGAAGGACTCTTTTCAATGTTAGCTTCCCCCTTGTCGGAGGTAGCATCCGTCACCTTGTTGGTGGGATCACCCACTTTCATCGGCGAGGTAGATTGTTTAAGTCCTTCTAGGAAATCTTTAAACATGTCCTTGACCTCGGTCGTCATGGAGGTTTTCTATGTTTCCAAAGCCACATTGAATTCCTCACGTGAGATCGAGTTACCCCCATCTCCCGTAGATGAGATCGGATTCGCACCGGAGTGCTCTCCCACCTCATCTACGACATCAACCATACTCTTCGGATGGTAAAGCCCTTAATAAGAGACGAGGCTCTGATACCAATTGAAAGGATCGATATAGTTGACTAGAGGGGGGGTGAATAAGCAACTAACAATTTTTAAGCTTTTCTTTACCAAATTAAACTTTGCAACAAAATAGGTTGTCTAGATGTGCAACTAAGTGATCAACCTATATGATGCAATAACAACTAGCACATAAGCAAGCAATGGATGTAACACAAGTAGGCTTGCAAAAGTAAAGGCACAAAATAACCAAGAGTGGAGCCGGTGGAGACGAGGATGTGTTATCGAAGTTCCTTCCTTTTAAGGGGAAGTACGTCTCCGTTAGAGCGGTGTGGAGGCACAATGCTCCCCAAGAAGCCACACCGTATTCTCCTCACGCCCTCACACAATGCGAGATGCCCCGATTCCACTATTGGTGCCCTTGAAGGCGGCGATCGAACCTTTACAAACAAGGTTGGGGCAATCTCCACAACAATTGGAGGCTCCCAACAACACCACGAAGCTTCACCACAATGGAGTATGGCTTCGAGGTGACCTCAACCGTCTAGGGTGCTCAAACACCCAAGAGTAACAAGATCCGCTAGGGATAAGTGGGGGGAATCAAATATCTTGTGGTGGAAGTGTAGATCGGGCCCTTGTGTGACGCCCGGATAATTAGGCTACAGCAATTCCACGCGAATGATGCCACGTCACCACGATTACTGCTGCTAAGCTATCATTAGGACAAAACCGGTCCAAAATTCAAAATTCAAATTAATGATAACAATAAAAGTTTGCAAAAAATTAAAAAAAATGTTTGGATTGTACTAAATATTACAAAGGTAATTATGGTGCAACAAACCCATTTTTATAAAATGCCTAAGTAATTTAAAATGATTTAAAACAGAAGAGTAAAATAAATAAAAGGTATAAAAAAACAAAACAAAAGAAAAGGGACCCCCCCCCCCCCAATGGGCCAACCGGCCCAGCTGACAGCCAGGCCAGCCCACTGGCCCAGCCGGCCGACCCACCCCACTCCCTTATCCCCTCACACCCGCTAACCCTAACCCCCCGTCGCCCCACTTTCCCCCCTCTCGATCCAATCTGGATCGAGGAGACCCCCACTCCCTCGTCCCTCTCGCCCCCCCCCCCTGATCTGGATCGGGGCTCACCCCGACCGCACCTCGCCCCGCCGCCACACGTCGCTCACCGCCGTCCTCCACCTCCTCCCCGTTCCTGGACCGGGAAGTGCCCCCGACGCCGTGCGCCGCAACATCGTCGCCCGGAGCTTCGCTCCTCGCTGGACCTCCCCGACCGCCTCCCCACCGGACTGCCTCCTCCACGCCGTCGTCGTCCTCGGCCTCCACCACGAGCACCACTGCCCTGGACCCTACATCCCTCCGTGAGCGCCATCCCCATCTCCCTCTCTCCCCGTCGTCGCGGTTGCCGTTCTCCGCACGAGCACACGCTCACTCGCCGTCGCCCCTCGCCCGTGCGTGGCCACGCGCCCGCGCTGTCCCGTCGTGGTCACCGCCCCTCTTGGCTCCAGCGCGTGCGCACCGCACGCGCCCATCCCCGACTTCTCCCTCGCGCGCCCGCTTGCTTCGGGCGACACCCGCTGCGAACCACCCCCCCCCCCTGAGCTCTGTCCACGCCCGCGCTTCCCTGGAGCGCGCCGGCACCCGCGCTTGCCGTCACCGGCCACGGCCACCACCGAAGCCCCCTGCTACCTGTACCTCCCGCTCGCCGGTCCGGTCCCCACTCCGGCTACCACCTGCGGCCTCCTCCTCCCCGCGCTACTCCTCATCGTTGCGCCCCGCGGCCACCTCCGCTGCCTCCCTTGGCTGGCACCTTGGCCGTCGGCGCCCAGCCGCGTCGGGCCATGGCCTCTGCCTGCGGTCGGGTGCCCGTAGCGCCCGTTCGGGCCACCCCGCACCCGTCGCTCGTTATGCCCCAGGGCCTATGACATATGGGCCCGCCCGAGAACGGTTTTATATAAAAAAGAGAATTAATAATAATAATAATAATAATAATAATAAATTTATTTAATTAATTAATTAAATTAATTAACTAAATTAATCTTGTTTAGTTAACCTAATTAACTAGTTAGTTAATTAAACAGTAATTAGATTAGCTAAGTCCCAACTAACTAAGCAGTCAATGACAGGTGGGACCCACACGTCAGGTTGACCAAGTCAACTCTGTTGACTGCTGATGTCAGCATGACATCATGATGATGTCATTAATCTGTTTTTCGAATAAATTAAATAATTAATTAAATTTCAGAAATTAATAAAATCTTTAAAAAATCATATCTTTTAATCCGTAACTCGGATTAAAATACTTTCTACATGAAAGTTGCTCAGAACGAAGAGACGAATCCGGATACGCAGTCCGTTCGTCCGCCATACCCCCCTAACCTATCGAACTCGCAACTTTCCCCCTCCGGCTCCTCTGCCCGAAAACGCGAAACACCGGGAATACTTTCCCGGATGTTTTCCCCCTTAACCGGTACGACCTCATACCACGTTAGGGCACGCCTATCATCGTTACTTGTCTTGTCATGCATCGGTATGCATCTGTTTACATGGTATTCATTGTTCTTCCCCCTCTTCTCTCCGGTAGACTACGAGACCGACGCTGCTGCTGCCCAGTTCGACTACGGAGTTGACGACCCCTCTCTCTTGCCAGAGCAACTAGGCAAGCCCCCCCCCCCCCTTGATCACCAGATATCGCATATTCTACTCTATACTGCTTGCATTAGAGTAGTGTAGCATGTTACTGCTTTCCGTTATTCCTATCCTGATGCATAGCCTGTCTTTGCTACTTTTGTTGATACCTTTACCTGTATTCCTACTTGCCTAGTATAGGATGCTAGTATTTCCATCTGTGGCCCTACATTCTTGTCCGTCAGCTGTGCTATGCTATTGGGCCGAGATCACTCGGGAGGTGATCTCGGGTATATACTATATACTTATACATGATACATGTGAAGACTAAAGTCGGGTCGGCTGGTGGAGCACCCGCGAGTGGATCTTTGTGGCGGAGCGTCAGGGCAGGTTGAGACCGCCTAGGAGAGAGGTGGGCCTGGCCCTGTTCGGCGTTCACGGATACTTAACACGCTTAACGAGATCTTGGTATTTGATCTGAGTTGGTTACGAGCCTATACGCACTAACCATCTACACGGGAGTAGTTATGGGTATCCCGGCGTCGTGGTATCAACCGAAGCCTTCGTGACGTCAGCAACTGAGCGGCGCGCGCCGGATTGGACTGGAACGCCACTAGGCTAGGTCTGCTTCCGGCCGCCCACGCAACGTGCAGGTGTGCTCAGGGCGATGGGCCCAGACCCCTGCGCGCTTAGGTTTAGACCGGCGTGCTGACCTCTCTGTTGTGCCTAGGTGGGGCTGCGACGTGTTGATCTTCCGAGGCCGGGCATGACCCAGGAAAGTGTGTCCGGCCAAATGGGATCAAGCGTGCTGGGTAAGTTGGTGCACCCCTGCAGGGAAGTTAATCTATTCGAATAGTCGTGATCTTCGGTAACAGGACGACTTGGAGTTGTACCTTGACCTTATGACAACTAGAACCGGATACTTAATAAAACACACCCTTCCAAGTGCCAGATACAACCGGTGGTCGCTCTCTCTCAGGGATACGAGGAGGGGATCGCCGGGTAGGATTATGCTATGCGATGCTACTGGAGATGCTACTTGGAGATGCTACTTGGCGATGCTACTTGGAGGACTTCAGTCTACTCTCTTCTACATGCTGCAAGACGGAGGCTGCCAGAAGCGTAGTCTTCGACAGGATTAGCTATCCCCCTCTTATTCTGGCATTCTGCAGTTCAGTCCACCGATATGGCCCTTTACACATATACCCATGCATATGTAGTGTAGATCCTTGCTTGCGAGTACTTTGGATGAGTACTCACGGTTGCTTTCTCCCCCCCCCCCTTTTCCCCCCCTTTCCTTTCTTTCTGGTTTTCGCAACCAGATGCTGGAGCCCAGGAGCCAGACGCCACCGTCGATGACGACTACTACACTGGAGGTGCCTACTACTACGTGCAGCCCGCTGACGACGACCAGGAGTAGTTTAGAAGGATCCCAGGCAGGAGGCCTGCGCCTCTTTCGATCTGTATCTCAGTTTGTGCTAGCCTTCTTAAGGCAAACTTGTTTAACTTATGTCTGTACTCAGATATTGTTGCTTCCGCTGACTCGTCTATGTTCGAGCACTTGTATTCGAGCCCTCGAGGCCCCTGGCTTGTATTATGATGCTTGTATGACTTAGTTATGTTTTAGAGTTGTGTTGTGATATCTTCCCGTGAGTCCCAGATTTCGATCGTACACATTTGCGTGCATGATTAGTGTACGATTGAATCGGGGGCGTTACAAGTTGGTATCAGAGCCGAATGCCTGTAGGAATCCCCCTTCCACACTCCTTGGCCGAAGTCGAGTCTAGAAATTGCAAAACTTTTTACTAACATGGTTGTGTGGTTTACGTGCCCATGTCGCCATTGGGTGGTAGTAGGATCTTTTATTCCTCGACCTATACTCTGGGACTCTGATCTCTCTTCTATTCGGGTTAAATGATTTTTGCTAAATCTAACATTAGGATCTCGTTATCACTTTCACTCGGAGAGCCCCTTATTAATGATGATCGTCTGTGGCACGTGAAGACCCTAAAGATACTCTTCGTTGTTAACCCGAGAACTTATGTTCATCGCATTTGCAATTCCCCTTCCACTGTCAGCCCTTATGGATAACTACTTGCAGTTGTTATTCCTACATTCATCCCCAGTTGGTCTTGTTATTACCAGATACCTTGAAACACTCGTCGTTGTTTCGATAATCCTTTAAGCTTACAGCCTTGCTGTTCTTTGTCACTTGAATACCCCTATGGATAATTCTCGCACTTATCGAGTATCCGCTCATCCCCCAATTGTTCATGTGTTTCACAATGGTCTTTAAAATACTATTCGATCCCCCAAAAATCCTTAGTAGCTTATTGCTCTGTCATACTTGTCTACTTGCATGATGGATGCTTTCCATATGTCTGGCAATATTCGTTAGTATCCTTAGGCATCGTCATTTTGATCCTTTTGATTCAACATGAGTGCGAATGCACGCAATCATCAGTTGATCCTTTTAAATTATCTTTCCGGCTCAGACTCATTTTAAACAAGAGTTGGTTCTCAACCAATCCAAATGCCGTCGATAGTACCCCTAAGGCTATTCAACTTATCCACCCCTAATCAGAACATTGCTTCTGTTCCCTTAATTTGGAAATCATAATTCCTTTGCATTTGAGCTCTGGATTAGTTAGTTGTTTCTATAATCCAATGCCCTTGCATTGTTACTTCCTATGATTGTGTGCCGATGCTCACATCAGCTCTGCTATGGATCGACAGATCCTTTAATGTATTTTATCCGACATTGTCCTTCATATTCAATAACCTTGTGAGCCTTCCCTTGGATACATAATGCCTTTGGTAAATTGTATCATCTACCTTCTCAACCTTGCTCTGCTTTCGAGCTTGTGATATTTACTCTTGAAACTTGTGGTATATGTTTCTAAGAAGCCCCATTGGGTTGAACCTATACCTTCCTTAAAAACCGTATGAACCGGAAGGTTTTGACAAGTCAACCCTTCTAGTGTTTAGCAGATAATTTTCTACCATACAACTTCTTTGAGAACGAGAAGTGAATGGAAGGTTATGCATTATGGAAGTGGGAGTCGACCTTGAACTTTGTGTTCTTGCCCATGGACACGATGTAGATCTTATCATTAAAGCTTCTCTTAAATTAATTATTCCCTTGGTATAAGTACATCTTATATCTGGGATCTGGCCTTTTGCAATCGTGGTTCCGTCCATGATCTCCTTTAAATACCATTTCTCGTGCAAGTTTAAGCACTTGTCTTCTACAGTGTAATACCCCAGTCCAACCTCTACTTTGATTTGTCGTCGAGTATTACCCCCTTGGTATCTCAAGAATATCATGGGGCTGCATAACTTATTATGGGTTCTTCATCAACTATTATTTCTCACAGATTCCAATTTTCTCGGGTTCTGGGTTGTCGTCAATCGAGAGCAACGATTCCATATTTTGGTTCGATAACCCTAAGTAATTTTCGCTTCTTACGATTTTATTAATCCTTTAAGTCTTTCCTAGCCTGATCGGCTAAATTTTAAACCGTGCTACCTGGTCCTCCTTTTTGGAGCACAATTTTCGATGATGAGCTAAACTTACGTCGATCTTCCTCGTCATATCAGTTCGCCTTGAACAACAAGCTTGATTTCAAGTTTGTGTCCTACCCATGGTTCCAATAACCTTCCGCTTCATTATTCCTTTGACTTGATGTCGTCACTGATTGATTACATCTTCATGAAATCTCTCGACAAATGTGTCGTGATTATCATCAACCTTATGAGATCTTCCAGGATATCAATTGAGTTCATGATGAGAAATACCATTCTTGCCCCTGATGATTTGTGTTACCTTTGACCACTTATTTGCCTTCCGTTCAACACAAAATTGTTCGTGTTTTGAGTTATACCTTGAGATCCCTACTATCCAGCATTTGTTCTTCCTTACCTTGGAGTATTACCATCTTTTTATATCAAGGATGTGGTGAGGATTGCTCCCCCTCTTAAGAAATTCTTGGTATAGTGATACTTCTCACCATCACCATTCTTTCTTGGTCCTCGGTTGATTCCAACCGGGGTACCAACAAGTGAACTATGCTGTTTGGATTCTGTACTTCTAGCAACCCTATTGCTTTGAAGTTAATGGTCAACCGTTCATTCTTAGACTATTGATTATTGAATCACCATTCTGACATTGGTCGTGCAGCCCAACCCATATTTCGGGCGCACCTTTCAACCAATGTTTAATTGTGTATGTTGTCCTCGAGCATGCTTCATTATATCATTTGATCGGACAAATGCTATCTCCTTATCCACATAATTGAGGAGATGCATCTTTTTGGATACCTCGTTGAATTATCGCTGAGTCCGTCAGCCACTTCCTCATCCTCTCCTTGGTTTAATGATGAACTCTGGTTTCGGAACTTGCTTCCATAGTTCATTTCCTGAGAATCTTGAAATGTCTTTTCGTCAATTTGTGTTGCACCTTTTCTTCTCTGGCATCCTAAGTCAGAGGTATCCTGACACCAATCGGATCTGAACATCGGTCAGTTATGATGGTTGGGGCATATTTCCAAGAGTTATAACATTGGTCTATGTATGACCTGGTAAGGTGATGACATGCCTAGCACCCCCGGCTGGAGGACCTATTATTATAGTTTCCTTTCTGGCAAGGTTAACCATTATTCCATGAGGAAATTGTAAGACTTACTCTATAAGTTGCTCCTGATGGATCATTTGTGTATCCAAAGTCAGACCCTTGATTGAAACACCATATCATTGCTACCTCGAAGCATGACTATGATACCCCGCTCATCAACAAGAACATTGGAGGCGCGATGCTAAATGTTTCTTGGTCAGTTATCCAAACACCATTGTATGGGTAACATCTTGATTAATCCTTGCCTCTTTATCTGAATGGTCGGGTACTTGCTCTCCTACCCTGTATGCCATGTTCTGCTTGCCCATGAGAAGGATATACTCCTAATAATTGTATGTAATCACAATTTTTCTTTTCATTGGTCTGTTTAATCTGATAATCATGTTTTCCTTTCCATTCTTTTGTTTAACCTTTCCTGTAATCTGACTTAACTGAGCAGAAATAATTCCCTGCTTAGGTAAGCACCTTGTGGTACCACTCTTTCTGTAAGACCCTGTTACTATTGTTGATGACATTCCGGTAACCACCTATGGGTGAGAACTTTGCCAATTGGTTCACCTCATTCAACGAGCAGGAAAATGTTTTCTCTTTGTTCCTCGTCCTTGGTATCGCCATTGTTGCTGACATAGCTAAAAAGCTATCCACTGACATGCCTCCCTGTCGCGGCTGTGCAAGATGTCACCACCTTTCCTACTTTCAACCCACATGTTGGGCCCATAACCCACAGATCCACTGGATCGAAACCTGACTCTCCTTTATAATCCGGATTCTAATGTATCCTTTGCACCTGGCTTCGTATGTGATTCATGAGCTGAATGCTATACCATTATTCATCGTGGAATCAAACACCATGTTGTTCTCGTTGTTCAAACCCCCAATCCAGCTTCTGTCTAGTCATCGAATGTTTGCCTACCCGTTTGAAACTTTGGTACCATCGTATATTGCACTCAACGAATTCATTGAAATACAACTCGTGGGGTACCTTGTGTATTTCCCATTGAGTTCACCGTTAGATGCCCAGCTTTGTGGAGATGCGTTCTTCCAGAGTTTTTCCCCTTGGTCGCATTCGTAGGACGGTGGAGATCCCGAAGAAAGGATGACGACTTGATCATGGTGACTTGAAGCAGAGAAAGGAAGACATCAATGAAAGGGATCAACCTCATCGAAAGGACAGCCAAGACCGAGAAGACTCGTTAGAATTTCGTAGTCAAATCTTTCCCCCTTACACTACCACGTAAATCTCGGGACGAGATTTCTTGTAGTGGAGGAGAATTGTGACGCCCGGATAATTAGGCTACAGTAATTCCACGCGAATGATGCCACGTCACCACGATTACTGCTGCTAAGCTATCGTTAGGACAAAACCGGTCCAAAATTCAAAATTCAAATTAATGATAACAATAAAAGTTTGCAAAAAATTAAAACAAAAATGTTTGGATTGTACTAAATATTACAAAGGTAATTATGGTGCAACAAACCCATTTTTATAAAATGCCTAAGTAATTTAAAATGATTTAAAACAGAAGAGTAAAATAAATAAAAGGTATAAAAAAACAAAACAAAAGAAAAGGGACCCCCCCCAATGGGCCAACCGGCCCAGCTGACAGCCAGGCCAGCCCACTGGCCCAGCCGGCCGACCCACCCCACTCCCTTATCCCCTCACACCCGCTAACCCTAACCCCCCGTCGCCCCACTTTCCCCCCTCTCGATCCAATCTGGATCGAGGAGACCCCCACTCCCTCGTCCCTCTCGCCCCTCCCCCCCCCCCCGATCTGGATCGGGGCTCACCCCGACCGCACCTCGCCCCGCCGCCACACGTCGCTCACCGCCGTCCTCCACCTCATCCCCGTTCCTGGACCGGGAAGTGCCCCCGACGCCGTGCGCCGCAACATCGCCGCCCAGAGCTTCGCTCCTCGCTGGACCTCCCCGACTGCCTCCCCACCGGACTGCCTCCTCCACGCCGTCGTCGTCCTCGGCCTCCACCACGAGCACCACTGCCCTGGACCCTACATCCCTCCGTGAGCGCCATCCCCATCTCCCTCTCTCCCCGTCGTCGCGGTTGCCGTTCTCCGCATGAGCACACGCTCACTCGCCGTCGCCCCTCGCCCGTGCATGGCCACGCGCCCGCGCTGTCCCGTCGTGGTCACCGCCCCTCTTGGCTCCAGCGCGTGCGCACCGCACGCGCCCGTCCCCGACTTCTCCCTCGCGCGCCCGCTTGCTTCGGGCGACGCCCGCTGCGAACCACCCTCCCCCCCTGAGCTCTGTCCACGCCCGCGCTTCCCTGGAGCGCACCGGCACCCGCGCTTGCCGTCACCGGCCACGGCCACCACCGAAGCCCCCTGCTACCTGTACCTCCCGCTCGCCGGTCCGGTCCCCACTCCGGCCACCACCCGCGGCCTCCTCCTCCCCGCGCTACTCCTCATCGCTACGCCCCGCGGCCACCTCCGCTGCCTCCCTTGGCCGGCACCTTGGCCGCCGGCGCCCAGCCGCGTCGGGCCATGGCCTCTGCCTGCGGTCGGGTGCCCGTAGCGCCCGTTCGGGCCACCCCGCACCCGTCGCTCGTTATGCCCCAGGGCCTATGACATATGGGCCCGCCCAGAACGGTTTTATAAAAAAAAGAGCATTAATAATAATAATAATAATAATAAATTTATTTAATTAATTAATTAAATTAATTAACTAAATTAATCTTGTTTAGTTAACCTAATTAACTAGTTAGTTAATTAAACAGTAATTAGATTAGCTAAGTCCTAACTAACTAAGCAGTCAATGACAGGTGGGACCCACACGTCAGGTTGACCAAGTCAACTCTGTTGACTGATGATGTCAGCATGACATCATGATGATGTCATTAATCTGTTTTTCGAATAAATTAAATAATTAATTAAATTTCAGAAATTAATAAAATCTTTAAAAAATCATATCTTTTAATCCGTAACTCGGATTAAAATACTTTCTACATGAAAGTTGCTCAGAACGAAGAGACGAATCCGGATACGCAGTCCGTTCGTCCGCCATACCCCCCTAACCTATCGAACTCGCAACTTTCCCCCTCCGGCTCCTCTGCCCGAAAACGCAAAACACCGGGAATACTTTCCCGGATGTTTTCCCCCTTAACCGGTACCACCTCATACCACGTTAGGGCACGCCTAGCATCGTTACTTGTCTTGTCATGCATCGATATGCATCTGTTTACATGGTATTCATTGTTCTTCCCCCTCTTCTCTCCGGTAGACTACGAGACCGACGCTGCTGCTGCCCAGTTCGACTACGGAGTTGACGACCCCTCTCTCTTGCCAGAGCAACCAGGCAAGCCCCCCCCCCTTGATCACCAGATATCGCCTATTCTACTCTATACTGCTTGCATTAGAGTAGTGTAGCATGTTACTGCTTTCCGTTATTCCTATCCTGATGCATAGCCTGTCTTTGCTACTTTTGTTGATACCTTTACCTGTATTCCTACTTGCCTAGTATAGGATGCTAGTATTTCCATCTGTGGCCCTACATTCTTGTCCGTCAGCTGTGCTATACTATTGGGCCGAGATCACTCGGGAGGTGATCTCGGGTATATACTATATACTTATACATGATACATGTGAAGACTAAAGTCGGGTCGGCTGGTGGAGCACCCGCGAGTGGATCTTTGTGGCGGAGCGTCAGGGCAGGTTGAGACCGCCTAGGAGAGAGGTGGGCCTGGCCCTGTTCGGCGTTCGCGGATACTTAACACGCTTAACGAGATCTTGGTATTTGATCTGAGTTGGTTACGAGCCTATACGCACTAACCATCTACGCGGGAGTAGTTATGGGTATCCCGGCGTCGTGGTATCAGCCGAAGCCTTCGTGACGTCAGCAACTGAGCGGCGCGCGCCGGATTGGATTGGAACGCCACTAGGCTAGGTCTGCTTCCGGCCGCCCACGCAACGTGCAGGTGTGCTTAGGGCGATGGGCCCAGACCCCTGCGCGCTTAGGTTTAGACCGGCGTGCTGACCTCTCTGTTGTGCCTAGGTGGGGCTGCGACGTGTTGATCTTCCGAGGCCGGGCATGACCCAGGAAAGTGTGTCCGGCCAAATGGGATCAAGCGTGCTGGGTAAGTTGGTGCACCCCTGCAGGGAAGTTAATCTATTCGAATAGCCGTGATCTTCGGTAACAGGACGACTTGGAGTTGTATCTTGACCTTATGACAACTAGAACCGGATACTTAATAAAACACACCCTTCCAAGTGCCAGATACAACCGGTGGTCGCTCTCTCTCAGGGATACGAGGAGGGGATCGCCGGGTAGGATTATGCTATGCGATGCTACTGGAGATGCTACTTGGAGATGCTAATTGGAGATGCTACTTGGCGATGCTACTTGGAGGACTTCAGTCTACTCTCTTCTACATGCTGCAAGACGGAGGCTGCCAGAAGCGTAGTCTTCGACAGGATTAGCTATCCCCCTCTTATTCTGGCATTCTGCAGTTCAGTCCACCGATATGGCCCTTTACACATATACCCATGCATATGTAGTGTAGATCCTTGCTTGCGAGTACTTTGGATGAGTACTCACGGTTGCTTTCTCCCCCCCTTTCCCCCCCCCCCCTTTCATTTCTTTCTGGTTGTCGCAACCAGATACTGGAGCCCAAGAGCCAGACGCCACCGTCGATGACGACTACTACACTGGAGGTGCCTACTACTACGTGCAGCCCGCTGACGACGACCAGGAGTTGTTTAGAAGGATCCCAGGCAGGAGGTCTGCGCCTCTTTCGATCTGTATCTCAGTTTGTGCTAGCCTTCTTAAGGCAAACTTGTTTAACTTGTGTCTGTACTCAGATATTGTTGCTTCCGCTGACTCGTCTATGTTCGAGCACTTGTATTTGATCCCTCGAGGCCCCTGGCTTGTATTATGATGCTTGTATGACTTAGTTATGTTTTAGAGTTGTGTTGTGATATCTTCCCGTGAGTCCCTGATTTCGATCGTACACATTTGCGTGCATGATTAGTGTACGATTGAATCGGGGGCGTTACACCTTGTCACCCAATCCCGAGCAAATCAACAAGTTTGATTGGCTAGGGAGAGAGATCGGGCAAAAATGGAACTTGGAGCAATAATGGAGCTTAGAGGTGGAAGAGGTAGTCAACTAGAGGTAGAAGACACCCCTTATATAGTCGTGGGAAATATCCAACCATTATCCACATGTTCAGCCCGCGACACGCGGTACTACCGCTCCATGGGCGCGGTACTACTGTGAGGCCGCGCGGTACTACCGTGGCAGACCACGGTACTTCCGCGACGGCAGCAGAGGCCGGGGCTCACCTGACTAGGGGGCAGTACTACCGCTTGCGCGGTACTACCGCTCCCCCTTGCGGTACTACCGCAAGGCAGGAAAGTCATTGCCTGGGAAGGGCGCGGATGAAATAAATTACATCCGTGCCTACTTCCGCTGAACATGAGGTGGTACAAAAATCCGACGCGGTACTACCGCTCGCGAGGCGCGGTACTACCGTTGCGGGCGCGGATGTAAAAAATTACATCCGCGCCTACTACCGTGACGCTGCGGTACTTGGTAGGAGGGTCACGGTACTACGACTCCTGGGGAGCGGTACTACCATGGGCCCCCGCGGTACTACCGCGCTGGACGAGCGGTACTACCGTGGGTGGCGCGGATGTAAAAAATTACATCCGCCCCTACTACCACACCGGAGTGGCACTAGGCCTGGGAGCCGCGGTACTACGGCTCCAGAGGAGCGGTACTACCGTGACACCCAGCGGTACTACCGCTTGTACTTGCGGTACTACCGCAAGTACAGCAGTAGTCGTCAGATTTCCGCACAACCAAGATAACAAAGAGAAGCTCCAAAATGCAGGAAAGGAGGGACAAGTGTACGTGTTGATTCCACCCAAACCTTTCCGACGCGGACCCCCTCTTAATAGTACGGCTCTCCTACGACTCAAATCCACCAAAGAGAAACGTAGAACAACGCTGACTTCAATAGTCTCCGAGGGGCATCAAATCGTCTTGTGCCTAGTGATGAAGTATCTGAGAAACTCAAGGCACACGATTAGTCCGCAAAAGCATTGTCATCAATCACCAAAACATCTAAGGGATAAATATGCCCTTACAAGGTGATGTTGAGCACCCCGCTGGGATACTCATCAAGGACAAGCGCGACGGAGACATGGAATGTCCCAAAGGAGATGATGGAGCTCGTAGCGAAGCCGGCGGCGCCCGCGCTAGGCGCGATGCCGTGCATGATGCGCTCGCCGAAGTATGTGAAGGGCCTCTTCTGGAACTTGACTCCGGCCGGCGCCGCGAGCTGCCCCACGATGGGCGCCAACTATCATGGTGATCTCACAGCAGATGCCATGGGATGGCTAAAATTGGGGATAGACACAAGGGCACCAGTGGGTTCTAGAGGCGAGGTTGGCACGCGTAGGTGTGTCACACGAGACGTACCCATGTTCGGGGCCCTCCGCGGGAAGTAACACCCCTAGTCCTGCCGAATGGATGACGCGTGATAGATTACAGAGTTGCTCCTGGAGCTGTTTGCGTGGAGGAGGAAGAGGGAACTGGTCCTCTGCTCTACATCGTGTGTGTGGATGTGTGCTCTAAGGATTGATTGATCCTATGCATGGGGGAGCACCGGGGGGTCTTATAGGCTGCCCCTAGGGGTTACAATGGTAATACTACATGGGCGTGGGACCATGGTGTCATCCACTGGGAGCCGACAGTGGGGGCCTCCAGGCCTACCGGGTTCGCCGGGTGCGGGCCGTACCGAGGCCGCCGGGCATAGGTACGGACGGCTACTTGATATTGTGTCACACCTCGCCAGGCGTCATGGGACGGCCAGTGCCGCCCTGCTACAGGGTTGCGCCCCAGGACACCGCCCGCCTCGGGCGGGGGCGTGGGGTGCATTGTTGTCGCGCCTGCCGGGGTGAGTGTAAAGGTGGGCGCACAGTAGCCACGCCTGCTTGCCGCTATGGGTTTACTTCTTTAGGTCGGCCGGCAAGCACCTGCCGGCCGGTTCGGGCCGCGACACCCGGCCGGCTCGCGATGGATAGTTGGCGGGTTAATGAGCCGAATTGAGGGGGTCGGCTTGCCCTGATGTTTTAAAAAGGATCCAGGTTCCGTTCCTGCCCGAGGGCCATCTCCCCCCCCCCCCCCCCCCCCCCCCGCCCGACAAATATATTCGTGAAAACATAAAGGGTTCGGATCTGAAATCATGGCACTCAGGCCCTAGTGACAAGCATTGAGCATAGCAAAGTCATAGCAACATCGATCTCAGAACATAGTGGATACTAGGGATTAAGCCCTAACAAAACTAACTCGATTACATGATAAATCTCCTCCAACCCATCACCGTCCAGCAAGCCTACAAAGGAATTACTCACTCCTGGTGGTGAGCATCAAGAAATTGGTGATGGAGGATTTTTTATGATGACAATGGTGACGAATCCCCCTCTCCGGAGCCCTAAACGGACTCCAGATCTGCCCTCCCGATGAGGAGCAGGAGGTGGCGGCGGCTCCGTATTGTAAAGCGCGTTGAAACTTCCTCTCTTATTTTTTCTTAACAAATAGGAATTTATAGGCTTGAGATTAGGGTCAGCCGAGCCACGTGGGCCCCATGAGGCACCAAGCGCCTAGAGGGGTGGCCGCGCCCTAGTGGCTCGTGGGCCACTGGTGGCTCCCCTCCTCTGGGTCTTTGTCTCCAGTATTTTTATATATTCCATAAAAAATCTCCAAAATGCTTCGTCCAATTTCGAGAACTTTTATTTTTGCACAAAAATAACACCATGGTAGTTCTACTGAAAACAGTGTTACTCTGGGTTAGTTTCATTCAAATCGTACAAATTAGAGTCAAAACAAGAGCAAAAGTGTTTGGAAGAGTAGATACGAGGAAGATATATCACCGTTGAGGCCACCAACGACGCCTCGCGTGCGGATGTCGCCACATGGTTGGCTGTTTTAAACGACAGTTCGTGGTGTTTTCTCGAGGCCACCGCCGGTGCCTTTTAGTGAATTGTCCATTGTAATGTTAATGTGCAATCTGATCTTCTCAAATGTGATTTTAACAATTTGGTTCAAGAATTGGTATATTTCCTAGCGGTTCTTAAGCATGCTTGGTTTGGTTAACTATTTGATCTTCTGGTATATGTTCTATTCTCTAACACGGTGCTCAGTTAACTGTTTGGTTCATTTGTTGTGGTCTCCACTTAACTGTTTGGTTCAATTCTACAGTGTAATGTTCATTTGTTGTGGGTACAATTTTATATTGTTATGCATGTGAGAAATAAATCGAATTTGGTTGTACTAAATACATGAAAAACACATACATTTGCTATATTTCCAAGTTGTTTAGAATGCTTTGTTTGGTTAACCGGCGGCTCGAATTAATCTGTTGGATCCTCAATCTGTTTATTTTTAATTAACATATTCTATTGATAGTATGTCGACTCTCACTTAACCTGATCACTATCTCCCTTATAGGTGTTCCAGGGAAATAATGGAAGGTAGTGAGGTTTACCATCGAGGTTTGCACATACATGGTCCTTTGGCTAATATCACATTATTGTGTAATTGCAGGAACCATTCTAATATTTAGGTTTTTAACAATTTGGTCTTGCACATGTACGTCATGCTGTCAGAGGTTAGACCCATTGTTCGACGCATTTTGCATATGGGGAAATGAGATGTCCATGAATATCAGTAAAGTCAAGAAACTCGCAAAGATTTTTAGGATAAAGAAACTAGCGACAAGTAACAGCAAGATCTTTGTTTGCACAGTGAAGAAGACATCAATCAACTATAGGATGGTACTAACTCTTTTACCTTTTTTTCCTTTGCACCATTTCAAGATTTAAAATGGATATTTAAGCATATCTTTGTTTTTAGTCCTTTCCAAAGCAGTTCACTGATGATTACCTCGCAAACCACCGGCATGATTAAGAGGTGAGGAAGGTATTCATTCAACACACACGGTACAATATTGAAGTCTTCCTCAAGAGGACAAAGATTGGACGGGTGATTATCCACAGCCACTGGCCTAAAATTGCAAGGACATTTAACATCATGGAAGGCTCAATATTCGTCTTCCGCTTCAGCAAATTTCTAGATGAGATTCATCTATCTATTTACCATATATGATGCTACTTTGCATTGGTTTTACGTGCATGTAAAACTTGGTGTTATTGTGTAATGGCGTAGCTAGCCATATGCCTATATTGTGTAACTGAGTGCTGAAGCTGTTGTACTCTGATTTAATTCAATTATGAAATCCTGGTTGCCGTAATACAGATATGAAATATATGTGTGTTCAATAGGAAATTTCAATTTGATTACTAAATGGATAATCATTAATAGGCCAATTAGCTTGCTTATTGGTTTTTCTATTGCAAACGGTTTCTTGCACAACATCGTGGGAGATGAACTTAAACAACCCACACCGTTTTTAGAAATTAGGCGTGTTGGATCAATGAACAATCACAAACGACTTTCGCCCGACAAATGTTGCGTTAGGCCACCTTGCACAAACTTTTCCACATAAAAATTATGTGTGATGTAGATATGAACAGTAAAGTTTGTCTAGGATTCACTGTGTGGTATGTACATATGAACGGAAACAATTGAGCCTGTATAATTGTCTGCGATGTCTCACCCGATCGCATACGAGCTCCTTTTTCCCCGTGTGTGTGACCGTAGGACCTATTGGCGACGGTTTATGGGTCGTGTGGGAAGGACCCCCCATCGAACACACATGCAAGGCTACGGTTTAAAATTCTATCGCGGAAAGAGGGTAAAAGCCGTTTGTATAGGACATCTCTGCACCAGTGTATATAAATCCCTCCTTCTACCACTCACTAAAATCTTTGGATCTGAGCTGATTCCTCCTTTTCCCACCAACCAAACTTGCTCAAACTTTTGGAAATCAAAGAGGAACATGATGGGCTACAAGTCCACATGATTTAGTTGTAGCCTTTTCAAAAAATCATATTCCTAAATAAAACTGGAAAAGATCTACAGAGCCATAAGGGACGACCAGGGGGTGGCCCACGCGCCCCTGGCCATGCCATGTGTCTGCATGTGGCCCACAGGCACCCCCATGCGCCGCCTCTTCGCCCATAGGACCCCTCTTTACCTAAATCTTCAGGGACAATTTTTGTTATTTTTCTTCGAGGCAGAGCCACCGCCAACTCTTATCTTCTCCCGAAGGGCTATTAGAAGATTCATTTGGCCTTCAGAGAGGGGGATTCTTCTTCATCGACACACCAACCTCTTCTCCATCATCACCATCATGCTTCCCACATCAATGTGTGAGTAATTATCTATAGGCACATGGTATGGATGAGAACTGGAGGAGATCCATCATGTAATAATTATCAAAGTTGTTACGAATTGATGCATAATGTCGTCTGCGTGTGAGATTGATGTTGCTATGATGTATGCCTAATACTTGTCATTAGGGCCCGAGTGATATGATTTCATATATAAACAATATTTTTCCTCATGAATATTAATGTGTTTGGAACATACCGACAAGTTATATGCACATGTTATAATTCGCACCGGTGACCGCAAAGTGACAATAATCAGGATATCAATGATAATGGTTGTAATTCCAGGATTACATGTACTCATTGAGTGTTAATGCTTTGCTTCAATACCTTTTAAAGGAGTAACTTAATTAACCTTAATTTTCATTAGGATCCCACTGAACTGAGAGGATAGGACAAAAATTATTGTGCAAGTTCTTATTACAAGCCCGTACAACTACACAAATAATGCATGCCTAGATAATTCGAGGAATATGAGCTAGCTGATTATACCCTATGTTTATGCCATTATATGATTGATTCTATCCATACAATGTCCCATTTATCAATCCGCCTGCCTGCATTTTTCATAGTTGTTGCTCTCTTTAGAGACACTTTGTACTTGCAAATGCTAGGTACTATTGCATTTGTATACTCTACTGCAATCAAACAACAACGTTTCTCATGCCTACATGACGACTGTGTGGACGCCCACAAACTCCCCCAATTTCGCTTCCGGTTTGCGGGAATTCGGATGTCCATGTTGATCCACGGACGTTTGATACATGACATTGGATGGCAAAAAGTGTCCGAACCTTGCTATGCAGACGTTAACAAGCGTTTTGATGCACGCCGTTGGAGTTGCCCTAATGAAATATAAATGGCATACAAGAACTATTGCATCTCTTCCATCTCCCTATAACTTCTAGACCCCCCCCCCCCCCCCCCACACACACACACACACTTAGTGATATAACTAGCTCGTACGAAGCACATAATGCTTCTAATATGTATATGAAAATGTTCACCAACCAATTTAACAACTACAAACTGAGTTGGTTGTTTTATTTGCTAGGCTCAAGAGTTATTGATGGTCATATACCCATTTGCTAGTATTAGTTTTGCTCAAAGAACTACGATCTAAAGACTTTATCCTAGTAGCTCTCCCTCCATGTTTCCAAGACTGCATATTAGGGTTTGTTCTTTCCAGTTTTCTCATGCTCTCGTGTTATGTATCTTTTTCATTGGTTGGATTCCTAATGCCTCTATGATTAATTTTAGAGAAAGTTTTATCTACATATGCACTTTTGCTCAGCGATTAGACACTTCAATTTATACCTACTAATAAAGGACGATGTGTTCCTCGGACTTTTTTGGTTCGTCCACCTACCATAAAGTTGAAGTAAATTACCCACCATGCCACCTGTAAGTGAAAAAATCTCTTCGTTAATTATTTCTCTGTTTTTCGTCTCTCAATGAAACTACCCCTAAAGTTGAATTAAATTACCCACCCATCACTCGTAAGTGAAAAAAAGTGTTTGTTAGTTGTTTCTCTGAATGTTTCATCTGTTATCAGAAGCCCCTAAAGTTTAAGTAAATTACCCACCTCGCCATTCGTAAAAGTGAAAAGAAAAACGAGTATTCCTCTGAATTATCCATACGTCATAGTGCCCTTCAGTTTTCCATCCATCGTGAGACTAACCTTTTCTTTTCATTTTCATACACACATTGAGGATGTACTAAAAAATACATGCATCAAGGATCAAGTCCAACATCGATCCATTGTGAACATGTTAGAATGCTTGTGTCTTACGTTTGCATGCACGTCTCGGTTGGTGCACAAATATTCAAGTACATGTATATATATGGAGTGCGAATATTTGAAACTTGATTTAAAGGCCGCGGTTTTATTATCCCGTCGCAACGCACATGTCCTTTTGTAGTAGGAAGAATAATATAAATAACATTGATATCTATAGATTTATTACCCTTTTGTCTAGTTTTACAATCTTCTAATGTCTGTGAAGACAGAGATGCGCAAAAACTAAGTGTGGGTGAATTTGTACTTCGTGCGATTTTGAAGATTTTATCCCTCAATATTCTCTCAATGAAGGGAATTGAGTACATACCAAGCCTGGTACGTTAATCTGTAGTATACACAAAAAAGCAAATTTGTGGTTAAGATCTCTATTTTGAAAATGATGTTTTATATGACTTTAGAAACATAGATTCATTATCATTGATTTCAACCAGACACAAAACGCATGCTCATACTAACTCTAACAAAACACCACAACTTGACCCCTCTCTACCAAACCTAGCTAAGCAATAGGTAAACACCATTGCCACATATGAGCATTCTCGATAACCCAAAGACTGGGAGATTTCCTAGCAAGTTCCTAAAATCATGCGTAATACCACCATTAATCATTCATCAGTCAAAATCCGACGATGACAAAGCCTAAATGATGCTCACACAACCACACTCTACGTAAACTAGGTGGTTAGCGAAAGGTACTATCCCATGTAAGCCTTCCAGACACACTTTAGCTTCATCCATCTCAATTGACATGCAATGACTGATAGTCGCCATGTTGATCATAGGATCGACGCCTTATCACCTTGCAATACCACTCCCAAAGCACCCTGGTTCGTATCCTGAATGAAGCCTGCATCCACATTAAGTTTTAGCCAACCTTCATGAGGTATCATCTAGTATCCATGGTTTGCATCTGGTTTGGGGGAGTTCTCATTTGAGATAGGGTCCGCCAGGCATTTCCCTTTTATATCTAACTTTGTGTGAGACCGCTTGTATAGACTGAAGTGAATTGTAGCTTTGAAGGAAAATCGAAGAAGCATGGATCGACGCCTTTCTGCCGTGAAAAGTAATATTGTTTCTATGGTGTCAACCCGCTGCCAAAGTAATATCGTAGTTGGGGGACAACTTGGATTGAGTGTCATCATCCATTTTGTCCAATGTAATAAGCACCTAATCCCGACTAGAGTTGCTAAGGTCTTGTTTAGAGGGCAAATCTCATGCCGCTTGCATCACCTCATGGAGTGCCTTCGCCTTTGTGGATTGCATAACCGCATGATACACATATTTCTGTTCGGCCCACAAACGCTACATGTTGAGAGAGACTCTAGTTTGCGTATGTGCATGCTCATCTGCACACCAAGAGATTATGTGGCTACCCACCACCCAAAAACACGCATCTTGGCACGGACGTTTGTTATTAAGTACCGCTCAAATCTCATGACCCTTCAGCTTAGTATCTTAGTCCTCCTTTAATTTACAGGGTTTGCATAGGAATTTTACAGGATTACACCCTCTGGAATCTTCCCTTTACATGTTGTTTGATTCGCAGGATTGCATTCCTCAGGAACCAATCATATAGGAACTTCTTAGTTCTTTTCACAGGAAAACAAGCATGAGGTTGGACTTCTTGGAAAAAATCCTCTGTTTTGCTACCTAACATAGGATTTCAGAGGACATTACATCCTATTCCTATACGTTTCCTATTCCTGCGCTTCCCAAACCCTGTGAATTAAAGGAGCCCTTAGATGTGCTTATAAGGTAGGGTGAGCGTGTGTGTGCATAGGAATAAGTGTATGTATGCATTTGTTTTCATGTTTGTTTGTACCATGTCTCTCCAAATAAAAGTTGTTTCTCCTTGTTATAATTAATACTCTAATCACAAGAAAAATTCAAACCAGCCGTCCTAGCTCAGTGGTAGAGCGCGTGGCTTTTAACCACGTGGCCGTGGGTTCTTTCTTTTTTGAATTTTGTTGTTATACTTATGTTTATTACCTTTAGGATATTCGGATCAGTCGGAGTATAACGAGTATTTCTCACCAGTCCTACATTCTTTATTGGTTGGACTCTTGCTTACCAAATTTCCATCCGTATAGACACGATTACTTGACATATCAAATCGAAACAATAGACCTAAAATGTTTCCTCATTTCTCCAAGACTCTTCCCTATCTGTATATGTATAGCTAAGTAAGTATATGTATATGTTTGGGCAACATTTGTTTCGAGGAACTTGACAGGTACTAGCATGCAGAAAAGCAATACTACAAATGATTAGATACAACTAAAACAACAAGGAGATACTAGCTGCCTTTGGCAATCGCCATCACAAAAATTATTCAGATTAACAAGCAGGAGATGAGAACAGGGGGCACTACCAATTAGAGCATGCACGAGCCTGAAACTTCTCCAGGATCATCTCAAGCCATTTGCAACCAGGCAAAAGCACGGGAACTCGCGAGATGAATCAACCACGAAACACCCTTGTAGCTAGGCTCCCCATGACGCTCGACGGCTGGAGCAGTGGTTAGGGTGAAGGGGGTGAATACACCGGCAGAAGTGGTATAGCTGGTCGGTTGGGCGGCCCATGGAAAACACAGACACAATACACTCGCTCACCACTTCTCGTACCTTCAAGGAGCAATATCTTTCCCTGTTAAGTTCATGGTCTAAGTCTGCTAGCATTTAGATTTAGGAATACAGGAGTAGTGCACATGCTGTCGTTGACATGGCATGTAGACCGCTGCCATACACAGCTGATGTAGGCATTTGAAATCCTACTATTCACATCTGAGTTTGTCTTTCATTTCATAATGCACAATCAAATTTGCAGTAGAAATTTAATCCATCCACCCAAAAACAGAACTTGCAAGTTGCAACCGCTCCGTTGAGAGGTCGAAGCCCATGACATCTCACATTGGCAGTTTCATTTTGAAATTCATCAGGAGGAGACTAGAGAAGCGAATTACTACTTCAGAAATAATAAAAATGAAAAGGAATAAATGTTGGCTTTTGATCCCTAGATCAAATCAAGCAGCACACGTACGTGCAAATCTTGCAAGCTAGCAAACAGCTAGCTTGATTGATCTACAGGAGCAATATGTGCTCGTGTAGCCGTACGTGAACCTGGCTTGCTAGCTCTCCCGTGGATCGGATCAAGCACGACGGAAGTTCTCTCGGCAAACGCGGCGAACGTAAGAAACGATCGGGAAGACCTTTTATGATTGCCACAGGGGCGTGTCGCTCCTGGCTTTTCTTTATTGCTTTTCGTTTCTTGCTGTGATTACAGGGCTGGGGTACACCCATATATATATGCCTAGGCTAGCATAAGCAAACTACTCCTAGTCGGATCCTACCTGGGAGTACTACTCCGATACGTACACAGACGTGTACTCGGACGTCTTGTTTAATCCCAATATTCACCCCCCTAAACATGACGTGGTCATCACTATCGGCCTGGATCCCAAATGCGATAACTACTATTCATAGGTGTCATCGTCGACATTGCCTTCGTCGTTCCTCGCAGCATTTCAGGGACCGCCTTTACTGTCGTCGGCTCATCCAATGCTCGACGCCAACGCTCCATCTTGGTTGCGTCGATCTTCACCTGTTCTTCGGTGCTTGAAAATCTGTCTTTTATATCATCGAGAGGACATTCTTTGGACCCGAGCAAGACCAAACTTCGGTCTAAGTTTGCGTTCCAAGCTCTTGGCGCTTACTTCAGCCCGTAAAGTGCCTTCTTGAGCTTGTACACTTTCCCTTCTTCTCCTTTCTTCTCGTAGCTGAGGGGATGTTCTACATACACTTCTTCTGTGAGATCGCCGTTGAGGAAAGAGGATTTAACATCCGTATGATGAACTTTCCAATCCTCTGGTGCTGCCAAAGCTAGGAGCACTCTCACCGTCTCAAGTCGAGCAACCGGTGCAAACACCTCATAGTCAACTCCTTGACGTTGTACGTAGCCCTTTGCAACGAGTCTTGCCTTGTACTTCACAATGGCACCCTTCGTGTCCTTCTTTAACTTGTAAACCCACTTCAAACCTATGGCCTTTTGGTTCGGAGGTCGGGTTACCAAAGTCCACGTGCCATTGCTCTCAATCGCCTTCATCTCCTCATCCATGGCGTGCATCCAAATTAAACTTTTGCTCGCCTCTACGAAGTTCGCCGGCTCCTCAATTCCGAGTAAACACAAATCGGAGTACTCGAGTGTAACTGGCTTTGCGTACTTGTAGACTTTCTTGAGGGGCTTGTAGCGACGAGGCCCGGAAGAATCCGTCGTGGCTTGCGAAGAGGGCGACACAAATTGTGTCGGCGTCGATGCACTTGAGGAAGACGGTTGAGTCTCGAGCGTGGTAGATGCCGGGTCGTTGGCATCCTCGTCGTCGGCGTAGTCGTCGTGATCGTGACCATCATCTTGATTGTCATCATCACTATGCGCCTCGTTGTCGATGTCGTTGCCGAGATCTCTACCCGTGTCTTGTGCGTCGTTGTCGCTATCACCTTGCGACCCATGCGCGTCGTTGTTGGTGTCGGCGCCATGATGATCACTACCATTGTGGTCACCTTGATTGGGTGTCTTGCCAACCACCTGGACGTCCTCTCTTGTATCATCATCAGTTGGAAATTCAACTGTGAATATGTTATCATTTGGAGCATCGTCGATTGCTGCGCTCCAATTCCACGCTTGGTTTTCTTCAAACACGACGTCGCGTGAAATTCGTAGACGCTTGGTTCGTGGATCGTAGAAGCGGTATGCCTTGGTGCCGGAACTCCTCTCATATCCGATAAACACCATCTTGGTGCTACAATTGGCAAGCTTTGAGAGATGCGGCTCCGCCGTCTTCACATGCGCCACACACCCAAACGTCCGTAGATGAGACACATTCGGCTTCCGTCCGTAAATTGCTTCATACGGAGTCTTGCCGATCACTGCCTTCGTTGGAGCACGGTTGAGAAGATAGACCGCCGTCGAGACAGCTTCTCCCCCAAAAAATCCCCGGCAAGTTCTTGCTCTTGAGTAAACTTCTCGCCATGTCAACGACGGTTCGATTGCGCCTTTCAACAACACCGTCCTGCTTTGGCGTATAAGGTGCCGTCAGGAACCTCTTTATGCCAATCTTCTCACAGTAGTCGTTGAACTCGTTTGACGTAAACTCTCCGCCGCGATCTGTCCGTAGAGCGCGAACCTTTAGCTTGTGTTCCATCTCCGTTGCAGCCTTCAGCTTCTTGAATGCTTCAAACGCCTCATCTTTAGATCGTAGGAGAACGACCCACATATATCTCGAGTAGTCATCAACCACAAGGAAGAAGTACTTCTTTCCTCCGTGAGTTGCTGGGGTGATAGGGCCACATAGATCACCATGGAGCAGCTCGAGTGCATCACTTGCACGATAGGTAGACTGAGCAGGGAACGGCCTGCGGTGCTGTTTTCCAATCAAGCACCCGTCACATACTCGATCAACATGATCGATAAACGGCATCCCAGATACCATCTCCATCTTCGGCATCTTCTTCAAGGCGTAGAAGTTAACGTGTCCAAATCTAGCATGCCATAACCATGAATCATCATCACCCTTGGCGAGCCAACACTCCGGTTGAGATAGATCAAGGTTGAGAATATAGAGCCTGTTCTGCGTGCGATTCACACGCGCTAGCACGTTTCGGAGGTTGTCGAAGATCGTCATCACTCCGTTCTCGATATCCACCTTGCATCCATTCTCGTCAAGTTTCCCGACAGAGATGATGTTGTTGCGAAGCCGTGGGATGTAGTACACTCCGGTGAGTATGCGATGTTCTCCTGTGAGACCCTCGAAGAGGACAGAACCTTGCCCGCAAATCTCCACATTTGAACCATCACCGAACTTGACCGAGCCTTGAACATCATATTCCAGCTCGAGGAACTTCTCCTTGCACCCCCTCATGTGGTTACTGGCACCCGTGTCGAGATACCACGACACGTTCTGGCTCCCGGATATCTTTGGTGTTACCTTTTTCTCATGAAGTAGCACCTTCCGGTTTGGTTTCACAACCGCTGTTTGAACAAGATCACAAACTTCGGCCATCAGAAGACCTGGACGTTCGTCTTCCTGCTTCGCCAAATTGGCCTTGATCTCCCGCTTGTTAGGCTCCGGACAATCCTTCGCAAAGTGACCCATCTCGTTGCAGTTATAGCACTTGACCTCGGACATATCCAAGTTCTGTGGCTTCCGCTCTTTAGATCGGTCCGCCTTACCACGACCTTGTGGCATGCCTTTTCCTTTGCCTTTTTCGGTTTGTCCGCCGCTCTTCGCGTTGCTTGAGCCTTCGCCAACGTTGCGCCTTCCTTTGCTACTTGGGGACTCCCAATCTGCGCGTGAGTACATGAGTTGGTCACCACCTCCTCCTTTGCCTTTCCGACAACCACGAGCATTCTCTTCCCATGTCCGCAAGCATCCGATCGCCTCCGTTATGGTCATGTCGTCGATGTCGTAAAGCTGCTCGAGCGTGCCAATGATGTACGTGAATTTATCAGTCACCGAACTGAAAATCTTCTCCACAATCTCGGTCTCCTCGAGCTTTGCACCAAGCGCGCGGATCTCTTCCACCAATGTAGTCAGACGCATGGCATAGTCGTTCACCGATTCAGTTTCCTCCATCTGCAACTTGTGAAATTGGCGCTTCAGCACTTGTGCCCGAGCCTTGGTGACGCGATCTTCTCCGATCCTCATCTCTTTGAGTGCGTTCCACGCCTCTCTTGCCGTCTCGAACTCCGCCAATGTCATCAGCACAGAATCCGGCACAGACTGGGCTATGGCGGCCATGGCATCTTCGTCGCACTCCTTGTCGACGTCGTCGTCCGTGATGGCCTCCCACACTCGAAGGGTTCGGAGAATGATCTTCATCTTCACCGCCCACATGCCGTAGTTGGCGTCGGTGAGCATCGGGTACTGGATGGGGATGTTGCGATGCGCCTGTAAGTTGGCGCCGCCCGTTCCGCCACCACTTGTTGCTGACTTGCCGCCCTTCTTCACATTGTCCTTTCTTGTTCGCCTTGAAACCGCCGTTGCTGGACTTGACCGACTCAGCGTCGCTGTCCGTCATCATAGATCGTAGATCGTCGAGGCTCTAGATACCAATTGTTGGCTTTTGATCCCTAAATCAAATCACCAGAGTAGCAGCACACGTACGTGCAAATCTTGCAAGCTAGCAAACAGCTAGCTTGATTGATCTACAGGAGCAATATGTGCTCGTGTAGCCGTACGTGAACCTGGCTTGCTAGCTCTCCCGTGGATCGGATCAAGCACGACGGAAGTTCTCTCGGCAAACGCGGCGAACGTAAGAAACGATCGGGAAGACCTTTTATGATTGCCACAGGGGCTTGTCGCTCCTGGCTTTTCTTTATTGCTTTTCGTTTCTTGCGGTGATTACAGGGCTGGGGTACACCCATATATATATATGTGCCTAGGCTAGCATAAGCAAACTACTCCTAGTCGGATCCTACCTGGGAGTACTACTCCGATACGTACACAGACGTGTACTCGGACGTCTTGTTTAATCCCAATAATAAAAAGGGTTTCGTAGTACAGATGATCTTGGATGGACGAACTGGACCACAAGAGATCACCCATGTCAGCCTGTCAGGGGCCGGGCAAGCATCCACATGGGTAGTAGGTGACACACAACTTGCAAAACCAGACCGACCACGCATCACAGCACATGGCAAGCGGCACAGCGCCAGTGAAATACTACATACACACATTAGCATGAACTAAATAGCCAAACACTCACATGATGGCAGAATCATGCCACCACCAAACATGTCCATACATAATCATCTGACGCGCACACAAAAATAGAACACCGCACACACACACACACACACACTCACCTAAATCATCATCGCACAGCTGCTAGCTACCTCTACAGGTACAACCCGAATTATTGATTAGATTAGAAGAGCCTGTATGGGGAGGACGCGTCCAGCGGGTGGATGAGGTAGGTGAGCACAAGGGCCACCAGCATCAGCACGTATGCGATCCCCTGGTCAATCGACGTGCCTGCGTCAAACAGATTAGCAGCAGGGGTTAGTCTAGCTTTCACACAAGAAACGAAGCAAGCAAATGAAGGGAGCAGAATAAAGCTTGAAAACAACATGTTCGAAATAACAGCTCGGTTGCAAACGCCTGCACGATTATGGTGAAAGATAACTCAAAAGGAATAAATAGCTGTGTGTGCTTGAAAACGGAACTCGGAAAGTTCATCCTTGTCATGGTTTGAAATTTCACCAGATTTTCATAGGATGGTGTAACTGAATTCACCTGTCATCTGCCAATTGACCGACCACGAGAGCTCCGAGTCAATGGATGTCTAAAATTCTTAGTTGTCATGATGGGCACCATGGCTAATAGCTGATTTGTTTGTCACTTACAAAAATACTAAGTACTCCTTCCGTCCCAAAAAAAAGTGTAAGTTGTACCAAGTAAGGGACACTTATGGCTTCTTTGGATCACAGGATTAGAAAACAAAGGAATTCAAAAAACACAGGAATTTGACGGGATTGTAGGTGCAAAACAGAGGATTACAAAATAGAGGAAAACTACAAGAATGGTCATTTGGATGGAACACAGGAAAAACACAGGAAAAGTGCCTCGATCCTACGCGAATCAGTGTAAAAAAGAGGTTATAGTGGATGTTGAAATTCCTATAGGATTGAGGTGTAGGAATGCATCCATAGGAATTTTAGAGGTGTGGTTCCTTTGATCCAAAGGGCTTCTTTAGGAAAAAATCCAATGGATTGGAATACTCCAATATTCCTATGAAAATCCTTCAATCCAAAGAGGCCCTTATTTTGGACCGGAGGAAGTACTGATATTTGTGGGCATTAAAACAGGAAGCCCTGAAATTGATGACTGTAGTCAGACATTTACTTCTAGAATTTGAAGTCGCTTTCAAGAAAGCAAAATTCCTGACATCCTTGCAATAAAAGCGTAAACCAGGAGCTGCCAGGTATCATGTATTTTAATGGAAGCTACCCAAGGAAGCAGACCAAGGGTACCAGTTCTACAGGTGAAAGGGAAGTGCAAACCAACTCAGCTAGTACACCAGAAAGGAGGAAGACTTGGATTCTTGACAGATGGACAGCAAACACCCTTCCTATGTGGTTATCAATCATGCGAAGCATATGTGCCCATCAGTGAAATGCCATTTCACGAACTTATCTTGTACAACGAATGGCTTCCACATTCCTTCCCATCGATGTTACTCAGAATATATTGCATCAAACATGTGTTAAACACTTGGCAAGAACAAAACAAATCCCCCAAAAACCTGATAGAGACAGTTCCTCCTCAGAAACATACTGATAAAATTGAACTTTTTCAGTCTAGTGCATAAGTCAGTCACATTAATTTTGTGCAGCTAATTGTTTGTCAAGATACGCAGACTAACACGGCTACTTCTTGACTTGTTCAGCACAATCCCATAAGCAGGACTGCAATCTGTAACCAGATGTCTCTGACTCTACCAAATTGACATGTACTACCAGCAAGAGATGTCAAGTGTCAATAGATCATCAAAGTTCCAAAGCTGCAACTTTGAAGGGCTAGTGTAAACTGTCAAGATTTCTAGAAAAAATGATTTTTTTTTCAGGTGGAACTCTAAAGTGAGAAATGGGAACAAAATAAAGAATAGCATGCTCTGTCATTTTGTTGAATTGTTTATGAGCGTGACAATACTATCAAATAAAAAATAGTCATGAAATGTAGTAGGAGTATGTCGTTCCGCAGTGAAACAGCTTTTATTATACCAGGTGGGTCCTAAGAACGCGGGTTTTAACAAGCAGATCAATGGTTTCCCTTTCCCCACATGCAAGGGCAGGCAAATCGTATCTTGTCGAGTCTATGACCGCCGCGAGAAGATAATAAGCGAAACGGAATGAGGACGCAATAACCCCCGCAGAGGGAGGAAATTCGCCAGTCAATGCCGGAAAACACAAGCCACGGGAGAGAGAACGAGAAAACAGAGTGCGCGCAGGGGGGGTTCTCACCGTCGCTGGAGGGCGCGGGCGCGGGCGGCTGCACGGCGGCTGAGGCCGGCATTGCGATGCCGACGACCAGCACGGCCACCGCCACCAGGCCCACGGAGGTCCACGCCGCCATTTCCTTCCTCGGCTCGCCTCTCGATCCCCTCCGCCCACCGCAGCGCACCCCCACACCGGAGGCGAGCAGTAGGCCGAGGCTGGAGGAAGAGCAGCGAATCGCGCCCCTCCCTCTCTCGACAAATCCCTCCTCTCCCTCAAATCCCGGGCTTGGGAATGCGGCCAACGTGCGCGCGGCGCCTATATAGCGCCAGCTACAAGAAATGGTAACCGAGCGGGCGGCATCAGTCAGTGAGTGTAGGCCGCCGAGCAGCGCCCGTTGACAGGCGGGCCCGGGGCGAGCGCTGGTCCCGCGCGCAGCGGATCACCTCTGTGCGCGGGATTCGTGGGGACAGATTCGCCAGCCCCCGCCCCGCGGGCGGCACCCCCGATCTGGCTGCTTGACGGGTGGGGGCGCCGGCCCGGGCTCCACCGGCAGCGGCTGAGCGGGTGTGGGAGTTGGTAGAGGTGGCGGGGAGGAGGTGGGGCCCGGCGGCATGTGAAACTGCTGCTGGGGTACGATGCCATGTCGCCCTTTGGGCTTTCTTTTTGCCTGACGCTGCGCCCACGCGGCCTCGTGCCAGGCTGGTGGTGCGCAAACGGCAAGTTGGCCGTTTGTTACTAGGTATGTTACCCAGTGGCGTTACTGAGCAGCGGGTGGGGTGGGCCCCATTGCGGCAGCGCGCATGCGCGACGGTTGCGCTAGCGTCCAGCCGGTGTGGCTCACACTCCGCCTCTGCGCTGTCGCACGCGCACGGCTACGAGGCGGGCGCAGTGTTTCAGTTTACTAGACGACTCGATGCGCCATTGGCGCAAAGGCCGAAAGGGAGCCAAGTATTGTGAGAATATTAGACACCCAAGTCGAAAATGAAATGTGGCCAACACTCCCGCATCCTCTGCTTGGAAGACGCATTTTCTCACCGGATCTAATACAGATACATGATTCTTCAAGACCAAATTTCAGAGCAAATATAAAGCTCACCGGATCTAACATAGATACATGATTTTTCAAGAACAAATTTGAGAGCAAATATAAAGCATGGAAAGATTTAAGTTGTACTATTGAGACCATACCACCATATCTAAGAGAATGGTACATGTGAGAAGCTGTGAATCCAAAACAAAAAACTAAACTAACTTCCAAACAAACATTTCAAGTTTGAAAGCCACAAAGATCTCTCGTTGTTAGTGCAGGTACATGTCCTTCATCCTGCATCCATAGCCCATAATTTTTCAACACCTAAATCCACGAAATCCAACCGAAGGAAATCATGGCAGAAACATGCGCTGTGGCTTACGTCTTCGAGAAGGACTTCTTGGTATTCTTGTGCAGGTCGGACATAGCAATCGCTTGAGCCCATATTTCAGTCTTCTTTAATCTCTAACAAATAACAAAAGCTTAAGCTTAAGCATCCACACAAACAGAAAATGGAAAACAAATCTCACATAAAACTGTCCCAAGTCAGATACAGGGGAAACCAAGGTGAGATGATCATGTTTCTTATAGGAAACAATAACCATAGGTAAATACATACATTATTGTCCTGTCAGAAGGTACTTAGTTGTACTTCAAGTGGTACTGGGACATGAAAATAAGCCATTGAAATTTTTGAAACAGAATAAATGATAATACCGGTGTAGGCCATGAACAAAAATACAAAGAACATAATCAAGCATAACCCACCTCGACCGAAGCAATGGTTGATCAACAGCAGGAACCTGAACCTCGTGATGCTAGACCATATATCTATGGTTACCCTTTTATTTCTCCCGCCTAACCTGAAGTAGTTATCTGGACAAAATAGGGAGGCACACTTCAACAAATCAGTTCTTAGTAATTATAGAATGCCCTGTATTAAAGGAAGTAAAATCAAGCATGTATGTGCTCTAACTTTCATAACTGCATGTAAACTCGGTAACTAACCATTTGTTGATAGCTTAGGTAAATTACAGGCATTAATCATGCAGCCTGAAGGGTGCATCAAGACTTATCTGAAGTTTGATACAATGTGATTTCTATGTGAAAGTTGTTCCTTCTAACCCGAATAATTTGTTTGGGGGGATTTCCTTAAAAGTTTCCCAAAGGAATATAAAACATTTAGTTTGGCCACCAGGGTTTATATGTTCGATGATGTACAACAACATCTTCCTTGCTTTCCCCGACATTGCCGCATGCCACCCTTCAAGATGACAGTGGAGGGACGATTCTTCAACTGAAGATGAAGAAATGAAGGAAAAGCAAAAGTTTACCCGAGACATTCGACATACACCATTCATGTATGGAGCCTGGAGGGACCCTCTTCTCCACTTCTCTCGACTCACTACTGGCATTGTTGACTCGCACCTGCATCCGAGCCTGCATATATGAAAGAGCGGAAATGAGCTTGTATACTGGTAGATGGGTTAGACAGCAAGGACGCCCAGGTCTGGCCGAGAACACCCAGCCCCACGCGCAGTTCGGAAGCACACTCTACCACATAATAAAATGGCCGGAAAGTACCAGCAGCGACAAACCAAACCGAATGAATCACATGAATGGTTATGAAGGATGCCAAAATCATATGCATCTCACAACTCATGACTAAATGTAGCTGAAAATTCAAAATACTAAATATCTGCTCTGCATTTTTAAACAGTCAAAGTACTAAATATCTCTAATTCAATAAAACAACAAGAAAACAAGCTGCATATGATCTAAATTATGGTCGCTTAACTTCTAAAGTTTTCCCCTTATATGACTGCCTTGTTCCCAGCTAGCAAGAGCCATGACCATATTTGGATTTCTAGTATGGAGAAGGATCAAGAATTATAGGGTAATGTAGTAAACAAATAACTACGTCCAATAAACTGATAAGTACACCGTAAGAATGTCTCCCTCTTTTTAATTACGACCAAACATATTGAACACTATGTTTCCGCCAACAGCAATAATCCCCATATTGCTAGAACCCCTTTTACTGCTAAACAAACTGGAAATATGAAAGAACCTGGGAGATACTTAAGTGGGCAAAAACTCTAAGGTAATGAACTGGAGATGTAGGAAACAAAAATGTAGAAAGTACCATGGCATAAAAAATGAGAAATAACATCACATAATTTGATCCCTACTCATCCAACATCAATAGTCCTTAAAGCATCCTTGTATCATACAGACCAATCACACTACTTATATAGGACATTTAATTAAATAGGAGAGTAGCAACCGAATTTAACAACCTATTATTTGCTATATAGCTATCTTTCTCTCTAGCGTTTTTTCCCTCTCACTTCCACCAACATACGTAGATATGTTGTTTGGGCAGAAACAGAGTAGGTAATCGCAGGCATATGTAGATGGCGAACGCGGAGAATTAGAATTGCGACAGAGAGAAGGATACCTTTGGCAGCACTGCATCACAAATAGGAGGTTGCATCTAATCGCGCCCGAGCAGAAAGCAAGTCGATGGCCTTGCAGAAGAAAGGGATGGTCAGCCAAAGGCAAGGAAATCTGAGCTGCAGATCTGGGCGGCGCCAAAGAGTGGTGTAGAAAGATATACCATGGAGGACCTTGATGGGCTAGACATACCATGTGCAGGACCTTGATGGGCTAGATATACCATGTAGATAATCACAGGTTGATAGCCCCTACTGAATAAGCAACATTAAACATCCAAGCATCCACCCTGCGATTACCTACATGCATCCTCTTTTCCTATCATAGTTGGCTCCCTCTCGCCCTTTGCGCCATAGAGCAATTCTTTTCCTATCATATATCTCCTATGGCCGCCTCTCCCGCCTCTCCCGTTTCACACCCGCTCTCACCGCCACCCTGAAATATAAAGAGGCTGAAGAATAGAAATAGATAGGAAAATATGTTTACCTATGGCACACAAGGTCAATAGATATAGATGAAAATTTTGTGTTCTCTATATTAACAAATCTACGACATCTTCACCGACACAACTATATAATGAATTCCGAAGTACTTCATGGGAACCAATCAAAAGCTAATGTATAGTTCAATATATCCACATGCTGCTCCCACTCACCAGAAGAGTAGAGGAGAGATCAAAATTGAGAATTGAGAGAGGGTCAGTGGGGGGTTGAGGGCGCTGAGAGCCGCAAGACCTGCCGTCCATGTTGTCGGCCTGCAAATTTCACTTATTTTCTGTAAGAGCAAACCAAACCAAGATAGCATTAGCATGTTGTATCTTACGCAAGTGACACGGAAGATGAGAATGCTTCCCGGCAAAGGGGAGCATGGAAGTAATAACCTGAAAACATCCAAGGAAGTAGTAATCCACCTAGCAAGAAAAACAAAGGCCATGGAATATTCAGTCAGCATTCCGAGACCTGACTTACCTCTGGATACATATCTTGAGAGTCACAAGAGATGATATATTTTACCTGTGCCTCTTGTCAAGTCTTCCCAGCCAACCGAGAACCCTGTATATCTGTTAGAGCAGCCAAAACACAACAAATACAATTAACTTCGAATTATAGAAGTTGACAATTGCACAGAACATATGTAATAAACTGTCAAAATCTTAAAGTAGGTATTAAAGAAGATAGAATCATGAGTGTGAGTGTACTGTCTGAAAGTGCATTGATGCCTATTTTGTACAGTGACCTAGAGAAAACTCCAGCACATAAAAAGGATATGTGTGATTAATGGATGACTTGTTAAGATGTAGGGACATATATTGATTACATTTTTTTTTCAATTCAAGCCGTAGAAAACAGATCATCTCATCATTAATCAGGTCATCCTTGTGTAGCCCATCGTTATACATAGATATTAGAGGTAAATTGTTATCCAAAAATATATAAATGGTTCAATCTATTTTCAGAAACTAAAATTTCTATTTTTTATGTGATCCACATTATAGAATAAGTGCTAACCTTTTGACGAGTCCTCTGCAATATCAAGAAGCTGGATCCAACTAATGCGCTCGACTTGCTCTACAAATATATACATGGTTCAGCCTTATTTTTAGAAATTAGGATTTCAGTCACGGTTGCAACTCCAACACCAAAAAGAATTGAGTATTCATTTTCTGTAAGTTCAGACAGAAACAAAGAACAATGCTTACCTGATAGAAACCAACAGAGTTGAAACCTAGACTCTGATTGAGAAGTCCAATTAAGATGCCATTGAGCACTCTGAATCCCATGACGGTCCTTGCGTCGAAAGGTTTGTGCTTAAAGGGCTTCATACATAATGCCACATGAAGTCAATAGAATAGAACAAAGAGATGCCGGCTTGTCAACATGGTTGCTGCACAATAAAGAATAAGGGTGTTCTTATTTGTAGGGATAATGGAGATATGCGATAACAATTCAATTGCATGAAGCTGAGCAAATCCTTTTTAGGACATAAATCTTTGATTTGGCTAGTACCAAAATTGGCTAGTAATTTACCCTTGAAATCACAAAAAGTACATGTAGTACCTAACATGAAAAAGTAAAAAGAGATGGAATTAATCACACAGATAAAACCACACATCAATAAAAAAGAGGGAATTACGTACAAGATTATCCATGTAAGTCAAGGTGCACATGAAGGTTGTACTGAATAGCATACAGAAGATATAAAAGAACACCAAATTACACATTACTGAAGTGAACATAGAAACTGGCAGCAAAATATAAGAGGATAAAACTTTGAACATGTTGATCGGCAATTCTCTATAGCTTGCAAATACACCAATGAAAGGCAGCGTGCAATTTGATGATACAAACTTGGCTAAATTTAGTGCAGTCAAAGTGCCTAAACCTGAAAGAAAATAGTGGCACCACAAAATGCCTCTCAACCACCTGTTGGCTAGATTTATTTTAGACGGTGAAGCGTACAATCCCTACAAACTGAAACAAAAACAATAAGCACGAGAATGACAAACAATGCAAATAAAAAAAACTGTTCATTCGGTAGCAACCACAACGCTAATGGCTAGTCAAGTGAAATATATAGATGAAAATGATAAAAAAAGCAACCATCCATATATTTAGATACAAATAAGGGCATATCCAAGCATTACATGCATGACAACCTCAAATCAATGTGGTCCGTTTGGTTAGATCAGAATGAGCAAAATGGAAAACAGTGGCAAACATTCAGCACAAGGGAAAAATGTTTTGCATCTACACAATGGTGAAGCGAGGCAATGAGCCAAATTAGTGCATCTACTACATATTTGACTCACTCTACACTCCCAGCTTGCATAGTATCACAGTAATGCCAGGTCACTCATGGAAATTAAAATAAATTGAAGACCAGGATTTGCATATGGTGAATGAAGGAATGACGACATACTTGCAGGAGAAATTAATCACATCATGCTACAAAAAAACAGAAAAGAAAAGTCAAACCCTCTATCCTAGAGCTTCCTCCCTGTGAATTTCTAAGACACAGGGGCAGCACAAAGGAAGACGTTTTTGCATATAATATTCATAAATGAAGTTTTTACTCATTATCCATTAGTAACAGAGACATCTTAATAATATGATTTCCTGGTAGATAAACAATTACAAGATGTGACATTAGTGTGCTGACACAAATGACATATTAAAAATACCAATAAATTTAGAAAAATGGATGACGAATGACTAAATTGACCAAACCAAATAAGGTCCAGACACTACAGGTAATAACTAATCACTTGACTAATTGCAGGTAATGCATAATTGAACTACTGAAATGGCATGTACAGCCAGCCACCAAGATATGTAATGCAGTCATAAACCTGCACATTAAAAGGCTGATATTGTTCTTATTCATTACTGCCTCATACAACAGATCCGACCAACCTATAGCTCAGCTGGTGCTGTCCAAGGCGGAGAAAATGAAGACCAGGTCGTGCACAGCAACGGAATCCTCTTGCTCGGCCGTGGCGTCGATTACTGCCGTGTAGTAACAGATCTCTAAGCTGCAGCACAAAAATCACTCCTACTCAGAAGAAAACAGAAGTGTTGATGGGTGACGAAAGAATTTCATCTGTAGATACTAAATACACCAGGAAGCAACGGAAGTATGAACCAGAGCGCCTGTAGGTACTAATTAGACGAGGGAGAGCCTGACGAACCCGCAGAGACTGGCGAACGCCTTGCGCGAGAACCCCGTCCACGCCTTCGGGAAGGAGCCGCTGACGACGTACACGAACTGCGCCACGTTGATGAGCCACCAGGAGACGTTGCCGACCATGGACGCGCCCAGGAGGCCACGACCAAGCCTGGCCATGACGACCCAGTTGAGCAGCGCATGCACGCCGACCGCTGCGCCTGCAACTCTCGCTGCCTCCCGAGAAAGATCCGACAGGCTGCGCCGGGACGGACGCGGATCGGGATAGGCGGCCTGCGGCGGCGGCGCGCTCCTCCATCAGGCTGGGAAGCCTTCCTGACCGCCCCTGTTCGTCGGGTGACCTGCGTGCGAGCGATTGAAAGGTGAGGAGGAGGAAGAGGCGAGGCGGTGGAGGAGCAGCAGTTGGCGGCCGGGCTTCTAGGGCGGAGAAGGAGGAGGAGGAGGTGGGAGGGAGGAGGGAGGAGTGTGGGTGCTGTGGATTGGGGAGGGGGAGAGAGGGGCGTGGGGGTTGTGGATTGGGGCTAGGGTTCACGCGGTTGCCAGCCAATCAGAAACTGCCCACGCTCCGCCAACCTTCACGTAGCGTACGGAGAAACCCAGCCTCTGGTTGCTGGACCCCACAGTCTAACGACCCCACCCGTCATCCCCTGCTGAAGTGGACACGGACGTGAAAAAAAATGGACGGCCGGCCAGACGCCAGCGACCAAAAAAACACTGTTACCGCCTGAGTAACTCGATCGTACGGTCAAAAAACGCAGTGCGCGCTCGATGCCTCCAGATCGGCGGGTACTTTAGGAGGTTTTATATGTTAGATGACGTGCGGGCCATCCAGAGCCCGGTCGGCGTGGGTCGCGAACGACCAGCGTCCACATGCAAAAGCGCTTTAGGGATCCCGAATATGCCAGTATGTTATGCCGATGCATTTGTTTAGGGATCCCAAACTTTGAAACAAAGTTTAAAGGGATACGAAAAGGACACACGTATTCTTATCACGAGGTCGGGTGAACAGTAAAAAAAGTGAATAATTTTCTTTTGTGAAACATTGACAAATGTTTTAATAGTTTGCAGAATTCCAACACCAAATGACATTTTTGAAAAAATCAAGAAAAAAACAAAATCAATGCTCCAAAATGTTGTTTTCAAACGCATTTTGGAGCATCAATTTTGCTTTTTCTTTTGCCAGATTTTCCACAATGTCATCAGATGTTGAAAGTTTGCAAGCTATCAAAAAAAAGTGTCAATGTTTCACACAATTTTTTTGGGGCGATTGTTGAATTTTTGTTCTTTTTTCATTTTACTGTTCACCCGAGCTCACATGAGCTCGGGATTAAAACAACACTTTCGATACAAAGAGCGTCATGAGGGGATATTTGACAGAAATGGTGACCATGTGGGAGCGCTACTAAATATTTTACAAGGTGGTGTGCCTCCTGGATCGCATCATGACCTTCGAATATAAAATCACATCTCTTGAAATTGGCTCTTCTTTTTTCGATTTTCTTCACCGATGTAATATGAGGGCCTCCCAACCCTTTGATGATGTCCTCTACCACCGGCTTGCAATTGCATGCGATCTTCAAACGGTTCAAAGACAAATCATCAACTACTTTATAGGAGGGTAACAGGTTGACATGCGGGCCAACTCGTTGTGGGGCCCGCACGTCATCCACTCAAGAGATTCAAATGTGTGTGCAAAGATTGTCTAAGGGGCCAATTCTTTTGTCATGCCAACCATAAGCTCCAAAAGAACTATCCCTGAGAATAACTCTAACTAGAGAGATTCAAACGTGTGTGTGCACAGATTGTCTAAAAGCAACTCTAGCAAAGTCGTCATATGGTAGCCTTCATAATTTATAGGGAACGCGCACATGGAGTATGTCATTGTCCCGCACGCCTTGACTCTCGCCCGGAGTGGAGCTCGTGCCTCAGTCGCGTACGCCCGGCGACAAGCACCTGATCTGTTTGCCGTGCGCGGTGGCCATGTCCTTGAGCAACCTCGACAGTGTGGAGCATGGAGACTAACTGACGGAGTCGAACCCGGACATGGATCCGTCCAGCAGCAGCCGGTAGGGCCGTGCATGAGGTCGCCCATGGACATCCTTCGCTCGCCCCAGGACGCACTAGTGACCCTCGACGGGCGACGGCCGCAACCTGCAACGCGTCTTCTTTTCGCCTGCTGCGCAAAGCCGCTCCTCAGAGGCACCACAATGCTGGGCGTGGCCTTGGCCTCGAAAAAGGGCACGCTGTAGACCTGTTGTGCGGCCCTCGCCGTCGCCGCCACCGTCTCAAAATGTGGCAAGCGCACGACAGGTGTTTGATAAAATGCCAAAGAAAACCATGCCACGTATCAACAAAACCACTCAAAGCCGTATGAAGGACTAAAGTTATCCGGTTTAAAAAGTTGAGGGATTAAAATTTGCTGGTTTTGGAGTTGAAGGACCGTTTCTATACTTTGAAGAAAATTGGGTGACGAAAAATATACTTTTCCCCATGGAAAAACGCTTCGGATATTGTTTGCACCCGCGTTATGCCATTATGCCAACGCATTCATATCTCCTTTAGTGCAGAGCAACCAGTTCTCAGAGAGATTCAAACGATCAGCTCAGTTTTGTGCAATTTTTTAACGGAGGCTCTCTCTTTCTTTCCTAACGGAGCAAGCGGTGGTCCTACAATCCGTTGTTTACAACTCCTTCTGCAACGCAGAAAAAACGTACTAGGAACTGGTTGTCAACACGAACTGAAACTACATAAATATATAGGAGTATAACACAATTTGTGTCATTGCGGCGTGAAGAAGTGCAGGACTCATCATTTTCTTTTAGACCGGTTGTTTGACGTCGTTACCGTAGGAAAAAAGAAAATAATTCCAGAAGATCAGGCTCAGTAATTTTTTATCTTTTGGTTTATTGTTTAGCTAGCTGATTCCATGAGCAAATGCTAGTCCAAGTGATGGTAGTTAAGACCTTGCCCAGCTCTATAAATCGGCTGGCTCTGCCCTGTACAGTACTCAACTAATATAAGAGCGTTTAGAATACTAAAGTAGTGATCTAAACGCTCTTATATTAGTTTACAAACGGAGTACAAACTAGCTCACAGCAACAATTCATATGGTTTCAGTCCTGAAAGCGAAACAAACTCCAGAGCTAAAAATCGCGAGACAATTACTCCAGAGCTAAAACTCCAGAACTATCAGATTCCCTTGAACCGAATAGGTCCGTACACATATGGTACACAAAGATATACCAAGGAATTTATATTTCTGATCACATAATCAAGAATAAAATACACAATACATATGAATGGGTGATTCTATACACGATGAGGCAATTATCCTCACGCGTTTATAATTTACATGGGTAAGAAACATGCTTCTGGGCACAAGTCCTATGGCTATCTTCTAACCCTATACAAAAATCTTCGGAAAATCTGTCTTTGTCTAATCTCCACTGAACATCCCTTTGTTAGCTTCTCTGCTCTCCATGCAAAATGAGAACACAAAGGTTGGAGGAAACTCTACAGCCTACAGGAGATATCGAAAGCTGCACAACAATAGCGTCATACCTCACTTCATCAAATCCAGGAATACAAAACCGTTCCAAAGGCTATGAAGCACCATTGATGCCAATAGGTTGCGTGATCTGGCAAAGACACCTCCCATCACAACCCCGAGAAATATCAACGGCAACACCCTTTGCACGTTGAAGTGCGCCAGCGCAAACGCCACGGCACTTAGCAGGATCGACCATGGAAGAGGCATGTATCGCGTTAGAGATGGGAGGAGGAAACCACGGAACACAATCTCTTCCCATATAGGTGCACATACAGTGACTACCACAGCATACAAGGCCATTGCCACCGGGTCACGGGCCACAATGGATTGCTCTACACTGGATACCCCAGCGACTGGCCCTGATGACATATGAACTAAGCTGATGTTGATGTGAGAAAGCAAATTCACCAGTGGGAATAACAGGCACCCCAACGCTACATCCCAATGCCATTTGCCCTTCAATTTGAACTCAAACCAGCCTGGAGGAAGGGGACGGAATCTACCAAGGCATTGGTGAAGGATAGCAATCCCAGCAAGGCCTTCAGTTATGTCCGTCACGAGGCTATATAATGCTTGGCCTCTGTGCGTCAATGTTTCCTTGCTAAAGCCAGCAGCATGAGCCAAGAATGGCACTATCCAGGAACCCACAAGCCAAAATGTCGCGATCCACAAAAACATGACCTGTTTTCGAAAAGTATAACCAGATTCTCTTAATACCAAATCCATGTAAACTGCTAAGAGACCATTACACCAATCAACATTCCCCGTTTAACTGGTAACTTTAGCAAGACAACCAAATAACCAACATATTACCAGCGGCATCCATTCATTTCCATTATATACATAATATGCTAGCACATGCATCATAACTTGTTTTATTTAAAAGGAAAACATATTGTTTATACCCAGCCTGTTTGGAGTGGCCCCTGGGGAGTTGTGGTTGTGACTTTAGTTCCACACTAAAGTTAGAAGTCTAAAGTGAGTGACATTATTAATATGTAATGCTTGTTGTGTTGTCCCATATCCTTATAAGACCTTTTGGGAAAGTAGTGGCTGAGCCCCAGTTCGGTGCACCCCTGCTACACCCACGCAAGAAAACCTACCAAAACATTTTGAAAAGATCTAAAACTTTGTGGGAATGATCATCAACAAATGTTAGAGATGCTTGCAATGTTTGGTGGTCAAATAACATCCGAGAAACTCTGTACAAAAAAGAAAAAAATTAAAAATTCTGATCAAACAATGCACATACATTTTGAGTCATTTTGAGTACAACAACAACAAAGCCTTTAGTCCCAAACAAGTTGGGGTAGGCTAGAGGTGAAACCCGTAAGATCTCGCAACCAACTCATGGTTCTGGCACATGGATAGCAAGCTTCCACGCACCCCTGTCCATGGCTAGTTCTCTGGTGATACTCCAGTCCTTCAGATCTTTCTTTACGGACTCCTCCCATGTCAAGTTCGGTCTACCCCAACCTCTCTTGACATTATCAGCACGCTTTAGCCGTCCACTATGCACTAGCGCTTCTGGAGGCCTGCACCGAATATGCCCAAACCATCTCAGACAATGTTGGACAAGCTTCTCTTCAATCGGTGCTACCCCAACTCTATCTCGTATATCATCATTCCAGACACGGTCCTTCCTTGTGTGGCCACACATCCACCTCAACATGCGCATCTCCGCCACACCTAACTATTAAACATGTCGTCTTTTAGTCGGCCAACACTCAACGCCATACAACATTGCGGGTCGAACCGTTATCCTATAGAACTTGCCTTTTAGCTTTTGTGGCACCCGTCTTGTCACAGAGAATGCCAGAAGCTTGGCGCCACTTCATCCATCGGGCTTTGATTCGTTGGTTCAAATCTTCATTGACATCCCCATCCTTCTGCGGCATTGATCCCAAATACCGAAAGGTGTCCTTCTCAGGCACCACCTGCCCATCAAGGCTAACCTCCTCCTCGTGCCTAGTAGTACTGAAACCGCACCTCATGTACTCGGTTTTAGTTCTACTAAGTCTAAAACCTTTTGAGTCATTTCGAGTGATCTTGTTTTTTTTTGTACAGAGCTCCTCGGATGTCATTTGACCACCAAACTTTGCAAGCCTCTCCAACATTTGTTGATGATCATTCCCACAAACTTTTAGATTTTTTCAAAATCTTTTGGTATGTTTTCTTGCGTGGGTGTAGCAGGGGTGCAGAAAAACCATGCTCAAGACCTTCTATATGAGGCGGCAGAAAAATTCTAGGCGGGTGCATAGCACATGTCCCACAGGGGAGCTGAGCTTTAAGCAAAGCAAAAAAAATAAACAGAACATTATGGTAGTGCAAAGTGCCTTGTTGTAACTTATAAGACTTCCTCAAGCGTATAAAAATCCTAGGTCGACACATGAGGGCATATTAATATCTGTCAGGTCGCATACCATATCCAAAAGAAGTAATCACATGGGTTCGGCATCTTTTAGATCAAATTTACTATTGATTTGCCCGTGTCCGTATACAGAAAACCTAACGAAACATGGACAAATTACAATAAGAGAATAACAACATCTGGCCCCTACGCATGTCCTTAGGATATCCAGATGATATCTGATGAATTAGCAAAACCGATGTCCGACAAAACCAAAACTAATATAGGAACATAATAGAATAAGTTGAGAACTAACCTGGGTAATTGTTTGTCCAGTCCAAGGTACTGCCCAGCGCTCATTCCAAAATCTGGATACTGTATCCTGTAGATTTTCCTTTATCTGGGAGACAAATTCAGAATTTTCATTGACTCACAGGAGAAAATTGAAGTCTTAACAATGAAAAGGACTAACATCAATATCTAGCCAATTGGCACTAAACAAAATATGAACGCCTGAACCGATCAAAAATGAGAGTTAGAAACTAATTTTCAAAGTATATTAACAATAAGATGATAAATATTCTACCAAATAACTGCAAATCCCATAGTACAGAAAAAAAACAATGATAGCTATTTTCCTTCGGTCCACACATTGACTGGCAAAACACAGACATAGAAAAGCACATGTCCATATTGGTAAGAAACCAATTCATGTGCAACAACTAAATTTGTTAACAGGCCGATTAATACTGGCAGAAGCGAAGCGGTTGAGTATACAAACTTGAAAACTGTACCCAAGATTTAACAGATCAAGTTATGAACTGAAATTGGATAACGGAGTAATTCACAAGTTCTCCTTCATCTGTGTATAATGTTTTATGCCACAATTCCATACATGACTGCCGGTTATCTTATCTCTTAAGCTCTCAAATAGCATTGAAGTGAGCAACTGAACTTAGAAACTGGTAGCTTTACTTCTACTGTATTGCACACACTATGCTTCATATTACAGTATCCTACTAATATGTTCTACATCTGAAATTCCTATTGGTCAAACACAATGTAGTTGGAATGCAGAAAATAAACCAGACAAACCTTCTGCGTTCTAACAAACCAGTCTCCCTTTACATAATTCTGATCATCCCTGTTGGGGCTTCCACAGTCTTCCTCCTTCAGGCCAGGGTCCCCTGAGATCTCCGCCTGCTCATTGTATTTGAAGCCAGTGCCATCATCAGATGTTGTTGACACGTCTTGCTCCTGCCTGAAGCACGAGATGTGAACCAGCCTCCATCCCTAAATGCACACAAGAAGCACGCGAAAAAGAAAATGAAATTAACCCAAGCAGCATGCCATTTTGACACTAACAAAGCAAACTGATGGGCATGACATTCAAATTGGCCAGGTGGATAGCAGCAATGCTGCAGCTTGGAAACCTAACTTAATACTACATCAAACTGGCAAATAAACCACACATATCCAAGTGAATGAATCTATCGTTGCTTTCGTCTACAGATATAATCTGGAACCAAGATTACTAAACTGACCCACACGACTCGCAAAATCTGTAGCCCTTTGTCGCCAAACTGCACAAAGCGGAGCACTGTGATGCTCGTATAAGGCTTGCCTGCTATGGTTGCGGCAGACAACCACACGACCGGCTACACAGAAACAAAGTCAAACGGTTGAACCCGAGAGCAGGGGGTCGTTTCCGCCTTACCTTGGTGTGAGCAGCCCCGCCAGGCTTAAATCTGAGTGATGGCCTCTCGGCGGCGGCGGAGGGAGGTGGGAGCCCAACCCTACGGCAGGGGAGGGGAGGGGCTAGGCAGGAGGTGGACGACATGCGTATTCCGTAACATGCAGAACCGATTTAGGGCGGGAGAGAGGAGGAAGGCACGAGAACTCAGGCAAGGAGGTGAACGGCGCAGCGCGACTCCGGTGAGGGGATCAGGACGCGAGCGCGGGCGCGTGCGGCCAGCAGGCCACAACAACGGTGGGGGCGCGGGAGCACCCGCGGCCGGCTAGGGCGACGAGGTGGGAGGCAAGCGAGGCTGCACGCCAGAGACAACGGGGTAGAGCGAGCGGCGCCGAGGAACCAGGGAGAAGCGAGTGCGCCGACGGGGAGCAAGCGCCGCCGAGAGGCGCGGGCTGCTGGGGCTGGGACTGGGACCTGGGAGGATGTGCGGATTACGGTTTTTTCAGATTGGGTCATGGAACACATTTTACAATCACCTGTGCAGTTGATATCTACTCCGTATACCGATATCCCCAAAAAAATCTATACCGATGAAAATTTTGTTTGATTTTATCTGATCAATACAAACCATCCAAAAATATATATATGAAAAAAAAATAGCATTTTGTTTGGTCACGCAATAACTATCCCCGCAATTGTGTAATTATTCCTTCTTTTTTATCAAATTATTTCTCACTGTAAATATCCATTTTATTTTACACCTTGCATTGTCTACACGCCGAACTCTAGTCGTCTTCTCTGCGCATATGTACATATTTTACATGGTATATGCTTTCCTCTTGGTTGTATATGTCTATATACATTTTATAACTGTATATTGTGTAAAATTGTGTGCAGCGACACATATATGATTGTCATTAATTACGAATTTCACATGGCTAATGTAGATTGTTTAACCATGTGGCACGAGTGTCAATGTGTCTAAATCTGACAAAATACGGCTGTTTAGAATTTACCAAGACAACATAGACCATTGAGACTACTTCCATCGTGGTTCGGCCTTCGCCCCGTGCCACCCCTTCCTCCCCGGGCCAGCATGATGGATGGACAGAGGTCCAGTCCCGTGTGCGCGCCGGGCCAGCGCGCGTGCCCATGCTGGGGGCCGGCTGCGCCGCCGTCAATGCCACCGGCCGCCATTCAATGCGGACGCCGGGCGGGAGGCCTTCTTAAGGCATTTCAAAGGGCTTGTTTCCGGTGCCTGAGCTCCGAGCATCGTCGAGTAGATTGTAGGGATCCCATCCACTGCATCGAGTGCAAGCTCCCAGGCCACATCTCCCGGGACTGCCTCTCCGCTCCCCGCTCCAGGCGGAGCGGACCGCCGGCTGCGTCGGGGCGCGGTCCCGTCCGTTCCCGTCTTCGCTTCCCCACTCCACCGCCGCCCGCTCCCGCTCCGGTCATGGAGCCCTGCCGCCACACCGACCCCTCCAGGAGGCCAAGGAACAGCCACAAGGTGGTCATCGAGACGCCGGCGATGGAGCACCAGATCGCCTTCCTCCGCCGCCACGCCGTCCTCCTGACTGCGGTGGCGGAGAGGCACGCGGCGAACCCCATGACGGTGGGCCGCGCCTTCGACGCCGCGCTGCGCACTCTTGCCCACCTGCTGCGGGTCACGAGCCACGACTCGGAGGACTTCCTCGTGCTCTCGAGCTGCCGGCCCACCACGATAACGTCGTGCGCCTCGGCTCCCTCAACGTCGACGGCGTCGTTTTCTCCATCAAGCCATGGCACGAAGACGACCACGCGGTGCACCAGGATTTCATGCTGCACGTCCGGGTGGTGATCGAGAAGATGCCGCTGCAGATGTGGTCCGTGGAGGGCGCGACCGAGGTCCTCGGCGTCAACTGCATCATCGACCGCCTCAACACACGCACGCACGAGCGCGGCCACACGCGGACCTTTGCGTGCTGGATCTGGGTGTGGGACGTCACCTTCATCGCCACCAAGCACACCATCGGGCAGCGCGCGACGTGGGGCGTGTCGAGACCATGCTCGGCGCCTCTCCCCTGAGCCGTGAGGTGCTCCCCCCTCCCCCCCCCCCCCCCGCGTCAAGCAGCATCAGCTTCTCATCCACGTCGACCGCGTCGAGGACTGGTCCCCTCCTTCGTCGCGCTCCTCGCACTCCGCTCAGAGTGGCCTGCCCTCCTCGGGGTCTGACGACGAGCGCTCCGGCCAGACGGTGTGGACCGGCACGTGGGCTATGCATGTGGAGGACGGCCAAGGCCAGCCCAGGCGGCACTCGGCGGTCGTCTCTCCCTCTGGCTGCGGCAGCCTGCAGCTCGGCCCCCGCCGCGACAACAACAACCAAGATGGAGAGCAGAGGCGCCGCTCATGGAAGGATGCCCTCCTGGGGAGGACGCAGGGCAGGCGTGAGCAGCTGCCCAAGCGTGGCCCCACGGCCCCGCCCAGGCAGCGGAGCAGGACACCGGTCAGCCGGCGTCACCATAAGGGCGGCCGCAAGTTTGGGGACGATGGCCGGGCCAGCAGTCTCAAGGCCACGCCCCCCCTCCCGCTCCGGTTGGTGGTCGCCCCACCTGCAGCACCAGCTCAGCCTAGCCCCGCCTCTCCAGTCTCCGCCTTCTTCGCCGCTGCTGACAGCACCCCCCCCCCCTCATCACCACGCCGACACCAACAACGACATGCTTGGGATCGACAAGGCCATCACCGACACGCTCGCCTCCCCGCTCGAGTTCCCCTCCGGCCACACCACTGCTGCTTGTCGCGCCCCTCCCTCGACTATCTCCACTACCGTCCATGTGGGCGCGGTGACTCAGCAGGTCATGCAGCTTCAGCTGGGCGGCAGCGACAGCCTCGAGGGGCAAAGCAACAATCTGTTCCGCGATGCTGCTGCTCCGATCATCCCCGCTGCTCCCGCCAGGCGCACTCTGCCCCCCCCCCCCAAGTCTAGGGCAAGCTCAACTCCCTCCAGGCACAGTGCACGCCAGGCCAATGCCAGCTCCTCCGTCCCCGTGGTGCAGCGCGCGTCTCTGCTGCTTGTCAAGAAGCTGGGCCTGCTGGGTCCGAAGGAGGCAATGACTGCCAAGGCTGCGGAAGCTCTCATCAAGCGGTTCGACGAGCCCCTCTCCGACGACGACATCGCCATCATCGCCAAGCTCACCCGCCTCGACCCGGAGGCGCTCCGCATTGCGGGTGGCATGGCCAGCCCAAATGCAGCTAAAGATGCAGTTTAGCTATGTTAGGTCGCTTCATTATCTACCTTAGTATTAGTCTTCAGCAGCGATTGGCCTTAAGACAATTCGAGTTAGGATCTATGTCGAATCTTCGTAGCTCATGTCATAGGGCTAGATGGATAGCTTCGCGCCAGAGAATTCAGGGGCCTGTTGGTGGTCTCGGGCACGCCCCAGCTATGTTGGAAGTGTATCTGTATTTGCTGCAATTCAATAGTAATTTGAAGTTGCCGGAGAGATTAACTGTGTCCAATGACTAGCTCGCCGTTTTCAATCATGAGTTGGAATGTCAGGGGATTGAACTCTCCAGCCAGGAGATTTGCAGTGCGTGAGCTTGCTGATTCCCTCAGGGCCACCATCCTCTGCCTGCAAGAAACAAAGCTGGACACATGGACTGCTAGCACCGTCTACGACCTTGGGGGCACTACAACGGAAGGCTGCGCGGTGCTACTGGCGACGAGCACCAGGGGAGGGGCCGCCATCCTATGGAATAAACGTGTAGTCGACCTGATCACCCATGTTGTCGGTTGCTTCTCCATCACAGCCAAGGTCACAATCCTGCACAGCAGCGCGTCGTTCTGGCTGACAACCGTCTACGGCCCGGCTGATGATGCCCGCAAAGATGCCTTCCTGGCCGAGCTATCTCAAGTTGCCCCGCCTTTGGGAGAGCCTTGGATCATCACAGGCGACTTCAACATCATATATGAAGCTCGTGACAAGAACAACCTGAACCTGAATAGAAGAGTTATGGGAAAATTCAGAAGGGCCATCGATGCTACAAACCTGAAGGAAATCAAGTGCAAGAACAGACGCTTTACCTGGTCAAATGAGCGGGAGGATCCAACTCTTGTCAGCATCGACAAGTTTTTCTGCAACTTGGAGTGTGAAAGAACATGCGGTGCCCCCATGTTTGGTTTTGGTAATTGATGACAATCTCTATGGACTAATGGTTGTCTTGAGTTATATTTGAAGGATTTTTCCATAGGCTTTTCTTGAAGTCCATGTGTTGGTTTCAAGGAGTTTATGAGTTGACCAAGGTGCTATTAAGGAATTATGCAAAGATTGGTCATGTGAGTGTTGAGCTTATTGCAAGCATGTCTTGAAGAAGAAGATTGTGTGATCGTTCATGTTTAACTTCAAGACATCATCCAAATGAAGAGAGTTGGAAAGATTCAAGGTTGATCAAGACTAAGTCAAGAGTGAATCAAGTTGATCAAGACTAAGTCAAGAGTGAATCAAGTTGATCAACTCACAATGCGTAGAAGATGTACCTAGAGGGATCAAGTGATCCCATGGTATGGTAAGCTTTGTCCATTGCACTTTGTGTACTAACCCATGGTCTACGTGAGAGTTCTATGTGGGGTTAGGTACGTGTCCATGGGCTTGCGTCAAGAGGAAGATATCATACAACCCATGGAAAGGATGACATCAAGTGATGATCGTAATCAAGATTGCCGTGTGCAAGTTCAAGTGGAGCATCACGAAGAGATCAAGTGCTTGAATCTTGCCATCCATTATGGTGTCAATGGACTTGTGAAGATGTGCCGAAGAGTGGCTCACCCATAGTGGACTATGGGGGAGCAATCATCTAGTCTTCATCGAGCCAACGCAATCAAGAAAGGTGGTCCATCTTGAGGGAGTCAAGATCGTCATCATGTAGCTCAAGTGGACCATGTGCAAGGCAAAGGTTTGGCCTTGATAGGTTTTCTATTTTACCGGTCTCGTGGTGGTAGTTGGGAGACCGGGTTATAGGATCGTTTGCCATACTATCAAGGGGGGCTCTCAAGTTGGTAGCTTGATCGTATCGTTAGTAGAGAGCTCAAACCATTGCATCCTTGCATCATGTTTCTTGGTTCTTGTTTGGTTATCTTTGTGAGTCTTAGAGCTTATGGTCATCTTGATGACAAGCTTGAGTTCATCGAAAACGGAGTTCGCATGCGTCTTCTATGATGTTTCCGGTGTTGGAGGTTTTACCGGTCTTTTCCGAGGAAGGGTTCTCACAATTTTATTATGGGCCTTTTCTCATTGGCTTCTTTTTTATATTTCTATCAAGATTTTGTTAGCCCATATCGTTAGCTTTCCAACAAACTTGGTTTCGTTGAATTCAGAGTCCGTTTGCAAAAGTTGTGGCTGTTTTGATAAAGGCTGCAGCGGTACTACCGTGACTAGAGCGGATGTAATTTTTTACTACCGCTCCAGAGCAGTACTACCGCGGCTCCTGAGCGGTAGTACCGCTCCAGAGTAGTACTACCACGGCTCCTAAGCGGCAGTACCACTCCGGACCAAAATCTCGTGTTTTGATCAGCGGAAGTAGGCACGGAAGTATTTTTTTAGTACCGCTCGCAAGCAATAGTACCGCTACCACTTGCGGTAGTACCATGAGGACGAGCGGTAGTACCGCTCCGGCGGTTCTACTGGCCTTTTGCCTCCTCTCTATTGTTTTTCAAAGGGGTACTACCGCCCTAGCGGTAGTACCGCTCCTTGGAGCAGTAGTACCGCTCTGTGCGGGCTGTGAGCATAACGTTTGGATTTTTTCCCACCTATAAAAGGGGGTCTTCTTCCCCAATGAACCTTATCCCTTGAGCTCGTGTTCTTCCCCCATTGTTGACCTTCTTCGAGCTTGCTAACTCTCAATCCCTCCATGGATTCTTGCTAGTTTTTGAGGGAAAAGAGAGAGGAGATCTAGATCCACGTTTCCACCAATCACTTTCTCCTCTAAGTGAGGGGAACCCCTTGGATCTAGATCTTAGAGTTCTTTGTGTTCTTCTTTCGTTCTTCCTCTCATTTTCCTCCCTAGAATTAGTTGCTTTGGTGGGATTTGGGAGAGAAGGACTTGGGCACTCCGTGTGCCCTTTCCATTGCATTTGGTGCATCAGTTTGAGTTCTCCACGGTGATACGTGGAAGTGAAGTTTGAGAAGCTTATTACTCTTGGGTGCTTGGTGCCCTTGAGCTTGTTCCTCTTGGGTGCTTGGGCGCCCTAGAGGGTTGGTGGTGTTCGGAGCTCAATCATTGTGGTGTAAAGCTTCGGGCAAGCGTCGGGGTCTCTAATTAGGTTGTGGAGATCGCCCCGAGCATCTTGACGGGTTCCGGTGACCGCCCCCAAGGGTTGCCAAAGTGTACGGGTTCGGTGACCGCCCCCAAGGGTTGCCATTTGTACGGTTTTTGTGACCGCCCTCAAGGGTCCCTTAGTGGAATCACGGCATCTTGCATTGTGCGAGGGCGTGAGGAGATTACGGTGGCCCTAGTGGCTTCTTGGGGAGCATTGTGCCTCCACACCGCTCCAAACGGAGATTAGCATCCGCAAGGGTGTGAACTTCGGGATACATCGTCGTCTCCGCGTGCCTCGGTTATCTCTTACCCGAGCCCTTTAATTATGCACTTTACTTTGTGATAGCCATATTGTTCTTTGTCATATATCTTGCTATCACATAGTTGCTTATCTTGCTTAGCATAAGTTGCTGGTGCACATAGGTGAGCCTAGTTGTTTTAGGTTTTGTGCTTGACAAATTAACCGTTAGGTTTATTCCGCATTTGTTCAAGCCTAAACCGTAATTATTTTAAAGTGCCTATTCACCCCCCCCCTTTAGGCGCATCCTCGATCTTTCAATTGGTATCAGAGCCTTGTCTCTCGTTATTGGGCTTAACCGCCTAGAGAGTAAAGATGTCGACTAGGGGATTAGGATTCTCTGACACTCTTAGTTTCGATGGCACAAATTTTGATGTTTGGGTAATTCGCATGCTTAATCTCTTTAGGGTCATGGACCCAAATTTAGAGAGAATTGTAGATATGGGTTTTTCTCCTCCAAAGGATCCCCAAAGGTTATCTTTAGAGGATGAGAAAAACTCTTATCTCAATGCTCAAGCTTCTAATGTGCTTTTCGATGCTTTGAGCAATGTAGTTATATTTGAACTCATGCCGTTCCGGGATGCTCATGAGTTGTGGACGAAGCTTCAAGATAAATATGGTGTGTCCAAGATTTGTGGAGATGATTATTCTCCCTCCACCTCCGGTCGTATAGTCTTCTCAACTTCTTCTACTTCACCTACATGTGGTTTGCCACAAGGTAATGATATGGTGAGTAGTGTTGGTCATTGCAATGATGATAGTATGCTTATTGTGGATGATCCTTCATCACTATATTATTGCAATGCTCCTTCTTTGGGCTTTAACACTTCGAGCACTCCAAATGTTTCACATGCTTGTGTTGATAGTCCTTGCATATCATGTAGAAATTGCTTGACTAAATCTCATGATGATATGCTTGCTATGTCTTGTTGCCATGATAAAAATGCATCTATTTCCTCGAATTGTTGTGCTAACAATGTAGAGGAAATCGAACACTCCATGGAACAAGATGTGGTGTTTAATGGTGCCTCAAGGGATCCTACATCATCATCTATTGCTTTTTGCCTTATGGCTAAGGCGTCAAAGGTATCTCCTACTTTGTACCCTAATATGTCTCTTGATGATGATGTTGATGCTAATGATGTTGAGGATAATGATGAAGAGAATGATAATGTTGCCTCCTTAAAAACTAAGGGGGAAATGATTTTTAAAGCTCTTCATAAAAATAAAATTGCTCGTTCCAACTTCATGGAAATAATGTCCATTGCCATTGATTGCAAGAAATACATTGAGGAGTTGGAATCTCATCTAGAGGAGCATGAGGCCACCATTGAGAAAATGGAAGCTCATGGGCGTGATTACGCAAATGAGATCGCGGAGCTATCTCAAGCTCTTGAACATGAACAAACCACCTCCGAATCTCTTGAGGAGACTTTTGCTCTAGAATTATCTAGAGTGAGGGAATCTCATGATAGAGCTCTTGAGGTGGCCAATGATTTCAAAACTAAAAATCCTAAGCTTGAAGTTTCTCATGCTAGACTCCTTGAGGATTTTGAGCACCTCGAAAATGGCTCAAGGGTCATCAAGGGTGAGCTCATCAAACTCACCGAGTCTCATGCCCAACTTGAAGCTTCTTATTTAAAAGAGCTTGCCAAGTTGTCCTCTCCTATTGTTGTAAATGATGATGCTTGTGCTACTAACTCTATTACTTGTGAAGCATCCATTTTTAAGGAGAATGTTGAGCTACGGGCTCAACTTGAGGTGCTATATAGCAATTATGGGAAATTGGAAGAAAGTCATGAAAAGCTCTCAAGCTCTCATGATGATCTTCTAGTATCCCATAGTGTGCTAAAGATAGCTCATGAGGCCATGATTGCTAAGGTAACATCTAGTGAGCCTCATGTGGATACTAGCACTACTTCTAGTCAAAATAGTATATTGCCATGTGCTTGTCCTTGTAATTCATCTATTCACAATGTTGGTACATCTTGTGATGAATTGCTTTCCTTGCCTTGTTGCTCTAACGATGAAGCTTATACTTCCTCTAGTACTTGTGTTGAGACTAACCATGTAGAGGAAATCAAAGAGCTCAAGGCCCAAGTCACTTCTTTGAAGAAAGACTTGGAAAAGAGTCATCAAGGGAAATCCACACTCAACAATATCTTGAGTGCGCAAAAATCCCCCAATGACAAAGGTGGACTTGGATTCAACTCCAATAAGAAGAAGAAGTCCAAGATGAACAAAAGGAAGGGCCAAGAACAAGTCAAGAATTCGGCCAAGATTGTTTGCTTCAAGTGCAAAGTAGAAGGGCATCATGTTAGATCTTGCCCATTGAAGAAGAAGCCCATTAGTGACAAGCAACAAGGGAAGCGGCCACAAGTTCACTTTCATGCTCAACCTCAAGTTGAAGAAAGGCCTCTTCCCAAGAAAACTCGAGCTAATGCTTCTCAAGTTGAGAAATCAAGTGAGAAGAAAGTGAATAGTAGACATTGCTACTTATGTCGTGAGAAAGGCCACGTCGCTTCTTCATGCACTAGTGGTAACTTATCCAACCCAATTATTATTGATGATATCTATTCTCTTGGGAAGGATAAGGTTGGCAATGTGTTTGCCAAGTTTGTTGGTACTCAAAGTGGTGTTAAGAAAAGAACCATTTGGGTAGCCAAACCTATTGTGACTAACCTCTTAGGACCCAACTTGGTTGGGGACCAACAAGCTCAAACTTGATCAATAGGTGTTGTTGGAGGGCATTGGAGACTTGGCTACATTATGAAGAATTAAGGGGACTTCATCATTCTTTTTGTCACAAACCAAGTCAATTGGATTATCAAGTTTCTATCTTATATCCAATGTGCCTCCTTGCGGTAACTTGTACTTAAATTGTTTACTTTGAAAGTTACTTGCCCCTTTGCATGTTTTGGTTTTGTTCCTTGCATGTGTTTGTATATGTTGCGCTTCCAACTTGCTTATGTATGTTGGTGTGCACTTCATGTACATGTGAGTTGTGTGTTGAGCCTTTGTGCATCTTGTTTGTATCTTAGTTGGCTCTTGTGAGAGATTAATGGAATATCCCATTATGGGGGAGTGATGTGCTTTGTGCACCTCACACTCCTATAAGTGTGTGTACATGAGGAATACCATCTAGTATTGATATTACAAGATTATCTAGTCACTATGTGGTATGTCTTCTCATGAGAAATTCAAATTTTAAATTTTCCATTAATTATCTCTTGTTGGATCCTCTTATTGCCTCTTGTTAAGTTTTCTTCATTGGTATCACATTATGGGGGAGTAATATGCTATGTATATTACTAGCCTAGAAAATGTGTACATTTGAGATATTGTCACCTAGTGTTGATATTGTAGATTATCCTGTTTCTAGGTAGCATGTTAGCTCTACAAGTTGCAATTTGCTTGTGTTTGGTGTGAAGATGATGTTGGATATCCTTGCTATCTACCAACGGGAATTATTTCCAAATACTTCTTGTCTTACGACAATTGGTACTCACTTATGTGTGGTAGAAATTATTGATCATCTTTACATTGGCCTTTGCTTTTATTGGCCTTATATCGTGCCTAGGATTGTGTCAACTCCCATTGTTTTCCATACCACTTGTGGATCTTGTTATTTTCTTGATCTTGTTTAGTGTTTTCTAGATATAGTGAAAGTGGTGATCCCACCTTGTGCATTTTGTATTCAAATGCAAATTCTCTATAATGCACTAGTCTTGGGGGAGCTATCATATTTTCTATAAAACACTCATATTGTGATCCATATTAAGTGTGTGTTGGTGGATGGCAAGTCGTTTCTTTTGGTACTTTGTGCCAACATGAAACTTTGTAGAGAGCTTGGTTTGTTTGGAACCATCCTCTCCTTTGGGAGTTTGACATCTTTTTTTGTGTGTTCCAATGGGTATCTCATTCCTTGATGTATCTTTTAATGATATCTTCCAAGTGATGATTTCTCCATTTGGTATCCTTTTCACTTGGTTTTTTCCTTGTATTTTGGTATCGTTTCTTGAAATTCTTGAGCATGCATTTTAACTTCATGTAGTTCCTTTGGCATGTTTTCTTTCTTTGACCCAATATATAGGGGAAACTCCACCAAGTCTCAAATTGGATGAGATGTGCATGAGATTCATTTTCATATCTATATGCACATATCTATGTGGAGTTTGTCCTATGTATTGTTGGTTCTCTAACTCTTTGGTCCCAATGAGTTTGGGTGCCATTTTGTTTGTGTTGTTGTTCTAGGAACAATTGGAGATGCATTGGATACTCGGCTCGTTCAAAAGGAAGGTGTTGTCACCATGTGCTTATTGGAGTCAAGCTAGGATGATCAATGAACTACTTTCTACCTTCAATTGGTATCTACTACATCCTTCCAATGCTATCTCGGTAACAAGTATCATCATCTACTACATGCACACATTATTGCATCAATCGTGTGTAGGTTGTATCATGGCATGTTATTTTTTTTCTTTCTTGTGATACTTGTTTCCTTTCTCAAAGCATCCCAACAATGATCTCTTGTTGCTAGTTGTGATGTCTTTGATGTTCGTGCGGTAGGGATTCATTTATATACAACAAGACCATATCTAGCCATGTGCTATGCTTCTAGGCAAATATCTTATTGGTATATGTATGACTTCCTTTTGGATATCTTGTTCCTTCGTGCTGTAACTATTTCGGGTGTACATCCTTCTTTGTAGATATATATCATCATGATTTCGTCTACCTAGAACCCTACACACTTGAGAGAATTTACATCTCTAGTTGATATCCTTTCTTTCACGTCCACCTTGTCTTTCTTATGTTATTTCTTTGGTGGCTCCGTGAAAGCTTTTGTCTTGAGTGCGTGTCCTCTTTTGTAGCATCTTGATGCACTCTTGTGTGCTGAAGACTATTTTCCTCATGCTTGTCTTTACGAGGCTTTTGACATCTTAATTGGTATCCCTCGTCTTGATGAGGCTTTCATCTTCTATCTTCACCACGGGTTGTCACAAGCATAGGTTCTTTATATGCTTATTAGTAAGCTTGTGAACCCATTTGCTAGTTGTGTGTGGGAATGATAGGCCTTGCACCGTGTGCCTCATTCTTTCAAGACTTTATTGATGCTTTATTCTCATCCGTACATTAGTCTTCTCAAGTGCATTGCCTTGACTCACACACATCTTTTTGGTTGAGCCCATTCTCAAGTTGCCTCTTTTACTTGTTGCTCAAACTTGTGTTTGTTGCAAGTACTAGGCTTAATTTCCTATATGCTCACATGCACTTGTTGTAATTTTCTATTGATTTTGGGGGAGCTATGATCCTATTTTATGTACTTTGTATCCGAATACAAAAATTCTTGATGTGCACAAATCATGGGGAGCTTCTCTAGTTTCTTTAGAACACTCCTCGGCTCATATCATAATATCCTTCATTCATGTGGCTCATGGGATCTTTGGTCTAGTTGGTTCAATTGATATCCTTTGATTGCTTGCTTAAATTTGTATCTTTTGATTGCTCGATTTTTTGTTTCTCTCTTTGTTATGTCTTTGTGGCATATCATTCTTTTGCAATCTTTGGGCCCCAATATAGTTTATCTTCCTCCAAGTATTTACCATTGGATATGTGTATTACATTCCACACTCTTTTTGAGAGATACACAATTTATGGAGGAACACTCTTTATATTGGCATTCTAAGCTTTTCACCCATTTTGGCAATCGATGCCAATGGGGGAGGAGTTTTAGAGAGTTTTGTGGAGAAGTTTAGAGAGTTATCTCCTCTTGCTTTGGTTTTGTTCCTTAGCATTTGCATCTCATATGCATGCACTATTGGTTGTTGCATTGCATAGTGAAGCATAATTCCTTATATAAACTCTCTTGAAAGTGATTGCCATCAATTACCAAAATGGGGGAGATTGAAAGAACATGCGGTGCCCCCATGTTTGGTTTTGGTAATTGATGACAATCTCTATGGACTAATGGTTGTCTTGAGTTATATTTGAAGGATTTGTCCATATGCTTTTCTTGAAGTCCATGTGTTGGTTTCAAGGAGTTTATGAGTTGACCAAGGTGCTATTAAGGAATTATCCAAAGATTGGTCATGTGAGTGTTGAGCTTATTGCAAGCATGTCTTGAAGAAGAAGATTGTGTGATCATTCATGTTTAACTTCAAGACGTCATCCAAATGAAGAGAGTTGGAAAGATTCAAGGTTGATCAAGACTAAGTCAAGAGTCAATCAAGCTGATCAAGACTAAGTCAAGAGTGAATCAAGTTGATCAACTCACAATGCGTAGAAGATGTACCTAGAGGGATCAAGTGATCCCATGGTATGGTAAGCTTTGTCCATTGCACTTTGTGTACTAACCCATGGTCTATGTAAGAGTTCTATGTGGGGTTAGGTACGTGTCCATGGGCTTGCGTCAAGAGGAAGATATCATACAACCCATGGAAAGGATGACATCAAGTGGTGATCGTAATCAAGATTGCCGTGTGCAAGTTCAAGTGGAGCATCACGAAGAGATCAAGTGCTTGAATCTTGCCATCCATTATGGTGTCAATGGACTTGTGAAGATGTGCCGAAGAGTGGCTCACCCATAGTGGACTATGGGGGAGCAATCATCTAGTCTTCATCGAGCCAACGCAATCAAGAAAGGTGGTCCATCTTGAGGGAGTCAAGATCGTCATCATGTAGCTCAAGTGGACCATGTGCAAGGCAAATGTTTGGCCTTGATAGGTTTTCTATTTTACCGGTCTCGTGGTGGTAGTTGGGAGACCGGGTTATAGGATCGTTTGCCATACTATCAAGGGGGGCTCTCAAGTTGGTAGCTTGATCGTATCGTTAGTAGAGAGCTCAAACCATTGCATCCTTGCATCATGTTTCTTGGTTTTTGTTTGGTTATCTTTGTGAGTCTTAGAGCTTATGGTCATCTTGATGACAAGTTTGAGTTCATCGAAAACGGAGTTCGCATGCGTCTTCTATGATGTTTTCGGTGTTGGAGGTTTTACCGGTCTTTTTCGAGGAAGGGTTCTCACCATTTTCTTATGGGCCTTTTCTCATTGGATTATTTTTGATATTTCTATCAATATTGTGTTAGCCCATGTCTTTAGCTTTCCAACAAACTTGGTTTCGTTGAATTCGGAGTCCGTTTGCAAAAGTTGTGGCTGTTTTGATAAAGACTGCAGCGGTACTACCGCGACTAGAGCGGACGTAATTTTCTACTACCGCTCCAGAGCAGTACTACCGCGGCTCCTAAGCGGTAGTACCGCTCCGGACCAAAATCTCGTGTTTTGATCAGCGGAAGTAGGCACAGAAGTATTTTTTTAGTACCGCTCGCAAGCAGTAGTACCGCTACCACTTGCGGTAGTACCGTGAGGACGAGCGGTAGTACCGCTCCGGCGGTTCTACTGGCCTTTTGCCTCCTCTCTATTGTTTTTCAAAGGGGTACTACCGCCCTAGCGGTAGTACCGCTCCTTGGAGCAGTAGTACCGCTCTGTGCGGGCTGTGAGCATAACGTTTGGATTTTTTTCCCACCTATAAAAGGGGGTCTTCTTCCCCAATGAACCTTATCCCTTGAGCTCGTGTTCTTCCCCCATTGTTGACCTTCTTCGAGCTTGCTAGCTCTCAATCCCTCCATGGATTCTTGCTAGTTTTTGAGGGAAAAGAGAGAGGAGATCTAGATCCACGTTTCCACCAATCACTTTCTCCTCTAAGTGAGGGGAACCCCTTGGATCTAGATCTTAGAGTTCTTCGTGTTCTTCTTTCGTTCTTCCTCTCATTTTCCTCCCTAGCATTAGTTGCTTTGGTGGGATTTGGGAGATAAGGACTTGGGCACTCCGTGTGCCCTTGCCATTGCATTTGGTGCATCGGTTTGAGTTCTCCACGGTGATACGTGGAAGTGAAGTTTGAGAAGCTTATTACTCTTGGGTGCTTGGTGCCCTTGAGCTTGTTCCTCTTGGGTGCTTGGGCGCCCTAGACGGTTGGTGGTGTTCGGAGCTCAATCATTGTGGTGTAAAGCTCCGGGCAAGCGTCAGGGTCTCCAATTAGGTTGTGGAGATCGCCCCGAGCATTTTGACGGGTTCCGGTGACCGCCCCCAAGGGTTGCCAAAGTGTACGTGTTCGGTGACCGCCCCCAAGGGTTGCCATTTGTACGGATTCGGTGACCGCCCTCAAGGGTCCCTTAGTGGAATCACGACATCTAGCATTGTGCGAGGGCGTGAGGAGATTACGGTGGCCCTAGTGGCTTCTTGGGGAGCATTGTGCCTCCACACCGCTCCAAACAGAGATTAGCATCCGCAAGGGTGTGAACTTCGGGATACATCGTCGTCTCCGCGTGCCTCGGTTATCTCTTACCCGAGCCCTTTACTTATGCACTTTACTTTGTGATAGCCATATTGTTCTTTGTCATATATCTTGCTATCACATAGTTGCTTATCTTGCTTAGCATAAGTTGTTGGTGCGCATAGGTGAGCCTAGTTGTTTTAGGTTTTGTGCTTGACAAATTAACCGTTAGGTTTATTCCGCATTTGTTCAAGCCTAAACCGTAATTATTTTAAAGTGCCTATTCACCCCCCCCCCTGTGGGCGACATCCTCGATCTTTCAGAGTGGGACAACCTATTCCCAAACTTCATGCTCATGGCTGGCTCGACCGCATGCTCGAAATCACTGTCCTCTTCTGCTGGCGAACACTGTTGCTCCGGCGCGAAAACCCCCGTTCAAATTTGAAACCTTTTGGACACGGTTCCCCCATTTCCAGGAAACTGTGCAGCAGGCCTAGCTCCGGCCATCGGAGCTCCTATGCCCGATCGCTAGGATCAAACAGAAGATGAAGCGGACTGCGTATGATCTCAGGATCTGGGCCAGATCATTATTCAGCGACGCCAAGCTTCAATTCCATCTGGCGGCTGAAATCGTTCTGCGGCTGGACATCGCTCAGGAGAAACGGCGCCTCTCTGCGCCAGAGTTCCACCTCCGGAAACAGCTCAAGCTCAGGCTGATCGGCCTTGCTGCGATCGAGCGAGCGCGCAAGCGGCAGGCTTCGCGGATCACATGGCTCAAAGTTGGGGATGCCAAGATTGCCTTTTTTCAGGCCAAGATCAACTCCCGTAGAAGAAAAAACTTCATCCACTCTCTGCACTCTGATTCAGGAATGGCCTCCTCTCACAATGAAAAAGCTATTGTTGCTCATGAGCATTTTGTCAAGCTGCTAGGCACCAAGCAGACCCGAGGCTGCTCCATCAATTGGGAGGCGCTGGAACTGCCCTGTTCAAAACGCAGGCCTCGACAACCCCTTCTCAGAAGCTGAAATCTGGGCTGCTATCGTGGCATCGCCGGCCGACAAGGCCGCAGGGCCGGACGGCTTCTCTGGTGCATTCTTTCGAGCCTGCTGGGGCACAATTAAAACGGATGTCATGGCAGTTTTTGACCACTTCTACAGGCTCGCTGGGGGCAATTTCGTGGACCTCAATTCAGCCATGATGCCCTGCTGCCAAAGAAGGACGGCGCCACCTGCATGGGAGATTTCCGCCCGATCAGCCTGGTGCATTCCATCGCCAAGCTCATCGCCAAAGTCCTCTTGATGCGGCTGGCGACCGTTATCAGCACGATCATCTCCCCTGCACAATCTGCATTCCAGAGATCCAAGTGCATACACGATAGTTTCCTTTTCGTCCAAAATAGAGTCCGTGCCCTGCACCGCAGCAAAACACCTGCCCTGCTGCTCAAGCTTGATATTGCAAAGGCCTTTGACAGTTTTTCCTGGGAGTACATCTTAGAACTGCTCCAGAAGTTGGGTTTTCCGCCAAGATGGAGGGACTGGATCGCGCTGCTCCTTGGAACCTCCTCGTCGTCCTGCCTGCTCAATGGCATCCCAGGAAACAATTTCTTCCACCTTCGCGGCCTCCGTCAGGCGACCCGCTATCGCCGCTGTTGTTCATGCTCTGCATCGACCCTCTCCATCGACTGCTCAAGGCTGCCACTAGAGATGGCATCCTACAACCCATCCCCGGGAGGGTCGCTCGCATGCACACCAGCTTGTACGCGGACGATGCAGTAATCTTCATCAACCCAGTGCGGCAGGAAATAGATGAGCTCCTCCACATCCTGCACTGCTTCGGCGAGGCCACTGGCCTCAAGGTGAACCAGGAAAAATCCTCGGTCGTCCCGATCCTGCGACGGAATCGACCTCGTTGCCGTGCTGCAAAACTTTGGAGGAACCATGGCGGCGTTGCCCATTAGATACCTAGGTCTCCCGATCTCCACCGGCAAGCTTAGACTAGTGCATCTGCAGTTCATCTTAGATAGGATTCAAGCCCGGCTCACGGGCTGGAAGGGCAGGCTGCTGCCAATCGCAGGCCGGCGCGTGCTGGTAAGGTGCGTGCTCTCGGCCATGCCCACATTCGCCTTCACCGTCCTACGGGCCCCGAAGAAGCTTTTCAAGGACCTCGACAAGGCCAGGAGGCGCTTCCTTTGGGTGCACGACGGCGAGATCACTGGCGGGAAATGCAAGGTGGGCTGGAAGATGGTCACCAGGCCGAAGCGCGCGGGCGGCCTGGGCATCCATGACTTGTCAGCGTTCGCCCGCATGTTGCGGCTCCACCGGCTGTGGCTTGCCTGGATGCAGCCAAACCGGCCCTGGGTCGCCTCGGGCGTTCCCTGCAACAATGACAATCAAGCCCTGTTTGCGGCCTGCACGATGGTCACCATCAACGACGGCGCCACGGCCTCATTCCGGTTGTCCAACTGGCTCGACGGCAGGCCCTTGCGTGCAGTTTACCCGGAGGTTTTCGCTCAATCCATCCGGAAATGCAGGACCGTCCGGGACGCTCTACACCAGGACCGATGGATACTCGACCTTCGCCACGGCAGCTTCGCCAGCATCATCCACAAGGTGCTTCAACTGGTCAGGTAGCTGCGAGATGCCGCAATCACCCTTGTCGAGGGCACGGCGGACACGATCAGATGGACAGCATGCAGCTCTGGCCTGTACTCTGTGCGCTCCGCCTATGATGTGCAATTCGAAGATAACCCTTTGCTCAATTTCAAGACTTCGATCTGGAAAGCATGGGGGCCAGGCAAGATGAAAATGCTTCTCTAGCTGCTGCACTTGGACCGGCTCTGGTGCAACGACAGACTTCAGCGGCGTGGCTGGGAAATCAGCTACTTCTGTCAGCTCTGCGTGCGACACCTCGAGACATCTTCGCACCTCTGCTGGGAATGCACGTTCTCCATCCAGGTCTGGAACGCCGTCGCAACATGGGCCGGCTGCAGTGCATTAGGGCACAACAAGTGGAGCAGGGGGTCATCCACAACCGAGCGAGTTCGGTTGATCATCGATGGCGCACCTCCTGGCGCCAAGAAGGGAACTAGATCGTTACTGCTGCTGATCATATGGCACATCTGGATCGAGCGAAACTCATGCACTTTCAGAGGGAAACACCCCAGCGTCAGCAACATCATCGAAGCTTGCCGCAGGGACATGGAGCAATGGCGGATCGCTGGAGCCAAATGCATCGAGCACCTCTTTGGGGATGTACCTTGAGAGATAGCATTTTCAGTCCACGGGCCTCCTGGCCGTGAGATGCAGATGTACCCTTTTCTCTTCCGCCCCTTTGATCGCTTGATCAAACACCGTTTTCCCGCTCTCTTCTGCTTAATGAAATGAAGCCAGTAATGGCCTATTCAAAAAAAAAGAGACTACTTCCATCAAGGAGATGAGTCGCTGGGCAACAGAACCTCCCCTCCCCTCCCGGAGGCGCCCCCGCGGGCGCCCCGGGAGGAACCCTAGCGTCGTCCCCGTGGCCCCTTCGCCTCAACCCCTCCCTCGCCGCTGCCTGGGGCTTCGCCGTCCAAAGGCCGTGCGGCGTTGGCGGCGGCGGGGGACTCTCTCCCGCACGCAGTTGGGGACTCCGCAGGGTGTTGGGCGTCGGGTTGGCCCTACCTCAGCTCCTTCTCCCACTCCCAGTGTCCCTCGCTAGCGCCGCCTCCTCCCCTCTGTGGTGGTGGTGGGGGCGTGCATCTGGGATCCCTGCCCAGATTCAGTGGATGGTGGGGTTGGTGTTGGCAGTGGGGGCCGGTGGCCCAGGCGTGGTGGCAGCGAGTCTCGCGGCCTTTGGGCATCGTGGAGGTGTCGGCGGCGACGAGTGCTTAGCCTGGTGGTGGCGGCGTCCGTGCACGGAAGTTGGATTCCTTCGAACAGATCTGGGTAAAAACTTGCTTTTGGCTATTGCCAAGGCCGACGGTGACGGCGCTATCTGCATCGTTCCCGTCTTGAAGGCATCGCCGTGGAGAACTTCAAGGCCACTCTCTGCTACCTTCGGGGGAAACTCTAGATCAACTGGATAGGAGTAGCGACAGATGTTGCTTAGACGGTGGCTTTAGTCTTACTGTTGTATGACTTTGTAAGGTCTTGTGTTAATAATTAATAAAGGACTGTGCTAACATCCATACGTACGGATTATTAGCGATAGATCCAGATGATTCATCTATGGTCGCTCGGGCTGCTGTTGGCGACTGTCGATCTCTCGTTCTTTTCTAATATAAAAATAAACACATTCAGTCTAATCCTTTCCCTAATAGCTGTATACATGCATATAGGACAAAACTGCTGATGTCATTGAAGATTCCATTAAATTTAAAACTTCAAAATGTTTTGTAGGTTAAACCGTCGCTCCGATTGAAAAACTGTTTTCACATAAAAGATTCGTCGTGACGATACCTTCGAAACTAGATCTCATGTTGGCATATTTCGACGAATTTTTTTTCGGGTCAGAAGTTACCACACCTAGGCTAAATAAGTTATCACCTCTAGGGTACGTCAGTTACCATCCTGTACGTAGAAATCACCGGGGCATTAAAATGGCTCCTCCAACATTCTCTCCACTTGCAAATGCATTAGAGCACATGAAAGGTCATTGTTGATTCTCGCTATTTCAATACTATAAGAAAATATATAGATCAAATTGTCATTTTCTGATTGAAAAATCCTTTTCACACAAAAAATTATGCGCAACGAGGACTTCCAAACTAGATCGTTTTGATCACTTTTTTGGTCAAAAAGTTACCGTAAAGTTATCAGTTATGTTATACGTATATTAATATGTTATTTATGCAGAATACCAGAGTTGTGTTTTCAACGACTTCTTTCCCCCCTGGTCAACGTTATCGTGGTACTTGTACCTAAATTATCAGCTCGCGGTGCATATATTACCGTGCTATTTTGCATAGAAGTAACCGGAGTATATTTCAACAAATTTTTATTCAGGTCTAAAGTTACCGCGTGTTTGTACCTAAATTACCAGGTCTGCGATGTGTGATTTACCATGTGTGATTTACCATGCTATTCACACAAAAATTATCAGGGAAGGGGGGATATTTCACCAACGGCCCTCCCCCACCACCGTCGTCAAAGGTTACCAGGATTGGTGTACATAAGTTATCAAGTCTGTGATGTGCGATGCTATTCCCAGAAACTTACCGGGGGATATTTCATCAACAACCCCCCCCCCCCCCCCCCCCCGCGTGCGGGTGCCAAAGTTACCAGGCTAGATCTACATAAGTTATCAGGTATACGATGTGTGAGTTACCATGTTATTAGCACAAAAGTTACTGAGTGGATGTTTCATCAACTCCCCTCTCACCCCCACCCCCACACGAAAATTAATAGGGTGTTATCAACTTAAGACTCATGAAACTAGATATCATGATGATTGTAAGTGAGTTACAGGGGAAATCCAAAGAAAAAGAACAAGATTTTTTTTCATTTGTTTTCTCATAGAGTAGTAAAAAAAGTTCAAATATCTTGTTACCTTTTTGTTTACAACAATCAGTAGTTATTGAAATGGCAAGGATGCTGTGCATTAGCACAACAGGTGCTAGGTTTGAATCCTACAACCAGCACTTTTATTTTTCGCACCCCTATTTTTCAGTTTTTTCGAGAGAGAAAAAAATAGGGGACGGTTGAGCCTCCTGTGGAATCGCCACGTGCGTTCCGACGAGGCGAAAATAACGGCGACAGAAAAAAAGGAAGCACGCGAGAGAAAACCGGAGGAGCCAAGCTGCGCGATCGGATCGAACGGCAACCGGATCGTACGGATATGTTGCAAAAATCCTGCCGGCAGGATTTTAGCTTTTCCGATTAATAAAATGGTTGTATGCATCGTCCAGATGCAGAGGCCGGGAGTCTTCCTCCTTTTATATAAAAAAAATATAGACCTTTGAATATGGTCTAGACAACATAATTAATCGAACAAAAATGCAGCACTGGATAGTTGGATTTGAGGTACAAATCCCCAACTTATTTTTGTTTTTGTAAGAGGTTTCATGGCACCCAGGGTCCATGGAACACTCCTATATTTGTCTGTGATTGTTGATAGTGAAGATAGCGACTAACCACGTAAATTAGTAATTGCGGCATAGTTATTAAAAGTACAAATAGACTTAACAACCATTCATGGCATCTCGACGAGGAGTTATGTTATATAACCACAAAGTACAACATCATATTCAGCCAAACCATTATTATTCTAGAAACTTTACAATTCTAGTCCGATTTCTTGTTGTATTGTGTTGAACTGCTTTATAATTTATCGCATAATTTTTTATTTTTTTTTGCGGACATAATTTATCGCATAATTAGTGCGGATGGAAAAAAATGATTAGCCAGATGACAAAATAGCCAAAGCTAGTTAGACAAACGAAATCATCATGATCCATTGCAATATAAAACTCAACTAGCATCTCAGATGACGGTCGGTGCTAAGTCCCTGTTTCCCATATGATTCGTCGCTTGCAATTTTCCTATTGTTTTGTACCTCGACTTTTATTGATGGAATTTATCACTTCTTTTAGTCAGTAGTGTTTATCAAGATAATTTCCCTAACGTTTTGATCTAAGGGCTTCACTTAGAACTTAAATTCGAGGGAATCTATCCAACATGGCTTGTTCCTCTACATGTTTTCGGAGGTACTTCTACATGTTTATTGATGGAATTTATCACTTCTTTTAGTCAGTAGTGTTTATCAAGAGAATTTCCCTAACGTTTTGATCTAAGGGCTTCACTTAGAACTTAAATTCGGGGGAATCTATCCAACATGGCTTGTTCCTCTACATGTTTTCGGAGGTACTTCTACATGTTTTCGGAGGTACATCTCGATGTTGTCCATTCATCATCATGAGCTATGCATGGCAATGCCAATAGGTTTGGCAGCGGTTTCAAGTAGAATTTAGATACATATTGTTTTGATTGTCATTTCTCTTTCCCTTACTTCGGGCCTTTACTAGGTTAGATTAAAAAAAACTCACCAATGCAAGGCCATTTTGTTTGTATCTCCTGTGGTGGCCACACTGCCAGCATTCACAAACCAACACGGGTGCAACACTTTGGTTGACACCGTTTCTCTACAGAGAAGGAAACCAGAGAGGAACATGACACACAGCAAAAGCGAGGCGATGGTCCAATCGTACTTATGGCAACTGCTGGTGTCAAATACGCATATCCAATCCAACAACAAGATCAAAAGGTATAACACGCCGGAACAGCATGCACAAAATTTTCTTTGAGCTATTGCAATCTTTATTCGATCACACCGCAGTTCAATCAGACAAATAGCGAGCAAACCCCAACATTTGCAGCCTTGCAGGTCTCAGCACACGTGGCCTTTCATTTCAGTTGTACATTATTCAGTTTGATTCAATTTACCACTATGTTTGTTTAACTCGTTTGCCAACATCTAGCTAATTGATTGATGGGCATTTATACATTTGCAGAAAAAACATCCCCTTGGAGAAAAGATGAGAGCCCATGTTAATTATCAGGAGAACGGAACCAAAGCATTTGATTCATCTCAGCTCGCAATTTACGCAGCACAAGCCATAGCTTCTGGTTTAGCTGTTTCCTCAGGTCTGCTGAGCACAAAAGCTGAGGTTAGTAACTGGTTAAATAAACAAACAAAATGAGATGAACTAGTAATAAACAAGTTGTATTTCCCATTTCCACAAAAAAAGATGCCTGAAGAAAATTGAATCTAGTTTTGTTTTGGATGGATGATAGACCATCAGTTAACCTATTATGTATACTGTTAATGACACTGAGGTCAGTATGCATAGCAAAAGAGATTAATCGAGAAAAAACGTTGTTAGAATGGCAGTTTGACACAAATTGTACCTCCCAATTCCTTCTCCAACTTCCATTCTGATAAAATTGCCAATTGTTACTTTCGAACCAACCTCCTTTGACAAATCATTTAGCAGAGTCTGAAAAGAATGATCCAGCAAGCAAAGCTATTAGAGATCACAATTCACAGCCGTAAATCATCAAGGGAAAAGGTCGACCAACTTACCTTAATGTTTGTGCTATCATTAACAACATATTTTTGCTCCAAAAGCACGACATCTTCAAAATACTTCCTCAATCGGCCTTCGACCATTTTCTCTATGGCCATTTGGGGTTTACCTGAACTCTCAGCCTAACATGTTACAAAGCAGTATGTCATGTCATTTCTGAAGTAACTTGGCATGCACAGCTCACCCTCATATTAAGGATCCATGTCATAAAACATATTATAACTCAACTCATGGAAATAAGCAGTGTAAATGCTACCACTTCTAAAACTTAAACCAAACAGCTGTCCCAATATTACTAATCCAGAAATCTTATGATATGATCAGGCTGCTTCCCGTTACGTCATCTTTCTCATCTCCGCAACACACATGTTTCTTCTTTCTTTTAATCCAAAATCTTACAGCGATGCAATCCAAAATCTTACGGCGATGCAATCCAAAATTTTATGGCGATGCATGCATCTGCTTTCCCTTAGTCATTCCTTACTTTGTAAAGTTGTTTTGTTTGTTTTGTCAAAATGGTAAAAAACTTAAGAACCAGCTAATGGCCTGTGATAGACACATTTATCACACAAGTGCATGTCCATTTCTTGTATAATAGTGGATGGATGTCAACTACTCAGCCACACGACTATATGACTGTAAATCATTCTAGGTAATGTCAGAATAAGGATACCTGAGTTCGGAGCACGTCACGTTCATTTTCCAAAGCTGCAGCAGAAACCAATTCTTTCGATAAAAATAATGGTTTTGCTGCAACAATATGCATTGCGATAGACGACCCAACTCTCTTGAGAGCATCAAGGGAAGCACTGCTATCTTCTGCTTCTAATGTAATCAATCCAGCAATGCGGCCCAAACCTGAAGCAAGAAAATGCATCAATTAAGTGACCGAGCAAATGTGCCATTTATCCAAAGCAAGGAGAAAATGAGAAAAAAAAAGTACTGACAGGAACAAATGCATAACACCAAGTTTGGCCATCTTAGGAAAGAGATTATTAGTAGGATTAATATAATGTGTTAATTTATATAAGGAGTACAGAAACAAGGCTTCCCCGTTTTAGATTAAGCGTCATTTTTTTAATGTTGTACTGCTAGTACAAAATTCGAGAGTAGTTGTTGAAATTGCAATTTAACAATTTATCAGTAGTATGGCTGCACGGCTATGTTTCTGCCAACAGTTCTGCAACAGTAAATTAAGGCTTGTCTCCTGCTACAAACACAATAAATACATAGTACTGTATTTTATTTTATTTTGAACAAAATACACAGTACTGTATATGATATCCAGTTGTCTACAAAGAATGAAATGGCGATAAGAATAAATAGGAGACAAACATGCTCCAGCTGAAAATTATTGTTCGTAGTGTTTAATAATCATACTTAGCTAACGAAATAAAAAAACTGAAGAATGACAGATACATGGTCTGGATAAAACTTGACAAACTGAAATCACGCCTGTGCACCTGGCTGAGGACAGGTATGCAGATAAGATGAAACGACACCATGTGCAGTCGTGGACAACATGAAACCTCGTCTGAGTTTTACATTCTCCCCAACCATGGCAGCAACTTCTGTAACAGCATTTTGAACAGTTGTTTCACCACTGAGTTTAGGATGATCTAGGTTAATACTCATGTTCTGCAAAGATGAGGAGCAATGTAGTAGTTTCTCACATGAAAAAAAAACAGAAAAAAAGGAAGATAAACATATAATAATCTTAGCTGTATTGCAGACACATCAATTTATATAGATCATCAGACATTATTAGCCTAAAATTTACTATCCATCTATGATAAATAAAAGCAGGCACTGCCAGGCACTAGAACTGAGAAAGAGGTACCTAATTGTTCCAAAAGTAATGTAACATAAGCAAAACAGGAAATCCAACCAAAACCACATTAAGTAATTTCATTTCGTTTCAGATGCTTTCTGCTTGTCACCAAGCATTGCCTGTATAATTGAATATGATGACCCTCAAAAGCATCACCGCCATTCACCCATCCCATTCCTCACCAATCACAAATCAAATATGCAACAAACTAGTCTCAGCATAGATTCACAAAGTCAACAGTGCAGGACATAAATAATCTTACTTGCACTGCTAAGGCTGCATCACCTTCATTACAGGAACTTCTGTTGGTGTTGCAAACCCCTTCATTTATACTATGATCTATTTTTTCACTCATGTTGCATTAGTAGATGCCATGTCAAGTTTATCATACCAACTCTTGCCAATATCTACAAAATTTCAGTGATACTAGGTCACGACATTAGACTATGACATCTCCATGTTCTTGATCAATGGTATTTTAGTACTTCAAGCAATTCACCAAACCGACTCCATACGTAATGAAAAGCTGGTGCCCACAAGGCTTAGATTGTATTAGGCCCCGCCATAACACTATACACAAATTTGATCATAAAGCTAGTTCAAATGGAATAAAAATCAATATGGAACTCAATCCAATTAAAATATAATAATTTGGATTTGGTAGTGACGAGTCTACAGCCATCACTGGTAGATATAAGCAAGAATGCCATATGTCATGTACTGGAACTGCTCAGCAGGGGAAGATGATAGAAACAATAGATGTTCAATAAACTAACCAACAGGTAATTACACACCTCCAAATATGCAGGAGCAAAAGGAAAAACCAATTTGCCGGGATCCTGTGCTGACAAAGCCATCTTTGCCAAGGATGAAGCCTGCATGGCAAATGAATTTTGGAAAAAAGGGTTATCAACATTGTATCCGTGTGAGAGCACAGATAATCAATCGACACATCACATTTAATAAAGTACACTCTGGTGTTGTGTCCAATATGATACCAGAATTCATATCCTCGAATATAAAATGACATGAACAGAGTACTTCAAAGAATGCAATTACAACAGAGTTTGAAGTTGGAGTATCAGACAAAAACTAGAAAGCTGATTATATGTGGTTAGAAAATTCTTATTTATGTTTGATAACATAAGGTCCGACACAACATTTACTACTATTATAAAGGGGAATTGGTGGGTCCCTCATCCAACTCCCCTCACACACCAGACACGTGGGCCTGATTTTCTACCATCCGAAAAACAATCGGCAGCCAATCTGCTCCCATACCATGTGCACTTGATTTTCTACCATCCAAAAAAAGGGCTGCCAATTTAAAAATCACCTGAGATCTTAAAATCGGACGCATTGCCATCTTTTTCCCAAAATTAAAATGATACTCTTCAAGTCACGGAGAAATGATTTCTACTTATGCCAACTAGCAATAAAATCATTTTCTAATTTCCATATACTTATGTTAAGGATATGGACCTGAAAGGACCTTGCCTCTCACTCTTACAGGGTTCAGTATAATTATAAGATAAAATACAAATCATGTTGCTGAGGGTGATACCGACCAGATACTGGAACACATCATTTCTTGCCACAAAGTCAGTCTCGCAGTTTAGCTCAACCACAACAGCCCTTTTCTCATCTTGTGCGATAGCTAGCAAGCCTTCGGCAGCAGTCCTTGACGACTTTTTGGCAGCAGATATCACACCTCTTTTCCTTAGATCCTTCTGTGCATCCTCTGAAAGAAAACAACAAACTGGGATAAGAATGGAGGGAATAAACACATTTGTCAACAAAACTGCACCTAAAGCAAGAAGAAAGAAGAGCTAACCAATATCCCAGTTGCAACTGACTAGCGAAGCTTTGACATCTTTGATCGGGGCACACGTTCTCTCGCGTAGTTGTTTAATAAGATTCATTTGCTCCGAAGCAGGCACCTCAGAGCTAAATCTCCTACGAATCATGCCGTTTTGGGCAAAATGATTGCTCGACAGATGAGTTTCGAACGTTGCAGAAGTATACCCTCGAGCAGCTTGTCGTTGAGCACGAGACAGAAGCCCTAGTATGGGCCTTCTAGCACCCTGACCCCAAGCCATTCTCAGATTGCTCTGAAACAAGGGCGGACAGACGCAATTCTTCAGAAAACTACACAGGCAACGCACATCACAGCAGCCAAATTCAGTTTTGGATAAAAGACGATTAGGCGCCGCCGCTGCCAGATGCAGAGAGGAGAGAGGGCGTCAAGCGCAGGGAGAAGAGAGGAATGGAGCCCCACCTGCAGATCGGCCGGTGCCGGCCGCCGTTCAACCGCCGCCGCCGAACGTCAGAGAGGGTGGGAGACTGGGAGACGAGAAGAGGGTGCACGCGGTAGGGTTTCGTAGGGAGAATATCTGGTGCTCCAGGAGCACCAGGCTTAGGTGCTACCATGCGATCTCGGCCGTTGGATCGCGATCCAATGGGCAGGATGTGGACCAAAGCGTCATTTTCGGAATGTTGGTGACGTTTTCTGCAAAACATTCATGTTGGATTTGTCTTTTTTGTTTCTAATGTGTACTTCGAATTTTGATTTGAAATTTTTAGGGTTTGTACAATCATGTGATGTGAACATCCACGATTTTTTTGGTATTTTTTGAAACATTTAGCTGTGCATTTTGAAAATTTGGAGTATGGGAGCACCAGATATTCTCCCGGGTTTCGTAAGGGGTTGAACCAAGAGCAAAAAAAAGGGGAGGGGGGGGGGGGGCTTTTCTTTACTGGATCTGGATGGATGGAAAAATAGAAAAACTTGAAGAGCACCTATGAAGACTATGAGGTTGGATGCTCTCATTAGTGTGTCATCCACATTTGAACTGCAAATACGTCTGTATTTAGGGACGGAGGTAATAAGTGACATGGTTTTAGTACCGAATAAGATGGGAGGTATGAGATTTAGAGTTCTTTACAGCTTTAATCTTGCTATGTTGGTGAATCATTATATGCACGTGTTCTTGGTGCAAAATACTACCCGGATGGTGACATTTTGAAAGCCAAACCGAAGAATGATTCATCATATACATGGCAAAGTATTATTGTTGGAAACCAAACATTTAAAAGAGGTTTTATTTGAAGAATTTGGACCGGTGAGAAGATCAACATATGGCAGGACCCTTGGATCCCTTCAAATGCTAACCATAAGGTAATCACTCCAAGGGGTCAGATTATGTTGACAGAAGTAGAAGAGTTGGTAGATCCGCATAATGGACAGTGAGATGAAGCATGATTTGTGACGTCTTTAGTCTAGTTGATGCACAACATATATTGCAAATGCAACTAAATGTGCATGATGATTAAGATTTTGTCATATGGCACTACAACAAATCGGGCACCTCCTCTGTCAGATCAGCATATCATAGAGAATGAGAACACCCACATGGACAACGTCGCGAACCTGTTGGGGAACGTAGTTGACGGTGTCCTGGACTAGGGGGTACTCAACGCGTCGTCTCCCGATCAGTTGGATTGGGCCGAGGACCCCCATGGCCGTATACTCATGGGCCAGTCCGGACAGCTGCCGCATACAAGGAAGAATCAACAAGACTTGGCGATCAAGACAAGGACTCCTCCCCCCACCGGCGTATTCGGCTAGGACTCTTGTTATCCTAGGCCTCTGGTGCATTATATAAACCGGGGCCAGGCTAGTCGATAGAGATATACAACAACAATCATACCGTAGGCTAGCTTCTAGGGTTTAGCCTCCTTGATCTCGTGGTAGATCCACTCTTGTACTACCCATATCATCAATATCAATCAAGCAGGAGTAGGGTTTTACCTCCATCGAGAGGGCCCGAACCTGGGTAAAAACATCGTGTCTCTTGTCTCCTGTTACCATCCGCCTAGACGCACAGTTCGGGACCCCCTACCCGAGATCCGCCGGTTTTGACACCGGCATTGGTGCTTTCATTGAGAGTTCCGTTGTGTGATCAGCGAAAGGATCAATGGCTCGACTGCAGGTCAACTGCGACGCCGGCTTCTTCGTCACCAGCTCGACTGGTCACCTTGGCATGACCGAGGACTGCGCCCTACCTCCGATCGTCATGTTCGGATGAGGGCCTTCATCAACACCAACTCTGATCTCTATCAAGATCATGGAGGAGTCATCCATGGAGCTCGGGGGCTCAACGTCAACATTGCCCTCAGGCGACCGTGCTGTTTTTCTGGACAGCAAACTTGTATCCGCCGCCACCGCCTCCTCGAGTGTCGCCTAAACGATTACTTCGATGGAATTATGCGGAATTAAGTCTACAACAACCCTGCAAAAATTTTGTCGAGTTCCGATGGAGGAATCTCCGGCAATCTCCGATATACCGGAGCCCTGTTGAATCTGTACGAGAATCCGGACGAGTTTAGGGCGTGGTATCCAGCATCTAGCTCGTATGTCCTTTGGAAGATCCAACCATTGATTTTCTGCGGAATTACCATATCTACCACCTGCCAAAAATTCAGCTCGATCCGACCGTCCAAACTCCGGGAAACTTCCGATTAGTGCGTTACTTTTTGGATCTACTTTCTGCGCGAGAACGAATCCGACCCGAATTTATCTTCCTTATGAACGGGATCTCAGACATCCTTTTTGAAGGAAGTTTTCGTACGGGGTGTTGTGTTTTATTCTCAAACACATCCCAGTAGTATTAAAAGTATTCTTGCAATACGAACTTCACCGTCGCGCCGGTGTCAAACCAGCCCGACAACATCACTCCACGGCAGTCGACCTGCGTTAGACACGTCGTCGCTTTGTTGAGCCGACTCAATTTCTTCGGATCATCATCTCGGCCAGCCGAACAATAGTTCGGCATCACGAAGGATAAATCGCCACCAACATCGCCGCCCCATGGATTACACGGAGCGGGCACACCTGCATCACCGCATGGTCACTTCATCAAGCCAGCATCGACCATGTCACGACCTGCATTGGCAGGGCCGCACTATTGCTTTTTCAAGCTGGTGTCCACCACGCCGACCTACTTCGACTCATCGGCTGACACCGAGGCTTCATCACGTTAGCTGGACCGGGGGCTTTATCATCTCTTCATCAACCTACTCCGGAGACTTCGGCGTCGCTGGCCGACCGGCTCCGTCGCGTTAGCTAGACCGAGGGCTTTGCCTCGGCGAGCCAACCTTTGCCAGCATCGCCATGCCGTTGCATATCGCCCATCAGGCGATAGGTGTGCGGATCGAGTCCCAATTTTGGGAATCACCTTTCTTCGGATTGCTACAACAAATAAGCCAGGTGCTATTAATCCTAGTATTTTTTGCTTGTTAGGGTTCATTTTTCCCAATGAACTATTACTCTGGTTTGTCCGTCATATGTGCGCAGGTCTATCAAATGGTGGCCGCATTAACGACGGTCGCATGGTGGTTCGGTCAGTTTCCGTACATAGTCCGGCGAATGCCGCATCCGGAACTCGAACCGACCTGTGAATTCAGGCCTTGCCATGCCTTTACTGCATCACGCCGCCGCCCTGCATCGACATTGACTTCAGCGCCAGGCCATATTTCTTTTATTACTCACTTTGCATAAATTATTTGTTATGCAATGAATTTTTTTATTATTACTATTATCTCCGGTTTGCACTATTTTTTGTGCACAGGAAAATGATCCAGCCGGACTATATCCTTTGGCGTCACCTCGGCTGGACAGGGGGCTTCGTCAACACTTCATTACCCCATGCCGGGGGCTTCGGCATCACCCTGCCGTCCTGCTTGACCGTGCTATGTCACCACTACGGAGTGCCGAGCTCTTTGCTCCGCCACCTCGGGACCGGCTCTGGGATGGAACCTTGTCCCGCATCAAGCTCGGACCGCGTCATCAATACCGAACACATTAACCAGCTAAGTTGTCTTCATGCTCAAAGTTTTAAATTTTTAACTTGTGTTCGGCTCGGCCAAGCACTATACTTCTTTGGAAAAAAGTTGCTTGTAAAAATTTCCTTGTCCAAAACTTTGTTTGTGACGCGCAAATTCAAATACCCCGTTTACTTGGGAGCTTCCTTCATGAAGCTTTTTCCTCTTGCATATGATTATACTTGTACGGCTTCGTTCCTTGTTCGTGTATTACGCCACAATATACACCATATTGACTTAAGCGATTTGCAAGATGGGTTGACTGGCTCCTGTGCTTACCCCTACGTTCCCGATTGTTCGGCCAGGGAGTAAAGGGAGCACCTCTGCGATTGTCACGATCGGGTCAACCGAGGCGGACCTCAGACTGGGTGAAGCCGAAAGCTAGCGCTCTTATTGTTTTCAATCATGGTCGGCACACAACGGAACTCATGAGTACAAAAAATCTATTACACAAGTCTCATATTAACAATGAGCACCGAAGAAAGGTATCGGTGGGGGTACTATTTTCTTCGAAGATGCTTCTTACACTTTATCAGTAATATAGCATAAGTTCCCTGAGCGCGCTTTGTCTGTTACAGCCTTATGACCTGATTGCCTGGTTATTGGAAACATTGTCGATATTCTCGTCAGATGGAGTACATAACACTTTTCGGTCCTTGACCAAAGAGGGAGAAGCCGACGGTCGGTTAAGACGCGTTTAAAGTTCGGTTGAACATAGATATGATATACGTACTTCGGTACATACAATCATTCTTTTACCCAAGTCACTTGGGGGCTCTTATGTTTATTTGAGCCGTTTTATAATAAGTGTTTTTCTTCTTAGTCATTGCGGAGTTTTTATTATTATTTATCACTCCTTTTCTCGACACGAGTGTGCGGTCACTAGCCGGGGAACCTAATTTCTCTCTCAAAACCGCTAGAGTTTAGTTTTCTAAACTGGCCTAATGAGAAGTACTCCGCCTTCGGGATGGAAGACTGAAGCCGTAGGCTGACCCACTTGAAGTCTTGAGATAGGATGTGTCATGTTAAAGCACGACAGAAGCACTTTTTTTCTAAAGTCCAATTTTCGGATTGGCACCGAACACTTGATCTTGTTCGGACGTCATGTTTTTACTGACATTTTTTGGTTTTCCAAGCTTTTGGCACTTTTAAAACTATTTGTGTGTTTTCAACACAAGTCTCGCAGTGCAACGCCGGACACCTTTAGAGATTCGGCAAAAACATTCTCGGATATTGCTATATATGCATCAGTTTCGAATTGTGTCTTCGGTCAATAGTTGGGTTGCCCGGCTCCTGCGCTTGCCTCCTACGTTCCGCTTTGTTCAGCTAGGTGTGCAAAGGGAGAACCACTGCGATTGTGCTTCCAGCTCACATGGTCAAGCACCTCAGTGGAGAAAGCCGAAAACTGACTGTCACAATAGGTGTAAACTGGTCAGCGATCCGATGACTATATTAAATGACGGGCCATTCATAACATTGGCCGAAGTGTTTCCGGCTTGACCTCGACTGTCGCCGAACACTACAGGGGGCTATTAACTGGCCTCCCAAACTAAATCCTTGATATTTTGCTCTTATATTGGAGCTGAGGTTTCATGATCATGCTTAGCATGACAACCCAAAGAAAGGAACCGATAGCGGGACTATTTTCTTTGGAAGACATTTCTTCTGTTAAATAGTAATATAACATGTCTCTCCGCGTACCTTTGTTTATAAAAACCGTATGGCCAGATTGCCTTGTTTGTTGTAAATCTTTGCCCTCATAAAGGCTTTATAAAGTAGGACAAACACTCCTCGGCTATTGGCCGAGGAGGTGGAAGCCGATGGTCGGTCAACAAAGTTTTGTACAATGCGGATCCGAGCATTAATGACATAAAGTACTTGGATACATAGAGTCATTACACATAATTTGTGATTTTACTATGGATATCGATCCTTAATTCGGCCTCCCGTGCCCGCATTAAGGCTCGGGGGATACTGGGCTTCGGGCTTATTATTTACAAATATTAAAGGGGCACATCGATCCCCTGATCTGGTGTTGCCACCCGACTAGTGTCTCGGGGGCTACTGCATTGCCCGTTCTATGCAGAAAATTTTAAGTGCAATACAATTTCCGAGGAGATTTTGATCCTCAGGTTGGTCGGCCGTACCCAACCTGAGTCTCGAGGACTGAGCATGCCGCTTTTTGTGTCCCGGAGTATTCTGCCGAGCTAGGACTTGATCCTCAGGCCGATTTTGCAAATCAACCTGAGTCTCAGCGGTTACTGGGATCAGCGGTCTTATGTCATCCTTCAGGTGCATCTCGGGTTTTAGACCGATACACACCTTGAGGGCTACTGGCTATATATCTCGTCAGAGAATAAATTGCATCAATAAAAAATATTGACCAAAAATCAGCCCATGACCGAGGTGCTGAACCACCTCGGAAGCAGTTTGGCATATAGCTCGGATGCAAGTGGCTGGCTCCTTAGAGGGCATTTCCGGCATTAAGCTCGGCTAAACTCCTTCAACTTTTTTGGACCAAGATGATCTATGACATCTTGGATATAGTCCGGCGTTGGAGCTTGGACACAGTCCGGCGTTGGAGTTCGGATACATTTCAGCGTTGGAGCTCGAAAGCAGTCCGACATTGATGCTCGGCTGCAAGAGATACCTTGAATGCAGTCCGGCGTTAGAGCTCGGACACGAGAGGACACTGCCTCTCGGGAACAACTTTAAACCCGAGGTGTGGCATAAAAATAATAAGGCATTGATAAAGGCCGGAAACTTAAAGGGGCTCCTCGGATACCCGACGTATAAACTCGTCGAATGCATTTCGGCGATCCTCAAGATAGAATATGAGAAGATTTGTTGAACCAGTTTTCAAGACCGGCAACCGAAGATGAAGAACAGTTCGGAAGAATCGAGGAGCGTCCCTAACTTGAAGACCGGTTCAGGGGGCTACGACGGTGTCCTGGACTAGGGGGTACTCAATGCGTCGTCTCCCAATCAGTTGGATTGGGCCGAGGACCCCCATGGCCGTATACTCATGGGCCAGTCCGGACAGCTGCAGCATACAAGGAAGAATCAACAAGACTTGGCGATCAAGACAAGGACTCCTCCCCTCACCGGCGTATTCGGCTAGGACTCTTGTTATCCTAGGCCTCTGGTGCATTATATAAACCGGGGCCAGGCTAGTCGATAGAGATATACAACAACAATCATACCATAGGCTAGCTTCTAGGGCTTAGCCTCCTTGATCTCGTGGTAGATCCACTCTTGTACTACCCATATCATCAATATCAATCAAGCAGGAGTAGGGTTTTACCTCCATCGAGAGGGCCTGAACCTGGGTAAAAACATCGTGTCCCTTGTCTCCTGTTACCATCCGCCTAGACGCACAGTTCGGGACCCCCTACCCGAGATCCGCCGGTTTTGACACCGACAGTAGTAATTTCAAAAAAAATCCTACGCACACGCAAGATCATGATGATGCATAGCAACGAGAGGGGAGAGTGGCGTCCACGTACCCTCTTAGATCGTAAGCAGAAGCGTTATGACAACGCGGTTGATGCAGTCGTACGTCTTCACGATCGACCGATCCTAGTACCGAACGTACGGCACCTCCGTGATCTGCACATGTTCAGCTCGGTGACGTCCCACGAACTCATGATCCAGTAGAGCTTCGAGGGAGAGTTCCATCAGCACGACAACGTGATGACGGTGTTGATGAAGCTATCGATGCAGGGCTTCGCCTAAGCACCGCTACGATATGACCGAGGTGGATTGTGGTGGAGGGGGGCACCGCACACGGCTAAATATCAATGATCAACTTGTGTGTCCATGGGGTGCCCTCCTCCCCCGTATATAAAGGAGTGGAGGAGGGGAGGGCCGGCCCTCTACTATGGCGCGCCCTGGGGAGTCCTACTCCCACAGGGAGTAGGATTCTCCCCCTTCCAAGTAGTAGGAGTAGGAGAGAAGGAATGGGTAGAGAGAAGATAAGGAAGGAGGGGGCGCCGCCCCTCCCCCTTGTCCAATTCGGACTAGGCCTTGGGGGGCGCGCGGCCTGCCTCTCTCTCTCTCTCCCTTAAAGCCCAATAAGGCCGATATACTCCCCGGCGAATTCGGGTAACTCTCCGGTACTCCGATAAATACCCGAACCACTTAGAACCTTTCTGATGTCCGAATAAGCCTTCCAATATATCGATCTTTACGTCTCGAACATTTCGAGACTCCTCGTCATGTCCCTTATCTCATCCGGGACTCCGAACAACCTTAGGTACATCAAAACACATAAACTCATAATACCGATCATCACCGAACGTTAAGCGTGCGGACCCTACGGGTTCGAGAACTATGTAGACATGACCAAGACATGTCTCCGGCCAATAACCAATAGCGGAACCTGGATGCTCATATTGGCTCCCACATATTCTATGAAGATCTTTATCGGTCAAACCGCATAACAACATACGTTGTTCCCGGTATGTTACTTGCCCGAGATTTGATCGTCGGTATCTCAATACCTAGTTCAATCTCGTTACCGGCAAGTCTCTGTACTCGTTCCGTAATGCATCATCCCGCAACTAACTCATTAGTCACATCGCTTGCAAGGCTTATAGTGATGTGCATTACCGAGAGGGCCCAGAGATACCTCTCCGACATTCGGAGTGACAAATCCTAATCTCGATCTATGCCAACTCAACAAACACCATCGGAGACACCTGTAGAGCACCTTTATAATCACCCAGTTACGTTGTGATGTTTGGTAGCACAGAAAGTGTTCCTCCGGTATTCAGGAGTTGCATAATCTCATAGTCATACATGTATAAGTCATGAAGAAAACAATAGCAATATACTAAACGATCAAGTGCTAAGCTAACGGAATGGGTCAAGTCAATCACATCATTCTCCAATGATGTGACCCCGTTTATCAAATGACAACTCGTGTCTATGGCTAGGAAAAATAACCATCTTTGATTCAACGCGCTAGTCAAGTAGAGGCATACTAGTGACACTCTGTTTGTCTATGTATTCACACATGCACTAAGTTTGTGTTTAATACAATTCTAGCATGAATAGTAAACATTTATCATGAAACAAGGAAATAAATAATAACTTTATTATTGCCTCTAGGGCATATTTCCTTCAGTCTCCCACTTGCACTAGAGTCAATAATCTAGTTCACATCACCATGTGATTTAACACCAATATTCACATCTGCATGTGATTAACACCCATAGTTCACATCGTCATGTGACCAACACCCAAAAGGTTTACTAGAGTCAGTAATCTAGTTCACATCTTTATGTGATTTAACACCCAAAGAGTACTAAGGTGTGATCATATTTTTCTCATGAGAGAAGTTTAGTCAACGGGTCTATCACATTCAGAGCCGTATGTATTTTGCAAATATTCTATGCCTACAATGCTCTCATGGAGCTACTCTAGCTAATTGCTTCCACTTTCAATATGTATCCAGATTGAGACTTAGAGTCATCTGGATCAGTGTAAAAGCTTGCATCGATGTAACTCTTTATGACGAGCTCTTTTATCACCTCCATAATCGAGAAACATTTCCTTAGTCTTCACTAAGGATAATTTTGACCGATTTCCAACGATCCACTCTTAGATCACTATTCTACCCCCTTGCCAAACTCATGGCAAGGAACACAATAGGTATGGTACACAGCACAACATACTTTATAGAACCTATGACTGAGGCATAGGGAATGATTTTTCATTCTCTTTCTATTTTCTACCATGGTCGGGTTTTGAGTCTTACTCAACTTCATACCTAGCAACACAGGCAAGACTATTCCATTTTGAACTACTTCAAAAACTTGTCAAGGTATGTACTCATTGAAAAAACTTATCAAGTGTCTTGATCTATCTCTATAGATCTTGATGCTCAATATGTAAGCAACTTCACTGAGGTCTTTCTTTGGAAAACTCCTTTCAAACACTCCTTTATGCTTTCCAGAAAATTCTACATTATTTCTGATCAACAATATGTCATTCACATATACTTATCAGAAAGGCTGTAGTGCTCCCACTCACTTTCCTGTAAATACAGGCTTCATCGCAAGTTTGTATAAAACTATATGCTTTGATCAACTCATCAAAGCATATATTCCAACTCTGAGATGCTTGCACCAGTCCATAGATGGATCACTGGAGCTTGCACACTTTGTTAGCACCTTTAGGATTGACAAAACCTTCTGGTTGCATCATATACAACTTTTTTTCTTTAATAAATCCATTAAGGAATGCAGTTTTGACATCCATTTGCCAGATTTCATAAAATTTTGCAATTGCTAACATGATTCGGACAGACTTAAGCATCGATACGAGTGATAAAATCTCATCGTATTCAACATCTTGAACTTGTCAAAAAACTTTTTGCGACAAGTTGAGCTTTGTAGATAGTAACACTACTATCAGCGTCTGTCTTCCTCTTGAAGATCCATTTATTTTCTATGGCTTGCCGATCATCGGGCAAGTCCACCAAAGTCCACACTTTGTTCTCATACATGGATCCCATCTCAGGTTTCATGGCCTTCAAGCCATTTCGCGAAATCTGAGCTCATCATAGCTTCCTCATAGTTCGTAGGTTCATCATGGTCTAGTAACATGACTTCCAGAACAGGATTACCGTACCACTCTGGTGCGGCTTGTACTTTGGAAGACCTACGAGGTTTTGTAGTAACTTAATCTTAAGTTTCATGATCATCATCATTAGCTTCCTCACTAATTGGTGTAGGAATCACTGGAACTGATTTCTGTGATGAACTACTTTCCAATTTGGGAGAAGGTACAATTACCTTATCAAGCTCTACTTTCCTCCCACTCACTTCTTTCGAGAGAAACTCCTTCTCTAGAAAGGATCCATCTTAGCAACGAATATCTTGCCTTCGGATTTGTGATAGAAGGTGTACCCAACAGTTTCCTTTGGGTATTCTATGAAGACGCACTTTTCCGATTTGGGTTTGAGCTTATCAGGTTGAAACTTTTTCACATAAGCATTGTTGCCCCAAACTTTAAGAAACGACAACTTTGGTTTCTTGCCAAACCACAATTCATAAGGCGTCGTCTCAACGGATTTTGATGGTGCCCTATTTAAAGTGAATCCAGCTGTCTCTAATGCATAACCGCAAAACGATAGCGGTAAATCGGTAAGATACATCATAGATCGCACCATATCCAATAAAGTGCGGTTACGATGTTCGGACACACTATTACGCTGTGGTGTTCCATGTGGCGTGAGCTGTGAAACTATTTCACATTGTTCTTAAATGAAGGCCAAACTCGTAACTCAAATATTCTCTTCTACGATCAGATTGTAGAAACTTTATTTTCTTGTTACGATGATTCTCCACTTCACTCTGAAATTCTTTGAACTTTTCAAATGTGTCAGACTTGATCTTCATTAAGTAGATATACTCATATCTGCTCAAATCATCTGTGAAGGTCAGAAAATAATGATACCCGCCACGAGCATCAACACTCATTGGACCGCATACATCGGTATGTATTATTTCCAACAAGTCAGTAGCTCGTTCCATTGTTTCGGAGAACGGAGTTTTAGTCATCTTGCCCAAAAGGCATGGTTCGCAAGCATCAAATGATTCATAACTAAGTGTTTCCAAAAATCCATCTTTATGGAGTTTCTTCACGCGCTTTACACTGATATGACCCAAACGGCAGTGCTACAAATAAGTTGCACTATCATTATCAACTTTGCATCTTTTGGCATCAATATTATGAATATGTGTATCACTATGATCAAGATCCAACAAACTAATTTCATTGGGTGTATGACCATCGAAGGTTTTATTCATGTAAACAGAACAACAATTATTCTCTGACTTTAAATGAATAACCGTATTGCAATAAACATGATCAAGTCATATTCATGCTCAACGTAAATGCCAAATAACATTTATTTAGGTTTAACACTAATCCCGAAAGTATAGGGAGTGTGCAATGATGATCATGTCAATCTTGGAACCACTTCCAACACACATCGTCACTTCACCCTCAACTAGTCTCTATTTATTCTGTAACTCCTGTTTCGAGTTACTAATTTTTAGCAACCGAACAAGTATCAAATACCCAGGGGCTACTATAAACACTAGTAAGGTACACATCGATAACCTGTATATCATATATACCCTCATTCACTTTGCCATCCTTCTTATCCACCAAATATTCAGGGCATTTCCGCTTCCAGTGACCATTTCCTTTGCAGTAGAAGCACTCAGTTTCAGGCTTTAGTCTAGCTTTGGGCTTCTTCACGGAAATGACAACTTGCTTGCCATTCTACATGAAGTTCCCTTTCTTTCCCTTTGCCCTTTTCTTGAAACTAGTGGTCTTGTTAATCATCAACACTTGATGCTCTTTCTTGATTTCTACCTTCATCGATTTCATCATCATGAAAAACTCGGGAATCATTTTCGTCATCCCTTGCATACAATAGTTCATCATGAAGTTCTACTAACTTGGTGATGGTGACTAGAGAACTTTGCCAATCATTATCTTATCTAGAAGATTAACTCCCACTTGATTCAAGCGATTGTAGTACCCAGACAATCTAAGCACATGCTCACTGCTTGAGCTATTCTCCTCCATCTTTTAGATATAGAACTTGTTGGGGACTTCATATCTCTCAACTCGGGTATTTGCTTGAAATATTAACTTCAACTCCTGGAACATCTCATATGGTCCATGACGTTCAAAACGTCTTTGGAGTCCCGATTCTAAACCGTTAAGCATGGTGCACTAAACTATCAAGTAGTCATCATATTGAGCTAGCCAAACGTTCATAACGTTTGTATATGCTCCTGCAATAGGTCTGTCACCTAGCGGTGCATCAAGGACATAATTCTTCTGTGCAGCAATGAGGATAAACCTCATATCACGGACCCAGTCCACATCATTGCTACTTGTTGGGGAACGTAGTAATTTCAAAAAAATTCCTACACACACGCAAGATCATGGTGATGCATAGCAACGAGAGGGGAGAGTGTTGTCCACGTACCCTCATAGACCGAAAATAGAAGCGTTAGAACAACGCGGTTGATGTAGTCGTACGTCTTCACGGCCCGACCGATCAAGCACCGAAACTATGGCACCTCCGAGTTCTAGCACACGTTCAGCTCGATGACGATCCCCGGACTCCGATCCAGCAGAATGTCAGGGAAGAGTTCCGTCAGCACGACGGCGTGGTGACGATCTTGATGTTCTACCGTCGCAGGGCTTCGCCTAAGCACCGCTACAATATTATCAAGGACTATGGTGGAGGGGGGCACCGCACACGGCTAAGAGATCAAGAGATCAATTATTGTGTCTAGAGGTGCCCCCTGCCCCCGTATATAAAGGAGCCAAGGGGGAGGGGGCGGCCTGCCAAGGAGGGCGCGCCAAGGGGGAGTCCGAGTAGGACTCCCTTCTTTCCTAGTTGGACTAGGAGAAGGGGGGAAGGAGGAGGGAGAGAGGAACGAAAGGGGGGGCGCCGCACCCCTCTCCTTGTCCTATTCGGACTAGGGGGGAGGGGCGTGCAGCCCAGCCCTTGCCTCCTCTCCTCCTCTTCACTAGGGCCCATGTAGGCCCATTAAGCCCCCGGGGGGTTCCGGTAACCTCCCGGTACTCCGGTAAAATCCTGATTTCACCCGGAACACTTCTGATATCCAAATATAGGCTTCCAATATATCAATCTTCATGTCTCGACCATTTCGAGACTCCTCGTCATGTCCGTAATCTCATCCGGGACTCCGAACAAACTTCGGTACATCAAAACTCATAAACTCATAATATAACTGTCATCAAAACCTTAAGCGTGCGGACCCTACGGGTTCGAGAACTATGTAGACATGACCTAGAACTATTTCCGGTCAATAACCAATAGCGGAACCTGGATGCTCATATTGGCTCCTACATATTCTACGAAGATCTTTATCGGTCAAACCACACAACAACATACATTGTTCCCTTTGTCATCGGTATGTTACTTGCCCGAGATTCGATTGTCGGTATCCAATACCTAGTTCAATCTCGTTATCGGCAAGTCTCTTTACTCGTTATGTAATGCATCATTCCGTAACTAACTCATTAGCTACATTGCTTGCAAGGCTTATAGTGATGTGCATTACCGAGAGGGCCCAGAGATACCTCTCCGACGATCAGAGTGACAAAACCTAATCTCGAAATACGCCAACTCAACATCTACCTTTGGAGACACCTGTAGAGCTCCTTTATAATCACCCAGTTATGTTGTGACGTTTGGTAGCACACAAAGTGTTCCTCCGATAAACGGGAGTTGCATAATCTCATAGTTATAGGAACTTGTATAAGTCATGAAGAAAGCATTAGCAACGTACTAAACGATCAAGTGCTAAGCTAACGGAATGGGTCAAGTCAATCACATAATTCTCCTAATGATGTGATCCCGTTAATCAAATGACAACACATGTCTATGGTTAGGAAACATAACCATCTTTGATTAATGAGCTAGTCAAGTAGAGGCATACTAGTGACATTAAGTTTGTCTATGTATTCACACATGTATCATGTTTCCGGTTAATACAATTATAGCATGAATAATAAACATTTATCATGATACGAGGAAATAAATAATAACTTTATTATTGCCTCTAGGGCATATTTCCTTCAGTCTCCCACTTGCACTAGAGTCAATAATCTAGATTACACAATAATGATTCTAACACCCATGGAGTCTTGGTGCTGATCATGTTTTGCTCATGGAAGAGGATTAGTCAATGGGTCTGCAACATTCAGATCCGTATGTATCTTGCAAATCTCTATGTCTCTCACCTGGACTTGGTCCCGGATGGAATTGAAGCGTCTCTTGATGTGCTTGGTCCTCTTGTGAAATCTGGATTCCTTTGCCAAGGCAATTGCACCAGTATTGTCACAGAAGATCTTCATTGGTCCCGATGCACTAGGTATGACACCTAGATCGGAAATGAACTCCTTCATCCAGACTCCTTCATTTGCTGCTTCCGAAGCAGCTATGTACACCGCTTCGCACGTAGATCCCGCCACGACGCTTTGTTTAGAACTGCACCAACTGACAGCTCCACCGTTTAATAAAAACACGTATCCGGTTTGCGATTTAGAATCGTCCGGATCAGTGTCAAAGCTTGCATCAACGTAACCATTTATGACTAGCTCTTTGTCACCTCCATAAACGAGAAACATATCCTTAGTCCTTTTCAGGTATTTCAGGATATTCTTGACCGCTGTCCAGTGATCCACTCCTGGATTACTTTGGTACCTACCTGCCAAGCTTATTGCTAAGCATACGTCAGGTCTGGTACACAGCATTGCATACATGATAGAGCCCATGGCTGAAGCATAGGGAACATCTTTCATTTTCTCTCTATCTTCTGCTGTGGTCGGGCATTGAGTCTGACTCAACTTCACACCTTGTAATACAGGCAAGAACCCTTTCTTTGCCTGATCCATTTTGAACTTTTTCAAAACTTTATCAAGGTATGTGCTTTGTGAAAGTCCAATTAAGCGTCTTGATCTATCTCTATAGATCTTGATGCCCAATATGTAAGCAGCTTCACCGAGGTCTTTCATCGAAAAACTTTTATTCAAGTATCCCTTTATGCTATCCAGAAATTCTATATCATTTCCAATTAACAATATGTCATCTACATATAATATCAGAAATGCTACAGAGCTCCCACTCACTTTCTTGTAAATACAGGCTTCTCCAAAAGTCTGTATAAAACCATATGCTTTGATCACACTATCAAAACGTTTATTCCAACTCCGAGATGCTTGCACCAGTCCATAAATGGATTGCTGGAGCTTGCACACTTTGTTAGCACCTTTTGGATTGACAAAACCTTCCGGCTGCATCATATACAACTCTTCTTCCAAAAATCCATTCAGGAATGCAGTTTTGACATCCATTTGCCAAATTTCATAATCATAAAATGCCGCAATTGCTAACATGATTCAGACAGACTTAAGCATCGCTACGGGTGAGAAAGTCTCATCGTAGTCAACCCCTTGAACTTGTCGAAAACCTTTCGCAACAAGTCGAGCTTTGTAGACAGTTACATTACCATCAGCGTCAGTCTTCTTGAAGATCCATTTATTTTTGATGGCTTGACAATCATCGGGCAAGTCAACCAAAGTCCATACTTTGTTCTCATACATGGATCCCATCTCAGATTTCATGGCCTCAAGCCATTTTGCGGAATGTGGGCTCATCATCGCTTCCTCATAGTTCGTAGGTTCGCCATGGTCAAGTAACATGACTTCCAGAATAGGATTACCATACCACTCTGGTGCGGATCTTACTCTGGTAGACCTATGAGGTTCGGTAGTAACTTGATATGAAGTTTCATGATCAATATCATTAGCTTCCTCACTGATTGGTGTAGTTGTCACAGGAACCGGTTCTTGTGATGAACTACTTTCCAATAAGGGAGCAGGTACAGTTACCTCATCAAGTTCTACTTTCCTCCCACTCACTTCTTTCGAGAGAAACTCCTTCTTTAGAAAGGATCCGAATTTAGCAACAAAAATCTTGCCCTCAGATCTGTGATAGAAGGTGTACCCAATAGTCTCTTTTGGGTATCCTATGAAGACACATTTCTCCGATTTGGGTTCGAGCTTATCTGGTTGAAGTTTCTTCACATAAGCATCGTAGCCCCAAACTTTAAGAAATGACAACTTTGGTTTCTTGCCAAACCATAGTTCATAAGGCGTCGTCTCAACAGATTTTGATGGTGCCCTATTTAACGTGAATGCGGCCGTCTCTAAAGCATAACCCCAAAACGATAGCGGTAAATCAGTAAGAGACATCATAGATCGCACCATATCTAGTAAAGTACGATTACGATGTTCGGACACACCATTTCGTTGTGGTGTTCCGGGTGGCATGACCACAAATAAGTTGCACTATCATTGTCGACTCTGCACCTTTTGGTTTCAACATTATGAATGTGTGTATCACTACTATCGAGATTCAATAAAAATAGACCACTCTTCAAGGGTGCATGACCATAAAAGATATTACTCATATAAATAGAACAACCATTATTCTCTGATTTAAATGAATAACCTTCTCGCATCAAACAAGATCCAGATATAATGTTCATGCTTAACGCTGGCACCAAATAACAATTATTTAGGTCTAAAACTAATCCCGATGGTAGATGTAGAGGTAGCGTGCCGACCGCGATCACATCGACTTTGGAACCATTTCCCACGCGCATCGTCACCTTGTCCTTAGCCAATCTTCACTTAATCCATAGTCCCTGTTTCGAGTTGCAAATATTAGCAACAGAACCCGTATCAAATACCCAGGTGCTACTGCGAGCATTAGTAAGGTACACATCAATAACATGTATATCACATATACCTTTGTTCACTTTGCCATCCTTCTTATCCGCCAAATACTTGGGGCAGTTCCGCTTCCAGTGTCCAGTCTGCTTGCAGTAGAAGCACTTAGTCTCAGGCTTAGGTCCAGACTTGGGTTTCTTCTCTTGAGCAGCAACTTGTTTTCTGTTCTTCTTGAAGTTCCCCTTCTTCTTCCCTTTGCCCTTTTTCTTGAAACTGGTGGTCTTATTGACCATCAACACTTGATGCTCCTTCTTGATTTCTACCTCTGCAGCTTTCAGCATTGTGAAGAGCTCGGGAATAGTCTTATCCATCCCTTGCATATTATAGTTCATCACAAAGCTCTTGTAGCTTGGTGGCAGTGATTGAAGAATTCTGTCAATGACACTATCATCAGGAAGATTAACTCCCAGTTGAATCAAGTGATTATTATACCCAGACATTTTGAGTATGTGTTCACTGACAGAACTATTCTCCTCCATCTTACAGCTATAGAACTTACTGGAGACTTCATATCTCTCAATCCGGGCATTTGCTTGAAATATTAACTTCAACTCCTGGAACATCTCATATGCTCCATGACGTTCAAAATGTCGTTGAAGACCCGGTTCCAAGCCGTAAAGCATGGCACACTGAACTATCGAGTAGTCATCAGCTTTGCTCTGCCAGAAGTTCTTAACATCGTCAGTTGCATCTACAGCAGGCCTGGCACCCAGCGGTGCTTCCAGGACGTAATTCTTCTGTGCAGCAATGAGGATAATCGTCAAGTTACGGACCCAGTCCGTGTAGTTGCTACCATCATCTTTCAACTTAGCTTACTCAAGGAAGGGAAAACTTTGTTTTTGCCACTCTAGTTTTTGCCAACTTTGCTTATGCCACTCTATAATTTGACATTTCACTTTTGCCACTCTTAGCATTTGACAATATATCACTTTTGCCATTCCGTGGCAAAAGCAAAAGTTTTAGAGTGGCAATTGTGATACATGTCAAATGCTAAGAGTGGCAAAAGTGAAATGAAAAATTATCGTTTTTGCCACGAAATGGCATTTGTGATGTATTGTCAAAAGCTAAGAGTGGCAAAAGTGAGATGTCAAATTCTAGAGTGGCATCGGCAAAGTTGGCAAAAACTAGAGTGGCAAAAACAAAGTTTTCCCCTCAAGGAACGCATTAAAATTCAACGGAACAACAGCACGAGCCATCTATCTACATCAAACATAGACAAGCAAAATACTATCAGGTACTAAGTTCATGATAAATTTAAGTTCAATTAATCATATTACTTAAGAACTCCCACTTAGACAGACATCTCTCTAGTCATCTAAGTGATCACGTGATCCAAATCAACTAAACCATGTCCGATCATCACGTGAGATGGAGTAGTTTCAATGGTGAGCATCACTATGTTGATCATATCTACTATATGATTCACGTTCGACCTTTCAGTCTCCGTGTTCCGAGGCCATATCTGTATATGCTAGGCTCGTCAAGTTTAACCTGAGTATTCCGCGTGTGCAACTGTTTTGCACCCATTGTATTTGAACGTAGAACCTATCATACCCGATCATCACGTGGTGTCTCAGCACGAAGAACTTTCGCAACGGTGCATACTCTGGGACAACACTTCTTGATAATTTAGTGAGAGATCATCTTAAAATGCTACCATCAACCAAAGCAAGATAAGATGCATAAAGGATAAACATCACATGCAATCAATATAAGTGATATGATATGGCCATCATCATCTTGTGCTTGTGATCTCCATCTCCGAAGCATCGTCGTGATCACCATCGTCACCGGCGCGACACCTTGATCTCCATCGTAGCATCGTTGTCGTTACGCCATCTATTGCTTCTATGACTATCGCTACTGCTTAGTGATAAAGTAAAGCAATTACAGGGCGTTTGCGTTTCATACAATAAAGCAACAACCATATGGCTCCTGCCAGTTGCCGATAACTTTGGTTACAAAACATGATCATCTCATACAATAAAATATAGCATCACGTCTTGACCATATCACATCACAACATGCCCTGCAAAAACAAGTTAGACGTCCTCTACTTTGTTGTTGCAAATTTTACGTGGCTGCTACGGGCTGAGCAAGAACCGTTCTTACCTACGCATCAACACCACAATGATAGTTCGTCAAGTTAGTGCTGTTTTAACCTTCGCAAGGACCAGGCGTAGCCACACTTGGTTCAACTAAAGTGAGAGAGACAGACACCCACCGGTCACCTTTAAGAAACGAGTGCTCGTAACAGTGAAACCAGTCTCGCGTAAGCGTACGCGTAATGTCAGTCCGGGCTGCTTCATCTCACAATACCGCTGAACCAAAGTATGACATGCTGGTAAGCAGTATGACTTGTACCGCCCACAACTCACTTGTGTTCTACTCGTGCATATGTGACATCTACGCATAAAACCAGGCTCGGATGCCACTGTTGGGGAACGTAGTAATTTCAAAATATTCCTACGCACACACAAGATCATGGTGACGCATAGCAATGAGAGGGGAGAGTGTTGTCCACGTACCCTCGTAGACCGAAAGCAGAAGCATTAGAACAACACGGTTGATGTAGTCGTACGTCTTCACGGCCCGACCGATCAAGCACCGAAACTACGGCACCTCCGAGTTCTAGCACACGTTCAGCTCGATGATGATCCCCAGACTCCGATCCAGCAGAATGTCGGGGAAGAGTTCCGTCAGCACGACGGCGTGGTGACGATCTTGATGTTCTACCGTCGCAGGGCTTCGCCTAAGCACCGCTACAATATTATCGAGGACTATGGTGGAGGGGGGCACCGCACACGGCTAAGAGATCAAGAGATCAATTGTTGTGTCTAGAGGTGCCCTCCTACCCCCGTATATAAAGGAGCCAAGGGGGAGGGGGCGGCCGGCCAAGTAGGGCGTGCCAAGGGGGAGTCCTACTCCCACTGGGAGTAGGACTCCCTTCTTTCCTAGTTGGAGTAGGAGAAGGGGGGAAGGAGGAGGGAGAGAGGAAGGAAAGGGGGGCGCCGCCCCCTCTCCTTGTCCTATTCGGACTAGGGGGGAGGGGCGCGCGACCCAGCCCTTGCCTCCTCTCCTCCTCTTCACTAGGGCCCATGTAGGATCATTAAGCCCCCGGGGGGTTCCGGTAACCTCCCGGTACTCCGGTAAAATCCCAATTTCACCCGGAACACTTCTGATATCCAAATATAGGCTTCCAATATATCAATCTTCATGTCTCGACCATTTTGATACTCCTCGCCATGTCCGTAATCTCATCCGTGACTCCGAACAAACTTCGGTACATCAAAACTCATAAACTCATAATATAACTGTCATCGAAACCTTAAGCATGCGGACCCTACGGGTTCGAGAACTATGTAGACATGACCTAGAACTATTTCCGGTCAATTACCAATAGCGGAACCTGGATGCTCATATTGGCTCCTACATATTATACGAAGATCTTTATCGGTCAAACCACACAACAACATACATTGTTCCCTTTGTCATCGGTATGTTACTTGCCCGAGATTCGATCGTCAGTATCCAATACCTAGTTCAATCTCGTTACTGGCAAATCTCTTTACTCGTTTTGTAATGCATCATTCCATAACTAACTCATTAGCTACATTGCTTGCAAGGCTTATAGTGATGTGCATTACCGAGAGGGCCTAGAGATACCTCTCCGACGATCGGAGTGACAAAACCTAATCTCGAAATACGCCAACTCAACATGTACCTTTGGAGACACCTGTAGAGCTCCTTTATAATCACCCAGTTACGTTGTGACGTTTGGTAGCACACAAAGTGTTCCTCCGATAAACGGGAGTTGCATAAACTCATAGTTATAGGAACTTGTATAAGTCATGAAGAAAGCATTAGCAACATACTAAACGATCAAGTGCTAAGCTAACGGAATGGGTTAAGTCAATCACATAATTCTCCTAATGATGTGATCCCATTAATCAAATTACAACACATGTCTATGGTTAGGAAACATAACCATCTTCGATTAATGAGCTAGTCAAGTAGAGGCGTACTAGTGACATTAAGTTTGCCTATGTATTCACACATGTATCATGTTTCCGGTTAATATAATTTTAGCATGAATAATAAACATTTATCATGATATGAGGAAATAAATAATAACTTTATTATTGCCTCTAGGGCATATTTCCTTCACTACTATTATCTTTCAACTTAGTTTTCTCTAGGAACATATAAAAACATAGTGTCACGCCCAATATGCGATACTATCCTAAAGAGACACGAAGGTCCCACCAAGGATAGAACCGCATATTGATACGCTTTTGCAAGGTGGATATCATTACAACAACATTACATAACAGATGGGGATACATACAAAAGGCATACAATGCCACACGAATACAACATCATCTTACATAAGAGCACCATCCGACTACGGATGAAACACAAACAGAAATTCAAACAACATCCACCCTGCTAGCCTAGGCTGCCGACCTGGAACCTATCCCCTGATCGAAGAAGAAGCTGAAGAAGAACTCCAAAATAAGCAAACATCACTCTCGCGTCATGATCATCGCATAACCTGCACCTGCAACTGTTGTTGTAGTAATCTGTGAGCCATGAGGACTCAGCAATCCCATCAGGGAAAACTTTGTTTTTGCCACTCTAGTTTTTGCCAACTTTGCTTATGCACTCACTTTTGCCACTCTTAGCTTTTGACAATACATCACAAATGCCATTTCGTGGCAAAAACGATAATTTTTCATTTCACTTTTGCCACTCTTAGCATTTGACATGCATCAAAATTGCCACTCTAAAACTTTTGCTTTTGCCACGGAATGGCAAAAGTGATATATTTTCAAATGCTAAGAGTGGCAAAAGTGAAATGTCAAATTATAGAGTGGCATAAGCAAAGTTGGCAAAAACTAGAGTGGCAAAAACAAAGTTTTCCCATCCCATTACCATGGGTATCAAGACTAGCAAAGCTTAAAGGGTAAGGAAGCGGTAAAGTGGTGAGGTTGCAACAGCAACTAAGCATATATGGTGGCTAACATACGCAAATAAGAGTGAGAAGAGAAGCAACGGAACAGTCGTGAAGCTAGCAATGATCAAGAAGTGATCCCGAACTCCTACTTACGTCAAACATAACCCAAAACCGTGTTCACTTCCCGGACTCCGCCGAAAAGAGATCATCACGGCCGCACACGCGGTTGATGCGTTTTAATTCGAATCTAGTGTCAAGTTATCTTAACCGGACATTAACAAATTCCCATCTGCCACATAACTGCGGGCACGACTCTCGAAAGTTTATACCCTGCAGGGGTGTCCCAACTTAGCCCATCACAAGCTCTCACGGTCAATGAAGGATATTCCTTCTCCCAGGAAGACCCGATCGGTCTCGGAATCTCGGTTTACAAGACATTTCGACAATGGTAAAACAAAACCAGCAAAGCCACCCGATGTGCCGACAATCCCGATTGGAGCTGCACATATCTCGTTCTCAGGGCAACACCGGATAGGTCAGCCTACGAGTAAAACCAGCCCTCGAGTTACCCCGAGGTGGCCCCGCAGTCTGCCCGGTTCGGACCAGCACTTAGAGAAGCACTGGCCCGGGGGGGGCTAAAATAAAGATGACCCTCGGGTTGGCCGACCCAAGGGAAAGGTATAGGCGGTGGTGAGGCAAATGGTAAAACCAAGGTTGGGCCTTGCTGGAGGAGTTTTATTCAAAGCGAACTGTCAAGGGGGTCCCATAAATCATCCAACCGCGTAAGGAACGCAAAATCAAGGAACATAACACCGGTATGATGGAAACTAGGGCGGCAAGAGTGGAACAAAACACCAGGCATAAGGACGAGCCTTCCACCCTTTACCAAGTATATAGATGCATTAATTAAATAGGGACAATTGCATGTTTACCCCTAGTTGGTTCCTACCCACGGGTTTTGCCCTTACTTTTCGAGCTTGCTCAGTTTTGCCCTTACTTTTTCCATCGAGTTCCCTCGAATGCCCTTTGACCGTTTGACCAAAACTTTGAAAATTCATAACTAATTCATACGAACTCAGAAAAATGCAAATAAGATATCAAAATTTTCATATAAACATTACCTTTATGGGCATATCATTTGCATTCAAGACAAAAGCATCATTTAAACTACCCGAGGTAATTAATGTTATTAACATTATTAAAAATAAATAGGTATAAACAATATTTTTTCATGAACAAAAATTACATGCAAATGTAGGTGATGTTTTCTGAACATCCTGATAACTTATTTGCATTTTTTTGAGTTTGTATCAACTTGTTATGAATGTTCTAACGACTTTGACCATTATTTGGAAACTTCATAACAAGTTGATACGTACTCAGGAAAATGCAAATAAGGTATCAGGATGTTCAGAAAACATCACCTACATTTGCATATAATTTTTATTCACGAAAAATATATTGTTTATACCTATTTATTTTTAATAATGTTAATAACATTAATTACCTCAAGTAGTTTAAATGATGCTTTTGTCCTGAATGCAAATGATATGCCCATAAAGGTAATGTTTATCTGAACATTTTGATATCTTATTTGCATTTTTTGAGTTCATATGAATTAGTTATGAATTTTCAAAGTTTTGGTCAAACGGTCAAAGGGCATTCAAGGGACCTCGATGGAAAAAGTAAGGGCAAAACTGAGCAAGCTCGAAAAGTAAGGGCAAAACCCGTGGGTAGGAACCAACTAGGGGTAAAAATGCAATTGTCCCAATTGAATAAGAGATATTGTGATATCCCAACATAATCCTGTCCACCATGGAGCAATCTTCAACTTCACTTGCAACTAACAATGCTATAAGAGGGCTGAGCAAAGCGGTAACATAGCCAAACAACGGTTTGCTAGGAAGGGTGAAAAGGTTAGGGGCTGACATGGCAATTTGGGGAGGCTTGAAGAACAAGTGAATAGGAAGCGCAGCATAGCGATAGAACGAAGCAACTAGCATAGCAATGATAGTAGTAAGATCCAAGGTGACGGTCATCTTGCCCGAAATCCCGCAAGGAAGAAGAACGAGTCCATGAAGAAGATAAAGCCGCGAAGACGAACCAAGCGTAGATGAACAAATCCTCACGATCGTAACGAAACAGGAACTAACGAGAAGGAGCACAACCGGAAAGAAGCAAACAACAAGTTAAACACACCACACATAGACATGACATGATGCACAACCAAGCATGATGCATGAAAAGCTACATGAAGCTACTCATGGCAAGAGATGATGCAAACAAGAACAACATATCAAGGCAAGTTTAAATGAGGCCGGAAACAACATGTAACAATTCCGGTAAGTCCTCATATGCAAATTTCGAAATTGGTCCAGATTTGAATAAACCTTACGTTCAAGTTGTTAAACAGCAAGTTAAAGATGCACCAAGATGATCTACACGAGATTCTAGTCAAGTTACATATAAAGTTCATTTAATTCGGAGCTACGGCCTAGAAGATACGAGCAAAACAAGTTAAACATGACATTGATGCAAAATGCATACAAACATCAAGCAAACACCTCAAAACATGGATGCAACATGATAATATGAAACTTCATGCAAAATCAAGCAAGTTTCATATAGAGCACACTCAAAACGGAGCAACGGTTCAACACATACATTCTATACAAGTTTGAAGGACAAGCTGTCCAAAACAGCAACTAGGCCTCTAGCAAGCATCAAACCAATATGCTACAGCACCTCAACGTAAGAACAAAAGGCATTGACATAAAGTACAGGTAAAGCATTACAAAACATGAACACTGAGCTATCTCCAGAAAACAATATAACATGCTCAAAAGGACATGGCAAGATTGCAAATAATAACAGTTTCAGACTTAGCAGAAATAACATCAGGTTGCAATGTTTAGAGCTATCAAACAACATGCTACAGGAACTTAACATGGAAAACAAAGGCATGGAATGCTAATAATAAAGAAAAAGAACAAAACTCCCTTACTGAACTTATTCCAAAGATCAACAGAAAAGACGGTAGGATCCATGCAAACATGGCAAATGATATGATAGATTCAGACATGGCAGGAACAACAATAAGTAGGCATGTTGGTTAGCTTGTACAACTCACCACAGAGCAATACATGGCATGGAAAAGTAACCAACAGTAAGAAGACATGTTTTTGAAGCTAAGCATGACAAGAGCAAGTTCATAGGGTGCATGTATCACTAGCAAGGCTCATGGCAAAACTGAACTTAATGTTAACAGGTTGACAGCAACATTATTTAGCAATTTGAGAGCAAGATTACAACAAGCTACATCAGGATATAAATGCAACCAGGGGCATTAATGGATAGAGCATGAAATTTATAACAAAACATCATTAGTGGACATCTCCAGATTATGCACAGAATGACTTGTAGCAGCAGGTTTACACAACATCATGATATAGCAGATTCAGCCTAGCAAAACAGCAACAGCAAGTACCCTACTTCACGAGCTCCATGCACTCACTACAAGACTCACAAAAATACATGGATTGCACCACTATAAATATGGCATGATGTAGGCAACACTCATGTAGACATCAAACTCATAGGATGCACACACAAAATGCAAAGAAAAAGACAAATCACCAAGTTCTGTTAACAGACAGCAGATTAACATCATATAACACTCTTGCAACGATGATTTAGGCATCAATATAGACTCAAACAAGCATGACACAATGGAACAAAATGAGGAGCACATCATGATGAACATTTTGATATATCACACGCACAAAACGGAGCTGTATGCATGGAGTTATGATGCGATGAACATGGCATAAAAATTACTGCAAGAAAAAGACTTGAAGAAATCCGGGGTCAACCTGCCAGATCTAGGGTTTGACCCCGAGCGCGTGAAACGAGGCAGATCCGGAGCTCGCCGGAGTAGGAGGGAGTCGGCGGCCGGAGTTCGTCGGGGAACACCGGAGGAGGCCGGGGACGCCGGAGTTCATCGCGGCAGGACGGATCCGGTCGCCGGAGTTCGGAGCGGCGCGAAGGTGGTGGTCGGGCGCGGGGCCGGAGGCGGCGCCGGGGCAAGGTGGTGCTGGGGAGAAGCGGCGGTGGCGCGCCGGCGGGCGGGGACGCGGCGGCGCTCGGGCGGCTCGAGCGCGCGGGGAGGCACACGGGCGCGGGGCGGCGGAGGCAACGGTTCGGGCCCCGCGGGCCAGACACGGGCTCGCGGGCCCGCGGTGGCGGATGGCGGTGTGGCGACAGGTGGCGGGCTCCGATTGGTCGGGCGGCAGAGGCGACTTCGTCCGGCTTGGGCCGGACGTGTCCGGTGACGGAGAGGGAGCGGGGCTAGGGTTTTGGACCCGGAATTTGGACAAGGAGCACATATTTATAGGTAAAGGGAGCTAGGAGACTCCAAATGAGGTGCGGTTTTCGCCCACACGATCGTGATCGAACGACCGAGAGCATGGAGGGGGTTTGGATGGGTTATTGGGCCACTTTGGAGGGGTGTTGGGCTGCACACAAAAGATGCCTTTGCGGCTACCCGGTTAACCGTTGGGGCATCAAACGACCTCCAAATGGAACGAAATTTGAGGGGCGGTCTACCGGTGCTATACCAAGGCCACATGGCAACTCTCGGTCCATTCCAAGAATGTTTTTATCCTGCTCACGAAACAAGGTCTGAGAGGGGCGACGGGCGCGCGCGAGAGGTTTGGACTCCGAACAGACAACGGAGAGAACCGGGGGAACCCGAACGGATGCAAGTTTCGAAAAACATGCAGATGAAATGTAGATGATGACATGGCAAAATGCAACACGCAAGCAAATGAAATGGCAACAACGACGAATAGCTGGAAGACACCTAACGCATCGAATCCGGGGCGTTACACATAGGGAAGCTATAACGCAAGCTATTGATCTACAACATAATTTGCAAAATACTATCAGGACTAAGTTCATGATAAATTAAAGTTTAGTTAATCATATTACTTAAGAAATCCCACTTAGATAGACATCCCTCTAATCATCTAAGTGATCACGTGATCCAAATCAACTAAACCATGTCCGATCATCACGTGAGATGGAGTAGTTTTCAATGGTGAACATCACTATGTTGATCATATCTACTATATGATTCACGCTCGACCTTTCGGTCTCCAGTGTTCCGAGGCCATATCTGCATATGCTAGGCTCGTCAAGTTTAACCCGAGTATTTCTGCGTGTGCAAAACTGGCTTTCACCCGTTGTATGTGAAAGTAGAGTTTATCACACCCGATCATCACGTGGTGTCTCGGCACAACGAACTTTGGCAACGGTGCATACTCAGGGAGAACACTTATACCTTGATATTTAGTGAGCGATCATCTTATAATACTACCATCAATCAAAGAAAAATAAGATGCATAAAAGATAAACATCACATGCAATCAATATAAGTGATATGATATGGCCATCATCATCTTGTGCCTTTGATCTCCATCTCCAAAGCACCGTCATGATCACCATCATCACCGGCTTGACACCTTGATCTCCATCGAAGCATCATTGTCGTCTCGCCAACTATTGCTACTACGACTATCGCTACCGCTTAGTGATAAAGTAAAGCAATTACAGGGCGATTGCATTGCATACAATAAAGCGACAACCATATGGCTCCTGCCAGTTGCCGATAACTCTGTTACAAAACATGATCATCTCATACAATAAAATTTAGCATCATGTCTTGACCATATCACATCACAACACGCCCTGCAAAAACAAGTTAGACGTCCTGTACTTTGTTGTTGCATGTTTTACGTGGATGCTACGGGCTGAGCAAGAATCATTCTTACCTACGCATGAAAACCACAATGATATTTTCTCAAGTTAGTGTTATTTTAACCTTCAACAAGGACCGGGCGTAGCCACACTCGATTCAACTAAAGTTGGAGAAACTGGCACCCGCCAGCCACCTGTGTGCGAAGCACGTTGGTAGAACCAGTATCGCGTAAGCGTACGCGTAATGTCGGTTCGGGCCGCTTCATCCAACAATATCGCCAAATCAAAGTATGACATGCTGGTAAGCAGTATGACTAGTATCGCCCACAACTCACTTGTGTTCTACTCGTGCATATAACATCTATGCATAAACCTGGCTCGGATGCCACTGTTGGGGAACGTAGTAATTTCAAGAAAAAAAATCCTACGCACACGCAAGATCATGGTGATGCATAGCAACGAGAGGGGAGAGTGTCGTCCACGTATCCTCGTAGACCGTAAACGGAAGCGTTATGACAACGCGGTTGATGTAGTCGTACGTCTTCACGATCGACCGATCCTAGTACCGAACGTACGGCACCTCCGCGATCTGCACACGTTCAGCTCGGTGACGTCCCACGAACTTATGATCCAGTAGAGCTTCGAGGGAGAGTTCCATCAGCACGACGGCGTGATGACGGTGTTGATGAAGCTACCGGCGCAGGGCTTTGCCTAAGCACTGCTACAATATGACCGAGGTGGATTATGGTGGAGGGGGGAGGGCACCGCACACGGCTAAAGATCAATGATCAACTTGTGTGTCCATGGGGCGCCCCCCTCCCCCGTATATAAAGGAGTGGAGGAGGGGGAGGGCTGGCCCTCTACTATGGCGCGCCCTGGGGAGTCCTACTCCCACCGGGAGTAGGATTCCCCCCTTCCAAGTAGTAGGAGTAGGATAGAAGGTAAGGGAAGAGAGAAGAGAAGGAAGGAGGGGGCGCCGCCCCTCCCCCTAGTCCAATTCGGACTAGGCCTTGGGGGGTGCGTGGCCTGCCTCTCTCTCTCTCTCCCTTTAAGCCCAATAAGGCCCATATACTCCCCGGTGAATTTCCGTAACTCTCTAGTACTCCGATAAATACCCGAACCACTTAGAACCTTTCAGATGTCCGAATATAGCCTTCCAATATGTCGATCTTTACGTCTCGAACATTTTGAGACTCCTCGTCATGTCCCTGAATCTCATCAGGGACTCCGAACAACCTTTGGTACATCAAAACACATAAACTCATAATACCGATCGTCACCAAACGTTAAGCGTGTAGACCCTACGGGTTCGAGAACTATGTAGACATGACCGAGACATGTCTCCGGCCAATAACCAACAGCGGAACCTAGATGCTCATATTGGCTCTCACATATTCTACAAAGATCTTTATCGGTCAAACCGCATAACAACATACGGTTTTCCCTTTGTCATCGGTATGTTACTTGCCCGAGATTCGATCGTCGGTATCTCAATACCTAGTTCAATCTCGTTACTGGCAAGTCTCTTTACTCGTTCCGTAATGCATCATCCCGCAACTAACTCATTAGTCACATCGCTTGCAAGGCTTATAGTGATGTGCATTACCGAGAGGGCCCAGAGATACCTCTCCGACATTCAGATTGACAAATCCTAATCTCGATCTATGCCAACTCAACAAACACCGTCAGAGACACTTGTAGAGCACCTTTATAATCACCCAGTTATGTTGTGATGTTTGGTAGCACACAAAGTGTTCCTCCGGTATTCGGGAATTGCATAATCTCATAGTCATAGGAACATGTATAAGTCATGAAGAAAGCAATAGCAATATACTAAACGATCAAGTGCTAAGCTAACGGAATGGGTTGAGTCAATCACATCATTCTCCAATGATGTGACCCCGTTAATCAAATGACAACTCATGTCTATGGCTAGGAAACATAACCATCTTTGATTCAACAAGCTAGTCAAGAAGAGGCATACTAGTGACACTCTGTTTGTCTATGTATTCACACATGTACTAAGTTTCTGGTTAATACAATTCTAGCATGAATAATAAACATTTATCATGAAATAAGGAAATAAATAATAACTTTATTATTGCCTCTAGGGCATATTTCCTTCAGAACCAACATGTGGTTGGATGTTAGGAGGACAGTGGTATCCTTAGCCCACCACATGGACAATGCATGCCTCGAGTTGATGGACAAGGACGTGTTATGTCCAGTCCTATATGACGGTCTGGAAGTTACAGATTCCTAGGAAGGTAAACAAATCCTATTGGAAGGTTTTACATGTGATCTTACCATGGCTAGGCACTTTGGCAAATCATCATGTAATCACAAGGAAGCAATTCCCGATATGCCTTTTAGCTACGGAAGACATCCAACACTACATGTTTACTTGCGAGAGAGTACAAGAAATTTGGGAAGAGCTCGAGCTCCTAGACCTAATAAAGAAAATTGTTAGCCGTTATCGATCAGGATCGATCACCATGGAACAACTCCTATTTGGAGAAGAGGATATTCATGAAGGAAATATGCCCTAGAGGCAATAATAAAGTTGTTATTTTATATTTACTTATTCATGATAAATGTTTATTATTCAAGCTAGAATTGTATTAGCCAGGAACTTCATACATGTGTGAATACATAGACAAAACACCGTGTCCCTAGTATGCCTCTACTTGACTAGCTCGTTGATCAAAGATGGTTAAGTTTCCTAGCCATAGACATGTGTTGTCATTTGATGAACGGGATCACATCATTAGGAGAATGATGTGATGGACAAGACCCATCCGTTAGCTTAGCATGATGATCGTTCAGTTTTATTGCTACTGCTTTCTTCATGTCAAATACATATTCCTCCGACTATGAGATTATGCAACTTTCGGATACCGGAGGAATGCCTTATGTGCTATCAAACGTCTCAACGTAACTGGGTGGTTATAAGATGCTCTACAGGTATCTCTGAAGGTGTTTGTTGGGTTGGCATAGATCGAGATTAGGATTTATCACTCCGAGTATTGGAGAGGTATCTTTGGGCCCTCTCGGTAATGCACATCATAAGAAGCCTTGCAAGTAATGTGACTAATGAGTTAGTTGCGGGATGATGCATTACAGAATGAGTAAAGAGACTTGCCGGTAACGAGATTGAACTAGGTATGAAGATACCGACGATTGAATCTCGGGCAAGTAACATACCGATGACAAAGGGAATAACGTATGTTGTCATAACGGTTCGACCGATAAAGATCTTCATAGAATATGTGGGGGCCAATATGAGCATCCAGATTCCGCTATTGGTTATTGACCGGAGAGGTGTATCGGTCATGTATACATAGTTCTCGAACCCGTAGGATCCGCACACTTAACACTTGATGACGATTTGTATTATATGAGTTATGTGATTTGGTGACCGAATGTTGTCCGAAGTACCGGATGAGATCACAGACATGACGAGGAGTCTCAAAATGGTGAGAGGTAAATATTGATATATTGGATGATTGTATTCGGATATTAGAGGTGTTCCGAAATGTATCGGGTACATATCGGAGTACCGGGGGGTTACCGGAACCCCCCGGGGGAATATATGGGACATATGGACCTTAGGAGGGAGCACATCAGCCCACAAAGGGGTGGCTCCCCCCCAAGGAAGGAGGATGAATAGGATTAGAAGGAGGGGGCGGTGCCCCCCTCTTTCCTTCTCCCCCTCTCTTCCCTTCTCCCCCTTCCGGTAAAAGGAAAGGGGGGAGGCCGAATCCTACTAGGAGCCCAAGTAGGACTCCTCCTACTTGGGGCGCGCCTATAAAATCCACTGAGAGAAAAACTCTCGAGCCAAAGAATTAGATAGTGGTTCAACATCACTGGAATCTAAATTTAGTACTCTCTGCCTATTACTCTTGAGAGCTACAAACTCTCTAGACGGTTAGGTGTCAATTTCTTCAGAGATGAAGACTGATTGTGGTTCTCGAAGAAGAAGTCTGTAAAGGTTTGGAGATCGCCTTCAAGTATCTACCATGAGTGATTGGCATCGGTTGACAAATCGATTGTTGAGGATAATAGGGTGAAGAGAGTTTATTTTCCATGTTATGTCACAGCCCCTCCAACCAGACGTAGTCCTTGTGCAGAAGGACAAAGTGGTCGAACAAATCCCTTGTCACCATCGAGCATCATCGGTTACCTCTATCACTCATGTTTACCTTCGATGCTTTTTCATTTGTCTGATCTACTTCAATGCATGTTCTTGTTTATCTTTAGTACCCTATTCTAGTTCACTGTAGTTTGTTTTCACTTATTCCGCTGCTGGGTTCCGAGAGATTTAAGTTTACCGAAGAAAATTTAAAACTCCCATTCACCCCCCTGGTAGACATACTCCGTTCCTAAACTTTCTGGTATTGTAAAATACGAAGCAGGTGTTTTTGGAGAATGTTCTGGAATTTGCCTTGTGGAATAGTGAGGTTTCTACGATCAGCAAGTTGATCCAGTTCAAGAAGTGCCCATTATTGTTTTCGATTGCAATCTTCAAGCGCGATATCTTCTTACTCCATGGACTGAGGGCATGACGTGGGTTCTTAAGCTTCTGACATCTGCTGGAAGCCGCAATTTTAGATTTGCCATGCTTTATGGGCCTGTTCCAAGCTTGAGAAACAACCTCCATGAATCCAGGATGTGCAATCCAATATGTTTCAAACCTAAAAAGCTGGGTATCGTGATTTGAATGATCACGGAACATGGAATGTGATCAGAGACTGGTCATCCAAGGGGTTCACTAAAGTGTTCGAAAGGAGGAAGTCCAGTTTGAGGTCATGAAAAAACAGTCAAGTTGCTCGAGAAGTGGGTTTTGTTGCATTCGACCAGGTGTAGTTTCTCTCTTTGATAGGAAGTTCTGCGAGGCGCAATTCATAGATGAAATCATTCATGTCATGTAGTCTTCATCTGGCTTGTTACGATTTTCAGGTGATTGGATATAATTGAAGTCGAAAAGGAGCAACCAGTCTTTAGTGGATGGGATGTCAACATCAAAAAGCCATTTAGTGAAAGCGTCATGCTGATCTCCTTGACACGACCCATAAATATTGACTAGTTTCCGCTTATTGTTAGATTGCATAGACGTGAATTCAATGCCCAAAGCAAACTGCTCAGTAAGAAAAACCCGACCAGCAAAAACAGTACTGCACCATATCGTCACAATTCCACCCGACGCTCCCATAGATGGGATGAACACAAAAGAATCAAAATGGCGAGGACAAATGGCCTTAAGAGTACTGGCATTAAAGGTTTGTATTTTAGATTCTTGAGGACAAATAACAGAGCAACTGGAGTTGTTGATTGCATTTGAAAGCGCTAATTTTGTCTGAAGTCTCATCCCGACTTGTGAGGGAATCATAGTCTCCATCATCCTTTCCTCACTTGGGACAATGTTCTAATGAATAATGATGATCATCACACTTCTATTTACTTACAACTAAAAAGAAATAAAAATTACAACTTGATACCTAGAACAATATGACTCTATATGAATGCCTCTAGCGATGTACTAGGATGTGCAATGATCTAGTATGGCAAAGATATAAAAAACGGACAAGCCATGAAAATATCATGCTAGCCATCTTACGATCATGGAGAGCAATATAACAATAAATGCTCAAGTCATAAAAATGGAACGGTGGAAGTTGCATGGCAATACATTATGGAATGGCTATGGAAATGCCATAATAATCGGGTATGGTGGCTGTTTTGAGGAAGATATAATGAGGCTTATGGGTGATAGAGCGTATCATATCACGGGGTTTGGATGTACCGGCGAAGTTTGCACCACATCTCAAGGTGAGAAAGGGCAATGCACGGTAACAAAGAGGCTAGCAAATTCAGGAAAGGTAAGAGTGTGTATAATCCATGGACTCACATTAGTCATAAAGAACTCACATACTTATTGCGAAAGTTTATTAGCCCTGGAAGCAAAGTACTACCACGCATGCCCCTAGGGGGATAGATTGGTAGGAAAAGACCATCGCTCGCCCCCAACCGCCACTCATAAGAAAGACAATCAATAATATCATGCTCCAACTTCTTAGCATAATAAGAGACTATACATGCATGCTTCGGGAATCACAAACCTTGACACCAATATTCTTACTAAACCACAAACATTCACTAGTACCTCCAACATATGACCATCTCTATATCGCAAAACTATTGCAAGGAATCAAACATATCATATTCAGTGATCTACAAGTTTCATGTAGGATTTTCCCACTAACCATGTGAATGACCAATTCCTATTGACTCTCTAAATAGATATAAGTGAAGCAAAAGAGTTTAATTCTTTCTACAAAAGAGTTTCCCATGCTCTCATAAATATAAGTGAAGCAAAAGAGCATTCTACAAATAAGGATTTTCTATAGGTAGAGAAATAGGCAATCCAAACTTCAAATGATATAAGTGAAGCACATGAAGCATTCTATAAAGCCATACTCAAAAGATATATGTGAAGTGCAAAGAGCATTCTATAAATCAAGCAAGGACTATCTCATACTAGCATGGTGCATAAAAGAAAAGGGAAAAATAAACACAAAAGACGCTCCAAGAATTTGCACATATCATGTGACAAATAAAAATATAGCTCCAAGTAAAATTACCGATGGTCGTTACAAGAAAGAGGAGATGCCTTCTGGGGAATCTCCAAGCTTAGTTGCTTGGGAGTCCCCGAATATTACCTTGGGGTGCCTCGGGCATCCTGCTACTTCTTGAGCTTGCGCTGGTTTTTCCCTTGAAGAGGAAAGGGTGATGCAGCAAAGTAGAGATAAGTATTTCCCTCAGTTAGATAACCAAGGTATCAATCCAGTAGGAGGTACAAGCAAGTTCCCAATCTATGCACCTGCACAAACAATCAAACACTTGCACCCGCGATAAAGGGGTTGTCCATCCCTTCACGGTCAATTGCAAAGGTGATATCTGATAGAGATAGATAAAACAAAAAGGTAACTAAATATTTTTTGGTTTTTTGGTTTATAGATCCAAAAATAAAAGATTGCAAAATAGTAGATCAAAAAGCAAATATGATGGAAAAGAGACCCGGGGGCCATAGGTTTCACTAGATGCTTCTCTCATGAAAGCAAATAATACAGTGGGTGAACAAATTACTGTCGAGCAATTGATAGAAAAGCGCAAAGTTATGACGATATCCGAGGCAATCACTACTAGGGTAAACCTTATACATAGAGGTATAGCAGTAGCGTTGGTCAAAACAAAGCACTAGTGCTATTGAGCAGTAGTGCGCATCAACAAAGGGCGCTACAGCTATGGTGGTAGCAGTAGCGCATTTGAACGTAAAAGCGCTACTACTATAATTCTCACACTGTTGCCGCTAGGCTAGTAATAGTAGTAGCGATCCTGCGGTAAGCACGCTACGCTATTCGGTGCAGAGCGTTACTGCTAAGAAAAAGGAAATAAAATAAAAAAGAAATAAAAAAGTAAATGAAAATGAAAGAAATAGAAAAAGCAGAAATGAAAAAAAGAAAATGTAAAGAAAAACAAAAGAAAAATAAAAATAAAGGAGAAAGGAATAGCAGTAGCGCTTGTTCTCACAAAGCGATATAGCTACTCTAGCAGTAGCACTTTTTATAGGCCCGCTCTATAGCTAAGTTCCTTATATAAAACAAAAAGAAAAAGGAAAATAAATAGCTACTTCCTCTATAGCAGTAGCGCGTTTTAGTAGCTATAGCGCTTTTTCTCTGCCAGCACTACTGCTATTTTGACTTAACCCCGGGTGGGCTCAAAATTTTGCTAAGTCCTTTCCCCCCTCTCCCCCTATCCCCCAACTCCTCTGTCGCCGTTGTTGATCCCCTGCCCAAGCATTCCCTCGACGCCGGCCGTCGCCTGAGCCCGCCCTCAACCTCACTGCCGCCGCCTAAGGCCGCCCTCAACCTCATCGTCACCGCCGTCGACCTCACCGCCACCGACCTCGAGCTCACCGCCGCCGCCCGAGCCCACCCGGGACCGCCGCCGCCTGAGCCCGAGCCCGCCCTCGCCGCCGACCGTAAGTCTCTCCCTCTCCTCTCCCCTGCCATCCTCTGTCTCTCTCTGCTAGGGCAAATTTCACATGTTGCTGTTGTGATGATGTTCATATGAACCCTAGATTTGTTTAGGACAGTAGGATTTTTTTAGCATTTAGGAAAAAATAGCAATTTTTTTAGGAAATTAGCTAGTGCAAATTTTTATGAAAATGCCTAAATAGTAATTCCACTTAGCTTTAAATTAACAGAGGGTATATAAATAATAGTAGCATTTTGCTATAAAAATTATTTAGCTATAAAAAATTATTTGCACTATTTGAATTATTTGGACTATGGACCTGAACCTGGTCCAAATTTCATTCAAATGAAATTTGAATTATTTGGACTATGGACCTGAATATTTTTGAAGAGATTGGGTGTAGGTACTAAGGTCTTGCTGTGGAAATTTTGGTGAGGTCAGAAGGGTTAGAGAAAATGGAGTTCCTTTGGAATTTCTAATAAGGTCAAGTATTGTTGGAATATTTGCTCTAAAACAATTTGTATGAAAAGAAAATAATTTGTGTGTGTATGTGAGAGGAATAGCTAGAACAGAATTTGGGTTCTGTCCTAGGGAGAGAAGTGTTTAGTGAGATCATTTTGCAAAGGTTTTTGGTTTTTGAAAAGACCACTATTTTTCAAGGAAAAGAATTTAGGCAAGTTTTATTTTAAAGACGATCCCTTCCTAGACTTTTAGCTTTAAAACAAAAACAAAAGCATTTAGTTATAATTAAAAAATAGTAGCTATGGTATTTAGCTATAAACAAAAAACAGAATTGTTTTTCTTTTCAAAAAGTTGGTTAAAGTAATTGTTGCTATATAAACGAAAAACAAGATTGATGTTACATGATATATGTCATTGAAGTTCATTTGCATATTCCATTATTGTTGATTATATCCTTTCATTGAAGTGGTCATGTTATATGCAAATTCCTCAGTAGTGTTTGCTCATGTATATCTATAGTTGTAGTTGCTCATGTACAGGTTCTTAAGTGGTCCTGTTATATGCAACATTGAAGTGGTTCGATTGTGCCCAAGTGGCTTTTTGTTGTTTGCAGGGAATGAAGCCGAGTGGCCTATGTTTTGCCGGAATGTTGATTCATTTCTGTTCCGGCAAATTTCATGCGCTTGATTTGTCCATTTTGTAGCAAAGGTCATGCCGAAATTTTCCATGAATTTCGACATGACTTGCGCTACAAACTAGGACATATCAAGTGCCCGGGATTTGCCGCAACGGGAATGAATCAACATTCCTGCAAAACATAGGCCTTCATTTTATTAGGTTTAGAATTAATTGATTAGATTTACTCATAGGAAACATGGCTAGCAATGATGAAGGACCGGGTTCTGGTGATTGCAACATCTACGAGGCGACAGACGCCTATTTGAACCTTTTGGGGGAGCAACGGTTGTTGCAGGGCCCACCTGTCACATCCGAGATTGAGACCGACATTGAGATCAGTGGCAAGACCGGCGCTGAGATCGAGAATGGCACCGAGACTGGCGAAGCCGGTATAGAACCGAAACCCAAGAGGATACGATGCCCAAACCAGCTAACACTACTAGACTGGTGGCCACGGAGGTGGACTCCGGCAATTTTGAGCAAAAGAGCCTGCGGAAGCGTGCGCGTGCTATGGCAATCAAATAGGCTACATCCTACGAGCAACCGCCACCATCAACGATGAGAAACTAAAGAAGATACTGGATATGGAGCACTCCCTCCTAACTAAGTTGCACCAGGTATTCTTGTTCCCGGGCCGGGATGAAATCAAATATACTCAACCGTGGCAAGACCCGGCAATGAAGAAGATAAACAAACGCACCATGGGCAATTTTTGCGGCGCGTTGTCTGCCTGGAAAGTAAGGGTGAAACATCCGATCATCGCCAAAAAGGAACCCTACTCTAAGATTGTAAAGGATAAACCGACAATTATAGAAGAGCAACTCGAAATATTCAAGAAGGCTTGCATTGCCGAAGCTGCCAAAGAAAAGTCGGAGTACATGAAGGGGCTTCAAGAGAGGAACATGGGGTGCCACCACCTCAGAAGCCATGGTTACATAGGGAAGAGGCCCATATGGGCCAAAGAGGACGCTAAACGCGAAAGTATGGGGATCCCAGACCCCTTGGCGGAGTTCACCATCCCACGGGAGCATGACATCATCAAGGCTTGGTACCATTGGGACCCAGTCAACAAGGTTTTTGATTCAGATGCGGTCATGAAGGAGTTCATGAGACTGCTGGTAATTATTAATTCACCCCCTAATTTTAGCATATGATCAATTCGACTGCACGTTTAGTCACATTTGTAAACGATCCACGTTCCTTTTGTAGAAAGAGCAGCACATGATTGCGGTCGAAAGTGACTTGCTGTCTGAGGCATCGGCGAGGCCCAAGTGGGACACCCCATTCAACCTGTCCTTGAACATATTGAAAGGACTCCCGGTGCACACTCGGCCATCGTATTGATGCGTGCACGACATCGGAGATGGCGCCATGTGGAAGAAGTACTACCGTGAGACCACGGAGGAGAGAAAGGAAAGATGGAGGTTAAATGAAGAAAACATCGACAAGAAGGTTGAGATTGCGATTGATAAGAAATTAGCTGAGATAGTAAAAGCAGCGGTAGCTGCCGCAAGAGAGGAGATGGCAGCTTCGTATATTGTCTTGGTTCTGGCTATCGTCAGTTGGACCAAGCAAAATCTAGATAAATAAGCAGCGGACTTTCCCCTTTCCAACTTCTTCGGGAACAGCTTGTTTAGCGCACCTACTCGTGCACCTGCTCCCGCACCCGCTAGTAGCCCGTCATTTGTCTCTGGCGTGCTTTACGTGGCTTCGTCTTTGGCTAAGCTCGACGCCCTCACGGTACCTGTCACACCGGCCCTCTTCAATATATGTATAATCTCCATTTTCGTTGCCTTTCGGATGTCTCACGTCGCAGACATGTCTTTGCAGGCCGACGTAACCTCGTGCACCATACTGTACACCATCAGCGGCCAGAAGGTGGACGTGGGAAAGGCGACAATAGTGAAGCCGAAGGAACAATTGTTCTACAGTCGGCCGATCCCCCTGACGTCTTCAAGGTTTCCGTGGCCAATGTCAAACCGGGCCACGAGAATTTGGCTCCTCCGGCACTAGGGGAGATGACGACAAGACCCCATGGTGGCTTGGCGATTGCAAGAGTTGGGTCCTGTTGTGGCCGAAGAGTCTGCTTCGTCTGGAGGCGGCCGGGAGCACACCCACGCAGCCTCAGCAAGGTATGAACACCAACACCCACCTACCAAATTAGCGTCGCCTGTCATGCCGAGTGATAGAGGACGGAGTGAGGAAGACGCTCCATTAGTCGCTAATGACATCACCACCATCGAAGAAGCAATGCATGATATCGATGCCATCGATGAGGATGACGATGACCCTCTACAATATCCTCAATACTGGCGCCTGTGATGGTGGAGGATTGATGGCTCAGCAATATGAGTACTCAGGGTTTTAGCGTGATGAGTCGGTGCCTAAATTGCCGGAGGATGAACGTATTATAGGCGACCTTCTAGTAGCAAAGAAGCATAGGAAGAGACCGAGGAAAGGCAACAAAGCTGCTTCTATGAGCCAGCCGCCTCCGCACCCTTGGGTTCAAGACCGTATACCTGTCATAGGTGCGGCAAAATACCATATCCCCGGTGATCCAATCCTACCTAAGGCAGCGGTAGAGGCCATATACGGCGATCTCAGGAGACTTCATGACGATGTGTTGCAGAGAGAGAAAAGCATGATCGCCTCAGAAAATCTAGGATACCTGCTCTAGATGGTTAACATGCCGCAGCAAAGGTTGTATCTCGACACATTCCCCGTGGAAAAGTTCTTCCTTCGATTCAGTTACATTTTGGACATGTTTCACTTGAAAAAGCTAGATTCTATGTTTATCTGCCTTTTTGCCTTGTACATGAGCAACATCATCAGGATTAAGCAGATACCTTATATCTGTGTCGCTGACCCATACTTCATGCATGAGGGCTTCTTGGCAGTCTGCCCAAAGCATCGTGAATACGTGAGTAACTACATCGCCGATTTCATGGTCGGCAATAAGGACAAGGAGACGATTCTCGTGCCTTATCATCCCATGTAAGTCATCCACCGACATCCTTCCTTAGATTTCAATCATTAATTTGCATGTGTGGAGGCTAATGTGAGGTGTACTTATTTTGCGCAGCGACGGGCGCGCCGTCCTCATCATCCTTTACCCCCGATTTTCCCATGCTCTCTACTTGGACTCATCGAAGAACATGAAGAAAAAGGATTAAACCCACATCAAGTCTGTTCTCGATAGTACTATCTTTAGCTACGGCCTACGGGGTGGAGAGATCACGCTCAAGAAGACAAGGAACCGCACGCCCGCCTTCGGCCATAAGACTGACTTTTGCTGCATCCATCAACCGAGTGGTACTCTCAGTGATGGATTCTATGTCCTCCACCACATGCTGGAGTACAGATGAGATCAGCAGAACCTTCGCATGTCACTAGATCCGGTGATGCCCATATTCTGCAATGGGCAAAGAACCTAGGAGATATCCTGGATCATTGACTCCGAGCTGAGTTCTATCACATCTAGCGTGAACTTGCCCAAATCATCATGAAGGAGGTCCTCGAAAAAAGGGATGTTCTACGAAGAAGGGCAAATGTCGGAGGAAGACGTTCGAACACACGTAGCCTCTCAACATCTTGACCTAAAGCCTTTCACTATGTTCGGGGTCTTCCTCCTTGACTTGAATGGATGGCACAACATGTTGGAGTGATTTATGATATATGACAATGTTTCCGTTTAGTCCATACTTTCTCTATGACGAAACTTTCAGTTATGCATGACGAAACTTTATTTGTGATGTAATTATACTGTCCTCCTCAACTAGCGAAGATCACTCTAGTTAGGGCATTTTGGGTACGATGAACTTTGTTATTTATGCTTATGATATGTTGCTTCTATTTTTGCCAACTCTACCTTTTTGTTGCTCAACTATATATGTTGCATATTATCGACTCATGTGATGATGCAGGTACATAGATCATCGATGGCGAAGAAGTGCTATGCCGGGAGTATACGACGAGTGGCTAGAGTGTCAGGCCCAGGTGTACCGGTTTTCAAGCGATAACCAGAGAGGCCTCGATAGCAGAGCCGAAGTGGAAAATAGTTAGTTTAGGTTCACGCTAGTGCGAGAGAGGGATACAAACCGGCGCCTGAGGAAGTACTACATTATGTATGATGAGACATGTCATGTAACTTGTATAGCTATATCGTGATTATGATGTGATGACATGATTTGTGTTGGATGATATGATGAGACTATTATGTGTATGATATGATGAGCATATTGCATGCATGATATGATGAGCATATTGCATGTTTATGATGTGATTAGATACTGTATAAAACATGTATAAAAACATCACAAATACATAGCAAAAAAAAAGATATGTGAAAATATAGTAGTAGCGCTCTTTAGCGCTGGATAGGAAAACACTACTGCTAACCCACTTAGCAGTAGCATTGGTATGGACGGCGCTACTGCTAAGTAGGTATATCAGCAGCACGGGGGAAAATGCGCTACTGCTAAATGTTAGCTGTAGCATCGTGTAAGTAGCACGGTGCCCTGCGCTACTGATAGCCCTTAGACCCGCGCTATTGCTAGGCTTGTCCCTAGTAGTGAATGATTATGCATATAGGCATCACGTCCGTGTCAAGTAGACCGACCCCTGCCTATATCTACTACTATTACTCCACACATCGACCGCTATCCAGCATGCATCTAGAGTATTAAGTTCATAAAGAACGGAGTAACGCCTTAAGCAAGATGACATGTTGTAGAGGAATTAACTCAAGCAATATGATGAAAACCCCATCTTTTTATCCTGGATGGCAATAATTCAATACGTGTCTCGCTACCCCTACTTGTCACTGGGTGAAATCACGCAAGATTGAACCCAAAGCTAAGCACCTCTACAATTGCAAGAAAAACCAATCTAGTTGGCCAAACCAAACGGATAATTCAAAGAGAAATAGAAAGATATCAAATCATGCATATAAGAATTCAGAGAATATTCAAATAATATTCAGAGATAAGCTGATCATAAATCCACAATTCATTGGATCTCGACAAACACACCGCAAAAGAAGATTACGTCGGATAGATCTCCAAGAAGATTGAGGAGAACATGGTATTGAGAATCAAAGAGAGAGAATATGCCATCTAGCTACTAGCTATGGGCCCGTAGGTCTGAGGTAAACTACTCATGCTTCATCGGAAGGGCAATAGGGTTGATGTAGAGGCCCTCCATGATCGAATCCCCCTCCGGTAGAGTATCGAAAAAGGCCTCCAGTTGGGATCTAACGAGGTCAGAGGCCTGCGACGGTGGAAAAGTATTTTTGTGGCTCTCTCTAAGGGTTCTGGAATATATGTGAATATATATAGGATGAAGAGGTAGGTCAGGGGACTCCTGAGGGGCCACAGGCAGGGGGCGCCCCCACTAGGGCGCGCCCTCCACCCTTGCCGTCGCCTCATAGGTCTTCTGGCTTGGACTCCAAGTCCTCTGGGTGTCTTCTGGTCCAAGAAAAATCATCATAAAGTTTTATTCCTTTTGTACTCCGTTTGATATTCCTTTTCTGCGATACTCAAAAACTAGGAAAAACATAAACTGGCACTAGGCTGTAGGTTAATAAGTTAGTCCCAAAAATAATATAAAATATCATAATAATGAATATAAAACATCCAAAACAGATAATATAATAGCATGGAACAATAAAAAATTATAGATACATTGGAGACGTGTCGAGCATCCCCAAGCTTAATTCCTGCTCGTCCTCAAACACGTAAATGATATAAAATAGAATTCTTAATGTGGAATGCTACCTAACATATTTATTAATGCAATCTCTTTTATTTGGCATGAATATTCAGATCCGTAGGATTCAAAACAAAAGTTCATTGACACAAAAACAATAATACTTCAAGGATACTAGAAAGCAAATCATTAAGCTTCAAAAATAACATGGCTAAAGAAACTTATCCCTACAAAATCGTATAGTCTTGTTATTCTCCCTCTTCTCAGCACAAAGTATAAATCATGCCCACCCCGGTGTCAGCCAAGCAATTGTTTCATATTTTTTAACGCGCTTCAGCTTTTTCAACTCTTCACCCAATACATGAGCGTGAGCCATGGACATAGCACTATGGGTGGAGTACAAGGTGGTAGTAGACAAAATAAAGGAGAAAGTCTCACATCAACTAGTCAAATCAATGGACTACGGAGATGTCCATCAATTGATATCAATGTGAGTGAGTAGGGATTGCCATATAACGTATGCACTAGAGCTATAATTGTATGAAAGCTCAAAACAAAACCAATGGGTGTGCATCAACTTGCTTGCTCATGAAGACCTAGGACATTTGAGGAAGCCCATCATTGGAATATACAAGCCAAGTTCTATAACGAAAAATTCCCACTAGTAACATATGAAAGTGGCAAAATAGGAGACTCTCTATCATGAAGAACATGGTGCTACTTTGAAGCACAAGTGTGGAAAAGGATAGTAACATTGTCCCTTCTCTCTTTTTTTTGGTGGGCTTCTTTGGCCTCTTTTATTTTGATAACCTCGCATGGGACAATGTTCTAATAAGGATGATCATCACACTTTTATTTACTTACAACTCAAAATTACATCTCGATACTAGAACAAAGGTATGACTCTATATGAATGCCTCCGGCGGTGTACCCAGATGTGCTATGATCAAGAGTGACATGTATAAAAGATATGAACGGTGGCCAAGCCACAAATACTATGCCAACTACATGATCATGCAAAGCAATATGACAATGATGGTATGTGTCATAATAAATGGAACAGTGGAATTACATGGCAATATATCTTGGAATGGCTATGAAAATGACATAATAGGTAGGTATGGTGGATATTTTGAGGAAGGGTAAGAAGTGGGTTTAATGCACCGGTGAAAGTTGCGCGGTACTAGAGTGGCTAGCAAAGGTGGAAGGGTGAGAGTGCGTATAATCCATGGACTCAACATTAGTCATAAAGAACTCACATACACATTGCAAAAAATCTATTAGCCCTCGAAGCAAAGTACTACTACGCATGCTCCTAGGGGAGAGGTTGGTAGGATTTAACCATCGCGCACTCCCGACTTTCACGCAAAGGAAAACAATCAAGAATAAATTGTGCTCGACCTTCATCACATAACTAGAAGACCATACATGCATGCTACGGGAATCACAAACCTTAACGCAATTATTTCTTTGACTCCACAATTTACTACTAGCATGACTCTAATATCACCATCTTCATATCTCAAAACAAATGCAAGGAATCAAACTTCTCATGTATCCAATGCTCTATATGAAAGTTTTAGTTATATCTCCTTTGGATGCCTATCATATTAGGAATTAAATCACAACCCAAGAAATAACCATGTTGTTTAGAAAGACTCTAAAAATAATATAAGTGAAGCAAGAGAGTTCAATAATTTCTATAAAATATAGCCACTGCCATGCTCTAAAAAGATATAAGTGAAGCACTAGAGCAAAATTGCCTAGCTCAAAAGATATAGGTGAAGCACATAGAATATTCTAATAAATCACGATTCATGCGTGTCCCTCTCAAAAGGTGTGTACAGCAAGGATGATTGTGGCAAACTAAAAAGAAAAGACTCATATCATACAAGATGCTCCAAGAAAAACACATATCATGTGGTGAATAAAAATATAGCCTCGAGTAAATTTACAGATAGATGAAGACGAAAGAGGGGATGCCATGGGCATCCCCAAGCTTAGGCTCTTGGTTGTCCTTGAATATTACCTTGGGGTGCCTTGGGCATCCCCAAGATTAGGCTCTTGCCACTCCTTATTCCATAGTCCATCAAATCTTTACCCAAAACTTGAAAACTTCACAACACAAAACTCAACAAAAAACTCATGAGACCCGTTAGTATAAGAAAATAAATCACCACTTTTTGGTACTATTGTGAACTCATTTTTTTATTTATATTCGCATAATATCTACTATATTCCAACTTCTCCATGGTTCATACTCCCCCGATACTACCCATAGATTCATCAAAATAAGTAAACAACACAACAAAAACACAATCTATCAAAAACAGAACAGTCTGTAGTAATCAGGAAACTTCGTAAACTTCTGTAACTCCAATTTTTTTGAAAAAGTAGGAAAATCTAGGCAATTTGTATATAAATCTTTTGTAAAGAATTCAGATCAAAAGCACGCTTCTGTGAATTATGAAAATTATTTTATGGGGCACAAAAGTTTCTGTTTTTTAGCAAGATCAAATCAACTATCACCATAAGCCATCCCAAAGGTCTTACTTGGCACAAACACTAATTAAAACACCAAAACATATCTAAGCAGAGGCTAGATGATAAATTTATTCAAAAAACAGAAACAAAAAGCAAGAACAAAAAAAATTTGGGTTGCCTCCCAAAAAGCGCTATCGTTTAACGCCCCTAGCTAGTCATATTGCAATAGATCTAGGTATTGTCATCTTTGGCCCTTACCTTTTTAATAGAGTTATGATCAAATCCGAGAGGTTCCTTGCGTTTCCCATCATCTTCAGAAATCTTTATATCTAGAGCATCCAACCGCTTGTTGCAAAGAGTGATCAACATATTCATGCGGTGGAGGTTTCTACTAATATTTTTCAGAGGTTCAAAAGATTTTTGCAAATTAACCAGATTTTTCTGTACTTCACATGTCAGAGTAATGGGCCATGGGTAGCCTCACCCAAGTCCCTGGATTTATCAAGACTTTGGGCCAGCTTTGCCTTGCTGTGCCCCAATCTGAAGCTCCGCCCTTCGGGAGCCGGCTGGCTCAACGGCCGGCCACCAGAGGGCGGCCAACCACCAGCAGACGGCACCACGAGCGGCCGGCTCCAGCCACCCGGCCTCTAGGGAAGATGGCATCGAGAAGGCGGCCACCTCGCACCCTTAGAGTTTGTGCCCCTATCAAGAGGACGAGATAGGGCATGGCTACAGTGAAGCCCTCACCCCCGAATCTTGGGTTTAGCGTGGCCATAGTGTCCTGTACAGGCGGAGATCTCCGCATGGCGTGGCACTGTTGCCATCCTCCCTTGACGTCACTCTGGATAGGCGGAGCCCTGTTCCCCACGATGGCCTGTCGGTACGACCCGCAGGCTGTGGGCCCTATCGGGTAGTGACATCCCAGAAGATGGCGCATACCGAACCAATCGGACCAGAGAAGGTCCGACCTCCAGCAGGCGCCCCCCCCTTGAAGCCCGTGCACCATTAACCTAATGAGACCAGGTGTGGCTACAGTGATCTCCCACCAGGCAGAGGGACTGTAGCCACACTGAGATGACCAAGCCAGCGTCATTAGCAGCACGACTACAATGAGCAACCACCAACCAGACACGCCAGCGGCAGGAGCGGCCTGTCAGCTCCGTACCAGACCAGTCGGCAGGGTCCACCAGGCGGCGGGCCCAGTAGTCGGCGGAGAAGCCGGAGGCCGGAGACGCTGACAGCCGGGCCCAGCAGCCGGCCGGATTATCATTGTACCCCTAGGGGGTAGGCCTATATAAACCCCCCAGGGCACCCATGCAAAGGGTTCCCACCCCCATTAGACCTAGTCACATCCCTAGAGCAGGAGAGAGCTAGCCTTGCCTTCTCCTTCCTCTAGCATACAACTCTAGGAGCAACTTTGTATCACTTGCGCCTTTAGTGATCATGCGGAGACCCCATAGAGAAGGACTAGGGGTGTTATCTCCTAGGAGAGCCACGGACCTGGGTAAAGTACGCCGACGTTCATGTCTATGCCTCATCCCGCTTCCGGGCACCGGGGACGTTCTACTCGCTCCCACCATGATAAGCCACCCGTTGGCATATGTCGCACCCAACCCCAGATATTTGGCGCCCACCGTGGGGCGAGGTGCACCGTCTCCCGGAGATCTGCTCTGGACGGGATCCCTATTCCTTCCTGGCGAGCAAAGCCAGCCTAGCACGCCCGACGGCTTCAGCCTCGACGCCCTGCATGGCTCGGAAATCGCCTGCGCGGCGAGCTGCCTCGCTGACCTTGTCGCTGGGGTTCACCTCTTTGACGAGCCGGCCTCCGACGCAGGCACCGGCTGCACCAAGAGTCGCCTCGTCAGCCTCCTCGACCAGCTTCACGTCACCAGCGAGCCAGCTGTGGACCTGGAATCTGTTGACTCCACTGACCCAATGATCGTCGACTCTGACACGGCGTTGCATGATGCATTCCATACCAACATGGTGATCTACGACGAGCCGCCTCCTCGTGAGCACAGCGGCGGGAGCACCGTCACGGAGGTGCTCGTCATCAACAGTGTCGAGCGCTCGGCTGGAGATGCTCGAGACCCACTCGATGCGGCGCTGCGAGACCTGACGGCACCCATCCCAGAAGATGCGGATGCTGAGACGCTGGAGGCACGCCATGTCCAGCTCCTTGAGAGCGATGGCCGACTGGCCAGCATGCGATGCCTCTCGGACGCCTATCGGTGCAAGATGGACCGAGCAGTCGGCGGCACGCTGGCCCCTGGGGGGCCTAGCCGCATTGTCCCTATCCGGCAGCGTGGCCCGACCATCGCCAGCATGTTCGGGGCAGAATGCCCCGTCTACGCCACGCCTGCAGAGAACATCCGGGCCGCCCAGGCGGTGACGGACGAACTGGACAAGTACGAGGGTGACGAGCGTCGCCACATGACGGAGCGAGTCTAGCAGCTCCTAGACGCGGCCGCTGCGTTGCACGAAGCTGGCTGCCGCGCTGAAGAGCCCGCCCCGCGGAATGAAGAGCCGCCCCTTCGCCAGGATCACCACGCGACATCCCGGACGCCGACTGGCGGCGCCCGCGGAAGACGAGGGAACGAGCCGGCAGCTAGCCGAAGCCGGACTCGCCTTTCCATCGAGCGTGACGAAGACGGCCGCCCTCGATCGATGGAGCACCAAGGCGACCTTCCGCCTCCTACGCCTCGTGGAGCGAGGCATCCCACTCCGCCGCCTGTCACGCACCCGACACTCGGCGACCGCCTTGGCCACCGAGAGGGAGTCAGAGAGAACGACGCCCACCACCGGATCGACCACCTCAACCGATCCCTGGCTCTAGAAGAAGAATACGCACTGGGCCCGCCCTGTTTCGGCCCGCGAATCTGTGATGAGCCCTTTCCCAAAGGGTTCACCCTCCCGCGAGATACGCCCAAGTACACCGGCTCCGTGAAGCCGGAGGATTGGCTGGTCGACTACTCGACAACCGTCAACATAGCAAACAGCAACAAGCGCGTTGCCGTGAAGTACATCCCACTCATGCTTCAGGGCACAGCCCGAACATGGCTCAACAGCCTGAAGCCCCGCAGCATCAACAGCTGGGTTGATTTCACTGAGGCCTTCATCTGCAACTTCACTAGCACCTACAAGCGGCCTCCCAAGCCCCGACAGCTCTCTTTGTGCGTCCAAGGGCCCAGCGAATCGACTCACGACTATCTCACACGCTGGGCCGAGCTGCGCAACTCCTGCGAGGGCATGCACAAGGTGCAAGCAATTGAGTACTTCACCACCGAGTGCCGAGAGGGCACCCTCCTAAAGCATCGACTCCTCTGCGACGAGCCTGCGATGCTCGACGAGCTACTGATCATCACCGACAAGCACGCCACGGCCGACTCCTCCATGAAGGCAGAAATCCTAGTAGATGCATCCGGCAAGGTGGCACCTCAGGCCCCTCGGACTCCGGCTGGTGAGACCAGTCGTCGAGAGCATCCAAGTGACAACAAGCGGAAGGCCACTCAGCCGGCTTCCACTAGCCGGCAAGTGGCGACAATCGAGGATCAGCAGCCGGAAGGGCAGCCGACACCCAAGCGTCAGAAGGGAGGCAAGACCAATTGGTTGCCCGCCTTCTCTTATGAGCAGACCCTAGATGCACCCTGCAAGTTCCATAGCGGTGCAAAGCCATCCAACCATACCACTCGGAAGTGTCATTGGCTCGCCAGAATCGCCAAGGGAGATGGACTCCTACCTCCTCCGCCTGCCGGACCGCCGCCTCCTCAACCCTAGCAGCCGGCGGCCCGGCCAGTCGGCGCCATACAAGACGAGTATCTAGAGGAGCATGGAGCTTATGTTGTGTTCACCAGTGTGGCCGACGACAGACGCAGCAGACGGCAGCAACAACAAGAAGTGCAAGTAGTGGCCTCCAGTACTCCGGAATTCATGCATTGGTCTGAGAAGCCTATCAGTTGGAGCAGGGCCGACCACCCGGTAGTGATTCCTTCCCCAGGTTCATACGCCCTGGTCCTAGATGCTACCTTCACAACGGAGAGGCCGGCAACGCGTTTCTCCAGAGTCTTGATAGATGGCGGCAGCAGCATCAATATCCTGTACCGTGACACGATGAAGAAGTTGAGAATCAAGCAGAAGCAACTCATCCACAGTCGGACTGTATTCCATGGCATAGTCCCTGGCCTTTCCTGCTCACCAATCGGCAAGACCCAAATTGATGTCCTCTTCGGAGACAAGAATCATTTCCGCCACGAGCCAGTTTGGTTTGAAGTGGTGGACCTCGAAATCCCCTACCATGCACTGCTTGGCCGACCTGCTCTGGCCAAGTTCATGGCAGTCCCCTACTATGCTTACCTCAAGATGAAGATGCCAAGTACCAAGGGGATCCTGACCGTAGTCGGAGACTACAAGAAGTCGGTCGCTTGTGCCGCAGATAGTAGCCGGCTGGCCGAGTCCCTCATGATTGCAGCTGAGAAGCGACTCCTTGACCGGGTGGTGGCGTTTGCAGGCAAGAAGCCGAAAATGTCACCCATCCCCAAGGAGTTGGAGGTTGAGGGCTCGTTCAAGCCGACCAAGGAAACAAAGAAGATACCCTTTGTCGGTGTCAAAACCGGCGGATCTCAGGTAGGGGGTCCTGAACTGTGCGTCTAGGCGGATGGTAACAGGAGACAAGGGACACAATGTTTTTACCCAGGTTCGGGCCCTCTCGATGGAGGTAAAACCCTACTCCTGCTTGATTGATATTGATGATATGGGTAGTACAAGAGTGGATCTACCACGAGATCAAGGAGGCTAAACCCTAGAAGCTAGCCTATGGTATGATTGTTGTAATGGTTGTTCGTCCTACGGACTAAAACCCTCCGGTTTATATAGACACCGAAGAGGGCTAGGGTTACACAGAGTCGGTTACAATGGTAGGAGATCTACATATCCGTATCGCCAAGCTTGCCTTCCATGCCAAGGAAAGTCCCATCCAGACACGGGACGAAGTCTTCAATCTTGTATCTTCATAGTCTTGGAGTCCGGCCGATGATGATAGTCCGGCTATCCGGACACCCCCTAGTCCAGGACTCCCTCAGTAGCCCCTGAACCAGGCTTCAATGACGATGAGTCCAGCGCGCATATTGTTCGGCATTGCAAGGCAGGTTCCTCCTCCGAATAATTCATAGAAGATTGTGAACACCAGGATAGTGTCCGGCTCTGCAAAATAGATTCCACATTCCACCGTAGAGAGAATAATATGTACACAAGTTCAATCTACTGACGTATTTTGTGGCATGACGTCATACCACCACCAAGCCTTTACTTGAATCGTTTTTTATTATACCACCTCAGCGTGTTTAGCGAAGCGGTTTCCTTGGCACGTCTTGTCGAAGCAGAGATCGTGTTCCCCTTATTCCGAGATTCCCATCAATACGGACGTGGGTAACCCAACCGCGCCATTGATGGTGGCGCTTGGGAGATAAGCGAGTTTTACCAGGCCGGTGGGGACGCATAGTCTTCGTCCGCCCATATATAAGGGGATAAGGATCCACCTTTTTTTACCTACGCCTTCTTCCTCCTTTGCTTATCCATCTCCGCGTACTCGAGCTCCAGCGCCCAAGTTCGCACTTCTCGCCTCAACCTTCTCTAGCCATGTCCAGAGCGGGAGGCAAGTGGATGGCCTCCTCCATTACAGAGGGGCACATCGAAAAACTGCGCGGCGCCGGATACCTGTCCAGTGACATCGCGCACCGGCTGCCCGCCAAGGGGCAGCTCGTCCCCACCCCCAGGCTCCATGAGAGGGTCGTGTTTCTTCCCCACTTCCTCCACGGACTGGGCTTCCCACTTCATCCCTTCGTCCGGGGGCTCATGTACTACTACGGCCTGGACTTCCATGATCTGGCGCCAAACTTCATCCTCAACATCTCGGCGTTTATCGTCGTGTGCGAGGCCTTCCTCTGCATCCAGCCCCACTTCGGCTTGTGGCTAAAAACCTTCAACGTCAAGCCGAAGGTAGTGAAGGGTGTCCAAGCGGAGTGCGGAGGCGCCATGGTGGGCAAAATGCCCAACGTCCTTTGGCTCGAGGGCGCCTTTGTGGAAACCATCAAAGGATGGCAATCGGGGTGGTTCTATATCACCGAGCCGCGTGACCCTAAATGGGCAGCGGCCCCCGAGTTCAGATTTGGTACTCCTATGCAGCTCACCTCCTGGAAAGAGAAGGGCTTGCTATGGGGCAGTTCGGAGGAGCTGACCGGACTCCAGTCCTGTCTCCAGACCTTGGTGAACAAGAAGCTCAAGCTTGTCAACGTGATCCAGGTCATGCTCGTCCGCCGGATTCTCCCCTGCCAATAGCGGGCCTTCAATCTGTGGGAGTTTGATCCGGCACAGCACCAGACCCTGAGTGGGCTCTTCGACACGATGTACGAAGCCGCCTGGAGGGTGCTGTTCAAGGGCGGAGAAGCCTCCGCGTCCGCGACTGAAGATCGCGGATTCAGCACCAAGCGCCCGGCCGGTGTGGTAAGATATGTTATCCTTTATGGGACATTTATTTCTTTCATAGTTTGACTCTATTGTGGGATCTAAAACTCCCGATGCCTTTAACAGGACTGGCAGAGGACGTCCGGACAGGTTAACTGTCCGGCCCCCCTCCCCGAAGACCCAGAGGATACCCGTTTAACGGGGCTGCTAGTCCCGGCAATTTATGTGGTGCCGGAGAAGAAGGCCAAGAAGAAGGCCACGGGAACCCGAAGGAGTTCCCGGTGCCAGGTGGTATCGGACTCATCGTCCGATGGCTCCGAGGCGGACTCCTCCCCTGAAGATGAGGAGGAGAAAGAGGACTCTCCCTAGGATGGGGGTGAGAGGAAGAGGAAGGCTTCCCCAACAGGGGAGGCCGAAGGGTCCAAGAGGGGAAGGACCCTTCCTCCGGACAGCTCCGCCAACGCCAACGTTGGCGACGAAGGGTGGCCCTCAAGGGCCAAGCCTCCGGCAAGATCGTAAGTATCCGGATTCCTGAATGATTTATAATTTCTCTTTCGTGCCACATGTTGTCCTTCTAATGCCGCACACTACCTGTAGTCCGGCCGAGGATGATCTTCCCGCTTCATCGAGCGGGTCCTTGGCTCCGTCGGATGTGGATTCCATTCCGACCGCCTCCACCCCTCGTGATGCTGACGACCCCGAGGTGGGATCCTAGGAGGGGACCCATCAGGAGGAGGCTCCGGAGGTGCCACAAGGCAGCCTCCCGGACTTTGCGCCGGACTCCGTGCCGGAACCCGCAGTGGTTCCAGAGTCCGGCAGGCGGCCCCTTCGTAAGAAGGGCAAGACCGTGACGCCGGCAGCCTCCGTCCAACCGGAGGCGCCAGACAACTTGTTGGAGGCGCTCAACGGCGCTTCCATCAAGGAAGAACACCGCACTATCATGAGTGCGGTGATTCAAAAGGTTTTAGCTCGCCAAGAGCGGGCTGACCGAAGCCTGCAGCAGCCTTCTAACAAGCTTTGAGGTAAGAAGTTTTAAAATATGTAATGTAATACCGCATAGACAGTAGCCCCTGATGCTCGGTTCGGTGTTCGGAAAGAAAAACCGGACTGAGGATCTAAAAAAGATATACGCAGGAGTGCTAAAAATTATGTCAATATGGGTTTGCAGGCTGCACTGCTGACCTCTGCCGCACTGACTGCGGAGGTCGGTGCTTTGAAGCAGGACCTCGAGCGGTCCGAGCACGAGCTCGGCCTTGCCAAGAAGTAGCTCGAGGACAAAGAAGGTGAGTAACACCGCATTAAATTTGTACCTTACAGAAAAGGATTTTGGTTGCAATAGAAATAACAAGGATAACATGGGTACTGCAGGGGCCACGAACGAGGTGGCGACCCTGAAGGAGGCCGTGTCTGCGGCCGAACGCAATGCGGCCGCGGAACGAGCGGAGCGAGAGAAGCAGGAGGCGTGGGTGGCGGAGGTGCGGCAAGAGCTCCAGGCTCTCATGGAAAAGCATGAGAGTTTGGAGCGCGACTCGAAGACTCGAGAGTCCGAGCTTGCCTCAGCTCTTGAAAGTGCCAAAGCCGCTAAGGCCGAGGCCCATAAGGCCCTCCAGGAGATTGAGGCGGTGAAGAAAATAGCGGTGGGTAAGGCATTTTTCATGCAAAGCAAGCATGTGAATGTAAATTTACCTGTTACTTACCCGAATTCGGAGCTCTCCAGGGGCGTTTGCAGATCTTCCTTGCAGCGTGTCCGATGCCGCCGCATTCTACCGGGCCGAGGAGGGGAGCTCAACGGAGAAGGTCTTCTAGTCTCAGTATGCTGAGGCCGGACATCCGGTGCCCCTTAGCGACCAGCTGAAGCAGCTGGTCGAGCTCCACAAGGTAGCCGAGCAGGCCATGAAGGGCCTCATAGTCCGGCTGTGGCCTGAAGAGGCCATGCCTGGGAGCTACTTCGGTCTCGTGCGGCGGCTGGTGGATGCGTGCCCCTGGGTAGAAGTCATCAAGCGCTCCGCCTGCATTGAAGGTGCCCGTCGGGCCCTTGCCCGCGCAAAGGTGCACTGGGGCAGGCTGGATGCTGAGAGGCTTATCACGGATGCGCCACCGGCGGGCAAGGAGTATCGTACGCCCGAAATGTACTATAAGAGTGTCCTGAAGGGTGCCCGCAAGATTGCAGATGAGTGCCCCAAATATGTAATTTTTGAGTAGACTCGCAATGTGTTATCCTGTGCGCTGAAAACTTTGTTCATATGCGCTAAGCAACGCTTATTAATTTAAAATATTACCTTCTGTGCGGCCGCTTATCAAATCTGAGAGATGGCAAGTCGTTGGCTTCAGCCCCCATGCCACGAGTGCCGGGGTGTTCGGGATAAACTTGAGCGCTCTTGTTCCCATTTTTGGGTCCATCTAGGGAGGCGCTCAACACAACGAACAAGGCAACCGGACTTATAATGCTTGAACACTCTCACTTAGCCATAGAATTCTATAATTTTAAATTTCGGCGAAGCCCCTAGTGTTCGGAAGACCGAATTCGGGGCGCTATCCACGCCTTGGCCGGACACAGCCGGTTCCTCGCTCTAAGCGGCATAAGTCTTTAGGGACTCGAAAAGACCTCCCGAACAGCAACCAACTCTCGCCTTATCATGACGGTCAGTTTTAGCTTTCTCCACTGAGGCTCTCGCCCAGCTCAACCGGGGCGCAATCGCAGTGGTTCTCCCAGTGCTACCTTAGCCGATAGAACGGAAAGTAAGGTACCAAAACATGGGAGCCGGGCAAACCCAACTATTGACCCAAGACATGATTCGGAGCCGATGCATATAGTGCTATAAGTTCGGGGTGCCGCACTTGTGAGAGTGTTCGAACTTATCACAACATAATGCGGGGAACATAAGCCCCTGGTGTATTCGGCCGTACCAGAGTGTATGGATGCAAGATGTCATAAATGAACATATATAAGAAAAGGAATGCAATTATAAGCGAAAAGTGATGTATTGTTTATTCAAGGAATTCTGCCATGAGTGCAGAACGATACAAATAGTGCGGTAAGCAAGGGATTGGACTATTTTAAACATGTCCCCCTCTAGGGGTGGGCTGCGGACTGGTGTATTTAACAAATTTAATGCTCATAATGGAGACCACCTGAGTGTTCGTCGTAGCCTCTATCCTTCCCTGGCTGTTGCATCGTGAGTTCGGCAGGTTCACCGTCGGATAGGGTCTCTGGTGAACAGAGTCCTGTGGATAAATAGAAAAAAAGAGAAAAAAAGAGTGACACACTTGGGAGCCCCTGGTGTGGTTAAGCCGCACTATGGGACCTGTCGTGGTCGTGCCCCTCCCCCTATGCCCATGGTATCTCCAGAGCGTAATGATGTACGCGAAGAGCTGGTCTTGCAATCATGCAAGGGCTGGGGTTGGGGCCGCATTGCTACGCGTGCTCGGAATGTGCCAGGTGGTCTTGATTGATGTTACTCCGGGCACGTTTGGCCATGTCCGATCGTCTCCGGCATCGTCGTCCATACCGTCGATGTCTTCGGAGTCGTAGTCTAGCATGTCGGTTAGATCGTCGACAGTGCCTACAAAATGGGTGGTGGGTGGGTTTTGAATTTCTTCGTCGTCCGCATCCCAACCATCCTGACCGCCGTCCGGCTAGGGTTCTCCTGATAACGAGAGATACTTTAGCGAGTTCAGGATGTCGCCAAAGGGCGAGTGCTGAAAGATGTCCGCAGCGGTGAACTCCATGATCGGCGCCCAATCGGATTCGGTTGGCAGGGGCGCAGGAGGTTCGGAGTCCGGCAAGGAGTCCGGCACCTCGGAGTCACGAGCTTTGTAGAGGACAAGGTCGGTATTCGGCTCCATCGCCATAGCAGTTGCAGCTCCCGAGGCGGTGTCCAGCCACCGGTCCTCGATCTGCGTGGTCGGCTCCGAGCTATGGGTCGGAGCGGATTCATGTGCGGCCTCCAAGGTACTGTACGGCGGCAGAGCTAGATCATGCCCATCGTGACAGTGCGGCACGCTCGGCTGTGGCTCGAATCCGTCGAAGATCAAACATCCGCGGATGTCGGCCATGAAGTTTAGGCTTCCAAATCTAACCTGATGGCCAGGGGCGTAGCTTTCGATCTGCTCCAGATGGCCAAGTGAATTGGCCTGCAGTGCAAAGCCGCCGAACACGAAGATCTGTCCGGGGAGAAAAGTCTCACCCTGGACGGCGTTGTTGTTGATTGAAGAAGCCATCAAGCCTATCGGTGATGACACAGAGGAACTCTCAATGAAAGCACCAATGTCGGTGTCAAAACCGGCGGATCTCGGGTAGGGGGTCCTGAACTATGCGTCTAGGCGGATGGTAACAGGAGACAAGGGACACAATGTTTTTACCCAGGTTCGGGCCCTCTCGATGGAGGTAAAACCCTACTCCTGCTTGATTGATATTGATGATATGGGTAGTACAAGAGTGGATCTACCACGAGATCAAGGAGGCTAAACCCTAGAAGCTAGCCTATGGTATGATTGTTGTAATGGTTGTTCGTCCTACGGACTAAAACCCTCCGGTTTATATAGACACCGGAGAGGGCTAGGGTTACACAGAGTCGGTTACAATGGTAGGAGATCTACATATCCGTATCGCCAAGCTTGCCTTCCACGCCAAGGAAAGTCCCATCCGGACACGGGACGAAGTCTTCAATGTTGTATCTTCATAGTCTTGGAGTCTGGCCGATGATGATAGTCCGGCTATCCGGACACCCCCTAGTCCAGGACTCCCTCACCCTTGGACCCGGAGCACCCGAAGAGGCATGCTATCATAGGTGCAAACCTTGACGGCAAATAGGAAAGCAAGCTCGTCGATTTCCTCCGTGAGAATCGGGACATCTTTGCATGGTCTCCCAAAGACATGCCGGGTGTTCCGACGGATTTCGCCGAGCAGAAGTTACTTGTCTGACCTGACGCCAAGCCGGTCAGGCAGCCCTTGCGCCGCCTGTCGAAAGAGAAGAGAAGAGTTGTCGGAGAAGAGATAGCCCGGCTTCTAGCAGCTGGATTCATCATGGAAGTGTTCTTTCCAGAGAGGTTGGCCAACCCAGTCCTAGTATTGAAGAAGAATAAGTAGTGGCGCATGTGCATTGACTATACTAGCCTCAACAAAGCTTGCCCCAAAGATCCTTTTGCTCTACCAAGAATTGACCAAGTGATAGACTCCACAGCCGGATGCGAGCTGTTGAGTTTCTTGGATGCATACTCAGGGTACCATCAGATAAAGCTGAACCCGGCTGACAGGCTAAAGACCGCCTTCATCACGCCATTTGGAGCCTTTTGCTACCTGACCATGACGTTCGGCTTGAGAAACGCCGGCGCCACGTTTCAGCGTTGCATGCAGAAGTGCCTCCTCAAGCAACTTGTCAGAAATGCCCATGTCTATGTGGATGATGTGGTGGTGAAGGCGGAGAAGCATGGCACGCTGCTAGAAGACCTCAAGGAAACCTTTTTGAGAACTTGCGCTGATTCCAGATCAAGCTCAACCCGGAGAAATGTGTCTTTGGAGTACCAGCCGGCTAGCTTCTCGGCTTTCTGGTCTCAGAGCGCGGCATAGAGTGCAGCCCGGTGAAGATCAAGGCCATTGAGAAGATGGAGGTGCCTACCCGACTGCTGGACGTGCAGAAATTCACCGTCTGTCTGGCATCAATTAGCCGTTTCATCAGTCGTTTGGGCAAGAAGGCTCGCCCCCTGTACCAACTTATGAAGAAGACCACTTTTTTCGAGTGGAACGACAAGGTGAACGAAGCCTTTTCCCAACTCAAGAAGATGTTGGCAACTCCGCCTATCCTGGCAGCTCCGACTGAGAAGGAGCCCATGCTCCTCTACATCGCTGCCACCAGTCGGGTTGTCAGCACAATTATTGTGGTAGAGCGTAAGGAGGAGGGCAGAGCATTGCCGGTCCAGAGACCGGTATATTACTTGAGTGAAGTGTTGTCCGCCTCCAAGCAAAACTACCCACATTATCAGAAGATGTGCTATGTGTGCACTTTGCCGCCAAGAAGCTGAAGCCTTACTTTCAAGAGCACCTAATAACCGTCGTGTGCACGGCTCCGCTTGCTGAGATCATTGGAAGCTGAGATGCTTCTGGACGAGTGGCCAAATGGGCTATTGATCTGGCCCCTTATACCATCTACTATCATCCCCGCACCGCCATCAAGTCACAAGTGCTGGCCGACTTCCTCGTCGACTGGGCCGAGACCCAGTACTTACCGCCAGCACCAGACTCCACCCATTGGCGGATGCATTTCGATGGTTCCAAAATGCGCACCGGTCTGAGAGCCGGCATCGTCCTCACCTCTCCCAAAGGCGACAAGCTAAAATATGTGTTGCAAGTCCATTTTGCCGCCTCCAACAACGTAGCAGAATATGAGGCACTCATACACGGACTCCGGCTTGCCAAGGAACTCGGCATTCGCCGGATCCTGTGCTATGGTGACTCCGACTTGGTGGTCTATCAGTCATCAGGCGACTGGGATGCCAAGGACGCGAATATGGCAAGCTACCCCTTCCTCGTGCAGCAACTCAGTGGATACTTTGACGGGTGCAAGTTCCTCCACATGCCAAGAAATGACAATGAGCAAGCAGATGCCTTGGCACGGATCGGCTCCACCCGACAAGCGATACCAGCCGGTGTCGCCTTGCAGCGCCTCCTCAAGCCGTTTGTCAAGCCATCTCCAGAGTCCGACTCCATCTTCGTGCCGGCCCCTCCTGAAGCAGTCGGATCCGACTTGAGAATACCAGAAGCCGACACGGGGACTTCGGCAGGCGGCCTGGGGACTGCAGCCGTCGCACCTGGCCCGGGAATTCCAAAGCCTGGCCTGGGGACTGCAACAATCGGCCTGGGGACTTCTTCAAGACAGTAGGCGGCAGCCGACTCCAACCCACCGCCTCCCAGCCCAACCGCCCTGGTACAAGTTGCTGTCGTAGTAGTCGGAGAGATAGCAGCACCATCATGGGCTCAACCCATCCTCAAATTCCTGGTAAACAAAGAGCTGCCAGCCGATGAGACCCTGGCGCGACAAGTGCAACGGCGGGCGGCAGCATACACCATAGTCAGCAAAGAGCTAGTTCGGCACAGTGTCACTGGTGTGTACCAGCGCTGTGTGGAGCCGGACCAGGGCCAAGCAATCCTCAGAGATATTCACCAGGGCGAATGTGGTCACCACACGGCCTCAAGAGCACTCGTGGCCAAAGCTTTTCACCATGGTTTCTTCTGGCCGACTGCTTTCGAAGAGGCCAAAGAGTTGGTCCAGAAGTGCCAGGGGTGCCAGAGATTCTGTTCCAAGCCACACTTGCCAGCTTCTGCACTCAAGACTATTCCCATTGCTTGGCCCTTTGCTGTTTGGGGTTTAGCTATGGTGGAGCCATTCAAGACAGCCCGTGGCGGCATGACTCATCTGCTTGTCGCTGTGGACAAGTTCACCAAGTGGATAAAGGCCACGCCAATCAAGAAACTGAATGGGCCGACTGCCGTGACTTTCATCGCCGACATCACCACTCGGTACGGCATACCGCATAGCATCATCACCGACAATGGCACAAACTTTGCCAAAGGAGCCTTGGCTTGTTTCTGCACGACGCAGGGCATCTGACTGGACTTAGCGTCCGTTGCCCACCCGCAGTTAGATGACCAGGTTGAGCGAGCAAACGACCTCATCTTGTCCGGCACCAAGCCCCGGCTGGTCGAGCCTCTTGAGCGTTCGGCCGGCTGCTGGCTCGATGAGCTGCCGGCTGTCCTCTGGAGCCTGCACACAACTCCGAACAAGTCAACCGGCTTCACGCCGTTCTTCCTCGTCTATGGTGCTGAAGCCGTCATCCCGACGGACATAGAGTTCGACTCCCCGCGAGTCACCATGTACACCAAGGCGGACGCCAAGGAGACGCGAGAAGACGGCGTCGACCTGCTGGAAGAGGGCCGACTGTTGGCGCTCAGCCGGTTCGCCATCTACCAGCAGAGTCTGCGCCGATACTACAACCGCAAGGTGAAACCAAGATCCTTCCAAGAGGGAGACCTTGTGCTCCAGCCGATCCAGCGAACAGCCGGCCAGCACAAGCTCTCGGCGCCTTGGGAAGGCCCCTTCATCATCAGCAAGGTGCTGGGCAACGAGTCCTACTATCTGATTGACGCTCAGAAGCCCAGAGCGCGCAAAAGAGATGATTTAGGCAAGGAGACGGAGAGGCCGTCGAATGCAAACCTCCTCTGGAGATTTTACAGTTGGAAGCAGTATGTATCACGCTACCTTTTCTATTATGTACAAAGACTCTGGGTCCCCTGAGGCGAACTCGGGGACTGCCCTCCTTTTATCTATATGATAAGTGTTATGCCCATGAGTGTGCTTTTGTTTTATTATTTCTGCCCGGCACCGAGTCGACCAGTCGGCCTGGAGGTTTGCCGCCTTCTACTATATGCCGTCTCCTGCAGCTGGACAAGTAATGTGTTGGCACCTAAAACTTCCTCTGTCAGAAGCCGCAGCTCGCAGAGCGACTGAATGGCGGGCAAGGGTCGCAAGACAGTGTCCACGTGAAAAATGGCTAAGGAAAACACATACAGTAGAGGCCGATGCAGCGCTTGTTCGGCCGGCTGCCGAGGAGCTGGTCGGCCGGCTTCTACTCCCCTTGCCAAAACCTCTAAACGGCTAAGTACTTACCCTCCTGCAAAAAGCTAAGTACTCAAACCAGTCGCAGTCTGTAGAACGACTACTTGGCTGGCAAGAGGACAGCTAGGGAAGGGCGGCAAAGGCAAAAAGCAAGGAGTATAGGCAGGAGAAGTTAGGAATCGACAAAACAAAGCATAAAGTTGCAATAGAATATTTACATAGATAAAGGCCCATTGGCCGGCATTCAGCAAAGTTTGATATACACCCCATGGGTGGAATTGTGCGAATTTAATAAAGACGTCCAGACCAAGCAAGCAGGGAAAAGAAAAAGATAAACACTCTAGGGAGCAGCGGAAGACTCCGGCTGGGTGCTGGTATCGGCGGTGCCGGTTGGCATGGCAGACGGCTCTGGCTGGACGCTAGGGTCGACGGCGCCGGCTAGTGCGACAGACGGCTCAGGCTGGACGCTGGGGTCGACGGTGCCAGTTGGTGCGGCAGGCGGCTCCGGCTGGATGATGGAGTCAGCTGCGCCGGTTGGCACGGCAGGCAGCTCCGGCTGGGCACTGGAGTCGGCGACGCCAGTCGGGACGGTGGAGGGCTGGATGACGGAGTCGGTGGCGTCTGTCAGAGGAACGGGCGGCTGGTCGGTCACCGCCTGGCCGCCTCCAGCAGCAGTCGGCGCTTTGGAGCGCTGGTTGTTGCTTGAGTCCCGGTCAGGGTGGGGCTGACCATCCGCCCCAGCCTCCGGCATGTCGGCGTTGCTATCCTCCTCCTCCTCCCCCTCCTCCCCTTCATCACTGGAGTCGATGACTTCGGCCGAGTCCTTGCTGTCCTCCGGGTTCAGCCCAAGCCACTCCTGCGGTGCTTCGGCGCCTTCCTCGACCACCTCCGGAACGAAGACGCTGGTGTCGATGAAGTCGGCGATCGCCGCCGCCCTGTTGATAAGCTCGGCTTCCACCGCCACCAGCTCCTCCTACGCCTCCAGCCGGAACATGGCCAACTGGGCTAAGTCTAGCCCAGGATACCACGCCTTGACAAACTCAAGGGCCCGGCGCGCTCCTGCCCGGGCTGCAGAGCCCTTCCAGGCCTCCAGGCGGCTGGCCGCCACCTCGAGCCAGTCGGCGGTCCGACTTGGAGTGCACGAAGCCGGCAAGCCTGGTCAGAGGGCAGAAATCGACTGGGCCCGACGCGCTGAAGACAGCGCATCACTTGATGGGTGGGCCGAAGACGGGCCTGTATGCTGAGTATCTGCTCATTGAGGGTCCAGGGGGCGTCAGCAGCAATCTGCGTGCCTTCCGCCCTCCGCTCCTCGCGCTGGGCCTTGATGACTTGGCTCGTGGCGATGGAGTGACCCGGGAAGAAATCTGTTTGGGCAGAAGGCAAGAAAAAACAAAATCAGAAACAAGCAGTCGGCTTAGACAAAGGCCGGCAGCTCAAGACAATGAACAAGAAGAATAAAGCTCACCATCGACCAAGTCCTCGATGCTGCTGAAGCAAGCCGTTGTCTGCGCCTCATTGTTAGCCCAGGTGGCGCGCTCGGTTTCAAACTCGGCAAGGAGATCGCTCTCCTTCGCCTTTGCCTCCCGCTGGGCCGTCTTGAGGGCCTCCGTCTGCTCGGCGAGCTTAGCGACCAGCCGGTCTCGCTCCTCAGTCAGCTTGCTGCACTCTGCCTCCTTGCCGCGCAGAGCGGTGTTGGCTTCGCCCAGCTGCTGCTGCAAGGCGGCGTTGGCCTCTGAAAAAGGGAAAGAAGAAAGAGCATCAGTCAAAAAAGACAAAGAGGGATGCGGTTGCCGGGGAGATCTGGCCCGACTGCTCAGCAGTCGGCCTGAATCTCGGGGACTACAGCCCGCGGGTGCGCCATCACGCCCCCGCAGAGAAGAAGTAGTTAATAAAGGTAGAGCCACTGAGGAGATTCGGCCCGACTGCTCAGCAGTCGGCCCGAACCTCGGGACTACAGCTCGCGGGTGCACCAACGCGCCCCCGCGAAGAAAGGAAGTCGGGGCTTACTCTGGCTCTCGGACAGATGGGTGGTCTGCATCTCCATCTCCCGGACCCTGGAGTTGATGGTGACCACGCGAAGATTGTGGTAGTCCTACAGAGGGGATATCGGCTAAAGTCAATATTTGACACATATAAGTTAAAGTTCCAGACCGCCTGCTCAGCAGCCGGCCTAAAACTTGGTGACTACACCCAGTGGGTGCGCTAGTGCGTCCCCACGAAGAAAGCAAGAAGATCAAGGAAAAAATAAAAGCGAAGAAAAACTTACGCGGATGGCTGCCCGCGACTCTAGGAAGGCTTCATTGCAGTGCTTGAGGGCTTCGTCTTCAGCCCGGAGCTTGGCCTGGACATCAAGGGACGCCTGGGCTAGGGCGCCCGTCCCTCCCCCGGGTACCCAGCCGGCCGGCGCGGCGCTGGTTGCTTCAGTGTCGGGGATCGACAAGCTCGCGGCACCGGCTTCTAGCGGCCGTGGCACCGAGGCCGCCTTTGCAAAATGATGGCGCGCGGGGGTGCGGACCTCAGGAATCAGGTCCGTCACCACCGCGTCCCTGACTGGTGGCACCGGCGGTGCATCCGGCTGCTCGTCCTGCGTCCCGATAGTCGATGGCGGTGGCGGCATGAGGATGTCCGGCATGGCCACGTCGCCACCCTCCCGCTCCCGGATCGGCTGCTCGTCGCCGGTTCCCCCGGTCGTTGCCTCAAACTCCGACGGAGGTGGCGTGGTGTTCAAAGGCGTCACGAGCAGCGGCTCCTGGCAGCGTGCAGCTTCCACGAGCCGCTCCCTCTCCGCGGCTTCGGCCTTCGCCTGCGCCAACTTCCTCACCGCGGATGCTGCGGCCTTGTCCGCCTCCGCCTTCGCCAAATGGTCGGCTTCTTCCTCATGCGCCTCCCGCGCATTCTGCTCCATCGCCTCCTGGAGGTCGGCGGCCGGGTCGATTCGCCGGCTGGTGGAGGAGGTCGCCGCTGACCTGATGACCGAGGCGACGCCTGACTTCTCGAGAGTCAGCGGGGCCCTGAGATGAGAAGACAAGTCAGGAAAGTTTTTTTAGACCGGATTGGCGAAAAGACGGAAAACATGAAAAGAATACTTACACCGACACAATGACTGGCACCTTCGGCTACCTCTGATACTTGGCCACCTTGGCCGCGGCTTCTTTCCGCCTGGTCGCCGCGGCCGGGTTCTTGGGCTTCTTCGGGGCGCTGCCGAACAGGGCAGCGCCTTGCCTCCACTTGCGTTTGCCGCCACGGGCGGGCGGCCCAGTAGAGGGGCCTGCGCCGGTGTTGGCAGTGCTCCGGGCGGGGCGCGGCTCGTCTTCATCGTCGTTGTCATCGGGCCAAGTCTCCACGCCGCCGCCCTTCTCGGAGCCGCCTGCTCTGCCGCCGCCGCCTGCTCCGCCGCCGCCGCCTGTTGTGTCATCCGCCAGGGCAGCCCAAGTCGGGGTCGTCCAAGTCACTCACCGCCCTGTCCGGCAGGTAGTCACCACCCGGCCCCACGATGGCGGCCGTCGTCTCGGACATATAAATCTGCACTCCAGAAGGGAGTAGCATCACGACAAGAGCAGGACTGAGAAACAGAGCTGAAGGAAGAAATGAGGGAACTTACGGCAGGCGGCGGATCGTCGCGCGAGTACGGCCGCTTCCCGTACCGCCACTCTGCCTCCGACACCTTGAGGTCGAAGATCTCATTCACCATCCGCGCCACCTCGGCAGTCGGCATCTCCTTCGTGCACAGACGGCTGGGGTCGCGGTGCCCGCTCATCCGGAAGATTGGATGAGGGCGGCCCTGGAGCGGGAGGACCCGGCGCTCGACGAAGGCGATGAGGAGGTCGGAGGGCACGAGGCCCTCCAACTCCTGGAGCACCCGGAGTCGGCCGATGGCGGCCGCCGCGTCCGGCGACACCGGCTTCGGCTTGTAGCCCCAGTTGGGCCAAAGCCCGATGGGAGGGCCGGCCTCATAGGCCGGCAGGTAGATGAAGTCGACAGTCAGATCGACATTCTTGACGTAGAAGTAGGATTGCTGCCACATCTTTACAGACTGTGCCAGCTTGATGACGGGGAAGGCGTTCCGTTTCGCCGGCCGGCACACGGTGACAAACCCACCGCACTCGGCTGCCGTCTCCTTGGCGGAGGTGCCGAGCTTCCCATAGAAGAACGCTCCCCACAGCTCGAGTGTGGGGAGGACGCTGATGTAGCCCTCACACGCCGTGACGAAGGCAGAAAGCAGGGTCACGGTGTTGGGCGTAAGGTGATGAGGTTGGAGGTGGTTGAAGTCAAGGAATGAGCGGAGGAAGCTTCTAACCGGAAGGCCGAAGCCGCGAAGGAAGTGCGAGCGGAAGACGGCCCGCTCGTTCCCCCTCGGCGCCGGCGAGATCTCCTCCTCTGGCAGCACCCGCGCCTTGATGAATGCCGCATTGGGCATCCAGTGCGTGTCGCGGAGGAAGGAGATGTGATCCTCGATCACCATCAACCCATCCCAGTCGCCGCCCTTCTCGCGCGCCATGGCTTTGACGCACCCCTCCCTCCCCCTACTTATAGCCCTTGGGCTATGAAGCCGAGGGGGCGGGGCGTGGGTCGTGGGATTAACTGCGCCCACGACCCCACGATCCCCCATTTACCGCGCGCATTCGCCACGCCTCGAGCGGTCATGGGAATCGCAACCGCCCCCCTCGGCACAGCAAATCCGCCCGGGTGCCGAGGCGTGGTAGTGGCGGGCCCGGCCCGCTGTCACGTCCCATCAGGAGCGTGGGGTGGCAGGCTGGCCGGGCAGGCGTGCGCTGCGTGGCGTATCCGTGGCGGGCGGCGGCCCAGGAAGCTTAGCAGGCACGCCACCTTTTTCCCGCCTTGAAGTTCAAAAGCGACCAACAGTCCCGCCTAGCCAACCGCAAGGAGGATCGAACGTTGTTCTGGAGCTCGGTGAGGGGCGAAGCCGTTGAGACTTCGCGGCCCCTCGACCACAAAGCCTCACCGACTTCGGGGACTACTGTCGGAGTAATGGGCCACGGGTAGCCTCACCCGAGTCCCTGGATTTATCAAGACTTTGGGCCAGCTTTGCCTTGCTGTGCAGCAAGTTGAAGCTCCGCCCTCTGGGGGCTGGCTGGCTCAACGGCCAGCCACCAGAGGGCGGCCAACCACCAGCAGACGGCACCACGAGCGGCCGACTCCAGCCAGCCGACCTCTAGGGAAGACGGCATCGAGCAGGTGGCCACCTCGCACCCTCAGAGTTTGTGCCCCCATCAAGAGGACGAGATAGGGCATGGCTACAGTGAAGCCCTCACCCCCGAATCTTGGGTTTAGCATGGCCACAGTGTCCCGTACAGGCGGAGATCTCCGCACGGCGTGGCACTGTTTCCACCCTCCCTTGACGTCACTCTGGACAGGTGGAGTTCTATTCCCCACGACGGCCTGTCCGTATGGCCCACAGGCTGTGGGCCCTATCGGGCAGTGACATCCCAAAGACGGCGCATGCCGAACCAATCAGACTAGAGAAGGTCCGGCTTCCAGCAGGCGGCCGTCCCCCCCGAAGCCCGTGCACCATTTACCTGATGAGACCAGGTGTGGCTACAGTGATCTCCCACCAGGTGGCGGGACTGTAGCCACACTAAGATGACCAAGCCAGCGTCATTAGCAGCACAGCTACAGTGAGCAGCCACCAACCAGACCCACCAGCGGCGGGAGCGGCCTGTCAGCTCCATACCAGACCAGTCGGCAGGGCCCACCAGGCGGCGGGCCCCAGTAGTCGGCGGAGAAGCCGGAGGCCGGAGACGCTGACAGCCGGGCCCAGCAGCCGGCCGGATTACCATTGTACCCCTAGGGGGTAGGCCTATATAAACCCCCAGGGCATCCATGCAAAGGGTTCCCACCCCCATTAGACCTACTCACATCCCTAGAGCAGGAGAGAGCTAGCCTTGCCTTCTCCTTCCTCTAGCATACAACTCCAGGAGAAACTTTGTATCACTTGCGCCTTTAGCGATCATGCGGAGACCCCGTAGAGAAGGACTAGGGGTGTTATCTCCTAGGAGAGCCCCGAACCTGGGTAAAGTACGCCGGCGTTCGTGTCTACGCCTCATCCCGCTTCCGGGCACCGGGGACGTTCTACTCGCTCCCACCATGATAAGCCACCCGTTGGCATATGTCGCACCCAACCCTCGACATCACACAATTTTTCCAAAACTTGTGCTCCCTCTTGGTTATGATGGAATACCTTTTGTGAGGGTAATGTTCCTACCAGACCTTCTATTAGTTCATAAGCAAAGTTGACATCAATCTCAATAAAATTTCCTATAGCAGCGAAATCCAAAAGTTGCCTATGGGGCATGGTTAGCCCAATATAAAATTATGAAGTAAAATCTTAATATCCCATTTTTTTAGTAGAGATGTGATAAGATTCTAACATCCTATACCATGCATCCTTTAAATTTTCTCCTTGTTTCTGTTTAAAGTGAAGAATCTCAAAGTCTGGAGACAAAGGAGGTGTTGCATAGCTAGTCATAGTGAGAAGATAAAGACAAGGCAAACAATCTAGCACACAAGCAAACAAAAGGCAAACGAAAAGATGAATGGAAGAAGGGCGAATAAGAAGGCAAATCTTTTTGTATTTTTCTAAAAATCATTTTAGAAGTTGGGGAGAGGAAAACGAGAGGCAAATGGCAAATTATGTAATGCAAGAGATGAGAGTTTATGATGGGTACTTGGTAGGCTTGATGTAGACCTCCCGGCAACAGCGCCATAAATTCTTCCTGCTACTTCTTGAGCTTGCATTGGTTTTTCCCTTGAAGAGGAAAGGGTGATGCAGCAAAGTAGAGATAAGTATTTCCCTCAATTAGAGAACCAAGGTATCAATCCAGTGGGAGGTATAAGCAAGTCCCCAATCTATGCACCTGCACAAACAATCAAACACTTGCACCCAACGCGATAAAGGGGTTGTCAATCCCTTCACGGTCAGTTGCAAAGGTGAGATCTAATAGAGATAGATAAAGCAAAAAGGTAACTAAATATTTTTGGGTTTTTTGGTCTATAGATCTAGAAATAAAAGATTGCAAAATAGTAGATCAGAAAGCAAATATGATGGAAAATAGACCCAGGGGCCATAGGTTTCACTAGAGGCTTCTCTCATGAAAGCAAATAATACGGGGTGAAGAAATTATTGTCGAGAAATTGATAGAAAAGCGCAAAGTTATGACGATATCACTACAAAAAAATACACTTCCGTGGTGATACATGTTTGTCACAGTAGGTCGCGTTTTTTGTCATGCATGTACATCCATGACGATTTTATGACTGAATCAAGATAGTCATACATGTGCTGTCGTAGAAGTGTTCCATGACATTACCAAAATTATCATCACGAAAGTGTCCACTTCCATGACGATAAATCGCGCGTCATAGAAGTGCTTTCATCAAGGGTGACCGACACGTGGCATCCACCATAACAAGACACCGTTAAGCGCCGTTAAGCTATCAGGTCCAGTTTTGGATCCGATAACCCGCTAACAGCCACGACTAATGCCGATTTTCCACGTGTAAAATTATCATTGGCCGATGGAACCATGCGTCAGCTCTGCATTGGCACAGGTGTCACTCATCCAACGGTCGATATGGGCCTATGATATGTTGACACGTGGACGGGCCCAAAAGTGGCCCATAAAGTTTCAATGGGCCAGCCCAACTAAAGGCCCACAGGATTTAGCGGACCATAATGAGCCGGCCCAGCTAAAGGCCCACAAGATTTTGCAGACCATAATGGGCCGGCCCAGCTAAAGGCCCACAAGATTTAGCGGACCACAATGGGCCAACCCTGCTAAAGGCCCACAAGATTTTGCAGACCATAATGGGCCGACCCAGCTAAAGGCCCAACATTCTCAGTTAAGGCCCGCCCGACTAGTGTCAAATCAGCCCGTCAACGACCTCTCCTAAACTTGTCATCATCGCGGCCGATGGTCACTTCTAGTCCGTTAACAATCCACTAAGTATTTGGGCCGAATTACGGCCTGGTGTATTTCTGGCCTGTTAAAGGTCCTGCTTCATTTGGGCCGATTTATAGGTCATTGAAACTTTAGGCCATAAACGACCGTGAAGGATTTGGGTCATATTCGGCCATGTCTGACATTCGGCTTGTTAGAGGCCCACTATAGATTTGGGCCATTTTCGGCCTGTTGTGATTTTGGGCCTGTTAACGTCGGACGAAATCCATGGGCCATATGTGGCCCAACGTCACGTCGGGCCCATTAACGGCCCATATAAAAATGACGATAATCTAGCCCGACCGAACTTCCGGCCTGTTAAAGGCCCGTGTATTAGGTCGGCGCATTTACGGCCCGTCCGAATTTCGGCCTGTGAAAGATCCGCATTGTAAATGGGCCACTGTCGGTGTCAAAACCGGCGGATCTCGGGTAGGGGGTCCCGAACTGTGCGTTTAGGCGGATGGTAACAGGAGACAAGGGACATGATGTTTTTACCCAGGTTCGGGCCCTCTCGATGGAGGTAAAACCCTACTCCTGCTCGATTGATATTGATGATATGGGTAGTACAAGAGTGGATCTACCACGAGATCAAGGAGGCTAAACCCTAGAAGCTAGCCTATGGTATGATTGTTGTAATGGTTGTTCGTCCTATGGACTAAAACCCTCCGGTTTATATAGACACCGGAGAGGGTTAGGGTTACACAGAGTCGGTTACAATGGTAGGAGATCTACATATCCGTATTGCCAACCTTGCCATCCACGCCAAGGAAAGTCCCATCCGGACACGGGACGGCGTCTTCAATCTTATATCTTCATAGTCTTGGAGTCCGGCCGATGATGATAGTCCGACTATCCAGACACCCCCTAGTCCAGGACTCCCTCAGTAGCCCCTGAACCAGGCTTCAATGACGATGAGTTTGGCGCGCATATTGTTCGGTATTGCAAGGCGGGTTCCTCCTTCGAATATTCATAGAAGATTGTGAACACCAGGATAGTGTCCGGCTCTGCAAAATAAATTCCACATACCACCGTAGAGAGAATAATATGTACACAAGTTCAATCTGCTAACGTATTTTGTGGCGTGACGTCACACTACTACCAAGCCTTTACTTGAATTATTTTTATTATACCACCTCAGCGCATTTAGCGAGGCGGTTTCCTTGGCACATCTTGTCGAAGCAGAGATCGTGTTCCCCTTATTCCGGGATTCTCATCAATACGGACGTGGGTAACCCAACCATGCCCGTTGTCACGCCCCCTCTATCGTAGGTGAGTCCCAAACGGTCAGGGGGATAGCTCTTGGTATTCTTCCTCTTTATAATGAGACTAGGCTCTTTCTTTTCTTCAATCCTTAATCGAATCTGCCCCTCGCCCCAAGTTCCAACACCTAGAGCCCCAGATTCGAGCGCTTCGGACTTTTGGCAATGTCCGGCTCCGATCTACAGGGCCGGTGGATGCCCTCCTCCATCACAGAAGAGGACGTGCTAAAGTTGAGAGAAGCCAAGTACCTGACCTACGAGATTTCGCATAGGCTGCCCGCCAAAGGGCAAGTCATTCCTACTCCCGAGCCCGGCGAGAGCGTCGTGTTTGTGTCCCACCTCCATCGGGGTTTAGGCTTCCCGATGGATCCTTTTATGAGAGGGCTCATGTTTTACTATGGGTTGGAATTCCATGACCTGGCTCCGGAGTCCATCCTCCACATCTCGTCATTCATTGTCGTCTGCGAGGCCTTCCTCTGCACTACCCCCCACTTCGGTTTGTGGCTCAAAACCTTCAACGTGGAGCCGAAGATGATCGAGGGGCGTCAAGCACAGTGCGGCGGGGCGGTTGTAAGCAGGAGGGCCGATGCTCCATGGCCCGAGGGCTCTTTCCAGGAGGAGCTCGGCTTGTGGCAACAGGAGTGGTTTTATATTACCGCTCCCAGGGGTAGCAGGCAGAAGCCGCCGCCCATCTTTCGCTCGGGACCTCCACGACGGCTGATGTCATGGGTCAACCAAGGGCTCAACTGGGGGTCGTCAAAGGACGTACCCCTATTGCAGGGCCGTATTCGAGACCCCCAAGAGAGGGAGATCGATCTGGTCATGGTGATGCAGGTTATGCTGATTAGGCGTCTTCCGCCCTGCAAACGTCGTCCTCTCCGGCTGTGGGAATTCAATCCGGAGGGACCACGAGTTCTCCAACACTTCATGGGTACGACACCCGTGGAGATGTACAAATTGTTCTTCGGATCACAAGAGGTGTGTCCGGAATTGACCGAGGACGCCGGCCTAAGCTGCAATCGCCCGGATACACAAGTAAGTAGCTCTGTGTCCGGACATACAGTTCGTTTGCATATCTTGGATTTGCCTTTTAACCAATTGTCCTCTGAATAGGAGTGGATAGCGCAAGCAAAACTGATACGGTGTTCGGCCCCCCTCCCGGAGACCACGCCGGATCTCGTGCTGGTCAAGATGCTGGAGGTTGCGCCTTCGGAGGAAGGTGAAGGGGAAAACAGAGAAGCTACAGCCTCTACCAAGGAGGCTTTCGAGAAAGGAGGGATCGAGAATCCCCCCTTCCAAGGGGAGAAGAGGACCGCTTCCGGAAACCCGGAGGCCAAGGCCTCAAAGCGGGGGAAGAGATCTTCACCGGAGGGTCCTGCGCCAGGGGAAGCCCCGGCCGCACCCTCTCCCCCAAGGGATCAGCCCTCCAGGGAGCCGTAAGTAAAAAAAAGGGGAGTTTTATAATAAGGGACATCCCTATTTTTGCTTCTGAGGATAACCGAAGTTTTTACCTTGTAGTTCGGATCTCCGCCCTTCTCAGATGAGCTCGTCTTCGGGGGACCTTCGTCCGGAGATGATGGAGAGCGAGACGCCTCCATCTGCCACACCGTCAGGTGGGGCAGACGACCCTGAGGTGTCATCACGGAGGGTATCCCCAAGTCTGGCAGGGCCGAAGAGTTCGGCACCAACTGGTGTACGGCCGGAGGAGCTGAAGGATCTGCTTGAGAGGGCATCTATCTCAGAAGGTCACCGTACATTGATGAGTATGGTGATTGGAAGAATTTCATCCGCCGAAGGCGGGTTGCATGATGCCGTCAGAAGTTTGCTGGCGGGGTTTGAGGTACGTAAAAATGACATACCTTTTGACAGTTTTGCACATAAAGCGCGCCCTGTATAGATAGTAGCCCCTGAGACTCGGTATGTTGTCGAAAGCGACAGCGTGCCGAGGATCATAATCTCAGGTATTAATTCTCGCCTTTCCTACACAGGTGGCGGATAGTCCGGTGGCCAGCCGGACTGATGGAGTTGCTGAACTAAGGCGGCAACTCGACGTTGCGGATGCGGACATCGCGCTGGTCAATAAACGACTTGACGAGTCGCAAGGTAGGTTGTTTCTCCGTGGTCACCTAGTAAGGGAGCCAAAGCTCACTCCTTACAACATGTGTGTTTGATGCAGATGGTGCTACTACTGTGGAGGACCTTCGAGCAGAGCTTGCTCGAGCCAAGGAGCAGGCCAGAAGGAGTGATGCGGCTGCCTCGAAGGCGGCCGAAGAGCTGGAAGCCGAAAGGGCTGCTCACTGCCGAAGCAGGGAGGAGATGGCCGAAATGGCCGTGAAGCTGAAAGATGTTACCGACCGCTATGAGGTTCTTGAAAAAGAACGCGGAGCGGAGCAAGAAAACCTGAAGAAGGCCACCGCCGAAGCTAAGGATGCCCGTTCTGCAATGAGGGCTATAAAGGAGGAGCTGCGCCAGGCCGGAGATATTGCGGCCGGCAAGCCCTTTCTGCTGCGCAGGAGGTTCACAGATCCGAAGTATGCTCAGCTTGGCCAGCTGTGGGGTCCGGAGGATCCTTATATGGATTTAGCGGCGAGTGCGGCAGATGCTGTTGTGCACTTCCGAAGTCAAAAGGATCATGAGATGGAAGAGCTTTTTTGGTCTCAATTCCACAGTCTGGAGCGTTCACTTCCGCTGACTGATCGGTTGGCTGAGTGGGCTAAGCTGAATAGATTGTCCGGACTTGCCATGACGGATGTAGTGACTCATATCTGGCCGGATAGGCCCAAGCCAAAGAGTTATTTTGGCTTATTGCAGCAATTCCTTGGGGCGGTGCCGCATATCAAGGCGATGAAGCGGTCGGCCTGCATAGCGGGTGCATGGATGGCCCTCGCCCGTGTGAAGACATACTGGACGGAGATGGATGCCACCGATGTTGCAACCCGGGGTTCGGACGAGAGCCGGTTACCCGCTGAGCACTATTTTGGGGAAGTTCTGCGGGGTGCTCGTGCAATAGAGTCGCAGTGCTCAAAGAATGTCATGTTTAAATGATTTTTATGATTTGTAAGATGATATGTATAATATAAGTGATTTTTATACTTGTGCGTTCAAGTATTGAAATATCTCCTGTGCGGCCGTTAATGTATACTTGTGTATAACCTGAAAGATGGCACTCTTCGGCTTCAGCCCCCACGCACATGGTGCGGGGGTGTTTGCAAAAATAGCGCATTTTCACACTTAATCCAATGTCTTGGTCCTGTGAAGGAGGTGGTAGCGTAGCAAACGAGGCAACCAGACTATAATGCTTTATCACTTTCACTTAGCCATAGGAGTTCAAGGGTGGGGCTACGATATAGCCCCTAGGGGCACCGCGCTCTCCGAATTCGGGGCGCGTATGTGCCTGACCGGGAAACGGTCCTTCGTCAAAGCGGAGGAATTCTAAACATTCTGGTAGTCGATCGAGTGGTTGACCAGTCTCTCGCTGTATCATGACAGTCAGTTTGCGGCTTTCTCTACTGAGGTGCTCGCTCGGCCGAACTGGGGCACAATCGCAGTAGTTCTCCTAGTGCCGCGTTAGCCGATGATACAGAACGTAAGGCAGCAAAACTCAGGAGCCGGGCAAACCCAACATTTTACCAAAGACATGATTCGGAGCTGATGCATATAAGGCCTAACTCGAGATGCTGAACACTCCCTAAGGTATTCGGTCTTTATGATAACGGGCAGAACAATGCCCTAAGCCCCCAGTGTCCAGGTATAGGCTAGAATTTCTGACGCGGCCGATGCCAAAACACCAGCCTCCTCGTTGGTTATGGTAAAAAACCGTGGGATATGAATCAACAAGAGACAGTAAGAAAGGTTTACGCAGGGTCTTAATCTGAAAAGAATCCTTGCCACGGGTCCCTGCTGCACGTCTGCGCCTGTGTCTCCGTTGTGCCGTATCCTGGACGGGTGTACACGTTGTTCATCTGTAAAAAGAGAGGAACTTAGCTTGAAAAGAAATTGTCCAAAAAATTTATTGAAAGCAAAGTATGAATGAATGAATAAAGTTGAGCTTTTAGTGGCTCTTTATTGTTTGTACGCGCAGCCCCTTGTGAAGGGGTATGCGGCTAGGGAGCCCCTAGTTTATCTGTGCCGGACTCGCGTAGCCGTGTCCGGGGTCTTGAACGACCTTTTAATGAGATGATGCCGCGTGGACCGGGCATTTTAAGTGTAAGAGACGCGTAATGCGGTATTGCGTTAAAGCGGGCGAAAGCTTCACGTCCCAATAGTGCTTGATGGCTACTTTTGAATGGGGCGACATGGAAGATTAGCTTTTCATGACGGAAGTTGTCGGGTGATCCGAACACAACTTCTAGTAGTAAGGAGCCCATGCACTTGGCGTAAGGGCCTGGCGTCACTCCTTTGAAGGAAGTGCAGCTATGGCGAATTTTAGTAGGGTCTATCCCCAACTTGCAGATTGTGTCCGGATATAGCAGGTTTAAATCGCTGCCGCCATCCATTAGGACTTGTGTAAATTGTAGTTCGTCGATTATAGGATCCAATATCAGAGCAGTCCATCCTGCGTTTCGAATATTTCTGGAATAGTCCAGGTGGTCGAAAGTAATTGGTTTTGACATCCAATCTCGGGGTTCCGCTGGGGTGGACCGTGCGACACGTACTTTAGCGGGTGCCGCGCTATTGTTCCGTATTATCACGTGAAGTGAGTTTACTGTTTTGACTTCTTGTGGGAAAGTCTTTTGTTTTCCGGTGCTCTGCTGGTGGGGTTCGTCATCATCCTCGCTTGGCGCGTCGAGCCCCTTGTGTTCGGCGTTGAGTCGGCCGGACTGTTTGAAGACCCAACAATCTCGGTGGGTGTGGTTTGCAGGCTTCCCGGGGGTACTGTGTATTTGACATATCCGATCCAAAATTTTGTTTAGGTTGGATAGCTCATCACTGTTGTCCTTAAGAGGCAGTGTTTTGTTGTTCGGCCGCGAGCTTTTGAATCCGGCGTTGACTGCCGTGTTCTTTGGGCTCTTTTCTTTATTTCGGCGCTGGTCCTTTCTGCGCCGTGATTTTCTGTTTCCGTCTCTGATCTCGGATGTACTCGGGTCGCTGGTGCTGCATCTTGCTAGCCAGCTATCTTCCCCCGCGCAAAAGCGGGTCATGAGGCTTGTTAGCGCGGCCATTGTTCTTGGCTTTTCCTGGCCGAGGTGTCTGGCGAGCCATTCGTCTCGGATGTTATGTTTAAAAGCTGCTAAGGCTTCGGCGTCCGGATAGTCGACTATTTGGTTCTTTTTGGTGAGGAACCTGTTCTAGAATTTGCGCGCTGACTCTCCGGGCTGTTGGGTTATGTGACTTAAATCGTCTGCATCCGGAGGGCGGACATAAGTCCCCTGAAAATTTGCTCTGAACGCGTCCTCGAGCTCTTCCCAACTTCCAATGGTATTTTCTGGGAGGCTTTTGAGCCAATGCCGAGCTGGCCCTTTGAGCTTGAGGGGCAGATATTTTATGGCATGGAGATCGTCTCCTCTAGCCATATGTATGTGCAGGATGTAATCCTCAATCCAGACTCCGGGGTCTATTTTTCCGTCGTATGCCTCTATGTTTACGGGCTTGAACCCCGCTGGAAATTCATGATCCAGCACCTCATCGGTGAAACATAGTGGGTGTGCGGAGCCCCTGTATTTGGGTGTGCCGTTGTCTTCGAACACTCGGCGTGTTGTGTTGCTTCCTGGGGCCCTCTTTTTTGGCCCATAAATGGACCTTACCGGGCCATCCATTTTGCGAGGATCATGTGCCGGCTTGTGTGCGGTGCCGCTTCTCGCTCTTGGCCTGTCATCTGGTCGTCTATCCAGCCAGGCGGCCTCTTTGCTTTTTGACTGTGGGGGCTCTACGGCCTCCTCGTCGAATTCGGGCAGCAGCTTGCGCTTCGGGTAGCTCTTTGTTTGGTGGCTGTTGCCATATTTGTCCGCGGTCTTGAGTACTTTGCTCCACCTCATTCTGAGTATGTCTTCCGCTGTTTTGAGCTTCCGTTTCTGCTTCTTCAGACTTCTTGCAGTGGCGACAAGCCTTTTGTGAAGGTTCTTATGCTCCGGTGGTGTGTCCGACGTAAGATCGTCTGGACTGTTGTTTTTGTCGGGGATGGGTTGATTATCCGATTCATCCTATTCGGATGGTTGCTTGGTTGCATGTTCGTCGCCCACTGGTTTGCCCTGCTCTATGGTTGGGTCATTATGAGTGCTGTTGTTATCGAGGCGGGACTTGGGGCGGCGCTTGCGTCGCCGTTTTGGTTGTTTTTCGGGGGAATTATCCTTCGCCGCGTCCCGTTGTTCCTCATTATCGCTCCCTTTTGGGGTGTCCACCATATATACATCATGAGTTGAGGTGGCTTTCCAGTGCTCGGTTGGTGCTGGTTCTTGGTCGTCTCCGGCGTCGTTGTCCATACCGTCGATGTCTTCGGAGTCGTAGTCTAGCATGTCGGTTAAATCGTCGATAGTGGCTACAAAGTGGGTGGTGGGTGGGCTTTGAATTTCTTCGTCGTCCCCATCCCAACCGTCCTGATCGCAGTCCGGCCAAGGCTCTCCTGATAACGAGAGATACTTTAGCGAATTCAGGATGTTACCAAAGGGTGAGTGCTGAAAGATGTCCGCGGCGGTGAACTCCATAATCGGCGCCCAATCGGATTCGATTGGCAGGGGCGTAGGAGGTTCGGAGTCCGGCGAGGAGTCCGGGACCTCGGAGTCACGGGCTTTATAAGGGACAAGGTCAGTGTTCGGCTCCATCGCCATAGAGGTTGCAGCCCCCGAGGCGGCGTCTAGCCATCCGTCCTCGATCTGCACGGTCGGCTCCGAATTAAGGGTCAGAGCGAACTTATGTGCGGCCTCCAGGGCACTGTCTGGCAGTAGAGCTAAATCATGCCCATCGTGACAGTGCGTCGCGCTCGGCTGTGGCTCGAATCCATCGAAGATCAAGTCTCCGCGGATGTCAGCCGTGAAGTTTAGGCTTCCAAATCTGACCTGGCGGCCAGGGGCGTAGCTTTCGATCTGCTCCAGATGGCCAAGCGAATTGGCCCGCAGTGCAAAGCCGCCGAATACGAAGATCTGTCCGGGGAGAAAGGTCTCACCCTGGACTGCGCCGTTGTTGTTGATGATCGAAGGAGCCATCGAGCCTATCGGTGACGACACAGAGGAACTCTCAATGAAAGCACCAATGCCGGTGTCAAAACCGGCGGATCTCGGGTAGGGGGTCCCGAACTGTGCATCTAGGCGGATGGTAATAGGAGACAAGGGACACGATGTTTTTACCCAGGTTCGGGCCCTCTCGATGGAGGTAAAACCCTACTCCTGCTCGATTGATATTGATGATATGGGTAGTACAAGAGTGGATCTACCACGAGATCAAGGAGGCTAAACCCTAGAAGCTAGCCTATGGTATGATTGTTGTAATGGTTGTTCGTCCTATGGACTAAAACCCTCCGGTTTATATAGACACCAGAGAGGGCTAGGGTTACACAGAGTCGGTTACAATGGTAGGAGATCTACATATCCGTATTGCCAACCTTGCCTTCCACGCCAAGGAAAGTCCCATCCGGACAAGGGACGAAGTCTTCGATCTTGTATCTTCATAGTCTTGGAGTCCGGCCGATGATGATAGTCCAGCTATCCGGACACCCCCTAGTCCAGGACTCCCTCAGCCACCATTTCGGCTTGCTAAGACTAGTGGGTTATTTGGCACAATCAGGGCCCAATCTCACTTTCGGAAAAAATAGGCCCATGTTTTTTATGGGCTCGAGATATTTACACCTGTAAATGGCCTATTGTTACTGAGGGCCCAAATTATGTTTAGACCTGTTAAAGGCCCACTATGGGCACAGGCCTACCTGAAAAATATGAAAGCTTATGCTGATTTAGGCCCAGATATTTTTAGTGGGCTACATGCAAATTTCGGCCCATAATCGTTTTTAGCCCAATTGGAATGGGCCCGACAAATGTTGGCATGTTGGGCTCCTACGAAGCTTTCTGCCGAATGCATTGCTAAGATAAGCCTACAGTATACAAAAATAGCGTTGTAATTATTACAGCCTTTGGCAGCATCATAAATGTTGTATCACAACAAAATAAATTCCAACAATACAACAAAAGGCCTGTTGGCATAAAGTTTACAGTCCTTGCAGATAAAAGCACCATCAGATGTATAGAAGCACAAATCATTTGACTTGAGTGCTAATGTTTCAGGCTGTAGAATCTGATGGAGAAGCACGATCTTCACCTTTTTTCCGCCATTGCTCTTGAACAACGAAGCGAATGTCCGGTAGTCTGGTTTCAAAACCATTCATATCTTGATGACATTTGTCAACCACTATTATTGTTTCCGAAACGACGTCCATTAGGGATTGGACTTGTGTCTGGAGCAGAGATATATCACTCTGTCTAGCAGGAAGATTTTGTTCAGTAGGCGATTTGGACGAGGTTACCTTGACAACCAACCCAGAATTACGCAGGAAGGTGTTTTTTGCACTATTAGTAGAGATAGTGACGCACTGCGGCAAGAGGTGACATTGTGCCTGTGGTAGCCTCGTCACCTTCAGGTGGTTGTGGCTGTTCAATCATTTGTTTCATAGCTTCCTGAAAGTTTGAACTTGTAGATTAGTGTACCAGGTAAGTTACTAATGAGATAAAAACAAACAAAGTAGATTACATATTTATACATAACTTATTTTGGTGAACTACTATAATACATTAGCCTGTATTGTAGTGCCAACTACATAATAAAATCACTTTCGGAACATATGTCCATGTAGCATGCCTACTATATTGTCTATTTCATTACATTTGTTGACATCTAAGGATAAAGAGACATGGTTTAATGTAGGATGAACATAGCATTACATCGTTCATATCATGGGCAAACAGATATAAAACAAACATGCTATTTTATCATTGTGTGCACACGTGAACATAATAACTAGATTACAGATCAAGACCAAATGAATATCCTTCATCTCTTTTAAACCATGTAAGGTGAAATGATACGTTAAGACAACTGTGTATAAAAGTGAATAGAGTAATTGACATTGGTTGTAAACCAAGTAGTTAAATGAACACATCACAGTACCCATCAGTTCAAAGGCAGGAGGAGTAAGGACTTACAATAGCGGCTTGAACTAGTGTGCTCATGCCCTTCATCTTGCTGGTGTGGCAATCCTTGAAGATTTGCACTGCATTCGGTTCAGGTTCTTTTTGGTCTGCACGGGCTTTCCTTTGTATTTCGAACAAGTCAATATAGATACGATAATATGGCACAGAAAAAAGAAGGAAGTTGCAGCTATCTACAAGAGCCTTGCAGTGTGCAATATAGCTACGAGATCCTGTTGTCTGTTGGAATTTCACTTTAGAGCGGTTGGTCTTGTTCTTCAAACAGTTAGCCTAGAAGAAGATACACTTGTAAGGCACATACATAAATACAAGTTCAATATGTGGTCTGATCAAATACATATAGCCTACCTGATACTTTGAATCAGACCAGTGTTTAACAAGGGCTGTCCAGTCTTCATCTGTAATATATTCCACTGGAGATGTTTGGGCGATTTCATTGTTAGCCTTGCCTTCAAAGTGAAATTTTCTAAGGTGGCACCGATACTGTCGCAGAGCAGAATGAATAACATGAGTGCATGCTTGTTTAGTTGCATCATCTTTCGGATCCAACTTGAACCAAATCTGTTGAAAAAAGAATGTGAGTCTTATTAGGAGGAAGCTAGAAAGTATGGGACAGAGCAAGTCAATATTACTAATTGCGATGAATAACATTACTTACGGATAAATGGTCAAGGAAGGTGTTAAACTGGGTATTGTCTTTCTCATTCCTGTACTGGATCCACGTTGGGAGGATACGTGCATGACACCTTACGGCAACGGCTGCCTCTGATACTAACTTGGCTAACTCTGTAGCATCACGTGGCCTTTTGAAACCTGCCTCAGAATGGATCTCCATTCTTCCTCCTTTAGATTTTGTTAATCTGTCAAGCATTATCCTTGATGTCTGTTTCCGCTTGCGTCGTGGTGCTAGTTCAACAACGAATATGGAAAGTGTTAGTGTACATCAAACTATGAGAGTACATATAAAGGAGCATGCCTGCAACTTGACTCGGTCAAGTACTGTCTTGGTGTTGATGCTCATGAGGTTCATCTGATCTTGCCAAGTTCTGTTGTGTCAGAAGTGCTTCGCAAGTAGTGTTAGGTGTGAAGGCAGCTTGGGAACTAGCCAGTTCCGGAGCAAACGAACGAGTAACTTGTTGAGATGCTGGTACAGTTGAAGCGGATTCTACAGCTTGTGGAGCAGGTGATACTGTGTTTGTAGATTTAGCCGGTGGACTAGGACCTTCTACTGCACTATAAGTACCAACAGAATCTCGACGGCAGATCCTTTTCCGTTTCACCCAGCGAGTAACACCACTCCCTACTATATTATTTTCCTTGATGTTTTTTGACTTTGCCATGTCAAGCCGTACCCACAACACAAAAGAATAAAATCGCTCTTCAGAACTCATTGATGCATGATACAGACAAGCAATACTTTGATGTAAGAACATGGTATGATAGATAGATGTAGTGTATTCTAGACACAAAAAGCCATGTCATATGCACATGTATAACGTATAAACTCAGCAGGTGCAATTTAATCAAAATAGAAGAAATACAGGCTAGACAACATATGCAACATGAAACCAATTATCACAATGTCAACTTAGAGCAAGCACCTGCGATGATGGAGTACGGGAGATGAACTCATCATGTAGACTTGGGACTTCAACTTCATTAGCAGTAGTAGTGGAAAATCTAGAGAGTCTCTGTTTGCGTTGGTGCGGAGGACCAGCAACATCCCCTAACTTACTCCTTTCCTTCCAATTTTCTGATATTGCCATATGAAGTCAAAACCACAAGAAGATGAATAAAATTAGCTCTGCATAACTGGTTGATGCATGATACAGACGAACACTACTTTGATGTAAGGCAAGCGCAGGATAGGAGGATGGAAGATATACAAAAAAGACAGCATTTCATATTCACACGTACGATAGGAGGATGGAATATGTATAAAAAACAGTAAGCGGAAGGCATTTCAACAAAATTAGAATAAATGAAAGCTAGGCACCATATGAACATGCAACCAATATCACTCTATCAGGTAAAAAGTGTCTCGTCGTAAGTGCCATTTCAAGAAATTAGAAGCGGTACAAGCTAGAAGACAATGCAAGATGCAACCTACATCACATTCCCAAGTTAAATGTGTCTTATGAGTAAGTGATCGTTGCAGGTATAAGTTGTAAGCTATGCAGATGCAATTCAACATAATCAGAAGCAATACAAACTAGACATCTTATGGAAAACGCAACCACATATAACAGTTCCAAGTTAGAGCAAGCACCTGTGATGGTGGAGTAGGGGAGATGTGCTCATCATGTACACGTATGTTCTAGAAACAGGAACACGTGTCATATTCATAGGCATTATGTGTAAAGTAAGTAGATGCAATTCAACAAAGTTATAAGCAATACAAGCTAGACATCATACGCTACATGCAACCACATATAATAGTGCCAAGTTAGAACAAGCACCTGTGATGGTGGAGTAGGGGAGATGTGCTCATCATCTACACAGCTACGTTGACTGTCCAGCATTGTGTTGTCTTGCGAATCTTGTTGGGAGGATGGCGGAGTAGAATCTGTAGAGACCCCCTGTTTGAGTTGCTCCGAAGGACCACCATCATCCACTGCCGGACTAATTTCCTTCAGCTGTAATGATTTTGCATCGTGAAGTCAAACCGATAAGAAAAAGGAATAAAATTCACTCTTCAGAACTCATTCATGCATGATACTGACAAACACTACTCGGATGAAAGGCAAACACATGATGCAAGGATGGAATACGTACGAAAAACAGGATGGCGTCACATATTCACACCTATGATGTGGTAACTAAACAGAAGGCATTTCAACAAATTAGAAGCACTGCAAGCTAGACACCATATGAAAGATGCAACCAATATTACTCTGCCAAGTTCAAACGGTATGGCGTTTCAACAAACTAGAAGCAGTACATGCTAGAAATCATATGCAAGACACAACCAATATCACAGTGGCGACTTAAAGGTGCCTTATCATAAGTGATTGATGCGGGATATGCAAGAACAGTAGTCTGATGTAAATACATCGTTTGATCAGATATAGTATGTTCTAGAAACAGGAACACATGTCATATTCACAGGCATTATGTGTAAAGTAAGCAGATGCAATTCAACAAAGTTAGAAGCAATACAAGCTAGACATCATACGCAACATGGAACCACATATAATAGTGCCAAGTTAGAGCAAGCAGCTATGATGGTGGAGTAGGGGAGATGTGCTCATCATCTACACAGCTACGTTGACTGTCTAGCCTTGCGTTGTCTTGCGAATCTTGTTGGGAGGATGGCAGAGTAGAATCTGTAGAGGACCTCCGTTTCAGTTGCTCGGAAGGACCACCATCATCCAATGCCTTGCCAATTTCCTTTAGCTTTATTGATTTTGCATTGTGAGGTCAAACCGACAAGAAAAAAGAATATAATTCGCTCTTCAGAACTCATTCATGCATGATACTGACGAACACTACTCTGATGAAAGGCAAAGTATACGAGGATGGAATATGTACGAAAAAATGGACGGCTTGACATATTCACACCTATGATGTGGTAACTAAGCAGAAGGCACTTCAACAAATTAGAAGCACTGCAAACTAGACACCATATGGAAGGTGCAGTCAATATCACTCTGCCAAGTTAAAACTGTCTTGTCATAGGTGGCGTTCATCAAACTAGAAGCAATACATGCTAGAAATCATATTCAAGATGCAAACCAATATCACACTGCCAACTTAAATGTGTCCCATCATAAGTGACTGATGCAGGATACACAAGAAGAGTAGTTTCATGTAAGAACATGGTGTGATAGACAGATGTAGCATGTACCAAAAACAGGAAAACATGTCATATTCACACGCATCATGTGTAAGCTAAGCAGATGCAATTTACACTAATTAGGAGCAATACAAGCTAGACACCATATGCAACATGCAACTAGATATCACACTGCCAAATTAGAGCAAGCACCTTGGATGGTGGAGCAGGGGAGCGGAGACTTGGACCTTGTAATGCACTTTCAGTACAAGGAGAATCGGTACAGATGCTCCGTTTACGTTGCTGCAGAGCACCACCATCATCTCCTTCCTTACTTTTTTTCCTTCCTCTTTCTTGATTTTGCCTTGTCAAGTCAAACCCACAAGAAAAAGGAATAAAATTTGCTCTTCAAAACTCATTGATGCATGATACTGATGAACACTACTTTCATGTAAGGCAGCCGCATGATAGGAGGATGGAATATGTATGAAAATCAGGACGTCATAACATATTGACATGTATGATGTATAAAGTGTAAACTAAGAACAAGGTGCTTGAACTTGTTAGAATCAATGCAAGCTAGAAACCATATGAAAGATGAAACCAATATCACTCTACCAAATTAAAAGGGTGCCCTAACAAATGTATTTGACCAAATTAGAAGCAATACATGGCAACATGCTAGAAATAATATGCAATATGCAACGAATAAAGGTGACTCGTCGTAAGTGATTGATGCAGGATACAGAAGAGAGGTAGTTTCATGTAAGAACAAGGTTAACGCATAGATGTAGTGTGTACCAAAAATAGGAAGGCATGTCATATTCATAGGTATAATGTGTAAATTAAGCAGATGCAATTTACCCTAATTAGAAGCATTACAAGCTAGACACCGTATGCAACATGCAACCACATATCACACTGCGAAGTTAGAGGAAGCACATGTGATGGTGGTGTAGCGGAAGTGCGGTCTTCAAGTACAGAGCTACGTTGAATATCTTCATTTAGGCTTGCTGTTTCTTGAGAATCATGTGGAGAGGATGAAATTGCATTCTTTATAAGAGTAGCGCGTCTCATATTAACTCACGGGCGTGACTGTCTCATCATAAGCGATAGATGCATGATACACAAGAACAATAGTTTGATGTAAGAACATGGTGTAATAGGCAGATGTAGTATGTACCAAAAACAGGAAGGCGTGTCATATTCACATGTATAATGTGTAAGATAAGGAGATGCAATTTAACAAATTAGGAGCAATACAAGCTAGGCACCATATGCAACATGCAAGCAGATATCACACTGCCATGTTAGAGCAAGCACCTTGGGTTGTGGAGTAGGGGAGATGAGATTTGGAACTAGCACTGCAGTACGAGTAGCAGGAGAATCTGCAGAGATCATCTGTTTCGGTTGCTCCAGAGGACCACCATCATTTCGTGCCTTCGTCCTTTCAGATTTTGCCTTGTCAAGTAAACACACAAGAAAAAGGAATGAAATTCGCACTTCCAAATTCGTTGATGCATGATACTGATGAACACAACTTTTATGTATGGCAACCACATTGTAGGAGCACTGCAAAAAAATACACTTCCGTGATGATACGTGTTTGTCACAGTAGGTCGCGTTTTTTGTCATGCATGTACATCCATGACAATTTTATGACAGAATCAAGATAGTCATACCTGTGCTGTCATAGAAGTGTTCCATGACATTACCAAAATTATCATCACGGAAGTGTCCACTTCCATGATGATAAATCGCGCGTCACATAAGTGCTTTCGTCAAGGGTGACCAACACATGGCATATACCGTAACGGAACACCGTTAAGCTATCGGGTCGGATTTTGGATCCGATAACCCATTAACAGCCACGACCAATGCCGATTTTCCACGTGTAAAATTCTCATTGGCTGACAGATCCACGTGTCAGCTCCGCGTTGGCACATGTGTCACTCATCCAACGGTCGAGATGGGCCTATGATATGTTGACACGTGGACCGGCCCAAAAGTGGCCCACAAAGTTTAAATGGGCCGGCCCAACCGAAGGCCCATAAGATTTAGCGGACCATAATGGGCCGGCCCAGCTAAAGGCCCACAAAATTTAGTGGACCATAATGGGCCGACCTAGCTAAAGGCCCACAAGATTTTGCAGACCACAATGGGCCGGCCCAGCTAAAGGCCCACAAGATTCTGCAGACCATAATGGGCCGGCCCAGCTAAAGGCCCAACATTCTCTGTCAAATCGGCCCGTCAATGGCCTGGTCTAAACTTGTCATCAATGCGGCCCATGGTCATTTCTGGCCCGTTAACAGTCTGCTAAGTAATCGGGCCGAATTACGGCCCGGTGTATTTCCAGCCTGTTAAAGGTCCGGCTTCATTTGGGCCCATTTACAGGCCATCAAAACTTTCGGCCCATAAACGACTGTGAAGGATTTGGGTCATATTCGGCCATGTCTGTCATTCGGCCTGTTAGAGGCCCACTATAGATTTGGGCCACTTTCGGCCTATTGTCATTTTCGGCCCGTTAACGCCGGACGTAAATCATGGGCCATATGTGGCCCAATGTCATATCGGCCCATTAACGGGCCATATAAAAATGACGATAATCTAGCCCGACCGAAGTTCCGGCCTGTTAAAGGCCCGTGTATTAGGTCGGCGCATTTACGGCCCGTCCGAATTTCGGCCTGTCAAATATCCGCATTGTAAATGGGCCACCATTTCGGCCTGCTAAGTCCAGTGGGTTATTTGGCACAATCAGGGCCCAATCTCACTTCCGGTCTATTAAAGGCCCATGTTTTTTATGGGCTCGAGATATTTACACCTATAAATGGCCTACTTTTACTGAGGGGCCAAATTATGTTTAGGCCTGTTAAAGGCCCACTATGGGCACAGGCCTAGCAGAAAAATTTGAAAGCTTATGCTAATTTAAGCCCAGATATTTTTAGTGGGCTACATGCCAATTTCGGCCCGTAATCGTTTTTAGCCCAATTGGAATGGGCCCGACGAATGTTGGCATGTTGGGATCCTACGAAGCTTTCGTCCGAATACATTACTAAGATAAACCTGCACTATACAAAAATAGCATCATAATTACTACAGCCTGTGGCAACATCATAAATGTTGTATCACAACGAAATAAATTCCAATCATACAACAAAAGGCCTGTTGGCATAAAGTTTACAGTCCTTCCAGATAAAAGTACCATCAGATGTATAGAAGCACAGATCATTTGACCTGAGTGCTAATGTTTCAGGCTGTAGAATCTGATGGAGCAGCACGATCTCCACCTTTTTTCCGCCATTGCTCTTCAACAACGAGGCGAATGTCTGATAGTCTGGTTTCAAAACCATTCATATCTTGATGGCATTTCTCAACCACTATTCTTGTTTCCGAAACAACATCCATTAGGGATTGGACTTGTGTCTGGAGCATAGATATATCACTCTGTCTAGCAGGAAGATTTTGTTTAGTAGGCGATTTGGACGAGGTTACCTTGACAACCAACCGAGAATTACGCAGGAAGGTGCTTTTTGCACCGTTAGTGGAGAGATACTGACACACTGCAGCAAGAGGTGACATTGTGCCTGTAGTAGCCTCGTCACCTTCAGGTGGTTGTGGCTGTTCAATCATTTGTTCCATAGCTTCTTGAAAGTTTGAACTTGTAGATTAGTGTACCAGTGAGTTACTAATGAGACAAAAACAAACAAAGTAGGTTAAACGTTTATACATAACTTATTTTGGTGAACTACTGTAATACATTAGCATGTATTGTAGTGCCAACTACATAATAAAATCACTTTCGGAACATATGTCCATGTAGCATGCCTACTGTATTGTCTATTTCCTCACATTCATTGACATCTAAGGATAAAGAGACATGGTTTAAAGTAGGATGAACATAGTATGACATCATTCATATCATGGGCAAACAGATATAAAACAAACATGCTATTTTATCATTGTGTGCGCACGTGAACATAACAACTAGATTACAGATCAAGACCAAAAGAATATCCTTCATCTCTTTTAAACCATGTAAGGTGAAATGATACGTTAAGACAACTGTGTATAAAAGTGAACAGAGTAACTGACATTGGCTGCAAACCAAGTAGTTAAATGAACACATCACAGTACCAATCAGTTCAAGGCAGGAGGAGTAAGGACTTACAACAGCGGCTTGAACTGGTGTGCTCATGCCCTTCATCTTGCTGGTGTGGCAATCCTTGAAGATTTGCACTGCATTCGGTTCAGGTTCTTTGTGGTCCGCACGGGCTTTCCGCTGTATTTGGAACAAGTCAATATAGATACGATAATATGGCACAAAAAGAAGAAGGAAGTAGCAGCTATTTACAAGAGCATCGCAGTGTGCAATATAGCTACGAGATCCTGTTGTCTGTTGGAATTTCACTTTAGAACGGTTGGTTTTGTTCTTCAAACAGTTAGCCTAGAAGAAGATACACTTGTAAGGCACATACATAAATACAAGTTCAATATGTGGTCTGATCAAATACATATAGCCTACCTGATACTTTGGATCAGACCAGTGTTTAACGAGGGCTGTACAGTCTTCATCTGTAATATATTCCACTGGAGATGTTTGGGCGATTTCATTTTTAGCCTTACCTTCAAAGTGAGATTTTCTAAGGTGGTACCGATACTGTCGCAGAGCAGACTGAAAAACATGAGTGCATGCTTGTTTAGTTGCATCATCATTCGGATCCAACTTGAACCTCATCTGTTGAAAAAAGAATGTGAGTCTTATTAGGAGGAAGCTAGAAAGTATGGGACAGAGCAAGACAATATTACTAATTGCGATGAATAACATTACTTACGGATAAATGGTCAAGGAAGGTGTTAAACTGGGTATTGTCTTTCTCATTCCTGTACTGGATCCACGTTGGGAGGATAAGCGCATGACACCTAACGGCAACAGCTGCCTCTGATACTAACTTGGCTGACTCTGTAGCATCACGTGGCCTTTTTAAACCTGCCTCAAAATGGATCTCCATTCTTCCTCCTTTAGATTTTGTTAATCTGTCAAGCATTATCCCTGATGTCTGTTTCCGCTTGCGCCGTGGTGCTAGTTCAACAACGAATATGGAAAGTGTTAGTGTACATCAAACTGTGAGAGTACATATATAGGAGCATGCAACTGCAACTTGACTCGGTCAGGTACCGTCTTGGTGTTGATGCTCATGAGGTTCATCTGATCTTGCCAAGTCCTGTTGTGTCAGCAGTGCTTTGGAAGTAGTGTTAGGTGTGAAGGCATCTTGGGAACTGGCCAGTTTCGGAGCAAACGAACGAGTAACTGGTTGAGATGCTGGTACAGTTGAAGCGGATGCTGCAGCTGGTGGAGCAAGTGGTACTATGTTTATAGATTTAGCCGGTGGACTTGGACCTTCTTCTGCACTATAAGTACCAGTAGAATCTCGATGGCAGAGCCTTTTCCGTTTCACCCGACGAATAACAGCACTCCCTACTATATTTTTTTCCTTGCTCTTTTTTGACTTTGCCATGTCAAGCTGTACCCACCACAAAAGAATAAAATCACTCTTCAGAACTCATTGATGCATGTTCCAGACAAGCAATACTTTGATGTAAGACAACCGTATGAGGATGGAATATGTAAGAAAAATAGGACGGCATGACATATTCGCAGCTATGATGTGCAAACTAAGCAGAAGGATTTTCAAGAAAATAGAAGTAATGCAAGCTAGACACCATATGAAAGATGCAACCAATATTACTCTGCCAAGTTAAAAGTGTCTTGTCATAAGTGGCAATTCGAAAAATTAGAAGCAGTACAACATAGAAATCAATGCAAGATGCAACCACTATCAAATTGCCATGTTAAAAGCGTCCAATCATGAGTTACTGATGCGGGATACACAACAGCAGTACTTTGATGTAAGAACATGGTATGATAAATAGATGCAGTGTATTCTAGACACAGAAAGCCATGTCATATGCACATGTATACCATATAAACTCAGCAGGTGCAATTTAATCAAAATAGAAGAAATACAGGCTAGACAACATATGCAACATGAAACCAATTATCACACTGTCAACTTAGAGCAAGCACCTGCGATGGTGGAGTGCGGGAGATGAACTCATCATGTAGACTTGGGACTTCAACTTCATTAGCAGTAGCAGTGGAAAATCTAGAGAGTCTCTGTTTGCATTGGTGCGGAGTACCACCAACATCCCCTATCTTACTCTTTTCCTTCCTATTTTCTGATATTGCCTTATGAAGTCAAAACCACAAGAAGATGAATAAAATTAGCTCTGCTATAACTGGTTGATGCATGATACAGACGAACGCTACTTTGATGTAAGGCAAGCGCAGGAGGATGGAATATATACAAAACAGGACAGCGTTTCATATTCACACGTACGATAGGAGGATGGAATATGTATGAAAAAAATAGTAAGCGGAAGGCATTTCAACAAAATTAGAAGAAATGAAAGCTAGGCAGCATATGAACATGCAACCAATATCAATCTATCAGGTAAAAAGTGTCTCGTCATAAGTGCCATTTCAAGAAATTAGAAGCAGTACAAGCTAGAAGGGTCAGGACCCCGACTCAATGCCACATCGATCTAGCATGTAACACCTCAATCACTCTACGGCCTCACGCACGGTATCCCCACGGGTGTCGCCTTACCTTTACCCGGGACCGTTTGCGCCTTTTGGCACACGTATATGATAGTGTCGCTAGCATCCATATGATAAGGAGCCCGGGCTGACATGGCTAGTCGTAAACCCAAAGCGGCACAAACTTACAGGGACAGGCATCCATGACCCAGCATCGAACATGTCGGTCATCAGCGAGTGAATCCAGGCTGTAGCACTGGGCTAGCAGGACTCCGGTGAACCGGGCTGTAGCGGGCTAACAGGACTCCGGTATTCATCGCGTGACATTTCTCCGAAGGGACAGGCACAGGAACGAAGAAGGACACATGCCGGCCAGCCTAAGTGTTCCGGAGCAGTAGCAAGCTACCATGGCTGAGTGGAAGCACTAGGAGACATTTCCCGGTAAGAGAGGCTACTAAGGATAAACAACTAGATAGTCAGATCCCACACATACCAAGCATTTCAATAACATACACACAATATGCTCGATATGTGCAAATACAACATGGCATCACAACATGACTCTACAACTCAAGTATTTTATTCAATAGGCTCCGAGGAGCGAGATATTACAAACATGGGTCTCATGACACAACATTCAGAGCACACAAATCAAGCACAAGCGGAAGCTTAGCATGTCTGAGTACAGACATCTACAAATGAAAAAGGCTGAGAAGCCTGACTATCTACCAAATCCATCGTAGCTGAGGTAACAAGCTAAACGTCGAAGTCCACGCGGAACTACTAGTGAGACGGAAATCTCTGCAAAAACATAAAATAGGCAAACATGAGTACAAATGTACCCAGCAAGACTTACATCAGAACTAACTACATATGCATCATTATCAACAAAGGGGATGGTGGAGTTTAACTGCAGCAAGCCAGCTTTGACTCGGTAGCTATCCTGAACTACGACTGCACGTAACTCTTTTGAGGTGGCGCACACGAGTCCACATATTCACCATATCAATACACCACTATGGATCCGCTCCCGTCTCCCTACGAGAACGCCATCCATAGCACTCACACTTATCTTGCGTATTTTAGAGTATCCACTTTCACTTGTCTATGAACTGTACAGGCAACCCAGAAGTCCTTTACCGCGGACACGGCTATTCGAATAGATCATATTAACCCTGCAGGGGTGTACTTCTTCACACACGCTCTCGCCACTTACCGCCATGTACACGTCATGTATCTCGGCAACCTTCAAGCGGAAGCCTGGCGAGGGAGTCGACCACGACCTGACTAACCACACAAGTCTCTCGTCCAGGTTTATCGCCTATTCGGGTTCCATCCGCAAGGAGATCCGGCCGGGGTGTCGCTCATGTCCCCAAACGATGTGAGCAGGGTTCCCAAGCCCACCTCGGCAGGTGGATCTACGCTTGGTACACCATGCCATGGTGCCTAGTCTGTCCCAAGCCCACCTGTACCGGGTGCCACTTGGTAGACTACTAACACTACCTACAAACACCAGAAACTAGTTGCAACTCCTGGATAGAGATCAAGTTGATTAATAAGTCGAGAGAGCTTGGAGTGCCTGGAGCCCAATGTGTGGTAGTAACTGTTCATGGATCACAAACACAAAACTCAGTTCCTGAGGACGGCTGCAATGAGACAACCCACCATGTACTCCTACATGGCCTCTCACCGCTACCTTTACCAAATCGTGTTCACACACTTAGCTCTAAACAGTAGGACATGTTCACCACATTCCAATTCATCCCCGATGAATCAGACCTGACTCAACTCTAAGCAGTAGCAAGCATGACAACAAGCATGAATGATTAGGCACATCAGGGCTCAAACAACTCCTACTCATGCTAGTGGGTTTCATCTATTTACTGTGGCAATGACAGGTCATGCAAAGGAAAGGGGTTCAACTACCGGAGCAAGTAACAGCTGTATCGTTGTTGTCCTAATGTAGTAAAATAGAGCAGGAGCGAGAAAGTGGGATTGTATCAGAATGAACAAGGGATTTTTGCTTGCCTGGCACTTCTAAAGATAGTATAGCTCTTCATCGGTGTCATCGAGTAATCGTCGGAACCACGTTTACTGAGAGGGGACAAACACCGACAACAGAGAAAGAACACATGATCAATGCAATGCACAATATGATGCATGATCATGACATGGTAATATGCTGTGATTTGAGCTAATGCAACTAGCGACAGGTTAAATGAAGTTGGTTTGAACCCTAGGTTCAAATTCAAACTCCATATGTGGATATTCAAATGCCATTATTTGTTTTGCCCAATTCAGCAACTGTAAGTTGTTCTAACATGCATGAAAACAGTACAGATGGATAGATTGGATTTTTCTAATCATTTTTCATATATAATTTATCTCATTCTGAGCTACAGTTGAATTTATATGATTTTTAGAAGTTTAAGCCTTTTTCTGGATTTTCTGATTAAAAAGAATTATACAAATTCCAGAAAAGGATTTACGGCGTCAGCCTGATGTCACTGTGATGTCAGCGGTCAACAGGGCTGGGTCCAGGTCAAACCTGACGTGTGGGGTCCACACGTTAGTGACTAACTAACTAATCTAAATTAATTAGTGTTAAACTACTACTAACTAAAAATGTCAGTGGAGTAATTAGACTTAATTAAAAACTAAACTAGGATTAGCTGGGGCCCTGGGCCCACTTGTCAGCGACCCAGGGGAGGTCAAACTGGGGTCAAACCCGGGTCAACTCACCGGAGTTGACCCGCGGCTCGTCGCCGGCAAGGCCAGGGACGACGGAGAGGTGCGGGTTGCCTCCTCCAGCGACCAAATCGACGGCGGAGAGCGGCTACGAGGAGCTGGAGCTCGCGCGCGTCGAGTGGTGGCGGTGGGAGATGCTGGGGTGGCCGGAAACGTCGCCGGCGATGACCTTGGCGGTCACTGGAGTTCGGGCGAGGTCGAAGCCGTCGCTATGAGGCACGGCGAGGCACGTGTGGAGGTTCTATGGGCTTCTGCGACTGTGTTGAAGACGATGGCGTGCTCGGAATCAAGCCAACATGGCTGTGGCCACGACAGCGACGTGCGGTGGCGGCGGCGGGCACGGTCGAGCTCGGTGCGGTCGCTGTGGTACTCGAGAGCAAGAATGCGAAGGGGGAGGAGGAAGAGGAGCTCACGGGGAGTCGGTTGAAGCAGACGGCGAGCTCGGGGAGGGGCCGGAGCAAGCGGGTCGGCGATGGTGATCTCGGTGGATCGAGGTTGAAGAAGATGGCGGGGATGACGATTCGGGGCTTCCGGCGTTGCTTGGATTGGTGCAGAAGGCATAGGTGACGGCGGCAAGGCCGATGGATGCGTCGGGGAGGCGATGAGGTGACTCAGGGCGCGGCATCGATGTGCGGCGGCGACAGTGGCGCTTGGGCGCGAGAGGGAGAGAGAGCAGAGGAGGGGGAAGCACGGGAGAGAGTGAGAGCGGTCCAGGGGGTGCGTGGCGTCGTCCAGAAGATCGGGGAGGCCAGGCAGGCAGGGAGGAGCTGACGCGGCTCGCCTGCGCGCCGGGCACGCAGCTGCTTCTCCTCCTGGCAAGAGGAAGAAGACAGTGCTGCCCCTGGTGGGCCGGGCTGGCTTTGCCTGGCTAGGCTGCTACTGTGGTGGGCTGGCTGGGCTGCCAGGTAAGTTCCCTCCTCCTCTTTTAAATTCTGTTTTTCTATTTTTCTGTAAGTTTGTGGCTTTATTAAAAATAGTTAGACACCTTCAAAAATCCTGAAAATAATCATAGGCTCTGTTTAGATTAATTCCAGCAGACCACACTTATTTCCAGAATTATTTGAGCATTTAAAATATTTACTAGCATTTAAATGCCCAAATGCAAAGTACATATGATTTAATTCAGTGACCAAATATGTCATGGAAAAATGTGCAACACCTCTGGTTATGGTTTCTAGCATTTTCCAGAAATGATGAACATTTTTGAAAGCCATTTGGATTCACTGAAAATATTTTTAGGTTGAACCTATTTGAATTCCATTTGGTACTAGGGTTTGGACATCCCCATTTCAAGTTTCTTTCAAAGTTTAAACATGATGCACACATGAAGTTAGCCTAGTGCAATGCTAGAAGCTAGGGATGTGACAACTCACCCCTACTAAACAAGAATCTCATCCCAAGATTCAAGACGTGAGGTAAGAAGGCAGAGGGGATACAAAGCTAACTCAAACTTCATGATCCAGGTTGCACTTCATAGGAACGTTGATTCCGTCATCATCTTGATCTTGACATCTTTGCTTTCGAGATCTTCATCCAACACGACGACAGAAATAAACTTTACAGGATTCAATCCTCTTGAAGATCGAGCAACTCATGATCAATTCACGGAATGAGACACTGAGACATCTCTCGACCTGAGACACAAAACATACCTCCAGAGGGATGGAGTGAAACAGATGACGAAGGTTCAAATTGGTAGGCAACCATTCCACGCTTGAGGAGATGGTGAATGGTTTCAAGATAGCGATGAAATAATTGCCATGATTCTATAATGGGGCACCTTCGGGAAGGTGACTCGTAGAATTATTCCCTCAAGTGGCAAAAAGAATTACTTTTGATACATAGATCATTGGAACTCTTCTCTCCAGCCTGAGGCAATTTATGAACGATCGTTTGACAGAGTTCGGGAGAACGACACACTCGGGCTAGAATGGATGATGTGGATTACCTTGTTGAAAACAACACAAGGGATGATTTTAGTAACTGGGGAGAAGCTCAACAGTAGAGGGTGAGTCCACTATTTGAAAAGGTTATAGCATAACCGAGGAAACTGAGAGCAATCCCAGTTAGTGCCGATGATAACACCTAGTGCTTTTGCGAGCTCTCAAGAACTTGAGGATCTCCATATTCATCAAGGTTTTACCAATATCCGTGTCAAGGATCCTGGAAACACAACATACTACCATGATGAATAGTGATGGATAATGCAGATGCAAAGGAAGATAACACCTTCTCGGATTTCACCTTAGCGAGGCCAAGGGACGAAATCTGAATGATCGACCGTGAGACATTTAGCACTCTGCTTTTAATGTTCTCCTTGATGTGCTAGTGCAACCCATTTATTAAAATGGTTTGATATGTAGAACATCAAGTAAAGGTCGGACTTCGGGAGCACAAGAATCCATAAGGAATAACTACGGAAGTAGTATCCTACGAAATCCTTATGGGGAGGTGGCCAACTTCCTCAATCAAGATACTACAGTAATAGGTCTTCCGGCATCGACGTGTTGGCCATGACATCCTCTTTACCGGTTATAGAGAGACCAATATTATAGTTCTTGGAAAATGCTCCAACCATCATATCTGCCTGAGATTCAGATCTGGTTGGTGTCAGAACAATCCAGACTCATCAAGTCTAGAAAGAAAAATGAAAGTTTGCAACACAAATCGATGAGATGACGTTGCGAGATTCTCGGGGAATGAACTACGGTAGTAAGCTCCAAAAACATGAGCTGGTTCTGCTACACACATATGAACACGCTGTCCCAGACAAGCATGACCACATAGTAGTCTTATAATAAAACACTACCAAGTTCAAGTTAGGATCCATCATCTAGGGTAACGAAGTCTTGTGCATGACCTAGGATTAGCACGACAACTCCTTTTCCTTGAACAAATCAATCGGTGGCTTGGTGTGCTAGGGACACATATAGAATGGAGGTAGCGAGCCTATCAAACCATAGCATACTTCACACATGCATGACTGACTTGGGATGGTTCCAGAGGAGGCAACATTGACTTTCTCGAATTCACGGCGGCAACTTGCATCAGATGCACATGAATTAGGGGAGGTCACTTCTTTCATCCGAACATATGCTTCATGAACGGAACATGAAGGCAATGCTTATAAAAGTTTCCAACACTAGATGGATGTTCAACACAATCACGGAGAAGATAAAAATGTTGCTGATGGGCTCAACAACAATTCATCCAGGTTTCCATGAAGATGGAATCCCATAACTATGTGAACAAGTGATAGCATTGGTCAGACCCAAATATATAATGGTGTATGCTCGGAGAAACAACCACGAGTAAGACAACATTACGAATATCGTTGGTTTTGATTTGATTTGATGATAGCCCATACTCAAATCAAAGTTTGGATAAGACAATAGATCCAACAATTGACCACGAGGATCAATCAATGAAGATATCATCTTTCTTCGACACACACACACAAAGATATCCCTTTGGAATGAACTGAGTCGGACAAGCTTTTATCTTCCAACTCTCCAAGTTGTTGTTTAGCTTAACCAACTTGCTCAGGGTATCCGACACGGATTCTTGGAGAAGGGGTGGTTTACAAGAAACCAACTTGATCACGAGCTCAACATAGCGGTCAGGTGACAACCTGGTAATACTTCCGAGAAGATATACGGAAAATCATGAACCACCGATATGCTACTAAGCTCGAGAATAATGTTGCTTCTCAGGCAAGACGATATGATCAAATAACCAAGGGATTGGCATAGCCCTAACTCATTGATCGAGAGGTGCACCAAAAATAAGGACTAGGTAGCACGATCTATCTTAGAATGATGATCCAGGAACCAACACACTAAGAATGAGATTTCCGTCCATTAACCACTAAGCAACATGGTTGCTAGGGGTATTGATTTCACACATCATGATTCACTTGTCGGCGTTCCGGTTGCGACAACACGAAACCGAGGAATGAATAATGATGGCGAAAAGTATCACTGTATCAAGAGTTCATAGGATGGGGTGCAATTCCCATGATATTCTTGATATAAAGATGGTAATACTCCAAGGTGGAACAGAACAAGAGCTAGATTAGCATTTTGATCTGCGGAACACAACTACTTTGACCCAATCCTAGATATGGATGAGGTTCTGGAGTTTGTTTCTCCTGTTTCGGAAATAGAACGGCTTGACGGACCACCAGAATAGTACGCATCGAAGAACACGAATGCACGACATAAACTTGACTATCAACTGATAGACAAGGATCGGAATACAACTACAGAGAGACAACTCAAAGGAACATATATCTTTCTGAGTTGTGGATGCATAGGTTAGTATGTCGAACAAGTTCAACATATTTCTTCCAGATAACCCATGCTGAAGAGGAAGGACTGGCAGACTCACAACTATGTGCCAGCCTAAGTGTTCCGGAGCAGTAGCAAGCTACCATGGCTCAGTGGAAGCACTAGGAGACATTTCCCGGTAAGAGAGGCTACTAAGGATAAACAACTAGATAGTCAGATCCCACACATACCAAGCATTTCAATAACATACACACAATATGCTCGATATGTGCAAATACAACATGGCATCACAACATGACTGTACAACTCAAGTATTTTATTCAATAGGCTCCGAGGAGCGAGATATTACAAACATGGGTCTCATGACCCAACATTCAGAGCACACAAATCAAGCACAAGCGGAAGCTTAGCATGTCTGAGTACAGACATCTACAAATGAAAAAGGCTGAGAAGCCTGACTATCTACCAGATCCTACCGAGGGCACAAGATCATAGCTGAGGTAACAAGCTAAGCGTCGAAGTCCATGCGGAACTACTAGTGAGACAGAAATCTCTGAAAAACATAAAATAGGCAAACGTGAGTACAAATGTACCCAGCAAGACTTACATCAGAACTAACTACATATGCATCATTATCAACAAAGGGGATGGTGGAGTTTAACTGCAGCAAGCCAGCTTTGACTCGGTGGCTATCCTGAACTACGACTGCATGTAACTCTTTTGAGGTGGCACACACGAGTCCACATATTCACCATATCAATACACCACTATGGATCCGCTCCCGTCTCCCTACGAGAACGCCATCCATAGCACTCACACTTATCTTGCGTATTTTAGAGTATCCACTCTCACTTGTCTATGAACTGTACAGGCAACCCAGAAGTCCTTTACCGCGGACACGACTATTCGAATAGATCATATTAACCCTGTAGGGGTGTACTTCTTCACACACGCTCTCGCCACTTACCGCCATGTACACGTCATGTATCTCGGCAACCTTCAAGAGGAAGCCTGGCGAGGGAGTTGGCCACAACCTGACTAACCACACAAGTCTCTCGTCCAGGTTTATCGCCTATTCGGGTTCCATCCGCAAGGAGATCCGGCCGGGTGTCACTCACGGCCCCAAACGATGTGAGCAGGGGTCCCAAGCCCACCTCGACGGGTGGATCTACGCTTGGTACACCATGCCACGGTGCCTAGTCTGTCCCAAGCCCACCTGTACCGGGTGCCACTTGGTAGACTACTAACACTACCTACAAACACCAGAAACTAGTTGCAACTCCTGGACAAAGATCAAGTTGATTAATAAGTCGAGAGATCTTGGAGTGCCCGGAGCCCAATGTGTGGTAGTAACTGTTCATGGATCACAAACACAGAACTCAGTTCCTGAGGATGGCTGCAATGAGACAACCCACCATGTACTCCTACATGGCCTCTCACCGCTACCTTTACCAAATCGTGTTCACACACTTAGCTCTCAACAGTAGGACATGTTCACCACATTCCAATTCATCCCCGATGAATCAGACTTGACTCAACTCTAAGCAGTAGCAGGCATGACAACAAGCATGAATGAGTAGGCACATCAGGGCTCAAACAACTCCTACTCATGATAGTGGGTTTCATCAATTTACTGTGGCAATGACAGGTCATGCAAAGGAAAGGGGTTGAACTACCGCAGCAAGTAACAGTTGTATCATTGTTGTCCTAATGCAGTAAAATAGAGCAGGAGCGAGAAAGTGGGATTGTATCGGAATGAACAAGGGGTTTTTGCTTGCCTGGCACTTCTGAAGATAGTATAGCTCTTCATCAGTGTCATCGAGTAATCGTCGGAACCACGTTTACTGAGAGGGGACAAACACCGACAACAGAGAAAGAACACACGATCAATGCAATGCACAATATGATGCATGATCATGATATGGCAATATGCTGTGATTTGAGCTAATGCAACTAGCAACAGGTTAAATGAAGTTGGTTTGAACTCTAGGTTCAAATTCAAACTCCATATGTGGATATTCAATTGCCATTATTTGTTTTGCCCAATTCAGCAACTATAAGTTGTTCTAACATGCATGAAAACAGTACAGATGGATAGATTGGATTTTTCTGATCATTTTTCATATATAATTTATCTCATTCTGAGCTACGGTTGAATTTATATGATTTTTAGAAGTTTAAGCCTTTTTCTGGATTTTCTGATTAAAAAGAATTAAACAAATTCCAGAAAAGGACTTACTGCGTCAGCCTGACGTCACTGTGATGTCAGCGGTCAACAGGGCCGGGTCTAGGTCAAACCTGACGTGTGGGGTCCACACGTTAGTGACTAACTAACTAATCTAAATTAATTAGTGTTAAACTACTACTAACTAAAAATGTTAGTGGAGTAATTAGACTTAATTAAAAACTAAACTAGGATTAGCTGGGGCCCTGGGCCCACTTGTCAGCGACCCAGGGGAGGTCAAACTGGGGTCAAACCCGGGTCAACTCGCCGGGGTTGACCTGCGGCTCGTCGCCGGCAAGGCCAGGGACGGCGGAGAGGTGCGGGTTGCCTCCTCCGGCGCCCAAATCGACAGCGGAGAGCGGCTACGTGGAGCTGGAGCTCACGCGCGTCGAGTGGTGGCGGTGGGAGATGCTGGGGTGGCCGGAAACGTCGCCGGCGACGACCTTGGCGGTCGCCGGAGTTCGGGCGAGGTCGAAGCCGTCGCTGTGAGGCACGGCGAGGCACGTGAGGAGGTTCTATGGGCTTCTGCGACTACGTTGAAGACGATGGCGTGCTCGGAATCAAGCCAACGTGGCTGTGGCCACGACGGCGACTTGCGGTGGCGGTGGCGGGCGCGGTCGAGCTCGGTGCGGTCGCTGTGGTGCTCGAGAGCAAGAACGGGAAGGGGAGGGGGAAGAGGAGCTCACGGGGAGTCGGTTGAAGCAGACGGCGAGCTCGGGGAGGGGCCGGAGCAAGTGGGGCGGCGATGGCGATCTCGGTGGACTGAGGTTGAAGAAGACGGCAGGGATGGCGATTCGGGGCTTCCGGCGTTGCTTGGATTGGTGCAGAAGGCGTAGGCGACGGCGGCGAGGCCGATGGATGCGTCGGGGAGGCGAGGAGGTGGCTCAGGGCGCGGCATCGATGAGCGGCGGCGACAGCGGCGCTCAGGCGCGAGAGGGAGAGAGAGCAGAGGAGGGGGAAGCATGGGAGAGAGTGAGAGCGGTCCAGGGGGGTGCGTGGCGTCGTCCAGAAGATCGGGGAGGCCAGGCAGGCAGGGAGGAGCTGGCGCGGCTCGCCTGCACGCCGGGCAAGCAGCTGCTTCTCCTCCTGGCAAGAGGAAGAAGACAGTGCTGCCCCTGGTGGGCCGGGCTGGCTTTGCCCGGCTAGGCTACTACAGTGGTGGGCTGGCTGGGCTGCCAGGTAAGTTCCCTCCTTCTCTTTTAAATTCTGTTTTTCTATTTTTCTGTAAGTTTGTGGCTTTATTAAAAATAGTTAGACACCTTCAAAAATCCTGAAAATAATCATAGGCTCTGTTTAGATTAATTCCAACAGCCCACACTTATTTCCAGAATTATTTGAGCATTTAAAATATTTACTAGCATTTAAATGCCCAAATGCAAAGTACATATGATTTAATTCAGTGACCAAATATGTCATGGAAAAATGTGCAACACCTTTGGTTATGGTTTCTAGCATTTTCTAGAAATGATGAACATTTTTGAAAGCCATTTGGATTCACTGAAAATATTTTTAGGTTGAACCTATTTGAATTCCATTTGGTACTAGGGTTTGGACATCCCCATTTCAAGTTTCTTTCAAAGTTTAAACATGATGCACACATGAAGTTAGCCTAGTGCAATGCCAGAAGCTAGGGATGTGACAAGAGGACAATGCAAGATGCAACCTACATCACAGTCCCAAGTTAAATGTGTCTTATGGGTAAGTGATCATTGCAGGTATAAGTCTTAAGCTACGCAGATTCAATTGAACATAATCAGAAGCAATACAAACTAGACATCATACGGAAAACGCAACCACGTATAACAGTTCCAAGTAAGAGCAAGCACCTGTGATGGTGGAGTAGGGGAGATGTGCTCATCGTGTACACATATGTTCTAGAAAAAGGAACATGTGTCATATTCACAGGCATTATGTGTAAACTAAGCAGATGCAATTCAAGTTAGAAGCAATACAAGCTAGACATCATACACAACATGCAACCACATATAATAGTGTCAAGTTAGAGCAAGCACCTGTGATGGAGGAGTAGGGGAGATGTGCTCATCGTCTACACAGCTACGTTGACTGTCCAGCCTTGTGTTGTCTTGCGAATCTTGTTGGGAGGATGGCGGAGTAGAATCTGTAGAGACCCCCTGTTTGAGTTGCTCCGAAGGACCACCATCATCCACTGCCGGACTAATTTCCTTCAGCTGTAATGATTTTGCATTGTGAAGTCAAACCGATAAGAAAAAGGAATAAAATTCGCTCTTCAGAACTCATTCATGTATGATACTGACGAACACTACTAGGATGAAAGGCAAACACATGATGCGAGGATGAAATATGTATGAAAAATAGGATGGTGTGACATGTTCACACCTATGATGTGGTAACTAAGCAGAAGGCATTTCAACAAATTAGAAGCACTGCAAGCTAGACACCATATGAAAGATGCAACCAATATCACTCTGCCAAGTTCAAACTGTATGGCGTTTCAACAAATTAGAAGCAGTATATGCTAGAAATCATATGCAAGACACAACCAATATCACAGTGGTGACTTAAAGGTGCCTTATCATAAGTGACTGATGCGGGATATGCAAGAATAGTAGTCTGATGTAGAAACAGGAACACATGTCATATTCACAGGCATTATGTGTAAAGTAAGCAGATGCAATTCAACAAAGTTAGAAGCAATACAAGCTAGACATCATATGCAACATGGAACCACATATAATAGTGCCAAGTTAGAGCAAGCACCTGTGATGGTGGAGTAGGGGAGATGTGCTCATCATCTACACGGCTATGTTGACTATCTAGCCTTGCATTGTCTTGCGAATCTTGTTGGGAGGATGGCGGAGTAGAATTTGTAGAGAACCTCCGTTTCAGTTGCTCGGAAGGACCACCATCATCCAATGCCTTGCCAATTTCCTTCAGCTTTATTGATTTTGCATTGTGAGGTCATACCGACAAGAAAAAGGAATATCATTCGCTCTTCAGAACTCATTCATGCATGATACTGACAAACACTACTCTGATGAAAGGCAAAGTCATGATACGAGGATGGAATATGTACGAAAAAATGGACGGCTTGACATATTCACATCTATGATGTGGTAACTAAGCAAAAGGCACTTCAACAAATTAGAAACACTTCAAGACACCATATGGAAGGTGCAATCAATATCACTCTGCCAAGTTAAAACTGTCTCGTCATAGGTGGCGTTCATCAAACTAGAAGCAATACATGCTAGAAATCATATTCAAGACGCAAACCAATATCACACTGCCAACTTAAAGGTGTCCCATCATAAGTGACTGATGCAGGATACACAAGAAGAGTAGCTTCATGTAAGAACATGGTCTGATAGACAGATATAGTATGTACCCAAAATAGGAAAGCGTGTCATATTCACATGTATCATGTGTAAGCTAAGCAGATGCAGTTTACACTAATTAGGAGCAATACGAGCTAGACACCATATGCAACATGCAACCAGATATCACACTGCCAAGTTAGAGCAAGCACCTTGGATGGTGGAGTAGGGGAGCGGAGACTTGGACCATGTAATGCACTATCGGTACAAGGAGAATCGGTACAGATGCTCCGTTTACGTTGCTGCAGAGGACCACCATCATCGCCTTCCTTACTCTTTTCCTTCCTCTTTCTTGATTTTGCCTTGTCAAGTCAAACCCATAAGAAAAAGGAATAAAATTTGCTCTTCAGAACTTATTGATGCATGATACTGACGAGCACTACTTTCATGTAAGGCAGCCGCATGATAGGAGGATGGAATATGTATGAAAACAGGACGGCGGGACATATTGACATGTATGATGTATAAAGTGTAAACTAAGCACAAGGTGCTTGAACTTGTTAGAATCGATGCAAGCTAGAAACCATATGAAAGATGAAACTAATATCACTCTGCCAAATTAAAAGGGTGCCCTAACAAATGTATTTGACCAAATTAGAAGCAATACATGGCAACATGCTAGAAATAATATGCAATATGCAACGAATAAAGGTGACTCATCGTAAGTAATTGATGCAGGATACAGAAGAGAGGTAGTTTCATGTAAGAACAAGGTTAACACATAGAAGTAGTGTGTACCAAAAATAGGAAGGCATGTCATATTCACAGGTATAGTGTGTAAACTAAGCAGATGCAATTTACCCTAATTAGAAGCACTACAAGCTAGACACCGCATGCAACATACAACCACATATCACACTGCGAAGTTGGAGCAAGCACCTGTGATGGTGGTGTAGAGGAAGTGCTGTCTTCAGGTACAGAGCAACGTTCAATATCTTCATTTAGGCTTGCTGTTTCTTGAGAATCATGTGGAGAGGATGAAATTGCATTCTTTATAAGAGTATTGCGTCTCATATTAACCCACGCGCGTGACTGTCTCATCATAAGCGATAGACGCAGGATACACAAGAACAGTAGTTTGATGTAAGAACATGGTGTGATAGGCAGATGTAGTACGTACCAAAAACAGGAAGGCGTGTCATATTCACATGTATAATGTGTAAGCTATAGAGATGCAATTTAACAAATTAGGAGCATTGATGAGGGATACACAAGAGAAGTAGTTTGATGTAAGAACATGGTTAATAGAAAGACGTAGTATGTACCAAAAACAGGAAGGCATGTCATATTCACAGGTATAATGTGTTAACTAAGCAGATGCAATTTACCCTAATTAGAAGCATTACAAGGTAGACACCATATGCAACATGCAACCACATATCACACTGCCAAGTATGAGGAAGCACCTGCGATGGTGGTGTGGGGGAATTGCGGTGATCAACTAGAGAGCTACGTTGACTATCTTCATTTAGCCTTGCTGTTTCTTGAGAATCATGTGGGGAGGATGACACTGCACTCTTTAAACGAGTAGGGCATCTCACAGTAACCCACCCGGGTGACTGTCTCATCATAAGTGATTGACGAGGGACACAAAAGAGCATTAGTTTGATGTACGAACATGGTTAATAGACATATGTAGTATGTATCAAAAACAGGAAGGCATGTCATTATCAAAGGTATAATGTGTAAAGTAAGCAGATGCAATTTAACCAAATTGGAAGCAATACAAGCTAGACACCATATGCAACATGCAACCACATTTGACAGCGCGAAGTTAAAGCAAGCACCTGGGATGGTTGTGTGTGGCAATTGAGATCATCAACTGCAGAGCTACTTTTACTGTCTCCAACTGCTGACACTGCACCCATTAGAGCGCTGAAATGCTTACTGCTTATCTTCGAATTACATTGGAGCGACTTTTGTCTTTTCTTTTCTTCATTCATCAACACTGCGTTAGAGTCTGAGATACCCATGCATAAAAAAACAATAGTGTGAGTATGGGTGAAGTGTGTGCACAATTAGTACAGTGTAAAGGTAGCAGATAGCAGGTCAGTGAGAAATAAATGACGGGAGACATATGATAGCTCTACAACATGCATGGCACACTCAATTACTACAGGATTCTATGAAAATAACAGTTGACTGAAAGCAAATAGGTCAGTCCATTTTTTATGCATCGTCCGATGTACAAAGAACGGGCAGATCGCCTTCATCTACCTCCAGCCAGTCAGTGTTGACGATCTTCCTCGAAACGCCAGCGACCACCGGCCCAGTATTCCTCCCCTGCCTGCGCCCTCCCCTCGACCTGACCACACCGCCGTGCTTGGCACCGCCCCCCGGCCATCCATTCAAGCCCCGCCGACCTCCAGATCGGGCGCAAGCAGCTCCTGCGCCCCACACCCCTATGATAGACACCAATGCACCGCTTCCCCGGGGAACAGGCGGACTAGGTGCTCCGCGCGCCTAAGCGGGTGCTGCTTCTTTTAATTGCGGTTTGACTGACCCTGAATTGAAATCCAGGTGGGCTACTGACCTCTAGCAAAGGTGAAATAGTAAAAGGGAGGAAACCTTGTGCATTTAGTATCACGAAGAAGATGTAGTAAGAAGCACTCAACTAGTTTCTTTCGTGGGGTGAATACGGTGTGAGCGGAGACGTAAGATTTGCACGAATAAGGGAAGAGGAGTACCTCTTTCTGCTGGCAGTGCTGTGTCCTCCTTCTGTTTTTCCGACGATCTTGTTGTTCACCGGAAACCAGAAGTTGTGGAGGACGGTGCAGCCTTGGACGAACCCATGGCCAAGTTGTTGAGTGTGGTGCGGTGGCCGTCCGTCGGCGGCGGGGAAGCAGATCCGAGGCGGCGAACGACGGCGTAGCGGGAACAGCTCTGGTGCGGTGGACAGTTGCGATAGTGGAGCCACAGCAGTGAGGCGCAGGACGGCATGGTCGGAGTGGTTCTGGTACAGCGCACGTCGGCGCCGACATCGTGGAGGCAGCTCTGCCTCGGCTTCAGCTGCTAAGTCCTTGAGGGCGTTGCGGTTGCGGTTGCGTTGGACGACGACATCGGGGTACCGGCTCCAACGTGATGGAGGAGGGTGGCGGTGGATTGGCTGCTATGGGGTGGCGGACGGAGGAGGTTGGGGTTTCGCGGCTGGTGGAGAGGGTGTTTTCACGCCCACGGAGTATGAATGGGGGAAATGGAGGGAGGCGGGGAACTAAGGGGGACAAATGTTTCGGTTTGAGACACGCTTGTTTGAAATTTGGGGAAAGTTACAAACTTTGCGCCCATCTAAAATTTCGGACATATTGCGGGTTGGGGGTAGGACAGTTATGTTAGGTGTCCCAAATGTGGGCGGGATAGATTTCGGCCAAGCGCATGGGTGTTTAGGCGCCCACTTCGTATGAATGCTTCTCGGAGGCGGTTGAGACTGGCGTCTTGGTGAAGTTACAAACCTACCCCGATTTAGACATTTGGACATCGGGCCGATAGGCTACACGGGCCTGAGTCAGGACAGTAATTTCCTACCACCAAAACATTAGTCTCGCGCGGTTTCGGGTGACCAGAGGCCTATTCGGCGCTTCGTTCAATATTTGGGAGCAGAAGCATTAACGTTTTCGGTTCTCTTGAATTGAACTTTCAGGATTTGTCAAACTTCACAAATCTTTACTCTTGAAAATCCTAAAGCTACGATTATTTGGAATGGAGGGGGTACATTTTAATATACATTGTACATGAGTATATATTAAAAAATATGCAACTTACCTCAGTTCATGCATGGTTCCAGGTATAATCTTCTTGGTTGCAAAAAAAGTTAGATATGCGTATGAATATATATACCATGTTCAAACTCACAACAAAGATTGATGCCCCCTTTTACATCTGATTTACAAATGCCATTTGGTCGGGTTCAAATAGATGAATGCACTTCCTATGAATTTGAATCTTCAAAACCCCCTTTATGTTGAATTCGACATGTATTTTATTTCATAGCTAGCAATTTGGAATGTATCCATGCAAGTGACAAATGTATAAAGTGCTTCACACTAACAACATGGAGTGCACTAATTAATGTTCATATATGAATTGCAAAAACATCCATTGCCTGTATTTCAAACCGCTCTCACTCTATGGATCGATAATATGAAATAAACGCATGCACATGCTAGAATTCAATAGAGTATGGGTGTCTGATAGACCGATTTTCGTCCATATGCAATTTTGCAAAATTCATGATCTCATCCAAAAATAATAATGCCATTTATATTTTAATTTAATGCGTAGAACCGCCTTTTACACGTAGATGCACTATGCCTCGCCCCGTTCTCACAAACGTGTTATATATCTCTCTATCTAACGCATAAGTGCACACACTTTATATGCATCGGCATTTCTCTTTCACACATGCTCACAATCTCTCTCAGAGTGTCGGGGTGTCTCACGCACATGCTCTCTCTGTTTCTCTATCTCTCTTTCTGACTACTATGTACCACTCTTTTCAGTAATCTCAGTTGGAAAACACTATTTCTCTCACATGCATATATACACATGCACGGTCTCTACTAGCCCTCTATACGCACATATATGTGCCTACGTGTCTCCCGCACGCACATTATCTTTAGGCCTCTCTCGCACACATTGCCCCCCCGACACACCTCTCTAATAGTAGTTGGCAGATATGATTTTTTCATCATATCATTCGGTAGGATATCCCTGGCTGTTAGGCTGGATGGTAATATGAGGCAAAGTTTTACCCTAGTTCAGATCGGACCCTTCTAGTTGAAGAAAGAGCCTACTCCTGGTACTGTATATTAGTGTTAGGGATGTGTATAAAGTACATGTGAATACCAGGCATTGTGCGTGTGTGTATACTATCGATGAACTAGCCCCCAAGCTTGTATAACATACTAAGGGCCTAGGGTTACAAATCATATATAGTCGGCTTATCACCAGTGGGGATAGAGTCCTCCGCGACTCTGGTAGCTTCATGTTGTACGCCGAGTCCTCCACATGGGTCTCCGTATAACACGTCTCGGTCCAACCTATATGTGGCGTAGGATGGCACCGACCCATGAGTCTTCATGTTGACCCACCACAACTAGAAATGATGTGCCCACCACACCACACACACAATCGTCCACTAAGAAAATAAGAATATACAATAGTACAACGGTATCTAGCTCACGATACGTCTCCATATTTTGTTGATGACACTGATGGACTTTGCATTTGATGCGTGCTCCGTATTTTGTTGATGACACTTATGGTCATTGTATTTGAAGCGAAAGCACGATATGGTCACTGGACTTCAGAATAAGGTCATCACGGTCACCACATACATTTTGTCGTGCTAACCAACATGTGGTTGGATGGTTAGAGGACAGTGTTTTCTCGAGCCCACCAAGGTTAAAGTCCCGGTGCTCGCATTTATCTTGTGTTAATTTCAGTATTTTCCTGCGATGTACGTTCAGTGGGAGGAGACGTTCCACTCGACTACGAGGCACCTATGGTGACTTCGTAAAATCTCAAGATCATATATGCTGGCCCACTCTCTCGAAGGTGTGGCGGCGGACCGGCGGTGGGGAGTGGTTTCGGGGAGGGCGGGCCAGCCGCGGGCGGCGGGGGCGGGCGGTTCGGCCGGTGGTGGCTGGCGGCTCGGGTGGGGGGGGGGGTGGAGTTTGATGATAAACTGGAGGCCCTTGATTTCGTATCCAACAGCTAGAAAATGTAATGACCAGAGATGAAAAAGTCAGTCGACTGACGTGTAGCCTCACCTCGCACGTACACATGCACGCACACAAGACTCGCACGCATGTAGGTGTGCAACACTGACATGTACACATAACATACACACGCACGCATGCTGGCGTGCAACACTAACACATACACATGCACTCACGAACACACGCACGTACGCACCCATGCATGCAACACTGAAACGCACCCTTGCACGCATGCAACACTCGCACGCCCGCATGCACACAACACACGATGGAAGACACACGCTTAACTACATTAAAAAGATGGTGTCACACTCAATGAACAATCATCGGTTTATGAAATGTCCGCTTCTGACCGCCCTGGCCCACCAAAGGTTCGTCTGCTGTGTGCTGCCTGCGTTGGGTCACTGACATGCAGGCCATGCACCCAAATAGCCCACACATCAGTGGAAGAACGGTGCGGTGTCCTAGGTCAGAGTCGAGGGCGCCACTCGCGGCACGCCCAACTGAACACGCCTCCGTGCCGCATTCAAACGTCTCCATCAAACCCGCCCGTGTGGAAGCCGAGAAACCCACTCTGGACACACGTCCGTTCATGACCGGGCCGGCGTTAAACGCAACGCGGCCGAGCTCCTCCCATCCGCCGTCTATTTAATCTCCTATTTAAACGAGGCCAAACGCCGGCCAAGAATTGCACACCTCCACTGCTCCCCTATCTCCTCCACCATTTTGTCCACTCTTACAATGGCTTACGAAGAGTAGTTATTCCGCATCCAAGCCGGCTGGGTAGCCCGCCGAATACGAGCTATGCAGCTCGCTGATCCACCTCCCTCCCCTCGCCCGACGGAGCCAGTTGCCGCCCCAAGCCGGCGCGCGGTTCAGCAACTCGCCGCTCCAGGCTAGCTTGACGAGGAGTGGCGCACGGGCGTCGTTGCTGCCGTCCATGCCGTCGCCTCGTACCGCATCTCCCATTTCTGTGGCCGAGACTCCCATGCCGGCGGCCGTGCCATGCAAGCAACGACAGAAGCCGGGTGCGCGTAGAGCGACGAGTCGGTGGCCAGCGCCTCCGCGTCCGCCGCCATCATCGAGGAGAAGTAGAACACGGGAGGCCGCCGCCGCTTGGGTCCCATGAAGGCCACCGCGGAGGCGACGCCGGCGTACACAGCAGGTGTCTTGCCGGATCCTTTTATTGCGAGGTCCTTCGTCGACCCCACATGGGCTCCACGGAAGAGGTCAATGTTAGGATGAACTCGAGCCGGTGCCGGCCATGACGAAGTAGTGGCCGGTGATGAACTCGAACCGGTGCCGGCCACCATCATCTTCGGCACCAGCCAATGATATCAGTTGGGCAGTGGGGAAGCAAGCTGTCCTTTGCGCTGAAGCATATACCTCCAGGGCTCCCGGCAGTCCGATGATCGTGCTGTCGGACATGAGGAACACAAATCGATCGACGGGCGACCATTTAGGCCAGGTATTATATACCTGTGCTGTCCAGAACTAGCACCGCGTAGTTCATTTGAATGTAATGAAATCCGTCATGTTTGTGTGAAAATCCGGTATTTTATATGATTTCCGTCGTCGTTTATATGAAATATCAGTTTGTCTACGTGTTTGCGTGAATTTCGTCCGGTTGGTTGAGTTGCTGTCATAATGTGTGCGGCTACGATTGGATGGTGTAATTTGCGGGTCACCGGTCGGTCCGCGAGCGGCTCGGGCAGCATTGTGGGACAAAAAAACACAGCTCATGCGAGCTCATCTCCAATGTGCACGCTGGAGGATGCATGACAACATGAGCACCCAAGCCGTTCCTCGTTCATCGGTGGCAAAGGCACCGGTGGACAAAAGGGTCGCCAATATTTTGGCTACCCCGGGCAAGATCCAAACAACCCCCTCCAACAGATTCAAATCCCTCGTTCGCCGTGGAATTTTGCCATGTGTTGTTTTCATGGACTAGCAAGATGCCCGTGCATTGCAAGGAAATGGAACATCAAGATGCATTTTTTTACAAACTCCCGCATGCATGCAAGGGATAATTAATGTCCTCCTTTGCTAGTACCACGAGGCAAACACCATTAATATTGCATCGATTAGTGTTAGTGGCCTTGAGGGAGTCCTGGACTAGGGGGTGTCCGGACAGCCGGACTATCATCATCCGCCGGACTCCAAGACTACGAAGATACAAGATTGAAGACTCCGTCCCGTGTCCGGATGGGACTTTCCTTGGCGTGGAAGGCAAGCTTGGCAATACGGATATGTAGATCTCCTACCATTGTAACCGACTCTGTGTAACCCTAGCCTCCTCCGGTGTCTATATAAACCGGAGGGCTTTAGTCCGTAGGACACAACATACATCACAACAATCATACCATAGGCTAGCTTTAGGGTTTAGCCTCCTTGATCTCGTGGTAGATCCACTCTTGTACTACCCATATCATCAATATTAATCAAGCAGGACGTAGGGTTTTACCTCCATCGAGAGGGCCCGAACCTGGGTAAAACATCATGTCCCTTGCCTCCTGTTACCATCCGCCTAGACGCACAGTTCGGGACCCCCTACCCGAGATCCGCCGGTTTTGACACCGACATTGGTGCTTTCATTGGGAGTTCCTCTGTGTCGTCACCGATAGGCTGGATGGCATCTTCAATCAACAACGCTGCCCAGGGTGAGACTTTTCTCCCCGGACAGATCTTCGTATTCGGCGGCTTCGCACTGCGGGCTAACTCACTTGGCCATCTGGAGCAGATCGAAAGCTACGCCCCTGGCCGTCAGGTCAGATTCGGAAGCCTAAACTTCACGGCCGACGTCCGCGGAGACTTGATCTTCGACGGGCTCGAGCCACAGCCGAGCGCGCCGCACTGTTACGATGGGCATGATCTAGATCTGCCGCCGGACAGTGCCTTGGTGGCTGCACACGAGTCCGCTCCGGCTCTTAGCTCGGAGCCGATCACCCAGATCGAGGACCCGTGGTTGGACGCCACCTCGGGGGCTTCAACTTCCACGGCGATGGAGCCGAACACTAGCCTTGTCCCTCGCGAAACTCGCGACTCCGAGGTGCCGGACTCCTTGCCGGACTCCGGACTTCCCGCGCCCCTGCCAATCGAATCTGATTGGGCGCCGGTTATGGAATTCACCGCCGCGGACATCTTCCAACACTCGCCCTTTGGCGACATCCTAAATTCGCTAAAGCATCTCTCGCTATCTGGAGAGTCCTAGCCAGATTATGGCCAGGATGGTTGGGATACGGACGACGAAGAAATTCAGATCCCACCCACCACCCACTTTGTAGACACTGTCGACGACCTAACCGACATGCTAGAGTACGACTCCGAAGACATCGACGGCATGGACGACGATGCCGGAGACGAACAAGAACTAGCGCCTATAAGGCACGTAAATACCACCTCGTCATAAGACGTATACATGGTGGATACCCCAAAAGGAAGCGACAACGAGGACCAACGGGGTGCGGCAGAAGATAATCCCGCCAACAAACAACGAAAACGGCGATGCAGACACCGCCCTAAGTCCCGCCTCGACAACAACAGCGCTCTTAATGACCCAGCAATACAGCAGGGCAAACCAGTAGACGACGACAAGCAACCGTCCGAACAAGATGAATCAGACAATCAGTCCGGGCCTGGCGGAAAAAATAGTCCGGACGTTCTCACGCTGGACACACCGCTGGAGAATAAAAACCTCCGGAAAAGACTCGTCGCCACCGCAAGAAGTTTGAAAAAGGAAAAACAGAAGCTCAAAACAGCGGAAGATACACTGAGAATGAGGTGGAGCAAAGTACTCAAAACCGTAGACAAATACGGCAATGGCCATCAATCGAAGAGCTACTCGAAACGCAAGCTACTGCCAGAATTTGATGAGGAGGCCATAGAGCCCCCATAGTCAAAAAACAAAGAGGCCGCCTGGCCGGATAGACGTCCAGATGATAGACCAAAATCTGAAAGCGGCGCCGCATATAAACCGACTAACGACCCTGGAAGGACAGATGGCCCAGCCAGGTCCATTTATGGGCCAAAGAAGAGGGCCGCAGGAGGCAATACAACACGCCAAGCGTCCGAAGACATCGGTATACCCAAATGCAGGGGCGCCGCACACCCACTATGTTTCACCAACGAGGTGCTGGATCACGAATTCCCAGCAGGGTTTAAACCCATAAACATAGAGGCCTACGACGGAACAACAGACCCTGGAGTCTGGATAGAAGATTATATACTACACATACACATGGCCAGAGGAGATGATCTCCACGCCATAAAATACCTACCCCTCAAGCTCAAAGGGCCAGCCCGTCATTGGCTCAAAAGCCTCCCGGAAAACACTGTTGGAAGTTGGGAAGAGCTCGAGGACGCATTTAGAACAAATTTTCAAGGAACTTATGTCCGCCCTCCAGATACAGATGATCTAAGTCATATAACTCAACAGCCCGGAGAGTCGGCGCGCAAATTCTGGAACAGGTTCCTCACCAAAAAGAATCAAATAGTCGACTGTCCGGACGCCGAAGCCTTAGCAGCTTTTCAACACAACGTCCGAGACGAATGGCTCGCCAGACACCTCGGCCAAGAAAAGCCGAGGACAATGTCCGCGCTAACAAGCCTCATGACCCGCTTTTGTGTGGGAGAGGATAGCTGGCTAGCAAGATGCAGCACCAGCGACCCAAGTACATCCGAGATCAGAGATGGAAACGGAATATCACGGCGCAGAAAAGAGCAGCGCCGGAATAAAGAGAAAACCCTGAAGGGCACGGCAGTCAACGCCGGATTCAAAAGCTCACGGCCAAACAACAAAACACCGCCCCTTAAGGATAACAGCGATGAGCTATCCAGTTTAAACAAGATTTTGGGTCGGATATGTCAAATCCACAGTACCCCCGGAAGGCCTGCAAACCACACCTACCGAGACTGTTGGGTTTTCAAACAGTCCGGCCGGCTAAACGCCAAACACAAGGGGCTCGACGCATCAAGCGAAGATGATGACAAACCCCACCAGCAGAGCACCGGAAAACAAAAGACTTTCCCACAAGAGGTCAAAGCAGTAAACTCACTTCATGTGATAATACGGAAAAATAGTGCGGAACCCTCTAAAAAGGGTCTCGCACGGTCCAACCCAGCAGAACATAGAGATTGGACATCAAAACAAATCACTTTCGACCACCTGGATTATTCCAGAAGCGTTCGAAACGCAGGATGGACTGCCCTGATATTGGATCCTGTAATCGACGGACTACAATTTACACAAGTCCTGATGGACGGAGGCAGTGACCTAAACCTGCTGTATCCAAACACAATCCGCAAGTTGGGGATAGACCCTACTAAAATTCGACACAGCCGCACTTCCTTCAAAGGAGTGACACCAGGCCCTTACGCCAAGTGCACAGGCTCCCTATTACTAGAAGTTGTGTTCAGATCACCGAACAACTTTCGACGCGAAAAATTAATCTTTCATATCGTCCCATTTCAAAGTAGCTATCAAGCACTCCTGGGACGAGAAGCTTTTGTTCGCTTCAACACCATACCACATTACGCGTCTCTTACACTTAAGATGCCCGGTCCACATGGCATCATTTCAGTGCGAGGGTCATTCAAAGACCCCGGACACGGTTAGACGAGTCCGGCGTAAATAAGGTAGGGGCTCCCCAGCCACGCACCCCTTCACAAGGGGCTGCGCGCACAAGAACAGCGAGCTCATACAGACTCCGCTTTGCTTATTTTTATTTCTTCTGACATATATATTCTTTTCGAACGAATTCCTTTCAAACTAAGTTCCTCTCTTTTTACAGATGAACAACGTGCACACCCGTCCAGGATGTCGGCACAACGGAGACACATGCGCAGACGTGCAGTAGGGACCCGCCGCGAGGATTCTTTTCAGATTAAGACCCTGCGTAAACCTTTTTTACTGTCTCTTGTTGTTATAATCCCTTGGTTTCTTATTATAACCAAAGTGGAGCCTGACGTTTTGGCATCGGCCGCGTCAGAGGACCATGCTCGTACCTGGACACTAGGGGCTTAGGGCATTGTTCTGCCCATTACCATAAAGACCGAACACCTTAGGGAGTGTTCGGCGTCTCGAGTTAGGCCTTATATGCATCAGCTCTGAATCATGTCTTTGGTCAAATGTTGGGTTTGCCCGGCTCCTGTGTTTTGCTGCCTTACATTCCGTATCATCGGCTAACGTGGCACCAGGAGAACTACTGCAATTGTGCCCCAGTTCGGCTGGGCGAGCACCTCAGTAGAGAAAGCCGAAAACTGACTGTCATGATACAGCGAGAGACTGGTCAACCACTCGATCGACTACCGGAATGTTTAGAATTCCCCGCTTTGACGAAGGACCATTTCCCGGTCAGGCACACACGCGCCCCGAATTCGGAGAAGCGCGGTGCCCCAAGGGGCTATGTCGTAGCCCCACCCTCGAACTCCAATGGCTAAGTGAAAGTGATAAAGCATCATAGTCCGGATTGCCTCGTTTGCTATGCTACCACCTCCTTAATAGGACCGAGACGTCGGATTAAGTGTGAAAACGCGCTACTTTTTGCGAACACCCCCACACCTTGTGCGTGGGGGCTGAAGCCGAAGACTGCAATCTTTCAGGTTATACAAACGTATACATAAACGGCCGCATAGGAGATATTTTAATACTTGGAACGCACAAGTATAGAAGGCGGTTACAGCATAATCATTGTTTTCCAAGGTAAAAACGTTCATTTGAATGTAACATTTTTCGAGCACTGCGACTCTATTAAATGAGCGCCACGCATAACTTCCCCAAAATAGTGCTCGACGAGTAACCGGCTTTCGTCCGAACCCTGGGCTGCAATAGCGGTGGCATCCATCTCTGTCCAATGTGTCTTCGCACGGGCAAGGGCCATCCGCGCACCTTCTATGCAGGCTGACCGCTTCATCTCCTTGATATGCGGCACCGCTCCAAGAAATTGCTGCAATAAGCCGAAATAGCTCGTCGCCTTGGGCCTCTCTGGCCAGACATGAGCCACAATATCAGTCATGGCAAGTCTGGACAACCTGTTTAGCTCAGCCCATTCGGCCAACCGATCGGTCAACGGAAGTGAACGGTCCGGACTATGGAATTGAGACCAAAATAGCTCTTCCGTCTTGTGATCCTTATGGATCCGGAAGTGCACAATGGCATCAGCCACACTTGCCGCTAAGTCCATATATGGATCCTCTGGACCCCACAGCTGGCCAAGTTGGGCATACTTCGGGTCCGTAAACCGGCGACGCAGCAGAAAAGGCCTGCCAGCCACAATATCTCCGGCCTGGCGCAGCTCCTCCTTCATAGCCCGCATCGCAGATCAGGCATCCTTGGCTTCGGCGGTGGCCTTTCCCAGGTCTTCCTGCTCCGATAGGCGCTCCTTTTCAAGAGCCTCATTGCGGTCGGCAGCATCCTTCAATTTCACGGCCAATTCGGCCATCTTTTCCCTGCTTAGGCAGTATGCAGCCTTTTCGGCTTCCAACTCCTTGGCCGCCCTCAAGGCAGCCGCATCACTCCTTCGAGCTTGCTCCTTAGCTTGAGCAAGATCGGCCAGAAGGCTCTCCACAGCAGCAGCACCGTCTGTATCACAGTATATATATTGTCAGAAGCGGGCTTTGACTCCCTTAAACAAGTGACTGCGGAGAATTCATTTACCTTGCGACTCGTCAAGTCGCCGGTTGACAAGCGCGATGTCCGCATCCGCCACATCGAGTTGCCGCATTAGCTTGACAACTCCACTAGTCCGGCTAGCCCCCAGACTATCCGCCTCCTGCATAGGAACGGCGACATTCATTACCTGAGATTTTGATCCTCGACACGCTGTCGCTTTCGACAACCTACCGAGTCTCAGGGGCTACTATCTATACAGGGCGCACTTCTACGTGCCAAACTGTCAAAAAGGTGCGTCGTTTCTTGCGTACCTCAAATCCCGTCAGTAAACTCCTGATGGCATTATGCAATCCGCTTTCGGCGGACAAAATCCTTCCAATCACCATGCGCATCAAAGCACGGTGATCTTCTAAGATGGACGCCCTCTCAAGCAGATTCTTCAGCTCCCCCGGCCGGACACTAGTGGGCGCCGAACTCTCCGGCCCCTCCGGGCTCTGGGATACCCTCCGTGACAATACTTCAGGCTCGTCTGCCCTATCCGACGGCGCAGTAGACGGAGGCGTTTCGCTCTCCATCATCTCCGGACGAAGATCCCCCGAAGACGAACTCATCTGAGAAGGCCGCAGATCCGAACTGCAAGGTAAAAATTTCGGTCATCCACAGAAGCACAAATAGGGGTATTTTCTCATTAATGAACCCCCCTTTTTTTACTCATGGCTCGCTGGAGGGCTGGTCCTTCAGAGACGATTGTACGTCCAGACTTTCCCCGGACGCAGGACCCTCCGGTAAAGATTTCTTCCCCCGCTTAGGGGCTTTGGCCTCCGGGTCTTCGGAGGCGGTCCTCTTCTCCCCCTGGAAGGAGGGATTGTCGATCCCCCCTCTTCAGGCGCCCCCTTGGGTGAGGTGATAGCTCTTCTATTTTCCCCATCGCCCCCTTCTACGGGTGCGACCTCCAACATTCTGACCAGCACGGGCTCCGGTGCGGTCTCTGGGAGGGGGGCCGGACACCTTATCAGCTTCGATCACGCTACCCACTCCTGATGAAAAATAATGGGTTAGAAGGCGAATTTCAGAAAAGCAAACAAACAGAACATCCGGACTCTGAGCTACTTACCTGTGTATCCGAGCGATGGCAGCTTAGACCTGCGTCCTCGGTCAATTCCGGACACGCCACCTGCGGTCCGAAGAACAACTTGTACATCTCCACGGGCGTCATACCCATGAAGTGTTGGAGAGTTCGTGGCCCCTCCGGATTGAACTCCCATAACCGGAGAGGACGGCGTTTGCAGGGCAGAAGATGCCTGATTAGCATGACCTGCATCACCACAACCAAATTGATCTTCCTCGCTTGGAGGTCTCGAATCCGGCCCTGCAATAAGGGCACGTCTTCGGACGGCCCCCAATTGAGCCCTTGGTTGACCCAATCGGCGTGGAGGTCCCGGGCGGAATGAAGGCAGCGGCTTTTGCTTGTTGCCCTTCGGAGCGGTGACATAGAACCACTCCTGCTGCCACAAGCCGAGCTCCTCTTGGAAGGAGCCCTCGGGCCACGGGGCATCGGCCCTCCTGCTTATGGCCACCCCGCCGCACTCCGCTTGACGCCCCCCGATCATCTTCGGCTCCACATTGAAGGTCTTCAGCCATAGGCCGAAGTGGGGGGTGATGCGGAGGAAGGCTTCACAGACAATAAGGAATGCGGAAATATGGAGGATGGACTCCGGAGCCAAGTCGTGAAAATCCAGCCCGTAGTAGAACATGAGCCCTCTCACGAAGGGGTCCGTCGAGAAGCCTAAACCCCGACGGAGGTGGGATACGAAGACGACGTACTCACCGGGCTCGGGAGTGGGTACGGCGAGCCCTCGGGCGGGCAACCTGTGTGAAATCTCGTAGGACAGGTACTTGGCCTCACGCAACTTTAACACGTCCTCCTCCGTGACGGAGGAGGGCATCCACCGGCCCTGAAGGTCGGAGCCGGACATTGTTGAAGATCCGAAGCGCTCGAATCTGGGGCTCTGGGTGTTGGAACTTGGAGCAAGGAGAGGATTCGATGGAAGATTGAGAAAAAGAAACGTGCCTTGGTCCCCTTATAAAGGGGGAAAATACCAAGAGCCGTCTCCGTGACCGTACGGGATTCACCTTCGATAGAGGAGGCGTGGCGACGGGCACGGTTGGGTTACCCACGCTCGTATTGATGAGAATCCCGGAATAAGGGGAGCACGATCTCTGCTTCGACAAGACGTGCCAAGGAAACCGCTTCGCTAAACGTGCTGGGGTGGTATAATAAAAAACAATTCAAGTAAAGGCCTGGTAGCGGTGTGATGTCACGCCGCCAAATACGTCAGCAGATTGGATTTATGTGCATTATTCTCTCTACGATGGAATGTGGAATTTATTTTGCAGAGCCGGACACTATCCTGGTGTTCATGATCTTCGCTGGATTATTCAAGGGAGGAACCCGCCTTGCAATGCCGAGCATTATGCGCGCCGGACTTATCGTCATTGAAGCCTGGTTCAGGGGCTACTGAGGGAGTCCTGGACTAGGGGGTGTCCGGACAGCCGGACTATCATCATCCGCCGGACTCCAAGACTACAAAGATACAAGATTGAAGACTCCGTCCCGTGTCCGGATGGGACTTTCCTTGGCGTGGAAGGCAAGCTTGGCAATACAGATATGTAGATCTCCTACCATTGTAACCGACTCTGTGTAACCCTAGCCTCCTTCGGTGTCTATATAAACCGGAGGGCTTTAGTCCGTAGGACACAACATACATCACAACAATCATACCATAGGCTAGCTTTAGGGTTTAGCCTCCTTGATCTTGTGGTATATCCACTCTTGTACTACCCATATCATCAATATTAATCAAGTAGGACGTAGGGTTTTACCTCCATCGAGAGGGCCCGAACCTGGGTAAAACATCGTGTCCCTTGCCTCCTGTTACCATCCGCCTAGACGCACAGTTCGGGACCCCCTACCCAAGATCCGCCGGTTTTGACACCAACAGGCCTTGTATATCTGCAAATTGTAATTTTGATAGTGGCCCCTTGTATATAAAAATGGAGGGAGAAATATGAGAGATAAGGTGAGGAGGAGTGGGGCGTGGTGCCGTGGTGGTGACTGGTGGTCGGACTGGGCGGAGGCATGGGGATGGATGGTGCATTATGTCTAGGTTTGTATCTCTCTCACACACACCCACGTAGGTGGGGGACATGCACGAAGAGAAGAGGTGCACGCATGGCACACGTACTCCCGTGTCTTTTCCAACCACACCCGCGCGGGTACATGGTGGAGCTCATTTCTGTACGAAAAAGGCAGCCCACGTGGTAATTTGGCACGTGTACTGGTTGTCCACTTGGTGGAGGGAGGATCGTCTACCACGGGTGAACAAACAAATTGCAACTTGACGCGTTATGTTAAATTAAAAAAAGAGGCAAACCATGTGGGGCCTACCTTAGAGGCAAGGCTCTATACACTGGAGTACTTTTGATGTGTCCCGTCAACTTGCAGAACGAGGAGAAACTTTCTTAGTACGCCGTCTCCCCCGCCCACGGGCGCGGTGGCTCGCGGGATGAGGTGAAGCTGGAGTACTACTGTACGCCTTTACACCCGCTCCCTCGCCCACACGCGCGATGGCTCGCAGCACGAGGATAAACTTTTACTAGTCCCTCCGTTTACTCCTCGTCCCTACTACGTACTTTGGTTAGTACTCCCTCTATTTACTTATACAAGGCCACTATAAAAAAATACATTTTGCATCTATACAAGGCCACAAATAGTAATCGAGACAAAAGTTACTACTCCCTCCTTTCCAGTTTATGGCTCAATTTCAAAATCTCTCCAACCAAGGTAGACGGTGAGTGTCGAATTAATTTTGTAGTTTGCACAGTACGCTCGTTTTTCTCAAGAAGTTATGTTTACCGAGGCATTAATTAGAACGAATGCATGAATGACCACTAAATTTCCTTGGACTTGTACATGCATTGGTTAGTTTCCTCTTGACACTGCTTGCGTCGGGTGATCTAACGCACCTCGAAATCCAACATGTAATGGTACTACTACTAGTATAGTAGAACTGAGACTTATCAAACGGAAAAACGAATGTTTTTTAGATGAGCCCTATAAACCCTAGTGGGTACGTACTCCGTAAAAACAGATTTTTCCAAAACTAAGTCGCTCCCTTTCATGAATTCTGTAGTATACTCCTCCGTCGACGCTCCCTTTCATGAATTTTGTACTTCCTGTCGCTGACATGTGGGACATATAGCAACCGGGTCGACGTGTCAGGCACCAAATAACAGTGCAGAACAACACGGAGGACGCTCCTCGTTGAGCTGGCCATATAGAGAGGGCTCATCGCCAAATTATGCATATAGTACTATTAAAAAAGCAAGTACATGCTTAATTGGGGGTGCTAAATTCTATTAAAGAAATACTAGTACTAGTATGTACATATTGAAGAGTTAAAGTAACGAGAAGAAACATAACATAGTTCTGCTGGGGGCTCAGCACAACACACCCCTCAAATTAAACTAAGCACACCTGAAATTAAACTATGCAACTAATCCGATAGACATTGCATTAGAAGTTAAGAACCGCCATGAGCAACAACACTGCCACCTTACTCGGAGTCCTTGTCCACGTCCTCGACTTCGTCCTTGTCCCTCTTCCTCTTGGCCGATACTTCTTTGCTTGAACCGCCGACTTTGCTGTTGCTCTTCATCCAACCCTTGTAGATATTGAAACAAAGGTAGCCATCCATTGCAGCGTAGTGGATGTGGTCTATATCTAGTACATTCCGTTGCCATGCATGATGATGAAACGTGTAATGAGGTTTCTCCAGTTTGCGGTACAAAGGATGAACCATGGCTCCTGCCAGGGTCAGCATTGAGGGCTCACGAGAGGGCACCAGCCGATTCTTCTGGAGGTCGAAGGGGTTGCCTACAACGAGGCCTATCCGACGCAGGACTTCTTTGTCGTTCTTAAAGTCTACAGTAACGAATTTGACTGTTTTGTCCTCAAGGAAGTTCTTAAAATCCTAGCACTCAACTTCGGCATGGCATATGTGGTAGACCAAGCAAACGTTATGTATGCAAACCTGGATCATGGCGGGCTTCTTCCTCTCTTCGTCCTTTAGATCCTTCTCTCGTCCCATGACTGTGGTGTACTCAACATCTAGCCCAGCGACCCACTCATCATGTGTGTTTTCGAACATGCGTCTGAAGCAAGAAAGGCATCCTTTCACCGTCGCGGAAGTACGGGTGTAGATGACGTCGAACTCATCGCCGGTGATGGTTCTAACCTTGTACTCACCACCGGTCGGGGAGATTTGGGACGCCATGGATTTGGGAGGAGGGTTCGGATTAGTGGAACTGTCGTAATGTGAATGGACGGGACGGCTAGGAGCGAACCGCCGTAGTATTAAAGGACGTGCGGGAAAGAGTAGGAGCGAACTGCCAGCGTGCGAACAACAGGGTCTCCCATGATACGGGCTTCCGAGAGCCCTTGGATCTGAGATCGAACGATTGCATGGCGTGATTCTAGACCTATGGGTGAATATCCTATCCTAGAGGGTTATTCTTAAAATTTTCAGCAACTTAGCATGCGACCGTTTGATCTCAGATCCAAGGGCTGCCAGCAGCCCGTATCATGGTCGCGCCTACCACGACCGTAGCGTCGCTCGCGTGGTCGTGCCCTTGGTGATTTAACACGGTGCGTTAGGCTATCTGATGTTGGCATGTCATACATAGTCATCACTCAGTCACTCATACTACAACAAGGTTGGCTATAAGTGTATTTTTTTACTCCTCTCTATCTCTTTCTTCGTACTCCCTCCGTCTCATAATATAAGAACGTTTTTGACACTAGCTAGTGTAGTGTCAAAACATTCTTATATAATGGGACACAGGGAGTACTAGTATTTATTGCATTTGCCAAGTAGTGACCTCTTCCAATGAAATGGTGTTGCTAAGTTTGCTTCATTTAATTAGCTATAGACTCAAAATTGTCTTTTCACCTAGGTACATGCGCTTAGCACCATTTCTTCCTTGGGTCACCAAACTAGTCTATCTCTTCTTGATTAACTTGCCACATCAGACTTTATGCCTAGTGGCAAGCTTAAGCACCTGTAGGAGCAAGTAAGTACAATAGTGCGCTTTACATGGCATTTTTGCATATGTGGAGGAAAGAGAGGCAAGGAAAAAGTGGAGAAGTGGGCTCCCATGCAAGAGCCGGCCTCTACTACTACATGGTGGAGCATTGGGAGAGGCACCTGTATGGAGGTGGTCAGGAATCGGGAGACTCACGCCGGTCGTAGCACCGTAGTTAAAATGATAATGGCAAGTCAAATCACGGGGCCCCACCTATCCAGCAGTAACTCGCTGTCAAATCACACAGCCCTACGTTTGCAGCAGCCTACTCCCTCGTCTTCTCGCGTCTCTGTCGAACCGACTAGGCGGAACTGCCCCGCCTACCGCACAGGAAAAGCCCCGCCCTCGACTTTTAAATACAACTCTCCCTCCGTCTAGGTGAGTAAGTCATCTTACGAAAACCAAATAATCCCACAATACTAAGGCACGGTGCATTAACTTCTACCTCGTTTCTTGTTTCTTCACATATCAACCAATAAGAATCCAATGATATATTTTTTGTGACATATTAACTCATATTTAGTTAGTCAAATGGATGACCTAGAACTACGTGTAGGCCCTATAAACCGAGACGCCTACAAATTAAAAACCGAGACGGAGAGGGTAGTTCAGCACGTATCTTTTTAGATCAATATAGTCGGGATTCACCAAGGAGCAAAACCAATTGGTAGGCTGCTCCTGTCGTGTTGGCGTAGCAACTCAAGCAGGGTCAGTTCGCACATGAAATGGCGACACACTTAACAGGACCCCTTTGGCAGACATGTGGCTCATCCACCGTCTTGTTCCACGTGCGATGCACCAAATTACAGTTCGGAGCAGCGGTTGGAATTGGAGGCACCCCGGTCATAGCGCCGCAGTAGTAGAAAATGAGCGATGAGGGGTCAAATCACAAAGCCCCACCTTTCCCGCATTAAGCTGGACGAACGAAGCAACCACCATTTCACTCTAGAGCGCAAGAGCATAAAGAAAAGAGAAAACAATGACGCGTGCGGCAGCTACCTAGGGCACCCTAGGGTAGGGATCTCCACTACAAATCCTTTTTTTGAAAGTGCCTCCACTACAAATCGGCTTCTCCCTCGTCCTCTTGAAGAAAACCGACGATGAGTGCGGCGGTAGGGTTTGTAGGAGTACTACAGCGTGCGGGGCCACGTCGTAGTAAACGGGTTCGAGTCAACGCCTTAAATATGTGTGGGCCGCTTGGTTTTACGGGAACGAGGCAGCATTTTGGGTTCGGGGACCAGTGGAAATATAGCACGGACAAAAAAATTGTGGACGTAGGTTCGACCGAAAGGCAATGATGCATGGGCCCTGCAATTTGATATACCCGAGGCCGCGTGAAATTTGCTACTCTACTCAAAACTAGTAAGGTACACATGTATTGAACGCATGAGATTTCGAAACCAAATTATGAATAAATACACACTATAGCATGTAAAGCTTTGAGTCATATATGCATGATGTAGATGTTCGTTTAGTTCTTATAGTTCATGTCATTCAAAATCAATTAGTTTTATAAAAATGTTAAGATTCATGGGGTTGTGCATTGTAAATCATAAAGTAAAAAACAAATAATGGCAATTCATTTAGAAAAAAATAATCAATTATGATACAGAAGATTCTAGAACAAAGGAGAAGTGCTTGTGTTTTGAGGTTTGTGCATTATGCTTAAGTTCAACCATGGAGTCTTCTAAATTGTACATGTGGCAGATCTGGTGGAATGTTGATGATATCCAACGGCCAGTAGTGCTCGGATTTGCTCATCTCTGCACTATCGGGTTAGCTTCATCCAGCGACCATCTTTCAAAGTTATTGGCACACTATATACTTCTTGTGCCATAGTTGCATGTTTTGGAAAAAAGCTACTAGTGGGTTGTACTATCTATTTTGGAATAGAAGATGCATACGTGGAAGTTGTAGGGAAAGAGATGACATGGAGCATCTCAATTCCTATGAGTAGGGATTGTAAAAGAGATGTCATTTGGTTCACATCATAGGAACTTTTCTATTGAATCTAGAGATGACAGGTATCTCAATTCCTATGAGGAGGGATTAGTAAAGAGATGTAATTTGGTTCATATCATAGGAACTTTTCTATGGAATATATGCTAATGTTTATTTTCCTTTGAAATTAAGGGAGTATAGGAATCCATTCATATGAACCAAGTGGCTCTAAAGCTATAGAAATGATATCATGTTTATTTCCTTTGAAATGTAGAGTATATGGATCTATTCCTATGAACCAATTGGCTCTAAAGGAAAAAAAATCCTATAAAAATCATATCATATAGAGTTCCTATGATATTCCTCGACACTAAAGGATGGTTGAAATTGTTGCGGGTGATACGATGGTCTTTCTTTGTAGACTCCTCACCCATCTTTATAGTTACCTATTGAAGATGAATGAAATGATATATACAGGGTATTCTACATGTGCAATTTGGTACACGAAAACTCGGTAAAAGTTTGCGAGGTTCTAATTTTCAATAAAGCTATATGCACTGCATTTCGGAAGGGAGGGAGCATACGGCAGTTGCTAACACTCACGTGGAAGATTTGTGTGTAGGAGGAGTGGCTGTTCTATTAAATGACATGGCAAAACTGACACTGTCGGATGCCGATCTAACGGTTCTTACGGCGTTCATTAGGAAAAGGCTTGTGGCGAATGTTTGTCGGATAATGATTTACGGACACATGCATTGCATTGATACGTGCCCCCCTCTCTCTCTCACGCACACACACCCTCACGAGTCACGACTCTCCCGAGTCCTCTCGCAGACTCGCACGTCGCACCCATCATCTATCTGCAGGTAGACGTCACGCACATATGTGCTCTTCACACCCTACCCTCAGAACTTCTAAAAAACAAAAGACGGCGCGCACATTTTATTTTAGCTCACACGTCACACACTTATACTATTACTCTTGCGGCGAACGTTCTTTGGGCATAGTATATATTGTACTCTCACGAAGAGAAGCGGTGCACGCACGCACTAGTTCTCTCACACCCACTCGTGGGTACACGTAGGAGCGCATTTTTTTGAAGCCGGTATAACAAAATCACTCCACTATATATAAAAGCAGGAGCCTTAGCACTTGCTTTACTAGGGTTCCTCTCGTTCACTCTCTCATGCTCTCCAGATCTAAGCAAGACATAGGTGGTCACACTCTCTCTCTCTCAGCTCGCGGCTGGTCACAAATCCGGCCGGACAACCTCGACCGCGGCAGGGGGTGTAGGTGCATCATTCACGCTGTCGTCGGCGGCGAGGGAGGAAACCAACGGCTGCCCCCGCGTCCCGATTGACGGTCGTGTCGTTCTCTCCGAGAGAGCGCTGGCTCGGGAGGGCCTCCGACCCCTTCTTCCTCCCTGCGGTATTGTGGCCAAGATGCGGCCTCCCGACACCGTCTTTGCCACATGCCGACGACCCTCAGGTATATATTCCTTCGAAACTTGCCTTGCTCTACTGCCCCAGCTCTTCCCCCTTCGTGTGGATCCTTTTCTACTTCCGTCCGCTGTTACAAAGCCACCTAGACTTCTACTATTATTAGAAGTAAAGCTAGTTCATATAGTGAACTCAAAGCGTTGGTTCAAACAGGGAAGAAAGTGGGAAAGCTGTAGCATGAATCTAGGACTTGGTTCTAAGAGGAAATGGGGGAAAGTAGCAATATGTGTCACTGTTTAAATAACCGTATTTTGTATTTTCTCAAACAGGGATGTCTGTCTCCATATCGTTTCGGGATGTCTGTCTCCGTATCGTTTCTATCCGCGCAATCAAAAGCACACACCTCAGTTTTAGTACAGCTGCGCAAAATGAGATGGCTATCCCTCGTTGCCGTCGTCTAACCTCATGTCTTCAAGGTATCCCTACATTGGTAGTAACTAAGGTAGAATGACCAACGCAATCTAAAAGAAGCTGATTCGTACGTTTTACTTCCTGATTGCAGTGCAGGACGAGCGAAAATAACTGCATCCTAGTCCGGAATGCACTTTCTACCAGTTCATCCATGGACCGAGGACTAGCTGGCACGGCTGCACGGCGGTTTTTTGGACAGGTGCGCGGACAAGAGGCATTGTGGTCTGCTTATTTCTGCAAATAGCGGTGCTTAAATTTAGTGGAATGCACAAGCATTTCAGCTGGTCAGTACACTGCATGGTTCGGTTCAGCATTCCAACTGAGACCACAATTATAATTGGTTATTCTGGAATGAGAGAACCTAACCCTGGATGGTGGCAACAAGAAAAAACCAGAGTGAACTCCAGGAAATTTAAGCCTGCCGGGAGGCCCTTTGCTCAGAGAAGCCTTGCTTGTTTTTTCCTGATTTGTAAACCTTCTTACAACTTTGTCTTTTGCTGTGAACTAGTATATGTTTGTTATGTTCTATGAATCATTGAGATGTATAAAATTGCTTAACTTATGCTTTTCAAGATTTTTATGAAGACGAGTTTAATTGTGAGTGTTCCACATGAGCGTTGGACTAGCGTGTGAACGTTTGGAATTTATTACATTGTGGCCTCAATTAACTGCATGAACCACTGTAACAAGATACATAGTAGTTGCTTATATGTCAGACAGCAGATTGTTGATTGTTAGCTGGTCGATAGCCTAGTGTTGAAGCGAGCTGAGCCAATGTGCCGTGTTTTGCACAACTGCTTACAAGTGGGGTAGCACCAACAGTGTTTACAAGTACTTATGTGTACGTCGGTGCGCGGTTCTCGAACGAGTGCTCTATTTCATCAAAACACACACTGCTCGTATGATAAACCGTGACAACTTTTGTCTTACCATGCCATATTCATGAAAAAACTAGTGAGGACGCATCTGTTTCGGCAACAATTACGATGGTTCTCACATGATTCACGGGCACACAAAAGTAGCAGCAGTTCCCATAGACGGATTCAAACAGAGTACTAGCCCCAGAGGGGTCGATAACAGGCAATGTTCGGATAATTAGACACAATACAAACTACTATTAAACACTAGCTGGGGCAACTATTTCATGCCTCGATCTAATTTGGGTTGTGAGCGTATCTGGGGTCGGCTCGGTGGTTGCCTCCATCTTCTTGGAGCTCTCTGTCTCGTGGGGATCAACCTCCTGCATCTCCTCCAATATCGGTAGATCTTTGTCTGGTTCTCCTTGGTCCATCATGAAACTGACAAATACTAGGAGACCACTGAAAGGAAAACACAATCGCAATGACAATGAAACAAAAAAAGAGAGTGAGGATCGGTTACTGCTTTGCAAAAGTTCTTTTTTTTTCTCTTAACGAGAATATACCAACATCACGGATCCGCTTACCTTCCCTTTGTTGGGAGAGAAGAACAGTGGCAGATGTGAGTGTTGCCTTTCTTGAAGACGGTGAGGGAGAAGGGGATTCAGCGAGGAGTGAAATGATGGTTGCTTCGTCCGTCAAACTTAGACTGCGGGGAGGTGGGGTTTTGTGATACGACGGCTCGTTACTGCCGCGCTACGACCGGGGTGACTCTCCGCCTGCATACTGCCTGCTAATTTGGTGGATGGCATTTGGGCCCACGCGCTGCATGGCCCGCATGTCGGTGAACAAAAGTATAATGGCATTCAGTAGAGGGAGACGTTTCAATGACCTAGGAGGAGCTAGAAGCAGTAGAGTGTCTCCACTGTACTAGTAGTAATTGTTTTTCTGGGTAGCTGTAGAGTGTCTCCACTGTACTAGTAGTAATTGTTTCTCTGGGCCCAAGACAAAACAGCCAATCCACACTAGTAAATAGTAAAATCAATTCAAAAGGCGCTACCCACACCCAGCACACCGCCCCCTCCCCCACAAAAAAAACCTGGGTGCTCTTCTTCCTCCTCGCTCCCACCCACCTCACGTCAGCTTGCTCCACTCGTACCCCCAAATTCCTCACCTCACTCCTACAGAAAACCCAGCTCCCTTTCTTCCTCACTCCTACAGAAAACCCCCAGCTCCCCTTCTTCTTTGCTCGCACTACAAGTAGGCTCGTCATTTGTTACTCTGCTCAAATCCGTGAGCGCGACACGACACCCTCGAGGAAAATGGAGTCGGCTGACCCCAGTGTCAAGAAGATGAGGCTCCCCCAGCGGCGACGCCTATTGTAGATCTCGCACCCGGCAGCGCGGGGAGAAGTGGCAACCCCGCCCCCACCGGATCCCAGGAACCCGTAGAATCTCGGGTGGACCGCATCAACGATCTCCCGGACGCCGTCCTTGGGGAGATCATCTCGCTTCTCCCCACCAAGGATTGCTGCCACACCCAAGTCCTCTCAATTTGGTGGCGCCCTCTATGGCGTGCCGTGCCCCTTAATCACGACTATCGTCAGCTATCTCTCTTCAATGATTTTGAAATCCCCAGAGCCATCATCTCCTCCCACCAGGGCTCCGTTCAAAGACTCTGCATCCCATCATGCTACCTGAGCAAGCATACCATGCCCTGCACGGTGGACGCCTGGTTAAAATGCCCTGAATTCACAGAACTACAGCTGCTTGAGTTCTACTATTCCCCTGGAAATCACATACCACATACAGAACGCCATGAACTTGTGCCCTCAGCACCGATGTCCATCTCGCGGTTTTCCTCCTCTCTCCACACCGCCACCTTTGCGCTGTGCTACCTACCAGACAATCTGGTACTAAACCTTCGACTCCCATTTCTCAAGAAACTTTCACTTGTGCGGGTTCGTATATCGGAGGCCTCATTGCACAACATCATCCACTCCAGTTGCCCTGCGCTGGAGTGCTTGGTGCTTGTTTTCACAGTTAGAATTGGTTGTCTCCAAATAAAGTCGCCTAACCTTGTAAGAATTGGAATTTCTTTTGATGGAAGGTAGCTCATCATCCAAGATGCCCCTTCACTTCTAAGGTTGATCCTTGATTCTAGTTATTCACCGTTGCAAATAACCGTCCTCTCTGCGCCTAAACTGAAGACCTTGGGTGTAGTACATGATCTCTGTGCTCATTTCAATATGGTGTTTGGCTCCACAGTTCTTCAGGTACTTTATATTATCATCTACACTTGTAACCATATGCTGCATTTTAAATTTCTGCGCATAATTTATATATCATCTTGGAGTACACATTTTGTACTAGTATTTTGTTCTATGCTCAATGAAGAGTTTCTCCATGGATGGCCTATCAATGGTGCTGGATTCTGTCAAGATCTTATATATCCAAATGAATAGTTTTGATCTGAACAAGATTATTGGCTTGCTGCAATGCTTTCCATGTTTGGAGAAGTTGTATATAAAGGTGATAATTTCACGCACATTGGAAGCCCGCATATAGTGTACTAGAATTAACCGTTCCGCTGTTGCTCTTTCGACACTCTTCTTTTAGACCTTAACTATTTTCAATCTTCATGTCTATTTAGGCGACATGACGGCGTAAGGAAGTTATAACCAATCGGTGGATTCGTAAGCATCGAGATTTTCTCACTTCTCATGAGATTCGATTGAAGACAATAACGCTAGAACGATATGTAGCCAACCGTGCAAACACAAGATTTGTCACATTCTTCTTGCTGAATGCGACGTTACTATTGTCCATCAGGCTTAAGTTTATCAGCAGCATGGTTTTGACGGATGGGTATGTCGAAGAGCAAATAAAGGAGTTTCAGGTGGGCAAAAGAGCTTCTGAACATTCCGGGCTTCTATTTACAACATATTGTGCTCATAATCCAGTAAATTTTACGATCCAGGATGTTCATTCTATGGACCTCACCGATCCATTTGACTGTGACTTCTGAAAACAGTGCTGGAGTTAGATGTTGTTGCCCTTTTCAATCTGGGTTTTTTTGTAAACCTGATGAACAATCAACCCTTATGCTTTCGTACAGTTTCTAAGCTGGAGTTAGATGTTCCTGCCCTTTTCAACTCGGCTATGACTGTCATATTTTCTTTGAAACAAGGCAAATGGCTTGCCATTCGGTTAATTTAGAGTGAAATATTGTAACAAATCACAACCAAGGGAAATAACATCACTCACGCCGGCTGCTTGAGCTCACTATGCATTACAGAAGCCAAGTGACTAGCCCCCACCACCCCACCAGTCAACCCTCGTACTCCCCTCCGCTTGCGACTGGACCGACGCATCTTCAACGGCTCCTGTTCGTTTCGTCCGAGGCCTCGCCGTCGTCCTCCGCCTTGCGGCCTTGGTTTGCTCGCCGTGCACGGTGCGCCGCCCTCTTGCATTGTCAACATCGTCAACAACCGAGAGGAAAAGGGAGATGACTGTACGTGGAGAGGATGATAGTAGGGACCCACCAGCGTCATGGTAGTACGCAAGCAAGTGCCTCTATAGTACAAGCCCAAAAATATGGTTCCTCCTAATGGTTGGACATCTGGGGCTCACGCCATCATCAACGTAGTCAATAAACGAGAGAATTACACTACGAGCGGCTGACACCAGGGATCCAGCAAGTCGCACAGTTTTTTTTGAGGAACAAGCAGTTTTTTTTGAGATAATGAGGAACAAGCAGTTGTTATTTATACTAGTTTTAGCGACGGATCAGGGTAACAACGGGGCTATGCAGGGGCTGTGGCCCGTCTAGCCAGGGTTTTATTTATGTTTACCACATCATGAGCCCAGTTGTGTTTTTTTCTTGCTGAAAATGGCTAGCCCAGTTCTATTTTTTTTAAAGAAATACCCAAACAAGGCCTACTTGCTTTATCGGCCCTACTAGGCTGCAAATGTTTCAAGACGAGGAGAGTTTCATTCGGTTTGCCGAGAAATGGCCTGTACTTTTTTAAAACACATCAAACCGGGAATTAGTTTCAATTTTTTTCATTACAAGATCTTAAATTCCATTGATTTTTATGCGTGGACAATTATTTGGATTTTATATTTATATAAATTATTTTTCAAAATAGTTTGAATGTGAATCGATATTTCTGGATTAAAAATAGTTGACCGCAACCGAAATATGCAAAATTTCGTATACTTTTTAACCGTGGCCACAATATGGGGTGTAATGCTAACAAAAAGAAGATGGGCTCCAAAAAAAATCTTAAGAATTAGCAAATGGGTTGTACATTATTAGAAATAATGGTAGATGGGTTGTATGCTATTTTCCACAGATTTGAGGCTGACTTGTGCGCCTACTACAGGTTGACGCGTATGCTTTCATAAAAAAAAGGTTGACGCACACGCAACGCCCTGTCAACTTAGTCAACACACGAGAGCAGTGACTGTTGGATATCCATCCAATGGTTGTCGTGCTTCTTCAATCTCTGCTCTTCATGCTCTAGCCGCTCAAACAAGCACCGGCGGGACTGCCTGCTCCCTCCTCCCGCGGCCGGCTATGCTGCCGCGCAGGCCTCACGGCCCCACCGTACTCCTATCACTGGCCTAGCCATCCCTGTACTCACCCACACATGCTTATTCTCCAGGGACGGTAGACGAACCAGTAAACCCTCGTACTCCTCCGCGTGGGAAACAACTGCCGAGTATTCCCTGGCTCCGTGTCGTTCCCTTCCTAGGCCCCGCCGTCGTCCACCGCCCTGGTGCTCTCGGCGCGACCTGGTCAACGTGGTCAATGAACGACATCCATCAGAAGTGGACTGTACGTGGAGAGGCTGACAGCTGGGTCCATGGCCGCACGCAAGGAAATGCCTCCTTATTACGCGCAAAATAATGATTCCTCCACCTGACAGCTAGGACCCACAGGAAGGGCCTCCGTATTTCACGAAAAAACGTTGCCCCCGCTGACAGGTCGGACTCACCAGCTATATCTTCGCACGCAAGGAAGTGCCTCCTTATTATGCCCAAAAAAATGAATACCCCCCTGCTAGCTGGGACCCACCATATTGTTGGGCTGACTTGTGGGCCTACTAAGTTGACGGGGACGGAGGGCTTTGTCAACTTAGTCAATACTCCAGTGGCAGTATGATGTCCATCCAACGGCCATACTGCTTCTTCAACCTCTGGTCTTCTTGCTCTAGCCGCCCAATGGAGCGCCGGTCGTGCTGCCTGCTCCTGCCTCTTATGGCCGGCTGTGCTACCGCCTGCTCCTTCCTCCCATGGCCCGGCTCCCGGTCGTCCCCTTCCTAGGCATCACCATCGTCCACCGCCGTGGTGCTCTCGGCGCAGCGTGGTCAATGTGGTCAATGACCGACTTCCATCGGAAGAGTACTGTACATGGAGAGGCTGACAGCTGGGTCCACGGCAGCCGCAAGGAAGTGCCTCCTTATTACGCGAAAAATAATTATTCCTCCACCTGACAGCGGGGACCCATCGGACGGGCCACCAGTATTTTGTGAAATAAATTGTTTCCCCCTGACTGCTGTGACCCGCCGAACGGGCCATCGTATTTCGCGAAAAAACGTCCCCCCGCTGTCAGCTCGGACCCACCGGAAGTGCCTCCTTATTACGCACAAAAAATGAATACTCCCCCAGCTAGCTGGGACCCACCTTGGTGGGAGGCTGTCTTGTGGGCCTAATAAGTTGACGGGGCCGAAGGGCTTTGTCAACTTAGTCAATATGAATGATTCTAGCTCCAGTGACCGTACGATGTCCATCCAACGGCCGTAGTGCTTCTTCAACCTCTGGTCTTCTTGCTCCAGCCGCCCAAAGCAGCGCCGGTCGTGCCACATGCTCCTGCCTCCCGTGGCCGGCTGTGTTGCCGCGGAGGCCTCACCGCCCCTACTATTCCCACCGCTGGCCAGGCCCTGCGGCGACAGCAGCCTCACACTGCAGCCGAACTAGTGAACCCTCGTACTCCTCTCCGCGCGGGCTTCCACTGCCGCGTCTTCCCCGGCTCCGCGTCGTCCCGTTCCTAGGCCTCATCGTCGTCCACCGCCGTGGTGCTCTCCGCGCGGCGTGGTTAACATGGTCAAGGAACGACTTCCATCGGAAGAGTACCGTACGTGGAGAGGCTGACAGCTGGGTCCACGACCGCAGCCCAGTTTTTTTGTGATTTGCCAATTAAGTCGCTTTGTCAGGCCTGTTGGGCTGCAAATCTTTCAAGACGAGGAGAGCTTTTCATTCAGCTGGCCAAGAAAATGGCCCACCAGTAATGAGAAACGGGCTGTACATTTTTAAAACACATCAAACCGGCAATTAGTTTCAAATATATTTTTTTCATTTCAAGATTTTAAATTACATTAATTTTTATGCGTGGAGAATTTGTTGGATTTTATATTGATATACATTGATTTTTAAAATCAGTTTGTATGTGAGTCAAAATTTCGGGATTAAAAACAGTTTGATCGCACCGAAATATGCAAAAAAATTCGTATAATTTTTTAACCGTGGCCACAATATGGGCTGTAATGCTAACAAAAAGAATATGGGCTCCAAAAAAAACCCTTAAGAATTAGCAAATGGGCTATAAATTATTAGAAATAATGGCAGATGGGCTGTATGCTGTTTTCCATAGATTTGAGGCTTTCCTAAAAAAAGGATGACACACAAGCAGTGACGGTTGGATGTCCATCCAACGGCCGTCGTGCTTCTTCAATCTCTGCTCTTCCTGCTCCAGCTGCTCAAACAAGCGCCGGCGGGACTGCCTGCTCCCTCCTCCTCACGGCCGGCTGTGCTGCCGTGCAGGCCTCACCGCCCCATCGTACTCCCATCGCTGGCCTAGCCATCCCTCTACTCACCCACACCTGCTGTTATTCTCCAGCGACGGCAGACGAACCAGTAAACCCTCGTACAGTCGTACTCCCATCCACGTGGGCATCCACTGCCGCGTCTTCCCCGGCTCCGTGTCGTCCCCTTCCTAGGCCTCGCCGTCGTCCACCGCCGTGGTGCTCTTGGTGCAGCGTGGTCAATGTGGTCACGACCGACTTCCATCGGACGTGGACTGTACGTGGAGAGGCTGACAGCTGGGTCCACGGCCACAGCAAGGAAGTGCTTCCTTAGGCGCAAAATAATTATTCCTCCACCTGACAGCGGGGACCCACCGGACGGGCCACCATATTTCGCGAAAAAACGTTTCCCCCCTGACTGCTGGGACCCACCAGCTACACCTTCGCACGCAAGGAAGTGCGTACGTGCAAAAAAACAAAACGATTCGCCCCCCTGACTGCTGTGACCCACCAGCTACATCTTTGCAGGCAAGGAAGTGCCTGACAGTCGGGACCCACCTGGTCGAAGCGTACGTAGCATTGTCATTCTGGTCGCGAACGTGTACGTATATACTGGTCGATGTAGAGGCGCGCATGTGTCGTATATGTAGAGGCGCGCACGTGTCGTAGTAGAGGCGCTCACGTAGCATGTACACGTACGTACAGCGGCGAGGGTGCAAGAAAGAAAATACGGCCACGCACGTACATACGGGCAGGGTCTCGAACGCCTACTCGCGCATACGTACATGGCTGGGTCAAACGGACAAACAACATCATCGTCGTGTTCATGGGGAGGCAACAGAATGCGTCGTGTTCATCGGGAGGCAACGGAACGCGTGGGAGCCAACCGGCTGGGTCGGAACGGAATGCGTGGTCGTGTCCATCGGGAGGGCTTGGATGGAACATGCAATGGAAACGAGGCCTGGCGTACCGCACAACGGAGGAAATAGACCTCCTACATTCGAAACGGGGTCCTGTTGATCGGGAGGGGTGTGGCGTACCGCAAAACGGTGGAAACGGACCTCCTGCGGTCGAAACGGGGGTCCTGCTAATCGGGAGGGGTGTGGCGTACCGCAAAACAGACGAAACGGACTTGTGTTGGAGCGCTACGGTCGAAATGGGGGTCCTGTTGATTGGGAGGGGTGTGGCGTACCGCAAAACGAACGAAATGGACTTGTGTTGGAGCGCTATGGTCGAAACGGGGGTCCTGTTCATCGGGAGGGGTGTGGCGTACCGCAAAATGGGACTCCACGGGATACTGTTCATCTCCACCATTGTTGGGGATATTACCACTAGGCGTAAACCGGCCTACTTGGGCCGGGTTAACTTCATTAGTGGTATAAGCACATGAAGGCCCAAGGCCTGTAGTCGGTTTAGAACCTGTAGCCGTAAACCGGCCTGATGTATAACCTGTATTGTAAGTTAGGAATAGAGAGATACCAACCGGGATATGAGTATGAACCGGTTGGGACTCTATGGACCGACAGGCGTCACCCGTGTATATAAGGGGACGACCCGGCGGCGGTTCAGGACAGACAACCACAACTCGAGCCTAGGCGAAGCTTGTTTGCTCCCTAGCCATCGAGATCACATCAATTCCATCACAACTAGACGTAGGCTTTTACCTTCATCGAAGGGGCCGAACTAGTATAAACCCTCGTGTCTTTGTGTCCGCTTTAACCCCTTCAAGTAAACCCGTAGCGATGGCTCCACGACTAAGTCCTTTCACTAGGACATCTGACGTGAAAAATCCACGACAGTTGGCGCCCACCGTGGGGCTATCGCGCGATGGTTTGACGATCTTGGAGGGCAAGCTCAAGGGACTCGAAGGCTATGTTGTGGGCCGGATGACCAAGAGTCGTCGTGGCAGGATCTACATCGACGACGCAGGATGGGGTCCCGAGGCCGATTCGATCGAGTACGGGTACCGGGTCCCCTTTGGTGGCATACACGTTTTCATTGGCAAAATCGGTGAGCCTGGGCCTGAGCCGGACATCTGCACCGACCTCATCGAGACGGCTCAGCGCGCGAGATCTACCCAGGCTAAACCGGCCGTGAAGCGTGTCCTCGTTGGAGTCGTCCACGAAGGAGAGCGTGAGGACGAATCAGAACACGATAGCGAGACCGTCGTCTATTCCGGTGACGAGTCCTCGACCGGAGAGACCGAATCGCTGTACCAGTTGCAAGACGACCAGATTAGGGGCTGTTCCGATGGCGACAGTGTTTCGGATCCCCCAGGCCAAGTCAACCAGGTTGGAATATTCATGGCCGGCACACAGGCGGTGAATCACTCTTCGACCGCCGCAGCAATGCTCTCCGGATCAGCAGCGGCAGCGGCAGCAGGGGCAGGAGGCCTTGTGTGCCCGCCGGTTCAAGTTCTATCGGATCTGTTTGATGCACTAGCCACGCTTATGGCAGAGGCCAATCCGGCGGATCAGGAGGCCCATGATGCAGAGATTACAAAGGTGAGAGAGCAGATCGTGCAAGCCAAAGCGGATCTGGCAGCAGAAAAAGACAGGATGGCTGCAGAGCGGGCCGCTTTGGATGCCCAGGCCTATAAACTCATGCTTGACCAGAACGCATCACAGGAGGTTTTGAAGCGGAAGCACAGATCGCGCCTGCCATTAGGGTTTGACCCCCGAAATCTCTTTCACACTCCAGGAGCTGGACCCAGTAATCCGCTGCAGTACCGGATTGAGGCACCAGGACCAGGGGCGACGGTCCAACCTCGCCTGATGGAGCCTCCTCAACAGAACATTGTGGTTCCTCCGCCGGTCCAGACGCCCCCGGGTCATTATTCTAATCCTATGGACAACCTTGTTGCAGCTGCCGTGCGATTAGAGGCTATTCCAGTCGAAGGGGACTCTCCGCAAGCGATAGAGACGCGCTGGGTTAAGGAGCTTCTCCGGACCGCGTTGATTCAGCAGGAAGCATATTCGTACAGCCGTGATCGGATTCACTCCACGCCCCGTCCAAGCCAGAGCTATAGCAGGTGCATGGATGAACCGGCCATATCAAGCAATGCGCGAGGCCGTGAAGCGGCCCGTGGCAATAACCCTGCCGGTGGAGTTCGCGATGCTCAGGATGTGGTGGACCGGGCCCAGGCACGAAGGGAGGCCGAGTTAGCAGCATAGAATAATGCGGGTCAACTTACACCGGTTCGTCCTACCACCTCCGCCGGACCAGGGGTTGCATCCGCTTTGGGAGTGCCTTGTTTAATCCCCGCTTTACGCAATGTACGCCTGCCCAAAGATTTCAAGGGTCCGCGCAAGGTGCCAAATTACACCGCTGATTTATCTCCCGAAGCGTGGGTAGAGAGTTATGAGATGGCCATGGAGATGCTAGATGTGGATGAGACCGCGTGTGCAAAATACTTCACCATGATGCTTGAAGGCACGGCTCGTACTTGGTTGAAGAGCCTGCCGCCCAATTCTATCAGCTCATGGGCCCAGTTGCGGGCCCGGTTTATCCAGAATTTCAAGGATACATGTAAGCAGCCCAAGTCCATAGTAGACCTGGCGGCTTGTGTCCAGGAGGACGGAGAATCAACGACCCATTGGGTGCACCGCGTTTCGGAAGTTTTGCACTCGTCTGACAGGATCAATGCTGACTCTGCGATCTTAACCCTGGAAGGCAACTGCCGGTTTAAGCCTTTAAAGTTGAAATTGGGACGCATGAAGCGTTTCTGTAATGACATGGGAACTCTCATGGCCGCTTTAGTGAAGTATCCTGATTCGGACAGTACCAAGGATCCCGAGACTGATGATGATGAAGCAGGGAAGGGAAAGAAGAATAGCAACTCCAAGGGGCAGCAGTACAAACCGGCGGGTCATGGAAACGGAGGCAAGCGCAAGGCGGATGGCAGCATGGACTTTGTGGCTAACACCAATGCACAGGACAGGGGGCAGCGACGCAGAGGTAAAGCGGCAAATCGTAATGGGGCTCCCAATCCTAACGCAAACCGTTTGAATTATCTGTTGAATCAGCCTTGCCCAAAGCACGGGACGAAGGAGGCGCCGGCTAACCACCTTTGGAAGGATTGTTATATTATGCAGGAGTTTAAAAACTCTAATGCCTTCCGGTATGACCACGGGTCAGGTGGCGGTTCAGGATCCGGTTTCCATGGGCCGGGTCACGATGGAGCTTCCGGTTCAGGTCTCAATCAGGGCGGTCACAACAACCAGAATAATCAGAACGGCCAGCAGCAGCAGCAGCAGTCGGGTTATCAGAGCCAGCCAAAACAGTTGAACAATGGGCAATATCATGTTTTCACAACTAGCTTGGATAAACGCGACCGAAAACTCCACAAGCGAGCGGTGAATTCTGTTGAACCGGCCTTACCACGTTACTTACGCTGGTCAGAGCAGCCTATCGTGTGGAGCAGAGAGGATCACCCGCCCCGGGTTGATAATCCGGGCCAGCTAGCATTAGTGGTAGACCCTCAGGTGGGGGGTTATAAATTCACCAAGGTACTCATGGATGGAGGGAGCAGTATTAACATACTATACTATGAGACATTCTGCCGCATGGGTCTAACAGACAAGGATCTCAGATCGTCTAATACGGTGTTCCATGGTGTGGTGCCTGGCAAATCTGCATATCCTGTTGGTAAGATAGCCCTGGATGTAGCTTTTGGGGACGAGCACGACTCCCGGTCGGAAAAATTAACATTTGAGGTGGTGAAGATTCGGAGCCCGTATCACGCCTTGTTTGGCCGGCCGGCTTATGCCAAGTTCATGGCGCGGCCTTGTTATATCTACTTACAGCTCAAGATGCTGGGTTACAAGGGGACAATAACGGTTCATGGGAGCCGTAGGGTCGCTTTGGAATGTGAGGAAGGTGATGCGGCTTATGCAGAGTCGGTCTGTGCCACGGAGGAGTTGAAGTACTATAAGGACAATGTTGATCCGGCGGATATGACCCCTTTGAAGAAGCCAACTACAGAGCATGATTCGGATCTGAAGTTCAAATCAGCAGCTGAGACCAAGCTTGTTGACTTCGTGCCCGGCGATTCGTCCAAGCAGTTCACTGTCAGTACCAATCTGGATCCCAAATAGGAAAGCGCGCTCATCGAGTTCATCCGTGAGAATCGGGACATTTTTGCATGGAAACCGTCTGACATGCCAGGTGTACCGAGGGAACTCGCTGAGCACACTCTTAATGTGGATCCTAAGTATAAACCGGTGAAACAATTCCTCCGCCGGTTTAACGAAGAAAGGCGCAAAGCCATTGGAGAGGAAGTGGCCAGGCTTTTAGCAGCTGGCTTTATCATTGAAGTGTTCCATCCAGAGTGGCTTGCTAATCCGGTGCTGGTTCTTAAGAAAAACGGCATTTGGCATATGTTTGTGGATTACACGGATCTTAACAGGGCTTGTCCAGCGGATCCTTTTGCCCTCCCCCGCATTGACCAGATCATTGATGCCACGGCGGGTTGTGAGCGTTTGAGTTTTTTGGATGCATATTCTGGATATCATCAGATCAAAATGGCGGTCAAGGACCAGGAGAAGACAGCGTTTATTACTCCCTTTGGAGCCTTCTGCTATGTATCTATGCCCTTCGGGCTCAAGAGTGCCCAAGCCACCTATCAACGGTGTGTACAGAATTGTCTGCATAAACAGATCGGCCGCAATGTGCACGCCTATGTGGATGATGTTGTAGTAAAGTCAAGGCAGAAGGAGATGCTGGTGGATGATTTGAAGGAAACCTTTGACAACTTGCGAGTGTACAAGATGATGCTTAATCCGGCCAAGTGTGTCTTTGGTGTTCCGGCAGGCAAGTTACTGGGATTTCTGGTGTCTAACAGAGGAATTGAGGCTAATCCGGAGAAGATTACGGCTATTACCTCCCTAGCTAAACCGAAGTGCATTAACAATGTTCAACGTTTGGCGGGCCGAATCGCCGCACTGAGCCGGTTTATCAGCTGCCTCGGAGAGAAGGCCATCCCTTTGTACCAAATGCTGAGGAAGACAGACCATTTCGTCTGGAGTCCGGCTGCTGATGAAGCATTTGAGGACTTGAAGCGGCAATTAGCCAATCCGCCTGTTCTTGCAGCTCCGGTCGACAAGGAGCCACTATTATTATACGTAGCAGCCAATGCTCGGGCAGTTAGCGTGGCTATTGTGGTAGAACGCAAGGAGGCAGGCAAGGAATATCCGGTTCAGCGGCCGGTTTATTATATCAGTGAGGTGCTTATTGAATCCAAGCAAAGGTATCCGCATTGGCAGAAGCTGGTCTATGGTGTTTTCATGGCCAGTCGGAAGTTGAAGCAGTATTTTCAAGGGCACCCCATCACAGTGGTTAGTTCAGTTCCCTTGGGTGATATCATACAGAACCGGGAGGCGACTGGCCGGATTGCCAAGTGGGCTATAGAGCTTGGGCCACACGGACTGAAGTATGTACCTCGGACGGCGGTGAAGTCTCAAGCACTTGTTGATTTCATCAATGACTGGACGGAGTTACAAGCACCAAAGGAGAAGCCGGATCACACATATTGGACTATTCATTTTGATGGATCCAGGCAACTGGAAGGATCGGGGGCTGGAGTCGTATTAACTTCCCCACGAGGTGATAAGTTTTGTTATGTTCTCCGCTTAATGTTCCCTTGTACTAATAATGCAGCTGAGTACGAAGCCTTGCTCCATGGTCTCCGGATGGCTAAAGAGATGAACTTAAGCCGGGTTAAGTGCTTCGGTGACTCGGACCTCGTGGCTCAATAGGTGTCTGGCACTTGGGATTCTAAGGACCCGCTCATGGCTGCATATCGTCGGGAAGTGGATAATATTGCGGGTTGCTTCAAGGGTTATCAAGTGGATCATGTGGACCGTCGGAAGAATGAAGCGGCGGACGCTTTAAGCCGGTTGGGTTCTCAGCGCAAACCGGTCCCGCCTAATGTCTTTCTGGACGTGTTGCACAACCCGTCAGTCCAGCTCCCAGGTGAAGCGGATTTGGCTATTCCTGATCCGGAGGCTCAATTGGTGGCAGCATTGCATGCTATTCCGGATTGGACGGTTCCTTATCTTACGTACATGAACCGGGGGGAGTTACCAGAGGATGAGATTCTAGCCAGGCAGATAGTCCGGCGATCCAAGTCTATGACGATTGTCAATGGTGAATTGCATCATTGCAGTGTATCAGGTGCGTTTCAACGTTGTGTTTCTCCTGAGGAAGGCTGTGAAATCTTAAGAGAAATCCATGAAGGGGATTGTGGACACCACGCCGGTTCAAAGTCTCTGGTGGCAAAGGCGTTTCGTCATGGGTTTTAATGGTTGACAGCGCATGCTGATGCGGAGGACTTGGTTAAACGGTGTGATGGATGTCAGAAATTTTCAAGGCGTGCTCATGTGCCGGCTCAAGAATTGAGGATGATCCCAATAACGTGGCCGTTTGCAACTTGGGGGCTGGATATGGTCGGACCTTTTAAAAGATCCAAGGATAAGAAAACCCACCTTTTGGTAGCAGTTGGCAAATTTACCAAGTGGGTTGAAGCGGAGCCTGTCAGCAAGTGTGATGCAGCAACAGCGGTGCAGTTCATCAAAAAGGTGATTTTCCGGTTTGGCTTTCCACACAGTATCATTACTGACAATGGTACAAATTTATCCAAGGGCGCTATGAAGGAGTTCTGTGAACGTGAGCACATCCGACTTGACGTATCATCAGTGGCACACCCCCAGTCCAATGGACAGGCAGAACGAGCTAATCAAGAGATCTTGCGAGGCATCAAACCCCGGCTTATGGTCCCATTGCAAAGGACACCAGGATGTTGGGTTGAAGAGCTACCATCTATGCTATGGAGTATCAATACTACGCCAAACCGATCCACAGGATACACACCATTTTTCATGGTCTACGGAGCAGAGGCAGTTCTCCCTAGTGATATCCGGCACGATTCGCCTCGTGTGGCAGCTTATGTTGAAGCGGACAATGAGACAGCACGGCAAGACGCTTTGGACCTATTGGACGAGGAGCGTGATATAGCGGCTGCCCGTTCGGCGATTTACCAACAAGATCTTCGTCGCTATCACAGTCGCCGGGTTAGAACCAGAACTTTTCAAGAAGGAGATTTGGTGCTTTGACTCATCCAAGACCAGACAGATATGCACAAGTTATCCCCACCTTGGGAGGGACCTTTCGTGGTCAGCAAGAATCTGCACAACGGGTCGTACTATCTGATTGATATTCGAGAGAATCAAGACTCATGCACGTCAGAGGAGGAGACCAACAGGCCGTGGAACATAGCTCATCTTCGGCCTTACTACACTTGAGCCATCGGCTCTATCTATGTACATATCATGACAGTGTATATATTATCTTTGATATAATAAAATCGGAGCCTCAGCTAAAGCGGGGTCTCTGTCTTTCTTATCATGCGTGGTTACATGGAGTGGCTCTGTTTTTAAAGCGGCCTTCGGTTTACCCCTTGACATTTGCCTTTTATATATCACTTGGGGCCTTGGTCGTGTCCGAACCAACGCGACACCTCTTGATAGGCGACAGCCACCAGATCACTTGGGGACATGGTAAAGTCTGAACCAGTCACGCCTCTTGATCGGCCTAAGGCCACAAAATCACTTGGGGGCTTGGTCGAACCCGAACCATTGCCACACCTCTTGATTTGGCATATATGCCACGAATCATTTGGGGACCTGGCTGACTTGAATCATTGTCACTCCTATTGGGGGCTTGGTCCTGTCCGACCATGGTAACACCATCTGGTCAGCTCAGTATAGCATATTTTTGCAAACGGTTTTTATCATTGCCTTTGCTTCCATGTTATTTTCATGGCTTGTTTGTTCTTTGTTTTTGTTGGATTTCTTTTATGTCAACAAACATCTTTTTTCCGGTTCAGCCGATGGATTTGATTCCCCTTTAATCCGGAGAAGTATGCCCGGTTTACCTTTTCCTGTTAACATCATGGAGTAACAAGGGGGCTTGTATTGATTCAGTACGGTTTATACATGAGCTGTTTTCTCCCCCCTTGTTGACGGTAATGGTTTATAAAACCTCCGCTTCAAGCTTGGCTAAGCCAGCTTCATGCCCAGACATGGCAGGTATTTTGTATCACCTATTTGTTACATTACTGATACACATATCAAGATCATAAACCGGCTGGCGGTATAACCGCCACCGAAGTTCAAATTTTTCTGATTGCAGGAAATATGAATTGAAGTTTTTCGAACAAAAGCTTCAGTACTTATGCACGAAGGCATATTCAAGGCAGAAGTATTAACTATCCTATTACAAGGCAACACGGTGCCCAAATAAGATCATTGTTCTTTTGGAAAGATGCCAAAGACAGCTATCCAAACCGGCTTCCGGTTCAAGCCTGCTCCTCATCATCCGCCGCTTCAGCTTCCTCATCTCTACCCATTGGCTGGAAATCAACAGTGGCCCAGTCGATTCCCATTAAAGCTTGGAAAACAGCCTCTTCATGGATCAGGGAAGACAGTTCAATATCAGGAGCGTAAGTATGCTTACGGATTGGAGGAATCAGATTCTCTGCTTCAAGAGTTGGGGCAGGCACTCGCTTGTTCTGATTGTTGTATTACGCTTGATAATGCGTCAAGTCTGCCTCTTCAGCTAATTGACAAGCCAGAGGTCGCACTGCATGGTTTATTGCCCTCAGATCATCTTCGTTAAATTCAGAGCCATCTTCCTTCAGGCTGGGATAGCCTTGAGCTGCTTCCACAGGGTCAAAATCTGGCACCCATGCCTTTGCCCGGATCAAGGCGTTAATAGCTCCGGTTCGAGCAGCGGATTTTTTCAGCTCCTCAATCCGGGCCGGAAGCATCGACAACCTGTTAAGAGTGTCCTGGATTAAAGAAGGTGCCGGGTTGTTATGAGAGGCTGTGGTGATGATCCGCTGGGCTCCGGTATATAATTGTTCCACTAAGGTGTAGGCAGCCTTCAGTTTCTTCCGCACATCGTTTCCTAAGTGCCCGATGCGTGTGCCTACAACAATATAGGGACGGTCTCAAACCGGATTTATACTACAGCAGGTTCAAATTATCACAGAAGTTAAAAGGAGCTTACCAAAGATCGCAGCGGTCATGGAGTGTATTTGCCGTTTTACGGCCGTAAGTTCATCCACCACCGGTTTAAGGGCAGCTTCAGCATTTTCCGCTCTTTTGGTTAAAGCGGCCTTCTCAGTGACCCAATCAGCCCGCTCTTTCTTGAAGCTTTCCTTCAGCTGTTCAGCGGTGCTCAAGGCGCTGGTTAATTCTTCCTTTGCCTTGTCTGTTTTCGCCTGTTGGGTTTTCAAGACCTCCTGCAAATCGGCAATCCGGTCCTCCTTGATTCTCACCTCAGCCTGCATACAGACAGCGTTTAGTTTTACACAAGCGGTCCAAGAAATTGAAGTATCAACCACATAACAAAGTTATATGCCTGATACTTGGGGGCTAATGCACCTTCAATTTTTATATATTACTAGATTGCAAAGTCCCAAGCTCAATACAAGTATTCAACTTGGCACTTGGGGGCTAATGGCTATTTGATCAAATTATGTTCTAAGGACAATTTTCTATTGGAGCCCCGGTTTACTTATGCTAAGTTAAACCGGCCCTTGGGGGCTATATTGATGGACTTCAAAGTGTTGAGGATCGTACTCAAGTCCCGGTTTGACGAAGGTTACAAACCGACCCTTGGGGGCTAGGAGGATTGACACAATGGCAGAAAGTAAAGAAGTAAATTACCTCAAATTTATCCCTCATCATCTTTACCAGACCAGCTTCACAGTCACGGCTAGTATAAAGACGGTTTAAATAGCCGGAATGAAGATCTTGGGCACTCAGAGCAGCATATGTCTCCAGTTCAACATCCCATTTTCCTTTGTTCAGAGCGAAAAAATCCTCTTTTACGGAATGCTTGGTTAGGGTGACCGGATTCCCAGGTTCAAAGCGGCCTACACCGGTAATCACAACATCATCATCTTTGGACTCGCCGGTTTGTGTTGGTGCGGTCGGTTTGCCAGCAGGACTGCGGGATTTCTCAATCCGGGTGGAGCTGGCAGGCGGGTCGGCAGAGACTGAAGTGTTAATAGGCCTCTCTTCGGGAATAGCATCATCTTGCAAAGGAGGATCATTGGGAATATCTTCAGGAGCAAACTCTTCAAGATCTGGCACTTTGTCATGTTCTGGGGCTACATCTTCTTCAGCTGCTTTATCCAAGCGGGCCTTCTTGCTTGGTTTCCGTTTGGCCCTGAAAGAAAAATAAAGAGTCAAGGAAAAGCATAAGCCATTACACAGTATACTGGAAGCATATGTTCAGTTTAGCTTACCCAAGAACTATTTTCAATGGTGGCAGCTGAGTGGCCGACGATTCGCCAGAAGATGAATGAGAAGTAACCTGATAATTGGAGTCGGATGGATTAAGAGGTTGACGGAAGAAACCCGCTTTAGGATTTAAATCAATAAAAAGGTCGGAGACCTCGGAGCAGCGTTTTCGAACCGGACTGTTTGGTAAACCGGCGGAAGTAACTACCTGGCCACTATGCCGGGTTGTGCGGCGAGCTTCATGTTGCTGAGTCTTCATAAGAAATTTGGGATCCAAATAAGCAAGAGGATGAGAAAATTTAACTTTCCGGTTTGCCTGGCGAAATTTTGGCAAAGGCAAGATTTCTGAATCGGAAGAAAGAATAATTACCTCAGCAAATTCCGCATTGCTGGCTTCGGCGTTGTCCTGACAAGCATCATCATCAATAAGGCGTGTAAAAAGTAAGCCAAGTGAATAAGTTCTACCTCAAGGTCCGGATTACCCACATCATCATCAATAGCTGGATCAGATGAAGCGGTGGTTTTTCTCTTGTGAGCTGGTTTCTTGATAACCTTGGTCTTGGGCCGAGTTGACCGCCCTGCCTTCTCCGTTTTGTCTTGAGGAAGCTTCTTGCTCCAAAACGGATTATCACCCTGGATCAGCAATAATCAAATATCAGACGGATAAAGCGGTAACAGGTTCAACAATAGAGCAATTAAATCTTACCGCTGGTGGTTTGTTGGTGGTGCAGTAAGGAAGCAGACCGGTTTGAGCACAGAGGTGCTCCGATTCATTCAACATCTTCTTTACAGAATCTGTGACTTCATCGTTGGAGAGTTGGATTTTGGTATGTCGGAGTGGGTCATCGACGCTATCAGTATATTTGCACATCAAACTGGGGCGCCGGCTCAGAGGCAGTATGCTCCATGATATCCAACAGCGTGCAAGGTCTATTCCTGTTAAACCGTTGGCCATAAAAGCCTGGAGCTTGGACAGTTGCGGAGCATATTTAATTCTCTCCTTGGCGTTCAGTCTTTGTGGAAAAGGGTGAGTGTTGCTGAGCCGTTCCGGACGGAAGCCAGGCAAGGGATTTTCATTATCAGGGGAGGTATCCTTGCAATAAAACTAAGTTGCATTCCACTCCTTGGGGTGAGTATGGAGTTTGACGTGGGGATAGGTGATCTCCTTCCTCTTTTGAATGGCCATGCCGCCCAATTCAGTATTAGGGCCGTCAGTAAATTCAGTGCGACGGTTTAAATGGAAGCAATCTCTAAACAAATCGACTGAAGGCTCCTCTTGAAGGTATACCTCAGAGAGCACTTGAAAGTGACATAAATTGGTAACAGAATTGGGGCCAATATCCTATGGACGGAGCTGAAAGTTGGCTAACACATCCCGGTAAAATTTTGAACCGGGCGGTTTGAAGCCCCGGGCCAAGTGATCTGCAAAGACCACAACCTCTCCCTCCTGAGGTGCGGGAGGACATTCATTTCCAGGAACCCTCCAGTGGACCGTATCTTTATTGTCTAAAGCGCCGATCAGGACTAGATCATCCAACTGAGATTCTGTGACGCGAGAGGGAACCCAATTGCACTCATACACTTGTTTGGCCATGGCGAGATCTACAAGAAATAGGTGATCCGGTTCAAGAATATGCTGGATAAAAGAAGGTGTTGATCTAAACTACGATAAACCGGAGGCAATACCTATAAACTGGTCTTCTACAATGCGGCATCATATGGATTCTGGCGGTTCAACCAGGGGACTAATGGTGTATACCGGTTTAGTAACTTTTTTCTATGGTAAGTTAAACCGCCTGACCTAAGCATCGGAAGCAATTGAAGCTATGGACAACTAGGTATGTAGAAACAGGTTTCACAAGATCTTATTACAGCCGCGGATCTACAGCGAGCTCACAAAAACAGAAAATATTCCGAAGAGTAAGGCAGAACGGAAGTGAACCATTGAGCGGGTATGTGCGTGAGATCTATGGACTTAGATGAGAAATTACAGGCGGATGCTTAGAGATTACTACTAAACACAGCAGGGGTTCACGGATTCATTCAAGAGTCAGAGAACAAGTGTGAGCAAGTGACGAACACAGCACGAACATGGAACCCTAAGAACAGATCTAGGTCAAGAAGAGGAGAAAGCTTACCGAAAATGGAGAAGATGCGGAAAGATACCGCAATGCTCTGGTGCGTTCAGGTTGATGCGGCGGCCCAGGACGAGGCAGAGGTCGACGGCGGTGGCGGAGCTCCAAGGCTGGCGACGCGAGGAAGACGAAGAAGAAGGGACGAAGGGAAAGGAAAGGAAATGACCCTTCGATCTTATTTATAAGGCAACAGAGTTAGGTCAAGCGCGCGAATCCAGGAGCTATTATTAAAGGAGGGCGTTATAAAGGATAAATTTCATGATGACGTCATGCCGGTTTACAGTAACCAGAAATGATGACGACATGGCGGTTTACCAATTACCAGAAGATATCCAAGACACGAAATTTTGTGAAGGATTGACATGAACCGGTTCAAATCAATCTGGGGCCTAATGTTGGGGATATTACCACTAGGCGTAAACCGGCCTACTTGGGCCGGGTTAACTTCATTAGTGGTATAAGCAGATGAAGGCCCAAGGCCTGTAGTCGGTTTAGCACCTGTAGCCGTAAACCGGCCTGATGTATAACTTGTATTGTAAGTTAGGAATAGAGAGATACCAACCGGGATACGAGTATGAACCGGTTGGGACTCTATGGACCGACGGGCGTCACCTGTGTATATAAGGGGATGACCCGGCGGCGGTTCAGGACAGACAACCACAACTCGAGCCTAGGCAAAGCTTGTTTGCTCCCTAGCCATCGAGATCACATCAGTTCCATCACAACTAGACGTAGGCTTTTACCTTCATCGAAGGGGCCGAACTAGTATAAACCCTTGTGTCTTTGTGTCCGCTTTAACCCCTTCAAGTAAACCCGTAGCGATGGCTCCACGACTAAGTCCTTTCACTAGGACATCTGACGTGACAAATCCACGACAACCGTCGACCTCCTCCAGCCTCCACGGGCTACCGTCGTCCTCCCCCAGCCTCCACGGGCTCCTGTTAATCCAGCCTCCACCGCGCGCTACTCCACCGGCTACTGTTCAACCACCCCTCCACGGGCACCCCTCCACCGTCTACTGTTCATCCAGCCCTCCACACCACGGGGTCCTGTTCAACCACCCCTCCACGGCCACCCCTCCACCATCTACTGTTCATCCAGCCCTACACACCACGGGTTCTTGTTCATCCAGAGGCAACGCCACCGCTCACTGTTCGTCCAAACCCCCCCGCACCGCTCACTGTTCATCCAATCGATCGGCTTCAGTTAGCAGTAGTAGCGAAGGAATCGCTCCATCGGGTTCAGTTAACAGCCATTGATCGATCCCTTGGGTTCAGTAACGCGTAGCCTACAGTGCAATCGCTCGGGTTCAGTTAGAGCCCAACGCCTCGCTCGGGTTCAGTTAGAGCCAACGCCTCGCACACACGCGCGTACCAGTACGAGAGAAACGTGCATCGCTCTCCCAACGTAACCGGCAACTCCCCGAAATTTTCCTCCCCCTCGCTTCTACCATGGTTTTTTCCGTCATGGACGGCCCAAAGAATGTCATGCAGCTGCGTCTCCGGCCCATCCAGGACGAAAAGCCCATTTTCTGTCATGATTTTTTGTCATAGAAGTAGGAGCCCACCACATCTATGATGATACCGGGTTTTGTCACAATTATCGTCATAGAAGTGTCATATGTATGACATTAATTTTTTTTGTTCAGCCCAAAATGTCACGGATGTGTCTTTTTTTGTAGTGGAGGATGGAATATGTATGAAAAACACTAAGCAGAAGGCATTTCAACAAATTGGAAGCAATGCAATCTAGACACCATATGAAAGATCCAACCAAAATCACTCTACCAAGTTAGATGTGTCTCATTATAAGTGGCACTTCAACAAATTAGAGGTAATACATATTTGAAATGATATGCAAGATGCAACCAATATTACACTATCAACTTGAAGGTGTATCGTCAGAAGTGATTGATGAGGGATACACAAGAAAAGTAGTTTGATGTAAGAACATGGTTAATAGAAAGACGTAGTATGTACCAAAAACAGGAAGGCATGTCATATTCACAGGTATAATGTGTTAACTAAGAAGATGCAATTTATCCTAATTAGAAGCATTACAAGGTAGACACCATATGCAACATGCAACCACATATCACACTGCCAAGTAAGAGGAAGCACCTGTGATGGTGGTGTGGGGGAATTGCGGTGATCAACTAGAGAGCTACGTTGACAATCTTCATTTTGCCTTGCCGTTTCTTGAGAATCATGTGGGGAGGATGACACTGCACTCTTTAAATGAGTAGGGCGTCTCACAGTAACCCACCCGGGTGACTGTCTCATCATAAATGATTGACGAGGGATACAAAATAGAATTAGTTTGATGTACGAACATGGTTAATAGACATATGTAGTATGTATCAAAAATAGGAAGGCATGTCATTATCGAAGGTATAATGTGTAAAGTAAGCAGATGCAATTTAACCAAATTGGAAGGAATACAAGCTAGACACCATATGCAACATGCGACCACATTTGACAGTGCGAAGTTAAAGCAAGCACCTGGGATGGTTTTGTGTGGCAATTGAGATCATCAACTACAGAGCTACGTTTACTGTCTCCAACTGCTGACACTACACCCTTTAGAGCGCTGAAACACTTAGTGCTTATCTTCGAATTACACTGGAGCGACTCCTGTCTTTTCTTTTCTGCATTCATCAACACTGTGTTAGAGTCTGAAATACCCATGCATAAAAAACAATAGTGTGAATGTGGGTGAAGTGTGTGCACAATTAGTACAGTGTAAAGGTAGCAGATAGCAGGTCGGTGAGAAATAAATGATGGGAGACATATGATAACTCTACAACATGCATGACACACTAAATTACTACAGGATTCTATGAAAATAATAGTCGACTGAAAACAAATAGGTCAGTCCATTTTTCTGCACCGTCCAATGTACAAAGAACGAGCAGATCGCCTTCATCTACCTCCAGCCAGTCAGTGTTGATGATCTTTCTCGAAACGCCAGCGACCACCGGCCCAGTACCCTGCCTGCGCCCTTCCCTCGACCTCACCGCACCGCCGTGCTTGGCACCACCCCCGGCCATCCATTCAAGCCCCGTCGACCTCCAGATCGGGCGCAAGCAGCTCCTGCGCCCCACACCCCTATGATAGACACCGATGCGCCGCTTCCCTGGCGAAGAGGCGGACTAGGTGCTCCACGTGCCTAAGCGGGTGCTGCTTCTTTTAATTGCGGTTCGACTGACCCTGAATTGAAATCCAGGCAGGCTACTGACCTCTATCAAAGGTGAAATAGTAAAGGGAGGAAACCTTGTGCATTTAGTATCACGAAGAAGATGCAGTAAGAAGCTCTCAACTAGTTTCTTTCGTGGGATGAATACGGTGTGAGCAGAGACGTAAGATTTGCACGAATAAGGGAAGAGGAGTACCTCTTTCTGCTGGCAGTGCTGTGTCCTCCTTCTGTTTTTCCAATGATCTTCTTGTGGTTCCCTGGAAATGAGAAGTTGTGGAGGACGGTGGAGCCTTGGGCAAACCCATGGCCAAGTTGTTGAGTGTGGTGCGGTGGTCGTTTGTCAATGGTGGGGAACCAGATCCGAGGCGGCGAACGACGGCGTAGCGGGAACAACTTCGGTGCGGTGGACGGTTGTGACAGTGGAGCGGCAGCCGTGAGGCACAGGACGACGTGGTCAGAGTGGTTCTGGTACGGCGCACATCGATGTCGGTGTCATGGAGGCAGCTCCGCCTCAGCTTCAGCTGCTAAGTCCTTGAGGGCGTTGTGGTTGCGGTTGTGTTGGACGACAACTTCGGGGTATCGGCTCCAGCGTGATGGAGGAGGGCGATGGTGGATTGGGCGCTATGGGGTGGAGGACGGAGGAGGCCGGGGTTTCGCGGCTGGTGGAGAGGGCATTTTGGCGCCCATGGAGTATGAATGAGGAAACGGATGGAGGTGGGGAACTAAGGGGGAACAATGTTTCGGTTTGGGACGCGCTTGTTTGAAATTTGGGGAAATTTACAAACTTTACCCCATCTAAAATTTCGGAAATATTGTGGGTTGGGGGTAGGACAGTAATCTCAGGTGTCCCAAATGTGGGCGGAATAGATTTCGGCCAAGCGCATGGGTGTTTAGGCGCCCACGGTGTATGAATGCTTCTCGGAGGCGATTGAGACTAGCGTCTTGGTGAAGTTACAAACCTACCCCGTTTTAGACCTTTGGACATCGGTCCGATAGGCTACACGGGCCAGAGTCAGGACAGTAATTTCCTACCACCAAACATTAGTCTCGCACGATTTCGGGTGACCAGAGGCCTATTTGGTGCTTCGTTCAATATATGGGAGCAGAAGCATTAATGTTTTTGGTTCTCTTGAATTGAACTTTCAGGATTTGTCAAACTTCACAAATCTTTACTCTTGAAAATCCTAAAGCTACGATTATTTTGGAATGGAGGGGGTACATTTGAATATACATTGTACATGAGTATATATTAAAAAATATGCAACTTACCTCAGTTCATGCATGGTTCCAGATATAATCTCCTTGGTTGCAAAAAAGTTAGACGTGCGTATGATTATATATAGCATGTTCAAACGCACAACAAAGATTGATGCCCCCTTTTACATATGATTTACAAATGCCATTATCTCGGGTTCAAATAGATGAATGCACTTCCTATGAATTCGAATCTTCGAAACCCCCTTTATGTTGAATTCGACATGTATTCTATTTCATAGCTAGCAATTTGGAATGTATCCATGCAAGTGACAAATGTATAAAGTGCTTCACACTAACAACATGGAGTGCACTAATTAATGTTTATATATGAATTACAAAAGCATCCATTGCCTGTATTTCAAACCGCTCTCACTCTATGGATCGATAATTTGAAATAAACACATGCACATGCTAGAATTCAACAGAGTATGGGTGTCTGATAGACCGATTTTTGTCCATACGCAATTTGGAAAATTTATGATCTCATCCAAAAATAATAATGCCATTTATATTTTAATTTAATGTGTAGAACCGCCTTTTATGCGTAGATGCACTCTGCCTCGGCCCGTTCTCACAAATGCGCTATATATCTCTCTATCTAACGCATAAGTGCACACACTTTATATGCTCATTATCTCTCTCGGGGTGTCGGGGTGTCTCACGCACATGCTCTCTGTGTATCTCTCTCTCTCTCTTTCTGACTACTATGTACCACTCTTTTCACTAATATCAGTTGGAAAACACTATTTCTCTCACATGCACGGTCTCTACTAGCCCTCTATACGCACATATATGTGCCTACGTGTCTCCCGCACACACATTATCTTTAAGCCTCTCTCGCACACATTGCCCCCCCAGACACACCTCTCTCTTAATAGTTGGCAGATATGATTCCATCATATCATTCGGTAGGATATCCCTGACTGTTAGGCTGGATGGTAATACAAGGCAAAGTTTTACCCTAGTTTGGACCCTTGCAGTTGAGGAAAAAGCCTACTCCTGGTACTGTATATTAGTGATAGGGGTGTGTACAAAGTACACATGAATACTAGGCATTGTGTGTGTGTATACTATCAACGAACTAGCCCCCAAGCTTCTATAACATACTGGGGGCCTAGGGTTACAAATCATATATAGTCGGCTTATCACCAGTGGGGATAGAGTCCTCCGCGACTCTGGTAGCATCGTGTTGTACGCCGAGTCCTCCACATGGGTCTTCATATAACGCGTTTCGGTCCAACCTATGTGGCGCAGGATGGAACCGACCCATGAGTCCTCATGTTGACCCACCACAACTAGAAATGATGTGCCCACCACACCACACACGCAATCGACCACTAAGAAAATAAGCATATACAATAGTACAATGTTATACATGAAAGTGAATTGCATGGTGCATCCAAAAATATTTGTTCTGCATTGTGAATGTTTATATATTCTCCTAAAATATTAGTCACAGGAAAGAAAAATGAAGGGCATATCTCTCCTTGTATCCACCAGACACCCCCTCTTTCTACACCACTTTCACGTACGCACACAAACTATCTCTCGGCCCTCTAAAAGTATGCATTCCCACGACACACACGCATGACGGTCACTGTATTTCAAGCTAAAGCACTATACGGTCACTGGACTTCAGAATATGCTCATTACGGTCACCGTATACATTCTCGTGGTGATCATACGGTATCTAGCTCACGATACATCTCCGTATTTTATTAATGACACTGCGGACTTTGCATTTGATGCGTGCTCCGTATTTTGTTGACGACACTTACGGTCATTGTATTTGAAGCGAAAGCACGATATGGTCACTGGACTTCAGAATAAGCTCATCACGGTCACCACATACATTTTGTCGTGCTAACCAACATGTGGTTGGATGGTTAGGAGGACAGTGGTTTCTCGAGCCCAACAGGGTTAAAGTCTCGGTGCTCGCATTTATCCTAGATTAATTTCAGTATTTTCCGGCGATGTGAGTTTAGTGGGAGGAGACGTTCCACTCGACTACGAGGCACCTATGGTGACTTCGTAAAATCTCAAGATCATATGCTGGCTCACTCTCTCGAAGGTGCTCATAGGGGTAGGGTCTGCGCATGTGCGCTTATAGCGGTGAGTGCTTGCACGTATATATGAGCCCTTGCGTCTGTACCGTGTTAAAAAAAATACATGCCATGATTTTACGGTCACTTGCTCACCCGTACAACTCCGTATTTTGTTGATGACACAATCAATTGACCAGTCAAACATTCCACGTGGCGCAACTAGTGTTGCACCATCCGGGCGCATAACCATGGGGCCCACCTGTCAGCCCCTATATGAAAGAAAGAAATGGTAGTTTGAGTCTGTATTGTGTTAATAAAATACATTTTAGGTGATCATATGGTCACTGGCTCACCATACAGCTCCGTAATTTGTTGATGACACGATCAATTGACCAGACAAACGGTCCACATTCATCAGCGCACATTACCATAGGGCCCACCCATCAGCGCGTATATGAAGGACATAAATGGTAATAAATTAGTGGTCGGTGGGTATTCGAAGTTGTGAGACCTCTGGTTGGCAGTTGTCGGCGGTGGGGGCGCCTTGATTGGGCGGTGGGTTGGGGATCGCCGGAGAAAAAGCTCGGCGCGGGGGGCCTAGAGGGATGGCCGGTGCGGCGGAGGACCGGCAGCGGGGAGTGGTTTCGGGGCGGGCGGGCCGGCCGCGGGTGGTAGGGGCCGGCGGTTCGGCCGGTGGTGGCTGGCGGCTCAGGGGGATGGAGTTTGATGATAAACTGCAAGCCCTTGATTTCGTATCCAACGGCTGGAAAATCTAATGACCAGAGATGAAAAAGTCAGTTGACTGACATGTAGCCTCACCCCACACGTACACATGCACGCATGCAGGCGTGCAACACTGACACGTACACATAACGAACACACGCACGCATGCAGGCGTGCAACACTGGCACGTACACATGCACTCACGAACACACGCATGTACGCACACATGCATGCAACACTGAAACGTACCCTTGCACGCACGCAACACTCGCACGCCTGCATGCACGCAGCACACGACGAAGACACACGCTCAACCTATACGTGCATGCACCGTTTGTTAAGGACATGGATTGTTACGGGTATTAATCAATCTTATCTGTGATAAGCAGAACATTGATGTTTGGAGCGGTCTTTGTGAATCACAACATATCGAACGTGCTATCAACATAGTAGGCTTATCTACATGAAAAAGATGACATCACACTCAATGAACAATCATCGGTTTATGAAATGCCCGCTTCTGACCGCCCTGGCCCACCAAAGGTTCCTCTGTTGTGCGCTGCCTGCATTGGGTCACTGACATGTAGGCCATGTACCCAAAGAGCCCACACGTTAGTGGAAGAACGGTGCGGTGTCCTACGTCAGAGTCGAGGGCGCCACTTGCTACACGCCCGGCTAAACATGCCTCCTTGCCGCATTCAAACGCCTCCATGAAACCCGAGAAACCCACTCTAGACACACATCCGTTCATGACCGGGCCATCATTAAACACAACGTCGGCCGAGCTCCCCCCGTCCGCCGTCTATTTAATCCCATATTTAAACGAGGCCAAACACCGACCACGAATCTCACACCTCCGCCGCTCCCCTATCTCATTCTTCACCATTTTGTCCACTCTTACAATGGCTTACGAAGAGTAGTTATTCCGCATCCAAGCCGGCTGGGTGGCCCGCCGAGCCCGCCGGATACAAGCTATGCAGCTCGCTGATCCACCTCCCTCCCCTCGCCCAACCGAGCCAGTTGCCGCCCCAAGCCGGCGCACGGTTTAGCAACTCGCCGCTCCAGGCTAGCTCGATGAGGAGCGGCGCACGGGCGTCGTTTCTGCCGTCCACGCCGCTGTCTCGTACCGCGTCTCCCATTTATGTGGCCGAGACTCCCATGCCGGCGGCCGCGCCATGCAAGCAGCGACAGAAGCCGGGTGCACGAAGAGCGACGAGTCGGTGGCCAGCGCCTCCGCGTCCGTAGCCATCATCGAGGAGAAGTAGAACACGGGTGGCCGACGCCGCTTGGGTCCCATGAAGGCCACCGTGGAGGGAAGATGGCGTACACAACAGGTGTCTTGTCGGATCCTTTTGTTGCGAGGACCTTCGTCGACCCCGCATGGGCTCCATGGAAGTGGGGAAGCCCCCTTCCACCATCATCTTCGGCATTAGCCAATGATATACGTTGGGTAGTGGGGAAGCGAGCCGTCCTTTGCACTGAAGCATATACCTCCGGGGCTCCCGGTGGTCCGGTGATCGTGCCGCCGGACATGAGGAACACAAATCAATCAGCGGGTGACCATTTAGGCCAGGTATTATATACCTGTGTTGTCCAGAACTAGCACCGCGTAGTTCATTTGAATGTAATGAAATCCGTCATGTTTGTATGAAAATCCGGTATTTTATATGATTTCTGTTGTTGTTTATATGAAATATCACCATGTTTGCGTGAATTTCGTCCGGTTGATTGAGTTGCTGTCATAATGTGTGCAGCTACGGTTGGATGGCGTAATTTGTGGGTCGTCGGTCGGTCTGCGGGCGGCTCGGGCGACGTGGTGGGACAAAAAACACAGCTCGTGCAAGCTCGTCTCCAATGTGCGTGCTGGAGGATGCATGAGCACCCAAGCCATTCCTCGTTCATCGGTGGCAAAGGCACCGGTGGACAAAAGGGTCACCAATATTTTGGCTACCCCGGGCAAGATCCAAACAACCCCTCCCAACAGATTCAAATCCCTCTTTCGCCTTGGAATTTTGCCATGTGTTGTTTTCATGGACTAGCAAGATGCCCGTGCATTGCATGGAACATCAAGATGCATTTATTTTACAAAACACCTGTTGTGATTGACCCATGCAGGAGTAATCCCATTTTGTAAAAACTAATGATATCTCGAGAATTTTATCGGATAAATGGTATCTCGAGAATTTTATGAGACTCCATTTTTGTATATAAGGCCACAAACCCATATTATAGGTACCAAGGCAAAAGTTAATGTTTTCTAAGTCAATGTTGCAAGCCACCTTGTTTCCTTGTTTGTTGTGTAAATTAATGTGTATTCTTCTCTTTCATGCACATCAAGCCAATACTCACACTCCCGCATGCATGCATTATGTTAAAAAAAGAGGCAAACCATGTGGGGCCTACCTTAGAGGCAAGGCTCTATACACTAGAGTACTTTTGATGTGTCCCATCAACTCGCAGAATGAGGAGAAGCTTGCTTAGTACGCCGTCTCCCCTGTCCATGGGCGCGGTGGCTCATAGGATGAGGTGAAGCTTGCTTACTAGTAGTAGTACTACTATACGCCTTACGCCCGCTCGCTCGCCCACGCACGCGGTGGCTCGCAGGACGAGGAGAAAATTTTACTACTCCCTCCATTCACTCCTCGTCCCTACTACCTTGGTTAGAGAGATTATTATATTGTTTAGAATATATATGTCCTTTAGTACTCCCTCCATTTACTTATACAAGTCCACTATAAAAAAATACATTTTTGCATCTATACAAGGCCACAAATAGTAATCGAGACAAAAGTTACTACTCCCTCCTTTCCAGTTTATGGCTCAATTTCAAAATCTCTCTAACCAAGGCAGACGGTGAGTGGTCAAATTAATTTCGTAGTTTGCACAAGTAATTAGTACGCTCATTTTTCTCAAGAAGTTATGTTTACTGAGGCATTAATTAGAATGAATGCATGAATGACCACTAAATTTCCATGAACTTCTACATGCATTGGTGAGTTTTCTCTTGACACTTCTTGCATCGGGTGATCAAACGCACCTCAAGATCCAACATGTGATGGTACTACTAGTAGTAGTAGAATTGAGACTTATAAAATGGAAAAACGAATGTTTTTTAGATGAGCTCTATAAACCCTAGTGGGTACGTACTACGTAAAATCAGATTTTCCCAAAACTAAGTCGCTCAACCTTTATTTGCTTGTTTCCCTTCCTACCTCCTTGCCTCGAACAGACTATGCCAAACTCCCCTGCCTGCCGTGCGGGAAAAGACCCGCCCTCACCTTTTTTAGTCCGGGTTTGTATCGATGGATCGTGCGAAGCAGCAAAAACCCAAGCCATGTCTTGTACTCCTCCGTCGACGCTCGCTTTCATGAATTCTGTACTTCTTGTCACCGACATGTGGGACATACAACAACCGGGTCGACGTGTCAAGCACCAAATAACAGTGCAGAATAGCAGGGGGACGCACCCCAGTCGTACCACCCCAGTAGTAGTAATGAGCAATGAGACGTCAAATCACAATGCCGCACCTTCCCAGACGGACGAAGCAAACATTATTTCTCACTTCGGTTTGCTATCATCTCAAGCCACGTAGTATTGCTTCTGCCTCAAGTGGGACACGTGCATCGCCTTGGTACATCATGACACGTGGGACCGCATGAAAGGCCATGCTCCTTGCCGAGCGCTCGGTAAAATCACCTCATTTTTACTATACTTCCTCTGTATCGGTTTACATGGCATGCACGCCGCTCTAGGTTGAGAATTTAACTGGTTATATATGTGATGAACAGTATATGTTTAGAAACTACATCCGCTTAAGAATCCAATGATATACTTTTTGTGACATAGTAAATCATATTTAGTTAGTGAAATGGATGGCCTAGAACTATGTGCACGCCCTCTAAACCGAGATGCCTAAAAAAACGAGACGGAGAGGGTAGTTCAGTATCTTTTTAGATCAATTTAGTCCGGATTCACCAAGGAGCAAAACCAAGTGGTAGGCTGCTCCTGTCGTGTTGGCGTAGCACTCAAGTAGGGTCAGTCCGCACACGAAATGGCGACACACTTAACAGGACCCCTTTGGCCTACATGTGGCTCATTCACCGTCTTGTTCCACGTGCGATGCACTAAATTACAGTTTGGGGCAGCGGTTGGAATTGGAAGCACCCCGGTCGTAGCGCCGCAGTAGTAGAAAATGAGCGATGAGGGGTCAAATCACAAAGCCCCACCTTTCCTGCATTAAGCTGGACGGATGAAGCAACCATCATTTCACTCTAGGGCGCAAGAGCATAAAGAAAAGAGAAAACCAATGATGCGTGCGACAACTACCTAGGGCACCCTAGGGTAGGGGTCTCCACTACAGATCCTTTTTTTTGAAAGCGCCTCCACTACAAATCGGCTTCTCCCTCGTCCTCTTGAAGGAAACCGATGATGCATGCAGCGGTAGGGTTTGTAGGAGTACTACGACGTGCGGGGCCACGTCGTAGTAAATGGGAGAGGGATTGAGTTCGAGTCGATGCCTTAAATATGTGTGGGCCGCTTGGTTTTACAGGAACAAGGTAGCATTTTGGGTTCGAGGACCGGTGGAGATATAGTACATACAAAATATTGTGGATGTAGGTTTGACCGAAAGGCAATGATGCATGGACCCTGCATTTTGATATACCTGGGGCCGCGTGAAATTTGCTACTCTACTCAAAACTAGTAAGGTACACATGCATTGAACGCATGGAATTTCGAAACCAAATTATGAATAAATACACACTATAGCATGTAAAGCTTTGAGTCATATATGCATGATGTAGATGTTCGTTTAGTTCTTATAGTTCATCTCATTCAAAATCAATCAGTTTTATAAAAATGTTAAGATTCATGGGGTTGTGCATTGTAAAGCATAAAGTAAATACAAATAATGGCAATTCATTTAGAAAAAAAATCAATTATGATACGAAAGATTCTAGAACAAAGGAGAAGTGCTTGTGTTTTGAGGTTTGTGTATTATGCTTAAGTTCAACCATGGAGTCTTCTAAATTGTACATGTGGCAGATCTGGTGGAATGTTGATGATACCAACGGCCAGTAGTGCTCGGATTTGCCATCTCTACACTGTCGGATTAGCTTCATCCAGCGACCATCTTTCAAAGTTATTCGCACACTATATAGTTCTTGTGCCATAGTTGCATGTCTTGGAAAAAAGCTACTAGTCGGTTGTACTAGCTATTTAGGAATAGAAGATGTATACATGGAAGTTGTAGGGAAAGAGATGGCATGGAGTATCTCAATTCCTATGAGTAGGGATTGGAAAAGAGATGTCATTTGGTTCACATCATATGAACTTTTCGATTGAATCTAAGGATGACATGTATCTCAATTCCTATGAGGAGGGATTAGAAAAGAGATGTAATTTGGTTCATATCATGGCAACTTTTCTATTGAATATACGCTAATGTTTATTTTCCATTGAAATTATGGGAGTATAGGAATCCATTCATATGAACCAAGTGGCTCTAAAGCTATAGAAATGATATCATGTTTATTTCCTTTGAAATGTGGAGTATATGAATCTATTCCTATGAACCAATTGGCTCTAAAGGAAAAAAATCCTATAAAAATCATATCATATAGAGTTCCTATGATATTCCTCCACACCAAAGGATGGTTGAAATTGTTGCAGGTGATACGATGGTCTTTCTTTGTAGACTCCTCCCCCATCTTTATAGTTACCTCTCGAAGATGAATGAAATGATATATATAGGATATTCTACATGTGCAACTTGGGACATGAAAACTCGATAAAAGTTTGCGAGGTTTGAATTTTCAATAAAGCTATATGCACTACATTTTGGAATGGAGGGAGCATACGGCAGTTGCTAACACTCACGTGGAAGATTTGTGTGTAGGTGGAGTGGCTGTTCTGTTAAATGACATGGCAAAACTGACACTGTCGGATGCCGTACTAACGGTTCTTACGGCGTTCGTCAGGAAAAGGCTTGTGGCAAACGTTTGTTGGATAATGATTTACGAACACATGCATTGCATTGATATGTGCCCCCCTCTCTCTCACGCACACGCACCCTCACAAGTCACGACTCTCCCGAGTCCTCTCGCACCCACCGTCTATCTGCAGGTAGACGTCACACACATATGTGCTCTTCACACCCTACCCTCAGAACTTCTAAAAAACATAAGACGTCGCACACATTTTATTTTAGCTCACACGTCACACACTTATACTATTACCCTTGTGGCAAACATTCTTTGGGCATAGTATATTGTACTCTCACAAAGAGAAGCGGTGCACGCACGCACTAGTTCTCTCACACCCACTCGCGGGTACACATTGGAGCGCATTTTTTTGAAGCTGGTACAACAAAATCACTCCTCTATATATATAAGCAGGAGCCTTAGTTCTTGCTTTACTAGGGTTCCTCTCGTTCACTCTTTCATGCTCTCCAGATCTAAGCAAGACATAGGTGGCTAGACTCTCTCTCAGCTCACGGCTGGTCCCAAATCCGGCCGGACAACCTTGACTGGGTCAGGGGTGTAGGTGCGTCGTTCACGCTGTCGTCGGCGGCGAGGGACGAGACCAACGGATGCCCGCGTGTCCCGATCGGTGGCCGTGCCATTCTCTCCGAGAGAGCGCCGGCTCGGGAGGGCCTCCGACCCCTTCTTCCTCCATGTGTTATTGTGGCCAAGATGCGGCCTCCCGACGCCGTGTTTGCCACATGCCGACGACCCTCAGGTATATATTCCTTCGAAACCTGCCTTGCTCTACTACCCCAGCTCCCCGCTTGGCTTCGTGTGGATCTTTTTCTACTTCCATCCGTTGTTCCAAAGCCACCTAGACTTTTACTATTATTAGAGGTGAAGCTAGTTCATACAGGGACGTCAACTCTAAGAGTTGGTTCAAATAGGGAAGAAAGTGGGAAAGCTGTAGCATGAATCTAGGACTTGGTTCTAAGAGGAAATGGGGGAAAGTAGTAGATACTAGCTACCCAACCGGTCTCTTGGTTGAAAATACGAAGAAAGCATGGTGGATGGCGAAGGGTGGGGGGAAGTGGACCTATATCTTGGTTGAAGAAGGGAAGAAAGTGATGGGTGTTGGGGGACAACGCAAATGAGAATGAGCAGGTCAAGATTTCCTGTGCTCACATAGGAAAATGTCACCGAGGAGATAAAAAATGGGACAAATGCAGACATGTTACCTGAGTGTTTGCCGCTCTCGGCAACCACATCTGCCTCACCACTTTATGCCCCTGATGTCCCTACGCCCATATCGCTACCGTTAATGTAAAATCACATGAAGCATTAAGCAATGCCACCTAATGTCACTATAAGTAATGGTCTAGTGCCTTCGATAAATTGAAGCAATGCCACCACCATTTTATGAAGTGCTTCCGTCTTGCTTTATTTCCCATGAATTGTGTTTTTGTAGTTACACTTAAACCTCACACCGCTAACATTGCTTCATCCTAGTGGAACTGCACAAATTTGATTGCACATTTACTGACCATGTGCTACTCTCATGACAGTAATACTAATGCTATTGTTCTGCATGTTAATCTAGTTGCAGTGTTGATGTGATGTGATGGTACTTACTTAAGGACACTTTCATACTGTCAATCTCGTGCCAATTACAACACAATAGGTGCTGATGTTAATCATACGCCACTGCAAATATCTGTCACTGTTTAAATAACTGTATTTCATATTTGCGCAAACAGGGATGCTGTCTCCATATCGTTTCGGGATATCTATCTCCATATCGTTTCTATCCGCGCAATCAGAAGCACAAACCTCAGTTTTAGTAGAACTGTGCAAAATGAGATGGCTATCCCTCGCTGCCGTCGTCTAACCACCCGTCTTCCAGGTATTCCTACATTGGTAGTTACTAGGTAGAATGACCAACACAATCTAAAAGAAGTTGATTCGTACGTTTTACTTCCTGATTGCAGTGTAGGGACGAGCGAAAACAACTGCATCCTAGTCCGAAATGCACTTTCTACCAGTTCATCCATGGACCAAGGACTAGCTGGCACGGTTGCACGGCGATTTTTTGGACATGTGCAGGGACAAGAGGCATTGTGGTCTGCTTATTTCTGCAAATAGCGGTGCTTAAATTTAGTGGAATGCACAAGAATTTCAGCTGGTCAGTACACTGCATGGTTCAGTTCAACATTCCAGCTGAGACCACAATTATAATGGGTTATTCTGGAATGAGAGAACCTAACCCTGGATGGTGGCAACAAGAAAGAAACCAGAGTGAACTCCAGGAAATTTAAGCCTGCCGGGAGGCACTTTGCTCAGAGAAGCCTTGCTTGTTTTTTCCTGATTTGTAAACCTTCTCACAACTTTGTCTTTTGTTGTGAACTAGTATATGTTTGTTATGTTCTATGAATCATTGAGATGTATAAAATTGCTTAACTTATGCTTTTCAAGTTTTTTATGAAGCCGAGTTTAATGTGAGTGTTCCACATGAACGCTGGACTAGCGTGTGGACGTTTGAAATTTACATTGTGGCCTCAGTTAACTGAATGAACCACTGTAACAAGATACATAGTTGCTTATATGTTAGACAACAGATTGTTGATTGGTAACTGGTCGATAGCCTAGTGTTGAAGCGAGCTGAGCCAATGTGCCTTGTTTTACACAACTGCTTACAAGTGGGATAGCACCAACAATGTTTACAAGTACTTATGTATACGTCGGCGCACAGTTCTCGAATGAGTACTCTATTTCATCAAAACACACACTGCTCATATGATAAACCATGACAACTTATGTATTACCATGCCATATTCATGAAAAAACTAGTGAGGACGCATCTGTTTCGGCAAGAATTATGATGGTTCTCACATGATTCACATGCACACAAAAGTAGCAGCAGTTCCCATAGACGGATTCAAACAGAGTACTAGCCCTAAAGGGCTCGATGATAGGCAAGGTTCGGATAATTAGACAAAATCCAAACTACTATTAAACACTAGCTGGGGCAACTATTTCATGCCTCGATCTAATTTGGACTGGACACAAGACGGACCTTGCCATGAACATCATTGAGGACGTCCGACAACGGCTCAATCCTAGGAACCTTCATAAAGACAACCTTGTGGCTTTGCCACTCATAATATTGTTTGTGGAGGCATGCAACGTCATCTTCCTGCATAAGCTTGACAAGAACAGTATGCCTCACAAACGAAGGAGTAGCTTTGAACTTCTTGTGCTTCAGTACACCCTGGACAACACGGCTGACAACAGTGAGGCTGGAATACAACTCTTCATTGGTATAAGGACAAATGGCTTCCAGGATCCAACAGCCTAAGAACTCTGTTTTCCCAGTGCATATATTCAGGTCATCCACCTCATAGCGAGTGACATATACAACCACACAATCCTTTTCTGCATCAGGGCTCTAATTGAAACAGAAACAAATTCTGAATTACTTTCCAGTATAAGAAACACAAGTTATTTAAACCACTATGCATAGCATGGCATCGAAGCTAATAAAATTTTGCATTATTCGTCACCACATACTTAGATGAGAAACCACAATTGAGATCGACAAAGAAGAAAATCACCTTGGGCAGCTCAGCGCGGGGGGGGGGGGGGGGACACATCCTCGAAGGGGGGAAACTGCTCCTACAGTGCCACGGGGGCCGTAACCTCAAACGGGGCATTGACCATCACAGTAGTGGCCGTGAGCGTATCTGGGGTCGGCTCGGTGGCTGCCTCCGTCTTCTTGGAGCTCTCTGTCTTGTGGGGATCAGCCTCCTGCGTCTGCTCCAATATCGGCAGAGCTTTGCCTGGTTCTCCTTGGTCCATCATGAAACTGACGAATACTAGGAGACCGTTGAAAGAAAAACACAATTGCAATGACAATGAAACAAAAAAGAGAGTGAGGATCGGTTACTGTCGGATTTTGGGTTCCGGCAGTCCCTTGAGGTTTGAACACTGGGGTGCGCGCGGAGATTCAACCCTCTACCGTCTCGCACCTCGCTGAATCGCTGGGACCTAAACTACCAAACTGAACAACATAAGAGACACAAGATTTATACTGGTTCAGGCCACCATTGTGGTGTAATACCCTACTCTAGTGTGTGGTGTGGTGGATTGCCTCTTGGGATGATGAGGAACAATACAAAGGGAGAGCAGCCTCGCGAGGGACTGTTCTTGGCTGGCGCGGTGAACTGCTAAGGGGAGTTCAGTCGCCTCTCTCTCTCTCTCTGTGTGTGTGTGTGTCTTCCTATCCTTGTTCTCTCGATCCGGTCTAGCTGCCTCTACCCCGGGGGTGGCTAGTCCTATTTATAGGCAAAGGCCCTGGGCCTCTTCCCGAATATTGAGCGGGAAGGGCGCCAACAATTGGCCATTTTGAAGGGGAACAATGGGTACACTTATCCTGACTAAAGTTGGTCTTCGCTTGTCAAAGGCTCCGGTGATGACGCCGGCTTGGGCTCCACAATGACTTCCTTCCGGCTGTTGGGCTGGTCTTGGTCTTGTTGCACCGAAATGGACGCCTTTGCTTGATGCTCTCGCCTGCGCTTGTTCCCTTTGCACCAAAGAGGAAAGGAGGACACTGCGCGGGCTGGCACCCGACTGGCGCCCTTGGTCGTCATGGCTTGCGTCATGGGCACCTCGCGAGGTACCCTGCCTTGAACTCTCCACCTCCTCCTGAGCCAGCCTGACGAGGCCGTGCCTGAGGAAGCTCCTTGTCGTCCGCCCCATGAGGCTTGGCCCCTCGCGAGGGTCTTGAGCTTGCGCTGATGAAGATGGGCTGTGCTGGGCCTCCTTTGAGCCACGCCGCAGGCCACAGGCAGGCAAGTCTGGGGACCCCCATTCCCAGAATGCCGACACTAGCCCCCGGGCCCACGGCACGCCCGAGCTTGGCTGAGCAGAGAGGCAAAAGGGCAAGTGCGAAGCGTCGCGGGCCCTAACAGCCTTTGGCCTTGGGCGCCGCGTGGCGGTTGATTGGTCGGGGGCGACTCCGCTTCCCCATGACGCCTTGGTAACCGCACGGATTCGACAAGTTCCTGCATGCCAAGTGGGTCATGATTACCTGTGATCGTGGAGGTCGATGGTTGGCCTTCCCCGGCTATAAGTATGGAACGGCGCGCGCCCTTCCAGCCTATCCCCCCTTGCTTCTCCTTCTTCTCCATGGCTCCACCAAGGAAGTTTTCGGCCGCAGAGAAAGGGAATGCCTGCCAGGTCGAGTCTTCCTCTCCCCCGCCCAAGTGTGGTCGAGGTCGCCCTTGCAAGCATCCTGTGGCCTCCACGGCGGTCCCCCGTGGTCGCGGAGGTGGCTCTCAACGCGGCGACGAGCGGCTGGCCATGGTCGGCGAGCATGCCCCGGCCGTGCAACCCCCAAGGCCGCGCCTCCACGCTGCGAAGGTGCTGCCGGAGTTCATGGTGTGGGTGGTACAGCCTTCCGGCGCCCGGCTTCAGCTCCCTCGCTTCCTCCTGGGTGAGCTCCTGGCTGTCGCTCTGGGTGGCCTCTGGCTCCAGGCGGACGGCTGCTGCAGCCGGGCTTCGTGGGCTTCTCTGGAGGTCTCTGCTATAGGAAACCTGTTCCTGACCCGCGGCTGGCAGACGTTTGCTCGCGCGCGTGGTCTCCGCCGCCGGTGCTCCCTGCACTTCAAGTACGACGGCGACGCCACCCTCTACGTGAGGGTGTTTGGGGAAGATGGTCACCGCATGGGGTGCTGCGCTGAAGACGACGACCGCGGCCGGGGACTCGGCCTCAGTGTGGACGGAGAGGGCAGCGCGCGGGCGGCTGGCGACGCCCGTGACTCCTCAAGCTTCACCAGCTCTTCTTCGGGTGGTGACTCTTCTAGCAGCGGCCGCGGCCAGCCCCCACGCCGCCGCGCCTACTTGGAGGGTGGCAGCGGATCTGCTCGCCTCCGCGCCCCGGTGAAGCGCGAGAGGGAGTCCGCCTGAGCTCCGGAGGCGGCTCGAGTCTTCCAAGAGGGCCGGCACGGGACGAGCTTCGCCTGCTTTTGCTCTCTTCCTTTCTTTTCTCCTGCACAAAAAAGACAGCAATGTGTGGCCCCGTGGGGGCGCGTTTGGGTTAACGCCGTTAATCATTGTACTGCTTTTGTTATCCTGATACTGTTCTTTTCCGTTGTACGCCTATTCGCAAGTAATCCCTGGCCTCGGCCGCGGGGGCGACCGACCCAGGCCCCTTGTTTGCATCGTGGTGCCCGTGAGGCATGGTCCGGAGGGGTGCTCCGGCTGTGGACTCGGGTCGTGAAAACTTGAGCGATAGGGGTAGGAACACTCGCGAGGGCTCCCGGGGCTTCTGCCTCGCGAGCCCCCGTGCAAGAGAAATCAACGCAGGAAAGCGAAAAAGGTCGAAGAACCACAGACCAAAAGATGGCGATAGTTTCGATAAAAACTCCAAATGGGAATAACTAGTCAACTGCAGAAAGCAAATGAAAAAGCCGCGTCCGGCACCTAGTCTAGTCTTCGACGTCTTCTCAACAGCGCGGAGCTAAGTGCTGCCACTGGGCGTGGGAGGGAGCCCCAGGGCCTGAGGCCGGCACCCCTGAGACTCTGGGGTGTGTACAGCCCCAACTCATTATTACGTGAGAGTGTCACGGGCGGCGAGCTTCACAGGCGTTGGCCTTCTTCACAGGCTCCGGGCCTTTTTTCGGGGGAGCAAGCTTCACGGGCGTTGGCCCTCTTCACGGGCTCCGGGCCCTTTCCCAAAAGATAAGCTTCACAGGCATTCGCCTTCTTCACAGGCTCTAAGCCTTTCTCAAAAGATAAGCTTCACAGGCATTCGCCTTCTTCACAGGCTCCGGGCCTTTTCCCAAAAGATAAGCTTCACAGGCATTCGCCTTCTTCACAGGCTCCAGGCCTTTTCAGGGGTAAAACCTCCGGAGGTGCTGGATGTTCCACGCGTTCTGTATAGGTACTCCCTCCTGAGTCTCCAAGTGCACGGAGCCGGGCCTGGAAACATGAACAACCTTGAACGGGCCCTCCCACATGGGAGAGAGCTTATGCAGTCCCTCCCTGGAGAGGACCCGCCGGAGCACGAGGTGCCCTACCTCGAGAGTTCTGGGGCGGATGTTGCGGCAGTGGTATCGCTAGAGTGCCTGCTGGTACCTTGCCGCTCGCAGCGCAGCTTCTCGACGACGCTCCTCCCCCAGCACGAGGTCCGTCCCCCGCATGGCGTCCTGCAGCGTCTCATCAAACGCCAGGACCCGCGCGGATCGACGCTTGACCTCGTGAGGGAGGACCGCTTCGGCTCCGTAGACCAGGAAGAAGGGGGTCTCTCCAGTCGGCTTGGTCGCGGTTGTGAGGATGGACCACAACACAGACTGAAGCTCGTCATACCAGCCTCTGCCGCAGGCCTCCAGTTTCTTCTTGAACGTCTTGGTCTTGAGGCCCCTCAGGACCTCTGCGTTGGCCCGCTCGGCATGGCCGTTGCTTCGGGGGTGCGCCACCGAAGCGTAGCATATCTGCGTCCCAAGGTTAGCGCAATATGTTTTGAAAAGGTTACTAGTGAACTGCAAACCGTTGTCAGTGATGATGCGGTTCGGCACTCCGAACCGGCTCACGATGCCCTTGATGAGCTTGACCGCAGAACCAGCAGGGATGGTGCGGACGGCCTCGACTTCGGCCCACTTGGTGAACTTGTCCACGGCGACGTAGAGGTAGCGATAGCCCCCTGGCGCCCGAGGAAAAGGGCCCAGGATATCCAGACCACGAATGGCCACGTGAGGGGTATGGTTTGCAGACCTCCTGTCGGCTGATGGATCTACTTGGCATGAAATTGGCAGGCCTCACAAGCCTTCACAAGCTCAATAGCGTCATTGAGCGTAGTGGGCCAATAGAAACCGCTGCGGAACGCCTTGCCGACAAGGGTCCGTGACGACGAACGATGCCCACAGTCTCCACCGTGTATGTCTGCCAGCAGTTCCTTCCCTTGTTCCCTGGTGATGCAGTGCAGGGACACATCGTTCGGTCGTTTCCGGTAGAGCTCTCCATCCATGATGCAGTACGCTGTGGCTTGCCGCGCCACACGCTCTGCCTCCTCCTTCTCCGGCAAGGTTCCTTGCGTTAAGTAGCTCCTGAGCTCTGTGATCCAGCACCCCTCCTGAGGTTCCATCGTCAGGAGCAGGCATGCTCCTGAGGCCGGGCCACAGGCTGGGGCTCCCGAGGCAGGTGGCTGAGGAAGCTCCACCCGAGGCTGTGCTGTGCTCGACAATGGCGGCAGGGCTAAAGGCTTGAAGAGCCGTTCCTCAAAGACGCCCGGCTCCTGGGGCAACCTCCTGGAGGCTCGTTTGGCGATGTCGTCGGCCTCTTGATTAGTGCCGCGGGGCTCATGCTGCAGCTCCAGCCCCCAGAACTGCTTCTCCATCCTGCGGACCTCCGCAAGGTAGGCCTCCATGTGCTCATCTCTCGGTTCGTATACCTTGTTGGAGAAGTTGACAAGGAGTTGCGAGTCGCCCTTGATAGTAAGACGCTTCACTCCGAGGGCAGCGGCGGCCTTCAGGCCCGCTATCAGTCCCTCGTACTCTGCTATATTGTTGGAGACCTTCTCTCCTTGCTGGAAACAGAGCTGCACGGCGTAGTAGAGCTTGTCCTGAGTGGGAGATATGAGCACCGCGCTAGCCCCAGCGTCCTGCCTGGAGAACGCTCCCTCGAAGTACATGACCCAGCCTTCTGGCGCCTCGCTTCCTGGGGAGAGGGATCGGTCCTCGCCGGCCCTGAGGCCCGGCGCCTTTGTCCATTCGGCCACGAAATCTGCCAGCGCGGCCCCCTTGATGACTCTGGTCGTGCTGAATTCGAGCTGGAATGCTTGCAGTTCAATGTTCCGCTCGGCGACCCTTCCGGCTGAGTTAGGGCTCCTGAGCACCCTTTCCAAGGGGTATGCCGAGACAACCTTGATTGGATGACCTTGGAAGTAGTGCCGCAGCTTGCGCGAAGCCACCAGCAGCGCGAGGAGGAGCTTCTGCGGCATGGGGTACCGTGCCCTCACATCCCGTAACACCGTGCTGACGAAGTACACTGGGTGCTCGACGAGGCTTGGGGCGTCGGTGCTGGTGGCGTCCTTCGGAAGCTGCGGTGCCTCCTGAGGTGGTGGAGCCTCTAGAAGCTGGTTGCCTGGAGAGAGGGCCTCCCCCGCCCCTGGTGCGTTCCGCTGCAACGTCTGATCTTCCTCCGTCATGGTGGTGACTTCCGCGAGTTCCTTTTGATCCAGCTTTGCCTTAGCTCGGGTGGCTGCCGTGGTCCTGGCCCGGCACTCCTCTCTAACTGCCACCAGGGCTGCGCTAGCGGAGTAGGGAGTGGCGGCGAGGTAGAGTACCAAGGGCTCTTGAGGGTGCGGGGCCACCATCACTGGAGGGCTGGTGAGGTATCTCTTGAGATCTTGGAACGCCTTGTCGGCCTCCTCAGTCCATTCAAAGGGCCCGTTTTTCTTCATCATCTGGAAGAAAGGCAGCGCCCGCTCCCCCAATCGGGAGATGAAGCACCCCAGCGCCGTCACACGCCCCGTGAGCTTCTGCATTTCCCTAAGGGTCTTTGGTGGGCTCATGTCCTCAACTGCCTTGACCTTTTCTGGGTTGGCCTCGATGCCTCAGTGGGATACGAGGAAGCCCAAGAGCTTGCCCGAGGGGACACCAAACACACACTTCTCCGGGTTGAGTCACAGGCTCACTGCGTTGAGGCTCGCGAAGGTTTCCTCCAGGTCTTGTATCAGGGTCTTGGCCTCGCGAGACTTCACTACAATGTCGTCGACGTAAGCTTCCACATTCTTCCCGAGCTGCGGGCCCAAGGTGATGTGCATGAGCCGCTGAAAGGTTGCCCCTGCGTTGCGCAGTCCGAATGGCATGCATGTATAGCAGTACACCCCACATGGGGTTAGGAAGGCCATCTTCTCCACATCTTCCACCACCATCTTGATCTGGTGATACCCGGAGAAGGCTCCAAGAAGCATAACAGGTCACACCCAGCGGTGGAATCGACAATCTGGTCGATGCGAGGGAGCGGGAACGGATCTTGCGGGCATGCTTTGTTGAGGTTGGTGAGGTCGACACACATGCGTTCCTTTCCTCCCTTCTTTGGCACAACCACGGGGTTTGCCAACCAATCCGGGTATCGGACCTCGCGAATAACCCCCGTGGCCTCTAGCTTGCGGGTCTCTTGGACGATGAAGGCCTGCTTTTCAGTGGACTGCCTCCTCGCCTTCTGCTTCACGGGACGCACATTGGAGCACACGTTGAGGTGGTGCTCGATTACGCCCCGCGGGATCCCTGCCAGCTGATCGGGCTCCCAGGCGAACACCTTCTTGTTTGCACACAGGAACTTGACCAGGGCTTCCTCCTGCTCTTGCTCGAGGTTGGCGCCTATGGTGAAAGTGGCATCAGTGAACCCGTCCTCGTCGACAGGTACCTGCTTGGTTTCCGCCTTGTCTTGGGTGAACAGCTGCTTCTTCTTGGTCGGCGCAGCCCCATTGGGCTTGGAGGTTTCCGCGCCGACGGGCCGCGCCGCCGCCGCCGTCTTGAGGGCGAGCTTGAGCACTCATAGCGCACCTTCGGTGTCCCCGGGCACGGTAAGGACGCCGCTGCTCCCGGGCATCTTCATGAGGTTGTACCCCGGGTGAGTCGCGGCCATGAATTTGGCCAACGCTGGATAGCCGAGAATGGCATTGTAGGGGAGGCCGATGGGGGCAATGTCAAAATCGACCAGCTCCGTGCGGAAATTGTCGTAGGTGCCGAAAGTCACCGGAAGTCGGATCTACCCCAAGGAGCTGGCCGACCCGCCTCCGACGCCCGAGAAAGGCCAGCTGGGTCGCAGCCACTCCGGGGGTATGCAGAGGAGGTTGAAGGCCTCAACTGAGAGCATGTTGAGGCTCGCGCCACCATCGATGAGGGTCCTGGTGACGGCCACCTGGCAGATGGTGGGTGTGCAGAGCATGGGGAGCGCACCCGAGCAGGTCGAGTTGGTGGGGTGGTCCTCAGAGTCGAAGGTCAGCCCGGCCGACGGCTCCGTCCGGCCCGAGGGAGCCCCCTGCCGCGTGGAGGCGGCGCCGACCCGGCGGACCAATGTCTTGACGTGGCGGTTGGAGGGCGGCGCCTGCAAGCCGCCCAGGAGGGCCGCGACGACCAAAGGAGCCGGCGTGACGGGGCGGATGGGGGAGAAGCTGCGCGGCTCCTCCCCAGAGGTCACTGGGGAATTCAGGGACGATGCTTGCCGCCCGTTCCCCACCGGGCCGGTGGCGGTGTTGACGGCGAGCGACGGGGAACGACGAGGACGCCCGCCAACGGGAGCCATCTGGGCAACATGGGAGGCGAGGGCGGCTCGGCGCCCGGCGCGAGCCCGACGAGCGTCAGACATGGTTGCGGTGGTCGGGAAGAACGAGACGACGGAAGGCAGATTCCGGTGCACCCCTACCTGGCGTGCCAAATGTCAGATTTCGGGTTCCGGCAGACCCTTGAGGTTCGAACACTGGGGTGCGCGCGGAGATTCAACCCTCTACCATCTCGCACCTCGCCGAATCGCTGGGACCTAAACTACCAAACTGAACAGCACAAGAGACACAAGATTTATACTGGTTCAGGCCACCATTGTGGTGTAATACCCTACTCCAGTGTGTGGTGTGGTGGATTGCCTCTTGGGCTGATGAGGAACAATACAAAGGGAGAACAGCCTCGCGAGCGACTGTTCTTGGCTAGCACGGTGAACTACTAAGGGGAGTTCAGTCGCCTCTCTCTCTCTCTCTCTCTCTGTGTGTGTGTGTGTGTGTGTGTGTGTGTGTGTGTGTCTTCCTATCCTTGTTCTCTCGATCCGGTCTAGCTGCCTCTACCCCGGGGGTGGCTAGTCCTATTTATAGGCAAAGGCCCTGGGCCTCTTCCCGAATATTGAGCGGGAAGGGTGCCAACAATTGGCCATTTTGAAGGGGAACAACGGGTACACTTATCCTGACTAAAGTTGGTCCTCACCTGTCAAGGGCTCCGGTGATGACGCCGGCTTGGGCTCCACAATGACTTCCTTCCGGCCGTTGGGCTGGTCTTGGTCTTGTTGCACCGAAATGGACGCCTTTGCTTGATGCTCTCGCCTGCGCTTGCTCCCTTTGCACCAAAGAGGACAGGAGGACACTGCGCGGGCTGGCGCCCGACTGGCGCCCTTGGTCATCATGGCTTGCGTCATGGGCACCTCGCGAGGTACCCTGCCTTGAACTCTCCGCCTCCTCCTGAGCCAGCCTGACGAGGCCGTGCCTGAGGAAGCTCCTTGTCGTCCGCCCCACAAGGCTTGGCCCCTCGCGAGGGTCTTGAGCTTGCGCTGATGAAGATGGGTTGTGCTGGGCCTCCTTTGAGCCACGCCGCAGGCCGCAGGCAGGCAAGTCTGGGGACCCCCGTTCCCAGAACGCCGACAGTTACTGCATTGCAAAAGTTCTTTTTTTTTCTCTGAACGAAAATATACCAACATCACGGATCCTCTTACCTTCCCTTCATTGGGAGAGAAGAACAGTGGCAGATGCGAGTGTTGCCTTTCTTGAAGATGGTGAGGGTGAAGGGGATTCAGCGAAGAGTGAAATGATGGTTGCTTCATCTGTCAAACTTAGACTGCGGGGAGGTGGGGTTTTGTGATACGACGGCTCGTTACTGCCGCGCTACGACCGGGGTGACTCTCTGCCTGCATACTGCCTTCTAATTTGGTGGATGGCATTTGGGCCCGCGCACTTCATGGCCCGCATGTCGGTGAACAAAAGTATAACGACATTCAGTAGAGGGAGATGTTTCGATGACCTAGGAGGAGCCAGAAGCGGTATTGTATCCATTGTACTAGTAGTAATTGTTTTTCTGGGTAGCTGTAGAGTGTCTCCATTGTACTAGTAGTAATTGTTTCTCTAGGCCCAAGACAAAACAGCCCATCTACCCTAGTAAATAGTAAAATCAATTCAAAAGCCCATATATTTACTGAATGAGAGGCGCTACCCACACCTAGCACACCGCCCCCCGAAAAAACCTGGGTGCTCTTCTTCCTCCTCACTCCCACCCACCTCACATCAGCTCGCTCCACTCGTACCCCCAAATTCCTCACCTCACTCCTATAGAAAACCCCAGCTCCCCTTCTTCCTCACTACTACAGAAAACCCCCAGCTCCCCTTCTTCTTCACTCGCACTACAACTAGGCTCGTCATTCATTACTCTTCTCAAATCCGTGAGCGATGCGACGCCCTCGAGGAAAATGGAGTCGTCTGACCCCAGCGCTAAGAAGATGAGGCTCCCGCCAGCGGCGACGCCTGTTGTAGATCCCGCACTCGGCAGCGTGGGGAGAAGCGGCGGCCCACCCCCACCGGATCCCAGGAACTCGTAGAATCTCGGGTGGACCGCATCAGTGATCTCCCAGACGCCGTCTTTGGGGAGATCATCTCGCTTCTCCCCACCAAGGATTGCTGCCGCACCCAAGTCCTCTCAATTCGGTGGCGCCCTCTATGGCGCGCCGTGCCGCTTAATCTCGACCGTTGTCAGCTATTTCTCTTTAATGATTTTGAAATCTCCAGAGCCATCATCTCCTCCCACCAGGGCTCCACTCAAAGCCTCTACATCCCGTCATGCCTACCTGAGCAAGCATACCATGCCCTGCATGGTGGACGCCTGGCTGAAATCCCCTGAATTCACAGTACTATAGCCGCTTGAGTTCTACTATTCCCCTGGAAATCACATACCACATAGTGAACGCCATGTGCTTGTGCCCTCAGCACTGATGTCCATCTCGCGGTTTTCCTCCTCTTTCCACACCGCCACCTTTGCACTGTGCTACCTACCAGACAATCTGGTACTAAACCTTCGACTCCCATTTCTCAAGAAACTTTCACTTGTGCGGGTTCGTATATCGAAGGCCTCATTGCACAACATTATCCACTCCAGTTGCCCTGCCCCGGAGTGCTTGGTGCTTGTTTTCATAGTTAGAATTGGTTGTCTCCAAATAAAGTCGCCTAACCTTGTAAGAATTGGAATTTCTTTTGATGGAAGGCAGCTCATCATACAAGACGCCCCATCACTTCAAAGGTTGATCCTTGATTCTAGTTATTCACCATTGCAAATAACCGTCCTCTCTACGCCTAAAGTGGAGACCTTGGGTGTAATACATGATCTCTGTGCTCATTTCAATATGGTGTTTGGCTCCATAGTTCTTCAGGTACTTTATATTATCATCTACACTTGTAACCATGCGCTGCATTTTAGATTTCTGCACAGAAGGTATATATGATCTTGGAGTACACATTTTGTACTAATATTATGTTCTACGCTCAATGAAGAGTTTCTCCATGGATGGCCTATAAATGGTGCTGGATTCTGTCAAGATCTTATATATCCAAATGAATAGTTTTGATCTGAACAGATTATTGGCTTGCTGCAATGCTTTCCATGTCTGGAGAAGTTGTATATAAAGGTGATAATTTCACGCACATTGGAAGCCAGCATATAGTGTACTAGAATTAACCGTTCAGCTATTGCTCTTTCGACACTCTTTTTTTAGACCTTAACTGTTTTCAATCTTCATGTCTATTTAGGCAATATGACGGGGTAAGAAAGTTATAACCAATCAGTGGATTAGTAAGCATCGGGATTTTCTCACTTCTCATGAGATTCGATTGAAGACAATAACGCTAGCATGATATGTAGCCAATCGTGCAAACACTAGATTTGTCACATTCTTCCTGCTGAATGTGAGGTTACTATTGTCCGTCAGGCTTAAGTTTATGAGTAGCATGGTTTGTTTCAAAATAAATTTGTTTCAATTTTTCTTATTTTGCTTCAAAAAAAAGTTTATCAGTAGCATGGTTTTGATGGATGGGTATGTCGAAGAACAAAAAAGGAGTTTCAGGTGGGCAAAAGAACTTCTGAACGTGCCGGGCTTCTATTTACAACATATTGTGGTCATAATCCAGTAAATTTTACGACCCAGGATGTTCATTATATGGACCTGACCGATCCATTTGACTGTGACTACCGAAAACAATGCTGGAGTCAGATGTTGTTGCCCTTTTCAACCTGTTTTTTTGTAAACCTGATGAACAATTAACCCTCATGCTTTTGTACAGTTTGTAAGCTGGAATTAGATGTTCTTGCCCTTTTCAACTCGGCTGTAACTGTGATATTTTCTTAGAAACAAGGCAAATGGCTTGCCATTCCTTTAATTTAGAGTGAAGTATTGTAACAAATCCCAACCAAGGAAAATAACATCACTCTCGCTGGTTGCTTGAGCTCACTGTGCATTATACAAGCCAAGTGATTAGCCCCCACTAGCAACCACAAACTTATTTTGAACTAGCACATCAAATGGGATGTAAATTTTCATAGGAAAGGCCGCATGACCGTGACAGATTTGGATTATGACATTTGGGACCCCCGAGGAAATAGCCTATCCAAGGTGGTGTCGACTTACTAGCCAGTCAACAAACGATTCTGCCTACCAGCCGTTGGATTGACATCCAACATCTGTCGTGTATCTTCTATCTCTTGTCTTCTTCTTCCTCCAGCCACCCAAACCAAACCACCTCGTCGGCTCCGCCTGCTCCCGCCTCCCATGGCTGGCTGCGCCTCCGCCACCCTACCGTATGTACCCTGCAACGTTGGCCAGTCCCTCCCTCTATTCCCCCACACGTCCTGTTATTCTCAAGCGACGTCAGCCCCAACACGCACCCGCACCCGAACCAGTCAACCCTCGTACTCCCCTCTGCCTGCGACTAGACCGGCGCATCTTCCATGGCTCCTGTTCGTTCCGTCCGAGGCCTCGCCGTCGTCCTCCGCCTTGCGGCCTTGGTTTGCTCACCGTGTGTGGTGCGCCGCCCTCTTGCGACTGGAACAAGGAGATGACTGTACATGGAGAGGATGATAGTAGGGACCCACCATCGTCATGGCAGTATGCAAGCAAGTTCCTCTATATTACAAGCCCAAAAATATGGTTCCTCCTAATGGTTGGACATCTGGAGCTCACGCCATTGTCAACATAGTCAATAAATGAGAGAACTACACTACGAGCGGCTTACACCAGAGACCCAGCAGGTCATGTAGTTTTTTTTAGGAACAATGAGTTGTTATTTATACTAGTTTTAGCGACGGATCAGGGTAAAAACGGGGCTGTGCGGGGGCTGTGGCCCATCTAGTCAGGGTTTTATTTATGTTTACCAAATCATGAGCCCAGTTGTGTTTTTTTCTTGCTGAAAATGGCTAGCCCAATTCTATTTTTTAAAGAAATACCCAAACGAGGCCTACTTGCTTTATCAGCCCTGCTGGGCTGCAAATCTTTCAAGACAGGAGAGTTTCATTCGGTTTGCCCAGAAATGGGTTGTACATTTTTCAAACACATCAAATCGGGAATCAGTTTCAATTTTTTTTCATTACAAGATTTTAAATTCCATTGATTTTTGCGCGTGGATCATTATTTGGATTTAATATTTATATAAATTATTTTTCAAAATAGTTTGAATGTGAATCGATTATTAAAAACAGTTGACCACACCGAAATATGCAAAAAATCATATACTTTTTAACCGTGGCGACAATATGGGGTGTAATGCTAACAAAAAGAAGATGGGCTCCAAAAAAATTCTTAAGGATTAGCAAATGGGCTATACATTATTAGAAATAATGGCAGATGGGTTGTATGCTGTTTTCCACAGATTTGAGGCTGACTTGTGCGCCTACTGCAGGGTGACGCATATGCTTTCCTAAAAAAAAGTTGACGCACACGCAACGCCGTGTCAACTTAGTCAACACGCGAGAACAGTGAGTGTTGGATGTCCATCCAATGGCGGTCGTGCTTCTTCAATCTCTGCTCTTCCTGCTCCTACCGCTCAAACAAGTGCCGGCGGGACTGCCTGCTCCCTCCTCCCGCGGCCGGCTATGCTGCCGCACAGGCCTCACTGGCCCACCGTACTCCCATCGCTGGCCTAGCCATCCCTCTACTCACCCACACCTGCTGTTATTCTCCGGGGAAGGCAGACGAACCATTAAACCCTTGTACTCCTCCGCGTAGGAAAAAACTGCCGAGTCTTCCCTGGATCCATGTCGTTCCCTTCCTAGGCCTCGCCGTTGTCCACCGCCCTGGTGCTCTCGGCACGGTCTGGTCAACATGGTCAATGAATGACATCCATCGGAAGTGGACTGCACGTGGAGAGGCTGACAGCTGGGTCCATGGCCGCACATAAGGAAATGCCTCCTTATTACGCGCAAAATAATGATTCCTCCACCTGATAGCTAGGACCCACGGGAAGGGCCTCTGTATTTCACGAAAAAACATTCCCCCCGCTGACAGGTCGGGCCAACCAGCTATATCTTCGCACGCAAGGAAGTGCCTCCTTATTACGCACACAAAAAATGAATACCCCCTGCTAGCTGGGACCCACCATAGTGGGTGGCTGACTTGTGGGCCTACTAAGTTGATGGGGACGGAGGGCTTTGTCAACTTAGTCAATATGAACGATTCTAGCTCCAGTGACCGTACGATGTCCATCCAACGGCCATAGTACTTCTTCAACCTCTGGTCTTCTTGCTCCAGCCGCCCAAAGTAGCGCCGGTCGTCCCGCCTGCTCCTGTCTCCCGTGGCCGGCTGTGCTGCCGCGGAGGCCTCATCGCCCCCTACTACCCCCACCGCTGGCCAGGCCATCCCTCCACTCACCCACACCCCCTATTATTCTACGGCGACGGCAGCCTCGTACCGCAGCCAAACCAGTGAGCCCTCATACTCCTCTCCGCGTGGGCATCCACTGCCGCGTCTTCCCCGGCTCCGTGTCGTCCCCTTCCCAGGCCTCACCGTCATCCACCGCCATGGTGCTCTCGGCGCGGCGTGGTCAATGTGGTCAATGACCGACTTCCATCGGAAGAGTACTGTACATGGAAAGGCTGACAGCTGGGTCCACGACAACCGCAAGGAAGTGCCTCCTTATTACGCGCAAAATAATTATTCCTCCACCTGACAGTAGGGACCCACCGGACGGGCCACCATATTTCGCAAAAAATATTTCCCCCTGACTATTGGGACCCACCGGACGGGCCACCGTATTTCGTGAAAAAATGTCCCCCCCGCTGTCAGCTCGGACCCACCGGAAGTGCCCCCTTATTACACACAAAAAAATGAATGCCCCCTGCTAGCTGGGACCCACCTTAGTGGAAGGCTGACTTGTGGGACTACTAAGTTGACAGGGACGGAGGGCTTTATCAACTTAGTCAATATGAACGATTCTAGCTCCAGTGACCGTACGATGTCCATCCAACGGCCGTAGTGCTTCTTCAACCTCTGGTCTTCTTGCTCCAGCCGCCCAAACCAGCGCCGGTCGTGCCGCATGCTCCTGCCTCACGTGGCCGGCTGTGCTGCCGTGGAGGCCTCACCGCCCCTACTATTCCCACCGCTGGAAGGCCCTGCAGCGATGACAGCCTCACACCGCAGCCGAACCAGTGAACCCTCGTACTCCTCTCCGCGCGGGCTTCCACTATCGCGTCTTCCCCGGCTCTGCATCGTCCCTTTCCTAGGCCTCGCTGTCGTCCACCGCCATGATGCTCTTGGCGTGGCATGGTCAACGTGGTCAAGGAACGACTTCCATCGGACCTGGACTATACGTGGAGAGGCTGGCAGCTGGGTCCACGGCCGCAACAAGGATGTGCCTCATTATTACGCGGAAAATAATGATTCCTCCACCTGACAGCAGAGACCCATCGGACGGACCACCGTATTTTGCAAAAAAAACATTTCCCCCTGTTTGCTAGGACCTACCAGCTACATCTTCACACGCAAGGAAGTGCGTCCATATTACGGGCAAAAAAATGATTCGCCCCATGACTGCTGGGACCCACTAGCTACATCTTCGCACGCAAGGAAGTGCCTGACAGTCAGGACCCACCTGGTCGAAGCGTACGTACCGTTGTCATTCTGGTCGCAAACATGTACGTACATACTGGTCGATGTAGAGGCACGCACATGTCGTAGTAGAGGGCGCGCACATAGCATGTACACATACGTACAGTGGCCAGTGTGTAAGAAAGAAAATACGGCCATGTACATACATACGGGTGGGGTCTCAAACGCCTACTTGCGCATACGTACGGCCAGGGCTCGTCTACATGGCTCGTCGTCGTGTTCATGGGGAGCCAACTGGGTTGGAATGGAATGCGTCATCGTGTTCATCAGGAGGGCTTGGACGGAACAGCCGATGGAAAGGAGGCCTGGCGTACCGCACAACGGAGGAAATGGCCTTGTGTTCGACCGACCACATTCGAAACGGGATCCTATTCATTCGGAGGGGTCAGGCGTACCGCAAAACGAAGGAAACAGACTTTGGTTGGACCTCCTACGGTTGAAACAGGATCCTGTTGATCGGGAGGGGTGTGGCGTACCGCAAAACGGAGGAAATGGACTTGTGTTGGAGCGCTACAGTTGAAACGGGGGTCCTGTTCATAGGGAGGGGTGTGGCGTACCACAAAACGGGACTCCACGGGATACTGTTCATCTCCACCGTCGACCTCCTGCAGCCTCCACGGGCTACTGTTCATCCACCGTCGACCTCCTCCAACCTCCACCTGCTACTGTTCATCCACGGGCTCCTGTTCGTCCAGCCTCCACCACGCGCTACTCCATCGACTACTGTTCAACCAGCCTCTCCACGGGCTCCTGTTCAACCACCCCTCCACGGGCTACTGTTCATCCAGCCCTCCATCGTCTACTGTTCATCTAGCCCTCCACGGGGTCATCCTGTTCATCCAGCCCTCCACGGGGTCCTGTTCACCCAACCCCAACCGGCTCAATCGATCGGGGTCCTATTCATCCAGAGGCAACACACGGGGTCTCGTTCTCAGGGCACACCGGATTGTCGAAACTTCTGCTAGAGGGAAGACTGAAGAGGCTCCACACGAATGAAATTGATGCTCGAAAGAGACTCAGGCTCCGGGAAGAAGAAGGTGGGAGGGCGGTAAAACAAAGGCAACTAGGACGGGGAACCAATGAATAACTTGAAGAGAAAACACCGGTTGAAAGAATACAAATGCTTCGCACGAGTAGGATGGATACTCGATTACGGACTCCGGCTCCGAGAAGGAAAGGGTTGGCGGGTGGGAAAAACAAAACAACTGAGGATTGAACTCAAAGATGAAGAGGCTCGAGTCAACTTGACGAGAAATGCACCGGATGCAAAGAGCTGAGAACCAACGATCGGAAAACCAACTACGTGATCCTAAAGAAAAATTTGAAGGGGAAGAGGAGTAACTCAAAACACCTACGTCAAGATTCCTCACCAGAGCGACGAAGGGGCTGAGGAGTAAAAAGAATTCCTACTCTCCGATATAACTAGACTCCGAAAACAGTTTTCTTCTAGACTCAACAACGGCCAAACTACACGATCAATCAAGGGGGCTCCTAGGGTCGGTCGAGGCTCTGATACCAACTTGTCACGCCCAATATGCGATACTATCCTAAAGAGACTCGAAGGTCCCACCAAGGATAGAACCGCATATTGAAACGCTTTTGCAAGGTGGATATCATTACATCAACATTACATAATAGATGGGGATACATACAAAAGGCATACAATGCCACACGAATACAACATCTTACATAAGAGCACCATCCGACTACAGATGAAACACAAACAGAAGCTCAAACAACATCCACCCTGCTAGCCCAGGCTATCGACCTGGAACCTATCCCCTGATCGAAGAAGAAGCAGAAGAAGAACTCCAACCAAGCAAACATCACTCCCGCATCATGATCATCGTATAACCTGTACCTACAACTGTTGTTGTAGTAATCTGTGAGCCATGAGGACTCAGCAATCCCATTACCATGGGTATGAAGACTATCAAAGCTTAATGGGAAAGGAAGGGGTAAAGTGGTGAGGTTGCAGCAGCGACTAAGCATATATGGTGGCTAACATACGCAAATAAGAGCGAGAAGAGAGCAAACGGAACGGTCGTGAAACTAGCAATGATCAAGAAGTGATCCTGAACTCCTACTTACGTCAAACATACCCCAAAACCGTGTTCACTTCCCGGACTCCGCCGAAAAGAGACCATCACGGCTACACACACGGTTGATGCATTTTTATTCGGATCTGGCGTCATCTACAACCGGACATTAACAAATTCCCATCTGCCACATAACCGCGGGCACGGCTCTCGAAAGTTTATACCCTGCAGGGGTGTCCCAACTTAGCCCATGATAAGCTCTCGCGATCAATGAAGGATATACCTTCTCTCAGGAAGACCCGATTAGTCTCGGAATCCCGGTTTACAAGACATTTTGACAATGGTAAAACAAGACCAGCAAAGCCGCCCGAATGTGCCGACAAATCCTGATAGGAGCTGCACATATCTCATTCTCAGGGCACACCGGATTGTCCAAACTTCCGGTAGGCCATCCCAGAGTTGCCCCTGGTGCCCACTGGTGGCTGACAGGTTGGACCAACACTCACGACGAGCACTGGCCCGGGGGGGGGGGGGGGTAAATAAAGATGACCCTCGGGCTCCGGAAACCCAAGGGAAAAAGGGCTAGGTGAGGCAAATGGTAAAACCAAGGTTGGGCCTTGCTGGAGGAGTTTTATTCAAAGCGAATTGTCAAGGGTGTCCCATAAATCACCCGACCGTGTAAGGAACGCAAAATCCAGGAACATAACACCGTTATGACGGAAACTAGGGCGGCAAGAGTGGAACAAAACACCAGGCATAAGGCCGAGCCTTCCACCCTTTACCAAGTATGTAGATGCATTAATTAAATAAGAGATATTGTGATATCCCAACATAATCCTGTCCACCATGGAGCAATCTTCAACTTCACCTGCAACTAACAACGCTATAAGAGGGGCTGAGCAAAGCGGTAACATAGCCAAACAATGGTTTGCTAGGAAGGGTAACAAAGGTTAGAGGTTCATGGCAATTTGGGAGGCTTGAAGAGCAAGTGATAGGTAGCGCAGCATAGCAATAGAACGAACCAACTAGTATAGCAATGATAGTAGTTAGATCCAAGGTGACGGTCATCTTGCCTGAAATCCCGCAAGGAAGAAGAATGAGTCCATGAAGAAGATGAAGCCACGAAGACGAACCAAGCGTAGACGAACGAATCCTCACGATCGCAACGAAACGGGAACTATCGAGAAGAAGCACACAACATGGTAAACACACCACACATAGACAAGAAATGATGCACAACAAGCATGATGCATGACAAGGGCTACATGAAGCTACTCATGGCAAGAGATGATGCAAACAAGAACAACGCATCAAAGCAAGTTTAAATGAGGCCGGAAACAACATATAACAATTCCGGTAAGTCCTCATATGCAAATTTAGGAATTGGTCCAGAACTGAATAAACCTTATGTTCAAGTTGTTAAACAGTAAGTTAAGATGCACCACGATGAACTACACGAAATTCTAGTCAAGTTACATATAAAGTTCATTAGATTCGGAGCTACGGCCTAGAAGATATGAGCAAAACAAGTTAAACATGGCATTGACGCAAAATGCATACAAACATCAAGCAAACACCTCAAAACAAGGATGCAACATGATAATAAGAAACTTCATGCAAAACCAAGCAAGTTTCATATAGAGCACACTCAAAACGGAGCAACGGTTCAACACATACACTCTATACAAGTTATAGCAACAATCTGTTCATAACAGCAACTAGGCATCTTGCAAGCATCAAAACAATATGCTACAGCACCCTAACATGATAACAAAAGACATGGACATGATGTACAGGTAAAGCATGACAAAAGATGAACACTGAGCTAACTCTAGAAATCACTAGATCATGCTCAAAAGGACATGTCAAGATTGCAAATAATAACAGTTTCAGGCTTAGCAGAATTAACATTAGGTTGCAATGTTTAGAGCTATCAAACAACATGTTACAGGAACTCATCATGGCAAACAAAGGCATGGAATGAATCTACTAATTGCATAGAACAAAAGTCCCTTACTGACCATGAGCCAAAAAGGAACAGAAGATATGATGGCACCCATGTAAACATGGCAATAATATGACAGATTCAAACATGGCAGGAACAACAATAAGTAAGCATGTTGGTGAGCTTGAACCACTCACCACAGAGCAATACATGGCATGGCAAGGCAACCAACAGTAAGAAGACATGTTTATGAAGCTAAGAATGGCAAGAGGAAGTTCATAGGGTTCATGGATCACTAGCAAAACACATGGCAAAACTGAACTTCATGTTAACAGGCTGACAGCAACATTATTTAGCAACTTTGAGAGCAAGATTACAACAAGCTACATTAGGCTATAAATGCAACCAGGGGCATGAATATCTAGAGCATGACATGTATAACAAAACAACCTTAGTGAACATCTCCAGCTTATGCATAGAATGACTTGTAGCAGCAGGTTTACATAGCATCAAAATATAACAGAATCAGCCTAGCAAAACAGCAACATCAAGTACCCTACTTAACAAGCTTGATGCACTCACCACAAAACTCACAAAAAATAGATGGATAGCACCACTGTTAAGATGGCATGACATAGTTCAAAACACAAGTAGACATCAACCTCATAGGATGCACACATCAAACATGGCAAAAATGACAAATGAGCATGTTATAACAGTTTCAGCAGATTAACATCATATAGCACTCTTGCAACAACGATTCTGGCATCAAGATGGACTCAAATGAACGTGATGCAATGGAACGAAATGAAGTACACGTCGAGGTGAACAATTTGACATATTACACGCACGAAACGGAGCAGCATGCAACAAGTTATGATGCGATGAACATGGCATGATAATGTAACTAATTTCGGGACTTGGTGGAATTTTATACCGACGAAAACGGGACGACGAGATCCGGGACGGGGCACGGGCGTTTGGATCGGGGACTGGTGGATCTGGTCCATCCTCTCCGGATCCCACCAGAGAGGAACTCCGGCGAGCTATGGCGGTGCTCTGGCGACGGCGGGGGTGCGCGGGGACGCGGGATCCGCGGAGGAGGCGAGGGGACGGCGTGGGGACGCGGTGGAGGCGCGGGTCGGCAGGGATGGCGCGGGGCGGATCCGGCCGGGGCGGTGGATGGCGGCGCGGGGCCGCGCCGGTGAAGGGCGGAGCTCCGACGGCGGGCACGGGATCCGGCGGCGGGGAGCTCGGACGGGCGCGCGCGGATCCGAGGCAGGCGCGGCTTGGAGCCGCGGGCGGAGGCGGCAGCCGCGGCGGCGGCCCAGGCCGGCGGCGGCGGGCCCGCGCGGCAGCTCGCCGGCGGGAGGCGGCGCGGCGAGGCGCTCGGGACGGCGGGCGAGGACGGGCCCGGCGGCGGCGGGCGTCCGGGCCGGGAGGGCCGGCGTCGGGCTTCGCGGGCCCGCGCTGGAGGCGACGAAGTGGGGCGCAGGCGTGGGCGACGTGGCGTGACGCCACTGGCCGGGAGCGGCGGCAGGGTGACGTGTCGCCCCGGGATTGGTCCGGGCGACGTGGAGGCGGGACATGTCTGGCCGGAGTTGGACGTGTCCGGCGGCGCGAGGGAAGCGGGGCTAGGGTAGGGGGAAATTGATCCGAAAATGGAGAGGGGAAGACGTTTTTATAGGTAGAGGGAGCTAGGGGAGTCCAAATGAGGAGCGGTTTTCGGCCACGCGATCGTGATCGAACGACTGAGAGCATGGAAGAGACTTAGATGGGTTTTGGGCCGCTTTGGAGGGGTGTTGGGCTGCAACACAAAGAGGGCTTTTATAGTTACCCGGTTAACCGTTGGAGTATCAAACGGACTCCAAATGGCACGAAACTTGACAGGCGGTCTACCGGTGCTATACCAAGGCCGCTTGGGAAACGTCGGTCCATTCCGAGAATGTTTAACACCCGCTCATAAAAAGAGACAAGAGGGGGACGCCGGAGGACATAGGAGTGCCGGATTGCAAAACGGACAACGGGGAAAATGCTCGGATGCATGAGACGAACACGTATGCAATGCAATGCACATGATGACATGATATGAAATGCATATGATGACATGGCAAAGACGGTGAATAACTGGCGTACACCTAGCGCATCGGATCCGGGGCGTAACAACACTCCTCCACTAACAAGAGATCTCGTCCCGAGATCTTAGGACCGAGACGGAAGGGAAACGGGATGAGGTGAAACAAGAACTCAAGAGAAGAAGTAAAGAATCGAGAGCACTCGAGAAGAAGAGAGGACGACGAGAATGATGAGAATCGAAAGCTCACGGAATAAGATAGACTATGAAACCACTCCGGTTAGAACGAGATAAGAAATGAATAAGACTGAAAGGATTTAGGTAGCACTCCGGCTGAAACATGGAGGAATATAACACGAGCTTGAGAGGATGGGATGATACTTGACGAGAGGAATAACACAATGTCTCCGGAAGACTTGAAATAGTGGAATGAAAAGAAATTAGAAGGAAGGATTGAATGTAGTTGTTGAGAAAATCAACAACGAAAGAATAAGCTTGTTGTGGACTTATCCCAAAACAACTCAAAACTTGAGGTGAAATTATGCCACAACCAAATGCATAAATAGCTGAGAAGAATGAAGGAATGCAAAACTCCACTTCAAAAGAATATAGAGAATTAATTACACTTCGAAGGCAAGAAGGAAAGATACTTGAGCTCCTCCAACAAGATCTTGATGAACTCTTGAGGAATGAATTAAATCCTTAACGAACCATCGTGAGGAACTCCGGTAACAAAAAGGATGATGAGATAGAATTAAAGGATGAAAAGAATAAGATGAGCCTTGCGGTGATTTAGATTAAGGTTCCGACGAGATGGCCGAGGAAATTTGAACTCCGGAAAAGAAAAGATGAAAACACTTGGAACTAGAATTTATTCATCAAGAACAAACTCCGAAGAAAAGGGATTACTCGCTTGGATGAAATAAGAATAAGATTTATTGTATGCTTATCCTTCATAAAATGAAATTGATGACAAGCAATGGATTTTGCATACTACTTATTCTTCTTGCAAAAGAATTGAGAAGTGGCATAACGCAAACTTGAGAAGGTCTTCATGAACCACCGGTAGGATTGAAAAGAACGAATGAAATAATATGATAATCAAAGAAAAAGAATCATGAACGAACCACCTTAAGATTTCAAAAATGACTGATGAAAGAGAATGAATCAACGGGAAGAATTAGAAGAACCAATATGCTACAGGGGATTTAGATGCAAAAGAATAAAGAGATCATGAGCTGATTAAAGAACACTTGAACGAAGCACCGGGATAATTAGAGAACGATAACTGGAATGAAGGCCTCCGGTGAAAAGAAATGGAAAAACAACTCCTGACATACTCCGGATGGTTCAAAAGAATATCTACCAAATGGAATAATTCGCGAGGATAACTTGAAGCTAGAACCATGAATCTTCGAGAGAACAGACAAGATTTAGAGGAAGAACTCTTCTTCGGTCTTCAAATGTCGATGGAAAACACCACCAAAATTACTGAGATACTCCGGGAGAAAGAAATGCGAAGAGGTTGAGCCAAACAATGAAATGATTTGAAATCGATCTTGGAAAAGCATCTGACTAATGAAATTCATTCTTACGTCACACTTGAAAAGAATTTGAGAATAACTCCGGGAGAATTAGAAGAGTCAGGTAAGATCCTGGGAAAAGACCTGTGGGTTAGGGCCCACTAAAGAGATAACACCGTTGGAAAGGGATGTTGAAGAGATAGATGATACACCGGAACAATTGAAATAGTTGAATGAGGTGACAACCTTGAATTAATTGGAACACAGACGAATCTCCTAAGATGTCTTCCGAACTTCAGAAGGGTAAATTGGCGAGAGGCGAACGAGCAAAGGGAACACTTGATCCAAGGAAAAGAATGACATCAATCCGAAAAACTTGAATTGAGTGCACCGGAAAAAGAAAGGGATGAAGAATGACGAACGAGACGAGAATTCACCAGTTGAAATAATTGAGGGAAGACTGAAGAGGCTCCACACGAATGAAATTGATGCTCGAAAGAGACTCAGGCTCCGGGAAGAAGAGGGTGGGAGGGCGGGAAAACAAAGGCAACTTGGACGGGGAACCAACAAATAACTTGAAGAGAAAACACCGGTTGAAAGAATACAAATGCTTCGCACGACTAGGATGGATACTCGATTATGGACTCCGGCTCTGAGAAGGAAAGGGTGGGCGGGTGGGAAAAAGAAAACAACTGAGGATTGAACTCAAAGATGAAGAGGCTCGAGTCAACTTGATGAGAAATGCACCGGATGCAAAGAGCTGAGAACCAACGATCGGAAAACCAACTACGTGATCCTAAAGAAAAATTTGAAGGGGAAGAGGAGTAACTGAAAACACCTACGTCAAGATTCCTCACTAGAGCGACGAAGGGGCTGAGGAGTAAAAAGAATTCCTACTCTCTAATATAACTAGACTCTGAAAACAGTTTTCTTCTAGACTCAACAACGGCCAAACTACACGATCAATCAAGGGGGCTCCTAGGGTCGGTCGAGGCTCTGATACCAACTTGTCACGCCCAATATGCGATACTATCCTAAAGAGACTCGAAGGTGCCACCAAGGATAGAACCGCATATTGAAACGCTTTTGCAAGGTGGATATCATTACATCAACATTACATAATAGATGGGGATACATACAAAAGGCATACAATGCCACACGAATACAACATCTTACATAAGAGCACCATCCGACTACGGATGAAACACAAACAGAAGCTCAAACGACATCCACCCTACTAGCCCAGGCTGCCGACCTGGAACCTATCCCCTGATCGAAGAAGAAGCAGAAGAAGAACTCCAAACAAGCAAACATCGCTCTCGCGTCATGATCATCGTATAACCTGTACCTGCAACTGTTGTTGTAGTAATCTGTGAGCCACGAGGACTCAGCAATCCCATTACCATGGGTATCAAGACTAGCAAAGCTTAATGGGAAAGGAAGGGGTAAAGTGGTGAGGTTGCAGCAGCGACTAAGCATATATGGTGGCTAACATACGCAAATAAGAGCGAGAAGAGAGCAAACGGAACGGTCGTGAAACTAGCAATGATCAAGAGGTGATCCTAAACTCCTACTTACGTCAAACATAACCCAAAACCGTGTTCACTTACTGGGCTCCGCCGAAAAGAGACCATCACGGCTACACACACGGTTGATGTGTTTTTATTCGGATCTGGTGTCATCTACAACCGGACATTAACAAATTCCCATCTGCCACATAACCGCGGGCACGACTCTCGAAAGTTTATACCCTGCAGGGGTGTCCCAACTTAGCCCATGATAAGCTCTCGCGATCAATGAAGGATATACCTTCTCCCAGGAAGACCCGATCAGTCTCGGAATCCCGGTTTACAAGACATTTCGACAATGGTAAAACAAGACCAGCAAAGCTGCCCGAATGTGCCGACAAATCCTGATAGGAGCTGCACATATCTCGTTCCCAGGGCACACCGGATTGTCCAAACTTCTGGTAGGCCATCCCAGAGTTGCCCCTGGTGGCCACCGGCGGCTGACAGGTTGGACCAACACTCACGACGAGCACTGGCCCCGGGGGGGTAAATAAAGATGACCCTCGGGCTCCGGAAACCCAAGGGAAAAAGGGCCTTGCTGGAGGAGTTTTATTCAAAGCGAACTGTCAAGGGGGTCCCATAAATCACCCGACCGCGTAAGGAACGCAAAATCCGGGAACATAACACCGGTATGACGGAAACTAGGGCGGCAAGAGTGGAACAAAACACCAGGCATAAGGCCGAGCCTTCCACCCTTTACCAAGTATATAGATGCATTAATTAAATAAGAGATATTGTGATATCCCAACATAATCCTATCCACCATGGAGCAATCTTCAACTTCACTTGCAACTAACAACGCTATAAGAGGGGCTGAGCAAAGCGGTAACATAGTCAAACAATGGTTTGCTAGGAAGGGTAACAAAGGTTAGAGGTTCATGGCAATTTGGGAGGCTTGAAGAGCAAGTGATAGGTAGCGCAGCATAGCAATAGAACGAAGCAACTAGCATAGCAATGATAGTAGTGAGATCCAAGGTGACGGTCGTCTTGCCTGAAATCCCGCAAGGAAGAAGAACGAGTCCATGAAGAAGATGAAGCCACGAAGACAAACCAAGCGTAGACGAATGAATCCTCATGATCGCAACGAAACGGGAACTATAGAGAAGAAGCACACAACATGGTAAACACACCACACATAGACAAGACATGATGCACAACAAGCATGATGCATGACAAGGGCTACATGAAGCTACTCATGGCAAGAGATGATGCAAACAAGAACAACGCATCAAAGCAAGTTTAAATGAGGCCGGAAACAACATATAACAATTCCGGTAAGTCCTCATATGCAAATTTAGGAATTGGTCCAGAACTGAATAAACCTTATGTTCAAGTTGTTAAACAGCAAGTTAAGATGCACCACGATGAACTACACGAAATTCTAGTCAAGTTACATATAAAGTTCATTAGATTCGGAGCTATGGCCTAGAAGATATGAGCAAAACAAGTTAAACATGGCATTGATGCAAAATGCATACAAACATCAAGCAAACACCCCAAAACAAGGATGCAACATGATAATAAGAAACTTCATGCAAAACCAAGCAAGTTTCATATAGAGCACACTCAAAACAGAACAACGGTTCATCACATACACTCTATACAAGTTATAGCAACAATCTGTTCATAACAGCAACTAGGCATCTTGCAAGCATCAAAACAATATGCTACATCACCCTAACATGATAACAAAAGACATGTACATGATGTACAGGTAAAGCATGACAAAAGATGAACACTGAGTTAACTCTAGAAATCACTAGATCATTCTCAAAAGGACATGTCAAGATTGCAAATAATAACAGTTTCAGGCTTAGCAGAATTAACATCAGGTTGCAATGTTTAGAGCGATCAAACAACATGTTACAGGAACTCATCATGGCAAACAAAGTCATGGCATGAATCTACTAATTGCATAGAACAAAAGTCCCTTACTGACCATGAGCCAAAAAGGAACAGAAGATATGATGGCACCCATGTAAACATGGCAATAATATGACAGATTCAAACATGGCAGGAATAACAATAAGTAAGCATGTTGGTGATCTTGAACCACTCACCACAGAGCAATACATGGCATGGCAAGGCAACCAACAGTAAGCAGACATGTTTATGAAGCTAAGCATGGTAAGAGGAAGTTCATAGGGTTCATGGATCACTAGCAAAATACATGGCAAAACTGAACTTCATGTTAACAGGCTGACAGCAACATTATTTAGCAACTTTGAGAGCAAGATTACAACAAGCTACATTAGGCTATAAATGCAACCAGGGGCATGAATAGCTAGAGCATGACATGTATAACAAAACAACCTTAGTGAACATCTCTAGATTATGCATAGAATGACCTGTAGCAGCAGGTTTACATAGCATCAAAATATAACAGAATCAGCCTAGCAAAACAGCAACATCAAGTACCCTACTTAACAAGCTTGATGCACTCACCACACAACTCACAAAAAATACATAGATAGCACCACTGTAAAGATGGCATGACATAGTTCAAAACACAAGTAGACATCAACCTCATAGGATGCACACATCAAACATGGCAAAAATGACAAATGAGCATGTTATAACAGTTTCAGCAGATTAACATCATATAGCACTCTTGCAACGATGATTCAGGCATCAAGATGGACTTGAATGAACGTGATGCAATGGAATAAAATGAAGTACACGTCGAGCCGAACAATTTGACATATTACACGCACGAAACGGAGCAGCATCCAGCAAGTTATGATGCGATGAACATGGCATGATAATGTAAACAATTTCAGGACGGTGGAATTTTATACCGACGAAAACGGGACGACGAGATCCGGGACGGGGCACGGGCATTTGGATCGGGGACTGGTGGATCTGGTCCATCCTCTCCGGATCCCATCGGAGAGGAACTCCGGCGAGCTACGGCGGTGCTCCGGCGACGGCGGGGGTGCGCCGGGACGCGGGATCCGCGGAGGAGGCGAGGGGACGGCGCGGGGACGCGGTGGAGGCGCGGGTCGGCGGGGATGGCGCGGGGCGGATCCGGCCGGGGCGGCAGATGGCGGCGCGGGGCCGCGCCGGCGAAGGGCGGAGCTCCGGCGGCGGGCACAGGATCCGGCGGCGGGGAGCTCGGACGGGCGCGCGCGGATCCGGGGCTGCGCGGGCTGGAGCCGCGGGCAGAGGCGGCAGCCACGGCGGCGGCCCACGCCGGCGGCGGCGGGCGCGTGCGGCAGCTCGCCGGCGGGAGGCGGCGCGGCGAGGCGCTCGGGACGGCGGGCGAGGACGGGCCCGGCGGCGGCGGGCGTCCGGGCCGGGAGGGCCGGCGTCGGGCTTCGCGGGCCCGCGCTGGAGGCGGCGAAGTGGGGCGCGGGCGTGGGCGACGTGGCGCAATGCCACTGGCCGGGAGCGGCGGCGAGGTGACGTGTCACCCCGGGATTGATCCGGGCGACGTGGAGGCTGGACATGTCCAGCCGGAGTTGGACGTGTCCGGCGGCGTGAGGGGAGCGGGGCTAGGGTTAGGGGGAAATTGATCCGAAAATGGAGAGGGGAAGACATTTTTATAGGTAGAGGAAGCTAGGGGAGTCCAAATGAGGAGCGGTTTTCGGCCACGCGATCGTGATCGAACGACTGAGAGCATGGAAGAGACTTAGATGGGTTTTGGGCCGCTTTGGAGGGGTGTTGGGCTGCAACACAAAGAGGGCTTTTACAGTTACGCGGTTAACCGTTGGAGTATCAAACGGACTCCAAATGGCACGAAACTTGACAGGCGGTCTACCGGTGCTATACCAAGGCCTCTTGGCAAACCTCGGTCCATTCCGAGAATGTTTAACACCCGCTCATGAAAAGAGACAAGAGGGGGACGCCGGAGGACATAGGAGTGCCGGATTGCAAAACGGACAACGGGGAAAATGCTCGGATGCATGAGACGAGCACGTATGCAATGCAATGCACATTATGACATGATATGAAATGCATATGATGACATGGCAAAGACAACGAATAACTGGCGGACACCTAGCGCATCGGATCCGGGGCGTTACAGCGCGTGGCCTCAAGCTTGGGGAGGACTGCATTCACCTTGCGAGCAAACTTCTTGAAGATGTGTCGAGAGGCTAGGGCCTGAGCACCGCCCAGGATGCAAGCGATTGCGCGCGGCTCCTGGAAGCCCCCAGCCCCCTCGTCCTGATGATGGTCTTCGTTCCTCCTCAGCCGTGGTGGCAGAGGAGGGAGGCCTGCATTGCCGTGCGGGCGATCCTCATGAGGCTGATCCCTCCAACCTTCCTCGCGAGGCTGGTCCTGCCAGCGGTCCTCGCGAGGTTGGTCACGCAACCCTTGGTGAGGGCCACGGTCTTCCCAACGTCCTCCACCTCTTCCTCCTCCTCGGCCATAGCCCTGGTCGTTGCGCTCAAGGCGTCGGCCGATACGCCCATCTGGCACAGCCCTGAGCTCTTGGCATTCGTTGGTGTTGTGGGTGTGGAGGTCGTGGTACACGCAGTACCGGCTGCCCTTGGATGACTCAGGCTGATCCCTGCCTCGCTTGGTGTCTGGCTCTGCTGCAAGCACAGCAGCTCCCTTACGCTTCACGTCCTTGACCTTGGGCTTCTTCTCTTCTGGATCGGCAGCCGGAAGCTCGAGGAGGGAGAGGCGCCCTTCCTCAGCCCTGGCGCACTTGGTCGCCAAGTTGAACAACTCCAGGGATGTGCACAGGTCTTCATGGATTTCTAGCTCCTCTTTCATCTTGATGTCACGCCGCCATCGAAGAAGGCTGAGATGATGGCTTCCTCAGTCACCCAGGGGATCTTGAGGCGAGCTTTGTTGAAATGCTGGATGTACTTCTGCAGGGTCTCTCCTAGCTGTTGCTTGATGCAGCGCAGGTCACTCATGGCCGGAGGCCGGTCGCGAGTGCCCTGGAAGTTGGCGATGAAGCGAGTGCGCATCTCGTCCCAGGAGGAGATCGTGCCAGGAGCCAGGTTCAGGAGCCAGGTGCGGGCACCGTCCTTGAGCGTAATGGGAAACCAATTTGCCATGACCTTTTCGTCCCCGTTGGCAGCTTCGATGCCCAGCTCGTAGAGCTGGAGGAACTCCACGGGGTCGGCAGTACCGTCGTAGCGAGGAGGCAGGTCCGGCTTGAACTTGTCGGGCCATGCGACGCTACGCAGCTCGGCGGTGAAGGCGTGGCAGCCTGCAGTGGCCACCAGAGCTCTCTGCTGATGCGGGGCTTGCTCCTGGGGATTCCTGCCCACCGTTGCCTAGAGCAGCGCGGGGTCTTGACGTGGTGGCGCAGGGATGTGGTCATGGCACACCGGTGCTGGGAGCACGTGGGCACCTTCTTGGGGACGAGGGATTTCCTGGCAGCTCCTTTCTTGTCGCGCAGGCGCCGGACGCGGTGGGTCTCGTCCTGGGGCCGCACGCCTTGGAGCCAGGCCGCCTTCTTGGGGAGGAGGTGGCGGAGGCACCTCCTGATCCTCGCCTCCTGTGCAGGATGGAGGGCGATGCAGCAAGAGAGACGGCGTAGGGGATCCCCCTGCTGTGTTGACGAGCTCGGTGGTGCGGGCGAGCTAGTCCTCGTAGAGATCATCGACGGGACGGTAGTGCAGGAGCTCACGCGCCAGGAGCAGCGCAGCGTGCGTGTCCGCGGGGGCGCGACGGGCGTGGGATGACAAACCGGCTGGAGTAAGCGACGGAGTGGCGGTGCGGCCTTCCCGCCGCACCAAAGGATGCAGGGACGAGGCCTGCTGCTCGTTCCCCGCCGGGCCGGTGGCGGCGTTGGCGGCAGGCAACGGGGAACAGCGGGGCGTCCGCCGACAGGAGCCGTCTGGGCGACTCGAGCGGCGAGAGCAGCCCGACGCTCGACGCGGGCTCGGCGAGTGAGGGAGTCCTGGACTAGGGGGTGTCCGGATAGCCGGACTATCATTATCCGCCGGACTCCAAGACTACGAAGATACAAGATTGAAGACTCTAGCTCGTGTCCGGATGGTACTTTCCTTGGCGTGGAAGGCAAGCTTGGCAATACGGATATGTAGATCTCCTACCATTGTAACCGACTCTGTGTAACCCTAGCCCTCTCCGGTGTCTATATAAACCAGAGGGCTTTAGTCCGTAGGACAACATACATTACAACAATTATACCATAGGCTAGCTTCTAGGGTTTAGCCTCCTTGATCTCGTGGTAGATCTACTCTTATACTACCCATATCATCAATATTAATCAAGCAGGACGTAGGGTTTTACCTCCATCAAGAGGGCCCGAACCTGGGTAAAAACATCGTGTCCCTCGTCTCCTGTTACCATCCGCCTAGACGCACAGTTCGGGACCCCCTACCTGAGATCCGCCGGTTTTGACACCGACATTGGTGCTTTCATTGAGAGTTCCTCTGTGTCGTCACCGATAGGCTTGATGGCATCTTCAACCAACAACGCCGTCCAGGGTGAGACTTTTCTCCCCGGACAGATCTTCGTATTCGGCGGCTTCGCACTGCGGGCCAATTCACTTGGCCATCTGGAGCAGATCGAAAGCTACGCCCCTGGCCGTCAGGTCAGATTTGGAAGCTTAAACTTCACGGCCGACGTCCGCGGAGACTTGATCTTCGACGGACTCGAGCCACAGCCAAGCGCGCCGCAGTGTGACGACGGGCATGATTTAGCTCTGCCAACGAACAGTGCCTTGGTGGCCGCACACGGGCCCGCTCCGGCCATTGGCCCGGAGCCGATCGCCCAGATCGAGGGCCGGTGGATAGACGCCGCCCTGGGGGCTCCAACGTCCACGGCGATGGAGCCGAACACTAATCTTGTCCCCTGCGAAACTCGTGATTCCGAGGCGCCGGACTCCTCGCCGGACTCCGAACCTCCCGCGCCCCTACCAATCGATCTGGATTGGGCGCCGGTTATGGAATTCACCACCGCGGACATCTTCCAATGCTCGCCTTTTGGAGATATCTTGAATTCACTAAAGCATCTCTCGTTATCAGGAGAGTCCTGGCCGGATTATGGCCAGGATGGTTGGGATACGGACGATGAAGAAATTCAGAGCCCACCCACCACCCACTTTGTAGCCACTGTCGACGATCTAACCGACATGCTAGACTACGACTCCGAAGACATCGACGCTATGGACGACGATGCCGGAGATGAACAGGAACCAGCGCCCACAGGGCACTGGAAGGCCACCTCGTCATATGACGTATACATGGTGGATACCCCAAAAGATGGGGACGGCGAAGAAACAGCGGAGGCAGATCCCTTAAAGAAACAGCCCAAGCGCCGGCGTCAGCGGCGCCGCTCTAAATCTCGCCACAGCAAGAATGGAGATTCCGGCACAGGAGATAATAATACTCCAGAGAGTGCCGAAGACAATCCCCTCCAGCAAGACTCAGCGCAGGAGGATGCAGAATCAAGCCCTCATGAGGGGGCGGCAGATGAAGAGGTTGAGGATCATAATTATATGCCTCCCTCCGAAGACGAAGCAAGCCTCAACGATGACGAATTCGTCGTACCCGAGGATCCCGTCGAACAAGAGCGCTTCAAGCGCAGGCTTATCGCCACAGCAAACAGCCTAAAGAAAAAGCAGCAGTAGCTTCAAGCTGATCAGAACCTGCTGGCCGATCGATGGACCGAGGCCCTCACGGCCGAAGAGTATAAACTCGAACGTCCCTCCAAAAGTTACCCAAAACGCAAGCTGCTCCCCCGATTAGAGGAGGAAGCATACGTACTTCCGTCACCAGCGCACGATATGGCTGACCGACCACCCCATGGTCGTGACAGAGAGGCATCCAGGCCCCCAGCCAAGACCATACCCCGGCATCGCTCCAAAAGTACGAAGCCAAGAGGGAACGTGCCGGACTTGCGAGACATATTGGAGGACAAAGCAAGGCAATCCAGATCCATCTATGGATCACGTGGGCGCCCTATGACCCACGACGAATACCGTCGTGCCGGATACAATAACCCCGGCCGGGCCGAACACAGCAGACAGCGCTCTCTCGAGATGCGTCGCGATATCGCTCAATACAGGGGCGCCGCACACCCGTTATGCTTCACTGACGAAGTAATGGATCATCAGATCCCCGAAGGGTTTAAACCCGTAAACATCGAATCTTACGATGGCACAACAGACCCCGCGGTGTGGATCGAAGACTATCTTCTCCACATCCATATGGCCCGCGGCGACGATCTCCACGCCATAAAGTACCTCCCACTCAAGCTTAAAGGACCAGCTCGGCATTGGCTTAACAGCTTGCCCACAGAGTCAATTGGGTGTTGGAAAGACCTGGAGGCCGCATTCCTTGATAACTTCCAAGGCACATATGTGCAACCGCCAGACGCCGACGACCTCAGCCACATCATTCAGCAGCCAGACGAATCGGCCAGACAATTCTGGACACGGTTCTTGACGAAGAAAAATCAAATCGTCGATTGTCCGGACGCAGAGGCCCTTGCAGCCTTCAAACATAACATCCGCGACGAATGGCTAGCCCGGCACCTGGGGCAGGAAAAGCCGAAATCCATGGCAGCCCTCACATCGTTAATGACCCGCTTTTGTGCGGGAGAGGACAGCTGGCTAGCCCACAGCAACAATCTCCGTAAAAATTCTGGTAGTCCGGATACTAAGGACAACAACGGCAGGTCACGTCGAAACAAAAACAAGCGCCGAATTAACGACGACGATAAGGAGGATACGGCAGTCAATGCCGGATTCCGAGGCTCTAAACCCGGTCAACAGAAGAAGCCATTTAAAAGAACCACTCTGGGTCCGTCCAATCTGGACCAAATACTCGACCGCTTATGCCATATACATGGCACCTATGAAAAGCCAGCTAACCACACCAATAGAGATTGTTGGGTGTTCAAGCAGGCCGGCAAGTTAATTGCCGAAAACAATGACAAGGGGCTAAATAGCGACGACGAGGAAGAGACCCGGCCGCCGAACAACAGAGGACAGAAGGGTTTTCCCCCACAAGTATGGACGGTGAATATGATATACGCGACCCACATACCCAAGAGGGAGAGGAAACGCGCATTAAGGGACGTCTATGCGATGGAGCCAGTCGCCCCAAAGTTCAACCCATGGTCCTCTTGTCCGATCACATTCGATCGAAGAGACCATCCGACCAGCATACGCCATGGCGGATTCGCCGCATTGGTCTTAGATCCAATCGTCGATGTGTTCCACCTCACGAGAGTCCTGATGGACGACGGCAGTAGCCTGAACCTGCTTTATCAGGATACAGTGCACAAAATGGGCATAGACCCATCAAGGATTAAACCTACAAAGACAACCTTTAAAGGTGTCATACCAGGAGTGGAAGCCAACTGCACAGGCTCAGTCACACTGGAAGTGGTCTTCGGATCCCCGGATAATTTCCGGAGGGAAGAGTTAATCTTCGACATAGTCCCGTTTCGCAACGGCTATCACGCTCTGCTCGGGCGAACCCGCGTTTGCCAAATTCAACGCGGTGCCGCACTATGCATACCTAAAGCTCAAGATGCCAGGCCCTCGTGGAGTCATAACGGTCAATGGGAATACGGAACGCTCCCTCCGAACGGAGGAACATACAGCGGCTCTCGCGGCAGAAGTACAGAGTAGCCTTTTAAGGCAATTCTCGAGTCCGGCCGTTAAACGGCCAGATACAGCAAAGCGCGCCCGGAGCAATGCCAACCAAGACCACCTGGCGCGATCAGAGCACGCGTAGCAATGCGGCCCCAACCCTCGCCCGCGTATGATCGCAAGAATAACACTCCGCGTACATCATTACGCTTTGGAGATACCATGGGCACAGGGGAGGGGGCACGATCACAACGGACCCAGAGTGCGGTTCGACCACACCGGGGGCTCGCAAATGTACCCCTCTTTTTTTTTCTTCTTTTTTGTACACAGGACTCTGTTAACCAGAAGCCCTGTCCGGCGGTGAACCTGCCGAACTCATGATGCAACAGTCAGGGACTAAAGAAGGCCGCGCCGAACACTCAGGTGGTCTCAATTACGAGCATTAAATTCGATTATATACACCAAATCCGCAGATCATCCCTGGAGGGGGACATGTTTATTTAGTCCAAATCCCTTGCTTACCGCACTATTTGTATCAGTCCGCTCTGCTAGCAGACTTTTTCTTTCATTAATAATGCAGCACCTTTATGATTGCAATTGCATCACATTTTATATATATATATGCTCATTATATGACATCTGGCACCCGTATATTTTGGTACGGCATAATACACCAGGGGCTTATGTTCCCCACTCTATGGTGTGATAAAGTCCGAACACTTTCACAAGTGCGGCACCCCGAACTTATAGCATTATATGAATCGGCTCCGAATCATGTCTTGGGTCAATAGTTGGGTTTGCCCGGCTCCCATGTTTTGGTGCCTTACATTCCGTTCTGTCGGCTAAGGTGGCACTGGGAGAACCACTACGATTGCGCCCCGGTTGAGCCGGGTTAACGCCTCAGTGGAGAAAGCTAAAACTGACTGGCATGATAAGGCGAGAGACTGGTCGTTGTTTGAGAGGTTTTTTCGGGTCCTTAAAGACTCACGCCGCTTCGAGCGAAGTTCCGGATAATGTCCGATGAAGGCGTGGATAGCGCCCCGGATTCGGTCTTCCAAATACCAGGGGCTTCGCCGAAATTTAAAATTATAGAATTCTGTGGCTAAGTGAGAGTGTTCAAGCACTATAAGTCCGGTTGCCTTGTTCGTCGTGTTGAGCGCCTCCCTAGATGGACCCAAAAATGGGAACAAGAGTGCTCAAGTTTATCCCGAACACCCCAGCACTTGTGGCTTGGGGGCTGAAGCCAACGACTTGCCATCTCTCAGATTTTACAAACGGCCGCACAGAAGGTAATATTTTAAATTAAACAAGCATTGCTCATGGCGCATATGAACGAAGTTTTCAGCGCACAGGATAAATAAACAGCGAGTTCACTCAAAGATTGCATTTCGGGAGCACTCATTTGCAATATCGCAGGCTCCCTTCAGGACAATTTTATAATACTTCTCCGGCGTGCGATACTCCTTGCCCGGCGGCGGTGGGTCCGTGAGAAGCTTCTCCGCATCCAATTTGCCCCATTGCACCTTTATGCGGGCAAGGGCCCGACGAGCACCTTCGATACAGGCGGAGCGCTTGACTACATCCAGCCTGGGGCATGCATCCACCAGCCGCCGCATGAGGCCAAAGTAGCTACCAGGCATGGCCTGTCCAGGCCACAGCCGGACTATGAGGCCCTTCATGGCCTCCTCAGCTACCTTGTGGAGTTCGACCAGCTGCTTCAGCTGGTCGCTTGGGGGCACCGGATGGTCGGCCTCAGTATACTGAGACCAGAAGACCTTCTCCGTCGAGCTCCCCTCCTCGCCACGATAGAATGCGGCGGCATCAGACGCACTACACGGCAGATCTGCAAATGCCCCTGGAGAGCTCCGAATGCGGGTAAGTGTCAGGTAGTTCACATTAACATGCCTGCTTTGCATGAAAAACGCCTTACCCGCCGCTATCTTCTTTATGTCCTCAACCTCCTGAAGGGCCTTACGGGCTTCGGCCTTGGCGGACTTGGCACTTTCGAGAGCCGAGGCAAGCTCGGACTCTCGAGTCTTGGAGTCACGCTCCAAACTCTCATGTTTTTCCATGAGAGCCTGGAGCTCTTGCCGAACTTCCGCCACACGTGCCTCTTGCTTTTCTCGCTTAGCCCGTTCCGCGGCCGCATTGCGTTCGGCCACGGACACAGCATCCCGCAGGGCTGCCACCTCGTTAGTGGCCCCTGCAATACACATATTATCCTTGTTAATTTTATTTGCAACCAAAATCCTTTTCTGTAAGGTACTTATTCAAAGAGGTGTTACTCACCTTCTTTTTCCTCGAGCTGCTTCTTTGCATGGCCGAGCTCTTGCTCGGACCGCTCGAGATCCTTCTTCAGCACGTCAATCTCCGCCGTTAGTGCGGCAGAGGTCAGCAGTGCAGCCTGCAAACCCATATTGACATATTTTAGGCAACCCTGCATATATCTTGTTATAGATCCTTAGTCCGGCTTTTCTTTCCGAACACCGAACTAAGCATCAGGGGCTACTGTCTATGCGGTATTACATTACATAATTTTAACTTCTTACCTCAAAGCCTGTTAAAAGGCTGCTGCAGGCTTCGGTCAGCCCGCTCTTAGCGAGCTGAACCTTCTCAATCACCGCACTCATGATAGTGCGGTGTTCTTCCTCGATGGAAGCGCCTTTAAGCGCCTCCAGCAGGTTATCCGGCGCCTCCGGTTGGACGGAGGCCGCCGGCGTCACGGTCCTGCCCTTCTTTCGAAGGGGCCGCTTGCCGGACCCTGGAACCACTGCGGGTTCCGATGTAGAGTCCGGCACGAAGTCCGGGAGGCTGCCTGACGGCGTCTCCGGAGCCTCCTCCTGATGGGTCCCTCTCTGGGATCCCACCTCGACGTCCTCGTCGGCGCATGGGGTGGAGGCAGTCGGGATGGAATTCACATCCGACGAGGCCAATGACCCGCTCGATGAGTCGGGGAGATCATCATTGGCCGGACTACGGGCAGAATGCGGCGTTAGAAGGATACTACGCGACATAAAAGAAATTACACATCAAGGATCCGGATACTTACGATCTTGCCGGACGCCTGGCCCTTGGAGGCCACTCATCCTCACCAACGCTGATGTTGGTGAAACTATCCGAGGGGATAGTTCTCCCCCTCTTGGACCCTTCGGCCTCCCCGATGGGGGAAGCCTTCCTTTTCTTCTCTCCCTCCTCCGGGAGAGAGTACTCCTCCTCTTCGGGGGAGGAGTCCTCGTCGTCATCAGATGCCTGATTGCGGGAACTCTTTCGAGTCCCCGCGGCCACCTTCTTGGCCTTCTTCTCCGGCACCACGTGCGGTGCCGGAACCAGCAGCCCTGTTAAACGGGCGTCCGCTGGGTCTTCTGGCATGGGAGCCGGGCTAATGAGCAGCTTGGCCTTCTCCATCCATTCCTGTCAAAGGAAGAGGCAGAATGAAACCTCACTAGAGTCAATCTAATTGTCACAAGTGTCCCGTAATGGGGTTGAATCACTTACCTCGTCAGTTGGATGCTGCGAGCTGAATCCACGGTCTTCGGTCACGGACACGGGGGCTTCGGCGCCCTTGAACAGCACCCTCCAGGCGCCTCCGTATGTTGTATCGAAGAGCCCGCTTAGCGCCTGGTGCTGTTCCGGATTGAACTCCCACAAATTAAATGCCCGTTCTTGGCATGGGAGGATCCGCCGGATGAGCATGACTTGGACCACGTCGACGAGCCTGAGCCTATTGCTCACCATCTTCTTGATACATGCTCGGAGTCCCGTCACCTCCACCGGATTCCCCCACTGCAATCCCTTCTCTTTCCAGGAGGTGAGCTGCGTGGGGATGCCAGATCTAAACTCGGGGGCTGCTGCCCATGTGGATTTGCGCGGCTCGGTGATGTAAAACCACCCCGATTGCCACCCCTTGACGGAGTCCACGAAGGTCCCTTCTAGCCAAGGGACGTTGGGCAATTTGCCCAACATGGCGCCTCCGCATTCCGCTTGCGTACCCTTCACAACCTTCGGCTTGACGTTGAAGGTCTTGAGCCACAGGCCGAAGTGGGGCCGGATGCAGAGGAAGGCCTCGCACACGACGATAAACGCCAAGATGTTGAGGATAAAGTTCGGCGCCAGATCGTGGAAATCCAGGCCGTAGTAAAACATGAGCCCCCGGACAAATGGATGGAGCGGAAAGCCCAGTCCGCGGAGGAAGTGGGGGAGGAAGACGACCCTCTCATGAGGCCTGGGGGTAGGGATGAGCTGCCCCTCGTCGGGCAGCCGATGTGCAATTTCGCCGGAAAGGTATCCGGCGCTGCGCAGCTTGGTGATGTCCTCCTCCTTGACAGTGGAGGCTAACCATTTACCTCCCGCTCCGGACATATTCGGAGAAGGTTGAGGCGAGATGTGCGAGCTCAGGCGTTGGAGCTTGAGTTTGCGGGGATGGATAAGCAAAGGAGGAAGAAGGCATAGGTGAGAAGGTGAATCCTTATCCCTTATATATAGGCGGACAAAACTATGCGTCCCCCACCAGCCTGGTAAAACTCGCTTATCTCCCAAGCACCACCATCAATGGCGCGGTTGGGTTACCCACGCACGTATTGATGAGAATCCCGGAATAAGGGGAACACGATCTCTGCTTCGACAAGACGTGCCAACGAAACCGCTTCGCTAAACATGCTGAGGTGGTATAGTAATTCAAACAAATGCCTGGTGGCGGTGTGATGTCACGCCGCATAATACGTCAGCAGATTGAACTAAGTGTACATTTTATTCTCTCTACGGTGGAATGTGGAATTTATTTTGCAGAGCCGGACACTATCCTGGTGTTCATGATCTTCTCTGGATTATTCAAGGGAGGAACCCGCCTTGCAATGCCGAACATTATGCATGCCGGACTTATCGTCATTGAAGACTGGTTCAGGGGCTACTGAGGGAGTCCTGGACTAGGGGGTGTCCGGATAGCCAGACTATCATTATCCGCCGGACTCCAAGACTACGAAGATACAAGATTGAAGACTCCGGCTCGTGTCCGGATGGTACTTTCCTTGGCGTGGAAGGCAAGCTTGGCAATACGGATATGTAGATCTCCTACCATTGTAACCGACTCTGTGTAACCCTAGCCCTCTCCGGTGTCTATATAAACCGGAGGGCTTTAGTCCGTAGGACAACATACATTACAACAATCATACCATAGGCTAGCTTCTAGGGTTTAGCCTCCTTGATCTCATGGTAGATCTACTCTTGTCCTACCCATATCATCAATATTAATCAAGCAGGACGTAGGGTTTTACCTCCATCGAGAGGGCCCGAACCTGGGTAAAAACATCGTGTCCCTCGTCTCCTGTTACCATCCACCTAGACGCACAGTTCGGGACCCCCTACCCGAGATCCGCCGGTTTTGACACCGACAGCGAGCGTCAGACATGGGCACGACGGAGGATCACACGCGACCAGCGGAAGAAAGATTCTGGCGCACCCCTACCTGGCGCGCCAAATGTCGGATTTCGGGTTCCGGCAGACCCTTGAGGTTCGAACTCTGGGGTGCGCAAGAAGATCTTTCCCCTACCAGCTCACATCTCGAAGTCTCGCAAGGGATCTAGGCTAGAAAGAAGAACACACAAGGGACACGAGATTTATACTGGTTCAGGCCACCATTGTGGTGTAATATCCTACTCCAGTGTGTGGTGTGGTGGATTGCCTCAGGGGCTGATGATGAACAGTACAAAGGGAGAACAACCTAGCGAGGGGCTGTTCTTGAGCTGGTGCGATGAACTGCTCGGGTGAGTTCAGTCGCTTCTCTCTAGTTTATGCGTGATCTCGATCCCCCCTTTGACCTGATGTGGCTAGCTCTATTTATAGAGGGAGGCTTTGGGCCTCTTCCGAAATAATGAGCGGGAAGGGCGCCAACAATTGGCCATTTTGAAGGGGAACATCTAGTACATTTATCCTGACTAAAGTTGGTCTATGGCTACCAAAGGCTCTGACGATGACACCGTCCTGGGCTCCACGATGACCTCCATCCTGCCGTTCTGTTGGCCTTGATCTTGTTGCACCGAAATGGTAACCTTTGCCTGATGCCTTGGCCTGTGCTTGCCCCCTTTGCACCGAAGGGGAAACAAGGACACTGCGTAGGCCGGCGCCCGCCTGGCGCCAGCCTGGTCTCGATCGTCATGGCTTGCATCACAGGTTCCTCGCGAGGTACCCTGTCTTGATCTCTCCGCCTCCTCGCGAGCCTGCCTGATGAGGCTGCTCCTGAGGAAGCTCCATGTCATCCGCCCCGCGAGGCTTGGCCCCTCGCAAGGGTCTTGAGCTTGAGCTGATGAAGCTGGGCTGCACTGGGCCCCCACTTGAGTCACGCCGCAGGCCGCAGGCAGGCAAGTCTGGGGACCCCCATTCCCAGAACGCCGACAGAGCCCAATGCCTCGCACCCACACACGTACATTACGCGAGAAACGAGCATCACTCGGCCCCCGACCACCCACCGTAAACCGGGAACTCCCCGATCTTTTCCTCGCCCTCGCTTCTACCACGGTTTTTTCCGTCATGGACGGCCCAAAGAATGTCATGAAGCTGCGTCTCCTGCCCGTCCAGGACGAAAAGCCCATTTTCTGTCATGTTTTTTGTCATAGAAGTAGGAGCCGACCACATCTATGATGATACCGGGTTTTGTCACAATTATCGTCATAGAAGTGTCATAAGTATGACAGAAAAAATTCGTTCGGCCCAAAATGTCTATGTGTCTTTTTTTTAGTGTATCCAAGGCAATGATTATGCATATAGTCATCACGTCCATGTCAAGTAGACCGACTCCTGCCTACATCTACTACTATTACTCCACACGTCGACCGCTATCCAGCATGCATCTAGAGTATTAAGTACATAAAGAACGGAGTAATGCCTTAAGTAAGATGACATGCTGTAGAGGAGTTAACTCAAGCAATATGATGAAAACTCCATCTTTTTATCCTCGATGGCAATAATTCAATACTTGTCTCGCTACCCCTACTTTGTCACTGGATGAAATCACGCAAGGTTGAATCCAAAGCAAAGCTGAGCACATCTCCCATTGCAAGAAAAACCAATCTAGTTTGCCAAACCAAACCGATAATTCGAAGAGAAATACAAAGATATCAAATCATGCATATAATAGTTCAGAGAAGATTCAAATAATATTCATTGATAAGCTGATCATAAATCCACAATTCATTGGATCTTGACAAACACACCACAAAATAAGATTGCATCGGATAGATCTCGAAGAACATCGAGGAGAACATGGTATTGAGAATCAAAGAGAGAGAAGAAGCCATCTAGCTACTAGCTATGGACCCATAGGACTGAGATAAACTACTCACGCTTCATCGGAAGGGCCATAGGGTAGATGTAGAAGCCCTCCGTGATCAAATCCTCCTCCGACAGAGTACCGGAAAAGGCCTCCAGATGGGATCTAATGAGGTCAGAGACCTGCGGCGGTGGAAAAGTATTTTCGTGGCCCTCTATGAGGGTTCTGGAATATATGTGAATATATAGGACGAAGAGGTAGGTCAGGGGACTCCTGAGGGGGCCACAAGGCAAGGGGCGCCCCCCTAGGGTGCACCCTCCACCCTTGTCGCCGCCTCGTAGGTCTTCTAGCTTGGACTCCAAGTCCTCTGGGTGTGTTCTGGTCCAAGAAAAATCATCGTAAAGTTTTATTCCATTTAGACTCCGTTTTGAAAGTGCAACTATCCCTAGGTGGTTTTGGTAATTCATAACAACATATAGCTCATTGAGCTAATGCTATTCCAAGACAAATATTTCAGGAAAGCTCAATGAATGGCATGGCATGGATGATGAAAGTGGATCCGTCAAAAATTCTAAGGACAAAGGATTGGCTCAAGCTCAAAAGCTCAAGACTCTTCATTTTACATTTTAGTGATCCAAGATCACATTGAGTCTATAGGAAAAGCCAAAACTATCAAGGAGGGATGAGGTGTTGCTTAATGAGCCTCTTGCTTCAAGTGCTTAATGATATGCTCCAAAAACCCTCAATTACTTTCTCACATCCACATATGACCTAAACCCAAAGTCAAAATCGGTCCCACCGATTCTTTCTATCCGGCGCCACCGAGTTCAAATGTCATAGCCACTACCACAAACCCTAGGCAAATCGTTCTTACCGATAGGGATCTCGGTCTCACCGAGATGGGATTGTAATCTCTCTATTTCCCTTCGTAACGTTTTGGTCTTACCGAAGTGAGCGATCGGTCCCACCGAGATTGCAATGTAAACTCCCTGTTTCCCTTTCGTAACATTTCGGTCTCACCAAAATGAGCGAATCGGTCCCACCGAGTTTACCTAACCAACTCTCTGGAAAGCTTATTACCAAAATCGGTCTCACCGAGTTTGTGTAATCGGTCTCACCGAGATTACGTTATTCCCTAACCCTAACTATATCGGTCCTACCAAGTTGCATGTCGGTCCCACCGAAAATCCTAACGGTCACTAGGTTTACTGAATCGGTCCGACCGAGTTTGTTGATCGGTCCCACCGAGTTTGGTAAATTGTGTGTAACGGTTAGATTTTGTGTGGAGGCTATATATACCCCTCCACCTCCTCTTCATTCGTGAAGAGAGCCATCAGAACAAACCTACACTTCCAACTTACCATTTCTGAGAGAGAACTACCTACTCATGTGTTGAGGCCAAGATATTCCATTCCTACCATATGAATATTGATCTCTAGCCTTCCCCAAGTTGCTTTCCACTCAAATCTTCTTTCCACCAGATCCAAATCCCATGAGAGAGAGTTGAGTGTTGGGGAGACTATCATTTGAAGCACAAGAGCAAGGAGTTCATCATCAACGCACCATTTGTTACGTCTTGGAGAGTGGTGTCTCCTAGATAGGCTAGGTGTCACTTGGGAGCCTCCGACAAGATTGTGGAGTTGAACCAAGGAGTTTGCAAGGGCAAGGAGATCGCCTACTTCGTGAAGATCTACCGCTAGTGAGGCAAGTCCTTCGTGGGCGACGGCCATGGTGGGATAGACAAGGTTTCTTCTTTGTGGACCCTTCGTGCGTGGAGACCTCCGTGGACTCGCGCAACCGTTACCCTTCATGGGTTGAAGTCTCCATCAATGTGGATGTACGATAGCACCACCTATCGGAACCACGCCAAAAACATTCGTGTCTCCAATTGCGTTTGAATCCTCCAAACCCTTCCCTTTACATTCTTGCAAGTTGCATGCTTTAATTTCCGCTGCTCATATACTCTCTGCATGCTTGCTTGAATTATGTGATGATTGCTTGACTTGTCCAAAGATAGCTAAAATCTTCCAAACTCTAAAATTGGGGAAAGGTTAAGTTTTTAATTGGTCAAGTAGTCTAATCACCCCCCTCTAGACATACTTCAAGGTCCTACAAGTGGTATCAGAGCTTTGGTCTCCATTTTCTTTGATTTCCATAGCTTTTGGTGGTCATAGCCTTGGTTTCACAACCTAGGAGAGTATGGCGTCTAGCGAGGGAAATTATCACCGTAGAGGTCCTTACTTTGATGGTACTTATTTTGCTAGTTGGAAGCATAAGATGAAAATGCATATTCTTGGACATAACCCCGGCCGTTTGGGTTATTGTGTGTATTGGCTTGCAAGGTGAATTCTTTGATGGGAGAGAGCCAAACCGTGAAGCTAGCGCAGATGAATTGAAGATGTTGCAATACAACGCTCAAGCTTGTGATATCCTCTTCAACGGATTGTGCCCCGAAGAATTCAACAAAATCAGCCGTCTTGAGAATGCAAAGGAAATTTGGGATACTTTGATTGATATGCATGAAGGTACCGACTCCGTCAAGGAATCCAAGTTGGATATGCTCCAAAGTCAGCTTGACAAGTTCAAAATGAAGGATGGTGAAGGTGTCGCTGAAATGTACTCTAGGCTTGCTCTTATCACGAATGAGATTGCCGGCTTAGGGAGTGAAGAGATGACCGACAGATTCATCATCAAGAAAATACTAAGAGCATTGGGTGGAAAGTATGATACCGTGTGCACATTGATCCAAATGATGCCAAACTACAAAGATCTCAAGCCAATGGAAGTCATTGGAAGAATTGTTGCTCATGAGATGTCACTCAAGGATAAGGAGGAACTTCACAACAAGTCAAGTGGTGCTTACAAAGCCTCATATGAAGCCCCCACATCATCAAGTGAGAAACAAACCTTCAATGAAGAATTGAGCTTAATGGTGAAGAACTTCAACAAATTCTACAAGAGTAGAAGCAAAGAAAGAATCTCTAAGTCAAGGTCCTACAATGACAAAAGATCTTCTAGTCGAGAGAGCAATTGCTACAATTGTGGGAGACCCGGACACTATTCCAATGAGTGTACGGCACCCTACAAAAGAAGAGAAGATTCTCCAAAAAGAAGAAGTAAAAGAGAAGAATCACCACCAAGAGAGAGGAGGAGTAGAGATGATTGTTATGAACGAAGACCCTCACGGAGAAGCAAGGATTCGGAAAGGAAGGACAAGTCATAAAGGAGCTACACAAAACGAAGACATCAAGCTCATGTTGGTGAATGGGTATCCGGCTCCGACTCTGACAATCACTCCGAGAGAAGCTATCACTCCGACTACGAATATACTCAAGATGAAGGTGTTGCCGGTCTAGCACTTGTGTCAACCAACTCCTACGACATATTTGACTCACCAAATGAAGGAATTGGAAGATGCTTCATGGCCAAAGGTCCAAAGTGATGCGGAGCATCCCACGTTCATCCCCATGTACACTCCGACTACTCTCCAAGCCCCAAGGATACATAAGATGAGACCCCGACTATGCGCCATTGGACACAAGGTGAATTCACTCCTCTTTGAACCGTCACTTTCCGCATATGAGACACGGCTACTACCTCATGCATGGACCTTGCATACACTCAGGTACAACCAAGATGACCATGGAGAACCCAAGGATCAAGGCCAAGCATGGAAGAGGAGAAGGAAGAAGAAGACGGAGCGGCTGCTGGAGCCAGGCCGGACATCCGGAGTCCCGTCCGGATCATCCGGGCCCAGCCGGATCATCCGGGACTCCGTCCGGATCGTCCGGGTAACTGCGCCGAAGACACCCGAAGGCTTCTGCCGAAGCCGGATCATCCGGGACCCCATCCGGATCATCCGGCCAGCGCCTGTGTGAGCGTGTTGGGCTGAGCCCATGTACCCCTTCGCCCCCAAGTCTATAAATAGGACTCCCTCTCCTCACTTTGGGACTTAGCATTGGATTAGCTCATATTTGTGTGAGAGCCTTTGCTCATCCACTTGGTTACTTCTCCACGGAGATCAGGACCTCTTCGGAGAAGATCCCCCAGCGGATTCAAGACCCCTCTTTAGGGAAGAACATCAAGGCCCCCTCTTGGAGATGAACGGTTCCTTTGTATCCTTACCTTAGTTGACTTTGTATCTTGTGGATCTCATATGTGTGTGGTGATCTAGCACTTGTGTGATCGATTCCTTGTTGGTTGAGTGATTCCCTCTCGTTTCCCCCGTGTTTTCCCTTGTGCTTCCGCGTGTTCTTTGTGATTCCCTCGTAGGATCCACTCCAAACATGAAAGATCGACGCTATAGGGTTCCACCCTACATTATATGGTATCATGAGCCACGTTTATCACGTATTTGGAGTCCCTCCCACCGTTTTCTAGCCTTCTTTTGCTTGATTTCGTCCTAAATCCGAAAATCCCCACCAAAAATAGCCCCAATTTTTTTTGTGATTTGTTGGTTTGATGATGTTTTGTTGATTTTGATCTGTGGATTTGCTTGGTTTCAAGTGGATCTGGCATTTCCCCAAGTTTCCCCACCTTCCATCCATAAAATCTCCTCAATTTTGCCCCGAAAATCCCCAAATTCCGCCCAAAAATTCGTCCCCGAGAGGAAATCCCGAGCAGTTTGACCTGCCCGGATCTTCCGGACCTAGCCCGGATCATCCGGACCTCCTCCTGGATGTCCGGTTAACCCTGAAACTGACTCGGCTGAAATCTTGTTTTGGCCGTAACTAATTCATCCGAACTCCGTTTTTGACGTTCTTTAGCTCGTTTTGAAGCTATTGACATCCCCTATCCCACAAAAATACCACCAACATCATTTGACTCCATCATATTTTCTGAAATTTGGCAAGTTTGCCTAGGCCTTCCACCATATCATCCGCATAGCCACCACCGACTTCCGCAACCTAACCCAATTTGTTCACCATAGCATTTGAGGTTGTTTGAGTAGTGACTTGAGTCTCCTAAGGTGTTTAGGCTACTTAGGGACGGTTGCTTCTTCATCAACCACCACCGCTTTTCGCTACCACCATTTTGACATTTGTCATTTGAGATTTTGAGTTTGCGGTTTTTCCGTTTCCTAAGGTGTTTCGGCTACTTAGGGACGAGTCTCCGTCATCTTGGTATCTATACCAAGAACACCGCCACTCATCATCGCAAAGGACGGTAACCTCGATGACACCTTTGTATATTCCCTTGCTATTGCATTGTTAACCCCTAGCCCATTTTGCGTTACTTGCCTATCGAGACTAGCCATTTGAGTATTGCCGGCAATGTTACTTGTGCACATTAGTGGTCTACACTATCCATTGCATACATACCATATCATCTTGGTATCATATCATCCATTGTACCTCAAGTTTGTCCCCGCATATACACAATTGCTATCTTGGTTTGTGCATTGTGCAAAAGTAGCCATAGAAAAAAAAGAGAAAAAGCTTTTAAGCAAAAAGAGAGCAAAGAGCTCGTGAGCAAGTGCCATAGCATCATACCCCATTGAACATAAGAGCCATACCAAAATCTACATCATATGATATCATGCTTGAGAGAAACACCGGGAACCATACATACATAGCATACTTGGGATAGAAGAATATCCATTTGCATCTTATAGGTTGTGCACAAGTGTCGTATCCGCCTATTGAGCAATCATGCTAGCGTCTCTCTTGAGTTGTGCAACACGAGCGTTTTCCGTGGATTCCACATTTTGTGCTCATTCCTTGGTTGCACGACCCCATTTATCTATCCGTGTGTGTGTTTCCGTGTGCCATTCTTAGCTATTGGTCTACTTGTTTCGCTTGCGAATTTGTGAATCTCTTTCAACATTATTGACTCTTGCTAACATTTTGCATTAAATTTTTGTGCTACTATCCTCACCGAGCTCCACTATAAGCCTTACTTGTGTAGGTGTGAGAATCGACAAGGATCGGTACCAATAGTGCTATTTCATTGTCCACATTTGAATGAACTTGATTCATCTTCAATTTTGGTCAAAGGTACATTGGTATTAGTTCTTCTCTTGCTCCCACTCATATTTGCTCGAGTCTTGTGATGGATAGGCAAGGCATTACCTCTCCGGTCTACGACAACAACGACGGCGTGAACAACTACATCAACAAAGCGTCCATCTACGATCTACAACAACAAATGCAAGCCGCACAATCAAGATTGCGTGAGCGCATCGAGAACATCTCCATCAACATCTTCCACTCCGAAGCAAGAAGAAGGGACTACATCGACAAGAAGCTTGCCGCACATAAAGAGGAGCAAGATGCAAGGATGGAGGAGATTAGAGCCTTGATCAAGTCTACTTCCCCTTCGTCATCCTCAAGGCGGCGACATTCAAGCCACAAGTCTTCGGAGCGCCGAAATGATGCAAGCGCAAATCGTCCTCGTCCACATCTACATGGCGATCATCATCACGTTCACGATCCACATCTTCATGAAGGCCAAGTCACCTCCAAGCATCATGTGCACGACGACGACGAACGCCATCTACTACGAGCTCAAGCACGACAACAACATCATCATCATGAAGATGCTCCACAAGCGCAAATGCACAAGTCCCAACAAGACCTACTTCACGCCAAGTCCAAACTTCAAGAGCACAAAAGAAGACCGCGAGACGACCACCACCAAGACGGCACTACGGCTACACCAACCACTTTGGCATCTTCGCCAAGTGCTATCAAGGCATCTTTGCCTTTGGATGTACGGCATCTTCGCCTACTTCCCACGAGTATGCCTACATCGACTTCATCAAGTCCAAGGCGACCAACTACGAGTGAGGGCGACACTTCCATCTTTGAAAGCCCCCCAAGGAAGATGGCCGAGCATGGGAAACTCCCTTCGGTCATGGAGACGAGCTAAGAGGTGCCACATCATATGGGCCTCCTACACCAAGACGGAGACAAGAAGGTCGAGCAAGGGCCATCCCCTTCGACCACGGCGATAGGAGTTGAACATGGAGACATTTGCACCAACATCTCTCTGACACCCACATATGTCGAGATGCCCCAAGTGCCATGTGAGGAGAGCCACCACCCCATGAGTGACATGAGTGACTCCACCATACGTGACATTGAGAGCATTTCCTATGAGAGGATGAGTGTGACCACCACTAGCCCCACACATGAGAGCATGCCACACATCCTATGTTAGGTTGAGCGCCATTTGAGTGACTCCACCAGCCATATGAGTGAGAGCATCCTTGAGGGAGTGAGTGAGCCACAACACTTAGAGAGTGAGGTAGTTGACACGGCATGTGAGGCCACTATGATTTCTAACGACTTACCCTCTACTCCTTGTGTGTTTTCTCCTTTGGTATTAGGTCTCCTACATGACGACACGCCTACCATTGATGAGTCCATACCTCCTATGGAGACGACGATGGCCATGATGGACGATGATGCACCCCCCCCCACATGGTTCCATCAAGATGAAGATGACAACGAGACGATCTTCAACACCTCACCTACAACACATGAGCGACGCTCCAAAGGTAACATAGGTGATGGTGCTTCTCTTGTCCCACTAGTGGACTCTCTTGACATTGATTGCTCCCATGATGTTGACCCACCTATTACCATGCTTCATGCTAGTGAAACTCCTTCATGCCTTGACTTACCTATTACTGATTAATATGATGATGAGCATGTTGAGTTGCCTAGTTGTGATGCTATGCTTCATAGGATATCATGTGAAAATTCTATTGGTCACTTCATATTTGACAATCCATTGAACTTGTCATATGCTATGAGTGAGATCTCCCATATTGCATCATTTCAATCTCAACATAGTAACTATGCATGCCCCATTAAAATAAATCCTATTTGCACTTATGGCATAGATGACGAGATGATGGTCATTGGCTTTTGTTTTTCATGTGATGATATTGCCATGCTTCCTTTACATGATTTGCGCAATTCATCCAATATGTCATGCCATGATCACATTGTTCCAAATATGCATTGTTTTGGATGTTGTCAATATTCTCCATGTGATGTTGCTACTCATGATCATGAGGAGACCCCCATAGTTTCCTCATACATATTAGGAGATCTTGATGCATTTCATACTTTACATGATTCCCATGATAGTGTACACCATATGCATTCCATGAATAACAATGCTCTAGAAATACATCTTGATACATTACATCCTTTGAGTCTCCATTATGACACATATCATAACAAACCTCTCATGATGGATGACATGTTTCTATATCACGCATCTCATTTATTTGAGCATTGGATATTTTGTGCTAACAAACACACGCACGTGCGCATCATGATGGATGATGTGTACATCTACCACGTACACACAATTTTCCCTTTGTCTTTGTTTTGTGTAGGTACTCACGTATACTCGTCAACCTCTCAATCCCAAGAGTTGACGAAACGAGCTCTTGAGAGCAACGATGACTTGGGATCCCGTGGACTATCCTTACCACCGTTCCTTTCGCGCAAGGACTACGTGCATCTCTTCTACTTGGCTCTCACACGGCTATGGGCCATTTACCACTTGTCACCTTATGCCCATACTATTGTGTTCACTTTGCATGTTATGCTTGCTCCTATGCCTTTGCCATGCAATTGTGACCCTTGCTTGCATCTACCCATGATTAACCATTATGCTACTTCTATGTGTATTTGCATGCTTGGTGGAGATCTTTGTTGCTTTTGCCATGTTTATCATGTGCCCCATGCTATTGATGCTTGTTGTGTTGGGAGAGTCATGATGCCCCATTGCTATTGACATATGGCCTCTCGCCAATACATTCATGCTATTTTCCTCACATCTTGCTTTCATGCTTGTTCTATGTCATGTGAATTATTCATGCACACTATTTGCACCAATGACATGCTCGCCATGATTCCTTCTAGTACGTTGCATCTTTGCACTACTAGCTTGCTTAACTTGATTGCTATGATTGCTTGCTATGTTGCATCACCCATGTACCACTCTTACTTGCTTTCTTGGGTTGATGACATATATGCTCATGCCTCTCACATGATATATCTTGATCATTGTCTCTTGTGTCCATTATTTGCCTCTTTCATATCCACTTGTATTGAGTGCAACCATCCTATGCTTATTGATATTGGAGACTTGGACACTTTACTTGTGATGCATGTTTGTTTGATTGAGCTTATTGCATTTGGTTGTTCTCGCATCATATGCCTCCATACTATGCAATGCTCCCTTGTCATTTCTTATGATGAGCATGATACATACACTTGTTGGGTATCTTACCACACGAATGATCGATTTTGCAATTTTGCTACCCTCATTTGTTTTTCCAAGTGTTTGTCATGTTCTTTCATTTTGAAGGATTTACAAGGCGGGACCACCACGAGACATATTGGTTATGTGAAGGCATACAAGATGTGCGACTCCATCATCCTAAAGAAACTCCTAAAGGTGACCTCCTTCTCTTTGAGCCATCCTCAAATACGCATATTGGATGGGTCACTCTTTCATCATTGTTTCCTTCTTGTTGTCTACATGTTACATCTATTGGATGGAGGAGCAACATTGGAGATTGGCTCTATGGACCTTCACATTGAGGAACGCTCGCACTTATTGGATGCACCTTCGGAATTCCACTCATGCCTCGGCATCGAACTTTGGTACACCAACACCTCCATATTTGTTGATTGTGCTCATACATGTCATGCTCGATGGACATATCATACTCACCACAAGTTTGCACCCCATGCATGGATTGACTCACATTGTGCTTGTCTTGTTGCATCTATTTCCATGTCATCCATGATATATGAGCTTGCGCATTTCCTTAGCAAATTTGTTGTGTCTACCTTGAAGGCATATTCATACATCTTGATCATATTGTCCATCATCAATTGCATGATAACATATACATATTGAGCATCCATTGCCATATTCATGCTATTGATAAACCGTCTCACTATGACATCATTTTGCACCGTGGTTGCATTAATCATATTTACAACACATTTGTGCGCACAATGATTGCATTTCCTCCCATGAATGTTGTGCATCTAATTCTAGATCATCTTGATAAGCTTCATGCGCTTTGTCACAACCAATCTTGTCGCATGGACTCATTCTTACATGATGGACACTTTGTGTGCACTAACCATTGTATTTCCAAGTGTTGCTTGTGTTTGCTCTTTTTGCATGTCTATCCCTCCGGCGACACCTTGGACTACTTGGATTGCGCCATGTCTTGAACTTCGTCCAACTACAAGTCCGTCTACGACAACCGTTTCCATGGTGATGAGGATCACGATCCGAGGTCGGATCTTTCCCAAGTGGTGGGATATGATGCGGAGCATCCCACGTTCATCCCCATGTACACTCCGACTACTCTCCAAGCCCCAAGGATACATAAGATGAGACCTCAACTATGCGCCATTGGACACAAGGTGAATTCACTCCTCTTCGAACCGTCACTTTCCGCATATGAGACTCGGCTACTACCTCATGCATGGACCTTGCATACACTCAGGTACAACCAAGATGACCATGGAGAACCCAAGGATCAAGGCCAAGCATGGAAGAGGAGAAGGAAGAAGAAGACGGAGCGGCTGCTGGAGCCAGGCCGGACATCCGGACCGCCGTCCGGATCATCCGGGCCCAGCTGGATCATCCGGGACTCCGTCCGGATCGTCCGGGTAACTGCGCCGAAGACACCCGAAGGCTTCTGCCGAAGTCGGATCATCCGGGACTCCGTCCGGATCATCCGGACCCCGACGCCTGGATCATCTGGGACCCCGTCCGGATCATCCGGCCAGCGCCTGTGTGCGCGTGTTGGGCTGAGCCCATGTACCCCTTCACCCCCAAGTCTATAAATAGGACCCCCTCTCCTCACTTTGAGACTTAGCATTGGATTAGCTCATATTTGTGTGAGAGCCTTTGCTCATCCACTTGGTTACTTCTCCACGGAGATCAGGACCTCTTCGGAGAAGATCCCCCAGCGGATTCAAGACCCCTCTTTAGGGAAGAACATCAAGGCCTCCTCTTGGAGATGAACGGTTCCTTTGTATCCTTACCTTAGTTGACTTTGTATCTTGTGGATCTCATATGTGTGTGGTGATCTAGCACTTGTGTGATTGATTCCTTGTTGGTTGAGTGATTCCCTCTCGTTTCCCCCGTGTTTTCCCTTGTGCTTCCGCTTGTTCTTCGTGATTCCCCCGTAGGATCCACTCCAAACGTGAAAGATCGACGCTATAGGGTTCCACCCTACATCACGAAGGTAACACACCCCGAGTACGTTGATTTCAATAGTGATGAAGATGACTTGCTAGGTGATGATGATTTAATGGTTGACAACTCTAGTGATGAATACTATGATGAAACATCAATTAATCATGCTAATCAAGATAAAACGAATGACAATGATAAGTAGAAGATTGAGCTTCTAACTAAAGAACTAAACACTCTTAAGTTAGCTCATGAAACTATCTTCGAAGATCATCGAGAACTTTTAAGGGCTCATGAGAAGTTACGCTTTGAAAAGCTCAATCTTGAGCAAGAGCATGAGTTCTTAAAGGCAATCAATGATGATCTTCGTAAGAAAAGTTCTTCTTACATTGCCAAGCGTTTACTCTTATCTACTTACATGCCTCAAGTCAAGTCTAGTAACAATTACAAGAAAGATCCTTCCTCTAGTAGTAACAATAACAATGCCAAATCCAATATTGTTGCTTCTAGTTGTTCTATTGATTCCACTAATGATTCTCTTAGCCAAGTTACACTTGAGCAAGAAAATAGCTTATTGAAGGGAATTATAGAAAAAAGTGTATACAAGAGCCTTGCTGGGAGTAAGCAATTCGAGGAAATTGTACGCAAGCAAGGAAGGCACCGGAAGAATCAAGGTGTTGGTTTTGAGCGAAAGTTCAATGCCAATGGAGTTGAGTGGGAAGAAGATCAATACCCCAAGACGAAGTTTGTTCCTCAACAAGAGAAGTATGATCCTACTTCCTTCAAGGGAACACAAGCACAAGATGATCTTCCACCACAAGACCACAAGAACAAAGGCAAGGACAAGCTTCAAGAGGAGATTGATGCATTTGAAGAAGCACCTAAGGCCTTGGTCAAGTGGGTTCCCAAGACTACGTCAAGTTCTACTTCATCAAGTAGAACTACAACTCCAAGGATTCCCATCAAGATGATGTGGATCCCGAAGAAGAAGAACTAGGGAGTTCTTGAGGGTGACTCCGCCAGCATTCTTCACTCATATCATTATGGCAAGGACAAGTGCAATCAACTTCCACATCTTGCACTAGTTCAAGGAGTCACAAACCCTCTTGGCGGTAAGGCAAGGGACAAGGTAACCTAATGATTTCATGGACATCATCTTGTGTGAGCATCACTCTATGCCTATGGATATTCTTGTTTGTTCCTTGTGGGACTAACCCATGTAGGTATGTTGAAAGTGCAACTCACTCCAAAGGATTTCTCCTAATGATCTACATCAACATTGAGCATCCACATCTTCAACACCTACATGAAGTCATCATCAACAAAACCCAAGGTTAGTTCATCCCTCTAAAAGGGGATCTCACATCTAGGGGGAGCTTAACTCTAAGAATTGAGTCAAAGCAACTCTAATGGTGTGAACACATCAATGCATTATGTAAAAGTGGTAACCCCACTTGAGCTTAAACGATGAGTATGACCTATGATCAAATGTTCTCATTTGACTCCTAAGTCAATATACTCATATATAGATGACCTAGTCATCGCCAATTGTTTGATAGATGCTAGAATTGGTTGTGCATGCTTTGCCACATATTTCATTTGCCATTTTATTGTGTGAGCATGTTGGTTGCATATTTTACTCATTCGAGGACATCCACTTGTTGCTTTGATTCATTGGCTTCTTTTTCTTTTTGCCAAGTGGATGGACAAGAATGCCTAAGAACCTTCTCTAGCTATCTATGCTTTTCTCGTCTCAAACTATATTCATGCTACATCACAAAATTTGATCAAGTCAGATTCAAACCACTCTGTGTGAGGAGCACTCGGAGTCCCCGATTCGTCATAGACTTAAACTTCCAAAACTTCTTTGTGATTCTCGGTCTGACTGATTCCTCCATTTCGGTCCTACCGAAATCACTTAGTCGATCTAGGTTTTCAATCTCGGTGCAACCGATTTGAACATTTCGGTCACACCGAGTTGCTGTAACTGTATACATTTATGCATCTCGGTGCCACCGAGTTGTTCCACTCGGTCACACCGACAGGGTCGGGCTATATATACTCACGGGAAAAATTTGAAAACTTTCTCTGAATCTCTTCGCCCGCGCATAGCTCGCTCTGCCTACCAGGTCTCCGGATCGTCTCCTCGTCGCCAGCCACCTCCTGTCGCTGGTCTCTGCCGCCGCCAACGGAATTCACCTCCGCCGTTGCCGCTGTAGCGAGTTCATTGCCAAGCTAGGGTATGGACTCGATCACAGTGCTATCCCCGTCCAATTCCTAGCACATTGTGTTCATTATGATTCTTGCCATGATTGGAACACTCCTATCTAATCAATACAATCTTTAGAATAGATGCAATTTGAAAATTTAGGGTTAGGTTTCCGCCGAAACCATCTCGGACCCACTGGGTTGAAAAACTCGGTCCCACCGATTTGGCTAACGCCATTGCACTAGTAACTCTCGGTCTGACCGAGAATTACTCATCGGTGTGACCGATTTTAAAACTTTGTGAAACCCTAGCAGTCTCGGTGCCACTGAACTGTGACTCGGTCCGATCGAGTTCACCAGTTTAGGTTCCAAAACTGCTTCGGTATCACCGAGTTTGAAAATTGGTTGATCTGAAATGCTTTCTGTGGAAAACTAAAACTAAGTTTTTTGAATCATTTTTTTTGCAAAAATCTCTGCGTTTTGTGATGCTCATCCATTCTATCTCATCTATAACTATTCACACGGTCAGCAGTCAGTGATTTCAGCATGTCAGACCAAAGTGATAGTCAGAACAAGTCAGAAGAGCAGATTCACATGAGTGAGGGCACTAGTCCCTCAAGTTCTTCAGATGATGGCAGCAGGAGCACCCCAAGCAATTTGCCTAAAGCTGCCACAAGGACAAGGAAGAAGAGAACCTCAGAATATGAGGATGAGGTTTATATGGCAGAAGAAGATGAGGCTACTTCCAAGAAGGTAGTGCTCAAAAAGGAGTATGGCTTAGCAAAGAACACAAAGCCTGGACTCAATAGGATGGTCCCTGCCAAAAGGACACCTATGCTGAAGGTCAGAGGATCAAATCAAGTACCTGAAAAGCCTAATCCCAAAGAGGCACCTGCTAGAAGAGTTACAATTTCCAAACCCAAGAAAGTTCCCACTTGAGAAACTATGAAGTTTACCATTGAGTCAGAAGATGAAGCTGCTGGTCAAGATAAGAAGAAGAAGAGAGTCAGAACCACTACTGCCAAAGTTCTTGGCAACCCCTCTATGAGGAGAGACTCTGAAGAAGAGGAAGAAGAGGTTGCTGCACCAGCACCCAAGGCACAAAAGCTGATGGGTGATGCTATAAAGTCAGGGGCTGCAACATCAAAGCCCAAGGAAGCACCCAAAGCTGCCCCCAAGCCCAAGCTTGCACCAAAGAGGAATACCAGGAGTATTCCAGCTACTGAGAAGAACAAGGCCCCAGTACCTGAAGTTGCTGATGAGAAAGATGATGAAGGACAAGTCCTGAGGAAGCTAAATCCCACGATTCCAGACCATAATGATGCTCATCCTATGGCTGAGAACATGAAGTTAAGAAAGGATGCAGGACTCAGACTATGGAGGCTGTCAGATCCATATGGTACCAGGAGAAGGACTGCTGTTGATTACAGGTTCCACACTAAGGAACAGCATGATTTCTATGACACAGTGTTGTTGGACAAGAAGCCTATAGTGTGTGATATGAGGTGGGTCGACTGGACCTACATGAAGGAAAATGAGGAACACTATCCTGGAGTGCAAGACAGTTTCATTGCTTGTGGAGTTGCAGACTTTGTTGGGCAGAAGCTCACAAAGTGGAATGATGAGCTCATTATGCAATTCTACTACACATCACACTTCTATCCAGATGGCAGGATAGTTTGGATGTCTGAAGGTACAAGGTACCAGTCAACAATAGAGGAATGGGCCAATCTGATCAATGCCCCAAAGGAGAGTGAAGATGAATTGGATGTCTATGCCAATAAGAAGATGGATCACAATACCATGGTTCATATGTACAAGGAAATCCTAGATGCTGCAGTTGAGACACATAAGTTTGGGCCAGTTCATTTTCTTCTGTCAGGGCTGCCAACGATCAACTGGATCCTAAGGCACACTCTATTGCCCAAGACAGGTGACCACAACATGATTAGAGGGCATGCTATCAACTTGCTACACTTGTTTGATGTGCCACAAAAATTCAAGGTCATGAGCCTCATTGTTGAGACCATTAAGAGGACAGCAGCAGACCAGAAGAGAAGTTGTGGGTATGCCCCACAAATTCAGGAGTTGATTAACTCAAAGATGGGCACATGCACATACTTGCTTGACAAAGAACATTTTGCTATCTATCCAGACTTTGAGGACAATCAAGTTGTGATGAATGAGAATGAACCATCATTAGTGCAAGCTCAAGAGAAGAAGGAGAAAGCAAGAAAGAGAAGGCTGCCAAGATGCCAACTCAAGAGGAGGCATCTGAGTACTTTTTGAAGAACAAGCAGGAGCAGCTTGGTTACTTGATAGCATCAACACTAAGGATTGAGAAGGGGTTGGCCACCCTAACTCAAAACCAGGAGAGCCTGGAAAGAATCATGGAACAGAAATTCTATGATCTAGATGTCAAAGTAACTGAGATTCAGTCAGTTGTGGAGAAGCTCCAGGATGACATGCAGGAGAGGAAGGGCAAGACAACCACTGATGCATTTGCCAGAGTACCTAGAACTCAGAGATCAGCTGTAGTGTCTGTGACAGACACCAGAGCCACACCATCTGCACCAGCTACAACTCCTACAGCTCCAGTGCAACCAGCTCTAGCTCCATCCACATCAACTGAAGCCTTCGTCCAAGGAGCCATATCTACACCACCACCTGAAGATCAAGCCTGAAAGTCGATCTAGCACTATGCATTTTCTATGAACTTTTTGGTAACTTGTTGCCAAAGGGGGAGAAAAATGTATAGATCATAGGCTTCGAGAGAGAGAGAGAGTGTGTTGCTTTTGTTCTCTCTTGCTTTGGTGGTTAAACTTTGTTTGCTTTTGATTGCTTGAGATACTATGCTATTACCTGTGAGACATTGATGATCATGTGTTTGATCATAAGCTACGCTTATGCTTGTTAGATGATATTATCTTACCAATCCTTATATGATCATTCACTTTGCTTGGTGATGAGTGCATGTATTCAATCTTTATTATTTTGAGCGCTCCACCAAGATGTATGTGACATGGAAGAGTAACCCATGAGCCTAATTCCTTGTGCATTTGCAGTCCAAAGCAAATCTTAAACTATGCACAAATTTAGGGGGAGCTCTTGCTTATCACATACTTCTCAAAGCGACGATGTTTTTCAATCTTATTATCATTTGTCGAAGCTTTGATCTATATGTTGTCATCAATTACCAAAAAGGGGGGAGATTGAAAGTGCAACTATCCCTAAGTGGTTTTGGTAATTCATAACAACATATAGCTCATTGAGCTAATGCTATTCCAAGACAAATATTTCAGGAAAGCTCAATGAATGGCATGGCATGGATGATGAAAGTGGATCCCTCAAAAGTACTAAGGACAAAGGATTGGCTCAAGCTCAAAAGCTCAAGACTCTTCATTTTACATTTTAGTGATCCAATATTACATTGAGTCTATAGGAAAAGCCAATACTATCAAGGAGGGATGAGGTGTTGCTTAATGAGCCTCTTGCTTCAAGTGCTTAATGATATGCTCCAAAAACCCTCAACTACTTTCTCACATCCACATATGACCTAAACCCAAAGTCAAAATCAGTCCCACCGATTCTTTCTATCCGGCGCCACCGAGTTCAAATGTCATAGCCACTGCCACAAACCCTAGGCAATCGGTCTTACCGATAGGGATCTCGGTCTCACCGAGATGGGATTGTAATCTCTCTGTTTCCCTTCGTAACGTTTCGGTCTAACCGAAGTGAGCAATCGGTCCCACCGAGATTGCAATGTAAACTCCCTGTTTCCCTTTCGTAACATTTCGGTCTCACCGAAATGAGCGAATCGGTCCCACCAAGTTTACCTGACCAACTCCGTGGAAAGCTTATTACCAAAATCGGTCTCACCGAGTTTGTGTAATTGGTCTCACTGAGATTACGTTATGCCCTAAGCCTACCCATATCGGTCCTACCGAGTTGCATGTCAGTCCCACCGAAAATGCTAACGATCACTAGGTTTACTGAATCGGTCCGACCGAGTTTGTTGATTCGGTCCCACCGAGTTTGGTAAATTGTGTGTAACGGTTAGATTTTGTGTGGAGGCTATATATACCCCTCCACCTCCTCTTCATTCGTGAAGAGAGCCATCAGAACAAACCTACACTTCCAACTTACCATTTCTGAGAGAGAACTACCTACTCATGTGTTGAGGCCAAGATATTCCATTCCTACCATATGAATCTTGATCTCTAGCCTTCCCCAAGTTGCTTTCCACTCAAATTTTCTTTACACCAGATCCAAATCCCATGAGAGAGTTGAGTGTTGGGGAGACTTTCGTTTGAAGCACAAGAGCAAGGAGTTCATCATCAACGCACCATTTGTTACTTCTTGGAGAGTGGTGTCTCCTAGATTGGCTAGGTGTCACTTGGGAGCCTCCGACAAGATTGTGGAGTTGAACCAAGGAGTTTGTAAGGGCAAGGAGATCGCCTACTTCGTGAAGATCTACCGCTAGTGAGGCAAGTCCTTCGTGGGCGACGGCCATGGTGGGATAGACAAGGTTGCTTCTTCGTGGACCCTTCGTGGGTGGAGCCCTCCGTGGACTCGCGCAACCGTTACCCTTCGTGGGTTGAAGTCTCCATCAACGTGGATGTACGATAGCACCACCTATCGGAACCACGCCAAAAACATCCGTGTCTCCAATTGCGTTTGAATCTTCCAAACCCTTCCCTTTACATTCTTGCAAGTTGCATGCTTTAATTTCCGCTTCTCATATACTCTTTGCATGCTTGCTTGAATTATGTGATGATTGCTTGACTTGTCCAAAGATAGCTAAAATCTGCCAAACTCTAAAATTGGGAAAAGGTTAAGTTTTTAATTGGTCAAGTAGTCTAATCACCCCCCTCTACACATACTTTAAGGTCCTACACGTTTGATATTCCTTTTCTGCGAAACTCAAAAACAAGAAAAAACAGAAACTGGCACTGGGCTCTAGGTTAATAAATTAGTCCCAAAAATAATATAAAATAGCATAATAATGCATATAAAACATCAAAAATAGATAATATAATAGCATGGAACAATAAAAAATTATAGATATGTTGGAGATATCACATCCCCAAGCTTAGGCTCTTGCCACTCCTTATTCCTTCATCCATCGTGATCTCACCCAAAACTTGAAAACTTCAGTCACACAAAAGTTAACAAAACCCTCGTGAGATCCGTTAGTATAATAAAGCAAATTACTACTTTAAGTAATGTTGCAAACACATTCATATTTTATTTTTGCATTATAACTATTGTATTCTAACTTCTCCATTGTAACGCCCCGGATACAACTTTCCATATTTGTAACTCCAACTCTTGCCTTTTCTGGAGATGCGATATGATATTTCCTCCGTGGTTGGGGTTTTGTCTTTTGTTTTGCATTTTGTTCATGGCATTCATCTCATCTCATAGCATCATGCGCATTGCATCTGAATGTTTTCATAAAGCTTGCATCCGTTCGTAGTGACCGCTTCACTCTTTGTCTTCTTTGACCTGTTGTCAGATCGCTTGTCTTTCTTGACTGTTCTGAGACCAACCACCCACTTGCTCGCGATCGCCTTGTTCCTCTGCACAGTGCACAGACGCCCTCGTGTGCGCGTCCGAAACTTACCCGAACCCGAACCGGTCTGTCGTTACCGATGGATCCAGATTATCCCCAAACATCTATAAAATATCTTTGTTTTATTTATTGGACTTCCTAACCTATTTATCTCGAACCGTCCGATCGAAATCGTAGGGACGAGATATCCCCTAATCTAAATTCATCTGATATAAATATCAGCCCAACCCTAGATTCTAGGGGCTTGTCCCATCCACCAAATCCCCTCACCCGCCGCCGCCAGTCCTCTTCCTCCTTGGGATCCTCCCAGATCCATTCCCCTCCAACCAACGCCCGAGGCCGTGCCTCCTCTTCCCGCCTCCCAGTCGCCCTTCCCATCTGCTGACGGCGTCCGAACCTTCTGCTAGCAAGATGAGCTCCTCCGTTGCTTCTTCCCCAGGCGCCCGAAGCCACCTCCCCTCCCCTCGATCCCCTTGGATCGTGAAGCTGCCCGAGGCCCCGAGCAGGAGCGCTCGGCCTTGTTCCCCTCGTCGCGAGCCAGCGAAAGGAGCTCCCTGCCGCCTCCCACTTCATGCCGTCCCCGCCATCCACTTGTAGCAGCAGGCCCGAGGCCCTCCTCCTGCTCGTCTCCGACACCGGCAGCCGCGGTGCTCCCCTCTCCGTTGCGTCGCCAACCTCCAGGCCAGTCCCTCGTGCTACCTCCTTCTTTCCCTTCTTCCTTCCCTGTCTCATCTCTCTCTGTCTTTCTCCGCATGTTCGAACAGGAGGCCATGGAGCCGCTGTCTTCAAGCCGCCGACTGTCGAAAAGCTTCAACGCCGGCCAAGACCTTCGCCAGTACTCGAACCGCGCGGGATTTCCGCACCGCGTGCGTTTGCCATCCGCCGCAGTGTGATACCAGCGCCGCCGTGCTTCTGCCGTCCGCGTCGGCGAGTGCAGCGCCCAGCCGCGCCGACCTCCTTCATCTCGTGCCAGCGCTGGACCTGGAGCCCGTGACTCCCGCCTGACCTCCGCCTCGCCCTGTCCGTCCGGGCCTCCTCCGTCGCGTGCCGACCTGCAAGCTCCTCGCCGCCGCTGCTCTGCTTCCTGACGGGCAGAGGACCGCGCCCGTTGACTCCTCCCAAGCCACTGCCTCGTTTGACCCCGACTGGGCCACTCTTTGCGCCAAGGCCCAGCGCCTCTACATCCACCCGGCCGGCCTGTTGGCCCGATGTGAGCAGCCCCTCCTCTCTGTTCAGCCCAGCATGCACCAGTTTCAGCCCGTGGATGTTTTTTTTCCTGGACGAATTTTCTAAATATCCTGTGCATGCATAATTACAGAAAAATGCCATCATATTAAAGTGTTAATAAGTAATTGTCCATGCATCCAAATTAAACATGTCATATATGTAAAATGATTAGAATTTCATCTAATTTCACATTATGCCATTTTCATCCATGTTTGAAATGCTTAAAATGTTGTTTGTTTAAATTTGCTCAAATGCCATGTTAAAATGATTTATTTCATAACTAATTAACCGTAGCTCCGAATTTAATAAACTTTATATGTAAATGGGGTGGAAAAATGCCTAGTTTAACATGGTCCACTTTATTTTCCTGTTTAACAACTTTAAAATATGTTTTAGGGCAGAACAGTACCAAATTCGAATATTGCTCATGAGGATTTTCCGGAATTGTTGTTTGCTGTTTCGGTCTCATTTAAACTTGCCTAAATAGTTAGTTTACTTATGCTTCACCCCTTGCCATGTTTATTAACATTTAATATTGTTGGGTACATAAACAAGAGCGAACTAAATAACTCGAATGTGGTGTTTCGTCAATATGCAACTCGATGCATATTGAGCTCCACTTAACTTGTAGTATTGTTTGTTGCACTTTGCCATGCCATGCCTCATTAAACCGGACATGCATCATACTTGATCGTGCATCATGCCATGATTATGCTTGTGTGTTTACCATGTTGTTTGTTTCTTTCCGGTGTTGCTTCTTAGTTCCGGTAATGTTGCGGTTGTGAGGATTCGTTCGACTACTCCCGTTCGTCTTCTTCATGGACTCGTTCTTCTTCCTTGCGGGATTTCAGGCAAGATGACCGCTACCCTGGATCTCACTACTATCATTGCTATGCTAGTTGCTTCGTTCTATCGCTATGCTGCGTTACCTATCTTTTCCTCATCAAGCCTCCGAAATTGCCTTGAACCTCTAACCTTTGACACCCTTCCTAGCAAACCGTTGTTTGGCTATGTTACCGCTTTGCTCAGCCCCTCTTATAGCGTTGTTAGTTGCAGGTGAAGTTGAAGATTTCTCCATGGTGGACAGGGTTATGTTGGGATATCACAATATCTCTTATATTATTAATGCATCTATATACTTGGTAAAGGGTGGAAGGCTCGGCCTTATGCCTGGTGTTTTGTTCCACTCTTGCCGCCCTAGTTTCCGTCATACTGGTGTTATGTTCCCGGATTTTGCGTTCCTTACGCGGTCGGGTGATTTATGGGACCCCCCTGACAGTTCGCTTTGAATAAAACTTGTCCAGCAAGGCCAAACCTTGGTTTTACCATTTGCCTCACCACCACCTATACCCTTCCCTTGGGTCGGCCAACCCCAGGGTCATCTTTATTTTAGCCCCCCCCCCCCCCCGGGCCAGTGCTTCTCTAAGTGCTTTTCTGAATCGAGTAGACTGCGGGGCCCCCTCGGGGCAACTCGAGGTCTGGTTTTACTCGTAGGATGTCTCATCCGGTGTTGCCCTGAGAACGAGATATGTGCAGCTCCTATCGGGATTGTCGGCGCATCGGGCGGCTTTGCTGGTCTTGTTTTACCATTGTCGAAATGTCTTGTAAACCGGGATTCCGAGACTGATCGGGTCTTCCTGGGAGAAGGTCTATTCCTTCGTTGATCGCGAGAGCTTGTCATGGGCTAAGTTGGGACACCCCTGCAGGGTTTAAACTTTCGAGAGCCGTGCCCGCGGTTATGTGGCAGATGGGAATTTGTTAATGTCCGGTTGTAGATAACTTGACACCAGATCCGAATTAAAACGCATCAACCGTGTGTGTAGCCGTGATGGTCTCTTCTCGGCGGAGTCCGGGAAGTGAACACGGTCTTTGGGTTATGTTTGACGTAAGTAGGAGTTCAGGATCACCTCTTGATCATTGCTAGCTTCACGACCGTTCCGCTTGTTTCTCTTCTCGCTCTTATTTGCGTATGTTAGCCACCATATATGCTTAGTCACTGCTGCAACCTCACCACTTTACCCCTTCCTTTCCCATTAAGCTTTGCTAGTCTTGATACCCATGGTAATGGGATTACTGAGTCCTCGTGGCTCACAGATTACTACACCAACAGTTGCAGGTACAGGTTATGCAATGACCATGACGCGAGAGCGATGTTGCTTGTTTTGGTGTTTCTTCTTCTGCTTCTTCGATCAGGGGATAGGTTCCAGGTCGGCAGCCTGAGCTAGCAGGGTGGATATTGTTTGAGTTTCTGTTTATGATTCATCCGTAGTCGGATGTTGTTCTTGTATGTTGTATTGTTGTATTCATGTGACACTGTATGTATCGGATGTATCCCCACTATTATGTTATGTTGATGTAATGATATCCACCTTGCAAAAGCGTCTTCAAGATGCGCTTCTATCCTTGGTGGGACCTTCGAGTTCCTTTAGGATAGGGTCGCATCTTGGGCGTGACAAGTTGGTATCAGAGCCTCGACCGACCATAGGAGCCCCCTTGTTTGTTGGCCGTTGTTGAGTCTAGAAGAAAACTATTTTGAGTCTTAGGATTATATATATCGGAGAGTAGGATTCTTTTTACTCCTCAGCCCCCTTCGTCGCTCTGGTGAGGACTCCTGACATAGATGTTTTGTCTTTCCTCTCCTCAAATTTCACAAAAAAATTTTAGGATCACGCGGGTATCTTGGGATCGTTCCGATATTCTTATGACGAGAACATTGTGCTTGGTGCCTCCTGTCATTTAGGGGTTGTGGCAGTGTCCTGGGGAGTTGAGCTCCGAGGTGTTGTCGTCATAATTTTATCGTTGCAGTTCTGGAATACCTGAGTTTTGCCGACATCGAAAATCTCTTTTATGCAGTTGTTGGTGAGATAACCTCGACGTCACCCAGTACTGGGGAGTTCGGGAGTATTGCCATAGCTCGTATAACGGATGCTTTTGAAGGTTGAGGTACACGATTTCCGGAGTTTTCTTGGTTATGTGTTGACGGATGGATACAGCTGGATGTAGGGATTGTTAGTTTGGGTGAGATATATTGCTTCCCCTGTATCCCCAACACCAGATTGCATAACTAGAAAGTTTCGGGAGTTTTATAGGTGGGAATTCAAGTAGCTCTAGTTTTTTTCTTTCCGACAAATGCATGATATGAGATTGGGGTTCGACATCTAGTGGTCCGCCTTTCCACGGTCGTTTTTACAGTGGTCTCGTTGTGTCTTAAAGAACCCTTGGCTATGCTGGTTCGGGGACACTTCGTATGTCATGTGCACTGCCTTGTACATGATGGTGCTGTACACTCGAGCCCGTGTGGGCCCCACCACGAAAACTTCGGACAAAATCTCTATCATATGTTTGTTTCGGGCTTATTCTGCAAGCCAAATCCTTTGTTTTGTTTTATTTGTGGTATTCGAGTTGCTTCGATGTCAAGTGTTGATTCCATACCTTTCAAGCGGTGTTCTCATATTTTTATGGGAGTACTAATCCTTTTGATCATTGAGGTTGTCATGTTAATTCTTTTCCAACCGGTGCGCTTCTCTTCGAGATGATCCCATCATTCTCCCCATCCGCAAGATGAATTCTATGTTTTCTCAACGGTGTTTGTTTCGTTCATCCCAAGTTGTCTTTGTTTTTCCCCACCCTCCCACCCTTTTCTTCAAGGACTCATATATTTTAATCAAGTATCCTTTTATTCATGTGAAGTCTCTTCATTCTTTTCTTTCAATGTTCTTATCCAGTGATTTCCCATGAAGATGCTCAACAGTTTCAAGTTCATCATCCTTCGTTGTTGTTTCTTCTCCGGTGGATCCAATTCAAGCTTTCAATGTCGATCATATTCCTTTCCTCGTGTCAAATGCTTTCTCATGCCGGTGCACCTCTCAATCACTCACCTCTTGCTATTCATTTGTTCCAGAGTGTTGAAGATATCTTAGAAGATTTGTGTTTCCATTCTTAATCCGTTCCAGCTATTTGGAGATTGTTATCTCATCCAAGCCATTTAATTCAACCGGTGCAATCTCTCTTTAAAATCAATCGTTCAACGGTGTTTCCTTTTGATTGGGTCCTAACCCACAGGTCTTTGTCCAGGATCTTACCTGACTCTTTTAATTTTCCCGGAGCCATTCCCAATTTCTTTTCGAAGTTTGATGTAAGAATGAATTTCATCAGTCAGATGTTTTCCAAGATCAATTTCGAATCATTTTCATTGTTGGCTCAACCTCTTTGTTTTTTTTATTTCTCCCGGAGTATCTCAACAATTCATGGTGGTGTTTCTCGTCGTCATTATCGGGTTTTGAAGACCGAAGAAGAGTTCCTCTTAAATCCTTACCCGTTCTTCCAAAGATGCGTAGTTCAAGCTTGATGCCATCCTCTCATAATTGTTTTCGATTGTGAGAATTCTTTTCACCCATCCGGAGCATTTCATGAGTTGTTTCCGTTTCTTTCCTCCGAAGGCCATCATGTCATAATTCTTCATTCTCAGCATATAGCTATCGTTCTCTAAATCTTACCGGTGCATCATTCAAATACCCTCTAATCAGTTCATCATCTCTTCGTTATCAGGTATCTAAATCCCTTCAAGTATCTTCATTCATTTTCCAATTCTTCCCAGCTAATTGTGCCTTTGCTTCTTTCATTTTCAATTCTTACGGTGGTTCGTTCAAGATTTCACTTCCTTCGTTATCATATCAATTCATTCGTTCTTTTTAATCCTACCGGTGGTTCCATCAATACGTTCTCAAGCTTGCGCTATATCTCTATCTGTAATCATTTTTCAATGAGAATAAGTAGTATGCCAAATCCATTGCTTCTCATCAATTAAATTTGATGAAGGATAAGCATACAATAAATCTTATTTTTATTTCCTTGAGGCGACTCAATTCTTTTTATGGAGATTATTCATGATGAATAAATTCTTGATTACAAGTGATTCATCTTTCTTTCCGGAGTTGGTCATCATATCACATTCTCGGTTCGAGAGGCTTCATATTCCTTTTTCGGAGTTCCAAGTTCTCCGCATTATCGTCGCGAAGCTCCATCTAAATCTTTGCAATGCTTCACCTTGTGTTTTCAACTTCCCTTTCTTTTTATCATCCTTTTATTACCGGAGTTCTTCATGGAGGCTCTACATGGTGGTTCATCAAGGATTCTCTTCATTCTTCAATTGTTCTTCCAGATTTCTCTCGAGGTTATGACCCGCCAAGCTATACTCAAAATTAAACATGGTGCTCAACACATGTTTTGTTTTGAGGAGATCAAGTATTCTTCTTCTTGCATTTCAAAGTGCAATTCATTCTACCTTATCATTTGAGGTGGTGTTATGTCATTCTTGACAATTTGAGTTCGTGTTTCATGATTCACATGTTGTCCAGAATGAGGTATTTTAAATCCATTAATCTATTCGTTGGAGTTATCTTGGGTCATATTTCACCTAAAGCCTTCCCTAAGGAATGTTGCTATTATGGTGCTTATAAATGATCCAATTTTCTCCTTCTCATCTTGGTGAAGAAGTTTTTCATCTCTTCGGTGCTCTCAACCAATCAATGGGTTCTGTTAGTGGCCGGCTGTCACCTCATCATTTTGAGATGTTTCCATAAGCCCACTACAAGCTTATTCGTTTCGTTGTTGGTTTTTCCAACAACCCCGTTGTAACCTTCTTGGAAGGGTGCTTTCCAAGTTCACTTGTGGCAAAAGTTGTCATTTTCTTCTCCGTCCCTTTATCCGAATGATCTATCTTCTATTCTTTCATTACGGAGGCATTGTGATGTTGTGCTCTTCACCCACCACCTCGTTTTGTGAGGATCGTGTTCTTTTCTTGCTTATCCATTTAACCGGAGTGTTGTATCATCTCTTCAATATCTTTTCATCTCATCAAGTTTTCTTCTCTTTTCTACCGGAGTGCTGTCCAAATTATGTCAATCTTGTTCCTTGGCTATCTCATTATACCGAGGTGGTCGTATTCTTTTCGTTCGTGAAGCTCTTATTTCCATGTCTTTGAACCTTCAAGTCCTCGTAATACTCCTTGTTCCTCTTTTCTAATGGATTTTTTGCAATCTCGTTCATCTCTGTTGTACTCTTTCTTTTAAATTGCTCAACCTCTCAGGGTTCGTGGTTTCACTCGTTCGTCAAAGAAGCAACTTAGTTTACCTCTTATCTTCCTCTTCTTTTTCCCTCCGGTGCCATCCTAGATCTCGGGACGAGATCCTCTCGTAGTGGTGGAGTGTTGTAACGCCCTGGATACAACTTTCCATATTCGTAACTCCATCTCTTGCCTTTTCCGGAGATGCGATATGATATTTCCTCCGTGGTTGGGGTTTTGTCTTTTGTTTTGCATTTTGTTCATGGCATTCATCTCATCTCATAGCATCATGCGCATTGCATCTGAATGTTTTCATAAAGCTTGCATCCGTTCATAGTGACCGCTTCTCTCTTTGTCTTCTTTGACCTGTTGTCAGACCGCTTGTCTTTCTTGACTGTTCGAAGACCAACCACCCACTTGCTCGCGATCGCCTTGTTCCTCTGCACAGTGCACAGACGCCCTCGTGTGCGCGTCCGAAACTTACCCGAACCCGAACCGGTCTGTCGTTACCGATGGATCCAGATTATCCCCAAACATCTATAAAATATCTTCGTTTTATTTATTGGACTTCCTAACCTATTTATCTCGAACCGTCCGATCGAAATCGTAGGGACGAGATATCCCCTAATCTAAATTCATCTAATATAAATATCAGCCCAACCCTAGATTCTAGGGGCTTGTCCCATCCACCAAATCCCCTCACCCGCCGCCGCCAGTCCTCTTCCTCCTTGGGATCCTCCCAGATCCATTCCCCTCCAACCAACGCCCGAGGCCGTGCCTCCTCTTCCCGCCTCCCAGTCGACCTTCCCATCTGCTGCCGGCGTCCGAACCTTCAGCTAGCAAGATGAGCTCCTCCACTGCTTCTTCCCCAGGCGCCCGAAGCCACCTCCCCTCCCCTCGATCCCCTTGGATCGTGAAGCTGCCCGAGGCCCCGAGCAGGAGCGCTCGGCCTTGTTCCCCTCGTCACGAGCCAGCGGAAGGAGCTCCCTGCCGCCTCCCACTTCATGCCGTCCCCGCCATCCACTTGTAGAAGCAGGCCCGAGGCCCTCCTCCTGCTCGTCTCCGACACCGGCAGCCGCGGTGCTCCCCTCTCCGTTGCATCGCCAACCTCCAGGCCAGTCCCTCGCGCTACCTCCTTCTTTCCCTTCTTCCTTCCCTGTCTCATCTCTCTCTGTCTTTCTCCGCATGTTCGAACAGGAGGCCATGGAGCCGCTGTCTTCAAGCCGCCGACTGTCAAAAAGCTTCAACGCCGGCCAAGACCTTCTCCAGTACTCGAACCGCGCGGGATTTCCGCACCGCGTGCGTTTGCCATCCGCCACCGTCAGATACCAGCGCCGCCGTGCTTCTGCCGTCCGCGTCGGCGAGTGCAGTGCCCAGCCGAGGCGACCTCCTTCATCTCGTGCCAGCGCTGGACCTGGAGCCCGCGACTCCCGCCTGACCTCCGCCTCGCCCTGTCCGTCCGGGCCTCCTCCGTCGCGCGCCGACCTGCAAGCTCCTCGCCGCCGCTGCTCTGCTTCCTGACGGGCAGAGGACCGCGCCCGTTGACTCCGCCCAAGCCACTGCCTCGTTTGACCCCGACTGGGCCACTCTTTGCGCCAAGGCCCAGCGCGTCTACATCCACCCGGCCGGCCTGTTGGCCCGATGTGAGCAGCCCCTCCTCTCTGTTCAGCCCAGCATGCACCAGTTTCAGCCCGTGGATGTTTTATTTCCTGGACGAATTTGCTAAATATCCTGTGCATGCATAATTACAGAAAAATGCCATCATATTAAAGTGTTAATAAGTAATTGTCCATGCATCCAAATTAAACATGTCATATATGTAAAATGATTAGAATTTCATCTAGTTTCACATTATGCCATTTTCATCCATGTTTGAAATGCTTAAAATGTTGTTTGTTTAAATTTGCTCAAATGCCATGTTAAAATGATTTATTTCATAACTAATTAACCGTAGCTCCGAATTTAATAAACTTTATATGTAAATGGGGTGGAAAAATGCCTAGTTTAACATGGTCCACTTTATTTTCCTGTTTAACAACTTTAAAATATGTTTTAGGGCAGAACAGTACCAAATTCGAATATTGCTCATGAGGATTTTCCGGAATTGTTGTTTGCTGTTTCGGTCTCATTTAAACTTGCCTAAATAGTTAGTTTACTTATGCTTCACCCCTTGCCATGTTTATTAACATTTAATATTGTTGGGTACATAAACAAGAGCGAACTAAATAACTCGAATGTGGTGTTTCGTCAATATGCAACTCGATGCATATTGAGCTCTAACCTTTGACACCCTTCCTAGCAAACCGTTGTTTGGCTATGTTACCGCTTTGCTCAGCCCCTCTTATAGCGTTGTTAGTTGCAGGTGAAGTTGAAGATTTCTCCATGGTGGACAGGGTTATGTTGGGATATCACAATATCTCTTATATTATTAATGCATCTATATACTTGGTAAAGGGTGGAAGGCTCGGCCTTATGCCTGGTGTTTTGTTCCACTCTTGCCGCCCTAGTTTCCGTCATACCGGTGTTATGTTCCCGGATTTTGCGTTCCTTATGCGGTCGGGTGATTTATGGGACCCCCCTGACAGTTCGCTTTGAATAAAACTTGTCCAGCAAGGCGCAACCTTGGTTTTACCATTTGCCTCACCACCACCTATACCCTTCCCTTGGGTCGGCCAACCCGAGGGTCATCTTTATTTTAGTCCCCCCGGGCCAGTGCTTCTCTAAGTGCTGGTCTGAATCGAGTAGACTGCGGGGCCCCCTCGGGGCAACTCGAGGTCTGGTTTTACTCGTAGGATGTCTCATCCGGTGTTGCCCTGAGAACGAGATATGTGCAGCTCCTATCGGGATTGTCGGCGCATCGGGCGGCTTTGCTGGTCTTGTTTTACCATTGTCGAAATGTCTTGTAAACCGGGATTCCGAGACTGATCGGGTCTTCCTGGGAGAAGGTCTATTCCTTCGTTGATCGCGAGAGCTTGTCATGGGCTAAGTTGGGACACCCCTGTAGGGTTTAAACTTTCGAGAGCCATGCCCGCGGTTATGTGGCAGATGGGAATTTGTTAATGTCCTGTTGTAGATAACTTGACACCAGATCCGAATTAAAACGCATCAACCGTGTGTGTAGCCGTGATGGTCTCTTCTCGGCGGAGTCCGGGAAGTGAACACGGTCTTTGGGTTATGTTTGACGTAAGTAGGAGTTCAGGATCACCTCTTGATCATTGCTAGCTTCACGACCGTTCCGCTTGTTTCTCTTCTCGCTCTTATTTGCGTATGTTAGCCACCATATATGCTTAGTCGCTGCTGCAACCTCACCACTTTACCCCTTCCTTTCCCATTAAGCTTTGCTAGTCTTGATACCCATGGTAATGGGATTGCTGAGTCCTCGTGGCTCACAGATTACTACACCAACAGTTGCAGGTACAGGTTATGCAATGATCATGACGCGAGAGCGATGTTGCTTGTTTTGGTGTTTCTTCTTCTGCTTCTTCGATCAGGGGATAGGTTCCAGGTCGGCAGCCTGGGCTAGCAGGGTGGATATTGTTTGAGTTTCTGTTTATGATTCATCCGTAGTCGGATGTTGTTCTTGTATGTTGTATTGCTGTATTCATGTGACATTGTATGTATCGGATGTATCCCCACTATTATGTAATGTTGATGTAATGATATCCACCTTGCAAAAGCGTCTTCAAGATGCGCTTCTATCCTTGGTGGGACCTTCGAGTTCCTTTAGGATAGGGTCGCATCTTGGGCGTGACATCCATGGCTTATACCACCGATACAATCCATAGTTCCATCAAAACAAGCAAAACAATGCATCAAAAACAGAATCTGTCAAAAATAGGATAGTCTGTAGTAATTTGAACATTGACCATACTTCTGTAGCTCCAAAAAATCTGAAAAATTAGGATGTAATAAAAAAATCTTAGCAGTATTGCGTAAAAATTTCAGAAACTTTTGACGTTCTAGTTAAAAACATAAATTCACGCACTACGGCCAATGTTTTTGTTTTTGCATCGCACATAAGAAACAAGTAATCTAAACATCCTAAAGGCAAATCTTGGCACATTATTTTTATAATACAATGGATTTGTACAAGGGGATAATTATTTTTGTTGAAAAGTTTCTGTAATCAAGGTTTGCAAAGTTTCCATGGGCATGAACAAAGTTCAAGGAGCTCCCCCACTTCAACGGTGCTCGTCTTTCTTACTTTCACTTCCTTTTTGAAATGTTTTAGGTTCCACTTTATATATATTTTTAAACTTTTTTAAGAGCACACAACAGAATAAAAATGACTCTCTAAAACTTCCGGGTTGTCTCCTTGGCAGCATTTTCTTTAAAGCCATTAAGCTAGGCATAAAGTTCTCAAGTAATTGATCCACCCGGATCCCAAGGTATATTAAAGCCAATTTTAATTAACAATGATTTTGCAATTTAGTAGTGAGCACAAAGCAACATATATCATGTAACAACGAAGTCTAACTCTCTTCCTATACATCGTCATGTCATAAAAGAACAATTTAGGCACGCAAAGTAAAGACCAAAGCATAGTACAATCAGTTTCTTGCAATTTTATAGTATTGAAAACATGGAGAGGTGGAGATGTAGTTCATCTCTCATAATAATTACAAGTAGGAGAAGCAAGCACATGCATATTATATTCATCAAAATCATATGTGTAATAGTAAAATGCAACCCATCAATATAATCCTTAATAAGCACAAACTTCTCCGACATAGTGTAGTTGGGGAGAATTCAGAAGGATAATAGGACTATCATGTGTGGGTGCAATTGAAACAATTTCACGTTTAACATAAGGAACTATAGCAAGTTCATCTCCATAAGCATAATTCATATTGGCATCATGAACACAAGCATAGAAAGCATCAAGTTCATCAAAAAGGGGTATTTCAAATGAATCCAAGGGATCATAGCAATCATCATAGCATTAATCCTTCGGTAAGCATGAAGGGAAATTAAACAATGTATGAGTTGAAGAGTTACTCTCACTAGAAGGCGGGCACGGGTAGCTAATCCGCTCTTCCTCCTTTTGTTCTTTGCTCTCCTCATCATCCTTTTCATCTAATGAGCTCAGAATTTTAGCAATTTCTTCTTCCATATACTCCTGCAAAATATTAATATCTTCTTGGACAGTGGAGAATTTATCAATAAATGCATCAATATCGACATTGTATTTATAATTATCATAGCAATATCTAAGTATAGCATAATTTTTATATATGTAAACAACATCATCATAATCTTCATACTCTTCAAATAAATATTTAATTTCACAAGCACCCTTAAAATCAAGAAATTTTTCTATTCGTTCGACGGCATAGTAATCATATATACCATTAGCATAAGAAGCCAAGGTTTCATTATCATTAAATTCACATGAAAAGAGATGGTGTGGAGCATTCATCCTAGAGCAACAAGTATAATCATATCTCAAATATAGATCCCAAGCATACCTGTGCAACATATGAATTTGATAACATAAGAGTTTCCCTTTTTGAGTCAAGAGATAATCCCTAAAGTATTCGCGTTGATCCAACGTGTCTCCCATTATCAAGTTGAATGGGGTTTTCTCAGGATTATTAAAGTAGTGTTTCATATTTTTCACATAACAAGCATCGAGGGTTTTAGGAGGTTCCCAACTCCATGAGTAGCAAGTACAACTATTTTTTTTATTATTTTGTGTTCCATGTCCATAACTAAAGATAGAGAACAAATTATAAAATAAAATAAAATCTACTTAGTGATAAAGCAAACAAGCACACACGAGAATATTCACCCCATGCTATTGCTCCACGGCAATGGCGCCAGAAAAGGGTCTTGATAACCCACAAGTATAGGGGATCAATTGTAGCCTTTTTTGATAAGTAAGAGCGTTGAACCTAACGAGGACCTAAGGTATAACAGATATTCCCTCATGTTCTATCAACCACCGATACAATTCTACGCACACTTAACGTTTTCTTTACCTAGAACAAGTATGAAAATATTTTGTTGGTGATAGGGTAGGTTTGTGAAAATAAAACTAGATGTAGTTAGCGAAAATAAAACTACGAGTAATTTGCAAGATAATAAAAGTTAATTATTTAGTAGAAAGGTATTTGTCGCACAAGAAAGTTATTTGTCCCTAGGCAATTGATCACTAGACCGGTAATCATTATTGCAATTTTATATGAGGGAGAGGCATGAGCTAACATACTTTCCGTGCTTGGATCATATGCACTTATTATTGGAACTCTAGCAAGCATCTGCAACTACCAAAGATCGGTAAAACCCAGCCATAGCATTAAGTATCAAGTCCTCTTTACTCCCATACGCAACAACCCCCTTACTCGGGTCTTGATGTAGGGTAGAACCCTAGATGCCCAATCTTTCATGATTGGAGCGGACCCCGTGAAGAACACGAAGAACACGAGGGAAAACACGAGAGGATTCACTCAAACCAACAAGATTCGATTACACATGTGCTAGATCCGAACACACGAAGAGATACACGATCCAAAGTCAACAACGGACGATACAAGTGGTGACTAGTTCATCTCCATGAGGGGTCTTGAATCCACTTGGGGGATCTTCTCCGGAGAGGTATCGGTCTCTCGAGGAGAGGGGTACAAGTGGATGAGCACAGCTCTATCCCTCAAATGAGCTAAACAAGTGCTAATCCTAAAACATCGGGGAGAAGGGTATATATAGTCTAGGGGGGACAAAGGTATACATGGGCTTCAACCCTTTACACTATGCGCAGACAGGGGGAGCTGGACGTCCAGGCGTCGGGGCCTGGGCTGGATGTCCGGACCCTGTAGCTCGATGGTTGGGTGGCTGCTGGTGACTCTTCTAGAGGCCCGATGTCCGGGGTCATGGCCGGATGTCCAGGTCCTGGGAGCTATTCTTGACTCCTTCTGTTGGTTCTCTTCATCCATGAACTTGGGTACTTGTCCGCCTTCATGTGCATCTTCGAGAGGATCCTCTTGGTACCTGATCATGCATAAGATTCTGGACTTAGGTAGTAGCCATGTCCCGAGTGGGTCATATGGAATATCACTAAGGAGAGATGTCACCTCGGTCTCGAGAGCTTTAGCTCGTGCTCGTGTCATCGGTCCTCTTGGCACTTGGCGAGACAACGCTAGGTGCATGGGGATGACCATAAGATGCTCCACATCATCTCCCCCCTTTGGAAAGATCCGACCTCGGATCAAAAGCCTCATCACCATGGTAGGGGGAGAGATCCTTGATGTCTAAGATGTCACTGACGGTGAACTTGTCGCACGGTATGTCAATCTTGTATGCATTGTTGTTGTAGCGTGCTAGCACTTTGAAGGGTCCGTCGGGTCGAGGTAGAAGCTTTTACTTGCATTCATTGGGGAAGCGGTCCTTGTGAAGGTGTAGCCACACAAGATCTCCTTTGTTAAATATCATGGGGTTCTTGTTGATGTTGATCTTGGTCACGAGCCATTGGACTTGGCGCTCGATGGTGTGCCTTGTATCTTCGTGCACCTTCTTGATATAGCTCGCTCTAGCGCTCGCGCCATGTTGATGCGCTCTTATAGTGGTAGAGGTAGAATGTCCAATGGGGACAATGGATTAAAGTCGTAAACTAAGGGGGACTTGCCAGTAGTCGAATGTCTTACGCGGTTGTAGGCGTACTCGGTGATGGGTAGACACTCTTCCCACTCCTTGATGTTATTCTTTATCAACACACATAGGAGGGTAGATAGCGTCCGGTTCGTGACCTCCGTTTGGCCATCGGTTTGTGGATGGTATGCCGAAGAGAACAAGAGCTTGATTCCGAGCTGGGCGCATAGCGTCTTCCAAAAGTAGCTTAGGAACTTGATGTCACGGTCCAAAACAATAGTCTTTGGCACTCTGTGTAGACGCAATATTTCCCTACAAAAGAGGTTTGCAATGTGTGAAGCATCATCTATCTTGTTGCATGGGATAAAATGTGCCATCTTAGAGAAACGGTCCACAACAACAAACACGAAATCCTTTCCATTTTGAGTTCTAGGCAAACCAATCATGAAGTCCATACTAATATCTTCCCATGGGTGATATGGAATAGGAAGTGGCATATAGGGACCATGAGACTGAGCTTTAGAGTTAGCTACCCATATCCAACTGGATATATGTGCCAAGATCTTTCCTCACCACATGATGATTGCCAAAAGAGAAAAATAAAAAAGGAACACAGAGAAAAACTTTGACTCTTGCATGAAGGTACATACATAAAAGTAAAAGATAGGCCCTTCACAGAGGGAAGCAGAGGTTGCCATGCGCCTTCTGTTTGTATGCTCAGTCCCTTAGTGCAAAAGAACGTCACGTTATATTGCCCCTTATGATAGCAACCTTTATTATGCAGTTTGTCGCTTTTATTCTTTGCCATCACAAGTTCGTACGATGCTCAATTTTCTCTTACACTAAATGATCTAACACTTTTAGAAGCAATTTTATTGCCTTATTGCACCGAAGACAACTTACTTGAAGGATCTTACCCATTCCTTAGGTAGGTATTGTGGACTCTTGAAAATAAGATTTGGATTTGAGGGTTTTTGGATGCATAAGTAGTATCTCCACTTGGTGCAGAGTTTTTGGCTAGCCAAGATGGGGGGCAAGAACCACATGTTGAAGGATCTATGACAATATAACTTCTATGTGAATATGAACAAACATAAATCATTACGTTGTCTTCCTTGTCCAACGCCAACAATTTTGGCATATAATATTTTGATGGGGGCTCTCTTCCTCACAAGACAATCACAAAAGATTTCCAAGATAGTGTATTTGCATGTGAATCTTCTCTTCCCTCATTAATTCTTTCATGAATTGCATCATTGACCAATGCTATGTTTGTCAATCTCGAATAAAATTTTCTACTTATAATTTTCCTTATGTGGTGTCATTACTAACCATAAGATTAGCACATGATCTTTTTCATTTATTTCCTTTCTTTTTATTGAAACATGAAAGTGAAGAAAGAAAAACTCAATCTAAACTTTATCATATATCTCTCATACGATTACAAGGATAGATCACTAAGCAAACTTTCAAAAGAAAGGATCGAACTCAACTTTTATTCATCTAAGGCAAAAGATAACTATGGATCAAACTAAGGTAAATAAAGGTAAAAGATAGTGGAGATGATACAATACCGAGGAACCTCCCCAAGCTTCACACAAGCCAAGGGAAGTGCCCATATCCGATACTCAATTTTCCTTGGGTGATGAACAAGGATGTGGTGGTGATGAAGTGACTCCCAATATATCCATGAGTGCATCCTTCAAGCCTTGAATCTTGAGCAGGGCTTTATGAAGCAACTCAGTGTTTTTCTCCACTTCACCCATAATATGTTTATTCTCTGGGCCCCAAGAACTTGTTCCTGCATCACTTTCTCTTGGACGAGATATGTCCCAATTGGACGGTATGTGCACATAGGGAGTATTTTCGAACCCATGATTGTGAATTAAATTGTGAAAATTGTTACGATGTAACCTGTGTAAAGGCCTCCTTGGAGGAAGTTCTTCTTGAACTTTAGAGCTCTCTTGAGTGTCTGATGATCTCATGGCTTGATGAGGATTAGGACGAGTAGAGATGCCAGCTAGTGTGCCTCTCTCAGAAGCCGGAGGGTGAACTCCAAGGGAATTCCCTTCATCTTCCTCCATGGCAACCTCCTGAACTCCCTCCCCCTCTAGCTCCTCCTGTAGCAACCCTGCATCTTCTTCTCCATTGTTGGAAGAGGGGGAAGACATTATGCCTGGCTTAACAGATCTGGCCGAAAACAACAAGAAAAGAAAACATAAGATTTCTCCATGATACGGTGGTCAATGGGTTCGGGGGTATATAAAGATTTTTTATCTTGGGAAATGCTACGTCTTGAGCTTGAGTTGGTTTTCCTTGAAGAGGAAAGGGTGATGCAGCAATAGTAGCGTAAGTATTTCCCTCAGTTTTTGAGAACCAAGGTATCAATCCAGTAGGAGGCTCCTCAAAAGTCCCACGCACCTACACAAACAAACAAGAACTCGCAACCAACGCGATAAAGGGGTTGTCAATCCCTTCAAGGCCACTTGCGAAAGTGAGATCTGATAGAGATAGTATGTTAAGATAAATATATTTTTGGTATTTTACAATATAAATTGGAAAAGTAAAGATGCAAATAAAAGTAGATTGAAAGCTTATATGATAAAAGATAGACCCAGGGGCCATAGGTTTCACTAGTGGCTTCTCTCAAGATAGCATAAGTATTACGGTGGGTGAACAAATTACTGTCGAGCGATTGATAGAAAAGCGAATAATTATGAGATTATCTAGGCATGATCATGTATATAGGCATCACGTCCGAGACAAGTAGACCGACTCCTGCCTGCATCTACTACTATTACTCCACACATCGACTGCTATCTAGCATCCATCTAGAGTATTAAGTTCATAAAGAACAGAGTAACGCATTAAGAAAGATGACATGATGTAGAGGGATAAACTCATGCAATATGATATAAACCCCATCTTTTTATTTGTCGGATGTTGGGTTTCGGCAGACCCCTAAGGTTCGAACTCTGGGGTGCGCACGAAGATCTCTCCCCTACCGACCTGCGTACGATCGTCTCGTGAGATCTAAGCTAAAAACGATGAACAACACAAGGGACACGAGATTTATACTGGTTCGGGCCATCGTTGTGGTGTAATACCCTACTCCAGTGTGTGGTGTGGTGGATTGCCTCAGGGGCTGATGATGAACAGTACAGGGGAAGAACGGCCTCGCGAGAGGTGTTCTTGAGCTAGTGCGATGAACTGCTTGTGTGAGTTCGATCGCCTCTCTCTCTGTCTTCCCCCAAAACCCGGATCCCTCTCTACTGTGGTGGCTAGTCCTATTTATAGAGGCCCTGGGCCTCTTCCCAAATATCGAGCGGGAAGGGCGCCAAAAACAGCCATTTTGAAGGGGAACATATAGTACAAGTTATCCTGACTAAAGTTGGTCTTCGGCTGCCAAAAGCACTGGTGATGACGCCGTCTTGGGCAACACGGTGACCTCCATCCTGCCGCTCCGCTGGTCTTGGTCTCGTTGCACTAAAATGACAACCTTTGCCTGATGCCTTGGTACTCCACGCCTGTGCTTGCCCCCTTTGCACCAAAGAGGAAACAAGGACACTGTGCAGGCCGGCGCCCGCCTGGTCTCGATCGTCATGGCTTGCATCACGAGCACCTCGCGAGGTACCCTGCCTTGATCTCTCCGCCTCCTCACGAGCCTGCCTGGCGAGGTCGTTCCTGAGGAAGCCTTGTGTCGTCTGCCCCGCGAGGCTTGGCCCCTCGCGAGGGTCTTGAGTCTTGTGCTGATGAAGATGGGCTGTACTAGGCCACCACTTGAGCGATGCTGCAGGCCGCCGGCAGGCAAGTCTGGGGACCCCCGTTCCCAGAACACCGACAGTAGCCCCCGGGCCCAAGGCGCACTCGGACTTGGCTTAGCGGAGAAGAGAAGGGGCAAGTGCAGAGCACCATGGGCCCCATGAGCCTGCGGCCTTGGGCGCCACATGGCAGTTGATTGGACGTGGGCGTCTCTGCTCCCCCACGCTACCTCGGCAACCGCTCGACTTACAAAAGGCTGATCCGGGGTTAGCCTTACCTTCAGTACTCTTGCTCTCCTTGCTCCAGACCCCCTTTCTTGCCCTTCACCCCTTTGCTTCCAGAATCTTCAGATCTGCCGCATCCTTTCTCCCCCGGCGAGCAATGGCGCCCCGCAGGACCCCGGCTGGGGCGGCATCGGCCTGGTACTCGCCGGCTCTGGTCTCCCCAACATGATAGAGAAGAATCTCGCGCTCACACGCCGGATGGCAGCGTCGCAGATCAACTAGATGGGGGAGACTGTGCTCCTACTTGGCTCCGCCCGGCCGGAGGATAAGGGGAGCACCTTCTACCCCCTCTTCATGAACGCCGTCATTCCTGGTCTGGTTCCTCCCTTCTCTGAGTTCTTCCTTGCCATCCTTCGCCAGTATCAGTTGCATGCGCTGCATACCCACCCCAACTCCATGCTCCTCTTGTCGATCTTCGCCTACTACTGTGAGGCGCATGTCGGGGTGGTGCCCTCCGTGGCCTTGCTGCACCACTTCTTCTCCCTCCGGGTCTCCGGCGGCAATATCTCGGCGTGCGCGAGTTTTGTCGCATACTCCAAGTCCAACGCCATCTCAAAGGCTGGGAAGGGGGCCGAGGGCTTCCGGAGCAAGTGGGTCATGGTGGACGCCAGGCGCCACAACCCCCTGCTGGAGCTGCCGACAAAGCAGCCTGAGGCCGTTGAGGCGTGGTCCCGCACGAAGCTCGATGACCGGCGGGCGAACCTTGTGTTGGAGAAGACGAACGCTGACCTGAGGCCGGGCAGTCTGAGGGTGGCATAGCTGACCGGGGCCTCACTCCTGAGGGAGTTTCTGTCGCACCGGGTGGCCCCTCTTCAGGCGCACTCGCGTCCGGTGTGGAGGCTCGTGGATGCGGATGTCGTCCTCCGCCTGAGCTTGGACGCCCTGAGCGACGAGGATCTGACCGCGGCTCTCCGCTGCTTGGTTGGAGAGGAAGTGGCAGGCCCGGTGGATGCTTTGGTCCCTTTGTTCCTCCGTGATGACTGGGAGCTGGTGGTGGACGCCATGCCCACCTTTGACGGGGTCGACCTGGTGCCAGCGGAGGATCCTGAGGCTTAGGCGGCAACAGCGACGGTGAACCTATCCTCTGGTGAATCCAACGGGAAGAGGAGGGAGATGACAACGAGGACGAGGAGCGTGACTCGGAGGCGACCTTTGAGGGGACGTGGGAGACTTCCCCCTGGCGCAGGTCCAACGCCCTCTGCTCCTTGCCTGACGACGACGAGGCCGGCGCCAGGCGAGGGGGGGAGGACGCGCCCCTAGTCCCGAGGAAGGACAGGTTTGGGCTGGTCCCCCAAGGGTCTACCCCGGCCCTTGCATCGGCCGAAGTCAGCTCTATCCCTTCAAGCGCGCCTTCCCCTGCGGCTGGGCCTCCCGAGGCTGAGCCCCGCAAGAGGCTTTCAGGCTTCAAGCTTGGCCGGAATCTGTGGGATCCCGTGGCAGTCAATCAGTAAGTGTTTGAATTCTGCCTTGCTCCTGTCTTTTGTTGTCGAGATCTGACATCTTCCATTGGGCAGGCTGCTACTCGCGGCGAAGAGGCTGAAGGGAGATGCGGCGACCCCGCCTGGGACGGGCTCCTTGGCCGCTGCCGCATCTTCACTTGCGGGAAAGGGAGGAAGCGAGGCCCGCACGTCCCCTGCCCAATCATCCTCGCGAGGCCAGCAGGGACGCTCCAGCGAGGAGTCAGCCCCCGTGGCCCCGCTTGCTCCGGAGGTTCCTGCGCTTGATGTTGCAGCAGAGGTGGCCAAGGCTCGGGGGGTCTCTTCCTCCCAAGCCGTGATCATGCTGCTGTCCTCTCCTCCTACTCCGCCGGCTCCCATGTCCTCTGCTTCCTCCGCTGCCTTGGACCATTCCACCGACAAACTGAGTCGGCTGCGGGAGGATCTCCGGAGCACGGACCCTGCCTGGTGGCCGGGCGCCTGGAGTTGGTCTCCAGCTGGGCTAGTTCTGACGCCTCCGTCCGAGCGGCACTGAGCCAGGCCATGACGGCTTCCAAGGAGGGGAAACAAGCCACTTCCCAGGCCATGGCCACCCGCGATGCAGCGCTGAAGGACGCTTCAACCATCAAGGGCCACTGCGAGACGCTAGAGGGTGAGCTAGAAGGGCTGCGTGCTGAGCTCGCCAATGAGGTTCGCGACCGCCAGGTGAAGGAGGAGGAGATGAAAGCTCGAGAGGCTGCTGTCAAGGGGAGTGACACCAAACTGTCAGCCGACCGCAACTAGCTGAAGACGCTGGAGCAGGCGCTGAAGGCGGAGGGGGTCGAACTGGATGCCGAGGCGAAGGTCTTGGCCGAGGACCGTGTGGCCTTTGCGCTCTATGAGAAGAGGGCCCGCATAGCGCTAAAAATGCTTTATGACGGTGGCCTAGAGAATCCGCTGGCTGGAGCCAAGGAAGGCCCTGCTAAGCTGGTTCCCTTCCTCGCCAAGGTGCTTGAAGAAGTCGTGATCGGCATTGGCCCCATGGCTGAAGTCGAGGCTCGCTTCCTCTCCTCCACAGCGCTGACGCGGATCCTCAGCCACGTCAACCTCCACAACCCCGACGCCGACCTCGACGACCTGCTGGAGCCCGTGGATGCCAAGCGCTCCGCCGCTGCTGCTGAAGCCGTCAAGGGTCGAGCGGAGGCCGTGCTGTCGAAGTTCCGCGCCTTCAACACCGCGCCCAAGCGAGGCGCTGCCGGCCCCGCAGCTCGAGGAGGTGAGGCTGACAAGCGCGACTCCACCACGAGCGGTGGCGCAGCCCAGGTGTGATCTTCTCGCAGCCTTTCTCCTGCTTTGATTCCTGCAACATGCACCGTGCCTCGTGGAGGCGTTTAAATTTGTGTCTGGTATTGTGAGAACAATTTATGGTCTGTAATATTTGCTTCTGGATTTGCTAGATTTTGCGACTTTCTTCCTTTTTGCTTGTGTTCTACGTCGGCAGAGCCCGGCCCCGCGCATACCTCAGCCGCCATTAGCCCCGACCGGATCACCAGGATGGGACCAAGGAGTGAGGGGCTACATGGCAAGTTAGGCTCCTGAGTCGCGATGCTCAGGAGTCCCCCTTGATGCGCAAACAGCAAGTAGGGAGGAGGTGAAGGGTTGGATCTGTCGTTCTACATCGGCAGGGCCCGGCCCCGCGCATACCTCAACCGCCATTAGCCTTTCAGAACTAAGGGGTGAGGGGCTACGTGACCAGTTAGGCTCCTGAGTCACGATGCTTAGGAGTCCCCCTTGACGCTCAAACGGGTCTTCATACCTTGGCTCCGCTCGGGGAGGGACGTGCGACGACCAAGTCCGAGGGACCTGGCTGGGTGGCGTGTGCTCGGGCATGGCCCGGGCGTAGCCCCTCTGTCTAGCCCCCTCGCGCGGCGCTCCCGAGGGGAGGCATTGCGATGAGGCCAAACACTGAGCTCTGGGCTCCCTGAGGTTGACGCAGCCGTGGGCTGCCCTTAGTTGTTTATCACCAGTGCGAAGCATAGCGCTTCCGTATGTGTACGGGCATAGCCGCTCCTCGGCAGTGTCATCAGCCAGCACGGAGCATGGTCCTTCCACTGGTGTGTGGGAGGGGGGCTCTCCTCCGGGAGGAGCCCCGGGGGCGTGTACAACCCCGCCCTGACATGTGGCCGGCACGGTAGGGCTAGGAGAGGTGTATCTGGGCACCCGTGAGCCAGCGCGGGACCCACGGGGCCCTACCTCAAGGCAGGTTGCGCCTGGCTCTTGGCCTTTATTGGTGGTGCGTTCCTGCAAGGTGGTTAGAGTGCAAATGCTCTACGTCCTCAGGTCCCGGCCCTCGAGCTAGCTCAGCCGCCGCTAGTATGATAGGTCGCGATGCCGTGTGTCAAGGCCAGGGGGTGAGGGCTGGAGAGCCAGTAAGAGCCCATGAGTCGTGATGCTCAGGCACCCCCCTTTTAACGTGGAAGCGCTTTGCATGAGAGTGGGGAGGTCCGCGGTAGGCAGTAGACGATAATCATGAGTAGGTTAAGCATGAAGAAGCAAATCAACTTGGATAGATGCAGAGAAAGCAAACGCCACTGGGTCAGGCCCGAGCGTCTTGGGGACGATGCAGCCCGAGGGGCACCCCCAACAAGGTAAGTAGAAAACATAAGCAAAACGGATACATGCCGCAGGGACGGACCCACGCGACCTGGGAATGATGCAGCCCTGGGGGCGCTCCCAGCTGAAACGAAGCTTGAAAGAAGTCATCTGATACTGTTGCAGAACGAGTGTCGGAGTAGCTGGCGGTGCGGGGTGAATAAGCCGATCCTCACTAGCTCTCGGGGCTCTGAGCCTCGGGAGGCTCAGGAGGTCCGGGAGGCTCACTGAGGTCCATCTCCATCTTCTCTAGGAACGCGCGATGCTGGCCATCTGAGCTTCCAGAATGCTTCTCGTCAGGCGCTGGTGGGCCGCAGCCGCGTTCGGCAAGCCGAAGGGCATGCGAACGAAGCTGTGCGGTGGGCCCGTGCAATGCCCCATGCGCGAAGGCCAGAAGCACTCCTGAGATGCTACTCGATTGAGCCCTGGGTAGTCGATGCGGACGCGCAGCCCGCCATCCTCGCCTAGGTGGGGAGCTACGCTGGGCAGGCGGCGGTTGCCGCGTATGACTCTCGATTGCTGCAACTCCTGAGCGGCCTTGGTGATGAACTCCTGAGGGTTGGGTCCTTCTTTCCTTATGCCTTCCTGAGGGAAACGTGCCGCAAAGCACGCCTCCAAGTGGTGCCCGAGCGCCTCCCTCGTGATCTTGGCAAAGTCGGTGGCTCCCCAGGAGAGAGCCCCCGAGCCCTACCTGAGGAGGGCGCCGGGCGCGCCTTCCTATGCGATTGAGGGTGGCGCCCCTTGGATGGGCGCACGTCCAGATGTGGCGCCTCTGGAGGAGCCTGCTTCCTGAGGCCTTGAACCAGGCGATGCCTTCTTCTTCTTGGGAGCTCCTCCAGGGAGGTTTTTGAAAGAAATATGCCCTAGAGGCAATAATAAAGTTATTATTTATTTCATTATATCATGATAAATGTTTATTATTCATGCTAGAATTGTATTAACCGGAAACATAATACATGTATGAATACATAGACAAACATAGTGTCACTAGTATGCCTCTACTTGACTAGCTCGTTTATCAAAGATGGTTATGTTTCCTAGCCATGGACAAAAGAGTTGTCATTTGATTAATGGGATCACATCATTAGGAGAATGATGTGATTGACTTGACCCATTCCGTTAGCTTAGCACATGATCGTTTAGTATGTTGCTATTGCTTTCTTCATGACTTATACAAAATCCTGCAACTATGAGATTGTGCAACTCCCGTTTACCGGAGGAACACTTTGTGTGCTACCAAACGTCACAACATAACTGGGTGATTATAAAGGTGCTCTACAGGTGTCTCCAAAGGTACATGTTGAGTTGGCATAATTCGAGATTAGGTTTTGTCACTCCGATTGTCGGAGAGGTATCTCTGGGCCCTCTCGGTAATACTCATCACTTAAGCCTTGCAAGCATTGTAACTAATGAGTTAGTTACGAGATGATGTATTACGGAACGAGTAAAGAGACTTGCTGGTAACGAGATTGAACTAGGTGTTAGATACTGACGATCGAATCTTGGGCAAGTAACATACCGATGACAAAGGGAACAACGTATGTTGTTATGCGGTTTGACCGATAAAGATCTTCGTAGAATATGTAGGAACCAATATGAACATCCAGGTTCCACTATTGATTCTTGACCAAGAATAGTTCTAGGTCATGTCTACATAGTTCTCGAACCCGTAGGGTCCGCACGCTTAACGTTACGATGACAGTTTTATTATGAGTTTATAAGTTTTGATGTACCGAAGTTTGTTCGGAGTCCCGGATGTGATCACGGACATGACGAGGAGTCTCGAAATGGTCGAGACATAAAGATTGATATATTGGACGGATATATTTGGACACCAGAAAGGTTCTGGATGAGATTGGGACTATACGGGAGTTCCGGGAGGTTACCGGAACCCCCCGGTAAGTATATGGGCCTTATTGGGCCATAGTGGAAAGGAGGAGAAGGAGCAAAGGAGGGGGCGCGCCCCCCCAAGCCCAATCCGAATTGGGAAGGGGGCCGGCCCCCCCTTTCCTTCTTCCCTCCCCTCTCTTCCTTCCCTCTCCTACTCCTAATAGGAAAGGGGGGGCCAAACCTACTTGGAGTAGGTTTGCCCTCCCTAGGGCGCGCCTCCCCCTTGGCCGGCCCCCTCCTCCTCTCCCCCTTTATATTGGGGGGAGGGGGTCACCCCTAAGACACACAAGTTGATCTACGGATCGTTCCTTAGCCGTGTGCGGTGCCCCCCTCCACCATATTCCACCTCGGTCATATCGTCGCGGAGTTTAGGCGAAGCCCTGCGCCGGTAGAACATCATCATCGTCACCACGCCGTCGTGCTGATGGAACTCATCCCCGACGCTTTGCTGGATTGGAGCCCGGGGGACGTCATCGAGCTGGACGTGTGCTGAACACGGAGGTGCCGTATGTTTGGTGCTTGGTTCAGTCGGATCATGAAGACGTACGACTACATCAACCGCGTTGTCATAACGCTTCCGCTTAACGGTCTACGAGGGTACGTAGACAACACTCTCCCCTCTCGTTGCTATGCCATCACCATGATCTTGCGTGTGCGTAGGAAATTTTTTGAAATTACTACGTTCCCCAACAGTGGCATCCGAGCCAGGTTTTATGCCTAGATGTCATATGCACGAGTAGAACACAAGTGAGTTGTGGGCGATACAAGTCATACTGCTTACCAGCATGTCATACTTTGGTTCGGCGGTATTGTGAGATGAAGCGGCCCGGACCGAAATTACGCGTATGCTTACACGAGACTGGTTTCACCGTTACGAGCACTCGTGCCTAAAGGTGGCTGGCGGGTGTATGTCTCTCTCACTTTAGCTGAATCGAGTGTGGCTTCGCCCGGTCCTTGCAAAGGTTAAAACGGCACTAACTTGACGAACTATCGTTGTGGTTTTGATGCGTAGGTAAGAATGGTTCTTGCTAAGCCCGTAGCAGCCACGTAAAACTTGCAACAACAAAGTAGAGGACGTCTAACTTGTTTTTGCAGGGCATGTTGTGATGTGATATGGTCAAGACGTGATGCTATATTTTATTGTATGAGATGATCATGTTTTGTAACCAAAGTTATCGGCAACTGGCAGGAGCCATATGGTTGTCGCTTTATTGTATGAAATGCAAACGCCCTGTAATTGCTTTACTTTATCACTAAGCGGTAGCGATAGTCATAGAAGCAATAGATGGCGAAATGACAACGATGCTACGATGGAGATCAAGGTGTCGCGCCGGTGACGATGGTGATCACGACGGTGCTTCGGAGATGGAGATCACAAGCACAAGATGATGATGGCCATATCATATCACATATATTGATTGCATGTGATGTTTATCCTTTATGCATCTTATCTTGCTTTGATTGACGGTAGCATTTTAAGATGATCTCTCACTAAAAATTATCAAGAAGTGTTCTCCCTGAGTATGCACTGTTGCCAAAGTTCGTCGTGCCCAGACACCACGTGATGATCGGGTGTGATAAGCTCTACGTCCATCTACAACGGGTGCAAGCCAGTTTTGCACACACAGAATACTCAGGTTAAACTTGACGAGCCTAGCATATGGAGATATGGCCTCGGAACACGGAGACCGAAAGGTCGAGCGTGAATCATATAGTAGATATGATCAACATAGAGATGTTCACCATTGAAAACTACTCCATGTCACGTGACGATCGGACATGGTGTAGTTGATATGGATCACGTGATCACTTAGATGACTAGAGAGATGTCTGTCTAAGTGGGAGTTCTTAAGTAATATGATTAATTGAACTTAAATTTATCATGAACTTAGTCCTGGTAGTATTTTGCAAATTAGGTTGTAGATCAATAGCTCGCGTTGTTGCTTTCATATGTTTATTTTGATATGTTCCTAGAGTAAACTATGTTGAAAGATGTTAGTAGCAATGATGCGGATTGGATCCATGATCTGAGGTTTATCCTCATTGCTGCGCAGAAGAATTATGTCCTTGATGCACCGCTAGGTGACAAACCTATTGCAGGAGCAGTTACAGACGTTATGAACGTTTGGCTAGCTCAATATGATGACTACTTGATAGTTTAGTGCACCATGCTTAAAGGGCTTAGAATCGGGACTTCAAAGACGTTTTGAACGTCATGGACCATATAAGATGTTCCAGGTATTGAAGTTAATATTTCAAGCAAATACCCAAGTTGAGAGATATGAAGTCTCCAACAAGTTCTATAGCTAAAAGATGGAGGAGAATCGCTCAACTAGTGAGCATGTGCTCAGATGGTCTGGGTACTTCAATCGCTTGAATCAAGTGGGAGTTAATCTTCCAGATAAGATAGTGATTGACAGAATTCTCGAGTCACCATCACTAAGTTACTAGAACTTCGTGATGAACTATAGTATGCAAGGGATGACAAAACGATTCCCGAGCTCTTCGTGATGTTGAAATCGACGAAGGTAGAAATCAAGAAAGAGCATCAAGTGTTGATGATTGACAAGACCGCTAGTTTCAAGAGAAGGGCAAAGGGAAAGAAAGGGAACTTCAAGTGGAAAGACAAGCAAGTTGTCACTCCTGCGAAGAAGCCCAAAGCTGGACCATAGCCTGAAACTGAGTACTTACACTGCAAAGGAAATAGTCACTGGAAGCGGAAATGCCCTGAATATTTGGTAGATAAGAAGGATGGCAAAGTGAACAAGGGTATATTTGATATACAGGTTATTAATGTGTGCCTTACTAGTGTTTATAGTAGCCCCTGAGTATTTGATACTTGTTCTGTTGCTAAGATTGGTAACTCGAAACAGGAGTTACAGAATAGATAGAGACTAGTTGAAGGGGAACTGACGATGAGTGTTGGAAGTAGTTCCAAGATTGATATGATCATCATCGCACACTCCCTATACTTTCGGGATTAGTGTTAAACCTAAATAAATGTTATTTGGCATTTGCGTTGAGCATGAATATGATTTGATCATGTTTATTGCAATACAGTTATTCATTTAAAGTCAGAGAATAATTGTTGTTCTGTTTACATGAATAAAACCTTCAATGGTCATACACCAAATGAAAATAGTTTGTTGGATCTCGATCATAGTGATACACATATTCATAATATTGATGCCAAAAGATGCAAAGTTAATAATGATAGTGCAACTTATTTGTGGCACTGCCGTTTGGGTCATATCGGTGTAAAGCGCATGAAGAAACTCCATAAAGATGGATTTTCGGAATCACTTGGTTATGAATCATTTGATGCTTGCGAACCGTGCCTTTTGGGCAAGAAGGCTAAAACTTCATTCTCCAGAACAATGGAACGAGCTACTAACTTGTTGGAAATAATACATACCGATGTATGCGATCCAATGAGTGTTGATGCTCGTGGCAAGTATCGTTATTTTCTGACCTTCACAAGATGATTTGAGCTGATATGGGTATATCTACTTGATGAAACATAAGTCTGAAATAGTTGAAACGTTCAAAGAATTTCGGAGTTAAGTGGAAAAATCATCGTCACAAGAAAATAAAGTTTCTGCAATCTGATCGCGGAGACGAATATTTGAGTTACGAGTTTGGTCTTCAATTAAAACAATGTGGAATAGTTTCACAGCTCATGCCACCTGGAACACCACAACGTTATGGTGTATCCGAACGTCGTAACCGCACTTTATTTGATATGGTGCGATTAATGATGTCTCCTACCGATTTACCAATATCGTTTTGGGGTTATGCATTAGAGACAGCTGCATTCACGTTTAATAGGGCACCATCTAAATCCGTTGAGACGACACCGTATGAACTATGGTTTAGCAGTAAACCAAAGTTTTTGTTTCTTAAATTTTGGGGCTGCGATGCTTATGTGAAAAAGTTTCAACCTGATAAGCTCGAACCCAAATCGGAGAAGTGCGTCTTCATAGAATACCCAAAGGTAACTATTGGGTACACCTTCTATCACAGATCCGAAGGCAAGTTATTCAGTGCTAAAAATGGATCCTTTCTAGAGAAGGAGTTTCTCTCGAAAGAAGTGAGTGGGAGGAAAGTAGAGCTTGATAAGGTAATTTGTACCTTCTCCCGAATTGGAAAGTAGTTCATCACATAAATCAGTTCTAGTGATTCCTAGACCAATTAGTGAGGAAGCTAATGATGATGATCATGAAACTTGAGATCAAGTTACTACAAAACCTCGTAGGTCTTCCAAAGTACAGTCCGCACCAGAGTGGTACGGTAATCCTGTTCTGGAAGTCATGTTACTAGACCATGATGAACGTACGAACTATGAGGAAGCGATGATGAGCCCAGATTCCGCAAAATGGCTGGAGGCCATGAAATCTGAGATAGGATCCATGTATGAGAACAAAGTGTGGACTTTGCTGGACTTTCCCGTTGATCGGCAAGCCATAGAAAATAAATGGTTCTTCAAGAGGAAGACGAACGTTGATAGTAGTGTTACTATCTACAAAGCTCGACTTGTTGCAAAAGGTTTTCAACAAGTTCAAGGGGTTGAATACGATGAGATTTTCTCACTCGTATCGATGCTTAAGTCTATCTGAATCATGTTAGCAATTGCAACATTTTATGAAATCTGGCAAATGGATGTCAAAAACTGCATTCCTTAATGGATTTATTAAAGAAGAGTTGCATATGATGCAATCAGAAGGTTTTGTCAATCCTAAAGATGCTAACAAAGTGTGCAAGCTCCAGCAATCCATCAATGGACTGGTGCAAGCATCTCGGAGTTGGAATATACGCTTTGATGAGTGGATCAAAGCATATGGTTTTATACAGACTTTTGGAAAGGCCTGTATTTACAAGAAAGTGAGTGGGAGCACTATAGCCTTTCTGATAAGTATATGTGAATCACATATTGTTGATAGGAAATAATGTAGAATTATTCTGCAAAGCATAAAGGAGTGTTTGAAAAAAGTTCTTTAAAAGAAAGACTTCAGTAAAGCTACTTACATATTGAGCATCAAGATCTATTGAGATAGATCAAGACGCTTGATAAGATTTTCAATGAGTACATACCTTGACAAGATTTTGAAGTAGTTCAAAATGGAACAGTCAAAGAAATAGTTCTTGCCTGTGTTGCAAAGGTATGAAATTGAGTAAGACTCAAATCCTGACCACAGCAAAAAATAGAAAGAGAATGAAAAGTCATTCCCTATGCCTCAATCATAGGTTCTATAAAGTATGCTATGCTGTGAACCAGACCTATTGTATACCTTGCTCTGAGTTTGATAAAGGAATACAATTTTGATCTAAGAGTAGATCACTGGACAGCGGTCAAGAATATCCTTAGTGAGGACTAAGGAGATGTTTCTCGATTATGGAGGTGATGAAAGAGCCCGTCGTAAAAAGTTACAATGATGCAAGCTTTTACACCGATCTAGATGACTCTAAAGTCTCAATCTGGATACATATTGAAAGTGGGAGCAATTAGCTAGAGTAGCTCCGTGCAGAGCATTGTAGACATAGAATATTTACAAAAGACATACGACTTTGAATGTGGCAGACCCGTTGACTAAGCTTATCTCATGAGCAAAACATGATCACACCTCAGTACTCTTTGGGTGTTAATCACATAGCGATGTGAACTAGATTATTGACTCTAGTAAACCCTTTGGGTGTTGATCACATGATGATGTGAACTATGGGTATTAATCACATACAGATGTGAATATTGGTGTTAAATCACATGGCGATGTGAACTAGATTATTGACTCTAGTGCAAGTGGGAGACTGAAGGAAATATGCCCTAGAGGCAATAATAATGTTATTATTTATTTCCTTATATCATGATAAATGTTTATTATTCATGCTAGAATTGTATTAACCGGAAACATAATACATGTATGAATACATAGACAAACGTAGTGTCACTAGTATGCCTCTACTTGACTAGCTCGTTTATCAAAGATGGTTATGTTTCCTAGCCATGGACAAAAGAGTTGTCATTTGATTAATGGGATCACATCATTAGGAGAATGATGTGATTTACTTGACCCATTCCGTTAGCTTAGCACTTGATCGTTTAGTATGTTGCTATTGCTTTCTTCATGACTTATACAAAGTTCCTGCAACTATGAGATTGTGCAACTCCCGTTTACCGGAGGAACACTTTGTGTGCTACCAAACGTCACAACGTAACTGGGTGATTATAAAGGTGCTCTACAGGTGTCTCCAAAGGTACATGTTGAGTTGGCATAATTCGAGATTAGGTTTTGTCACTCCGATTGTCGGAGAGGTATCTCTGGGCCCTCTTGGTAATACTCATCACTTAAGCCTTGCAAGCATTGTAACTAATGAGTTAGTTATGAGATGATGTATTACGGAACGAGTAAAGAGACTTGCCGGTAACGAGATTGAACTAGGTATTGGATACCGATGATCGAATCTCGGGCAAGTAACATACCGATGACAAAGGGAACAACGTATGTTGTTATGCGGTTTGACCGATAAAGATCTTCGTAGAATATGTAGGAACCAATATGAACATCCAGGTTCCACTATTGGTTATTGACCGAGAATAGTTCTAGGTCATGTCTACATAGTTCTCGAACCCGTAGGGTCCGCACGCTGAACGTTACGATGACAGTTTTATTATGAGTTTATAAGTTTTGATGTACCGAAGTTTGTTCGGAGTCCCGGATGTGATCACGGACATGACGAGGAGTCTCGAAATGGTCGAGACATAAAGATTGATATATTGGACGGATATATTTGGACACTGGAAAGGTTCTGGATGAGATTGGGACTACACGGGAGTTCCGGGAGGTTACCGGAACCCCCCGGTAAGTATATGGGCCTGATTGGGCCTTAGTGGAAAGTTGGGAGAAGGAGCAAAGGAGGGGGCGCGCCCCCCAAGCCCAATTAGAATTGGGAAGGGGGTCGGCCCCCCTTTCCTTCTTCCCTCCCCTCTCTTCCTTCCCTCTCCTACTCCTAATAGGAAAGGGGGGGGGCAAACCTACTTGGAGTAGGATTGCCCCCCCTAGGGCGCGCCTCCCCCTTGGCCGGCCCCCTCCTCCTCTCCCCCTTTATATACAGGGGAGGGGGCACCCCTAAGACACACAAGTTGATCTACAGATCGTTCCTTAGCCGTGTGCGGTGCCCCCCTCCACCATATTCCACCTCGGTCATATCGTCGCGGAGTTTAGGCGAAGCCCTGCGCCGGTAGAACATCATCATCGTCACCACGCCGTTGTGCTAACGGAACTCATCCCCGACGCTCTGCTGGATTGGACCCCGGGGGACGTCATCGAGCTGGACGTGTGCTGAACACGGAGGTGCCGTACGTTCGGTGCTTGGATCGGTCGGATCATGAAGACGTACGACTACATCAACCGCGTTGTCATAACGCTTCCGCTTAACGGTCTACGAGGGTACGTAGACAACACTCTCCCCTCTCGTTGCTATGCCATCACCATGATCTTGCGTGTGCGTAGGAATTTTTTTGAAATTACTACATTCCCCAATAGTTTCCATTCTTGCTGTCTAGGTCATCAATTGACGTGGCCTGGAAGGCATGCTCGAGGGAGCACACCGCATCCTTCTCTTCACAGGGGACCGTGATGACCCCGCCACTTCCTGGCATCTTGAGGACGTTGTAACTAAGGTGAGTCACTGCCATGAACTTGGCCAGGGCCGGATACCCAAGGATGGCATTGTATGGCAGGCAAATGTGAGCGATGTCGAAGTCAATGAGCTCAGTGGGGTAGTTGTTGCGCTGTCAAGTGACAGGAAGGCAGACCTGCCCTATCGGGATAGTGGAACCATCAGTGACTCCTGAGAAATGCTTGGTTGGCTGAAGCTGATCGTATGGCACTTGAAGATTGTTGAACGTCTCAACGGACAGGATGTTGAGCCCTGCCCCGCCGTCAATGAGGGTCCTGGTGACTTGCACATTGCTGATGACTGGGGAACAGAGCATTGGGAGGACACCGGTTGTCGCCGCGCATTTGAGCTGATCCGCTGAGCTGAACGTGATGGCGCACGTTGACCACCTGAGAGGGCGCATGGCCTCAAGCTTGGGGAGGACTGCATTCACCTCGCGAGCAAACTGCTTGAAGATGCACTGTGAGGCTGGGGCCTGAGCGCCGCCTAAGATGCAAGCAATTGCACGCGGCTCCTGGAAGCCCCCAGCCCCCTCGTCCTGATGATGGTCTTCATCCCTTCTTGGTGGTGGTGGTAGAGGAGGAAGGCCTACGTTGTCTTGCGGACGACCCTCATGAGGCTGATTTCTCCAAGCTCCCTCGCGAGGCTGGTCCTGCTAGCGGTCCTCGCGAGGTCAGTCACGCCATCCCTAGCGAGGGCCACGGTCGTCCCATTTTCCTCCACCTCTTGCTCCGCGTCAGCCGTAGCCCTGATCGTTGCGCTCGGGGCGTCGACCGACGCGGCCTTCTCGCATGGCCCTGAGCTCCTGGCATTCGTTGGTGTTGTGAGTATGGAGATCATGGTACACGCAGTACCGGCTGCCCTTCGACGACTCCGGCTGGTCCCTGCCGCGCTTTGTGTCCGGCTCTGCTGCGAGCACAGCTGCTCCCTTGCGCTTCACATCTTTGGCCTTGGCTTTCTTTTCTTCTGGGTCTGCTGCTGGGAGCTCGAGAAGGGAGAGGCGCCCTTCCTTAGCCCTTGTACACTTGGTCGCCAAGTTGAACAGCTCCAGAGACGTGCACAGATCTTCATGGATTGCCAGCTCCTCCATCATCTTGACGTCGCGAACGCCATCAGAGAAAGCAGAGATGATGGCCTCCTCAGTCACCTTGGGAATCTTGAGGCGAGCGTTGTTGAAATCGTTGGATGTACTTCTGCAAGGTCTCTCCAGGCTGCTGCTTGATGCGGCGCAGGTCACCCATGGCCGACGGATGGTCGCGAGTGCCCTGGAAGTTGGCGATGAAGCGGGTGCGCATCTCATCCCAGGAGGAGATCGTGCCAGGAGCTAGGTGCGGGCGTCGTCCTTGAGTGCCATGGGAAACCAGTTTGCCATGACCTTTTTGTCCCTGTTGGTGGCTTCGATCCCCAACTCGTAGAGCTGCAGGAACTCCGCGAGGTCTGCAGTGCCGTTGTAGTGAGGAGGCAGGCCAGGCTTGAACTTGCCTGGCCAGGCGACACTGCGTAGCTCGGGGGTGAAGGCGGGGCAGCCTGTGGTGGCCACAGGAGCCCTCTGCTGATGCTGGGCTTGCTCCTGGGGATTCTCGTGTGCTGCTGCCTGGAGCAGTGCAGGGTCTTGACGTGCTGGTGCAGGAATGCGGTCATGGCACGCCGGTGCCAGGAGCACGCGAGCACCATCTTGGGGACGAGGGATTTCTTGGCAGCTCCTCTCTGGTCGCGCGGGCGCCGGACGCGGTGTATCTCGTCCTGGGGCCGCGCGCCTTGGAGCGATGGCGCCTTCTTGGGGAGGAGGTGGCGGAGGCACCTCCTGATCTGCGCCTCATGTGCAGGATGGAGGGCGAGGCAGCGAGAGGGACGGCATAGGAGAGCCCCCTGCGGCACTGACGAGCTCGGTGATGCGGGCGAGCCAGTCCTCGTTGAGGTCGTCGACGGGACGGTAGTGCAGGAGCTCACGCGCCAGGAGCAACACGGCGTGCGCGTCCGTGGGGGCGCGACGTGCGTGGGACGATGAACCGGCTGGTGTCAGCAACGGGGTGGCGGTGCGGCCTTCCGGCCGCACCAAAGGATGCAGAAACAAGGCCTGCTGCTCGTTCCCCGCCGGGCCGGTGGCGCCGTTGGCGGCAGGCGACGGGGAACGACAAGGACACCCACCGACGGGAGCCATCTGGGCGACGCGGGCGGCGAGAGCAGCCCGACGCTCGGCGCGAGCCCGGCGAGCGTCAGCCATGGACACGACGGAAGATCGAACTCGAAGCAGCAAAGAAAGATTCCGGTGCACTCCTACCTGGCGCGCCAAATGTCGGATGTTGGGTTCCGGCAGATCCTTAAGGTTCGAACTCTGGGGTGTGCACGAAGATCTCTCCCCTACTGACCTACGTCCAATCATCTCGTGAGATCTAAGCTAAAAATGATGAACAACACAAGGGACACGAGATTTATATTGGTTCGGGCCACCGTTGTGGTGTAATACCCTACTCCAGTGTGTGGTGTGGTGGATTGCCTCAGGGGCTGATGATGAACAGTACAGGGGAAGAATGGCCTCGTGAGAGGTGTTCTTGAGCTGGTGCGATGAACTGCTTGTGTGAGTTCGGTCGCCTCTCTCTCTGTCTTCCCCCAAAACCCGGATCCCTCTCTACTGTGGTGGCTAGTCCTATTTATAGAGGCCCTGGGCCTCTTCTCAAATATCGAGCAGGAAGGGCGCCAACAATGACCATTTTGAAGGGTAACATATAGTACAAGTTATCCTGACTAAAGTTGGTCTTCGGCTGCCAAAAGCACTGGTGATGACGCCGTCTTGGGCTCCACGGTGACCTCCATCCTGCCGCTCCGCTAGTCTTGGTCTCGTTGCACTGAAATGGCAACCTTTGCCTGATGCCTCGGTACTCCACGCCTATGCTTGCCCCCTTTGCACCAAAGAGGAAACAAGGACACTGCGCAGGCCGACGCCCGCCTGGCGCCCGCCTGGTCTCGATCGTCATGGCTTGCGTCACGAGCACCTCGCGAGGTACCCTGCCTTGATCTCTCCGCCTCCTCACAAGCCTGCCTGGCAAGGTCGTTCCTGAGGAAGCCTTGTGTCGTCCGCCCCGCGAGGCTTGGCCCCTCGCAAGGGTCTTGAGTCTTGTGCTGATGAAGATGGGCCATACTGGGCCACCACTTGAGCCACGCTGTAGGCTGCAGGCAGGCAAGTCTGGGGACACCCGTTCCCAGAACACCGACATTATCCTCGATGGCTAGCTAAACTATTTCTCATATATAAACTTGATCATAAACCCACAATTCATCGGATCTCGACAAACACACCGCAAAAAGAGTTACATCGAATAGATCTCCAAGAAGATCGAGGAGAACATGGTATTGAGATCCAAAAAGAGAGAAGAAGCCATCTAGCTAATAACTATGGACCCGAATGTCTGTGGTAAACTACTCACAATTCATCAGAGAGGCCTTGGAGATGATGTAGAGGCCCTCCGTGATCGATTCCCCCTCCGGCGGAGCGCCGGCGAAGGCTCCAAGATGGGATCTCACGGATACAGAAGGTTGCGGCGGTGGAATTAGGTTTTCGTGGTCTGTTCTGATGTTCTCGGGGTACGTGGGTATATATAGGAGGAAGAAGTAGGTCGGTGGATGCTCGAGGGGCCCACGAGATAGGGGGCGCGGCCAGTAGGGGGCGCCCTCCACCCTCGTGGCCGTGTCGGCTATTGCTTGACTTCCACTCCAAGTCCTCGGTATCACGTTCGTTCCAAAAATCACGCTCCCGAAGGTTTCATTCCGTTTGGACTCCGTTTGATATTCTTTTTCTTCGAAATACTGAAATAGGCAAAAAAACAGCAATACGGGCTAGGCCTCCGGTTAGTAAGTTAGTCCAAAAATTATATAAAAGTGTAAAGTAAAGCCCATAAACATCCAAAATGGGTAATACAATCGCATGGGACAATCAAAAATTGTAGATACGTTGGAGACGTATCAAGCATCCCCAAGCTTAATTCCTGCTCGTCCTCGAGTAGGTAAATGATAAAAACAGAATTTTTGATGTGGAATGCTACCTAGCATAATTCTCAATGTAATTTTCTTTATTGTGGCATGAATGTTCAGATCCAAATGATTCAAAATAAAAGTTCATATTGACATAAGAAATAATAATACTTCAAGCATACTTAATCAAGCAATCATGTCTTCTCAAAATAACATGGCCAAAGAAAGTTATCCCTACAAAATCATATAGTCTGGCTGTTGCTCTATCTTCATCACACAAAGTATTTAATCATGCACAACCCCGATGACAAGCCAAGCAATTGTTTCATACTTTAGTAATCTCAAAAATTTTCAAATTTCACGCAACACATGAGCGTGAGCCATGGACATAGCACTATATGTGGAATAGAATGGTGGTTGTGGACAAGACAAAAAAGAAGGAAGATAGTCTCACATCAATTAGGCGTATCAACGGGCTATGGAGATGCCCATTAATAGATATCAATGTGAGTGCGTAGGGATTGCCATGCAACGGATGCACTAGCACTATAAATGTATGAAAGCTCAACAAAAGAAACTAAGTGGGTGTGCATCCAACTCGCTTGCTCACGAAGACCTAGGGCATTTTGAGGAAGCCCATCATTGGAATATGGAAGCCAAGTTCTATAATGAAAATTCCCACTAGTAAATGAAAGTGACAACATAGGAGACTATCTATCATGAAGATCATGGTGCTACTTTGAAGCAAAAGTGTGGTAAAAAGGATAGTAGCATTGTCCCTTCTCTCTTTTTCTCTCATTTTTTATTTGGCATTTTCTATTTTTTTTGAAGTCCGAGTCTCATCCCGACTTGTGGGGGAATCATAGTCTTCATCATCCTTTCCTCACTGGGACAATGCTCTAATAATGAAGGTCATCACACTTTTATTTACTTACAACTCAAGGTTACAACTCAATACTAGAACAATATATGACTCTATATGAATGCCTCCGGCGGTGTACTGGGATATGCAATGAATCAAGAGTGACATGTATGAAAATCATGAAGGTGGCCTTGCCACAAATACGATGTCAACTACATGATCATGTAAAGAGCAATATGACAATAATGATGCGTGTCATATAAACGGAACGGTGGAAAGTTGCATGGCAATATATCTCATAATGGCTATGGAAATGCCATAATAGGTAGGTATGCTGGCTGTTTTGAGGAAGGTATATGGTGGGTGTATGGTACCGGCGAAAGTTGCACGGCACAAGAGAGGCTAGCAATGGTGGAAGGGTGAGAGTGCGTATAATCCATGGACTCAACATTAGTCATAAAGAACTCATGTACTTATTACAAAAATCTACAAGTCATTGTAAACAAAGTACTACGCGCATGCTCCTAGGGGGATAGATTGGTAGGAAAAGACCATCGCTTGTCCTCGACCACCACTCGTAAGGAAGACAATCAATAAGTAAAATTGTGCTCCAACTTCATCACAAAGCGGTTCACCATATGTGCATGCTACGGGAATCACAAACTTTAGCACAAGCATTCTTTAAATTCATAATCACCCAACTAGCATGACTTTAATATTACCACCTCTATATCTCAAAACAATTATCAAGTATCAAATTGATCATAGCATCCAATTCACTTCCTATGATAGTTTTTATTATACCCAACTTGGATGCTCATCATTCTAGGACCAATTTTACAACCATAGCAAAAACCATGCTGTTCTAAGAGACTCCCAAAATAATATAAGTGAAGCATGAGAGATCAACAATTTCTTCAAAATTGAGCCACCGCCGTGCTCTAAAAGATATAAGTGAAGCACTAGAGCATTCTAATAAATTATAATCAAGTGGGCTTCTCCCAAAAGGTGTGTACAGCAAGGATGAATGTGGAAAACTAAAAAGAAAAAACTAATATCATACAAGACGCTCCAAGCAAAACACATATCATGTGGCAAATAAAAATATTGCTCCAAGTAAATTACCGATAAACGAAGACGAAAGAGGGGATACCTTCCGAGGGCATCCCCAAGCTTAGGCTTTTGGCTATTCTTGGATATATTGGGGTGCCATGGGCATCCCCAAACTTAGGTTTTTGCCACTCCTTATTCCATAGTCCATCAAATCTTTACCCAAAACTTGAAAACTTCACAACACAAAACTCAACATGGAATCTCATAAGCTCCATTAGTGAAAGAAAGAAAAACCACCACATAAGGTACTGTAATGAACTCATTCTTTATTTATATTGGTGTTAAACCTACTGTATTTCAAGTTCTCTCTGGTTCATACCCTTGCATACTAGCCATAGATGCATCAAAATAAGCAAACAACACACAAAAGGCAGAATCTGTCAAAAACAGATTAGTCTGTAGCAGTCTGTAACTCTCGAATACTTCTGGAACTCTATAAATCCTACCAAAATAGGAAGTCCTGGGAAATTTATCTATTGATCTACAGCGAATAGAATCAACGCAAAATCACGTTTCTGTGAATTACTAAAATTATTTTCGTGTGCGCAAAGTTTCTGTTTTTCAGCAGAATCAAATTAACTATCACCATAGGTTATCCTATAGGTTCTACTTGGCACAAACACTAATTAAAACATAAAAACACATCTAAGCAGAAGGTAGATGCAAAATTTATTACTAAACAGAAGAAAAAACAAAAAACACAAATAAAATCGGGTTGCCTCCCAACTAGCGCTATCGTTTAACGCCCCTAGCTAGGCATAAAAGCGAGGATAGATCTAGGTAGTGCCATCTTTGATCTTCAATTTCTTAGCGGAATCATGCTCGAATCCAGGAGGTTCTTTACGTTTCCCTTCATATTCGGAAATTTTTAGATCTAAAGCATCCAACCGTTTATTACAAAGGGTAATCAACATATTCATGCAGTGAAGATGTCCACTAATACTCTTGAGGGGTTCAAGAGACTTTTGTAAGATTTTTGTTACTTCACAAATCTTTCTGAAAACTTGTGTCTCTACTTGGGTAGATTGCGCTCCCCCTTTTTGAGATAGTGTTCCTACTATTCCCTCTATAATTCCATGCGCAATATTGGGATCAATTTCAATAAAATTACCCTTGGCAATACAATCCAAGAGTTGTCTATGGGACATATCTAGTCCAACACAAAAATTGCGAAGTAAAATCCTAAAGTTCACCTCTAAGGTGTAATTACGATAAGACTCTATCATCCTATACCAAGCATCTTTTAAGTTTTCTCTCCTTGTCTTTGCTTGAAGTGAAGAACTTCAAACTCGGGAGACAAAGGAGCGGACAAAGGACTAGCCATAGCAAGGAAAATAAACTAACTTAACACACGAGCACACAAGAAGGAAAGCGAAAGAGAGAGGAGATTGGGAAAGAGAGGGCGAATAAAATGTGAAGGATGAAGTGGGGGAGAGGAAAACGAGAGGCAAATGGCAAATAATGTAAATGCGAGGGAGATGAGTTTGTGATGGGTACTTGGTATGTCTTGACTTGAGCGAAGACCTCCCCGGCAACGGCGCTAGAAATCCTTCGTGCTACATCTTGAGCTTGCGTTGGTTTTCTTTGAAGAGGAAAGGGTGATGCAGCAATAGTAGCATAAGTATTTCCCTCAGTTTTTGAGAACCAAGGTATCAATCCAGTAGGAGGCTCCTCAAAAGTCCCACGCACCTACACAAACAAACAAGAACTCACAACCAATGCGATAAAGGGGTTGTCAATCCCTTCAAGGCCACTTGCGAAAGTGAGATCTAATAGAGATAGTATGATCAGATAAATATATTTTTGTATTTTATAATATAAATTGGAAAAGTAAAGATGCAAATAAAAGTAGATTGAAAGCTTATATGATAAAAGATAGACCCGGGGGGCATAGGTTTCACTAGTGGCTTCTCTCAAGATAGCATAAGTATTATGGTGGGTGAACAAATTACTGTCGAGCAATTGATAGAAAAGCAAATAATTATGAGATTATCTAGGCATGATCATGTATATAGGCATCACGTCCGTGAAAAGTAGACCGACTCCTACCTGCATCTACTACTATTACTCCACACATTAATCGCTATCCAGCATGCATCTAGAGTATTAAGTTCATAAAGAACAGAGTAACGCATTAAGAAAGATGACATGATGTAGAGGGATAAACTCATGCAATATGATATAAACCCCATCTTTTTATCCTCGATGGCAACAATACAATATGTGCCTTGCTGCCCCTGCTGTCACTGGGAAAGGACATCGCAAGACTGAACCCAAAGCTAAGCACTTCTCCCATTGCAAGAAAGATCAATCTAGTAGGCCAAACCAAACTGATAATTCGAAGAGACTTGCAAAGATAACTTAATCACACATAAAAGAATTCAAAGGAGATTCAAATATTTCTCATAGATAAACTTGATCATAAACCCACAATTCATCGGATATCGACAAACACACCACAAAAAGAGTTACATCGAATAGGTCTCCAAGAAGATCGAGGAGAACATGGTATGGAGATCCAAAAAGAGAGAAGAAGCCATCTAGCTAATAACTATGGACTCGAAGGTCTGTGGTAAACTACTCGCAACTCATCGAAGAGGCCTTCGAGATGATGTAGAGGCCCTCCGTGATCGATTCCCCCTCCGGTGGAGCACCGGCGAAGGCTCCAAGATGGGATCTCGCCGATACAGAAGGTTGCGGCGGTGGAATTAGGTTTTCGTGGTCTGTTCTGATGTTCTCGGGGTACGTGGGTATATATAGGAGGAAGAAGTAGGTTAGTGGACGCCCGAGGGGATCATGAGATAGGGGGCGCGCCCAGTAGGGGGGGGGGGCGCCCTCCACCCTCGTGGCCGCCTCGGCTGTTGCTTGACTTCCACTCCAAGTCCTCTAGATCACGTTCGTTCCAAAAATCACACTCCCGAAGGTTTCATTCCGTTTGGAATCCGTTTGATATTCCTTTTCTTCGAAATACGGAAATAGGCAAAAAAACAGCAATACGGGCTAGGCCTCCGGTTAGTAGGTTAGTCCCATAAATGATATATAAGTGTAAAGTAAAGCCCATAAACATCCAAAATGGGTAATATAATAGTATGGAACAATCAAAAATTATAGATACGTTGGAGACATATCAGGAAACAAGAAACGGAAGAAAAACGGAGTCCGGAGGGTACCCAAGGTGGGAACAACCCACCTGGGCGCGCCTGGCAAACAAGCAAACAGAAGAAAAACGGAGTCCGGAGGGTACCCGAGGTGGGCACAACCCAGGGGTGCCTTCCTGGTTGTTTCTTATTTTCCTAATTTTTGTTATATTCCAAAATGGACAGAAAATATTTTTGCAATTTTTTCGGAGTCTGTTTACTTACCGTATCACGTACCTCCTCTTTTTCACAATTCTGGAGTGTTCCAGAAGGTTTCTTTTATGTGTTCCTCCAGTGTCAAAGTTTGGATAATATTGCTTTCAACATTAATGGGCGTACCTGAGAAAATGTTTTATTCGTTGCCCATCAACAACCTTCGGGTTAGTACCCTCGACATTATTTATTTTGATAGGTCCAGATTGATAAACCTCCTCGATAACATAGGGTCCTTCCCATTTGGAGAGGAGTTTTCCTGCAAAGAATCTGAAACGAGAGTTGTACAAAAGAACATATTCTCCAACCTTGAACTCACGCTTTTGGATTCTTTTATCATGCCATTTTTTAACTTTTTGTTTGAATAACTTGGCACTTTCATAAGCTTTTCTCCATTCATCTAATGAGCTAATATCAAATAAGCTCTTCTCACCAGCAATTTTGAAATCATAGTTCAGTTCTTTAATTGCCCAATATGCTTTATGTTCTAACTCAAGAGGCAAATGACAAGCTTTTCCATAAACCATTTTACAGGGGGACATACCCATAGGATTTTTATATGTTGTTCTATAGGCCCAAAGTGCATCATCTAATTTCTTAGACCAATTCTTTTGAGACCTATTGACAGTCTTTTGTAAAATTAATTTTATTTCTCTATTGCTAAGTTCATCCTGACCACTAGATTGAGGAAGGGTGATGCAATTCTATGGTTAACATCATACTTGGCAAGCATTTTACAGAAAGCATGATGAATGAAGTGTGAACCACCATCAGTCATTAAATATCTAGGGACTCCAAACCTTGGGAAAATGACTTCCTTAAGCATTTTAATAGAGGTGTTGTGATCAGCACTACTAGTTGGAATAACTTCTACCCACTTAGTAACATAATCAACAACAACCAAAATATGAGTGTACCCATTAGAGGAAGGAAAAGGTCCCATGTAATCAAATCCCCAAACATCAAATGGTTCAACAACAAGTGAATAATTCATAGGCATTTCTTGACGCTTACTAATATTTGAAGGAAATATGCCCTAGAGACAATAATAAAGTTGTTATTTTATATTTCCATATATAATGATAAATGCCTATTATTCATGCTAGAATTGTATTAACAGGAAACTTCATACATGTGTGAATGCATGGACAAAACACTGTGTCCTTAGTATGCCTCTACTTGACTAGCTCATTGATCAAAGATGGTTAAGTTTCCTAGCCATGGACATGTGTTGTCATTTAATGAACGGGATCACATCATTAGGAGAATGATGTGATGGACAAGACCCATCCGTTATCTTAGCATAGTGATCGTTTAGTTTTATTGCTACTGCTTTCTTCATGTCAAATACATATTCCTCCGACTATGAGATTATGCAACTCCCGGACACCAGAGGAAGGCCTTGTGTGCTATCAAACATCACAACATAAGTGGGTGATTATAAAGATGCTCTATAGGTATCTCCGAAGGTGTTTGTTGGGTTGGCATAGATCGAGATCATGATTTGTCACTCCGAGTATCGGAGAGGTATCTCTGGGCCCTCTCGGTAATGCACATCATATGAAGCCTTGCAAGAAATGTGACTAATGAGTTAGTTGCAGGATGATGCATTACGGAACGAGTAAAGAGACTTGCCGATAACGAGATTGAACTACGTATGAAGATACCGACGGTCAAATCTTGGGCAAGTAACATACCGATGACAAAGGGAATAACGTATGTTAACATAGCGGTTCGACCGATAAAGATCTTCATAGAATATGTAAGAACCAATATGAGCATCTAGGTTCCTCTATTGGTTATTGACCGGAGAGGTATCTCGGTCATGTCTACATAGTTCTTGAACCCGTAGGGTCCGCACGCTTAACGTACAATAATGATATGTACTATATGAGTTATGTGTTTTGGTTACCGAAGGTTGTTCGGAGTCCCGGATGAGATCACTGTCATGACAAGGTGTCTCGAAATGGTCGAGAGGTAAAGGTTGATATATTGGAAGGTAGTATTCGGACACCGGAAGGGTTCCGGAGTGTATCGGTACATACCGGAGTACCGGAGGGGTTACCGAAACCCCCCGGGGAAAGATATGGGCCATATGGGCCATAGGAGGGAGGCTTACCAGCTCATAAGAGGCTGGTGCGGCTCCCACAAGGGAGGAGGCCGAATTGGACTTGGGAAGGAGGCACCACCCCCTTTCCTTCTCCTACTCCCTCTCCGTCCCCCTTTCCCCCTCCGGTAGAAGGAAAAGGGGGGCCGAATAGGACTAGGAGTCCAAGTGGGACTCCCCCCACTTGGGGCGTTCCTAGGCCGGCCTCCTCTCCCTCCCTCCTTTATATATGGGGGCGCCCCTAGGGGACACACCAATTTGAAAGTGCAACTATCCCTAGGTGGTTTTGGTAATTCATAACAACATATAGCTCATTGAGCTAATGCTATTCCAAGACTATTATTTCAGGAAAGCTCAATGAATGGCATGACATGGATGATGAAAGTGGCTCCCTCAAAATATCAAGGACAAAGGACTGGCTCAAGCTCAAAAGCTCAAGACTCTTCATTTTACATTTTAGTGATCCAAGATCACATTGAGTCTATAGGAAAAGCCAATACTATCAAGGAGGGATGAGGTGTTGCTTAATGAGCCTCTTGCTTCAAGTGCTTAGTGATATGCTCCAAATACCCTCAACTACTTTCTCACATCCTCATATGACCTAAACTCAAAGTCAAAATCGGTCACACCGATTCTTTCTATCCGGCTCAACCGAGTTCAAATGTCATAGCCACTGCCACAAACCCTAGGCAAATCGGTCTCACCGATAGGGATCTCGGTCTCACCGAGATGGGATTGTAATCTCTCTGTTTCCCTTCATAACGTTTTGGTCTAACCGAAGTGAGCGATCGGTCCCACCGAGATTGCAATGTAAGCTCCCTGTTTCCCTTTCGTAACATTTCGGTCTCACCGAAATGAGCGAATCGGTCCCACCGAGTTTACCTGACCAACTCTCTGGAAAGCTTATTACCAAAATCGGTCTGACCGAGTTTGTGTAATCGTTCTTACCGAGATTACGTTATGCCCTAACCCTAACCATATCGGTCCTACCGAGTTGCATGTCGGTCCCACCGAAAATCCTAACGGTCACTAGGTTTACTAAATTGGTTCGACCGAGTCTGTTGAATCGGTCCCACCGAGTTTGGTAAATTGTGTGTAACGGTTAGATTTTGTGTGGAGGCTATATATACCCCTCCACCTCCTCTTCATTCATTGAGAGAGCCATCAGAACAAACCTACACTTCCAACTTACCATTTCTGAGACACCTACTCATGTGTTGAGGCCAAGATATTCCATTCCTACCATATGAATCTTGTTCTCTAGCCTTCCCCAAGTTGCTTTCCACTCAAATCTTCTTTCCACCTGATCCAAATCCCATGAGGGAGAGTTGAGTGTTGGGGAGACTATCATTTGAAGCACAAGAGCAAGGAGTTCATTATCAACACACCATTCGTTACTTCTTGGAGAGTGGTGTCTCCTAGATTGGTTAGGTGTCACTTGAGAGCCTCCGACAAGATTGTGGAGTTGAACCAAGGAGTTTGTAAGGGCAAGGAGATCGCCTACTTCATGAAGATCTACCGCTAGTGAGGCAAGTCCTTCATGGGCGATGACCATGGTGGGATAGACAAGGTTGCTTCTTCGTGGACCCTTCGTGGGTGGAGCCCTCCGTGGACTCGCGCAACAGTTACTCTTCATGGGTTGAAGTCTCCATCAACGTGGATGTACGATAGCACCACCTATCGGAACCACGCCAAAAACATCCGTGTCTCCAATTGTGTTTGAATCCTCCAAACCCTTCCCCTTACATTCTTGCAAGTTGCATGCTTTAATTTCCGCTGCTCATATACTCTTTGCATGTTTGCTTGAATTGTGTGATGATTGCTTGACTTGTCCAAAGATAGCTAAAATCTACCAAAGTCTAAAATTGGGAAAAGGTTAAGTTTTTAATTGGTCAAGTAGTCTAATCACCCCCCTCTAGACATACTTGAAGGTCCTACACAATTGCTCTTAGCCGTGTGCGGCACCCCCCTCCATAGTTTACGCCTCCGGTCATATTCTCGCGGTGCTTAGGTGAAGCCCTGCGCGGATCACATCACCATCACCGTCACCACGCCGTCATGCTGACGGAACTCATCTACTCCCTCGACCCTCTGCTGGATCAAGAGCTCGATGGACGTCATCGCGCTAAAGTGTGCAGAACTCAGAGGTGTCGTACGTTCGGTACTCGATCAGTCGGAACGAGAAGACGTTCAACTACATCAACCGCGTTGAGCAAACGCTTCCGCTTTTGGTCTACGAGGGTACGTGGACACACTCTCCCTGTCTTGTTGCTATGCATCTCCTAAATAGATCTTCCGTGAGTGTAGGAATTTTTTTGAAATTGCATGCTATGTTTCCCAACAGTGGCATCCGAGCTAGGTCTATGCATAGATGATATGCACGAGTAGAACACAAAGAGTTGTGGGCGGTGATCGTCATACTATTTACCACCAATGTCTTATTTTGATTTGGCGGTATTCTTGGATGAAGTGGCTCGGACCAACCTTACATGACCGCATTCATGAGACCGGATCCACCGACAGACATGCAACTAGTTTTGTATAAAGGTGGCTGTCGGGTGTCTGTTTCTCTAACTTTAGTTGAATCGAATTTGACTGCGGCCAGTCCTTGTGAAGGTTAAAATAGCAAACTTAGTAGATCACCATTGTGTTTTTTGTGTCGTAGGTAAGTACGGTTCTTGCTAAAAGTCCATAGCAGCCACGTAAAACTTGCAACAACAAAGTAGAGGACGTCTAACTTGTTTTTGCAGGGTATGTTGTGATGTGATATGGTCAAGACATGATGTGATATACATTGTTATATGAGATGATCATGTTTTGTAAAAGTTATCGGCAACTGCCAGGAGCCTTATGGTTGTTGCTTTATTGTATGAAATACAAACGCCATGTAATTGCTTTACTTTATTACTAAGCGGTAGCGATAGTCTTAGAAGCAATAGTTGGCGAGATGACCACGATGCTACGATGGAGATCAAGGTGTCAAGCCGGTGACGGTGGAGATCATGACGTTTCTTTGGTGACGGAGATCAAAAGCACAAGATGATGATGGCCATATCATGTCACATATTTTGATTGCATGTGATGTTTATCTTTATGCATCTTATTTGCTTAGTACGGCGGTAGCATTATAAGATGATCCCTTACTAAATTTCAAGGTATAAGTGTTCTCCCCGAGTATGCACCGTTGCGAAAGTTCTTTGTGCCGAGACACCACGTGATGATCGGGTTTGATAAACTCTAGTTCAAATACAACGGGTGCAAGCTAGTTTTGCGCATGCAGAATACTCAGGTTAAACTTGACGAGCCTAGCATATACAGATATGGCCTCGGAACACTGGAGACCGAAAGGTCGGACGTGAATCATATAGTGGATATGATCAACATAGAGATGTTCACCATTGATAACTACTCGATCTCACGTGATGGTTGGACATGCTTTAGTTGATTTGGATCACGTATCATTTAGATGACTTGAGGGGTGTCTATCTAAGTGGGAGTTCTTAAGTAATATGATTAATTGAACTTAATTTATCATGATCTTAGTCCTGATAGTATTTGCAAATTATGTTGTAGATCAATAGCTCGCGTTGTAGCTCCGCTATGTTTTTTGATATGTTTCTAGAGAAAACTAAGTTGAAAGATGTTAGTAGCAATGATCCGGACTGGGTCCGTGATATGATATTTATTCTCATTGCTGCACAGAAGAATTATGTCCTTGAAGCACCGCTACGTGACAAACCTATTGCAAGAGCAGATGCAGACGTTATGAATGTTTGGCTAGCTCAATATGTTGCATGACTAAATGATAGTTTAGTGCACCATGCTTTACGACTTAGAACCATGACTTCAAAAATGTTTTGAATGCCACGGAGCATATGAGATGTTCCAAGAGCTGAAATTGGTATTTCAGACTCATGCCCGTGTTGAGAGGTATGAGACCTCTGACAAGTACTTTGCGTAAAAGATGGAGGAGAATAACTCAGCTAGTGAGCATGTGCTCAGAATGTCTGGGTACTACAATTGATTGAATCAAGTGGGAGTTAATCTTCCAGATAAGATAGTGATTAACAGAGTTCTCTAGTCACTGATGACCCACAAGCATAGGGGATCTATCATAGTCCTTTCGATAAGTAAGAGTGTCGAACCCAACGAGGAGCAGAAGGAAATGACAAGCGGTCTTCAGTAAGGTATTCTCTGCAAGCACTGAAATTATCGGTAACAGATAGTTTTGTGATAATATAATTCGTAACGGGTAACAAGTAACAAAGGTAACTAAGGTGTAGCAAGGTGGCCCCGTCCTTTTTGTAGCAAAGGACAAGCCTGGACAAACTCGTAATTAAAGCAAAGTGCTCCCAGGACACATCAGAATTGTCATCAAGCTAGTTTTCATCATGCTCATGTGATTCGCGTTTGTTACTTTGATAATTTGATATGTGGGTGGAGCAGTGCTTGGCTACTGCCCTTCCTTGGACAACCATCCCACTTATGATTAACCCCTCTTGCAAGCATCCGCAACTATGAAATAAGAATTAAGGTAAACCTAACCATAGCATGAAACATATGGATCCAAATCAACCCCTTACGAAGCAACGCATAAAGTAGGGTTTAAGCTTCTGTCACTCTAGCAACCCATCATCTACTTATTACTTCCCAATGCCTGCCCCTAGCCCAAATCATGGTGAAGTGTCATGTAGTCAACATTCACATAACACCACTAGAGGAGAGACAACATACATCTCATCAAAATATCAAACGAATACTAAATTCACATGATTACTTATAACAAGACTTCTCCCATGTCCTCAGGAACAAATGTAACTACTCACAAATCATATTCATGTTCATAATCAGAGAGGTATTGAATATCATTAAGGATCTGAACATATGATATTCCACCGAATAAACCAACTAGCGTCAACTACAAGGAGTAATCAACACTACTAGCAACCCACAGGTACCAATTTGAGGTTTTGAGACAAAGATCGGATACAAGAGATGAACTAGGGTTTGAGAGGATATGGTGCTGGTGAAGATGTTGATGGAGATTTACCCCCTCTCGATGAGAGGATCGATGGTGATGACGATGGCGGTGATTTCCCCCTCCCGGAGGGATGTTTCCCCGGCAGAATAGCTCCGCCGGAGCCCTAGATTAATCCTGCCCAAGTTCCACCTCAAGACGGCGGCGCTTCGTCCCGAAATATTCCTTATGATTTTTTCCAAGGCAAAAGACACCATATATCAAAAGATGGGCATCAGGGGCCTGTCAAGTGGCCCATGAGGCAGGGGGCACACTCAGGGGGGGGGGGGGTAGGGTGCGCCCTCCACCCTCGTGGCTGGTGGGTGGCCCCCCTCTGGTGCTTTTTTTGCCCAATATTTTTAATATATTCCAAAACTGACTTTCGTGGAGTTTGAGGACTTTTGGAGTTGTGCAGAATAGGTCTCTAATATTTGCTCCTTTTCCAGCCCAGAATTCCAGCTGCCGGCATTCTCCCTCTTCATGTAAACCTTATAAAATAAGGGAGAAAAGGCATACGTAATGTGACATAATGTGTAGTAACATCCCATAATGCGATAAACATTGATATAAAAGCATGATGCAAAATGGACGTATCAACTCCCCCAAGCTTAGACCGTGCTTGTCCTCAAGCGAAAGCCGATATCGAAAAATATGTCCACATGTTTAGAGATAGAGGTGTCGATAAAATAAAATACAGACATGAGGGCATCATAATCATTCTTAGAACAACAACATATATTTTCATATGATTTCTTATGCTAAACTAACAATTCATTCACAATGTAAAGTATGAATCATAAACTTCATTGAAAACTAACAAACTATGATCTCGGTCATGCAATTGCAATTTACCATAACATCGGAAAGAGTCAATATAAGAGCTTTTCAGCAAGTCCACATACTCAACTATCATCTAATCTTTCACAATTGCTAACACTCATGCAATACTTATGGGTACAAAGTTTCAGTCAGACACAGAGAAAGATAGGGGCTTATAGTTTCGCCTCCCAACCTTTTACCTCAAGGGTAATGTCAACAATAATAATTTATGAAAACCTACATCCAAGTGGATATATATAGCTTTTCGGATATAAGAAAACATAACCCATTACGTTGTCTTCTTGTCCAACATCAACCTTTTAGCATGTCATATTTTAATGTGTGCTCACGATCATAAAAGATATCCAAGATAATGTATTTATATGTGGAAACCTCTCTTTCTTTATTACTTCCTATTAATTGCAACGATGACCAAAACTATGTTTGTCAACTCTCAACAACTTTTATTCATCATACTCTTTATATGTGAAGTCATTACTCTCCATAAGATCAATATGATCTTTTTATTTCTTTTTATTCTTTCTTTAATTCCCTCAAGATCATAACAAGACAGCAAAGCCCTCGACTCAAAACTAATCTTTATTATATATAACTCATGGACTCGATTACATAGATAGAGATCCAAACAAAACTCAAAGCTAGATCATACTAAAACTTTATTCTACTAGATCAATATATAACCAAAAGGATCGAACTAAGAAAACCGGTAAAGATAGAAGTGTGATGGTGATACGATACCGGGGCACCTCCCCAAGCTTGGCAGTTGCCAAGGGGAGTGCCCATACCCATGTATTTATGTATCTTTCTTTGGAGGTGGTGATGATGGAGTTGTCGATGATGTAGGCTTCTTCCTTAGCTTGCGCTTAAGGTAGAATTCTGCTCCCTTAAGTCATCTATCTCCTGCTCAAGACTTAGTATCTTCTTACATAGTTCCTATTTGTTTTCCCGCAAGAGACAAAAAGGGATAAACTTGATCTTATATTTCTTTGCTCTGTCAGGGAAACTTGACTTTTTAAACTCCACATGCATGTCCCCAGGTTGAGGTAGTGGGGCTTCATCTTCATCTGAGCTTGTCTCCTCCTTTCCCTTAGGATCAAAGTCTTCTTCTTCCTCCGTAGTCCGACCACAATGCTCCAAGTCCCCATAGACTTTGGGGTCTGCAAGGTAGTCAGCTACATAGCTCTCTCCCTCCGAATCCTGGGACGACATATTGCTCTAAATCTGCGACAAAACAGCTCAAAACAAAAATAGAGGATTTTGTCGTGGTACGGTGGTCAAAACCTTCAGGAGATTATATAATGAATTTTTACCGACCAAAAGAAGTATCGTGCAAGAAAACGGAGTCCGGAGAGCACACGAGGTGGCCACGAGGCAGGGGGGCGCGCCTAGGGGAGTAGGGCGCGCCCTCCACCCTCGTGGATACCTCGTGTCTCTTTCGAACTACTTTTAATTTTCCTAATTTTTTAAATATTTTGAAACGGAGAAAAATTGCTATTTGAGCAGTTTTGGAGTTGGTTTACTTACTGCACCACATACCTATTCCTTTTCGGAGTCTGAAACGTTCTAAAAAATGTCCCTTATGTACTCCTCCGGGGTTACGGTGTCAATAACATTGGTTTCAACATTTATGGGATTAACTGAGATATAATGTTTGATTCTTTGACCGTTCACCACCTTCGAATTTGTGCCTTCGGCGTTGTTGATTTTTATGGCACCGGAACGATAGACCTCTGCGATAATATAAGGACCTTCCCATTTAGAGAGAAGTTTTCCTGCAAAAAATCTTAAACGAGAGTTGTATAGCAAAACATAATCACCTACATTAAACTCACGCTTTTGTATCCTTTTGTCATGCCATCTTTTAACTTTTTCTTTAAACAATTTGGCATTCTCATAGGCCTGGGTCTCCATTCATCAAGTGAGCTAATGTCAAATAGCCTCTTCTCACCGGCATGTTTGAAATCATAATTGAGCTCTTTAATGGCCCAATATGCCTTATGTTCTAGTTCGAGAGGTAAGTGACATGCTTTTCCATAAACCATTTTATATGGAGACATACCCATAGATTTTTATATGCAGTTCTATAGGCCCATAATGCATCATCAAGTTTCTTGGACCAATTCTTTCTAGATCTATTAATAGTCTTTTGCAAAATCAATTTAATCTCTCTATTACTCAATTCTACTTGACCACTAGACTGAGGGTGGTATGGAGATGCCATTCTATGATTAACATCATACTTAGCAAGCATTTTACGAAAAGCACCATGAATCAAATATGAACCACCATCAGTCATTAAATATCTAGGGACTCCAAACCTCAGGAAAATTACTTCTTTAAGCATCTTAATAGAAGCATTATGATCATCAATACTAGTTGGAATAGCTTTTAGCCACTTAGTAACGTAATCAATAGCAACTAAAATATGTGTATATCCATTGGAGGAAGGAAAGGGTCCCATATAATCAAATCCCCAAACATCAAATGGTTTAATAACAAGTGAATAATTCATAGGCATTTCTTGATGTCTACTAATATTACCAATTCTTTGACATTCATCGCAAGACAAGACAAACTTACGAGGATCTTTGAAGAGAGTAGGCCAATAAAAACCGAATTGCAATACCTTATGTGTAGTTCTATCTCCAGCGTGATGTCCTCCGTAGGCCTCGAAGTGACACTTGCGTAGGATCTGTTCCTGTTCATGCTCAGGTACACAACGTCTAATAACACCATCTACTCCTTCTTTATAAAGGTGTGGGTCATCCCAAAAGTAATGTCTTAAATCATAGAAAAACTTTTTCTTTTGCTGGTATGTGAAACTAGGTGGTATAAATTTAGCAACAATGTAATTAGCATAATCAGCATACCATGGAGCAGTACGAGAAGCATTTATGATAGCTAATTGTTCACCAGGAAAGCAATCATCAATAGGTAGTGGGTCATCAAGAACATTTTCTAACCTAGAAAAGTTATCTGCAACGGGGTTCTCAGCTCCCTTTCTATCAATAATATGCAAATCAAATTCTTGTAGCAAGAGAATCCATCTTATTAGTCTAGGTTTAGCATCTTTATTTTCCATAAGATATTTAATTGCAACATGATCTGTGTGAACAGTTACTTTGGAATCAACAATATAAGGTCAAATACAACTACCAAAAATTCATTTTCTGTAGTAGCATAATTTCTCTAGGCACGGTCTAAATTTTTACTAGCATATTGGATAACATTTAATTTCTTATCAACTCTTTTTCCTAGAACAGCACCAACAGCATAATCACTAGCATCGCACATAATTTCAAAGGGTAAATTCCAATCTGGTGGTTGAACAATAGGTGCATAAATCAAGGCTTTCTTAAATATTTCAAATGCTTCTACACAATCATCATCAAAGACAAAAGGAATGTATTTTTGCAAGAGATTAGTCAGAGGCCTAGAAATTTTTGAGAAGTCTTTAATAAACCTCCTATAGAAACCAGCATGACCAAGGAAACTTCTTATACCTTTAATATCTTTAGGACGCGACATCTTTTTAATCATCTACTTTAGCTTTATCAACTTCAATACCTCTTTCAGAAATTTTATGCCCCAAGACAATACCTTCATTAACCATAAAGTGGCACTTCTCCTAGTTCAAGACAAGATTAGTTTCTTCACATCTCTGCAAAACTCGATCAAGGTTGCTTAAGCAATCATCAAAATAAGTTCCATAAACAGAGAAATCATCAATGAAAACCTCAACAATCTTTTCACAAAAGTCAGAGAATATAGCAGTCATACATCTTTGAAAGGTAGCAGGTGCATTGCATAAACCAAAAGGAATACGTCTATAAGCAAAGGTACCAAAAGGGCAAGTAAAAGTGGTCTTTTCCTGATCCACTTTTGACACAGGTATTTGAAAGAAACCAAAATAACCATCTAGAAAGCAAAAATGTGTATGTTTGGATAGTCTTTATAGCATTTGATCAATAGCGGTAAAGGGTAATGATCTTTTCTAGTAGCTTTCTTTAATTTGCGGAAATCAAATACCATTCCATATCCTGTAACAATTCTTTGTGGGATCAATTCATCCTTATCATTAGGAACAACAGTAATACCTCCCTTCTTAGGGACACAATAGACATGACTTACCCACTGACTATCAGTAATAGGATAAATTATACCTGCCTCCAGAAGCTTTAGTATTTCATTTCTTACCACTTCTTTCATCTTACGATTTAACCGTCGTTGGTGATCAACAACTGGTTTAGCATCTTTCTCCAACTTTATTTTGTGCTGGCATAGTGGGACTAATGCCCTTAAGATCATCAAGAGTATATCCAATAGCAGCACGGTGCTTCTTCGGAGTTTTCAATAATTTCTCTTCTTCATGCTTTGAAAGGTTAGCACTAATAATAACAGGATATATCTTCTTTTATCAAGATAGGCATATTTAAGAGTATTGGGTAATTGTTTAAGCTCAAACATGGGATCTCCCTTGGGTGGAGGAGGATCCCCTAAGATTTCAACAGGCAAGTTGTGTTTCAAAATAGGTCCCTGTTTAAAGAATACTTCATCTATTTCCCTTCTTTCATTCATAAATATATCATTTTCATGGTCTAGCAAATAATGTTCTAAAGGATCATTCGGAGGCACGACAATAGAAGCAAGACCAATAATTTCATCTTTACTAGGCAGTTCTTTATCATGGGGTTGACTATGAAATTTAGCAAAATTAGAATCATGAGACATATCCCCTAAACCAAGAGTAACAATATCCTTTTCGCAGTCTATCTTAGCATTAACAGTATTCAAGAAGGGTCTACCAAATATAATGGGACAAAAGTCATCTTGTGGGGAACCAAGAACAAGAAAATCAGTAGGATATTTAATTTTCCCACACAAGACTTCAACATCTCTAACAATCCCTATTGGTGAAATAGTATCTCTATTGGCAAGCTTAATAGTAACATCAATACCTTCTATTTCAGCAGGTGCAATATCATGCATAATTTCTTTGTATAAGGAATGAGGTATTGCACTCACACTAGCACCCATATCACATAAGCCATGATAACAATGATCTCCTATTTTAACAGAAACAACAGGCATGCCAACAACAGGTCTATGTTTAGTTTTAGTGTCGGGTCTAGCAATTCTAGCAGCTTCATCATAGAAGTAAATAACATGCCCATCAATATTATCGACCAAGAGATCTTTAACCATAGCAATGCTAGGTTCAACTTTAATTTGCTCAGTGGGTGTAGGTGTTCTAGCATTACTCTTATGAACCATAGTTGAAGCTCTAGCATGATCCTTTATTCTAACAGGGAAAGGTGGTTTCTCAATATAAGCAGTAGGAACAATAGAATCAACATCATAAGTAATAGTTTTTTCTTCAACTTTAATAGGTTCTACTACTTTCACTTCAATGGGAGGATGATATTTAAACCACTTCTCCTTAGGCAAATCAACATGAGTAGCAAATGATTCACAGAAAGAAGCTACTATCTCAGAGTCAAGTCCATATTTAGTGCTAAATTCACGAAAATCATCGGTATCCATAACAGATTTAACACAATCAAACTTAGGGGTTATACCTGACTCTTTACCTTCTCGAGTTCCCAATATTTAGAGTTGCATTTAATTCTTTCCAATAGATCCCATTTGAATTCAATAGTCTTCATCATAGAAGAACCAATACAAGAAGTATCGAGCATGGAGCGATCATTATGAGAAAGCCTAGCATAAAAGTTTTGAATAATAATTTTTCTTGAGAGCTCATGATTGGGGCATGAATATAACATTGACTTAAGCCTCCCCCAAGCTTGAGCGATACTTTCTCCTTCACGGGGCCAAAAATTATATATATAATTCCGATCACGATGAACCAGATGCATAGGCTAAAACTTCTTATGAAATTCCAATTTCAATTGGTTGTAATTCCAAGATCCAATATCATCGCATAGCCTATACCATGTCAATGCCTTTCCCTTAAAAGATAAAGGGAATACCTTCTTCTTTACAACATCCTCGGGCATACCTGCAAGCTTAAATAATCCACAAACTTCATCCACATAGATTAGGTGCATATCGGGATGTAATGTTCCGTCTCCTGTATAGGGATTAGCTAGCATTTTCTCTTTCATACCCGATGGAATTTCAAAGTAAATATTTTCAGTAGGTTCAGTAGGTTGAGGAGCAATCCTTTGCACTTCTGGTCGGGGTGAATATACCCCGAACAAGCCCCTCAAAGGATTATTTTCCATAGTAACAAGTGACAGTAAATTTCAGCACACTATATAAATGTTTCCTTACCAAATTCCACTTACCAAAGGCGCTTCACTCCCCGACAACAGCGCCAGAAAAGAGTCTTGATGACACACACATATAGGGGGTCTATCATAGTCCTTTTGATAAGTAAGAGTGTCGAACCCAACGAGGAGCAGAAGGAAATGACAAGCGGTTTTCAGTAAGGTATTCTCTGCAAGCACTGAAATTATCGGTAATAGATAGTTTTGTGATAAGGTAATTCATAACGGGTAACATGTAACAAAGGTAACTAAGGTGCAGCAAGGTGGACCAATCCTTTTTGTAGCAAAGGACAAGCCTGGACAAACTCATACTAGTTTTCATCATGTTCATGTGATTCACGTTTGTTACTTCGATAATTTGATATGTGGGTGGACCAGTGCTGGGGTATTGCCCTTCCTTGGACAAGCATCCCACTTATGATTAACCCCTCTTGCAAGCATCCACAACTATGAAAGAAGAATTAAGATAAACCTAAGCATAGCATGAAATATATGGATCCAAATCAACCCCTTACGAAGCAACGCATAAACTAGGGTTTAAGCTCCTGTCACTCTAGCAAACCATCATCTACTTATTACTTCCGAATGCCTGCCCCTAGGCCCAAATCATGGTGAAGTGTCATGTAGTCGACTTTCACATAACACCACTAGAGGAGAGACAACATACATCTCATCAAAATATCAAACAAATACCAAATTCACATGATTACTTATAACAAGACTTCTCCCATGTCCTCAGGAACAAATGTAACTACTCACAAATTATATTCATGTTCATAATCAGAGGGGTATTGAATATCATTAAGGATCTGAACATATGATCTTCCACCGAATAAACCAACTAGCATCAACTACAAGGAGTAATCAACACTACTAGCAACCCACAGGTACCAATCTGAGGTTTTGAGACAAAGATCAGATACAAGAGATGAACTAGGGTTTGAGAGGAGATGTTGATGGAGATTTACCCCCTCTCGAGGAGAGGATTGGTCGTGATGACGATGGCGGTGATTTCCCCCTCCCGGAGGGATGTTTCCCCGGTAGAACAGCTCCACCAGAGCCCTAGATTGGTCCTGCCCAAGTTCCGCCTCGAGACGGCGGTGCTTCGTCCCGAAAGCTTCCTTATGATTTTTTTCCAGAGCAAAAGACACCATATATCAGAAGATGGGCATCAGGGGCCTGCCAGGTGTCCCACAAGGTAGGGGGGACGCCCGAGGGGGGGGGTGCCCTCCACCCTCGTGGCTGGTGGGTGGCCCCCCTCTGGTGCTTTCTTTGCCCAATATTTTTAATATATTCCAAAACTGACTTTTGTGGAGTTTCAAGACTTTTGGAGTTGTGCAGAATAGGTCTCTAATATTTGCTCCTTTTCCTGCGCAGAATTCCAGCTGCTGGCATTCTTCGCTTCATGTAAACCTTATAAAATAAGAGAGAAAAGGCATAAGTATTGTGACATAATGTGTAGTAACAGCCCATAATGCAATAAATATTGATATAAAAGCATGATGCAAAATGGATGTTCAGTCACCATCACCAAGTTACTGGAACTTCATGATTAATTATAATATACAAGGGATGACAAAAGCGATTCCAGAGCTCTTCGTGATGCTAAAATCGATGAAGGTAGAAATCAAGAAAAAGCATCACGTGTTGATAATTAAACAAGACCACTAGTTTTAAGGAAAGGGCAAAAGGGAAAGAAAGGGAACTTCAAGAAGAATGGCAAGCAAGTTGTCACTCCCGTGAAGAAGCCCAAAGCTGAACCTAAGCCTGAAACTGAGTGCTTCTACTACAAAGGAAATGGTCACTGGAAGCGTAACTACCCCAAATATTTGGCGGATAAGAATGATGGCAAAGTGAACAAAGGTATATATGACATACATGTTATTGATGTGTACCTTACTAGTGCTCGTAGTAGCCCCTGTGTATTTGATACATGTCCAGTTGCTAAGATTAGTAACTCGAAACAGCGGTTGCAGAATAAATAGAGACTAGTTGAGGATGAAGTGACGATGTGTGTTGGAAGTGGTTCCAAGATTGATATGATCATCATCGCACACTCCCTATACTTTCAGGATTAGTGTTGAACCTAAATAAATATTATTTGGTGTTTGCGTTGACACTACAAAAAAAGACACATCCATGACATTTTGGGTCGAACGAGTTTTTTTTCTGTCATACTTATGACACTTCTATGACGATAATTGTGACAAAACCCGGTATCATCATAAATGTGGTGGGCTCCTACTTCTATGACAAAAAATCATGATAGAAAATGGGCTTTTCGTCCTGGGTGGGCCGGAGACGCAGCTGCATGACATTCTTTGGGCTGTCCATGACGGAAAAAACCGTGGTAGAAGCGAGGGCGAGGAAAATATCGGGGTGTTCCCGGTTACGGTGGGTGGTCGGGGGCCGAGCGATGCGCGTTTCTCTCGTACACGTACGCGCGTGGGTGCGAGGCATTGGGTTGTAACTGAACCCGAGCAAGGCATTGGGCTCTAACTGAACCCGAGCGGTTGCACTGCAGGCTATGTGTTACTGAACCCGAGCGATCAATTGATGGCTGTTAACTGAACCCGATCGAGCGATTCCTTCGCTACTGCTGCTAACTGAAGCCGATTGTCGGAGTAATGGGCCACGGGTAGCCTAACCCGAGTCCCTAAACCTTTCAAGGCTTTGGGCCGGCTGCGCCCCACAAGACTCCAGAATGAAGCACCGCCTTCTAGTGGGTGGCTGGCTCAACGGCTGGCCGCCAGAAGATGGCCAAGTACCAGCAGACGGCACCAAGGCGGGCCGACTCCTAGCAGGCGGCCTCCGGAGAGGCCGGCTCCTAGCAGGCGGCCTCCGGCGCCCTTAGAGTCTAAGCCCCTCATCAAGAGGACAAGACAGGGTGAGGCCACAGTGTGGCCCATCACCCTCGAAACCTGGGCTTGGCGTGGCCAGAGTGCCCCGTACAGCCGGAGATCTCCGCATGACGCGGCACTGTTCCCACTCCCCCTTGACGTCACCCCTGTCAGGAGGGACCTGCTCCCATGACGGCCTATTGGTACGGCTTGCCGACGATGGGTCCTACCAGGCAGCGAGGGACCGGAGGGCGGCTTAGCCTGACCAGTTGGATCCAAGGGGATCCGGCTCCTGGCGGTCAGCCGGATCCTTCCTCAAGGCCCGTGCGCCATTAACCAGACTAGACATAGCGAGGCTACAATGATCTCCCACCAGGTGGCGGGACTGTAGCCATGCCCTCCTTGACCAAGCATGCATCATTAGCATCACGACTATAGTGATTAGCCATCAACCAGACCCGCCAGCGGCGGAGGCGGCCTGTCGGCTCCGTACCCGACCAGTCGGCGGGGCCCACCAGGCGACAGGCCCCAGCAACCGGTGGAGAAGCCGGCGACCAGAGACACTGACAGCCGGGTCCTACACCCAACCAAGTTACCATTGTACCCCTGGTGGGTAGGCCTATATAAAGCCCCCAGGGCACCCATGCAATGGGTTCCCAACCTGTTAGAACTAGACTCATACGTAGAGGGAGAAGAGAGCAAGCCCTGCCTTCTTCTACCTCTAGCATACAGCTCAAGGAGCACCATTGTACTCACTAGTGTCTTAATGATCATGCAAAGACCCCGCAGAGCAGGACTAGGGGTGTTATCTCCTAGGAGAGCCCCAAACCTGGGTAAAGTGCGCCGGCGTTCGTGTCTACACCTCATCCCGCTTCCAGGCACCGGCGACGTTCTACTCGCTCCCAGCATGATAAGCCATCCTTTGGCATATGTCGCACCCAACCCCCGACACCGATTGATGCTGCCTCTGGATGAACAGTGAGCATTGCGCGCGAGGGGGGGGGGGGTTGGATGAACAGTGAGTGGTGGGGGTGGATGAACAGGACCCCGTGGTGTTGCCTCTGGATGAACAGGACCCTGATCGATCGAGCTGGTTGGGGCTGGATGAACAGGACGACCCCATGGAGGGCTGGATGAACAGTAGATGGTGGAGGGGTGGATGAGCAGTAGCCCGTGGAGGGGTGGTTGAATAGGAGCCCGTGGAGAGGGGTGGTTGAACAGTAGCTGGTGGAGTAGCGCGGTGGAGGCTAGATGAATAGGAGCCCGTGGATGAACAGTCGCAGGTGGAGGCTGGAGGAGGTCGACGGTGGATGAATAGTAGCCCATGGAGGCTGGAGGAGGTCGAAGGTGGAGATGAACAGTATCCCATGGAGTCCCGTTTTGCGGTACGCCACACCCCTCCCGATGAACAGGACCCCCATTTTGACCGTAGCGCTCCAACACAAGTCCGCTTCCTCCGTTTTGCGGTACGCCACACCCCTCCCGATCAACAGGACCCCGTTTCGACCATAGGAGGTCCAACACAAGGCCGTTTCCTCCGTTCTGCGGTACACCAGGCCTCGTTTCCATTGCCTGTTCCGTCCATGCCCTCCCGATGAACACGACGACGCATTCCGTTCTGACCCAACCGGTTGGCTCCCCATGAACACGATGACGACACTGTTTCTCCGTTCCGACCCAACCATGTACACGAGCCCTGGCCGTACGTATGCGCAAGTAGGCGTTCAAGACCATGCCCATATGTACATACATGGCCATATTTACTTTCTTGCACCCTGGCCGTTGTACGTACGTGTACATGCTATGTGCGCGCCTCTACTACGACACGTGCACGCCTCTACTATGACACATGCGCACCTCTACATTGACCAGTATGTACGTACACGTTTGCGACCAGAATGACAACGCTACGTACGCTTCGACAAGGTGGGTCCCGACTGTCAGGCACTTCCTTGCGTGCGAAGGTGTAGCCAGTGGGTCTCAGTAGTCAGGGGGCGAATCGTTTTTTTGGACCGGACGCACTTCCATGCGTGCAAAGATGTAGCTGGTGGGTCCCAGCAGTCAGGGGGGAAATGTTTTTTTCACGAAATACAGTGGCCCGTCTGGTGGGTCCCAGCTGTCAGGTGAGGAATCATTATTTTTCGTGTAATAAGGAGGCACTTCCTTGCTGCGGCCGTGGACCCAGCTGTCAGCCTCTCCACGTACAGTCCACGTCTGATGGAAGTCGTTCCTTGACCATGTTGACCACGCCGCGCCGAGAGCACCATGGTGGTGGACGACGGCGAGGCCTAGGAAGGGGACGACGCGGAGCCGGGGAAGACGTAGCAGTGGATGCCCACGTAGAGAGGAGTACGAGGGTTCACTAGTTCGGCTGTGGTGTGAGGCCGTCGCCGCAGAATCTGGCCAGCGGTGGGAATAGTAGGGGGTGGTGAGGCCTCCACGGCAGCACAACCGGCCACGGGAGGCAGGAGCATGCGGCACGATCGGCGCTGCTTTGGGCGGCTGGAGCACGAAGACTAGAGGTTGAAGAAGCACTACGGCCATTGGATGGACATCGTACGGTCACTGGAGGTAGAATCGTTCATATTGACTAAGTTCACAAAGCCCTCCGTCCCCGTCAACTTAGTAGGCCCACAAGTCAGCCTCCCACCAAGGTGTGTCCCAGCTAGCAGGGGGAGTATTCATTTTTTGTGCGTAATAAGGAGGCACTTCCAGTGGGTCCGAGCTTATAGCGGAGGGAACATTTTTTCTTGAAATACAGAGGCCCTTCCGGTGGGTCCCAGCTACCAGGTGGAGGAATCATTATTTTGCGCGTAATAAGGAGGTATTTCCCTGTGCGGGCCCCTACTGCCAGCCTCTTCCGATGGCTGTTGTTTGTTGACCATGTTTACCTCGCCGCGCCGAGAGCACAAACGTGGTGGACGAGGGCAAGGCCCAGGAAGAGAACCACCCAGAGCCGGCGAAGCCACCGCAGCGGATGCCCCCGCTGAGGGGAGTACGAGCGCTGACTGGTCGGCTGCGGGGTGAGGCTGACGTTGCCGGAAAATAGCAGGATGTGTGGGTGGTTAAAGGGATGGCCTGGCGGCAGCACAGCCAGCCACGAGAGGAGGGAGCAGGCAGTCCCGCTGACGCTGGTTTGGGCAGCTGGAGCAGGAAGATCAGAGATTGAAGAAGCACGGCAGCCGTTGGATGGACATCCAACAGTCACTGCTGTATGTTGACTAAGTTGACAAAGCCTTGCGTACGCGTAAAAAAAATTTAGGACAGTGTCATCGAAAACCTAGTAGGCCCAGAAGTCAGCCTCCAAATATGTGGAAAATAGCATACAACCCATTAGCCATTATTTTCAACAATTTACAGCCCATTTGCTAATTCTTAAGGATATTTGAAGCCCATATTCTTTTTATTAGCATTACAAACCATATATTCTGGGCACTGCTAAAAAATTCAACGAAATTTTGCATATTTCGGTGGGGTCCGAACTCTTTTAATCACGAAATTTCGAGTCATGTTAAAAAATAATTTTCAAAAAAATATATCAAAATAAAATTCAAAAACAATTCTCCGCAAATAAATGAATGAAATTTAGAATCTTAACTAGCAAGATGCCCGTTCGTTGCACGGAACATGAAGATGCATTTGTATGAGTAGTTTATCTTTTGGGAGAAAAGATGATATTTTAATGTAATTGCCAGTTGGCTTTGGTTTTTATAAGAGTAGAGTGTAGAGAAATCCTGAAAAAAATGATATTTTAATGGAATTGCCGGTTGGCTTTCGTTTAAAATTTTACAGTCCATTTCTTACAACTTATAGCCCATTTTCTGGGGAAGCCCATTTCTTACTACTTACATCCCTCCTCGTCTTGAAAGATTTGCATCCCAGCAGGGCTGAGAAAAGCAAGTAGGCCTCGGTTTTGGTATTCTCCAAAAAAAGAACTGGGCTAGCCAATTTCAGAAAGAAAAAATATATCAACTGGGCTCGTCATGTGCTTAATAAAAGCGTAAGCGTGGGCTAGACGGGCCACAGCCCCCGCACAGTGTGCACTTGAGCTCCGTCTCTGAAACTAAAAAACAACTGGGTGAGCTGCTGGGTCCCTGGTGTTATCTGCTCGTTGTGTAATTTTTCTCGTTTATTGACTACATTGACAATGGCGAGGGACCTAGTTGTCAAACAATTAGGAGGAAGTATTTTTTTGGCTTGTAATAACGAGGCACCTGCTTGCGAAATGCAATGACCCAGGTGGGTCCCTACTCTCAGCCTCTCCATGTACAGTCATCTCCTGATTCTTCTTGGTTGTTGACCATGTTGACAACGCCAGACGGCGGCGGGCACAGCGAGCGAACCAAGGTAGAGAACGACGGCGAGGCCTCGGACAGGAACGAACAGCAGTCGTGAAAGATGCTGCAGTGTAGTGGCAGGTGGAGGGGAGTACAAGGGCAACAACATGCAACTCAAGCATACAAATGGTACAAAAATCCCAAGGATTAATTGTTCATGAAATTTTTAGAAAAAACCCAGATTGAACATGACAGTACATCTAACCCAACCACTCTTTTTTGCAGGCACAAACAAATGGATTGGTCTGATCCATAAAATCAACATCCTGTGCAAAAGAAATTATTTCAGGATGACTACAACTTGTTGTAAATAGAAGCCGAGCATGTTTAGAAGCCCATTTGTCCACCTAAAACTTCTTTTTTTGCTGTTCAACATGTCCGTCTGTGAGAAATCTCTTGCGGTAAAAATTAAGCCTCATGGACAATAGTAACCTCGCATTCAACAAGAAGAATGTGACAAAGCTTCTGTTTGCCTGGTTGGATGCATAGTTCCATCGTTATTGTCCTCAAATGGATGTCATGAGAACTGAGAAAATCCTGGTGCTTATTACGCCACTGATTGGTTATATGTTTTTCTCCATGTGGTTCTGCCTAAGTAGACATGAACATTGAAAACAGTTAAGGTCTAAAAAAAGAGTATGTTGAAAGAATGACAGCTGAACAGTTAATTCTAGTATAATATATACGGGCTTTTAATGTGCATGAAATCATCACCTCTCTATATAAATTCTCCAGAGATCAAAAGCATTGCAGCAAGCCAATAATTATGTCCAGATCAAAACTAAACATTCTGATATATATGATCTTGACAGAATCTAGCAGCATTGATAGGCTATCAATGGATGAACTCTTCATTGAGCATATAACATAATATTAGTACCCAAAGTGTACTCCAAGATGATATAAAACTTATGCGCACAAATGAAAAATATAGCATATGATTACATATGTGTAGATGATAATATACGATACCTGAAAAAGTGAGGAGCCAAACACCAACTCCTTGTGATTATTAAACGGGTCACGAATTACACCCAAGGTCTCCAGTTTGGGATTAGAGACGACAGTTATTTGTGAAGGTGTATAACAATTATCAAGGAGCAACCTTTGAAGTGAAGGGGCATCTTCGATGATGAGCTACTGTCCTTTAAAACAAATCCCAATGCTTTTAAGGTGAGGCGACTTTATTTGGAGAAAACTGATATGGATTTCTATTCCCAAAATAATCAGCAAGCGCTCCAGGGTAGGGCAACTGGAGTGGATGATGCTGTGCAGTGAGGCCTCCGACAGATAAACCACCACAAGCGAAAGTTTTTTTAGCAGTGGGAGTTGAAGCATTTGTACCAGATCGTCTGGTAGATGGCACCGGGCGAAGGTGGCGGTGTGGAGATTGGAGGAAAACCGCGAGATGGACAACAGTGGTGTGGGGACGAATTCTTGATGTGTTCGTGGTATGAAACTTTTGTGGTAATGGTACAACTCAAACTGCTGGAGTTTTCCGAATTCAGGGGATGCCAGCCAAGCATCCACCGTGCCGGGTATGGACAGCAGGTAGCATGTCGAGATGCAGAGGCATTGAACGGGGCCCTGCTGGTGAGAAGAGACGATGGCTCTGAGGAGATCAAATTCAGGAAGGACAGATATCTGACGACAGTCGAGATATCGTGCATACTGCTTTGCTCTTGTATCACTGTATTTACTCATACAAACTTATTTTTAAATTGAAGGATCCACTCGAAACTCCAATGGCACAGCAGGTATGTCCACGCATGTTTCTTTACCAGGTTTGCTCTTATCAATAGCTCTGTTGATTTCAATTTCAATTGTGTATACAGTTGACTTCTCATATCATGCATATTACTAGCATCACAACAGAGCCAATAGTGTTGTTGTACATGTAGACCTGTGGCACCCATCTGAAATCTTGTTGTGCCGTGTAGTTTCCCATGCTTTGTATTCTTTCACTGCTGCTTTGTCTTGAACTGATATGATTTGAACCATGTCTCTATTTTGATTTGGCAAGACAATGCAGTGACCATAGGACATAGATATATGTTTGTTTGATGCTTTTATTATGTACTAGTACTTGGCAATAGAAGAATTGGTAGTTTAATCATGTCCACCTTACCGATGAACTGGTTCACCGAAATGAGTTTCATATACTAGTACATGTTAAACCCATTATGTGTCTGCTTGTTTCTTCTTTTAGAATGTTGACAGAATGTTGGGGAAGAGTGCCTTATTAAGCAATGGTAAAGGAAGTAATGCAGATAAGGTTCAGGATAGTGACACATCCTTGTTGGTCTCCAACAAAGCTGATAAAACAGCTAAGGAAGACTATCTTGAAGATAGTGAGACAACCCCAAAGTCCTGTCTTGGTTTAGTGTTCGAGTTACTGGCCACTACCGCTTGCACAAGCTATTCAAACTCACTGTCTGAATCAATTCGAACTACAAGCTGAAAGACATCGATCAGCTATGCTGCGACAAGAAGCGGAAGGACTGCGGAAGTCCCTGGAGCATTCAGATGCATACTTTCTGGTGCAACAACAAGTGTTGGAGGATTTTAGCGCCAAACAGGACAAAGCTAATAAGCTTGCTAAGCTTATTGCCAGCATGGTGGATACCCAGGATAACGTTTCTTGAGCTCTTCTGAAGTTGTTTCAGTTATGCTCTTGTTTTGCTGCCGCGTTTATTTGCACTGGTGGCCAATTTTGACGGCCAGTGTATGTAATATGCTACTTTGTTCCCTATATTTGCACTGGTGGCAAACTTTGATGCCCAGTGGATGTAATATGTGTAATAGAAGTAATAGGCTAGCGTTAATTGCTTGCTTATTTATTTCCTTATTGTCTTGTTTAGTTGTTTGCTTGTAGTCACTGCAGTTCTTTTTCTGTGTTTTTTCTAGTGGCCACAATAGCCTATTTTTGGTAACTAGGCCAAAATAATCATGGCAACACACAGACAGTTGTAACCATGGGCCTCCTGCGGGCCATATAATCCATGGGCCTTCTACTGGCGTAGGATCCATTGGCCTTCTAGACGGGCCGTAGGATCCATGGGCCTTCTACAGGCCGTAGGGTCCATGGGCCTTCTACGGGCCGTACGATCCGTGGGCCTTCTACCGGCCGTACGATCCATGGGCCTTATATGGGCCATAGGATCCATGTGCCTTCTACGGGGCGTATCATCATTTTGCCAATCATGGGCCGTACTATTTGTGGACCATAACGGGCTATTAATAGGCCATATTTGATAACTCTATGAAAACAGCCCAACAGGTTTTTTTACATGAAAACGACCCAACGTATTAACGCTCCACAAACGGGCCGACTGTAACGACGGGCTGAATTTGGCCCACAAGCAGAAAATGACAGTAACGAGCCGTAAGTAACCGAATGCTGCAAATGAGCCCAAGAATAAATGGGCCCTGAGAAGGCCGAAAGATAACTTGGGCTGGAAACAGCCCAGTGGAATAATGGGCCGTTAATGGGTATAAAGTGATACATTGTTCATTACGGGCCAGTTTCACCACGGGCCGTTAATGGGCGAAGAGTTACAAAGGGCCTCGTATGGGCCAAAAGAAGTCATAGGCCACACATGGGCCGGAATTTAAAATGGGCTGGAATCATATTGGACGGCCCAGATGACGCTACTGGGCCTAATTCGGATAGGGCATAACGGGCCCTGGGTTAGCGGGTTATAAATGGGCTATATGCAAACAGGCCGTTAACAGGCTTTGTGTGGGCCAGCCCGCCACCTTTTGACCAAGTCAAACGGACCGGCCTTTTCACAGGCATTGGCCTCTGTTGGGCCGTGCCACGTGCCGACGTATCATAGGCGCCTTGGGTCCAATGAGTGGATGACATCTATCCCACCGGTGAGACGACACGTGTTTCCTCCAGCCAATGATGATTTTACACGTGGAAAATCCCCATTGGTCGGGTCTGTTAACGGGTTATCGGATACAAACTGGACCTGATAGCTTAACATCGTTCCGTTACGATTGTTGGCGTTCTGGGAACGGGGGTCCCCAGACTTGCCTGCCTGCGGCCTGCGGTGTGGCTCGAGTGGTGTCCCAGTACGGCGCATCTTCATCAGTGCAAAGCTCAAGACCCTCGCGAGGGGCAAGCCTCGCGGGGCGGATGACACAAGACTTCCTCAGGAGCGGCCTCGCCAGGGAGGCTCGCCAGGAGGCGGAGAGATCAAGGCAAGGGTACCTCACGAGGTGCTCATGACACAAGCCGTGATGATCGAGACTAGGCGGGCGCCAGGCGGGCGCCGGCCTGCGCAGTGTCCTTGTTTCCTCATTGGTGCAAAGGGGGCAAGCACAGGCGTGGAGTACCGAGGCATCAGGCAAAGGTTACCACTTCAGTGCAACAAGACCAAGACCAGCAGAGCGGTAGGATGGAGGTCACCGTGGAGCCCAAGACGGCGTCATCACCAGTGCCTTTGGCAGCCGAAGACCAACTTTAGTCAGGATAACTTGTACTAGATGTTCCCCTTCAAAATGGCCTTTGTTGGCGCCCTTCCCGCTCAATATTTGGGCCAGGGCCTCTATAAATAGAGCTAGCCACCACAGGAGGAGAGGGTATGAGGTAGATAGAGGAGATTAGATCGACAGGCGATCGAACTCATCCAAGCAGTTCATTGCACCATCTCAAGAACACCTCTCGCAAGGTTGTTCGTCCTTTGTACTGTTCATCATCAGCCCCTGAGGCAATCCACCACACCACACACTGGAGTAGGGTATTACACCACAACGGTGGCCCGAACCAGTATAAATCTTGCGTCCCTCGTGTTGTTCATCGTTTTAGCTTAGATTTGCATGAGGCGATCAGACGTGGATTGGTAGGGGGAAGATCTTCGCGCGCACCCCAAAGTTCGAACCTTATGGGTCTGCCGGAACCCAACATCCGACATTTGGCACGCCAGGTAGGGGTGCGCCGGAATCTTTCTTCTGCTGTTCCGCGTTCGATCACCCGTCTTGTCCATGGCTGACGCTCGCCGGGCTTGCGCCGTGCGTCGAGCTGATCTCGCCGCCCGCGTCGCCCAGACGGCTCCCGTCGGCGGATGTCCCCATCGTTCCTTGTCGCTTGCCGCCAACGCCGCCACTGGCCCGGCGGGGAACGAGCAGCAGGCCTCGCCACTGCATCCTTCGGTGCGGCGGGAAGGCCGCACCGCCACCCCGTTGTTGACTCCAGCTGGTTCGTCGTCCCACACCGTCGTGCCCCCACGGACGCGCACGCCGCGTTGCTCCTGGCGCGTGAGCTCCTGCACTACCGTCTTGTCGATGACCTCTACAAGGAGTGGCTCGCTCGCATCACCGAGCTCGTCAGCACCGCAGGGGATCCTCTGCGCTGCCCCTCTCGCTGCCTTGCCCTCCGTCCTGCGCGGGTGGCACGGATCAGGAGGCGCCTCCGCCACCTCCTCCCCAAGAAGGCGCCCTGGCTCCAAGGTGCTAGGCCCCAGGATGAGATCCACCGCGTCTGGCCCCCGTGCGACAAGAAAGGAGCTGCCAAGAAATCCCTCGTCCCCAAGAAGGTGCACGCGTGCTCCCAGCACCGGTGCACCACGACCGCATCCCTGCGCCAGCACGTCAAGACCCCGCGCTGCTCCAGGCACCAGCGCGCGGGAATCCCCAGGAGCAAGCCCCGCATCAGCAGAGAGCTCTAGTGGCCACCGCAGGCTGCCGCGCCTTCACCACCGAGCTACGCAGTGTCGCCTGGCCGGGCAAGTTCATACCTGACCTGCCTCCTCACTACGACAGCACTGCTGACCCCGCGGAGTTCCTACAACTCCATGAGCTGGGCATCGAAGCCACCAACGGGGATGAAAAGGTCATGGCGAACTGGTTTCCCATGGCACTCAAGGACGGTGGCCGCACCTGGCTCCTAAACCTGCCACCTAGCACGATCTCTTCCTGGGACGAGATGCGCACTCACTTCATCGCCAACTTTCAGGGCACTCGCGACCGTCCGCCGACCGTGGGTGACCTACGCCGCATCAAGAAGCAACCCGGTGAGACCTTGCAGAAGTACATCTAGCGCTTCAATAGCGCTCGCCTCAAGATTCCCAGGGTGACCGAGGAGGCCATCATCTCGGCGTTCTCTGATGGCATCCGCGACGTCATGATGAAGGAGGAGCTGGCAATCCACAAAGATCTATGCACGTCTCTGGAGTTGTTCAACCTGGCGACCACGTGCGCAAGGGCTGAGGAGGGACACCTTTCCCTTCTCGAGCTCCCGGCTGCAGATCCAAAAGAGAAGAAAGCCAAGGCCGAAGATGTGAAGCGCAAGGGAGCAGCTGTGCTCGCAGTAGAGCCAGACATGAAGCGCGGCAGGGACCAGCCGGAGTCGTCCAAGGGCAGCCGGTACTGTGTGTACCACGATCTCCACACCCACAACACCAACGAATGCCAAGAGCTCAGGGCCATGCGAGAAGGCCGTGTCGGTCGATGCCCCGAGCGCAATGATCGGGGCTACGGCCGAGGTGGAGGAAAAGGTGGAGGATGATGGGACGATCGTGGCCCTCGCCAAGGGTGGCGTGACCGGCCTCGCGAAGACCGCTAGCAGGACCAGCCTCGCGAGGGGGCTTGGAGGGATCAGCCTCGTGAGGATCGCCCGAAAGGCAACGCAGGAATTCCTGCTCTGCCACCACCACCAAGAAGGAATGACGACCATCATTAGGACGAGGGGGCTGGGGGCTTCCAGGAGCCGCTTGCAATTGCTTGCATCTTGGGCAGTGCCCAGGCCCCAGCCTCTCAGCGCATCTTCAAGCAGTTTGCTCGCGAGGTGAATGCAGTCCTCCCCAAGCTTGAGGCCACGCGCCCCCTCGGGTGGTCCGCGTGCGCCATCACGTTCAGCTCAGCGGATCAGCTCAAATGCGCGGCAACAGCCGGTGTCCTCTCGATGCTCTGTTCCCCAGTCATCAGCAATGTGCAAGTTACCAGGACCCTCATCTACGGCGGGGCAGGGCTCAATGTCCTATCCGTCGAGACGTTCAACAATCTCCAAGTGCCATACGATCAGCTTCAACCAACCAAACCTTTCTCAGGAGTTACTGATGGTTCCACTGTCCCGATAGGGCAGGTCCGCCTCCCTGCCACCTTCGTATAGCGCAAGAACTACCGTACCGAGCTTATTGACTTCGACGTCGCCCACATTCGCCTGCCATACAATGCCATCCTCAAGTATCCCGCCCTGGCCAAGTTTATGGCAGTGACTCACCATGGCTACAACGTCCTCAAGATGCCAGGAAGTGGCGGAGTCATCACGGTCCCCTGTGAAGAGAAGGATGCGGTGTGCTCTCTTGAGCGCGCCTTCCAAGCCGCGTCAATCGAGGACCCAGACAGCAAGAATGGAAACCTTCCTGAAGCAGATCCCAAGAAGAAGAAGGCATCAACTAGCTCAAGGCCTCGGGAGGCAGGCACCTCCGGAGGCGCCACATCCGGACATGCGCCCATCCAAGGGGCGCCACCCTCCGTCCCATAGGGAGGCGCGCCCGGCGCCCTCCTTGGGCAAGGCTCGGGGGCTCTCTCCTGGGGAACCGCTGACTTTGCCAAGATCACGAGGGAGGCGCTCGGACACCACTTGGAGGCGTGCTTCGCAGCACGTTTCCCTCAGGAAGGCGTAAGGCAAGGAGGGCCCAACCGTCAGGAGTTCATCACCAAGGTCGATCAGGAGTTGCAGGAATCGAGAGTCATGCACGACAACCGCCACCTGCCCAGTGTAGCTCCCCATCCAAGCGAGGATGGCGGGCTGCGCATCTGCATCGACTACCCAGGGCTCAATCAAGTCGTGTCTCAGGAGAACTTCTGGCCTTCGCGCGTGGGGCGTTGCGAGGGTCCACCGCGCAGCGACGTTCGCATGCCCTTCGGCTTGCCGAACGCGGCTGCTGCTCACCAGCTCCTGATGAGAGGCATTCTGGAAGCTCAGGTGGCCAAGCACCGCGTGCTCCTGGAGGAAATGGAGATGGATCTCGCCGAGCCGCCCGGACCTCCCGAGCCTCCCGAGGCTCGGAGCTCCGAGGGCTCGTGAGGATCGGCTTCCTCACCACGCACCGACAGCTACTCCGACACTTGCTCTGCAAGGTATCAGGTGACTTCTCTCAAGTTTCATTTCAGCTGGGAGCGCCCTCAGGGATGCACCATTCCCAAGTCGCGTGGGTCTATCCCTGCGGCATGTATCCGTTTTGCTAATGTCTTCAGCTTACCTTGTTCGAGGCGCCCCTCGGGCTGCATCATCCCGAAGCCGCTCGGGCCTGGCGGCGTGTGCCTTTCTCTGCATCTATCTAAGTTGATTTTCTTATTCATGCTTAACCTGCTTGAGATAATCGCCTGCTCGATTGACACCTACCTTTGGAGCCGCTCGCTCTGGCACGATGCTTGCGTATGGGTTCGTCCCTGCAATGTCGACAAATCTGAGTGATCGAGCTCTGGCCGCAGTAGCCCCGCAAAGCGCTACCTCACCAGGCCCTCAGTGCCTCAATCACTCCCTCGGAGAAACCAATGGCTGGCTGGCAACCGTAATGGAAATCCTTGTTTCCCTCATGCTGGTGTACAGGATCCGCCTAAGGAATAGCATGGAGGGCGTCGTGAGCTCTCTCTCTCTCCCATGCGATCCGCTCGCGCATTAAAAGGGGGCGCCTGAGCATCGTGACTCAGGGGCTCTTACTGGCTCTCCAGCCCTCACCCCCTGGCCTTGACCCACGGCATCGCGACCTGTCATACCCGCGGCGGCTGAGCTTGCTCGAGGGCCGGGACATGAGGACGTAGAGCATGAAGGAAAGTGCGGGGAAGAGGGGAGAAGCTCACGAGGACCTGACCCAGCGAGATCCCAGCTGCTGGCGTGCAGGCCCGGCACCTTGCCGAAGAACAACTCCAAGCTCACGAGATAAGTCACGCCCCTGCAAAAGCTAAATCAATGTGACGCTAAACCCTCGCCTAGTGCGGCTCTGTCACGGCAACGTTGCCTTCCTTTCTTGCCCAGCGGAGGCTGCTTGAGTGCTAAAGGGGACCTCCTGAGCATCGCGGCTCGGGGGCTCTTACTGGATCTTGGGCCGCTCACCTCTTGGCCTTGACCACGGCATCGCGACCTGGCATACCAGCGACGGCTGAAGCCTGCCTGGGGACCGGGACCTGTCAGCGTAGAGCACCAAGCCCTCGTGGGGATAGAAAGGGGGAGCCGAGCCGAGACAGGACAAGCATCTCGCATCACTCCATAATAAGGATAATATTCACAAAAGGCATGGCAAACGCCTTACATACCCCGCCGGGTGTTTCTTCGATTCCTTGTAGGGAACAAAAGGTGCTAATCCTAAGGAACGGTAACTACGTGCGCCTCCATAGGAGGCGCCATCATCAATAGTGGGCCGCCAAGCGCCGGCGCCAACTCCATCTAGATCAGCAGCGTCGGCGGCCCGATGCAGCTTCCCCATTCTGAGCGCGATGCGAGATCGGGGGCTCGTAGCTGTCGTCGCTCGTCTCCGGAGTCACGTGAAGCTCGGGAGAGTCGCTGGACCCTCCGGCTTCTCCGCTGCTACCGAAGGAGCTGCTAGAGAAGCGGTTGGCAGGCCTGGCCCTCACCACTTCGACGCCCCAGTCACCTTCCTTGGGGTAGCACTCCAGTCGGTGTCCATCCGCATTGAAGACCTTGAAGAACATCAAGGATGCACCATCGTATTCAAGATGAATTACGAGGGCACCCCCTGCCCGGCAGACCCGGGCGATCTCGCCCCAGCCCGGGCCATGTAGACCTTGCCCGGAGTGACAACATCGACCTCCTCTCCGGTCGCAAGGGTGCTGCAGTCAGCATGTTGCAACCAGAGCTCCAAAGGCCCCCTCGGCGGCATCTCGAAGGCGAAGTAGGGAGGAAGGAGAATCCAAGAGCGTGGAGGCATAGCAGCGTGAAGCACAAGCTCGCGAGAAGAGCCCTCGGCATGGACCCCAAGGGCAACGACGTGCACCGCCGTGATTCGTCGGCGTTGCCGGTGGCGCCGGCGGTGCCGCTCAGCGTCTTCTTCTCCACGACCCTCGGCTCGGGCGTACAAGGGCAGCGGAAACCTAGGCGGCGGCCGCTCGTACTAGGGCCTCGACGTCTCCTGCCACGCGACCACATCGCGGCGGCCGGGAACCGGTCACTTCTTTGGCGGAAGCGGGTAGGGACCCTCCCGGGGGGCTTCCCCTGCTCTTCTGCTGAAAACCGGTGGATCGGTGCCATTGGCGTAAAGTGGAGCAAGGGCGAGGAAGAAAGAGTGAAGCAGGAAGGGATGGACTGCGGGGGCTCTCGCCCGTCCGTACTTATAGTCTGGAGGATGCCAACTGTCGGCCTCCACGATCACAGGTAATCATGACTCATTTCTGCATGCAGGGACTTGTCAAGTCGAGCAGTTGTTGAGGCAGCATGGGGAAGCAGAGGTGCCCACGTCCAATCAACCTCCATGCGGTGCCCAAGGCCGCACACTGATGGGGCCCTCAGAGCTCCGCACTTGCCCCTTTGCTTCTCTGCTAAGCCAAGTCCGAGCGTGCCTTGGGCCCGGGGCTATTGTTGGCGTTCTGGGAACGGGGGTCCCCAGACTTGCCTGCCTGCGGCCTGCGGCGTGGCTCGAGTGGTGGCCCAGTACGACCCATCTTCATCAGCGCAAAGCTCAAGACTCTCGCGAGGGGCCAAGCCTCACGGGGCGGACGACACAAGACTTCCTCAGGAGCGGCCTCGCCAGGCAGGCTCGCGAGGAAGCGAAGAGATCAAGGCAAGGGTACCCCGCGAGGTGCTCGTGACGCAAGCCGTGACGATCGAGACCAGGCGGGCACCGGCCTGCGCAGTGTCCTTGTTTCCTCTTTGGTGCAAAGGGGGCAAGCACAGGCACGGAGTACCGAGGCATCAGGCAAAGGTTACCATTTCAGTGCAACAAGACCAAGACCAGCAGAGCGGCAGGATGGAGGTCACCGTGGAGCCCAAGACGGCGTCATCACCAGTGCCTTTGGCAGCCGAATACCAACTTTAGTCAGGATAACTTGTACTAGATGTTCCCGTTCAAAATGGCCGTTGTTGGCGCCCTTCCCGCTCAATATTTGGGAAGAGGACCAGGGCCTCTATAAATAGAGCTAGCCACCACAGGAGGAGAGGGGATGAGATAGATAGAGGAGATTAGATCGACAGGAGATCGAACTCATCCAAGCAGTTCATCGCACCAGCTCAAGAACACCTCTCGCGAGGCTGTTTGTCCTTTGTACTGTTCATCATCAGCCCCTGAGGCAATCCACCACACCACACACTGGAGTATGGTATTACACCACAATGGTGGCCCGAACCAGTATAAATCTTGTGTCCCTCGTGTTGTTCATCGTTTTAGCTTAGATTCTCGCGAGGCGATCAAACGTGGATTGGTAGGGGGAAGATCTTCGCGTGCACCCCAGAGTTCGAACCTTAAGGGTCTGCCGGAACCCAACATCCGACAACGGTGGATGCCATGTGCCGGTCACCCTTGACGAAAGCACTTCTGTGACGTGCGATTTATCATCATGGAAGTGGACACTTCCGTGATGATAATTTTGGTAATGTCATGGAACACTTCTACGACAGCACAGGTATGACTATCTTGATTCTGTCATAAAATCGTCATGGATGTACATGCATGATAGAAAACGTGACCTACTGTGACAAACACGTATCATCACGGAAGTGTATTTTTTTTGTAGTGTGAGCATGAATATGATTAGATCATGTTTATTGCAATACGGTTATTCATTTAAGACAGAGAATAGTCGTTATTCTGTTTACATGAATAAAACCTTCTATGGTCATACACTCAATGTTAATGGTTTACTGATTCTCGATCGTAGTGATACACGTATTCATATATTGATGCCAAAAGATGCAAAGTTGATAATGATAGTGCAACATACTTGTGACACTATCATTTAGGTCATATTGGTGTAAAGCGCATGAAGAATCTCCATGCTGATGGGCTTTTGGAATCACTTGATTATGAATCATTCGATACTTGCGAACCATGCCTCGTGGGCAAGATGACTAATACTCCGTTCTCTAGAACAATGGAATGAGCTAATGACTTATTGGAAATAATACATACCGATGTATGCGGTCCAATGAGTGTTGAGGCTCGTGTCGGGTATCATTATTTTCTGACCTTCACAAATGATTTGAGCAGATATGGGTATATCTACTTAATGAAACACAAGTCTGAAACATTTGAAAAGTTCAAAGAATTTTAGAGTGAAGTGGAGAATCACCGTAACAAGAAAATAAAATTTCTGCGATCTGATCGTGGAGGTGAATATTCGAGTTACGAGTTTGGCCTTCATTTAAAACAATGTGGAATAGTTTCACAGCTCACGCCACCTGGAACACCATAGCGTAATGGTATGTCCGAACATCGTAACCAAACTTTATTAGATATGGTGTGATTTATGATGTCTGTTACCAATTTACCACTATCGTTTTGGGGTTATGCATTAAAGACAGCTGCATTCACGTTAAATAGGGCACCATCAAAATCCGTTGAGATGACACCGTATGAACTGTGGTTTGGCAACAAACCTAAGTTGTCGTTACTTAAAGTTTGGGGATGCGATGCTTATGTGGTAAGCTCGAACCCAAATTAGAGAAGTACATCTTCATAGGATACCCTAAGGAAACAATTGGGTACACCTTCTTCCATAGATCCGAAGGCAAGATCTTTGTTGTGAAGAACGGAACCTTTCTAGAGAAGGATTTTCTCTCGAAAGAAGTGAGTGGGAGGAAAGTAGGACTTGATGTGGTAATTGTACCTTCTCTCAATTTGGAAAGTAGCTCATCCGAGAAATCCGTTCCCGTGATGCCTACACCAACTAGAGAGGAAACTAATGATAATGATCATGAAACTTCAGATCAAGTTGCTACTGAACCTCGTAGGTCAGCTAGAGCATGATCCGCACCAGATTGGTACGGTAATCCCGTTCTGGAAGTCATGTTACTAGACCATGATAAAACCTACAAACTATGAAGAAGCAATGATGAGCCCAGATTCCGATAAATGGCTCGATGCCATGAAAGCTGAGATAGGATCCATGTATGAGAACAAAGTGTGGACTTTGGTTGACTTTTCTCGATGATCGGCGAGCCATAGAAAATAAATGGATCTTCAAGAGGAAGACGGATGATGATGGTAGTGTTACTATCTACAAAGCTTGAATTGTCGCAAAAGGTTTTCGACAAGTTCAAGATGTTGACAACGATGAGATTTTTTCACTCGTATTGATGCTTAAGCCTGTCCGAATCATGTTAGCAATTGCCGCATTTTATTATTAGCAAATCTGGCAAATGGATGTTAAAACTGCATTCCTTAATGGATTTCTTAAAGAAGAGTTGTATATGATACAACCAGGAGGTTTTGTCGATCCTAAAGGTGCTAACAAAGTGTGCCAGCTCCAGCGATCCATCTATGGACTGGTGCAAGCATCTCGGAGTTGGAATATACGCTTTGATGAGGTGATCAATGAGGGAGTCCTGGATTAGGGGGTCCTCGGGCGTCCAGTCTATTGATGTGGGCCGGACTGATGGGTCGTCAAGATACAAGACAGAAGATTACCTCTCGTGTCCGGTGGGGACTCTCACATGCGTGGCTGGAAAGTATAGGTGTCCGGATATATTATTCCTTTCTGTAAAACCGACTTTGTACAAACCTAAGCCCCTCTAGTGTCTATATAAACCGGAGGGTTAGATCGGAGGCAGGATCACAACATCGCTAGGCTAGCTATCTAGGGTTAGCTGAATCGATCTCGAGGTAGATCAACTCTTGTAACCCCTATACCCTCGAATATAATCAAACAGGAGTAGGGGTTTACCTCCATTAAGAGGGCCCGAACCTGGGTAAACATTGTATCCCTTCCCAATAGTTACCATTGTTCCTCAGACGTACAACTTGGCCCCCCTACCCAAGATCTACCGATTTTGACACCGACATTGGTGCTTTCATTGAGAGCTCCATTGTATCGTTAACAGAAGGATCAGTGGCTCATATCTTTGTAAACAATGACGCTGCATCCAGGGAGACCTTTCTTCCTAGACAGGTTTTTGTGTTCGGTGGCTTTGTGCTTCATGCCAACTCGATCGATCACCTCGAGCAGGTCGATAGTTATGCCCTCGGCCACCAGATCAGGTTTGGAAACCTGAACTACGTTGCTGACATTCGAGGAGACCTAGTATTTGACGGGTTTGCGGCATCTGCCGCCACTCTGTGTCCCCGCCAAGAAGACTCTTCGGATCCCCTGTCAGATCCCGTCCAGGGGTCTACATCTACACCCGCCTCGGCCTTAGATCCGGGGCAGGTCTTATTGTCCGAAGACGGGAGCTTGAGCCCCGCCAGACTTCTTCCACTTGTGGAACTCCCGACTGAAGACCTAGACGCGATCCTAGATTAGGCTCTGGGCATTCATCGCGAACTGCAGAGGTCTACACTCAGCGGGTCCGATCAGGCGTCACACGCCAAAATCAGCCCAGCAGATCCGCAGTTTCTGGTCCCACTTCCGCTCTTAGATGAAGCATTGGGTTTGATGCAGTCTCTCACCATTGCGGAGGCCTTACCTCCAAATTGTACCTAGCTTAGACTGGGGACCGAGAGTGGGGAATTTTATGCCCCACCCACTACCCACTTGATAGCCACTGTCGAAGACTTAACCGACATGCTGGACTATGCATCCGAAGACATCGACGGCATGGATGCTGATGCCGATGCCGAACCAAGCCAGGTCCCACCCGTTACGAGGTGTTGGAAGGTCACCTCAACCTATGATGCGTACATGGTGGACACTTCGAAGAATGACGAGGAAAACCGGAGCCCAAATGAGGACAAATCCGTCGATAAACCACCAAAGCACCAACGTCAGCAGCGCCGCTCATGATTGCGTCGAGCGAAGGATAGTAATATCGGCACCGGGGACAATGAGACTCCAGACAATGCCAAAGATCCCGAATACCCCATCAAGCCCACGTCCGAACAGGGTGAAAGGGAAGAGGGTGAATACAACCCCGGACATGCTGACAACGAAGATGTGGAGGACAGCAACTACATGCCAGAATCCGAAGAGGAGGTTAGCCTCGGTGATGAAGACTTCATTATCCCTGAAGAACCCCTCAACTAAGAACGCTTTAAGCGACAGCTCATTGCTACAGCGTGGATCCTGAAGAGGAAGCAACAGCAGCTCAAAGAAGAGCAAGACACATTGAATGAAAGGTGGACTAAGGTCCTGGCCGCTGAGGAATACGGCCAAGAGCGACCTGTCAAAAGTTACCCTAGGCGCAAGCTGCCACCTCAATTCGACGATGAAGTCCTTGAACCAATACCGTTGAAATACAATTAGGCAGATCAACCAGACCGAACACCACGTGGATGGGACAAAGTGGCATATCAAACTAAACATCAACCCACACCCCCTCGCCGAAGAGGCAGGGAGATGGCTGCCGCGGGATATACATATGATTTACAACACGACCTAGCCAGTAAAGCTGGTCAGCCTAGATCAATCTACGGATCAAGGGGCCGTGCCCCGGAGTGAGACAATGGCTATGAAGCCCGGTGTGATGACCATTACTATGTTCGGGATCAGAACCGAACTCAGATGTCAGCCGATCTCCATCGCGACATTGCGCGATATAGAGGGGCCGCACACCCCCTATGCTTCACCGATGAGGTCATGGAGCATCAATTTTCGGAAGGGTTTAAAACTGTAAACATCAAACAATACGATGGAACGGCGGATCCAGTTGTCTGGATTGAAGATTTCCAACTCCACATTCATATGGCTCGAGGAGATGATCTCCATGCCATTCAATATCTCCCTCTAAAGCTGAAAGGACCAGCATGACATTGGCTAAACTGCCTCCCAGAAAACTCCATTGGAACCTAGGAAGACTTGGAAGATGCTTTTAGGGATAACTTTCAGGGCACCTTTGTACGACCACCGGATGCTGACGACTTGAGTCACATAATTCAGCAGCCTGGCAAGTCAGCTCGCAAGCTTTGGAATCACTTCTTAACTAAGAAGAACCAGATTGTAGACTGTCCGGACGTCGAAGCCTTAGCGGCCTTTAAGCACAGCGTCCGTGACGAATGGCTCGCCCGACACCTTGGCAGGAAAAGCCGAAGACCATGGAAGCCTTAACGACACTCATGACCCGCTTTTGTGCGGGCAAAGATAGTTGGCTGGCTCACAGAAGCAACAGCTCGGGTGACCCTGACACCTCTGAGGTGCGGGACAGCAATGGTAAACCTTGCCTCCGTAAAAACAAATGTCAGAACAACAACAACGACAACGCAGATGGTACGTCATTCAATGCCGGATTCAACGGTCCTAACTCCGGTCAGCGGAAGAAACCTTTCAAAGGTAACAAAGACGCGCCATCCAGCTTAGATAAAATCCTTGAGAGGCCTTGTCAGATTCATGGCACACCCGATAAGCCTGCAAATCATACCAACAGGAACTGTTAGGTTTTCAAACAGGTCAGTAAGTTAAATACCGAACACAAGGGAAAAGGGCCCCCAAGCAAAGACAATGACGAGCCCCTTCAACCGAACACCAGGGGTCAGTAACAATTTCCCCCCGAGGTGAAGACAGTGAACATGATATATGTCACTCATATCCCCAAAAGGGAGCGCAAATGAGCATTACGGGGCATCTATGCCGTAGAGCCTGTCGCTCCCAAGTTTAACCCATGGTCAACCTGTCCGATCACTTTTGACCACAGGGACCACCCAACTATTATCCGTCACAAGGGTTCGGCCGCCCTGGTCCTTGATCCAATCATTGACGGATACCACCTCACTAGAGTCCTTATGGACGGAGGGAGCAGTCTCAAATTGATCTATTAAGATACTGTCCGTAAGATGGGGATCGACCCATCACGAATCAAGCCTAGTAACACTACCTTTAAAGGTGTGATACTAGGAGTGGAGGCCCGATGCACGGGCTCAATTACACTGGAGGTAGTATTAGGCTCCCTAGATAACTTTCGCAGCAGGAGTTAATCTTCGACATCGTCCCTTTCCGCAGCGGCTACCATGCACTGCTCGGACGAACTGCCTTCGCCCAGTTTAATGCAGTCCTACACTTTGCTTACTTGAAGCTCAAAATGCCTGGACGTCATGGCGTTATTACAGTCGATGGTAATATGGAGCGCTCACTCCATACTGAAGAGCACATCGCGACCCTTGCAGCCGAAGTGTATAGCGGCCTTCTCAAGCCGAACAGTACACCGGCCAATAAAGCCAACGACGTATCCAGGCGAGTCCGGTCTATGCATAATAGCGATAAATTAACGGATCCGGACATAGATTAGCAGTTCGGCCTCTGTCGACCGCCCTACCAGGTTGCAGCTTATGTACCGTGCGTACATAATTACGCACTAAAAATATCCTGGGCGGCGCCGGAGGCACACTGCAGAATAGGTCCACTACATGGCTTGACCATAATTGGACCGCATATATCCTTTTCCTTTTAACACAGGTTCATCGAGAGCCCTACTTGCAGGATGGTTGTCGTAGGAGATCCTTTTAAGGTTGCGCATTTCGAACCATCAAATACTCCTCTTAAAGGACTCACTGCTAAGGAGAAAAGGCGCAGACATGCGAGAGGGCATCATTGGAGTTTTTTTTCTGAACTATGATTTTTAGGCCCTGCGTTAGACTTTCCCTTATGTAAAATCTTTTCTTTCTTTAGGCATGTAATATGACCTTAACATTGAACGACATTGTCTGTCATCGACATATCAATAAAGATATAAAGGGCACAAATGATTATCACCTTCTTGGTTGGGTTTTGGATTCTTTCCTTGTCATCTCCTCTCTTCCTTATGATTGACAGACATACATGGCTTGACACGGTCTTCATACCAGGGGCTGTATTCGGCCCCATGAAATTCTTAAAGTCCGAGCACCCATATGGAACTCTTCAGCGTCCTGGATATTGCATTATATGCATCGGCTCTGAATCATGTCTTTGGTCTATAGTTGGGTTGCCCGGCTCCTATGTTTGCCACCTTACGTTCTGCAAGTTCGGCTAAGGTAGTAAAGGGAGAACTACTGCGATTGTATTTCCGGTTCATCCGATCAAGTACCTCGGTAGGGAAAGCCGAAAGTAACTGTCATGATAGGAGAGAGCGGGTCAGCGATCCAGGGACTAAGTGTTATACTATGAATCATTCGCGATTTACGCAATGTTATATGTGGGGCTGGGTTTTTTACCAGCCGCATTGCAAAGGCGCAGTACTCCAGATTGCCGATCACGCAACAAGGGGCTAGTACTTAGCGCCACCAATGGACTCTTATGGCTAAGTGAAAGTACTAAAGCCACATAGTCTGATTGCCTAGTTCACCTCACAAGACGCCTCCTACATCGGACCAAGACGTTGGATAAAGTGCGGTCATGCGCCGAACACCCCTGTAGTATCTACTTGGGGGCTGAATCCGACGACTGGTAAACTTTCAGACATATAAACAGCAAAATAGGAGGATAAACTAATCATAAAGCATAATCATAGCTATCATACACCATGAGTTCGTTACATGACTCTCAAAAACTAGACTCAACTACTCAAAGTTGACGTCCTTCGAACACTGGCCCTCCACAATGCGGGCTCCCTCGAGGACCTCATCAAAGTACTTCTCCGGCCGTCGGTGCTCTTCCTTCAGGCGGCCCTGCGATAGCAATTTCGGTGGCCTTCATCTTTTCCCATTGCACCTTGACACGGGCAAAGGCCATCCGGGCACCTTCAATGTAGGATGACCGCCTAAGGGCATCGATCCGGGGAAGCGCCTCCACTAGCCTCTTCACGAGTCCAAAGTGACTATTAGGGATGGAGTCGGCTGGCCACAAGAGGACTATAACATCCTTCATGGCCAGTTCGACAACCCTGTGCAGCTCGGACAGCTGCTTCAACTGGTCTCTTAGGGGCACGGGAAGTTCCAGCGCAAGGTACTGCGACCACAATAACTTCTCCATCGAGCTCCCCTCTTCGGCTCTAAAGAATGCAGCGGCATCCGCAATACTCCCAGGTGGATCAGCAAAGGCGCCTGGAGAATTCCAAACTCTGGTTAGTAAAATATATCTCTTACTACTGTATCTACTCTGCATGATAAAGGCCTTACCAACCGCAATCTGCTTTGCCTCTTGTATCTCCTGGCGAGCGCCCTGGGCATCAACCCGGGTCTCCTTCAGGTTCTCAAGAGCTTTGGTGAGTTCAGAGGCCTGCTCCGAACACTTCTGCTCCAAGGACTTGCACCTTGCGATGGCGTCCTTGAGTTCCTGCTCTACTTGCCCCACCCGCGCCTCGTGTTTTCGGCGGGTAGTTTGCTCTTCCTCTAGAGCCTTGTCCGCCTTATCCGTGGCCACCTTGCTCGCCTCTGCTTCCTTCTTGGCTTTGGCAAGGGCGCTCTTGAGGACTCGACCTCGGCCGCGCCAACTGCGAGTATATTCATAACAATCTTAGTCGGTTTCAAACCGACTACACACGAATATAATTTTAGAATATACTGAAAAACCGCATACCTTGGGTCTCGTCGAACCGCTTCTTGGTACAGTCGAGTTCCTCATCGGGTAGCCGAAACATCCGATTGAGCTTGGGAATTTCTACGGCCTGGGTAGTAGCCGCCAGCTTCGAAGCCTGTCAAAAACAAAATATAGTGCATTATATACTTGTTGAAGATCCTGTGTTCGGATTGTTCTAATCCGGACAGAGTCTCAGGGGCTACTATCTATACATGGGCATCGCCTCACACATATATATATACAAAATACTCATAAAGAATATTAAGCCTCTTACCTCAAAGCCTGCCAGTAGGTTGTGGAAGGCTTCGGTCAGTCCGCTCTTCGCGGACTGAACCTTCTCCATAGCCGCATCCATAAGGGTGAGGTGTTCCTCTACGATGGAGGAACATTCCAGTGCCTCCCGCATAGTGTCAGCGGCCTCCGGATTGACAGAGGGCCGACGGAGCTCCTGCTCCTCCCCCCTATTTCGAAGGGGAATGTTGGTCCAAACCTGGAGCTGAACTAGGCTCTGGGATGGTGTTGATGGCGGCCCGGATAGTTGAACCCCCCACCCTCGACAGTCATGGGGATCGCCATGCCCCGCTCTACAACATCCGAGGTGTTGTCCTCGGGTGCCTTCTGGACGGTCTTGTCCATCCCTCCCCGGCCAGGAGATGGTCTTTGGGACGACACCTCGGTGTCCTCCATGGCAGGGGGATAAAGGGCGCGAGATGGGCCATCACTCTCCGCCTCCCCAGGGGCTAGAGAGTTCCCCGTCGAATAAGAGGGATCGGGATCTCACGCGGAGTGCAAAAAAGCATAAAAGAAGTTGAGCATGTCAAAGGCAGAACAAAGCGATGATTGAATGAGTAAGATTCTAATACTTACATTTTGGCCAGGGGCTTCTCCCTTCGGACGCACCCCGGGTTGTGTTCAGACTCCATGTACGAACTGTTCGAGAGGATCACTCGCCCTTTCATCGGCGTCGTACCCTCCAGGTTCTCGAAGGCTGTCCTTTTCCCCCTCATCGTCTTGAGGGGGAGTCTCTCTCCGCCTCCTCCTCCTCCTCCTCCTCTTCTTCTTCATCCTTGTCTTCCTCGCAGGAGGAGACGGGCTCGGCCTCTCCGGACACTGCTTCCGAAGGGCCTTTGCGGCAGGGCCCGCTCTTGGGCCCCTTCCTCCTTTTCTTGGCCTTCTTCTGTAGCGGCTGATAAGGTGCCGGGACTAGCATCTCCTCCAACTGAGGAGTGACTGGGTTTTTGGGTAGTGGACCCGGACACTTAATCCGCTCCGACTTCTTGGTCCAGCCCTGTAAAGAAAGATGTGTTGATGAGTTTGGCATAGATCGAATATATATATATATATATATATATATATATATATACTAGGTATGGATTCGGAGGTATCGTATACTTACTGGAGAGGCCGGATACGCGACGTTGAGGCCGATGTATTCGGTCTCCATAGGCCAGCTGCCCTTCTGCGCCTTGAAAAGAAGTTTCCACATTCCCTCATGTGTCGTGCCGAGGAAGTGTTGTAGCGTCCGCGGATCCTCCGACTTGAATTCCCACATGGAGGAAGCCCGGCGCTGGCAGGGGAGAATGCGGTGGAAGATCATGATCTGAACCACGTTGGTTAAACCAATGTTCTTCCCCAGCATGTTGGTAATGCGCGTCTATAGCGCCAGCACCTCCGTCTGGGACCCCCAGTCGAGGACCTTCGCGTTCCAGGAGGTGAGCCTCATGGGGGGGTCTGAATCTGAACTCCGGAATGGCCAATCAATTAGTGCGGCACGGCTCTATGATATAGAACCACTCCTGTTACCAGATCTTCACGGTCTCCACAAAGGCCCCCTTTGGCCAAGTGGTGTTCGACAGCTTGCTAATCATAGCTCCAACACAATCTGCATGTTGTCCGTCGACCACCTTCGGCTTCAAGTTGAAGACCTTGAGCCGTAGGCTGAAGTGTGGGCAGACATGAAGGAGAGCCTCACACACGACTATGAACACCGATATTGTCAGGACCCCGATTCTATGCCACACCGATCTAGCATGTAACACCTCATATCACTTTGCGGCCTCACGCACGGTATTCCCACGGGTGTCGCCTTACCATGCCCGGGACCGTTTGCGCCTTTTAGCACACGTATATGATAGTGTCGCTAGCATCCATATGACAAAGAACCCGGACTGACATGGCTAGTTGTAAACCCAAGGTGGCGCTAACTAACTGGGACAAGCATACATGACCCAGCAACGAACGTGTCAGTCATTAGCGAGTGAATCCGGGCTGTAGCAACTGGGCTAGCAGGACTCCGAAGAATCCGGGCTGTAGCGGGCTAATAGGACTCTGGTAGATACCGCAAGCTCAATACATTTCTTCTGGATAACCCATGCGGAGAAGGTAGGACTGGCAGAGTTGCAATATAGAATGGGGAACTCATCGGGAGCACTCTTGTTGTGATCTCTTGGTTCAAGGAACTTCTGCCATAAGCGGTTCATAGTATTTGGAAGAAGGGAATACCACGGACCTCGAGGAGTATCGCAAAGGTTACTAATAACCTAAAGGAATGAGCAAACACTATCAACACGAGGTAAGTAGGGTGAATCTCGGGTTCAAGAACCCAAGAATAGAATGCCTACTAACTAAATGGCATCACGGGATGCTTTCAGGATGAAGGCCAGAATCCTCACACTGGGAACACAAACCATGGCTAAGTTACTACGTGATACTCTAGACACCTAGGGTCATAATAATAACTCCAACATATATGTCGAGGCAACACAGTACCTCAAATCACCGATTAGTGTGTTTAAACTGGCCCAGAGAAACATCGAGAACAGAAAGAAGGGAGTTGCAAATGCATCAGACTATTAGAAACCTAGGATGACTCAGACAGCATAACGGTTGTAAATGCTCAGAAAAAGATTTGAGACATTCACAAGGATTTGCATAGTCACTCAGCAACATCAAATCAAGGTTCTGGTTCAATTGACAACATACTAAAGTGGTAGAAACTGAACTGAGGCCTGGAACCAACAATCCTAAGATTCTACAGATTAGTAACACGTGAACCTGATAGAGAGATGAGAAAGCCTAGTTCCTTAACCCCGTAGGAAAGATAGGATGACTCAGATCAGAAGGCATAAGGTAAAGGAGTAAAAGAGCCTTATGTTCCATCCCACAATCAATTCCCTTATATAACTAAAGAATTTCTAGACTCAACTTCGACCAGCTTGGCTTGGTAATCCTACAGGCAGTCAGGCTCTTATACCAAAGCTGTCAGGACCCCGACTCGATGCCACACCGATCTAGCATGTAACACCTCATATCACTTTGCAGCCTCACGCACGGTATTCCCATGGGTGACGCCTTACCAGGCCCGGGACCGTTTGCGCCTTTTGGCACACGTATATGATAGTGTCGCTAGCATCCATATGACAAGGAGCCCGGGCTGACATGGCTAGTCGTGAACCCAAAGTGGCACTAACTTACAGGGATAGGCATTCATGACCCAGCAATGAACGTGTCGGTCATCAGCGAGTGAATCCGGGCTATAGAAACTGGGCTAGCAGGACTCTGGTAGACCGGGCTGTAGCAGGCTAACAGGACTCCGGTAGACACTGCGTGACATTTCCCCGAAGGGACAGACACAGGAACGAAGAAGGACACATGCCGGCCAGCCTAAGTGTTCTAGAGTAGTAGCAAGCTAACAAGGCTCAGTGGAAGCACTAGGAGACATTTGCCGGTAAGAGAGGCTATCAAGGATAAACAACTAGATAGTTAGTTCCCACACATACCAAGCATTGCAAATCATACACACAATATGCTCGATATGTGCAAATACAACATGGCACCACAACATAACTCTATGACTCAAGGTATTTATTCAATAGGCTCCGAGGAGCGAGATATTACAAACATGGGTCTCATGACCCAACATTCAGAGCATACAAGTCAAAGCACATGCGGAAGCTTAGCATGTCTGAGTACAAACATCTACAAAAGAAAAAGGCAGAAAAGCCTGACTATCTACCAGATCATGTCGAGGGCACAAGATCGTAGCTGAGGTAACAAGCTAAATGTCGAAGTCCGTGCAGAACTACTAGCGAGACTGAAGTCTCTCTGCAAAAACATAAATTAAGCAAACGTGAGTACAAATGTACCTAGCAAGACTTACATCAGAACTATCTACATATGCATCATTATCAACAAAAGGGCTAGTGGGGCTTAACTGCAGCAAGCCAGCTTTGACTCGGTGGCTATTCTGAAATACGACTACAAGTTACTCTTTTGAGGCGGCGCACACGAGTCCACATATTGACCATATCAATACACCACTATGGATCCGCTCCTGTCTCCCTACGAGAACGCCATCCATAGCACTCACGCTTATCTTGCATATTTTAGAGTATCCACTTTCACTTGTCTATGAACTGTATAGGCAACCCAGAGGTCCTTTACCGCGGACGTGTCTATTCGAATAGATGATGTTAACCCTGCAGGGGTGTACTTCTTCACACACGCTCTCACCACTTACTACCGTTTACACCACATGTACTCGGCAACCTTCATGCGGAAGCCCAGCGAGGGTGTCGGCCACGGCCTACCTAAACACTCAAGTCTCTAGTCCAGGTTTATTGCCTATTCAGGTTCCATCCACAGGGAGTCCGGCCGAGGTTTCCACATACGGCCCCGAATGATGTGTACAGGGTTCCGCGACACCAAACGGGCGCCCGGTATACCCGTCCATGTGCCTACTGAGAGTGGGTTTGTATCGGAATGAACAAGGGGGTTATGCTTGCCTAGCACTTCTGAAGATAGTATAGCTCTTCATTGGTGTCATCAAACTCATCGTCGAAACAACGTCTACTCGGGGGAACGAACACCGGCAAACAAGAGGGAACACAATCAATGCAATGCAACAATATGATGCATGATCATGACATGTCAAGAATGTTATGATTTACACCAATGCACCTAGCAACAGTTTAAATGAAGTCCATATGAACTAAGGGTTCATATGCAAACTCCATATTTAGCATTTAAAATGCCATTATCATGTTTTCACCTATACATCATGTATAACTTCATATTTAGCATTTAAAATGATACAGATGGATAGATTGCATTTTTCTGATAATTTTTCATATATAATTTATTTCAATCTGAGTTATAGATTATTTTCTATGATTTTTAGAAGTTAGCACTATTTTGTGGAATTTCCTGAATAAGAATAAATCCAGAAAATAACTAACTGCGTCAGCACTGCATCACTGTGACATCAGCGGTCAACTGACCGTGCTAGGTCAAACCTGATGTGTGGGTCCCGCACGTCACTGTCTCAGCGCTGGTTTGGGTGGATGACAGGTGGGACCGACCAGCGCTGACTTGGTCAAAGTCAAAGCTGACACGTGGGGTACGCAAGATTAGCACTAATCTAAACAGGAATTTAACTAACCTAAATAGGCACAGGGGCCCACATGGAAGTGGCTCTGGGGGTGTTTAGCAGGGTCATTAGTGCTAACTAAACTGGGATTAGGCCGACGGCTCGTCGCCGGCGAGGTCAGTGCCGGCGGAGCGCGTCGGGTTTCGCCCACAGGCGGCCATTTGGACGGCGGATTGGTGCTACATGTAGCTGGGGGTCGCGCGCATCTGGTAGTGCAAGTGGGAGGAGCTGGGGTGGAGCAATCTCACCGGAGTCGAGCTCGTGGCGGCGGCCGGCGTTCGGTGTTAGCGGGTTAGGCGCTATGGAGCTCGGGAGGGGAAATAGTTAGTGGCTACGGGCTCGTGGAGGGACACTGAGCACATTGATGTGCTCGCCCGCGAGCTACAACATCTGAAACAATGGCGCGACATGGCTGTGCGGCGGCGAGCTTCGGGCACGGTGGCGCTAGCGCTAGAGGACATGCGGGGTGACGGTAATAGGGGCAAAACGAAGAGGGGCTGACCCAGCGTCGTTTGGAGGCGTCAGAGAGCTCAAGGGAGGCCGGATGGCGACGTGGCATTGCCGGCGATCTTGGGCGCTGGAGGTTGAAGATGACGGTGATGGCGGCGTTGCAGGGGCTCCCGCGGTGCGTTGCTCGGCGAGGATGAAGAGGTGGCCGATGTGGAGCTCGTGGTCAGCTCCAGGGGGTGAGGGAGAGGCGATAGCCATGGCTACAGTGAGCGACGGCGACGGTGGCGCTCGGGTGTGGCGGTGCAGAGGCGAGGGAGAAAATAGGGGATCGAGTGAGCGAGTCGGACGAATTGGGACGACACCGCGGAGGGGATTCGCGGCGTCGCGCTGTCCTCGGACACAGGCAGGCAGCCTGGTGGCATGGCGCTCGCGCGCGCCCGTGCGTTGTCTTTGCCTCTGCCTACTGGCAGAGGTTGGAGACGACTGGCAACGGCCAGGTGGGCTAGGCCGGCTCCTGGGCCGCACAGGTAAGTGGCCCAGGTACTATCTCTCTCTCTGTTGTTTTCTATTAAACTATGTTTTCTATTTTTTTGCACTATGTTTTGATTTAGTTCAAAGATCAAACCACTTTGAAATTGTTTGTGGGTGCAAACTATATTATTATAGGGCCCCACCTCAAGTTTCAGAATTTTTAGAGCAATAAATATATTTATAGGATTTATTTGCTCCAACTCAAATAGGTATTGTATTAATTCAAATACCTAATGTCCTGGAAAAATATGCATCATCTCTGGATATGGTTTTCACCTTTTTCCATAAATCATGAACATTTTTGCAGACCAATTTGGGTTCATTGAAAATATTTTCAAGTTGAACCTATTTGCAATGTTTTGGTGCTAGGGGTTTGATCAATCCCCATTTCAAGTTCACTTGAAATTTAACATGATGCATGGATGCAATGCCACTATCTACAACCAAATTCTAGGGATGCGACAGATATGTGGAGGAATGAGTTCGGGGCTAGATCGTGAAAATCTAGCCCGTAGTAGTACATGAGTCCACGGACAAATGGGTGGAGTGGAAAACCTAACCCTCTAAGGAAGTGGGGGAGGAAGATGACCCGTTCGCCGGGCTCCAAAGTGAGAATGACTTGACCTTCAGGGGGAAGCCGGTACTTGATATCGGCGGCGAGGTACCCCGCACTCCGGAGATCTGTGATCTCCTTCTCCGTCACGGAGGAGGCCTCCCACTTGCCTTTTGGAGCCAGCTCCGGCCATGGTCGGAGTAGGTGGTGGTGGTGGTGAGAAAGACGGAGACTTTGCGGGCGCAGAAAGCTTGCAAGATTGGAAGGCTGAGGAGATGTGATGGCGTGGGGAGGAAAGTGGGGGTCCATTGCCCTCTTATAGGCAGTAAAAATACCAACCGCCCCCCACTAGTGCCTTGAATCTCGCCTATTCCCAATGAAGGCATGCGCCACAGTCGGTTGGATTACCCAAGCACCATTGATATGCAATCCTACATTAAGTGGGCATGATCTCTGTTTGACAGGACGTGCCAATGAGGTGTGGCCTCGAAACACGAAACGCGGGGTGTGGAAATGATTCAAAATACCAAGGGGTCAAGTCTAACGCTTCGTCAAAAAAGTTGTCAGTAAAAGACAATATTCTTATTATATATATATATATATATATATATATATATATATATATATATATATATCCTGCCTTCGCGGCCAAGGGTTGTGTTTATTATGAAAAGCCGGATACAATTCTTTTACAAAGGAAAGCCAATGTGTATTCTTTAAGGAACCCGCCTTGCAATGCCGAACACAATCTGAGCACCGAATAAATCATCATTGAAGACTGGTTCAGGGGCTACTGTGGGAGTCCTAGATTAGGGGGTCCTCAGGCATCCGGTCTATTGATGTGGGCCAGACTGATGGGCCGTCAAGAGACAAGACAGAAGATTACCTCTCGTGTCTGATGGGGACTCTCACGTGCGTGGATGGCAAGTATAGGTGTCCGGATATATTATTTCTTTCTGTAAAACCGACTTTGTACAACCCTAAGCCCCTCCAGTGTCTATATAAACCGGAGGGTTAGATCGGAGGCAGGATCACAACATTGCTAGGCTAGCTATCTAGGGTTAGCTGAATCAATGTCGAGGTAGATCAACTCTTGTAACCCCTATACCCTCGAATATAATCAAGCAGGAGTAGGGTTTTACCTCCATTAAGAGGGCCCAAACCTGGGTAAACACTCTCCATAGTTACCATTATTCCTCAGACGTACAACTTGGGCCCCCCTACCCGAGATCTGCCGATTTTGACACCGAAAATCAAAGCATATGGTTTTATACACACTTACGGTGAAGCCTGTATTTAGAAGAAAGTCAGTGGGAGCAATACAACCTTTCTGATAAGTATATGTGAATGACAAAATGTTGATCGGAAATGATGTAGAATTTTCTGGAAAGCATAAAGGAGAGTTTGAAAGGATTTTTTCAAAGAAAGACCTCGGTGAAGCTGCTTACATATTCGGCATCAAGATCTATAGAGATAGATCAAGACGCTTGATAAGATTTTTCAATGAGTACATACCTTGACAAGATTTTGAAGTAGTTCAAAATGGAACAGTCAAAGAAGGAGTTCTTGCCTGTGTTGCAAGGTGTAAAGTAGAGTAAGACTCAAGACCCGACCACACCAGAAAATAGAAAGAGAATGAAAGTCATTCCCTATGCCTCGCCCATAGGTTATATAAAGTATGCTAAATTGTGTACCAGACCTATTGTGTACCTTATCATGAGTTTGGCAAGGGGGTACGATAGTGATCCAGGAGTGGATCAATGGACAGCAGTCAAAGTTATCGTTAGTTACCTAAGAGGACTAAGGAAATATTTCTTGATTATGGAGGTGATAAAGAGTTTTTCGTAAAGAGTTACGTCGACGCAAGCTTTTACACCGATCCGGATAACTCGAACTCTCAATCTGGATACATATTGAAAGTGGGAGCAATTAGCTAGAGTATCTCCATGCAGAGCATTGTAGACATAGGAAATTTGCAAAATACATACAACTCTGAATATGGTAGACCCATTGACTAAACTTCTCTCACAAGCAAAACATGATCACACCATAGTACTCTTTGGTGTTAATCATATAGTGATATGAACTAGATTATTAACTCTAGTAAACCCTTTGGGTGTTGGTCACATGGCGATGTAAACTATGGATGTTAATCACATATGGATGTGAACTATTGGTGTTAAATCACATGGCGATGTGAACTAGATTATTGACTCTAGTGCAAGTGGGAGACTGAAGGAAATATGCCCTAGAGGCAATAATAAAGTTGTTATTTCATATTTTCTTATATCATGATAAATGTCTATTATTAATGCTAGAATTGTATTAACCGGAAACTTGATACATGTGTGAATACATAGACAAAACACCGTGTCCCTAGTATGCCTCTACTTGATTAGCTCGTTGATCAAAGATGGTTAAGTTTCCTAGCCATGTACATGTGTTGTCATTTGATGAATGGCATCACATCATTAGGAGAATGATGTGATGGACAAGACCCATCTGTTATCTTAGCATAATGATCATTCAGTTTTATTGCTACTGCTTTCTTCATGTCAAATACATATTCCTCCGACTATGAGATTATGCAACTCCCCGACACCGGAGGAATGCCTTGTGTGCTATCAAACGTCACAACGTAACTGGGTGATTATAAATATGCCCTATAGGTATCTCCGAAGGTGTTTGTTGGTTTGACATAGATCGAGATTAGGATTTGTCACTCCGAGTATTGGAGAGGTATCTTTGGGCCCTCTCGGTAATGCACATCATATGAAGCCTTGCAAGAAATGTGACTAATGAGTTAGCTGCAGGATGATGCATTACGGAACGAGTAAAGAGACTTGCCGGTAATGAGATTGAACTAGATATGAAGATACCGATGATCAAATCTCGGGCAAGTAACATACCGATGACAAAGTGAATAACGTATGTTGACATAGCGGTTCGACCGATAAAGATCTTCGTAGAATATGTGGGAACCAATATGAACATCCAGGTTCCGCTATTGGTTATTGACCGGAGAGGTGTCTTGTCACATCCCTAGCCTCTGGCAATGCACTAGGCTAGCTTCATGTGTGCATCATGTTTAAACTTGAAAGAAACTTGAAATGGGGATTGCTTAAACCCTAGCACCAAATGAATTCAACTAGGTTCAAATAAAAATATTTTCAATAACCCAAAATGCCTTTAAAAAATTTCATGATTTTTGATAAAGGTGAAAACCTCTGCCAAAAATGGTGCACATATTTCTAGGCCATTCTGGATTTTCAATTTAAATCATATGTTATTCGTATTTGGGCATTTAAATGCTACATAATATTTTAAATGTCCAAATATTCATGAACTAAAATGTTTACTGTTGGAAATAATCCAAACAGTAGCCTCAAGCAGTTGCATGAATTTTGAGCTTGTTTTAGTATTTTAATAAAGCCCTAAAGATTACAGAACAATAGAAAACCGAAAGTATTAGAGAAAGAAGAGAGAGAAGGAGTTACCTGGGCTCACTTGTGCAGCCACCTGGCGGCCCAAGTGGCCGGCCCTGTTGGAAATATGCCCTAGAGGCAATAATAAAAGGTTATTATTATATTTCCTTATTCATGATAATTGTCTTTATTCATGTTATAACTGTATTATCCGGAAATCGAAATACACGTGTGAATACATAGACCATAACATGTCCCTAGTAAGCCTCTAGTTGACTAGCTCGTTGATCAACAGATAGTCATGGTTTCCTGGCTATGGACATTAGATGTCGTTGATAACGGGATCACATCATTAGGAGAATGATGTGATGGACAAGACCCAATCCTAAGCATAGCACAAGATCGTGTAGTTCGTTTGCTAGAGCTTTTTCAATGTCAAGTATCCTTTCCTTAGACCATGAGATCGTGTAACTCCCGGATACCGTAGGAGTTCTTTGGGTGTACGAAACGTCACAACGTAACTGGGTGACTATAAAGGTGCACTACAGGTATCTCCGAAAGTGTCTGTTGGGTTGACACGGATCGAGACTGGGATTTGTCACTCCGTATGACGGAGAGGTATCTCTGGGCCCACTCGGTAATGCATCATCATAATGAGCTCAAAGTGACCAAGTGTTTGGTCACGGGATCATGCATTACGGTACGAGTAAAGTGACTTGCCGGTAACGAGACTGACCGAGGTATTGGGATACCGACGATCGAGTCTCGGGCAAGTAACGTACCGATTGTCAAAGGGAATTGTATACGGGGTTGTTTGAATCCTCGACATCGTGGTTCATCCGATGAGATCATCGAGGAGCATGTGGGAGCCAACATGGGTATCCAGATCCCGCTGTTGGTTATTGCTCGAGAACCGTCTCGGTCATGTCTACGTGTCTCCCGAACCCGTAGGGTCTACACACTTAAGGTTCGGTGACGCTAGGGTTGTATGAATATGAGTATGCAGCAAACCGAATGTTGTTCGGAGTCCCGGATGAGATCCCAGACGTCATGAGGAGTTTCGGAATGGTCCGGAGGTAAAGAATTATATATAGGAAGTGTTGTTTCGGCCATCGGGAAAGTTTCGGGGTCACCCGGTATTGTACCGGGACCACCGGAAGTGTCCCGGGGGTCCACCGGGTGGGGCCACCCATCCCGGAGGGCCCCATGGGCTGAAGTGGGGAGGGGAACCAGCCCATAGTGGGCTGGTGCGCCCCCCTTGGCCCACCCCCTGCACCTAGGGTTGAAACCCTAGGGTGGGGGGGGGGGCGCCCCACTTGCCTTCGGGGGCACTCCACCCCCCCTGGCCGCCCCCCCCCCCCCCCCCGGGAGATCAGATCTCCAGGGGCCGGCGCCCCCCTGGGGCCTATATAAAGGGAGGGGGGAGGGGCAGCCGCACCCCTGAGTCTTGGCGCCTCCCTCCCCCTGCTACACCTCTTCCTCCTCCCACAGTTGCTTGGCGAAGCCCTGCCGGAGTTCTGCTGCATCCACCACCACGCCGTCGTGCTGCTGGATCATCATCAACCTCTCCTTTCCCCTTGCTGGATCAAGACGGAGGAGACGTCACGCTGACCGTACGTGTGTTGAACGCGGAGGTGCCGTCCGTTCGGCGCTAGGATCTCCGGTGATAGGATCACGACGAGAACGAGTACCTCAACCCCGTTCTTTTGAACGCTTCCGCACGCGATCTACAAAGTGGTATGTAGATGCATCTCTCTCCTTTCACTCGTTGCTTAGATGAACTCATAGATGGATCTTGGTGAAACCATAGGAAAATTTTTAATTTTCTGCAACGTTCCCCAACAATGGCATCATGAGCTAGGTCTATGCGTAGTTCTCTATTGCACGAGTAGAACACAATTTGTTGTGGGCGTAGATGTTGTCAACTTTCTTGCCGCTACTAGTCTTATTTTGCTCCAGCGGTATTGTGGGATGAAGCGGCCCGGACCAACCTTACACGTACGCTTACGTGAGACCGGTTCCACCGACTGACATGCACTAGTTGCATAAGGTGGCTAGCGGGTGTCTGTCTCTCCCACTTTAGTTGGAGCGGATTCGATGAAAAGGGTCCTTATGAAGGGTAAATAGAAGTTGACAAATCACGTTGTGGCTTTAACGTAGGTAAGAAAACGTTCTCGCTAGATCACCTATAGAAGCCACGTAAAAAACTTGCAACAACAGTTAGAGGACGTCTAACTTGTTTTTGCAGCAAGTGTCTTGTGATGTGATATGGCCAAAAGTTGTGATGAATGATGAATGATATATTGTGATGTATGAGATCATGTTCTTGTAATAGGAATCACGACTTGCATGTCGATGAGTATGACAACCGGCAGGAGCCATAGGAGTTGTCTTTATTTTTTGTATGACCTGCGTGTCATTGAAGAACGCCATGTAAATTACTTTACTTTATTGCTAAACACGTTAGCCATATAAGTAGAAGTAGTCATTGGCGTGACAACTTTATGAAGACACGATGATGGAGATCATGATGATGGAGATCATGGTGTCATGCCGGTGACAAAGATGATCATGGAGCCCCGAAGATGGAGATCAAAGGAGCTATATGATATTGGCCATATCATGTCACTACTATATAATTGCATGTGATGTTTATTATGTTTATGCATCTTGTTTACTTAGAACGACGGTAGTAAATAAGATGATCCCTTATAATAATTTCAAGAAGTGTTCCCCCCTAACTGTGCGCCGTTGCTAAAGTTCGTCGTTTCGAAGCACCACGTGATGATCGGGTGTGATAGATTCTTACGTCCACATACAACGGGTGTAAGACAGTTTTACACATGCAAAAACACTTAGGGTTAACTTGACGAGCCTAGCATGTACAGACATGGCCTCGGAACACAGAGACCGAAAGGTCGAACACGAGTTGTATGGAAGATACGATCAACATGGAGATGTTCACCGACGATGACTAGTCCGTCTCACATGATGATCGGACACGGCCTAGTCGACTCGGATCGTGTAACACTTAGATGACTAGAGGGATGTCTTATCTGAGTGGGAGTTCATTATAATAATTTGATTAGATGAACTTAATTATCATGAACTTAGTCTAAAACCTTTGCAAATATGTCTTGTAGATCAAATGGCCGCCGCTCATGTCAACATGAACTTCAACGCGTTCCTAGAGAAAACCAAGCTGAAAGATGATGGCAGCAACTATACGGACTGGGTCCAGAACCTGAGGATCATCCTCATAGCTGCCAGGAAACAATATGTCCTAGAAGGACCGCTATGTGATGCACCCGTCCCAGAGAACCAAGATGTTATGAACGCTTGGCAGTCTCGCGCTGATGATTACTCCCTCGTTCAGTGCAGCATGCTTTACAGCTTAGAACCGGGGCTCCAAAAGCGTTTTGAGCAACACGGAGCATATGAGATGTTCGAGGAGCTGAAACTAGTTTTCCAAGCTCATGCCCGGGTCGAGAGATATGAAGTCTCCGACAAGTTCTATAGTTGTAAGATGGAGGAAAATAGTTCTGTTAGTGAGCACATACTCAAAATGTCTGGGTTGCACAACCGCCTGTCCCAGCTGGACATTAACCTCCCGGACGAGGCGGTCATTGACAGAATCCTTCAGTCACTCCCACCAAGCTACAAGAGCTTTGTGATGAACTACAATATGCAGGGGATGGTGAAAACTATTCTTGAAGTATTTTCAATGCTAAAGTCAGCAGAGGTAGAAATCAAGAAAGAACATCAAGTGTTGATGGTCAATAAAACCACCAAGTTCAAGAAGGGCAAGGGTAAGAAGAACTTCAAGAAGGATGGCAAGGAAGTTGTCGCGCCTGGTGAGCCAGTTGCCAGGAAGAAGTCAAGCAATGGACCCAAGCCTGAGACTGAGTGTTTTTATTGCAAAGGGATGGGTCACTGGAAGCGGAACTGCCCCAAATACTTAGCGGACAAGAAGGCCGGCAACACCAAAGGTATATTTGATATACATGTAATTGATCTGTACCTTACTAGTACTCGTAGTAACTCCTGGGTATTTGATACCGGTGCCGTTGCTCATATTTGTAACTCACAGCAGGAGCTTCGGAATAAGCGGAGACTGGCGAAGGACAAGGTGACGATGCGCGTCGGGAATGGTTCCAAGGTCGATGTGATCGCCGTCGGCACGCTACCTCTACATTTACCTACGGGATTAGTTTTAAACCTTAATAATTTTTATTTAGTGCCAAGTTTGAGCATGAACATTGTATCTGGATCTCGTTTGATACGAGATGGCTACTCATTTAAATCCGAGAATAATGGTTGTTCTATTTATATGAGAGATATGTTTTATGGTCATGCCCCGATGGTCAATGGTTTATTCTTAATGAATCTCGAGCGTAATGTTACACATATTCATAGTGTGAATACCAAAAGATGTAAAGTTGATAACGATAGTCCCACATACTTGTGGCACTACCGCCTTGGTCACATTGGTGTCAAGCGCATGAAGAAGCTCCATGCTGATGGACTTTTAGAGTCTCTCGATTATGAATCATTTGACACATGCGAACCATGCCTCATGGGCAAAATGACCAAGACTCCGTTCTCCGGAACAATGGAGCGGGCAACCAACTTATTGGAAATCATACATACCGATGTGTGCAGTCCAATGAGCGTTGAGGCTCGCAGAGGATATCGTTATGTTCTCACTCTCACTGATGACTTGAGTAGATATGGATATGTCTACTTAATGAAACACAAGTCTGAGACCTTTGAAAAGTTCAAGGAATTTCAGAATGAGGTAGAGAATCAACGTGACCGAAAGATAAAGTTCCTACGATCAGATCGTGGAGGAGAATATTTAAGTCATGAATTTGGTACACACTTAAGGAAATGTGGAATCGTTTCACAACTCACGGCGCCTGGAACACCTCAGCGTAACGGTGTGTCCGAACGTCGTAACCGCACTCTATTGGATATGGTGCGGTCTATGATGTCTCTTACCGATTTACCGCTATCATTTTGGGGATACGCTCTAGAGACAGCTACATTCACTTTAAATAGGGTACCGTCTAAATCCGTTGAGATGACACTGTATGAATTATGGTTTGTGAAGAAACCTAAGCTGTCGTTTCTAAAAGTTTGGGGATGCGATGCTTATGTCAAGAAACTTCAACCTGAAAAGCTCGAACCCAAGTCGGAAAAATGCGTCTTCATAGGATACCCTAAAGAAACCATTGGGTATACCTTCTACTTAAGATCCGAAGGCAAGATCTTTGTTGCCAAGAACGGATCCTTTCTGGAAAAGGAGTTTCTCTCGAAAGAAGTAAGTGGGAGGAAAGTAGAACTAGATGAAGTACTACCTCTTGAACAGGAAAGTAGTGCAGCTCAGGAAAATGTTCCTGTGATGCCTACACCGACTGGAGAGGAAAATAATGATGACGATCAAGGTACTTCGGATCAAGTTGCTACTAGGTCCACAAGGACACGTTCCGCACCAGAGTGGTACGGCAACCCTGTGCTGGAAATCATGTTGTTAGACAACGGTGAACCTTCGAAACAATGAAGAAGCAATGGCGGGCCCAGATTCCAACAAATGGCTTGAAGCCATGAAATCCGAGATAGAATCCATGTATGAAAACAAAGTATGGACTTTAACAGACTTGCCGATGATCGGCGAGCGATAGAAAACAAATGGATCTTTAAGAAGAAGATAGACGCGGATGGTAATGTTACCATCTATAAAGCTCGACTTGTCGCTAAGGGTTATCGACAAGTTCAAGGGATTGACTATGATGAGACATTCTCTCCCCTAGCGAAGCTGAAGTCCATCCGAATCATGTTAGCAATTGCCGCATACTATGATTATGAGATATGGCAGATGGACGTCAAAACGGCATTCCTTAACGGACATCTTAAGGAAGAGCTGTATATGATGCAGCCGGAAGGTTTTGTCGACCCTAAGAATGCTAACAAAGTATGCAAGCTCCAGCGATCCATTTATGGGCTGGTGCAAGCATCTCGGAGTTGGAACATTCGCTTTGATGAGATGATCAAAGCGTTTGGGTTTATGCAGACTTATGGAGAAGCCTGCGTTTACAAGAAAGTGAGTGGGAGCTCTGTAGCATTTCTCATATTATATGTAGATGACATACTCTTGATGGGAAATGATATAGAACTTTTGGACAGCATTAAGGCCTACTTGAATAAGTGTTCTTCAATGAAGGACCTTGGAGAAGCTGCTTACATATTAGGCATCAAGATCTATAGGGATAGAACGAGACGCCTCATAGGTGTTTCTCAAAGCACATACCTTGATAAGATTTTGAAGAAGTTCAAAATGGATTAGTCCAAGAAAGGGTTCTTGCCTGTATTGCAAGGTGTGAGATTGACCTCGGCTCAATGCCCGACCGTGACAAAAGATAAAGAAGAGATGAGTGTCATCCCCTATGCTTTAGCCATAGGATCTATTATGTATGCCATGTTGTGTACCAGACCTGATGTAAACCTTACCGTAAGTTTGGTAGGAAGGTACCAAAGTAATCCCGGCGAGGAACACTGGACAACGGTCAAGAATATCCTAAAGTACCTGAAAAGGACAAAGGACATGTTTCTCGTTTATGGAGGTGACGAAGAGCTCGTCGTAAAGGGTTACGTCGACGCTAGATTCGACACAGATCTGGATGACTCTAAGTCACAAACCGGATACGTGTATATGTTGAATGGTGGAGCAGTAAGCTGGTGCAGCTGCAAGCAGAGCATCGTGGCGGGATCTACATGTGAAGCGGAGTACATGGCAGCCTCGGAGGCAGCGCATGAAGCAATTTGGGTGAAGGAGTTCATCACCGACCTAGGAGTCATACCCAATGTGTCGGGGCCGATCAAACTCTTCTGTGACAACACTGGAGCTATTGCCCTTGCCAAGGAGCCCAGGTTTCACAAGAAGACCAGGCACATCAAGCGTCATTTCAACTCCATCCGTGAAAATGTTCAAGATGGAGACATAGATATTTGCAAAGTACATAAGGATCTGAATGTCGCAGATCCGTTGACTAAACCTCTCTTGCGAGCAAAACATGATCAACACCAGAACTCTATGGGTGTTCGATTCATCACAATGTAACTAGATTATTGACTCTAGTGCAAGTGGGAGACTGTTGGAAATATGCCCTAGAGGCAATAATAAAAGGTTATTCTTATATTTCCTTATTCATGATAATTGTCTTTATTCATGCTATAACTGTATTATCCGGAAATCGTAATACACGTGTGAATACATAGACCATAACATGTCCCTAGTAAGCCTCTAGTTGACTAGCTCGTTGATCAACAGATAGTCATGGTTTCCTGGCTATGGACATTAGATGTTGTTGATAATAGGATCACATCATTAGGAGAATGATGTGATGGACAAGACACAATCCTAAGCATAGCACAAGATCGTGTAGTTCGTTTGCTAGAGCTTTTTCAATGTCAAGTATCCTTTCCTTAGACCATGAGATCGTGTAACTCCTGAATACCGTAGGAGTGCTTTGGGTGTACCAAACGTCACAACGTAACTGGGTGACTATAAACGTCACAACGGAATCAGCCCATAGTGGGCTGGTGCGCCCCCCTTTGCCCACCCCCCGTGCCTAGGGTTGAAACCCTAGGGTGGGTGGGGGGCGCCCCACTTGCCTTGGGGGGCACTCCACCCCCCTGGCCGCCGCCCCCCCGGGGAGATCAGATCTCCAGGGGCCGGCGCCCCCCCTAGGGCCTATATAAAGGGAGGGGAGGGAGGGGCAGCCGCACCCCTGAGTCTTGGCGCCTCCCTCCCCCTGCTACACCACTTCCTCCTCCCACAGTTGCTTGGCGAAGCCCTGCCGGAGTTCTGCTGCATCCACCACCACGTCGTTGTGCTGCTGGATCATCATCAACCTCTCCTTTCCCCTTGCTGGATCAAGACGGAGGAGACGTCATGCTGACCATACGTGTGTTGAACGCGGAGGTGCCGTCCGTTCGGTGCTAGGATCTCCGGTGATAGGATCACGACGAGAACGACTACCTCAACCCCGTTCTTTTGAACGCTTCCGCACGCGATCTACAAAGTGGTATGTAGATGCATCTCTCTCCTTTCACTCGTTGCTTAGATGAACTCATAGATGGATCTTGGTGAAACCGTAGGAAATTTTTTAATTTTCTGCAACGTTCCCCAATAGGCCCAGCCCACTAGGCCACCCCCTCCTGTCGTCTTCCTCCCCCTCGCCCCGAAGCAGCTCGGTGGCGAGGGCTGACATCGCCGTGGCCTCTGAGGGAGTCCTGGATTAGGGGGTATCCGGACAGCCGGACTGTGTACAACGTCCGGATTATTGAAGCGTGAAGATACAAGACTCAAGACTTCGGCCCGTGTCCGGATGGGACTCTCCTTTGCGTGGAAGGCAAGCTTGGCGATCTGGATATTGTGTTTCCTTCCTTGTAACCGACTCCATGTAAACCCTAGCCCTCTCTGGTGTCTTTATAAACCGGAGAGGTTGGTCCTTAGAAGGCCGATCACAATTACAATCATACCATCATAGGCTAGCTCTTAGGGTTTAGCCTCTATGATCTCGTGGTAGATCTACTCTTGTACTACCCATATCATCAATATTAATCAAGAAGGAAGTAGGGTTTTACCTTCATCGAGAGGGCCCAAACCTGGGTAAACATCTGTGTGCCTTGCTTCCTGTTACCATCAGCCTTGACGCACGGATCGGGACCCCCTACCCGAGATCCGCCGGTTTTGACACCGACATTGGTGCTTTCATTGAAAGTTTCCCTGTGTCGTCGCTGTTGGGCCTGATGGAAACTTCAATCTTCATCAACGACGCGGTCCAGGGCGAGACTTTCCTCCCCGGATAGATCTTCGTGTTCAGCGGCTTCGCACTGCAGGCCAACTTGCTTGGCCTCTGGAGCAGATCGACAGCTACGCCCCTGGCCATCAAATTAGGTTCGGAAACCTAAACTACACGGCGGATGCCCGTGGAGACTTGATCTTAGACAGATTTGGGACCGTGCCAGGAACACCGGATAGTCACAATGAGGATGGCTTGAACCTGCTATCGGACAGCACTCGGGATTTCACCCCTGCAGTAGTCCCGGACTTAAATCCGGGGCAGGATGCGTTGCCTAAGGACCGAGGGCTGGACCTCGCCCTGCGGGCCGTACCCTCATCGGCGATGGAGCCGAACACAGACCCCACCTCTGGGAAAGCCTGTGACTCCAGGCCCCCGGATTCGTATCCGATTGTAGGTCCCAGTCCACTGTGACGCCCCCGATTCAATCGTACACTAATCATACACGCAAACGTGTACGATCAAGATCAGGGACTCACGGGAAGATATCACAACACAACTCTACAAATAAAATAAGTCATACAAGCATCATATTACAAGCCAGGGGCCTCGAGGGCTCGAATACAAGAGCTCGATCATAGACGAGTCAGCGGAAGCAACAATATCTGAGTACAGACATAAGTTAAACAAGTTTGCCTTAAGAAGGCTAGCACAAACTGGGATACAGATCGAAAGAGGCGCAGGCCTCCTGCCTGGGATCCTCCTAAACTACTCCTGGTCGACGTCAGCGGGCTGCACGTAGTAGTAGGCACCTCCAGTGTAGTAGTCGTCATCGACGATGTCGTCTGGCTCCTGGGCTCCAGCATCTGGTTGCGACAACCAGAGAGAAAGGAAAGGGGGGAAAAGGGGGAAGAAAGCAACCGTGAGTACTCATCCAAAGTACTCTCAAGCAAGGAACTACACTACATATGCATGGATATATGTGTAAAGGGCCATATCAGTGGACTGAACTGCAGAATGCCAGAATAAGAGGGGGATAGCTAGTCTTATCGAAGACTACGCTTCTGGTCACCGTCGTCTTGCAACAAGTAGAAGAGGGTAGTCTGAAGTCCTCCAACTAGCATCTCCAAATAGCAACTCCAAGTAGCATCTCCAGTAGCATCGCATAGCATAATCCTACCCGGCGATCCCCTCCTCGTATCCCTGAGAGAGAGCGACCACCGGTTGTATCTGGCACTTGGAAGGGTGTGTTTTATTAAGTATCCGGTTCTAGTTGTCATAAGGTCAAGGTACAACTCCAAGTCGTCCTGTTACCGAAGATCACGGCTATTCGAATAGATTAACTTCCCTGCAGGGGTGCACCAACTTACCCAACACGCTTGATCCCATTTGGCCGGACACACTTTCCTGGGTCATGCCCGGCCTCGGAAGATCAACACGTCGCAGCCCCACCTAGGCAAAACAGAGAGGCCAACACGCCGGTCTAAACCTAAGCGCGCAGGGGTCTGGGCCCATCGCCCTGAGCACACCTGCACGTTGCGTGGGCGGCCGGAAGCAGACCTAGCCTAGTGGCGTTCCAGTCCAATCCGGCGCGCGCCGCTCCGTCGCTGACGTCTGAAGTGCTTCGGCTGATACCACGACGCCGGGATACCCATAACTACTCCCACGTAGATGGTTAGTGCGTATAAGCTCGTAGCCAACTCAGATCAAATACCAAGATCTCGTTAAGCGTGTTAAATATCCGCGAACGCCGAACAGGGCCAGGCCCACCTCTCTCCTAGGCGGTCTCAACCTGCCCTGTCGCTCCGCCACAAAGATCCACACAGAGGGCCGTCGGGACAAAGGTCCTTTCAGCCCCCAATCCGTGAATCACTCGCGGGTACTCTTCGAGCGGACCCGACTTTAGTCACCATCTGTAGTATGTATGTATGTATAGTATATACCCGTGATCACCTCCCGAGTGATCACGGCCCAATAGTATAGCAAGGCAGACTGACAAGAATGTAGGGCCAATGATGATAAACTAGCATCCTATACTAAGCATTTAGGATTGCAGGTAAGGTATCAACAGATGTAGCAACAATGTCAGGCTATGCATCAGAATAGGATCAACGGAAAGCAGTAACATGCTACACTACTCTAATGCAAGCAGTATAGAGGAGAATAGGCGATATCTGGTGATCAAGGGGGGGGGGGGCTTGCCTGGTTGCTCTGGCAAGAGAGAGGGGTCGTTAACTCCGTAGTCGATCTGGGCAGCAGCAGCGTCGGTCTCGTAGTCTACCGGAGAGAAGAGGGGGAAGAAACAATGAATACCATGTAAACAGATGCATATCGATGCATGACAAGACAAGTAACGATGCTAGGGGTGCCCTAACGCGGTATTAGGTGATACCGGTGAAGGGGGATAACATCCGGGAAAGTATCCCCGGTGTTTCGCGTTTTCGGGCAGAGGGGCCGGAGGGGGAAAGTTGCGAGTTGGATAGGTTAGGAATGTGTGGCGGACGAACGGGCTGTGCATCCGGAATTGTCTCGTCGTTCTGAGCAACTTTCATGTTGAAAATAATTTAATCCGAGTTACGGATTAAAAGATATGATTTTCTAAAGATTTACTAATTTGTGGAATTTAATTAATTATTTAATTAAATTCGAAACTGGATTAATGACATCAGCATGATGTCATGATGACGTCAGCAGTCAACAGAGTTGACCAAGTCAAACTGACATGTGGGTCCAGTGGGACCCACCTGTCATACTCTGATTTAGCTTAACTAAGATTTAGCTATACTAATTACCGTTTAATTAAACTAACTAGTCAATTAGATTAATTAAACAAGATTAATTAACTTAATTAATTAATTAACTAATTAATTAATTAGTTAATTAATTTTATTTATTTATTTTCTTCTTATTATTTTTTTTATTTTTTTTATATAAAAACGTTCTAGGCAGGGCCCATGTGTCATAGGCCCAGGGGGTCCATGCGGGTTAGCGGGCGCGCGGGCGTGCGGGTGCGGACGATGGGGCGCTGGAGGTGCCCGACCCGCACGAGGGCCAGCGGGCACGGAGGGGCGCCGGGCGCCGGCGATGGCACCGGCGAGGCCACGGCGGGGCAGCACCGGGGCTGGGTGGCGCAGGCTGGAGGGGGGGTGGCGCGACCGAGCCGGTGCGGGGCAGCACGACTTCCGCAGCGGAGCAGCAGCAGCAGGGCTGCACGGCGGAGGGAGAGCGGCGGCAGGGGGCGGCCAAGGCGAATCCGGCGGGGCGCGCGTGTACGAGGACAGGGGGAGAGGAGGCCGGGGGCCTCACCGTGGATCCGTAGGGTCAGAGGCAACGGGGGCGAGGAGGAGGGCGGAGACGACGCGACGCAGGGGATGCAGTCCGGCGGGGAAGGGCTCCGGCGATGGCGGAGCGGTCCGGCGAGTCGAGGAGGCAGACCATCGGGGAGGAGGCACCGGCGAGGCATCCGTGGCGGCGGGATCGTCGGGGGCGGGGGCGTGGTCGCCATCGGCGCGGCGAGGGTCGCCGTCGAGGGAGAGGGAGATGGGAGCGTGAGGTGGCAGGGGACGGAGCCGACAAGGGCGGCGACGTGCGCGTCAGGCGCGGCGACAGGATCGGGTCCTCCCCGATCCAGATCGAGGGTGAGAGGGGAGCGAACGTGGGGGGAGGGAAGTGGGGGCGAGTGGGGAGGGAACCAGCTAGGGTTCGGCTCGGGGTGGGTAAGGAGAGCAAGGGGGGTGGCTGGGCCGGCTTGGTCTGTTGGGCTGGCTGGGCCGCGTGGGTGTCCAGCTGGGCCAAGAGGCCCAGCGCGGGGGGGGGGGGTCTTTTTTTTTATCTTCCTTTTTTGTTATTTTGTTTTTCTTATCTTTATATTACTGTTTTAATTTTAGTTTCACCTTATCTTAGTTTTATAAACTATAAAAGTAGTCCCTACTTTAGTGTTAATAAATAGGCTACTGCCACATAAGTTTGAGCAACTAATTAACATAGTTTAATATTTTATTTATTGCAAAGGAGATTCAACTAATTGTTTTTACTTCCTTTTAAATCATTTTAAAATATTTTACACTTTTATAAAAGTGTGGTTTCTTCACCAAAATTACCTATGCAATATTTGGTTCACTCCGAACATTTTAAATTTTATTTAATTTAATTTTTTTTTATTTGAAAGCTTTTATGGTTTGCTTGATTTTGAATTTTGAATCTGAATCGGTTTCGAACTAACGCGAGATTAGCAACAGTAACGGAGGTGACGTGGCATCGTTAACGTGGGATTACTGTAGCTTAATTATCCGGGCGTCACAATTCTCCTCCACTACAAGAAATCTCGTCCCGAGATTTAGGAGGGGAGTAAGGGGGAAAGTTCTGGTTACGATATTCTAACGGGTCTTCTCGAAGAAGTTAATCCCTTTCATTGATGTCTTCAATTCTTTATTCCAATGCATCATGATAAACTTGTCATCATTCCTTCGGGAACTCCATCGTACTTACGAAAGGATAAGGGGCAGCTCAGCTACGACAGAATGCTTTTGAGGGAAACAATCTGGGGTTAACCCATGAATGAGTATAAGTTTATCTCTCGAGTTGAACATATGAAATATATCGAGAGTAAGGTATGAAGGTACAATAAGAGGTTCTAAGCGGATAGATAGTTGATCGAAGTCTGAACCAGAGTGAGAAAGGGGTTCAGAGTAGCGAGAGTAAGTATTGCGTCTGATACTAGAATAGATCAGCAGACAGGTGGCACGTGTATTACGTACAAAGTCAAGCGCGAGGAATAACTTTGACAACAGGGTGTACAGGAGAATCAGGTTTCGATCCTGTGACCTGTGGGTTATGGGCCCACCATGTGGGTTAAAAATAGGAGCGGTGACATCTTGCACGGTCATGATAGCAAGGTATGCCAGGAAGTACCATGTCAGTTATGTCGGCAACAACTTGGTACCAAGGGCGAGGGACGAAGAGAACCATTTTCCTGCTCGTTGCATCGAGGCGGACCAATAGGCAAAGTTCTCGTCCATCGGTGGTTACCGAAATGTCACCAACAATAGTAACAGGGTCTTACTGGTAGGTTTGTACCACGAGGTGTTTACATAAGCAGGAGAATATTTCTGCTTGGATCATAAAGATCACAAGAAAGGGTTAAACCAAACAATGGAAGGAAAATACGATTATCAGATCTAAACAGGACAATGGAAAGGGAAATGTGTTTAAACACATATTTCAAGGGTATATCCTTCCCCAGGACAAGCAGGGCATGATATCCATGACAGGATATAATGTAGAAAACTCTTTAGGTAGGGGAGAGAAATTTCATGACATTGCCCATACCGCGGTGTTTGGATAATTTAGCAGGAAACACTTAGCATTGGGCTTCAAATGGTCTTGTTGAAAATCGGAGTACCATAGACATGCTTCGAGATAGCATTGACATGGTCATCAGGTGGAGATCAGACTTTGGAAACACGAAGGATCCATCAGGAATAACTTGTAGAATAAGTCTTACAATTTCCTCATGGATGAATGGATAACCTTGCTGAAAAGGAATCTATAATGATAGGTCCTCCAACCGGGGGGGGTGCTAGGCATGACATCATGTTACCAGGTCATCAAAGGATCAACATCATAACTCTTGGAAAGTTGTCCCAACCAACATATCTGACCGAGATTCATATCCAATTGGTGTCATGAAACCTCAGACTCAGGGGGTCCGAAAGGAAAAAGGTGCAACACAAATTATCGAAATGACATTGCAAGATCCTCGAGAAATGAACTATAGGAGCGGGTTTCTGAAGCAATAGTTCATCATTAAACCAAGGAGAGGACAAGGAGGTGTCTGGTGAACTCAAAGGCAATTCACCGAGATCCCCAAAAGATGGATTTCCACAATTAAGTGAACAAGGAGATAACAATTGTCAGATCAAATGATATAAGGAAGTATGCTCGAGGTAAACATACACAATTAACATTGGTTGAAAGGTGCGCCCGAAATATGGGTTGGGTTGCACGACCAATGTCAGAATGGTGATTCAATCATCAATAGCCTAAGAATGAACTTTCGATCATTAACTTCAAAGCAATAGGGTTGCTAGAAGTACAGAACCCAAGCAGCATCGTCAGCATATTGGTATCCCGGTTAGAAACAACACCAGAAAGAATGGTGATGGTGAGAAGTATCACTATACCAAGAATCCTTAAGAGGTGGAGCAATTCTCACAACATCCTTGGTAATACTCCAAGGTAAAGAAGAACAATTGCTGGATAGCAAGGAACTCAAGGTATAACACCAAACACGAACAAGCTTGTGTTCGTGGGAAGGCAATAAAGGTCGATGATAACGCAGATCATCAAGGGCAAGGATGGTATTTCTCATCATGAACTCATTTGATATCCTGGAAGAGCTCATAAGATTGATGATGATCACGACACACTTTGTCGAGAGATTCCAAGATGTAATCGATCGGCGATGACATCAAGTCAAATGAATGGTGAAGCGAAAGGTTATTGGAACCAAGGGTATGACACAAACTCGAAACCAAGCTTATTGTCCAAGGAGAAATGATATGAGGAGGAAGATCAACGTAAGCTTAGCTCATCGTCAAATAATTGTGCTACGGAAAGGAGGACCCGGTAGCACAGTTAAAATTTAGCATGATAATGATATAGCCGATCAGGCTAGGAATGATGTGATCGGGTACAAACTCGTACTGATAGAAGCTTACCGAAGAGTTGTTGAACCGTAGTGTGGACTCGGTTCAGTTATTGGTGTCTTTGAGTGTTTAATAACTCAGAGCCCGTGAAAAATTGGATTCAGTGGGGATGTAGCACTTGATGAAGAACTTGTTAGAAGTTATGCAGTTCCATGATAATCTCGAGATACCAGGGGGGTAATACTTGACGGCAGATCAAGTAGAGGTTGGACCGGGGTATTGCTCTACAGAAGACAAGTGCTAAAACTTGCACGAGAAATGGTATTCAAAAGAGAACATGGTCGGAACCACGATTGCAAAAGGCCAGATCCCTGATATAAGATGAACTTATACCAAAGGAATAACTAATTTAAGAGAAGCTTTAACGACAAGATCTACATCGTGTCCATGGGCATGAACACAAGTTCAAGGTCGACTCCCACTTCTCCAATGCATAACCTTTCATTTACTCCTCACGTTTGATGAAGTTGCAGTGTTGAAATTTTATCTGGCGAAGCACCAGAAGAGTATGATTCGTGAAAACTTTCGGGTTCACACGGTTTAGAGAAGGCATATGTTCAACCCATAGGGGCTTCTTAGAGACATATACCACAAGTTTCAAGAGTAAATAACACAAGCCCGAAAGCAGAGTAAGGTTGGCCAAGCGGAGGGTACAACTTAACAAAGGCATTATGTAACAGGGGAAGAACTCACAAGTGATCAAGTGTGAAGGACATTGTCGGATAACAAACCAACAAAGGACTTGATGGTCCACAAAGGATCTGATATGAGTATCGATACTCAACCAGAAGAGGAAGGAATGCAAATGCAACAGGTTATGGAAGCATCTGAATAATTCACCGCTTAAATGCAAAGGAATTATGATTTCCAAAACAAAGGATCAGAAGCAGACGTTCTGATCAAGGATGGATCAATTGAATATACCAGAGGCACAATCGATGACAGATAGTTTGGTCGAGAACCAACTCAGGTTCAAAATGATGCCTGAGCCGGAAGGATGAATTCTAGGATCTATTTGAGGATTGCGAGAATTCGCAACATATTGAATCAACAGACTCAAAATGATAATGACAAGGTATGCCATTAAGATTACGAGACTTATGGGATTAATCATATTGCAAGCAAGCAAGAATTTCAAGAGCAATAGGCTGCTCAGGATTTTCGGAAGATCGAGTAGTATTTGAATGTATTTTGTGAATCACGTGAACAACTGGGTTGAGCGGATACTCGACAAGTGCGAGGATTTATTTGAAGGGGTATTCATGTGGCAAAGAACTGCTAGGCAGTAGGCACAAAGTATTCTCGGAACAATAGAGAAAACTTCGGGGTATCTTGCAATAATAAGATCAATGGGGGATGATCGTATGAATGGCAAGTGTAAGTAGTTATCCACGGATTTATCGGTGGTCAGGAATAGCAAAAGTGATGGGCACAAAGTCTCGAGAGAACATCCGAGAGTATCTTTGGAATCTTCTGATTAGCAGACAATCATCTGAAGTGAGGGGCTCTCCGGGAGAAAGTACTTGCGAGAACCTAAAGTTAGTTTTGTTTTTAGCAAAATCGTTTAACCCGAATAGAAGAGAGTTCAGAATCCCAGAGTAAAGATCGAGGAATAAAAGATCCTAATACCACCCAATGGCGACGTGGGCCCATGGGCCGCACAGCCATGTTAGTAAAAGTTTTGTAAAGTCTAGACTCGACTTCGGCCAAGGAGTGTGGAAGGGGATTCCTACAGGCAGTCGGCTCTGATACCAACTTGTGACGCCCCCGATTCAATCGTACACTAATCATACACGCAAACGTGTACGATCAAGATCAGGGACTCACGGGAAGATATCACAACACAACTCTACAAATAAAATAAGTCATACAAGCATCATATTACAAGCCAGGGGCCTCGAGGGCTCGAATACAAGAGCTCGATCATAGACGAGTCAGCGGAAGCAACAATATCTGAGTACAGACATAAGTTAAACAAGTTTGCCTTAAGAAGGCTAGCACAAACTGGGATACAGATCGAAAGAGGCGCAGGCCTCCTGCCTGGGATCCTCCTAAACTACTCCTGGTCGACGTCAGCGGGCTGCACGTAGTAGTAGGCACCTCCAGTGTAGTAGTCGTCATCGACGATGTCGTCTGGCTCCTGGGCTCCAGCATCTGGTTGCGACAACCAGAGAGAAAGGAAAGGGGGGAAAGGGGGAAGAAAGCAACCGTGAGTACTCATCCAAAGTACTCGCAAGCAAGGAACTACACTACATATGCATGGATATATGTGTAAAGGGCCATATCAGTGGACTGAACTGCAGAATGCCAGAATAAGAGGGGGATAGCTAGTCTTATCGAAGACTACGCTTCTGGTCACCGTCGTCTTGCAACAAGTAGAAGAGGGTAGTCTGAAGTCCTCCAACTAGCATCTCCAAATAGCAACTCCAAGTAGCATCTCCAGTAGCATCGCATAGCATAATCCTACCCGGCGATCCCCTCCTCGTATCCCTGAGAGAGAGCGACCACCGGTTGTATCTGGCACTTGGAAGGGTGTGTTTTATTAAGTATCCGGTTCTAGTTGTCATAAGGTCAAGGTACAACTCCAAGTCGTCCTGTTACCGAAGATCACGGCTATTCGAATAGATTAACTTCCCTGCAGGGGTGCACCAACTTACCCAACACGCTTGATCCCATTTGGCCGGACACACTTTCCTGGGTCATGCCCGGCCTCGGAAGATCAACACGTCGCAGCCCCACCTAGGCAAAACAGAGAGGCCAACACGCCGGTCTAAACCTAAGCGCGCAGGGGTCTGGGCCCATCGCCCTGAGCACACCTGCACGTTGCGTGGGCGGCCGGAAGCAGACCTAGCCTAGTGGCGTTCCAGTCCAATCCGGCGCGCGCCGCTCCGTCGCTGACGTCTGAAGTGCTTCGGCTGATACCACGACGCCGGGATACCCATAACTACTCCCACGTAGATGGTTAGTGCGTATAAGCTCGTAGCCAACTCAGATCAAATACCAAGATCTCGTTAAGCGTGTTAAATATCCGCGAACGCCGAACAGGGCCAGGCCCACCTCTCTCCTAGGCGGTCTCAACCTGCCCTGTCGCTCCGCCACAAAGATCCACACAGAGGGCCGTCGGGACAAAGGTCCTTTCAGCCCCCAATCCGTGAATCACTCGCGGGTACTCTTCGAGCGGACCCGACTTTAGTCACCATCTGTAGTATGTATGTATGTATAGTATATACCCGTGATCACCTCCCGAGTGATCACGGCCCAATAGTATAGCAAGGCAGACTGACAAGAATGTAGGGCCAATGATGATAAACTAGCATCCTATACTAAGCATTTAGGATTGCAGGTAAGGTATCAACAGATGTAGCAACAATGTCAGGCTATGCATCAGAATAGGATCAACGGAAAGCAGTAACATGCTACACTACTCTAATGCAAGCAGTATAGAGGAGAATAGGCGATATCTGGTGATCAAGGGGGGGGGGGGCTTGCCTGGTTGCTCTGGCAAGAGAGAGGGGTCGTTAACTCCGTAGTCGATCTGGGCAGCAGCAGCGTCGGTCTCGTAGTCTACCGGAGAGAAGAGGGGGAAGAAACAATGAATACCATGTAAACAGATGCATATCGATGCATGACAAGACAAGTAACGATGCTAGGGGTGCCCTAACGCGGTATTAGGTGATACCGGTGAAGGGGGATAACATCCGGGAAAGTATCCCCGGTGTTTCGCGTTTTCGGGCAGAGGGGCCGGAGGGGGAAAGTTGCGAGTTGGATAGGTTAGGAATGTGTGGCGGACGAACGGGCTGCGCATCCGGAATTGTCTCGTCGTTCTGAGCAACTTTCATGTTGAAAATAATTTAATCCGAGTTACGGATTAAAAGATATGATTTTCTAAAGATTTACTAATTTGTTGAATTTAATTAATTATTTAATTAAATTCGAAACTGGATTAATGACATCAGCATGATGTCATGATGACGTCAGCAGTCAACAGAGTTGACCAAGTCAAACTGACATGTGGGTCCAGTGGGACCCACCTGTCATACTCTGATTTAGGTTAACTAAGATTTAGCTATACTAATTACCGTTTAATTAAACTAACTAGTCAATTAGATTAATTAAACAAGATTAATTAACTTAATTAATTAATTAGTTAATTAATTTTATTTATTTATTTTCTTCTTATTATTATTTTTTTTATTTTTTTTTATATAAAAACGTTCTAGGCAGGGCCCATGTGTCATAGGCCCAGGGGGTCCATGCGGGTTAGCGGGCGCGCGGGCGTGCGGGTGCGGACGATGGGGCGCTGGAGGTGCCCGACCCGCACGAGGGCCAGCGGGCACGGAGGGGCGCCGGGCGCCGGCGATGGCACCGGCGAGGCCACGGCGGGGCAGCACCGGGGCTGGGCGGCGCAGGCTGGAGGGGGGGTGGCGCGACCAAGCCGGTGCGGGGCAGCACGACTTCCGCAGCGGAGCAGCAGCAGCAGGGCTGCACGGCGGAGGGAGAGCGGCGGCAGGGGGCGGCCAAGGCGAATCCGGCGGGGCGCGCGTGTACAAGGACAGGGGGAGAGGAGGCCGGGGGCCTCACCGTGGATCCGTAGGGTCAGAGGCAACGGGGGCGAGGAGGAGGGCGGAGACGACGCGACGCAGGGGATGCAGTCCGGCGGGGAAGGGCTCCGGCGATGGCGGAGCGGTCCGGCGAGTCGAGGAGGCAGACCATCGGGGAGGAGGCACCGGCGAGGCATCCGTGGCGGCGGGATCGTCGGGGGCGGGGGCGTGGTTGCCATCGGCGCGGCGAGGGTCGCCGTCGAGGGAGAGGGAGATGGGAGCGTGAGGTGGCAGGGGACGGAGCCGACAAGGGCGGCGACGTGCGCGTCAGGCGCGGCGACAGGATCGGGTCCTCCCCGATCCAGATCGAGGGTGAGAGGGGAGCGAACGTGGGGGGAGGGAAGTGGGGGCGAGTGGGGAGGGAACCAGCTAGGGTTCGGCTCGGGGTGGGTAAGGAGAGCAAGGGGGGTGGCTGGGCCGGCTTGGTCTGCTGGGCTGGCTGGGCCGCGTGGGTGTCCAGCTGGGCCAAGAGGCCCAGCGCGGGGGGGGGGGGGGGTCTTTTTTTTTATCTTCCTTTTTTGTTATTTTGTTTTTCTTATCTTTATATTACAGTTTTAATTTTAGTTTCACCTTATCTTAGTTTTATAAACTATAAAAGTAGTCCCTACTTTAGTGTTAATAAATAGGCTACTGCCACATAAGTTTGAGCAACTAATTAACATAGTTTAATATTTTATTTATTGCAAAGGAGATTCAACTAATTGTTTTTACTTCCTTTTAAATCATTTTAAAATATTTTACACTTTTATAAAAGTGTGGTTTCTTCACCAAAATTACCTATGCAATATTTGGTTCACTCCGAACATTTTAAATTTTATTTAATTTAATTTTTTTTTATTTTAAAGCTTTTATGGTTTGCTTGATTTTGAATTTTGAATCTGAATCGGTTTCGAACTAACGCGAGATTAGCAACAGTAACGGAGGTGACGTGGCATCGTTAACGTGGGATTACTGTAGCTTAATTATCCGGGCGTCACATCCACGCACTCCCGAGCCCACCAAGCCTGGTTGGGCCCCGGTAATGGAGTTCTCAGCTGTGGACATCTTCCAGCACTCGCCCTTTGGGGACATACTAAACTCATTAAAAATTCTCTCCCTAACAGAGAAGTCCAGGACGAACTATGTCTGGCCCAAGTGGGAAGCAGGCGACGAAGAAATTCGTTGCCCACCCACCACCCACTTCATAGCCACGGTTGATGATTTAACCGATGTGCTTGACTTCGACTCCGAAGGCATCGACGGTATGGACGACGATGCAGGAGAAGACTCGGAATCTACGGGGTACCGGATTCCCGCCTCATAACATGACATATACATGGTGGATATAGCCAAGGAAGACGACGGTGACAATCCGGAAGATAAAACCCCTGGGCAAAAACCAAAGCGACGGCGCAGACGCCGTTCCAAATCCAGCAACAGCAAAAATATCAGCAAGAGCGCCAGAAGGATGGATACTCCGGTCAACCCCAAAGGCAACAATGACCAAATGGAACCAGTGATGGAGCAGGGCGAACTAGGTCACGCTGAACATAGCTCGGAGCAGACGCCCGAAGATAATGATCCAGAGGGACGAGTTCATCAAACCGGCCGAGGACAAGAAGACAGTCCGGACGATGACGCATTCATCATTCCGGAAGGACGCGTGGAACGATAGAACCTCCACAGAAAGCTTATGGCCACAGCGAGAAGTCTGAAGAGGCAGAAGCAACGGCTTAAAGCTGCACAGGAAACGCTCAATCGCAGATGGAACAAAGTGCTAGACACTAAAGAAAGATACGGCAACGATCGCCACACAAAGAGCTACCCAAAACGAAAGCTACTGCCAGAATTCGACAACGAGGCCGTTCCACCAAAGAATAACACAACCAGGAGACAAGACGTAACGCTTCATAACCGCAATAAAGCAACTACCGAAGATGCGCACGATCTACGTGAGCACCTGGATTAGAAAGCTGGCATAGCTAGGTCCATCTACGGATCTAAAGGACACACCCCGGCGGGGGACTGTGGTCATCAAAACAGTTATGACAACCAAATACCAGTTCGGAATAAACACCGAACACAACAACAGCCAACGGCATGCCACAGTGCGTCCAGATACAGAGGGGCTGCTCACCCCTGTGCTTTACTGATGAAGTACTGGACCATGAATTCCCACAGGGCTTTAAACCTGTGAACATAGAGGCATACGACGGAACGACAGACCCAAGGGTCTGGATCGAGGACTTTATCCTACATATACATATGGCCCGCGGGGATGACCTCCACGCCATCAAATACCTTCCCCTCAAACTGAAAGGACCAGCTAGACAATGGTTGAAAAGCCTCCCCGAAAATTCAATCGGGAGTTGGGAGGAACTTGAGGATGCTTTCAGGGCCAATTTTCAAGGGACTTATGTCCGGCCTCCGGATGCTCATGATTTAAGTCATATAATACAACAGCCCGGAGAGTCCGCCCGAAAGCTTTGGAACAGATTTCTCACTAAGAAGAATCAAATCGTTGATTGTCCGGATGCCGAAGCCTTAGCAGCATTGTAACATAGCATCCGTGACGAGTGGCTCGCCAGACACCTCGGCCAAGAAAAGCCTAGGACAATGGCAGCCTTAACAAGCCTTATGACCCGCTTTTGGCTGGGTGAAGATAGCTGGCTAGCCCGTAAAGGCACCAGCGACCCCAACACATCCGAAATAAGGGATGGCAACGGGAAGCCACAGCGTAATAAAAACAAACGCCAAAACTCGGAAGAGAGCCCGTATAACACAACGGTTAATGCCGGATTCAGGGGCTCTCGGCCTAACCTGCAAAATAAGCCATCTAAAGGCAGTAAAGAGGGACCGTCCGTTCTGAACAGAGTCCTGGATAGACTATGCCAAATTCATGGCACCCCCGACAAACCTGCGAACCACACGCACAGAGAGTGCTGGGTCTTCAAGCAGGCCGGCAAACTAAACGCCGAACACAAGGGAAGGGAAACACCAAGAGAATACGAGGATGAACCTCGCCAGCCGAACACTGGGGGACAGAAAAAAATTCCCGCCAGAGGTTAAAACAGTGAACATGATCCACGCGACTCGCACATCCTTGGGAAGGCACAAACGTGCACATAAAGACGCGCATGATATAGAGCCCCTCATACCCACACCCAACTACTGGATGTCTTGCCCGATCACCTTCGATCACCTGGACGGCCGAACTAGTATTCGGCGCGAAGGATCAGATGCCTTGGTGCTTGACCCAATAATCGACGGATACCATCTCACCCACGTCCTTATGGACGGTGGCAGCAGTCTCAATTTAATGTATGAGGACACTGTCCGCAGGATGGGGATAGACCCATTCAGGATCAATAAAATCAACACCACCTTTAAAGGGGTAATACCAGGCGGTGAAGCATACAGCAGGGGCTCTGTCATACTTGAGGTAACATTCGGCTCTCCAGGCAACTCCAGAAGCGAAGAACTGCTCTTCATCATCGCACCCTTCCAAAGCAACTATCACACATTGCTTGGGAGAACGGCCTTCGCCCGCTTCAACGCATTGCCGCACTATGGCTACCTTACACTCAAGATGCCCGGTCCACGTGGCATCATCACCGTTAGTGGAATAACAAAGCACTCTTCACGCGCAGAGGAACACGCGACGGCCCTAGCGGCCGGACTATAAGCGGCCTCTAACAAAAAATATGACGGGTCGTCAAGACCACAGACATGGTTAGACGAGTCCGGCAGCCCATATCAAACCAGGGCACCATATATATAATTCTATAGTGGATACCAGGGGCTAAATACACGTAATAAAGCCCCACAATTGGCTCAAACTTATTGGCAAGCCAACATTTTACACTTTTACTATCCATCGCATACTTACGTTGCACTCTCCTATGAGTTTCCAATTTCTGCAGACAATGTTCGCCCGATACCCTTCCAGGATGCGGCACAACGGAGACAAAGGTGCAGACGTGCAGCAGGGCCCCGTTAAACAGGTTTCTTTTTAGATTAAGCCCCTGTGTAAACCTTTTCTATTGCCTCTTGTTGTTTAACCATCCCATGGGTTCCATACCCACAGAGGATACTGCCGTTTTTGGCATTTCGCCACAATAGATTAACGCACGTACCTGGAAACACAGGGTTTATAATGAATGGGCATTCTTGAGCTCATCATCTGTTACAAAGTCCGAATACCTTCGGGAGTGTTTGGCGTCACGAATTTGGCCTTATATGCATCAGCTCCGAATCATGTCTTTGGTCAAATGTTGGGTTTTCCCGGCTCCTGGGTTTGCCGCCTTACATTCTGTTATTATCGGCTAAGGTGGCCAAAGGAGAACTACTGCGATTGTACCCTGGTTATTCCGGATGAGCACCTCGGTAGAGAAAGCCGAAAATTGACTGTCATGATACAGCGAGAGACTGGTCAACCACTCGAGGACTCACCGGAATCTTTAGGATTCCTCCGCATTAACAAAGGGCCATTTCCCGTCCAGGTACATACGCGCCCGTATTCGGATGCACGAGAAGGTACCAGGGGCTACATAGTAGCCCCACTTTAGAATCCCGTGGCTAAGCGAAAGTGTTATAGCTATATAGTCCGGTTCCCTAGCTCGTCGTGCGTTCACCTCCTTAATGGACCAAGACATTGGATCAAGTGTGATTAAGAATATTTTTTCGCAAACACCCCCGTATTGTATGCATGGGGGCTGAAGCCAACGACTGCTAACTTTCGGATTGCATATTTATATATACATATATATAAACGGCCGCACAGGGGAAATAATCATATTCTCAGGCAAATAGTATAAATCTAGCCTCATAATCAAAATAAACATTGTTTTTACAATGATTCCGTTCATTCGAATAGGACATTCTTCGAGCACTGTGATTCTATTAGACGGGCACCTTCTGTGACCTGCGCCAAGTAGTGCTCGACCAGATATTGGCCCCCCACCGGATCCTGGGCTGCTATCATGGTGGCATCCATATCTGTCCAATAGGCTTTAACGCGGGCGAGAGCCATCCGTGCACCCTCTATACACGCCGATCTCCTCATGGCATCGACCCGAGGCACGGCCCCAAGGAACTGTTGCACCAAACCAAAGTAACTGTCCGGCTTAGGCCCCTTCGGCCAAAGAATGGTCTATTACAGACCGCATTGCAAGCTCGGACAGCCTGTGAACCTCCACTACAGCAGCCATCTTGTCACTCAACGGCAGCGGGCGAGTGGGAGCATGGAATTGTGACCAGAAAAGCTTCTCCACTTCCTTGTCACCTTGACCTTTGAAGAAGTCGGCAGCGTCAGTTGTACTCTTTGCCAAATCTGTATATGCGTCCGCCGGACTCCAGCGTCCATCCAGGGGAGCATACTTCGGATCGAAAAATTTTGTCCGCAGTAAATAGGAGCCCCCAGCCGCGGTTTCACCAGCCTGTCGAAGCTCCTCCCGCGCACCCCTGAGCTCGGTCCGGATTTCCTTGGTGGCATTCAGCGCCTTGTTCAGTTCGGCCAAATTATCCTCACGCTCCTTTTTCAGGAGATCATACCGATCAGCGGCATCTTTTAATCCAATACCCATTTCGGCTATCTTTTCCTCGCTCCGGCGATGAGCAGCCTGTTCGGCCCTCAATTCCTCGACCGCCTTTAGGGCAGCCGCATTGCTAATCCGAGTTTGTTCCTTGGCTTGAGCAAGTTCCGCCCTCAGGGCCTCCACGGCAGCAGCACCATCTGCAGTCCGAACATATTACATCAATATCATGCCACCTTCATACTTTTCTATACAAGGGAAGGCATGACACATACCTTGTGATTTGTCCAGCCGCTCATTCACCAGCATGATATCGGCATCAATCGATCCAATTTGCCTTGTTAGTTCGGCAACTTCAATGGACTGGCCGGCATCCGGACCCACAGGTACCTGCACATATTTACAGCACAATCATTGGTTTATGATCCCCCATTTGCCGCCTAGGGCGGGCAACCAGAGTCTCAGGGGCTACTATCTATATGGAGCACACCTGGCGCGTGCCATACAACCAAAGAAATAGTGTATTCTCCATTACATACCTCAAAGCCTCTGAGCAGGCTTGTGAATGCTTCATTCAAACCGCTTGTAGCGGATGAAATCTTCTTGAGAACCGCGCTCATTAATGAGCAGTGCTCCTCCGAGAGCGTAGCTCGCTCCAGCAAGCCCGTCAGTACGTCCGGCCGGAAATCAAACTGCGCCGGACTCTTCCCATCGCACCCCGCTGTAGCCAAATGCTCCGGGTGCAGGGCGGCTGACGAATTGCCTTCCGGCTTCGGTAGATCCGGACTCCTCCATGAAGACACCTCGGTGTCGCCCGCTCCATGAGTCAGAGAAGGGGGTGGGGTCTCGCTCTCCATCATCTCCGGAGGAAGGTCCCCCGAAGACGAACCCTATTGAGAGGAGCTGCTGGCCGAACTACAAAAAGTTGAATCCTGGTTATTGATCTAGGAGAAACACAGTACCTTCAGATTGTAGATTGACTTACAGCTCGGTGGAGGGCTGGCCCATTGGAGGGCATGGTGCGGTGAGGGTGCCCGTCGGGGCAAGGCACCCTGGGGATGTCTTTTTCCCTGATTTGGGCATCTCCGCCTCCAGATCTTCGGAGGCGGCCCTCTTCTTCCCGCGCGGAGAGTAGGCCTTAGCCTCCCCTCCCTGACTATCCTCCTTGGGGGAGGTAACAATTCCCCCAGTTCGGATGCGTAGCATGTGGGGTTCGGTTTCTTCGTTCCTCCCCTTGTCTTTCCCCGAGGGCATTCTGCTGAGTACCCAGTCGAGCATCTTGGCCATGGTAGGGGCGGGCGAGCCTTCGGGAAGTGGCACCGGACACCTGATTCTCTCCGCCTTGCTGAGCCATTCCTGGACGCGGATGATTTTCAGAATAAACAATCATGACAAATACAAAACAGGGTGTCCGGTATCAAGGCTACTTACTTGAGTATCTAGGCGATTGCAGCTTAGGCCCGCATCCTCGGTGGTGTCCGGACACGCTACTTTCTGTCCGAAGAATAATTTGCACATCTCTTCGAGCATCAAGCCAAAGAAGTGCTTGACAGTCCGCGGACCCTCCGGATTAAACTCCCACATCCGGAGCAGCCGGCGTTGGCACGGCAACATCCGCCGGACTAACATCACTTGCATTATGCTAACAAGGTTAATGTCCCTCGCAAGAAGCTCCCGGATGCAATTCTGCAGTACTGGTATATCACCAGCGGGCCCCCAATTCCATCCTACGTCTGTCCAAGACACCAACTGTGATGGAGGGCCCGAGCGAAACTCGGGGGCAGCCACCCACTTTGTGCCTCTCGGAGCCGTGACATAAAACCACCTCCGTTGCCATACATCAGATACTTATGGGAAAGAACCCTCTCGCCATGGGGCATCAGCGTTTCTGCTTATTACGGCACCTCCGCACTCCACATGTCGCCCCTCGATCATCTTTGGCGTCACATTGAAGGTCTTGAGCCATAAGCCGAAGTGTGGGGTGACGTGGAGAAAAGCCTCGCACACGATAATGAATGACGAGATATGGAGGATAGCGTCTGGAACCAGATCATGAAAATCCAACCCATAGTAGAACATGAGCCCCCTCACGAAGGGATCGAGGGTGAAACCCAAACCGCAGAGGAAGTGTGGGACGAAAACGACACACTCATTGGGCTCCGGCGTAGGGATGACCTGCCCGGGAGCAGGAAGCATGTGCTGGATATCGGCGGTTAGGTATCCGACCTCCCTAAGCTTTGCAATGTCCTTCTCTTGAATCGAGGAGGCCACCCACTGGCCTTGAGGGACGGATCCGGACATGTTGGAGGATCTGGGGTGTTGAAGCTTGGGTTTCGGGTGTTAGAACTCGAGGTGCAAGAAGGCGCGAGGAAGGTGGAAAAGAGGCATAGGCCTTGACCCCTTTTATAAAGGGGATGAATATCAAGAGTCCTCGGTGTGGCCATTTGAGGCTTATCTAAAAACACGCGGGGTAATACCAACGGCCGTCATGGGGTCATGCGCGCCCATATTAATGGAAAATCCCGTAATAAGAGGAACACGAACTCTGCCTCGAAGGGACGTGCCAATAAAACTGCCTCGTAACACGAGTAGAGGTGGGGTAAGAAACGTCGGTCCGCATTGGACTAGGCCACGATGCACGGGCACGACGCACGAATATTACCAGCAGATCAGATTTATGCCATATAAAGATCATCTTGTAGATCCGGACACGATTCAAGTGTTCAATATTTACTTTGGAGTATTCGGAGCAGGAACCCGCCTTGCAATGCTGAAGACAATACTGCACGTCGGACTCATTGTCATTGAAGCCTGGTTCAGGGGCTACTGAGGGAGTCCTGGATTAGGGGGTATCCGGATAGCCGGACTGTGTATAATGTCCGGATTATTGAAGCGTGAAGATACAAGACTCAAGACTTCGGCCCGTGTCCGTATGGGACTCTCCTTTGCGTGGAAGGCAAGCTTGGCGATCCGGATATTGCGTTTCCTTCCTTGTAACCGACTCCACGTAAACCCTAGCCCTCTCCGGTGTCTATATAAACCAGAGAGGTTGGTCCTTAGAAGGCCGATCACAATTACAATCATACCATCATAGGCTAGCTCTTAGGGTTTAGCCTCTACGATCTCGTGGTAGATCTACTCTTGTACTACCCATATGATCAATATTAATCAAGCAGGAAGTAGGGTTTTACCTCCATCAAGAGGGCCTGAACCTGGGTAAACATCTGTGTCCCTTGCTTCCTGTTACCATCAGCCTTGACGCACAGATCGGAACCCCCTACCCAAGATCCGTCGGTTTTGACACCGAGAGCCTCCTCCCTGCCTGCTTCCCCCATCCCTGTCCCTTCTAGCGACGCCACGGGAATGCCCTGTGACCCTGAAAATGCAACTATCCCGAGGTGGTTTTGGTAATTCATAACAACATATAGCTCATTGAGCTAATGCTATTCCAAGACTATTATTTCAGGAAAGCTCAATGAATGGCATGGCATGGATGATGAAAGTGGATCCCTCAAAATATCAAGGACAAAGGATTGGCTCAAGCTCAAAAGCTCAAGACTCTTCATTTTACATTTTAGTGATCCAAGATCACATTGAGTCTATAGGAAAAGCGAATACTATCAAGGAGGGATGAGGTGTTGCTTAATGAGCCTCTTGCTTCAAGTGCTTAGTGATATGCTCCAAATACCCTCAACTACTTTCTCTCATCCACATATGACCTAAACCCAAAGTCAAAATCGTTCCCACCGATTCTTTCTATCTGGCGCCACCGAGTTCAAATGTCATAGCCACTGCCACAAACCCTAGGCAAATCGGTCTTACTGATAGGGATCTCGGTCTCACCGAGATGGGATTGTAATCTCTCTGTTTCCCTTCGTAACGTTTCGGTCTAACTGAAGTGAGCGATCGGTCCCACCGAGATTGCAATGTAAACTCCCTGTTCCCCTTTCGTAACATTTCGGTCTCACCGAAATGAGCGGATCGGTCCCACCGAGTTTACCTGACCAACTCTCTAGAAAGCTTATTACCAAAATCGGTCTCACCGAGTTTGTGTAATCGGTCTCACCGAGATTACGTTGTGCCCTAACCCTAACCATATCGGTCCTACCGAGTTGCATGTCGGTCCCACCGAAAATCCTAACGGTCACTAGGTTTACTAAATCGGTCCGACCGAGTCTGTTGAATCGGTCCCACCGAGTTTGGTAAATTGTGTGTAACGATTAGATTTTGTGTGGAGGCTATATATACCCCTCCACCTCCTCTTCATTCGTGGAGAGAGCCATCAGAACAAACCTACACTTCCAACTTACCATTTCTGAGAGAGAACTACCTACTCATGTGTTGAGGCCAAGATATTCCATTCCTACCATACGAATCTTGATCTCTAGCCTTCCCCAAGTTGCTTTCCACTCAAATCTTCTCTCCACCAGATCCAAATCCCATGAGAGAGAGTTGAGTGTTGGGGAGACTATCATTTGAAGCACAAGAGCAAGGAGTTCATCATCAATGTACCATTTGTTACTTCTTGGAGAGTGGTGTCTCCTACATTGGCTAGGTGTCACTTGGGAGCCTCCAACAAGATTGTGGAGTTGAACCAAGGAGTTTGTAAGGGCAAGGAGATCGCCTACTTTGTGAAGATCTACCGCTAGTGAGGCAAGTCCTTCATGGGCGACGGCCATGGTGGGATAGACAAGGTTGCTTCTTCGTGGACCCTTCGTGGGTGGATCCCTCCGTGGACTCGCGCAACCGTTACCCTTCGTGGGTTGAAGTCTCCATCAACGTGGATGTACGATAGCACCACCTATCAGAACCACGCCAAAAACATCCACGTCTCCAATTGCGTTTGAATCCTCCAAACCCTTCCCTTTACATTCTTGAAAGTTGCATGGTTTAATTTCCGCTGCTCATATACTCTTTGCATGCTTGCTTGAATTGTGTGATGATTGCTTGACTTGTCCAAAGATAGCTAAAATCTGCCAAAGTCTAAAATTGGGAAAAGATTAAGTTTTTAATTGGTCAAGTAGTCTAATCACCCCCCCTCTAGACATACTTCAAGGTCCTACAGACCCCTCTGTCCTCTCCCTCGCTCCCTGGTCCTCTCTCCACCTCTCTAGCTCCTCCCCGAGCTCCGTCCGAGAGCAGCTGTAGCCGCCGCTCATCATTGCCGCACCCAGAGCTGCCCCGTCACCCCCTGTCCGTGGCCAGAAGCTCCACCTCGTTTGTCCCATCCTCTCCGTCGACACACGCGACCGCGGGAGCCCCAAAATGTCGTCCCCGTCGCCTTCATCGCTGCTTCTGTTCGGCGATCGGTGCAGTCGATTCGTTGTCCTCAGTGCATCCCCGACCTCGCTCTCGCGCCCGTCGACCTTGCTTTGAGCCTCTGCACCTCTCACCCTCTTCCTGTCAACGCGTTCCTCTTCTGACCACCGCCCGTGAGTAACTGAGTGCCGCCGTCCGCCATGGCCGGCGAGCCCGTGCTCCTGAGCCTCTCCTGCTCGCTCCAGGGGCACTAACATGCTCCTTGCGCCTCCAGGAGGTTGTCTAGCCACCCTGCTTGCTCGCTCGAGCGCTGTAGTTGCGTTCCCACTTCTGCCCGAGCTCGGCAGCCGCCTCTGTGCTTGCCATTGTCATCTTCGGCGACCCCGAGGCCTCCCAATCGCTCTGCTAGACGCGGTCGAGCGCGGGCTACCTCCTGGTGGCCTTCGCGCGTCCAGCCGCCGCTTGTAGCTCAAGTCCGGCAAGTTGCTGCCGCAGTTATGGTCGTCGCCGGTGAACCCCTGGTGACTGCCACCGTGGACATCATTAGGCCCTAACCCAGCTAGCTACACACCCTAGCAGCCACTGACAGTAGGCCCTACCCCTGGTAAAATCCCAGTCAGCGCTGGGTTTGATCAGGATTAGTCCATGTGTCACTGAGGTGTGGACCCCACACGTCAGGTTTGACCTGGACTAGCCCCGTTGACCCGCTGACACAATGCTGATGTCATGCTGATGCGTAAATAGTTTCTGTATTTAAAATAATTCAGAAATTCCAGAAAATGTCCAACACTTCTAAATTTCATAGAAATTTAACCATAACTCCGAATGAAATAAGTTATATATGAAAAATGATCAAAAAAATCCAATATATCCATTTGTACTAGTTTCATGCATGTTTAAACAACTTAACCTTGCTGTTTAGTGCAAAACATGATAAATCACTATTTAAATTCATAGTTTGAGTTTTGGGGTGAACCTTTGGTTCAAAATGACCCAAACCATCTGATTGTAGTTGCATTAGCCCAACAGACTCATATTGCCATGTCATGATCATGCATCATATTGTGCATTGCATTCATTGTGTTCTTCCTTGTTTGCCGGTATTTGTCCCCTCTCGGTAGACGTGTTTCGGTGATGTGATCGATGACACCGATGAAGAATTATACTATCTTCAGAAGTGCCAGGCAAGCAAAACCCCCTTGTTCATTCCGATACAATCCCACTCTCTCGCTCCTTCTCTCTTTTACTGCATTAGGACAACAACGATTCAATTGTTACATGCAGCGGTAGTTGAACCCCTTTCCTTTGCATGACCTATCATTGCCATAGTAAATAGATGATACCCACTAGCATGAGTAGGAGTTGTTTGAGCCCTGATGTGCCTACTCATTCATGCTTGTTGTCATGCCTGCTACTGCTTAGAGTTGAGTAAGGTCTGATTCATCAGGGATGAATTGGAATGGTGAAGAACATGCCCTACTGTGTGTGGGCTAAGTGGGTGAACACTATTTGGTAAAGGTAGCGGTGAGAGGCCATGTAGGAGTACATGGTGGGTTGTCTCATTGAAACCGTCCTCAGGAACTAAGTTCTGTGTTTGTGATCCATGAACAGCTACTACCACACGTTGGGCCCGAAACCAATGGACCCTCTCGACTTATTAACCACTCCTATCCTCTGTCCGGGAGTTGCAAGTAGTTTCTGGTGTTTGTAGTTGCTGGAGGCCGTGCACAGCACTGACCCGAGGGGTGGGCTGTGATGCGGTAGCCACATGGCCGGGTATGCCGGGCGCCTGTTTGGTGTTGCGGAACCCTGTACACATCATTCAGGGCCGTATATGGAAACCTCAACCGGACTCCCTGCGGATGGAACCTGAATAGGCGATAAACCTGGACTAGGGACTTGTGTGGTTAGTCAGGTCGTGGCTGACACCCTTGTTGGGCTTTCGCTTGAAAGTTGCTGAGTACATGTCGTGTAAATGGCGATAAGTGGTGAGAGCGTGTGTGAAGAAATACACCCATGCAGGGTTAACATCATCTATTCGAATAGCCACGTCCGCGGTAAAGGACCTCTGGGTTGCCTATGCAGTTCATAGACAAGTGAAAGTGAATACTCTAAAATACACAAGATAAGCGTGAGTGCTATGGATGGCATTCTCGTAGGGAGATGGGAGCGGATCCATAGTGGTGTATTGATATGGTGAATATGTGGACTCGTGTGCGCCACCTCAAAAGAGTTACTTGCAGTCGTAGTTCAGGATAGCCACCGAGTCAAAGCTGGCTTGCTGTAGTTAAACCCCGCCATCTCATTGTTGATAATGATGCATATGTAGTTAGTTTGGATGTAAGTATTGCTGGGTACATTTGTACTGACGTTTGCTTAATTTATGTTTTTGCAGAGAGGCTTCAGTCTCGCTAGTAGTTCCGCGTGGACCTCGACGTTTAGCTTGTTACCTCAGCTGCGATCTTGTGCCCTCTGGAGGGTCTTTTATATAGTCAAGCTTCTCGGCCCTTTTTCATTTTTAGTTGTCTGTACTCAGACAAGTTAAGCTTCTGCATGTGCTTTTGACTTGTATGCTCTGAATGTTGGGTCATGAGACCCATGATTATAATATCTCGCTCCTTGGAGCCTATTGAATGAATACTTTCAGTTGTAGAGTTGTGTTGTGATGCCATGTTGTATTTGCACATATCGAGCATATTATGTGTATGATTATTGAAATGCTTGGTATGTGTGGGATCCGAAAACCTAGTTGTTTATTCTTGATAGACTCTCTTACCGGGAAATGTCTCCTAGTGCTTCCACTGAGACATGGTAGCTTGCTACTGCTCGGGAACACTTAGGCTGGCCGGCATGTGTCCTTCTTCATTCCTATGTCTGTCCTTTCGGGGAAATGTCACACGTTGTTCCTTTAAGTCCCTGTAGCTTGCTACGACTTGGGTTCATACGTTGTTGATCGACATGTTCATTGTTGGGTCATGTATGCATGTCCCTGTAAGTTAGCACCACCTTGGGTTCACGACTAGTCATGTCGGCCTGGGTTCTTTGTCATATGGATGCTAGCGGCACTATCATATACGTGATCCAAAAGGCGCAAACGGTCCCGGGCCAGGTAAGGTGGCACCCGTGGGAATACCGTGCATGACGCCGCAAAGTGATATGATGTGTTACATGCTAGATCGGTGTGACTTAAGACCGGGGTCCTGATAGCTTTGGTATCGGAGCCTGACTGCCTGTAGGATTACCAAGCCAAACTGGTCAAAGTTGAGTCTAGAAATTCTTTAGTTATATAAGGGAATTGATTGTGGAAGGGAATGTAAGGCTCTTTTTACTCCTTATACATTATGCCTTCTGATCCGAGTCATCCTATCTTTCCTACGGGGTTAAGGAACTAGGCTTTCTCTTCTTCCTATCAGGATCACATGTTACTAATCGGTAGACTCATAAGATTGTTGGATTTAAGCCTCAGTTCAGTTCCTACTACTTCCGTATGTTGACAGTTGGTCTCGAAATCTTGATATTGTGGTGATCGAGTGGTTATGCCACCATTTTTGTAGGATATCTCAAATCCTTTTGAGCATTTACAACTGTTATGCTGTCCGAGTCATCCCGGGTTTCTAAACAGTCTGATGCATTTGCAAATCCCTTCTTACCGTTCCAAAGTTCCTTTGTGCCAGATCAACCACACTAACTAGTGTGTTGAGGTACTTCATTGCCTCGGTATATATGTTGGAGTTATTATTAAGACCCTAGGTGTCTTAGGGGATCACCTAGCAAGCTAGCCATGTTTTGTGTTTCTAGTGTGATGATTCTGGCCATTATTCTCGAAAGCATCCCGTGATGCCACTTAGTTAGTAGGTATTCTACTCCAGGGCTTTGAACCCGAGACTCACCGTACTTACCTCATGTTGATAGTGTTTGCTCGTTCCTTTAGGTTATTAGCAACCTTTGCATTAGTCCTCGAGGTTCGTGGTATTTCCTTCTTCTAAATACTATGAACCACTTATGGCAGAAGTTCTTTGAACCAAAGATCACAACCAAAGTGCTCTTGACGAGTTCTCGATTCCATATCGTGACTCTGCCAGTTCTACCTATCTGCATGGGTTATCCGGAAGAAATATGTTGAACTTGACTTGACATACTAACCTATGCATCCACAACTCAGAAAGTTATATGTTCCTTGAGTTGTCCCTCTCTAGTTGTTTTCTGGCCCTTGTCTATAAATTGATAGTCAGGAGTAGTTATGCATTCGTTCATTGATGCCTTCTGCTCTTGTGGTCCATCAAGCCATCCTATTCTGGAATGACTAGGAGAAATAAACTCCAGAACCTCATCCATAGCCAGGATTGGGTCAAAGCAGTCGTAATCCGCAAATCAAAATGCCAACCCAACTTTTGATCCCGTTCTACCTTGGAGTATTACCATCTTTATATCAAGAATATCATGGGAATTGCACACCATCCTATGAACTCTTGATACAGTGATACTTCTCGCCCTCATTATTCATTTTTAGGTTTCCGTGTTGTTGCAACTGGAATGCCGACAGGTGAACCATGATGTGTGAAATCAATACTCCTAGCAACCTTGTTGCTTGGTAGTTAAAGGACAATAATTTCATTATTAGCGTGTTGGTTCTTGAATCATCATTCTAATATAGATTGTGCTACCTAGTCCTTATTTCCAATTCACTTTTTGAATAATGAGTTAGGATTGTGTCAATCCCTCGCTCTTCTGATCATATCATCTTGCCCTGAAAAGCAAGATTGTTCTTGAGCTTAGTAACATATCGGTAGTTCTTGATTTTCCGAATATCTTCTCAGAAGTATCACCAGGCCGTCACCTGACCGCTATGTTGAGTTCGTGATCAAGTTGGTTTTCTTGTAAACCACCCTTTCTCCAGGAATCTGTGTTGCATACTCCTGAGCTTGTTGGTTAAGCTAAACAACAACTTGGAGAGTTGGAAGATAAAAGCTTGCCTAGCTTAGTTCATTTTAAGGGATATCTTGTATGTGTGTTGAAGAAAGATGGTATTTTCATCGGTTGACACTTGTGATCAGTTAATGAACCTATCATCTTATCCAATCGTTGCTTCGAGTTTGGGCTATCGTCAAATCAAATTAGAACCAACGATGTTCTTAATGTTGTCTTACTCGTGGTTGATCCCTCGAGCATACACCATTATATCCTTCGGTCTGACCAATGCTATCCCTTGTTCACATAATTACGGAATTCCATCTTCATGGAAACCTGGATGAATTGTTGTTGAGACCATCGGCAAAATCCTTATCTCCTCCATGATTTTCTTGGACATTAAGCTAGTGTTGGAAACTTTATAAGCATTGCCTTCATGTTCCGTTCATCAAGCATATGTTCGGATGAAAGAAGTGACTTCCTCCAACTCATGTGCATTTGATGCAAGTTGCCGCCATGAATTCGAGAAAGCTTGTTTTTGTTTCCTCTGGAATCATTTCAAGTCTGCCATGCACGTGCAAAGTATTTTGTGGTCTGTTAGACTGAACATCTTCGTTCCATATGAATTCCGTAGCACACCAAGCCACTGATTGATTTGTTCAAGGATAAGAAGTTCATCGATAGGTGCACAAGGACTTCGATATCCTTGATGATGGTTCCCAACCTGAACTCGGTAATATTTTATTATAAGACTACTATGTGGTCATGCTTGTCTGGGGTAGCATGTTCACATGTATCTAACAGAACCCGCTCATGTTTTGGAGCTTGCTATCGTAGTTTATTCCCGAGAATCTCGCAATGCCATCTCGTCGACTTGTGTTGCAAACTTTCATTTTTTCCTTCTAGACTTGATGAGTCTTGTCGGCGTTCTGGGAACTGGGGTCCCCAGACTTGCCTGCCCGCGGCCTGCGGCGTGGCTCAAGCAGAGGCCCAGTACGGCCCGTCTTCATCAACCCAAACTCAAGACCCTCGCGAGGGGCCAAGCCTCACGGGGCGGACGATGCAAGGCTTCCTCAAGGGCAGCCTCATCAGGCAGGCTCGCGAGGAGGCGGAGAGATCAAGGCAGGGTACCTCGCGAGGTGCTCGTGACACAAGCCATGACGATCAAGACCAGGCGGGAGCCAGGCAGGCGCCAGCCTACGCAGTGTCCTCGTTTCCTCTTTGGTGCAAAGGGGGCAAGCGCAGGCGCGGAGTACCGAGGCATCGAGCAAAGGTTACCATATCGGTGCAACGAGACCAAGACCAGTAGAGCGGCAGGACAGAGGTCACCATGGAGCCCAAGACGGTGTCATCGCCAGTGCCTTTGGCAGCCGAAGACCAACTTTAGTCAGGATAACTTACTAGATGTTCCCCTTCAAAATGGCTGTTGTTGGCTCCCTTCCCGCTCAATATTTGGGAAGAGTACTAGGGCCTCTATAAATAGAGATAGCCACCACAGTAGAGATATCCTGATCGAGAGGCAATCGAACCCACCTAAAGTAGAACACCGCACCAGCCCAAGAACACCTCTCGCGAGGCTGTTCTTCATCTGTACTGTTCATCATCAGCCCCTGAGGCAATCCACCACACCACAAATTAGAGTAGGGTATTACACCACAACGGTGGCCCGAACTAGTATAAACCCCGTGTCCCTTGTGTTGTTCATCGTGTAGTTTAGATTCACAGCGAGGCGTTGGGACATGGATCGGTAGGGGGAAGATCTTCACGCGCACCCCAGAGTTCGAACATTAAGGGTTTTGCCGGAACCCGATATCCAACATTTGGCGCGCCAAGTAGGGGTGTGCCAGAATCTTTCTTCTGCCGTCCAGCGTTCGATCGTTCGTCGCATCCATGGCTGACGCTCGCCGAGCTCGCGCCGAGCGTTGGGCTGCTCTCGCCGCCCGTGTCGCCCAGACGGCTCCCATCGGTGGGCCTCCCTGTCGTTACCCGTCGCTTGCCGCCAACGCCACCACCGGCCCGGTGGGGAATGAGCATCAAGCGTCGTCGTTGCACCCCTCGGTGCGGCGGGAAGGCCGCATCATCATTCTGTCGCTGACTCCAGCTGGTTCACCGTTGCACGCTCGTCGCGCTCCCACGAACGCGCAGGCCATGTTTCTCCTGGCACATGAGCTCCTACACTAACGCCCCGTCGACGAGCTCTACGAGGAGTGGCTCACTCGCATCACCGAGCTCGTCAACGTCGCAGGGGGCTATCCTGCACCGTCCCTCTTGCTGCCTCACCCTCCGTCCTGCGTGGGTGACGTGGTTCAGGAGGTGCCTCCGCCACCTCCTCCCCAAGAATGTGCCCTAGCACCAAGGCGCGCGGCCCTTGGGCGAGACCCGTCGCGTCCAGCGCCCGCGCGGCAAGAGAGGAGCTGTCAAGAAATCCCTCGGCCTCAAGAAGGCGCTCGCGTGCTCCCCTCTCCAGCACGTCAAGACCGCATCCCTGCGCCAGCACATCAAGACCTTGCGCCGCCCCTGACAGTGGCGCGCGGGAACCTCCAGGAGCAAGCCCCGCATCTACAAAGGGCTCCGATGGCCACCACAGGCTGCCGTGCCTTCACCACGGAGCTACGCAGTGTCGCCTGGTCGGGCAAGTTCAAGCCGGACCTGCCTCCTTGCTATGACGGCACCGCCGACCCCGCGGAGTTCCTACAGCGCTACGAGCTGGGCATCGAGGCGGCCAACAGAGACGAAAAGGTCATGGCGAACTGGTTTCCCATGGCGCTCAATGATGGTGCCCGCACCTGGCTCCTAAACCTGCCTCCCGGCTCGATCTCCTCTTGGGACGAGATGCGCACCCGCTTCATCGTCAACTTCCAGGGCACTCGCGACCGTCCTCCAGTCATGGGTGACCTGCACTGCATCAAGCAGCAACCTGGAGAGACCCTGCAGAAGTACATCCAGCGCTTCAACAGCGCTCGCCTCAAAATTCCCAAGGTGACTGAGGAGGCCATCATCTCGGCATTCTCTGACGGCATCCGCGATGTCAAGATGAAGGAGGAGCTGGCAATCCATGAGGATCTGTGCACATCTCTGGAACTGTTCAACCTGGCGACCAAGTGTGCAAGGGCTGAGGAGGGACGCCTCTCCCTTCTCGAGCTTCCAGCAGCTGACCCAGAAGATAAGAAAGCCAAGGCCAAGGACATGAAGCGCAAGGGAGCAGCTGTACTCGCAGCAGAACCAGACACAAAGCGCGGTAGGGACCAGCCAGAGTCGTCTAAGGGCAGCTAATACTGCGTCTACCACGACCTCCACACCCACAACACCAACGAATGCCAAGAGCTCAGGGCCGTCCGAGAAGGACGCATCGGTCGATGCCCCGAGCGCAATGATCGGGGCTACATCCGAGGAGGAGGAAGAGATGGAGGACAATGGGACGATCGAGGCCCTCGCTAGGAGTGGCGTGACGGACCTCATGAGAATCGCTGGCAGGACCAACCTCGCGAGGGGGCTTGGAGGGATCAGCCTCGCGAGGATCGCCCGCAGGGCAACGCAGGCCTTCCTCCTCTGCCACCACCGCCAAGAAGGAATGACGACCATCACCAGGACGAGGGGGCTGGGGGCTTCCAGGAGCCACGTGTTTTCGCCTGCATCCTGGGCGGTGCCCAGGCCCCAGCCTCTCAGCGCATCTTCAAGCAGTTTGCTCGCGAGGTGAACGCAGTCCTCCCCAAGCTCGAGGCCACGCGCCCTCTCAGGTGGTCCACGTGCGCCATCACGTTCAGCTCAGCGGATCAGCTCAAGTGTGCGGCTACGGCTGGTGTCCTCCCAATGCTTTGTTCCCCAGTCATCAGCAACGTGCAAGTCACCAGGACCCTCATCGATGGTGGCGCAGGGCTCAATGTTCTATCCATCGAGACATTCAACAATCTCCAAGGGCCATATGACCAACTTTAGCCAACCAAGCCTTTCTCAGGAGTCATTGACGGTTCCACCACTCCGATAGGGCAGGTTCGCCTCGCTGCCACCTTCGGGCAGCGCAAGAACTACCGGACCAAGCTCATCGACTTTGACGTTGCCCACATTCACCTACCGTAGAATGCCATCCTCAGGTACCCATCCATTGCCAAGTTCATGGCGGTGACTCACCATGGTTACAATGTCCTCAAGATGCCGGGAAGCGGTGGAATCATCACAGTCCCCTGCGAAGAGAAGGATGCGGTGTGCTCTCTTGAGCGTGCCTTCCAAGCTGCATCAGTGGAGGACCCAGACAGCAAGAGTGAGAACCCTCCCGAGGCAGTTCCCAAGAAGAAGAAGACAACGCCCGGCTCAAGGCCTCAGGAGGTAGGCGTTTCCGGAGGCTTCGCATCAGGATCTGCGCCCGTCCAAGGGGCGCCTCCCACCATCGCATAGGAAGGCGCGCCCGGCGCCCTCCTCGGGTAAGGCTCGGGGGCTCTCTCCTGGAGGGCCTCAGACTTTGCCAGGATCACAAGGGAGGCACTCGGGCACCACTTGGACGCGTGCTTTGTGGCACGTTTCCCTCAGGAAGGCATGGGGCAAGGAGGGCCCAACCCTCAAGAGTTCATCACCAAGGTCACTCAGGAGCTGCAGGAATCGAGAGTCATGCGCGGCAATCGCCGCCTGCCCGGCGTAGCTCCCCATCCAAGCGAGGATGGCGGGCTGCGCATCTGCATCGACTACCCGGGGCTCAACCGAGTCGCGTCTCAGGAGCGTTTCTAGCCTTCACGCGTGGGACGCTCTGAGGGTCCGCCACACGGCTACGTTTGCATGCCTTTCGGCCTGCCAAACATGGCTGCTGCTCACCAGCGCCTTATGCGGAGCATTCTAGAAGCTCAGGAGGCCAGGCACCACGCGGTCCTAGCAGAGATGGAGATGGTCCTTGAGGGGCCGCCGGGACCCCAGAGCCTCCCGAAGCTCAGGGCTCTAGTGGCTCATGAGGATCGGCTTCTTCACCGCGCGTCGTCAGCTGCTTCAATACCCGCTCTACAATGGTATCAGGTGACATATTTCGAGTTCCATTTTAGCTGGGAGCGCCCTCAGGGCTGCATTATTCCCAGGTCGCGTGGGTCAGTCCCTGCGGCATGTATCTCTTTTTCTTATGTCTTTAGTTTACCTTGCTGGGGGCACCCCTCGGGCTGCATCATCCCCAAGCCGCTCGGGCATGACCCAGTGGCATGTATCTTTCTTGCATCTATCTAAGTTGGTTTGCCTTCATGCTTAACCTACCTGTGATAATCGCCTACTCGATTGACACCTACCTTTGGAGCCGCTCGCGTTGGCACGACGCTTGTGCATGGGTCTGTCCCTGCAATATCGACAAATCTGAGTGGTCGAGCTTTGGCCCGCGGCAGCTCCGCAAGCGTCACCTCACCAGGCCCTCGGTGCCCTCATCACCCTCTCGGAGCAACCAATGGCCGGCCAGCAATCGTAATGGCAACCCTTGCTTCTCTCGTGTTGTCTTACAGGGAATACCTGAGGAATAATGTGGGGGGCGTCGTGAGCTCTCTCTCTCCCTTACCCGTACAATCCGCTCGTGCGTTAAAAGGGGGCCTCCTAAGCATCGCGACTCAAGAGCTCTTACTGGCTCTCCAGCCCTCACCCCCTGGTCTTGTCCACGGCATCGCGACCTAGCATACCAGCGGTGGCTGAGCTCGCTCAAGGGCCGGGACCTAAGGATGAATAGAACGAAGGAGAATACGGGGAAGGGAGGATAAGCTCGCGAAGGCCTGACCGGGCTGCATCCCAGCTGCCGACGCGCAAGTCCGGCACCTCGCGAAGGAACGGCTCCATGCTTTCGAGATAAGTCTTGCTCCAGGAATAGCTAATTGATGTGACCCCAAACCCTCCACTCATTGCGACTCTGTAACGGCGACGTTTCCTTCCTTTCTCGCCTTTTGGCGGCTGCTTGAGCGCCAGAGGGAACCTCCTGAGCATCGCGCCTCAGGGGCTCTTACTGGACCTCGGGCCGCTCACCTCCTGGCCTTGACCACGGCATCACGACCTGGCATACCAGCGACGGCTGAAGCCTGCCTGGGGACCGGGACCTGTCAGCATAGAGCACCAAGCCGTCACGAGGATAGAAAGGGGGAACCGAGCCGAGGCAGGACAGGCATTTTGCACCACTTCATGATAAGGATAATATCAACAAAAAACACAGCAGACGCTTTACATGCCCCCACGGGGTATCTCCCTGATTCCTCGCAGGGAACAAAAGATGCTAATCCTAAGGATCCCTAACTACACGAGCCTCCACGGCCGACGCCATCATCAACACTGGGCCGCGAGGGGCCGGCGCCAACCCCATCCAGATCAGCCGTGCCGGTGGCCTGATGCAGCTGCCTTGCTCTGAGCACGACGCGAGCTCGAGGGCATGTAGCTGTCATCGCTCGTCTCCGGAGTCGCGAAGAGCTTGGGAAAGTCGCTGGAGTCCCAAGCATTGCCGCTGCTGCCAGAGGAGCCGCTGGGGAAGTGGGTGGCAGGCCTGGCCCTTGCCACATCGACGTCCTAGCCGCCTCCTCTGGGGCAGCACTCCAGCCGGTGTCCTTCTGCGTCGAAGACCTTGAAGAGCTTCAGGGAGGCGCCATCATATTTGAAATAAATCACGAGGGCACCTCCTATTCGGCAGACCCTGGCGATCTCGCCCCAGCCCCGGGTCATGTAGACCTTGCCCGTAGCGACGACTTTAACCTCCGCTCCGGTCACCGGGGTACCACAGTTGGCGTGCTGTAGCCAAAGCTCGAGAGGCCCCCTTGGCGGCATCTCGAAGGCCAAGAAGGGAGGAAAGCGGTCTAGGAGCTCGGAGGCATGGCAGCATGGAGTACGAGCTCGCGAGAGGAGTCAGTGGCATGGACTCCAGGAGCAACGACGCCCGCTGTGGTGACACGTCATCATCTCCGATGGCGTGGGTGGCACCGCTCGGCGTCTTCTTCTCTAGGGCCCTCAGCCCGGGCGTACAGAGGGAGCGGAAACCCAGGAGGTGGCCGCTCATACCAGGGCCTCGACGTCTCAGGCCGAGCAACCTCGCCACGACGGCCGGGGACCGGCCGTTTCTTCGGCGGGAGCAGGTCGGGCCCCTCTCGGGGGGCCTTCCCTTTCTCCTCGGCTGAGAACCGGCGGATTGGTGCCACTGGCGACGAGAGGAAGAAGGAGCGAGCGGAGCGAGAAGAGATGGACTGCGGGGGCTCACGCCTCTTCCTACTTATAGTCCAAAGGAGGCCAACCGTTGGCCTCCACGATCACAGGTAATCATGACTCTTTTTGCATGCAGTAGGGACTCATCAAATCGGACAGTTGCCGAGGCAGCATGGGGAAGCAAAGGAGCCCACGTCAAATCAACCGCCATGTGGCGACCAAGGCCGCAGGCTGTTGAGGCCCGCGGCGCTCCACACTTGCCCGTTCGCTTCGCTGTTAAGCTAAGTCCGAGCGCGCCTTGGGCCTGGGGGCTACTGTCAGCGTTCTGGGAATGGGGGTCCCTAGACTTGCCTGCCTGCGGCCTGTGGCGTGGCTCAAGCAGAGGCCCAGTGCGGCCCATCTTCATGAACCCAAACTCAAGACCCTCGCGAGGAGCCAAGCCTCACGGGGCAGACGACGCAAGGCTTCCTTAAGGGCGGCCTCACCAGGCAGGCTCGCGAGGAGGCGGAGAGATAAAGGCAGGGGTACCTCGCGAGGTGCTTGTGACGCAAGCCATGATGATCAAGACTAGGCAGGCGCCAGGCGGGTGCCAGCCTGCACAGTGTCCTCGTTTCCTCTTTGGTGCAAAGGGGGCAAGCACAGGCGCGGAGTATCGAGGCATCAAGCAAAGGTTACCATATCGGTGCAACAAGACCAAGACCATCATAGCGGCAGGATGGAGGTCACCGTGGAGCCCAAGACGGCGTCATCGCCAGTGCCTTTGGTAGCCGAAGACCAACTTTAGTCAGGATAACTTATACTAGATGTTCCCCTTCAAAATGACCGTTGTTGGCTCCCTTCCTACTCAATATTTGGGAAGAGGACCAGGGCCTCTATAAATAGAGATAGCCACCATAGTAGAGATATCCTAATCGAGAGGCGATTGAACCCACCTAAAGTAGAACACCGCACCAACCCAAGAACACCTCTCGCGAGGCTGTTCTTCCTCAGTACTGTTCATCATCAGCCCCTGAGGCAATCCACCACACCACAAACTAGAGTAGGGTATTACACCACAATGGTGGCCCGAACTAGTATAAACCCCATGTCCCTTGTGTTGTTCATTGTGTAGTTTAGATTCATAGCGAGGCATTGGGACGTGGAAGGGTTTTGCCTGAACCCGATATCCGACAAGTCTGGAATATCTCGGCACCAACCAGATCTAAATCTCAGGCTGATATGATGGTTGGAACATTTCCCGAGAACTATAATATTGGTCTCCGTGTAACCCGGTAAGTGGATGTCGTGGCCAACACACCCAGCCGGAATACCTATCATTGTAGTATCTTGATTGAGGAAGTTGGCCACCTCCCCATAAGGATCTCCTTGAGGTACTCCAGTAGTTATTCCTTATGGATTTTTGTGCTCCCGAAGTCTGACCTTTTACTTGATGTTCTAGATGTCAAACCATATCTATGAATGGGTTACGCTAGCACATCAAGGAGAACATTAGAAGCGGAGTACTAAATGTCTCTCGGTTGATCATCTAGATTTTGTCCCCTTGGCCTCGCTAAGGTGAAGTCTGAGAAAGTGTTATCTTCCTTTGCATCTGCATCTTCCACCAATATTCATCATGGTAGTACGAGGTGTCACCAAGATCTTCGCTCAGGTGTTGGTAAAACCTTGATGAATATGGAAGTGCTCAATTTCTTGAGTGCACGCGCAAGCACTAGGTTTCATCGTCGGTGTCAATTGGGATTCTCTCTCAATCTCCTCGGTTATGCCATAACTTTTCAAACAGTGGACTCCCACTCGTCTATTGAGTTCTTCCCCAGTTACTAGAATCATTCCCAGCATTTGCATTTTGTTCCCAGCTTGCACCGTCATGGTGCCGTCCTACTATGGACTACCCTTCTCAGTAATTACTGATTAGGATCATCTTCAAAGTGGTCCTACCATGGGTTCCTTCCATTTCCGATGATAGGCAAAATCATCCATTGTGTTGTCTTCAACAACGTAGTCCACATCATCCATTCTAGTCCGAGTATGCCATTTTACCGAACTCCTCCAAACGATCGCTCGAGATTTGCCCTAGGCTGGTATAGAGAATTTCAACGATCTAAGTATCAAAAGTAATTCTTTTTGCCACTTAAGGAATAGTCTATGGGTCACCTTCTCCAAGGTGCCCCGTTTGATATGAAGGGCAATCAACTCCTCGTTGCGTTGACACCCTTCACCACCCTCTTAGGTGTAGAATTCTTGCCTACCAATTGATCCCTTGTCATCTGTTACTTTCCACCTCCCTCGGTGTATGTGTTTTAGTCTCAGCTCGAGAGATGTTCCAACGTCTCACTCCATGAGTTGATCTTGAGTTGCTCGATCTTCGTAAAGATTGATTCTCGTAGAGTTTTTCCTGTCCCTTTTGTCATTATGTGTGGATGAAGATTTCGAAAGCAAAGACGTCAAAATCATTTGAAGCAATGATTTAACATCTTTGAGAAATACAGCCGGATCGCGAAGATTGTGTTAGCTTAGTGTTCCCCTTTGTTTTCTTACCTCACATCTTGAATCTCGGGACGAAATTCTTGTCAAGTGGGGGTGAGTTGTCACATCCCTAGCCTCTGGACATGCACTAGGCTAGCTTCATGTGTGCATCATGTTTAAACTTGAAAGAAACTTGAAATGGGGATTGCTTAAACCCTAGCACCAAATGAATTCAACTAGGTTCAAATAAAAATATTTTCAACAACCCAAAATGCCTTTAGAGAAGTTCATGATTTTTGATAAAGGTGAAATCCTCTGCCAAAAATGGTGCACGTATTTCTAGGCCATTCCGGACGTTTGAACTAAATCATATGTTATTTGCATTTGGGCATTTAAATGCTACATAATATTTTAAATGTCCAAATATTCATGAACTAAAATGTTTACTATTGGAAATAATCCAAACAGTAGCCTCAAGCAGTTGCATGAATTTTGAGCTTGTGTTAGTATTTTTAATAAAGCCCTAAAGATTACAGAAAAATAGAAAACCGAAAGTATTAGAAAAATAAGAGAGAGAAGGACTTACCTGGGCTCACCTCTGCAGCCACATGGCGGCCCAAGTGGCCGGCCCATCCCACCAGCCCACCCCCTCCTGTCGTCTTCCTCCCCTCGCCCCGAAGTAGCTTGGTGGCGAGCGCTGACGTCGTCGTGGCCTCCTCCCTGCCTGCTTCCCCCCTCCCCGTCCCTTCTAGCGACGCCACAGGGACACCCCATGACCCCTCTCTCCTCTCCCTCACTCGCTGGTCTCTCTCCTCCTCTCTAGCTCCTCCCCGAGCTCCGTCCGAGAGCAGCCATCGCCGCCGCTCACCGTTGCCGCTCCCAGAGCTGCCCATCCCCCTTGTCCATGGCCAGAGGCTCTACCTCGTCTGCCCCGTCCTCTCCGTCGACACACGCGACCGCGGGAGCCGCACAGCATCGTCCCCGCCGCCTTCATCGCTGCTTCTGTCCGGCGATCGTCGCGGTCGATGCGTCGTCCTCAGTGCATCCCCGACCTCGCTATCGCGCCTGTCGACCTCACTGTGAGCCCCTGCACCTCTCACCCCTCTTCCCGTCGACACATTCCTCCTCTAACCGCCGCTCATGAGTAATCGAGCACTGCCGTCAGCCATCGCCAGCGAGCCCGCGCTCCCGAGCCTCTCCTGCTCGCTCTAGGGTGCTACGTCTTGAGCTTGCGCTGGTTTTCCTTGAAGAGTAAAGGGTGATGCAGCAATAGTAGCGTAAGTATTTCCCTCAGTTTTTGAGAACCAAGGTATCAATCCAGTAGGAGGCTCCTCAAAAGTCCCACGCACCTACACAAACAAACAAAGAACTCGCAACCAACGCAATAAAGGGGTTGCCAATCCCTTCACGACCACTTGCGAAAGTGAGATCTGATAGAGATAGTATGATAAGATAAATATATTTTTGGTAATTTATAATATAGATAAGAAAAGTAAAGATGCAAATAAAAGTAGATTGAAAGCTTATATGATAATAGATAGACCCGAGGGCCATAGGTTTCACTAGTGGCTTCTCTCAAGATAGCATAAGTATTATGGTGGGTGAACAAATTACTGTCGAGCAATTGCTAGAAAAGCGAATAATTATGAGATTATCTAGGCATGATGATGTATATAGGCATCACGTCCACGACAAGTAGATCGACTCCTGCCTGCATCTACTACTATTACCCCACACATCGACCGCTATCCATCATGCATCTAGAGTATTAAGTTCATAAGAACAGAGTAACACATTAAGAAAGATGACATGATGTAGAGGGATAAACTCATGCAATATGATATAAACCCCATCTTTTTATCCTCGATGGCAACAATACAATACGTGCCTTGCTGCCCCTGCAGTCACTGGGAAAGGACACCGCAAGATTGAACCCAAAGCTAAGCACTTCTCCCATGGCAAGAAAGATCAATCTAGTAGGCCAAACCAAACTGATAATTCGAAGAGACTTGCAAAGATAACTCAATCATACATAAAAGAATTCAGAGGAGATTCAAATATTTCTCATAGATAAACTTGATCATAAACTCACAATTCATCGGATCTCGACAAACACACCGCAAAAAGAGTTACATCGAATAGATCTCCACAAGAGAGGGGGAGAACATGGTATTGAGATCCAAAAAGAGAGAAGAAGCCATCTAGCTAATAACTATGGACCTGAAGGTCTGTGGTAAACTACTCACAACTCATCGGAGGGGCTATTGTGTTGATGTAGAATCCCTCCGTGGTCGATTCCCCCTTCGGCGGAGCGCCAGCGAAGGCTCCAAGATGGGATCTCGCGGATACAGAAGGTTATGGCGGTGGAAATTGTTTTTCGTTGGCTCCATGGATGTTTTCGGGGTACGTGGGTATATATAGGAGGAAGAAGTACGTCGGTGGCCGCCCGAGGGGCCCACGAGATAGGGGGGCGCATCCTGTAGGGGTGGGCGCGCCCTCCACCCTCGTGGCCGCCTCGGCTGCTTCTTGTCTTGCACTCCAAGTCCTCTAGATCACGTTCGTTCCAAAAATCACGCTCCCGAAGGTTTCATTCCGTTTGGACTCCTTTTGATATTCCTTTTCTTCAAAATACTGAAATAGGCAAAAAAATAGCAATACGGGCTGGGCCTCCGGTTAGTAGGTTAGTCCCAAAAAATGATATAAATTTGTAAAATAAAGCCCATAAACATCCAAAAGGGGTAATATAATAGCATGGAATAATCAAAAATTATATATACGTTGGAGACGCATCAAGCATCCCCAAGCTTAATTCCTGCTCGTCCTCGAGTAGGTAAATGATAAAAACAGAATTTTTGATGTGGAATGCTACCTAGCATAATTCTCAATGTAATATTCTTTATTGTGGCATGAATGTTCAGATCCAAATGATTCAAAATAGAAGTTCATATTGACATAAGAAATAGTAATACTTCAAGCATACTAATCAAAGCAATCATGCTTCTCAAAATAACATGGCTAAAGAAAGTTATCCCTACAAAATCATATAGTCTTGTTGTTGCTCTATCTTCATCACACAAAGTATTTAATCATGCACAACCCCGCTGACAAGCCAAGCAATTGTTTCATACTTTAGTAATCTCAAACTTTTTCAACTTTCACGCAATACATGAGCGTGAGCCATGGACATAGCACTATATGTGGAATAGAATGGCGATTGTGGAGAAGACGAAAAAGGAGAAGATAGTCTCACATCAACTAGGCGTATCAACAGGCTATGGAGATGCCCATTAATAAATATCAATGTGAGTGAGTAGGGATTGCCATGCAATGGATTCTCTAGAGCTATAAATGTATGAAAGCTCAACGAAAGAAACTAAGTGGGTGTGCATCCAACCCGCTTGCTCACGAAGACCTAGTGCGTTTTGAGGAAGCCCATCATCGGAATATACAAGACAAGTTCTATAATGAAAAATTCCCACTAGTATATGAAAGTGACAACATAGGAGACTCTCTATCATGAAGATCATGGTGCTATTTTGAAGCACAAGTGTGGTAAAAAGGATAGTAGCATTGTCCCTTCTCTCTTTTTCTCTCATTTTTTTATTTATTCCCTTTATTTATTTATTTTTCTTTGGCCTTTCCTTTTTTTGGCCTTTCTCTTTTTTTTTCTTTTTTTTGTAAAGTCCGAAGTCTCATCCCGACTTGTGGGGGAATCATAGCCTCCATCATCCTTTCCTCACTGGGACAATGTTCTAATAATGAAAATCATCATACTTTTATTGATTTACAACTCAAGAATTACAACTCAAAACTAGAACAAGATATGACTCTATATGAATGCCTCTGGCGGTGTACCGGGATATGCAATGAATCAAGAGCGACATGTATGAAAATTATGAAGGTGGCCTTGCCACAAATACGATGTCAACTACATGGTCATGCAAAGAGCAATATGACAATAGTAATGCGTGTCATATAAACGGAACGGTGGAAAGTTGCATGGCAATATATCTCGGAATGGCTATGGAAATGCCATAATAGGTAGGTATGGTGGCTGTTTTGAGGAAGGTATATGGTGAATGTATGGTACCGGTGAAAGTTTCCCGGCACAAGAGAGGCTAGCAATGGTGGAAGGGTGAGAGTGCGTATAATCCATGGACTCAACATTAGTCAAAAGAACTCATATACTTATTGCAAAAATCTACAGGTCATCAAAAACAAAGTATTACGTGCATGCTCCTAGGGGGATAGATTGGTAGGAAAAGACCATCGCTCGTCCCCGACCGCCACTCATAAGGAAGACAATCAATAAATAAAATTGTGCTCCAACTTCATCACAAAGCGGTTCACCATACGTGCATGCTACGGGAATCACAAGCTTCTACACAAGCATTCTTTAAATTCATAATCACCCAACTAGCATGACTTTAATATCACTAGCTCCATATCTCAAAACAATTATCAAGTATCAAGTTGATCATAGCATCCAATTCACTTCCTATGATAGTTTTTATTATACCCAACTTGGATGCCTACCATTCTAGGACCAATTTTATAACCATAGCAAATACCATGCTATTCTAAAAGACTCTCGAAATAATATAAGTGAAGCATAAGAGACTATCAAGTTCTTCAAAATTAAGCCATCGCTGTGCTCTAAAAGATATAAGTGAAGCACTAGAGCAAAAACTATCTAGCTCAAAAGATATAAGTGAAGCACATAGAGTATTCTAATAAATTTCAATCAAGTGGGCTTCTCCCAAAAGGTGTGTACATCAAGGATGATTGTGGAAAACTAAAAAGAAAATACTAATATCATACACGACGCTCCAAGCAAAAACAGAACGAGGACGAAAGAGTTACCAATGAACGAAGACGAAAGAGGGGATGCCTTCCGGGGGCATCCCAAGCTTAGGATTTTGGCTAATCTTGAATATCTTGGGGTGCCATGGGCATCCCCAAGCTTAGGCTCTTGCCACTCCTTATTCCATAGTCCATCAGATCTTTACCCAAAACTTGAAAACTTCACAACACAAAACTCAACAGGAAATCTCATAAGCTCCGTTAGTGAAAGAAAACAAAACCACCACATAAGGTACTGTAATGAACTCATTATTTATTTATTTTGGTATTAAACCTACTGTATTTCAAGTTCTCTATGGATCATACCACTTATTACTAGCCATAGATGCATCAAAATAAGCAAACAACACACGAGAAACAGAATCTGTCAAAAACAGAACAGTCTGTAGAAATCTGTAACTAACGCAAACTTCTGGAACTTTAAAAATCCTACCAAAATAGGAAGTCCTGGTAAATTTGTCTATTGATCAGCAGCAAAAATAATCAACACAAAAGCACGTTTCTGTGATTTAACAAAACTAATTTAGCGCGCACAAAGTTTCTGTTTTTTAGCAGAATCAAATTAACTATCACCATAGGCTATCCTATAGGTTCTACTTGGCACAAACACTAATTAAAACATAAAACACATCTAAACAGAAGGTAGATGCAAAATTTATTACTAAACAGAAACAAAAACATAAAACATACATAAAATTGGGTTGCCTACCAACTAGCGCTATCGTTTAACACCCCTAGCTAGGCATAAAAGCGAAGATAGATCTAAGTAGTGCCATCTTTGGCACTCAATTCATAAGTAGCTCGCATGATAGATTCATAAGGTAATTTGATTTTCTTTCTTGGAAAGTGCTCCATGCCTTTCCTTAATGGAAATTGGAATCTAATATTCCCTTCCTTCATATCAATAATCGCACCAATCGTTCTAAGGAAAGGTCTACCAAGAATAATAGGGAAAGAAAGATTGCAATCTATATCAAGAACGATAAAATCTACGGGCACCAAATTTCTATTTGCAACAATGAGAACATCATTGATCCTTCCCATTGGCTTTTTAATGGTGGAATACGCAAGGTGCAAATTTAAAGAGCAATCATCAAGATCATGGAAACCTAGAATATCACATAAAGTTTTCAGAATCGTGGAAACACTAGCACCCAAATCACACAAAGCAAAACACTCATGATCTTTAATTTTAATCTTTATAGTAGGTTCCCACTCATCATTAAGTTTTATAGGTATAGAAACTTCCATATTAAGTTTTTCATCATAAGAATGAATCAAGGCATCAACAATATGTTTGATAAAAGCTTTATTTTGACTATAAGCATGAGAATTAACAACGGATTGCAACAAGGAAATACAACCTTCTAAAGAACAATTATCATAATCAAATTCCTTGAAATCCGAGATAGTGGGTTCAATGCTATTTAAAGTCATGATCTCTCCAATCTCACTTTTACCAAATTTAGCATCAAGATCTAAAAACTCCGAATTATTGGGAAGCCTTCTAACTAAAGTTGACTCATCTCCAGTCCCATTATTATTAAGATTCATATTGCAAAACAAAGATCTAATAGGAGACACATCAATAATTTTAAGATCTTCATCATTATTTTCATTGAAACTAGAAGAACACGCCTTTACAAAGCAATCTTTCTTAGCACGCAATCTAGCGGTTCTTTCCTTGCACTCATCAATGGAAATTCTCATGGCTTTGAGAGACTCATTGATATCATGCTTAGGAGAAGTAGATCTAAGTTTCAAAGAATCAACATCAAGCGAGAGAGAGAGGAGAAGATTGGGAAAGAGAGGGCGAATAAAACGGCAAGGGTGAAGTGGGGGAGAGGAAAACGAGAGGCAAATGGCAAATAATTTAAATGCGAGGGAGATGAGTTTGTGATGGGTACTTGGTATGTCTTGACTTGAGCGAAGACCTCCCCGGCAACGGCGCTAGAAATCCTTCTTGCTACGTCTTGAGCTTGCGTTGGTTTTCCTTGAAGAGGAAAGGGTGATGCAGCAATAGTAGCGTAAGTATTTCCCTCAGTTTTTGAGAACCAAGGTATCAATCCAGTAGGAGGCTCCTCAAAAGTCGCACGCACCTACACAAACAAACAAAGAACTCGCAAGCAACGCAATAAAGGGGTTGTCAATCCCTTCACGGCCACTTGCAAAAGTGAGATCTGATAGAGATAATATGATAAGATAAATATATTTTTGGTATTTTATAATATAGATAAGAAAAGTAAAGATGCAAATAAAAGTAGATTGATATTAGATAGACCCGGGGGCCATAGGTTTCACTAGTGGCTTCTCTCAAATTAGCATAAGTATTATGGTGGGTGAACAAATTACTGTCGAGCAATTGATAGAAAAGCGAATAATTATGAGCTTATCTAGGCATGATCATGTATATAGGCATCACGTCCGCGACAAGTAGACCGACTCCTATCTGCATCTACTACTATTACTCCACACATCGACCGCTATCCAGCATGCATTTGGAGTATTAAGTTCATAAGAACAGAGTAACGCATTAAGAAAGATGACATGATGTAGAGGGATAAACTCATGCAATATGATATAAACCCCATCTTTTTATCCTCGATGGCAACAATATAATACGTGCCTTGCTGCCCCTGCAGTCACTGGGAAAGGACACCGCAAGATTGAACCCAAAGCTAAGCACTTCTCCCATGGCAAGAAAGATCAATCTGGTAGGCCAAACCAAACTGATAATTCGAAGAGACTTGCAAAGATAACTCAATCATACATAAAAGAATTAAGAGGAGATTCAAATATTTTGCATAGATAAACTTGATCATAAACCCACAATTCATCGGATCTCGATAAACGCACTGCAAAAAGAGTTACATCAAATAGATCTCCACAAGAGAGGGGGAGAACATGGTATTGAGATCCAAAAAGAGAGAAGAAGCCATCTAGCTAATAACTATGGACCCGAAGGTTTGTGGTAAACTACTCATAACTCATCGGAGGGGCTATGGTCTTGATGTAGAAGCCCTCCATGGTCGATTCCCCCTCCGGTGGAGCACCGACGAAGGCTCCAAGATGGGATCTCGTGGATACAAAAGGTTACGACGGTGGAAATTGATTTTCGTTGGCTCCCTGGATGTTTTCAGGGTACGTGGGTATATATAGGAGGAAGAAGTACGTCGGTGGCCGCCCGAGGGGCCCATGAGATAGGGGCGCGCCTTGTAGCGGTGGGCGCGCCCTCCACCCTCGTGGCCGCCTCGGCTGCTTCTTGGGTTGGACTCCAAGTCGTCTGGATCACATTCGTTCCAAAAATCACGCTCCCGAAGGTTTCATTCCGTTTGGACTCCGTTTGATATTCCTTTTCTTCGAAATACTGAAATAGGCAAAAAAACAGCAATACGGGCTGGGTCCCCGGTTAGTAGGTTAGTCCTAAAGTGTGATATAAATGTGTAAAATAAAGCCCATAAACATCCAAAAGGGGTAATATAATAGCATGGAACAATCAAAAATTATAGATACGTTGGAGACGTATCATAGGGGCACTAACATGCTCCTGGCGCCTCCAGGAGGCTGTCTAGCCACCCCGCTTGCTCGCTTGAGTGCTGGAGCCCCGTCCCCGCTTCCGCCCGAGCTCCAGCTGCCGCCTCTGTGCTCGCCGTTTTCATATCTGGCGACCCCGAGGCCTCCCGATCGCTCTTCTAGACGCGTTCGAGCGCGGGCTACCTCATGGTGGCCTTCGCGCGTCCAGCCGCCGCCTGTAGCTCAAGTCCGGCGAGTTGCCGCCGCAGTTATGGTCGTCGCCGGAGAAAGGCAACTACCAACGTGGACATTATTAGGCCCTAACCCAGCTATCTAAACACCCTAGCAGCCACTGACAGTGGGCCCTACCCCTGGTCAAATCCGAGTCAGCACTGGGTTTGACCGGGATTAGTCCATGTGTCACTAAAGTGTGGACCCCCCACGTCAGGATTGACTTGGACTAGCCCCGTTGACTTGCTGACGCAATGCTGATGTCATGCTGACGCAATAAATAGTTTCTATATTTAAAATAATTCAGAAATTCCAAAAAATGTCCAAAACTTCTAAAATTCATAGAAATTCAACCATAACTCGGAATGAAATAAGTTATATATGAAAAATGATCCGAAAAATCCAATCTATCCATCTGTACTGGTTTCATGCATGTTTAAACAACTTAACCTTGCAGTTTAGTGCAAAACATGATAAAGCACTATTTAAATTCATAGTTTGAGTTTGGGGTTGAACCTTTGGTTCAAAATGACCCAAACCCATCTGATTGTGGTTGCATTAGCGCAACACACTCATGTTGCCATGTCATGATCATGCATCATATTATGCATTACATTGATTGTGTTCTTCCTTGTTTGCTGGTATTTGTCCCCTCTCGATAGACGTGTTCCGGCGATGTGATCGATGACACTCATGAAGAACTATACTATCTTTAGAAGTGCCAGGCAAGCAAAACCCCCTTGTTCATTCCGATACAATCCCACTCTCTCGCTCCTGCTCTCTTTTACTGCATTAAGACAACAACAATTCAACTGTTACATGTTGTGGTAGTTGAACCCCTTTCCTCTGCATGACCTATCATTTCCATAGTAAATAGATGAAACCCACTAGCATGAGTAGGAGTTGTTTGAGCCCTGATGTGCCTACTCATTCATGCTTGTTGTCATGCCTGCTACTGCTTAGAGTTGAGTCAGGTCTAATTAATCGGGGATGAATTGGAATGGTGAAGAACATGTCCTACTATGTGTGAGCTAAGAGTGTGAACACGATTTGGTAAAGGTAGCGGTGAGAGGCCATGTAGGAGTACATGGTGGGTTTGTCTCATTGAAACCGTCCTCAGGAACTGAATTTTATGTTTGTGATCCATGAACAACTACTACCACGCGTTGGGCCCGAAACGAATGGACCCTCTCGATTTATTAACCGCCCCTATCCTCTGTCCGGGAGTTGCAAGTAGTTTCTGGTGTTTGTTGTTGCTGGACGCCATGCGCAGTGCTGATCCGAGGGGTGGGCTGTGAAGCGGTAGGCACGTGGCTGGGTATGCCAGACGCCCGTTTGGTGTCGTGGAACCCTGTTGATAACACACAAGTATAGGGGGTCGCAACAGCTTTCGAGGGTAGAGTATTCAACCCAAATTTATTGATTCGACACAAGGGGAGCCAAAGAATATTCTTGAGTATTAGCAGTTGAGTTGTCAATTCAACCACACCTGGATAACTTAGTATCTGCAGCAAAGTGTTTAGTAGCAAAAGTGGTATGATAATAATAGTAGCGGTAGCAAACATAGAGGTAAATGTTTTTGGGTTTTTGTAGTAGTTGTAACAGTAGCAACGGAAAAGTAAATAAGCGAAGAAAAATATGTGAAAAGCTCGTAGGCAATGGATCAATGATGGATAATTATGCCGGATGCGATTCCTCATGCAATAGTTATAACATAGGGTGATATACAACTAGCTCCAATTCATCGATGTAATGTAGGCATGTATTCCGTAAATAGTCATACATGCTTATGGAAAAGAACTTGCATGACATCTTTTGTCCTACCCTCCCGTGTTCAGCGGGGTCCTTACGGAAACTAAGGGATATTAAGGCCTCCTTTTAATAGAGAACCGGAACAAATCATTAGCACATAGTGAATACATGAACTCATCAAACTACGGTCATCACCGAGAAGTATCCCGATTATTGTCACTTCGAGTTTGTCGGATCATAACACATAATAGGTGACTATAGACTTGCAAGATAGGATCAAGAACACACATATATTCATGAAAACATAATAGGTTCAGATCTGAAATCATGGCACTCGGGCCCTAGTGACAAGCATTAAGCATAGCAAAGTCATAGCAACATCAATCTCAGAACATAGTGGATACTAGGGATCAAACCCTAACAAAACTAACTTGATTACATGGTAAATCTTATCCAACCCATCACCGTCCAGCAAGCCTACGATGGAATTACTCACGCACGGCGGTGAGCATCATGAAATTGGTGATGGAGGATGGTTGATGATGACGACGGCGGCGAATCCCCGTCTCCGGAGCCCCGAACGGACTCCAGATTAGCCCTCCTGAGAGAGATTAGGGCTTGGCGGCGGCTCCGTGTCATGAAACGCGATGAAACTTTCTCTATGATTTTTTTCTCCCCGAGACGGTATATATGGAGTTGGAGTTGAGGTCGGGAGGTGTCCAGGGGGGCCACGAGATAGGAGGGCGCGCCCTAGGGGGGCGCCCCCCTGTCTCGTGGACAGCCCGTGGGCCCCCTGGCCTTGATTCTTTCGCCAAAAATTCTTATTAATTCTGAAAAGTGCCTCCATGGATTTCCAGGACATTCCGAGAACTTTTCTTTTCTACACATAAAACGACATCATGCCAGTTCTGCTGAAAACAGCGTCAGTCCGGGTTAGTTTCATTCAAATCATGCAAGTTAGAGTCCAAAACAAGGGCAAAAGTGTTTGGAAAAGTAGATACGTTGGAGACATATCAACTCCCCCAAGCTTAAACCTTTGCTTGTCCTCAAGAAATTCAGTTGATAAACTGAAAGTGATAAAGAAAAACTTTTACAAACTCTGTTGCTCTTGTTGTTGTAACATGAAAAGCTAGCATTCAAGTTTCAGCAAATATTATGAACTAACCATACTAACAATAACACATAGGTCTCACAATTACTCATATCAATAACATAATCAGCTAGCGAGCCATAATAATAAAACTCGGATGACAACACTTTCTCAAAATAATCATAATATGATATAACAAAATGGTATCTCACTAGCCCTTTTTGAGACCGCAAAACATAAATGCAGAGCACCTTTAAGATCAAGGACTGACTAAACATTGTAATTCATGGTAAAAGAGATCAAGTCAAGTCATACCTAATATAAACCAATAATAATGAATGCAAATGACAGTGTGCTCTCTAGCAGGTGCTTTTTAATAAGAAGGATGATCACTCAACATAAAAGTAAATAGATAGGCCCTCCGCAGAGGGGAGCAGGAATTTGTAGAGGTGTCAGAGCTCGATTTTAAAATAGAGATTGAATAACATTTTGAGCGGTATACCTGTCAATGCATCAACTATCAGATGGCTGTATCTTCCATACTACATGCATTATAGGCAGTTCCCAAACAGAATGGTAAAGATTTATACTCCCCCAACCACCAACAAGCATCAATCCATGGCTTGCTCGAAACAACGAGTGCCTCCAACATACAACAGCCCTGGGGGAGTTTTGTTTAATTATTTTGATTTGCTTTGATCTTTTTAGATCAAGGGTGTCACGCCCAATATGCGATACTATCCTAAAGAGACTCGAAGGTCCCACCAAGGATAGAACCGCATATTGATACGCTTTTGCAAGGTGGATATCATTACATCAACATTACATAATAGATGGGGATACATACAAGAGGCATACAATGCCACACGAATACAACATCATCTTACATAAGAGCACCATCCGACTACGGATGAAACACAAACAGAAACTCAAACGACATCCACCCTGCTAGCCCAGGCTGCCGACCTGGAACCTATCCCCTAATCAAAGAAGAAGCAGAAGAAGAACTCCAAGACAAGCAAACATCGCTCTCGCGTCATGATCATCGCATAACTTGTACCTGCAACTGTTGTTGTAGTAATCTGTGAGCCACGAGGACTCAGCAATCCCATTACCATGGGTATCAAGACTAGCAAAGCTTAATGGGAAAGGAAGGGGTAAAGTGGTGAGGTTGCAGCAGCGACTAAGCATATATGGTGGCTAACATACGCAAATGAGAGCGAGAAGAGAAGCAAATGGAACGGTCGTGAAACTAGCAATGATCAAGAGGTGATCCTGAACTCCTACTTAAGTCAAACATAACCCAAAACTGTGTTCACTTCCCGGACTCCGCCGAAAAGAGACCATCACGGCTTCACACGCGGTTGATGCATTTTAATTCGTATCTGGTGTCAAGTTATCTACAACCGGACATTAACAAATTCCCATCTGCCACATAACCGCGGGCACGGCTTTCGAAAGTTTATACCCTGCAGGGGTGTCCCAACTTAGCCCATGATAAGCTCTCGCGATCAACGAAGGATATTCCTTCTCCCAGGAAGACCCGATCAGTCTCAGAATCCCGGTTTACAAGACATTTCGACAATGGTAAAACAAGACCAGCAAAGCCGCCCGATGTGCCGACAAATCCCGATAGGAGCTGCACATATCTCGTTCTCAGGGCACATCGGATGAACACTATGTACAACTAAAACCATCCCTCAAGTTTCCCCGAGGTGGCGCTGCAAGTGGCTCTTGTTTGGACCAACACTCGGAGGAGCACTGGCCCGGGGGGGGGGGTAAATAAAGATGACCCTCGGGCTCCGAAAACCCAAGGGAAAAAGGGCTAGGTGAGGCAAATGGTAAAACCAAGGTTGGGCCTTGCTGGAGGAGTTTTATTCAAAGTGAACTGTCAAGGGGGTCTCATAAATCACCCGACCGCGTAAGGAACGCAAAATCCGGGAACATAACACCGGTATGATGGAAACTAGGGCGGCAAGAGTGGAACAAAACACCAGGCATAAGGCTGAGCCTTCCACCCTTTACCAAGTATATAGATGCATTAATAATATAAGAGATATTGTGATATCCCAACATAACCCTGTCCACCATGGAGCAATCTTCAACTTCACCTGCAACTAACAACGCTATAAGAGGGGCTGAGCAAAAGCGATAACATAGCCAAGCAATGGTTTGCTAGGAAGGGTGAAAAAGGTTAGAGGCTGCCATGGCAATTTTAGGAGGCTTGAAGAGCAAAAGATAGGTAGCGCAGCATAGCGATAGAACGAAGCAAGTAGCATAGCAATGATAGTAATGAGATCCAAGGTGACGGTCATCTTGCCTGAAATCCCGCAAGGAAGAAGAACGAGTCCATGAAGAAGACGAACGGGCGTAGTCGAACGAATCCTCACAACTCCGGAACGAAACCGAAGCTAACGAGAGAAGCAAACCGGAAAGAAGCAAACAACATGGTAAACACACAAGCATAATCATGGCATGATGCACAATCAAGTATGATGCATGTCCGGTTTAATGAGGCATGGCATGACAAAGTGCAACAAACAATACTACAAGTTAAGTGGAGCTCAATATGCAACGAGTTGCATATTGAAAAAACACCACATTGACATATTTAGTTCGCTCTCATTTAGGTACACAACAATATTAAATGTTGTTAAACATGGCAAGGGGTGTAACAAAAGTAAACTAACTATTTAGGCAAGTTTAAATGAGGCCGGAAACAACAAACAACAATTCCGGAAAATCCTCATGTGCATAATATGAATTTGGCACTGTTCTGCCCTAAACACAATTTTAATGTTGTTAAACAGCAAAATAAGGTGCACCAAGTTAATCTATGCATTTTTCCACCCCACTTACATATAAAGTTTATTTAAAATGGAGCTACAGTTATTTAGTTATGAAATAAATCATTTTAGCATGGCAATTATGCAAATTAATGCAAACAACAATTTAAACATTTTGAACATGGATGAAAGCAGCATATTGTGAAACTAGATAAAATTCTAAGCATTTTACATATATAGTTTGTTTAGTTTGGATGCATGCATATTTAGCTATAGACATTTTAAAACAGTGGCAATTCGGTAAATATGCATGCACTGAAAAATGCTAAAATACACAGAGTGGAAAAAATATGCACGGGCCAGAAGCATTAGAGTGCAGCGGCCCAGAAGTGGGATCGGGCCCAACCGGCTATGGGTGTGTGTGCTCGAATCAAAACAGAGAAGCAGGGACAAAAAAAGGGAACCGAGAGAACTAGGGATCGATCCCTGAACCTCCTGGATTTGGAGTGCTTGCGCTAGCCAGTTGGATGGATCAGTGCCAGTGTTCTGCTAGGGGCTCGACTGTATATGAAACAAGTCATGGGCTGCTAATCTGTGTAAGCAAAAATTACAGAAAAAAAGTAGCAACCGTGCGGATTTGATCTGTTGACCTCCAGGAAGCAAACGAGCAGCGCTAGCCACTGCACTCGGAGTGTGCATGTGTCCAAAGCTAAGGCGCCATGCTATATGAACAAAATAGAGGGCCAGGCCTTGATTTCCATGAAAACATGCTGCTCGCCAGCGTCGATGGCGAGTGAAACGGCGGCTGTTGCCGCAGCAGAGCAACGGCGAGCGTGCGGGGATGTGGTGTGGGTGCGCGCGTGCGGGTGTTGGCTCGGTTGGGCGAGGGTAGGAGCTGCGGCGAGGCATGTGTGCGAGTGAGCGGCAGCTTCTTGCCGGAGTCATGTGCGTGTGTGCGCTCGGACACGAGCAGGAGCTCGACTCGGGGCAGAGACCTACGGTGAATGAGAAGCTGGGCAGGCCCTGCCGCCCTGGCGCATGCGCGCGAGTTGCAGACGAGGCGCTGCGTGCGCTGAAGAAACAGAGGAAGCATAGCAACCTTGCCGGTGACCAAAGTGACGACGGAGGAACCATCAGGCATGCAAGCAACCGGCAACAGAGGAGGCAACCAATGAGAAAAAGGTACAGGGAAGCGCGACTGCTCACGTAGAGGGGCTCGGAGGAGTCGAACGAGCTCGGGGACACGACGAATTTTGCCGGCGGTGAGGTAGACCCGAGGAAGAAGAAGGAGAGGTCGGCGACGAGAAGAGGCCTCCGACTTGGCGTCCGTGAAGCAGAGGAAGCAGGGGAAGCAGAGGTCGTCGGGGAGGTTGATCCGGGGCTCGTGGACGCGTGCGTGGATGAAGGAGACGACGTCGAGTGCCGCGACTCTCTCCCCGTGGCAGCAACGCAGAGGACGGAGGCGTACAAGCCGGGGACGAGCTTGCGCTCCTCCCGGCCATGGCGACGGCTATTGCATGGAGAGGTCTCACCTGGTGGCGGCAGGAGAAGGAGGAGGGGGGAAATGGAGCGACCAGGGAACCCTAGGGTTGGGGGCATGATTTATAGGGTGAAGGGAGCAGCTCCGACCGTCAAATCAACACAAGCATCGACGTGGACCTGCTGGATGAGCTGCCGCACAGAATCTAGAAGAAGAACAGGAGGGATCGGCATTGGTGGCCTTGCTGGGCTGAAAGAGGTAAGTGAGGTGGGCTGGTTGGAGGGAAAAGGCCCAGGTGGCTTCGGATAAGGTGAGTCCTTTTCTTTTTTTAAGTTTCTGTTTATTTAAATAAACAACAAAAGAAAAGAGAAATGGCCATGGGGCTAGGAGAAGAGTTTTTTAGATATAAAAATATCCTCAGGTTCCTGGAGTTTTGTAGTATTTGAAATAATTGGTTTGGGCATTTTTAGAGGTAGAAAAATAAAACAAGTTTGAATATAATTCAAACTTGAGGTATTTTTGAACCCAACCAAAACATCTTCAAATGAGCTGAAAATTGGCAGAGAGGGTATAGGCATGGTGTACTAACAATATGAAAAGAATGAACATTAATGGGGTAGGGAAGAACTCGCTTGCATAAAGAAGTAAAAGAAGAGGAAGAAGAAGGAGATGGTGCAAGGCTAGGTTTGAGAGGGATAGCAAAGGGGTTGATACATACGACATGAAAGTAACATGTAACATAAGGATGAATGCAGTGCACATGATGCTATGAGATAAGATGCATGGCATGAACAAAATGCAAAACAAACGACAATAACCCAACCACGAAGGAAAAAATCATATCGCCTCTCCGGAAAAGGCAAGAGTTGGAGTTACGAATATGGAAAGTTGCATCCGGGGTGTTACAATGGGACTGGGCATCCTGGTTACCGGCCCTTTATCGTGAATGAGGAGTAGAGTCCACTCCTCTTGAGAATAACCCACCTAGCATGGAAGATATAGGCAGCCCTAGTTGAAACATGAGCTGCTCGACCATACAAAACAGAATTTCATTTGAAGGTTTGGAGTTTGGCACATACAAATTTACTTGGAATGGCAGGTAAATACCGCATATAGGAAGGTATAGTGGACTCATATGGAACAACTTTAGGGTTTAAGGAGTTTGGATGCACAAGCAGTATTCCCGCTTAGTACAGGTGAAGGCTAGCAAAAGACTGGGAAGCGACCAACTGAGAGAGCGACAACAGTCGTAAACATGCATTAAAATTAATTTACACCAAGTACAAGCATGAGTAGGATATAATCTACCATGAACATAAATATCATGAAGGCTATGTTGATTTGATTCAACTACATGTGTGAACATGTGCCAAGTCGAGTCACTCAATTCATTTAAAGGAGGATACCATCCCATCATACCACACCATAATCATTCTAATAGCATGTTGGCACGCAAGGTAAACCATTATAACTCAAAGCTAATCAAGCATGGCACATGCAACTATAATCTCTAAATGTCATTGCAAATATGTTCACTTCACAATAGCTGACTCAGGAACGATGAATCATCATATTTACAAAAACAAGAGAGGTCGGGTTCATACCAGCTTTTCTCATCCCAATAAATCCACCGTATATCGTCATTATTGCCTTTCACTTGCACGACCGAACGATGTGTATAATAATAAGAGTGCACGTGCATTGGACTAAGCTGGAATCTGCAAGCATTCAACTCAAGAGAGAAGACAAGAAATATGGGCTCTAAGTTAAATAAACAATCATGCATATAAGAGCCACTAAGCATTTTCAATATAGTCTTCTCGACCCCCAAAAGAAAGAAAAGAAAATAAAACTATTTACACGGGAAAGCTCCCAACAAGTAAAAGAAGAACAAGAAATCTTTTTGGGTTTTCATTTTAATTTCTACTACAAGCAAGGAAATTAAACTAACTAATTTTTTTGGTTTTTCTTAAGTTTTAACAAACACACAAGAAGAAAGCTAGAAAAAGAAATTTAAACTAACATGGATAATACAATGAAAGAGTGTGAGCACCGACGACTAGTGTGTGAACATGAATGTAGAGTTGGTGAGAAACACGTACTCCCCCAAGCTTAGGCTTTTGGCCTAAGCTGGTCTAATACCAAGTACTGCCGCTACTCTCCCCGGTGTAGTGGGAGGTATAATCAGGATACCACTGGCTGGTCATCTCCAGATCCCACTGGACAGATGATGCACGATAAGGGTCCAGCTCAGGTTCCGGCTCAGGTTCAGGTTCTGGAGTAAAAGCTTGGGCTAGATGGTTGTTCACCGCTTCCGGCGTAACAAGGAAATTTTCTTCAAGCAAGTCAAATAACAGAGGTGCAGGCAAAATAATAAACTCAAAGTGTTTCTTATTGAATCTAAGTCTATACAAGAGGATCTTTTCTTCATTGTCAACAATAAACTTGTGTGCTACCATGCTCTTGTAATCTAAAATGTGAGGAGGTAATTTTGTCTCCTCCTCCTCATGGTGTCTAATGGGTATCTGAAAATGTTCAGCAAGACGTGCAGCATAGATACCTCCAAATATGGGGCCTTTTGTACGATTCAGGGCTAGCCGTTTAGCAACGATGGCACCCATACTAAAAGTATTGTCTCCCAGCAAAGCATGTTGAAGAATAATAATATCTGGAACGCTCAAATTTCCACTATTTCCACGATCAATCAAGCATCTACTAGCAAAAATAGCAAAGTAGCGTAAAACAGGAAAGTGTATGCTAGAGACTTTTGCCTCAAAGCCCTTCTTTGGCTCTTCTACAGCAATAGTTTTAACGAAGCCATCCACATCTTCATGATGGGGTTCCTATAATTCTCCCTCATAAGGTATCCTACATACCGCGCGAAAATCACGTAAAGACATTTCTCCGAATTCATCATATAAACGGAATGATACTGCAGGTGGTGACTTCTTAGGATAATAATAAAAGTTTTGCACGAAAGTATTGGTAAGTAAGATATACTGATCGATTCGGTTGTTCATGAAACTGGTGAGGCCTGCAGTCCCGATTAAAGCATAAAAGTCTTCATGAATTCCGGCTTCGTTCAAGAAATCCTCACACGGCCATTCACATGACCGTTCTTCCGCTAAGCAAGGAAGATTATACTTAGGTTTTTCCTTCTCTTTGTCTTGTTTTTCCTTAGAGCTTTGGCTAGAAGAGCCTTTAAAGAGCCACCTTAACATTCACCAAAAATTTCTGAAATATTAGTAACTTCAAAATAAAAGTGAATAAAACTAAACAAGATTGATAGCAACTACTCCTACAAGTGCCTAGAGCCTATATCATGCATTGGAATTGCTTGGGACCGCAAAAATTTAACATGCAAGCTCAAGAACATGGTCACCTATGCAGCAAAAATTTGCAATGAATAAAGCACTAGAACAAAAACTAATTGGACCAATGGAGGAGTCACATACCAAGCAACAATCTCCCAAAGCAGTTTTGTGAATGGAGCTTTGAGCTAAGAGATCGAAAATCGCAGCAAAATGAGCTAGAACTCGGGCTTGAGCTGGATGGGGATTTTTTTTGGGTAGAAGATGAAGTGTGTGGGTGCTGACATAAGTGGAGGGGAGCCACCAGGGGCCCACGATACAGGGGGCGTGCCCTACAGGGGGGGCGCCCTCCTCTCTCGTGGCCTGGTGCTTGCCCCTTTTGCAGTGTTTTTAGTGCCTAAAATCCTCAAATATTCCAGAAAAAATCATACTAAATTTGCAGGGCATTTGGAGCACTTTTATTTTCGGACTATTTTTTAATGCACGGATAATTCAGAAAACAGACAGATAATAATATTTTTGCTTTATTTATTCTAAATAACAGAAAGTAAAAAGAGGGTACAGAAGGTTGTGCCTTCTAGTTTCATCCATCTCGTGATCATCAAAATGAACCCACTAACAAGGTTGATCAAGTCTTGTTAACAAACTCATTCCGAATAACACGGAATCGGAGAAATTTTGAATAACACTAAGTTACCTCAACGGGAATATGAAAATCCCCAACAATAAGAATATCATACTTTTTCTTGACAGTAGGGAGAGGAAATTCAAAACCTCCAAAAATGGTAGTTGGAACTTTTTCAATAGAATTGATGCTATGAACTTGAGATTGTTTCCTAGGAATGTGTACCGCATGCTCATTACCATTTACATGAAAAGTGACATTGCCTTTGTTGCAATCAATAACAGCCCCTGCAGTATTAAGAAAAGGTCTACCAAGAAAAATAGACATGATATCGTCCTCGGGAATATCAAGAATAACAAAGTCCGTTAAGATAGTGACATTTGCAACCACAACAGGCACATCCTCACAAATACCGACAGGTATAGCAGTTGATTTATCAACCATTTGCAAAGATATTTCAGTAGGTGTCAACTTATTCAATTCAAGTCTACGATATAAAGACAGAGGCATAACACTAACACCGGCTCCAAGATCACATAAAGTAGTTCTAACATAATTTCTTTTAATAGAGCATGGTATGTTGGTACACCTGGATCTCCAAGTTTCTTTGGTATTCCACCCTTAAAAGTGTAATTAGCAAGCATGGTGGAAATTTCAGCTTCCGGTATCTTTCTTTTATTTGTGATGATATCCTTCATATATTTAGCATAAGGATTTACTTTAAGCATATCAGTTAAGCGCATACGTAAGAAAATAGGTCTAATTATTTCAGCAAAGCGCTCAAAATCCTCATCATCCTTTGACTTGGATGGTTTAGGAGGAAAGGGCATGGGTTTCTGAACCCATGGTTCTCTTTCTTTACCGTGCTTCCTAGCAACAAAATCTCTCTTATCATAACGTTGATTCTTTGATTGTGGGTTATCAAGATCAACAGCAGGTTCAATCTCTATATCATTGTCTTTGCTAGGTTGAGCATCAACATGAAAATTATCATTAACATTATCACTAGGTTCATGTTCATCACCTGATTGAGTTTCAGCATCAGAAATAGAAATATCATTGGGATTCTCAGGTGTGTCTACAGTAGGTTCACTAGAAGCATGCAAAGTTCTATCGTTTTTCTTCTTCTTCTTTTTAGAAGAACTAGGTGCCTCTAAATTATTTCTCTGAGAATCTTGCTCGATTCTCTTAGGGTGGCCTTCAGGATACAAAGGTTCCTGAGTCATTCTACCAGTTCTAGTAGCCACTCTAACAGCAAAGTCATTTTTATTATTTAATTCCTCAAGCAAATCATTTTGAGCTTTAAGTACTTGCTCAGCTTGGGTAGCAACCATAGAAGCATATTTGCTTACACGGTGAAGTTCACCTTTAACTCTAGCCAGATTATCACCTACGCGTCCTATCTCGAAGGCATTATTCTTTAACTCTCTACCAACATAAGCATTAGAACTTTCTTGTCTAGCCATAAAGTCATCAAATTCATCTAAGCATGGGCTATGAAATTTAGTAGAGGGTATTTCAACTTTATCATATCTATAGAGAGAATTTACCTTTACTACCTGTGTTGGGTTATCAAGACAATGTGGCTCTTCAGGCGGTAAATTAAGACCATGTATTTCTTCAATAGGAGGTAAATTCTTAACATCTTCAGCTTTAATACCTTTTTCTTTCATTGATTTCTTTGCCTCTTGCATATCTTCAGGACTGAGAAATAAAACACCTCTCTTCTTCGGAGTGGGTTTAGGAATAGGCTCAGGAGTTGGCTCAATTGGTTCAGGAATTACTTCAGGAACTGGCTCAGGAAGAATCCAATTATTTTCATTAGTCAACATATTATTCAATAGTATTTCAGCTTCGTCGACTGTTCTTTCTCTGAAAACACAACCAGCACAACTATCCAAGAAGTCCTTGGAAGCATCAATTAGTCCATTATAAAAGATATCAAGTATTTCATTTTTCTTAAGAGGATGATCAGGCAAAGCATTAAGTAACCGGAGAAGCCTCCCCCAAGCTTGTGGGAGACTCTCTTCTTTGATTTGCACAAAATTATATATTTCCCGCAAGGCAACTTGTTTCTTATGAGCAGGGAAATATTTAGCAGAGAAGTAATAAATCATATCCTGGGGACTACGCACACAACCAGGAGCAAGAGAATTATACCAAGTCTTAGCATCATCCTTTAATGAGAACGGAAATATCTTAAGGATATATAAATAGCGAGACTTCTCATCATTAGTAAACAGGGTGGCTATATCATTCAACTTGGTAAGATGTGCCACAACAGTTTCAGATTCAAGGCCATAAAAAGGACCAGATTCAACTAAACTAATAATATCAAGATCAAAAAAGAATTCATAATCCTTATCAGTAACACAGATAGGTGAAGTAGCAAAATTAGGATCGGGTTTCATTCTAGCGTTAAGAGACTGCTGCTTCCATTTAGCTAATAATTTCTTAAGATCATTTCTATCATTGCAAGCAAGAATTTCCATAGCGGCTATTTCATGCATAACAAAACCCTTAGGAACAACAGGTAATACATAATCATTGGGGGACCTTCATCATCACTATCATCAGTAATAGGATCTTTAGTAATTTCATTCCCCCTAAATCTAGCAAGTTGTTCATCTAGAAATTCACCTAATGGCAAAGTAGTATCACGCACAGAAGTAGTTTCATCATGCATAGCAGAAGTGGCATCATCAATAACATGCGACATATCAGAATTCATAGCAGTAGCAGGTTTAGGTGTCGCAAGCTTACTTATAACGGAAGGAGAATCTAGTGCAGAGCTAGATGGCAGTTCCTTACCTCCCCTCGTAGTTGAGGGCAAAATAGTAGTTGGATCGTCTTTCAAGTTCTTCATAGTGATCAACAGATATAAATCCCAAGTGACTTAGGGAATAGAGCTATGCTCCCCCGCAATGGCACCAGAAATTAGTCTTGATAACCCACAAGTATAGGGGATCGCAACAGCTTTCGAGGGTAGAGTATTCAACCCAAATTTATTGATTCGACACAAGGGGAGCCAAAGAATATTCTTGAGTATTAGCAGTTGAGTTGTCAATTCAACCACACCTGGATAACTTAGTATCTGCAGCAAAGTGTTTAGTAGCAAAAGTGATATGATAATAATAGTAGCGGTAGCAAACATAAAGATAAATGTTTTTGGGTTTTTGTAGTAGTTGTAACAGTAGCAACGGAAAAGTAAATAAGCAAAGAACAATATGTGAAAAGCTAGTAGGAAATGGATCAATGATGGATAATTATGCCGGATGAGATTCCTCATGCAATAGTTATAACATAGGGTGATATAGAACTAGCTCCAATTCATCGATGTAATGTAGGCATGTATTCCATAAATAGTCATACGTGTTTATGGAAAAGAACTTGCATGACATATTTTGTCCTACCCTCCCATGTTCAGCGGGGTCCTTATGGAAACTAAGGGATATTAAGGCCTCCTTTTAATAGAGAACAGGAACAAAGCATTAGCACATAGTGAATACATGAACTCCTCAATCTACGGTCATCACCGAGAAGTATCCCGATTATTGTCACTTCGGGGTTGTCGGATCATAACACATAATAGGTGACTATAGACTTGCAAGATAGGATCAAGAACACACATATATTCATGAAAACATAATAGGTTCAGATCTGAAATCATGGCACTCGGGCCCTAGTGACAAGCATTAAGCATAGCAAAGTCATAGCAACATCAATCTCAGAACATAGTGGATACTAGGGATCAAACCCTAACAAAACTAACTTGATTACATGGTAAATCTCATCCAACCCATCACTGTCCAACAAGCCTACGATGGAATTACTCACGCACGGCGGTGAGCATCATGAAATTGGTGATGGAGGATGGTTGATGATGATGATGGCGATGAATCCCCCTCTCCGAAGCCCTGAACGGACTCCAGATCAGCCCTCCCGAGAGAGATTAGGGCTTGGCGGCGGCTCCGTGTCGTGAAACGCGATGAAACTTTCTCTCTGATTTTTTTCTCCCCGAGACGGTATATATGGAGTTGGAGTTGAGGTCGGGAGGTGTCCAGGGGGCCCACGAGATAGGAGGGCACGCCCTAGGGGGGGGCGCCCCCTGTCTCGTAGACAGCCCGTGGGCCCCCTGGCCTTGATTCTTTCGCCAAAAATTCTTATTAATTTTGAAAAGTGCCTCTGTGGATTTCCAGGACATTCTAAGAACTTCTCTTTTCTACACATAAAACAACATCATGGCAATTCTGCTGAAAACAGCGTCATTTCGGGTTAGTTTCATTCAAATCATGCAAGTTAGAGTCTAAAACAAGGGAAAAAGTGTTTGGAAAAGTAGATACGTCGGAGACGTATCACCTGTACACATCGTTCGGGGCCGTATGTGGAAACCTTGGCCGGACTCCCTGCGGATGGAACCTGGATAGGAGATAAACCTGGACTAGGGACTTGTGTGGTTACTCAGGTCGTGGCCGATACCCTCGCTGGGCTTCCCCTTGAAGGTTGTCGAGTACATGTTGTGTAAAAGGCGATAAGTGGTGAGAGCGTGTGTGAAGAAGTACACCCCTACAGGGTTAACATCATCTATTCGAATAGACGCATCCGCAGTAAAGGACCTCTGGGTTGCCTATACAGTTCATAGACAAGTGAAAGTGAATACTCTAAAATACGCAAGATAAGCGTGAGTGCTATGGATGGCGTTCTTGTAGGGAGACGGGAGCAGATCCATAGTGGTGTATTGATACGGTGAATATGTGGACTCGTGTGCGTCACCTCAAAAGAGTTACTTGCAGTCGTAGTTCAGGATAGCCACCGAGTCAAAGCTGGCTTCCTGCAGTTAAACCCCACCATCCCATTGTTGATAATGATGCATATGTAGTTAGTTCGAATGTAAGTCTTGCTGGGTACATTTGTACTCACGTTTGCTTAATTTATGTTTTTGCAGAGAGACTTCAGTCTCGCTAGTAGTACCGCGTGGACTTCTACGTTTAGCTTGTTACCTCAGCTACGATCTTGTGCCCTCTAGAGGGTCTTGTAGATAGTCAGGCTTCTCGGCCTTTTTTCATTTGTATTTGTCTGTACTTAGACAAGTTAAGCTTCCGCATGTGCTTTTGACTTGTATGCTCTGAATGTTGGGTCATGAGACCCATGATTGTAATATCTCGCTCCTCGGAGCCTATTGAATAAATACTTTGAGTTGTAGAGTTGTGTTGTGATGCCATTTTGTATTTGCACATATCGAGCATATTGTGTGCATGATTATTGAAATGCTTGGTATGTGTGGGATCCGACAACTTAGTTGTTTATTCTTGGTAGCCTCTCTTACCAGGAAATGTCTCCTAGTGCTTCCACTGAGCCATGGTAGCTTTCTACTACTCTGGAACACTTAGGCTAGCTGGCATATGTCCTTCTTTGTTCCTGTGTCTGTCCTTTCGGGGAAATGTCACACGTTGTTCCTTTAAGTCCCTATAGCTTGCTACGACTTGGGTTCATACATTGTTGATCGACACATTTGTTGCTGGGTCATTTATGCCTGTCCCTATAAGTAAGCGTCACCTTGGGTTTACTACTAGTCATGTCGGCCCGGGTTCTTTGTCATATGGATGCTAGCGGCACTATCATATACGTGAGCCAAAAGGCGCAAACGGTCCCGGGCCAGGTAAGGTGGCACCTATTGGAATACCGTGCGTGAGGCCCAAAGTGATATGATGTGTTACATGCTAGATCGGTGTGACTTAGGATCGGTGTCCTGGCATGTCTCAGTCATGTCTACATAGTTCTCGAACCCGTAGGGTCTGCACGCTTAACGTTCGATGATGATATGTATTATATGAGTTATGTGTTTTGGTGACCGAAGGTTATTCGGAGTCCCGGATGAGATCACGGACATGATGAGGAGTCCCGAAATGTTCGAGAGGTAAAGATTGATATATTGGAAGGTAGTATTCGGACACCGGAAGGGTTCCAGAGTGTATCGGGTACATACCAGAGTACTGGAGGGGTTACCGGACCCCCCCCCCCATAAGGGGCTAGTGCGCCCCCCCCCCACAAGGGAGGAGGCCGAATTGGACTTGGGAAGGGGGCGCCACCCCCCTTTCCTTCTCCTACTCCCTCTCCTTCACCCTTTCCCCTCCGATAGAAGGAAAAGGGGGGCCAAATAGGACTGGGAGTCCAAGTGGGACTCCTCCCCACTTGGGGCGCGCCTAGGCCAGCCTCCTCTCCCTCCCTCCTTTATATACGGTGGCGCCCCTAGGGGATACACCAATTTCTCTTAGCCATGTGCGGTGCCCCCTCGACAGTTTATGCCTCCGGGCATATTCTCGTGGTGCTTAGGCGAAGCCCCGCGCGGATCACAGCACCATCACCGTCACCACGTCGTCTTGCTGACGAAACTCATCTACTCCTTCGATCATATGCTGGATCAAGAGCTCGAGAGACGTCATCGCGCTGAACGTGTGCAGAATTTGGAGGTGTCGTTGTCGGATTTCGGGTTCCGGCAGACCCTTGAGGTTCGAACACTGGGGTGCACGCGGAGATCACACCCTCAGCCTACCCATGTCTCACCGCCTCGCTAGGATCTAAACTACACGAAGAACAACACTAGGGACACAAGATTTATACTGGTTTAGGCCACCATTGTGGTGTAATACCCTACTCCAGTTTGTGGTGTGTGGATTGCCTCTGGGGCTGATGAGGAACAGTACAAGGGAAGAACAGCCTCGCGAGGGTCTGTTCTTGGTTGGAGCGATCAACTGCTAGGGGAGTTCAGTCGCCTCTCTCTCTCTGTCTTGGGTGTGGATCCGATCAGGTCCAGATGCCCTACCATGTGGGTGGCTACTCATATTTATAGGCGAAGGCCCTGGGCCTCTTCCCAAATATTGAGCGGGAAGGGCGCCAACAATTGGCCATTTTGAAGGGGGACATCTAGTACACTTATCCTGACTAAAGTTGGTCCTCGCCTGCCAAAAGACCCTGATGATGACGCTGGCTTGGGCTCCACGATGACCTCCGTTCTGCCGTACTACTGGTCTTGGTCTTGTTGCACCGAAATGGTTGCCTTTGCTTGATACCCTTGCCTGCGCTTGCCCCCTTTGCACCAAAGGGGAAACAAGGACTCTGCACAGGCCGGCGCCCGCCTGGCCTTGGTCGTCATGGCTTGCGTCACGGGCACCTCGTGAGGTACCCCGCCTTGATCTCTCCGCCTTCTCGCGAGCCAGACTGACGAGGCCGTGCCTGAGGAAGCCTCCTATTGTCCGCCCCGCAAGGCTTAGACCCTCGCGAGGGTCTTGAGCATGTGTTGATGTAGATGGGCCGTATTGGGCCACTTCTTGAGCCACGCCGCAGGCCGCAAGCAAGCAAGTCTAGGTACCCCCGTTCCCAGAACGCCGACAGTAGCCCCCGGGCCCAAGGCGTGCTTGGACTTGGCTTAGTAGAGAAGCGAAGAGGCAAGTGCAAAGCGCCACGGGCCCCAATAGCCCGCGGCCTTGGGCGCCACGTGGCGGTTGATTGGATGTGGGCATCCTGGCTCCCCCACGATGCCTCGGTAGCTGCACGATTTGACAAGTCCCTGCATGCAAAACGGGCCATGATTACTTGTGATCGTGGAGGTCGACGGTTGGCCTCCCTCGGCTATATGTATGGAACGGCGCGAGCCCTTCCAATCCGTCTCTTCCCTCTACTCTTCGTCTTCCTCTTAGTCGTTGCTCCTCCCTTTGCCAATTGCACCGATCCGTCGGTTTTCTACCGAAGAGAAAGGGAAGGCCCCCTGAGAGAGTCCTGTCCCGCTTCCTCCGAAGAAACGGCTCGTCTCTTGCCACGGGGAAGGAGGTGCTTGGCAGGAGGTGTCGAGGCCATGGTTCGAGCGGCCGCCGCCGGGATGCCCACTACCCTTGTACGCCCGGATCGAGGGCCCCGAAGATGCTGGCGCCGAGCAGCATTGCCAGAAGTGCCATCGCCGCCTGCGAATCACGGCGGCGCGCGTCGTTCATCCTGGGGTTCACGCCATGGGCTCTGCTTGCGAGCTCGTGCTTTACGCCGCCATGTCTCCTCGGTCCTGGATTCGCCTCCCTCCTTCCTTCGCCTTCGAGATCCCGCCGAGGGGGCCTATCGAGCTTTGGCTGCAGCATGCTAGCTGTAGTGCCCCCGCGACCGAAGCGGAGGTTGAGGTCGTCGCTCCGGGCAGGGTCTACCTGACCCGTGGCTGGGGCGAGATCGCCCAGGTCGGCAAGACGGGTGGCGCTCTTGCAATCCACCTCGAGTACGATGGCGCCTCCCTGATGTTCTTCAAGGTCTTTGACGCGGGGGGACGCCGGCTGCAGTGCTGCCCTGAGAAAGGCGGTCGGGATCCTGCTGCGGCGAGGACTAGGCTCGTCAACCGCTTCCCCAGCAGCTCCTCAAGCAGCGGAGGTGTCGGAGGATCCAGTGACTCCACCGTGCTCCTCATGACCACGGAGACAAGCGATGACAGCTATGAGCCCCCGAGCTTGCGTCGCTCCCAGAGTAGGGCGGGCTCGTCGGGCCGCCGTCGCCACTGATCTGCATGGGCTGGCGCCGGTGGCTGACGGCCCACTGTTGATGATGGCGTCTCTTGCGGAGGCGCGCGTAGTTAGCACTCTTTAGGATCTGCTCCTTTTGTTCCCTGCGAGGAATCGAAGAACACACCCCGCGAGGGTTTGTAAGGTGCTTGTAGTTCCGTTTGTTAATATGATCCTTATCATGAAGTGGTGAGGGGTGCTCGTCCCGTCTTAGCTTAGTTCCTCCTTTCGAACCTCGCGAGGACTTGACGCTCTGTGCTGACAGGTCCCGGTCCCAAGGCAGGCTTTAGCCGTCGCTGGTATGCCAGGTCACGGTGCCGTGGTCAAGGCCAGGAGGTGAGCGGCCCAGGGTCCAGTAAGAGCCCCTGAGTCGCGATGCTCAGGAAGTTCCCTTTAGCGCTCAAGCAGCCATCGCTCGGTGAGAAAGGAGTGCGACGTCGCCAAAAACGGAACTGCATTAGGTGCAAGGTCGGCGCTATGACAGCTAGTGATTCCGGTGGATGACTTATCTCGGGGGTCAGAAACCGCTCCCTGGCGTGGCGCCAGGCCCGCGCGTTGGCAGCCGAGGAGTTGCCTGGCGAGGTCCCCCGCGTGCCTCTTCCCTCTCGTCTTTGCTCCCCTTCGTGCTCTACGTCCTCAGGTCCTGACCCTCAAGCGGGCTCAGTCGTCGCTGGTATGCCAGGTCGTGATGCCGTGGACAAGGCCAGAGGGTGAGGGCTGGAGAGCCGGTAAGAGCCCATGAGTCGCGATACTCAGGTACCCCCCCTTTAACGTGCAAGCGGTTCGCGTGGACGAGAGCGAATGAGACGCCACGGAGGCCTCGCCGGACGCTGCTCCTTAAAACAATCATGCGAGTTCATCATGAGAAAAACGAGGGTTTGATGTTACAACTGCCGACCAGCTGTTGGTTGCTCTAGGAGGGTGATGAGGCACTGAAGGCTTGGTGAGGTGGCGCCCTGCAGGGTTGCCGCGGCCAGAGCTCAGCCGTCCAGGTTTGTCAGTGTTGCAGGGACGGGCCCATGTGCAAGCGTCGTGCCGTGAGGGAGCAGCTCCATCAGTTGGTGTCAATCGAGCGGGCGATTAGGTCAAGCACGTTAGTCATGAAGAAGCAAATCCATTTAGATAGGTGCAGAAAGAAACGATCACCACTGGGTCGGGCCCGAGCAACTTTGGGGATAATGCTGCCCGAGGGGCGCCCCCGATAAAGCAAGCTGAAAACATGAACTAAAGGGGGATACACGCCGCAGGGACGGACCCACGCGGCCTGGGAATGATGCAGCCCTGGGGGGGCGCTCCCAGCTGAAAATGAAACTCGAAGGATGTCACCTAATGATGCTGAAGATGGAGGGATGCTGAAGTAGCGGACGGCGTGCGCTGCGGGAGACGATCTTCACGAGCCCCCAGGCCCAGGGGCCTCGGGAGGCTCCGGAGGTGCTGGCGGCTCCTCGCGGACCGTCTCCATCTCCGCCAGGACTGCAGAATGCCTGACCGCCCGAGCCTCCAAGATGCTCCTCATGAGGCGCTGACGCACCGCAGCCGCGTTCGGCAGGCCGTAAGGCATGCGAACATAGCTGTGAGGTGGGCCTTTGCAGTGCCCCACGCGTGAGGGCCAGAGGTGCTCCTGAGAGGCGGCTCGGTTGAGTCCTGGTATGTCGATGCAGACGCGCAGCCCACCATCCTCGCCTGGATGGGGAGCTACGGCGGGCAAGCGGCGGCTGCCACTCATGACTCTTGACTCCTGCAACTCCTGAATGATCTCACTGATGAATTCCTGAGGGTTCGACCCTCCTTGCCTTGTTTCCTCCTGAGGGAAACGTGCGTTGAAGCACGCCTCCAAGTGGTGCCCGAGCGCCTCCCTCGTAATCTTAGCAAAGTCGACGGCCCTCCAGAAGAGAGCCCCCGAGCCCTGCTCGAGGAGGGCGCCGGGCGTGCCTTCCTATGCGACAAAAGGAGGTGCCCCCTAAGCAGGCGCGGACCCTGAGAGGCCTGCCTCCCGAGGGGTCGGACCAAGCGATGTCTTCTTCTTCCTAGGAGCAACCTCGGGAGGCATCCAGTTCTTGTGATCTGGGTCTTCAATTGATGCGGCTTGGAAGGCATGTTCCAGGGAACACACAGCGTCTCTCTCTTCACAGGGCACCGTGATGACTCTGCCGCTTCCTGGCATCTTGAGGACATTGTAGCCATGATGGGTCACGGCCATGAACTTGGCCAGGGCTGGGTACCCAAGGATGGCATTGTACGGTAGGCGGATGTGAGCAACGTCGAAGTCAATGAGCTCGGTGCGGTATTTGTCGCACTTCCCTAAGGTAACAGGAAGGCGGACCTGCCCTATCGGAACCGTGGAACCATCGGTGACTCCTAAGAAAGGCTTGGTTGGCTGCAGCTGACTGTATGGCACTTGGAGATTGTTGAACGTCTCGACGGATAGGACATTGAGCCCTACTCCGCCATCGATGAGGGTCCTGGTGACTTGCACGTTGCTGATGATTGGGGAACAAAGCATCGGGAGGACTCCTGCTGTGGCCACGCACTTGAGCTGATCCGCTGAGCTGAATGTGATAGCGCATGATGACCACCTGAGAGGGCGTGTGGCCTCAAGCTTGGGGAGGACTGCATTCACTTCGCGGGCAAACTGCTTGAAGATGCGCTGAGAGGCCGGGGCTTGTGCGCCGCCCAAGATGCAAGCGATTGCACGCGGCTCCTGGAAGCCTCCAGCCCCCTCGTCCTGGTGATGGTCTTCGTTCCTCCTTGGTTGTGGTGGCAGAGGAGGGAGGCCCGCATTGCCTTGTGGTTGATCCTCACGAGGCTGATCCCTCCAACCCCCCTCGCGAGGTGGGTCCCTCCAACCTCCCTCACGAGGCTGGTCCTGCCAGCGGTCCTCGTGAGGTAGGTCACGCCATCCTTGGCGAGGGCCACGGTCTTCCCATCGTCCTCCACCTCTTCCTCCTCCTCAGCCATAGCCCCTGTCGCTGCGCTTGGGGCATCGGCTGGCACGCACGTCTCGCACGGCTCTGAGCTCTTGGCATTCGTTGGTGTTGTGGGTGTGGAGGTCGTGGTACACGCAGTACCGGCTGCCCTTGGATGACTCAGGCTGATCCCTGCCTCGCTTGGTGTCTGGCTCTGTTGCAAGCACGGCAGCCCTCTTGCGCTTCACGTCCTTGGTCTTGGGCTTCTTCTCTTCTGGTCAGCAGCTGGCAGCTTGAGGAGGGACAGGTGCCCTTCCTCAGCCCTAGCGCACTTGGTTGCCAGATTGAACAGCTCCAGGGAGGTGCAAAGGTCTTCATGGATCGCGAGCTCCTCCTTCATCTTGATGTCACGCACGCCGTCGGAGAAGGCTGAGATGATGGCCTCCTCGGACACCTTGGGGATCTTAAGGCGAGCGCTGTTAAAGCGATGGATGAACTTCTGCAGGGTCTCCCCCGGCTGCTGCTTGATGCGGCGCAAGTCGCTCATGGCCGGGGGCCGATCACGGGTGTCTTGGAAGTTGGCGATGAATCGCGTGCGCATCTCGTCCCAGGAGGATATCGTGCCTGGAGCTAGGTTCAGGAGCTAGGTGCGGGCGCCGTCCTTGAGCGCCATGGGGAACCAGTTCGCCATGACCTTCTCGTCCCCGTTGGCGGCTTCGATGCCCAGCTCATAGAGCTGGAGGTACCCAGCAGGGTCAGCCATGCCATCATAGCGAGGGGGCAGGTCCGGCTTGAACTTGCCCGGCCAGGCCACGCTGCGCAGCTCGGCGGAGAAGGCACGGCAGCCTGCAGTGGCCGCGGGAGCCTTTTGGTGACGGAGAGCTTGATCTTGCGGGTCTCTGTGCGCTGCGGTGAGGTGCAGTGCGGGGTCTTGATGAGCTGGAGCTGGAGCGCGCTCATGCCGAGCCGGTGCGAGGAGCACACGGGCGGCTTCCTAGGGACGAGGGATCTCTTGGCAGCTCTTCTCTTGCTGTGCTGGCGCCGGACGGAGTGGGTTCCGCCCAGGGGCCATGCGCCTTGGAGCCAAGGCGCCTTCTTGAGGTGGAGGTGGCTGAGGTGCTCCCGGAGCTTCGTCGCCCGCGCAGGGCGGGGCGCGGTGCAACGAGAGGGACGGTGCAGGGGAGCCCCCAGCGGTGCTGACGAGCTCGGTGATGCGGGCGAGCCACTCATTGTAGAGGTTGTCGACGGGACGGTAGTGTAGGAGCTCCCGCGCCAGGAGCAGCGCGCCGTGCGCGGTCGTAGGAGCGCAATGGGCGTGGGATGAGGAGCTGGCCGGAGTCAGCGACGGAGTGGCGGTGCGGCCTTCTCGCCGCACTGATGGATGCAGGGACGACGTTTGCTGTTCGTTCCCCGCCGGGCCGGTGGCGGTGTTGACGGCAGGCGACAGGGAACGACGGGGGTGCCCGCTGATGGGGGCCGTCTGGGCGACGCGAGTGGCGATAGCGGCCCGGCGCTCGGCGCGGGCGCGACGTGCGTCTGACATGGATGGGATGGGCGGTGAAAACACGAGGCGACGGAAGGCAGATTCCGGCACTGTAAGTGCATCTAGTGCCCCTTAGTGATTTTGGTGTATTGAAGACTTATAGGTTAAGGGACTAATGTGTTTATGAGTGTACACAGGTCTATAAGTCTATGAGGAGTTTGATATTTACAGAGAAAGTCGACCCCTAAACACGAATATCTTCGACTGAAGATTTTGGTATTCCTGAAGACTTTCATGAAGACTTTGAAAGTGAAGAAATTGGTGTGTCCATGAAGACTTGATATTCTTGCAAGGAATATGAAGCTTGAAGACTTTCGTTTTCATAGTTTTGTTTTTTCTCTTTCTTGAGTCATAGGAAACACCGTACTATTAAAGGGGGTCGAGGAAATACTAAGGAAAAATTTCCATGTGATGCTCAACTCAAAATCCTACACCTACCAATCCCTTCTGGTGAAGCCATTGGAAATCTCATACAGTTTAGTCAATTTCTTCAGTGACAGAGACGAAGTTCTTCTGGTTGCTGAGGAATTTGTTCTGACTGAGGAGTTAGGAATTTGCCAATGCGGATTGCCTACACAGTGAGGAACATGATAGCCCTGAGGAATTTGAGAGTCAAATTTCTGACCGTTGCTGTGCTTCGTGCCAGTTGTCCCAAAATGTCTTATCCACAAAACGGTCATATCATTGAAGGGCATTTATGTCTTATCATGTCGGGCTGCTCCCTAGGCTATAAATAGCCGCCCCCCTACAACCACTAGCTGGTTGGCTGCTTCGAGAGAAACTGACACTTGTCATTTGAGAGCAACCCATCCTCCAAGGACTTTGAGTGAAAATCATCGAGTGAGGAAAATCCAAACCCAAACACCCACAAACCCAAAGTGATTGAGCATCACTGAAGAGATTGATCATGCGTGGATCCGACACTTGTTACCTTTGAAGACTGTGCTTCTTCCAGACGGTTAGGCGTCATGGTCTAGAGCATCCAAGAGGAATTGTGGATCGCCGAGTGACCAAAGTCTGTGAAGGTTTGGAACTCGCCTGAAGACTTACCACGAGTGATTGGACGGGGTCTGTGTGACCTTAGTTCAAGGAGAATGCGGTGAGGACTTAGTGTCCTGAGCTGCGTGCTCAGTGACTGGGTGTCTGGGACTGTGTGTCCTCGAGTTTAAATACTCAGCCGCTCCAACAAGACGTACAACTGAGACAGCAGTTTGAACTGGTCTACCAAATCATTGTCTTCACCAACCTTACTAGTTATATTTCCTCAACTCTTCCATTTCCTCATTACTGTGTTAAGTAGTTGTTCATATCTGTGTTTGAAGACTTTGACTGAAGACTTTTTCAACTTCCTCAGTTCAATTTCTTCAGTCTGTTTGTCTTCGTCTTGTGTTATGTTGTGTTTACGCTTCCTGTACTTTGTGATTGTCTTCATTTCATCATGATGACTGTGCATGTCTTCTGTTATGCTTACTTCTGAGTACTTATTCCGCTGCAAGTAGTTCTTCGCTAAGGAATTTCCTCACCATCAAATTCCTCAGTGAAGAATTCATAAAAATAGCCTATTCACCCCCCCCCCCTCTACTCGATATAATGCACTTTCAATTGGTATCAGAGCAAGGTACTCCCTTGTTCTATGTGATTTTGGTTTAACCGCCTGGAGTTTTAGTTATGTCGACTGCAGGATCGGGGAACGTTTCCTGTCCCATCTTTGACGGTCATGAGTATCCTCGGTGGAAGGCCATGATGAAAAAGCGACTCATGGCTATGGACAGCGAACTGTGGACCATCACCAAGATCGGTCTTACTGATCTATGCAAGATGGCTGAGGCTGATGACATTCGCAAGTATACACTGCTCAACCTCATAGTGAAGAATGTTATCTGCTCTAGTCTGTCCCGAAATCAGTTCAGGAACATCATGCATCTCAATCACGCGAAGCTAATCTGGGACCGTCTCTCTGAGGTCTATGAAGGTCATCGGACTCGTCATGATCCTTGGTTTGAGGATTACAAGGAATCTCTCAATGCGATGACATTTGAACTAGAATCATCATCGTCTACCCCCTGCCTTATGGCAAACAGTGCTGAGGTAACCGAATCCTACCTATCCGAATCTAGTGATGATGAATCTGGCGATGAATTTGTACCTAGCTATGTGAAACTTGCTTCCCTTGCCCATAAACAACAAAGAGCCTTGGAAAAATTTCACTACATGCTAAACAAGAGCGATGATATGTTGGGTGAAGAAATGGATCAGTCAAAAGCATTGGCTGAAAGTCTTCAGAGACTTCATTCCAAGTTTGACGCCCTTCAAGATCAACATAATACTCTCTTGTCTGATCATGAGAAGCTTTCTTCTGAATCTCTTCAAAGAAAGCAAGATCTTGAGAAGCTAAGAGTGTGTTATGAAGATCTTCAGAAGGAGCGTGATTCATTACTTGCTCAACAAATCAGCGCCACTCAGGAACAATTTGATCCTCCATGCTTAAAGTGCATTGAACGTGAATCTGCTAATTCTTCACCTGAATGTTCAAATGCTTCAAATGTTACAAATTCTTCATCTGCCTCTGCTATCACTAATTCCTCATCTGAGGACATTGCTAGTATCACTGACAATGCAGGGCTGAAGGAATTGTACATGACAGGCATGTACAAAAGCCTCAAAGGGCATCAGACTCTTTGTGATGTGCTTAAAAAGCAGATCCTCAATAGAAACCCTAGGAAAGAGGGTATTGCCTTTGAGAGGAAACTCAATGCTGATGAAACATATTGGAAGCCTGAGCAGTACCCCAAAACCTCATGGGTTGCTGCAAAGGGACCTCCAGTTGATCCATCTAACTTATCTGTCTTTACATGTGAATCTCCTCATTCTTCTGATGGGTCATTTGACTCCAACTATAAATTGTTCAAAAATCAGAATGGTGAAGTATTTGCTAGATATGTTGGCACTAACTGCAGGAACGGTTCCCCTATGAAGAAAATCTGGGTTCCCAAAAGTTATGTTCAAAGTCTTTAGGTGAATGTCCTCATGACACCACCAGTGAAGAACAGGAACCCCAGATCAAACTCTTCATATGGACCAAATTCTTCATATGGATCAAAGTCCTCATACGGACCAAATTCCTCACATGGATCAAATTCCTCAAAAGGATCAAAGTCCTCATATGACCATCATCATGCTAACAACTCTGTTTCGCAGGGTAGAGCTAAGGGCTATGAATATGTGCATTATTCTTCAAATCATTATGTTCATAAGTCCTCGAAGAATTTCTCTGCTTATTCATATGCTTACCCTAACCCCTCTTATGTGAAACGAAATGGTTTGGCATCTTTGCCACCTTTCTCATATGGTGCTCGCAGAGTGATGAACTCTTTGCCACCCCTCCAGATGTGGGTGGTGAAGAAAAAGAACTAATCTCTTATGCAGGGTCAGGTCTCCATACGTGCTTTAACGTCTGAAGAATTTGCTGGGGGCCTGACAAAATGCCTAAAAGGACGCAGGCTAATCATGATGAAATGAACCTTCATTTCAAACGTCTTCAATACTGCTTATCTGTGCTATTGATTGATGAAATTGAACTGATGATACTGATGTCATATTCTTCACTAATGAAGTATATGAGTTTGTAAGCTGCACTAATTCATCTGCAGGATGATCAACCCAAAGCAAATGAGTGGGTCCTCGATAGTGGTTGTACAAATCACATGACTGGTGACAAGAATCTATTGATGGATGCTCCATTAACACCATCACATCTGAAGCATATCATCTTCACTGACAAAGGCAAAAGTCAGGTATTGGGTCTAGGTAAGGTTGCGATCTCTAAGGATCGACACATGGACAAAGTCATGCTTGTTGAGTCCTTAGGATACAACCTCATGTCTGTCTCAATGCTTTGTGATCTTGATATGGTTGTTGTCTTTGGCAAGTATCGCTGTGTTGTGATCATGGAAGCTGACAATTCCAAAGTCTTCGAAGGCTTTAGGAGAGGAGACTTGTACATTGTTGATTTCTCTACAGGACCACAACCTGTCATGTGCTTACTTACAAAAGCTTTAGAAGGCTGGCTATGGCATCGACGACTTGGTCATGCTAGCATGAGGAATCTGCACACGCTCGCAAAGAAGAAGCATGTTATTGGCATTGAGAATGTCAAATTCCTCAAGGATCACCTGTGTCGTGCCTGTGAAGCTGGAAAAATGACCAAGGCCAAGCATCCAGCAAAGACTATCATGACTACCACTCGACCATTTGAATTGCTTCACATGGATCTCTTCCGTCCTAATCATTATTCTACTGTGACTAATGATGCATCTCTATATGGCTTTGTTATTGTTGATGATTACTCTCGTTATACATGGGTACACATTGTTACTTACAAACATGAAGTGCAGGAAGTCTTCAAACGATTTTCCTCGAGGGCTTCAACCAACATTGGTGTGAAGATCAAGCACATCAGGAGTGACAATGGAACTGAGTTCAAGAATTCCGGTCTTGATGGCTATCTTGATGAACTTGGTATTACTCATGAATTATCTGCTCCTTATACTCCTTAGCAAAATGGTGTCGTGGAGCGCAAGAACAGAACTCTTGTTGAGATGGCTTGCACTATGCTTGATGAATACAAAACCCCTCATCGGTTTTGGATTGATGCAATTGATACCGCGTGCCACATCATCAACTGAGTAGATCTTCACAAATTCTTCAAGAAGACTGCCTATGAACTCCTCACTGACAAGAAACCCAATGTGAGTTATTTCAAAGTCTTCGGTGCTAAATGTTGGATTAGAGATCCTCATCACAATGCTAAATTTGCACCGAAAGCACATGAAGGTTTTATGCTTGGTTACGAAAAGGACTCGCACACCTACAGAGTCTTCAACATCGCTCTTCACAAGATTGTTGAAACTGTAGATGCGCGGTTCAATGAAACTAATGGCTCGCAAAAAGAGTAACTACCTTCTGTGATAGATGAACCAGCACCTGAAGATTCTATCAAGCTTAAGGCTACTAAGGATGTTATTCCTACTAAAGAATCTACTGAAGAATTCATTCCCGAACGCGAAGACCGTCCAACTAATGTACCTGAGGAAAATGCTGAAGAAAATGCTGATCAAATTCCTCGACGACAACCAGCTCATCCTCGCGTTGCAAAAGAAGTGCAAGTTGAAAAGATCATCAATGACATTGAAGCACCAGGTCCACTCACATGCTCAAAAGCTTCACATTTATCTAACTTTTGTGGGCACTATGCTTTTGTCTCTATCACAGAGCCCACTAAGGTAGATGAAGCACTTCTGGAGCCTGAGTGGATTCAGGCTATGCAAGAAGAATTACATCAGTTCGAGCTCAATAATGTCTGGGAACTGGTCAAACGTCCAGATCCTCGCAAGCATAATATCATCGGCACAAAGTGGATCTACCGCAACAAGCAAGATAAAAATGGCCTTGTGGTGAGGAATAAGGCACTACTTGTAGCTCAAGGCTACACACAGGTTGAAGGAATTGATTTCGATGAAACTTTTGCACCTATTGCTAGACTTGAGGCTATTCGCATATTACTTGCTTATGCTAACCATCATAATATCGCTTTATATCAAATGGATGTGAAAAGTGCATTCCTCAATGGTAAGCTTGAGGAAGAAGTATATGTTGCTCAACCCCCAGGTTTTGAAGATCCAAAGAATCCTGACAAAGTCTTCAGACTCAACAAGGCCCTCTATGGCCTCAAGCAGGCCCCTCGGGCGTGGTATGATACTTTGAAGGAATTCTTTGTGAAGAATGGCTTCACACCCGGTTCACTCGACCCTACTCTCTTTACTAAATCTTATGATAATGAACTGTTTGTGTGCCAAATATACGTTGATGATATTATCTTTGGCTGTACTGACAAACGTTATAGTGATGAATTTGCCTATATGATGAGTGAAGAATACCAAATGTCTATGATGGGAGAGTTGAAATTCTTCTTAGGTCTTCAAATTCGTCAACAGCACAATGGCATATTCATATCTCAGGAGAAATACCTCAAGGATGTTCTAAGGAAATTCGGCATGCAAGATTGCAAAGGAGTCAAAATTCCTATGCCCACAAATGGCCATCTATGCACTGATGAAAATGGTATTGACTTCGATCACAAGGTATATTGCTCCATGATTAGTTCTTTATTGTATTTATGTGCATCTAGGCCAGATATAATGCTTAGTGTTTGCATGTGTGCCCGATTTCAAGCTTCACCGAAGGAATCACACCATAAGGCTGTGAAGCATATTCTTCGATATCTAGCTCAGACACCAACACTAGGACTATGGTACCCCAAGGGCTCTACCATTGATCTCCTTGGATATTCTGACTCTGACTATGCTGGTGATCGTGTGGACCGCAAGTCAACATCCGGTACTTGTCATTGCCTCGGATGATCTCTGGTCTGTTGGTCCTCGAAGAAACAGAACTGCGTATCTCTGTCTCCTGATGAAGCTGAGTATATTGCTCCTGGTTCTTGCTGTGCTCAATTGCTGTGGATGAAGCAAACTCTTAAGGACTACGGCATCAACATGAAGGACGTGCCTCTCTATTGTGACAATGAGAGTGCCATCAAGATTGCTTATAACCTAGTTCAGCACTCGAAGACAAAGCACATTCAGATCCGTCATCATTTTCTTCATGATAATGTGTTGAAGGGCGACATTTCTATTGAGCATGTGAAGACTGAAGAACAGCTAGCCGATATCTTCACAAAGCCCTTGGATGAGAAGAAATTTAGCAAGTTGCGATGTGAGCTAAATATCTTAGAATCTTCGAATGTTCTTTGAAAAGGACACACATCCTAACACTTATGCAAAATTGATGACTTAGATGTGCAACACATGAAGAAACGTTTTTCTTCAATCAATGAAGAATTACACTCTAAGTGTGAAGAAATTAATGAAGAATTTGATTCTCAGAACCCTACGACAATTGTACGCGGTGTCTGAAATCATCATTTTTATACGGTGGGTCACGCCACCACAAAAAGTTGAAAATCTTCAATTTGAGTTTTTCATCAGTTTTGAAATTCCTCATTTTTTTCAAATTCTTCAACTTTGCAAAATCTTCACTATTTCCGTCATCTTTCTTCATTAGCTATATATATATATATATGGGTTTATGTCCTCTACAGCATTCACTTATGGCTATTCCTGTCGGATTTCGGGCTCCGGCAGACCCTTGAGGTTCGAACACTGGGGTGCGCACGGAGATTTCGCCCTCTACCTACCTGCTCCTCGCCGACTCGCTAGGATCTAAACTACGAAAGGAACAACACAAGAGACACAGAGTTTATACTAGTTCAGGCCACCATTGCGGTGTAATACCCTACTCCAGTGTGTGTGTGGTGGATTGCCTCTTGGGCTGATGATGAACAATACAAGGAAGAACAGCCTCGCGAGGGTCTGTTCTTGGCTAAGACGATGAACTGCTAGGAGGAGTTCAGTTGCTCTCTCTACTGGTTTCTTGGTGAGGATTCTAGATGCAGGTCCAGATGCCTCTCTAGATGCGTCTCTAGATGCCTCTCTAGATGCCTCTACCCCGGGGGTGGCTAGTCCTATTTATAGGCAAAGGCCCTAGGCCTCTTCCCAAATATTGAGCGGGAAGGGCGCCAACAGTTGGCCATTTTGAAGGGGAATAGCGGGTACACTTATCCTAACTAAAGTTGGTCCTCGCCTGTCAAAGGCTCTGGTGGTGACGCCTGCTTGGGCTCCACCATGACTTCCTTCCTGCCGTTGGGCTGGTCTTGGTCTTGTTGCACCGAAATGGATGCCTTTGCTTGATGCTCTCGCCTGCGCTTGCTCCCTTTGCACCAAAGAGGAAAAGAGGACACTGCGCGGGCTGGCGCCAGACTGGCGCCCTTGGTCGTCATGGCTTGCGTCATGGGCACCTCGCGAGGTACCCCGCCTTGAACTCCCCGCCTCCTCATGAGCCAGCCTGATGAGGCCGTGCTTGAGGAAGCTCCTTGTCATCCGCCCCGCGAGGCTTGGCCCCTCGCGAGGGTCTTGAGCTTGTGTTGATGAAGATGGGCCATGCTGGGCCCCCCTTTGAGCCACGCCGCAGGCCGCAGGCAGGCAAGTCTGGGGACCCCCGTTCCCAGAACGCCGACAATTTCTTCAAGTTGTTTTTTCTGCTAAGTGAATGTGATCGGACCCTTCCCCCTCTATGCTATACTCAACCCAATCTATTCACAAATTCTTCATGTGCGTTCTATTTGAAACTCGTTCAAAATCTTCACTGTGTCCTTGTCAGCTGAAGAAATTGCGAACGAAACTTTAAAACATATCTTATCCAAATTTTTCGGTTTTGCCGCTCAAACCGTCCCATTTCCCACGATAGACTTATCTATTCACCCATGATCTAACACGATCTCCACTATTCAGTACGTGGGTGACACATGTCAAGCAAATGAGAAGGGCCAGGGGCACGCTCGTCCTAAATCTTCGGGCGTACAGTTTTTCACTTCGACTATAAATACCCCCTCACCCTTCCTCACTTCCTTTACTCCGCTCAACCGCTCTCTCCCTCACTCGAGCTTCTCAAACCCTAGCGCCGCCGCTACTCCATCGTCGCCGGTGAGGAATAGCTTCACTGCCTCGACCTCGTCGCTGTCGTACTCGCGCCGGCCGCGGAAATCCTCACTCCGCCGCCGCCGTAGCTGTCTTCCTCCGCCAAGTTAGGGCGTGGAAGATCTGAACTGATGAGCTTCCAATCTACTCTTCTCAGTTCGTCGTGTTCTTCAACCAGGGTAATTAAAAGTTACTTTTGCTGCCCTCTTTGATTCATATTTTCACTACAAAATCTTCAAAGCTGTTTTATTCTTCAAATCTTCACACACACAAAACACCTCACAAATTATCTGTTCTTGATTCGTTCCCTAAGCTTCATTTTCTTCAAGATTCCTCAATTGTGTGGATCGTAGATCTATACAACTCTGGAACCTAAGACAAAGTACGCTTAGTGAAATTCTTCAAGACTCATCTGGTCAAATTCCTCAAACTTGTTCATTTTGAAAACCTTCTGAGAACGCATATGACCTCTTCAAATTCCTCGCAACTATACTCTGTTCACAGGTACTCATGTCCACTGCTAAATCACTAGGTTCTCATCAACTTAACTCATTTGCAGCGTTCCTTGAAGAAAAACTGCATACTTCTTCAGAGTGTTCAATTGTGCAAATTCCTCATCTGAAGAATATGGCTGAAGGTAAGAAACCACAGAAAGGAGGAAAGAAGCCTGAGGTCATGACTGCTTTTGAGATCCCTGATGACATTTATAAGGACTGTTGCACACCTGATGAGGCCAAGTTCGGCAAAGAAAACAAAAATCAGTGCAAGGTGCGCATACAGAGGATTGAAAGGAGATGGGCAAGAGAATGGAGGGAGTACAGATATGTAACTCCAAAGTATATGAAGAAATTTGCTCTAAATCCTCCATGCCCAAGAGCTCCATTGGCACCTGGCCAAGTAGCTGATCCCACCAGCATCAAGCGTGGTCAGGATTTTCCTGATGAATGGGCCAAGCGCCAAGCCAAGTTGGCTAGACAAGCCAAAGAAGCAGTGAGGAAATTTAATGAAGACTCTGCTGCTGCTGCTGCCACAAAGGCCTCTGACAAGCCTAGGAAATGAATGGAAAAGAAGCCCGCTCACAAGCCAAGTGCTTCCACAACTGTGCCCTCACGGCCAAGCTCCTCAGCAATGCCCTCACGGCCAGAATCTTCAAAGCCCTCACGACCAATCTCTTCAAAGCCCTCACGGCCAATTCCTCAAGCTGCACCAGCTCCTCCAAAGTCCTCAGTTGCTCCGGAAAAGTCCTAAACACCAGTACATTTGGCCACATGCCAAAGGACTACAGGCATATCCATTGCCTTTGTTGTCTCAGCAAGTTCCTCAGCTGCACCAAATTCTTCACTAGGCCCCACTCTGCTGAAGACAAAGGCCACTTCTGGACGAGGTCCTCGGCCTAGTCCGAAGAAGAAACAAGTTGCCTTCCATGTGCCATCTGACGATGAAGCTGATGATGAAGAACTTGTAGATATCATCAGAGACAGGCAGGAAAGGGCCGCTAGAGCCAAAGGCACAAATGTGCCACTTCTTTTGGATCCTAAGGTGATCCTCGACTACATTGATCTCTGGCACAAGGACCCAAACACTCCTATGCCTGATTTTCACCTGACACCTGGCCAAAGTCACGTGCTAACCCACTTCATCAATGAAGAAAAATGGAAATTTGAGAAGACCAGGAAGATCAAGAAGGCTCAGTTCAGGAAAGAGAAGTTCCTGAAGAACAATGTTGTCAAAATGACACCTGATGAACTCCTCAAGATCCAGTCTGAGATCAAAATCCTCAGCGACAATTTCAATTCCTATTATGCTGATTGGCAAGGAGCCAAAGTCAGGTTTGTTAAACTGACTGAGAAGTTCGCCAATGTTGCAGCCCCATCGCAACAAGAAATTCCTCAAGCTGAAGCCTCTACTCAGCAAACTGAAGAACATGCCAGCACCGCTGATGATTTTCAGCCTGCTAAAGAAAATGCTAGTTCCAGAGCTGATGACTCCATTCCAGCTACTGAAGAAACTGCCAGGGCATCCTCTAGTGGTGCGCCTGAAGAAAATGAAGAAGTCAGGCCAACTGCATCAGTTGCGCCAGAGGAAATACCAACAGATTCCTCAGCTCCTCCTGCGCCTACACCAACTCCTACCCTTCCATCTGCATCAGATGTGAGGAAGACCAAGGCTGCAGAGAAAGCTGAAGTGAAGAAAAGGAAAGCATCGTCTGCTTCAGATTCTTCAGCTCCGAAGAAAATGAAGACTATGACCAGCTCTTATGAAAACCCTATTGATGTTGTTCCGATTTCCACCATGTCATCAAAGGAGCTTGTTCCTTATGGTGAAGAATATGTGATCCCTAGCGGATCTGATGAAGAACATCATTCTGCTGCTTCATTAGAGTAGATTGATGAAGAAATTTAAGTGGATGCGATCCATTCAACTCCTGCTGCTTCCTCGCCCATGCCTCAGTTCACAGCTGAAGAGGCTGGCGTTGAAGAACTTGAAGATGAAGACGTGGACATTGGATGCACCACGCCCGTGATGACTGATGACTTTTGGGAAAGTCAGCATCCCAATTCTCCACACTTCACTCCACTACAGCAAATACCTCAGTCCCCCGCACCAACTGTTCAAATGGGCTCTGAAGAAACTCATCCCACCTCATCTGTGCATGAAGAAATTCCAACCACTAGTGCTGGAGAAACTGCTGCTGCTGATAACTTGAACATGCAGACTGCCACTGAAGAGGAGCCAGAAATTCCTCAGCCTGAAGAACCTGAGATTGTGATTCCTGAGGTTGTGTTGCAAATCACTGACACTCCTGTGCCCAAGCCAAAGGATCCTTTCTCAAAGAAGCAAAAGTTCAAGGCTGCTGATTTCTTCAACGAGCATGTGTTCTTCACTGACTATAATCCATATGATTCTGCTCGCATAAGGAAGAGGCGTTTCTGGACTGCTAGTCAAGCAAATTTCTATTCCTCTGTGCTTTTTGACAAAGACAAAGTCTTCGAGCATGCAAACATTCCTCACGTGGACATGGAATCTCTGCCGTGCTTCGAGCCAGTCCTCAGTGTTCTTCACGATGCTAGATTACTGAATTTCAGCACTGACATATGTGATTGGAATGAAGAACTCATTCTTCAATTCTATGCGACGCTGCACATCACGGGAAATTCTGAAGATGTGAACACTTGGGTGCTGGACTGGATGTCTGAAAACACTCACTACAAGGCACCGGCAACTGAACTGCTTCGTGTCCTCCCACTCAGTCCTCCCCTTTATGGTGCTCGTTGCATCTACAATGAACTTGAACTTACAAATCATTATATGCAAGTGCTGATGAAGCCTTTGAAGCCAGGGCAGGCCCCAAGAACCAAATTCCTCGTCAAGGAATTAATGTATGTGCCTCAGACTGTCTATCGCATTCTGACAAAGACAATGAGTCCTATCAAAGGCCACGACTCAAATGATGAAGAAGTCGTTGGCATCATGAAGAATATGCTTTTCAATATCATTCGGCGTTCCCATCAACTTCCATGATTTCTTCATGAGGACTCTGGCCAATATTGCTATGTCACCGTTTGAGCTGAAGCCTTATGCACCATGGATTATGAAATTCATCAGTACAAGGTCTTCACTCAATTATAAGGCTGATACTCTGAACCATGGCAGCTTCTTGCCTCCAATTGAAGTCCTCAAAAGGACATATTCCTCAGCTGATGACAAAGGCAAGGCAACTGCTGTGATAGATGAAGGCACTCGTCCATTGGATGGTCAATTTTGCAAGGCTGCATCTTACTCCACTAATGATGACTCTGCCACACATGATTCTGCCGCCAACACCTCTGCCAAGCCCTCAAGCCACAGCTCCCAGGGTGATGACTGATCGTGAGTTACTCCTCAGTCTTCATCAGAAGGTTGATCACAATCATAAATGGGTCAAGCGTCAGTTTGGTTCAATTCTTCACAAAATGACCTCAACCCACAATGCAGTGAGGAAAAACCAATACTACCTCCATGAAACCTTCAACCGTACCTGGGCTGTTCTATCTCATATCTATAGCGCTGATGATCTGAAGAGCATGGGTCTCAAGAAAGAATTTGACTGGTCTGCACCTCCACCGAAGAAATTCAAGAAGGTCAAGGTTCCTTCCTTGGAAGCCAGCTCCTATTCTTCATCATGCGCCACTGATGAAAATGAAGACTTGGACGACACTGCGGCTGGCCCTACTTCGACAACCAACCCCGACAACGCTGGCGCTCCTCCATCAACTTGATAATCTTCAGGGGCGTTAGTCCTCAGTTTTGCTCCTTTTGGTCATCGATGACAAAGGGGGAGAAATCCGAGTTAGTCTTCAAGCGGGTCTATTATATGGGCGTTTTTTTATTAAGTTACAACTCTCGCTCTTCTGAAACTTTTAATTGGATCGTGTTGTAATCTTAAACCCGATGGTGCTCTGACACTTTTTGATGCACTGTGCTCTGATTTTGCATGCTTATTCCTCGTTAATATTATTGCTCGCATGCTGAATTGCTTCAGGCATCATATTTCATCATGCACTTCAAATTCTTCATATTATATGTCAAATGCATGTATAAACTACAAGATATAGGGGGAGATCTCCATGATTCAACTCTTCAAGTGTGCATTACTTCAAAAGCAAATTCCTCACTATGCACATCTTCAAGGGGAGTTCTTCTATATCTTGCAATCAAATTCCTCAATATCAGTACTTACACTTCATATGTTTATCCCCGTTGAAAACTTAACCTATATTGTCATCAATCACCAAAAAGGGGGAGATTGTAAGTGCATCTAGTGCCCCTTAGTGATTTTGGTGTATTGAAGACTTATAGGTTAAGGGACTAGTGTGTTTATGAGTGTACACAGGTCTATAAGTCTATGAGGAGTTTGATATTTACAGAGAAAGTCGACCCCTAAAAACGAATATCTTCGACTGAAGATTTTGGTATTCCTGAAGACTTTCATGAAGACTTTGAAAGTGAAGAAATTGGTGTGTCCGTGAAGACTTGATATTCATGCAAGGAATATGAAGCTTGAAGACTTTCATTTTCATAGTTTTGTTTTTTCTCTTTCTTGAGTCATAGGAAACACCGTACTGTTAAAGGGGGTCGAGGAAATACTAAGGAAAAATTTCCATGTGATGCTCAACTCAAAATCCTACACCTACCAATCCCTTCGAGCGAAGCCATTGGAAATCTCATACAGTTCAGTCAATTTCTTTAGTGACAGAGACGAAGTTCTTCTGGTTGCTGAGGAATTTGTTCTGACTGAGGAGTTAGGAATTCGCAAGTGCGGATTGCCTACACAGTGAGGAACATGATAGCCCTGAGGAATTTGAGAGTCAAATTTCCGACCGTTGTTGTGCTTCGCGCCAGCTGTCCCAAAATATCTTATCCACATAACGGTCATATTATTGAAGGGCATTTATGTCTTATCATGTCGGGCTGCTCCCTAGGCTATAAATAGCCGCCCCCTACAACCACTAGCTGGTTGGCTGCTCCGAGAGAAACTGACACTTGTCATTTGAGAGCAACCCATCCTCCAAGGACTTTGAGTGAAAATCATCGAGTGAGGAAAATCCAAACCCAAACACCCACAAACCCAAAGTGATTGAGCATCACTGAAGAGATTGATCCTGTGTGGATCCGACGCTTGTTACCTTTGAAGACTGTGCTTCTTCCAGACGGTTAGGCGTCATGGTCTAGAGCATCCAAGAGGAATTGTGGATCGCCGAGTGACCAAAGTCTGTGAAGGTTTGGAAGTCGCCTGAAGACTTACCACGAGTAATTGGACGGGGTCTGTGTGACCTTAGTTCAAGGAGAATACGGTGAGGACTTGGTGTCCTGAGCTGCGTGCTCAGTGACTGGGTGTCCGGGACTGTGTGTCCTTGAGTTTAAATACTCAGCCGCTCCAACCAGACGTACAACTGAGACAGGAGTTGGAACTGGTCTACCAAATCATTGTCTTCACCAACCTTACTGGTTCTATTTCCTCAACTCTTCCATTTCCTCATTACTGTGTTAAGTAGTTGTTCATATATGTGTTTGAAGACTTTGACTGAAGACTTTTTCAACTTCCTCAGTTCAATTTCTTTAGTCTGTTTGTCTTCGTCTTGTGTTATCTTGTGTTTACGCTTCCTGTACTCTGTGATTGTCTTCATTTCATCATGATGACTGTGCATGTCTTCTGTTATGCTTACTTCTGAGTACTTATTCCGCTGCAAGTAGTTCTTCGCTAAGGAATTTCCTCACCATCAAATTCCTCAGTGAAGAATTCATAAAAATCGCCTATTCACCACCCCTCTAGTCGATATAACACACTTTCAGGCACACCCCTACCTGGCGCGCCAAATGTCGGATTTCGGGTTCCGGCAGACCCTTGAGGTTCGAACACTGGGGTGCACGCGGAGATCACACCCTCAGCCTACCCATGTCTCACCGCCACGCTAGGATCTAAACTACACGAAGAACAACAATAGGGACACAAGATTTATACTGGTTCAGGCCACCATTGTGGTGTAATACCCTACTCCAGTTTGTGGTGTGTGGATTGCCTCTGGGGCTGATGAGGAACAGTACAAGGGAAGAACAGCCTCGCGAGGGTCTGTTCTTGGTTGGAGCGATGAACTGCTAGGGGAGTTCAGTTGCCTCTCTCTCTCTGTGTCTTGGGTGCGGATCCGATCAGGTCCAGATGCCCTACCCTGTGGGTGGCTAGTCCTATTTATAGGCGACGGCCCCGGGCCTCTTCCCAAATATTGAGCGGGAAGGGTGCCAACAACTGGCCATTTTGAAGGGGAACATCTAGTACACTTATCCTGACTAAAGTTGGTCCTCGCCTGCCAAAAGACCCTGACGATGACGCTGGCTTGGGCTCCACGATGACCTCCGCTTTGTCGTCCTGCTGGTCTTGGTCTTGTTGCACCGAAATGGTTGCCTTTGCTTGATACCCTTGCCTGCGCTTGCCCCCTTTGCACCAAAGGGGAAACAAGGACTCTACGCAGGCCGGCGCCCGCCTGGCGCCTGCCTGGCCTTGGTCGTCATGGCTTGCGTCACGGGCACCTCGTGAGGTACCCCGCCTTGATCTCTCCGCCTCATCGCGCGCCAGCCTGACGAGGCCATGCCTGAGGAAGCCTCCTGTCATCCGCCCCGTGAGGCTTGGCCCCTTGCGACGGTCTGGAGCATGTGTTGATGTAGATGGGCCGCATTGGGCCATTTCTTGAGCCACGCCACGGGCCGCAGGCAGGCAAGTCTGGGTACCCCCGTTCCCAGAATGCCGACAGTCGTACATTCGGTACTCGATCGGTTGGAACAAGAAGACGTTCGAGTACGTCAATGCGTTGAGCAAATGCTTCCGCTTTCGGTCTACGAGGGTACATGGACACAGTCTTGCCCTCTCATTGCTATGCATCTCCTAGGTAGATCTTGCGTGAGCGTAGGATTTTTTTTGAAATTGCATGCTATGTTTCCCAACAATATTACCAATTCTTTGACATTCATCACAAGATAAAACAAACTTACAGGCATCCTTGAAGAGAGTAGGTCAATGAAACCCAGATTGCAATACCTTGTGAGCAGTTCTATCTCCCGCATGATGTCCTCCATAAGCTTCGGAGTGACATTTCTATAGAATTTGTTCCTGTTCATGCTCATGTACACAACGTCTAATAATACCATCTACTCTTTCTTTATAAAGATGTGGGTCATCCCAAAAGTAATGTCTTAAATCATAGAAGAACTTTTTCTTTGGTTGGTATGTGAAGCTAGGTGGTATGTATTTAGCAACAATATAATTAGCAAACTCAGCATCCCAAGGAGTGTTATGAGAAACATTTATTACAGCTAATTGTTCATCAGGAAAACTATCATTAATAGGTTGTGGGTCATCAAGAATAATTTCTAACTTAGATAAGTTATCAGCCACGGGGTTCTCAGCTCCTTTTCTATCAGTGATATGTAAGTCAAATTCCTGTAGCAAGAGAACCCACCTAATGAGTCTAGGTTTAGCATCTTTCTTTTCCATAAGGTATTTTATAGCAGCATGATCGGTATGAACAATCACTTTATTGTCAACAATGTAAGTTCTAAATTTATCACAAGCAAACACCACTGCTAAGAATTCTTTTTTAGTAGTAACATAATTTTTTTGTGCACTGTCTAGAGTTTTACTAACATAATGGATAACATTTAATTTCTTATCAACTCTTTGTCCGAGAATAACACCAACATCATAATCACTAGCATCACACATAATTTCAAAAGGCAAGTTTCAATCAGGTGGTTGAACAATAGGTACAGAAACTAAGGCTTTCTTGAGTGTTCCAAAGGCTTCTAAACAATCATCATCAAAAACAAAAGGAATGTCCTTTGGCAAAAGATTTGCAAGAGGCCTAGAAATTTTAGAAAAGTCTATGATAAATCTCCTATAAAAACCAACATGACCAAGGAAACTACGAATACCTTTGATATCTTTAGGATATCGCATGTTCTCAATTGCATCAACCTTAGCTTTGTCCACCTCAATACCTCTTTCAGAAATTTTATGGCCCAAAACAATCCTTCGTTAACCATAAAGTGGCACTTCTCTGAATTCAAGACAAGATTCGTTTGCTCACATCTCTGCAAAACTCGATCAAGATTGCTTAAATAATCATCAAAAGACTTCCCATAAGCAGAAAAGTCATCCATGAAAACCTCAACAATCTTTTCACAGAAGTCAAAGAATATAGCAGTTATACATCTTCGAAAGGTAGCAGGTGCATTGCATAAACCAAAAGGCATATGTCTATAAGCAGAAGTTCCAAAAGGACAAGTAAAAGTGGTCTTTTCTTGATCAGGTTGAGAAACAGGTATTTGTGAAAAACTAGAATATCCATCAAGGAAGGAAAAATGTGTGTGCTTAGATAATCTTTCTAGCATTTGATCAATAAAAGGCAGAGGGTAATGATCTTTTCTTGTTGCTTTGTTTAACTTTCTAAAATCAATTACCATTCTATAGCCTATAACAATTCTTTGTGTAAGAAGTTCATTCTTATCATTAGGAACAACAGTAATACCTCCTTTCTTAGGGTCATAATGAACAGGACTTTCCCATCTACTATCAGCTATAGGATAGATTATACCTGCTTCTAGAAGTTTTAATATTTCCGTCCTTACCACTTCTTTCATCTTCAGATTCAACCAACGTTGGTGATCAACAACGGGTTTAGCATCAGGTTCCATATTAATCTTGTGCTGACATAGAGTGGGACTGATGCCCTTAAGATCATCAAGAGTATATCAAATAGCAGCTCAGTGCTTCCTTAGAACTTTCAATAATCTTTCTTCTTCATGTTCTAAAAGGTTGGCACTAATAATGATAGGATATATCTTCTTCTCATCAAGATAAGAATATTTCAAAGTGTCTGGCAATTGTTCTAATTCGAACACAGGATCACCTTTAGGCAGAGGAGGACCTCCTAGAGTTTCAATAGGCAAATTGTGCTTAAGCAGAGGTTGTTGTTTGACAAGAGTCTATCTATTCCATTTCTTTCGTGCATATGCAAACCACTTTCATGTTCTAGCAAATATTGTTCTAGAGGATCAGTAGAATAGAGGCAAGAACAATAATTTCATCCTTACTAGGCAATTCTTTCTTATGATGCTTTCTACTAAACTTGGAAAAATTAAACTCATGAGAGTCATCACCAAAACTAACACCGATAGTTTGTTTCTCACAATCTATTTTAGCATTAATGGTGTTCAGGAAAGTTCTACCAAAGATAATGGGACAAAAGTCATCCTGTGGGGAACCAAGAACAAGAAAATCAGTGGGGTATTTTATTTTCCCACACAAGACTTCAACATCTCTAACAATCCCAAGTGATGTGATGGTGTCTCTATTAGCAAGTTTAATAGTAACATCTATGTCTTCTATCTTAGCAGGTGCTATGTCATTCATAATCTCTTGATATAAAGTAAAAGGAATAGCACTCACGCTAGCACCTATGCCGCATAAACCATGATAACAGTGATCTCCTATCTTAACTGAGACAATAGGCATACCAACAACAGGTCTATGTTTATCTTTTTTATCAGGTTTGGCAATTCTAACAGCTTCATCACAGAAGTAAATAACATTCCCGTCTATTTTTTCAACCAGGAGATCCTTAACTATAGCGACACTAGGTTATACCTTGATTTGTTCAGCTGGTTTAGGTGTTCTAATATAACTTTTATTGACCACAGTTGAAACCTTAGCATGTTCCTTAATCCTAACAGGGAAGGTGGTTTCTCGATGTAAGCAGTAGGAACAACTGGATCAACATTATAAATTATAGTTTCATCTTTCGCTATTGCCGGTTCTTTAATCTCTTCTTTGATAGGTGGGTGATATTTAAACCCCTTCTCCTTAGGGAGATCAACATGAGTAGCAAAATATTCACAAAAGGAGGCTACTATCTCAGAGTCTAGTCCATATTTAGTGCTAAACTTTCGAAAAGCATCGGTATTCATAAAAGATTTAACACAATCATACTTGAGCTTAATACCTGACTCTTTACCTTCCTCGAGTTCCCAATCTTCAGAGTTGAGTTTAATTCTTTCTAAAAGATCCCACCGGAATTCAATAGTCTTCTTCATAAAGGAACCAGTACAAGAAGTATCGAGCATGGACCGATCATTATGAGAAAGCTGAGCATAAAAATTCTGAATAATAATTTCTCTTGAGAGCTCATAATTGGGGCATGAATATAACATTTACTTAAGCCTCCCCCAAGCTAGAGCAATACTTTCTCCTTCACGAGGCCAAAAATTATATATATAATTTCGATCACGATGAACTAGATGCATAGGATAATTTTTTTTGATGGAATTCCAATTTCAACCGATTCCAATTCCAAGATCCAATATCATCGCATAGCCTATACCATGTCAATGCTTTTCCCTTAAAAGATAAAGGGAAAACGTTCTTCTTAGCTTCATCTCTGAGCAAACCTGCAAGCTTAAATAAACCACAAATTTCTTCCACATATATCAAGTGCATATCACGATGTTCGGTTCCATCCCCTGCATAAGGATTAGCTAACAGATGTTCTATCATAACCGAAGGAATTTAATATTCAGTATTTTTAGTAGGTGCAGTGGTTTGAGGGGCAACTAATTGTGGTTCCGGTCAAGGTGAAGATACCCCGAACAAACCCCTCAAAGGATTTTTCTCCATAGTAACAAGTGACAATAAATTTCAGCACGTAGTAATAATTTTTCCTTACCAATTTGCACTTACCAAGAGCACTTCACTCCCCGGCAACGGCTCTAGAAAATATCCTTGATGACCCACAAGTATAGGGGATCAATTATAGTCCTTTCGATAAGTAAGAGTGTTGAACCCAACGAGGAGCAGAAGGAAATGACAAGCGGTTTTTAGCAAGGTAATGTCTGCAAGCACTAAAATCATAAGTATGATAGCAAGATAATTTGTAATGAGCAAGTAAAAATAATGGTAACAAAAGTTCAGCAAGGTAGCCCGATCCTTTTGAGGCAAAGGACAGGCCAAAACGGTCTCTTATGATAAGCAAAGTGTTCTTGAGGGCACACGGAAATTTCATCTAGTCACTTTCATCATGTTGGTTTGGTTTGTGTTTGCTACTTTGATAATTTGATATGTGGGTGGACCAGTGCTTAGGTGATGTTGTTACTTGAACAAGCCTCCTACTTATGATTAACCCCCTCGCAAGCATCTGCAACTACGAGAAAAGTATTAAGAATAAATTAGCATTAAACTTTGGATCCAAATTAGCCCCTTACGGAATAGCGCATAAACTAGGGTTTAAGCTTCTGTCACTCTCGCAGCCCATAATATAATAACTACTCCACAATGCATTCCCTTAGGCCCAAATATGGTGAAGTGTCATGTAGTCGACGTTCACACATGACACCACTAAGGGAATCACAACATACATACCATCAAAATATCGAACACATATAAAATTCACATGATTACATGCAACAAGATTTCTCCAGTGACCTCAAGAACAAAAGTAACTACTCAGAAATGATAATCATGCTCAAGATCAGAGGGGTATTAAATAGCATAATGCATGTGAACATATAATCTTCCACCAAATAAACCATATAGTAATGAACTACAAGATGAATCGACACTACTAGTCACCCACAAGCACCAATCTATTGTTCCGGTACAAAGATTGAACACAAGAGATGAACTAGGGCTTGAGAGGAGATGGTGTTGTTGAAGATGTTGATGGATATTGCCCTCCCCAAGATGGGAGAGTTGTTGGTGATGATGATGACGATGATTTCCCCCTCTGGGAGGGAAGTTCCCACGACGGAATCGCTCCACCAGAGGGCAAAAGTACTCCTCCCCCAAGTTCCACCTCGAGACGGCGGCGCTTCGTCTTGAAAGTCCTCTCTGTATTTTTTTCTAGGTCAAAATGACTTACATACCAGAAGATGGGCATCGGAGGTGGGCTAGGCTGAGCACAACCCACCAGGGCGCGCCTGTGGGGCATGGCGCGCCCTGGTGTCTTGTGCTCACCAAGTGGCCCCCTCTGGTAGTTATTTGCTCCATTATTTCTTATTTATTCCATAAAAATTCCTCGTGAAGTTTCAGCTCATTTGGAGTTGTGCGGAATAGGTAGCCTGACGTAGCTTTTTCAGGTCCAGATTTCTAGCTGCCAGAATTCTCCCTCTTTGTGCGAACCTTACATATTATGAGAGAAAATGCATTAAAATTACTACAAAAGGCATTATTATGCATAAAAATATTATAAATAACAGTAGGTAAACATGATGCAAAATGGACGTATCATTGAGCTGGCATGGATCAAGACTGGGATTTGTCACTCTGTATGAGAGGGAGGTATCTCAGGGCCCACTCAGTAATACAACATCACAGTAAGCTTGCAAGCAATGTGACTAATGAGTTAGCCACGGGATCTTGTATTATGGAACGAGTAAAGAGACTTGCTAGTAACGATATTGAACTAGGTATGGAGATACCGATGATCAAATCTCGGGCAAGTAACATATTAATAGACAAAGGGAACTACATACGAGATTAGCAGAATCCTTGACATTGAGGTTCGACCGATAAGATCTTCGTAGAATATGTAGGAACCAATATGGGCATCTAGGTCCCGCTATTGGTTAACCGTAGAGGTGTCTCGGCCATGTCTGCATAGTTCTCGAACCCACAGGGTCTACACACTTAACATTTGGTGATGATGTAAGTATAGTTCAGTCATTATGGTGGTTATCAAAGGTTGTTCGGAGTCCCGGATAAGATCCCGGACGTGACGAGGACCTCCAGAATGGTCTGGAGGTGAAGATTGATATATTGGACGAAGGGTATTGGAGTCCGGAATTGTTCCGGGGGTGCCGGGTGATGGCCAGCATCACCGAAAGGGGTTTCGGGGGGGGGGGGGCGACAAATGTTGGGGGCCCCATGGGTCAAGGGGAGGGGGAAAACCAGCCCACTAATGGGATGTGCACCCTCACACTTTCCCATGTGACCAGAAGGGGTGGGGCGCTGCCCTAGGGCAGCCACCCCCTTTGCCTTGGGGGCCAAGGCTCCCGGGGGGAGGCGCACCAAAACCCATCTAGGGTTTCCCCCTAGTGGCCGCCCCCCCTAGGGAACCCTAGGGCGCCCTCCTCCTCCCTTCTCCCAATATATAGAGGGGTAGAGGGAGGGCAGACACACCCATCTATGCCATGGCGCTGCCCTCCCTCTCCCTCGTAGTCCTTCTCCGCGAGGCTTGGCGAAGCCCTGCTGAGATTTCTCCACCACCACCGCCATCATGCCATCGTGCTGCCAGAGGACTCAAGCTACTACTTCACCATTGCTTGATGGATCGAGGAGGTGAAGGCCTCATCAATCCGTACGTGTGTTGGACACGGAGGTGCCGTCCATTCGGCACTTGGATCAGCAGTTCGCAGGACTGATCGTTATTGGATCGCGAAGACATTCGACTACATCAACCGCGTTTCTTAATGCTTTCGCTTAGCGATCTACAAGGGTATGTAGATGCAATCTCTCCTCTCGTAGATGTACATATCCTAGATTGATCTTGGTGAGCGTAGGAAATTTTTTGTTTACCATGCAACGTTCCCCAACAACTTGTTCTTGTAGACTCATGTTGGGCCTCCAAGCGCGGAGTTTTGTAGGACAGTAGCAAATTTCCCTCAAGTGGATGACCTAAGGTTTATCAATCCGTGGGAGGCGTATGATGAAGATGGTCTATGTCAAACAACCCTGCAACCAAATAATAAAAAATCTCTTGGGTCCCCAACACACCAAATACAATGGTAATTTGTATAGGTGCACTAGTTCACCGAAGAGATGGTAATAAAAGCATAGCAATGATAGTAGATATTGATTTTTGTGATAGAAAACAGCAAGGTAGTGATACGTCTCTCCAACATATCTATATTTTTTATTGTTCCACGCTATTATATTATCTGTTTTGGATGTTTAATGGGCTTTAATATGCTCTTTTATATTATTTTTGGGACTAACCTATTAACCGGAGGCCCAGTGCCAGTTTTTGTTTTATTGCCTATTTTAGAGTTTTGCAGAAAAGGAATACCAAACGGTGTCCAAATGGAATGAAACCTTCGCGATGATCTTTCTTGGACCGAAAGCAAACCAGAAGACTTGGAGTTGAAGTCAGAAACGCCACGAGGCATCCACGAGGTAGGAGGGCGCGCCCAGGGGGTAGGTGCGCCCCCACCCTCATGGGCCCCTCGTAGTTCCACCGACGTACTTCTTTTCCCTATATATACTCTTATACCCTAGAAACATCAGGGAGAGCCACGAAACCACTTTTCCACAGCCACAACCTTCTGTACCCATGAGATCCCATCTTGGGACATTTTCCGGTGATCTGCCGGAGGGGGAATCGATCACCGAGGGCTTCTACATGAACACCATTGCCTCTCCGATGAAGCGTGAGTAGTTTACCACAGACCTTCGGGTCCATGTTATTAGCTAGATGGCTTGTTCTCTCTCTTTGATTCTCAATACAAAGTTATCCTTGATGTTCTTGGAGATCTATTCGATGTAATACTCTTTTACGGTGTGTTTGCCGAGATCCGATGAATTGTGGGTTTATGAACAAGATTATCTATGAAGATTATTTGGTTCTTCTCTGAATTCTTATATGCATGATTTGATATCTTTACCAGTCTCTTCGAATTATCGTTTTAGTTTGGCCTACTAGATTGATCTTTCTTGCCATGGGAGAAGTGCTTAGCTTTGGGTTCAATCCTGCGGTGTCCTTTCCCAGTGATAGTGGGGCAGCAAGGCACGTATTGTATTGTTGCCATCGAGGATAAAAATATGGGGTTTATATCATATTGCTTGAGTTTATCCCTCTACATCATGTCACCTTGTTTAATGTGTTACTCCGTTCTTATGAACTTAATACTCTAGATGCATGCTACAGAGCGGTCGATGTGTGGAGTAATAGTAGTAGACGTTTCGGTCTACTTGACACGAACGTGATGCCTATGTTCATGATCATTGCCTTAGATGTCTTCATAATTATGCGCTTTTCTATCAATTGCTCAGCAGTAATTTGTTCACCCACCGTAATACATGCTATCTCGAGAGAAGCCACTAGTGAAACCTATGCCCCTCGGGTCTCTTTTCCATTATATTGCATCTCTTTAAATCTCGTTTACTATTTTGCAATCTTTAGTTTCCAATCTATACAACAAAAATACCAAAAATATTTACTTTACTATCTCTATTAGATCTCACTTTTGCGAGTGACCGTGAAGGGATTGACAACCCCTTTATCGCATTGGTTACAAGGTTCTTGATTGTTTGTGTAGGTATTCGGTGACTTGTGCCTCATCTCCTACTGGATTGATACCTTGGTTCTCAAAACTGAGGGAAATACTTAGGCTACTTTGCTGCATCACCCTTTCCTCTTGAAGGGAAAAACCAACGCAAGCTCAAGAGGTAGCAGGTAGCAATTGATAAAACGGAGCACAAATGGTATTGCAATGCTCGAAAATGAGGCCTAGGGTCCGTACTTTCTCAAGTGCAATCTCTCAACAATGCTAATCTAATTGGATCATATAACCATCCCTCAACGTGTCATGAAGAATCACTCCAAAGTTCTTATCCAGCGGAGAACATAAGAAGAAATTGCTTGTAGGGTACGAGACCACCTCAAAGCTATTCTTCCTGATCAATCTATCCTAGATTTCGTACTAAAATAACACCAAGCTATTCTTTCAAATCGATCTAACCAAGAGTTCATACTAAAATAACACCATATGATACACATCAACCAACTCTAATGTCACCTACATACTCCAATGCCACCGTGAGTATCCGTGAGTTGATTATACGATATGCATATCAAACAATTTCAGATTCGTAATACTCAATCCAACACAAAGAACCTCAAAGAGTGCCCCGATTTCTACCGGAGAAACAAAGACGAGAAGTACATCAACCCCTATGCATAGATTACCCTAATGTCACCTCGGGAATACGCGAGTTGAGTGCCAAAACACATATCAAGTGAATCAATATGATACCCCATTGTCACCACGGGTATTCATAGCAAGACATACATCAAGTGTTCTCAAATCCATAAAAGTATTCAATCCGATAAAATGAAATCTCAAAGGGAAAACTCAATTCATCACAAGATAGAGAGGGGAAAACACCATATGATCCGACTATATTAACAAAGCCCGCGATACATCAAGATCATGACATCTCAAGAACACGAGAGAGAGAGAGATAGAGAGAGAGATTAAACACATAGCTATTGGTACAAACCCTCAGCCCCGAGGGTGGACTACTCCCTCCTCATCATGGTGGCCGCCGTGATGATGAAGATGGCCTCTGGTAATGATTTCCCCTCCGGCAGGGTACCGAAATGGGGTCTAGATTGGTTTTTCATGGTTACAGAGGCTTGCGGCGGCGGAACTTCTAATCTAGGGTTATTTCTAATGGTTTCTCTATTTATAGGATTTTTTGGCGTCGGTTTCACGCGAAGATGGGGCTCGAGGTGAGCACAACCCACCGGTGCAAGCCAGGCCCCTCTGGGGCGCCGTGGTGGGTTATGCCCTCCTCGTGACTCTTCTGGTCCTCCCATGAAGCTTCGGGGGTCTCTTTTGTTCCAAAAAAACGTCAAAAAGTTTTAGCTCATATGGAGAACTTTCATTTTTGCACAAAAAAACAACGCCACGGTAGTTCTGCTAAAAACAATGTCAGTCCGGGTTAGTTCCATGCAAAGCATACCAAAACCATATAAAATTGTTGTAAACATGGCATGAGTACTTCATGAATTATATATACGTTGGATAAGTATCAGCTATATGGCTTCTTCTCTCTTTTTGATTCTCAATACAATGTTCTCCTCGATGTTCTTGGAGATCTATAAGCATGCTAGTGAAGGAAATATGCCCTAGAGGCAATAATAAAGTTGATATTTTATATTTCCTAATTCATGAGAAATGTTTATTTTTAATGCTAGAATTGTATTAACCGGAAACTTTATACATGTGTGGATACATAGACAAAACAATGTTTCCCTACTATGCCTCTACTAGACTAGCTCGTTGATCAAAAGATGGTTAAGTTTCCTAGCCATGGACATGTGTTGTCATTTGATGAACGAGATCACATCATTAGGAGAGTGATGTGATGGACATGACCCTTCCGTTAGCTTAGCATACTGATCGTTTAGTTTTATTGCTACCGCTTTCTTCGTGTCAGATATATATTCCTCCGACTATGACGTTATGCAACTCCCGGACATCAGAGAAATGCCTTGTGTGCTATCAAACGTCACAACGTAACTGGGTGATTATAAAGATGCTCTATAGGTATCTCCGAAGGTGTTTGTTGGGTTGTCATAGATCGAGATTAGGAGTTGTCACCCCGAGTATCGGAGAGGTGTCTCTGGGCCCTCTCGGTAATGCACATCATATGAAGCCTTGCAAGCAATGTGACTAATGATTTAGTTACGGGTTGATGCACTACAGAACGAGTAAAGAGACTTGTGGTAACGAGATTGAACTAGGTATGAAGATACCGACGATCGAATCTCGGGCAAGTAACATACTGATGACAAAGGGAATAACTATATTGACATTGCGGTTCGACCGACAAAGATCTTCATGGAATATGTGGGAAGCAATATGAGCATCCAGGTTCCGCTATTGGTTATTGACCGAAGAGGTGTCTCGGTCATGTCTACATAGTTCTCGAACCTGTAGGGTCCGCACGCTTAATGTTCGATGATGATTGGTATTATGAGTTATGTGTTTTGGTAACCGAAGGTTATTTGGAGTCCCGGATGAGATCATTGACATGACGAGGAGTCTCGAAATGGTCAAGAGGTAAAGATTGATATATTGGAAGGTTACATTCGGACACCAAATGGTTTCGGGAAGTTTCAGATGATTTTCGGAGTACCGGAGGTTACCGGAACCCCCCCCCCCCCCGGGGAAGTAATGGGCCAACATGGGCCATGGGAGAGAGAGAGGACAGCCCACAAGGGGTGGCCTCCCCCCCCCCCCCTGATGGGAGTCCTAATTGGACTAGGGGAGGGGGCGGCGCCCCCTTCCCCTCTCCTACTTCCTCTCCCTTTCCCCCTTTGTCACTCCGGAAAAGGAAAGGGGAATCCTATTAGGATTGGGAGTCCTAGTAGGACTCCCCCCATGGAGCGCCCTCTAGGCCGGCCGCCTCCTCCCCTCCTCCTTTATATACGGGGGCGGGGGGCACCCCAAAGGCACAACAGTTTTCTCTAAGCCGTGTGCGGTGCCCCCCTCCACAGTTTACTCCTCTGATAGTATCATCGTAGTGCTTAGGCGAAGCCCTACGCGGATCACATCACCAACACCGTCATCACGCCGTCGTGCTGACAGAACTCATCGACTCCATCGACCCTCTGCTGGATCAAGAGTTCGAGGGACGTCATTGAGTTGAACGTGTGCATAACTCGAAGGTGTCGTACGTTCGGTACTTGATCCATTGACTCGAGAAGACGTTCGACTACATCAACCGCGTTAAGTTAACGCTTCCTCTTTTGGTCTACGAGGGTACGTGGACACACTCTCCCGCTCTCGTTGCTATGCATCTCCTAGATCTTGCGTGAGCGTAGGAATTTTTTTTTTGAAATTGCATGCTACGTTACCCAACAGTGGCATCCGAGCCAGGTCTATGCGTAGATGATATGCACGAGTAGAACACAAAGAGTTGTGGGTGGTGATCGTCATACTGCTTACCCCCAATGTCTTATTTTGATTCGGCGGTATTGTTGGATGAAGCAGCCCGGACCAACCTTACATGACCATGTTCATGAGACCGGTTCCACCGACAGACATGCAACTAGTTTTGCATAAAGGTGGCTGGCGAGTGTCTGTTTCTCCAACTTTAGTTGAATCGAATTTGACAATGGCCGGTCCTTGTGAAGGTTAAAACAGGAAACTTGATAAATCACCATTGTGGTTTTTGTGCCGTAGGTATGTACGGTTCATGCTAGAATCCCGTAGAAGCCACGTAATACTTGCAACAAACAAAGTAGAGGACGTCTAACTTGTTTTTGCAGGGCATGTTGTGATGTGATATGGTCAAGACATGATGTGATATAAAGATTGTTGTATGAGATGATCATGTTTCGTGAAAGTTATCGGCAACTCGCAGGAGCCATATGGTTGTCGCTTCATTGTATGAAATACAAGCGCTATGTAATTGCTTTACTTTATGACTAAGCGGTAGCAATAGTCATAGAAGCAATGGTTGGTGAGACGACCACGACGCTACGTTGGAGATCAAGGTGTCAAGCCGGTGATGATGGAGATCATGACATTGCTTCGGTGATGGAGATCTTGAGCACAAGATGATGATGGCCATATCATGTCACATATTTTTGATTGCATGTGATGTTTATCTTTTATGCATCTTATTTTGCTTAGTACGGTGGTAGCATTATAAGATGATCCCTCACTAAATTTCAAGGTATAAGTGTTCTCCCCGAGTATGCACCATTGAGAAAGTTCTTTGTCTTGAGACATCACGTGATGATCGGGTGTGATAAGCTCTACGTTCAAATACAGCAGGTGCAAGCTAGATTTGCACACGCGGAATACTCGGGTTAAATTTGACGAGCCTAGCATATACAGATATCTCCTCAGAATACGAGAGACCGAAAGGTCGAACGTGAATCATATAGTAGATATGGTCAACATAGTGATGTTAACCATTGAAGACTACTCCATCTCACGTGATGATCGGACATAGTTTAGTTGATTTGGATCACATATCATTTAGATGACTAGAGGGATGTTTATCTAAGTGGGAGTTCTTAAGTAATATGATTAATTGAACTTAATTTATCATGAACTTAGTCCTGATAGTTTTTTGCATATCTATGTTGTAGATCAATGGCCCGTGCTACCGTTCCTTTGAATTTTAATGCGTTCCTAGAGAAAGCTAAGTTGAAAGATGATGGCAGCAACTACACGGACTGGGTCCATAACTTGAGGATTATCCACATTGCTGCATGAAAGAATTATGTCCTTGATGCACCACTAGGTGTACCACCTGCCCCAGCAACTGCAGACATTGTGAATGCCAGGCAGTCGCGTGTTGATGACTACTCGTTAGTTCAATGTGCCATGCTTTACGGCTTAGAATCGAGACTTCAAAGATGTTTCGAACGTCATGGACCATATGAGATGTTCCAGGAGTTGAAGTTGACATTTCAAGCAAATGCCCGGGTTGAGAGATATGAAGTATCCAACAAGTTCTATAGCTAGAAGATGGAGGAGAATAGTTTTGTTAGTGAGCACACACTCAGAAGGTCTAGGTACCATAATCACTTGCCTCGGCTGGGAGTTAATCTTCCAGATGATTGTGTCATTAACAGAATTCTTCAATCACTGCCACCAAGCTATAAAGGCATCATGATGAACTACAATATGCAAGGGATGGAAAAGACTATTCCCGAGCTCTTCGTGATGCTAAAGGCCGCGGAGGTAGAGATCAAGAAGGAGCATCAAGTGTTGATGGTTACAAGACCACTAGTTTCAAGAAAAAGGGCAAGGGTAAAAGAAAGGTGTCACATCCCTAGTTATGGTATGACCTAGGCGAGCTAGTCATGTGTGCATCATGTTTAAATTCCATTTAAATTTGAAATGGGAATTTGAGAAACCCTCAGAATCATTTCTAGAAATGACCCAAATAAAAATTGCTCCAAAAAGGTCCAAGAAAATGTTCATGTTGCTCTCTGAAAATATTGGACAGAGATAAAAATCAAACCAATATTTTTAGGAGCTCATAAATATTTATTTTGGGCATTTGGAATTAATGCAGTAATTAATTGCTTTGGATATATATTGTTATATATATAATATTGTCCAAAAATTATGCCATTTGTTGAGGAGCTCTAGAATAATACCACTAGCCCCTGCAAAAATTGGCATAAGAAAATAAAATGGTTTAGTAGTTTTATTAAATCAAACAAATGTCGGAAAAATTGAAAAGAAATGGAAAAACTTACCTGGGCCAACTCACCTGTGCAGCCACCTGGCGGCCCACGTGGCTAGCCCAGCAGCAGCCGAGCCCACTGGCGCCTCTGTCGTCTTCCTCCTCCTTGCCCAAAGCAGTTGCGTTGCTGGCATGCCGCAGCCGCGCCACCACCTCCTCCCTGCCTGCCTTGCATCCACCTCGTCGCCCTGGATCGCTCGGACAATGCCACGCTACCCCCAGGCCTCTCTCACTCTCCCCCGTCCTCCTCTCTGCCTCTGTCGTCCTCTCTCATGACAGCCGAGCGCTGCTGTCGCCACCGCTCGCTGTTGTCACGCCCATCGCCACGTCCTCGCCCTCTCCCCGTGCTCAGAAGCTCCGCCACGTCGTCGGCTACCTCCCCGTCAAGCCACGTGCCTCGGGAGGCCCTGGAGCACCGTCAACACCATCGTCTTCATCTTCGGCCGCCGGAGATCGTCTTCGCCGCCCCGCCGTCTTCAGCGTGTCCCCGAGCTCGCCGTCAAGCCCATCGAGTCCACAGTGAGCTTCTGCTCCGTTTCCCTCTCCCCGTTCCTCCATTCTTGTGTCGTAGCCCCCTCCTCCCACCACGGTCGTAGCATCTCGCCGCCAGCCATGCGCCACTGCAGCCACACCTACGGGCACCTACAACTGAGCACGCCACCGTGGTCAGTACGTCTCCAGGAGACGAACGCGACCAACCCCCCCCCCCCCCTGCTGTGCACCGTAGCCCCTTCTCCCTCCCCGCCAAACTCCGGCCACCGCCTCGAGCTCATTTCCGGCGAGCTCTGGCACCCCCGCAGCCTCCCGCTCGCTCCAAACGACGCGGACGAGCTCTAGCTTCTCGTCCGTGGTCTCCGCCGCCCGAATGGACGCCGGAAGGCGAATCCCGAGCCCTCCGCCGTGTTCGGCCTCGCCGGTGGCTAAACGCCGGTGAGGTTTGACCCCTTTGACCTCGCCGGCCCGTTAGGTGGGCCCCTTGGGTCAGGTGATTAGCTTAGGGCTAATCACCATTAACTAAACCCCCTGACACTGACCAGTGGGCCCAGTGCCCCCTAATCCTTTAGTTAAGCTAATAAACCCCCAATTAACCCTGAGACACTGATGTGTGGACCCCACACGTCAGGTTTGACCCCAATTAGCACTGTTGACTTGCTGACGCAAGCATGACGCAGTTATTCATTTTCCGGATTTAAAATAAATCAGGAAATTCCAGAAAATGATATAAACTTCAAAACATCATAGAAATTCAACCGTAGCTCAGATTGAAATAATTTATATATGAAAAATTATCTGAAAAATGCAATCTATCCATCTGTACCAGTTTCATGCATGACAAACCAACTTATACATACTGTATAAGTGAAAACATATAAATGGCATATATAAGAGCTTACTTTGGAGATGCATTTGAATCTTTGGTTCAGATGGATTTCAACCAAATGAATGCTAGTTGCATTAGCTCAAACAACATCACATATTCATGCCATGTTCATGCATCATATTGTTGCATATGCTTGTGTATTGATTGTCGACACCGTTCCTTCTCGATAGGTCCTGCTCCGGAGAGTGCTCCAGAGTACCTGTCTATGGAGCAGTGCCCCCCTGTTGGTCTACCAGGCAAGCAAAGCCCCTTGTTCATTCCGATACAATCCTACTCTCTCGCTCCTGCTCTCAGTTATTGCATTAGGACAACAACGATTCAATTGCTACTTTGAGCTGCGGTAGTTGAACCCATTCCTCTACATGACCTGTCATTGCCACAGTAAATAGTTGAAACCCACTAGGATGTGTAGGAGTTGATTGAAGCCATTGTTGTGTTCCTACCATGCCATGCTTGCTATTGCTTAGAGTGTGCTAGGTCTGATTCATTGGGAATGAATTGGAGTGCAGTGATACGTTCTGATGCTGAGAGTTAAGTGTGTGAATACGATTTGGTAAAGGTAGCGGTGAGAGGCCATATAGGAGTACATGGTGGGTTGTCTCACTGGAACCGTCCTTAAGCACTGGGTTCTATGTATGTTGTCCAATGACTCGATACTACCATACATTGGGCTCCGGGCGCTCCAAGCCCTCTCGACTTATTAACCAACTTGATCTCTGTCCAGGAGTCGCAACTAGTTTCTGGTGTTTGTAGGTAGTGCTATTTTTCTACCGAGTGGCACCCGGTAGGGTGGGCTTGGGACAGACTAGGCACAGGTGGTATAGTGTACCAAGTGGCACCCGGATGGTGGGCTTGGGAACCCTGCTCACATCATTTGGGGCCGTGAGCAACACCCCAGCCGGATCTCCTTGTGGATGGAACCCGAATAGGCGATAGACCTGTACTAGAGTCTTGTGTGGTTAGTTAGGTCATGGCCGACACCCTCGCGAGGCTTCCGCTTGAAGGTTGCCAAGATACATGACGTGTACATGGCGGTAAGTGGCGAGAGCGTGTGTGAAGAAGTACACCCCTGCAGGGTTAACATGATCTATTCGAATAGCCGGGTTCGTGGTTATGTACTTCTTGGATGCTTACATGGTACATAGACAACTTGAAGTGGATACTCTAAAATGCTCAAGACAAGTGTGAGTGCTATGGATGGCCTTCTCCTAGGGAGACGGGGATGAATCCATAGTAGTGTATTGTGTGGTGGTTAGTGGACTCATGTGCGCCATCTCACCTCAAAGAAGTTTCTCGTAGTCGTAGAACGGGATAGCCACTGAGTCAAAGCTGGCTTGCTGCAACTAAACCCCACATTACCTTATTGATACAAATGCATGTATGATAGGATCTAATGTAAGTCTTGCTGAGTACCTTTGTACTCATGTTGCTTTATTTATGTTTTTGCAGCGGAGACTTTGGTCTTACTAGTGTTCTCGTGGACTTCAACAAGTAGCTTGTACCTCAGCTACGATCTTGATCGGACGTTGTAGATAGTCAGGCTCTTCAGCCTTTTTCATTTGTAGATGTCTGTACTCAGACATGTAATGCTTCCGCTTGTTGCTTGTATGCTCTGAATGCTGGGTCATGTGACCTCTATTTGCAATAAATGCTATGATGGCTCTTTGAGCCTTATCTATATGAGTTGTTGAGTTATGTTGTGCTGCCATGTTGTACAACACGTACTTGCATGTTATGCGTACGTGTAATGTGTATTGCTATGTGTGGGATCTGACTATCTAGTTGTTTATCCTTAGTAGCCTCTCTTATCGGTAAATGTCTCCTAGTGCTTCCACTCAGCCCTAGTAGCTTGCTGCTGCTCCGGAACACTTAGGCTGGCCGGCATGTGTCCTTCTTCGTTCATCTGTCTGTCCCTTCGGGGAAATGTCACGCGGTGTCCACCGGAGTCCTATTAGCCTGCTATAGCCCGGATTCTCCGGAGTCCTGTTAGCCCAGCTGCTACAGCTCGCATTCACACGTTAATGATGAACACGTTCGTTGGGTCATGTATGCCTGTCCCTGTAAGTTAGTGCCACTTTGGGTTCACACCTAGCCATGTCAGCCCGGGTTCTTTGTCATATGGATGCTAGCAACACTATCATATACGTGTGCCAAAAGGCACAAATGGTCCCGGGCATGGTAAGGCGACACCCATGGGAATACCATGCGTGAGGCCGCAAAGTGATATGAGGTGTTACATGCTAGATTGGTGTGACTTTGGATCGGGGTCCTGACAGCTTTGGTATCAGAGCCTGACTGCCTGTAGGATTACCAAGCCAAACTGGTCGAAGTTGAGTCTAGAAATTCTCTAGTTATGTAAGGGAATTGATTGTGGGAAGGAATGTAAGGCTCTTTTTACTCCTTATACCTCATGGCCTTCTAATCTGAGTCATCCTACCTTTCCTACGGGGTTAAGGAACTAGGATTCTCTTCCGTCTATCAGGATCACGTGTTACTACTCTGTAGTCCCATAGGATTGGTTGATCAGAGTCATACCCCAGTTTTCGAGTACTTTCGGTGTAGCCTGTTTAGTATGATCTCAGAACCTTGACTGGCGATGTTGAGTTGTTGTATTACTCCATTTCAGTAGGATGTTCCATTTTGAGCATTCTACTGCCGTTATGCTGCGGGAATTTCCCTAGGAGTTCGAGAGATACTAATTTCTTTGTCCTACATTCTACAGCCTATAGTTGATACTCATTCCGTCCTTGGTTTCGTTTCTCAGGATGTCATCAGTTAAGCGAAGTTCTGTTGCTCGTAGCCAGAACCACGGAGAAGGTAGGGATGAGGATCCTCCCGACCCGCCTTCGTTGGCAGAGTTCATGTGAGAGATGGAGAGAAACAAGCGTGAGTCTAACCGCTTGTTGGCACGTATCGAGGAGAACACCGCACATCAGTTCAAAGAGTCTGCGACCATTCATGACTTCATTCGCTTGCACCCACCCACCTTTCATCATTCTATTGAGCCATTCAATGCAGATGACTGGCTCCGTAGCATCACTCATAAGCTGCGCTCCACGAACATAGCTGAAGATGACAAGGTCACCTATGCCACATACCACCTGGAAGGTCCTGCTAGTCTTTGGTGGCAGAACTATGAGTCTATGCTTCCAGCTGGCCAGATTCCTACCTAGAGAGATTTCACTGAGGCTTTTCGCGAGCATCACATACCTCAGGCCCTCATTGATCGCAAGAGAGAAGAGTTCTGTAGTTTCACCCAGGGTAAGATGGTCGTTGATGCTTACAGTAGAGAGTTTGAGAACCTCGCCCGCTATGCTACAGAAGAAGTGTCCACGGACGCCAAGAAGAAGGCTAGGTTCCAGAAGGGTCTCAACCCCAAGTTGCGTCATGATCTCCACCTGCATCATTGTGATACATTCCAAGCTCTTGTGAACAAGGCCATTAATGCAGAAACAACTCAGCTCACTTACGAGGAGTCTCGTAAGCACACCCGTGATTTGGGATCTTCCTCCGGCTCTAGCTCGCAGAAGCGCTGGATTTGGGTTCCAAACTCCGCTCTTCCTTCCAGATATTCACCAAGACCATCTTACATGGCGCCTCACCCAGCTCAGTCGTATGCTCCACCCAGGCCTATTGGTAGACCGCTTGTCAGTGCGGGTCCACGTCCAACCTCAGGGACTTGCTTCACATGCGGGAAGCCAGGACACTATGCACGTGACTGCTCTCAGACTAGTTATGTTCCACCCCAGCCTGAGAAGTCTGTTGGCTGTGTTAAGCCATCAAGCAAGACAATCAGTGCTAAGCCAGCTTGCACTAAACATGGACGTGTGCATCATGTCTCGGCTAGAAATGCTCATGATGATCCAGATGTCGTTCTTGGTACACTCCTTGTCAATTGTCACCCAACATCGGTTCTGTTCGATACTGGAGCATCTCACTCCTTCATTTCTGAAAGCTATGCTAGCTTGCACAACATATCATTTTGTGCTATGCCCTCTCCACTGGTCATTCAAACTCCTGGATCCAAATGGCAAACTTCTAGTGTAAGCCATGGTAACGAAATCCTTGTTGACATTCTTGTATTCCTTGCATCACTTATAGCCCTCAAGTCTACAGATATTAACATCATCTTGGGTATGGACTGGATGAAAGCTCATTATGCCAAGATTGATTGTTACACCAGGTTCGTTCAGCTTACACACCCATCTGGCAAGATAGTCACTGTCTCCACTAGAGTTGCAAGGCGTTAGCTCTATTCTCTTAATGCCAGCCCTCTTCCGGACCTTGAAGATATCCCGGTAGTCCGTGACTTTCCGGATGTCTTTCCATAGGAACTGCCAGGTGTTCCACCTGACAGAGATGTAGAGTTTGTCATAGATCTTATCCTAGGAACCACTCCAATCTCTAGGAGACCTTATAAGATATCACCCTTAGAACTAGCTGAGCTTAAGAAACAACTTGATGAGTCCTTGCAAAAGGGTTTCATCCGTCCTAGTTCTTCTCCTTGGGCTTGCCCCATCCTCTTCGTCAAGAAGAAGGATGGTACGGACCGGATGGTTGTAGATTATCGTCCCGTTAATTTGGTCACGATAAAGAACAAATATCCGCTTCCCAGGATCAACGACCTGTATGGTCAGCTCGCTGGATCCTCAATCTTATCCAAGATGGATTTGAGGTTAGGCTACCACCAAATCAAGATAAAAAACAGGGACATCCCCAAGACATTTGTCACTCGTTATGGCCAGTACGAGTACACCGTCATGTCCTTCGGTCTAACCAACGCTCCAGCTACTTTCTCCCGCTTGATGAACTCGATCTTCATGGAGTACCTAGATAAATTTGTCATGGTTTACCTCGATGATATTCTTATTTACTCAAAGAACGAGGAAGAGCATGCCGAACATCTTAGACTTGTGTTAGAAAAACTCAGATAGCACCGCCTTTATGCCAAGTTCTCCAAGTGTGAATTTTGGTTGCCAGAAGTGACCTACCTAGGCCACGTAATCTCTGGTAAGGGCATTGCTGTCAATCCCGAGAGAGTTAAGTCCGTTCTCGATTGGACTCCACCTGAAACAGTTAAACAAGTTAGGAGTTTCCTTGGTCTAGCCAGCTATTGTCGCCGCTTTGTTGAAAACTTCTCCAAAGTAGCCAAACCCCTCACGGAACTTCTTAAGAAAGATAAAAAGTTTGACTGGTCCCCACAGTGTGAATACAGTTTTCAGGAACTGAAAAGACGCCTGACTTCTGCTCCCATACTTGTGCCATCGGATTTCACTAAGGACTTTGTTATCTACTGCGACGCCTCATGACAGGGACTAGGTTGCATTCTTATGCAGGATCATCATGTGATTGCCTATGCATCTCGACAGTTGCATCCACACGAGGAGAATTATCCTACACATAATCTAGAGCTTGCAGCCGTAGTCTATGCACTCAAGACCTGGCGACATTACCTTCTTGGTAAACATTGCGAGATCTACACCGATCACCGGAGTCTCAAGTATATCTTCACACGCTGATGACCGACACGTTCGTTGATGGGCCATGTATGCATGTCCCTGTAAGTTAGTGCCACTTTGGGTTCACGACTAGCCATGTCAGCCCGGGTTCTTTATCGTATGGATGCTAGCGACACTATCATATATGTGTGCCAAAAGGCGCAAACGGTCCCGGGCATGGTAAGGCAACACCCGTGGGAATACCGTGCATGAGGCCGCAAAGTGATATGAGGTGTTACATGCTAGATCGGTGTGACTTTGGATCGGGGTCCTGACAGCTTTGTTGTCACATCCCTAGTTCTGGTATGACCTAGGCTAGCTAGTCATGTGTGCATCATGTTTAAATTCCATTTAATTTTGAAATGGGGATTTGTGAAACCCTCAGAATCATTTCTGGAAATGACCCAAATAAAAATTGCTCCAAAAAGGTCCAAGAAAATGTTCATGTTGCTCTCTGAAAATATTGGACAGAGATAAAAATCAAACCAATATTTTTAGGAGCTCATAAATATTTATTTTGGGCATTTCAAATTAATGCAGTAATTATTTGCTTTGGATATATATTGTTATATATATAATATTGTCCAAAAATTATGCCATTTGTTGGGGAGCTCTGGAATAATACCACTAGCCCCTACAAAAACTGGCATAAGAAAATAAAATGGTTTAGTAGTTTTATTAAATCAAACAAATGTCGGAAAAATAGAAAAAGAAATGGAAAAATTTACCTGGGCCAACTCACCTGTGCAGCCACCTGGCGGCCCAAGTGGCCAGCCCAGCAGCAGCCCAGCCCACTAGCGCCTTTGTCGTCTTCCTCCCCCTTTCCCAAAGCAGCTGCGTGGCCGGCATGCCGCAGCCGCGCCACCACCTCCTCCCTGCCTGCCTGGCGTCCTCCTTGTCGCCCTGGATCGCTCGGACAACGCCACACGACCCCCCCCCCCCCAGGCCTCTCTCACTCTCCCCCGTCCTCCTCTCCACGTTTGTCATCCTCTCTCGCGACAGCCGAGCGCTACCGTCGCCGCCGCTCGCCGTTGTCGCGCCCACCGCCACGTCCTTGCCCTCTCCCCGTGCTCAGAAGCTCCATCATGTCGCCGGCTACCTCCCCGTAAAGTCACGCGCCTCGGGAGGCCCTGGAGCACCGTCAACACCGTCGTCTTCATCTCCAGCCGCCGGAGATCGTCTTCGCCGCCCCGCCGTCTTCAGCGCGTCCCCGAGCTCGCCGTCAAGCCCGTCGAGTCCGCAGTGAGCTTCTGCTCCATTTCCCTCTCCCCGTTCCTCCGTTCTCACGCTGTAGCCCCCTCCCCCCACCATGGCCGTAGCACCTCGCCGCCGGCCATGTCGCCATCGCAGCCACACCTACGGGCACCTGCAACCGAGCACGCCACCGTGGTCAGTACATCTCCAGGAGATGAACGCGACCAACCCAGGCCCTTGCCGTGCACCGTAGCCCCTTCTCCCTGCCCCACCAAACTCCGGCCACCGCCTCGAGCTCGTTTCCGGTGAGCTCCGGCACCCCCGCAGCCTCCCGCTCGCTCCAAACAATGCGGACGAGCTCTAGCTTCTCGTTTGTGGTCTCCGCCGCCCGAATGGACGCCGGAGGGCGAATCCCGAGCCCTCTGATACGTCTCCAACATATCTATAATTTTTGATTGTTCCATGCTATTATATTACACCTTTTGGATGTTTATGGGTTTTATTTTACACATTTATATCATTTTTGGGACTAACCTACTAACCGGAGGCCCAGCCCGTATTGCTGTTTTTTTGCCTATTTCAGCATTCTGAAGAAAAGGAATATCAAACGGAGTCCAAACGGAATGAAACCTTCGGGAGCGTGATTTTTGGAACGAACATGATCCACAAGACTTGGAGTGCAAGTCAAGAAGCAGCCCAGGCGGCCACAAGAGGGTAGGGCGCCCCCCCTATAGGGCGCACCCCCCTATCTTGTGGGCTCCTCGGGTGGCCACCGACGTACTTCTTCCTCCTATATAAGCCTACGTACCCCGAAAACATCAAGGGAGCCAACGAAACACAATTTCCACCGCCGTAACCTTCTGTATCCGCGAGATCCCATCTTGGAGCCTTCGCGGGTGCTCCGCCGGAGGGGGAATCGACCACGGAGGGCTTCTACATCAACATCCTTGCCCCTCCGATGAGTTGTGAGTAGTTTACCACAGACCTACGGGTCCATAGTTATTAGCTAGATGGCTTCTTCTCTCTTTTTGGATCTCAATACAATGTTCTCCCCCTCTCTTGTGGAGATCTATTCGATGTAAACTCTTTTTGCGGTGTGTTTGTCGAGATCCGATGAATTGTGGGTTTATGATCAAGTTTATCTATGAGAAATATTTGAATCTCCTCTGAATTATTTTATGTATGATTGAGTTATCTTTGCAAGTCTCTTCGAATTATCAGTTTGGTTTGGCCTACTAGATTGATCTTTCTTGCCATGGGAGAAGTGCTTAGCTTTGGGTTCGATCTTGCGGTGTCCTTACCCAGTGACAGAAAGGGTTGCAAGGCACGTATTGTATTGTTGCCATCGAGGATAAAAAGATGGGGTTTATATCATATTGCATGAGTTTATCCCTCTACGTCATGTCATCTTGCTTAAGGCGTTACTCTGTTCTTATGAACTTAATACTCTAGATGCAGGCAGGAGTCGGTCGATGTGTGGAGTAATAGTAGTAGATGCAGGCAGGACTTGGTCTACTTGTTGCGGACGTGATGCCTATATACATGATCATGCCTAGATAATCTCATAATTATTCGCTTTTCTATCAATTGCTCGACAGTAATTTGTTCACCCACCGTAATACTTATGCTATCTTGAGAGAAGACACTAGTGAAACCTATGGCCCCCAGGTTTATCTCTTATCATATTTGCTTCCAATCTACTTTTATTTGCATCTTTACTTTTTGCATCTATATTATAAAATACCAAAAATATATTTATCTTATCATACTATCTCTATTTGATCTCACTTTCGCAAGTGGCCATGAAGGGATTGACAACCCTTTTATTGCGTTGGTTGCGAGTTCTTTGTTTGTTTATGTAGGTGCGTGCGACTTTTGAGGAGCCTCCTACTGGATTGATACCTTGGTTCTCAAAAACTGAGGGAAATACTTACGCTACTTTGCTGCATCACCCTTTCGTCTTCAAGGAAAACCAACGCAAGCTCAAGATGTAGCAAGAAGGATTTCTGGCGCCGTTGCCTGGGAGGTCTTCGCTCAAGTCAAGACATACCAAGTACCCATCACAAACTCATCTCCCTCGCATTTACATTATTTGCCCTTTGCCTCTCGTTTTCCTCTCCCCCACTTCACCCTCGCTATTTTATTCGCCCTCTCTTTCCCAATCTCCTCCTCTCTCTTTTCGCTTGCCTTTTTCTGTTTGCTTGTGTGTTAGATTACTTGTTTCCATGGCGCAAGATAATACCAAATTGTGTGATTTCTCGAATACCAATAATAATGATTTCCTTAGTACTCCGATTGCTCCTCTTAATGATGTTGAGTCTTGTGAAATCAATATTGCTTTGCTGAATCTTGTTATGAAAGATCAATTCGTCGGCCTTCCTAGTGAAGATGTCGCTACTCATCTAAACAACTTTGTTGATTTGTGTGATATGCAAAAGAAGAAAGATACGGAGAACAATATTGTCAAATTGAAGTTATTTCCGTTTTCACTTAGAGATCGTGCTAAAGTTTGGTTTTCGTCTGTGCATAAAAATAGTATTGATTCTTGGAACAAGTGCAAAGATGTTTTTATCTCTAAGTATTTTCCTCCCGCTAAGATTATCACTCTTAGGAACAATATTATGAATTTTAAACAACTTGATCATGAGCATGTTGCCCAATCTTGGGAAAGAATGAAATTGATGATTCGCAATTGCCCTACTCATAGTTTGAATTTATGGATGATCATACAAAAATTTTATGCCGGTTTGAACTTTGCTTCTAGAAATCTCTTAGATTCGGCCGCAGGAGGCACGTTTATGGAAATCACGTTAGGAGATGCTACAAAACTCCTTGATAATATTATGGCTAATTATTCTCAATGACACACCGAAAGATCTTCTAGTAAAAAAGTGCATGCTATAGAAGAAATCAATGTTTTGAGTGAAAAGACGGATGAAATTATGAAATTGTTTGCTACTAAAAATACTCCTCTTGATCCCAATGATATTCCTTTGTCTACTTTGATTGAGAATAATAATGAATCTATGGATGTGAATTTTGTTGGTAGGAATAGTTTTGGAAACAATGCTTATAGAGGAAACTTTAATGCTAGACCGTTCCCTAGTAATTCCTCTAATAATTATGGAAATTCCTACAATAATTCTTATGGTAATTTTAATAAAATGCCCTCTGATTTTGAGAATAGTGTGAAAGAATTTATGGTTTCTCAAAAGAATTTTAATGCTTTGCTTGAAGAAAAATTGCTCAAAGTTGATGATTTGGCTAGGAACGTTGATAGACTTTCGCTTGATGTTGATTCTCTTAAACTTAGATCTTCTTCTCCTAAGCATGATATCAATGAGTCTCTCAAAGCAATGAGAATTTCCATTGATGAGTGCAAGGAAAGAACCGCTAGATTGCGTGCAAAGAAAGATTGCTTTATGAAAGTGTGTTCTTCTAGTTTCCATGAAAATAATGATGAAGATCTTAACGTTATTGATGTGTCTCCTATTAGATCTTTGTTTTGCAATATGTATCTTGATAATTATGGGACTGATGATGAGTCAACTTTGCCTAGAAGGCGTCCCAAGAATTCAGAGTCTTTAGATCTTGATGTTAAATTTGGTAAAAGTAGGATTGGAGAGGTCATGAGTTAAATAGTATTGAACCTACTATCTCGGATTTTAAGGAATTTGATTATGATAATTTCTCTTTAGAAGGTTGTATTTCCTTGTTGCAATCCGTTGTTAATTCTCCTCATGCTTATAGTGAAAATAAAGCTTTTACCAAACATATCGTTGATGCCTTGATGCAATCTTATGATGAAAAACTTAATTTGGAAGTTTCTATACCTAGAAAACTTAATGATGAGTGGGAACCTACTATAAAGATTAGAATTAAAGATCATGAGTGTTTTGCTTTGTGTGATTTGGGTGCTAGTGTTTCCACGATTCTGAAAACTTTATGTGATATTCTAGATTTCCATGATCTTGATGGTTGCTCTTTAAATTTGCACCTTGCGGATTCCACCATTAAAAAGCCAATGGGAAGGATCAATGATGTTCTCATTGTTGCAAATAGAAATTTGGTTCCCTTAGATTTTATTGTTCTTGATATAGATTGCAATCTTTCTTGCCCTATTATTCTTGGTACACCTTTCCTTAGAACATTGGTGCGATTATTGATATGAAGGAAGGGAATATTAGATTACAATTTCCATTAAAGAAAGGCATGGAGCACTTTCCAAGAAAGAAAGTCAAATTACCTTATGAATCTATCATGCGAGCTACTTATGAATTGAGTGCCAAAGATGGCACTGCTTAGATCTATCTTCGCTTTTATGCCTAGCTAGGGGCGTTAAACGATAGCGCTAGTTGGGAGGCAACCCAATTTTCTTTGTGTTTTTTGTTTTTGTTCCTGTTTAGTAATAAATCTTGCATCTACCTCCTGTTTAGATGTGTTTTTATCTTTTAATTAGTGTTTGTGCCAAGTAGAACCTATAGGATAGCCTATGATGATAGTTGATTTGATTCTGCTGAAAAACAGAAACTTTTCACACACGAAATTAGTTTTGTTAAATCACAGAAACGTGATTTTGAGTTGATTCTTTTTCCTTCTGATCAATAGACAAATTGTCCAGGACTTCCTATTTTGGTAGGATTTTTAGAGTTCCATAAGTTTGCGTTAGTTACAGATTGCTACAGACTGTTCTATTTTTGACAGATTCTGCCTTTCGTGTGTTGTTTGCTTATTTTGATGCATCTATGGCTAGTAAAATAGTTTATAAACCATAGAGAAGTTGTAATACAGTAGGTTTAACACCAAAATAAATAAATAATGAGTTCATTACAGTACCTTATGTGGTGGTTTTGTTTTCTTTCACTAACGGAGCTTATAAGATTTCCTGTTGAGTTTTGTGTTGTGAAGTTTTCAAGTTTTGGGTAAAGCTTTTATGGACTATGGAATAAGGAGTGGCAAGAGACTAAGCTTGGGGATGCCCATGGCACCCCAAGATATTCAAGGATAGACAAAATCCTAAGCTTGGGGATGCCCCGGGAAGGCATCCCCTCTTTCGTCTTCGTTCATTGGTAACTTTACTTGGAGCTATATTTTTATTCGCCACATGATATGTGTTTTGCTTGGAGTGTCGTGTATTATATTAGTATTTGCTTTTTAGTTTAACACAATCATCCTTGCTGTACACACCTTTTGGGAGAAGCCTACTTGATTAGGATTTGCAAGAATACTCTATGTGCTTCACTTATATCTTTTGAGCTTGATAGTTTTTGCTCTAGTGCTTCAGTTATATTTTTTAGAGCACGGTGGTGACTTAATTTTGAAGAAATTGCTAGACTCTCATGCTTCACTTATATCTTTTTGAGAGTCTTTTAGAACAGCATGGTATTTGCTATGGTTACAAAGTTGGTCCTAGAATGATGAGCATCCAAGTTGGGTATAATAAAAACTATCATAGAAAAGAATTGGATGCTATGATCAATATGATGCTTGATAATTGTTTTGAGATATGGAGGTAGTGATATTAAAGTCATGCTAGTTGAGGTGATTATGAAAAGTACTTGTGTTGAGGGTTGTGATTCCAGTAGCATGCACGTATGGTGAACCGCTTTGTGATGAAGTTGGAGCACAATTTTATTTATTGATTGTCTTCCTTATGAGTGGTGGTCGCGGAAGAGCGATGGTCTTTTCCTACCAATCTATCCCCCTGGGAGCATGCGCATAGTGCTTTGGTTTTTGATGACTTCTAGATTTTTGCAACAAGTACATGAGTTGTTTTAACTAATGTTGAGTCCATGGATTATACGCACCTCACCCTTCCACCATTGCTAGCCTCTCTTGTGCCGCTCAACTTTCGCCGGTGCCATACACCTACCATATACCTTCCTCAAAACAGCCACCATACCTACCTATCATGGCATTTCCATAGCCATTCCGAGATATATTGCCATGCAACTTTCCACCATTCCGTTCATATGACACGCATTACTTTTGTCATATTGCTTTTTGCATGATCATGTAGTTGACATTGTATTTGTGGCAAGGCCACCTTCATAATTTTCATACATGTCGCTCTTGATTCATTGCATATCCCGGTACACCGACGGAGGCATTCATATAGTCATATCTTGTTCTAGCCTTGAGTTGTAATTCTTGAGTTGTAAATCCATAAAAGTGTGATGATTTTCATTATTAGAGCATTGTCCTAGTGAGGAAAGGATGATGAAGACTATAATTCCCCCACAAGTCGGGATGAGACTTCGGACTTTACAAAAAGAAAAAGGAAAAGAAGAAAGAAAAAAAGGGAGAAAGGCCAAAAAGAAAAAAAGAAAGGCCAAAGAAAAAAAAAGTAAAGAAAGAAAAGAAAAAAAATAAAATGAGAGAAAAAGAGAGAAGGGACAATGCTACTATCTCTTTTTCCACACTTGTGCTTCAAAGTAGCACCATGATCTTCATGATAGAGAGTCTCATATGTTGTCACTTTCATATACTAGTGGGAATTTTTCATTATAGAACTTGGCTTGTATATTCCAATGATGGGCTTCCTCAAAATGCCCTAGGTCTTCGTGAGCAAGCGAGTTGGATGCACACCCACTTAGTTTCTTTTATTGAGCTTTCATATATTTATAGCTCTAGTGCATCCGTTGCATGGCAATCCCTACTCACTCACATTGATATCTAATAATGGGCATCTCCATAGCCCGTTGATACGCCTAGTTGATGTGAGACTATCTTCTACTTTTTTGTCTTCTCCACAACCACCATTCTACTCCATATATAGTGTTATGTCCATGGCTCACGCTCATGTATTGCGTGAAAGTTGAAAGAGTTTGAGATTATTAAAGTATGAAACAATTGCTTGACTTGTCATCGGGGTTGTGCATGATTAAATACTTTGTGTGATGAAGATAGAGCAACAGCCAGACTATATGATTTTGTAGGGATAACTTTCTTTGGCCATGTTATTTTGAGAAGACATGATTACTTTGAATAGTATGCTTGAAGTATCACCATTTTCATGTTAATATGAACTTTTATTTTGTATCATTTGGATCTGAACATTCATGCCACAATAAAGAAAATTACATTGAGAATTATGCTAGGTAGCATTCCACATCAAAAATTTCTTTTTTATCATTTACCTACTCGAGGACGAGCAGGAATTAAGCTTAGGGATGCTTGATACGTCTCCAACGTATCTATAATTTTTGATTGTTCCATGCTATTATATTACCCCTTTTGGATGTTTATGGGCTTTATTTTACACATTTATATCATTTTTGGGACTAACCTACTAACCGGAGGCCAAGCCAGTATTGCTGTTTTTTTTGCCTATTTCAGTATTTCGAAGAAAAGGAATATCAAACGGAGTCCAAACGGAATGAAACCTTCGGGAGCGTGATTTTTGGAACGAACGTGATCTAGAGGACTTGGAGTGCAAGTCAAGAAGCAGCCGAGGCGGCCACGAGAGGGTAGGGCACGCCCCCCCTATAGGGCGCACCTCCTGTCTCGTGGGCCCCTCGGGCGGCCACGACGCACTTCTTCCTCCTATATAAGCCTACGTACCTCGAAAACATCCAGGGAGCCAACGAAACACAATTTCCACCGACGTAACCTGCTATATCCGTGAGATCCCATCTTGGAGCCTTCGCCGGTGCTCCGCCGGAGGGGGAATCGACCATGGAGGGCTTCTACATCAACATCCTTGCCCCTTCGATGAGTTGTGAGTAGTTTACACAGACCTATGGGTCCATAGTTATTAGCTAGATGGCTTCTTCTCTCTTTTTGGATCTCAACACAATGTTCTCCCCCTCTCTTGTGGAGATCTATTCGATGTAAACTCTTTTTGCGGTGTGTTTGTCAAGATCCGATGAATTGTGGGTTTATGACCAAGTTTATCTATGAGAAATATTTGATTCTCCTCTGAATTCTTTTATGTATTATTGAGTTATCTTTGCAAGTCTCTTCGAATTATCAGTTTGGTTTGGCCTACTAGATTGATCTTTCTTGCCATGGGAGAAGTGCTTAGCTTTGGGTTCGATCTTGCGGTGTCCTTACCCAGTGACAGAAAGGGTTGCAAGGCACGTATTGTATTGTTGCCATCGAGGATAAAAATATGGGGTTTATATCATATTGCATGAGTTTATCCCTCTACATCATGTCATCTTGCTTAAGGCATTACTCTGTTCTTATGAACTTAATACTCTAGATGCAGGCAGGAGTCGGTCGATGTGTGGAGTAATAGTAGTAGTTGCAGGCAGGAGTCGGTCTACTTGTTGCGGACGGGATGCCTATATACATGATCATGCCTATATAATCTCATAATTATTCGCTTTTCTATCAATTGCTCGACAGTAATTTGTTCACCCACCGTAATACTTATGCTATCTTGAGAGAAGCCACTAGTGAAACCTATGGCCCCCGGGTCTATCTCTTATCATATTTGCTTCCAATCTACTTCTATTTGCATCTTTACTTTTTGCATCTATATTATAAAATACCAAAAATATATTTATCTTATCATACAATCTCTATTAGATCTCACTTTCACAAGTGGCCGTGAAGGGATTGACAACCCCTTTATTGCGTTGGTTGCGAGTTCTTTGTTTGTTTGTGTAGGTGCGTGGGACTTTTGAGGAGCCTCCTACTAGATTGATACCTTGGTTCTAAAAAATTGAGGGAAATACTTACGCTACTTTGCTGCATCACCCTTTCCTCTTCAAGGAAAACCAACGCAAGCTCAAGACGTAGCACCCTCCGCCGCATTCGGCCTCGCCGGCGGCTAAATGCCGGTGGGGTTTGACCCCTTTGACCTCGCGGGCCCATCAGGTGGGCCCCGTGGGTCAGGTGATTAGCTTAGGGCTAATCACCATTAACTAAACCCCCTGACGCTGACCAGTGGGCCTAATGCCCCCTAATCCTTTAGTTAAGCTAATAAATCCCCCGATTAACCCTGAGACACTGACGTGTGGACCCCACACATCAGGTTTGACCCCAGTCAGCGCTGTTGACTTGCTGACGCAAGCATGACGCAGTTATTCATTTTCTGGATTTAAAATAAATCAGGAAATTCCAGAAAATGATATAAACTTCAAAAAATCATAGAAATTCAACCGCAGCTGAGATTGAAATAATTTATATATGAAAAATTATCAAAAAAAAATGCAATCTATCCATCTGTACCAGTTTCATGCATAACAATCCAACTTATACATACTGTATAAGTGAAAACATATAAATGGCATATATAAGAGCTTAGTTTGAAGATGCATTTGAATCTTTGGTTCAAATGGATTTCAACCAAATGAATGCTAGTTGCATTAGCTCAAACAACATCACATATTCATGCCATGTTCATCCATCATATTGTTGCATATGCATGTGTATTGATTGTCGACACTGTTCCTTCTCGATAGGTCCTGCTCCAGAGAGTGCTCCAGAGTACCCAACTATGGAGCAGTGCCCCCTGTTGGTCTACCAGGCAAGCAAACCCCCTTCTTCATTCCGATACAATCCTACTCTCTCGCTCCTGCTCTTAGTTATTGCATTAGGACAACAACTATTCAATTGCTACTTTGAGCTACGGTAGTTAAACCCATTCCTCTGCATGACCTGTCATTGCCACACAAAATAGTTGAAACCCACTAGCATGTGTAGGAGTTAATTGAAGCCATTGTTGTGTTCCTACCATACCATGCCTGCTATTGCTTAGAGTGTGTTAGGTCTGATTCATTAGGAATGAATTGGAGTGCAGTGCTACGTTTTGATGCTGAGAGTTAAGTGTGTGAATAAAATTTGGTAAAGGTAGCAGTGAGAGGCCATGTAGGAGTACATGGTGGGTTGTCTCACTGGAACCGTCCTTAAGCAGTGAGTTCTATGTATGCTATCCAATGACTCGATACTACCACACATTGGGCTCTGGGCGCTCCAAGCCCTCTTGACTTATTAACCAAATTGATCTCTCTCCAGGAGTCGCAACTAGTTTCTGGTGTTTGTAGGTAGTGCTATTTTTCTACCGAGTGGCACCCGGCAGGGTGGGCTTGGGACAGACTAGGCACAGGTGGCACGGTTTACCAAGTTTCACCCGGATGGTGGGCTTGGGAACCCTGCTCACATCGTTTGGCGCCGTGAGCGACACCCCGGCCGGATCTCCTTGCGGATGGAACCCGAATAGGCGATAAACCTGGACTAGAGTCTTGTGTGGTTAGTTAGGTCGTGGCCGACACCCTCGCCAGGCTTCCGCTTGAAGGTTGCTGAGATACATGACGTGTACATGGCGGTAAGTGGCGAGAGCATGTGTGAAGAAGTACACCCCTTCAGGGTTAACATGATCTATTCGAATAGCCGGGTCCGCGGTTATGGACTTCTTGGATGCTTACGTGGTACATAGACAACTTGAAGTGGATACTCTAAAATGCTCAAGACAAGTGTGAGTGCTATGGATGGCCTTCTCCTAGGGAGACGGGGATGAATCCATAGTAGTGTATTGTGTGGTGGTTAGTGGACTCATGTGCGCCATCTCACCTCAAAGAAGTTTCTCGTAGTCGTAGAACGGGATAGCCACTGAGTCAAAGCTGGCTTGCTGCAACTAAACCCCACATTACCTTATTGATACGAATGCATGTATGATAGGATCTGATGTAAGTCTTGCTGAGTACCTTTGTACTCATGTTGCTTTATTTATGTTTTTGCAGCGGAGACTTCGGTCTTACTAGTGTTCTCGTGGACTTCAACAAGTAGCTTGTACCTCATCTACGATCTTGATCGGACGTTGTAGATAGTCAGGCTCTTCAGCCTTTTTCATTTGTAGATGTCTGTACTCAGACATGTAATGCTTCCGCTTGTTGCTTGTATGCTCTGAATGCTGGGTCATGTGACCTCTGTTTGCAATAAATGCTATGATAGCTCTTTGAGCCTTATCTATATGAGTTGTTGAGTTATGTTGTGATGCCATGTTATACAGCACATACTTGCATGTTATGCGTACGTGTAATGTGTATTACTATGTGTGGGATCTGACTATCTAGTTGTTTATCCTTAGTAGCCTCTCTTACCGGGAAATGTCTCCTAGTGCTTCCACTGAGCCCTGGTAGCTTGCTACTGCTCCGGAACACTTAGGCTGGCCGGCATGTGTCCTTCTTCGTTCCTGTGTCTGTCCCTTCAGGGAAATGTCACGTGGTGTCTACCGGAGTCCTGTTAGCCCGCTACAGCCCGGATTCTCCGCAGTCCTGTTAGCCCAGCTGCTACAGCCCGGATTCACACACTGATGACCGACACGTTCGTTGCTGGGTCATGTATGCCTGTCCCAGTAAGTTAGTGCCACTTTGGGTTCACGACTAGCCATGTCAGCTCGGGTTCTTTGTCATATGGATGCTAGCGACACTATCATATACGTGTGCCAAAAGGCGCAAACGGTCCGGGGCATGGTAAGGCGACACCCGTGGGAATACCGTGCGTGAGGCGGCAAAGTGATATGAGGTGTTACATGCTAGATCGGTGTGACTTTGGATCGGGGTCCTGACAAAAGGGAACTTCAAAAAGGCTGACAAGCAAGTTGTCACTCCCTGGAAGAAACCTTAGAATGGACCCAAGCCTGAAACTGAGTGCTTCTACTACAAAGGGACTGGTCACTGGAAGCGGAACAGCCCCAAGTATTTGGCGGATAAGAAGGATGTCAAAGTAAACAAAGGTATATTTGATATACATGTTATTGATGTGTAGCTTACTAATTCTCGTAGTAGTGCCTGGGTATTTGATACCGGTTCGGTTGCTCATATTTTTAACTCGAAGCCAGGACTACGGATTAAACTAAGATTGGCTAAGGACGAGGTGACGATGCGCGTCGGAAATGGTTCCAAGGTTGATGTTATCGCCGTCGGCACGCCACCTCTACATCTACCTTTGGGATTAGTTTTAGACCTGAATAATTGTTATTTGGTGCCAGCGTTGAGCATGAACATTATATTTGGATCTTTTTTAGTGCGAGATGATTATTCATTTAAATAAAAGAATAATGATTGTTCTATTTATATGAGTAATATCTTTTATGGTCATGCACCCTTGAAGAGTGGTCTATTTCTGTTAAATCTTGATCGTGATGATACACATATTCATAATATTGATGCCAAAAGATGCAAAGTTGATAATGATAGTGCAACTTATTTGTGGCACTGCCGTTTGGGTCATATCAGTGTAAAACGCATGAAGAAACTCCATAAAGATGGACTTTGGAATCACTTGATTATGAATCATTTGATACTTGCGAACCGTGCCTTATGGGCAAGATGACTAAAACTCCATTCTTCGGAACAATGGAATGAGCTACTGACTTATTGCAAATAATACATACTGATGTGTGCGGTCCAATGAGTGTTGATGCTTGTGGCGGGTATCGTTATTTTCTGACCTTCACAGATGATTTGAGCAGATATGGGTAAATCTACTTAATGAAACACAAGTCTGAAACATTCGACAAGTTCAAAGAATTTCAGAGTGAAGTGGAGAATCATTGTAACAAGAAAATAAAATTTCTACGATCTGATCGTGGAGGAGAATATTTGAGTTACGAGTTTGGCCTTCATTTAAAACAATGTGGAATAGTTTCACAGCTCACGCCACCTGGAACACCACAGCGTAATGGTGTGTCTGAATGTTGTAACCATACTTTATTGGATTTGGTCCGATCTATGATATCTCTTACCGATTTACCAATATCCCTTTGGGGTTATGCAATAGAGACAGTTGCATTCACTTTAAACAAGGCATCGTCAAAATCCATTGAGATGACACCGAATGAACTATTGTTTGGTAGCAAACCTAAGTTGTCGTTTCTTGAAGTTTGGGGATGCGATGCTTATGTCAAAAGGCTTCAACTCGATAAGCTTGAACCCAAGTCTGACAAATGTGTCTTCATAGGTTACCCTAAAGAAACAATTGGGTACACCTTCTACCACAAGTCCGAAGGCAAGATTTTTTTTGCTAAGAACGGAACCTTTCTAGAGAAGGAGTTTCTCTCGAAAGAAGTGAGTGGGAGGAAAGTATAACTTGATGAGGTAATTGTACCTGCTCTCAATTTGGAAAGTAGCTCATCCAAGAAATATGTTCCCATGATGCCTACACCAATTGGAGAGGAAGCTAATGATAGAGATCATGAAACTTTAGATCAAGTTACTACAGAACTTCGTAGGTCTGGCAGATCACGATCCGCACCAGAGTGGTACGATAATCCTGTCCTTAAAGTCATGTTACTTGACCATGATGAACCTATGAACTATGAAGAAGCTATGATGAGCCCATATTCCAATAAATGGCTTGAGGCCATGAAATCTGAGATAGGATCCATGTATGAGAATAAAGTGTGGAATTTGGTGGATCTGCCCGATGATCGGCGACCCATAGACAATAAATGGATCTTCAAGAAGAAGACTGGCGCTGATGGTAATGTTACTTTCTATAAATCTTGACTTGTTGCAAAGGGTTTTCGACAAGTTCAAGGAGTTGGCTATGATGAGACGTTCTCACATGTAGCAATGCTTAAGTCTGTCCGGATCATGTTAGCAATTGCTGCATTTTATGATTATGAAATATGGCAAATGGATGTCAATACTGCATTCCTTAATGGATTTCTTAAAGAAGAGTTGTATATGATGCAACCAGAAGGTTTTGTCAATCCTAAAGGTGCTAACAAAGTGTGCAAGCTCCAGTGATCCATTTATGGACTGGTGCAAGCATCTCGGAGTTGGAATATATGCTTTGATGAGGTGATCAAAGCATATGGTTTTATACAGACTTTTGGAGAAGCCTGTATTTACAAGAAAGTGAGTGGGAGCTCTATAGCATTTCTAATATTATATGTGGATGACATATTATTGATTGGAAATGATATAGAATTTCTGGATAGCACAAATGGATACTTGAACAAAAGTTTTTCAATGAAAGACCTTGGTGAAGATGCTTACATATTGGGCATCAAGATTTATAGAGATAGATCAAGACGCTTGATAGGACTTTCACAAAGCACATACCTTGATAAAATTTTGAAGAAGTTCAAAATGGATCAGTCAAAGAAAGGGTTCTTGCTTGTGTTACAAGGTGTGAAGTTGAGTCAAACTCAATGCCCGACCACTGCAGAAGATAGAGAGAAAATGAAAGTCATTCCCTATGCTTCAGCCATAGGTTCTATTGTGTATGCTATGTTGTGTACCAGACCTGATGTGTTCCTTGCTATAAGTTTAGCAGGAAAGTACCAAAGTAATCTAGGAGTGGACCACTGGACAGCGGTCAAGAACATCCTGAAGTACCTGAAAGGGACTAGGAATATGTTTCTCGTTTATGGAGGTGACAAAGAGCTTGTCGTAAATGGTTACATCGATGCTAGCTTTGACACTGATCTGGATGACTCTAAGTCACAATCCGGATACATATTTTTATTGAATAGTGGAGCTGTCAGTTGGTGAAGTTCCAAGCAGAGCGTCGTGGCGGGATCTACGTGTGAAGCGGAGTACATAGCTGCTTCGGAAGCAGCAAATGAAGGAGTATGGATGAAGGATTTCATATCCAATCTAGGTGTAATACCTAGTGCATCGGGTCTAATGAAAATCTTTTGTGACAATACTGGAGCAATTGCTTTAGCGAAGGAATCCAGATTTCACTAAAAGGCCAAACACATCAAGAGACGCTTCAACTCCATCCGAGATTTGGTCAAGGAGGGAGACATAGAGATTTGCAAAATACATATGGATCTGAATATTGCATACCCGTTGACTAAGCCTCTTCCATGAGCAAAACATGATCAGCACCAAGACCCCATGGGTGTTAGATTCATTACAATGTAATCTAGATTATTGACTCTAGTGCAAGTCGGAGACTGAAGGAAATATGCCCTAGAGGCAATAATAAAGTTGTTATTTTATATTTCCTTATTCATGATAAATGTTTATTATTCACGCTAGAATTGTATTAACCGGAAACTTGATACATGTGTGGATACATAGACAAAACAACGTGTCCCTAGTATGCCTCTACTAGACTAGCTCATTGAAAAAAGATGGTTAAGTTTCCTAGCCATGGACATGAGTTGTTAATTGATAACGGGATCACATCATTAGTAGAATGATGTGATGGACAAGACCCATCCGTTAGCTTAGCATAATGATTGTTCAGTTTTATTGCTATTGCTTTCTTTGTTCGGGAGTTGCCATTTCTTTGCTATTGCCTTGTGTGCTATCAAACGTCACAACGTAACTGGGTGATTATAAAGATGCTCTACAGGTATCTCCGAAGGTGTTTGTTGGGTTGTCATAGATCGAGATTAGGATTGGTCACTCCGAGTATCGGAAAGGTATCTCTGGGCCCTCTTGGTAATGCACATCGTATGAAGCCTTACAAGCAATGTGACTAATGAGTTAGTTACGGGATGATGCACTACGGAACGAGTAAAGAGACTTGCCGGTAACGAGATTGAACTAGGTATGAAGATACCGACGATTGAATCTCAGGCAAGTAACATACCATGACAAAGGGAATAACTATATTGACAAGGGGGGTTTTGCTTGCCTGGCACTTCTGAAGATAGTATATTTCTTCATTGGTGTCATCGATCGCATCGCCGGTACACGTCTTACTGAGAGGGGACAAGCACCGACAAACAAAGAAGAAGCACAATCAATGCAATGCACAATATGATGCATGATCATGACATGGCAATATGCTGTGGTTTGAGCTAATGCAACTAGCAGCAGGTTAAATGAAGTTGGTTTGAACCCTAGGTTCAAATTCAAACTCCACATGAGGCATTTCAAATGCCATTTATTCAAATTGTTATATACAGCAGATTTAAGTTGTTCAAACATGCATGAAAATGGTACAGATGGATAGATTGGATTTTTCTGATCATTTTTCATATATAAATTATTTAATTTGGAGTTACGGTTGAATTTCTATGAATTTTAGAAGTTTAGATCATTTTCTGAAATTTATAACTCATTTCTGATTTATTTTAATTCCAGAAAATGTTTACTACGTCAGCATTAGGTCATGCTGACCTCAGCAGGTCAACAGGCGCCGCCAGGTCAAACCTGACCAGTGGGGCCCACTGGTCAGTGACTAAGTTGGTTAATTGAGTTGATTAGGGTTAAACTAATCCTAATGAAAATGTCAGCAGGGCTGGGCCCACATGTCAGTGGCTCAAGTTTAGTTTAGCGAGGGGATTAGCACCTAACAGTGGTGATTAGCACTAACTAACATCTAACTAATCCAGCTAGTGCCGGCCCCACATGTCATTGAACCAGGTGGGGCCCGACCGGGGCCAAAGTGGGTCAAACCCACCGGCGACTCGACGCCGGCGAGGCTCGAGATTGCGGCACGGCTCAGAGAACGCCCACAGGGCACAGACGAGGCCGTTCTTGGGCTCGTTGGAGAGCTCTCGCTGGCACAGGTCGAGTGGTGGTGGCGGCCAGACCTATGGTGGCCGGAGCCGACGACGGCGAGCTCCAAGGCGGCGGTCGGAGTTCGGGCAAGATGCGAGTGAGAGCTAGGGGGCGCGGGAAGGCGAGCTGGGGTGTGCTGCGGGCTCGTGGGGAGGCACTAAGCGCAGTGGTGTGCTCGAGTGTGAGCTCCAGCAGCCGTAGCCATGGCGGCGACATGGCCGGCGGTGAAGAGCTCTCGTGTTCGTTACAAACGGCGGCTAGAGAGGGAGGTAGAGTACGGGGAGAGGGGGAAACGATGGCGGAGCTCACAACGGGGTCGCAGAGGTGGTCGGCGAGCTCGGGGAGGCCCTGTGGATGACGAATCGGTGGCGACGATCTCCGGTGCCCGACGGTGAAGACGACGATGTTGGCGACGTTCCAGGGCTTCCAGACTTGCCTCCAATGGCTTGGAGCTCCAGGGCGATGTGGCGGAGCCGATGGATACGTCGGGGAGGCGAGGAGGTGGCTCAGGATGCGGCAGCGGCGAGCGGCAGCGACGGTGCCGCTCGGGTGTGCGAGAGGGAGAGGCGAGAGGACGAACACAGGGGGGAGCGAACGTGAAGGCTCTAGGGTCCGCGTGGCGCACCTAGTGACGTCCAGCAGCAAGCGGTAAGCATGAGGTGGCCGGCGCGTGCGCGCACGTGTCAGGCACACGCCCTCCTGCCTACTGGCAGGAGGTTGAAGACGGTGGCGGCTGCGATGGGCTGGGCCGCACAGTGCTGGACCAGCACAGGAGCTGGGCCGGCTCTGGTGGGCTGCACAGGTAAGCACTTCTCTCTCTCTCTCTTGTTTCTGTTTTCTATTTTGTTTCTATGTTTTGGTTTAGTAATAATGCTAAACCATTTCATAAAATCCTAGAAATAATTATGGGTGCTTTCTGAATTATTCCAGTGACCCTTAACAATTTCCAACATTTTTGGAGCATCTAAAATATATATAACATTTAAATAGCCCCAATTCAAATATGTTTGGATTAATTCAGAGTCCAAATATGTCCTGCAAAAATGTGAACCATTTTTGGTAGATGCTTCCACCTTGATCCAGAAATGATGAACATTTTTAAAGGGCATTTTGAAATCATTGAAAAATATTTTGGTTGAACCTATTTGAATTCCTTTTGATGCTAGGATTTGAACATCCCCATTTCAAATTTCCATGAAAGTTAAACATGATGCAAGCAAGATGCAAACACTAGGCAGCACCAGAAGCTAGGGATGTGACAACTCGCCCCCACTAAACAAGAATCTCGTCCCGAGATTCAAGCGTAGGGTAGGATGAAGGGGGGACGCAAACTAACATAATCTTCACGATCCAGGTGGCACTTCATCAAAACATTGAATCGATCACCATCTTTGACCCGATGTCTTCCTCTGAGAACTCCAACTAACATGACAAGAAGAGGAAAGGAAAACTCTAGAAGAATCGATCTTCTCGAAGACCGAACAACTCAGGATCAACTCATGGGATGAGACATAGAAACATCTCTTGATCTAGGAGGCGAAACACACATCGGAAAGGACGGAACAAACAATTTGACGAGGGTTTCAAAGTAGCGAGAAGTTGATTGCCACGATTCCGTACCAGGGCACCTTGGGGAAAGTGGCTCGTAGATATATTTTCTTAAGTGGCAAAAAGAATTACCTTTGATTCAGAGATCATTGAAACTCTTTATACCAGCCTAAGGCAATTCTCGAGCGATCGTTTGGAGGGGTTTGGTAGAATGGCATACCCGGATTAGAATGGATGATGTGGATTACCTTGTTGAAAACAACACAAGGGATGATTTTGCTTGCGCGTGCTCTCAAGAACTTGAGCATTTCCATATTCATCAAGGTTTTACCAATATCCGTGTCAAGGATCCTGGCAACACAATGTACTACCATGATGAATACCGGTGGAGGACGCAAATGTAAAGGAAAGATAACACTTTCTCATATTTCACCTTGGCGAGGCCAAGGGGACCAAATCTGGATGATCGACAAGAGACATTTAGCACTCCGCTTCTAATGTTCTCCTCGATGTTCTACATACCACAGTCGTACTTAAAGCATTAACGTGGCCATCAAGTATAGGTCAGACTTCAGGAGCTCAAGAATCATAAGGAATAACTATGGAAGTAAATCCTACGAAATTCTTATGCGGAGGTGGCCAACTTCCTCAATCAAGATACTACAATAACGGGTCTTTCGGCTTGGTGTGTTGGCCACGACATCCACTTTACCAGGTTACAGAGAGACCAATATTATAGTTCTTGCAAAACGTTCCAACCATCAAGTCTGCCTGAGATTCAGATCTGGTTGGTGTCAGAATATTCCAGACTCATCAAGTCTAGAAGGAAAAATGAAAGTTTGCAACACAAATCGACGAGATGGCATTGCGAGATTATCAGGAAATGGACTATGGTAGTAAGCTGCAAAACATGAGCGGGTTCTGCTACACACATGTGAGCACGTTGTCCCAGACAAACATGATCACATGGTAGTCTTACAATAAAACACTACCGAGTTTTGGTAGGGAACCATCATTTAGGATATTGAAATCTTGTGCATGAACTAGTATTTGCACAGCAACTCCTTTTCCTTGAACAAATCAGTCAGTGGCTTGGTGTGCTACGGAATTCATATGGAATGAAGATGATCAGTCTAATAGACCACAGAATACTTCACACGAGCATAACTGACTTGGGATGATTCCATAGGAGGTAAAAACATACTTTCTCGAATTCACAGCGGCAACTTGCATCAAATGTACATGAATTAGAGGAAGTCACTTCTTTCATCCAAGCATATTCGTCATGAACGGAACATGAAGATAATGCTTACAAAGTTTCCAACACTAGCTTAATATTCAACACAATTATGGAAAAGATAAGGATGTCGTCGATGGGCTCAGCAACAATTCATCCAGGTTTCCATATAAATGGAATTCCATAATTATGTGAACAAGGTGATAGCATCGGTCAAACCAAAAGATGTAATGGTGTATGCTCGAGGGATCAACCACGAGTAAGACAACATTACGAATATCGTTGGTTCTGTTTTGATTTGACGATAGCCCACACTCAAATCAAAGTTTTAACAAGATAATTGATCCAACAACTGATCACGAGGATCAATCAATGAGGATAACATCTTTCTTCGATACACACATACAAGGATATCCCTTTGGAATGAACTGAGTCGGACAAGCTTTTATCTTCAAACTCTCCAAGTTGTTGTTTAGCTTAACCAACTAGCTCAGGGTATCCAACACGAATTCTTGGAGAAAGGGTGGGTTCGAAAATCAACTTGATCACGAGCTCAACATAGCGGTCAGGTGACAACCTGGTGATACTTCCGAGAAAATAATCGGAAAATCACGAACCACCGATATGTTACTAAGCTCGAGAACAATCTTGCTTTTCAGGGCAAGACGATATGATCAAATAAGCGAGGGATTGGCACAATCCTAACTCATTGATCGAAGAGTGCACCAGGAAATAAGGACTAGGTAGCACGATCAATCTTAGGATGATGATTTAATAACCAACATGCTAAGAATGAGAATATTGTCCATTAACTACCAAGCAATGGAGTTGCTAGGAGTATTGATTTCATACATCACGATTCACTTGTCGGCGTTCCGGTTGCAACAACATGGGGACCGAGAAATGAATAATGATGGAGAGAGTATCACTGTATCCAGAGTTCATAGGATGGTGTGCAATTCCCATGGCATTCTCGATATAAAGATGGTAATACTACAAGGTAGAACAAAACAAAAGCTGGGTTGGCATTTTGATCTGCGAGGTACAACTACTTTGACCCAATCCTGGATGTGGATGAGGTACTGGAGTTTGTTTCTCCTAGTCATTTCGGAATAGAATGGCTTGACGGACCACAAGAGTAATAGGCATCGATAACCATGATTGCCAACTACTCCTTACTATCAATTGATAGACGAGGGCCAGAAAGCAACTAAAGAGGGACGAATTCAAAGAACATCTGATTTTCTGGGTTGTGGATGCATAGATTAGTATGTCGAGCAAAGCTCAACATTTCTTCCGGATATCCCATGCAGAAAGGTAGAACTGGCAGAGTCACAACATAGAGTCGAGAACTCATCAAGAGCACTCCGGTTGTGATCCTTCGGTTCAACAAGGAACTTCTGCCATAAATAGTTCATGGTATTTGGAAGAAGGAAATACCACGGACCTCGAGGACTACCGCAAAGGTTACTAATATCCTAAAGGAACTAGCAAACACTATCAACATGAAGCAAGTAGGGTGAATCTCGGGTTTAAGAACCCAGGAATAGAATACCTACTAACTATGTGGCATCACGGGATGCTTTCGAGAATGATGGCCAGAATCATCACACTGGGACATAGAACATGGCTAGATTACTAGGTGATACTCTAGACATATAGGGTCATAATAATAGCTCCAACATATACGTCGAGGCAATAGAGTAACTCAACTCACCGTTTAGTGTGGTTAAACTGGCGCAAAGGAACATCGGAAACAGGAGGAAGGGATTTGCAAATGCATCAGACTATTTAGAAACCTGAGATGACTCGGACAGCATAACGGCTGCAAATGCTTAAAATGATTTAAGACATCTTGCAAAATGGTGGAATAACCACTTAGCATGACAATATCAAGGTTCTGAGGCCAGCTATGAACACACAAAAGTAGTAGGGACTGAACCGAGGCTTGAATCTAACAATCTTATAAGTCTACAGATTAGTAACACGTGATCCTGATAGAAAGAAGAGAAAGTCTAGTTCCTTAACCCCGTAGGAAAGATAGGATGACTCGAATCAGAAGGGCATAAGATATAAGGAGTAAAAAGAGCCTTACGTTCCATCCCACAATCAATTCCCTTATATAACTAAAGAATTTCTAGACTCAACTTCGACCAGTTTGGCTTGGTAATCCTACAGGCAGTCAAGCTCTGATACCAAAGCTGTCAGGACCCCGACTCGATGGCACACCGATCTAGCATGTAACACCTCATATCACTTTGCAGCCTCACGCAAGGTATTCCCACGGGTGTCACCTTACTAGGCCCGGGACCGTTTGCGCCTTTTGGCACACGTATATCATAGTGTCGCTAGCATCTATATGACAAGGAGCCCGGGCTGACATGGCTAGTCGTGAACCCAAAGTGGCACTAACTTACAGGGACAGGCATACATGACCCAACAATGAATGTGTCGTTCATCAGCGAGTGAATCCAGGCTGTAGCAACTGGGCTAGCAGGACTCCGGTAAACTGGGATGTAGCAGGCTAACAGGACTCCGGTAGACACCGCGTGACATTTTTTCGAAGGGACAGACACAAGAACGAAGAAGGACACATGCCGGCCAGCCTAAGTGTTCCGGAGCAGTAGCAAGCTACCAAGGCTCAGTGGAAGCACTGGGAGACATTTCCCGGTAAGAAAGGCTACCAAGGATAAACAACTAGATAGTCAGATCCCACACATACCAAGAATTTCAATATAATACACACAATATGCTCGATATGTGCAAATACAACATGGCATCACAACATGACTCTACAACTCAAGTATTTTATTCAATAGGCTCCGAGGAGGGAGATATTACAAACATGGGTCTCATGACCCAACACTCAGAGCATACAAGTCAAAGCACAAGCGGAAGCTTAACATGTCTGAATACAGACATCTACAAATGAAAAAGGCTGAGACGCCTGACTATCTACTAGATCCTGCCGAGGGCACAAGATCGTAGCTGAGGTAACAAGCTAAACATCGAAGTCCACGTGAAACTACTAGTGAGACTGAAGTCTCTCTGCAAAAACATAAAATAGGCAAACGCGAGTAGAAATGTACCCAGCAAGACTTACATCAGAACTAACTACATATGCATCATTATCAACAAAGGGTGGTGGGGTTTAACTGCAGCAAGCCAGCTTTGACTCGGTGGCTATCCTGAACTACGACTGCAAGTAACTCTTTTGAGGTGGCGCACACGAGTCCACATATTCACCATATCAATACACCACTATGGATTCACTTCCGTCTCCCTACGAGAGCGCCATCCATAGCACTCACGCTTATGTTGCGTATTTTAGAGTATCCACTTTCACTTGTCTATGAACTGTACAGGCAACCCAGAAGTCCTTTACAGCGGACACGGCTATTCGAATAGATGATGTTAACCCTGCAGGGGTGTACTTCTTCACACACGCTCTCACCACTTATCGCCGTTTACACGACATGTACTCGGCAACCTTCAAGCGGAAGCCCAGCGAGGGTGTCGGCCACGACCTAACTAACCACACAAGTCTCTCGTCCAGGTTTATCGCTTATTCGGGTTCCATCCACAAGGAGATCCGGCCGGGGTGTCGCTCACGGCCCCAAATGATGTGAGCAGGGTTCCCAAGCCCACCATCCGGGTGCCACTTGGTACATCATGCCACTGCACCTAGTCTGTCCCAAGCCCACCTGTACCGGGTGCCACTTGGTAGACTACTAGCACTACCTACAAACACCAGAAACTAGTTGCAACTCCTGGACAGAGATCAAGTTGATTAATAAGTCGAGAGGGGCACTTAAGCATTCCAATGTGTGGTAGTAACTGTTCATGGATCACAAACACAGAACTCAGTTCCTGAGGACGGCTACAATGAGACAACCCACCATGTACTCCTACATGGCCTCTCACCACTACCTTTACCAAATCGTGTTTACACGCTTAGCTCTCAACAGTAGGACATGTTCACCACATTCCAATTCATCCCCGATGAATCAGACATGACTCAACTCTAAGCAGTAGCAGGCATGACAAACAAGCATGAATGAGTAGGCACATCAGGGCTCAAACAACTCCTACTCATGCTAGTGGGTTTCATCTATTTACTGTGGCAATGACAGGTCATGCAGAGGAAAGGGGTTCAACTACCGCAGCACATAACAGTTGAAACGTTGTTGTCCTAATGCAGTAAAAGAGAGCAGGAGCGAGAGAGTCGGATTGTATCAGAATGAACAAGGGGGTTTTGCTTGCCTGGCACTTCTGAAGATAGTATATTTCTTCATTTGTGTCATCGATCGCATCGTCGGTACACGTCTTACTGAGAGGGGACAAACACCGACAAACAAAGAAGAAGCACAATCAATGCAATGCACAACATGATGCATGATCATGACATGGCAATATGCTGTGGTTTGAGCTAATGCAACTAGCGGCAGGTTAAATGAAGTTGGTTTGAACCCTAGGTTCAAATTCAAACTCCACATGAGGCATTTCAAATGCCATTTATTCAAATTGTTGTATACTGCAGATTTAAGTTGTCCAAACATGCATTAAAATGGTACAGATGGATAGATTGGATTTTTCTGATCATTTTTCATATATATATTATTTAATTTGGAGTTACTGTTGAATTTCTATGAATTTTGGAAGTTTAGATCATTTTTTGAAATTTATAACTCATTTCTGATTTATTTTAATTCCAGAAAATGTTTACTACATCAGCATTAGGTCATGCTGACCTCAGCAGGTCAACAGGCGCCGCCAGGTCAAACCTGACAAGTGGAGCCCACTGGTCAGTGACTCAGTTGGTTAACTGAGTTGATTAGGGTTAAACTAATCCTAACGAAAATGTCAGCAGGGCTAGGCCCACATGTCAGTGGCTCAGGTTTAGTTTAGCGAGAGGATTAGCACCTAACAGTGGTGATTAGCACTAACTAACATCTAACTAATCCAGCTAGTGCCGGCCCCACATGTCATTGAACCAGGTGGGGCCCGGCCGGGGCCAAAGTGGGTCAAACCCAGGCCGGCGGGGTCAAACCCACCGGCGACTCGACGCCGGCGAGGCTCGAGATTGCGACGCGGCTCGAAGAACGCCCACAGGGCACAGACAAGGCCGTTCTTGGGCTCGTTGGAGAGCTCTCGCTGGCGCGGGTCGAGTGGTGGTGGCGGCCGGACCTATGGTGGCCGGAGCTGACGACGGCGAGCTCCAAGGCTGCGGCCGGAGTTCGGGCGAGATGCGAGTGAGAGCTAGGGGGCACGGGAAGGCGAGCTGGGGCATGTTGCGGGCTCGTGGGGAGGCACTGAGCGCAGTGGTGTGCTCGAGTGCGAGCTCCAGCAGCCGTAGCCATGGCGGCGACATGGCCGGCGGAGAAGAGCTCTCGGGCTCGTTACGAACGGCGGCTAGAGAGGGAGGTAGAGTATGGGGAGAGGGGGAAACGATGGCGGAGCTCCCAGCAGGGTCGTAGAGGTGGTCGGCGAGCTCGGGGAGGCCCCGTGGATGGTGAATCGGCGGCGACGATCTTCGGTGCCCGATGGTGAAGACGACGATGTTGGCGACATTCCAGGGCTTCCGGGCTTGCCTCCGTTGGCTTGGAGCTCCAGGGCGATGTGGCGGAGCCGATGGATACGTCGGGGAGGCGAGGAGGTGGCTCAGGACGCGGCAGCGGCGAGCGGCGGTGACGGTGCCGCTCGGGTGTGCGAGAGGGAGAGGCGAGAGGACGAACAGAGGGGGGAGCGAACGTGAAGGCTCTGGGGTCTGCATGGCGCACCTAGCGACGTCCAGCAGCAAGCGGTAAGCATGAGGTGGCCGGCGCGTGCGCGCGCACGTCGGGCACATGCCCTCCTGCCTACTGGCAGGAGGTTGAAGACGGTGGCGGCTGCGGTGGGCTGGGCCGCACAGTGCTGGACCAGCACAGGAGCTGGGCCGGCTCTGGTGGGCTGCACAGGTAAGCACTTCTCTCTCTCTCTCTTGTTTCTATTTTTTATTTTGTTTCTCTGTTTTGTGTTTAGTAATAATGCTAAACCATTTCATAAAATCCTGGAAATAATTATGGGTGCTTTCTGAATTATTCCAGAGACCCTTAACAATTTCCAACATTTTTGGAGCATCTAAAATATATATACCATTTAAATAGCCCCAATTCAAATATGTTTGGATTAATTCAAAGTCCAAATATGTCCTGCAAAAATGTGAACCATTTTTGGTAGATGCTTCCACCTTGATCCAGAAATGATGAACATTTTTAAAGGGTACTTTGAAATCATTGAAAAATATTTTGGTTGAACCTATTTGAATTCCTTTTGATGCTAGGGTTTGAACATCCCCATTTCAAATTTCCATGAAAGTTAAACATGATGCAAGCAAGATGCAAACACTAGGCAGCACCAGAAGCTAGGGATGTGACATATACCCATAAAACATCTTTCCACCCATTTTGGCATCATTTCATTGATCCATTTGATCACCAAAATTATTCCAAGTTTCTGGACAGAAATGATGTTTGTGAAGCAAGTGCCATTTTGGCTTGTCCATTTGGCATGACCTTTTTACAGCATCTTTATATGTCCATATCATGAGGATTTGCCAAGTTGCATCACATTCCATCACTCCATTTGAGTGCATCATCTTAATCTAGTTTCTGACCAAATTATATGCTTGTTAAGCAACTACATTAAATCTTTATCCAAATCTTCTCAAAATTACTAGGATGAAAACCCTTCTTTACCTCAACCTCGCAGACAACTCCATTGCTCCCAAAATCCTTCTTGTTGATCACCAGTGCTCACCCAAGTTTACTGCAGTAAACTTCAGAGGTGGCTTACCGATTAACCAGAGAAGTTTTAATTGATCTACCACCGCGGTTGCAACCTCCCGTTGATGGACTACGCCCTAGACAACATTTGCCAACCCTTGGCATCTTCTTGATGCCAGTCTGTGTGGTGACCACCGCTTTGGCATGCAATGGCGGCGCCCAGAATGGCTTCTTGCTCAGGCCCCTCCCCCTCTCGTCAGCTTCGCGCTCGTGAGGATGTCCAGTAGATAGCCCGCATCGTCTCCGTCCTCCTGGACCTCTCTCCCCCTTCGTCTGCTTCCTCGTCGGTGCTCGTCGCCGCGCGCCCACGAGTGAGTAGTGCCGACATGCATTAATGGCGCTTGGCTGCTTCCCTCCCCTCAACCTCTTCTTCCTATGAGCTCTGCGGCTCGTCCGCATCTCCCTCGGCCGGACGTGCCCGGCGGCACCCGAGCCCATCCCTCTGGCCCCGACTATAAATAGCCATCCCCAGCCTCGCTCGAGCACACCACCAGCCTCGCCACCCTCCTCTTCCCCTGCCCAGTGTCTAGCCCGAGCTCGGGGAGCTCTCTGTGCTCGGCATCGCCATCATGGCCGCCGCGGCCTCCCTCCTAAATTAGCTCGAGTCCGAGCTCATTCCTCTCCCCCTCCTCCACCAGTAGATCCCCACCACTCCGGCGACCATCCCCAGGCCCTCTCCCTCTCACCGGAGCTCCATTTGCCACGTGCCCCATCTCCAACCGAAGCTCTCCTCCGTCATGGTCGTTGCTCCGCCTGCTCCGCTGCTCTCCGGCGTGAGCAGACCTAGCAGGTGGATGCGGCTCGCTGTCCTGGTCACTCCGGTGGCCGGAGCATCACCGGAGGTGGACTATGGCGCCAGAACGGCCGTCGGTGCTGCTCCCCTCCCTCTGCTCTGCCGTGGTCGTTGCTCCGCCAGCTATCCAGTGGAGCCCCGGGCCCCACATGTCGGACTCTGAGGCGTTGACTCGGTCCGGTCCACGTGATTTAATGGCGGGCCCCGCCTGCAAGTCTCACACGTTGACCCCCCCTGCCACGTAAGCATAAGTGAAAGCGTATTTCTATGATTACACTTTCAGTTTTTCTGTCCAGGCCCCTGTTTGAAAATCTTTTTCTTGCAGATAGGTCCCGGGCAGAAAACACCTCACAACTTTTTATCCGTAACTCCGTTTAAGGTGAAACCAACGCTCACTTCTTCGTTTCATCGAGCCCGTTCTGCTGGTTTCATTTTCACTATGGTTTGACACTGTAAAAATAACCATTATGCCCTTGCCCTTATTCAGCCCCCTCCGGGAGAGAACGTTTTTCGGCGATTCGTTCCGTGAGTTTCTCGCACTTTCTCCCGGTGATTTCTTCCACCCCAAGCAAGCCACAATACCCACTTGCATGATAGTCATGCAGTAGCCATGGTTTTCAACTTGAATCTTTACTAAATGTTTGTTTGTTGAAAAGATGGTTATCGTTGTTCCGGTGATGTTTAGAGTTGCATGTTCACTTTTGTGCTATGTTGTCTTGTACTCTGTTATCATGTTCTACCTGCTAGTATTTCATTTCATATGTTTATGCTTGCTAGTAGTACATGTTGATGATTGGTGATGGTCTTCGGTGCATGACTGTCGCCTGCCCCGAGTACCGTTGTTATGCATTGCATCCAGTTGGTCAAATGCTTGCATGATGGCATTGTTGATATGTTCTTGCATGATATTTATTGTTGATGCTAGTGGTCATGCTATGTTTCGGAGATGTATGTACTGGTGATGTTCATGCTAGTCAGTATGCCATGCTCAGTGGATATGATTCATTGCTGATATGGTGGATAGTTATGTGATACCGTCATGATTGTGTTGATATCATGTTCATGCATTGTAATTGGCATCATGTTATTTTATCATGGCTCAGCATATTTGCATTCAAGTTTAACCGGATTAAATTGAACTTGAACAACTGTTGGCTGAGTCATGGTGCCACTGAATCAAGATGAGCAGTGCAACCATGCTTGCCGGTATAGGAAGGCCCTAACTGGGTCTGTTGTTGTGCCTCTCGCCGGTGCCTCCAACGAGGGAAGGTTATGGGCGTGCGCTACCCTAATCAGGTAGCCGGACATAAGCCTTGTGTGCCCGTTGTTGTTATATGGATCCGGGTCCCCATGTGGGATCATGCCCACGACGGTGATCGTTGTGTCTTTGGTAGACACGGGTCCACCCAGGACTTAGCCCAAAGGGGAGTTGGTCGGAGTGGCCGGGAGAGTGTCATGGCAGTAGGATAGTTTTGTTGGGACACCGTTGGTCCACCCAAATGGGAGTGTGAGGCCATGGGTTCCGTGGTGTGGGTACAGTGTACTAACCTCTGCAGAGTGTATATTAAATCTATCGATAGCCACGCCCGCGGATAAGGGCCCAGTTCGTGTCGGTCACACTATGAGTCAACAGTATTAATAGTAACTTGATTAATGACAACCCCGGTTCGATGATGAGATAAGTTGGTTGTGATCGCCGTAAGGATCACAGGCCAAGTAATGGTCGTGGTTGTGATCGTCGCAAGGATCACGGGCCAAGTATTGGTCGTGGTTGTGATCGCCGTAAGGATCACGGGCCAAGTGTTGGTCGTGGTTGTGATCACCGTAAGGATCACGATTTGAGGCCAAGTGTTGGTCGTGGTTGTGATCGCCGGAGAGATCATCGTGGTATAGAGGATACCGAGTTGTGTATATTCATGATGTTGTGCGAGAATCGTGGGTAAATATCAAGCTCCTTGTGGTCATTTAATGATCGCTACGGTATTGTTCATACCTAGCTTGATTTGATCCTGAGATGATCGTGTGATGTCTGAGGTTGGTAAGTGATGCATGTGATGGTAACCCGAGCAGAATAAGTGGTGCATGTAGTGTCATCATGTTGCATGCTAGTATCGTCACATTCATATGTTCATGCCAGGTTCATGTTGTTCTAGCTGTATCCTGTTCATGTTGATGCCATGTTGCTATGATGATATCATGTTAATTTCTGCTTAACCTGTAATTGACATGTTGTTGTTTGTCTTGAATGCTTCTGGTTATTGTGAGCTTGCAAGTACATTCAATGTACTGACCTGGCATGTCATGCCAGTTTGCAGGTCATGCCGGATTTAATTACTTGCTTGTCGTGGTTTCCATTCATGCGAGCTAGGATAAGCGTTCCAGCCAGAGTCCTTGCGGAGTGGAGTTCACCACCGTCGTCGTTGTTCCGCTGCTAGAGTTATTCTGCTGCTTGCATAGAGCAACGGAGGATGACGTAGTGTCGTCGTGCCGACGTTATTCATTGTAATATCGGAGACCTTGTATTCATATTCGTGTAATAATAGAAAGCTGGTTTGTTCTATGCTAAGCAGTGTCGTATTCCAGAAGACTTCTCCTCGATCTCTGGGCTGGAATACGGGGCGTTCCTATTTCTCTGAGCCGGGGTGCCACAGGCTTGGTATCAGAGCAGGTCTGGCTGTAGGACGCCCTAGTTAGCGCGAGCGGTAGAAACTGGTAGAAATCGGTAATATAGAGTCTGGCTTGATGATTGCATTTGGTTGCTGCATTTGTTTGTTGCATAGCATGCATATAGCCTTACTATTTGTGATAACGATTTATCTGATGAGTGTAGCTGGTGTCCACTATAGCTCAGCCTTTGCATTTCTCCAGTTCCTTTTTCTTTCGGTGTTTGGTGTCAATTCTATCCCAGCTGAGTGATGCCAAGTGATCCCGACATTGTTTGCAAAAATGGTGCTCAGGCATCGCGCCGATGTATTTCTTTCCGTCCCGTCTATCGTTTCGGTGATGGACATGTTTCTATCCCGGATCGTTCTTTTTGTCGTGTTGGCAACCCTTAATGATCTTAGTAATCAAGGAAGGGCAATGTCAGCAGCCTTAGTTTTTCCCCGCAATCCTATTTCTTGGACGAGTACGGATCTTTTTCCGTCCGCTTGATAATAATGTGGTTGCGACCTTCATGTCCCACTACATGGTTACCGAGTACGTCCTCACCTCCGAGCTAGTTCGGGTTGCTATCTGGCTAAGCTAGCACTTGGTGTAGCGCTGTTTACGCCAATTCTTCCACACATTCATTCGTCCTCGTGCACATCGTCATAGCATGCTAGATCATAGAACCGGAAATCCTACAAAATTTGTGTGCTTAAATAGGCATGCATATTGTGTGACTAGCAGTAATATGTGACATTGATTGTGTGTGAATTGATTGTTGTTGTGTGTTTTTGTTTAGTTGAGTTTTCTTTTGCTTCTTTCTTTTTGGGCCCCGATGTTACATTATTTTTTTCCCTATAAAGAGTTGCTCATCCCTAACACCGGACTCAAAGAAGTAATAAGGATTTGAAATATTTGAAGGAAGCTCAGCTAGACATTATTGGCTACCCAGCCAACTGCATTATGGGATTAAAATCTGCTCAAAATACCAATGGTGTATTGGATTGACTATCAGCATCAAGTCTGCATCAGTACAAAATCCTCACAATAGTTATGATCCAGCCAGCAACCAGACAAGTCGGGTACAAGACCAACGCTATATTTTCAGACAGAGGTACGGATCATATACAAAGTTTTGGCTCAGCAATGCATGATTCTTGAAATATGTTATCATCCAAATAAAGTCAGAATGTGATATGCTCAAGGAAGACAGTCAAACCATTTTTCTCATGCAAATAATCTGCCTCGGAATATTATGGGCGTGTGTATGGATTTCAGTCTGCATATCAGTATGAAGTTTTGGATATAAGAAACTCAGTCTTCTTCCACACGCTATCAAAAGAAATTTATGATGCAAGACTCATCAATTTTTCCTCGGCATGATATGTGAACAATTTCCGGCCCACGATACCCGGTCTTTCTCAGCAAGATACCTCAGTAAAAGCTTCTGGAGGACGGAAATGAAATTTTCTCAACAAGAAAACCCGAGGAGAAGCTTCTCAAGCATGGAACTCAGGCTTCCCCAGCACAATAATCAAACCAAGCTTCGTGTGTAAGCTATAGAGCCTTCTTCTACACGATACCCAGACAAAATATTTGAGCAGAAGTTAACAAGTTCTCCTCAGGAAGCTACTCGAATTGCTTCTCTCGTAAGCCACCCAGTCCGCATCAGTACCACAATATTACACCATCCTCAGAGATTATATGAAGAGTTTCCAATGTATGGCAGTACCGTTCAAGGACCAGACTTGCAATAACTTTATCAAAGGTAAAATTCAGTCAAAACATATACCTACCGCAAGGATCAAGTGTTCGGTGGCATATCCTTCTTATATATGGTGAGCATGCATCCCCAGTCATATCAGTCACTCATACGAGATGGGACAGTAATCCAACAGATATACCTAAGAAAAGTAAGGATTCAACAACCTCCCCAGTTAGGCAAAGGAAAATAAGCAAAGATACATCTTATGTGATGCAAGGACCGATAAGATCTAGAGATGACATCACAGAATCCACAGTCTTGACAATGGTCATCAAGGTCATTATTCCCGCAACTGACAAGGAGATATTATAAAACCTTGTCACCTTCTTGATTGGCCTCAGCAATGAGCTCCATACCACTACAAACCCCGGGTACATGTCATATGCGTGCGGACACTGGTCAGGAAAACAAGCACAAGGAATAAGGTCAAAAATATTGCACTAATTGCATCCATGGTCATACAAAGAATCAAGAACAGGTGTGGCCAAGTTATTTCAGTAAGGTATCCTGACAAAGAAGATCATGACCGTAAAAAGGATGAGACTGACAACAAAGGTATGATGATTTTTGCACGACAATCAGGGTTCAGATACCCAAATCAGTCGGAGGCCATAATTCCATTTGGATCCCCAAAGGCATACTCTCAAGGGTCTACTCTATTTACAAGGATTTTCATATCCCGCTGACCCACTTGACATGGTTAGTGTGGAATATCCAAGTCTCTTCTGTCAGATCCAAAATTCCGTTGCAACCTCAGCAGTCTGACCTCAGCGGTAGTATTAAAGCATATCACCACCTATTACCACAGATGGGTATATCGACCACATGAGAAAAATCAAAAGACGAGCAATCAGCTCAGACCCGGTATCCTCACCGACGGAATCAAGCACATGGCCAGTCTGTCAGGAAAAGCAATTATCCGTCAGCCACCTGTCGGGCCAGTCTCAAGATGTAAATATTTGAAGTATGACACAGCTATAACTCCATACAACGTTATATTGCTCACAATAGCAGGCAGTCAAATCTTTGGTATATATCTCATGCTCGAGCCAAAGAAATAAATCAAGATAAATCAGTGCCACCTATGAGCCATCAGATCCTGTCAGAAGATGGCCATGATAATTCTCAGCATTTATTGAAACCAGAAGGCCTACATTTATTTGGAGCAACCACATGACAGAAGTAATAAGGTTTTCATGATCAAAAGAAAAATTATGCTTAGATCTAGTAGACATCACCACAGATATGAGAAAATTCACATCAATAAAAGGATTTGGAATGTGAGCAAAAACCCGTCAGAATTTGGGGAAAGGTGAAGGAAGACCACCCCACAGCAAGGTAAGTGGATGTTATGAAATTCTTGGGGGAACAATAAATAAAGGAATAAGGATACCTGAGTTGGAAACGGTGTCCTCAAGTCATACTTGTTCCCTGAGCAATCGAATCTCGAGGACGAGATTTCTTTAAGGGGTAAGAGTTGTAACAGCCTGGATTTTGGCCCCTTTCTTTTTCCTTTGATTTATTTGGTTTTTGCTCTGTTTTTCTTTTTGGAGTGGTTCTGTGGCTTTGCCACCTGGGAAATCATCCTCATTCCCCCTCCCAAGTGGCTCATCATTCTCAAAACCTTGCCAATATCATGTCCCACCACTCCTTGACCAAACCCTAAAATCTTTTTCTAGGGAAAATTCCTTTTTCATTAAAGGAATAACCCTATCTGCCCTAGGCTATGAGGCAACCTATATTTCTGTCCATCCAAAAATTCCAAAATAATTCTCATAATTCCTTTGGGTCATATATAGCTCAAATATGCCCAAGCATTGCCTTGGCCAGTTCAAAAATAATTCCCCAATAATTATTTTCCTTTCTGCCCTAAATGGCACTTTGTGAAGCAAGTGTCATATATATTTTTTCTAGTGGCTCCCAACATTTTTAGGCATGTTTATATGTCCAAATAATGTCCTCATGCACAAGTTCAAATTTATTGGCCTAGTCAATCTTCCTCAGTGAATTTTCAAAGTTTCTGTCAGACAGAAGGCTTTGTGAAGGAAGTACTATCTAGGAGTATCCAAATGAGTTGAACTTTTGCACACTCCTTAATGTGCTCATATTAACCCCCTCCTCCCATTTTCAGCCCCATCCAATCATCTATGTGAGCACAGGACTAAATCTTTGATTCTGGCACTATTTTCAGGTTGTGAAGCAAGTGCATTTTATATTGCTTCAAAAACCCTGATAAGTTACCAGATCATTCTTATACCCATAAAACATCTCTCCACCCATTTTGGCATAATTTCATTGATCCATTTGATCACCAAAATTATTCCAAGTTTCTGGACAGAAATGATGTTTGTGAAGCAAGTGTCGTTTTTGGCTTGTCCATTTGGCATGCGCATTTTACAGCATCTTTATATGTCCATATCATGAGGATTTGCCAAGTTGCATCCCATTCCATCACACCATTTGAGTGCATCATCTTAATCTAGTTTCTGACCAGTTTATGTGGTTGTTAAGCAACTACATTAAATCTTTATCCAAATCTTCTCAAAATTACCAGGATGAAAGTCCTTCTTTACCTCAACCTCGCACACAACTCCATTGCTCCCAAAATCCTTCCTGTTGATCACCAGTGCTCACCCAAGTTTACTGCAGTAAACTTCATAGGTGGCTTACCGATTAACCAGAGAAGTTTTAATTGATCTACCACCGCGGTTGCAACCTCCCCTGGATGGACTACGCCCTAGACAACGTTTGCCAACCCTTGGCATCTTCTTGATGCCAGTATGCGCGGTGACCACCGCTTTGGCGTGCAATGGCTGCACCCAGAATGGCTTCTTGCTCGGACCCCTCCCTCTCTCGTCGGCTTCGCACTCATGAGAATGTCCAGTAGATAACCCGCGTCGTCGTCGTCCTGCTGGACCTCTCTCCCCCTCTGTCCGCTTCCTCGGCGGTGCTCGTCGCCGCATGCCCATGGGTGAGCAGTGCCGACATGCATTAATGGCACTTGGCTGCTTCCCTCCCCTCGACCTCTTCTGCCCGCGAGCTCTGCGGCTCGTCTGCGTCTTCCTTGTCGCCTTCCCTGTGCCCCCTCCCCTCGTTCTCGCTGACCGTCGCCAGAGCCTCGGTCGGACGTGCCCGGCGGAACCCGAGCACATCCCTCTCGCCCCGGCTATAAATAGCCATCCCCAGCCTCGCTCGAGCACACCACCAACCTCGCCACCCTCCTATTCCCTTGCCCAGTATCTAGCCCGAGCTCGGGGAGCTCTCTGTGCTCGGCATCGCCGTCATGGCCGCCGCGGCCTCCCTCCTAAATTAGCTCAAGTCCGAGCTCGTTCCTCTCCCCCTCCTCCACCAGTAGATCCCCACCACTCCGGCAACCAACCCCAGGCCCTCTCTCCCTCGCCGGAGCTCCATTTGCCATGAGACCCATCTCCAACCGAAGCTCTCCTCCGCCGTGGTCGTTGCTCCGCCTACTCCACTGCTCTCCGACGTAAGCAGACCCAGCAGGTGGATGCGGCTCGCTGTCCTGGTCACTCCGGTGGCCGGAGCATCGCCGGAGGTGGCCTGTGGCGCCAGAACGGCCGTCGGTGCCGCTCCCCTCCCTCTGCTCCGTCGGGAGTTGATGGAGAAGGAAGAGGCCGCCTAGCCAGCTGTCCAGTGGAGCCCCGGGCCCCACATGTCGGACTCTGAGGCGTTGACTCGGTCCGGTCCACGTGGATAAGTGGGGGGCACGCATGTAAGTCTCACATGTTGACCCCCCTGCCACGTAAGCATAAGAGAAAGCATATTTCTCTGATTACGCTTTCAGTTTTTCTGTCCAGGCCCCTATTTGAAAATCTTTTTCTTGCAGATAGGTCCCGGGCAAAAAACACCTCACAACTTTTTATCCGTAACTCCGTTTAAGGTGAAACCAACGCTCACTTCTTTGTTTCGTCGAGCCCGTTCTGTTGGTTACATTTTCACTATGGTTTGACACTGTGAAAATAACCATTATGCCCTTGCCCTTATTTAGCCCCCTCCAAGAGAGAACATTTTCCGGCGATTCGTTCCGTGAGTTTCTCGCACTTTCTCCCGGTGATTTCTTCCACCCCAAGCAAGCCACAATACCCACTTGCATGATATTCATGCAGTGGACATGGTTTTCAACTTGAATCTTTATTAAATGTTTGTTTGTTGAAAAGATGGTTATCGTTGTTCCGGTGATGTTTAGAGTTGCATGTTCACTTTTGTGCTATGTTGTCTTGTACTCTGTTATCATGTTCTACCTGCTAGTATTTCCTTTCATATGTTTATGCTTGCTAGTAGTACATGTTGATGATTGGTGATGGTCTTCGGTGCATGACTGTCGTCTGTCCCGAGTACCATTGTTATGCATTGCATCCAGTTGGTTAAATGCTTGCATGATGGCATTGTTGATATGTTCTTGCATGATATTTATTGTTGATGCTAGTGGTCATGATATGTTTCGGAGAAGTATGTACTGGTGATGTTCATGCTAGTCAGTATGCCATGCTCAGTGGATACGATTCATTGCTGATATGGTGGATAGTTATGTGATACCGTCATGATTGTGTTGATATCATGTTCATGAATTGTAATTGGCATCATGTTATTTTATCATGGCTCAGCATATTTGCGTTCAAGTTTAACCGGATTAAATTGAACTTGAACAACTGTTGGCTGAGTCATGGCGCCGTGAATCGAGCTGACCAGTACAACCACGCTTGTCGGTATGGGACGGCCCTAACTGGGTCTATTGTTGTGCCTCTCGCCGGTGCCTCCAGCGAGGGAAGGTTATGGGCGAGCGCTACCCTGATCAGGTAGGCGGACATAAGCCTTGTGTGCCCGTAGTTGTTATATGGATCCGGGTCCCCGTGTGGGATCGTGGCCACGACGGTGTTGACGCTGGAACGCGTCACACGAACACGTCGATGTGTACCGGCAGCGCCGAGGGAGATGCTCCGCAACTCACACCGCGGGAGGCCGACTTCCAGCGCGATACGCAAGACAGCAAGCCGGCGCTTTTGTAGACCCGAAACCCCACACGCCCGGGAGGGACCCCGTCAGGACGCGCGACGGCTATGGGATGCCCTAGGTCGACCTGATCGCCCCTAGGGCCTCGAGGTTCGCCACCCTGCAACAAGAAGAACAGACGAAGAACGAGGAAGAAGAAGAACTAGGGTTAAGGAGAAAAGATAAAAGATAAAAAGTGGTAGATTGATTGATCGATTGTGTGTTGTTCAATCGGCCGTCACCCCTTAGGTATATAAGAGGCGGCTGGACTTCCCGTGCAAGGAAAAGGCTTGGATTCACGTCCAAAACCCTAGTCAAATTCGGATTGGTTTTGTCCGAACTTTCCAAAACTGTTCGGTTTAAACTGGCTGCACCTTGCAGGTCTTTTTTGTGGTGGTAAACGATCTCGGATGGAAATGAGCCCAAAAGCAATCTTGATCGTTTCGACGAGACGAACAACTTTTATGTTGAACGTTTTTTGATCAAAGGTCATCTTGAGGGTCAAATCGGTCACGCAAAAAAGGCTATCCTCGCGCTACCCATCAGACAGGGTGTCTGGTGGGGCGCGCCAGTTTTTGCCTCCTGACAGGGCTGTATTCCGATGGCTCTAACTTTTGCATACGAACTCGGATTGGAACGAATTTTATGTCAAAATCGATCGTTTCGACGAGACGAAGACAATCCGTGTAGATAATGTTTCCATTTAAAGTCGTCTTGGGGGCTTAATCAGCCAAACTGTACTCTGAATATAAGATCTTAGTACTTTGAGCATAGTTTCGGCCTTCGAAATGAAATCGGACTGCGTTGACCCAAACTTCAAAGATGTTCATATCGACAATACGGAACTCTTTCATGAAGATCACTTCTCCATTTGAGGCCATCTTAAATAAGTTATTGACTGTGCCAAAATCTGGTGTCAACCCATGCGCCTTGTTTTTCAGCAAAGTTTGTGTGCCGAAAAATAACTTCCGCATAGCTTGTTCTAAGGACGATGTCAACACTTATCGGCCATTTTGCATGTTCTTAGTACGACAAGTATATATCGGCCATTGCTTGTTTGAACCTCTTGATGCAAACTTGGGTGAAAACTTCTCAGCTTCTATAACAATCCGGTGATAAGGTTCCATAGATCAACACCATCCTCCGAACCATATTGTTCACCCTTTCGCTAGGATTTTGCAGATAATCAAGAATGAACTTCCTTCAATCCTTACTTCGCCTGCATAAAAGTCTCATTAGTGGCCGAAGCGGTGGGCTTCGATTTACCCTTACCTATGTTGACAAGACCTAGCATCGGCTATTGATAGAAATGCAATACACCATGGTTAACATAGTAGCCGGACGCTTGCTGTGCCAACTCTTTCGAATTGTCATGCCTAGATATATGAACAATTTCAAAGCAACCCAAGGTAAATCTTGCATCTAGACATACCAAAAGATAAATTATAAGTGATCCTCAAAACATTGATAACCCTTGGATATTTGTTGCACTACTAATAACGAATCACCGGAAGCCTCAATATGTATAGCACCTATATCAAGGCAAAGCTCCAATCCGAATGACAATGCATATTCGGCTTTGATGATTGTGCAAAAATATTATAAGCGGCCTGAGGCTTCACAAAATAGCTCCATATGAAGATAAATAAGTAACACCAACACCTTGGCCATTGCCACAAATTTACCGTCGAAAATAATCTCCATAGTACTAGAAAGACAAGGGCAATATCAATGAACATGTACCTCGTTTTGGCCTCTAATTGAACTAAGGACGATGTTAGGATATTACATCAGCCATGCTTTGACATATTCTTAGGGCGATAGATAAATACCGGCCATCAACGTAATGCCCATGTAGAATTCATTCACCAAATCATGTATAGCCGAAATAAACAAATGAAATAGCAATCAAATATTTCGGCCCTTTGGATTAGCAAGAAAAAAATGTAGCTAATAAAACGTATAGAGATTTGGTAATACCCTCTCATGATGCAGAAAATTATGTCGCTTCCATGGATTAAAATAAATTCAAGGAGGGTAATTTATCATACCTGATGATGAATTCCATGGCAAAGGGATCAATGGTATGGTTGAAGAATATGGATGATGTGCTAACCGAAGATTTTGATGGGGTGATGCAAACCTTCGGCTTAACTGTTTTTGGCTTCCATCCTTCTCTTTCTTCACTTTTGTAACACTTGTTGCAACAGAAGCACGCACATCATTTTTGTGTTGATTGATCTTCTTGGGAACCCATGCCATGTTATTCTTTTTCAGCTCTTGTGCACTAAGATTTTGTAATTTTTTCTTTTGCCAATATGATAAACCAAGAGGGCATCTCGGCTGTGATTCTGTTTTGACCAATGGCAATTCCTTTTTGGCCTTGTGCACTCTCAAATTCTTTTCTTCAGATTTGGCACTTCGATTTTCAATAAGTGGTTGCTTTGTCTCATTGCCTTTAGTAGCCAATGTCAACACTTTCATTGGCTCTTTTTCATTTGAGATCAAATCTGAAATTGCACTCTTACGACCATCTCTCTTAATGCGGTAAACCTGCTTGACCACCTCTTTCTTCTTCCTTGAGCTCTGGACCGATTCCTTATGATTGAAACGGTCTTTGAAGCGTGATTGTTCAAATGTTGATCTTCTTGGAGCTGCATAGTATTGGTGAGATGGTCTAGAATAAGATGGAGAATGTGCCATTGTATCATACCTGTCCCATGATGAATATGTATCTATATGAGCATAGGGAGGCATCCACGGCATTGGCATTGGCAGCCCAAAATAAGGATATGAATATGTTGCATTAAAATTATCACTTTGCCAATACCGATCTTCATATTTGCGCCTTGGGGGTGACCTTGGTTTCTTTGCATGATTTGGCCGATAAGCATTCCTCTCTTCACTCTTCTTTTGATATTTATCCAATAATTCAGCAAAGGTGACTTTTGATCTCTTACACTTGCGCTTATTTCGGCCTTTGTTTTCTTCTGGTTTGCTTTCATCGATCATTGCATTTGCTTGTTGCCCCCCAGTCCTTGGCGTCTCCATTGTAGCTTTGATGGAATTCTTTCCCTCAAGATTATGTTCATTATGCTCTTCAACAACTTCTTTACTTGAAAGCTTGATCCCATCACCTGTAGTTTTTACCTTCCCTTCAAATGGATCGGCTTGAATCAGCCGATGCAAAAACTTTCTACCATCGGGACCAATCGGAATAGACTGGTCATCTCTTGGTGTCTCAACAAATTTCAATCGTCCTTTATCAATGACCGATTTAACTATTTGACAAAACATGTTGCAATCCTCAAAATTAAGCTTGGACGAATCATGCAACTTACAATACATTCGTCCCTGGACAGATGGTTCAACATGGTGATCAAGAATTCTAATATAATTATTTTGCAACAACAAATCAAATATTTGATCACACATACTTGAATTGAAGGTAAACTTTTCATTCTCTAGCCGATCTTGTTGTGAGAACGGATTTGGAGTTAAGCAAACGAATGGTTCAGATTTTGCATCACACCATTCGGCTATGCATTGTGTTTTGCACTCTATCTCCGATGTCTTTGGGTAAGATATTATACTAGCATCAGTTTTCTCAACAGAATTTAACCTTGGCTTTAAATTTCTAAAATAAAAATAGTTAGAACATACATGTCTCAATTGAGCCCAAGTGTAAGCCAAGTAAGAAATAAGCAAAGCTACCCAACTAGATATGAACTTTAGAGAAAGCAATGGGAAAATCTTTGGCTGTAACAATAAGTCATTATCGGTCTTTATAAATGGTGCAATGGGTTGACCGATATGTTCCATAACAATTTTACTGCTAACAAGTAAATTACCTTTCCTCATTGGTCTTTCAAAATTACTTATGAGAATATTTCTTATAGATGCATCAATAATGAAGTTGCGACCAAATCTGAAAATAGGTAAATTACTCGCTATGCATACTTCTTCAAATATGTTGGGAGAGCATGATAGTGGTGCCATTTGAAGAACATCTTGCTCCGTCTTTGGATGGCTTCCCAACACCTTGTCATCATCTTTTTCTTGAATCCATGCATCATTGCTTTGAAGATTTTTGTCGGCCGAACTTTGTTCGGCTACTTGTTCTTGTCCTTGAAGCTTGCCAATTTCTACGGCACGGAACTCATAGGGCAGGAAGTAGGTTCCATTAACTTTAGAAAAATCAAGCACCGTTGTTTTCCTATGCTTGCTATGCCCTTTCTCAATAATGCTTGCCTCGTTGGATTTAATGGATTCAGAATATATACTACTTGATTCGGCTTTTTCAACCGAAGCACTTTCATGTTCCGAATCATCCTTCTTTTCATTGATAGTACCAATTGGCAATGCTTCTTTTATCTGAGCCAATTCTTTTTCTATTTGTTTCTGACGGCGAGCGGCAAAATTAGCTTTAAGCTTTTTCTCAATTTCAGCCCACTCCGGATATGATTGCCCCCCAATGCTTTTAGATTCTTTCGGCAATGACACACGGGTGTTGCCGAAATTTTGCAATTGTGTAGGGGGTGTATAATATGATGTAGTACTAGGTGAAGGCATATGTAGTGTTGTAAGACCATACTTTTGCTCGCCAATTTTATCGATTGGCAAAGATTCATCTTCTTGCAAAACTCTAGCTTTTATTGCGGCATAATCAGGAAATAGTCCCTTTTCATGTTGTTCAAGGCAAAGAGCACTAATTCTCTTATTTTGGGCTAAACTCTTCAATGCAGCCACCACTACCTCATCTTCTACAATGTTGGGCACAACCGCTCCTGTAAAATTTACATTCATTCGGCTATAACCAGGAAGGTGTGAAGCCGAATTATGAGCATCTACAGTTGTGTATGGTGTCGAAGAATTACTAACATGAGGTGTAGCATATGACGGTTGAGAGTAACTGGCCAAATAGCCATTAGTAGCATGGCCAATTCTCTCATTCATCGGCATGGTTGGATTACTATATTGCACATTAGCTGCCGATGAATAGAAGGGTGAAACATTTTCTTGTATGGCATTGGAAATTCTAACTTGGGGTGTTTCAAATTGATTAATCGAACTCATCATGTTGCTCATCGGCATATGAATTTGTGGGGTTGCCGATGCATGGGAGTTGGGATATATATGTTGCATGTTGCTAAATTTATAAGAATTTGAAACATGAAGATTGTTTTGCATCGGCCCTTGCACATAATTAGATGCATGATTGATAAAACTAGGGCTAGACGATACATTATGCTCAATAGGTGATCCAGCAACAACATATAAATTATTTGCATCTACAAAGGGGAATTGGGTATTCATATTACCTTTGTAGATTGCAGCAACTTGATGACGATCTCTTCGTAGCAAGAACGGGCTGGAGACCGTTCAAAGCTTCGTCCCCAGCGGAGTCGCCAAAAAGTGTGTTGACGCTGGAACGCGTCACACGAACACGTCGATTGGTACCCGCGGCGCCGAGGGAGATGCTCCGCAACTCACACCGCGGGAGGCCGACTTCCAGCGCGATACGCAAGACAGCAAGCCGGCGCTTTTGTAGACCCGAAACCCCACACGCCCGGGAGGGACCCCGTCAGGACGCGCGACAGCTATGGGATGCCCTAGGTCAACCTGATCGCCCCTAGGGCCTCGAGGTTTGCCGCCCTGCAACAAGAAGAACAGACGAAGAACGAGGAAGAAGAAGAACTAGGGTTAAGGAGAAAAGATAAAAGATAAAAAGTGGTAGATTGATTGATCGATTGTGTGTTGTTCAATCGGCCGTCACCCCTTAGGTATATAAGAGGCGGCTGGACTTCCCGTGCAAGGAAAAGGCTTGGATTCACGTCCAAAACCCTAGTCAAATTCGGATTGGTTTTGTCCGAACTTTCCAAAATTGTTCGGTTTAAACTGGCTGCACCTTGCAGGTCTTTTTTGTGGTGGTAAACGATCTCGGATGGAAACGAGCCCAAAAGCAATCTTGATCGTTTCGACGAGACGAACAACTTTTATGTTGAACGTTTTTTGATCAAAGGTCATCTTGAGGGTCAAATCGGTCACGCAAAATAGGCTATCCTCGCGCTACCCATCAGATAGGGTGTCTGGTGGGGCGCGCCAGTTTTTGCCTCCTGACAGGGCTGTATTCCGATGGCTCTAACTTTTGCATACAAACTCGGATTGGAACGAATTTTATATAAAAATCGATCGTTTCGACGAGACAAAGACAATCCGTGTAGATAATGTTTCCATTTGAAGTCGTCTTGGGGGCTTAATCAGCCAAACTGTACTCTGAATATAAGATCTTAGTACTTTGAGCATAGTTTCGGCCTTCGAAATGAAATCGGACTGCGTTGACCCAAACTTCAAAGATGTTCATATCGACAATACGGAACTCTTTCATGAAGATCACTTCTCCATTTGAGGCCATCTTAAATAAGTTATTGACTGTGCCAAAATCTGGTGTCAACAGACGGTGGTCGTTGTGTCTTTGGTAGACACGGGGCCACCCACGACTTAGCCCAAAGGGGAGTTGGCCGGAGTGGCCGGGAGAGTGTCATGGCAGTAGGACGGTTTTGTCGGGACGCCGTTGGTCCACCCAGATGGGAGTGCAAGGCCATGGGTTCCGTAGTGTGGGTATAGTGTACTAACCTCTGCAGAGTGTATATTAAATCTATCGATAGCCGCGCCCATGGATTAGGGCCCAGTTCGTCTCGGTCACACTGTGAGTCAACAGTATTAATAGTAACTTGATTAATGACAACCCCGGTTCAATGATGAGATAAGTTGGTTGTGATTGCCGTAAGGATCACAGGCCAAGTATTGGTCGTGGTTGTGATCGCCGTAAGGATCACAGGCCAGTCATGGTTGTGATCGTCGTAAGGATCACGGGCCAAGTGTTGGTCGTAGTTGTGATCGCCGTAAGGATCATGGTTAGAGGTCAAGTGTTTGTCGTGGTTGTGATCGCCGGAAAGATCATCGTGGTATCGAGGATACCGAGTTGTGTATATTCGTGATGTTGTGCAAGAATCGTGGGTAAAGATCAAGCTCCTTGTGGCCATTTAATGATCGATACGGTATTGTTCATACCAAGCTTGATTTGATCCTGAGATGATCATGTGATGTCCGAGGTTGGTAAGTGATGCATGTGATGGTAACCCGAGCAGAATAAGTGGTGCATGTAGTGTCATCATGTTGCATGCTAGTATCGTCAGATTCATATGTTCATGCCATGTTCATGTTGTTCTAGCTGTATCATGTCCATGTTGATGCCATGTTGCTATGATGATATCATGTTAATTTCCGCTTAACCTGTAATTGCCATGCTGTTGTTTGTCTTGAATGCTTCTGGTTATTGTGAGCTTGCAAGTACATTCAATGTACTAACCTGGCGTGTCATGCCAGTTTGCAGGTCATGCCGGATTTGATTGCTTGGTTGTCATGGTTTCCGTTTGTGTGAGCTAGGATAAGCGTTCCAGCCAGAGTCCCTGCAGAGTGGAGTTCACCACCGTCGTCATTGTTCCGCTGCTAGAGTTATTCCGCTGCTTTGAGTTATTCTACTGCTTGCATTGAGCAACGGAGGATGGTGTAGTGTCACCGTGCCGATGTTATTCAATGTAATATCAGAGACCTTGTATTCATATTCGTGTAATAATAGAAAGTTGGTTTGTTCTATGCTAAGCAGTGACGTATTCTAGAAGACTTCTCCTCGATCTCTGGGCTAGAATACGGGGTGTTCTGCATTCTCTGAGCCGGGGTGCCACACCGAAGGTTGTTCAGAGTCCCGGGTGAGATCATGGAAATGACGAGGAGTATAGAAATGGTCGAGAGGTAAAGATTGATATATTGGAAGGTTACATTCGGATACCGGAATGGTTTCGGGAAGTTTTGAATGATTTTCGGAGTACCGGGAGGTTACCGGAACCCCCCGGGGAAGTAATGGGCAAAGATGGGCCATGGGAGAGAGAGGTGAAGGAAATATTCCCTAGAGGGAATAATAAAGTTGTTATTTTAATTTCCTTATATCTTGATAAATGTTTATTATTCATGCTAGAATTGTATTAACCGGAAATTTGATACATGTGTGAATACATAGACAAAACACCGGTCCCTAGTATGCCTCTACTAGACTAGCTCGTTGATCAAAGATGGTTAAGTTTCCTAGCCATGGACATGTGTTGTCATTTGATGAACGGGATCACATCATTAGGAGAATGATGTGATGGACAAGACCCTCCGTTAGCTTAGCATGTTGACCGTTCAATTTTATTGCTACTGCTTTCTTCATGTCATATATGAGATTATGCAACTCCCAAACACCGGAGGAATGCCTTGTATGCTATCAAATGTCACAACATAACTGGGTGATTATAAAGATGCTCTACAGGTATCTCCGGAGGTGTTTGTTGGGTTGGCATATATTGAGATTAGGATTTGTCACTCCAAGTATTGGAGAGGTATCTTTGGGCCCTCTCGGTAATGCACATCATATGAAGCCTTGCAAGCAATGTGACTAATGAGCTAGTTGCAGGATGATGCATTACGGAATGAGTAAAGAGACTTGCCGGTAACGAGATTGAACTAGGTATGAAGATACCGATGATCGAATCTCGGGCAAGTAACATACCGATGACAAAGGGAATAACGTATGTTGACATTGCGGTTTGAACGATAAAGATCTTCGTAGAATATGTGGGAACCAATATGAGCATCCAGGTTCAGCTATTGGTTATTGACTGGAGAGGTGTCTCGGTCATGTCTACATAGTTCTCGAACCCGTAGGGTCCGCACGCTTAACGTTCGATGATGATATGTATTATATGAGTTATGTGTTTTGGTGACCGAAAGTTGTTCAGAGTCCCGGATGAGATCACGGACATGACGAGGAGTATCCAAATGGTCGAGAGGTAAATATTGATACATTGGAAGATGCTATTCAGACATAGGAAGGGTTCCGGAGTGTATCGGGTACAAACCGGAGTACCGGAGGGGTTACCGAAACCCCCCGATGGAAGATATGGGCCATATGGGCCATAGGAGGGAGGCTAACCAGCCCACAAGGGGCTGGTGCGCCCCCCACAAGGGAGGAGGCTGAATTGGACTAGGGAAGGGGGTGCCACCCCCTTTCCTTCTCCCTCTCCCTCTCCTTCCCCCTTTCCCCCTCCATTAGAAGGAAGGGGGGCGACTAGGACTAGGAGTCCTTGTAGGACTCCCCCCATGGCGTGCCCTAGGGCCGGTCTCCTTTCCTCTCCCTCCTTTATATATGGGGGCAGGGGGCACTTCTAGACACACCAATTGTTTAGCCGTGTGCGGTGCCCCTCCACAGTTTACTCCTCCGGTCATATTATCGTAGTGCTTAGGCGAAGCCCTGCGCGGATCACTTCACCAACACCGTCATCACGCCGACGTGCTGACAGAACTCATCGACTCCTTCGTACCTCTACTGGATCAAGAGTTAAAGGGACGTCATCGAGCTGAACGTGTGCAGAACTCGGAGGTGTCGTACATTCGGTACTTGATCGGTAGATTCAAGAAGACGTTCGACTACATCAACCGCGTTAAGTTAACGCTTCCACTTTTGGTCTAGGAGGGTACGTGGACACACTCTCCCCCTCTCGTTGCTATGCATCTCCTAGATAGATCTTGCGTGAGCATAGGATTTTTTTGAAATTGCATGCTACGTTTCGCAACAGTGGCATCTGAGCCAGGTTTATGCATAGATGATATGCACGAGTAGAACACAAAGAGTTGTGGGTGGTGATCATCATACTGCTGACCACCAATGTCTTATTTTGATTCGGCGGTATTGTTGGATGAAGCGGCCCAGACCAACCTTACATGATAGCGTTCATGAGACCGGTTCCACTGACAGACATGCAACTAGTTTTGCATAAGGGTGGCTGGCGGGTGTCTGTTTCTCCAACTTTAGTTAAATCGAATTTGACTGTGGCCGGTCCTTGTGAAGGTTAAAACAACAAACTTGATAAATCACCGTTGTGGTTTTTTGTGCCGTGGGTATGTACGGTTCATCCTAGAATCCCGTAGCAGCCACGTAAAACTTGCAACAACAAAATAGAGGACGTCTAACTTGTTTTTGCAGGGCATGTTGTGATGTTATATGGTCAAGACATGATGTGATATACGTTGTTGTATGAGATGATCATGTTTTGTAAAAGTTATCGGCAATTGGCAGGAGCCTTATGGTTGTCACTTTATTGTATGAAATGCAAATGCCAAGTAATTGCTTTACTTTATCACTAAGTGGTAGCAATAGTTGTAGAAGCAATAGTTAGCGAGACGACCATGGTGCTACGATGGAGATCAAGTTGTCGAGCCGGTGATGATGGAGATCATGACGTTGCTTTGGATATGGAGATCAAAAGCACAAGATGATGATGTCCATATCATGTCACATATTTTGATTGCATGTGATGTTTATTTTTATGCATCTTATTTTTCTTAGTACGGCGGTAGCATTATAAGATGATCCCTTACTAAAATTTCAAGGTATAAGTGTTCTCCCCTGAGTATGCACCGTTACAAAACTTCTTCGTGTTGAGACACCACGTGATGATCGGGTGTGATAAGCTCTACGTTCAAATACAACGGGTGCAAGCCAGTTTCGCGCATGTGGAACACTCGGGTTAAACTTGACGAGCCTAGCATAACAGATATGGCCTCGGAACACTGGAGACCGAAAGGTCAAACGTGAATCATATAGTGGATATGATCAACATAGAGATGTTCACCATTGATGACTACTCCATCTCACGTGATGATCGGACATGGTTTAGTTGATTTGGATCACATATCATTTAGATGACTTGAGGGATGTCAATCTAGGTGGGAGTTCTTAAGTAATATGATTAATTGAACTTTAATTTATCATGAACTTAGTCCTGATAGTATTTTGCAAATTATGTTGTAGATATATAGCTCGCGTTGTAGCTTTCCTATGTTTTTTATATGTTCCTAGAGAAAACTAAGTTGAAAGATGATAGTAGCAATGATTAGGACTGGGTCCGTGATCTGAGGATTATGCTCATTGCTGCATAGAAGAATTATGTCCTTGATGCACCGCTAGGTGACAGACCTATTGCAGGAGCAGATGTAGATGTTATGAACATTTGGCTACCTCAATATGATGACTACTTAATAGTTTAGTGCACCATGCTTTATGGCTTAGAACCGGGACTTCAAAGACGTTTTGAACGCCATGGAACGTATGAGATGTTCCAAGAGCTGAACTTGGTATTTCAGACTCATGCCCATGTCGAGAGGTATGAAACCTCTGACAAGTACTTCGCTTAAAAGATGGAGGAGAATAGCTCAGCTAGTGAGCATGTGCTCAGAATGTCTGGGTACTACAATCACTTGAATCAAGTTGGAGTTAATCTTCCAGATAAGATAGTGATTGACAGTGTTCTCTAGTCACTGTCACCAAGTTACTGGAACTTCGTGATGAACTATAATATGCAAGGGATGAAAAAAGCGATTCCCGAGCTCTTCGTGATGCTGAAATCGACGAAGGTAGAAATCAAGAAAAGGCATCAAGTGTTGATGATTAAACAAGACCACTAGTTTCAAGAAAAGGGCAAAAGGAAAGAAAGGCAACTTCAAGAAGAATGGCAAGCAAGTTGTCACTCCCATGAAGAAGCCCAAAGCTGGACCTAAGCCTGAAACTGAGTGCTTCTACTGCAAAGGAAATGGTCACTGGAAGCGGAACTATCCCAAATATTTGGCGGATAAGAAGGATGGCAAAGTGAACAAAGGTATATTTGATATACATGTTATTGATATGTACCTTACTAGTGCTCGTAGTAGCCCCTGGGTATTTGATACATGTTCAGTTGCTAAGATTAGTAACTCAAAACAGGAGTTGCAGAATAAATAGAGACTAGTTTAGGGTGAAGTGATGATGTGTGTTGGAAGTGGTTCCAAGATTGATATAATCATCATCACACACTCCCTATACTTTTGGGATTAGTGTTGAACCTAAATAAATGTTATTTGGTGTTTGCGTTGAGCATGAATATGATTAGATCATGTTTATTGCAATACGGTTATTCATTTAAGACAGCGAATAATTGTTGTTCCATTTACATGAATAAAACCTTCTATGGTCATACACCCAATGTTAATGGTTTATTGAATCTCAGTCGTAGTAATACATATATTCATAATATTGATGCCAAAATATGCAAAGTTGATAATGATAGTGCAACATATTTGTGGCACTGCTGTTTAGGTCATATCGATGTAAAGCGCATGAAGAAACTCCATGCAGATGGACTTTTGGAATCACTTGATTATGAATCATTTGATACTTGCAAACCATGCCTTATGGGCAAGATGACTAAAACTCCATTCTCCGGAACAATGGAACGAGCTAATGACTTATTGGAAAAAATACATACCGATGTATGCGGTCCGATGAGTGTTGAGGCTCGTGGCTGGTATCGTTTCTGACCTTCACAGATGATTTGAGTAGATATGGGTATATCTACTTAATGAAACACAAGTCTGAAAGATTTGAAAAGTTCAAAGAATTTCTGAGTGAAGTAGAGAATCATCGTAACAAGAAAATAAAGTTTCTACCTGATCATGGAGGAGAGTTACGAGTTTGGCCTTCATTTAAAACAATGTGGAATAGTTTCACAACTCACACCACCTGGAACACCACAGCGTAATGGTGTGTCCAAACGCCGTACCCGTACTTTATTAGATATGGTGTGATCTATGATGTCTCTTACCGATTTACCATATCGTTTTGGGGTTATGCATTAGAGACAGCTGCATTCACTTTAAACAGGGCACCGTCAAAATCTGTTGAGACAACACCGTATGAACTATGGTTTGGCAACAAACCAAAGCTGTCGTTTCTTAAAGTTTGGGGATGTGATGCTTATGTCAAAAGGTTTCAGCCTGCTAAGCTCGAATCCAAATCGGAGAAATGTGTCTTCATAGGATACCCTAAGGAAACAATTGGGTACACCTTCTACCACAAGTCTGAAGGCAGGATTTTTGTTGCTAAGAATGGAACCTTTCTAGAGAAGGGGTTTCTCTCGAAATAAGTGAGTGGGAGGAAAGTAGAACTTGATGAGGTAATTGTACCTACTCTCAATTTTAAAAGTAGTTCATTCGAGAAATCTGTTCCCGTGATGCCTACACCAACTGGAGAGGAAGCTAATGATAAAGATCATGAAACTACAGATCAAGTTGCTACAGAACCTCGTAGGTCTGGCAGAGCACGATCCGCACCAGAGTGGTACAGTAATCCTATTCTGGAGGTCATGTTACTTGACCATGATGAACCTACAAACTATGAAGAAGCTATGCCCAGATTCCGATAAATGGCTTGAGGCCACGAAATCTGAGATAGGATCCATGTATGAGAACAAAGTGTAGACTTTGGTGGACTTGCCCGATGATCGGCAAACCATTGAGAATAAATGGATCTTTAAGAGGAAGACGGACGCTGATGGTAGTGTTAATATCTACAAAGCTCGACTAGTCACCAAAAGGTTTTCAACAAGCTCAAGGTGTTGACTACAATGCGATTTTCTCAACCATAGCGATGCTTAAGTCCGTCCGAATCATGTTAGCAATTGCCATATTTTATGAAATCTGGCAAATGGATGTCAAAAATGCATTCCTTAATGGATTTATTAAAGAAGTGTTGTATATGATGCAACCACAAGGTTTTGTCAATCCTAAAGGTGCTAACAAAGTGTGTGAGCTCCAGCAATCCATCTGTGGACTGGTGCAAGCATCTCGGAGTTGGAATATACACTTTGATGAGTTGATCAAAGCATATTTTATACAGACTTTCGGAGAAGCCTATATTTACAAGAAAGTGAGTGGGAGCACTGCAACATTTCTGATAAGTATATGTATATGACATATTGTTGATTGGAAATGATGTAGAATTTTCTGGAAAGCATAAAGGAGTGTTTGAAAGCAGCTTTTCAAAGAAATACCTTGGTGAAGCTGCTTACATATTGGGCATCAAGATCTATAGAGATAGATCAAGACGCTTGATAAGATTTTTCAATGAGTACATACCTTGACAAGATTTTGAAGTAGTTCAAAATGGAACAGTCAAAGAAGGAGTTCTTGCCTGTGTTGCAAGGTGTAAAGTTGAGTAAGACTCAAAACCCGACCACAGCAGAAAATAGAAAGAGAATAAAAGTCATTCCCTATGCCTCGGCCATAAGTTCTATAAAGTATCCTATGTTGTGTACCAGTTCTATTGTGTACCTTATCATGAGTTTGGCAAGGGGGTACGATAGTGATCCAGGAGTGGATCACTTGATAGCGGTCAAAGTTATCCTTAGTTACCTAAGAGGACTAAGAAAATATTTCTCGGTTATGGAGGTGATAAAGAGTTCGTCGTAAAGAGTTGTGCTGATGTAAGCTTTTACACCGATCTAGATGACACTGAGTCTCAATCTGGATACATATTGAAAGTGGGAGCAATTAGCTAGAGTAGCTCCATGCAAAGCATTGTAGACATAGAAAATTTTCAAAATACATACGGCTCTGAATGTGGCAGACCCATTGACTAAACTTCTATCACAAGCAAAACATGATCACACCTTAGTACTCTTTGGGTCTTAACCACACAGTGATGTGAACTAGATTATTGACTCTAGTAAACCCTTTGGGTGTTTGTCACATGGAGATGTGAACTATTGGTGTTAAATCACATGGCGATGTGAACTAGATAATTGACTCTAGTGCAAGTGCGAGACTAAAGGAAATATGCCCTAGAGGCAATAATAAAGTTGTTATTTTATATTTCCTTATATCATGATAAATGTTTATTATTCATGCTAGAATTGTATTAACCAGAAACTTGATACATGTGTGAATACATAGACAAAACACTGTGTCCCTTGTATGCCTCTACTAGACTAGCTCGTTAATCAAATATGGTTAAGTTTCCTAGCCATGGACATGTGTTGTCATTTGATGAACGGGATCACATCATTAGGAGAATGATGTGATGGACAAGACCTATCCGTTAGCTTAGCATAATGATCATTCAATTTTATTGCTACTACTTTCTTCATGTCATATATATATATATATATATATATATATATATATATACACATATATATATATATATATATATTCCTCCGACTATGAGATTATGCAACTCCTGGACACCGAAGGAATGCCTTGTGTGCTATCAAACGTCACAACGTAACTGGGTGATTATAAAGATGCTCTATAGGTATCTTCGAAGGTGTTTGTTGGGTTGGCACAGAACGAGATTGGGATTTGTCACTCCAAGTATCGGAGAGGTATCTCTAGGCTCTCTCGGTAATGCACATCATATGAAGCCTTGCAAGCAATGTGACTAATGAGTTAGTTGCGGGATGATGCATTACGGAACAAGTAAAGAGACTTGCCGGTAACGGGATTGAACTAGGTATGAAGATATCGACGTTCGAATCTCGGGCAAGTAATATACCGATGACAAAGGGAATAACCTATGTTGACATTGCGGTTTGAACGATAAAGATCTTCGTAGAATATGTGGGAACCAATATGATCATAAAGGTACCGCTATTGGTTATTGATCGGAGAGGTGTCTCGGTCGTGTCTACATAGTCTCGAACCCGTAGGGTCCACACGCTTAACGTTCGATGACGATATGTATTATATGAGTTATGTGTTTTGGTGACCGAAAGTTGTTGGGAGTCCCGGAGGAGATCACGGACATGTCAGGGAGTCTCGAAATGTTCGAGAGGTAAATATTTATATATTGGAAGGTGGTATTCGGACACCAGAGGGGTTCTGGAGTGTATTGGGTACAAACCGGAGTACCGGAGGGGTTACCGGAACCCCCCGGTGGAAGATATGGGCCATATGGGTCATAGGAGGGAGACTAACCAGCCCACAAGGGGTTGGTGCGCCCCCACAAGGGAGGATGCCAAATTGGACTAGGGAAGGGGGCGCCACCCCCTTTCCTTCTCCGTCTCCCTCTCCTTCCCCCTTTCCCCCTCCGTTAGAAGGAAGGGGGGCGACCAGGACTAGGAGTCCTAGTAGGACTCCCCCCATGGCGCGCGCCCTAGGGCCGGCCTCCTCTCCTCTCCCTCCTTTATATATGGGGGCGGGAGGGCACCTCTAGACACATCAGTTGTTTACACGTGTGCGGTGCCCCCCTCCACCGTTTATTCCTCCGGTCATATTGTCGTGGTGCTTAGGCGAAGCCCTGCGTAGATCACCTCACCAACACCGTCATCACGCCGTCGTGCTGACAGAACTCATCGAATCCTTCGTACCTCTACTACATCAAGAGTTTGAGGGACGTCATTGATAACCCACAAGTGTAGGGGATCGCAACAGCTTTCGAGGGTAAAGTATTCAACCCAAATTTATTGATTCGACACAAGGGGAGCCAAAGAATATTCTTGAGTATTAGCAGTTGAGTTGTCAACTCAACCACACCTAGATAACTTAGTATCTGCAGCAAAGTGTTTAGTAGCAAAGGTGGTATGATAATAAAGGTAATGGTAGCAAAAGTAAAGATAAATGTTTTTGGGTTTTTGTAGTAGTTGTAACAGTAGCAACGGAAAAGTAAATAAGCGAAGAACAATATATGAAAAGCTCGTAGGCAATGGATCAGTGATGGATAATTATGCCGGATGCGATTCCTCATGCAATAGTTATAACATAGGGTGACACAGAACTAGCTCCAGTTCATCAATGTAATGTAGGCATGTATTCCGTAAATAGTCATACGTGCTTATGGAAAAGAACTTTCATGACATTTTTTGTCCTACCCTCCCGTGGCAGCGGGGTCCTAGCGGAAACTAAGGGATATTAAGGCCTCCTTTTAATAGAGAACCGGAACAAAGCATTAGCACATAGTGAATACATGAACTCCTCAAACTACGGTCATCACCGAGAAGTATCCCGATTATTGTCACTTCGGGGTTGTCGGATCATAACACATAATAGGTGACTATAGACTTGCAAGATAGGATCAAGAACACACATATATTCATGCAAACATAATAGGTTCAGATCTGAAATCATGGCACTCGGGCCCTAGTGACAAGCATTAAGCATAGCAAAGTCATAGCAACATCAATCTCAGAACATAGTGGATACTAGGGATCAAACCCTAACAAAACTAACTTGATTACATGGTAAATCTCATCCAACCCATCACCGTCCAGCAAGCCTACGATGGAATTACTCACGCACGGCGGTGAGCATCATGAAATTGGTGATGGAGGATGGTTGATGATGACGACAGCGACGAATCCCCCTCTCCGGAGCCCCGAACGGACTCCAGATAAGCCCTCCCGAGAGAGATTAGGGCTTGGTGGCGGCTCCGTCTCATAAAACGCGATGAAACTTTCTCTCTGATTTTTTTCTCCCCGAACGTGAATATATGGAGTTGGAGTTGAGGTCGGTGGAGGTCTAGGGGAGCCACGAGATAGGGGGTGCGCCCCCCTGTCTCGTGGACAGGCCCTGGGCCCCCTGGTGTATTTCTTTCGCCTAGAAATTCTTATTAATTCCAAAAAGTGCCTCCATGGATTTTCAGGACATTCCGAGAACTTTTCTTTTCTACACATAAAACAACATCAGTCCGGGTTAGTTTCATTCAAATCATGCAAGTTAGAGTCCAAAACAAGGGCAAAAGTGTTTGGAAAAGTAGATACGTAGGAGACGTATAAACTCCCTCAAGCTTAAACCTTTGCTTGTCCTCAAGCAATTCAGTTGATAAACTGAAAGTGATAAAGAAAAACTTTTACAAACTCTATTTGCTCTTGTTGTTGTAAACATGAAAAGCCAGCATTCAAGTTTCAGCAAATATTATGAATTAACCATACTCATAATAACACTTAGGTCTCATAGTTACTCATATCAATAGCATAATCAGCAAGCGAGCCATAATAATAAAACTCAGATGACAACACTTTCTCAAACTGATCATAACATGATATAACAAAATGGTATCTCGCTAGCCCTTTCTGAGACCGCAAAACATAAATGCAGAGCACCTTTAAAGATCAAGGACTGACTAAACATTATAAAAAGAGACCCAGTCAAGTCATACCCAATATAAACTAATAGTAATGAATGCAAATGACAGTGTGCTCTCCAGCGGGTGCTTTTAATAAGAAGGGTGATGACTCAACATAAAAGTAAATAGATAGGCCCTTCGTAGAGGGAAGCAGGGATTTGTAGAGGTGCCAGAGCTTGATTTTAAAATAAAGATTGAATAACATTTTGAGCGGCATACTTTCGCTGTCAATGCAACAACTATGAGATGGCTGTATCTTCCATACTAAATGCATTATAGGCAGTTCCCAAACAGAATGGTAAAAGTTTATACTCCCCCAACCACCAACAAGCATCAATCCATGGCTTGCTCGAAGCAACGAGTGCCTCCAACTAACAACAGCACTAGGGGAGCTTTGTTTAATTATTTTGATTTGCTTTGATCTTTTTGGATCATGGGACTGGGCATCTCGGTTACCGGCCCTTTCTCGTGAATGAGCAGCGGAGTCCACTCCTCCTGAGAATAACCCACCTAGCATGGAAGATATAGGCAGCCCTAGTTGTAACATGAGCTGCTCGAGCATACAAAACAGAATTTCATTTGAAGGTTTAGAGTTTGGCACATACAAATTTACTTGGAACGGCAGGTAAATACCACATATAGGAAGGTATAGTGGACTCATATGGAACAACTTTGGGGTTTAAGGAGTTTGGATGCACAAGCAGTATTCCCACTTAGTACAGGTGAAGGCTAGCAAAAGACTGGGAAGCGACCAACTGAGAGAGCGACAACAGTCATAAACATGCATTAAAAATAATTCACACCAAATACAAGCATGAGTAGGATATAATCTACCATGAACATAAATATCATGAAGGCTATGTTGATTTGATTCAACTACATGCGTGAACATGTGCCAAGTCGAGTCACTCAATTCATTCAAAGGAGGATACTATCCCATCATACCACATCATAATATTCTAATAGCATGTTGGCACGTAAGGTAAACCATTATAACTCATAGCTAATCAAGCATGGCACAAGCAACTATAATCTCTAAATGTTATTGCAAATATGTTTACTTCATAATAAGCTGACTCAGAAACGCTGAACTCGTCATATTTACAAAAACAAGAGAGGTCGAGTTCATACCAGCTTTTCTCATCCCAATAAGTTCATCATATATCGTCATTATTGCCTTTCACTTGCACGACCGAACGGTGTGTATAATAATAAGAGTGCATGTGCATTGGACTAAGCTGGAATCTGCAAGCATTCAACTCAAGAGAGAAGGCAAGGTAATATGGGCTCTAAGTAAAATACACAATCATGCATATAAGAGCCACTAAGATTTTTCAATATAGTCTTCTCGACCCCCAAAAGAAAGAAAAGAAAATTAAACTATTTACACGGGAAAGCTCCCAACAAGTAAGAAGAAGAACTAGAAATCTTTTTGTGTTTTCATTTTAATTTCTACTACAAGCATGGAAATTAAACTAACTTTTTTTGGTTTTTTCTTAAGGTTTAACAAGCACACAAGAAGAAAACTAGAAAAAGAAATTTAAACTAGCATGGATAATATGATGAAAGAGTATGAGCACCGACGACTAGTGTGTGAACATGAATGTAAAGTCGGTGAGAAATACGTACTCCCCCAAGCTTAGGCTTTTGGCCTAAGTTGGTCTAGTACCAAGGACCGCCTGGCTGATATCCATAAGTGAAGCCAGGATTGTACTGAGATGCAGTGGCAACCGCCTCCTGAGCAGCAGTGTGTTGGCGAGCTGCCTCCGCTCCCCTCTCGTGTTCAGCTGCTTCCTCCCTGGTGACAACATATCCTCCTTTTGCCTTGTAAGAAGTCCTCCAGCTCGGCATTACGCATATACGCGTCAAATTCCTCCTTGAAGCCTGCTTCGACCATAAAATCATCGGATGGCCACTCACAAGCTCGTACATCTGCATCCCTCAGCAATTCAACATCTTGTTCACGTATAGCAATCCTTGGCCCTTTCTTTGCCGAGGAACCTCCTTGGTACATTCTTCTAAGCATAATTCTTTTTTCTGAAAATTTCTGAAATTTTAGTAACTTCAAAATAAAAGTGAATAAAACTAAACAAGATTGATAGCAACTACTCCTACAAGTGCCTAGAGCCTATATCATGCATTGGAATTGCTTGGGACCTCAAAAATTTAACATGCAAGCTCAAGAATATGGTCACCTATGCAGCAAAAATTTGCAATGAATAAAGCACTAGAACAAAAACTAATTGGACCAATGGAGGAGTCACATACCAAGCAACAATCTCCCAAAGCAGTTTTGTAAATGGAGCTTTGAGCAAGGACATCGAAAATCGCAGCAAAACAAGCTAGAACTCGTGCTTGAGCTGGATGGGGATTTTTTTGGGTAGAAGATGAAGTGTGTGGGTGCTGGCATAAGTGGAGGGAGGCCACCAGGGGCCCACGAGACAGGGGCGCGCCCTATAAGGGGGGCGCGCGCTCCACTCTCGTGGCCTGGTGCTTGCCCCTCCTGCAGTGATTTCAGTGCCTAAAATCCTCAAATGTTCCAGAAAAAATCATACTAAATTTACAGGGCATTTGGAGCACTTTTATTTTCGGACTATTTTTTATTGCACGGATAATTCAGAAAACAGATAGATAATACTATTTTTGCTTTATTTATTCTAAATAACAGAAAGTAAAAAGAGGGTACAGAAGGTTGTGCCTTCTAGTTTCATCCATCTCATGATCATCAAAATGAATCCACTAACAAGGTTGATCAAGTCTTGTTAACAAACTCATTCCGAATAACACGGAACCGGAGAAATTTCGTAAAACACTAAGTTACCTCAACAGGGATATGAAAATCCCCAACAATAAAAATATCATACTTTTTCTTGACAGTAGGGAGAGGAAATTCAAAACCTCAATAATAATAGTTGGAGCTTTTTCAATAGAATTGATGCTATGAACTTGAGATTGTTTCCTCGGAAAGTGTACCGTATGCTCATTACGATTAACATGAAAAGTGACATTGCCTTTGTTGCAATCAATAATAGCCCCTGCAGTATTAAGAAAAGGTCTACCAAGGATAATAGACATACTATCATCCTCGGGAATATCAAGAATAACAGAGTCCGTTAAGATAGTGACATTTGCAACCACGACAGGCACATCCTCACAAATACCGACAGGTATAGCAGTTGATTTATCAGCCATTTGCAAAGATATTTAAGTAGGTGTCAACTTATTCAATTCAAGTCTATGATATAAAGAGGAGGCATAACACTAACACCGGCTCCAAGATCACATAAAGCAGTTCTAACATAATTTCTTTTAATGGAGCATGGTATAGTTGGTACCCCGGGATCTCCAAGTTTCTTTGGTATTCCACCCTTAAAAGTGTAATTAGCAAGCATGGTGGAAATTTCAGCTTCGGGTATCTTTCTTTTATTTGTAATGATATCCTTCATATACTTAGCATAAGGGTTTACTTTGAGCATATCAGTTAAGCGCATACGTAAGAAAATAGATCTAATCATTTCAGCAAAGCGCTCAAAATCCTCATCATCCTTTGACTTGGACAGTTTAGGAGGAAAGGGCATGGGTTTCTGAACCCATGGTTCTCTTTCTTTACCGTGCTTCCTAGCAACAAAATCTCTCTTATCATAACATTGATTCTTTGATTGTGGGTTATCAAGATCAACAGCAGGTTCAATCTCTACATCATTGTTTTTGCTAGGTTGAGCATCAACATGAACATTATCATTAACACTATCACTAGGTTCATGTTCATCACCTGATTGTGTTTCAGTATCAGAAATAGAAATATCATTAGGATTCTCAGGTGTGTCTGCAGTAGGTTCACTAGAAGCATGCAAAGTTCTATCGTTTTTCTTTTTCTTCTTTTTAGAAGAACTAGGTGCCTCTAAATTATTTCTCTGAGAATCTTGCTCGATTCTCTTAGGGTGGCCTTCAGGATACAAAGGTTCCTGAGTCATTCTACCAGTTCTAGTAGCCACTCTAACAGCAAAGTCATTTTTATTATTTAATTCCTCAAGCAAATCATTTTGAGCTTTAAGTACTTGCTCAGCTTGAGTAGCAACCATAGAAGCATATTTGCTAACGAGGTGAAGTTCACCTTTAACTCTAGCCAGATTATCGCTTACACGTCCTATCTCAAAAGAATTATTCTTTAACTCTCTAACAACATAAGCTTAAAACTTTCTTGTCTAGCCATAAAGTCATCAAATTCATCTAAGCATGGGCTATGAAATTTAGTAGAGGGGATTTCAACTTTATCATATCTATAGAGAGAATTTACCTTTACTACCTGTGTCGGGTTATCAAGACAATGTGGTTCTTCAATAGGCGGTATATTAAGACCATGTATTTCTTCAATAGTTGGTAAATTCTTAACATCTTCAGCTTTAATACCTTTTTCTTTCATTGATTTCTTTGCCTCTTGCATATCTTCAGGACTGAAAAATAAAACGCCTCTCTTCTTCGGAGTGGTTTTAGGAATATGCTCAGGAGTTGGCTCAATTGGTTCAGGAATTACTTCAGGAATTGGCTCGGGGAGAGTCCAATTATTTTCATTAGTCAACATATATTCAATAATACTTCAGCTTCGTCGACTGTTCTTTCCCTGAAAACACAACCAGCACAACTATCCAAGTAGTCTTTGGAAGCATCGGTTAGTCCATTATAAAAGATATCAAGTATTTCATTTTTCTTGAGAGGATGATCAGGCAAAGCATTAAGTAACCGGAGAAGCCTCCCCCAAGCTTGTGGGAGACTCGCTTCTTTGATTTGCACAAAATTATATATTTCCCGCAAGGCGGATTGTTTCTTATGAGTAGGGAAATATTTAGCAGAGAAGTCATAAATCATATCCTGGGGACTACACACACAACCAGGAGCAAGAGAATTATACCAAGTCTTAGCATCACTCTTTAATGAGAACGGAAATATCTTAAGGATATAATAATAGCAAGACTTCTCATCATTAGTAAATAGGGTAGCTATATCATTCTACTTGGTAAGATGTGCCACAACAGTTTCAGATTCAAGGCCATAAAAAGGATCAGATTCAACTAAAGTAATAATCTCAGGATCAACAGAGAATTCATAATCCTTATCAGTAACACAAATAGGTGAAGTAGCAAAAGCAGGGTCAGGTTTCATTCTAGCATTAAGAGAATGCTGCTTCCATTTAGCTAATAATTTCTTAAGATCATATCTATCATTGCAAGCAAAGATTTCCCTAGCAGCTTCTTCATTCATAACATAACCCTTAGGAACAACAGGTAATACATAATCATTGGGAGAACCTTCATCATCACTATCATCAATAATAGGTTCTTCAGTAATTTCATTCCCCCTAAATCTAGCAAGTTGTTCATCAAGAAATTCACCTAATGGCAAAGTAGTATCAAGCACAGAAGTAGTTTCATCATGCATAGCAGAAGTGGCATCATCAATAACATGCGACATATCAGAATTCATAGCAGTAGCAGGTTTAGGTGTCGCAAGCTTACTAATAACGGAAGGAGAAACTAGTGCAGAGCTAGATGGCAGTTCCTTACCTCCCCTCATAGTTGAGGGCAAAATAGTAGTTCAATCGTCTTTCAAGTTCTTCATAGTGATCAACAGATATAAATCCCAAGTGACTCAGAGAATAGAGCTATGCTCCTCGGCAACGACGCCAGATATTAGTCTTGATAACCCACAAGTCTAGGGGATCGCAACAGCTTTCGAGGGTAAAGTATTCAACCCAAATTTATTGATTCGACACAAGGGGAGCCAAAGAATATTCTTGAGTATTAGCGGTTGAGTTGTCAATTCAACCACACCTGGATAACTTAGTATCTGCAGCAAAGTGTTTAGTAGCAAAAGTGGTATGATAATAAAGGTAACGGTAGCAAAAGTAAAGATTAATGTTTTTGGGTTTTTGTAGTAGTTGTAACAGTAGCAACGGAAAAGTAAATAAGCGAAGAACAATATATGAAAAGCTCGTAGGCAATGGATCAGTGATGGATAATTATGCCGGATGCGATTCCTCATGCAATAGTTATAACATAGGGTGACACAGAACTAGCTCCAGTTCATCAATGTAATGTAGGCATGTATTCCGTAAATAGTCATACGTGCTTATGGAAAAGAACTTGCATGACATTTTTTGTCCTACCCTCCCGTGGCAGCGGGGTCCTAGCAGAAACTAAGGGATATTAAGGCCTCCTTTTAATAGAGAACCGGAACAAAGCATTAGCACATAGTGAATACATGAACTCCTCAAACTACGGTCATCACCGAGAAGTATCCCGATTATTGTCACTTCGGGGTTGTCGGATCATAACACATAATAGGTGACTATAGACTTGCAAGATAGGATCAAGAACACACATATATTCATGAAAACATAATAGGTTCAGATCTGAAATCATGGCACTCGGGCCCTAGTGACAAGCATTAAGCATAGCAAAGTCATAGCAACATCAATCTCAGAACATAGTGGATACTAGGGATTAAACCCTAACAAAACTAACCTGATTACATGGTAAATCTCATCCAACCCATCACCGTCCAGCAAGCCTACGATGGAATTACTCACGCACGGCGGTGAGCATCATGAAATTGGTGATGGAGGATGGTTGATGATGACGACAGCGACGAATCCCCCTCTCCGGAGCCCCGAACGGACTCCAGATCAGCCCTCCCAAGAGAGATTAGGGCTTGGCGGTGGCTCCGTGTCGTAAAACGCAATGAAACTTTCTCTCTAATTTTTTTCTCCCCGAACGTGAATATATGGAGTTGGAGTTGAGGTCGGTGGAGGTCCAGGGGGCCCACGAGATAGGGGGGCGTGCCCTACAGGGGGGGCGCGCCCCCCTGTCTCGTGGATAGGCCCTAGGCCCCCTGGTGTATTTCTTTCGCCCAGAAATTCTTATTAATTCCAAAAAGTGCCTCCGTGGATTTTCAGGACATTCCGAGAACTTTTCTTTTCTACACATAAAACAACATCATGGTAGTTCTGCTGAAAACAACGTCAGTCCGGGTTAGTTTCATTCAAATCATGCAAGTTAGAGTCCAAAACAAGGGCAAAAGTGTTTGGAAAAGTAGATACATTGGAGACGTATCAGTCATCGAGCTGAACGTGTGCAGAACTCGGAGGTGCCATACCTCTGGTACTTGATTGGTTGATTCGAGAAGACGTTCGACTACATCAACCGCCTTAAGTTAACGGTTCCGCTTTCGGTTACGAGGGTACGTGGACACACACTCCCCCCTCTCGTTGCTATGCATCTCCTAGATAGATCTTGCGTGAGTGTAGGAATTTTTTTGAAATTGCATGCTACGTTTCCCAACAAGAGGACAACCCACAAGGGAGTGGCCGCGCCCTCCCCCCCCCCCATGGGAGTCTGAATTGGACTAGGGGAGGGGGCGGCGCCCCCTTTCCCTCTCCTACTCCCTCTCCCTTTCCCCCTTTGTCACTCCAGAAAAGGAAAGGGGAAACCTACTAGGATGGGAGTCCTAGTAGGACTCCCCCCATGGCGCGCCCCTCTAGGTCGGCCGCCTCCTCCCCTCCTCCTTTATATACGGGGGCGGGTGGCACCCCAAAGGCACAACAGTTATTCTCTTAGCTATGTGCGGTGCCCCCCTCCACATTTTACTCCTCTGATAGTATCATCGTAGTGCTTATGCGAAGCCCTGCATGGATTACATCACCAACACCGTCATCACACCGTCGTGCTGACGGAACTCATCGACTCCATCGACACTCTACTAGATCAAGAGTTCGAGGGATGTCATCGAGTTGAACGTGTGCAGAATTAGGAGGTGTCGTACGTTCGATACTTGATCGGTTGAATCGAGAAGACGTTCGACTACATGAACCGTGTTAAGTTAATGCTTCCGCTTTCGGTCTATGAGGGTATGTGGACACACTCTCCCCCTCTCGTTGCTATGCATCTCCTAGATAGATCTTGCGTGAGCGTAGGAATTTTTTTGAAATTGCATGCTACATTACCCAACAGCTGGATAGCGGTCGAAGTGTGGAGTAATAGTAGTAGGATCATTGCCTTGGATATCGTCATAATTATTTGCTCTTCTATCAATTGCCCAACAGTAATTTGTTTACCCACCGTATGCTATTTTCTCGAGAGAAGCCACTAGTGAAATCTACGGCCCCCGGGTCTATCTTTTATCATATTGTTTTCAGATCTATTATTCCAAAAACCCAAAAATACCTTGCTGCACTTTTTATTTACTTATATTATTTTGTGTTTTTGCTAGATCTATTTGTCCAATCTCATACAATTTAATCTATCTTTTTACCGAGGAGGGACTGACAAACCCTCTTAAGCGTTGGGTTGCAAGTATTTGTTCTCTGTGTGAAGGTACCGTTTACATAGTGTTGCTTGGTTCTCCTACTGGATTGATAACCATTGTTTCATAACTAAGGGAAATACTTACCGTAGATGTGCTACATCATCCCTTCCTCTTTGGGGAAATATCAACGCAGTTTCAGGCCAGGAATTTTTGGTGTTGTTGCCGGGGAGACATCATCAACATCTATCAGGTTCCTAATCACAAATCTCGTCTCCTTGAAATTTACATTATTTGCCATTTGCCTCTCGTTTTCATCTCCCCGCTTCATAAATATTTGCCTTCTTTTTTGTCCACCATTTTCTAGATTGGTCTTTTTGCTTGAACCTATCATCATGAGTGACTTTGGTATGGCAGAAACAGATGATGGTCGAACTCCTAAAATTGGACGATCTGGCAATCTGGATGCTAAAACTTTTTTTGGTACAAGGGAACGTCATAGGAAAAGAAACTATCCAAGAATTCTTCAAAATTTTGGAACTTTGACTTGTGATGGCGCTCCCATACTTAAAATAACTAAAACTTACGCGGAAGCTATTTCAGCACTAGTTCTGAAACTTGAAAATAGATTTATTCCTACTCATCCTAGATTACAAAGATTGTTTTATGAGCTAGCAGTTATAAAGGATCCGAAAGCTAAAAAGTTATCGACCCTTGTTCTTATGAATGAATTTGATCACATAATACGGGAAGCTAGGGAAATTTTCGATTTTTATGGCATGAACCGTGAAAACCCGGTAATAGATGAGATTTTTTGGAATAGTGATTATGTGTTGAGACATTTGCTTGGAAATAATCAAATTTTTTATGAGAACCTTAAAAAGGAAATCCATGTTTTGGATGTGATCCAACAAGTTTTTGTGATGTTTTTCTAGGATTGTAGCTGGGAATCAAAGGGGATATAAAGATGGACAAGTTGACAATGCTAAAATTTCTATGGACAATGTGTTTGAAGTTATATTTGAGAAACCTCTTGACAAAAACACATCTATGGCGGATAAGAAGAAAGGTGACAACACTTGAATCTATGCAGTATGCCTAGTTGGGAGGCAGCCCAATGAATAAAATTTATTTTTGCATTTTTCTTTCTGTTCTTGAGTGTTTACACAATTATGCCTCTGTTATGATTGTGATTTTTACGTTTTAGTTAGTGTTTGTGCCAAGTAAAGCCTTTAGGATAGCTTTGGTTGATAGTTGATTTGATCCTGTTGGAAAACAGAAACTTTTGCGCCAGTAATCGAATTGTTAAAATTCACAGAAGCGATAATTTTTTTACACTCTGTTGTCCTAATTTTTCAGAATTTTTGGAGTTACAGAAGTATGAGTAAATTTGTGCCTTTACAGACTGTTCTGATTTTGACAGATTTTGTTTTCTTTGCATTGTGTGCTCATTTTGATGAATCTATGGATTGTATGGGGGGTATAAGCCATGGTAAAGTTAGAATATAGTAGGGGTAATGCAATAACAAAATATGAATGGGATTTCAATAGTACTTAAAGCAAAGATTGGTTTTCTTATACTAACGGTTCTCACAAAGGTTTTGTTAAGTTTTGTGTGATTGAAGCTTTCAAGTTTTGGGTGAGATCTCGATGGATGAAGGAATAAGGAGTGAAAAGAGCCTAAGCTTGGGGATGCCCATGGCACCCCCAAGGTAATATTCAAGGACAACCAAGCAACTAAGCTTGGGGATGCCCTGGATGGCATCCCCTCTTTCTTCTAACAACCATCGGTAATTTTACTTGGAGCTATATTTTTATTCGTCACATATCATGAGTTTTTCTTGGAGAGTCTTGTATTATATGAGTCTTTATTTGTTTTTCTTTTTAGTTTGTCGCAATCATACTTGCTGGACACACCTATTTGAGAGAGCCATAATTATGCTATGATTTGTTAGAATTGCTCCATGTGCTTCACTTAAATTTTTGAGCTATGGAATTGCTCTAGTGCTTCACTTGTATCTTTTTGAGCACGGTGTGCTTTAATTTTGAAGACATTCTCTCATGCTTCACTTATATTATTTTGAGAGATGACATTTTTTATGCTCATGTTCTTCACTTAAATTTGTTTGAGTTTGTCAAAAGCAATTGCAATATATGAAATTAGTCCCAAAGTGATAGATATTCAAGAGGGATATAACAAACACTTTCACGAAGATCATTGGACAAAATAAACTTGATTCTTTGTAATAGTTTTGAGACATGATGATAGTAATATGTGAGTCATGTTGGTGAGTAATTATGCTTTAGTAAGAATATTGGTGTTAAGGTTTGTGATTCCCTATGCAAGCACGGAAGTCAATAGTTATGCAATGAAATTATATCCTACTTGTGGTGCATTATTCGGTGTTAGTTATGCTTAATGCTCGTTTATGAGAAATTTTTTTCTTGGTTGGTTGCTTCTCAATCTATTTGCTAGCCTTTCCTTGCACTAAGTGGGAATACTACTTGTGCATCCAAAATCCTTAAACCCAGTTATGCCATATGAGTCCACCATACCCACCTATATGCGGTATTTTCGTGACGTTCTAAGTAAATTTGTATGTGCCAACTCTAATTTTCAAAATGAATTTCCTTTTTGTGTGCCCATACCGCTCATGAAGCGGCAGAGAGTGGCTGATATTTTTCCATGCTAGATGTTTTATTATCAAGACAATTGTTTATTCACTTGTCATTGCACGAGAGTGTGGCGGTAATAGGGATGCCCAATCTCCAAATGAAAAAGAAATTTACATTATGTTGTTAAATAAAAAATTCCTTGGAAAGTGTTGGTATGGAAGGCACCCATGGATACAGCTAGCCATGGATTGTGAAAGAATGGTGGAAAAAGGAACAAATTTTATTTTATGTTTGGGAACCGCCTATGATGTATCTAGCATGAAAAGTATTGGAAACTACTCGGTCGTTTTTGTTGACAGGAAAAACATGCCTCTCAAAAAAATATCTCTCAAATTAAGATTTGAGCTCTGGCACCTCTACAAATCTCTGCTTCCCTCTACGAAGGGCCTATCTATTTACTTTTATGCAATTTTTATTTTTACTTGAGTCTCCATATTCTCTTATAAAGCACCAACTAGGGAGCACTATAATCATACTTGTGCATTGGATGTAGCTAATATTCAAGTGTGTTTCGTGAATGGATCAATGATTCAACATGATGGGCTAGGGATAGCTTTGTTTAGTGTTGATATTTTGAAAGACATGGTTGCTTGTTGATTAGCTTGAGTATTGAAGTCTTCGTGTCAATTATAGACTATTACTTTGAACCATCTAAAAGTCCAAATGTCCATGCTACAAAAGAAAAGAATATGTGATGAACATGTTAGGAAACATTCCACATCAAAAAAATCTATTTTATCATTTACCTACTCGAGGACGAGCAGGAATTAAGCTTGGGGATGCTGATACATCTCCAACATATCTATAATTTTTTATTGTTCCATGTTGTTATATTATCATTCTTGGATGTTTTACCTTCACTTTATAGCAACTTTATATCATTTTTTGGGACTAACCTAGTGACATAGTGCCCAGTGCCAGTTGCTGTTTTTGCTTGTTTTTTACTTCACATAATATCCCTATCAAACGGAGTGCAGACACAACAAAACTTTTTGGAGATTTTTTTGGACCAGAAGACAACTTGGGAGCCAAGGAAGCACCAGAGGGGAGACCCATGGGGCCCATAACCCAGTAGGGCACGCTAGAGGCCCTTGGCACGCCCAGGTGGGTGGTGGGGCCCATGGGGGTCTCCTCCACCGTCGATTTCAGCTCTATAAATTCTCAGATATTATAGAAACCCTAGGGGAGCGATCGAAACACAATTCCAGCCGCTGCAAGTTCCAGAACCCTGAGATCCAATATAGAGCCATATTCCGGCACTCTGCCAGAGGGGAACACGATCACAGAGGGGTTCATCATCCTCATTGGTGCTCCTCGGATGATGCGTGAGTAGTTCACCATAGACCTACAGGTCCATAGGCAGTAGCTAGAGATGGCTTCTTCTCTCTTTTTGATTCTCAATACAATGTTCTCCTCGATGTTCTCAGAGATCTATTTGATGTAATGACTTTTTGCGGTGTGTTTATTGGGATCCGATGAAGTGTGGATTTATGATTAGATCTATCTATGAATATTATTTGAGTTTTCTTTGATCTCTTATATGCATGATTGTTATAGCCTCGTATTTCTTTCTCCAAAACTTTGGTTTGGTTTGGCCAACTAGATTGATTTTTCTTGCAACGGGAAGAGGTGCTTTATGATGGGTTCGATCTTGCGGTGTCCTCACCGAGTGACAGAAGGGGTAGAGGCACACCTGTATCATTGCTATTAAGGATAAACAGATGGGGTCTATTCCTACATGAATAGATCTTGTCTACATCATGTCATCATTCTTATTGCATTAATCCGTTTCTCCATGAACTTAATACACTAGATGCATGCTGGATAGCGGTCGAAGTGTGGAGTAATAGTAGTAGATGTAGGCAGGAGTCGGTCTACTAATCTTGGACGTGATGCCTATATACATGATCATTGCCTTAGATATCGTCATAATTATTTGCTCTTCTATCAATTGCCCAATAGTAATTTATTTACCCACCGTATGCTATTTTCTCGAGAGAAGCCACTAGTGAAATCTACGCCCCCCCCCCCCCGGGGTCTATCTTTTATCATATTATTTTCAGATCTTTTATTCCAAAAACCCAAAAATACCTTGTTGCACTTTTTCTTTACTTATTTTGTGTGTGTTTTTGCTAGATCTATTTATCCAATCTCATACAATTTAATCTATCTTTTTACCGATGAGGGATTGACAACCCCTCTTACGCATTTGGTTGCAAGTATTTGTTCTTTGTGTGCAGGCATCATTTACATAGTGTTGCTTGGTTCTCCTACTAGACTGATAACCTTGGTTTCATAACTGAGGGAAATACGTACCATAGCTGTGTTGCATCATCCCTTCCTCTTTGGGAAAATACCAACACAGTTTCAAGCCACGTCACCATGTTGCGTCTCTAACCTCTGGTCTTCTTGCTCCAGTCGCCCAAACCAGCGCCCGTCGTACCGCCTGCTCCAGCCTCCCATGGCCGGATGTGCTGCCGCGTAGGCCTCACTGCCCGAGCATACTACCACTGTCCAGGCCTTGCCTCTACCCACCCACACCCCCTGTTATTCTCCGGCAACGGCAGCCTTACACTGCAGCCGAACCAGTGAACCCTCGTACTCCCCTCCACGTGGGCATCCACCTACCTCGTCTTCCCTGGATCCACGTCGTTCCCTTCCTAGGCCTCGCCGACGTCCACCGCCTTGATGCTCTCAGCGTGGTCAACAAGGTCAATGAATGACAACCATCGGAAGAGAACTTTAGGCGGTGAGGCTGACAGCTGGACCCACCAGCTACATCTTAGAACACAAGGAAGTGCCTCCTTATTTGAAGCAAAATAAAAATGAGTCCTCCCCTGATAGCTGGGACCCAGTAGCTATATCTTATGTGGCACCCCGGCTCAGAGAAATAGGAACGCCCCGTATTCCAGCCCAGAGATCAAGGAGAAGTCTTCTAGAATATGGAACTGCTTGACATAGAACAAACCAGCTCTTATTACAAGAATAAATACAAAGGTATGATGTTACAAAGGTTCACATCAGCACGGCGACACTACGCTTGCGATACCACACTTCCTCTATGCTAGCAGCAGAACACTCGAAGCAGCGGAAATCTTCTAGCAGCGGAACAACGGCGAAGGTGGTGAACTCCACTCCGCAGGGACTCTGGCTAGGACACGATCTAGCTCACATGAACGGAAACCACGACAAGCAATCAAGCAATCACGGCATCACCTGCAATCTGGCATGACACGCCAGGTCAGTACATTGAATGTACTTGCAAGCTCACAACAACCAAAAACATCAAGGCAAGACAACAACATAGCATTAAGCAGGTTAATTAAATTAATAGCTACCATGATACAACGGCAACTACTAAGCGTGATATGAAACTACTAGAATACTGATAAATCACCATCTCAGATCTCCATAACCATATCTCTCTTGGCTAACCGGCCAAGCAATATACCATCTCGATCACCTTGTGATCAAAACCAAACGGTGATCATTCACGGATCACAAATGGACCAACCTCGTGCTCTTGGATCGGGTTACCTTGTAATCAAACAGTGATCTTTCCGGCGATCACTACCATGACCAACACTTGCTCTCAAATGGTGATCTTTCCGGCGATCACTACCATGACCAACACTTGGTCTCAAACGGTGATCTTTCCAGCAATCACTACCATGACCAACACTTGGTCCCCAACATCATTGATGACCCGCAAGTATACGGGATAGTTGTAGCCTCTTTCGATAAGTAAGAGTGTAGAACACAACAAGGAGCTAAAGGTAGAACAAATACTCTCTCAAGTCCTATCGACCACTGATACGACTCTATGCATGCTTGACGGTCGCTTTACCTAGAACAAGTATGAAACTAGAAGTACTTTGTAGGTGTTGTTGGATAGGTTTGTAAGATAATAAATAACGCGCAAATAAAAACTAGAGGCTGTTTAGATAAAGAAGCAATAAAGTAAGTATTAGTAGAGAGCTTTTTGTTACGAGAAAGTTATTTGTCCAGGGCAATCGATAACTAGACCGGTAATCACTATTGCAATTTTATTTGAGGGAGAGGCATAAGCTAACATACTTTCTCTACTTGGATCATATGCACTTATGATTGGAACTCTAGCAAGCAGTCCGCAACTACTAAAGATTCATTAAGGTAAAACCCAACCATAGCATTAAAGCATCAAGTCCCCTTTATCCCATACGCAACAATCCCCTTACTCGGGTTTGTGTTTCAGTCACTCACGCAACCCACTATAAGCGAATCATGAACGCATTGCAACACCCTACAGCGGGAGTCCCTCACGCTTGTGCGACACGGAGGGCACCATAGGATAGCACCAATAATAAAACATGCAACTCAAACCAATCACGATCATCAATTAACCCATAGGACAAAACGGATCTACTCAAACATCATAAGATAGCCATACATCATTGGGAAATAATATATAGCATTGAGCACCGTGTTTAAGTAGAGATTATAGCGGGTAAGAGAGAGGTTACACCGCTGCATAGAGGGAGGAAGAGTTGGTGATGAAGGCGGTGAAGTTGTTTGTGAAGATCGTGGTGATTATGATGGCCCCCGAGAGTGCTCCGGCGCCACCGGAAGCAAGGGGGAGAGAGCCCCCCTTCTTCTTCTTCTTCCTTGACCTCCTCCCTAGATGGGAGAAGGGTTTCCCCTCCGGTCCTTGGCTCCCATGGCTTGGGAGGGGCAAGAGCCCCACCGATATTGGATCTATCTCTCTGTTTCTGTGTTCTGGAATTCTGCCCTGGCACCGTTTCCTTTATATCTGGAGATCCGTAACTCTGATTGGATTAAAACCTTCGCCCAGATCGTTTTCCAAAAATTAGCTTTCTTGCAACCAAAGAAGGGCATCAACCGCCTTACGGGTGGCCCACGAGATAGGGGGCGCGCCCCTCTGGAGTGGTGGCGTGGGCCACTCTCGTGGCCACCTCGGGCACCGTTTCGCATTGATTCTTCCTCCCAAAAATCACAAATATTCCAAAATAATTCTCTGTCCGTTTTATCCCGTTTGGACTCCGTTTGATATTGGGTTTTTGCGAAACATAAAACATGCAACAAACAGGAACTGGCACTGGGCACTGGATCAATATGTTAGTCCCAAAAAATAGTATAAAAAGTTGCCAAAAGTATATGAAAGTTGAATAATATTGGCATGGAACAATAAAAAATTATAGATATGAAGGAGATGTATCAGCATCCCCAAGCTTAATTCCTGCTCGTCCTCGAGTAGGTAAATGATAAAAAAAAGATAATTTTTGATGTGGAATGCTACCTAGCATAATCTTGATCATGTGTCTAATCATGGCATGAATATTAAGACACGAGTGATTCAAAGCAATAATCTATCATTTGACATAAAAACAATAATACTTCAAGCATACCAACCAAGCAATTATGTCTTATCGAAATAACATAGCCAAAGAAAGCTCATCCCTAGAAAATCATATAGTCTGGCTATGCTCCATCTTCATCACACAAAGCATTCAAATCATGCACAACCCCGATGACGAGCCGAGCAATTGGTTCATACTTTTTAACGCGCTTCAGCTTTTTCAACTCTTACGCAATACATGAGCGCAAGCCATGGACATAGCACTATGGTGGTATATGGTGATGGTTGTGAGGACAAAAAGGGAGAAGATAGTCTCACATCAACTAGGCGTATCAACGGGCTATGGAGATGCCCATCAATAGATATCAATGTGAGTGAGTAGGGATTGCCATGGAACGGATGCACTAAGAGCTATAAGTGTATGAAAGCTCAAACTGGAAACTAAGTGGGTGTGCATCCAACTTGCTTGCTCATGAAGACCTCGGGTGTTTGAGAAAGCCCATCATCAGAATATACAAGCCAAGTTCTATAATGAAAATTCCCACTAGTATATGAAAGTGAAAGCATAGGAGGCTCTCTCTATGAAGAACATGGTGCTACTCTGAAGCCCAAGTGTGGCAAAAGGATAGTAACATTCCCCCTGACCCTTCTCTCTTTTTCTCTCATTTTTTCTTTTTATTTTTATTTTTTTTCATTTTTTTTATTTTTTCTTTCTTTTTGGTGGGCTTCTTTGGCCTCCTTTTTATTTGGGCTTCTTTGGCCTCTTTTATTTTTCATAAAGTTCGGAGTCTCATCCCGACTTGTGGGGGAATCATAGTCTCCTTCATCCTTTCCTCACTGGGGCAATGCTCTAATAATGATGATCATCACACTTTTATTTACTTACAACTCAATATTACGACTCTCGAACAAAGATATGACTCTATATGAATGCTTCCGGTGGTGTACCGGGATGTGCAATGATCTAGCATAGCAATGACATCAAAAAATGGACAAGCCATGAAAACATCATGCTAGCTATCTTACGATCATGCAAAGCAATATGACAATGAATGCTCAAGTCATGTATATGATGATGATGGAAGTTGCATGGCAATATATCTCGGAATGGCTATGGAAATGCCATAATAGGTAGGTATGGTGGCTGTTTTGAGGAAGGTAAATAATGGGTTCATGATACCGGCGAAAGTTGCGCGGCACAATAGAGGCTAGCAAAGTGGAAGGGTGAGTGTGCGTATATCCATGGACTCACATTAGTCATAAAGAACTCATATACTTATTGCAAAAGTCTACTTAGCCCTCGAAGCAAAGTACTACTACGCACGCCCCTAGGGGGATAGATTGGTAGGAAAAGACCATCGCTCGTCCCCGACTGCCACTGATAAGGAAGACAATCAAAAAACACTTCATGCTCCAACTTCGTTACATAACCGTTCACCATACGTGCATGCTACAGGACTTGCAAACCTCAACACAAGTATTTCTCAATTTCACAATTACTCAACTAGCACGACTCTAATATCACCACCTTTATATCGCAAAACTATTGCAAGGAATCAAACATATCATATTGAGTGATCTACAAGTTTATGTAGGATTTTATGACTAACCATGTGAATGACCAATTCCTGTCATCTCTCTAAATAGATATAAGTGAAGCAAGAGAGTTTAATTCTTTCTACAAAAGATATGCCCATGCTCTAACAATTATAAGTGAAGCAAAAGAGCATTCTACAAATGGCGGTTTCCTATGTGAAGAGAAACACGCAATCCAAACTTCAAATGATATAAGTGAAGCACATGAAGCATTCTATAATGCCATACTCAAAAGATTTAAGTGAAGTGCAATGAGCATTCTATAAATCAACCAAGGACTATCTCATACCAGCATGGTGCATGAAATAAAAGTGAAAACTAAATGCAAAAGACGCTCCAAGACTTGCACATAATGCATAAACGAAACGAATACGAAAACATACCGATACTTGTTGAAGAAAGAGGGGATGCCTTCCGGGGCATCCCCAAGCTTAGATGCTTGAGTCTCCTTGAATATTTAATTGGGGTGACTCGGGCATTCCCAAGCTTTATCTCTTGCCTCTCTTCCTTTTCCTCATATCGAGACCTCCTCGTTTAGACACTTCATCCACACAAAACTTCAACAAAAAACTCGGTAAGATCCGTTAGTATAATAAAGCAAATCACCACTCTAAGTACTGTTGCAAACCAATTCATATTTTGTTTTTGCATTGTGCCTACTGTAATATAACTTTTCCATGGCTTAATCCACTAATATAAATTGATAGATTCATCAAAACAAGCAAACTATGCATCAAAAACAGAATCTGTCAAAAACAGAACAATCTGTAGTAATCTGAACATCCACCATACTTCTGGTGCCCCAAAAATTCTACCAAAATTATTAAAAATAAAAAAAATGTACAGAAAGACGTCGCGAAAGGAATCCGATCCGTTTGACGTTCCAGTTAAAAATGTAAAATCGCGCACTACAGCTAAAGTTTCTGTCCTGCACCGTACAAACCAACAAGCATTGTAAACATCCTAAGGCAAACCTTAGCACATTATTTTTATAATAAAATGGAATTATAAAAGGGTATAATTATTTTTGATGAAAAGTTTCTGTAATCAAGATTCACAAAGTTTCCATGAGCATGAACAAAGTTCAAGGAGCTCTCCCACTTCAACAATGCTTGTCTTTCTCACTTTCACTTTCCTTTTTGAAAAGTTTTTAGGTTCCCCTCTTTGTTTTTTTGTTTTTAAACTATATAAAAGCACTCAACAGAAATAAATGACTCTCTAAAACTTCCGGGTTGTCTCCCTGGCAGCGCTTTCTTTAAAGCCATTAAGCTAGGCATTTAGTGCTCAAGTAATGAATCCACCCAGATCCCAAGGTATATCAAAGCCAATTTTAATTAACAATGATTTGTAATTTAGTAGTGAGCACAAAGTAACATATATCATGCAACAAAAAAGTCTAACTCTCTTCCTATGCATCGGCATGTCATAAAAGAACAATTCATGCACACCAAGTAAAGGCCAATGCATAGTATAAGCAGTTTCTTGCAATTCTATCGTGTTGGAAACATAGAGAGGTGGAGACATAGTTCCTCTCTTATAATAATTGCAAGTAGGAGCAGCAAGCACATGCATATCACATTCATCAAAATCATCATGTGCAATGGTAAAAGGCAACCCATCAATATAATCCTGAATAAGCACAAACTTCTCCGATATAGTGTAGTTTGGAGAATTCAAAAAGATAATAGGACTATCATGCATGGGTGCAATAGCAACAATTTCATGTTTAACATAAGGAACTATAGCAAGTTCATCTCCATAAGCAGAATTCATATTGGCATCTTGGCCACAAGCATAGCAAGCATCATCAAAAAGGGATATTTCAAGAGAATCAACGGGATCATAGCAATCATCCTTCGGTAAGCACAAAGGGGAATTAAACAATGTATGAGTTGAAGAGTTACTCTCATTAGAAGGTGGGCACGGGTGATCAACCCGCTCTTCCTCCTTTTGTTCTTCGCTCTCCTCATCATCTTTTTCATCCAATGAGCTCACAGTTTCATCAATTTCTTCTTCCATAGCTTCCTGCAAAATATTAGTCTCTTCTTGGACATCGGAGACTTTCTCCATAAATGCATTAATATAGTAATTGTATTCATAATTTTCATAGAAATATCTAAGTATAGCAAGATTTCAGGCCTATAAACACCATCATCATCAAAAGCTTCATACTTTTCAAACAAAGATTCAACTTTATAGCAGCCTTAAAAGCAACAAATTCTTCTATTTGTTCCACATCATAGTAATCATATATACCATTAGCATAAGAAGCTAAGGTTTCATTATCATTAAATTTGCATGAAAAGGGAAGGTGTGGAGCCTTCATCCTAGAGCAACAAGTAATATCATATCTCAAGCATAGATCCCGGGCATACCAACACAACATAATAAATTGGCCCCATAATAGTTTCCCTTTTTGTGTCGAGCGATAATCCCTAAAGTATTCACGTTGATCCAACGTGTCTCCCATTATAAAGTTGAATGGGGTTTTCTCAGGATTATCAAAGTAGTACATAATATCTCTCACATAATGAGAATCGAGGGTTTTAGGAGTTACCCCATCTCCATGAGTAGCAAGTACATCTAATTTTTTTGGTATTTCGTGTTCCATATCCATAACTAAAGATAGAGAACAACTAAGAATAGAAAATAAAAATTACTTAGTGATAAAGCAAACAAGCACACACGAGAATATTCACCCCACGCTATGACTCCCCGGCAACGGCGCCAAAAAAAGGTCTTGATGACCCGCAAGTATACGGGATAGTTGTAGCCTCTTTCGATAAGTAAGAGTGTCGAACCCAACGAGGAGCTAAAGGTACACTACAAAAAAAATACACTTCCGTGATGATACGTGTTTGTCATAGTAGGTCGCATTTTTTGTCATGCATGTACATCCATGACAAATTTATGACAGAATCAAGATAGTCATACTTGTGCTGTCGTAGAAGTGTTCCATGACATTACCAAAATTATCATCACGGAAGTGTCCACTTCCATGACGATAAATCGAGAGTCACAGAAGTGCTTTCGTCAAGGGTGACCGACACGTGGCATCCACCATAACGGAACGCCATTAAGCTATCAGGTCGGATTTTGGATCCGATAACCCATTAACAGCCACGACCAAGGCCGATTTTCCACGTGTAAAGTTCTCATTGGCTGACGGATCCACATGTCAGCTCCGCGTTGGCACAGGTGTCACTCATCCAACGGTCGAGATGGGCCTATGATATGTTGACACGTGGACCGGCTCAAAAGTGGCCCACAAAGTTTAAATGGGCCGCCCCAACCGAAGGCCCATAAGATTTAGCGGACCATAATGGGCTGGCCCAGCTAAAGGCCCACAAAATTTAGCGGACCATAATGGGCCGGCCCAGCTAAAGGCCCACAAGATTTTGCGGACCACAATGGGTCGGCCCAGCTAAAGGCCCACAAGATTCTGTAGACCATAATGGGCTGGCACAGCTAAAGGCCCACATTCTCTGTCAAATCGGCCCATCAACGGCCTGGTCTAAACTTGTCATCAATGTGGGCCATGGTCACTTCTGGCCCGTTAACAATCCGCTAAGTAATTGGGCCGAATTACGGCCCGGTGTATTTCCGGCCTGTTAAAGGTCTGGCTTCATTTGGGCCCATTTACAGGCCATCAAAACTTTCGGCCCATAAACGACCGTGAAGGATTTGGGTCATATTCGGCCATGTCTGTCATTCGGCCTGTTAGAGGCCCACTATAGATTTGGGCCACTTTCGGCCTGTTGTCATTTTCGGCCTGTTAACGCCGGACGTAAACCATGGGCCATATGTGGCCCAACGTCATATCGGGCCCATTAACGGCCCATATAAAAATGACGATAATCTAGCCCGACCGAAGTTCCGGCCTGTTAAAGGCCCGTGTATTAGGTTGGTGCATTTACGGCCCGTCCGAATTTCGGCCTGTCAAATATCCGCATCGTAAATGGGCCACCATTTCGGCCTGCTAAGTCCAGTGGGTTATTTGGCACAATCAGGGCCCAATCTCACTTTTGGTCTATTAAAGGCCCATGTTTTTTATGGGCTCAAGATATTTACACCTGTAAATGGCCTATTTTTACTGAGGGCCCAAATTATGTTTAGGCCTGTTAAAGGCCCACTATGGGCACAGGCCTACCACAAAAATTTGAAAGCTTATGCTAATTTAAGCCCAGATATTTTTAGTGGGCTACATGCCAATTTCGGCTCGTAATCGTTTTTAGACCAATTGGAATGGGCCCAACGAATGTTGACATGTTGAGCTCCTATGAAGCTTTCGGCCGAATACATTACTAAGATAAACCTACACTATACAAAAATAGCGTCATAATTACTGTAGCCTGTGGCAGCATCATAAATGTTGTATCACAACAAAATAAATTCCAATCATACAACAAAAGGCCTGTTGGCATAAAGTTTACAGTCCTTCCAGATAAAAGCACCATCAGATGTACAGAAGCAGAGATCATTTGACCTGAGTGCTAATGTTTCAGGCTATAGAATCTGATGGAGCAGCACGATCTCCACCTTTTTCCGCCATTGCTCTTCAACAACGAAGCGAATGTCTGATAGTCTGGTTTCAAAACCATTCATATCTTGACGACATTTCTCAACCACTATTCTTGTTTCTGAAACAACGTCCATTAGGGATTGGACTTATGTCTGGAGCACAGATATATCACTCTGTCTAGCAGGAAGATTTTGTTCAATAGGCAATTTGGACGAGGTTACCATGACAACCAACCCAGAATTACGCAGGAAGGTGCTTTTTGCACTGTTAGTGGAGAGATACTGACGCACTGCAGCAAGAGGTGACATTGTGCCTGTAGTAGCCTCGTCATCTTCAGGTGGTTGTGGCTGTTCAATCATTTGTTCCATAGCTTCCTGAAAGTTTGAACTTGTAGATTAGTGTGCCAGATAAGTTACTAATGAGACAAAAACAAACAAAGTAGGTTAAACGTTTATACATAACTTATTCTGGTGAACTAATGTAATACATTAGCATGTATTGTAGTGCCGACTACATAATAAAATCACTTCGGAACATATGTCCATGTAGCATGCCTACTGTATTGTCTATTTCCTCACATTCGTTGACATCTAAGGATAAACATGACATGGTTTAAAGTAGGATGAACATAGTATGACATCATTCATATCATGGGCAAACAGATATAAAATATTTTATCATTGTGTGCGCACGTGAACATAACAACTAGATTACAGATCAAGACCAAAAGAATATCCTTCATCTCTTTTAAACCATGTAAGGTGAAATGATACGTTAAGACAACTGTGTATAAAAGTGAACAGAGTAACTGACATTGGCTGCAAACCAAGTAGTTAAATGAACACATAACAGTACCAATCAGTTCAACGCAGGAGGAGTAAGGACTTACAACAGCGGCTTGAACTGGTGTGCTCATGCCCTTCATCTTGCTGGTGTGGCAATCCTTGAAGATTTGCACTGCATTCGGTTCAGGTTCTTTTTGGTCCGCATGGGCTTTCCTCTGTATTTGGAACAAGTCAATATAGATACGATAATATGGCACAAAAAAAGAAGGAAGTAGCAGCTATTTACAAGAGCCTCGCAGTGTGCAATATAGCTACGAGATCCTGTTGTCTGTTGGAATTTCACTTTAGAACGGTTGGTTTTGTTCTTCAAACAGTTAGCCTAGAAGAAGATACACTTGTAAGGCACATACATAAATACAAGTTCAATATGTGGTCTTATCAAATAAATATAGCCTACCTGATACTTTGGATCAGACCAGTGTTTAACGAGGGCTGTCCAGTCTTCATCTGTAATATATTCCACTAGAGATGTTTGGGCGATTTCATTGTTAGCCTTGCCTTCAAAGTGAGATTTTCTAAGGTGGTACCGATACTATCGCAGAGCAGACTGAAAAACATGAGTGCATGCTTGTTTAGTTGCATCATCTTTCGGATCCAACTTGAACCTCATCTGTTGAAAAAAGAATGTGAGTCTTATTAGGAGGAAGCTAGAAAGTATGGGACAGAGCAAGACAATATTACTAATTGCGATGAATAACATTACTTACAGATAAATGGTCAAGGAAGGTGTTAAACTGGGTATTGTCTTTCTCATTCCTGTACTGGATCCACGTTGGGAGGATACGCGCATGACACCTAACGGCAACGACTGCCTCTGATACTAACTTGGCTGACTCTGTAGCATCACGTGGCCTTTTTAAACCTGCCTCAAAATCGATCTCCATTCTTCCTCCTTTAGATTTTGTTAATCTGTCAAGCATTATCCCTGATGTCTCTTTTCGCTTGCGCCGTGGTGCTAGTTCAACAACGAATATGGAAAGTGTTAGTGTACATCAAACTATGAGAGTACATATAAAGGAGCATGCAACTGCAACTTGACTCGGTCAGGTACCGTCTTGGTGTTGATGCTCATGAGGTTCATCTGATCTTGCCAAGTCCTATTGTGTCAGCAGTGCTTCAGAAGTAGTGTTAGGTGTGAAGGCAGCCTGGGAACTGGCCAGTTCCGGAGCAAACGAACGAGTAACTGGTTGAGATGCTGGTACAGTTGAAGCGGATGCTGCAGCTGGTGGAGCGGGTGATACTGTGTTGTAGATTTAGCCGGTGGACTTGGACCTTCTACTGCACTATAAGTACCAGCAGAATCTCGACGGCAGAACCTTTTCCGTTTCACCCGACGAGTAACAACACTCCCTACTATATTATTTTCCTTGCTCTTTTTTGACTTTGCCATGTCAAGTTGTACCCACAACACAAAAGAATAAAATCACTCTTCAGAACTCATTGATGCATGATACAGACAAGCAATACTTTGATGTAAGACAACCGTATGAGGATGGAATATGTAAGAAAAATAGGACGGCATGACATATTCACAGCTACGATGTGCAAACTAAGCAGAAGGATTTTCAAGAAAATAGAAGTAATGCAAGCTAGACACCATATAAAAGATGCAACCAATATTACTCTGCCAAGTTAAAAGTGTCTTGTCATAAGTGGAAATTCGAAAAATTAGAAGCAGTACAACGTAGAAATCAATGCAAGATGCAACCACTGTCAAACTGCCATGTTAAAAGCGTCCAATCATGAGTTACTGATGCGGGATACACAACAGCAGTACTTTGATGTAAGAACATGGTATGATAGATAGATGCAGTGTATTCTAGACACAGAAAGCCATGTCATATGCACATGTATAACATATAAACTCAGCAGGTGAAATTTAATCAAAACAGAAGAAATACAGGCTAGACAACATATGCAACATGAAACCAATTATCACACTGTCAACTTAGAGCAAGCACCTGCGATGGTGGAGTGCGGGAGATGAACTCATCATGTAGACTTGGGACTTCAAATTCATTAGTAGTAGCAGTGGCAAATCTAGAGAGTCTCTGTTTGCGTCGGTGCGGAGTACCACCAACATCCCCTAACTTACTCTTTTCCTTCCTATTTTCTGATATTGCCTTATGAAGTCAAAACCACAAGAAGATGAATAAAATTAGCTCTGCATAACTGGTTGATACATGATACAGACGAACACTACTTTGATGTAAGGCAAGCGCAGGATAGGAGGATGGAATATATACAAAAAAAGACAGCATTTCATATTCACACGTACGATAGGAGGATGGAATATGTATGAAAAAATAGTAAGCGGAAGGCATTTCAACAAGATTAGAAGAAATGAAAGCTAGGCACCATATGAACATGCAACCAATATCACTCTATCAGGTAAAAAGTGTCTCGTCATAAGTGCCATTTCAAGAAATTAGAAGCGGTACAAGCTAGAAGACAATGCAAGATGCAACCTACATCACAGTCCCAAGTTAAATGTGTCTTATGGGTAAGTGATCGTTGCAGGTATAAGTTGTAAGCTACGCAGATGCAATTCTACATAATCAGAAGCAATACAAACTAGACATCATACAGAAAACGCAACCATGTATAACAGTTCCAAGTAAGAGCAAGCACCTGTGATGGCGGAGTAAGGGAGATGTGCTCATCATGTACACGTATGTTCTAGAAATAGGAACACGTGTCATATTCACAGGCATTATGTGTAAAGTAAGCAGATGCAATTCAAGTTAGAAGCAATACAAGCTAGACATCATACGCAACATGCAACCACATATAATAGTGTCAAGTTAGAGCAAGCACCTGTGATGGTGGAGTAGGGGAGATGTGCTCATCATCTACACAGCTATGTTGACTGTCCAGCCTTGTGTTGTCTTGCGAATCTTGTTGGGAGGATGGCGGAGTAGAATCTGTAGAGACCCCCTGTTTGAGTTGCTCCGAAGGACCACCATCATCCACTGCCGGACTAATTTCCTTCAGCTGTAATGATTTTGCATTGTGAAGTCAAACCGATAAGAAAAAGGAATAAAATTCGCTCTTCAGAACTCATTCATGCATGATACTAACGAACACTACTCGGATGAAAGGCAAACACATGATGCGAGCATGGAATATGTATGAAAAACAGGATGGTGTGACATATTCACACCTATGATGTGGTAACTAAGCAGAAGGCATTTCAACAAATTAGAAGCACTGCAAGCTAGACACCATATGAAAGATGCAACCAATATCACTCTGCCAAGTTCAAACTGTATGGCGTTTCAACAAATTAGAAGCAGTATATGCTAGAAATCATATGCAAGACACAACCAATATTATAGTGGCGACTTAAAGGTGCCTTATCATAAGTGACTGATGCGGGATATGCAAGAATAGTAGTCTGATGTAGAAACAGGAACACATGTCATATTCATAGGCATTATGTGTAAAGTAAGCATATGCAATTCAACAAAGTTAGAAGCAATACAAGCTAGACATCATACGCAACATGCAACCACATATAATAGTGCCAAGTTAGAGCAAGCACCTGTGATGGTGGAGTAGGGGAGATGTGCTCATCATCTACACAGCTACGTTGACTGTCTAGCCTTGCGTTATCTTGCGAATCTTGTTGGGAGGATGGCGGAGTAGAATCTGTAGAGAACCTCTGTTTCAGTTGCTCGGAAGGACCACCATCATCCAATTCCTTGCCAATTTCCTTCAGCTTTACTGATTTTGCATTGTGAGGTCATACCGACAAGAAAAAGGAATATCATTCGCTCTTCAGAACTCATTCATGCATGATACTGACGAACACTACTCTGATGAAAGGCAAAGTCATGATACGAGGATGGAATATGTATGAAAAAATGGACGGTTTGACATATTCACACCAATGATGTGGTAACTAAGCAGAAGGCACTTCAACAAATTAGAAACACTGCAAGACACCATATGGAAGGTGCAATCAATATCACTCTGCCAAGTTAAAACTGTCTCGTCATAGGTGGCGTTCATCAAACTAGAAGCAATACATGCTAGAAATCATATTCAAGACACAAACCAATATCACACTGCCGACTTAAAGGTGTCCCATCATAAGTGACTGATGCAGGATACACAAGAAGAGTAGTTTCATGTAAGAACATGGTGTGATAGACAGATATAGTATGTACCAAAAATAGGAAAGTGTGTCATATTCACATGTATCATGTGTAAGCTAGGCAGATGTAGTTTACACTAATTAGGAGCAATACGAGTTAGACACCATATGCAACATGCAACCAGATATCACACTGCCAAGTTAGAGCAAGCACCTTGGATGGTGGAGTAGGGGAGCGGAGACTTGGACCATGTAATGCACTATCAGTACAAGGAGAATCGGTACAGATGCTCCGTTTACGTTGCTGCAGAGGACCACCATCATCGCCTTCCTTACTCTTTTCCTTCCTCTTTCTTGATTTTGCCTTGTCAAGTCAAACCGACAAGAAAAAGGAATAAAATTTGCTCTTCAGAACTTATTGATGCAAGATACTGACGAACACTACTTTCATGTAAGGCAGCCGCATGATAGGAGGATGGAATATGTATGGAAATAGGACAGAGTGACATATTGACATGTATGATGTATAAAGTGTAAACTAAGCACAAGGTGCTTGAACTTGTTAGAATCGATGCAAGCTAGAAGCTATATGAAAGATGAAACCAATATCACTCTGCCAAATTAAAAGGGTGCCCTAACAAATGTATTTTACCAAATTAGAAGCAATACATGGCAACAGGCTAGAAATAATATGCAATATGCAATGAATAAAGGTGACTCATCGTAAGTGATTGATGTAGGATACAAAAGAGAGGTAGTTTCATGTAAGAACAAGGTTAACACATAGATGTAGTGTGTACCAAAAATAGGAAGGCATGTCATATTCACAGGTATAGTGTGTAAACTAAGCAGATGCAATTTACCCTAATTAGAAGCATTACAAGCTAGACATCGTATGCAACATGCAACCACATATCACACTGCGAAGTTGGAGCAAGCACTTGTGATGGTGGTGTAGGGGAAGTGTTGTCTTTAGGTACAGAGCAATGTTCAATATCTTCATTTAGGCTTGCTGTTTCTTGAGAATCATGTGGAGAGGATGAAATTGCATTCTTTATAAGAGTATTGTGTCTCATATTAACCAACGCGTGTGACTGTCTCATCATAAGTGATAGACGCAGGATACACAAGAACAGTAGTTTGATGTAAGAACATGGTGTGATAGGCAGATGTAGTATGTACCAAAAACGGGAAGGCGTGTCATATTCACATGTATAATGTGTAAGCTAAGGAGATGCAATTTAACATATTAGGAGCATTGATGAGGGATACACAAGAAAAGTAGTTTGATGTAAGAACATGGTTAATAGAAAGACGTAGTATGTACCAAAAACAGGAAGGCATGGCATATTCACAGGTATAATGTGTTAACTAAGCAGATGCAATTTACCCTAAATAGAAGCATTACAAGGTAGACACCATATGCAACATGCAACCACATATCACACTGCCAAGTAAGAGCAAGCACCTGCGATGGTGGTGTGGGGGAATTGTGGTGATCAACTAGAGAGCTACGTTGACTATCTTCATTTAGCCTTGTTGTTTCTTGAGAATCATGTGAGGAGGATGACACTGCACTCTTTAAACGAGTAGGGCGTCTCACAGTAACCCACCCGGGTGACTGTCTCATCATAAGTGATTCACGAGGGATACAAAAGAGCATTAGTTTGATGTACGAACATGGTTAATAGACATATGTAGTATGTATCAAAAATAGGAAGGCATGTCATTATCAAAGGTATAATGTGTAAAGTAAGCAGATGCAGTTTAACCAAATTGGAAGCAATACAAGCTAGAGACCATATGCAACATGCAACCACATTTGGCAGCACGAAGTTAAACAAGCACCTGGGATGGTTGTGTGTGGCAATTGAGATCATCAACTACAGAGCTACGTTTACTGTCTCCAACTGCTGACACTGCACCCATTAGAGCGCTGAAACGCTTAGTGCTTATCTTCAAATTACACTGGAGCGACTTCTGTCTTTTCTTTTCTGCATTCATCAACACTGCATCAGAGTCTGAAATACCCATGCATAAAAAAACAATAGTGTGAGTATGGGTGAAGTGTGTGCACAATTAGTACAGTGTAAAGGTAGCAGATAGCAGGTCGGTGAGAAATAAATGACGGGAGACATATGATAGCTCTACAACATGCATGGCACACTCAATTACTACAGGATTCTATGAAAATAATAGTCGACTGAAGGCAAATAGGTCAATCCATTTTTTCTGCACCGTCTGATGTAGAAAGAACGGGCAGATTGCCTTCATCTACCTCCAGCCAGTCAGTGTTGACGATCTTCCTCGAAACGCCAGCAACCACCGGCCAGTATTCCTCCCCTGCCTGCGCCCTCCCCTCGACCTCACCGCACCGCCGTGCTTGGCACCGCCCCCCCCCCCCCCCCGGCCATCCATTCAAGCCCCACTGACCTCCAGATCGGGCGCAAGCAGCTCCTGTGCCCCACACCCCTATGATAGACACCGATGCGCCGCTTCCCCAGGGAACAGGCGGACTAGGTGCTCCGCGCGCCTAAGCAGGTGCTGCTTCTTTTAATTGCGGTTCGACTGACCCTGAATTGAAATCCAGGTGGGCTACTGACCTCTAGCAAAGGTGAAATAGTAAAAGGGAGGAAACCTTGTGCATTTAGTATCACGAAGAAGATGCAGTAAGAAGCGCTCAACTAGTTTCTTTCGTGGGATGAATACGGTGTGAGCGGAGACGTAAGATTTGCACGAATAAGGGAAGAGGAGTACCTCTTTCTGCTGGCAGTGTTGTGTCCTCCTTATGTTTTTCTGACGATCTTGTTGTTCGCCGGAAACCAGAAGTTGTGGAGGACGGTGTAGCCTTGGACGAACCCATGGACAAGTTGTTGAGTGTGGTGCGGTGGCCGTCTGTCGGTGGCGGGGAAGCAGATCCGAGGCGGCGAACAACGGTGCAGCGGGAACAGCTCCGGTGCGGTGGACGGTTGTGACAGTGGAGCCGCAGCAGTGAGGCGTAGGACAGCGTGGTCGGAGTGGTTCTGGTACGATGCACATCGGCATCGGCGTCGTGGAGGTAGCTCTGCCTCGGCTTCAGCTGCTAAGTCCTTGAGGGTGTTGCGGTTGTGGTTGCGTTGGACGACAATGTCGGGGTACGGGCTCCGACGTGATGGAGGAGGGCGGCGGTGGATTAGCCGCTATGGGGTGGAGGACGGAGGAGGCTGGGGTTTCGCGGCTGGTGGAGAGGGCGTTTTCACGCCCACGGAGTATGAATGGGGAAACGGAGGGAGGCGGGGAACTAAGGGGGAACAATGTTTCGGTTTGAGACGCGCTTGTTTGAAATTTGAGGAAAGTTACAAACTTTGCCCCCATCTAAAATTTCGGACATATTGCGGGTTGGGGGTAGGACAGTCATGTCAGGTGTCCCAAATGTGGGCGGGATAGATTTCGGCCGAGCGCATGGGTGTTTAGGCGCCCACGGCGTATGAATGCTTCTCGGAGGCGGTTGAGACTGGCATCTTGGTGAAGCTACAAACCTACCCCGGTTTAGACCTTTGGACATCGGGCCGATAGGCTACACGGGCCAGAGTCAGGACAATAATTTCCTACCACCAAAACATTAGTCTCGCGCGGTTCCGGGTGACCAGAGGCCTTTTTGGTGCTTCGTTCAATATTTGGGAGTAGAAGCATTAACGTTTTCGGTTCTCTTGAATTGAACTTTCAGGATTTGTCAAACTTCACAAATCTTTACTCTTGAAAATCCTAAAGCTACGATTATTTTGGAATGGAGGGGGTACATTTTAATATACATTGTACACGAGTATATATTAGAAAATATGCAACTTACCTCAATTCATGCATGGTTCCAGGTATAATCTCCTTGGTTGCAAAAAAAAAAGTTAGATATGCGTATGAATATATATAGCATGTTCAAACTCACAACAAAGATTGATGCCCCCTTTTACATCTGATTTACAAATGCCATTATCTCAGGTTCAAATAGATGAATGCACTTCCTATGAATTCGAATCTTCGAACCCCCCTTTATGTTGAATTCGACATGTATTTTATTTCATAGCTAGCAATTTGGAATGTATCCATGCAAGTGACAAATGTATAAAGTGCTTCACACTAACAACATGGAGTGCACTAATTAATGTTTATATATGAATTGCAAAAGCATCCATTGACTGTATTTCAAACCGCTCTCACTCTATGGATCGATAATATGAATAAACACATGCACATGCTATAATTCAATAGAGTATGGGTGTCTGATAGACCAATTTTCGTCCATATGCAATTTTGCAAAATTCATGATCTCGTCCAAAAATAATAATGCCATTTATATTTTAATTTAATGCGTATAACCGCCTTTTACACGTAGATGCACTATGCCTCGCCCCATTCTCACAAACGCGTTATATATCTCTCTATCTAACGCATAACTGCACACACTTTATATGCATCGGCATTTCTCTTTCACACATGCTCACAATCTCTCTCAGGGTGTCGGGGTGTCTCACGCACATGCTCTCTCTGTTTCTCTCTCTCTCTTTCTGACTACTATGTACCACTCTTTTCACTAATCTCAGTTAGAAAACACTATTTCTCTCTCATGCATATATACACATGCACGGTCTCTACTAGCCCTCTATACGCACATATATGTGCCTACGTGTCTCCCGCACGCACATTATCTTTAGGCCTCTCTCGCACACATTATCCCCCCCCCCCCCCGACACACCTCTCTAATAGTAGTTGGCAGATATGATTTCATCATATCATTCGGTAGGATATCCCTGGCTATTAGGCTGGATGGTAATACGAGGCAAAGTTTTACCCTAGTTTGGATGGGACCCTTGCAGTTGAAGAAAGAGCCTACTCCTGGTACTGTATATTAGTGATAGGGGTGTGTACAAAGTACACGTGAATACCAGGCATTGTGCGTGTGTGTATACTATCGACGAACTAGCCCCCAAGCTTGTATAACATACTAAGGGCCTAGGGTTACAAATCATATATAGTCGGCTTATCACCAGTGGGGATAGAGTCCTCCGCGACTCTGGTAGCTTCGTGTTGTACGTCGAGCCCTCCACTTGGGTCTCCGTATAACACGTCTCGGTCCAACCTATATGTGGTGCAGGATGGAACCGACCCATGAGTCTTCATGTTGACCCATCACAACTAGAAATGATGTGCCCACCACACCACACACGCAATCGGCCACTAAGAAAATAAGCATATACAATAGTACAACGGTATCTAGCTCATGATACGTCTCCATATTTTGTTGATGACATTGACGGACTTTTCATTTGATGCGTGCTCCGTATTTTGTTGACGATTCTTACGGCCATTGTATTTGAAGCGAAAGCACGATATGGTCACTGGACTTCAGAATAAGCTCATCACGGTCACCACATACATTTTGTCGTGCTAACCAACATGTGGTTGGATGGTTAGAGGATAGTGGTTTCTCGAGCCCACCAAGGTTAAAGTCCCGGTGCTCGCATTTATCTTGTGTTAATTTTAGTATTTTCCGATGATGTACGTTCAGTGGGAGGAGACGTTCCACTCGACTACGAGGCACCTATGGTGACTTCGTAAAATCTCAAGATCATATATGCTGGCCCACTCTCTCGAAGGTTCTCATAGGGGTAGGGTTCGCATGTGTGCGCTTATAGCAGTGAGTGCTTGCGCGTATATATGAGCTCTTGCGTCTGTATCGTGTTAAACAAATACATGTCATGATTATACTGTCACTGGCTCACCCGTACAACTCCGTATTTTGTTGATGAAACAATCAATTAACCAGTCAAACGGCACAACTAGTGTCGCACCATCGGGGCGCATAACCGTGGGGCCCACCTGTCAGCCCGTATATGAAAGAAAGAAATGGTAGTTTGAGTCTGTACTGTGTTAATAAAATAGGAGTACATTTTAGGGTGATCATACGGTCACTGGCTCACCATACAGCTCCGTAATTTGTTGATAACACGACCAATTGACCAGTCAAACGGTCCACATTTAGCAGCGCACATTACCATAGGGCCCACCCGTCAGCGCGTATATGAAGGACAGAAATGGTAATAAACTAGTGGTCGGTGGGTATTCGAAGTCGTGAGACCTATGGTTGGCAGTCACCGGCGGTTGGGGGGCGTTCATTGGGCGGTGGGGTGGGGATCCCCGGAGAAAAAGCTCGGCGCGGGGGGGGGGGGGGCTAGAGGGATGGCCGGTGCGGCGGCGGACCAGCGGTGGGGAGTGGTTTTGGGGAGGGCGGGCCGGCCGCGGGCGGCGGGGGCGGGCGGTTCGGCCGGTGGTGGCTGGCGGCTCAGGGGGGTGGAGTTTGATGATAAATTGGAGGCCCTTGATTTTGTATCCAACGACTGGAAAATCTAATGACCAAAGATGAAAAAGTCAGTCGACTGACGTGTAGCCTCACCCCGCACGTACACATGCACGCACACAAGACACGCACGCATGTAGGCGTGCAACACTAACACGTACACATGCACTCACGAACACACGCACGTATGCACCCATGCATGCAACACTAAAAGGCACCCTTGCACGCATGCAACACTCGCACGCCTGCATGCACAAAGCACACGACGCAAGACACGCTCAACCTATACGTGCATGCACCCTTTGTTAAGGACATTGATTGTTACGGGTATTAATCAACCTTATCTGTGATAAGCAAAACATTGATGTTTGCATCAGTCTTTATGAATCACAAAGTATCGAACGGGCTAACAACATAGTAGGCTTAACTACATGAAAAATATGACGTCACACTCAATGAACAATCATCAGTTTATGAAATGCCCGCTTCTGACCGCCCTGGCCCACCAAAGGTTCCTCTGTTGTGCGCTACCTGCGTTGGGTCACTGACATGCAGGCCATGCACCCAAAGAGCCCACACATCGGTGGAAGAACGGCGCGGTGTCCTAGGTCAGAGTCGAAGGCGCCACTCGCGGCACGCCCGGCTGAACACGCCTCCATGCTGCATTCAAACGCCTCCATGAAACCCGCCCTTGTGGAAGCCGAGAAACCCACTCTGGACACACGTCCGTTCATGACCGGGCCGGCGTTAAACGCAATGCCGGCCGAGCTCCTCCCGTCCGCCATCTATTTAATCTCCTATTTAAACGAGGCCAAACGCCGGCCAAGAATCTCACACCTCCGCTGCTCCCCTATCTCCTCCACCATTTTGTCCACTCTTACAATGGCTTATGAAGAGTAGTTATTCCGCATCCAAGCCGGCTGGGTAGCCCACCGGATATGAGCTATGCAGCTCGCTGATCCACCTCCCTTCCCTCGCCCGACGGAGCCAGTTGCCGCCCCAAGCCGGCGCGCGGTTCAGCAACTCGCCGCTCCAGGCCAGCTCGACGAGGAGCAGTGCACGAGCGTCGTTGCTGTCGTCCACGCCGCCGCCTCGTACCGCGTCTCAGGTTTCTGTGGCCAAGACTCCCATGCCGGCAGCCACGCCATGCAAGCAGCGACAAAAGTCGGGTGCACTAAGAGCGACAAGTCGGTGGCCAGCGCCTCCGCGTCCGCCGCCATCATCGAGGAGAAGTAGAACACGGGAGGCCGCCGCCACTTGGGTCCCATGAAGGCCACCGCGGAGGCGACGCCGGCGTACACAGCAGGTGTCTTGCCGGATCCTTTTGTTGCAAGGACCTTCGTCGACCCTGCATGGGCTCCACAAAAGAGGGGAATGTTAGGATGAACTCGAGCTAGTGCCGACCATGGCGAAGTAGTGGCCGGTGATGAACTCGAACCGGTGCCGGCCACCATCATCTTCGGCACCAGCCAATGATATCAGTTGGGTAGTGGGGAAGTGAGCCATCCTTTGCGCTGAAGCATATACCTCCAGGGCTCCCGACAATCCGGTGATCATGCTGCCGGACATGAGGAACACAAATCAATCGGCGAGCGACCATTTAGGCCAGGTATTATATACCTGTGCTGTCCAGAACTAGCATCGCGTAGTTCATTTGAATGTAATGAAATCTGTCATGTTTGTGTGAAAATCCGGTATTTTATATGATTTCCGTCGTTGTTTATATGAAATATCAGTTTGTCTACGTGTTTGCATGAATTTCGTCCGGTTGGTTGAGATGTTGTCATAATGTGTGCGGCTACGGTTGGATGGCATAATTTGTGGGTCGCCAATCGGTCTGCGGGCGGCTCGGCCGGCGTTGTGGGACAAAAAAACACAGCTCGTGCGAGCTCGTCTCCAACATGCGCGCTGGAGGATGCATGACAGCATGAGCACCCGAGCCATTCCTCATTCATCGGTGGCAAAGGCACCGGTGGGCAAAAGGGTCGCCAATATTTTGGCTACCCCAGGCAAGATCCAAACAGCCCCTCCCAACAGATTCAAATCCCTCGTTCGCCGTGGAATTTTGCCATGTGTTGTTTTCATGGACTAGCAAGATGCCCGTGCATTGCACGGAACATCAAGATGCATTTTTTTACAAACTGCCGCATGCATGCAAGGGATAATTAATGTCCTCCTTCGCTAGTACCACAACGCAAACACCATTAATATTGCATCGATTAGTGTTAGTGGCCTTGTATATCTGCAAATTGTAATTTTGATAGTGGCCCCTTGTATATAAAAATGGAGGGAGAAATATGAGAGATAAGGTGAGGAGGAGTGGGGCGTGGTGCCGTGGTGGTGACTGGTGGTCGGACTGGGCTGAGGCATGGGGATGGACGGCGCATTATGTCTAGGTTTGTATCTCTCTCACACACACCCACGTAGGTGGGGGACATGCACGAAGAGAAGAGGTGCACGCACGGCGCACGTACTCCCGTCTCTTTCCCAACCACACCCACGCGGGTACACGGTGGAGCTCATTTCTGTATGAAAAAGGCAGCCCACATGGTAATTTGGCACGTGTATTGGTTGTCCACTTGGTGGTGGGAGGATCGTCTACCACGGGTGAACAAACAAATTGCGACTTGACGCGTTATGTTAAATTAAAAAAAGAGGCAAACCATGTGGGGCCTACCTTAGAGGCAAGGCTCTATACACTGGGGTACTTTTGATGTGTCCCGTCAACTCGCAGAACGAGGAGAAACTTGCTTAGTACGCCGTCTCCCCCGCCCACGGGCGCGGTGGCTCGCAGGATGAGGTGAAGCTTACTACTATTGTACGCCTTTACGCCCGCTCCCTCGCCCACACGTGCGGTGGCTTGCAGCACGAGGAGAAAATTTTACTACTCCCTCCGTTTACTCCTCGTCCCTGCTACTCCCTCCGTCCAGGTGCATAGGGCATCTAAGAGAATTTAGGATTTCCAAATATATTAGTCACCCTTCATTTGTTAGCACTAATAACTCGTCTGCCTACCCAATGCATGAAGCGTTTTCAACTGCGCATTTCTCTTCCTTTCATGTACAAAGTAATTAGGCGCCACTACCATTAACTTTTTCTTTGCATGCATGCATGTTGGACCTAAAGAATTGGGTGAAACAACTCGTTGGCCTATGCATGGTTAGTCCAACTATCACAACACTTAATGCTGGATTAACTAGAGGGAGAGAAAAACATGGTGAGCATCCAATCAACGCATGCCTAGTTCACTGTGTCATTTCTTAGGTGCCCTATGCACCTGGACGAAGGGAGTACGTACTTTGGTTAGTACTCCCTCTATTTACTTATACAAGGCCACTATAAAAAATACATTTGCATCTATACAAGGCCACAAATAGTAATTGAGACAAAAGTTACTACTCCCTCCTTTCCAGTTTATGGCTCAATTTCAAAATCTCTCCAACCAAGGTAGACGGTGAGTGGTCGAATTAATTTCGTAGTTTGCACAGTACGCTCATTTTTCTCAAGAGGTTATGTTTACCGAGGCATTAATTAAAACGAATGCATGAAGGACCACTAAATTTCCATGAACTTGTACATGCATTGGTTAGTTTCCTCTTGACACTGCTTGCGTCAGGTGATCTAACGCACCTCGAAATCCAACATGTAATGGTACTACTACTAGTATAGTAGAATTGAGACTTATCAAACGGAAAAACGGAATGTTTTTTAGATGAGCCCTATAAACCCTAGTGGGTACGTACTCCGTAAAAACAGATTTTTCCAAAACTAAGTCGCTCTCTTTCATGAATTTTGTAGTATACTCCTCCGTCAACGCTCCTTTTCATGAATTCTATACTTCCTGTCGCCGACATGTGGGACATATAGCAACCGGGTCGACGTGTCAAGCACCAAATAACAGTGCAGAACAGCAGGGGGACGCACCCCACTCGTACCGGCCCAATAGTAGTAATGAGCAATGAGACGTCAAATCACAATGCCGCATCTTCCCAGATGGACGAAGCAACCATTATTTCACACTTCGGTTCGACATCATCTCAAACCACATACTAGTATTGCTTCTGCCTCAAGAGGGACACACGCATCGCCTTGGTACATCATGACACGTGGGACCGCATGACAGGCCATGCTCCCCCGCCGATCGCTCGGTAAAATCACCTCATTTTTACTATACTTCCTCCGTATCGGTTTACTACATGGCATGCACGTCGTTCTAGGTTGAGAATTTAACTGGCTATATATATATATATATATATGTGTGTGTGTGTGTGTGTGTGTGTGTGTGTGTGTGTGTGTGTGTGTGTGTGTGTGTGTGTGTGTGTGTGTGTGATGAACAGTATGCTAGCCTTTTAAAAAATGTATACTTTTGTACAGTAGTACTCCACTATCAATGGATTGCGCCATGGAGCAAAAATTGAAATTTTAAAAAAAGGTGGTACATATAGAGAGCGCTCGTCGCCAAATTATGCATATAGTACTATTAAAAAAGCTAGTACGTGCTTAATTCGGGTGCTAAATTCTATTAAAGAAATACTAGTACTTGTATGTACATACTGAAGAGTTAAAGTAACGAGAAGAAACATAACATAGTTCTGCTGGGGGCTCAGCACAACACACCCCTCAAATTAAACTAAGCACACCTGAAATTAAACTATGCAACTAATCCGGTAGACACTGCATTAGAAGTTTAGAACCACCATGAGCAATGACACTGCCACCTTACTCGGGGTCCTCGTCCACGTCCTCGACTTCGTCCTTGTCCCTCTTCCTCTTGGCCGATACTTCTTTGCTTGAACCGCCAACTTGGCTGTTGTTCTTCATCCAACCCTTGTAGATATTGAAACAAAGGTAGCCATCCATTGCAGCGTACTGGATGTGGTCTATATCTAGTACATTCCGCTGCCATGCATGACGATGAAACATGTATGGAGGTTTCTCCAGTTTACCGTACGAAGGATGAACCATGGCTCCTGCCAGGGTCAGCATTGAAGGCTGACGAGAGGGCACCAGCCGATTCTTCTGGAGGTCGAAGAGGTTGCCTACAATGAGGCCTATCCGACGCAGGACTTCTTTGTCGTTCTTAAAGTCTATAGTAACGAATTTGACTGTTTTGTCCTCGAGGAAGTTCTTAAAATCCTGGCACTCAACGTCGGCATGGCATATGTGGTAGACCAAGCAAATGTTATGTATGCAAACCTGGATCACGGCGGGCTTCTTCCTCTCTTCGTCCTTTAGATCCTTCTCTCGTCCCACGACTGTGGTGTATTCAACATCTAGCCCAGCGACCCACTCATCATGTGAGTTTTCGAACATGCGTCTGAAGCGAGAAAGGCATCCTTTCACCGTTGCGGAAGTATGGGTGTAGATGACGTCGAACTCATCACCGGTGATGGTTCTAACCTTGTACTCACCGCCGACCGGGGAGATTTGGGACGCCATGGATTTGGGAGGAGGGTTAGGATTAGTGGAACTGCCGTAATGTGAATGGACGGGACGACTAGGAGCGAACCGCCGTAGTATTAAAGGACGTGCGGGGACGAGTAGGAGCGAACTGCCAGCGTGCAAACGGCAGGGTAGTGGCTTTCCATTCTCCCATGATACGGGCTTCTGAGAGCCCTTGGATCTGAGATCGAACGGTTGCATGGCGTGATTCTAGACCTATGGGTGAATATCCTATCCTGGAGGGTTATTCTTAAAAAATTTAGCAACTTAGCATGCGACCGTTTGATCTCAGATCCAAGGGCTGCCAGCAGCCCGTATCATGGTCGCGCCTACCACGACCGTCGCGTCGCTCGCGCGGTCGCGCCCTTGGAGATTTAACACGGTGTGTTAGGCTATCTGATGTTGGCATGTCATACATAGTCATCACTTAGTCACTCATACTACAACAAGGTTGGCTATAAGGTTGGCTATAAGTGTATTTTTTTACTCCTCTCTATCTCTTTCTTCATACTCCCTCCGTCCCATAATATAAGAACGTTTTTACACTAGCTAGTGTAGTGTCAAAAACGTTCTTATATAATGGGACACATGGAGTACTAGTATTTATTGCATTTGCCAAGGAGTGACCTCTTCCAATGAAATGGTGTTGCTAAGTTTGCTTCATTTAATTAGCTATAGACTCAAAATTGTCTTTTCACCTAGGTACACGTGCTTAGCACCATTTCTTCCTTGGGTCACCAAACTAGTCTCTCTCTTCTTGATTAATTTGCCACATCAGACTTTATGCCTATGTGGCAAGCTTAAGCACTTGTAGGAGCAAGTAAGTACAATAGTGCGCTTTACATGGCATTTTTGCATATGTGGAGGAAAGAGAGGCAAGGAAAAAGTGGAGAAGTGGGCTCTCATGCAAGAGCCAGCCTCTACTACTACATGGTGGAGCATTGGGAGAGGCACCTGTATGGAGGTGGTCAGGAATCGGGAGACTCACGCCGGTCGTAGCGCCGCAGTTAAAATGATAATGGCAAGTCAAATCACAGGGCCCCACCTGTCCAGCAGTAACTCGCTGTCAAATCACACAGCCATACGTTTGCAGCAGCCTACTCCCTCGTCTTCTCGCGTCTCTGTCGAACCGACTAGGCGGAACTGCCTCGCCTACCGCGCAGGAAAATCCCCGCCCTCGACTTTTAATTACAACTACTCCCTTCGTCTAGGTGAGTAAGTCATCTTACGAAAACCAAATAATCCCAAAATATTAAGGCGCGGTGCATTAACTTCTACCTCGTTTCCTGTTTCTTCACATATCAACCAATAAGAATCCAATGATATACTTTTTGTGACATAATAACTCATATTTAGTTAGTCAAATGGATGACCTAGAACTATGTGCAGGCCCTATAAACCGAGACGCCTACAAATAAAAAACCAAGACGGAGAGGGTAGTTCAGCATGTATCTTTTTAGATCAATATAGTCGGGATTCACCAAGGAGCAAAACCAAGTGGTAGGCTGCTCCTGTCGTGTTGGCGTAGCAACTCAAGCAGGGTCAGTCCGCACACGAAATGGCGACACACTTAACAGGACCCCTTTGGCAGACATGTGGCTCATCCACCGTCTTGTTCCACGTGCGATGCACCAAATTACAGTTCGGAGCAGCGGTTGGAATTGGAGGCACCCCGGTCGTAGCGCCGCAGTAGTAGAAAATGAGCGATGAGGGGTCAAATCACAACGCCCCACCTTTCCCGCATTAAGCTGGACGGACGAAGCAACCATCATTTCACTCTAGCGCGCAAGAGCATAAAGAAAAGAGAAAACAATGATGTGTGTGGCAGCTACCTAGGGCACCCTAGGGTAGGGGTCTCCACTACATATCCTTTTTTTGAAAGCGCCTCCACTACAAATCGGCTTCTCCCTCGTCCTCTTGAAGAAAACCGATGCTAAGTGCGGTGGTAGGGTTTGTAGGAGTACTACGGCATGCGGGGCCACGTCATAGTAAACGGGTTCGAGTCGACACCTTAAATATATGTGGGCCGCTTGGTTTTACGGGAACGAGGCAGCATTTTGGGTTCGGGGACCAGTGGAGATATAGCACGTACAAAAAATTGTGGGCGTAGGTTCGACCGAAAGGCAATGATACATGGGCCCTGCATTTTGATATACCCGGGGCCGCGTGAAATTTGCTACTCTACTCAAAACTAGTAAGGTACACATGTATTGAATGCATGAGATTTCTAAACCAAATTATGAATAAATACACACTATAGCATGTAAAGCTTTGAGTCATATATGCATGATGTAGATGTTCGTTTAGTTCTTATAGTTCATCTCATTCAAAATCAATTAGTTTTATAAAAATGTTAAGATTCATGGGGTTGTGCATTGTAAATCATAAAGTAAAAAACAAATAATGGCAATTCATTTAGAAAAAAATAATCAATTATGATACAGAAGATTCTAGAACAAAGGAGAAGTGCTTGTGTTTTGAGGTTTGTGCATTATTCTTAAGTTCAACCATGGAGTCTTCTAAATTGTACATGTGGCAAATCTGGTGGAATGTTGATGATATCCAACGGCCAGTAGTGCTCGTATTTGCCCATCTCTGCACTGTCGGGTTAGCTTCATCCAGCGACCATCTTTCAAAGTTATTGGCACACTATATAGTTCTTGTGCCATAGTTGCATGTTTTGGAAAAAAGCTACTAGTGGGTTGTACTATTTATTTAGGAATAGAACATGTATACATGGAAGTTGTAGGGAAAGAGATGACATGGAGGATCTCAATTCCTATGAGTAGGGATTGGAAAAGAGATGTCATTTGGTTCACATCATAGGAACTTTTCTATTGAATCTAGAGATGACATGTATCTCAATTCCTATGAGGAGGGATTAGTAAAGAGATGTAATTTGGTTCATATCATAGGAACTTTTCTATTGAATATATGCTAATGTTTATTTTCCTTTGAAATTAAGGGAGTATAGGAATCCATTCATATGAACCAAGTGGCTCTAAAGCTATAGAAATGATATCATGTTTATTTCCTTTGAAATGTAGAGTATATGAATCTATTCCTATGAACCAAGTGGTCCTGCACGCACTAGTTCTCTCACACCCACTCGCGGGTACACGTAGGAGCGCATTTTTTTGAAGCCGGTACAACACAATCACTCCACTATATATAAAAGCAGGAGCCTTAGCGCTTGCTTTACTAGGGTTCCTCTCGTTCACTCTCTCATGCTCTCCAGATCTAAGCAAGACATAGGTGGCCACACACTCTCTCTCTCTCAGCTCACGGCTGGTCACAAATCCGGCCGGACAACCTCGACCAGGGAAGGGGGTGTAGGTGCATCATTCACGCTGTCGGCGGCGGCGAGGGAGGAGACCAACGGCTGCCCGCGCGTCCTGATCGGCGGCCGTGCCGTTCTCTCCGAGAGAGCGCCGGCTCGGGAGGGCCTCCGACCCCTTCTTTCTCCCTGCGATATTGTGGCCAAGATGCGGCCTCCCGACGCTGTCTTTGCCACATGCCGATGACCCTCAGGTATATATTCCTTCGAAACCTGCCTTGCTCTACTGCCCCAGCTCTTCCCCCTTCGTGTGGATCCTTTTCTACTTCCGTCCGTTGTTCCAAAGCCACCTAGACTTCTACTATTATTAGAAGTAAAGCTAGTTCATACAGTCAACTCAAAGCGTTGGTTCAAACAGGGAAGAAAGTGGGAAAGCTGTAGCATGAATCTAGGACTTGGTTCTAAGAGGAAACGGGGGAAAGTAGTAATATCTGTCACTGTTTAAATAACCGTATTTTATATTTGCACAAACAGGGATGTCTGTCTCCATATCGTTTCAGGATGTCTGTCTTCGTATTGTTTCTATCCACGCAATCAAAAGCACACACCTCAGTTTTAGTACAACTACGCAAAATGAGATGGCTATCCCTCGTTGATGTCGTCTAACCTCCCGTCTTCAAGGTATCCCTACATTTGTAGTAACTAAGGTAGAATGACGAACGCAATCTAAAAGAAGCCGATTCGTATGTTTTACTTCCTGGTTGCAGTGAAGGGACGAGCGAAAACAACTGCATCCTAGTCCATAATGCACTTTCTACCAGTTCATCCATGGACCGAGGACTAGCTGGCACGGCTGCACGGCGGTTTTTTGGACAGGTGCACGGACAAGAGGCATTGTGGTCTGCTTATTTCTGCAAATAGCGGTGCTTAAATTTAGTGGAATGCACAAGAATTTCACCTGGTCAGTACACTTCATGGTTCAGTTCAGCATTCCAGCTGAGACCACAATTATAATTGGTTATTATGGAATGAGAGAACCTAACCCTGGATGGTGGCAACAAGAAAAAACCAGAGTGAACTCCAGGAAATTTAAGCCTGCCGGGAGGCCCTTTGCTCAGAGAAGCCTTGCTTGTTTTTTCCTGATTTGTAAACCTTCTCACAACTCTGTCTTTTATGGTGAACTAGTATATGTTTGTTATGTTCTATGAATCATTGAGATGTATAAAACTGCTTAACTTATGCTTTTCAAGATTTTTATGAAGACGAGTTTAATGTGAGTGTTCCACATGAGCGCTGGACTAGTATTAAACGTTTGAAATTTACTACATTGTGGCCTCAATTAACTGCATGAACCACTGTAACAAGATACATAGTTGCTTATATGTCAGACAGCAGATTGTTGATTGTTAGCTGGTCGATAGCCTAGTGTTGAAGCGAGCTGAGCCAATGTGCCGTGTTTTGCACAACTGCTTACAAGTGGGGTAGCACCAACAGTGTTTACAAGTACTTATGTATACGTCAACGCACGGTTCTCGAACGAGTGCTCTATTTCATCAAAACACACACTGCTCGTATGATAAACCGTGACAACTTATGTCTTACCATGCCATATTCATGAAAAAACTAGTGAGGACGCATCTGTTTTGGCAACAATTACAATGGGTCTCACATGATTCACGGGCACACAAAAGTAGCAGCAGTTCCCATAGACGGATTCAAACAGAGTACTAGCCCCAGAGGGGTCGATAACAGGCAAGGTTCGGATAATTAGATACAATCCAAACTACTATTAAACACTAGCTGGGGCAACTATTTCATGCCTCAATCTAATTTGGGCTGGACACAAGACGGACCTTGCCATGAACATCATCGAGGACGTCCCGCAGCAGCTCAATCCTGTGAACCTTCATGAAGACAACCTTGTGGCCTTGCCACTGATAAACTTGTTTGTGGAGGCATGCCACGTCATCTTCCTGCGTAAGCTTGACAAGAACAGTATGCCTCATAAACGAAGGAGTAGCTTTGAACTTCTTCTGCTTCAGTACACCCTAGACAACACGCCTGACAACAGTGAGACTGGAATACACCTCTTCATTGGTATAACCGCAAATGGCTTCCAGGATCCAACATCCTAAGAACTCTGTTTTCCCAGTGCGTATATTCAGGTCGTCCGCCTCATAGCGAGTGACATGCACAACCACACAATCCTTGTCTGCATCAGGGCTCTAATTGAAACAGAAACAAATTCTGAATTACTTTTCAGCATAAGAAACACAAGTTATTTAAACCACTATGTATAGCATGGCATCGAAGCTAATAAAATTTTGCATTATTAATCACCACATACTTCCTTTTCTAAAAAAATCACCACATACTTAGATGAAAAACCACAATCGAGATCGGCAAAGAAGGAAATCACCTTGGGCAGCTCAGCGAGGGGGACACATCCTCGAAGGGGGAAAACTGCTCCTGCAGTGCCATGGGGGTTGTAACCTCAAACGGGGTGTTGACCATCTCAGTAGTGGACGTGAGCGTATCTGGGGTCGGCTCGGTGGTTGCCTGCATCTTCTTGGAGCTCTCTGTATCGTGGGGATCAGCCTCCCGCATCTGCTCCAAATCGGCAGATCTTTGCCTGGTTCTCCTTGGTCCATCATGAAACTGACAAATACTAGGAGACCACTGAAAGAAAAAGACAATCGCAATGACAATGAAACAAAAAAGAGAGTGAGGATCGGTTACTGCTTTGCAAAAGTTCTTTTTTTTCTCTGAACGAAAATATACCAACATCACGGATCCGCTTACCTTCCCTTCGTTGGCAGAGAAGAACAATGGCAGATGTGAGTGTTGCCTTTCTTGAAGACGGTGGGGGAGAAGGGGATTCAGCGAAGAGTGAAATGATGGTTGCTTCGTCCGTCAAACTTAGACTGCGGGGAGGTGGGGTTTTGTGATACGACGGCTCGTTACTGCCGCGCTACGACCGGGGTGACTCTCCGCCTGCATACTGCCTTCTAATTTGGTGGATGGCATTTGGGCCCGCACGTTGCATGGCCCGCATGTCGGTGAACAAAAGTATAACAGCATTCAGTAGAGGGAGACATTTCAATGACCTAGGAGGAGCCAGAAGCGGTAGAATGTCTCCACTGTACTAGTAGTAATTGTTTTTCTGGGTAGCTGTAGAGTGTCTCCACTGTACTAGTAGTAATTGTTTCTCTGGGCCCAAGACAAAACAGCCAATCCACACTAGTAAATAGTAAAATCAATTCAAAAGGCGCTACCCACACCCAGCACACCGCCCCCCCCCCCCCAAAAAAAACCTGGGTGCTCTTCTTCCTCCTCGCTCCCACCCACCTCACGTCAGCTCGCTCCACTCGTACCCCCAAATTCCTCACCTCACTCCTACAGAAAACCCCAGCTCCCCTTCTTCCTCACTCCTACAGAAAACCCCCAGCTCCCCTTCTTTTTCGCTCGCACTACAACTAGGCTCGTCATTCGTTACTCTGCTCAAATCCGTGAGTGCGACGCGATGCCCTCGAGGAAAATGGAGTCGGCTGACCCCAGCGCCAAGAAGATGAGGCTCCTGCCAGCGGTGACGCCTGTTGTAGATCCCGCACCCGACAGCGCAGGGAGAAGTGGCGACCCCGCCCCCACCGGATCCCAGGAACCCGTAGAATCTCGGGTGGACCGCATCAGCGATCTCCCGGACGTCGTCCTTGGGGAGATCATCTCGCTTCTCCCCACCAAGGATTGCTGCCGCACCCAAGTCCTCTCAATTCGGTGGCGCCCTCTATGGCGCGCCGTGCCCCTTAATCTCGAATGTTGTCATCTATCTCTCTTCAATGATTTTGAAATCCCCAGAGCCATCATCTCCTCCCACCAGGGCTCCATTCAAAGCCTCCGCATCCCGTCATGCTACCTGAGCAAGCATACCATGCCCTGCATGGTGGACGCCTTGCTGAAATCCCCTGAATTCACAGAAGTACAGCTGCTTGAGTTCTACTATTCCCCTGGAAATCACATACCACATACCGGACGCCATGAACTTGTGCCCTCAGCACCGATGTCCATCTCGCGGTTTTCCTCCTCTCTCCACACCGCCACCTTTGCGCTGTGCTACCTACCAGACAATCTGGTACTAAACCTTCGACTCCCATTTCTCAAGAAACTTTCACTTGTGCGGGTTCGTATATCGGAGGCCTCATTGCACAGCATCATCCACTCCAGTTGCCCTGCGCTGGAGTGCTTGGTGCTTGTTTTCACAGTTAGAATCGGTTGTCTCCAAGTAAAGTCGCCTAACCTTGTAAGAATTGGAATTTATTTTGACGGAAGGCATCTCATCATCCAAGATGCCCCTTCACTTCAAAGGTTTATCCTTGATTCTAGTTATTCACCGTTGTAAATAACCGTCCTCTCTGCGCCTAAACTGGAGACCTTGGGTGTAGTACATGATCTTTGTGCTCATTTCAATATGGTGTTTGGCTCCACAGTTCTTCAGGTACTTTATATTATCATCTACACTTGTAACCATAAGCTGCATTTTAAATTTCTGCGCATAATTTATATATCATCTTGGAGTATACATTTTGTACTAATATTATGTTCTATGCTCAATGAAGAGTTTCTCCATGGATGGCCTATCAATGGTGCTGGATTCTGTCAAGATCTTATATATTCAAATGAATAGTTTTGATCTGAACAAGATTATTGGCTTGCTGCAATGCTTTCCATGTCTGGAGAAGTTGTATATAAAGGTGATAATTTCACGCACATTGGAAGCCCGCATATAGTGTACTAGAATTAACCGTTCAGTTGTTGCTCTTTCGACACTCTTCTTTTAGACCTTAACTGTTTTCAATCTTCATGTCTATTTAGGCAATAGGATGGGGTAAGAAAGTTATAACCAATTGGTGGATTCGTAAGCATCGGGATTTTCTCACTTCTCATGAGATTCGATTGAAGACAATAACGCTAGAACGATATGTAGCCAACTGTGCAAACACAAGATTTGTCACATTCTTCCTGCTGAATGCGAGGTTACTATTGTCCATCAGGCTTAAGTTTATCAGCAGCATGGTTTTGACGGATGGGTATGTCGAAGAGAAAAAAAAGGAGTTTCAGGTGGGCAAAAGAGCTTCTGAACGTGCCGGGCTTCTATTTACAACATATTGTGGTCATAATCCAGTAAATTTTATGACCCAGGATATTCATTCTATGGACCTGACCGATCCATTTGACAGTGACTGCCGAAAACAGTGCTGGAGTTAGATGTTGTTGCCCTTTTCAATCTGGGTTTTTTTGTAAACCTGATGAACAATCAACCCTCGTGCTTTTGTACAGTTTGTAAGCTGGAGTTAGATGTTCCTGCCCTTTTCAACTCGGCTGTGACTGTCATATTTTCTTTGAAACAAGGCAAATGGGTTGACATTCATTTAATTTAGAGTGAAATATTGTAACAAATCGCAACCAAGGGAAATAACATCACTCACGCCGGCTGCTTGAGATCACTGTGCATTACAGAAGCCAAGTGATTAGCCCCCACCAGCACCCACGTACTTATTTCAAACTAGCACATCAAATGGGCTATAAATTTTCATAGGAAAGGCTGCATGACCGTGACAGATTTGGATTTTGACATTTGGGACCCGCGAGGAAATAGCCTATCCAAGGTGGTGTCGACTTACTAGCCAGTCAACAGACGATTCTGCCTACCAGTCGTTGGATTGACATCCAACATCTGTCGTGTATCTTCTATCTCTTGTCTTCTTCTTCCTCCAGCCGCCCAAACCAAACCACCCCGTCGGCTTCACCTGCTCCCGCCTCCCATGGCTGGCTGTGCCTCCGCCGCCCTACCGTACGTACCCTCCAATGTTGGCCAGTCCCTCCCTCTATTCCCCCACACGTCATGTTATTCTCCGTCGACGTCAGCCACAACACGCACCCGTGCCCAAACCAGTCAACCCTCGTACTCCCCTCCGCCTGCAACTGGACCAGGCATCTTCAACGGCTCCTGTTTTTTCCGTCCGAGGCCTCGCCGTCGTCCTCCGCCTTGCGGCCTTGGTTCGCTCACCGTGCGCGGTGCGCCGCCCTCTTGCGTTGTCAACATCGTCAACAACTGAGAGGAACAAGGAGATGACTGTACATGGAGAGGATGATAGTAGGGACCCACCAGCGTCATGGCAGTACGCAAGCAAGTGCCTCTATAGTACAAGCCCAAAAATATGGTTCCTCGTAATGGTTGGACATCTGGGGCTCATGCCATTGTCAACGTAGTCAATAAACGAGAGAATTACACTACGAGCGGCTGACACCAGGGACCCAGCAAGTCGTGCAGTTTTTTTTAGGAACAAGCAATTGTTATTTATACTAGTTTTAGCGACGGATCAGGATAACAACGGGGCTGTGCGGGGGCTGTGCCCCGTCTAGCCAGGGCTTTATTTATGTTTACCACATCATGAGCCCAGTTGTGTTTTTTCTTGCTGAAAGTGGCTAGCCCAGTTCTATTTTTTTAAATAAATACCCAAACAAGGCCTACTTGCTTTATCGGCCCTGCTAGGCTGCAAATCTTTCAAGACGATGAGAGTTTCATTCGGTTTGCCCAGAAATGGCCTGTACATTTTTAAAACACATCAAACCGGGAATTAGTTTCAATTTTTTTCATTACAAGATCTTAAATTCCATTGATTTTTATGCGTGGACAATTATTTGGATTTTATATTTATATAAATTATTTTTCAAAATAGTTTAAATGTGAATCGATATTTCTGGATTAAAAACAGTTGACCGCACCAAAATATGCAAAATTTCGTATACATTGAAATTGTGGCCACAATATGGGGTGTAATGCTAACAAAAAGAAGATGGGCTCCAAAAAAATCTTAAGAATTAGCAAATGGGTTGTACATTATTAGAAATAATGGCAGATGGGCTGTATGCAGTTTTCCACAGATTTGAGGCTGACTTGTGCGCCTACTACAGGTTGACACGTATGCTTTCATAAAAAAAAGGTTGACGCACACGCAACGCCCTGTCAACTTAGTCAACACACAAGAGCAGTGACTGTTGGATGTCCATCCAACGGCTGTCATGCTTCTTCAATCTCTGCTCTTCATGCTCCAGCCGCTCAAACAAGCGCCAGTAGGACTGCCTGCTCCCTCCTCCCACGACCGGCTATGCTGCCGCGCAGGCCTCACGGCCCCACCGTACTCCCATCGCTAGACTAGCCATCCCTCTACTCACCCACACATGCTGTTATTCTCCGATGACGGCAGACGAACTAGTAAACCATCGTACTCCTCCGTGTGGGAAACAATTGCCGAGTATTCCCTGCCTCCGTGTCGTTCCCTTCCTAGGCCTCGACGTCGTCCACCGCCCTGGTGCTCTCGGCGCGGCCTGGTCAATGTAGTCAATGAACGACATCCATCGGAAGTGGACTGTACATGGAGAGGCTGACAGCTGGGTCAACGGCCGCACGCAAGGAAATGCCTCCTTATTACGCGCAAAATAATGATTCCTCCACCTGACAGCTAGGACCCACAGGAAGGGCCTCTGTATTTCACGAAAAAAACATTCCCCCCGCTGACAGGTCGGACCCACCAGCTATATCTTCGCACGCAAGGAAGTGCCTCCTTATTACGCCCAAAAAAATGAATACCCCCTCCTAGCTGGGACCCACCATATTGTTGGGATGACTTGTGGGCCTACTAAGTTGACGGGGACGGAGGGCTTTGTCAACATAGTCAATACTCCAGTGACCATATGATGTCCATCCAACGGCCATAATGCTTCTTCAACCTCTGGTCTTCTTGCTCCAGCCGCCCAAAGCAGCGCCGGTCATGCCGCCTGCTCCTACCTCCCGTGGCCGGCTGTGCTACCGCCTGCTCCTGCCTCCCGTGGCCCGGCTCCACATCGTCCCCTTCCTAGGCCTCGCCGTCGTCCACCGCCGTGGTGCTCTCGGCGCGGCGTGGTCAATGTGGTCAACGACTGACTTCCATCGGAAGAGTACTGTACGTGGAGAGGCTGACAGCTGGGTCCACGGCAGCCGCAAGGAAGTGCCTCCTTATTACGCGGAAAATAATTATTCCTCCACCTGACAGCGGGGACCCACCGGACGGGCCACCAGTATTTTGTGAAAAAAATTGTTTCCCCATGACTGCTGGGACCCACCAGACGGGCCATCGTATTTCGGGAAAAAACGTTCCCCCCGTTGTCAGCTCGGACCCACCGGAAGTGCCTCCTTATTACGCACAAAAAATTAATACTCCCCCGGCTAGCTGGGACCCACCTTGGTGGGAGGCTGTCTTGTGGGCCTACTAAGTTGACCGGGACAAAGGTCTTTCTCAACTTAGTGAATATGAACGATTCTAGCTCCAGTGACCGTACGATGTCCATCCAACGGCCGTAGTGCTTCTTCAACCTCTGGTCTTCTTGCTCCAGCCGCCCAAAGCAGCGCCAGTCGTGCCGGATACTCCTGCCTCCCGTGGCCGGCTATGCTGCCGCGGAGGCCTCACCGCCCCCTACTATTCCCATCGCTGGCCAGGCCCTGCGGCGACGGCGGCCTCGCACCGCAGCCGAACCAGTGAACCCTCATACTCCTCTCCACGCGGGCTTCCACTGCCGCGTCTTCCCCGGCTCCGCCTCATCCCCTTCCTAGGCCTCATCGTCGTCCACCGCCGTGGTGCTCTCCGCGCGGCGTGGTCAACGTGGTTAAGGAACGACTTCCATCGGAAGAGTACTGTACATGGAGAGGCTGACGGCTGGGTCCACGGCCACAGCCCAGTTTTTTGTGATTTGCCAAGTAAGTCGCTTTGTCAGGTTTGTTGGGCTGCAAATCTTTCAAGACGAGGAGAGCTTTCATTCGGCTGGCCGAGAAAATGGCCCATCAGTAATGAGAAATGGGTTGTACATTTTTAAAACACATCAAACCGGCAATTAATTTCAAATATATTTTTTTCATTTCAAGATTTTAAATTACATTAATTTTTATGCGTGGAGAATTTGTTGGATTTTATATTGATATACATTTATTTTTAAAATCAGTTTGAATGTGAGTCAAAATTTCGGGATTAAAAATAGTTCGGACCGCACCGAAATATGCAAAATTTCGTATAATTTTTTAACCGTGGCCACAATATGGGCTGTAATGGTAACAAAAAGAATATGGGCTCCAAAAAAAACCTTAAGAATTAGCAAATGGGTTGTAAATTATTAGAAATAATGGCAGATGGGCTATATGTTGTTTTCCACAGATTTGAGGCTTTCCTAAAAAAAGGTTGACGCACAAGCAGTGATGGTTGGATGTCTATCCAACGGCTGTCGTGCTTCTTCAATCTCTGCTCTTCCTGCTCCAGCCGCTCAAACAAGCGCCGGCGGGACTGCCTGCTCCCTCCTCCCTGCGGCCGGCTATGCTGCCGCGCAGGCCTCACCGCCCCACCGTACTCCCATCGCTGGCCTAGCCATCCCTCTACTCACCCACACCTGCTGTTATTCTCCGGCGACGGTAGACAAACCAGTAAACCCTCGTACAGTCATACTCCCCTCCGCGTGGGAAACAACTGCTGAGTCTTCCCTGCCTCCGTGTCGTCCCCTTCCTAGGCCTCGCCGTCGTCCACCGCCGTGGTGCTCTCGGCGCGGCGTGGTCAATGTGGTCAACGACCGACTTCCATCGGAAGAGTACTGTGCATGGAGAGGCTGACAGCTGGGTCCACGGCCGCAGCAAGGAAGTGCCTCCTTATTACGCACAAAATAATTATTCCTCCACCTGACAGCGGGGACCCACCGTACAGGCCACCGTATTTCGCGAAAAGAAAACGTTTCCCCCTGACTGCTGGGACCCACCAGCTACACCTTCGCACGCAAGGAAGTGCGTCCGGGCAAAAGAAAATGATTCGCCCCCTGACTGCTGGGACCCACCAGCTACATCTTCGCACGCAAGGAAGTGCGTCCGAAAAAAAGCGATTCGCCCCCCTGACTGCTGGGACCCACCAGCTACATCTTCGCATGCAAGGAAGTGCCTGACAGTCGGGACCCACCTAGTCGAAGCGTACGTAGCATTGTCATTCTGGTCGCGAACGTGTACGTACATATATACTGGTGGATGTAGAGGCGCGCACATGTCGTAGTAGAGGTGCGCATGTAGCATGTACACGTACGTACAGCGGCCAGGGTGCAAGAAAGAAAATACGGCCACGTATGTGTACATACGGGCGGGGTCTCGAACGCCTACTCGCGCATACGTACGGCGAGGGCTCGTGTACATGGCTGGGTCAGAACGAAGAAACAGCGTCGCCGTCGTGTTCATGGGGAGGCAACAGAATGCGTCGTGTTCATGGGGAGGCAACGGAATGCGTCGTGTTCATCGGGAGACAACAAAATGCGTGGGAGCCAACCGGCTGGGTCAGAACGGAATGTGTGGTCGTGTTCATCGGGAGGGCTTGGATGGAACAGGCGATGGAAACGAGGCCTGGTGTACCGCAGAACAGAGGAAACGAACCTCCTACGTTCGGAACGGGGTCCTGTTGACCGGGAGGGGTGTGGCATACCGCAAAACGGAGGAAACGGGCCTCCTACGGTCGAAACGGGGGTCCTGTTGATCGGGAGGGGTGTAGCGTACCGCAAAACGAAGGAAACGGACCTCCTACGGTCGAAACGGGGGTCCTGTTGATCGAGAGGGGTGTGGCGTACCGCAAAATGGTGGAAATGGACCTCCTACGGTCGAAACGGGGGTCCTGTTGATCGGGAGGGGTGTGGCGTACCGCAAAACGGACAAAACGGACTTGTGTTGGAGCGCTACGGTCGAAACAGGGGTCCTGTTCATCGGGAGGGGTGTGGTGTACCGCAAAACGGGACTCCACGGGATACTGTTCATCTCCACCGTCGACCTCCTCCAGCCTCCATGGGCTACCGTCGACCTCCTACAGCCTCCACGGGCTCCTGTTCATCCAGCCTCCACCGCGCGCTACTCCACTGGCTACTGTTCAACCACCCCTCCACCGTCTATTGTTCATCCAGCCCTCCACCGTCTACTGTTCATCCAGCCCTCCACACCACGGGGTCCTGTTCAGCTACCCCTCCACGGCCACCCCTCCACCGTCTACTGTTCATCCACCCCTCCACACCACGGGGTCCTGTTCATCCAAAGGCAACGCCACCGCTCACTGTTCATCCACCCCCCCCCCCCCCGCAACGCTCACTGTTCATCCAATCGATCGGCTTTAGTTAGCAGTAGTAGCTAAGGAATCGCTCCATCGGGTTCAGTTAACAGCCATCGATCGATCGCTCGGGTTCAGTAACGCGTAGCCTGCAGTGCAATCGCTCAGGTTCAGTTAGAGCCCAACGCCTCGCTCGGGTTCAGTTAGAGCCAATGCCTCGCACACACGCGCGTACGTGTACGAGAGAAACGCGCATCACCATAATCGGCAACTCCCCGAAATTTTCCTCCCCCTCGCTTCTACCACGGTTTTTTCCATCATGGACGGCCCAAAGAATGTCATGCAGCTGCGTCTCCGGCCCGCCCAGGACAAAAAGCCCACTTTCTGTCATGATTTTTTGTCATAGAAGTAGGAGCCCACCACATCTATGATGATACCGGGTTTTGTCACAATTATCGTCATAGAAGTGTCATATGTATGACAGGAAAAAAATTCGTTCGGCCCAAAATGTCACGGATGTGCCTTTTTTTGTAGTGGTAGAACAAATACTCTCTCAAGTCCTATCGGCCACTGATACGACTCTACGCATGCTTGACGGTCGCTTTACCTAGAACAAGTATGAAACTAGAAGTACTTTGTAGGTGTTGTTGGATAGGTTTGCAAGATAATAAATAACGCGTAAATAAAAACTAGGGGGTGTTTAAATAAAGAAGCAATAAAGTAAGTATTAGTAGAGAGCTTTTTGTTACGAGAAAGTTATTTGTCCAAGGCAATCGATAACTAGACCGGTAATCACTATAGCAATTTTATTTGAGGGAGAGGCATAAGCTAACATACTTTCTCTACTTGGATCATATGCACTTACGATTGGAACTCTAGCAAGCAGTTCGCAACTACTAAAGATTCATTAAGGTAAAACCCAACCATAGCATTAAAGCATCAAGTCCCCTTTATCCCATACGCAACAATCCCCTTACTTAGATTTGTGTTTCAGTCACTCACGCAACCCACTATAAGCGAATCATGAACGCATTGCAACACCCTATAGCGGGAGTCCCTCACGCTTGCGCGACACGGAGGGCACCATAGTACAGCACCAATAATAAAACATGCAACTCAAACCAATCACGATCATCAATTAACCCATAGGACAAAATGGATCTACTCAAACATCATAAGATAGCCATACATCATTGGGAAATAATATATAGCGTTGAGCACCATGTTTAAGTAGAGATTACAGCGGGTAAGAGAGAGGTTACACCGCTGCATAGAGGGAGGAAGAGTTGGTGATGAAGGCGGTGAAGTTGTTGGTGAAGATTGTGGTGATTATGATGGCCCCCGGTAGCGCTCCGGCGCCACCGGAAGCAAGGGGGGAGAGCCCCCCTTCTTCTTCTTATTCCTTGACCTCCTCCCTAGATGGGAGAAGGGTTTCCCCTCTGTTCCTTGGCTCCCATGGCTTGGGAGGGGTGAGAGCCCCTCCGAGATTGGATCTATCTCTCTGTTTCTGCGTTCTGGAATTCTGCCCTGGCACTGTTTCCTTTATATCTGGAGATTCGCAAGTCCGATTAGATTGAAACCTTCGCCCAGATCATTTTCCAAAAATTAGCTTTCTTGCGGCCAAAGAAGGGCATCAACCACCTTACGGGTGGCCCACGAGATAGGGGGCGCGCCCCCCTGGAGTGGTGGCGTGGGCCACTCTCATGGCCACCTCGGGCACCCTTTTCACGTTGATTCTTCCTCCCAAAAATCACAAATATTCCAAAATAATTCTCCGTCCGTTTTTATCCCGTTTGGACTCCGTTTGATATTGGGTTTCTGCGAAACATAAAACATGCAACAAACAGGAACTGACACTGGGCACTGGATCAATATGTTAGTCCCAAAAAATAGTATAAAAAGTTGCCAAAATTATATGAAAGTTGAATAATATTGGCATGGAACAATCAAAAATTATAGATACGACGGAGATGTATCAATCATCAACATCCTGCCAAACTGTAATATCCACATATAAATCACATATATGTCATTCCGTCATGTGAGTGTTGATCGAACGGTGTGACCTAGTACGAACCCATGCCCATGACCGAGGACGCGTCTATCGATAGTTTAAACAAACACACTCTGCAGAGGTAGCGTACTTTACCCACACCACGGAACCCATGGCCTCGCACTCCCGTTCGGGTGGACCAACGGTGTTCCAACAAAACCGATCTACTGCCATGACACTCTCCCGGCCACTTCGACTCACTCCCCACTGGGCTAGTCCTGGGTGGCCCCGTGTCTACCAAAGACACCAACGGCCACCGTCGTGGCCAAAACAATAAACTGTCCCAAACAGGGACAAATGCGTGCAAAATCCAACTACGGGCACACAAGGCTTATGTACGCCTACCTGATCAGGGTAGCACGCACCCATAACCTTCCCTCGTTGGAGGCACCGGCGAGAGGCACGACAATAGCATTGCATTAGGGCCTTCCCATAAAGGCAAATGTGGTTGCACTGGAAAAGCCCGGTTCGGTGGCACCTGACCAACTTAATGACGGAATTTAACCCCAAAAATATAACTGTGATAACTGATACTCCGATATCAACTATCAAACTATAACCCAAGTCATAGCAATATCCAACAAATAATCTGAGCATAATATCATCATACCAAAATACTCCGAGGATAACATAACACTACTATCATGATGAATCCGAAAACAATAATCCTACTACTCTAATAACAAGAATAAAGCTATCCAGCTAAGATCCACATGTAAACACCATCTCCGAAAATAATACTCCAAGCAACAGAACATCAATTATCATCATGAAGATAATCATACTAACCACTAATAATCCAAAGGCAGCATGACATTCAAAGTAATACTCCAAAATATACTAACAGATACCATCAGGAAAATAATCATAATACCAACCACTAATGCTCCAATCACAACATGATACTCCTCAATTACAACCATATCTCCTAGTAATCCAAACAATAGCATGGCAACAACACGACCAAAATAATACTCCGAGAAAATGCCATGCACAGAGTCATGTAGCTAAAGCAATATTTTAAACAAGTTCAAAATAAATTAAACCATGTCACTGCATTACAATGATGCAAATGGAGGGTGTGGCTTGCCTCGGGTGGAAGAAATCACCGAGAGAAAGTGCAAGAAGCTCGCGGAAAGAATCGCCGAAAATCGTACTCTCTCGGAGGGGGCTGAATAAGGGCAAGGGCATACTGGTCATTTTTAGAATGTCGAAACATGGTGAAAGTGGTTCCATCGGAACGTGCTCGATGAAACGAAGAAGTGGGATTTGGAATCACCTGATTTGGAGCTACGGTTAAAAAGTTATGAGGTGTAGAAGTTTAGGGACTTTTTTGTAAAAAATTCATCACGAACAAGTCCCTGTGTGGATAAGGCAAAAACGTGATGTCTACTACGCAACCTTCTTCTTGTAGACGTTGTTGGGCCTGCAAGTGCACAGGTTTGTAGGGCAGTAGCAAATTTCCCTCAAGTCAATGACCTAAGGTTTATCAATCCGTGGGAGGCGTAGGATGAAGATGGTCTCTCTCAAATAACCCTGCAACCAAATAATAGAAAGTCTCTTGTGTCCCCAACACACCCAATACAATGGTAAATTGTATAGGTGCACTAGTTCAGCGAAGAGATGGTGATACAAGTGCAATATGGATAGTAGATAAAGGTATTTGTAATCTGAAAATATAAAAACAGCAAGGTAACTAATGATAAAAGTGAGCGTAAACGGTATTGCAATGATAGGAAACAAGGCCTAGTGTTCATACTTTCACTAGTGCAAGTTCTCTCAACAATACTAACATAGATAGATCATATAACAATCCATCAACATGCAACAAAGAGTCACTCCAAAGCCACTAATAGAGGAGAACAAACGAAGAGATTATGGTAGGGTACGAAACCACCTCAAAGTTATTCTTTCGGATCAATCTATTCAAGAGTTCGTACTAGAATAACACCTTAAGACACAAATCAACCAAAACCCTAATGTCACATAGATACTCCATTGTCACCTCAAGTATCCGTGGGCATGATTATACGATATGCATCACACAATCTCAGATTCATCCAACCAACACAAAGTACTTCAAAGAGTGCCCCAAAGTTTCTACCGGAGAGTCAAGAAAACGTGTGCCAACCCCTATGCATAGGTTCATGGGCGGAACCCACAAGTTGGTCACCAAAACATACATCAAGTGGCACATGATATCCCATTGTCACCACAGATAAACACGGCAAGACATACATCAAGTGTTCTCAAATTAAAGACTCAATCCGATAAGATAACTTCAAAAGGGAGACTCAATTCATCACAAGAGAGTAGAGGGGGGAGAAACATCATAAGATCCAACTATAATAGCAAAGCTCGCGATACATCAAGATCGTGCCATAGAGAGAACACAAGAGAGAGAGAGAGATCAAACACATAGCTACTGGTACACACCCTCAGCCCCGAGGGTGAACTACTCCCTCCTCGTCATGGATAGCACCGGGATGATGAAGATGGCCACCGGTGATGGGTTCCCCCTCCGACAGGGTGCCGGAACGGGCTCCCGAGAGGTTTTTGGTGGCTACAAAGGCTTGCGGCCTCGGAACTCCCGATCTATCTTCTCCATGGATGTTTTTAGGGTACGTGGGACTATATAGGCGAAAGAAGTCGGTCGGGAGGTGCTCGAGGGGCCCACGAGATAGGGGGTCGCGCCCAGTAGGGGGCGCCCCCCTATCTCCTGGCCTCCTCGAGGATCTTCTGACCTGAACTCCAAGTCTCCAGGATCATATTCTTCCCAAAAATCACGCTGCCGAAGGTTTCATTCTGTTTGGACTCCGTTTCATATTCCTTTTCTTCGAAATACTGAAACAGGCAATAAAACAGCAATATGGGTTGGGCCTCCGGTTAGTAGGTTAATCCCAGAGTAATATAAAAGTGTATAATAAAGCCCGTAATGATTCAAAATAGATAATAAAATAGCATGAATGCTTCATAAATTATAGATACATTGGAGACGTATCAGCATCCCCAAGCTTAATTCCTACTCGTCCTCAAGTAGGTAAATGATAAAAGAAAGAATTTATGAAGTGTGAATGCTAGAAGGTGCACAAGTTTCATCAATGATAATTTCAATCACCTTTTCTAGCATGATAATATGTCATAACAGTAGTTCATCTCATAAAACTTCTCACAATAAAGTAACAAGCAATTCACATGTCAAAGCATAGACCATAAACTTTCTTGAAAACTAGCGAACTTCATTCTCAGTCATCAAACAATTGCAATTCATCTTATTTCAGGAATAGCAAACTCCACATACTCAACTATCATATAGTCTTCTACAATTGCTAACACTCACGCAATACTAATGGTTATGGAGTTTTAATCGGACACTGAGAAAGATAGGGGCTTATAGTGTTGCCTCCCAACGTATTCACCTTTGGGTGATGTCAACAATAATAGTTCATGCTAACTTACATCCAATTGGATATATATATATATATATATCAGGATCTTTCCAACACGAGGTGCTTGCCAGAGGATAAAATGAAAAAGGGAAAGGTGAAGATCACCTTGACTCTTGCATAAAGTAAAAGACATAAGGTAAAAGATAGGCCCTTCGCAGAGGGAAGCAGAGGTTGTCATGCACTTTTAGGGTTGGATGCACAAAATCTTAATGCGAATGAACGTCACTTTATATTGCCACTTGTATATGGACCTTTATTATGAAGTCCGTCGCTTTTATTGCTTCCATAACAAGATCGTATAAAGCTATTTTCTTCACACCAAAAGATCATACATATTTAGAGAGCAATTTTTATTGCTTGCACCGATGACAACTTACTTGAAGGATCTTACTCAATCCATAGGTAGGTATGGTGGACTCTCATGGCAAAACTGGGTTTAAGGATATTTGGAAGCACAAGTAGTATCTCTACTTGGTGCAAGGAATTTTGGCTAGCATGAGAGGGAAAGGCAAGCTCAACATGTTTGAATGATCCATGACAATATACTTTAACTGAGATGTGCGAAAACATAACCCATTACGTTGTCTTCCTTGTCCAACATCAACTCTTTAGCATGTCATACTTAATGAGTGCTCCCAATTATAAAAGATGTCTAGGATAGTGTATTTATACATGAAATATCTCTTCCTTCAGTATTCTTTCATGAATTGTTCAAATGACCAATACAATGCTTGCTAACCTTCAATAAATTTACAACCTCTACTTCTAGATGTGAAGCCATTACTCCCCATGGGATAAGCAAATGAAACATATATAATTTCAGATTTATGACAATCAACTCATTCAACAATTTACTCATAGGATATAAGTGAAGCACACGAGTAAATGACAAACTACTCCAAAAAGATATAAGTGAAGATCAATGAGTAGCTAAATAATTATGTAACTATGTGAAGACTCCCTCTCATTAAATAATTTCAGATCTTGGTATTGTATTCAAACAGCAAGCAAAACAAAATAAAATGACATTGCAAGGATAGCAAAACTCATGTGAAGAAGCAAAAACTTAGGCTCAACCGATACTAACCGATAGTTGTTGAAGAAGAAAGGTGGGATGCCTACCGAGGCATCCCCAAGCTTAGATGCTTGAGACTTCTTGAAATATTATCTTGGGGTGCCTTGGGCATCCCCAAGCTTGAGCTTTTGTGTCTCCTTAATTCCTCTCATATCATGGTTTCTCTTTTTATCAAAAGCTTCATCCACACTAAAACTCAACAAGAACTCGTGAGATAGGTTAGTATAAACCAATGCAAAACCTTATCATTTTCTACCGTAACAAATCACTAAAATTATTATTCAACATTGCATACTAAATGCCTCTGCATATTTAATACTCCTATCATCAAATAGAATCATTAAACAAGCAAACATATGCAAACAATGCAAACATAACAGCAATCTGCCAAAACAGTATAGTCTGTAAAGAATGCAAGAGTATCAATACTTCCCTAACTCCAAAAAATTATAAGGAAAATACTATGCTGTAGAAGATTTATCAGAGCTTATTATGTAAAAAGTTTCAACATTATATCATTCTCTGACTTTTCTAGGGAATTTTTGCAACAGCGGTAAACTTTCTGTTTTCAAACAGCAACATGTATACTAGCAAAATAAGCATGGTAAAGGCCATCCTTGACATTTTTATTGAAGATGAAAAACATTATTCTAAATAACAGCAAGCAAATACTAACAAGAGAAAATTACGCTCCAAGCATAACACATATCATGTGGTGAATAAAAATATAGCTCCAAGTAAAGTTACCGATGAACGAAGACGAAAGAGGGGATGCCTTCCGGGGCATCCCCACACTTAGGCTCTTGGTTGTCCTTGAATATTACCTTGGGGTGACTTGGGCATCCCCAAGCTTAGGCTCTTGCCACTCCTTATTCGATGGTCCATCGAATCTTTACCCAAAACTTGAAAACTTCACAACACAAAACTCAATAGAAAACTCGTAAGCTCCGTTAGTATAAGAAAATAAAACCACCACTTAGGTACTGTAATGAACTCATTCTAAATTCATATTGGTGTAATATCTACTGTACTCCAACTTATCTATGGTTCATACCCTCTGATACTACTCGTAGATTCATCAAAATAAGCAAACAACACATAGAAAACAGAATCTGTTAGAAACAGAACAGTCTGTAGTAATCTGTATCAAACGTATACTTATGGAACTACAAAAATTCTACCAAATTAGGAAGACCTTAGAAATTTGTGTACCAATCCATATAAAAAAGAGTCAGATCAGAAGCACGTTTCTGTGAATTAAAAAAACTAATTTACTGGGTGCAAAAGTTTCTAATTTCCAGCAGGATCAACACAACTATCACCGTAAGCTATCCTAAAGGTCTTACTTGGCACTTTATTGAAACAAAAGCTATAAAATATGATTACTACAGTAGCATAATCATGTGGACACACAAAAACAGTAAGGATAAATATTGGGTTGTCTCCCAACAAGCGCTCTTCTTTAATGCCTTTCTAGCTAGGCATGATGATGACAATGATGCTCACATAAAAGATAAGATTTGAAACATAACGAGAGCATCATGACGCATATGACTAGCACATTTAAGCCTAACCCACTTCCTATGCACATTCCGAATCATGTTTTGCTCGTGGAAGAGGCTTAGTCAACGGGTCTGCAACATTCAGATCTGTATGTATCTTGCAAATCTCTATGTCTCCCACCTAGACTTGGTCCCGGATGGAATTGAAGCGTCTCTTGATGTGCTTGGTTCTCTTGTGGAATCTGGATTCATTTGCCAAGGCAATTGCACCAGTATTGTCACAAAAGATTTTCATTGGACCCGGTGCAGTAGGTATGACACCTAGATCGGATATGAACTCCTTCATCCAGACTCCTTCATTTGCTGCTTCCGAAGCAGCTATGCACTCCGCTTCACATGTAGATCCCGCCACGACGCTTTGTTTAGAACTGCACCAACTGACAGCTCCACCGATCAATATAAACATGTATCCGGTTTGCGATTTAGAATCGTCCGGATCAGTGTCAAAGCTTGCATCGACGTAACCATTTACGACTAGCTCTTTGTCACCTCCATAAACGAGAAACATATCCATAGTTCTTTTTAGGTATTTCAGGATATTCTTGATCGATGTCCAGTGATCCACTCCTGGATTACTTTGGTACCTCCCTGCTAAACTTATTGCTAAGCATACATCTGGTCTGGTACACAGCATTGCATACATGATAGAGCCTATGGCTGAAGCATAGGGAACATCTTTCATTTTCTCTCTATCTTCTGTTGTGGTCGGGCATTGAGTCTGACTCAACTTCACACCTTGTAATACAGGCAAGAACCGTTTATTTGCTTGATCCATTTTGAACTTTTTCAAAACTTTATCAAGGTATGTGCTTTGTGAAAGTCCAATTAAGCGTCTTGATCTATCTTTATAGATCTTGATGCCCAATATATAAGCAGCTTCACCGAGGTCTTTCATTGAAAAACTTTTATTCAAGTATCCTTTTATGCTATCCAGAAATTCTATATCATTTCCAATCAATAATATGTCGTCTACATATAATATCAGAAATGCTACAGAGCTCCCACTCACTTTCTTGCAAATACAGGCTTCTCCAAAAGTCTGTATAAAACCATATGCTTTGATCACACTATCAAAGCGTTTATTCCAACTTCAAGAGGCTTGCACCAGTCCATAAATGGATCGCTGGATCTTGCACACTTTGTTAGCACCTTTTGGATCGACAAAACCTTCTGGTTGCACATATACAACTCTTCTTCTAGAAATCCATTCAGGAATGCAGTTTTGACATCCATTTGCCATATTTCATAATCATAAAATGCGGCAATTGCTAACATGATTCGGAAAGACTTAAGCATCGCTACGGGTGAGAAAGTCTCATCGTAGTCAACCCCTTGAAGTTGTCGAAAACCTTTCGCAACAAGTCGAGCTTTGTAGACAGTAACATTACCATCAGCGTCAGTCTTCTTCTTGAAGATCCATTTATTCTCGATGGCTTGCCGATCATCGGGCAAGTCAACCAAAGTCCATACTTTGTTCTCATACATGGATCCCATCTCAGATTTCATGGCCTCGAGCCATTTTGCAGGTTTGTAGGACAGTAGCAAATTTCCCTCAAGTCTATGACCTAAGGTTTATCAATCCGTGGGAGGCGTAGGATGAAGATGGTCTCTCTCAAACAACCCTGCAACCAAATAATAGAAAGTCTCTTGTGTCCCCAACACACCCAATACAATGGTAAATTGTATAGGTGCACTAGTTCGGCAAAGAGATGGTGATACAAGTGCAATATGGATAGTAGATAAAGGTATTTGTAATCTGAAAATATAAAAATAGCAAGGTAACTAATGATAAAAGTGAGCGTAAACGGTATTGCAATGATAGGAAACAAGGCCTAGGGTTCATACTTTCACTAGTGCAAGTTCTCTCAACAATAAAAACATAGATAGATCATATAACAATCCCTCAACATGCAAAAAAGAGTCACTCCAAAGCCACTAATAGAGGAGAACAAAACGAAGAGATTATGGTAAGGTACGAAACCACCTCAAAGTTATTCTTTCGGATCAATCTATTCAAGAGTTCGTACTAGAATAACACCTTAAGACACAAATCAACCAAAAACCTAGTGTCACCTAGATACTCCATTGTCACCTCAAGTATGCATGGGCATGATTATACGATATGCATCACACAATCTCATATTCATCCAACCAACACAAAGTACTTCAAAGAGTGCCCCAAAGTTTCTACCGGAGAGTCAAGAAAACGTGTGCCAACCCCTATGCATAGGTTCATGGGCGGAACCCGCAAGTTGGTCACCAAAACATACATCAAGTGGCACGTGATATCCCATTGTCACCACAGATAAACACGGCAAGAGATACATCAAGTGTTCTCAAATTAAAGACTCAATCTGATAAGATAACTTCAAAAGGGAAACTCAATCCATCACAAGATAGTAGAGGGGGGAGAAACATCATAAGATCCAACTATAATAGCAAAGCTCGCGATACATCAAGATCGTGCCATAGAGAGAACACGAGAGAGAGAGAGAGATCAAACACATAGCTATTGGTACATACCCTCAGCCCCGAGGGTGAACTACTCCCTCCTCGTCATGGATAGCACCGGGATGATGAAGATGGCCACCGGTGATGGGTTCCCCCTCCGGCAGGGTGCCAAAACGGGCTCCCGAGAGGTTTTTGGTGGCTACAGAGGCTTGCGGTGGCGGAACTCCCAATCTATCTTCTCCGTGGATGTTTTTAGGGTACGTGGGACTATATAGGCGAAAGAAGTCGGTCGGGAGGTGCTCGAGGGGCCCACGAGACAGGGGGCGCGCCCAGTACGGGGGGGGGGCTATCTCCTCGCCTCCTCGAGGATCTTCTGACGTGAAATCCAAGTCTCCAGGATCATATTCTTCCCAAAAATCACACTGCCGAAGGTTTCATTCCATTTGGACTCCGTTTGATATTCCTTTTCTTCGAAATACTGAAACATGCAATAAAACAGCAATATGGGCTGGGCCTCCGGTTAGTAGGTTAGTCCCAAAAGTAATATAAAAGTGTATAATAAAGACCGTAATCATTCAAAACAGATAATATAATAGCATGAATGCTTCATAAATTATAGATACATTGGAGACGTATCAAAATGCAAAGTTAGAAATACGCTTTCGGTCACCGAAAACGTAAAACGGAAATACGTTTCCACTTATCTGACGTGGCGAGGGCGGGTCAACGCGTGAGGCTGCAGGGTGGGGTCGGGGCTGGGCTGGTCCCGCGGGGCGGGGCCCGTCACTTATCCACGTCGGACCTGGCGGGGTCAACGCCATGTGGATGACGCGCGGGGCCCGTGGGGCCCACGGCCAGTTGGTGGGGAGGGGTCAGGGCCTTCTTCTCCTTCCCGACGCTGCCCGTGGAGCAGAGGGAGGAGCTCGACGCCGGCGGCTGTCCTGGCGCCACATGCCTGTTGGGGAACGTAGTAATTTCAGAAAAATCATACGCACACGCAAGATCATGGTGATGCATAGCAACAAGAGGGGAGAGTGTTGTCCACGTACCCTCGTAGATCGAAAGTGGAAGCGTTAGCACAACGCGGTTGATGTAGTCATACGTCTTTACGATCCAACCGATCAAGTACCGAACGTACAACACCTCCAAGTTCAGCACACGTTCAGCTCGATGATGTCCCTTGAACTCCTATCCAGCCGAGCATTGAGGGAGAGTTCCATCAGCACGACGGCGTGGTGACGATGATGATGTTCTACCGATGCAGGGCTTCGCCTAAGCACCACTACAATATTATCGAGGTGGATTATGGTGGAGGGGGGCACCGCACACGGCTAAGAGATCCAAGGGATCAATTGTTGTGTCTAGAGGTGCCTCCTGCCCCCGTATATAAAGGATCAAGGGGGAGGGGGCGGCCGGCCAGGAGGAGGTGCGCCAGGGAGGAGTCCTACTCCCACCGGGAGTAGGACTCCCTCCTTTCCTAGTTGGAATAGGAGGGGGAAGGAAAGGGAGAGAGGAGAGGAAGGAAAGGGGGGGCGCCGCCCCCCTCCATGTCCTATTCGGACTGGGGGGAGGGGGCGCGCGGCCTGCCCTAGCCGCCCCTCCTCTCCTCCACTTAGGGCCCATGAGGCCCATTAACCCCCCGGGGGGTTCTGGTAACCCCCCGGTACTCTGGTATATGCCCGAAACCACCCGAAACTATTCCGGTGTCCGAACATAGTCATCCAATATATTGATCTTTACGTCTCGACCATTTCGAGACTCCTCGTCATGTCCGTGATCACATCCGGGACTCTGAACTACCTTCGGTACATCAAAACATACAAACTCATAATATAACCGTCATCTAACTTTAAGCGTGCGGACCCTACGGGTTCGAGAACTATGTAGACATGACCGAGACACGTCACCGGTCAATAACCAATAGCGGAACCTGGATGCTCATATTGGCTCCTACATATTCTACAAAGATCTTTATCGGTCAAACCGCATAACAATATACGTTGTTCCCTTTGTCATCGGTATGTTATTTGCCCGAGATTCGATCGTCGGTATCTCAATACCTAGTTCAATCTCGTTACCGGCAAGTCTCTTTACTCGTTATGTAATGCATCATACCGCGACTAACTCATTAGCTACATTGCTTGCAAGGCTTATAGTGATGTACATTACCGAGTGGGCCCAGAGATACCTGTCCGACAATCGAAGTGACAAATCCTAATCTCGAAATACGCCAACTCAACATGTACCTTCGGAGACACCTGTAGAGCTCCTTTATAATCACCCAGTTACGTTGTGACGTTTGGTAGCACACAAAGTGTTCCTCCGGTAAACGGGAGTTGCATAATCTCATAGTTGTAGGAACATGTATAAGTCATGAAGAAAGCAATAGCAACATACTAAACGATCAAGTGCTAAGCAAACGGAATGGGTCAAGTCAATCACATAATTCTCTTAATGGTGTGATCTCGTTAATCAAATGACAACTCATGTCTATGGTTAGGAAACACAACCATCTTTGATCAACGAGCTAGTCAAGTAGAGGCATACTTGTGACACTATGTTTGTCTATGTATTCACACATGTATTATGTTTCCGGTTAATACAATTCTAGCATGAATAATAAACATTTATCATGATATAAGGAAATAAATAATAACTTTATTATTGCCTCTAGGGCATATTTCCTTCAGTCTCCCACTTGCACTAGAGTCAATAATCTAGATTACACAGTAATGATTCTAACACCCATGGAGCCTTGGTGCTGATCATGTTTTGCTCGTGGAAGAGGCTTAGTCAACGGGTCTGCAACATTCAGATCTATATGTATCTTGCAAATCTCTATGTCTCCCACCTAGACTTGGTCCCGGATGGAATTGAAGCGTCTCTTGATGTGCTTGGTTCTCTTGTGGAATCTGGATTCATTTGCCAAGGCAATTGCACCAGTATTGTCACAAAAGATTTTCATTGGACCCGGTGCAGTAGGTATGACACCTAGATCGGATATGAACTCCTTCATCCAGACTCCTTCATTTGCTGCTTCCGAAGCAGCTATGCACTCCGCTTCACATGTAGATCCCGCCATGATGCTTTGTTTAGAACTGCACCAACTGACAGCTCCACCGATCAATATAAACATGTATCCGGTTTGCGATTTAGAATCGTCCGGATCAGTGTCAAAGCTTGCATCGACGTAACCATTTACGACTAGCTCTTTGTCACCTCCATAAATGAGAAACATATCCATAGTTCTTTTTAGGTATTTCAGGATATTCTTGATCGATGTCCAGTGATCCACTCCTGGATTACTTTGGTACCTCCCTGCTAAACTTATTGCTAAGCATACATCTGGTCTGGTACACAGCATTGCATACATGATAGAGCCTATGGCTGAAGCATAGGGAACATCTTTCATTTTCTCTCTATCTTCTGCTGTGGTCGGGCATTGAGTCTGACTCAACTTCACACCTTGTAATACAGGCAAGAATCGTTTCTTTGCTTGATCCATTTTGAACTTTTTCAAAACTTTATCAAGGTATGTGCTTTGTGAAAGTCCAATTAAGCGTCTTGATCTATCTTTATAGATCTTGATGCCCAATATATAAGCAGCTTCACCGAGGTCTTTCATTGAAAAACTTTTATTCAAGTATCCTTTTATGCTATCCAGAAATTCTATATCATTTCCAATCAATAATATGTCGTCTACATATAATATCAGAAATGCTACAGAGCTCCCACTCACTTTCTTGCAAATACAGGCTTCTCCAAAAGTCTGTATAAAACCATATGCTTTGATCACACTATCAAAGCGTTTATTCCAACTTCAAGAGGCTTGCACCAGTCCATAAATGGATCGCTGGATCTTGCACACTTTGTTAGCACCTTTTGGATCGACAAAACCTTCTGGTTGCACATATACAACTCTTCTTCTAGAAATCCATTCAGGAATGCAGTTTTGACATCCATTTGCCATATTTCATAATCATAAAATGCGGCAATTGCTAACATGATTCGGAAAGACTTAAGCATCGCTACGGGTGAGAAAGTCTCATCGTAGTCAACCCCTTGAAGTTGTCGAAAACCTTTCGCAACAAGTCGAGCTTTGTAGACAGTAACATTACCATCAGCGTCAGTCTTCTTCTTGAAGATCCATTTATTCTCGATGGCTTGCCGATCATCGGGCAAGTCAACCAAAGTCCATACTTTGTTCTCATACATGGATCCCATCTCAGATTTCATGGCCTCGAGCCATTTTGCAGGTTTGTAGGACAGTAGCAAATTTCCCTCAAGTCTATGACCTAAGGTTTATCAATCCGTGGGAGGCGTAGGATGAAGATGGTCTCTCTCAAACAACCCTGCAACCAAATAATAGAAAGTCTCTTGTGTCCCCAACACACCCAATACAATGGTAAATTGTATAGGTGCACTAGTTCGGCAAAGAGATGGTGATACAAGTGCAATATGGATAGTAGATAAAGGTATTTGTAATCTGAAAATATAAAAATAGCAAGGTAACTAATGATAAAAGTGAGCGTAAACGGTATTGCAATGATAGGAAACAAGGCCTAGGGTTCATACTTTCACTAGTGCAAGTTCTCTCAACAATAAAAACATAGATAGATCATATAACAATCCCTCAACATGCAAAAAAGAGTCACTCCAAAGCCACTAATAGAGGAGAACAAAACGAAGAGATTATGGTAAGGTACGAAACCACCTCAAAGTTATTCTTTCGGATCAATCTATTCAAGAGTTCGTACTAGAATAACACCTTAAGACACAAATCAACCAAAAACCTAGTGTCACCTAGATACTCCATTGTCACCTCAAGTATGCATGGGCATGATTATACGATATGCATCACACAATCTCATATTCATCCAACCAACACAAAGTACTTCAAAGAGTGCCCCAAAGTTTCTACCGGAGAGTCAAGAAAACGTGTGCCAACCCCTATGCATAGGTTCATGGGCGGAACCCGCAAGTTGGTCACCAAAACATACATCAAGTGGCACGTGATATCCCATTGTCACCATAGATAAACACGGCAAGAGATACATCAAGTGTTCTCAAATTAAAGACTCAATCTGATAAGATAACTTCAAAAGGGAAACTCAATCCATCACAAGAGAGTAGAGGGGGGAGAAACATCACAAGATCCAACTATAATAGCAAAGCTCGCGATACATCAAGATCGTGCCATAGAGAGAACACGAGAGAGAGAGAGAGATCAAACACATAGCTATTGGTACATACCCTCAGCCCCGAGGGTGAACTACTCCCTCCTCGTCATGGATAGCACCGGGATGATGAAGATGGCCACCGGTGATGGGTTCCCCCTCCGGCAGGGTGCCAAAACGGGCTCCCGAGAGGTTTTTGGTGGCTACAGAGGCTTGCGGTGGCGGAACTCCCAATCTATCTTCTCCGTGGATGTTTTTAGGGTACGTGGGACTATATAGGCGAAAGAAGTCGGTCGGGAGGTGCTCGAGGGGCCCACGAGACAGGGGGCGCGCCCAGTACGGGGGGGGGGGGGGCTATCTCCTCGCCTCCTCGAGGATCTTCTGACGTGAAATCCAAGTCTCCAGGATCATATTCTTCCCAAAAATCACACTGCCGAAGGTTTCATTCCGTTTGGACTCCGTTTGATATTCCTTTTCTTCGAAATACTGAAACATGCAATAAAACAGCAATATGGGCTGGGCCTCCGGTTAGTAGGTTAGTCCCAAAAGTAATATAAAAGTGTATAATAAAGACCGTAATCATTCAAAACAGATAATATAATAGCATGAATGCTTCATAAATTATAGATACATTGGAGACGTATCAAAATGCAAAGTTAGAAATACGCTTTCGGTCACCAAAAACGTAAAACGGAAATACGTTTCCACTTATCTGACGTGGCGAGGGCGGGTCAACGCGTGAGGCTGCAGGGTGGGGTCGGGGCTGGGCTGGTCCCGCGGGGCGGGGCCCGTCACTTATCCACATCGGACCTGGCGGGGTCAACGCCATGTGGATGACGCGCGGGGCCCGTGGGGCCCACGGCCAGTTGGTGGGGAGGGGTCAGGGCCTTCTTCTCCTTCCCGACGCTGCCCGTGGAGCAGAGGGAGGAGCTCGACGCCGGCGGCTGTCCTGGCGCCACATGCCTGTTGGGGAACGTAGTAATTTCAGAAAAATCATACGCACACGCAAGATCATGGTGATGCATAGCAACAAGAGGGGAGAGTGTTGTCCACGTACCCTCGTAGATCGAAAGTGGAAGCGTTAGCACAACGCGGTTGATGTAGTCATACGTCTTTACGATCCAACCGATCAAGTACCGAACGTACAACACCTCCAAGTTCAGCACACGTTCAGCTCGATGATGTCCCTTGAACTCCTATCCAGCCGAGCATTGAGGGAGAGTTCCATCAGCACGACGGCGTGGTGACGATGATGATGTTCTACCGACGCAGGGCTTCGCCTAAGCACTACTACAATATTATCGAGGTGGATTATGGTGGAGGGGGGCACCGCACACGGCTAAGAGATCCAAGGGATCAATTGTTCTGTCTAGAGGTGCCTCCTGCCCCCGTATATAAAGGATCAAGGGGGAGGGGGTGGCCGGCCAGGAGGAGGTGCGCCAGGGAGGAGTCCTACTCCCACCGGGAGTAGGACTCCCTCCTTTCCTAGTTGGAATAGGAGGGGGAAGGAAAGGGAGAGAGGAGAGGAAGGAAAGGGGGGGCGCCGCCCCCCTCCATGTCCTATTCGGACTGGGGGGAGGGGGCGTGCGGCCTGCCCTAGCCGCCCCTCCTCTCCTCCACTTAGGGCCCATGAGGCCCATTAACCCCCCGGGGGGTTCTGGTAACCCCCCGGTACTCTGGTATATGCCCGAAACCACCCGAAACTATTCCGGTGTCCGAACATAGTCATCCAATATATTGATCTTTACGTCTCGACCATTTCGAGACTCCTCGTCATGTCCGTGATCACATCCGGGACTCTGAACTACCTTCGGTACATCAAAACATACAAACTCATAATATAACCGTCATCTAACTTTAAGCGTGCGGACCCTACGGGTTCGAGAACTATGTAGACATGACCGAGACATGTCACCGGTCAATAACCAATAGCGGAACCTGGATGCTCATATTGGCTCCTACATATTCTACAAAGATCTTTATCGGTCAAACCGCATAACAATATACGTTGTTCCCTTTGTCATCGGTATGTTATTTGCCCGAGATTCGATCGTCGGTATCTCAATACCTAGTTCAATCTCGTTACCGGCAAGTCTCTTTACTCGTTATGTAATGCATCATCCCGCGACTAACTCATTAGCTACATTGCTTGCAAGGCTTATAGTGATGTACATTACCGAGTGGGCCCAGAGATACCTGTCCGACAATCGAAGTGACAAATCCTAATCTCGAAATACGCCAAATCAACATGTACCTTCGGAGACACCTGTAGAGCTCCTTTATAATCACCCAGTTACGTTGTGACGTTTGGTAGCACACAAAGTGTTCCTCCGGTAAACGGGAGTTGCATAATCTCATAGTTGTAGGAACATGTATAAGTCATGAAGAAAGCAATAGCAACATACTAAACGATCAAGTGCTAAGCTAACGGAATGGGTCAAGTCAATCACATAATTCTCTTAATGGTGTGATCTTGTTAATCAAATGACAACTCATGTCTATGGTTAGGAAACACAACCATCTTTGATCAACGAGCTAGTCAAGTAGAGGCATACTTGTGACACTATGTCTGTCTATGTATTCACACATGTATTATGTTTCCGGTTAATACAATTCTAGCATGAATAATAAACATTTATCATGATATAAGGAAATAAATAATAACTTTATTATTGCCTCTAGGGCATATTTCCTTCAGTCTCCCACTTGCACTAGAGTCAATAATCTAGATTACACAGTAATGATTCTAACACCCATGGAGCCTTGGTGCTGATCATGTTTTGCTCGTGGAAGAGGCTTAGTCAACGGGTCTGCAACATTCAGATCTGTATGTATCTTGCAAATCTCTATGTCTCCCACCTAGACTTGGTCCCGGATGGAATTGAAGCGTCTCTTGATGTGCTTGGTTCTCTTGTGGAATCTGGATTCCTTTGCCAAGGCAATTGCACCAGTATTGTCACAAAAGATTTTCATTGGACCCGGTGCAGTAGGTATGACACCTAGATCGGATATGAACTCCTTCATCCAGACTCCTTCATTTGCTGCTTCCGAAGCAGCTATGCACTCCGCTTCACATGTAGATCCCGCCACGACGCTTTGTTTAGAACTGCACCAACTGACAGCTCCACCGATCAATATAAACATGTATCCGGTTTGCGATTTAGAATCGTCCGGATCAGTGTCAAAGCTTGCATCGACGTAACCATTTACGACTAGCTCTTTGTCACCTCCATAAACGAGAAACATATCCATAGTTCTTTTTAGGTATTTCAGGATATTCTTGATCGATGTCCAGTGATCCACTCCTGGATTACTTTGGTACCTCCCTGCTAAACTTATTGCTAAGCATACATCTGGTCTGGTACACAGCATTGCATACATGATAGAGCCTATGGCTGAAGCATAGGGAACATCTTTCATTTTCTCTCTATCTTCTGTTGTGGTCGGGCATTGAGTCTGACTCAACTTCACACCTTGTAATACAGGCAAGAACCGTTTATTTGCTTGATCCATTTTGAACTTTTTCAAAACTTTATCAAGGTATGTGCTTTGTGAAAGTCCAATTAAGCGTCTTGATCTATCTTTATAGATCTTGATGCCCAATATATAAGCAGCTTCACCGAGGTCTTTCATTGAAAAACTTTTATTCAAGTATCCTTTTATGCTATCCAGAAATTCTATATCATTTCCAATCAATAATATGTCGTCTACATATAATATCAGAAATGCTACAGAGCTCCCACTCACTTTCTTGCAAATACAGGCTTCTCCAAAAGTCTGTATAAAACCATATGCTTTGATCACACTATCAAAGCGTTTATTCCAACTTCAAGAGGCTTGCACCAGTCCATAAATGGATCGCTGGATCTTGCACACTTTGTTAGCACCTTTTGGATCGACAAAACCTTCTGGTTGCACATATACAACTCTTCTTCTAGAAATCCATTCAGGAATGCAGTTTTGACATCCATTTGCCATATTTCATAATCATAAAATGCGGCAATTGCTAACATGATTCGGAAAGACTTAAGCATCGCTACGGGTGAGAAAGTCTCATCGTAGTCAACCCCTTGAAGTTGTCGAAAACCTTTCGCAACAAGTCGAGCTTTGTAGACAGTAACATTACCATCAGCGTCAGTCTTCTTCTTGAAGATCCATTTATTCTCGATGGCTTGCCGATCATCGGGCAAGTCAACCAAAGTCCATACTTTGTTCTCATACATGGATCCCATCTCAGATTTCATGGCCTCGAGCCATTTTGCAGGTTTGTAGGACAGTAGCAAATTTCCCTCAAGTCTATGACCTAAGGTTTATCAATCCGTGGGAGGCGTAGGATGAAGATGGTCTCTCTCAAACAACCCTGCAACCAAATAATAGAAAGTCTCTTGTGTCCCCAACACACCCAATACAATGGTAAATTGTATAGGTGCACTAGTTCGGCAAAGAGATGGTGATACAAGTGCAATATGGATAGTAGATAAAGGTATTTGTAATCTGAAAATATAAAAATAGCAAGGTAACTAATGATAAAAGTGAGCGTAAACGGTATTGCAATGATAGGAAACAAGGCCTAGGGTTCATACTTTCACTAGTGCAAGTTCTCTCAACAATAAAAACATAGATAGATCATATAACAATCCCTCAACATGCAAAAAAGAGTCACTCCAAAGCCACTAATAGAGGAGAACAAAACGAAGAGATTATGGTAAGGTACGAAACCACCTCAAAGTTATTCTTTCGGATCAATCTATTCAAGAGTTCGTACTAGAATAACACCTTAAGACACAAATCAACCAAAAACCTAGTGTCACCTAGATACTCCATTGTCACCTCAAGTATGCATGGGCATGATTATACGATATGCATCACACAATCTCATATTCATCCAACCAACACAAAGTACTTCAAAGAGTGCCCCAAAGTTTCTACCGGAGAGTCAAGAAAACGTGTGCCAACCCCTATGCATAGGTTCATGGGCGGAACCCGCAAGTTGGTCACCAAAACATACATCAAGTGGCACGTGATATCCCATTGTCACCATAGATAAACACGGCAAGAGATACATCAAGTGTTCTCAAATTAAAGACTCAATCTGATAAGATAACTTCAAAAGGGAAACTCAATCCATCACAAGAGAGTAGAGGGGGGAGAAACATCACAAGATCCAACTATAATAGCAAAGCTCGCGATACATCAAGATCGTGCCATAGAGAGAACACGAGAGAGAGAGAGAGATCAAACACATAGCTATTGGTACATACCCTCAGCCCCGAGGGTGAACTACTCCCTCCTCGTCATGGATAGCACCGGGATGATGAAGATGGCCACCGGTGATGGGTTCCCCCTCCGGCAGGGTGCCAAAACGGGCTCCCGAGAGGTTTTTGGTGGCTACAGAGGCTTGCGGTGGCGGAACTCCCAATCTATCTTCTCCGTGGATGTTTTTAGGGTACGTGGGACTATATAGGCGAAAGAAGTCGGTCGGGAGGTGCTCGAGGGGCCCACGAGACAGGGGGCGCGCCCAGTACGGGGGGGGGGCTATCTCCTCGCCTCCTCGAGGATCTTCTGACGTGAAATCCAAGTCTCCAGGATCATATTCTTCCCAAAAATCACACTGCCGAAGGTTTCATTCCGTTTGGACTCCGTTTGATATTCCTTTTCTTCGAAATACTGAAACATGCAATAAAACAGCAATATGGGCTGGGCCTCCGGTTAGTAGGTTAGTCCCAAAAGTAATATAAAAGTGTATAATAAAGACCGTAATCATTCAAAACAGATAATATAATAGCATGAATGCTTCATAAATTATAGATACATTGGAGACGTATCAAAATGCAAAGTTAGAAATACGCTTTCGGTCACCAAAAACGTAAAACGGAAATACGTTTCCACTTATCTGACGTGGCGAGGGCGGGTCAACGCGTGAGGCTGCAGGGTGGGGTCGGGGCTGGGCTGGTCCCGCGGGGCGGGGCCCGTCACTTATCCACATCGGACCTGGCGGGGTCAACGCCATGTGGATGACGCGCGGGGCCCGTGGGGCCCACGGCCAGTTGGTGGGGAGGGGTCAGGGCCTTCTTCTCCTTCCCGACGCTGCCCGTGGAGCAGAGGGAGGAGCTCGACGCCGGCGGCTGTCCTGGCGCCACATGCCTGTTGGGGAACGTAGTAATTTCAGAAAAATCATACGCACACGCAAGATCATGGTGATGCATAGCAACAAGAGGGGAGAGTGTTGTCCACGTACCCTCGTAGATCGAAAGTGGAAGCGTTAGCACAACGCGGTTGATGTAGTCATACGTCTTTACGATCCAACCGATCAAGTACCGAACGTACAACACCTCCAAGTTCAGCACACGTTCAGCTCGATGATGTCCCTTGAACTCCTATCCAGCCGAGCATTGAGGGAGAGTTCCATCAGCACGACGGCGTGGTGACGATGATGATGTTCTACCGACGCAGGGCTTCGCCTAAGCACTACTACAATATTATCGAGGTGGATTATGGTGGAGGGGGGCACCGCACACGGCTAAGAGATCCAAGGGATCAATTGTTCTGTCTAGAGGTGCCTCCTGCCCCCGTATATAAAGGATCAAGGGGGAGGGGGTGGCCGGCCAGGAGGAGGTGCGCCAGGGAGGAGTCCTACTCCCACCGGGAGTAGGACTCCCTCCTTTCCTAGTTGGAATAGGAGGGGGAAGGAAAGGGAGAGAGGAGAGGAAGGAAAGGGGGGGCGCCGCCCCCCTCCATGTCCTATTCGGACTGGGGGGAGGGGGCGTGCGGCCTGCCCTAGCCGCCCCTCCTCTCCTCCACTTAGGGCCCATGAGGCCCATTAACCCCCCGGGGGGTTCTGGTAACCCCCCGGTACTCTGGTATATGCCCGAAACCACCCGAAACTATTCCGGTGTCCGAACATAGTCATCCAATATATTGATCTTTACGTCTCGACCATTTCGAGACTCCTCGTCATGTCCGTGATCACATCCGGGACTCTGAACTACCTTCGGTACATCAAAACATACAAACTCATAATATAACCGTCATCTAACTTTAAGCGTGCGGACCCTACGGGTTCGAGAACTATGTAGACATGACCGAGACATGTCACCGGTCAATAACCAATAGCGGAACCTGGATGCTCATATTGGCTCCTACATATTCTACAAAGATCTTTATCGGTCAAACCGCATAACAATATACGTTGTTCCCTTTGTCATCGGTATGTTATTTGCCCGAGATTCGATCGTCGGTATCTCAATACCTAGTTCAATCTCGTTACCGGCAAGTCTCTTTACTCGTTATGTAATGCATCATCCCGCGACTAACTCATTAGCTACATTGCTTGCAAGGCTTATAGTGATGTACATTACCGAGTGGGCCCAGAGATACCTGTCCGACAATCGAAGTGACAAATCCTAATCTCGAAATACGCCAAATCAACATGTACCTTCGGAGACACCTGTAGAGCTCCTTTATAATCACCCAGTTACGTTGTGACGTTTGGTAGCACACAAAGTGTTCCTCCGGTAAACGGGAGTTGCATAATCTCATAGTTGTAGGAACATGTATAAGTCATGAAGAAAGCAATAGCAACATACTAAACGATCAAGTGCTAAGCTAACGGAATGGGTCAAGTCAATCACATAATTCTCTTAATGGTGTGATCTTGTTAATCAAATGACAACTCATGTCTATGGTTAGGAAACACAACCATCTTTGATCAACGAGCTAGTCAAGTAGAGGCATACTTGTGACACTATGTCTGTCTATGTATTCACACATGTATTATGTTTCCGGTTAATACAATTCTAGCATGAATAATAAACATTTATCATGATATAAGGAAATAAATAATAACTTTATTATTGCCTCTAGGGCATATTTCCTTCAGTCTCCCACTTGCACTAGAGTCAATAATCTAGATTACACAGTAATGATTCTAACACCCATGGAGCCTTGGTGCTGATCATGTTTTGCTCGTGGAAGAGGCTTAGTCAACGGGTCTGCAACATTCAGATCTGTATGTATCTTGCAAATCTCTATGTCTCCCACCTAGACTTGGTCCCGGATGGAATTGAAGCGTCTCTTGATGTGCTTGGTTCTCTTGTGGAATCTGGATTCCTTTGCCAAGGCAATTGCACCAGTATTGTCACAAAAGATTTTCATTGGACCCGGTGCAGTAGGTATGACACCTAGATCGGATATGAACTCCTTCATCCAGACTCCTTCATTTGCTGCTTCCGAAGCAGCTATGCACTCCGCTTCACATGTAGATCCCGCCACGACGCTTTGTTTAGAACTGCACCAACTGACAGCTCCACCGATCAATATAAACATGTATCCGGTTTGCGATTTAGAATCGTCCGGATCAGTGTCAAAGCTTGCATCGACGTAACCATTTACGACTAGCTCTTTGTCACCTCCATAAACGAGAAACATATCCATAGTTCTTTTTAGGTATTTCAGGATATTCTTGATCGATGTCCAGTGATCCACTCCTGGATTACTTTGGTACCTCCCTGCTAAACTTATTGCTAAGCATACATCTGGTCTGGTACACAGCATTGCATACATGATAGAGCCTATGGCTGAAGCATAGGGAACATCTTTCATTTTCTCTCTATCTTCTGCTGTGGTCGGGCATTGAGTCTGACTCAACTTCACACCTTGTAATACAGGCAAGAACCGTTTCTTTGCTTGATCCATTTTGAACTTTTTCAAAACTTTATCAAGGTATGTGCTTTGTGAAAGTCCAATTAAGCGTCTTGATCTATCTTTATAGATCTTGATGCCCAATATATAAGCAGCTTCACCGAGGTCTTTCATTGAAAAACTTTTATTCAAGTATCCTTTTATGCTATCCAGAAATTCTATATCATTTCCAATCAATAATATGTCGTCTACATATAATATCAGAAATGCTACAGAGCTCCCACTCACTTTCTTGCAAATACAGGCTTCTCCAAAAGTCTGTATAAAACCATATGCTTTGATCACACTATCAAAGCGTTTATTCCAACTTCAAGAGGCTTGCACCAGTCCATAAATGGATCGCTGGATCTTGCACACTTTGTTAGCACCTTTTGGATCGACAAAACCTTCTGGTTGCACATATACAACTCTTCTTCTAGAAATCCATTCAGGAATGCAGTTTTGACATCCATTTGCCATATTTCATAATCATAAAATGCGGCAATTGCTAACATGATTCGGAAAGACTTAAGCATCGCTACGGGTGAGAAAGTCTCATCGTAGTCAACCCCTTGAAGTTGTCGAAAACCTTTCGCAACAAGTCGAGCTTTGTAGACAGTAACATTACCATCAGCGTCAGTCTTCTTCTTGAAGATCCATTTATTCTCGATGGCTTGCCGATCATCAGGCAAGTCAACCAAAGTCCATACTTTGTTCTCATACATGGATCCCATCTCAGATTTCATGGCCTCGAGCCATTTTGCAGAATCTGGGCTCATCATCGCTTCCTCATAGTTCGTAGGTTCGCCATGGTCAAGTAACATGACCTACAGAATAGGATTACCATACCACTCTGGTGCGGTTCTTACTCTGGTTGACCTACGAGGTTCGGTAGTAACTTGATCTGAAATTTCATGATCAATATCATTAGTTTTCTCACTAATTGGTGTAGTCATCGCAGGAACTGGTTTCTGTGATGAACTACTTTCCAATAAGGGAGCAGGTATAGTTACCTCATCAAGTTCTACTTTCCTCCCACTCACTTCTTTCGAGAGAAACTCCTTCTCTAGAAAGGATCCAAATTTAGCAACAAAAGTCTTGCCTTCAGATCTGTGATAGAAGGTGTACCCAATAGTCTCCTTTGGGTATCCTGTGAAGACACATTTCTCCAATTTGGGTTCGAGCTTATCAGGTTGAAGTTTTTTCACATAAGCATCGCGGCCCCAAACTTTAAGAAATAACAACTTTGCTTTCTTGCCAAACCACAGTTCATAAGGCGTCGTCTCAACGGATTTTGATGGTGCCCTATTTAACGTGAATGCGGCCGTCTCTAAAGCATAACCCCAAAACGATAGCGGTAAATCAGTAAGAGACATCATAGATTGCACCATATCTAGTAAAGTACGATTACGACGTTCGGACACACCATTACGTTGTGGTGTTCCGGGTGGCGTGAGTTGCGAAACTATTCCGCATTGTTTCAAATGTAAACCAAATTCGTAACTCAAATATTCTCCTCCACGATCAGATCGTAGAAACTTTATTTTCTTGTTACGATGATTTTCCACTTCACTCTGAAATTCTTTGAACTTTTCAAATGTTTCAGACTTATGTTTCATTAAGTAGATATACACATATCTGCTCAAATCATCTGTGAAGGTGAGAAAATAACGATACCCACCACGAGCCTCAATGTTCGTTGGACCACATACATCAGTATGTATGATTTCCAATAAATTTGTTGCTCGCTCCATAGTTTCGGAGAACGGCGTTTTAGTCATCTTGCCCATGAGGCACGGTTCGCAAGTACCAAGTGATTCATAATCAAGTGATTCCAGAAGTCCATCAGTATGGAGGTTCTTCATGCGCTTTACACCAATATGACCCAAACGGCAGTGCCACAAACAAGTTGCACTACCATTATCAACTCTGCATCTTTTGGCTTCAACATTATGAATATGTATATCACTACTATCGAGATTCAATAAAAATAGACCACTCTTCAAGGGTGCATGACCATAAAAGATATTACTCATATAAATAGAAAAACCATTATTCTCTGATTTAAATGAATAACCGTCTCGCATCAAACAAGATCCAGATATAATGTTCATGCTTAAGGCTGGCACCAAATAACAATTATTCAGGTCTAAAACTAATCCCGAAGGTAGATGTAAAGGTAGCGTGCCGACCGCGATCACATCGACTTTGGAACCATTTCCCATGCGCATCGTCACCTCGTCCTTAGCTAATTTTCGCTTAATCCGTAGTCCCTGTTTTGAGTTGCAAATATTAGCAACAGAACCAGTATCAAATACCCAGGTGCTACTGCGAGCATTAGTAAGGTACACATCAATAACATGTATATCACATATACCTTTGTTCACCTTGCCATCCTTCTTATCCGCCTAATACTTGGGGCAGTTCTGCTTCCAGTGACTAGTCTGTTTGCAGTAGAAGCACTCAGTCTTAGGCTTAGGTCCAGACTTGGGTTTCTTCTCTTGAGCAGCAACTTGTTTGTTGTTCTTCTTGAAGTTCCCCTTCTTCTTCTCTTTACCCTTTTTCTTGAAACTAGTGGTCTTGTTGACAATCAACTTGATGCTCCTTTTTGATTTCTACCTCCATAGCTTTTAGCATTGCGAAGAGCTCGGGAATAGTCTTGTTCATCCCTTGCATATTATAGTTCATCACGAAGCTCTTGTAGCTTGGTGGCACTGATTGAAGAATTCTGTCAATGACACTATCATCAGGAAGATTAACTCCCAATTGAATCAAGTGATTGCAATACCCAGACATTTTGAGTATATGTTCACTGACAGAACTATTCTCCTCCATCTTGCAGCTATAGAACTTATTGGAGACTTCATATCTCTCAACCTGGGCATTTGCTTGAAAAATTAACTTCAACTCCTGGAACATCTCATATGCTCCATGACGTTCAAAACGTCATTGAAGTCCCGGTTCTAAGCCGTAAAGCATGGCACACTGAACTATAGAGTTGTCATCAGCACGCAACTGCCAGGCATTCACAATGTCTGCAGTTGCTGGCGCAGGTGGTACACCTAGCGGTGCTTCCAGGATGTAACTCTTCTGTGCAGCAATGAGGATAATCCTCAAGTTATGGACCCAGTCCGTGTAATTGCTACCATCATCTTTCAACTTAGCTTTCTCAAGGAACGCATTAAAATTCAACAGAACAACAGCACGAGCCATCTGTCTACAACAAACACAGACAAGCAAAATACTATCAGGTACTAAGTTCATGATAAATTTAAGTTCAATTAATCATATTACTTAAGAACTCCCACTTAGATAGACATCCCTCTAATCATCTAAGTGATCACGTGATCCAAATCATCTAAACCATGTCCGATCATCACGTGAGATGGAATAGTTTTCAATGGTGAACATCATTATGTTGATCATATCTACTATATGATTCACGCTCGACCTTTTGGTCTCAGTGTTCCGAGGCCATATCTGTATATCCTAGGCTCGTCAAGTTTAACCTGAGTATTCTGCGTGTGCAACTGTTTTGCACCCGTTGTATTTGAACGTGGAGCCTATCACACCCGATCATCACGTGGTGTCTCAGCATGAAGAACTTTTGCAACGGTGCATACTCAGGGAGAACACTTATACCTTGAAATTTAGTGAGAGATCATCTTATAATGCTACCATCAATCAAAGCAAAATAAGATGCATAAAGGATAAACATCACATGCAATCAATATAAGTGATATGATATGGCCATCATCATCTTGTGCTTGTGATCTCCATCTCCAAAGCACCGTCATGATCACCACCGTCACCGGCGCGACACCTTGATCTCCATCGTAGCATCATTGTCGTTTCGCCACCTATTGCTTCTATGACTATCGCTACGCTTAGTGATAAAGTAAAACAATTACAGGGCAATTGCATTGCATACAATAAAGCGACAACCATATGGCTCCTGCCAGTTGCTGATAACTCGATTACAAAACATGATCATCTCATACAATAAAATATAGCATCACGTCTTGACCATATCACATCGCAACATGCCCTGCAGAAACAAGTTAGACGTCATGTACTTTGTTGTTGCAAGTTTTACGTGGCTGCTACGGGCTGAGCAAGAACCGTTCTTACCTACGCATCAAAACCACAACGATAGTTCGTCAAGTTAGTGTTGTTTTAACCTTCTCAAGGACCGGGCGTAGCCACACTCGGTTCAACTAAAGTTGGAGAAATTGACACCCGCCAGCCACTTGTGTGCAAAGCACGTCAGTAGAACTAGTCTCGCGTAAGCGTACGCGTAATGTCGGTCCGGCCGCTTCATCCAACAATACTGTCGAACCAAAGTATGACATGCTGGTAAGCAGTATGACTTGTATCACCCACAACTCACTTGTGTTCTACTCGTGCATATAACATCTACACATAAAACCAGGCTCGGATGCCACTGTTGGGGAACGTAGTAATTTAAAAAAAATCCTACGCACACGCAAGATCATGGTGATGCATAGCAACAAGAGGGGAGAGTGTTGTCCACATACCCTTGTAGACCGAAAGCGGAAGCGTTATCACAACGCGGTTGATGTAGTCGTACGTCTTCATGATCCGACCGATCAAGTACCGAACGTACGACACCTCCGAGTTCAGCACACATTCAGCTCGATGACGTCCCTCGAACTCCGATCCAGCCGAGCTTTGAGGGAGAGTTCCGTCAGCACGACGGTGTGGTGACGATGATGATGTTCTACTGACGCAGGGCTTCGCCTAAGCACCGCTACGATATTATCAAGGTGGATTATGGTGGAGGGGGCACCGCACACGGCTAAGAGATCCAAGTGATCAATTGTTGTGTCTAGAGGTGCCACCTGCCCCCGTATATAAAAGATCAAGGGGGAGGGGGCGTTCGGCCAGGAGGAGTCGTGCCAGGGAGGAGTCCTACTCCCACCGGGAGTAGGACTCCCTCCTTTCCTAGTTGGAGTAGGAGGGGGGAAGGAAGGGAGAGAGGAGAGGAAGGAAAGGGGGGCGGCGCCCCCTCCTTGTCCTATTCAGACTGGGGGGAAGGGGGCACGTGGCTTGCCCTAGCCGCCCTCCTCTTCTCCACTTAGGGCCCATGAGGCCCATTAACCCCCCGGGGGGTTCCGGTAACCCCCTGGTACTCCGATATATGCTCGAAACCACCCGAAACTATTCTGGTGTCTGAACATAGTCATCCATTATATCGATCTTTACGTCTTGACCATTTCGAGACTCCTTGTCATGTCCGTGATCACATCCGAGACTTCGAACTACCTTCGGTACATCAAAACATACAAACTCATAATATAACTGTCATCTAACTTTAAGCGTGCAGACCCAACGGGTTCGAGAACTATGTAGACATGACCGAGACAAGTCACCGGTCAATAACCAATAGCGGAACCTGGATGCTCATATTGGCTCCTACATATTCTATGAAGATCTTTATCGGTCAAACCGCATAACAATATACGTTGTTCCCTTTGTCATCGGTATGTTACTTGCCCGAGATTCGATCGTCGGTATCTCAATACCTAGTTCAATCTCATTACCGGCAAGTCTCTTTACTCGTTATGTAATGCATCATCCCGCAACTAACTCATTAGCTACATTGCTTGCAAGGCTTATAGTGATGTACATTACCGAGAGGGCCCAGAGATACCTCTCCGACAATCGGAGTGGCATATCCTAATCTCGAAATACACCAACTCAACATGTACCTTCGGAGACACCTGTAGAGCTCCTTTATAATTACCCAGTTACATTGTGACGTTTGGTAGCACACAAAGTGTTCCTCCGGAAAGCGGGAGTTGCATAATCTCATAGTTGTAGGAACATGTATAAGTCATGAAGAAAGCAACAACAACATACTAAACGATCCAGTGCTAAGCTAATGGAATGGGTCAAGTCAATCACATCATTCTCCTAATGATGTGATCCCGTTAATCAAATGACAACTCATGTCTATGGTTAGGAAACACAACCATCTTTGATCAACGAGCTAGTCAAGTAGAGGCATACTAGTGACACTATGTTTGTCTATGTATTCACACATGTATTATGTTTCCGGTTAATACAATTCTAGCATGAATAATAAACATTTATCATGATATAAGGAAATAAATAATAACTTTATTATTGCCTCTAGGGCATATTTCCTTCAAGGCCACCTCCGGCAACGCTCCGGCCACCGGGATGATCAGGGAGACATCGCACTTCACATGGGTTACAACCCGGACTCCGGGAAGCGCTCGGACGAGTGGGACGGCAGCCGCGGTGGACGGCAGCTTCGGGCAGAGGTGGAACTCGGGGATATAGCACTCCGGCGATGAGGCGAAGGGTTGGGGAGGTGCTACGGTGGTGGTGAGGTCTTTGGGTGGTGGTTAGACGAGGGGGAAATGCACGGCTTGCTCGAATCTGAGCAGTTGCCGGCGGCGGCCATGGTGGCCATTGGGGGGCTTAGGAGCTCCTGGAGCTCAGTGGAGTGGTCGGGCGGGGCTTTGGGAGAGTGGTGAGGCGAGTAGTGTGCTCGGACGAGGCCGGGGCTGGCTATATATAGGCGTGGGGCGAGGAGGCCGAGCTGGCACCGCCGCGGTTATGTGTCCGGCACCACGGACGCGTGTGCGCGCGCTCGAGCTCGGGGGAAGGCGACGGGGAGACGCATAGAGGAGCCCACGATGCAGAGGAGGCTAGGGAGCACGGGGAAGAAGACTACAACGACGAACCGAGCCAAACGCCATTGTACGTCCGTAGGCATGTGGCGGTTTGCGTCGGTGAGGAAGCTGCCGGAGGGGGAGAGGGGTCCATTGGAATGGCGACGATGAGATGCAGCCACTGGACATGCTCACAAGCTCTAAGACGACGAGGGGGAGTGGTGCCGAAGCACAAACAGTGCTCTGGAGACGCCAGAGCGCACAGAGCGCGCGCTTAGGCATGCCAGCTGCGCGGTCACCACACGACATGGCACAGGGAGGGCTGTAGAGGATGGCAAACTATGTCTGGGAGCTAGTCCTTCCAGGGTGGAGCATTTATGAGGCATTGGCTTGATCTAAGGCACTGTGGTTGGGTTGGAATGGAGCTCTGAAGTTTACTGCAGTAAACTTAGCCATGCACTGGCGATCAATAGGGAATTGCTTGAAGCCAAATAAGTTGTCTGGGAGGTTTATCTATCGAAGGACTATGATCCTGGGGGTTTTGAGGGGAAATGGACCAAGTTTTACTGCACTTGCTTCACAACTGACCAAAATGGTCCAGAAACTTGAGCATGATGATGCACTCACATGGAGTATCAACTTGAGCTCAAATTGGGGAAAACTTGATTATTTGGGCATATGAAGATGATGTAAAAGCTAATGCCAAATGGACAAGCCAAAATGGCACTTGCTTCACAAACATCATTTCTGTCCAGAAACTAGGAATAATTTTGGTGGTGAAATTGCTTATTGAAATGATGCCAAATTGGGTGGAGATATGTTTTATGGGTATAAGAATGATCTGGTAACTTATCAGGATTTTTGAAGCAATATAAAATGCACATGCTTCACAACCTGAAAATATTGCCAAAATCAAAGATTTGCTCCTGTGATCACATAGATGATTGGATGGGGCTGCAAATGGGTGGAGGGGGTTAAAATGAGCACATTAAGGAGTGTGCAAAAGTTCAACTCATTTGGGTACTCCTAGCTAGTACTTCCTTCACAAAGCCTTCTGTTTGACAGAAACTTTCAAAATTCACTGAGGAAGATTGGCTAGGCAAATAAAGTTGAACCTGTGCATGAGGCAATTATTTGGACATATAAGCATGCCCAAAAAGGTTGGGAGCCACTAGGAAAAATATAAATGACACTTCCTTCACAAAGTGCCATTTAGGGCAGAATAGAAAAAAGGAATATTGGGGAATTATTTTTTGAACTAGCCAAGGAAATGTTTGGGAATATTTGAGCAATATATGACCCAAAGGAATTATGAGAATTATTTTGGGATTTTTGGATGGACAGAAATATAGGTTGCTTCACAACCTAGGGCAGATAGGGTTATTCCTTTAATAGAAAAAGGAATATTCCCTAGAAAAAGATTTTTGGGTTTGGTCAAGGAGTGAAGTGACATGATTTTGGCAAGGTTTTGAGAATGATTAGCCCCTTGGGAGGGGAAATGAGGATGATTTCCCAGGTGGCAAGGCCACGGAACCACTCCAAAAAGAAAAACAGAGCAAAAACCAAATAAATCAAAAGAAAAAGAAAAGGGCCAAAAACCAGGCTGTTACATCTTCACACACAGGGAAGTGCGTCCTTATCCTCCCTAACAGCTGGGACCCATCCGGTCGAAGCGTACGTAGCTTTGTCTGTCTGGCCGCGAACTGTACATACACACTGGTCGATTGGTCTCTCTGCAATGATGAAATGTGGTCGAGTAAGTAGCAGCACATGTTGTAGCAGAGCCCCCGACCTAGCGGTTCATGCAGTCTCGTCTAAATCGTGTACATGTATGTACAACCACATGCCAAAAAATACGACCACACACGTTCTTACGGGCGGGGTCTCAAACGCGTACTCGTGCATACATATGACCAGGGCTCGTGTACATGGATAGGCAACAGACGGCAGCAACGACATCCTATTCATCGGCAGCCAACCGACTGGGTCAGAATGGAGAACAACGTCGTGTTCATCGGGAGGCAACAAAATGCGTCATGTTCATCGGGAGCTAACCGGTTTGGACAAAACAGACGAAACGGGCCCTGACATACCGCAAAACAGAGGAAACGGCCTTCTGTTCAACCGCCTACGGCCGAAACGGGATCCTGTTCTTCGGGAGGGGGTTGCCGTACCGCAAAACTGAGGAAATAGACTTCTGTTCGAGCGCCTACGGTCGAAATGGAATCCTGTTGATCGAGAGGGGTCTGGCTACCGCAAAATGGAGGAAACAGACTTCTATTGGAGCGCCTACATCGTAAGGGGGTCATGTTCATCGGGAGGGGATGTGGTGTACCACAAAACGAGACTCCACGGGCTACTGTTCATCCATCGTCTACTTCCTCCAGCCTCCACCTACTACTATTCATGCACCGTCGACCTCCTAGCCTCCACCAGCCACTTTAATTCACAGGCTACTGTTCATCCAACCTCCACCGGCTACTGTTCAACCAGCCTCCACGGGCTCCTGTTCATCCCCCCCAACCGGCTAGGGTGTGTGGTGCCCTCCTCAGGGTCGTATTCATCTAGTGGCAACCGCGTACTACCACGGGGTCATTTTCATCCAGTGGCAACCGCCTACGCACGACCGGGCTCCTGTTCATCCAACCCCCACCGGGAATTATTCATCCACAGCCAACTAACCGGCTGGACTCACCACGTCTTGACTCGTTCTATGTATCACGCGCGTGGCAGCAACGAGCATTGTTCATCCAGAGGCAACCCAACCGGCTAGCTATGTCTCGCATGGGGGTTTAATCGGGTTCAGTTAGCAGCAGCAATGATCAATCAGGTTCAGTTAGCAGCGAAGGAGTCGGCCGGATTTAGTTATCAGTGAAGGGATCGATCGACTTCAGTACGTAGTGCTAGCAGTGCGATCGCGTAGGTTCAGTAAGCGAGCGCCTCTCGCTCGGGTTTAGTTATAGCGACACGGCGCACGCCATGCGCGCGTACGAGAGAGAAACGAGCAAACCACAATGCATCGCTCGGCCCCAACCACCCACCATAACGGGGAACTCCGCTATTCTACTACGATTTTTTATGTCGTGGGCGGCCCAAAGAATGCCATGCAGGCGTGTCCCGGGCCCCCAGGATGAAAAGCCCATTTTCTGTCATGAATGTTTGTCATACAAGTAGGAGCACACCACATCTATCATGATACATGTTTTGGTCACAATTATCGTAATAGAAGGTCATAACCATGACATAAATTTTGTTCCGTTCGGGCCATAATGTCATGGATGTGTCTTTTTTTGTAGTGTAGCTAAGGGAAAAATGTTGAGTGATCAACTTCACCCAACATCAGAAAAAATATTAACATAAAACATACAAGGATGATGTCGAATCCTATCTCAATTTAGGACCCCAGCATACCAGGGTTCCTCTGTATCCCTGAGAACTAGGGGTGCTCGAACATAGGGACAACAAGCACCAAAGGGGTAATAATGGCAATTATGTATGAACAATCAAATTAGTACACGTAGGAATCCATCTAGGGTTTGGTATTACAAATAGATGAATAGGGGGATGGTGATGATGATGGTTTATGTTGGAGTCTCCTTAATCAGGTTGATGGCGTGTAGCGGAGCCATTATTGGTTATGTCAAAGTTTTTTTATCTCTCTTTGTCCATGTTCCGTGATCCGAAACCACTGAGGTAAAATAGTGGACCAAGGGGAGGCAATAACACCAGGTATGAGCGCTGGTAGCTGGCACGCTCTTACCCGGCACTGTCTTTTCTCTTGGAAGCGTTGGTGCGTTGGAATTTGCTCAGTTTCGATGCTTCTTATGGGAAGTTCCCATCACGCCAATCAACGTGATTTCACCCATATAATTTTTTCTTTCTTTCTTATTTAATGCTCCAGATCTCCTCCTTGGTCGAGATTCTGGTGAAAATAGAGATCATACCCCGCGCGTTACTGCGGGAATATGATGTAGTTATTTCTATGAGAGTTGGCAGTATGAAACTTCAGTATTTGGATTAGCAATACAAAAATTTAACTAAAGTATATATAATTTGTTATATAGTTCTAAAAAATATTTTTATTATGAGTAGCATGCATGGTGCATATTAAGGCAGGTCTTTTCCTAGAGTGCCATGGTGAGTTGGAATAGCTGCATGTTGAGAATTGAATTTAGTGGAGGCATGTATGGTAGCATGATGAGTTGACATAGTCGCATGTCAAGATAATTTAGTTAGTGCGGATCAACTATTTAGATATATAGGAATATATAGGATAAGACAAAAGGGTGCACAGATACAATAAAATCCCGAAAATCCTACGACTACGATGCAAAATGTAAAGTAAAAAAAGTGATGCCAATTTGGACTCATCAATGATGATGTAAGACTGTTATGTTAAGTAGTTCTACAAACTTGGTGGTATGGTTAAGTGATTATGTAAGACTGTTAAGTAATTCCACAAATATGGTATGTTAATTGTTTATGATGATTGATATGTGTCCTATGTATCTATATTTTTTGTATGTTTCATTCCTATTATCCTTTAAGTTTGCAATGCTTTAGAACTATTTCGAGGGACTAACCTATTAATTCAATGCCCTAATGCTAGTTTTTGTTTTGTGTTGTTTTTGGAATTTCAGGAAAACACCATAGAAAAAGTCCCCAAAAATATCAGGAAAAATAGGAGAGAAGTTTTTGTGTTAGAAGAGGACCAAGGGCAGGACCCAACCCCATGAGGGGTCCCCGGTGCCTAGGCACACGTTGTAGGTGGCGGCGAAAAAATGCATGATATATTGGAGGACGATTTTCTAGTATTTATAGGCCAATGGGCACCAGAGGCCACTCGAGGGGTGCCCAGAGTGCTTAGGATGATCCTGCCCACTTAGTTTTTAGTAGCTATGCGCCCCTGGTGGGAGTATGTCTTAAACCTTTGGCACCAGCTTGTTAACGCCCGCACATCACCACCAGAGAATGAGATCACATCATAATATCAAAACATCAAACTTTATTCAACTTCACATGGTTACTAACAACAAGTTTCTACCAAGTCCTCAAGAATGTAACAAACTACTCATAAGAAATCATAATGAACATTATCAGTGGGATAATGATGTGGTGATGTAGGGCAAACCCTAGATTTGAGATCTTGTTCACACTTGGAGGTGGAGAGGATGAACACGAGAGAGAGAGAGAGAGAGAGAGAGAGAGAGAGAGAGAGAGAGAGAGAGAGAGAGAGAGACTCAAACAAACCCAAATCACACATCCACTAAGATAGTACACATGAGATCCACAAGTATATAAGAACAAGTCAAGGGGAAAAGAAAAAAGGTAAATATTCTTCTCAAATCCAAAGGAGACGAGGTCTTGGAGGTAGGTAGATCTTCCCTTCTCAACTCCAAGGGAGATGAGGTCTTGGAGGTAGGTACGTCTTTCCTATAATAGGGACCTTGCATCCATGGAGGATCTTCCCATATAGGGGTCTTGCATCCACTAGGGGATCTTCTCACATGGAGGTCTCGACCTCCAAGAGGAGTAGTGGATAGGAGCAAAGCTCTACTAGTTCTCTATTATGTCTTTGCCCCGGGACATAGGTAGGAGAAGGGTATTTATAGTTTGGGATAATTAATTTGGTGCTCTTAGCTGTGTCCCACTCGGCAGGTTTACCCCCAGTTCCCGAAAACACTTGTTCCTGCACAAACCACTTTGCTCCTCTTATGCTTTTGCCCTTTGACCGTTTGACCATCACTTTGAAAACTTCATAAAAAATTCATACTAAATCAGAAAAATTCAAATAAGATATCAAAATGTTCAGAAAAGCATCACCTATATGTGCATGTCATTTGCATTCATGAAAAAAGTGTTGGCCAGTCCCCATCTCAGTTTTAGCTCATATGATCTTAGCATGAGCAGTAAAATCTAAATTTTTTCTAAAAATTCTAAAAATATATGGTGGCAAACTTTGACCAATGTTTTGAGTGCTTGCCAAGTTTCATAAGGGAATGACATTCGTGGAAGTCGTGGTAAAAAAATAACTTTGACCAATGTTTTGAGTGCTTGCCAAGTTTCATAAGAGAATGACATTCGTGGAAGTCGTGGCAAAAAAACAAAAACAAATGCTCCAAAATTTCATTTTTTACCACGACTTCCACGAATGCCATTCCCTTATGAAACTTGGCAAGCACTCAAAACATTGGTCAAAGTTTGCCACCAATTTTTTTTAAGAATTTTTAGATTTTTTTTAGATTTTACTGTTCATGCTAAGATCATATGAGCTAAAACTGAGATGGGGACTGGCCAACACTTTTTTCATGAATGCAAATGACATGCACATATAGGTGATGCTTTTCTGAACATTTTGATATCTTTGAATTTTTCTTAGTTAGTATGAATTTTTTATGAAGTTTTCAAAGTGATGGTCAAACGGTCAAAGGGCAAAAGCATAAGAGGAGCAAAGTGGTTTGGGCAGGAACAAGTGTTTTCGGAAACTAGGGGTAAACCTGCCGAGTGTGACCCAACTAGGGGCATAAAATCAATTATCCGTTATAGTTTAGGGTGAGAGAGGGGATACATGGGTGAAAACCGAGTTGCTGCACGCAGGCAGTTCCGGACATTCAGTCGGTCGTTAGGGACCATACGTCCGGTGGGCGCCGGATGTCCGCTGATTCTTCTCGGGTGCAATGTCACCAGATTTCGGGAAGGTCCAGACATCCGGTGCGTGTCGGATTTCCGTCGATTTGCTTCTAGACATGTGGTACCGGATTTCCTCTGGAGACCGGTCGTCCGGCCGTTGGGATTTGCCGGATGCTCGTAGTGATGATTTATTGCCCGCTCTAAAGTCTACCACACCAAACATGGGGACTTGGCGCAGGAGGCGAAAACATGAAAGTTCGGAATGCTAGAATGGATTCGAAAGAAGGGATCACTGAATGCCAATCAGACAAGACTCAATGTGGTGTATCACCGACACCGAACCCAAGTCCCAAGGCAAACCCAACGTTAGGACAAGCCCCCTAACTAGTTTTTTAGTTGAAGTCCCCCTAACCTATGATTTCATTTTATAATTGGATGCCAAAATTATCCATGAAGCAAGACAGCCCCCTAACTAGTTTTTTAGTTGAAGTCCCCCTAAGCTGTGATTTCATTTTATAATTGGATGCCAAAATTATCCATGAAGCAAGACAAACTGGACCATCAATGTAAGAATTTTTCAAGGATATATACGTTTGCCAGTTTATTACACCGTCGTCTAGATCATCTTATCGCCTCGACGAGCTAGACATAACATAACAACACGCTAGGAGCATGATTGGTTGGTTGGCAAAAATCGAGCTAGCAACGTTTTGTAGTCAACTCAAACCAGTGTCCTAATAAAATTAAGAAAGTCAATTTTTTTCCAATTTCTTATAAGTTGCCAAAATTAAAGAAGCTTTGGAGTTGCAAATGTTGGCTAAGCTAATTTTTTGACTACCAACCAAGCACCCCACCGCGCGGCACGTCTACTCTAGATCTCCATCCCAGTGGTACCGGAAAAAGGCCATCGGCCCAAACACCCGCACGCCCTCCCGCTCCCTCCTCCCCCACCTTTCGCATGGCGAAGCGCGGCGTCGCCGGCGGCGAGTCAATTCCGCTGTCGCGGTTCGGCGCTCTGGTGGCACAGCTGGAGTCCGTGGTGGCGTCGGCCAGGCAGAAGCCCCCCGACGCGCTCCTCTGCTTCGACCTCCTCTCCGAGCTCTCCTCCGCCCTCGACGAGGCCCCCAAGGTTGCGCCCCAACCCTCCTCTCCCATTGCCCTAGATCTCACCTTCCAGATCCCTGCTGCTATAGCAATGCCTACGCGTATGCTACTGCCGCACGAGCTCCCTCGATCGGTGTTGCTGTGCCGTGATCTGCTTGAATTGGCTCGCTATGGGGAGTAATTTCGGTAGTTCACTGCTAGAGTTCGGTGTCCTTGGCTCCTTGCAAAGCTCTACTCTGTTCTAGTTGCTGGGTCGGAGGATCCTAGTATGGGGTCATATGGTTGCTTTTAGCTGCGTCTGAGGGGGCAGAAGAAGTAAATAAATGCTTCATGATTGACACGCATTTGAACTGAAAATTGCTCACAATTTTGCATCCCTTCCTGCTTGCACGTGTCAAACTTGCGATGTATGAGCCACCATGAGGAAGTTCGCTCTTTGATTATGTTAACGCACAAAGTGTAATATGCAGCTTCAGGCGATGAATGGGGGATTTACCTCTGATTTTGCATTGTGTGTTTGATGTTGCTATTCAGGACACCATACAACTTTGGCAAAGGAAATGCGAGGATGCTCTCCAGTCCTTGCTTGTCTTTGGTGCTTGCCGCCCTGTTCGACGGTTGGCGTCATCAGCAATGGGGCGGATAATTCAGAAAGGTGATGCAATATCAGTATACTCAAGGGCGAGCACCTTGCAGGGGTGGTTGGTAGATGTGAAAAGAGCGGATCCCATGGCATGTGCAGGTTAGGAATCATAATTCATGCTGTATAGATTTCTTAACTTATTTCGAATGTGTTGGCAGTTGTAATTTATCTATCGAAAAATCCGTTTACTTATAGACTTGTAGCCAGCGGGTGAACATAAATGCCCACAATTATCAAAAAAAGAGAAATCATGGAAATACTCTCATTAGCTGAATGAAAAAAAGGATCTACGCTGTTTACTTGTTGAGACCCAATAGCACTGTTCTCATTATGGCCTACTTGCAGGGCACACACGCTGATAACATTGAGAACCAAGTCCCATGAGAGCCTGGCTTAATAGGAATGATAGACTACTCATATCAACAAGGAATTCCTTTTTTTCCGGGAGCCAAGTCGAAAAGAACTCCAAAGTTAAGCGTGCTTGGCTTGGAGCGATTTGAGGATGGGCCACCAACCGGGAAGCTGATCTCGGGTGCGCACGAGTGAGGACAAAAGTGCGCAGGAAAGACTAGTGTTGGTCCGTGGGGCCAGTCTAGATCCCGCCAGCCGTAACGGCTATGAACCGGTGGATGTGGCCGGGGCGTTACAAGTCCCCAACTAACAGTTTGACCAGGATAACCGGTCCCCTCGCCTCTCGACGTCTACCTCTCCATACTTGAGGCCCTTGTTGATCAGGATGCTTGCTCCACTTTTTACTTGCAGTTGTTCCCGTGTACCACATCTTGAAGCCGGTATCCTCCACCTCCTTCGCCTTATGCCCCCTTCATTTGGTTTCTTGGACGCAAAGGATCAACACCTCTCCTCACCGCTGTATCAACTAGATTCCCTTCACTTACCTGTCAAGGACCCATGTTCCAGCTACCTAAGCGGATCCTACTAGGCTCGGCTAGCTTCCTTAGCACTCGTCGAGTCAAATGCGAAGACCCTCGCTCATTTTTCACTACACCCGGGCGTATATGTAGCGCGCCACTAAGGATGCAACGACCTCATCCTTGCTCACTTGTCACCGTATCCAGATCAGTATACGGCGCACCACCAAGGGGGTGATGGCCCGGCCCTTGCCCATTTGACACCACACCCGGGTTCCCATATGGCGCATTGCTAAGAGGGTTACACCCCAATGATGTTCTTCTGGGTTTCATCTCCATAAGAGTGGCTGGGTTTTGCCATTGGCTCGCCAAGTCTATCACAACCCTCCTCCTTTACCCGGGCTTGGGATTGGCTATGTTGAGACAACATAAGCGGAGCTTATGGTTATTATTATGAGTGGCTTAGATTATGGACCCTGATAAGTGCCACACGTGTGGCACGATGCAATTCCGCCCTGATGTTTTTTGATGGCAAGCTTAGTTACAAGAGGATGCAACTTTAGTTGTGAAGCATGGCGACTTTCTGTTTGGATGGCAAGTTCCAATTTTTTTTGAGTTTTTTTTTCGGATGACAACTTCAGTGTAAAAAACGTCAGGGAGGTGTTACTTCGTGCCACAGTGTGGCACTTATCATTTGGGTAGATTATTTGGTTATGATTATGTGCCTGCAAAAAAATAATAGTATGATGTAGTAATGCATTTTTCTGGTGTGCATTGTGCAATGATCTGGATTAGATGGCCCCTGCTATTTCTCATAGAAGTCATGCTATAATGATATGGTCTGCTTATGGATTGTGATTGTGTTTCTAATGATGTAAAACCAAATAATTTCCTAACAGGTGCAGCACAATGCCTAGGAGAAATTTACCGCTTATTCGGGCGCAAGATTACCGCAGGATTGATTGAGACATCAAACATCGTAGCAAAACTGATGAAATATCATGAGGTCTGTGCTTCTCCCTTCAGTTTCCTTATTATTCTTTCTGTTCTCATTCCAGTGCCTTCTACAGAATATTATCTGACTGTTATTTGGTATTCATATCATCTTTTTATTTCTCTTGCAATACAACATCTATGTTAAAATATGTGGAGTACTTGCTTTTGTTTGTCTAGAAACAATGATTCCTACAAGATCGGGGACTTGCTGTAAATCTGAATATGTTCACTTGTGGGACTTTTTGTTCCTTCTTTTTTCTCGTTTCCAAGGACCCACAATTTTCTTAATAGTGTTAATGCAGATCTCCAGCTCCGTTTCTGTTGTTCTTTTTGCTCCTGGTTCATTTTCTAGTTTCTACCAGTAAAAGCAATTTTTTCTTACTTGAATCTTCAGGACTTTGTAAGGCAAGATGCACTCCTCTTGCTTGAGAATGCATTGGAAGGCTCTGGTGGTGGTGGTAGTGGTGCAGCTTACTTGGAGGCTTTCCGCATAATCATGCGAGGAGGCATAAGTGACAAATCATATATTGTTAGAGTAGCAGCAGCGCGATGCTTGAAGGCCTTTGCTAATATAGGTGGGCCTGGGTTGGGGATGGCTGAACTTGATACTTCAATGTCTTGTTGTGTTAAGGTATCATTTACTCATTTTATTTATTCCTCATGTTTACTGCAAGTTAAAAACCAGTGGTTGAAGTTATTTTAGCTGAATTTATTCTTTGCTTGATGGCATTTTATAGGGCTTGGAAGATAATGTGTCAGCAGTTAGAGATTCATTTGCAGAAGCACTTGGTGCCATACTTGCTCTTGCAGTGAACCCAGATGCACAGGTATATAACTTCATATGTTCTTAACTTTTTTCCTGTCAGTTTCTGTATATGACTTTAGTTGACAGGTAATTAAAGGAGGAAAAAAGCAAAATGTTTCTGCAAAGAAATTTGATGATGGTATACAGAAGCATTTAATTTTGCCATTTGTTAAAGGTAAATAATGGTGTCCTTTTCTAAGTGTGATGAAAGCTATTTAAAGACATGACTGTGTATGTATGTTGTTGTAACACTGTTCTGAATACAGTTTTTTCATTCCAGTCTTGCATATTTGCTGTCTTTATTTAAAAAGGAACTAATATGAAAGCATTATGAAAGAGAGGCATGTGAAAGTGAAACAATGCTTTGCCAGTATGAATTCAGTGTGAACCACAATTGTTAAACTTGTTGCCGAACTCACACTATACTGAAAATGGGCATTGATCCTAGTATGTGCTTATTGCTAGTAGCACGCTCAAGGCTGTCTAGAATTAGCGTTCTCAATATTTGAATAGGGCACATGGTCAATCCCTAGGTAGCTCCATGGTGGGATGTGTATCCAAGTGTCTTCCTCCTAGGAATGTATCACCGGGGTTCCTTCCCTCTTGGTCCTCTTTTTATATTGATATGATATTGCAATGTGTGCAATGCTTTCTTTTTCTTATTTTCTGTAATTATTTAAATTTATGCTACGGTGCTCTTTTTATCAATTATACCGCCAATGTAAGCACGCCGCTGCTTCTGCGTATGGCACAGATAGCTATCATGTGTGACTTAGTCGACAATTCATGCTTATGTGCATTCACTGAAATGTTCCCTGTTTTCCTATTGCAGCAAATGGAGCCAATGCAAAGAAACTCCGAGTTGGTTTGTCTCTATCGTGGGTGTTCTTTTTGCAGGTAAATTTTTATTCAAAATGGAATAAAGGTTTTGTAGGAAGTAAACACAAAGACGTGAAAGAAAAATCACGGAATTAGAATAGTGCAATACTAAGGTGACTAAATTTATGCAAGGAGACTACAAGGATGAGCTATTAAGCGTAACTGACCATAAAGTAAGTAAAGACACTACGAAAACATCCGAGTTAGAGTGCCAAGGTCAAATATGTACAAAGATAAGAGAAATTTAATGCTGAAGTGGGCTCAAACATTTTGTAATCTGACTACGCCCCATCTTCTCACCCATTGTGCATATCCCATCTTCTAAAAATTTATAAAATGGCGCAGTAAGGGCCTTCCCTACTGTTTTCGCTCAAAAACAACGACACAACAACAAAGCCTTTAGTTCCAAACAAGTTGGGGTAGGCTAGAGGTGAAACCCATAAGATCTCGCGACCAACTAATGGTTATGGCACATGGATAGCAAGCTTCCACGCACCCTTGTCCATGGCTAGTTCTTTGGTGATACCCCAATCCTTCAGATCTCTCTTTACGGACACTCCTCCCATGTCAAATTCGGTCTGCCCTGATCTCTCTTGACATTATCCGCACACTTTAGCCGTCCGCTATGCACTGGAGCTTCTGGAGGCCTGTGCTGAATATGCCCAAACCATCTCAGACGATGTTGGACAAGCTTCTCTTCAATTGGTGCTACCCCAACTCTATCTCGTATATCATCATTCCGGACTCGATCCTTCCTTGTGTGGCCACACATCCATCTCAACATGCGCATCTCCGCCACACCTAACTGTTGAACATGTCGTCTTTTAGTTGGCCAACACTCAGCGCCATACAACATTGCGGGTCGAACCGCTGTCCTATAGAACTTGCCTTTTAGCTTTTGTGGCACTCTCTTGTCACAGAGAATGCCAGAAGCTTGGCGCTACTTCATCCATCCGACATTGATTCGATGGTTCACATCTTCATCAATACCCCCATCCTTCTGCAGCATTGACCCCAAATATCGAAAGGTGTCCTTCTGAGGCACCACCTGCCCATCAAGGCTAACCTCCTCCTCGTGCCTAGTAGTACTGAAACCGCACCTCGTGTACTCGGTTTTAGTTCTACTGAGCCTAAAACCTTTCGATTCCAAGGTTTGTCTCCATAACTCTAACTTCCTATTGACCCCCGTCCGACTATCGTCAACTAGCACCACATCATCCGCAAAGAGCATACACCATTGGATATCGCCTTGTATATCCCTTGTGATCTCATCCATCACCAAAGCAAAAAGATAAGGGCTCAAAACTGACCGCTGAGGCAACCCTATCTTAATCGGGAAGTCATCTGTGTCGACATCACTTGTTCGAACACTTGTCACAACATTACCGTACATGACCTTGATGAGGGTAATGTACTTTTCTTTTTGCGGTTGAGGGTAATGTACTTTGCTGGGACTTTGTGTTTCTCCAAGGCCCACCACACGACATTCCGCGGTATCTTATCATAGGCCTTCTCCAAGTCAATGAACACCATATGCAAGTCCTTCTTTTGCTCCCTGTATCTCTCCATAAGTTCTCGTACCAAGAAAATGGCTTCCATGGTTGACCTCCCAGGCATGAAACCAAACTGATTTTTGGTCACGCTTGTCATTCTTCTTAAGCGGTGCTCAATGACTCTCTCCCATAGCTTCATTGTATGGCTCATCAGCTTAATTCCATGGTAATTAGTACAACTCTGAACATCCCCCTTGTTCTTGAAGATTGGCACTAATATACTCCGTCTTCATTCTTCTGGCATCTTGTTTGCCCGAAAAATGAGGTTGAAAAGCTTGGTTAGCCATACTATCGCTATGTCCCGAGGCCTTTCCACACCTCAATGGGGATACAATCAGGGCCCATCGCCTTGCCTCCTTTCATCCTTTCTAAAGCCTCCTTGACCTCAGACTCCTGGATTCGCCGCACAAAACGCCTGCTGGTATCATCAAAGGAATAGTCCAGTTCAATGGTAGAACTCTCATTCTCTCCATTGAACAGCTTGTTGAAGTACTCCCGCCATCTATGCTTAATGTCCTCATCCTTCACCAGGAGTTGGTCTGCTCCATCCTTGATGCATTTGACTTGGCCAACATCTCTCGTCTTCCTCTCCCGAATCTTGGCCATCTTATAGATGTCCCTCTCGCCTTCCTTCGTGCCTAACCGCTGGTAGAGGTCCTCATATGCCCGACCCCTTGCTCCACTGACAGCTCGCTTTGCGGCCGTCTTCGCCATCTTGTACTTCTCTATGTTGTCTGCACTCCTATCCAAGTATAGGCGTCTGAAAAAATCTTTCTTCTCCTTAATCGCCTTCTGAACATCATCATTCCACCATCAGGTATCCTTAGCTTCGCTTCTCCTTTCCCTGGACACTCCAAACTCCCCCGAGGCCACCTTACGAATGCAAGTCGCCATCTTCATCCACACATTGTCCGCATCCCCTCCTTCCTCCCAAGGACCCTCCTTAATGACCCTCTCCTTGAACGCATGAGCTGCCTCCCCCTTGAGCTTCTACCACTTCGTTCTAGCGACTTTGGCACGCTTATCCCGGTGGACACGAATCCGAAAGCGGAAGTCAGCAACCACCAACTTATGTTGAGGGACAACACTCTCTCCAGGTATCACCTTACAATCTAGGCACGCACGCCTATCTTCTCTTCTCGAGAGGATGAAATCAATCTGGCTAGAGTGTCGACCACTACTAAAAGTATCTAGATGTGACTCTCTCTTTCTAAAGGGGGTATTAGCTACGATCATGTCGTAGGCTAGAGCAAAGCTTAAGACATCTTCTCCTTCTTGATTCCTGATGCCATAGCCAAAGCTCCCAAGCACCCCTTCAAAACATGTGTTAGATGTACCCACATGGCCATTGATGTCTCCTCTTATGAAGAGCTTCTCGCCAATCGGTACACTCCTAACCATGTCCTCTAGGCCTTCCAGAACTCCCTCTTGGTGTTCTCATTGAGGCCTACTTGTGGGGCATACGCGTTGATAACATCGAGAACTAAGTCCCCAAATACCAGCCCGACCAAGATAATCCGGTCCCTACGTCTCTTGATGTCTACCACTCCATATTTGAGGCTCTTGTTGATCAAGATGCCTACACCATTTCTGTTTGCAGCCGTCCCCGTGTACTACAGCTTGAAGCAGGTATCCTCTACCTCCTTCGCCTTCTGTCCCCTCCATTTGGTTTCTTGGACGCAAAGGATATCAACACCTCTCCTCGCCGCTGCATCAACTAGCTCCCGAAGCTTCCCTGTCAGAGACCCTACGTTCCAGCTACCTAAGCGGATCGTCCTAGGCTCGACTAGCTTCCTTACCCTTCGCACTCATCGAGTCAAATGCGAAGACCCTTGCTCATTTTCCACTACATCCAGGCGCCGATGTAGCGCGGCACTAAGGATGCGACGACCCGATCCTCGCTCACTTGCCGTTTGCCACCATATCCAGATCAAGATACCGCGCACGAGCGGGGGGTGGGGTGGGTGGGTGGGTGGGGGGGGGGGTGACGGCCCGGCCCTTGCCCATTTGAGACCACACCCGGGTTCCGATGTGGCGCGTCGCTGAGAGGGTTACGCCCCAACGAAAATCTTTTGGGTTTCATCTCATAAGAGTGACTGAGTTTTTATGTTGGCTCGCCAAGCCTATCACAAGCCTCATCCTTTACCCGGGCCTGGGACCGGCTATGCCGAGACAACATAGGCGGAGCTACTGTTTTCGCTCAAAAAATAAAGAAATAAAAATAAAACCATTGTTTGAATTATTCTATGTATACAATGTACCAAACTGATTATCATGAACACCTAAAAAGGTCGTTGAGTAGTAAGTACCCTTTCAAAGGGTTGTTGCCGTTCACTTCCATCCTAAGGGATGCATCATTAGGCATCTCAACTTCATTATATTTATCTTTCAATTGTTAGCTTGTCGCTGTAGTTAATTAGCAACCAACCTAGCTCAGTGGGTGGATGAGCGGATCTACAACCCCATCAATGAGATTTAAGTCCACTTTTACTTGAACATCGGTGCTTTTCTTCTAGCCAGCAAAAAAACAAACAAACATACCTACTTCCTACTAGTTATTGTCACTTGGCTCCCTCACAAAAAGTTGTCTTCCTATTTGAACTAGAAAGATTCTACGCCTCAATTGTACTAAATTTACCACAGTTCACAAGTAGCCTGATTGCATTTTGTAGCACATTGATATTTCATTTCTCTCTCTTAACAAAAGTTTTCTGGTGCAGATGATCCATATGAAGTACGGTACCCTGGACAGTGAACTTCAAAACTATGCTGTACAAGTGATGGAAATTCTCCAAGGGAATGGTTCTCCTGATCCACACGCATTGGTAGCTCCCGTTGTCAATTTTGGTTTGAAGTTTGAACTTGTATATCCATATTTTTTTTCAACCATGAATTATTATGTTTAAAAATGGGCTGTATTGTCAGCAAATATTTCCTTCACAAGAGAGATTGCTTTTTCCACATGTGGTTTATCAATTTACTAGAATTTATTTTGAGGATGGATTGATGCAGCTGGATGAGTTACCTAGAAATATGAAATGTCCACATGGAATTAGTTCACCTATAGATGACAGAAATGTGACACAAGAAGTGGAACATGCGCTTTGTAAGAGCCCAGCAGTTTGATGCTTGTTTCCAATTAGTCTAAACTAGTATGTATTTGTAATTTTGTTTGTTAAGAAAACAGGATATCAAATACTGGCAAGAAAATGTTATTCCACTTCAGTTGCTTTAGTTTAAAGGTTCTTATTGCTTTTATATCTAAATGCCCAGGCATGTGTGCTATATGTCCTCCGAGTTGGTTTTGCTGACCAGATGACCGAGCCAACGCAGGGTGAATTTTTGGTATTTCTGGGGAAAAAGGTTCGATAGCTTCAACCTGGTTCTAGAAAACAGTATAAAAAGCGTGAGTTAATTTCCTTACATCCTTTGAATTTCTGTATGTATTGTTGAGTGCAGTTGGAGTCTTCAAATTATTCTGCTCCGACGAGAGTGGCAACATTACGCATTCTATCTTACCTCTTGAGAAGCTTGGGCGAGGTATTTGCACTCGAAGGGATGATGTATTATCAATGTTTTTTCCCTGTTTAATTTGCAGCCTCGATTGTTATAACTCAACCAAGTAGCATACTTGATGCATTTCCAGCTACTCTGAGTTACGTGTATGATTTTATATTCTCTTTGGCGAAAGTGTTATTCTTATTTGCTATCTGTTTATGGGCAATTGCTCAGTACCATCACAGAGATCGTGAAGTTGGATAAGTACTATCCAATGTGTTACTCACATGTGGCTCTGAGCCTCATATATCATTCCCACAAGCAATGATTATACCTCTTTGCCATAGTACTCAGCTAATTTTCTGTTTTTGGATCAATGCTATGCGTACATGAGTAACATCCCATGCTCCATCACACAGGTTCCATCTGAATTCAAGGATATTCTTGATAATACAGTCGTTGCAGCATTATCTCATTCTTCAGCAAATGTATGTTGCAAAATAGGTTTCCTGAATTTTCATTTTGTGTACTCTTAAATTCATAAGTACATGAACATTTTGTTTTTCACATCATCTCTGTTGTACATATCTGCTATGCAATTCTACGATTAAACACATGTAGCTTACTGAATCCTCATGTATGATAGATGTATACTACAAAATTATTTTATTTCAGCTTTCAGAGATATATATTACTAGATGACTAGATAACCATGTAGTCACAGATCCACTTGCTTGTGCCATTGCTTTATTACATGTCATGTTACTCCGTCCTGAGAACATTTTCTTCATTGTTCAACTGCTTGTTTTTTCTTAACATCAATGAAATAGTAAACCACTGATGTTCGGTAAACTACACATATACGGAGTACTTACTTTTCTGGTGCCAATATTCATTTTTCTGATTGCATATCATATTTTATCAATCTGTTTCCTGCAAATGACCAACATAGCTTATCACACACTTGCCTGCTTGTCAATACAAAATTTGCATGCAGTGTCTGAACTTTACATTCAGTGTATCATTGATCTTGCTGCCTACTGTATTACTGAGTACCGACTACCGAGGAAAACTGAATATTACTGTGATCTTCCATTATATTCTACAAGGTTCCCTTTAATATGAGTAAATTGAAAGCTGAATATAGTGGCAGTCATTTTGGCATGTCCTGCTGTTGCTGCACCTTGTACAGTTGTTTCTTCTAAAAAATGAAACTCAAGCCATGCTTAAATTTTCTGTTACCATCAATCAATGCTACAGATGTTCATTTGTATGTTATCTTAAGTGGTTGATCAACCCTAATATCTTTGTTGACATTATATAGGTTCGTGTCGAGGCAGCTTTAACATTGCGTGCTTTAGCGGAAGTTGATCCGACATGTGTTGGCGGTTTAGTCTCATATGGTATTACAACATTACATGCTCTCAGGGAGACTTTATCATTTGACAAGGTATAGTGAAGCTTGTCTGTTGCATTTCATAAACTTATTACACCTAGGGATAAGCGGTTTGTTCCGGATGTTCACAGTGCACAGCTAGACATGCTACTTTAATATTTAGTACTCCCTCTGTAAACTAATATAAGAGCGTTTAGATTACTAAAATAGTGATCTAAACGCTCTTATATTAGTTTACGGAGGGAGTACGTACTTAAATAGTTACTCTTTAAAGCTCAGAGTCAACTGATGTCGCTGCTTCTAATTGTAATTGAACCTCTCATGTTACGATCTTGAGAATTGATCTGTGTTGCAGCTTCATAATTACTTTCTGCTGTCTCACAAAGAGGAAACAGTGATTAAAAAATATGCATCATGCATACAGCATGATAAATACATGTAAGACTAGAGCATGGTACTTGCAGCACTGACAGAGTCTTTGTACACTTGTTTTTACTCACCTCACTCATTAATCAGTACAAAGGTTTGCCGATCTAGTCCGGACTTTCCTATACGATGAGTTGGCACTAGTCTCTAACATATTATGTTGTGTTTGTAGTTTAATATGTTCATCATCGACTATTGGTTTATCTTTTCATTAGTTATTGCTACTTTATACTGTATTTGACATCATACATGCATGATACAGTTTTACTGCCTTGACATTTACCCTCTTGATAAATTTATTTAAAGCAGGGTAAAAATCTGAACCATGAGCTTGATTCGCTACATGGACAGGCTACTGTATTAGCTACTCTCGTTGCGATCTCGCCAAAGTTACTTCTTGGTTACCCTGCAAGGTACATTTCATTATACTTCGTGATATTTTTCTTGGTTTTGAATGGGAAATGGCATTCATAAGTTTTCATATGGCAGTAGTTTGTGGGGCTGCTTGCATTCTTTCGCTACTACATATTCATAGTATTTTCTAGCTTTAGAAATTTGCCTAAGGTTTGTTGCATCAGTTTGCTGCTGTATTCCTAGGTTTGTTTGGTAACGATGTAGCCTTGGGCCAAGTTTTAGATTGGATCTTTGGCAGTGTGATCTGGTGGGGCTACGTTCAATATTGGGTTGAACCAATATTTTTTACAGTGTGTTGCGTGCTCTCATATATCCCTACCATTAGCACCCCGTGAAACTGTACTAGGTCATTGTTGTTGTCAGGTCGTTCACCTGTTGACTGTATCCAAGTCCCTTCTGGCATAATAACACAAATAATTTCATGAATTAACCAGCACCTAGCATTACGTTTCTGTAGTTGATACAGAACCTACCTTGTTATTCATGTGAATAAAGCAGAAGCAGTGGATAAAGAAATGCTCTAACATTCTGGAATCTGAACCATATATTTGGCATGAAAAGGCTATAAATGCTCTAATATTCTGAAATCTGAACCATATATTTGGCATGAAAAGGGTATGATACTAGGCTGTGCCAACTTTGTTTTGGATCTATTGTAGCAGGTTCATAACTTTGATAAGCATTCTTAACAGTGCCAACATGTATTAAAATCACAATGTTAGAATGGATAACTCTCATTTATTATTTCTGTTAGTGGAAATTATGCCCACGGAATAAGCGCTCTTTGTTTTTCCAATGTTTTGACCCTCACATATTATAAATTTATCTTACTTTTCCTATTCAATAAACGTGCAGGCTGCCCAATTCCGTACTTGAGTTGTCCAAAAAGATGCTGAATGGCTTCAGCCGAAACCCAGTGGCTGCTATAGCAGAGCGTGAAGCTGGCTGGTTGTTATTAGCTTCTCTTTTAGCATCCATGCCAAAAGAGGTATTGCAGATACTGTCTATGTGTCTCATGTATATATATTGCTATAAAGCTTACATATCGATGGCTCTTTTCTGTGGTATGTATGCAGGAGCTGGAAGCTCAAGTGTTTGATGTTCTTTTGCTATGGGCTAGTCCTTTTACTGGAAATCCTGAGTCGTACCTTAGTCATATACAGGACTGGGCATCAGAACTGCGGTTCGTTTCAGCAACTACACATGTATTGCATGTTTTTAGTTCATAGATAGTTTCATAATAGCTTCAAAAACATTTTTGCGATACCGTTCATTGTCATCCTGGATGTCTTGTCTTCCATACCTGCAAGCTTTGCAACCTTGATACTTCTATTTCTTCCATGATTCTTTGTTTGATACCAAGTTGTGAGTTGTGACATGCATGGTTGGGCATGGGTCTGAAGACTGAAAGTAGAGCAATCGACTGTAGGGGATCACCCTCATCTAGCCGTTGGCAGCGCTCTTCCCTGAGTTGGTAGATAGGTATTAGGCCTTTTGCAGCCTTGGAGAAGGAGGGGGAAACTAGAACTTCTGGTTATTTTTTGCTTAAGGATCTCAATGATCTGGCTGCCCTTCTATAGGAATAGAAGTCCCTAGCCACATCAAGTAAGATAGACAACAATGCCATGAAAGGTTCACATCGGTTCCTACCAGATACAAGCAGATAAAACAAGAAAGTAGAGATAAAGAAAAAATTACACCGGACAACTTCTGCAAATCTGTTCATTGCTGAAGTTCTATTTTTTTCAGTTAATTCACTGATTTGTTTAGCTTTTTGCTGCAGTGTTCTGTCGGTTGCAATCGAGGCTCTTACTGCTTTCATAAGAAGCTTCGTTTCTCCCATTATTGCAACTGCTAATGGTGGAATCTTACTTAACCCTGTCCTGGCCTACCTTGGTGGGTGCGTAAAATTCACTGCTGAATTCCTATTTTAGTCTTTAGTGTGTATTCCGTGAAGGCTAAGTTTCAAGCTATACAATGCAGAGCTTTATCCCTTATATCTTCGTTGAGTGCTAAGCAACTGCCAAATCTCAAGTCTGCACTGAATCTCTTCACAACTAGAACACTGATGGCGTATCAGTCCCTTTCCAATCCAGTGGTTTATCAATCAGAGCATGAGCAAATGCTTCAGCTGTGTTCAAGCCCATTCAGGTGGTGTATTTTGAATAGCATGGTTTTATTATATTTATGCTTGGCTTGTCATTATGCATTAAATTGTACTCCCTCTGTAAACTAAAGTAGTGATCTAAAAGATCTTATATTAGTTTACAGAGGGAGTAGAACTTAATAAAAATTAACGAGCACCAACACCTGCTACCAACCTTTGACCATAATACATTCCAACCTCCCTTTTGATTATTTGGAGCGTTACACTGCACGCCCCACAACTTAATTTTGTGTGCTCAATTACCCTAAATTGGTTTGTTTATTTCAGTCCATCTACTTAATTTAATTTAATCGGCTACACAGAATTGTGTAACTGTATTTGAGCACCAAGAATTTTTTAACTAGGATTTTATTAATTCTACCCAATCATGTATCTTATCTGCACAAGAGAGATTTCGAATGGGTCTGCCAAGCATACTTGAACTGCAATAAACACTCGACGAAAACGTTTCTGGGACTCAGTGCTACAGTACAATTTGCATAACTGTTTTATCCTTAGTGCTGCCAACATTTGGACATTATTGTGCTGTATATGAATTTCTTTCTAAAACTCTGAATGATTACACAATATGGCATTATCATGGTCTTAAAAGGCAATTCTGTCTTTTCAATTTGTTCTTTTGAGCGCTATTTTCACATATGCTTCACCTGGCTACACGAACTCCCAATATGATAGAACTTTTATAATTACATTGTAGGTCCTTAGTGTGCTCTAAAACATAGAGACTTAAAGCATGTAAATTCATCTTCAGCATTTGACAGCCAATATTCCCTTCTTTTTTCTCATTCTGCATTCCTTTAATACTGTATCACTCGCCTTTTGTTCTATGTATTAACTTTCCGGGTGATGAAACTAGTGACCCTTCCGGATGGGAAGAAAGCTCATGCTTGAAGTTTCTGTTAGACAAGAGAGATGCTTCTTTGGGTCCGTGGATACCTGGAAGGTAGCGTGCCAAGTATGAGTTCTCGTTGTACTGAACTATGGCCAACTACGCTGTCTTCTTTTAAAAATATTTATGATGGTTTATTGGTTATTACTTATCAGGGATTCATTTGAGGATGAACTACGAGCTTTTGATGGTGGTGTTGATGGATTTCTACCGTGTGTGTGGGATGACGAAATCAGCAACTTTCCTCAGGTAGTTATCTTTTCAATACCTCAGCCCAGCTGTCTTTATGCTTATGTTTGCTCAAAACTTGATACTATTGATTTGTTTCACATGCATCCAGACATGGAAACAACACTCTAGGCCAGTTCTAAAATACAATAACTCTAGGCCAGTTTTAAAATACAATAACTGGTTCAGGAAGGAACTAATTTAGTATTAGTCAATAAGAATCCTACATTAAGCTTATACCTAGAAAGCACTATGTACATAAGGATTTTTAAAAATGTTCCCTTCTGCAAGAGAAGCAATTGCTAATTAACAAAGCTGCCTGTGCCTGGTAAGCTCTTTTGATGCATGTATTGAGGGTATACTACCATTCTGAAAATCGATACTGTTTCTTCCTTTAACTGCACTTCTTTTATTTAAACAAAATTGTGCGAAGAAGTATAAATAGGAAAATAGCATCCAGTGTGTGGACTGAGTAAGGGTACAGGATAGTGTAGGATTGAAAGTATGTCTAGAGGGGGGGGGGGGGTGATTAGACTACTTGACCAAATAAAAATTTATCCTTTTCCTAATTTTAGTCTTTGGCAGATTTTAGCTATCTTAGCACCAGTCAAGCAATCTTAACACAATTCAAGCAAGCATGCAAAGAGTATATGAGCAGCGGAAAGTAAAGCATGCAACTTGCAAGAATGTAAAGGGAAGGGTTTGGAGAATTCAAACGCAATTGGAGACACGGATGTTTTTGTCGTGGTTCCGATAGGTGGTGCTATCGTACATCCACGTTGATGGAGACTTCAACCCACGAAGGGTAACGGTTGCGCGAGTCCACTGAGGGCTCCACCCACGAAGGGTCCACGAAGAAGCAACCTTGTCTATCCCACCATGGCCGTCGCCCACGAAGGACTTGCCTCACTAGCGGTAGATCTTCATGAAGTAGGCGATCTCCTTGCCCTTACAAACTCCTTGGTTCAACTCCACAATCTTGTCGGAGGCTCCCAAGTGACACCTAGCCAATCTAGGAGACACCACTCTCCAAGAAGTAACAAATGGTGTGTTGATGATGAACTCCTTGCTCTTGTGCTTCAAATGATAGTCTCCCCAACACTCAACTTTCTCTCACAGGATTTGGATTTGGTGGAAAGAAGATTTGAGTGGAAAGCAACTTGGGGAAGGCTAGAGATCAAGATTCATATGGTAGGAATGGAATATCTTGGCCTCAACACATGAGTAGGTGGTTCTCTCTCAGAAACAACAAGTTGGAAGTGTAGGTTTGTTCTGATGGCTCTCTCCACGAATGAAGAGGTGGAGGGGTATATATAGCCTCCACACAAAATCTAACCGTTACACACAACTTGCCAAACTCGGTGGGACCGAATTGGGGAACTCGGTCGGACCGATTCAGCAAATCTAGTGACCGTTAGGATTTTCGGTGGGACCGACATGCAACTCGGTAGGACCGATATGGTTAGGGTTAGGGCTTAACGTAATCTCGGTGATACCGATTACACAAACTCGGTGGGACCGATTTTGGTAATAAGCTAACCAGAGAGTTGGTCAGGTAAACTCGGTGGGACCGGTTCGCTCATTTCGGTGGGACCGAAATGTTACGAAAAGGAAACAGGGAGTTTACATTGCAATCTCGGTGGGACCGATCGCTCATCTCGGTGGTACCGAAACGTTACGAAGGGAAACAGAGAGATTACAATCCCATCTCGGTAAGACCGAGATCCCTATCGGTGAGACCGATTTGCCTAGGGTTTGTGGCAGTGGCTATGACATCTGAACTCGGTGGCGCCGGATAGAAAGAATCAGTAGGGCCGAGTTTGACTTTTGGTTTAGGTCATATGTAGATGTGAGAAAGTAGTTGAGGGCTTTGGAGCATATCACTAAGCATTATGGAGCAAGAAACTCATTAAGCAACACCTCATCCCTCCTTGATAGTATTGGCTTTTCCTATAGACTCAATGTGATCTTGGATCACTAAAATATAAAATGTAGAGTCTTGAGCTTTTGAGCTTGAGCCAATCCTTTTATCCTTAGCATTTCCTGAGCTTTTCTCATCCATGCCATGCCATTCATTGAGCTTTTCCTGAAATATTCATCTTGGAATAATGTTAGCTCAATGAGCTATATGTTGTTAGGAATTACCAAAACCACCTAGGGATAGTTGCACTTTCAGATAGCGAGTGTGTCCTATGAGGCTATGATCACTTATCAGTCACACACTGAAGTTATGTTTGAACTGGGATAATGTTTGCAGTGTTTTTGATCGGTTGTTTACTTACTCATTAGTAACTTCCTTATATATTAATCCAAACTTCAACTAAGCTTAGTACTGTTGATACATGTGGATGTCATCGACTTTCTGCAGTCAGGTGCACACTCTAAATGGGCTAATATATGTTTGTTTTTCTTATTGAAGCCAGAATCAGTAAGCAAAATGCTGGTTAATCAGATGCTTCTGTGCTATGGTTCTATCTTTGCATGTCAGGTGCACTTAACTTCAGCGATTCATTCATTTTTAACTTGGGAATTCTGCTTTTGTTGATTAATGATTTTCTATTTTTGTTTGTTCATATGCCTATTGACAGGACAATACTGCCAAGATAAGACTCCTGAACAATATTGACCAGTGCATCAAGGCTGGGAAGAAGTACTCTTGGTATATGTTTCTTGTTTCAAATGCCTGTGTTGCTCTATTGTCAGGGCTAAAGGTACTTCTAATATTTGTTATAAGCTGAGAGCGCTAACAGTCTGATTTGTTTTCTTAATTTTAATATCATCATGCTCTCTGTTCAGGAGTTACTGACTTTACGTGGCGCTCAATCATTGCCAACTGATATATTTAGTATGATCCAATCTATATTCAAGGTAAAGTATGTGTACAGAATACAGACCAAATTTGCGAAACTATGACCCCCCACCCCCCCCTCCCCCAATTTAACGTGATTACTGGCATCAGGGCATCCTAGGGGAGAGTGAAATTTCTACAGCACAACGGCGGGCAGCATGTGAGGGTCTTGGTTTACTGGCACGCACTGGGAATGATATATTCACCGCAAGAATGGTTTGTCTCTTGAGTGTGGTCATACTTTTGCTCTTAATATTAATATTTGCCTGCTTTGTCAACTTCGAGTTTTTGTATAAAATTACAATTTTTTTTATCAGTTATGCACTTTATTCTTCATACTTTCCACTCTCCAGGCATGATGTAGATGGTTATGCATTTCATTTCTACCCAGATACATTTTCATTTTCTAGACTCTAGTAATGGAAGTGGTTTTTGAATTTACTAGGCTCGTTCCCTTCTTGGAGAGCTAGTAACACCAGTGGATCTGAGCTATGCAGCATCGGTTGCACTTTCATTGGGATGCATTCATCGAACGTAAGTTCTGCTTATTGTATTTATTCTTCCTCTCCCTATAAAAGACAGTTCAGGCTTTACCTGGCGGAAGCCTTTTTTTTTGTCACCTGGGATATTACTCACCTTACTTCGATATGTTCAGTACTGTGTTAACACAAATATTTCGTCATTTGTGTTGCATAAGTATGAAGGAGCCAAACCTACATCAAGCTTGCATTGCACAGGCTTGTACCCGCAAAGTTTAAATCATCTCGCTTTTGTAATTTGTATTTCTATCAGGTTCTGTACTAGTATAGAGACTGGTGAATGGTGATGACACCTTCCCTCTTTGTCTCCCCAACTCCCAGTTGTATAAAGCAACTAAAACAAAACCAGAGAAAGAGCTAGCAAGAACAAATCCTAGCTATCCCACAAAAAGGAAATCTCATAACTAAATCCTAAATAGCCACCCTGCGATGTGTGTACACAAAATCACACTAGTACACCATGGTGCATGACCTCACCGAGTAGACCGGAGAGTGCTCCCCTTAAGTCTCGGGGATTGGACAAAAAATAAGAGGGAAATTAAGCAATTTAGTAGAGCAATTTTGTGTCTCAACTCCTGAACTACCCTTAATAATAACACTACAACAACAACAAAGCCTTTAGTCCCAAGCAAGTTGGGGTAGGCTAGAGGTGAAACCCATAAGATCTCGCAACCAACTCATGGCTCTGGCACATGGATAGCAAGCTTCCATGCACCCCTGTCCATAGCTAGCTCTTCGGTGATACCCCAATCCTTCAGGTCTCTCTTAACAGACTCCTCCCATGTCAAATTCGGTCTACCCCGCCCTCTCTTGACATTCTCCGCACGCTTTAGCCATCCGCTATGCACTGGAGCTTCTGGAGGCCTGCGCTGGATATGCCCAAACCATCTCAGACGATGTTGGACAAGCTAATCAATGAAATTGCTTAATGTCGTTGCTGGTTACAAAAACTCTGTAGCATGTGCATGCCTCCATTTTAGCAAACTGCAGCAACAACTGGTGGTTCTGTCTGATTTTACCATTATGCAATCCAACAAAAGGTCAAAGGCCGTAAAGTTAGGGGGTATGGTGTGGCATAAGGTTGACGACGGCAAACTCGAGGGGATGGCAGGGGCCAAGTACAATGGTGGTGGTGCGGTGCATGTTGGCATGGACCATGGCTGGGAATTCCAGCAGAGCCTTTAATTAAAAAAAAGTGTCTAGGGTTCAAAAAGGAAAAATTGGGCTATGTTGGCATGGACCATGGTTGAGAATTGCAGCAGAGCCTTAAGTTAAAAAAATGTGTCTAGGGTTCAAAAAGGAAAAAGATTGGGCTATGTTGGCATGGACCATGGCTGGGAATTGCAGCAGAGCCTTAAATTAAAAAAAAATTGATGTGAAGAAGTATGAGAGCTGCAACTAAAAATTTAGGGCGTGGTTAGAGCTTGTAATATTATTTTCTGCCTCATGTGTAGCAAATGCATTGGACTAGTCATACATATATGTTATACCAGTTCTACTCCCTCCATTCCATAATGTAGCGTGCCCGCGCTTTTCGAGATTCAACTTTGACCATAATGGTATAATTTTTGCTCCCGCCGCAATCGCCCACGTTGGTTAAATTTATGGTCAAAGTTGAATCTCGAAAAGCGCGGGCGCGCTACATTATGGAATGGAGGGAGTAGTATTTAACTGTCTTATGTATGTGAAATTGCTCGTTAGAAGCATGTATCACCTTGTTTATTTATTGGGATTTTGTGGGGAGATGTAGTGGTGTCTATAGGGTAAGTTGTTACCTATGTGGAGTTAATTTGTGTGAGTATGTTTGACACGTGGAGTTCACTGCAGTAATGCTCTTTTTGTTGGTGCAGTGCAGGGGGAATGGCATTATCTACTCTGGTCACTCCAACTGTGAACTCGCTGTCTCATTTGAGTAAGAGTTCTAATTCTAACCTGCAGTTGTGGTCACTCCATGCTCTTCTTTTGACCATCGAAGCTGCTGGCTTGTCTTACGTCTCCCAGGTTCAGGTATTTTTTGTCAGTCTTATTTCATAAGTTGTAACACTCTTTTAGAGTAATGAATTGTGTACGAATTCAGGGGCGGAGCCAGAATTTGAGTATAGGGGGGGGGGGGGGGGGGGGGCAAGCCAAGTTGATTAAAAAAAAGTGCGCACCGTGGAAAAATAAGTACCATGATATTGTAATAATGTGTCGCTTCAATACAATTAGGGTCTATCCAGGGCATATCTATATATGTCTTAGTTATCGCACATGTAAGTGATTCGATCAAACATACAAAGACAAAAAAACACAAATCTTTGCATAAGAAATAATCAATATCAATGGAGCTGGATGTACAAGACTTAGGCACATCTAGATGCGTATTAGCAAAATTGATTAAAATATAGTTACATTTGTATTGAAACATTACTATCAGTGTAGAATATCTTGTAATTTCAAAGCATGTCATTCCCCCTGAACCGGGATTGGTAAAAAAAAGCACAGTAGTGAGGGCACGAGGGCAGCGGCCGCCGGCAGCGGTAATCGCCACAGGCCAGAAGTTAATTACGCTGGGGTTGGCTTGATTTAGGGAAAGGCCAGGGGCCAAGCACTAGAGTCTCTGGCCACGGATGGGCTTTTTTATGGGCCAAGTACGTATATTCCTTTTGGTTAAGGGGGCCAACTTGTAGCCTCTTACGAAACTATCGATCGTTAGGGGGGGCCAGGCCCCTGCTCGCCCCCCCTTGGCTCCGCCACTGTACGAATTCAACCTAGTGAGTTATACACTGGCTGTGCAAAGGTTTTCAGTGACTGTTCTTACACCATCTTAGTTAGTAATTACATTCTCATCAGATTTTCATACGAAGAGAAATCTTGTAATGTGGCAGCCATGCATAGGTTTCAATAGTATTGTTAGTTTCCTTTTGGTTTATGTCATCTTTCATACATGGCATGCAGTTTTTCTAAACTATCTACGCTGTTGTGTTGATGGTGTGAGGATTTATACAACACACCAGAACACACCGGTATTAAGTACATTTTTGTTTAACATCTCTTAAATAGGGGTATGAGATGCAGGGATTTTAGTCTTCACCATTTTCTATCTCAAGAGAAACATGTGGAATATTATCCTATTTGAGAGTAACATGTGGATCTACATGTTTAGCATCATAACTGTGCCACTTTGGCAAAGCAATTTCCATTTACTGTCAAACATCCATGGATACTTAATCAGGAGGGATCCTTCCATGCAATTCGCCTTCACACATATTAAACATCTCAGTTTCGTGGAATTAGGGTATCTTTGGTTGGTATACTAGGGGCATGCTTGGTTCAAAGCTAACCTTGCCATATCTAAGCTTAGGTATAGTGTGGTAAAACCACTTTTTTGGCAAATTACCAGGCAATGAAAGTGAAAGCCATGTTGCCAAACCAAAGAAAATCTTGTCCCACCTTTCTCAGTCAGTGCCCATGCTGTAGTAAATGTATCTTGGTACAAGTGCCGCCTCTGACCAAACAGGGTGACGAACTCAGGCAAACTAGGCACCAACCAAGCAGGCCTACTTCTTAATATCACCTTTTGTGCCTTTATTTCGCCCACTAGTTGCACAATAATTGTATTCTTGTACTGCTGATTGTAAATTTGTAATAGGTGCTTTGATATGTTGTTACACAGGGGACACTTTTCCTTGCTATGGAAATTCTTTTGTTGGAAGAAAATGGTTACGTGGATTTTAGACAGGAAATAGGCCATCTTATCAACGCAATAGTGGCAGTTCTCGGTCCTGAACTTGCTCCGGGTAGCATATTCTTTTCACGCTGCAAGGTTGGACAATTTTTTCTGTATAATTTTCTGGTAACTTTTATTCAAGAAAAAGGAAGATCCGGCCTATTTTTCATTGGATCTTGCTAATAATTAATGTCTTATTAATGAATATACATGTCAGTCTACCCTTTTAGTTTTGTTATTACATACATGTCATTTTACCACTTCAAGGTTCACATGTCATTCTACCGCTTTGGGATGCACATGTCACATATCTTCCATAATGAAAACTTCTGGCTATAGCTATGTAAAGTATAATACAGAGGGTATTGAACTAATGAACAGTGTAAAGTTTATCTTGTTAAGTCTCTCTTGTGCTTGAGTTCTCGTGCATGTTGCTAGAATGACATGTATCTAGTAATGGAGGGACCATTTACTGTCTTTAAGAGACATGATCTTGCAGTTATTTTTCTCCTTTTTTGTTTCTAGAGGAAGTTGTTCATACGACTCATATTGTTAAGTTCAGTCTGTCATTGCAGAGATAAGCTCCTCAAATGAAACGGCTACACTTCTAGAGTACGTAATGATCATAAATAATATCTATTTTCTTTAATAAGTAGGTGATTAGGAGAGGTCAGCTTTGGATGTTGTGCTCAAAGTATTTTCTGTTGTATGTTGCAGATCAGTTAGGTTTGCTCAGCAGCTTGTTCTTTTTGCTCCTCAAGCTGTTCCTGTGCATTCCCACGTTCAAAGTCTTGTCCCAACGCTTTTCTCAAGACAGGTACGTGGTCCTGTGTAGTTGTTTACTTTCTTATTAACATTTCCTTTCTATAAACAGGTAGGTCATGCCGTAGTGCGTATTCATTTACTTCGATATTAGCATTCCCTTCCCTTACTGTGGCCTACTTTTGTAACAGCCAAGCCATAGGTATTTAGCAGTGTCGACATTGCGTCATCTGATTGAAAGAGACCCGGTAAGGAATGCAAGCTGAAACCCTTTATTTTAGTGCTTCAGTCCAAATACCTGACAGTCTCTAGTATCATTTGCATAAAGAGTTATAATTTTCCGCTTTATGTTGTACTGCCTCCGTCCGGGTTTATTGGGCCTGTAAGCAACACTCATGCACACAGTTTTACAAGGCCCCTGCAGGGGGAAGCCCTCGATTTTCTCCCGAATTAATCTTGCATGCAGTTTTAAAGCGCGGGACATTTCAAGAAACAGCTAGCGCATGCATCTTAAATTGTCCTGATTGGCCATGCAGCCACGATTAGTGCGCGCATGAGCATGCATTCGTGCGCCTTCTAGGAAAATCGCAGGCACAGTTACTGCGATCCCGGCGGCCTGGTATCGGCAGTAAATACGTGCCTAACTACTGGTTCTAATCAAAGCTATATCTCTGCGTTCGAGGTTGCCTTGGTCTCTTAAGTTTTGGTCCAAGGGCCCAATAAACCCGGACTGAGGGAGTACAAGCATGGAAATGAGGATTTATTTTTGATTGCTTGTCACTGTATATTATTTGGCATAAATTCTCATACTGATTTGTCTTATTTTTTGTAAAAGCTACCTGTGCATGCAAATTTTCTTACAAGGGTAACTGTCTAAACTTATTGCTATTTCTGGAAAGTATGCATGTAATCTTTACTACGTAAAGTAAAATCCAGTAGCAGCAAGTGTGTTAGCAATAAGCACTCACTAATTACTGCCAACTCTGCCATTTTGGATGCCATTAACTTTGTATGCAGGAAGATCTGATGTCGTTATATTATTTTGTCATATTTTTCAAATTGATGTTTGATTTGTCACTGATAACATTTTAATATGAGTTTGATGGACAGCTAATTCATTAATCAATTAAATTTTAGCTCTTTCACTTGAATAAACTTGAATGACCTCTTTGATGCTATAACATATTTTGGCATCTTTATGGTAAGAACACATATGTTTCTTTTCCAGAATTTCCTGTTGTGGAAGAATCCTATGCAATTACTTCCGCTTGTCTTATTTGCCGCTGAATCTTCTATGTCAGGCTGCAATGATCAATGAGAACATCGAAGAGAATCTGTTCAGTATGCTTGATGGGGAAACCGACTCCGAGTATGTTACTACCATTGGTGTGTGTGTGTGTGTGTGTGTGTGTGTGTGTTGCATCTGTGGTATATCCTGTATTCTTCGCACCTAGTAGTTATAATCTTTTCATGTCCAAGTAAGCTAGTTCTTATTAGGTTTTGAATTTCCATATTGGTTGAAATATATCTTCCTGTCTTCGCATGCATCATCGTGCTGTGATGATGCTGTCCTTTTGCTGCATAATACAAAGATGCCAAGACTGGCATTGTCATATTTGTCAGTGTGCCATCATAAGGTGGCAGCATGCTATATTTTTGCACCCATCTGTAGCTTCTTACTACGATTATATTATATATTTACCAAAGTAAAGGTGGACTAGTGCAACCGTACAACTGAAGGGATGGAGTGCCGTGTTAGGTGCCAGTATGTCAGATTTTGGCACCCATGTATAGCTTCTTACCGTCATCATATTATACTCCCATCTGTTCATCTTTGCATGACGTTCTAGGCTTCTTACCACCATCATATTGAGCTTTGCATGGCATTCTATCCCACTTAATTACTCCTTTGAATGAGCCATGTTAAATCCAATCTCTGGCTGCCATATTAGATGCTTGTGTATGCACATCAAATGCAGCCAATATAGGGCCACCGCCGCTTAGGGAATTTATATATGGATAACACTGTTGAAGTTTATATGTGGATTGCCTAGCTCTTTCCATCAGTTCGGACTTTTGGTTGCGTTGGCTAGTGCATGAAGCTTAACATGGTATCAGGGCCTAAGATCTTGAGTACAAGTCCTGGCTTTCACAGTTTATTCAAAATTGTTGTTCCCCCCTTTGTGTCCACGTATAGGCCTCTTGAGCCATACCTCTGAGTCTATCCATGTGTTGACTTCCCGCGTCACACGTGAGAGGGAGTGTTGAAGTGTATATGTGGATTGCCTAGCCCTTTCCATCAGTTTGCTTGCGTTGGCTAGTGCATGAAGCTTAACAAACACAAGGGTATTTATTGTGGATTGGGAAACTGTGAAATACTAGGCGTTTACATTTCAAAGAGAATGGTTGACAGCATTTTCTACTGAACACTTAAGAAGGGCAAGGGTCTCGTAGTAAATGCGGAACATTCTCTTTGAGGGTGTAAACGCCATGGTATTGTTTAACAAACATACTGAAAATATTGTATGCCCAAAATGTCATCTATGTGCATTGTGCAAACAGAGGACATACATATTGTATCACCTTTCATTCAATGCTTGTACATGTGTGTATTGCTGACACTTATTTTGGATTAATATTTCTATAAAATCATTGTTTGGAAGGTGGAAAATTTATTACTATTATAAAAGGTTCTTGTCAGTTGTGAGATGGAAATTAATTTTCAGTTTTCAAATGTGCAGAATAGCAACATTGGTTCGGGCGACTATTATTCGCTTATTGTATACATCATGTCCACTGCATCCATCTCGATGGTTAGCCGTTCTGCGGAATATGGTATGTTTAATAGGCCTTGCATTGAGTTTCAGTATGTTGTGTTTAGTTCCTAAGACCTTCTGAATATATGTATCTTGTAATTGTCCGAGTTAGTTTGTCCCCATCATAAAGAGAGACATGCATCACAATAATTATCTGCAATGGCATATATTGTTTTAATGTTCTGATTATTCATTCTGCGCCGAGGGTAGATATCATATCTCTACTGGCATACTGTTCCTTGTCCCAAAAAGAGAATCATGGAAAATGCTATAGATTCTTGCAACTAGTATGTTCTATGCAATTTAACTGTAGCATGATGGCATTTCTTATCTCAATACCTGTCTTCCTATTTGCATGCGTGCTGACAGAAGGCTTTTGGTAGTATATGCTAAACATTTTCTTGCCTCTGAATTTGTTGATTCTCATCATGAGCGCCTATTCTCAGTAAGCGAATCATAGATTGGTGACGCTGTGGCACATTCATCATGGATCTAGTATACATGATGATAAACATGCGTATTAGTTCCTTCAAGTGTTGGTACATAATTCTTCAGGAGGAGAATTCATGCTTTGGAGTTGGTATGGCTTATGTTGATTTTTTTCTTTTTTTTGCCATTCAGGTTCTTGCTACATCAGTTACAAGAAATACGAGTGAAAGTCTGACCAGTTCTGGACATGATTCCGTTGACAGTACACATGAGAATGATGTGTATGGAGAAGATGACGACAATATGATTTCCGGCCCAAAGCAGGAGCAAGTAAACTGGTCTGCTCCTATATCGAGTCAGTTTTCTAGAAGAAATAAGCACCTCAGATACCGCACTAGGGTATTTGCAGCAGAGTATGTTGTGTATATGACTTTTGCTTCTATCGGGCCCAAACTTTTCTGAAGATACCACGTAATATTTTTTGTTTCCCACTCATCATTTGTACTTTCTATTTTGATAAAACAGATGTGTTAGCCATGTACCGGTTGCAGTTGGAACAGAACCAGCTCATTTTGATCTCTTGTTGGCAAGGAGTGCAATAGCTAAGGGGACTTATTTATCAAATGATTGGCTCGTGCTTAAGCTACAGGAGTTGGTCTCGCTTTCGTATCAGGTCCAGACATAAAACAGATCTTACATACAGACCATAGAACTATCTGAAAGAAGTTCTTAAGTCAAATTTGCCTGTTTAAAGCTAACAACTACATTTGCATGGCAGATAAGTACTGGACAGTTTGAGGGCATGCAACCGATAGGCGTGCAGCTTTTATGTTTGATTATGGACAAGGTATCTCAGCTCTTCCAAAGATATAGGCCTTGACATAAATACATAAGTTATTCATGCAGTCAACCATTCACTTTATAGCAATTCTAAGGCAAACATCTGTGACTTGAATTATAATATGGAAGAACTGGTCAAGGCTTGCTGACCATGCATATTATGTTGCCTTTAAAATGCCGCGAAACTATAGTACATTGTTTTGTGAAGTATAATGTTGTACATGTGTCCTGAAATGATTTAGGCACCTAGTAAGTCTAGTCTGTCTATCATGCAATAATGATGTCCTGTTATCTGCTTGCACAAATCATGTGGTAGTCCTTTCACCAGGGATATTGAGTACCGAATTGAGAGTTTTAAATTATCTATCTTTTTGTATGAATCCTTTCCTGTGATTATATTAGTCCTCTAATTATCTATTTTAAATTATTTACTCTGTTAAGCTCAACCTGGGCCCTTTTTTTTTCTAGTTTGGCATGACAGTGGATCCTGAATTTCCTGGACATATCTTGTTAGAACAATTTCAGGTGATTCTCTGATCTCATCACTTCCTAATAGCAGTTTTGAGCAAAAAAGAAATTCTTGATGGCCTGTGTTCTTACTGTGTAATCCAATACACGCATGCGGCAGATGTATGCTGACAAATCATCTATGCTGATATAAATTAACCAAGTGATTGACCAATTATTTGATGCACCGTTGCGTACTTCAAAATGCAGGCTCAGCTTGTTTCAGCTGTTAAAACGGCAATAAGTACTACTTCTGGTCCACTTCTATTGGAGGCTGGCCTTGAACTTGCTACAAAGGTGAAAGCTCTATCCCTAAATGAATCCTGTTCTTTCCCTTTGATATTGATCTCCACTTATAAACAACTATGCTCATTAACACCAGGTTATGACGAGCAGCGTCATTTGTGGGGACAAAGTAGCCCTTAATCGACTCTTTTTGCTAATATCCCGTCCACTAAGTGATATAGAGGGCCTTTTTTACCCATCTTTTGCTGACTGGGTTGTGTGTAAGGTATTTCTCCTAGATTTTCTTCTGTAGTGATACATCTCTTCTGTTTTTGTTTTCAGTATCTGGTACCTTCATTGTTTCTGATCTATGCTGTGCAATCATACAGATCAAAGTGCGCCTTCTTACAGCGCATGCTGCAGTAAAATGTTACACCTATCAATTCTTGAGGGCAAAGGAAAATGTCCCTGATGAACACCAGCAGCTGGCACCTTTACTAGCAAATAGCTCAACGCTATTGGGGAAATATTGGGTTGGAGCCCTCAAGGATTACTTTTCTATAATCTTTGGCTTGCATTCGAGAATTAATGTAAGACCATCCGTCAAACTCCAATTACTGCACACCTAAGATTAGGAAATGACCTATATTGTTTTCTTTAAACAGCACAAGCCATTCCTTGATGGAATTCAGTCATTATTGGTCTCGTCGAAGGTACAGAAGTATCTTGATGAAGTTTGGACACTGATTCTCCAGGCAACAGCTCTTGATGCAGCTCCTGTGGAGTTCGGCGCGGATGATTCTGAAGATGTTCATGAACACATGTTTATCTCTGGACGTAGTATGGTCAAATTGGAGCAAAGTGATTTCCAGTTTCTCTGGGGACAATCTGTCCTTGTGCTATTTCATTCACACCAATCGACGGTGAATGGTTCTGTCAAGATGAAGCTTGACTGTAGCAAAGAGAATTTTTTTTCGAACATTGTTTTCTATGGACTAGATAATCCAAGACCATGTGATCAAGTCTTACCTGTGTTATTGTCCCTCACAACTGAAGCCTTTTTCAGCAAGGATTTCCTTTCAGTCGATATTTGCCAGGAACTCCTTCAGGTCAGTGCATTCTGCTCTATTCTTGATATTTACTTGTATTCTTGATTATGATGGGAATCTAAGTATAGTGGTAATGTATGCATTACTAGGTGCATATACACATTTGATGAGTGCGATGGTTCTCTAGTTTAGTTTTGAGTATATTTCCGTCAACCTTAAGTTAGTAGAGCGGCTGAGCCTACTATAGCCATGCAAATTTCAATGCAAGGGAACAACTTTGGCCATGGCAGTCTCTACCATTGGCTAATAAGCTCAAGTATTTAGCTTTTAATATGACAACAGAGTCTTATATCTTAGTTATTTTTGTTTCTGAGGGAACTTGCATCGGCATACCCAACTAAACACTATTCATGTTTCCAAATGATAAGATGCCTAGATGCAATTCTGATACGCCATCAGTGTTCTTTAACTCCATGGACACCTTTGGGCGATTGCATAGTTGCAAATTGGTATGCAGGTCTGAGGTTATCAAAAAAGATATGAAGCTGCTTGCTTAGATGTGTTACTGTTTATTCTTCTATTTAGTTGTGAGTTCAACTTTATTAATTGTGTCATATCCTTCTCAAGGCCATTCTTACGTTAGCAATTTGCATCAATGCAGGCTCTAATATATGCTGATTGCTCTGGTGCTCCTGTTGTATCTCTGTTCTCAAAGGTAATCTACCAATGACAATTCATCGTGCTTTCATCATGAGCACTCCTGAATGTGAACATTATCCTTATGTATAATATGTTTGAGAAATATGATTATCAGTACACGTGAAGATGCAAAGAAAGAAGATGAAAGTTGAAAACAAGTTCATAAGTTGTCAAAATGATTTGGGAGACACAGTGAAAACTGCTGCATCTGACAAATTTACCTGAATTAAGCATTGATTATGCTGATCTGGGAGAAACAGTATGCGAGATCAGGCGAATTAGCCTGATACATCTCTTGGCTAAGCTCTTTGCCTAGATGCTAGTATCGTGCCTCTCTCCTAAGCTTCCGGCAATTGTGCCTACAAATTAATGCACATTCATCTGTAGAACTCATAATCCATGACAACAGTGGCGGAGCCAGAAAATATGTATCAGGGGGACCAAGTGCTGCAAAAACAAGTTAGGGAGGGCTAAACTATTGAAAAATAGATTTTCAGCAGCAAAAAATGCTGACCATGTCACTGTTTGTAGCAAATTAGCAGCAAAATCCTATGCGCCTGCGCGGGGGGGAGGCTGTCTACACCACTGCATGACAGCTTTATGACGGTGCAACTGACCGCCGCACCATCATGGAGTTTGCCCAGAGGTTTACAATCTTGTGCCCAGCTGTGTTAAGGTAGGTATTCAGACGGCTAGTCTGCCAGGATTGGTGTTGGACAGCGGAGTGTCTGCCTAGGCACTATCTACCACATGGTAATCCTTGTCTGCTGTTGGACCAAGCACCAGAAACGGTGCAACATCTCTTGATCGCGGCAGCTTTGGCGTGAGATTCTGTCTTGGATTCAATCCACTGGGCAGCCACCTGGGTCTGGAGATGACTTTGTAGAGTTGTAGATATTCACGATGCACAGCATGCCCATGGTGCAATGGAGAGGCGTATGTAGCCTTCCTTGCCATGCTCTATGCATAGTAGATTTAAGTGCCGAAATGCTGCCCTCTTCAACGATCGTCATCGCTAAGCTGATGTCTGCCATCCAAGCAGAGGCACGACTCTTGAGTGGCGGTTGGCACGAAGGGTTACAGTTCACATTACCATCCACGCCTAGCCTGTGACAACTTATTTAATTCTATCTTTTAATGCATCAAGACCCATGGCTTTTGTGTTATCTCAGGAAAAAGGACTTGCTACTATTGTTTCTTTTTTTAATATAAGATCATCATTTATTCATGTGTGCTAAAAGCTTGTGGGAGCATTGCACCTTTGTGCCATAAAAGTATTGCTGCTGGTTTGGAATTTGGGGCATTTGTTGGTTTGTTCTATTTCAACATGCTTTATGGCTATTTCACTAACAAATTTTTCCTCTTGAAGATTATAAGACTCTGCCCTGACAAGTTTTTTGAGGCGGAAGACTTTGTCTTTGTTGCATTAGAGTTATACTCTTATTGTCTTGCCATGGTACTTCAAAGGTATTTCTAAACTCCAAATCCCATTTTATGAGCTCGTGATTATTTCTTCTTTCCTCAGCATAATATTGGCAATTGGTTCCTTTTTCTCTCTCATTGCAGCAGGGATGGAAATTCCCAGGAATTGTCGAGTAACAACTTACTTCCTGAACTATCTTCTGCAAGTGAGACTATGGGTTGCCGAATGAACAATAAGGTAGTGATATGACGCAACCCGAACTAATATCTCTGACTGTGCGTTTTAAAATTCCTTATTGCCTTTTCTGACTTATGAAAGCTAATAGCTTAATTTATGTGGCAGCATTTGTGGAAGCTAATGATGGTACTGCTATCCACATCGCATCAATCATTTCAACTAGTCTCGACTGATCAGTGCTTGTCAAATATCATCTCCTTTCTGCATAATATCTTGCCTTTCATGAAGAAGTGCTTTAGAGGTAGCATCTTCCTGTTGTTCTTGACCTACTTCCTTTAAGAGAACTTTTTGCTTGTGTCTGTACAATATCTGCATATTTCAGAATTTCCTTGAAGACATAATAAATATCTACATTGCCCTTAGTCCTTTCTGTACGCATCTTGAGGTTCAGTAAACTACTGGAGACTGGTCAAACCAGTCTGGAAAATACGAGTATCTATGTTTGCCATATGTACCAAAAACAAAATTTTGCCAAAAGGAAAATCATAGGTAGCTTTAAACTTTTCTGCCCATAAGTGCCGACTGAAAAGGACTATATATATTAATGTTGCCTGTTTTGCAGAAAGAGTTGAACCAGGTGATGTGCACACCAATCCGCAAGTTGCATTAGGAGCTTTGATTAGCCTGTTGGCATACTTCTGTACAGAATGTGATAATAGGATTTCAATGCTGGAAAACAAGATTTCTGATTCCTACAGGCTGTTGGCGAAGATACTATTTTTTTGTTCTGGAGAAGTCATTGCTCTTGCCAAACTTGTTCACGAGATTGAGTTTCTTAATGAAAATGGTACTAAGAATGATGTGCATATGTGTGGCAGCTTTAGGCATTGCATACACATTATTCAGGGATCACTTCGTAGCACCAACATGCAGGTACCTAACTGGCTTTGCCTACTATGTGCACCTAACATTTCAGATTGTGTTAGTAACTAAGAAGATGGTTTGACCAATCAGGTTCAAATGCTTGGGATACATGTGCTGAAAACTTGTGCGCAGAGAGAGCTAACTGAAGTTTCACAAACAGAGACTCATTCTTTTATGATATTACTTGGGGAATTACTAGGAGATGTGTTTGATTTGATGCAAACTGCATTGAAGGTACTAGCTGTATTAATTTTGATATTATTGACATTTCTACGAAATCAGATGGCATGCTTTGACAACTTCCCTTCTGCAGAATTGTTCAAGCCAGGAATCTGTCAACGTGATTGATGATTGTTTAAAATTGCTGTTCCTCTTCCACACACTAGCACAATCACAGAAATACCAGCAAGAGGCTACAGTACTTCTGTTGGATGCCTTGCTGATGGTTTTCTATTTGTCCGATGATAATGCTTCACAGGTAGCAAATCGATATATTTTTCCCAATTTCATATCATGTGTATACTATCGAGTTTGGTGTTAATGTCTGTCTAAGCGGATCCCTTTCAGGAACTTACTGAAGTAAATACCATCTCCAAGAAGTTGTTCTCTCATTTTATTCAGATTCCATCAGCCGCCATACAGATCAAAGATGTAATGCTGTCAGCACCACCTACAAAAAGACAGCAGCTTCAGGTATTGTGCATTAGTATATACCTGTCATTCATCACGTGAATGTTTTTATTTATACATCTTTTGGATCCTGATTTTCATGATGGCTTCTAATTTTTTTGTCACCTTGCGTTCCATTCTCTTGTAATTTGAGATTACCTTCATGCTATCCAGCTGCGGTGCAGCTTTCTTTTGATGGGATGTGGGTTTGGGGCATCTTTTGAAGTGCTAAATATCTGCATTCTTTGCATCTTAAAGCAGTCTGTGCTCTTGCCTTTTGTTGTAGGACATGATCCGAGCTTCAGTCAGCCATGGTCAGATCATGGTGCCATTGAATACGAGTGCACAATCACAGCAGAATGTTCAGGATAGCAGTAAAAAACCTGGGTCTGTAGCCATAGCGTCTGGTGCTGATGCAGTCGAAGAGAAGGACGGAAATGAAGTTAGTGATGATGACTGGGATGATGATTGGGACACTTTCCAATCTCTTCCCGCAACTGCTACCAAGGATGATGCAGATTCTGCTATAGCTGTTTCACCTATTCCTGAACAGGGCTCCATTGCAAGTTCTCAAGAACAGATCCATCAGGGAAATACTAATCATGATATTGGTGATATGGATGTAGCAGTGGGCACAATAGAAGGTAGAAAATCTGCTGACAGAGTATTTGGGGAAGCCTCTGCTTCACAATGCTCTAGCCCTAAGCCACAGATCAATAGAGAATCCTTAGAGTCGTCGTATGAAGATGACGAGGAAGTTCCAAGATATCCAGCAGTTGATTGCGTGGAGCAACCGGCGGATGTTCTGATGAATGATAAGACAGTGAGTGAATTGCCGCAGGACCATGACAACCATTTTGGTTGTAACGAAAGAAACAATGGTGACCTGGAAGATGAGGGCACCGATTCAGCTATCGAAGATAACAAGGAGGATGCTCTTGGAGGAACTCGAAGCTCCGAGGGAGATGCCCTAGATGAAAATATTGCTTGCAGAGATGATTCCACTAACAGTTTGAACAAGAGTTCAGATGTTGTGGTTAGTGAGGGCAGCGACATGCCATCAACTGTTGATACTAAGGAGTCTGGGGTAGAGTTAGCACCTTCCTCTCATGGCCCTGGTACGATGAATGCTTCCGGGAATCATATCAGTACAAGCAAAGCAAGCGAACACCCTGGTAGTGCCGACACCAAACCAGAATCATCGGTAGGTGAAAGCTCAGAATCATAACTGAGAGGTACTTGTTGTAGATCACATACATCACTGGAGAGAATTGAATATGCTGATCGGAGGATAGGAAAATGAAAAACAAGGTTGGCTTAGCTGCAAGCACTTAATCCTCATTGCCTGACCTTGATGATACAATCCTCGTGCTCAAGCCTGCAGTCTAAAAGAAGTGTCTGCGCCGAGGTGTGGTGAGATCAGAAGCATCGCTCCACGATAGAAGACTCTTGTTCATAGCTACGGGTAGCTTGGGCTTGCAAGTTTGGCCGAGTTATGACGGATTGTATTGTATGTTTGTTCTCACATGTTTGCTGTCGGTTTTGGTTGCATGCTGTAGAGTTTGTATATCGAAATTTTAATACTTGACAGTTCAGACATCAGACGCTGGGGCTGTACACATGTATCTACTGTGCAATTGCTGGCCTCATCTTTGTGTTGGGAATAGGAGGCCAGCTGATACCATATTTGTATGGGAGCCTGATCTACATCATGACATTTTGTTGACGTCATGGATATTCATTACGTTTATATGATGTGTTTATGCGATGTTAGCATGCTATGCTTAAATTCAAGGCAAAGGTATATCCGCAGAACCTAATAAAATACCTAAAGGTCGACCATTTATATAACCTGTTAAAATACAGAAAGTTTGATCCCTAGCACGTTGATGGTTCCCGAACGTCCGAGGACAGCGATCGAGCGTGCACATACTTGAGAAGTTTGGCAGGCGACGGGGTTCAGGCTTCAGAGTAGCTGAGGTCGCTGCCGCAGATAACAGTGGAGCTCGCACCACCTAAAGATGACTGTCTGTCAGAGAGGCATGCCGATGTAGACATTGTCTGCGAGACAAGAGCTGAGGAAGATATACCTCGGCCAAGCTTGAAATCGCCAAACTTCATCAACGAAAGTTTCTTCACTCTCGGGGTGCTCGGGGCCCTTCTCTATTCCGGCCCTATATATATGTCAATGGAGAATCGACGTGGAACTTGAGCTGTGTCAATACCTGAACTTGCCGCTGAAACCAGTCGTGGAGCCAAGTGTGAGACGCGTGCCCACTGTGCTTCACCATTTTCACAGAGCAAAAAGAGGTTCAATCCAAAGCGCACAGTCACGCTGACGCCATATGAAGACGTCACAAAACGTTTCCTCAGCAAGGGCACCTGAATGTGCCCTTGTAACGCGCAGACGCATCATCAAACGCACCTCCCTTCCAGCACGGCCAGCAGAAACGAACCCGCATCCGCACATGCGCGGGCGGACACGTCCTCTTCAGCAAATAGTGAAACGTAGATCGCACGGTTTGTTTGGAAAGCCGAGTGAGCAGCATATGCATATTGATCATTCGGACGTTGATCCGTGACATGACCTCAGGAATATGCCAACAGTACGTCGCCCAAAAGAGTTTCTCCACAGGAAGATGATTCATTCGTCTAGCCATCCGTCCTTATTTCTCCCTGGGCAATGATATAATCTCTTGGAAAAAAGATGGTATGTTCAGCCTTCTATTCCTCCCTGGCAATGATATAGGATCTGTTGCGAACCACATGATCCATGTTAGGTTAGTGGATCACACCTACACCCGTGGTTCTGTGCTGTTACCGGTGGATTTGGATCTCATTCATCCTCTCCCATATGTCACAAACCCTTTTCTCCTTTGCACCTTCCATTAGAAGAAGAAGCCAGAATGGAAAGGGCAAATCTACGCACTGTGCATACCAGGTGGGAGTGGGGCATTGTGGATCACAGATGGAGTGGATGAGCATCAAAGCGCACACGGTTTATAGCTGGTCTTCTTCCGTCCATCGGTTTGAGATGGAACTGTTTTGCATGGTCTGAAAGTCAAGGCCTCGAGAAGAATGAACGATGACTGTATTGCCTGGTACCCGGATAAGCACGGAATTTTCTCTGTCAAGTCGGCTTATAACATGGCTCGTGATAGAGTTATGGATGTGCAGGGTGTAGGTGAATCAAGTGTTTGACCAGACGGGTCAAGACCGGCGTGGAAAATGTTATGGAGTTGTGGTGCTCCTCCAAAGGTGTGTGTGTTTGCATGGAAGGCAGCAAGGGGAGCGTTGGCTACAAAGGAAAATAAACGACGTAGACAATTGGAGCATGATGGGATTTGTACTATATGCGGTCAGGAAATAGAGTCAAATTTTCATGCGCTGGTTCGATGCCCACATGCTCGTAACTTATGGACTGCCATGAGATCGGTATGGGACCTTCCAGCTGATGATCTTCTCAAAGGTACAGAACCAGAATGGTTGCTGTTGTGTATTCAGCAGCTCAATGAGACACAAAGGATGTTGTTCATCATGTTATTATGGCGGATATGGCATGTTCGTAATGAACTTACCCATAACAAGCCAATCATCCCGGTTGAGGCCTCGAAGAAATTCCTATGCAGCTATATGGAATCGTTGCTACTGATTAAACAACACCAGGAGGTGGATGTGTTGAAGGGCAAACAGGCTGTTATTTTCTCAGGCCAGGCAAGTCATAAGGGAGCTAGGACGACGCCAGTGGAGATTGTAAACTGGATTCCCCCATCATGTGGTGTTGCCAAGCTAAACATCGATGGATCCTTCGTCCAAGCAGACGGAACGGCGGGCGCTGGTATGATACTCAGAGACCACAAAGGTACGGTAATTTATGCAGCTTGCAGGTCGCTCTTGAACTGCTCGGGTGCTCTTGAGGCTGAGCTTGCAGCGTGTGACGAGGGCCTACGACTGGCACTACACTGGACTCAACTACCGCTTCAGGTGGAAACGGATTGCTCCGAAATCATCAAGCTGCTTAACTCTAGTCCTACAGATCGCTCTAGTAACATGTATCAGGTGACTGAGATCGTTGAGATGGCGAAGGAACGACCTGTACATTTCCGGAAAATTTGTAGATCACAAAATAATGCTGCTCATGCTATGGCAGCTCTAGGTCGTAGTCACCAACGCACTGCTTGTTGGTTAGCAAACTCCCCAAAGGAGATTAGTATTATTATTTCAAACGATTGTAAGGCCCTGGTTGATTAAATGATATGCTTTCCCCCGCAAAAAAAAAAAAAGGGGGCCTAGGCCCATTTCGGGATGGCACGATGGCCTTGTGCGTGGGGCCTCACGTGTATTTACATGAAGGGTTTGAAGCTTCCTGCGTCGATTCCTCATACGGAGAGGGGTAGAATGGCAAGCAGAGCTAACTGACATGGTTACTGCGTGGCAACGGGAACGAGAAGCGGCATCGGGCTATCGTGCATGCCCCACACAATTGGTTGAGGAAGAGGGCTCTGGCAAGTGGGCCCTACCCGTCAATGGAACGTGTGAAAATAAAATTAGCCGAAAGTTCAATAAATGGCCTGATCGAGGAACATTTTGTGTAGTTTTTGTTTACTTTTGGACTTTTTCGTTGTTGCAAAAAAAGGATGACTAGAATTGTTCTGTAGTGATTTGGACCATTATGTACCGTATAACAAGTTAATCACGTCGACTGGTTTGTTGCATTTTGCAAATTTATAGACTTTATAAATTGTTCCCGCCTCTCAAGTTCACTTGCCCCTGATCCCCGAATCATATTACCTCCGTCATAAATTTTTTATCTTAGATTTATCTAACTGCAGGTGTATCTCCGTACCAAAAAGATTGTCTTAGATTTGTCTAGATATGAATGTAAGAGGGAGTATTAGACTTGGGCAGCTGGCGCGACATGATCAACATAGTAAATCAATCAAAGAGATAACATGGGAAGAGAGCTTAGCATGTGAACAGCCGTGGATCACGCGTGTACCACCACCACCTGATTAGGATCCAGCGCGCAGCTGTCCCGTTTACTTAGGTTTATAGTTATACGTACGGCTATCCTAATATTATAAGCGGGCAGGCACGTCCATGCTTATCGATGCATCGTATCCGTACGGAGCAGGCCATTGATGATAAGCTATCGCCATCACCATTTGTCCCTAATGTCAACCCTTTGTACGGAATCCCAAGCAGATCTTTATGCTAGTACTCCCTCCATTCCTCTTTATAGTGCGCCTTTGGCCGGGGCACTTATACCAATGTATGAGCTGGCGTCTTTGTTTGGACAAGAATTACCCCTCCTCCTGCTTGGTCTGTCACGCACGTGGGTACCTGCTGCTGCACTGCCGTGAACCAGTTGAGGGTTATTTCGTCCAAAGCAGCTTCACAGCGCTTATGCGCACTACATATCGGAATCGAAGCCAAAAAACTATACGCACTAGAATCTGAAACGGAGGGAGTACTATATATGCTGCACGGTACTCCGTGAGAGGGAGATGAAGTGCAATTTTGTTTGTCGCCCTTTCGTGGATGATTTGTCGTCATGTCTGCTCTTTTAACTAGATTTTGCAAGGATTTGAGTTTTGTTTTGCTTGTGGTGTCATATAGAGTTCAGTTATTACTATTAGCTCTATAAGTCTAACGGACATTTCACGGATATTCATGGTATGCACGCACTCCAACGCTACCACAACGTGATCAAACAGAGAAACCATGTGATGCGCCATAGATCCCAACAACGAAATGAAACTATATCACAACTTGCACACTTAATTAAAGCTACTTGGTACATGAAACCCTAGCTTGTGTTCTTGTTTAGCATCTGGTTGATTAGTTGTTTTTCTTTCGTTTGTGAGGGTTAATTAGTATCATGAACGCTTCATCTAAATTTGATTGAGAAACGCATGACTTTTGCAAGTACCATGAAGAAAGCTAAGAGTTACTTGGAGAACACCTATGCATGTTCCCGTAGAAAATTTTATGTCAGCACTTGTGTTTTTCTTCTATGCGACTTGCGACTTCTTTGCCTCCAAACACGGGTCTTGTTGTCCGTACCAAAGAAATTTCAAGCACTCAAATGTGGCGACTCTGACGCATTTGGACCAGGTACGTACGTCTACATGTACGGCAGCTCTTCTAGTTACCTTGTTGCTCTCCTATTCCAGCACACTAGTCATGTACTCCCTCCGCTCCTAAATGTAAGTCTTTGTAGAAATTTCACTAGATGGACTACATACGGAGCAAAATGAATGAATCTACACTTAAAATACATCCATATACATTCATATGTAGTTCGTAGTGAAATCTCTACAAAGACTTATACGGAGTATTTAGGAACGGAGGGAGTATATCCTCTTCTTAACTAATTGCTCTTGCATACAAAGATATATAGTATGAACGTAAGCTTCACATATGACGTGCCCTTCCGTACAAATGTTCGTCGACTTCGATCGGGCGCTAATTTTCCGTCTGTGACACACATGTGATTTTGACATTAACGTTAGCTCAAGCAACCAATATTGACTGGTTCAGCTCATATAAAACACAATATTCAGCTAGTCAAAACGATTCTTTGATGCACCCAGGGCCCAAAGACACCCGGCTTTTATTTATGGATTTCTACAACGTAACCAAATAGATTAAAAAAAACAGATTCTTGGACAAAAAAGATCGTATGAAGATGCATGCTGCATGTTCATTTCATCCTTCTCTCAAGATACTGATGGAATAGTGTAGAGTATTTGTTCTTCAAGGGTGAAATAATTTCAGACGGCCGAAAAACTAGTGTGTAGTGTCAGATAAATTATGAGTACATAATGCACATTCGCTGGATTAATCTTGGTGGGTGTACAAGGATAAGTACGGATGCTTATATACCAAAGGAAAATTTGAATGAAGAGTTTTTTTTTAATGAAGAAAGAGGCTTGTAGGCAGCTGGGGCGCTCCCGCCAAAAAAAAAAAGGGGCGCGATACGTGTCAAACACACATAGTAGCTGGTTTCTGTTGATTATGGATGACTGAAAGAAAATAATATGACAATTATCATGTATTATTCCACCACCAATTTTAGCATAATAAACATAACTTTATTCTAATAATTTATCGCCTAAACTACTCGCCCTCTTGGGCTTTTAAAAAAAACCTACTCGCCCTCTCCGGAAAAGATTCCCTGTGAGCGAGCCTACCTATGAAAACCAAGACTTAGGCAGTAAGGAAACTCTTCATTAATTAATTCTAATAAATTTTCTCCCCACGCATCTCCCCTCATGATATAGCATACTCGGTCAAAGTATTGACATTATTATTAAATTATTATATACAAGACCCAATTGAATGGTTTGTGCTCAACCGAAGAAGTACGGCCACTGATCTAACCAGCATGCTTTTTTTAATAAGTGAGTAATTATTTTTGAATTAAGCATTAAATTTTGTTAATTTCAGGGTTGTCATTTCAACATGAGACCCCATGTCAAGAAATATTAGTAACAAATTGATGTGCTCGTGTAAGCCTCACATCATCAAGTTCCACTTTCTTCGCGAACCAACCCATGGTTGAATGGTTAGACATTTTCTTCACGAACCAACCTGTGGTTGGATGGCTAGGAGGACAGTAGTATCCCCACCCATTAGGGCTCAAGTCATAGAATTGACATTGGTGCTCGCATCATTCCTAATTTATCTCAGGCTTCAGGTGATGTTCGCTCAGTGGGAGGAGACGTTTCCGTCGATTGCTAGACGTTTGTGGTGACTTCGTAAAATCTCAAGATGCTACGCCGGCTCAGTCTTTTGAAGGTGCTCATAAGGGTAGATTGTGCATGCGTGCTTTCATAGGGGTGAGAGTATGCTTGTGTATGTGAATGACATCAATTATAATGTGTTCGAAAACAATGTTCCACTTTCTTCAATAACTGGAGGACTTATCATAAGAAACATTAGGCAATTTACAGGCGTCACATTATCTATACAAATAACTCAGGATGCAAATAACCAGGGAACGTTCATCAGAAGAGGGGACCATGGCGAATGAATCACCCCCCCCCCCCCCCCGCCCCCGAGCAGGGAGCGAGCAAATGTTTCTGTTCAATGGAAGCAACCCGCACAACGAGAGCAACTAACTAAGGAGTACTCTTTCGGGAGCCCTCGCAAGGGTCACTTGGGGTGAGGTGAGAGCACGCCACTCGGCGCGCTCTGAGTCGCCGCCATGTGTCACGCTCTGGGCTCTCCCTTTGGTTTTTTTTCTATACATGTTCGCTTTTTAGATGATTTTTTTGGTTTTTTTGGCTTCTCGGGTTTCCCCTGTTGTTTTTTCTTACATTTTGGATCAATTTTGTGTGTGCAAAAAACACAATTTTTCCCTTTCGCGGGAGGCATGGATTTGCTTCCGTGAGAGGCACGTCTGTGCTTCTCGGAAAGGAAAAACATGTTTTCTTTTTGTTCCTTTCGCGAGAGGTAGGAATTTACTTCTCGTGGAGGCATGTATTTACTTCTGCCGTGCCTATTGGCAAAGAAAAAACATGTTTTTTTCCTTCCACGAGAGGCAAATATTTACTTCTCGTGCAAGCATAGGTTTGCTTCCGCGAGAGGTACGACTGTGCCTCGTGGAAAGATAAAAAGAGTTTTATTTTTTATTTCCTTCTGCGAGAGGCATGGTTTACTTCTCGTGGAGGCACGGATTTTCTTCCACGAGAGGTACGGCTGTGCCTGTCGGAAAGGGGAAAATGTGTTTTTTACTTCCGCGAGAGGCACTGATTTACTCCTCGTGGATTTGGTTTTGAGAGGCATGACCGTGCCTCTCAGAAAGAAAAAAACACATGTTTAATTTTTTTCTTCTGTGAGAGGCATGGCTTTAGTTCTGTGGAGGCATGGATTTGCTTCTGCGATAGGCACCGTCGTGCCTCTCGGAAAGGAAAAAACATGCTTCCAGTTTGGGTTTTTTTATTCGTTTTTCATGAAAAAGCACATTGAAACCTATCAACATGGGATCTGTTTTGAAGATCTCAATGCGAGGAATCTAATGGTGAAAACGGTTCGAGAATCCGACACTCAGTTTGAGAGATAAGAACGTTTTGAATAAATGAATCTACAAAAAAAGGGAAAACTTGAAGGAAATATGCCCTAGAGACAATAATAAAGTTGTTATTTTATATTTCCTTATTTCATGATAAATGTTTATTATTCATGCTAGAATTGTATTAACCAGAAACTTGATACATGTGTGGATACATAGACGAAACACCGTGTCCCTAGTAAGCCTCTACTAGACTAGCTCGTTAATCAAAGATGGTTAAGTTTCCTAACCATAGACATGTGTTGTCATTTGATGAACGGGATCACATCATTAGGAGAATGATGTGATGGACAAGACCCATCCGTTAGCTTAGCATAATGATCGTTCAGTTTTACTGCTATTGCTTTCTTCATGTCAAATACATATTCCTTCGACTATGAGATTATGCAACTCCCGGATACCGGAGAAATTCCTTGTGTGCTATCAAACGTCACAGCGTAACTGGGTGATTATAAAGGTGCTCTACAGGTATCTCTGAAGGTGTTTGTTGGGTTGGCATAGATCAAGATTAGAATTTGTCATTCTGAGTATCAGAGAGGTATCTCTGGGCCCTCTCGGTAATTCACATCATAAGAAGCCTTGCAAGCAAAGTGACTAATGAGTTAGTTTCAAGATGATGTATTAAGGAACGAGTAAAGAGACTTTCCGATAACAAGATTGAACTACTTATGAAGATACCGACGATCGAATCTCGGGCAAGTAACATACCGATGGACAAAGGGAATAAACGTATCTTGTCATAACGGTTTGACCAATAAAGATCTTCATAGAATATGTGAGAGCCAATATCAACATCCAGGTTTCGCTATTGGTTATTGAACGGAGAGGTGTCTCGGTCATGTCTACATAGTTCTCAAACCCGTAGGGTCCGCACGCTTAACGTTCGATGACGATATAATATTATATGAGTTATGTGATTTGATGACCAAATGTTGTTAGGAGTCCCGGATGAGATCACTGACATGACGAGGAGTGTCTAAATGGTCGAGATGTAAATATTGATATATAAGACGATGATATTCGGACATCGGAAGTGTTCCGGAGGGTACCGGGTACATATCGGATCACCGGAAGGGGTTTCGGGCACCCCCGACAAAGGATATGGGCCTTACGGGCCAAGAGGGGAAAGACACCAGCCACAAGGGGCTAGTGCGCCCCTCCACCAGGCCAACCAGCCCTAGGGAAAGGAAAGGGGGAGGGCAAGTCCCTCCTTCCTTCCCCTCCTCAAGGGAGAAAGGAAAGGGGGGGGGGTGCCACCTCCCCCTTCCTTCCCCTGGCGCCTATACAAGGAAGGGGGAGGCCGAACTAGGGCAGCAGCCCAAGTGGGATTCGGCCCCACTTGGGGCGCCCCCTTGGCCTCTCCCCTCTCCCTCCCACCTATATATATGAGGAGGGGGGGCGCCTAGCACACCGAAGACATAATCTTAACCGTGTGCGGCGCCCCCCTCCACGGTTTATTCCCTCGGTCATATTTTCGCAGTGCTTAGGCGAAGCCCTGCGGAGATCACTTCACCATCACCGTCACCATACCATCGTGCTGCCGAACTCATCCACTACCTCGCTGACTTGCTAGATCAAGAAGGCGACGACGTCACCGAGCTGAACGTGTGCTGAACGCGGAGGTGTCGTACGTTCGATACTCGATTGGTTGGATCTTGAAGAAAGTTCGACTACATCAACCGCGTTGTTAAACGCTTCCGCTTTCAGTCTACGAGGGTACGTAGACACACTCTTCCCCTCTCGTTGCTATGCATCTCCTAGATAGATCTTGCATGAGCGTAGGATTTTTTTTGAAATTGGATGCTACGTTCCCCCACAGTGGTATCAGAGCCAGGTTTATGCGTAGATGATATGCACAAGTAGAACACAAAGAGTTGTGGGCGGACACAAAGAGTTGTGGGCGGTGATAGTCATACTGCTTACCACCAATGTCTTATTTTGATTCGGCGGTATTATTGGATGAAGGGCCCGGGCCAACCTTACATGACCACGTTCATGAGACCGGTTCCACCAACATACATGCTACTAGTTTTGCATAAAGGTGGCTGGCGGATGTCTGTTTATCCTACTTTAGTTGAATCGAATTTGACTGCGGCCGGTCCTTGTTGAAGGTTAAAACAACAAACTTGATAGATAACCGTTGTGGTTTTTGTGCTGTAGGTAAGAACAGTTCTTGCTAGAAGCCTGTAGCAGCCACGTAAAACTTGCAACAACAAAGTAGAGGACGTCTAACTTGTTTTTGTAGGGCATGTTGTTTTGTGATATGGTCAAGACATGATGTGATATATGTTACTGTATGAGATGATCATGTTTTGTAAAAGTTATCGGCAACCGGCAGGAGCCTTATGGTTGTCTCTTTATTGTATGAAATGCAAACGCCATGTAATTGCTTTACTTTATCACTATGCAGCAGCGATAGTTGTAGAAGCAATAGTTGGCAAGACGACCAGGACGCAACGATGGAGATCAAGGTGTCGAGCCGGTGATGATAGAGATCATGACGATGCTATGAAGATGGAGATCAAAAGCACAAGATGATGATGGCCATATCATGTCGTATATTTTGATTGCATGTGATGTTTATCTTTATGCATCTTATTTTGCTTAGTATAGCAGTAGCATTATAAGATGATCCCTTAACTAACATTCAAGGTATAAGTGTTCTCCCTGAGTATGCACTATTGCGATAGTTCTTCATGTTGAGACACCACATGATGATCGGATGTGATAGGCTCTATGTTCACATACAACAGGTGCAAGACAGTTTTGCACATGCGGAATACTCGGGTTAAACTTGACGAGCCTAGCATGTACATACATGGCCTCGGAACAATGGAGACCTAAAGGTCGAACGTGAATCATAGATATGATCAACATAGAGATGTTCACCATTGATGACTACTCCATCTCACGTGATGATCCGACATGGTTTAGTTGATTTGGATCATGTATCATTTAGATGACTTGAGGGATGTCGATCTAAGTGGGAGTTATTAAGTAATTTGATTAATTGAACTTAATTTATCATGAACTTAGTCCTGATAGTATTTGCATAATTATGTTGTAGATCAACAACTCGCGTTGTAGCTCCCCTATGTTTTTTGATATGTTCCCAGAGAAAACTAAGTTGAAAGATAATAGTAGCAATGATGCGGACTGGGTCCGTGATGTGAGGATTATCCTCATTGCTGCACAAAAGAATTATGTCCTTAATGCACCACTAGGTGAAAGACCTATTGCAGGAGCAGATGGAGACGTTATGAACGTTTGGCAAGCTCGGTAGGATGACTACTTGATAGTTTAGTGTACCATGCTTTAGGGCTTAGAACCAGGACTTCAAAAGTTGGTTTGAATGCAACGGATCATATGAGATATTGCAAGAGCTGAAATTGGTATTTCAGATCATGCCCGTGTCGAGAGGTATGAGACCTATGACAAGTACTTTGCCTACAAGTTGGAGTAGAATAGCTCAGCTAGTGAGCATGTGCTCGCAATGTCTGGGTACTACAATCGCTTGAATCAAGTGGGAGTTAATCTTCCAGATAAGATAGTGATTGACAAAGTTCTCTAGTCACTGTCACCAAGCTAATAGAACTTTGTGATGAACTATAATATGCAAGGGATGACAAAAATGATTCCCGAGCTCTTCGTGATGCTGAAATCGGCGATGATAGAAATCAATAAAGAGCATCAAGTGTTGATGGTTAACAAGACCACTAGTTTCAAGAAGAAGGGCAAGGGAAAGAGAGGGAACTTCAAGAAGAATGGCAAACAAGTTGCCACTCCCATGAAGAAACCCAAAGCTAGACCTAAGCCTAAAACTGAGTGCTTCTACTGCAAAGGAAATGGTCACTGGAAGCGAAACTACCCCAAATACTTGTCGGATAAGAAGGATGGCAAAGTGAACAAAGGTATATTTGATATACATGTTATTGATGCGTATTTTACTAGTGTTCATAGTAACCCCTAGGTATTTGATACTGGTTCAGTTGCTAAGATTAATAACTCGGAACAGGAGTTGCAGAATAAACAGAGACTAGTTAACGGTGAGGTGACGATGTGTGTTGGAAATGATTCCAAGGTTGATATGATCACCATCGCACGCTCCCTTTACCTTTGGGGTTAGTGTTGAACCTAAATAAATGTTATTTGGTTTTTGCATTGAGCATGAATATGACTGGATCATGTTCATTGCAACACAGTTATTCATTTAATTCAGAGAATAATTGTTATTCTGTTTACATGAATAAAACCTTCTATGGTCATACACCCAATGTGAATGGTTTACTTAATCTCGATTGTAGTGATAAACATATTCATAATATTGATGCCAAAAGATACAAAGTTGATAATGATAGTGCAACATACTTCTGGCACTGCCGTTTAGGTCATATTGGTGTAAAGCAGATGAAGAAATTCCATATGGATGGACTTTTGGAATCACTTCATTATGAATCATTTGATACTTGCGAACCATGCCTCATGGGCAGGATGACTAAAACTTCATTCTTTGAAACAATGGAGCGAGCTAATAACTTATTGGAAATAATACATACCGATGTATGCGGTCCGATGAGTATTGAGGCACGTGGCGGGTACCATTATTTTCTCACCTTCACTTATGATTTAAGTAGATATGGGTATATCTACTTGATGAAACAGAAGTCTGAAACATTTGAAAAGTTCAAAGAATTTCAGAGTGAAGTGGAGAATCATCGTAATAAGAAAATTAAGTTTCTACGATCTAATCGCGGAGGCGAATATTTGAGTTATGGGTTTGGCCTTCATTTAAAATAATGTGGAATAGTTTCACAACTCACGCCACCTGGAACACCACAACGTAATGGTGTGTCCAAACGTCGTAACCGTACTTTATTAGATATGGTGCAATCTATGATGTCCCTTGCCGATTTACCACTATCGTTTTGGGGTTATGCATTAGAGAAAACTGCATTCACATTAAATAAGGCACCGTCTAAATCTTTTGAGACGACGCCGTATGAACTGTGGTTTGGCAAGAAACCTAAGCTATCGTTTCTTAAAGTTTGAGGTTGTGACACTTATCTCCAAAGGCTTCAGCCTGATAAGCTCGAACCCAAATCGGAGAAGTGCGTCTTCATAGGATACCCTAAGGAAACAATTGGGTACACCTTCTACCACAAATCCGAAGGCAAGATCTTTGTTGCCAAGAATGAAACCTTTCTAGAGAAGGAGTTTCTCTCAAAAGAAGTGAGTGGGAGGAAAGTAGAACTTGATGAGGTAATTGTACCTTCTCTCAATTTGGAAAGTAGTTCATCAGAGTAATCCATTCCCGTGATGCCTACACCAACTAGAGAGGAAGTTAATGATGATGATCATGAAACTTCAGATCAATTTACTACCGAACCTCGTAGGTCAACGAGAACAAGATCCACACCAGAGTGGTACGGCAATCCTGTTCTAGAAGTCATGTTACTAGACCATGGCGAACCTACGAACTATGAAGAAGCTATGATGAGCCCAGATTCCAATAAATGGCTTGAGGCCATGAATCTGAGATAGGATCCATGTATGAGAACAAAGTGTGGACTTCAATGGACTTGCCCGATGATCGGCAGCCATAGAGAATAAATGGATCTTTAAGAAGAAGACTGACGCTGATGGTAATGTTACTGTCTACAAAGCTCGACTTGTCGCAAAAGGTTTTCGACAAGTTCAAGGAGTTGACTACGACGAGACTTTCTCACCCGTAGCGATGCTTAAGTCTGTCCGAATCATGTTAGCAATTGCCGCATTTTATGATTATGAAATCTGGCAAATGGACGTCAAAACTACATTCCTTAATAGATTTCTTAAAGGAGAGTTGTACATGATGCAACTAGAAGGTTTTATCGATCCTAAAGGTGCTAACAAAGTGTGCAAGCTCCAGCGATCCATCTATGGACTGGCGCAAGCATCTCGGAGTTGGAATATATGCTTTGATGTGGTGATCAAAGCATATGGTTTTATACAGACTTTTGGAGAAGCCTGTATTAACAAGAAAGTGGGTGGGAGCTCTATAGCATTTCTAATATTATATTTGGATGACATATTGTTGATTGGAAATGATGTAGAATTTCTGGATAGCATAAAAGGATACTTGAATAAGAATTTTTCAAATGAAAGACCTCAGTGAAGCTGCTTAAATATCGGGCATCAAGATCTATAGAGATATATCAAGACGCTTGATAAGACTTTCAATGAGTACATACCTTAACAAGATTTTGAAGGAGTTCAAAAAGGGATCAGTAAAGAAGGAGTTCTTGCCTGTATTGTAAGGTGTGAAGTTGAGTAAAGACTCAAAACCCGACCACAACAGAAGATAAAGAGAGAATGAAAGTCATTCCCTATGCCTCATCCATAGGTTCTATAAAGTATGCCATGCTGTGTACCAAACCTATTATGTACCTTATCATGAGTTTGGCAAGGGGATATGCTACCTCTTGAGCTTGCGTTGGTTTTCCCTTGAAGAGGAAAGGGTGATGCAGCAAAGTAGCGTAAGTATTTCCCTCAGTTTTGGGAACCAAGGTATCAATCCAGTAGGAGATGACGCACAAGTCACCGAATACCTGCACAAACAATCAACGACTTGCAACCAACGCGATAAAGGGGTTGTCAATGCCTTCACGGTCACTGGCAAAAGTGAGATCTGATAGAGGTAGATAAACGGTAAATTAAATATTTTTGGTATTTTTGGTTTATAGATTGGAAAGTAAAGATTGCAAAATAGTAGATCGGAAACTAGCAAGATGTAAACGAGATTCAATAATATGGAAAAGAGACTCGGGGGCCATAGGTTTCACTAGTGGCTTCTCTCAAGATAGCATATATTACGGTGGGTGAACAAATTACTGCCGAGCAATTGATAGAAAAGCGCATAGTTATGACGACATCTAAGGCAATGATCATGAACATAGGCATCACGTCCGTGTCAAGTAGACTGAATCCTGCCTGCATCTACTACTATTACTCCACACATCGATCGCTATCCAGCATGCATCTAGAGTATTAAGTTCATAAGAACGGAGTAACACATTAAGCAAGGTGACATGATGTAGAGGGATAAACTCAAGCAATATGATATAAACCCCATCTTTTTATCCTCGATGGCAACAATACAATACGTGCCTTGTTGCCCCTACTGTCACTGGGAAAGGACACCGCAAGATTGAACCCAAAGCTAAGCACTTCTCCCATGGCAAAAAGATCAATCTAGTAGGCCAAACTAAACCAATAATTCGAAGAGACTTGTAAAGATATCAAATCATGCATATAAGAATACAGAGAAGAACCAAATAATATTCATAGATGATCTTGTTCATAAGTCCACAATTCATCGGATCTCGACAAACACACCACAAAAGAGTATTACATCAAATAGATCTCCAAGAACATCAAGGAGAACTTTGTATTCAGAATCAAAGAGAGAGAAGAAGCCATATAGCTAATAACATGGACCCGAAGGTCTGTGGTAAACTACTCACGCTTCATCGGAGAGGTAATGGTGTTTATGTAGAAGCCCTCCATGATCGAATCCCCCTCCGACAGGACGCCAGAAAAGGTCCCAAGATGGGATCTCACTGGTACAGAAGGTTGCGGCAGTGGAAAAGTGGTTTCGTGGCTCTCCTGAATGTTTCTAGGGTATAAGAGTATATATAGGCGAAGGAACTAGGTCAGGGGAGCTACAAGGGGCCCACGAGGGTAGGGGGCGCGCCCTACCCCCCTAGGCGCGCCCTCCTGCCTCGTGGCCACCTCGTTGCCTCTCCGACTTCATCTCCAAGTCTTCTGGTTTGCTTTCGGTCCAAGAAAGATCATCGCGAAGGTTTCATTTTGTTTGGACTCCGTTTGGTATTCCTTTTATGCAAAACTCTAAAATAGGCACACAAAAAAAACAGAAACTGGCACTGGGCCCTCGAGTTAATAGGTTAGTCCCAAAAATAATATAAAATAGCATATAAATGCCTATTAAACATCCAAAACGGATAATATAATAGCATGGAACAATCAAAAATTATAGATACGTTGGAGACGTATCAAGCATCCCCAAGTTAATTCCTACTCGTCCTCGAGTAGGTAAATGATAAAAACATAATTTTTGATGTGGAATGCTACCTAACATATTTATCAATGTAATTTTCTTTATTGTGGCATGAATGTTCAGATCCGAAAGATTCAATACAAAAGTTTAATATTGACATAAAAATAATAATACTTCAAGCATACTAACAAAGCAATTATTCTTCTCAGAATAACATGGCCAAAGAAAGTTCATCCCTACAAAATCATATAGTTTGGCTATGCTCCATCTTCGTCACACAAAATATTCAAATCATGCACAACCCCGGTTTCAGCCAAGCAATTGTTTCATACTTTAGTATTCTCAAACTTTTTCACCTTTCACGCAATACATGAGCGTGAGCCATTGACATAACACTATAGGTGGAATAGAATTGTGGTTGTGGAGAAGACAAAAAAGAGATAGTCTCACATCAACTAGGCGTATCAACGAGCTATGGACATGCCCATTAATAGATATCAATGTGAGTGAGTAGGGATTGCCATGCAACGGATGCACTAGAGCTATAATTGTATGAAAGCTCAAAAAGAAACTAAGTGGGTGTGCATCCAACTTGCTTGCTCATGAAGACCTAGGGCTTTTGAGGAAGCCCATCGTTGGAATATACAAGCCAAGTTCTATAATGAAGAATTCCCACTAGTATATGAAAGTGACAAAACAAGAGACTCTCTACCATGAAGACCATGGTGCTATTTCGAAGCACAAGCGTGGAAAAAAGGATAGTAGCATTGTCCCTTCTCTCTTTTTCTTTCTCTTTTTTTGATTGGCTTCTTTGGCCTCTTTTTTATTGGCTTCTTTGGCCTCCGTTTTTTTTATTTCCTCACACGGGACAATGTTCTAATAATGATGATCATCACACTTCTATTTATTTACAACTCGATACTTAGAACAAAATATGACTCTATATGAATGCCTCCGGCGGTGTACCGGAATGTGCAATGATTCAAAAGTGACATGTATGAAAGAATTATGAACGGTGGATTTGCCATAAATACGATGTCAACTACATGATCATGCAAAGCAATATGACAAAAATGAAGCGTGTCATAATAAACAGAACAGTGGAAAGTTGCATGGCAATATATCTCAGAATGGCTATGGAAATGCCATAATAGGTAGGTATGGTGGCTGTTTTGAGGAAGGTAAATGGTGGGTGTATGGTACCGGCGAAAGTTACACGACACAAGAGAGGCTAGCAAAGGTGGAAGGGTGAGAGTGTGTATAATCCATGGACTCAACATTAGTAATAAAGAACTCACATACTTATTGCAAAAATCTACAAGTCATCAAAACCAAGCACTACGTGCATGCTCATAGGGGAAGGGTTGGTAGGAGTTACCATCGCGCGATCCCGATGTCCACACATAAGGAGGACAATCAAAGAGATACCTCATGCTTCAAATTTGTTACACAACGGTTACCATACGTGCATGCTACGGGACTCACAAACCTCAACACAAGTATTTATTAAATTCACAATTAGACCACTAGCATGACTCTGATATCACCATCTTCATATGTCAAAACAATCATAAAGAATCAAACTTCTCATAGTATTCAACCCACCTTTTTTTTATGAAAGTTCTTATTATATCCATCTTGGATGGCCATCATATTAGGACTAGTTTTATAACCAAAGCTAATTACCATGTTGTTCTAAAAGACTCTCAAAATAATATAAGTGAAGCATGAGAGTTCAACAATTTCTATAACATAAAGCTACCACCGTGCTCTAAAAAGATATAAGTGAAGCACTAGAGCAATATTGTCTAGCTCAAAAGATATAAGTGAAGCACATAGAGTATTCTAATAAATCACGATTGATGCGAGTATCTCCCAAAAGGTGTGTACAGCAAGGATGACTGTGGTAAACTAAAAATCAAAGACTCAAATCATACAATGCGATCCAAGCAAAACACACATCATGTGGTGAATAAAAATATAGCCTTAAGTAAAGTTACCGATAGACAAAGACGAAAGAGGGGATGCCTTCCGGGGCATCCCCAAGCTTAGGCTTTTGGTTGTCCTTGAATTTTACCTTGGGGTGCCTTGGGCATCCCCAAGCTTAGGCTCTTTCCACTCCTTATTCCATAGTCCATCAAATCCTTACCCAAAACTTGAAAACTTCACAACACAAAACTTCAACAGAAAATCTCATGAGATCCGTTAGTATAAGAAAATAAATCACCACTTTAAGGTACTGTTGTGAACTCATTCTTTATTTATATTGGTGTAATATCTACTGTATTCCAACTTCTCCATGGTTCATACCCCCCGATACTACTCATAGATTCATCAAAATAAGCAAACAACATGCGAAAAACAGAATCTGTCAAAAACAGAACAGTCTGTAGTAATCTGTAACTCTCAAATAATTATGTAAATCCAAAAATTCGGACATAAATTGTTGGACGTGAGGAATTTGTCTATTAATCTTCTGCAAAAAGAATCAACTCAAAATCACTCTCCTATAGAAAATGACAGCTAATCTCGTGAGCGCCATAAATCCTTCTTGCTACCTCTTGAGCTTGCATTGGTTTTCCCTTGAAGAGGAAAGGGTGATGCAGCAAAGTAGCGTAAGTATTTCTCCCAGTTTTGAGAATCAAGGTATCAATCCAGTAGGAGACGACGCACAAGTCACCGAATACTTGCACAAACAATCAACGACATGCAACCAACGCGATAAAGGGGTTGTCAATCCCTTCATGGTCACTCGCAAAACTGAGATCTAATAGAGATAGATAAACGGTAAAGTAAATATTTTTGGTATTTTTGGTTTATAGATTGGAAAGTAAAGATTGCAAAATAGTAGGTCGGAAACTAGCAAGATGTAAACAAGATTCAATTATATGGAGAAGAGACCCAGGGGCATAGGTTTCACTAGTGGCTTCTCTCAAGTTAGCATATATTACGGTGGGTGAACAAATTACCGCCGAGCAATTGATAGAAAAGCAAGATCATGAACATAGGCATCACGTCCGTGTCAAGTAGACCGAAACAATTCGGCATCTACTACTATTACTCCACACATCGACCGCTATCCAGCATGCATCTAGAGTATTAAGTTCATAAAGAACGGAGTAACGCATTAAGCAAGATGACATGATGTAGAGGAATTAACTCAAGCAATATGATGAAAACCCCATCTTGTTATCCTCGATGGCAACAATACAATACGTGCCTTGCTGCCCCTACTGTCACTAGAAAAGGACACCGCAAGATTGAACCCAAAGCTAAGCACTTCTCCCATTGCAAGAAAGATCAATCTAGTAGGACAAACTAAACCGATAATTCGAAGAGACTTGGAAAGATATCAAATCATGCATATAAGAATTCAGAGAAGAACCAAATAGTATTCATAGATAATCTTGATCATAAATCCACAATTCATCGGATCTCGGCAAACTCAACGCAAAACAATTTTACATCGAATGGATCTCCAAGAACATCGAGGAGAACATGGTATTGAGAATCAAAGAGAGAGAGAGAGAAGAAGCAATCTAGCTAATAACTATGGATCCGAAGATCTGTGGTAAACTACTCACGCTTCATCGGAGAGGTAATGGTGTTGATGTAGAAGCCCTCCATGATTGAATCCCCCTCCGAAAGGACGCTAGAAAAGGTCCCAAGATGGGATCTCACGGGTACAGAAGGTTGCGGCGGTGGAAAAGTGGTTCCATGGCTCTCCTGGATGTTTCTAGGGTATAAGAGTATATATAGGCGAAGGGACTAGGTCAGGGGAGCTACGAGGGGCCCACGAGGGTAGGGGGCGTGCCCTACCCCCCTGGGCGCGCCCTCGTGCCTTGTGGCCGCCTCGTTGCCTCTCCGACTTCATCTCCAAGTCTTCTTGTTTGCTTTCGGCCCAAGAAAGATCATCGTGAAGGTTTCATTCCGTTTGGACTCCATTTGGTATTCCTTTTCTGCAAACTCTAAAATAGGCACACAAAAAAACAGAAACTGGCACTGGGCCCTCGAGTTAATAGGTTAGTCCCAAAAATAATATAAAATAGCATATAAATGCCTATTAAACATCCAAAACAGATAATATAATAGCATGGAACAATAAAAAGTTATAGATACGTTGGAGACGTATTAGGGTACAATAGTGATCCAGGAGTGGATCACTGGACAACAATCAAAATTATCCTTAGTTACCTTAAAGAGGACTAAGGAAATGTTTCTTGGTTATGGAGGTGATAAAGAGTTCGTCGTAAAGAGTTACGTCAATGCAAGCTTTGACACTGATCTAGACGACTCTAAGTCTCAATCTAGATATGTATTGAACGTGGGAGCAATTAGCTAGAGTTGCTCCATGCAGAGCATTGTAGACATAGAAATTTGCAAAATACATACAGATCTGAATGTGACAGACCCGTTGACTAAACCTCTCTCACAAGCAAACCATGATCACACCTTAGTACTCTTTGGGTGATAATCACATGGCGATGTGAACTAGATTATTGACTCTAGTAAACCCTTTGGGTGTTGGTCACATGGCGATGTGAACTATGGGTGTTAATCACATGACGATGTGAACTTTGGGTGTTAAATCGCATGGCGATGTGAACTAGATTATTGACTCTAGTGCAAGTGGGAGACTGAAGGAAATATGCCCTAGAGGCAATAATAAAGTTGTTATTTTATATTTCCTTATTTCATGACAAATTTTCATTATTCATGCTAGAATTGTATTAACCGGAAACTTAATACATGTGTGGATACATAGACGAAACACCGTGTCCCTAGTAAGCATCTACTAGACTAGCTCGTTAATCAAAGATGGTTAAGTTTCCTAACCATAGACATGTGTTGTCATTTGATGAACGGGATCACATCATTAGGATAATGATGTGACGGACAAGACCCGTCCGTTAGCTTAGCACAATGATCGTTCAGTTTTATTGCTATTGCTTTCTTTATGTCAAATACATATTCCTTCGACTATGAGATTATTCAACTCCCGGATACCAGAGGAATGTCTTATGTGCTATCAAATGTCACAACGTAACTGGGTGATTATGAAGATGCTCTACAGGTGTAACATCCCAAATTTTTAATTTGGAATGTTATACATTAGATCATCATTGCATATCATATTTTATTGCATTTTGGCTGATCCAAGAAATTCTACGCAACTCAAGGACCTACGGAGAGAGTTGGGGATTTCGTTATTTTCCATATTTGAGTTTCCTCAAATTTTGAAAAGAGGATCAATTGGTTTTGATAATTTTTCCTTCCTAATATTTCTAAAATAAAAATATATGAGAGGAGATAAAATGACTTCTCCAATATAAAGGAAATATTAGAGGAAAAATATTAAAATCAATTTATTATTTTATTTGGTTTTTATTGCAATTTTATTTGAATTAGAAAAATTGCACGTTTTCAAGGGCCAAGAAAATGTTCATCTTGTTCTAAATATTTTATTTAGATGGTGAAAATTTGTTTTGGCATTTTTAGATTTTTATTTATTTTCTAGGATTTATTTTTGGCAGAACATTATTTAAAAAAATGTGCGTGCCCTACTTGGCCAGCGGCCCAGCCGAGCCGGGCCGTCCTCGCCCCGCCTCCGCCCGACCGACTCCGACCAGAGTCCGGCCGGAGCACGCCGTCGCTGCCGAGTCCGGGAAGGACTCCTCCGCCTCGCCCCCTTCCCCAAGCCGCCGGCCCTCCCTCGTTACATACCCCGCCCCGCCACCACCACCACCCGCCACCTCGCCACCGATGCCGCCCCGCCTCGGATCCGCGCCGCCGCCCGAGCCCCGCCGCCGTCACCTCACCGCCGCCCCGCACCCCGCCGCCACCGCGGCCTCCGTCGGAGACCCCGTCGCTGCCGAAGCCCGTTGCATCGCTCGCCAGACCATCGCCGGAGGTAGCCGCCGCCGCCGTCTCGCCGTTCGTCGGTTTTCTCAGAAAAACCGTTCGGTTTTTTCGAAACCCTAGATATGTTTTTTTCAGATCTGGTTCGTTCTTTTTTCGGTTTAGTTATTTAGCGAACGCCCGTTCGTTCGTTCGTTTTAACGAACGATTTTCACCGTTTAGCCTCAGACAGCGAACGTTCGTTCGTTAGCCTGTTCGTTAGTTTTTCTTTTTCTAGGGTTTTTCCGCGATTATTTTCGATCGCGATTTCTGCCCTGATTTTCGTTTTAGTTTATCTTTTCGCTCGTTTATCGGAATCAGGCGATTCAAGTGCCTAGAGTTTCGTCTTGAAACCCTCTTTTCGTTTAAACAACTTAAACATGATTTTTCTACTGTAAAATTTGACCTAAGTCCAGATTAGTAAATGAAGCTTGTTTCTTTCACCGTTTGAGTTTCGTTGCTTCGTTTGATTTGATTCTTTTGCAAACCGGAGTTCTTAAGTTGAACTTTCTGGTTAGATCTCTTATTTGAGTTTTACCCGTGCTTGTAGTTGAGTGCTTATTGTATGCTTGTTTGTTTGCGATAGAGTACCCGGAGTGCGAAGCGTGCTACTACGAGTCTCTAGGTTTCATGGATCATCAACAAGGCAAGTAACACTTTGACCATACCTCTTTACTACCCAGTTTTATTGCATTAGATCAATCCTCAGACAATTGCATGATTAGGATCTGATTAATATGTGGGTTTTGGGAAGTAGATGAGGTAGTACCTATTGTCCTGTTTATAGTTAAACCTTTGGGACTTATTTCTACGTTGCTTACATTGCTATGCTATGCTTGTAGATGTGGATTGGGTTTTGAGTGTATCCATGACAGATGTGAGTTGTTAATTAATGGTTAACTTAAGGTGGCTCCTTTAATTCACATCTGGGTGGACTGAGGCACCTGGGGAACCCAGTGTTGCCTGTATTTTTGGAAATCCTGGGGTACCGTGTGATTTTCCTATGGACCGCCACCCAGGCTCAAAGGGATCATAAGATTATTCATGCTAGAAACTTCCGTGTGCAGCCGCAAGCTATTATGGGCTCTAGCATAGTTGAGTATGTTGCGTGACCTCTTTCAGTGGTAGGCTAGCAGATGTAGGGGATGTAGGTTGGTATTGTCTACCCAGAGTAAAGAGTTAATGCTTCTGAAAGACCATGTCTCAGTCATCCGTTTCTCAAACATCATGTAGTGCGAGAAATCCAACGGAGGAGATCGAGTCTTGTGGGGAAAAGTGCGCAACCTCTGCAGAGTGTACAAACTAATCATGGCAAGCCGTGTCCCAGGTTATGGACGTTTTGAGTATCTAGTTCTTGGATTATCATGTGGATCTCATCACTCTTAATATAATTTGATTGGGTTAATGATGATGCTTAATTGGGATTGAGAGGGGGATTACCTTCTCAATGTTTAACAACCACCATGATAGTTAAATAAAACTTATTCCTTTGTTGTAGGAAAAAATTGGCTTTATGCAAAACTGTAACCATAGAGCTTTCCACCAGCCATATATGCATGTAGTGATAGCATCATTCTGTTCATTACTCTATATGTGTTACATTGCCAGCATATTCCATGTGCTGACCCGTTTCGGGCTGCAACGTTCATATTGCAGACTTTTCAGACGACGAGTAATTAAGGTGCCTTAAGTCGTGATCTTTCACTCAGTGAAGCCGTTGGAGTTGATGGACTCGCTTTATCTTCCAAGCCTTCCGCTGTTATCATTATTAGATGGCCTTAAGCCATATTTATTGTAATAAGTTCTCTTTTGAGACATTAGATGTAATAAGTGTGTGATCGCTACTCTGTTATAAATCCTTCAAGTACTGTGCATGTCAGCATTACCGATCCAGGGATGACACTGATGCACAGAGATCAGACTATTTGAGGTCTGGTCGCTACAACAGGTATCTCCGAAGGTGTTTGTTGGGTTGGCATAGATTGAGATTAGGATTGTCACTCCGAGTATCGGAGAGGTATCTCTGGGCCCTCTTGGTAATACACATCATAAGAAGCCTTCCAAGCAAAGTGACTAATGATTTAGTTGCAAGATGATGTATTACGGAACGAGTAAAGAGACTTGCCGGTAACGATATTGAACTAGGTATGAAGATACCGACGATCGAATCTCGAGCAAATAACATACTGACGGACAAAGGGAATAAATGTATGTTGTCATAACGGTTCGACCGATAAAGATCTTCGTAAAATATATGGGAGCTAATATGAGCATCCAGGTTCCACTATTGGTTACTGACTAGAGAGGTGTCTCGGTCATGTCTACATAGTTCTCAAACCTGTAGGGTCCGCACGCTTAACGTTTGATGATGATATAGTATTATATGAGTTATGTGATTTGGTGACTAAATGTTGTTCGGAGTCCCGGATGAGATCACAGACATGACGAGGATTGTCGAAATGGTCTAGAGGTAAAGATTGATATATAGGACAATGGTATTCGGACACCGGAAGTGTTCCGGAGGGTACCGGGTACATATCGGATCATCGGAAAGGGTTCGGGGCACCCCCGGCAAAAGATATGGGCCTTATGGGCCAAGAGGGGAAAGACACCAGCCACAAGGGGCTGGTGCGCCCCTCCAGCAGGCCGACCAGCCCTAGGGAAAGGAAAGGGGAGGGAAAGTCCCTCCTGCCCCCTCCTCAAGGGAGAAAGGAAAGGGGGCGGGGCACCTCCCCCTTCCTTCCCCTGGTGCCTATACAAGGAAGGGGGAGGCCGAAACAGGGCCGGAGCCCAAGTGGGATTCGGCCCCACTTGGGGCACCCCCTTGGCCTCTCCCCTCTCCCTCCCACCTATATATATGAGGAGGGGGCGCCTAGCACACCGAAGACATAATCTTAGCCATGTGCGGCGCCCCCCTCCACGGTTTACTCCCTCGGTCATATTTTCGCAGTGCTTAGGCGAAGCCTTGCAGAGATCACTTCACCATCACCATCACCATGCCGCCGTGCTGCCGGAACTCATCCACTACCTCACTGACTTCCTGGATCAAGAAGGCGAGGACGTCACCAAGCTGAACGTGTGCTGAGCGTGGAGGCGCCGTACGTTCGGTACTCGATCAGTTGGATCATGAAGAAAGTTCGACTACATCAATCGCGTTGTTAGACGCTTCTGCTTTCGGTCTATGAGGTTACATAGACACACTCTCCCCCTCTCATTCTATGCATCTCCTAGATAGTTCTTGCGTGAGCGTAGGATTTTTTTGAAATTGCATGCTATGTTCCCCAACAAAACTCTTAGGTTGCAACAAGTGGCGCACATCCAGTGTGACCCTTGTATGTGGGAAGGAGAGAGTGACCTTTGGAAAGAGTACTCCTTAATTAGTGATTTCGTCCAATAGTGAACTACATAGCACGTGGCAGAAAAACTGGGCCAAAAAAGGCCCTACTTTAGCGACAATAAAGGAAAGAAACCCCCAAACTGCAAAAACTACAATGTTTATGAGAATATAGTTTTCTTTATTTTTGCCATGGACCAATACAAAATGCCATGTGACAGTATAAAAAGTTTGCCATGAATTAGAAAAGCAAAAAAATAATAATCATAAATGTGCCATGTGACATTGCAAAAATTTAAAATAATTGACACCACTTTGCGGGTCAAAAATACTATATGAATTTTCCATTTTAGCATAAACATTTCTTCTAAAAATGCTATGAGTTAGCACAATTTTTTTATAATTCTGTCATGTCAAAGACGAACTAAAAATATGTACATTTGCCATGTATGAAGCAAAATTGCCATGGTGCATCAAAATAAAATTGTCATATTACCTACGATAAAGCTACCATGGGCTAATTAATAAATTGCATTGGTCTACCTAATAAAAGTGCCATGGTATAAATATTAAATTGCCATGCTACCCTATATTATATTTTCCTTGGTAAGTCCACTAAATTTGCCACTATAAGTGTAGTATATTTGGAACGGTAAGTATAGTACATTTGTCATGGTAAATGTACTAAACTTTCCATGATCTAAAAAAACATATTTGTGTATAGTTGCCATGATGCATGCATACTACTTGCCATGATGCTCTAATAAAAAATCATGACTTGCCTGCATGCGAAACAAAAGTTTGCAAAAAATCTAAAAAAATCCATGTTATGGAAAAAGGAAAATGTTTGCCATCCAAACTTTGCCATGTGACTCTTAGCAACAACTAAAAAAATCCATGGTCAAAACAATAAATTATCCATGCCATTAAAAACAAAATAAACATGTTGTAGATAATAAAAATTGCCATGCTCATTAAAATAGAACTGCCATGCTTTGTACACAAGAATGAGTCATGAAACATTAGAGAGTTTTTTTAACTTCCCTATACCCCGTGGAAAGTATATATATAGAACATGAAAAGCTTAGGGATTTCTATTTTCATGCCATTGGTTCCTTAGTTCTACTCAATTTGACCCCACCATCTAAGTTTTGCTCACTTTTGCCTTCTCCTTCTAGTTGAATATCACATATGGCCAAATGCAGCGTTTCCATTGGGTCAACCCCTTTGACTGTTACATGGATGAGTGGGACTGTGATAAAATAGACATGTGGGGCCACTGAAACTCCATCCACGTCAGCGAACCAACGGTTAGTTGTCGATGCAAAGTAGTGCAAAGCAGAGTTGCTTGTCTATCCAATTCCAGCGATGGATGGACGCGATCTTGGCCTCTACGGGTTTCCTGGTGCTCGTGTGCGTCGAGGGATAGGATCAGTGTGGCCGGGGTGGACAAAAACGACATCAGTGGTGAGTTTCATCGTGCTTGGAGTTTGGTGGTTATAGGCAACAAAGCTAAAGCATGGATTCAAACAAGTTTTTGTGTTGGTGACGTTCTATGACTGCGGGTGGTGCAGTTTGACATGGGCACATGACCAAATGGTTACCTGAGAGTCTTCATGAGCTCATGCGGGATCAACAAAGGGAGCTCATGGTTAATGGCACCACGGCACGAAATTGACGACACGGAGAGAGGGAAAAGCAATTGAGCTCATGGAAAGGTTGTAGAGCACATTAGTGAGCTCAAGGATGTGCTATAGGCAAAGGATCGACAATGGCATCCTTGGCTATATACGACGAAGAAGGCGATGATGGTGATGATTCAGGGTGTCCAATCTTGCGATCTTCATCATAGAGGTTCACAGTGTTGAGACGAAGATAAAGGACACGGTGGTGAGGTGAGGAGAGCATGGTGCTATGGTGGTTCACATTGGTGCTACCATGGCGTTCTCGGTCATGGGTGCAGAGTGAGCAAGAGGAGGGGAAAGTGATGGATAGTAGATAGGTTCGACTGAGGGTTATCGTGCATGTCTGTTGGCATAGAGCCAGTCATGAAGGAGGCCTTGATGGAGCGAAGCAGGAGCTGGCGCTCTCGGACGTGTCCTTCTCTGCCACTAGGTGTGAGGTTAAAGACATGGTTGCCCCTAGGTGATCTAGGCTGCACAATGCTAGGCCGCCATGTAAGTTTCCACTCTCTCTCTCTCTCTCTCTCTCTCTCTCTCTCTGAAAGAACATGTGGTGCCCCCATGTGTGGTTTTGGTAATTGATGACATTCTCTATGGACTAAGTGTTGCCTTGAGTTATATTCGCAGGATTTGTCCATAGGATTTTCTTGAAGTCCATTTGTTGGTTTCAAGGAGTTTATATGTTGGCCAAGGTGCTTTTCAAGGAATTATCCAAAGATTGGTCATGTGAGAGTTGAGCTTGTTGAAAGTGTTGGGGAACATAGTAATTCCAAAAAAATTCCTACGCACATGCAAGATCATGGTGATGCATAGCAACGAGAGGGGAGAGTGTCGTCTACGTACCCTCGTAGACCGTAAGCGGAAGCGTTATGACAACACGATTGATGTAGTCGTACGTATTCACGATCGACCGATCCTAGTACCGAACGTACGACACCTCCATGATCTGCACACATTCAGCTCGGTGACCTCCCACGAACTCATGATCCAGTAGAGCTTCGAGGGAGAGTTCTGTCAGCACGATGACGTGATGACGGTGTTGATGAAGCCACCAATGCAAGGCTTCACCTAAGCACCGCTACGATATGACCGAGGTGGATTATGGTGGAGGGGGGCACCGCACACGGCTAAAGATCAATGATCAACTTGTGTGTCTTGGGGTGCCCCCTGCCCCTATATATAAAGGAGCTAGGGGGAGGCGGCCGACCAAGGAGGAGGGCGCGCCAAGGAGGGAGTCCTACTCCCAGGACTCCTCCTTTTCTGGTAGGAGTAGGAGAAGGGGGAAGGAGGAGAGAGGGGGGAAGGAAAGGGGGGTGCCGCCCCCCTCCTTGTCCAATTCGGACTAGAGGGGAGGGGGCGCGCGGCCTGCCCTGGCCGCCCCTCCTCTTATCCACTAAGGCCCAATAGGCCCATTATACTCCCTGGGGGGTTCTAGTAACCCTCCTGTACTCCGGTATATGTCCGAACTTGCTCGGAACCCTTTCGAAGTCCAAAAATAGTCATCCAATATATTGATCTTTATGTCTCAACCATTTCGAGACTCCTCGTCATGTCCGTGATCATATCCGGGACTCCGAACTACCTTCGGTACATCAAAACACATAAACTCATAATACCGATCATCACCGAACGTTAAGCGTGCAGACCCTACGGGTTCGAGAACTATGTAGACATGATCGAGACACATCTCCGGTCAATAACCAATAGCGGAACCTGGATGCTCATATTGGCTCCTAGATATTCTACGAAGATCTCTATCGGTCAAACCGCATAACAACATGCGTTGTTCCCTTTGTCATCGGTATGTTACTTGCCCGAGATTCGATCGTTGATATCTTGATACCTAGCTCAATCTCGTTACCGGCAAGTCTCTTTACTCGTTCCGTAATTCATCATCCCGCAACTAACTCATTAGTCACATTGCATGCAAGGCTTATAGTGATGTGCATTACTGAGAGGGCCCAGAGATACCTCTCCGACAATCGGAGTGACAAATCCTAATGTCGACCTATGCCAACTCAACAAGTACCATCAGAGACACCTGTAGAGCACCTTTATAATCACCCATTTACGTTGTGATGTTTGGTAGCACACAAAGTGTTCCTCCAGTAATCAGGAGTTGCATAATCTCATAGTCATAGGAACATGTATAAGTTATGAAGAAAGCAATAGCAGTAAACTAAAACGACCAAGTGCTAAGCTAACGGAATGGGTCAAGCCAATCACATCATTCTCCCAATGATGTAATCCTATTTATCAAATGATAACTCATGTCAATGGTTAGGAAACCTTAACCATCTTTGATCAACAAGCTAGTCAAGTAGAGGCATACTAGTGACACTATGTTTGTCTATGTATTCACACATGTATTATGTTTCCGGTTAATACAATTCTAGCATGAATACTAAACATTTATCATGAAATAAGGAAATAAATAATAACTTTATTATTGCCTCTAGGGCATATTTCCTTCAGTCTCCCACTTGCACTAGAGTCAATAATCTAGATTACACAGTAATGATTCTAACACCCATGGAGTCTTGGTGCTGATCATGTTTTGCTCGTGAGAGAGGCTTAGTCAACGGGTCTGCAACATTCAGATTCGTATGTATCTTGCAAATCTCTATGTCTCCCACCTGGACTTGGTCACGGATGGAATTGAAGCGTCTCTTGATGTGCTTGGTTCTCTTATGAAATCTTGATTCCTTTGCCAAGGTAGTTGCACCAGTATTGTCACAAAAGATTTTCATTGGACCCGATGCACTAGGTATGACACCTAGATCGGATATGAAGTCCTTCATCCAGAGTCCTTCATTTGCTGCTTCCAAAGCAGCTATGTACTCCACTTCACACGTAGATCCCGCCATGACACTTTGTTTAGAACTGCACCAACTGACAGCTCCACCGTTCAATATAAACACATATCCGGTTGCGATTTAGAATCGTCCGGATCAGTGTCAAAGCTTGCATCGACGTAACCATTTACGACGAGCTCTTTGTCACCTCCATAAATGATAAGCATATCCTTAGTCCTTTTTAGGTATTTCAGGATGTTCTTGACCGCTATCCAGTGATCCACTCCTGGATTACTTTGGTACCTCCCTGCTAAACTAATAGCAAGGCACACATCAAGTCTGGTACACAACATTGCATACGTGATAGAGCCTGTGGCTGAAGCATAGGGAACATTTTTCATTTTCTCTCTATCTTCTGCAGTGGTCGGGCATTGAGTCTGACTCAACTTCACACCTTGTAGCACAGGCAAGAACCCTTTCTCTGCTTGATCCATTTTGAACTTTTTCAAACTTTATCAAGGTATGTGCTTTGTGAAAGTCCAATTAAGCGTCTTGATCTATCTCTATAGATCTTGATGCCCAATATATAAGCAGCTTCACCGAGGTCTTTCATTGAAAAACTCTTATTCAAGTATCCTTTTTTGCGATCCAGAAATTCTATATCATTTCCAATCAACAATATGTCATACACATATAGTATTAGAAATGCTACAGAGCTCCCACTCACTTTCTTGTAAATACAGGGTTCTCCAAAAGTCTATATAAAACCATATGCTTTGATCACACTATCAAAACATTTATTCCAACTCTGAGAGGCTTGCACTAGTCCATAAATGGATCACTGGAGCTTGCACACTTTGTCAGTACCTTTTGGATCGACAAAACCTTCTGGTTGCATCATATACAACTCTTCTTCTAGAAATCCATTCAGGAATGCAGTTTTGACATCCATTTGCCAAATTTCATAATCATAAAATGCGGCAATTGCTAACATGATTCAGACAGACTTAAGCATCACTACGGCTGACAAAGTCTCATCATAGTCAACCCCTTGAACTTGTCGAAAACCTTTCGCAACAAGTCGAGCTTTGTAGACAGTAACATTACCGTCAGTGTCAATCTTCTTCTTGAAGATCCATTATTCTCGATGGCTTGCCGATCATCGGGCAAGTCAACCAAAGTCCACACTTTGTTCTCATACATGGATCCCATCTTAGATTTCATGGCCTCAAGCCATTTTGCGGAATCTGGGCTAATCATCGCTTCCTCATAGTTCGTAGGTTCGCCATGGTCAAGTAACATGACCTCCAGAATAGGATTACCGTACCACTCTGGTGCAAATCTTATTCTGGTTGACCTACGAGGTTCGATAGTAACTTGATCTGAAGTTTCTTGATCAATATCATTAGCTTCCTCTCTAATTGGTGTAGGTGTCACAGGAACCAGTTTCTGTGATGAACTACTTTCCAATAAGGGAGCAGGTACAGTTACCTCATCAAGCTCTACCTTCCTCCCACTCACTTCCTTCGAGAGAAACTCCTTCTCTAGAAAGGATCCATTCTTAGCAACGAATGTCTTGCCTTCAGATCGGTGATAGAAGGTGTACCCAACAGTCTCCTTTGGGTATCCTATGAAGACACATTTCTCCGGTTTGGGTTTGAGCTTATCAGGTTGAAGCTTTTCACGTAAGCATCGCAGCCCCAAACTTTAAGAAACAACAACTTTGGTTTCTTGCCAAACCACAGTTCATATGGCGTCATCTCAACGGATTTACATGGTGCCCTATTTAACGTGAATGCAGCCGTCTCTAAAGCATAACCCCAAAACGATAGCGGTAAATCAGTAAGAGACATCATAGATCGCACCATATCTAATAAAGTGCGATTAAGATGTTCGGACACACCATTATGCTGTGGTGTTCCGGGTGGCGTGAGTTGCGAAACTATTCCGCATTGTTTCAAATGAAGACCAAACTCATAACTCAAATATTCTCCTCCACGATCAGATCGTAGAAACTTTATTTTTTTGTTACGATGATTTTCCACTTCACTCTGAAATTCTTTGAACTTTTCAAATGTTTCAGACTTATGTTTCATTAAGTAGATATACCCATATCTGCTTAGATCATCTGTGAAGGTGAGAAAATAACGATACCCGCCGCGAGCTTCAATATTCATCAGACCACATACATCAGTATGTATGATTTCCAACAAAGCTGTTGCTCACTCCATTGTTTCGGAGAACGGCGTTTTAGTCATCTTTCCCATGAGGCATGGTTCGCAAGTACCAAGTGATTCATAATCAAGTGATTCCAAAAGTCCATCAGTATGGAGTTTCTTCATGCGCTCTATACCAATATGACCTAAACGGCAGTGCCACAAATAAGTTGCACTATCATTATCAACTCTGCATCTTTTGGCTTCAACATTATGAATATGTGTATCACTATAATCGAGATTTAACAAAAATAGACCACTCTTCAAGGGTGCATGACCATAAAAGATATTACTCATATAAATAGAACAACCATTATTCTCAGATTTAAATGAATAACCGTCTCGCATCAAACAAGATCCAGATATAATGTTCATGCTTAACGCTGGCACCAAATAATAATTATTCAGGTCTAGAAGTAATCCCGAAGGTAGATGTAGAGGTGGCGTGCCGACCGCGATCACATCGACTTTGGAACCATTTCCCACGCGCATCATCACCTCGTCCTTAGCCAATCTTCGCTTAATCCGTAGTCCCTGTTTCGAGTTGCAAATGTTAGCAACAGAACCAGTATCAAATACCTAGGTGCTACTGCGAGCTTTAGTAAGGTACACATCAATAACATGTATATCACACATACCTTTGTTCACCTTGCCATCCTTCTTATCCGCCAAATACTTGGGGCAGTTCTGCCTCCAGTGACTAGTCCCTTTGCAGTAGAAGCACTCAGTCTCAGGCTTAGGTCCAGACTTGGGTTTCTTCTCCTAAGCAGCAACTTGTTTGCCGTTCTTCTTGAAGTTCCCCTTCTTCTTCCCTTTACCCCTTTTCTTGAAACTGGTGGTCTTGTTGACCATCAACACTTGATGCTCCTTCTTGATTTCTACCTCCGCAGCCTTTAGCATCGCGAAGAGCTCGGGAATTGTCTTTTCCATCCCTTGCATATTATAGTTCATCACGAAGCTCTTGTAGCTTGGTGACAGTGATTGGAGAATTCTGTCAATGACACTATCATCAAGAAGATTAACTCCCAGTTGAATCAAGTGATTATTATACCCAGACATTTTGAGTATATGTTCACTGACAGAACTATTCTCCTCCATCTTGCATCTATCGAACTTATTGGAGACTCCATATCTCTCAATATGGGCATTTGCTTGAAATATTAGCTTCAACTACTGAAAAATCTCATATGCTCCATGACGTTCAAAACGTCGTTGAAGTCCGGGTTCTAAGCTGTAAAGCATGTCACACTGAACTATCGAGTAGTCATCAGCTTTGCTCTGCCAGACGTTCACAACGTCCGGCGTTGCTCCTGCAGCGGGTCTTGCACCTAGCGGTGCTTCCAGGATGTAATTCTTCTGTGCAGCAATGAGGATAATCCTCAAGTTACGGACCCAGTTCGTGTAATTGCTACCATCATCTTTCAACTTAGCTTTCTCAAGGAATGCATTAAAATTCAACGGAACAATAGCACAGGCCATCTATCTACAACAACATAGACAAGCAAAATATTATCAGGTACTAAGTTCATGATAAATTAAAGTTCAATTAATCAAATTACTTAAGAACTCCCACTTAGATAGACATCCCTCTAATCATCTAAGTGATCACATGGTCCAAATCAACTAAACCAGTTCCGATCATCACGTGAAATGGAGTAGTTTTCAATGGTGAACATCACTATGTTGATCATATCTACTATATGATTCATGCTTGACCTTTCGGTCTCAGTGTTCTGAGGCCATATCTGCATATGCTAGGCTCGTCAAGTTTAACCCGAGTATTTCTGCGTGTGCAAAACTGGCTTGCATCCGTTGTATGTGAATGTAGAGCTTATCACACCCGATCATCACGTGGTGTCACGGCACGACGAACTTTGGCAACGGTGCATACTGAGGGAGAACACTTATACCTTGAAATTTAGTGAGAGATCATCTTATAATGCTACCGTCAATCAAAGCAAAATAAGATGCATAAAAGATAAACATCACATGCAATCAATATAAGTGATATGATATGGCCATCATCATCTTGTGCCTTTGATCTCCATCTATAAAGCACCGTCATGATCACCATCGTCACCGGCACGATGATACGTCTCCAAAGTATCTATAATTTTTGATTGTTCCATGCTATTATATTACCCCTTTTGGATGTCTATGGGCTCTATTTTACACATTTATATCATTTTTGGGACTAACCTACTAACCGGAGGCCTAGCCCGTATTGCTGTTTTTTTTTGCCTATTTCAGTATTTCGAAGAAAAGGAATATCAAACGGAGTCCAAATGGAATGAAACCTTCAACAGCGTGATTTTTGGAATGAACGTGATCCGGAGAACTTGGAGTGCAAGTCAAGAAGCTTGCGAGGCAGCCAGGAGACAGGAGGGCTTGTATCGCCCAGAACTCACTTGTGTTCTACTCGTGCATATAACATCTACGCATAAACCTGGCTTGGATGCCACTGTTGGGGAACGTAGTAATTTCAAAAAAAATTCCTACGCACACGCAAGATCATGGTGATTCATAGCAACAAGAGGGGAGAGTGTCATCTACGTACCCTCGTAGACCATAAGCGGAAGTGTTATGACAACGCGGTTGATGTAGTCGTACGTCTTCACAATCGACCGATCCTAGTACCAAACGTACGACACCTCCGCGATCTGCACACGTTCAGCTCGGTGACATCCCACAAACTCACGATCCAGTAGAGCTTCGAGGGAAGTTCCGTCAGCACGGCGGCGTGATGACGGTGTTGATGAAGCTACCGACGCAGGGCTTCGCCTAAGCACCGCTATGATATGACCGAGGTGGATTATGGTGGAGGGGGGCACCGCACACGGCTAAAGATCAATGATCAACTTCTGTGTCTTAGGGTGCCCCCTGCCCCCATACATAAAGGAGCTAGGGGGAGGTGGCCGGCTAAGGAGGAGGGCGCGCCAAGGGGGGAGTCCTACTCCCACCGGGAGTAGGACTCCTCCTTTCCTAGTAGGAGTAGGAGAAGGGGGAAGGAGGAGAGAGGGGGGAAGGAAAGGGGGCGCCGCCCCCCTCCTTGTCCAATTCGGACTAGAGGGGGAGCGGGCGCACGGCCTGCCCTGGCCGCCCCTCCTCTTCTCCACTAAGGCCCAATAGGCCCATTATACTCCCCGGGGGGTTCTGGTAACCCCCCGGTACTCCGGTATATGTCCAAACTTGCTCAGAACCCTTTGGAAGTCCAAACATAGTCATCCAATATATCAATCTTTATGTCTCGACAATTTCAAGACTCGTCGTCATGTCCATGATCATATCCGGGACTCTGAACTACCTTCGGTACATCAAAACACATAAACTCATAATACTGATCGTCACCGAACGTTAAGCGTGCGGACCCTACGGGTTCGAGAACTATGTAGACATGACCGAGACACGTCTCCGGTCAATAACCAATAGCGGAACCTAGATGCTCATATTGGCTCTTACATATTCTACGAAGATATTTATCGGTCAAACCGCATAACAACATACGTTGTTCCCTTTGTCATCGGTATGTTACTTGCCCGAGATTTGATCGCCGGTATCTCAATACCTAGCTCAATCTCGTTACCGGCAAGTCTCTTTACTCGTTCCATAATGCATCATCCCACAACTAACTCATTAGTCACATTGCTTGCAAGGCTTATAGTGATGTGCATTACCGAGGGGGCCCAGCGATGCCTCTCCGACAATCGGAGTGACAAATCCTAATCTCGATCTATGCCAACTCAACAAGTGACATCAGAGACACCTGTAGAGCACCTTTATAATCACCCAGTTACGTTGTGACGTTTGGTAGCACACAAAGTGTTCCTCTGGTAATCGGGAGTTGCATAATCTCATAGTCATAGGAACATGTATAAGTTATGAAGAAAGCAATAGCAGTAAACTAAAACGATCAAGTGCTAAGCTAACGGAATGGGTCAAGTGAATCACATCATTCTTCCAATGATGTGATCCCTTTTATCAAATGACAACTCATGTCAATCGTTAGGAAACCTTAACCATCTTTGATCAATGAGCTAGTCAAGTAGAGGCATACTAGTGACACTATGTTTGTCTATGTATTCACACATGTATTATGTTTCCTGTTAATACAATTCTAGCATGAATAATAAACATTTATTATGAAATAAGGAAATAAATAATAACTTTATTATTGCATCTAGGGAATATTTCCTTCAGAAAGCATGTCTTGAAGAAGAAGATTGTGTGAACATTCATGTTTACCTTCAAGACATTATCCTAATGAAGAGGGTTGGAAATATTCAATGTTGATCAAGACTAAGTACAGAGAGTGATTCAAGTTGATCAACACACAAAGCATAGAAGATGTACCAAGTGAGATCAAGTGATCCCATGGTGTGGTAAGCATTGTCCATTACGCTTTGTGTACTAACCCATGGTCTACGTGAGAGTTCTATGTGGGGTTAGGTATGTTTCCATGGGCTTGCGTCAAGAGGAAGATCTCGTACAACCCATGGAGGATGACATCAAGTGGTGATCGTCATCAAGTTTGCGGTGTGCAAGTTCAAGTGGAGCAACACGAAGAGTGGCTCACCCATAATGGAGTATGGGGGAGCAATCTTGCTTGAAGCTTGCCGTCTATTGTGGTGGCAATGGACTTGTGAAGATGTGCCGAAGAGTGGCTCACCCATAGTGGAGTATGGGGGAGCAATCAACTAGTCTTCATCGAGCCAACGCAATCAAGATAGGTGGTCCAACTTGAGGAAGTCAAGATCGTCATCATCTAGCCCAAGTGGACTATGTGCAAGGCACATGTTTTCCCTTGATAGATTTTGTATTTTACCAGTCTCATGGTGGTTGTTGGGAGACCGGGTTATAGGACCGTTTGCCGTGCTATCAAGGGGGGCTCTCAAGTTATTAGCTTGATCGTATCGTTTGTGGAGAGCTCAAACCATTGCATCCTTGCCTCATATTTCTGGGTTCTTGTTTGGTGTTTCTCTTAGTGAGTACTCGTTGTCATCATCTATCCAACAAGATTGAGTTCTTGTTTCACTATTTGGATAGTGCTTGTCGTCATCTATCCAACAAGCTTGAGTTTTCTCTCTGTTCGAGCCCGTATGGAGAAGTTGTAGTGGTTTTAGTCTCTAGGTAGTTTTCCTATGCTCAAGCGGTAGTACTGCTCGGTACCATAGTAGTACCGTTTAGGCAGTACTACCGCTATGGACTACCGTTGCTTCTACCGCTCGGGAAATCCTTTCTGTGCTACTTTCTGTTGCCCATTTTCTTGTAGCGGTAGTTGCACGGTAGTAGTCCGGTAGTACCGATTAAGTGGTACTTTCGCACTCTACTACCGTGTCTAGTACCGCTTAGGATATTCTTTCTATGCTGGTTTCTGGTTGCCACCTTTGCCTAAGCGGTAGTACCGCCGTGGGATGGACGATAGTACCGCCTCGGTGGCACTACCGCTCCTGTGCTTCATGTGCCCACCATGCTTTTCCTGGAGCTGCCGCTTAAGCGGTAGTACCACTCCTCGAAGCGGTAGTACCGGTTCACTGCGGGCTAGGCAGATAACGGTTGGATTTTTCCCCACCTATAAAAGAAGGTCTTCTTCTTCGTTGGACCTTATCCTTTGGGCTCGTGTTCTTCCCCCATTTTTGACCTTCTTCGACCTTCCTATCTCTCAATCCCTCCAATGATTCTTGCTAGTTCTCGAGGGAAAAGAGAGAGGAGATCTACATCTACATTTCCACCAATCACTTTCTCTTCTATGTAAGGGGAACTGATGTCTACTATGCAATTTTATTCTTGTAGACTCATGTTGGGCCTCCAAGCGCAAAGTTTTGTAGGACAGTAGCAATTTTCTCTCAAGTGGATGACCTAAGGTTTATCAATCCATGGGAGGCGTAGGATGGATATGTTCTCTCTCAACACTGCAACCAAATACAAGAATTCTCTTGTGTCCCCCCAACACACCCAATACAATGGCAAATTGTATAGGTGCACTAGTTCGGCGACGAGATGGTGATAAAAGTGTACTATGGATGGTAGAAATATATTTTTATAATCTGAATAAATAAAAACAGTAAGGTAGCAAGTAACAAAAGTGAGCACAAATGGTATTGCAATGCTTGAAAATGAGGCCTAGGGTCCGTACTTTCGCTAGCGCAATCTCTCAACAATGCTAATATAATTGGATCACATAACCATCCCTCAACATGCGATGAAGAATCACTCCAAAGTTCCTATCTAGTGGAGAACATAAGAAGAAATCATTGGTAGGGTATGAAACCACCACGAAGTTATTCTTGCCGATCGATCAATCCAAGAGTTCATACTAAAATAACACCAAATAATTTCAGATTCATAATACTCAATCCAACACAAAGAACCTCAAAGATTGCCCTAAGATTTCTATGGGAGAAACAAAGACAAGAACGTGCATCAACCCCTGTGCGTAGATTACCCCTATGTCACCTCGGGAATCTGCGAGTTGAGTGCCAAAACATATATCAAGTGAATCAATACGATACCCCATTGTCACCATGGGTATTCATAGCAATACATACATCAAGTGTTCTCAAATCCATACAAGTATTCAATCCAATAAAATGAAATCTCAAAGGGAAAACACAATTCATCAAAATATAGAGAGGAAAAAGAACAAATGATCTGACTATATTAATAAAGCCCACGATACATCAAGACCGTGACATCTCAAGAACACGAGAGAGAGAGAGAGAGATTAAACACATAGCTACTGGTACGAACCCTCGGCCCTGAGGGTGGACTACTCCCTCCTCATCATGGTGGCTGCCGGGATGATGAAGATAGCCACCGATGATGACTCCCCCCTCCGACAGGGTGCCGGAACGGGTTCTAGATTGGTTTCTCATGGATACAGAGGCTTACGGCAGCAGAACTTCTGATCTAGGGTCTCCGCGAGGGTTTTTGGAATATTTGACGATTTATAGGGCGAAGAGGGGGTGCGGGAGGCCACCGAGGTGGGCACAACCCACCGGGGCGTGTCGGGGGCCCAGGCGTGCCCTGGTGGGTTGTGCCCCCCTCGGGGCACCCTGAGGTGCTACTTTGGCCCATTGGATGCCTTCTGGTCCATAAAAATCCAGAAAAAGTTTCGCGGTGTTTGGACTCTGTTTGATATTGATTTCCTGCAATGTAAAAAAACAAGCAAAAAACAGCAACTGGCACTGGGCACTGGGTCAATAGGTTAGTCCCAAAAAATGATATAAAGTTGCTAAAAATGATTTTAAAACATCCAAGAATGATAATATAACAACATGAATACTTCATAAATTATAGATACGTTGGAGACGTATCAGCATCCCCAAGCTTAATTCCTACTCGTCCTCGAGTAGGTAAATAATAAAAGAAATAATTTATGAAGTGTGAATGCTAGCAAAGTGCAAAATTTTGATCAATGGTAATTTCAATCACTTTCCCTAGCATCATAACAACAACTCTTTCTCATGAAACTCATCATGACAAAGTAGCAACCAATTCACACAATGAATTCAAACAATGGATTCTCTTCAAACTCAACAACCTATATTCTTAGTCACCAAACAATTGCAATTCAACTTATTCAACAGAGTCTAAGTCAGAGCTTCACATACTCAACCATCATATAGTCTTCTATGATTGCTAACACTCACTGCATACACATGAGCAAAACATTTCAATCGGACACATACAAAGACAGGGGCTTATAATTTTGCCTCCCAACGTATTCACCTCAAGGGTGATGTCAATAATAATAACTCATGCTACCCATATCCAGCTTGATATATGTGCCCACATCTTTCCTCACCACATGATGCTTGCCAAAAGAGAAAAATAAAAAGGAATTGAGAGAAAAACTTTGACTCTTGCATGAAAGTAAATACATAAAAGTAAAAGGTAGGCCCTTCACAGAGGGAAGCAGAGGTTGCCATGCGCCATTTGTTTGTATGCTCAATCCCTTAGTGCAAAAGAACATCACATTATATTGCCCCTTATGATAGCAACCTTCGTTATGCAGCCTGTCGCTTTTATTCTTTGCCATCACAAGTTCGTACAACGCTCAATTTTCCCTTACACTAAATGATCTAACACTTTTAGAAGCAATTTTTATTGCCTTATTGCACCGATGACAACTTACTTGAAGGATCTTACTCAATCCTTAGGTAGGTATGGTGGACTCTTGAGAATAAGATTTGGGTTTAAGGGTTTTTGGATGCACAAGTAGTATCTCTACTTGGTGCAGAATTTTTGGCTACTAAAGATGGGGGGCAAGCACCACATGTTGAAGGATCTATGACAATATAACTTCTATGTGAATATGAACAAAGATAAATCATTATGTTGTCTTCCTTGTCCAACGTCAAAATTTTTGGCATATAATATTTTGATGGGGGATCACAATCACAAAAATTTCCAAGATAGTGCATTTGCATGTGAAAGTTCTCTTCCTTCTACTAATCATTCACGAATTGCTTGTATGACCAATATTGTGATTGTCAAGCTTTATAAGATTTCACTTTCTAAACCCAATGTGAAGCTACCACTAGGCATAATATGCACATACACTTTCAACTTCATGATATTCAATTCATTCAACAATTTACTCATAGGATATAAGTGAAGCACAAGAGTAAATGACAAGCTACTCCAAAAAGATATAAGTGAAGATCAAGCGAGTAGTTAAGCAAATGGGTAGCCAATTGTGGATTCTCTATTATTTTAAAACTTTCAAACCTAAGTCAAAATAAAATGACATTCCAAGCATAGCACAACTCATGTGAAGAAGAAAACACTTAGGCTCAACCGATACTAACCGATAATTGTTGAAGAAGAAAGGTGGGATGCCTACTGGGGCATCCCCAAGCTTAGATGCTTGAGACTTCTTGGAATATTAACTTGGGATGCCTTGGCCATCCCCAAGCATGAGTTTTTGTGTCTCCTTAATTCCTCTTATATCATAGTTTCCCTAAATCTTAAAAACTTCATCCACACAAAACTCAACAAGAACTCATGAGATAAGTTAGTATAAACCAATGCAAAAACCTTATCATTCTCTACTGTAGAAAATACTAAAATTATTATTCAACATTGCATACTAAGTGCCTCTGCATATTTAATAGTCCTATCCTCAAATAGAATCATTAAACAAGCAAACATAACAATAATCTGTCTAAACAGAATAGTCTGTAAAGAGTGCAATAGGGTCCATAATTATTCAACTTAAAAAATTCTGAAAATTTAACACACTGTAGAAAATTTATCAGAGATTATTGTGCAAAAAGTTTCAACATTTTATCAAATTCTTTCTTTTCTCGGGAATTTTTGCAACAGCGACAAACTTTATATATTGAAACAACAACTCATATACTTGCATAATAAGCATGGTAAAGGCTATCCTTGCCACTTTTATTGAAAAGAAAGATGCAAAACATTATTCTAAATAACAGCAAGAAAATACTAGCAAAATAAAATGACGCTCCAAGCAAAACTCATATCGTACAACAACAACAACAAAGCCTTTAGTCCCAAACAAGTTGGGGTAGGCTAGAGGTGAAACCCATAAGATCTTGCAACCAACTCATGGCTCTGGCACATGGATAGCAAGCTTCCACGCACCCCTGTCCATAGCTAGCTAAGCAAAACTCATATCATGTGACAAAAAAATATAGCCTCAAGTAAGGTTACCGATAATGTTGGAGACGAAAGAGGGGATGCCCTCCGGGGCATCCCCAAGCTTAGTTGCTTGGATCTTCGTTGAATATTAACTTGGGAGTGCCTTGGGCATCTCCAAGCTTAGGGTCTTGTCACTCCTTATTCTCCTCATGTCGATATCTCACCCAAAACTTGAAAACTTCAATCACACAAAACTTAACGGAACTTCATGAGATAGGTTAGTATGATAAAGAGCAAACCATTTCACGTTGGTACTGTCAAATACAAGATTCATAATTGTTTCCACCCAATTCCTACTGTAGAATATCATTTCCACAATTTATATTGAGCAATATAAGCCATAGAAACTAGAAAACAAGCAAACTATGCATTGAAAACAGAATCTGTCAAAAACAGAACAATCTAAAGTAACCTACTCCAACCATACTTATGTAACTCCAAAAATTCTGAAAAATTAGGACAACGTAGGTAATTTATATATATATTACATTTAAAAATACAGATCAAAAGCACGTTCCAGTGAATTTTAGAAATTCCTAGACTGGGTGCAAAAGTATCTATTTCTGGACAGAATCAAGTCAACTATCATCCACACTATCCCAAAGGCTTTACTTGGCATTTTATTGAAACAAAAGCAATAAAACATGATTACTACAGTAGCATAATCATGTGAACATACAAAAGCAGTAGGTAAAAGTGTTGGGTTGTCTCCCAACAAGTGCTTTTCTTTAATGCCTTTTAGCTAGGCATGATGAGTTCAATGATGCTCGTATAAAATATAAGGATTGAAACATAACAAGAGCATCATGAATCATAAGTTCCTCTCTCATAATAATTTTCAGTAGCATCATGAATAGATTCATCAATATAACCATCACAGAAAGCATTCTTTTCATGATGCACAAGCATAGAAGATTTATTGCTCTTTATGTCATATATGTCATCATAATAATCATCATAGATAGCGACATTATTCTCATAGTCAATTGAAACCTCTTCCAAAATAGTGGATGTATCACTAAATAAAGTCATGACCTCTCCAAATCCACTTTCATCAATATTATAATAAGATTCAACACCCCCAAAATAGTGGGATCACTACTACCTAGAGTTGATACTCTTCCAAACCCACTTTCATCATTGTAATCATCATAAATAGGCGGCATGCTATCATCATAATAAATTTTCTTATCGAAAGTAGAAGGAATCAAAGGATCATATTCATTATGCAAAGCATCCCCAAGCTTAGGACAACCATTATTTTTAGCAAATAAATCTTCAAACATTTCATCCTCATCAAACATAACATCCCCAAGCTTGTGGTTTTGCATATCATCATAATCATTCTTATAGGAGACATCATTATCATGACTAATTCAATCATCATTAACATCATGGTTATTCAAAGAATTCATAGTAGCAATATTGCAATCATGCCTATCATCCAACGTTTTTGTGCCATAAATTTTGTTGAATTCTTTTTCTAGCAATTGAGCACAATTATCAGAATCCTTATTCTCAAGATAGACATTATAAAGATAAAGAACAACCCGAGGTAACCCAATCTCCATTTTTTGCAATTTTCTTTTTATAAACAAACTAGTGATAAAACAAGAAACAAAAAGATTTGATTGCAAGATCTAAGGATATACCTTCAAGAACTCACCTCCCCGGCAACGACACCGGAAAAGAGCTTGATGTCTACTACGCAAAATTATTCTTGTAGACTCATGTTGGGCACCCAAGCGCAGAGTTTTGTAGGGCAGTAGCAATTTTCCCTCAAGTGGATGACCTAAGGTTTATCAATCCATGGGAGGCGTAGGATGAAGATGGTATCTCTCAAACAACCCTGCAACCAAATACAAGAAATCTCTTGTGTCTCCAACACACCGAATACAAAGGCAAATTGTATAGGTGCACTAGTTCGACGAAGAGATGGTGATAAAAGTGTAATATGGATGGTAGAAATATATTTTTATAATCTGAATAAATAAAAACAGCAAGGTAGCAAGTAACAAAAGTGAGCACAAATGGTATTGCAATGCTTGAAAATGAGGTCTAGGGTCCGTACTTTCGCTAGCGCAATCTCTCAACAATGCTAATATAATTGGATCACATAACGATCCCTCAAGGTGTGATGAAGAATCACTCCAAAGTTCCTATCTAGCGGAGAACATAAGAAGAAATCGTTTGTAGGTTACGAAACCACCACAAAGTTATTCTTGCCGATCAATCTATCCAAGAGTTCGTACTAAAATAACACCAAATAATTTCAGATTCATAATACTCAATCCAAAACATAAAACCTCAAAGAGCGCCCCAACATTTCTACCGGAGAAACAAAGACAAGAACGTGCATCAACCCCTATGCATAGATTACCCCAATGTCACTTGGGGAATCTGCGAGTTGAGTACCAAAACATATATCAAGTGAATCAATATGATACCCCAATGTCACCACGGGTATTCATAACAAGACATACATCAAGTGTTCTCAAATCCATAAAAGTATTCAATCCGATAAAAAGAAATCTCAAAGTGAAAACTCAATTCATCACAAGATAGAGAGGGGAAAACACCATATGGTCCGACTATATGAACAAAGCCCGCGATACATCAAGATCGTGACATCTCAAGAACACGAGAGAGAGAGAGAGAGAGAGATTAAACACATAGATACTGGTACAAACCCTTAGCCAGAGGGTGGACTACTCCCTCCTCAACATGGTGGCTGCCGGGATGATGAATATGGCCACGGGTGATGATTCCCACCTCCAACAGGGTGCCGGAACAGGGTCTAGATTGGTTTCCAATGGCTACAGAAACTTCTGGTCTAGGGTCTCCGCGCGTGTTTTTTGGCATATTTTACGATTTATAGGGCGAAGAGGGGGTGTAGGAGGCCACCGAGGTGGGCACAACCCACCAAGGCACGCCTGGGGGCCCAGGCGCGCCCTGGTGGGTTGTGCCCCACTCAGGGCACCCCCTAGGTGCTGCTCTGGCCCACTGGATGTCTTCTGGTCCATAAAAATTCCACAAAAAGTTTCACGGTGTTTGGACTCCGTTTGATATTGATTTCCTGCGATGTAAAAAAAAAGCAAAAAACAGCAACTGGCACTAGGCACCGGGTCAATAGGTTAGTCCCAAAAAATGATATAAAGTTGCTATAAAATAATTGTAAAACATCCAAGAATGATAATATAACATCATGAATACTTCATAAATTATAGATACGTTGGATACGCATAAGCATCCCCAAGCTTAACTCCCACTTGTCCTCGAGTAGGTAAATGATAAAAGAAATAATTTATGAAGTGTGAATTTTAGAAAGGTGCATAAGTTTGATCAATGATAATTTCAATCACTTTCCCTAGCATCATAACAACAACTCTTTCTCATAAAACTCATCATGACAAAGTAGCAACCAATTCACATGTTAAGGTTCAAACAATGATTTCTCTTGAAACTCAACAACCTATATTCTTAGTCACCAAACAATTGCAATTCAACTTATTCGATATAGTCTAAGTAAGAGCTTCACATACTCAACCATCATATAGTCTTCTATGATTGCTAATACTCACCGCATACACATGAGCAAAACGTTTCAACCGTACACATAGAAAGATAGGGGCTTATAATTTTGCCTCCCAACATATTCACCTCAAGGGTGATGTCAACAATAATAACTGATGCTACCCATATCCAACTGGATATATGTGCCTAGATCTTTCCTCACCACATGATGCTTGCCAAAATAGAAAAATAAACAGGAATAGAGAGAAAAACTTTGGCTCTTGCATGAAAGTAAATGCATAAAAGTAAAAGGTAGGCCCTTCGCAGAGGGAAGCAGAGGTTCCATCCGCTTTTTGTTTGTATGCTCAATCCTTTAGTGCAAAAGAACATCACGTTATATTGCCCCTTATGATAGCAACCCTTATTATGCAGTCTGTCGCCTTTATTCTGTGCCATCACAAGTTCGTACAACACTCGATTTTCCCTTACACTAAATGATCTAATACTTTTAGAAGCAATTTTTATTGCCTTATTGCACCGATGACAACTTACTTGAAGGATCTTACTCAATACTTAGGTAGGTTGGTGGACTCTTGGGAATAAGATTTGGGTTTAATGGTTTTTGGATGCACAAGTAGTATCTCTACTTGGTGCAGAATTTTTGGCAAGCAAAGATGGGGGGCAAGCACCATATGTTGAAGGATCTATGACAATATAACTTCTATGTGAATATGAACAAACATAAATCATTACGTTTTCTTCCTTCTCCAACGTCAACAATTTTGGCATATAATATTTTGATGGGGGCTCACAATCACAAAAGATTTCCAAGATAGTGTATTTGGATGTGAAAGTTCTCCTAATCATTCATGAATTGCTTGTATGACCAATGTTATGATTGTCAAGCTTCAAAAGATTTCACTTTCTAAACCCAATGTGAAGCTACCACTAGGCATGATATGAACATACAATTTCAACTTCGTGATATTCAATTCATTCAAAAAAAATTACTCATAGGATATAAGTGAAGCACAAGAGTAAATGACAAGCTACTCCAAAAAGATATAAGTGAAGATCAAGCGATTAGTTAAGCAAATGGGTAGCCAATTGTGGATTCTCTTTTATTTTAAAACTTTCAAACCTAAGTATTTCATATAAACAGCAAACAAAACAAAATAAAATGACATTCCAAGCATAGCACAACTCATGTGAAGAAGAAAACACTTAGGCTCAACCGATACTAACCGATAATTGTTGAAGAAGAAAGGTGGGATGCCTACTGGGGCATCCCCAAGCTTAGATGCTTGAGACTTCTCAGAATATTAACTTGGGATGCCTTGGCCATCCCCAAGCATGAGTTTTTGTGTCTCCTTAGTTCCTCTTATATCATAGTTTCCCTAAATCTTAAAAAACTTCATCCACACAAAACTCAACAAGAACTCATGAGATAAGTTAGTATAAACCAATGCAAAAACCTTATCATTCTCTACTGTAGCAAGTTCATCTCCATAAGCATAATTCATATTGGCATCTTGGCCACAAGCATAGCAAGCATCATCAAAAAGGGATATTTCAAACAAATTCAAGGGATCATAGCAATCATCATAGCAATCATCCTTCGGTAAGCACGAAGGGGAATTAAACAATGTATGAGTTGAAGAGTTACTGTCATTAGAAGGTGGGCACGGGTAGCTAATCCGCTCTTCCTCCTTTTGTTCTTCGCTCTCCTCATCATCTTCTTCATCCAATGGGCTCACAGTTTCATCAATTTCTTCTTCCATAGCTTCCTGCAAAATATTAGTCCCTTCTTGGACAGCGGAGAATTTCTCAATATATGGTTTAACATAGGCATTAGAAGCATAATTATCATAACAATATTCAAGTATGGCAAAACTTTCAGAATTGTAAAGAGTAGCATCATACTTTTCAATCAAAGAAGCAATTTCTAAAGCACCCTTAAAAGCAACAAATTCTTCAATTTGTTGAACATCATAGTAATTATAAACATCCTTAGCATAAGAAGATACGATTCCATTATCACTAAACTCACATTGGTAGGGAAGGTGTTTCTTAGGGTTTTCAGAACAACAAGTAAAATCATATAGATAACATAAATTCCAAGCATAGCATTGCAAACATTGGATTTGATCCCATAATAGTTTCCCTTTTTCAGATATACGGTGTCGCACATAACAAGCATGCTCATCTAAAGATTTGCCCTCAACTAAGCTAGTTGGGGTTTCAGCACGAGCACATAGGGATCGAAGATGATCCAAGTAAAAAGCTTCAGTAGTGTGATAGATTTTGAGTGGTTCTTCAACCATTGGAGCAATAGGTACAACTAATTTTTTTGGTATTTTGCGTTTCATATCCATAACTAAAGATAGATAACAACTTAGAACAGCAAAAAAATTACTTAGTGATAAAGCAAACAAGCACACACGAGAATATTCACCCCACGCTATGACTCCCCGGCAACGGCGCCAGAAAAAGGTCTTGATGACCCGCAAGTATACGGGATAGTCGTAGCCTCTTTCGATAAGTAAGAGTGTCAAACACAACGAGGAGCTAAAGGTATAACAAATACTCTCTCAAGTCCTATCGGCCACTGATACGACTCTACGCACGCTTGACGTTCGCTTTACCTAGAACAAGTATGAAACTAGAAGTACTTTGTAGGTGTTGTTGGATAGGTTTGCAAGAAAGTAAAGAACGCGTAAATATTAACTAGGGGCTGTTTAGATAAAGAAGCAATAAAGTAAATATAGCGAGTGTGGAAAAGTGGTGGTAGGAGTTGTGAAATTGTCCGTAAGCAATTGACTATGTTACTAGACCGGTAATCACTATTGCAATTCTATTTGAGGGAGAGGCATAAGCTAACATGTCATCCCTGACTTGGAATTCTATGCACTTATGATTGGAACTATTAGCAAGCATCCGCAACTACTAACGTTCATTAAGGTAAAACCCAACCATAGCACTAAAGTATCAAGTCCCCTTTATCCCATACGCAAACAACCTACTTACTCGGGTCTGTGTTTCATGTCACTCACGCCACCCACCATAAGCAAATCATAAACATATTGCAAACCCTACAGTGGGAATCCCTCACGCTTGTGTGACACGGAGGGCACAATAGGACAGCACCAATAATAAAACATGCAACTCAAACCAATCATAGCAATTCATCAATCACCGATAGGACAACGAAAATCTACTCAGACATCATAGGATGGCAACACATCATTGGAAAATAATATGAAGCATAAAGCACCATGTTCAAGTAGAGGGTACAGCGGGTTGCGGTAGAGTGGACCGCTGTAGATAGAGCGGGGAAGGAGATGGAGATGTTGGTGAAGATGGCGGAGGTTTTGGTGAAGATCGCGATGATGATGATGGCCCCCGGCGGCGTTTCGGCGCCACCGGAAGCAAGGGGGAGAGAGCCCCCCTTATTCTTCTTCTTCCTTGACCTTCTCCCTATATGGGAGAAGGGTTTCCCCTCTGGTCCTTGGCTCCCATGGCTTGGGAGGGGCGAGAGCCCCGTCGAGATTGGATCTATCTCTCTGTTTCTGCGTTCTCTTCTGGCTCTGTTTCACTGTTTCGTGTATATATGGAGATCCGTAACTCCGATTGGCCTGAAACCTTCGTCGTGATTTTTTTTTGAATATTAGCTTACTTGCGGCAAAAGAAGAGCATCAACCGCCTTACGGTGGGCTCACGAGGGTAGGGGCGCGCCCAGGGGGGCAGGCGCGCCCCTCTGCCTCGTGACCACCTCGGGCACTGGTTCGCGTTGATTTTCCTTCCAAATTTTCCATATTTCCAAAAATAAGCTCCGTCCATTTTTATCCCGTTTGGACTCCGTTTGATATTGGGTTTTTGCGAAACAAAAAACATGCAACAGACAGAAACTGGCACTGGGCACTGGATCAATATGTTAGTCCCAAAAATAATATAAAAAGTTGCCAAAAGTATATGAAAGTTGAATAATATTGGCCTGGAACAATCAAAAATTATAGATACGACGGAGACGTATCACAAAGCAACCGTGAGTACTCATCCAAAGTACCCGCAAGCATCAGATCTATACTAAGTATGCACTGGTATCAAATGGAAGGTTTGTATCTGTGGACTGAACTGCAGAATGCCAAAATAGAGGGGAAGGCCTAGCCTATCGAGCATCTTCAAGCAACTCCAAGCATCTTGCAGCATGTAGAAGAGTAAAGAATAGCATTTTATAATTAACAAGCATGTTGTAGCATTAACGCCCAGAGATCCTTCCTCGACTCCCTGCGAGAAAGCAATCCCGGGGCCACATATCTCAAGTATCCATTTGTAGTTGTATAAGATCAAGATATAAGACTGAACGTTCGTTACCATGGACACGGCTATTAATAGATAATCTTCCCTGCAGGGGTGCACCACGTTTTCCAACATGCTTGATTACTCTAGCCGGACACACTTTTCTGGGTCCATGCACGGCCTCGTAAGATCAACACGTCGCAGCCCTACCTAGGCTCAGCAGAGAGGTCCCTGCCGGTCTACATCCTAAGTGCTCTGGGGTCTTGGGCCCATCGCCCACAGCACTCCGGGTCATTGTGCGCAGGGTGAATACCAGTACCGCCTTGGATGGCTAGCACGATCCGACCGTGCCCGCACTGCTGAACTGGACGTCTGACAAAGCTTCGACTGATACTGCGACGTCGAGGCCCATAACTATTCTCGCGTGGTGGTTAGTGCGTAAAGGCAAAAGGCCAACTCAGAACAAATACCCAAACCTGTTAGTGCATTATTAAAAAGAACCGACGACTATCGGGACAAGTCCGGAGCTATCACCCCCTCCCGGGTGATACCGCTAAACAGCCAGCCGCCACCGTCACATCGCACGGGTGCTCTCCAGGCCCGCCCGGCTTTCACAATGGTCTCAAGTGAAGTCAAGGTAACTGTGTGTCCAGACATCAAGGGGAAAACCCGAGGAATCACCCCCAGTGGATTCCACTCGATGTAATCAACAAGATGAACGTAAGAGGAACCACCGTCGAGGTTCACACTTGAGGTGTTGCACGACAGAGCCGTATCAGGAATGGTGAAGGAGGAACCACCCTCGATGACCACGACCGAATAGCTACACTACAGAGATCTCATCAGGAGTGATGTATGAGGTTCTACCCTCGGCACTCGATGGTAACTCTGTAGAGTCGAGCAACAAAAAGGGGCATGATGTGATGTGAGGTGTTAGGCTCCGGTCGTCGATCACGTTGATCAAGTCATCGATGATGAAGCAGGGGCAACAAGGACAAGGTGGGGGTCACTGATGGATCACTAGCCAACCTATACTAAGAAGTTTAGGATAAGCAGGTAGGTAACAATAGCAGGTACAAAAGCAAGCTATGCATCAGAATAGGAGCAAACAATAACAGTAGTAAAATCTAATGCAAGCATGAGAGAATCGAATGGGCGATATCGGTATGATCAAGGGGGGGGGGGGGGGCTTGCCTGGAAGCTCCGCTGAAAGGGAAGAAGGATCATCGTCAACGTAGTCGATCACAGTGGCATCAGCAGCGGTCTCGGGGTCTACCAAAGAGAAGAGGGGGAAGAAACAGTAAATATAATGCAACAGATGCAACATAGATGTCTGACGGGTAACACGCAGGGCTAGGGGTGTTCTAACGCGGTGCTACACGATACCAGTGAAGTGAGATAACATCCGGGGAAGTTTTCTCCGAGTTAGGCATTTTCGGATAGATGGAACGGAGGGGACAGTTGCATGTTTGCTATGCTAGGGACATGCGGCAGACGAACGGACCACGTATTCGGATTCGTCTCGTCGTTCTGAGTAACTTTCATGTAGAAAACTTTTTCATCCGAGCTAAGGTTTAATTTCTATTAATTTTCAAAGTTTTATTAATATTCTGAAATTAATTTTATTTCGAAAATAAATGCTAAAATGCTAGGCGCACCCAGCAAAGTGTACACAAAAGTGTAACCCGTGGCTGACAGGTGGGCCAGGGGTCCCAGTTGACCAGTCAACGTTTGACTGGTCAACAAGGGGTGGGGCCCCCTGTCATTGACTCACCTAACTAATTACTTGATTAATTAGGCTAACTAATTAGTTAGTTTAACTAAACCATTTTAATTAAGTTAATTAACTAATTAGTTTATTATTAATATTTTTTTATTCTTTTTTTAACAAAAGCCAGGGCGCGTGGGGCCCGCTAGCAGTGGCACAAGGCCATCCCAGCGGAGCGGGTTAACGGGCAGAGGGGCATGGGCGTGGGCGCCCGCCGGCACGGGCGCGTGGGCGCGCCGGGGTGCCGGCACCGGGCGCGGGCTCGACGGCGGAAGACGAGGCCAGGGGGCGGACGTGCGGATCCGGCGAGCTCAGGTGGCAGCGGGCACGGGCCGGCTTGGTTGGGCGCGGCGGCCAGCCGCAGCAGCAGCTGCGTGGAGGCACGGCAGGCAGAGGACTGCAGCGGGTGACGCGCAGTGATGTAGCAGCAGCTACGTCGGGAGGGCCAGGGCGCGCGAGTGGTGGGGCACGGTAGGCGCGGCGCGGGCACGACTGGGCGGAGGCCGGCATGGGGCGCAGTAGGGCTAGAGGGCTGCGGCACCGGGCAGAAGCGGGGCAGCGGCACAAGACGGGCGCGCGCCAGGGGAGGCATCACGGGGAGCTGGCCGGCGCGCGGAGGTGGGTCACATGGGCGCGGCAGTGGACGCGTGAGCGCGGGGGGGGGGGGGGGGGGGGGGGGCAGCTGGGGGTCGCGAGCGCGCGTGGCAGAGGCTAGCGGAGGCGGGCGGCAGCAACCGGGTGAGCGCGCCAGGAACAAGCAGGGAGCGCGGCTGCGGTCGCTTCAGGCGCAGGCAGGCAAGGGCACGCACGGCGGTCGCGAGCGGGCAGCGGCGTGGTGCACAGCAAGAAGCAGCAGCAGTAGCAGTACAACAGCTCAGCCGCAACAGCAGCGCAGGAGCTCGGGCAGGATCGCGGGGGGGGGGGGGGGGGGGGGGGGGGGGGGGCGGCGCTGACGCACAACGTCTATAGCAAGGGGAAGGAAGGGGAACAGAGGTGGGGGCCTCACCGGGCCCTGTAGGTGTGCAAAAGCGTGCGCGAGGAGGAGTCGGGGAGGCGCCAGAGCTCGGGGTAGCCGTCGCGAAGGCGGTTGGGGTCGGGGCGACGACGACGAGCTTCGGCTGCGGGCGTCCAGATCGGGGAGATGGGCGAGAGGGGTGGATGGAGATCAAGGGTTCGTCTCGAGCGAGGGGACAACGTCTTATAGGCGAGGGGTGTCGGGCGATGGCCGCCACGGCGACGGCCGGTGCCTTGGCAGGCATCGGCGCTGCCCACGATCCCCCCTTGTGAACAGGGACGGGGAGGCTCTGCGCTGGTGGGCTGGCTAGTGGCCAGTTGGCCCAAGGCCCAGAGGGGGCACGGGGATTTGCCCTTTTTTTGTGTGTGTGGGTGTGTGTGTTTTTCTTTTTATTTATTTCTCCTTTTCTGTTTCATTTAATTCCCACACCATTATAGTTTAATAAAAATATGAGACCCCTACCTAAAATAGTGGTTTAGTTTAACCCTCTGTCACATGATGTTCGGACTCTATTAAAAGTGGTTTGCTATTTTTAGAAATTATAAAAGGCATTTATATAATTGTTTAAGCCACTGCTTTAATTATTTCTGAGCACTTAAACCTTTTATAAAAAAATTATTTCTTCACCAACAATACTTATGAATTATTTGCCATAGTTTGAACATTTTTGTTTTGACACTTGAAACCTTCTATTTTTGACTTTGTTTTAAAATTTGAATTTTGAACCGTTTTGAATCTAAACAAGATTTGCAACAGTAACAGCGGTGACGTGGCCTCATTAGCAGAGAATTACTGTAGCTTAATTATCCGGGTGTTACAAATCTCCTCCACTACAAGAAATCTCGTCCCTTGATTTTAGGAGGTAGGAGGAAACAAAAGCGGGATATTCATCATGAAGATGATCCTCGAGTTCCCAAGTGGCTTCATCTTAAGAACGATTTGACCACTAAACTTTTTAGAATTTCTAAAGCCCTCTCACGGTGCGACGTTCAGTTTGACCAGGAACGTGGACCGGACAGATACTTCGGCTTCGAAGTAGTGTTTTTCACGCATCCAAGGAATAAATTCGTGCTTCGGCATTTCGAACAAGATGAGCATGGTAGCCTACTATCTCACTTGACGGATGTAGTAGATGCATAGTTTTAGTGGCGCAAATGATAGAAGCGGTATGCGTTTTCAACCATTCCATTCCTAGGATGAGGTCGATATTGGATGACTTCAAAACAATGGGGGAAACATGGAATTCCAGCCCTTCAAATTTCAACAGGAACGTTGATACTAACCATGGTGGTTCGACATTGGCCCGCAGGGGTGTGTACCACTAGTGGGTTGTTCATTTCTTCGAATTTGAGGCCATGCATGGATGCAAAATCCTCGGATATGGAAGAATGCGATGCTCCTGAATCGAATAAAATAGAAGCTGGTACTAAGTTAACAAGAATAGTACCCACACAGTAGCAGGCTGGTCTTGAACTTCATTCAGATCAATGTGGTTGGCTTGACCACGACCATAAGGCTTGGCATTGTTGTTGCGGGGCTGATTGTTACCACGACCAGTTTGAGGAAGTGCAAGCTGGTACAAATTCTAAGAGCAGTCCCTGGCACGGTGTCCGGATTGACCACACTTGAAGCATAGCCCATCATTGGGACGAGAAGCGGGAGATTGTAGTCTCGGCTGTCCAGGTGGTGGAGGAGGCAGACGAGGTGCAGCATGGGTCTGTCTTGGTGCACGGGCAGCTGGTGGATACATGCTATGAGGGATCCATATCTTACGCTTCTGCGATGATGAGCCCGAAGATGAACCCGCATCACGGTTGCGCCTGAGGGATCCAAGGTGCTCCTGCATACCAGTTTCGACCCGAATGGCCTTGTTCACCAAGGTGGCTAAATCCGCAAAGTCATGCAAGAGGAGCGCCAGCTTGATATCGGCTTGAAGTCCATCACGGAACTTTTCCTGTTTACGTGCATCAGTGGCAATGTCATCTTTAGCATAGCGGGACAAGTCAAGGAACTCCCGCTGATAAGCATCCACAGTCTTGTTGCCTTGGGTGAGGTTGCGGAACTCGCGCTTCTTCCTGTCCATAATTCCTTGAGGAATGAAGCAGGCACGGAAAGCAGCTTGGAAAACCGGCCAAGTGATGACCGTTCCAGCAGGTAAAGAGCGCCCGTGGCTGTCCCACCATTGAGCAGCGAGACCCTTCAGATAATATGCCGCAAAGGTGACATAAATGGCAAGGGCTACACCAGCAGACTCTAGCTCGAAAGTGATGTCATGGAGTCAGTCGTCAGCATCAAGTGGCTGAGCTGAGCTACGGTAGATGCTTGGGTTGAGATGTGCAAAGTCGTTCAGTGTCACAGTGGCTGGCTGCTGGTTCACGTTTGTCGGATTTCGGATTCCGGCAACCCTTGAGAGGTTCGAAATCTAGGGTGCGTTCGGGGATCTCAACCTGCACAGCCTGCCTACTGACGATCCTCCCTAGCCTAGCGCGTAGAGCTCACAGAGACACAAAGACACAGAGATTTATATTGGTTCGGGCCACCGTTTTGGTGTAATACCCTAATCCAGTGTGGTGTGGTGGATTGCCTCGCGGGGTTATGGATGAACTAGTACAAGGATGAACAAGCCTCAGGAGGTGAGGTGTTCTTGAGCTGGTGTGGTGCTCGGGGAGGAAGCGATCTCTCTCCCCCTCCACTATGGTGGCGGCTAAGTCCTATATATAGTGGCCTTGGTCCTCTTCCCAAATATGAGCGGGAAGGGATTCCACAACGGCGGGATTTGTAAGGGGACAAGTAGTACAGTCTATCCTGACAAAAGTAGTCTTCGCCTGCGAAAAGCCTCTGGTCATGACGCTGCGGTGGGCTCATTGATGACCTCCGTCCTGCCATCCTGGCGGTCTTGGTTTTGTTGCACCAGAATGGAAACCTTTGGTTGATTCCTCGGGACTCCGTACCTGTGGCTTGCCTCCCTTGCACCGGAGAGGAAACCTGTGCTCTGCACCTTCCTGGCACCCACCTGGCGCCCGCATGGCCTTGGTCGTCACGGCTGACGTCAGCTGAGCCTCATGAGGTAGCTGCATAGAACTCTCCGCCCCTTAGGAGCCCTCCTGAGGAGTCCAACTCCTTCAGGGGTCTTGGCGTCGTCCGTCTCACGAGGCTTGGCCCCTTGCGAGGGTCTTGCTGCGTTGGTGTTGAAGCTGGGCCGTACCAGGCCGTTGATGGGGCCACGCGGTGGGCCGCATGCAGGTAGGACTGGATACCCCCAAGTCTAGGACGCCGACAGTTGCCCCCGGGCCCAAGGCGCGCTCGGAGTTGGCTTCTAAGCAAAGCCAAAGGGCAAGTGCGGAGCGTCGCGGCCCCTAACCGCATGCGGCCTTGATGACATGTGGCGATTGATTGGACGTGGGCGACTCCCTTTCCTCACGCTGCCTCGGCAACTGCTCCCGTCTGACAAAAGGGGGGCCGCCTGCCGCCAGGCTTTCATTGCTCCTTCTTTGTCTTGCTCCAGATCCCCTTCTCCCCCCAGCGAAAGAGCTCATCAGATCTGCCGATTTCTCACCAAATCTCCTACCTGATGGCCGCCGAGAAGACCAAGGCTTCTTCATCGGCTGCCGGCTCCGCCTGGTACAAGCCAGGGCTGCTGGCGCCCTGCGTGACCGGGGAGAAGCTTCAGACAATGCTCCTCCTGGCAGCGAGCGATGACACTGAGTGGGGGAAGACCGGGCTCCGGGTCGCCACCGCTGCCCCGGAGCCCATGGGTATCAACTTCTTCCCCTTCTTCATGCACAACGTCTTCTCCGGGCCAGTACCTCCATTCGCCCTCTTCTTCGCCATCCTTCACCATTATGGTCTCCAAGCGCTCCACATCCATGCCAACTCCATCCTCCTTCTGTCCCTTTTCGCCTTCTATTGTGAGGCGTTCATGGGGGTGCTGCCCTCCGTTGCCCTGTTCCACCATTTTTCTATCTTCGCAAGACCGGCGTCAATCTGGTCGGGTGCATCGGTTTCGTCGTGGCACGGGGTGGTAACGCAATCTCCCGCGTCGGGAAGAAGGTGGAGGATGCCGTGAAGAGGTGGGTGTTGATGGATGCCAAGAGCTCCCAGAGCTCGCTGAAGCTGCCGACCGCATTCCCCGTCTCCGACTAGTGGTGGAAATATGAGAAGATCACCGACCCTGCCCTGACGCCATTCGTGAGGAAGATGGATAAGGAGCTGAAGAACGCGAAGCTGACGGGGGCCATGCTCATCAAGGAGTTCCTGAAGCAGCGTGTCGCTTCAAGACCGCCTCCGTCCCTTGTGGAAGCTTGGTGGTGATGACGACAAGATCCGCCTACGCCGAGATCCTCTTCCCGAGGAGAAGCTAAACAAGATGCTGCTCTACCTGACGGGGAAGGACCCGAGCGACCTTTCGGAGGGCTGGCTCCTACTGTACTACCGTGATGACGCCGAGGAGGTCGTTTCGGCCATGCCTGTCTTCGACGAGCTCGGGTTTGTGCGGCTGGGGTCTTCCTTGTGTCCTGCTACCTTTGTGCTCCTCTCCTCTGACAGCCAATCCTCCGAGGTCATCGAGGATGAGGTTGTGGACGAATCCTCTGCCTCGGAGCAAAGGGAGCTCCTGCACGACCTTCCGGACGATGATGATGATGGCGAGCGCCCGGTGGTGGAGGTGTCGCGCCCTCCAGGGGTCACCACGAGGTTTGTGGTGGCCTCCTTGAAGTAGCACAAGCGAGCGGTTGTGAAGGAAAACAGGACCACGGTGATTTCTACGGGCAACAGCCCACCTTCGCCGACGCCGTCCCAGGCGGCACCAACCGCAAGCTCTCCTGCTCCCAAGGGCTTGGCGCTAGCTGCTCCGCCTCAGCGCCCGCTGCTGAGCATGAAGAGGCACTATGCCTTTGTTAACCAGTAAGTTTCTCCCTTATCGTTGCTTGTCAGTTCTTGAAGTGGTGCTGAACGTATTCTCCCATCGTTAGGCAGCAGTCGTCGAAGAAGCAGAAGGAGGGTACAGAGATTGCTGCGGCCGCAAGCGACGGAGCGGCCTCCGCGGCCCTGGTGAAGAAGAGTGCCGCTGCCTCAGCAACCCCAGAGGTGACGCCATCTCCGGAGGACTTGGATGCCCGTCCTCAGGAGGTGTCGGTGCCTTCGGCAGGCCTGACTCCTCCGGCACCCAGCCTTGTCGCGGCTGCCGGGGGCAACCAGTCTCCGGAGCCCCCGGTCCTACCTGAGGCCGAGGTTTCTTCTGTCTTGGCGCTGAGGGCGTCTCCTCCCTTGCCCGGCGTGTGGCCGAGACATGGTGTTCCTGCTCCCTCTGGGACCCTGGAAGAGGCAAGGGCGGCGCTGGACCTCCTCCAGGGTGAGCTTCAAGACCCGGATCGTTGTTTGATGCAAGGACGCCTGGGGCTGATCTCTAGTTGGCTCAAGGCTGATGCGTCTGTCCGCGCGGCCCGGGGCTCTGCGGAGGAGGCCCAGAAGGTGCTTGGGGTGGCCGCCACGACGCTCGACCTGGCGCGGAAGGAGGCCATAGAAGCTGATAACCGGTGTCGTGTGGCGGAGGCTGATCTGAAGACTCTCCAGGACCAGCAGGCCACCCAGGCCAGCCAGCTCCAGGAGCGTGAGGAGAAGCTGAAGGCCCAGGAGGCTGCCTTTGCTAGTCGAGACGCCAAGGTGAAGAAGACGGCCTTAGAGCAGGCTGGAGAGTGTGATCGCCTGGTGAAGCTGAGGGAGGAGGCGGAGGCAGCCCAAGCGGCCCTGTCCGAGGCCAAGAAGGTGGCCGCCATGGAGCGCGACACCCTCTCCTCCCTTGAGGCACGCTTCCACAAGGCCCAGAAGGCGCTCTTTGGAGATGGTCCCTCGAGAAAGGCGGTGGTGACGACCCCGAGGGATAGCCCTACTGCTCTGCTTCCTGAAGTAGTGACGGTGCTCGAAGATGCTGTCGACGGGTTTACATCCTTGGTGGAAAGCGAGGCACGCTCACTTTCTTCCTCGGCTCTGACGTGCGTCTTCAGCCATCTTTATCTCCAGGATGCCAGCTTCAACCTCTCCTCCTTCCTTACTCTGGTGGATGCCGACTCCCGGGGTGCTGCTGCTGCCGCCGTGAAGAGCTTCGTGGACGCCATGCTGAGCAAGTACATGGTGGTTGGTCCTCCAAGTGAAGCCGGTGGGATGAGTGATGCGCCTGGCGATGAGGCTCCGCTGGCGAGCAGTGGTGATGCCCAAGTCTGAAGAGGCGGCTCGGAGATTCTGCTTTTGCCTGTTTATCCTGCACCATGTGACATGCCTCAGGGAGGCGTTTAAAACTATTTGTTTGGAACAGTATGTCTTGTAATAACTAGATTTATGCTCCTTCAGCTTTTCCGTTTGCTTTGTTATTCTGCGTCGGCAGAGCCCGACCCCGCGTGTATCTCAGCCGTCATTGGGTCCTCCGGATTACCAGGACGAGCCCAAGAGGTGAGGGGCTACGTGACCAGTTAGGCTCCTGAGTCGCAATGCTTGGGAGTCCTCCTTGACGTGCGAACAGCTTAGGAAAAGATGCAGGGGAAAGCCTTGATGTTCTGCATCGGCAGGGCCCGACCCCGCGCGTACCTCAGCCGTCATTGGGTCGTCCGGATCACCAGGACAAGCCCAAGAGGTGAGGGGCTACGGGACCAGTTAGGCTCCTGAGTCGCGATGCTCAGGAGTCCCCCTTGACGTACGAACGGCTTGAAGGAGAAGGATGACAGCCAGGTCTGGGCGTTTTGCGTCTGCAGGGCCCGGCCCCGTGCATACCTCAGCCATCGTTGAGTCGTCCGGATGACCAGGACGAGCCCAAGAGGTGAGAAGCTATGGGACCAGTTAGGCTCCTGAGTTGCGATGCTCAGGAGTCCCCCTTGACGTACGAACAGACCATCCTACCTTTCCCTCGTCGAGCTCTCACTTGGGAGGAGTGCATGAAGACCAGGCCCGTGAGGCCTGGCGAGGTGGGGTACGCCAGGCGTGACCTGAGCGTAGCTCCTGTGCCCAGCCCCCTAATGCAACCTTCCTGAGGGAGAGTAGTGCGGTGAGGCCCGAGGGCTCCCTGAGGTTAATGCGGCCGTGAGGCCACCCCCAGTTGTTTATCACCAGCGCGGAGCATAGCGCTTCCGCTCTTGTACGGGCATAGCCGCTCCTTGGCAGTGTCGATGGCCAGCGCGGAGCATGGTGCTTCCACTGGTGCGTGGGAGGGGGCTCCCTCTGAGGAGGGCCCCTGGGGCATGTACAACCCCGCCCTGACACGTGGCTTGCACGGCAGGGCTGGAGGAGGTGTATATGGGCACCCGTGAGCCAGCGCGGGACTCACGAGGCCCTACCTCAAGGCGGTCGCGCCTGGTCTTGATTGGGGATGCTTGAATTAGTCCTGCGAGATGGTTAGGCAGCTTGCGCCGAATGAATTTCCTGAGGCTATTGCATGAGAAGGCCAGACACCAACGACCCCAGGAGGTGATGTGAACGGGACCGGCCCACCAGACAGAGCTTAGCCGCTGGATTTATCGACGCTGCAGGGACGACCTCGAGCACAGACGCCGTGCCCAGTCTTCTCATGCAAAGATCCTGAAGAAAAACAGCCGATGCACGGTTCTTGTGTCTAGGGCGCACCATGTCGCGCGCCCTTGCTCATCCATCATGATTAGCTCATGCGAGAACAAGGCACCAAGAGCCACGGGAGGTGACGTACACGGGACTAGCCCGTGAGCCAAAGCTCAGCTACTTGGCTTTAGCGACGCTGCAGGGACGAACCCCAGCATAGACACCGTGCCAGTCCTTAATCATGAGGCGGTCGTGGGAGGGCTTGCAAGGGCGCGAGACGTTCTTAGCTACGAAGCGCCGGTCAGGCAGTCGATAATTCGAAAGTAGTTTGCAAAGTATTGTAACCGGCTCTGATAAAATGCAAAAGGGATACACGCCGTAGGGACAGACCCACACGACCTAGGGATGATGCAGCCTAAGGGGCGCCCCCAAGCTGAATGAACTAGGGAGATGTCACCTGGTACCGTTGCTGAAGAGTTATTGAAGTAGCCAAAAAATGCGTGCTGCTAAAGCCGTTCCTCATGAGCCGCTCCGGTGCCGAGCCTCGGGAGGCTCGGAGGGACCGGAAGACTCCTGAGGGTGCTCCTCCATCTCCGCCAAGATCGCCTGGTGCCTGGCTTTGCAGGAACCTGAGCGTCCCTCATGCGGCACTGGAATGCCTCAGCCGCGCCCGCTAGGCCGAAAGGCATGCAGACGTAGCTGTGAGGCGGTCCCTCGCATCGGCCGACGCGAGACGGCCACATGAGCTGCCGAGACGCGACCCTGTTGAGCCCAGGGATGTCGATGCAGACGCGGAACTCTTTACCCTCGCTAGGGAAGCTAGCTCCGCCTCGCGGCAGGCGACGATCGCCTTGCAGAACCCTTCCTTCCTGAATCTCCTCGATCGCCTCGCTGATGAACTCCCAAACGCCCGGTGCCTCACGCTTGTTGCCTTCTCCTGAGAAGCGTGCTCTAAAGAGCGCCTCAACATGGTGCCCGAGGGCCACTCTCGCGACATTGGCTAGGTCTGAGGCCCTCCAGAGGAGACACTACAAAAAACACACTTCCGTGATGATACGTGTTTGTCACAGTAGGTCGCGTTTTTTGTCATGCATGTACATCCATGACAAATTTATGACAGAATCAAGGTAGTCATACCTGTGCTGTGGTAGAAGTGTTCCATGACATTACCAAAATTATCATCACGGAAGTGTCCACTTCCATGATGATAAATCGCGCGTCACAGAAGTGCTTTCGTCAAGGGTGACCGACATGTGGCATCCATCGTAACAGAACGCCGTTAAGCTATCGGGTCGGGTTTTGGATCCGATAACCCATTAACAGCCCCGACCAATGGGGATTTTCCACGTGTAAAATCATCATTGGCTGGAGGAAACACGTGTCGGCTCACCGTTGGGATAGATGTCATCCACTCATTGGACAGAAGGCGCCTATGATATGTCGACACGTGGCACGGCCCAACAGAGGCCCATTCCTGTGAAAAGGCCGGCCCGTTTGACTTGACAAAAGGTGGCGGGCCGCCCCATGTAAAGCCTGTTAATGGCCTGTTCGCATATAGCCCATTTACAGCCCGCTAACCCAAGGCCCATTACGCCCCAGTAGCGTCATCTGGGCCAGCCAGTATGTTTCCAGCCCGTTTTCACTTATGGCCCATGACGTCTTTTGGCCCATATGAGGCCCTGTGTAACTCTTGGCCTATTAACGGCCCGTGGTGAAACTGGCCCGTAATGAACAGTGTATCACTTTATACCCGTTAAGGGCCCGTTATTCCGTTGGGCCGTTTCCAGCCCATGTTATCTTTCGGCCTTCTCAGAGCCCATTTATTCTTGGGCTCATTTCCAGCATTCGTTTACTTACGGCCCGTTACTGTCATTTTCTGCTTATGGGCCAAATTCAGCCCGTGGTTACAGTCGGCCTGTTTGTGGTCCGTTAACACGTTGGGCCGTTTTCATAGCATCATGAAATACGGCCTATTAACGATGGACCGTTATGGTCGGCCCATGAACGGATGATTCCAACTCTAGCCCGTTTACGGCCATAATGCGGCCTGTTATTGGCCCATGTTTGGCCAATCGATCATACTGCCCGTATAAGGCCCATTGTTTCTACGGCCCGTAGAAGGCCCATTGTTTCTACGGCCCGTAGAAGGCCCACTGTTTCTACGCCCCGTAGAAGGCCCGCTATTTCTACGGCCCGTAGAAGGCCCACTATTTCTACGGCCCGTACGAGGCCCAGTGTCACTACAGTAAATATTAGACCATGGTTATTGTGGCCTAGATTTAAAAAATAGGTTATTGCAGCCACTAGCAGACCGTGGAAAAAGAACTGCAATGACTACAAGCAAACAAATAAACAAGACAACAAGGAAATAAATAAGCAAGCAACTTACGCTAGGCTATCACGGCTATCACACATATTACATCCACTAGGCATCAAAGTTTGCCACCAGTGCAAATAAACGCGCCGACAAAAGAATATACAAAACTGAGAGCACTTCAGAAGGCACTAGGCCTGGCCAGGTCGGGGCCCCCAAACAGCTGAAGAAGCTGAGTAGACCTCAGTTGTGTCAACGATAGATGCATCAACACTAGATTTAAGGCATGATGGTGTGCACGGCAGTCCTCTGACATCTTCATTGCATCTTTGACTTCAAGTCGGAGCTGAGCTAAAGCAAGCCTTTCCGCTTTAAGTTGAGACTAAAGAAGTCAAACTGATTGAGGCAGGGACTGCACAGAGGTTGTCTCACACCTACTGGTGAGTAGCTTCAACTCACTGTCTTCATCAAGACAGGACCTTGGGGTCATCTCGCTGTCCTCAAGATGGTTTGACTCACTATCTTCCCTAAAGTTCTGCCTGGCGTAAGAGATACGACTCTGAAAGAGAAACAAGGAGACACGTAATAGGTTTCACAATTATATAAGCAAATAAATGGATCTGTTCTGCATAAGGAACGTGTTTTTACAACTACAATTTGAAACTGGTAGTTGTTGCAAACATCCAATCAGATGTAAACAGCAAAGCAAACAGCAGTGGAGGCAATGATGCCTATCCAAATCTATACTAGAACAAAGTTTGAAGGCTTGAGAAGGATGAACTTACATTACATGTTAACACGGGCTGGACAAAGCCCTTCTCCATGTTGATGGAAGGATAATTCAATAAATTCCCCAAAGAAAATTCTTTATAAGCGTTGCCATTATTCTACATTTTGCAAAGAGTAAATATAGATCAAATAATATTGGAAGAAACATAGGATAATGAAGCTCAGGTGCAGACTGATGATACATAATCAAATAGCAATTAATTAAGTACAACGTTACAAGGCAAAAGGGAGAGAGGTACTGACAAGAGCAATGCAGAGCCCATTATTGTTTTGAGATCGTATGATGCTTTGAGCAAGGAGATTCATCTGAAATTAGTTTTCATACAAGAGAGAAGGTAAGGCACAAGCAGAAATTTAGGAGTTCAAATTTTGAATTGATATCATAGACAGTACCTGACGCTGGGCTCCCAGCAGTTCTAATAGGGGTTTGGCCACTGGAGTAGGGGTAAAGTGTGGTACAGTTGGGCCTGTGTTTTCTGTGGCTGCTGATCTATCTGATTTAACAGGTACCACTACCTTTTCCAAATACCTAGTTTGTACTCCTTGAGGATCTGCACTCACCCTCTTCCTTTTGGACATCTATCACGAAAGAACAACATTTGACTGGAAAAACATAGTGTGATGACACATGGAATAGGTACAGAAAATGGATAGTTATGGCATATACTCATATATGATGCTTAAACTAAGCAGATGGTGTAACAAAGTAGAAGAAATGCAGGAGGTCAGATGCAAAATATGTGCGACCAATACAACTTTGCAAAGTTAGAGCAAGCACCTTGATGGGTGAATAAGATAGGCCATCCTCCACCATGCCAAGTTTGTTAGCCAGTGGATCATTCCGCAATATTCCTCTCGTGCGCCCATTCTCATATTCATTTTGATAATGTTCAATATCTGACATGCATGAAAACATAAAAACAAGTGAGATTTTCTTTGTAATGCAGAAGTGATTCTAATCCAATACTGCCTCCCTATAAACCCCTCTGTGCTATCTCTGCTATTCTTTTAAAAGATGCCATGCATGTTGTAATTTGTTGTGTGCATTAATATAATGTGGCCTACTACTCAAAATATGAGAGCTCCAGAAGTGATGACACTTCATAGATGATAGCTTCAACATATAGTAAAGAAGAACAAGTCGACCTGACCTGATAGATTCAAAATATACTAAGGGAGAACAACTCGACCTGACCAGTCGACCGCAAGAGAAGAGTATCATCTTAAAGAAGAGCAGAAGAGCAAGCATATTGAAGATATTACAAGTGTTTCAATACAATGTCAGTTGGCCACCCATGATGAACCAGAGCGCACAGAGAAATACTATTCTTTCCGGTCTCTCCATATGTGGCTCACATGCATTTCGAAACTAAAGTAGGAATATTTAGCTAACAAATTAAACATCTCTCAGTTTTACTAATATCAGCAATAAATCAGATATGAATTTGTACAACTAAGCTTGTTTAGCTCGATGGGTGGAGCAGTGCTATTACGACACGAACCATGTAGGCTGGTTGTGGTCATCATAAAATGGGGAAAACAAAAGCATGATCAGTACAGTGTTGACCGTGTCAGTGGGATGGCAGATCTGAAGCTGCAAACCGCGCAAAGGGTAGTTAGCAACCGATGTTTGCTTTGAAATAACAACTAAGATTTGGTATGGACAAGAAAGTTTGGTCAACAAGTGACAAAGAAATGCAATAATGCTGTCTCTCTATATGTCGCGACATGCATTTGGAAACTCAAGTGGGACCTTTAGCTAACCAATTAAATGTGTCGGTTAACTAATATCAGTATCATATCACAATCATATTTGAACAACTAAGCTTTCGAATTCTGAGTGTTGTGTTGTTTAGCTTGAAGGGTGGAGTAATGCTAGTACGACAGAAAGCACCTATGAAGATAATAGTAGAGTAGATAAAAGGGGAAACCCTAAGCATCAAGAGAAAAATCAGGAAAGTGGAACTAGCTGGACCAGTGGGTAGCGCACATGCTTTTCGAAACGAATATAGGAACATCAGGTGACCAATTAAACGTTCTCTGTTTTAGTGATATGAGTATCATATCAGATTCGTATTTCAACACGTAAGCTTTGGGTTGAGGTCTTGAGGAGCAGTGCTAGCACGACACGAAGCACCTACGATGATGGTAGTGAATATAAAGGGGGGGAAACCATAAGCTTTATGAGTATAGTGCCCGTGCCATGGCGGATCTGAAGGTGCAAACCGGAGAAAGCTACTTCGCAACCAATGTTTGCTTTCAACTAGCCACTACGATTTGGTACGGACAAGAAAAGTACAGTAAACAAATTACGATCTATTTTCCGGGTGAGATCAATAACTTAAGCACATATGGAAGATTACCACCTCTCTTGCGACGCCATGTAGGCCTATGCTGATACGTTGAGGGTGCTGCGGGTGCGATGGCTGTCGGAGGGGGGGAAGAAGACTTTAGACGACAGACGACCGGGTCGGGGGATATATCATGTTGCCGTGGACGAGGCGGTCGTAGGAGCGTCAATGGTGAGGTGGACGACGGCACCGATGAAGCGAGAGGAGGTGATGAAAGGATCCTGGTCCAGCACCGTGGATGAGAGACATCCATCTCTTGCAGTGGACAACGGGGTAGGGGTAGCGGCTCCGGCAAGGTGGAGGATGGGGTGGCGGACGGTGGAGGCTGGCCGCAGTGCGGACATTGTCGTGCCACCGACGGTGTATGAATGGGGAAATGGAGGGGAGGGCGGGATCTCAAACTTTGGGACGCGCTTCTCTGAAATGGGGGAAAGTTACGAACTTATCCCACGTTTAAAATTTCGGACATCGCGTCAGTTGGGGATAGGACGGTAATCTTTCCCAAATATTTGCCGGTAACTATTTCGGGCGAGAAGAGGGTGTTTTACCGCCCACGGTTGGCGCCCACGGTGTATGAACAGGGCTGACAGGTAGGGCGGTTGTGTCACGTCTGATGGAAGTTACACATGTGCCCCTATTTAAAATATTAGCCTACATCGATTTCAGATGAGGAGAGTTTGTTTTGCCGCCCACCGTGTATGAATGGGGAAATGGAGGAAGAGACACATGTCTTTCTGACAAGCTTGAATCAAATGTGTTTTGCCACCCACGTTTGGCGCCCACCGTCTTTGAATGGGCTCAGAGGCCATCATGTCACGTCTGATTGAAGTTACTAGTCTACCCCTATCGACAGCAGTGTAAATCCGATCGATAAGGATGTCAAGTGTCAGGGGTAGACAGTAATTTCCATCTCGCAAACACTTGCTTCGGGTAACCCCACAAATTATAGTGGGTGTTTAGCCGCTTCGTTCAAAACTTGGGAGAATTAGCATTCAGGTTTGCCCTGGGACCTGGCAAACTAAATTCAAATCCAATTTGTATTCGATTACGAATATCCACAGATAATTATAAGTTTTGTTATTTATTTCTTCAAAACCACAACAAAGATTTATTCCACCTTTATATATGATTATGATTTAGAAATGCCGTGATCTTCGAATTCAGTAGGTTGGATACACTCTGATTCAAACAGTTATTTCATCCAATACAATATGCTCACACGAAAAACAGTTCACCTTATGTCAATCATACAAGTACTGAGGATTACCTCGCCTAAAAAATTCGGATCATTACAACACATGGACAACATGGAATTCCGGACAACATAGGGGGTCTTGCAACATAATCCATTCAGAGACATGACACAACATGCAAGTACAATAATCTAATGACAATTTTAACTGGTATCTAAAGAAGAACCGGGATTACCTTGGGCTTCAGATAGCAGAAACTGCAGGACCTCCTCCGTCTTCAAATGAAACATTCTTACTTCCTCCAATTCTTGGGTTGCTTGCACAATGCGTGCCGCTAATTCCGTAATTTCCAGCCTCAAGATAAAGATTACCTCATTCATGGCAGCCACACCATGTCTTTCTGCCTCTAGTAGAGCCTCAAGCACTATAATACCTGTGCTCAGACTGCTCTTCGGCGGTGTTGCCTCTGAACTGCTACCATCTTGTAACATGGATGGCGCACTGCTTCCACAAATAGATTCTAGGGTTGTACATTGTGTCCTAGTGTGAACAGCATCTTGAAAGGTTTCCGCTGGACATAAGTAAGAGATAGTTATCGTATGATCCAGGCAGTAAGCTTACAAGGTAAACGACGGACAAATTATTGCTGAGCATGGCAAACTATATTTAAATGGTTCGAAGTAGCATCAGCCAAAAATAAATTAAAATGCTAAGATGAAAGTTGAAAGGGAGTGTACAACCGCTATATTTAAGTTGCCAAGGCATCTAAGCAGTTGAAATAATCTGAGAAAGCACTTAACAGTGTGGCCTCATATAAACTACGAAGACAGTCTTGTGATGAAGTTGAGAGGAAAAGTTAAGGACTCAAATGAAATAGGCATGCATTTCTTTACGATAGTACAACAGGCACTGCTGACATATTAGCCAACTCAGGTATAACGTAACAACAAACAAGCATTCAAATCAAGCAATACAGCAAAGCAGACAACTGAACTATTTGTAATTCGGTAGGATTACACGGTGAGGGCACAAGCCAAGAAAGCAGCCCACTCGCATTACATTTAGCATGCACTAAAACACACTGGCTTACCATATGTTGCTGTGAAGCCTAGCTGCTGTTGCAATGTTCTTTGAAGATATCGTCCACATCCCGTGGTTGCAAATCTAGTTGTTGTAGTTTATTCTGCACCATCTATTTAGGTAAAATTAATTTTAATCGCATGCACTGGTCCGAATTGATCATCAATGGTTCATCTAAACTAATGAAAGAAGGGTGTGTGCATACACGACAATATATCTGCTTCCCTCTATTTTTATGCTTGTTCGAGGTGCCAGCACCAAAAGAACAAATATTTTGCTTGATGGGGTTGGCAGCTCCATAATTAATAGAAGCATCAAATTAGTCATGCAACTTGGGAAGATCAAGAACAAACAAACAAGTAATGAACAGAGGCTCGGAGCAGTGATGTAATAGCTAGCATCAGAAAATGTAGGGTAAAACGAACAAAAAGTAGTGGAACCAGATGCTAGTTTGATGATGTGTAATTAAGCATAGAGAACATTAAGCAGTCTGATGGAACCAACAGGTGGCATCAGAAAAAAACTAAAGCATATTAACTATATGTGCACTGGTATGTAATTTAACACATGTAACATGTTCACTGCCAGAAGTATGGCCCTATAGGTGCAAGCAGAATAACGCGTCTCATGAAAAACTGAATGATGCCCTGAAGAAATTCAAAGGTGCGGTGCTTATGCTAGGAAAGTGAACGTAGGCGCCAGCCGTTGGATAATAGTACCTGATTCTCGGTGGCGTATGGGTATCGTTGTTATACTTGATAGCTAAGGATCGTCGATGGTGCTCGTGTTGCGGTTGAGTTTGGGCCGGCTTTCGCCGTCACTGAAGCTGCTCCGGTGCTACGGTTGCGGTGCCTGTCGACATACAAGAAAGCTCATCTGTGGTAAGTGAACAGTTGCATGATAAAGAGAAAAACCGAAGGAGTACAGATCAAAATAACCTGGTGAGGCTGCAGCGTCGGTAAAGCAGGGCCGGTAGAGTTGAATATGGTGTCCGTGGAGCGGGTCCGGTGCAGTGGACGAAGGCTTCGGCGGGCGCTTTTTATAGTGCTTTCGGTGAGGCGGATCTGTTGCGTCGGGCGAGGGCTTGTATGAAGGGCCAGCGAAGGGGTGGACGAGGGAGTCAGTGAAGGGCCTACGCTGTGGTGGAGGGCGCCGGATAAGCAGATCCGGTGCGGTGGACCATGATGGCGGTCAAGGAGATCTGGAGTGGTCGACAAGCCAGTCTCTGAAGCGGCTCCGGTGAAGTGGTGAGTTGGCAGTTGGGGGTTCCAAGGTGCGGAAGGTAGATCTGGCGGGGTGTGAGGTCTACTGCTGCAGCGGAGGACTAGATTCGGCGGCTTGCCGTGGTTGGGGGGTCGGGGAGGGGCTCTGGGGAAGAATGTTGGGGCAAAGAGGGGAAAACAATGGAGTTACCAAAGCAACCCTTTTCCGTTCATGTGGCAGGGGTAAAACAGGAATATCGCAGGGCTAAACTTTCGGGCGCGTGATATTTCGATGTGAGCGGGAAGTTCGAAAGCTTTTGGCGCCTAAAATTATAAGTATTCTGCTCTTGTACGGCCGACTATGATATCATGGCCGACAATTTGTTTGTTTTGCACGCAAAAAAATGTGCAAGTTTTGAAAATCAATGTCTCCAACTCGAAACTTAGATTGTCCATTCAATTCAAATATGGATCATTGAGATACTACAAGCAAATACCATCATATGGTCCAATTCAAATGAAATTCCAAATGTGTTTATCCTAAATATGATGACAAAAGCAAAAATGTGTATGTGTATGAATAAAGTGGATGATTATAAAGTTTGAACATGCCCGCATGTGTATATCTCTAGGTTTGATATATGAATTTGAAATCATGAAATCCCAGCTTAAAAAATGTACCTCCGTTTAAATGAATTACAAAAGCTAATGAGGGAGTCAAATTCCAAAATTTCAATCTTAGGTTTGTAATTCTGGTACATCAAGGTATATCACGCATGTTCAAAAGTATCGTTATCTCATAGTACAAACTGTGAAACAAATGGATCAACCATGAGTGCACAATATCTCAATTACGCTAAAGTTCCTCAAATATAGACACCTAACTCTTTATCTGAAGTCACCCCCCCACCACACACACACACACACATTGAGAAGTCGTTCTCTCCCCCAAGCACCAACACACGAGCACATTAACACCCCTCTCTCTTGTAAAGTTCGGACCCCAACATAGGTCTCTATCACTTTGTCTCTCGGGCATGCACACATCTCTTCCCTCACTCTCTAGGTCTCCTGCTATCTCTCTTACACAAGCACACGCACTATGTAGAGTGTATATTTCCCATACACACAAAACGTCGCCCCCAAACGTCTATCTCCCTAGTTATGTGGTTCTCGCGCACTCACCTCACACACCACCCCCACTCCAAACAAGCACACTTTGTCTCCTTGTGCACCACTCTCCTCTTTCTATCTCTCCCACATGCAGACCCGCCCCAGCTCCTTCCCTGCATACATATATGTCGTGACTCTTTGCATAGCTCCCTAATGTATAATCGTTCTCGATTTCGCATATTGTTCTCTACACCATCTATTCTAGATCTCTCATGAAGTCCCTATCACACACACGATGACTCGCTTCCCTTGCATCTGTGTTCATAGGCCAATTTCGGACAACATCAACATTGTCTCCCTATCTATACGCCATTTATGGACACAAATGAACCTTCTCGCCCCCTCTCTTCCTCTCTCTCTCTCTCTCCGTCGCTAGCTCTCTCTTTCTCTCTCTCTCACACCCCTCTCCCATACACACACTCGATGTCTCTTCCAAATAGTCTGCTCCCCCAGCCCGCACCCGTGCTATCCCACTACTACACATGTCACACCATTCCTACTTCCCTTATACTAGGTTTACATCATCAGTGGTCTCTCTACTCCACGTACACTCTCTCCCTCTCACACACAAACGCGTGCACAAACACACACAAACACGCACAAACACCCATTTATCTGGATCCTCATCTCTCCCCATGTCCGCATGTGTATCTCACACACTCACTCTCTAATTATGTATATGTCTCTCCACGTTACACAACACAAAGCCCCATGTACATGTCTCTCTCTATCCTCCACACACATAGACACAAAGAATCTGTTATCATTGCCTCAGTCTCTAACATATCACACACACACTGTCTCTCTCTCTCTCTCTCTCTCTCTCTCTCTCTCGCAAACACGCTCATCAAGGGTTTCCCCGTGAATAACTTACCGTCTATTCATCAACAGTCGTGGTAGTACGGCGAACACGAGACGTGAAAAAGAAAAAATCTACACATGCTTAGACCACCTAGTATGACTACTAGGACTAGAGCAAGCCAAAAAGCGTGCCGCCGTCACCCCCTCCTTGTCGGCAACGGGAAAATCTTTGTTTTACACAGTCGAGAAGTCATTGTGCTAAGGCCCCACATGCCGAGGCGTTGAATAGAATGTAGATGCTAGTTTACGGAAGCAAGTATCGATAATACGTTTGTATCTCCATACTTATATTTCTTCTCTTATAAAAAACTGAGTTGGTGATGATGGTACGTGTGCCATCTTGCAATATAGACCGTCCGATCTATATCTGACGGATGGAAATTAAACTAAAAGATACCCGCACCCCTCTCCACATTTGCAGACAAGGCCTTCCCTCGTTCATCCCTATCTCCAACAAACCTCATTGTTGAGCAATTAAGAAAGGAAGCCTCTGGAACAAACTGGTCTGGTGGCCGATGCCGGCGTCGTCAATCCCCATGGCTCCGCTCAGTCCGACCACCAACCACCACCACACCCCACTCCTCTTCACCTTATCTCATATTTCTAGAGATATCATTAGTTTTTACACATGGGATTACTCCCGCAAGGTTCAATCACAACATGTGTTTTATAAAAAAATGCATCTTGATCTTCCGTGAAATGCATGGATCTTGCTAGTACTCCTACACAAGACTAAGTTGGTGATGCTGGTGTGTCTTCTATCCATCGTTTCTAACCATTAGATCTACATCTAACGATTGTGAGGTAAGTTGTTGCCTTTTCTCACCAACATCCCACTTGTCTACCAATTTGCGGAAAAACCCAATATTAGTATCTTAAAACCAACCACATCCCTCCCTGACCTCACCAAAGCAGCCCAAGGAATATATTCTAATTGAAACATAATATATCTCTAGTGACATATGTATATCAAAATTAGAGTGTTTTGTACCAAGTTTGTGAATAAGTATTATTCTAATTATGATTCGTTGCAACGGACATGAACATTGCTAGTATTTCCAACCATGCATTTTTTTCCTAGTATTCCATAGTTTCGAGTTTTCCATCAAGATATTAGTCACTCATGGTTGATATTTACTTTCAATCATGTACACATATGCACTATGTAACTAGCCTTGCTTATTGGCTTCCAAAGCTTAACTTTCACTCCTACTTACAATATGTAGAGTATTTAACAAAAAACTACCATTTTCAAACAGCCCTAGGAAGAATCTATTGTACAAAAAATAGCAAAAACATACCCAAAAATTCTCAATCCATGCCAAAAACTACTACCTAGTACTCCTACCAATTAGGTTCGTTTAAACCCATTTATGACAGGGTTGGCCCACATGTTCGTGCTGACGAGGCAGCTTAAACCAACACATTTTGTTTGACAGTTGACACGAGGGACCCACATCTGACCTTCTATCCTGTTATTCCCCCTCAAATCATTATTTTTCCTGAACATTACTTCAAACAGTACTGATGCGTGTTCGTCGGTGGTGCCGGTGATGAGCGAGTTGGCCGACGCTTCGCCGGACGGGCCGGACGCCGCGCTGGCCTCCGCACGGGTTGGCAGGCTGGCCCGAGTGTGACTCACGAGTGAGCAAGCCGCCGTGCCGGCCTTCGCTTGAGCCAGATGGCTGGCCTGAGCGCGGCGCGCGTGACTAAGCCGCCGCACTGTCGTGCCAATCTAGCTAGCAAACCTTGCAGACAAGCAGCTGGACGGAGCTATCTTGGCTAGCTAGCGGTCGCGAGCGCCGGACGGAGCTGGCATCCGGGCTGCCACAACATGGGCTCCGCACCGCCGGCGGTTTTGACCTTGCCTTCTGCCGGTGGCGGTAGCTGCGTCCCATGGCAGAGGATGACTAGGTGGACGGGCCGGAGGTAGGAGGTCACTCAAGGATTTTTGTTGGTAAGAGCATGTACAATGGTTGATAAGGTAGTCTTATCTTAAGTCTGCCACGTATGCAAGTGGTAGTAGTTTCTTGGCATTTTAGTGGTTTCTTGCATTATTAGGGGTTTCTTATAAGGAACAATGTACGTACTACTAGCGACAAAAGGCGATTCTAGGTTGCGTTGTACTCCAACGAGTACTACTAGTGGTCGCGGGAGTGTATACCTCGTTTTGTGGGTTCGATCCCGGCCGAACGCACGGCAGACTTTTTTTATAAATAGTACTACTACACTTTGCTGCGAGCCAATATTTTACACGGTTAGTTTGAGTTTCGAAGTCGAACGGACGTGCGGCCCCACAATCTGGGTGCACTGGACAGCCTAGCCACATGAACGGGTTTTCCTTCCCAACATCCTGTGGCTCGCGTGCTCGCCCCAGCCGCACCTCGCTTGCAGCTTCCTCATCATCTAGTAGCATATTTAAACCAGCGCCTCCCAATTAAGCCCGAGGAGCCGGAAAAGCCTGGCGGGGCATTGGGAACTGTGCAATATGGCTATGTACGTAAAGTGCTCTACTACTACTCTGTAGCTTGTGGCGTTGCATGCATGGACTTCACTCCATTATCGGCTCTACTGTAAAATAAATTCCTCTTGATGTGTTTTTTTAAACGGAGTCAAAAGCTTTGCTTCACCTCATTCATAAAGAAGGAACTACTAACAAAGTTCGACGAGATCCATTACACCTCCACAAATGGAAGCGAAAATCCTAGTTTCGCTGTATCAAATAACTCAAATGTTCTGCCCCCGCATTAATCGTCGCTGATAAACAGGCTGCTAGTGTGTGCGTGAGCGGACCGGCTGAGTAGGCCAGCTACTCCTACGTGAGAGGAGCGGCTGTATATAGCACTGAGAGTACCCACTAGGCCACTACGCAGGTGTACTTCCCCTGCATTGTTAGTACAATGATGGTTCTAGAGAACAGTAGTACCCTCCACTTCCAACTGTAGCTCCTTGGCCCTAAGATTCAAGAGTTCAAAACTGGTGCACTATACTAGACTAGACTAGAAGTACAGTACATCACACTACTAGTTGAGAAAAGTAGTACTAGTACTGCTACAGTACGAGTACGTACTCCTTCGTCACATAATGTAAGATGTATTTTGACACTAGTTGGCATGTACAAAAAATGGCAAAAACATACCCAAAATTTCTTAATCCATGCCAAAAACTACTACCTAGTGCCAAAAATTTCTTACTAGTGCTATTATTTACAGTATAATGCAATCCCATAACGTTCCATAATGCTAGTACTAGTAGTAAATAATAGCCTCACCCCTTCGCTGAGGAACGATCTACAGTTGGAAGGGACGAGGCCCTGCGGTTACTACGCTCTTATCTCCTCCTCGCCAGTTCCCTTCCCCCCGAAGAGAAGGGTTCATCGCTGCTCCCATGAATTCGCTAGGCGGTTCTCCTCCTCGTCGGGGCAGGGAGACCTTGGACGACGATCCTCTGGGAGAAATTGCACGCCTCTCCGACGTCCTCACCGCCGCAAGACTCGGTGCTTCCTGCACCAACTTTTCCAAGGCGCTGCTTAAACAGGTTTGGTAAAAGGCCATGCTTGTTGGTCTTCCATGCATCCTCGAGGAGAAGGTTCTTCTATGGGACAATCCTTCGAACAGTCCACCGCTCCCTGGCCATGGTTGCACGTTGACTCCGCTAGAGTTGCCGACGTTGAGAGGTAGTCGGATTTTGTCCAATGAGCAGGTCAGTAATGGAGTTTGATCATGTAGTACTTAGTTATTCCATTTCCATCCTGTAATTTCTCCGCTGCCCACCGTCTTATATATAGGTCTGGGTCGGCGCCAATGAAGATTGGCTTGCATAACTCCGGCCGGATACCACCATCATTTTGCACAACATCCACAGCAGTGCGGACGTTCCGGTAGACTCCTTCTCCACCATTGGGATCGGCCTTCCGGACTGGCTGGGCTTGAATACGTATGATGATGCCTACATGAGATTGAAGAAGATAGCAATTGCGGACCCGCTGACAAAGCGACGCGGCTACAACGATTACTATCTCATCGCGGTGTTCGACATAAGGATTGCCATCAATGCAAGACACAGTAATGGCAGAGGCTGGCGCATGTTGGCGGCGGCAGATTTGTACCCCTACACATTCGAAGACGCCGTGCACCATCTAGGCCGCATCTTCGCGGTGACAAGCCAGGGGACTTGTTTCATCTAGTTGCCATCCTACGGTACGGGAGATTACAAACGGAATGCACAAACCATCATTTGCATCCCTAATGGTACTCCATTATTTTGCAGGGACCAGTCATCCCCCGATCAAAATAAGATCGCCGATCCTGGATGTGCATTTGCATCCGCGATTAGGTCTAACCTGGAACCTTGTAGCTGACTTTGGCATATTGGGATCAACTATCTTAGCAGTCGTTACCCATGGTACCACTGATGTGCAACATGGTCACACAATCTACCACGATCGGACCGTCACCATCTACCCAGGTATTCCATTTTTTAACCCTCTCGCCTTCTCTTTCATTGTTGTACTAGTAGTATACTTAGTAGTACTAGTAGGAGTACTTTTTACCTTGGAGGACGCGTATAGCTAGCTAGGCCCTTGAAGACTTGAACACACTAGCTGCCACCATTTTTGTTTTTCCAAGTCTTACTATCTCATCCATGTAGCCAAGAGTGGCTATATATAATAAGCCGGTTATTTTACTTCCTCTATACTGGAGTAGTACTATTTGCTGCACAATATTACTGACCGCCATATTTGAGCACAACATTATTATGGATGGACCTTGACTATGTACATCACCATGTGTCCAGATCTGGGATGCCACGTGTACCAGATGAACAGCGCCGAGTTCGACCCCCGTGATGCTACGTGGGTGCCGAGGAACACTCTTGGAGAGTACTCGCTTTTCATCGGGGACAGCTACCCCGTTGTGAAGCGGATGCCACCTTCCGTGCACGACACGGAAGGCGTGCCATTCATGAAGCATGGTTGTGTCTTCATTGCGCACCGCAGGATGAATGACATGCTGGGACACGCTATCCCCGATTTATGCCGCTTCAGCTTGGCTGAGTCTCCATCGTGTGGAACCGGACTAGAAAGTTGCGACAATGATTCCCGTTGCCCACCGCTATGGATCGTGCCATCCATGAAGAACACCTGGGACTAGAACCTAGAGGAGGACATGCATGTAGCCCATCTATAACGTGTAAGTGGAGTACGGTAATTGTGAACGGTAGCGCTATGAATATATGTAGACTAGTCGTGCACAAATTTATCACATGAATTGGAGATGAACTTGTGTGGCATACTGGCATTTGTCCTTTAGAATTTATTACTAGTAAATGTGTTATGTGTACGTGCAACTTGTGTGGTTGTTGCACGGGCTCCAACACACTCTTTGAGAAAAAAAGGTGGCACAGCTTTGGATATACGTGACGTGGCGGCATCATACAGTAGCATCATTTGCTATAGTTGTAGTACACTCCTACTAGGACGACAACTCCTATAAAACCTTGCGCTTGGCTCTTTGCCTCTTCGGGAGGTTCAACAGTTCGTACTCGTGTGAACCTTGCACTTGGCTCTTCGCCTCTTCCGAAGGTCCAACAATGATGATACTACAATACAATATGCTTCTGGCAATCTGACATTGATTGAACTGCTGCACGTCCACCGTGACGGCGAGGGAGAGGGAGAGGGAGAGGGAGGGAGAGGGAGAGGGCGCTGTAGTCAAAACCCTCTCCTCGTCCTGCGAACCACCGCGCGCGTGGGCGAGGGAGAGGCGTAGTAAGCAAGCTTCTCCTCGTTCGGCGAGTTGACGGGACACATCAAAGGAGTACTAGTACTAGTAGTAGTCCATACTACATCCTTTTCGATTAATATGGCTTAATTTGAAACGAGAAAAATACACTGGCGGTCAACGTATGTAACAATACGCTCTTTACGGTCACTATATATAGTTTTGCGGCGATTATACGATCACTAGCTCATTGTAGAGCACCGTATTGCACCCTACTGACCGGCCACATAGTCGATGTGGCACTTTGTTGACTGGTTAAATTGTCACCTGGTTTCTGGGTCCCACCTATCAGTTGGCAGAGCAAAGAAATCAGTTAAACAAAACTTTACGCAGGCGTGACACGAGTCCAACCCTTGCGGGCGAACCGCCCTGGCTGTGTATGTGAGTGCATGCACATGTCCTCCCTCGGTCTTCCAACAAATAGTGTACATCGGCTACAAAACAAAGAGTGTGGTACATAATGTACATCTACACTTCCAATGCATTTAGCCTTTAATCTAAATCGATATTGATTGACTAATGCACCAACTTGTGCTGTAGGTATAGGCTACATGTCTATCCTTAATTACAGCATGCAACGGCCTTCATTTAATCTTCTTATCTCAATGGTCGCATGCACACATAAGTCTGCAACTTTTGGGCGTTAATTATGCCCTGGTCAATGTGTAAATTTCTAAATGTACAGTCTTTCACGGACGTAGGGAGTAGGTTGAGCACTTGAGCGTGAGTGTGTGTGTTACGTCGTGTGTTGTGTGCCGCATGGGTGCGTGAGTGTTGCGTGCGTCCATGTGTACGTGTGAGTGTTGCATGTTGCATGCATGCATGCATGCATGGGGCTTACTCCCTGCCATTGACATGTTCATATTTCAAGCTTCCTCTGTTCCCTCCATATGGTGATACTCCCTCTGCTCCCAAATAGTATGGAGTAAAAGCCTCCCTCTGTTCCCAAATACGGAGTATTTGTCTTTCTACAAATTTCAACAAGTGACTAGGTATGGAGCAAAATGAGTGAAGTGAGCGTAGAGGCATAGGGATACTGTAGAAAGGAAGTCCTCGCGATCCATTATTCCCCATCTCGGTCAGAGAGAACTATTCAACTAGTCTTCGCAGTGAAGTGACAATACACGCTGCAGCAGATGGGACACGTAATTAATAAGCTGAACCAGCATGTTGTTGTTACTAAATCAGCCTTGCCCAGTACTGCCACCATGTTTGCCAGTAGAGCACGCTTCCGCAAATACGCCTACGCACCTCTGTCCTCCATTAACTGACATATGGGCCCTCTTGTGGTAGACCCACATGTCATCGGTGTAACTATTTACACTCCGAAGGACGGTATATCCTGGTAGTAGTACTAGTAGAATTGAGATTTAATGCACTTTCTTCCCCGTCCTTCCACTCTTCTTCCTCCTCTCTTCTTCTTCCTCCTCTCTTCTTCTTCCTACTCTCTTCCCCATCGTCGGCCGCACACCATTTACCACCGCTCACTGCTCGCCCGCCCGCGCCATCTTCCTTGGTAGCTCGCGCGTACCATATCCCCCCGCTCACTGCTCGGCCACACGAGGAGAAGCTTCTTCGCTCGCCCGCCCGAATCCACTTGCCCGCTGGCTCGCAGGCACCGAAAACCCCAATGGCAGAACCGACTGACACGCAGAGCCGCGATTGGAATTCCCTCCCCGATGTTCTCTTGGAGCAGATATGTAGTCGTATGGACCTACTCAGCACCGTCCGTCTGGCCGCATGCTCGGTGTCTTTGTACCGTCTACTCGTCTGCAATCGGCCGGCTCTTTTCAAGACACCCTGCTTGCTGATGCCCGATCCTCGCAGGTGGCCCAGACACTGACTTGACGATCCTATGGAGGTTGCCGTGGTGCCTCTCGACATGCTACCACTACCCGTCCACCTGTCCTTCATGCACGGCCACTACTGGGCGGGCATGAAGACCAACTGGATCGTCCTCATCCACCACACTGGTAGTCCGTGGCGTCTCGTGGATATCTACACCCAGCGAGAGATCACCCTTCCATCGTTGGATACCGCCGACATCGAGCCTCGCGGCCCGCCAGACACTCCTGCCTACTACGCACGAGACGCGTCAAGCTTTTGGCTCGACCTCTGTTTGCACAAAGTTGTAATCTGTGAAGTGCCCACACCATCAGAAGACTACATGGATAACAAGATCATTGCCTTGTTCAACATGGGATTAGTCTATCTGGAATCCGGTCGCCATACATGGTTATGGCTCATCATCAATCCTGTTGAGGCAACATTTATGTATGATGCTATAGTGCACGATGGCATCGTTTACGCGGTCGACGCACAGATTGGCTGCCTATACTGGTGGAATCTATCGTCGTGTAATTATTCTATCTCATCTCATCTTTACCTTATGAATACGACTGCCTGTTCATTTGTTACAAATTTAGAATGCATAGCATGTCTATAACCACATCATTGCTATGTGTTCCTCTCATTTCCTAGATTTTTATGACCACACATGTTATTGTTAGAGTTGATATGATAACAATTGGCATCTAATGACTGTTAGAATACATATTATGAGCATAACATCATGATTGCTATATGTTACTCTTGTTTACAAGATTTTTATAACAACTCATGTTATTGCTTAGAGTTGATATGAGAACAGTAGTAGTAAGTGCTATGGTAGAATATGAGTAGGCATTGTCATAGCTGTTTTCCTCTCATTGTTACATGATGTTTGAACCATGACATGTTGCTAGAATATGAAAGCCATTGGCTTATTTTTTTAACTTGGGGTATGATTATGACCACGGCATTGCAATTCTCAGTCTATGATATGTGTCACTGTTATAATAATCTTAATTCCACACATACTCTGAACATGATTGTTTATTTTTGTCCTTTTGGTCTCCAATTTGAATTGTTGCAGCAGACGCAAATGCACTGGCCTTCATGATTCCAGGACCTGGAATCATACCAGCCGATGGGTGGTGGTTTATCGCTCGTTTAGCTGACGGCGGTCATTTGATGCTCATTCGCACGTACCAAATTGACCAAACCATTACATCAAACCACATGCAGTACAATGCATGGGGCATTTGTGACATTGATGGCTATGGCTGCTTCGTGTTCGAGAAAGATCCCAACTCCGTTGGGCCAGGTGTATTCAACTAGAGGCGGGTTTACAGCCTCGGCAACCACTCCTTGTTCCTTGGGCTCAATTATCCGATCATCCAACCAATCATCGATCATATCACCGATGATGATTACTGTGCTATGCAACTTCCATTCGCGAGGGGGGCTGTGTTTACCCATCATACCATGGGTTTCATGAATCACCATATCCAGAGATTCGTCGACACAGCTTGTTGCCAGGTAATCTTTAGTGTGTGAAAGGCATCAAGCTTCCATGCAATGGATGGCTTTTGCAAACCCGACATGCGGCGATGTCGTTCATGCCAACAGCAAATATGCACAACTTGATTCGTGCTGATATCTAGACTGAGCCATGTATTCTGCTGCTGTAGCACAACCCTCTTTTGTTGGATATTATGTATTGTTGTTAGTTTGAAGCACTCCTCTGGTTTGAAGGATAGATACCTTCCTGGGATCAAGTGCATCCTAACTCACCTGCGTAGGATGTACTGATAATGATGATGGAGATGCTGTGCAGAAGCCATATATACATATATATATATATATATATATATATATATATATATATATATATATATATATATCAGTTAGGCTTCAAGTGCGTACTTGTTAGTTAAACCTATGTATAAATTGTGACACTAAATACGACTACTAAGTAGTACAGTAACAGTACTAGTATACGTCGGTCAAATTATTCATCATGTCCACACATTTAATTGACATGACAACACGCTGCGCGTGAGGTGACAAAAGAATCCCGGCGGCGTGCTCGGGTATTCTGGACTTCAGATTTGGAGTACCACTTATCTGTCGAAATCTTTCATCATTCACTTAAAATAGTCGATTGATCATACATTGTGTACCATATAACTAGAATTACCGATGCAAGTCGGAGAAGGATTGGCCGGTGCTGCCGGCTGGCGTCAGGTTTGATCCCACGGATCAGGAGCTGATCGAGCACCTTGAGGCCAAAGTGAGTGCTGACAGCGCGAGATTTCAGTCTCTCATCGATTTGTTCATACCAACCATCAACAGCGAGCACAGCATATGATACACCCAACCTGAGAAACTTCCAGGTAAGACACCAATCGGCCGTCTACTTGCACAAACATATTCCTTTGTTTATAGCTCTCACTACAAAAAAAAATACACTTCCGTGATGATACATGTTTATCACAGTAGGTCGCGTTTTTCGTCATGCATGTACATCCATGACAAATTTATGACAGAATCAAGATAGTCATACCTGTGCTGTCGTAGAAGTGTTCCATGACATTACCAAAATTATCATCACGGAAGTGTCCACTTCCATGACGATAAATCACGTGTCACAGAAGTGCTTTCGTCAAGGGTGACCGACACGTGGCATCCATCATAACGGAACGCCGTTAAGCTATCGGGTCGGGTTTTGGATCCGATAACCCGTTAACAGCCCCGACCAATGGGGATTTTCCACGTGTAAAATCATCATTGGCTGGAGGAGACACGTGTCAGGTCCGCGCTGGCACAGGTGTCACTCATCCAATGGGCGAGACGCGCCGATGATATGTTGACACGTGGACCGGCGCATCAAGTTTAAATGGGCCGGCCCAACTAAAGGCCCACAAGATTTGGCGAACCATAATGGGCCGGCCCAGCTAAAGGCCCACGAGATTTTGCGGGCCATAATGGGCTGGCCCAGCTAACAGCCCACAAGATTTCGCGGGCCATAATAGGCCGGCCTAGGTAAAGGCCCACAAGATTTTTGTTTGCCATAATGGGCGGCCCAGGTAAAGGCCCACAAGATTCTTGCGGATCATAATGGGTCGGCCCGGCTAAAGGCCCACGAGATTTCACCGGCATTAACGGGCCGGCCCAGCTGTAGGCCCACAAGAATTTGAGGGCCCTAGTAGGCCGGCCCATTAACTAGCTGCCATGTTTTGGGCCAAATGCCGGCCCATATTTGATCCGGTCCATTAATGGCCTGCCACGTTCCGGACCTAATAGTGGCCCATATGAGATCCGGCCCGTTAAAAGCCTACCATGTTCTGGGCCAAATTACGGCCCAGATCAGGTACGACCCTTTAAGAGGCTATGGACTCAATTATGGCCCATATCAGATTCAGCCCGTCAACTGGACACTATGCTTTTGGGCCCACTTGCTAGAAGCCCACTTAGTAATTCGGCCTGACATTAGTTTTGGCCTCTTAAGGACCCGTTTAACATTTCGGCCCTATATTAATTTCGGCCTGTTAAATGCCCGTCATATAGTTGGGCCTAACTACGGCCCAGTTTGCATCCGGCCTGCTCGCAGCCGATATCTGATTGGGCCAAAGAAGGACCGAGACAATTTTGGCCTGTTAAAAGCCCGTGATTTGATTCGCACAATCATGGGCCGGGGTTCATCTCGGGCTGCTGCCGGCCCGTTAGCTGTTCGGCACGTTTCAGGCCCAACCTACATTGTGATTGCTTGACGACCCGATTATGTACCGTAATTTTACGGTTTGGCCGGTTTACTGCGAAGACAGTAAAATAACTGCAGCATCGTGAATAAGAAAAAACCTAGACTATACAATAAAGAAATTACAGCATATTACATCCACTGGGCATCAAAGTTCGCCACTATGATAATAAAGCACAAGCAGACAGCAGATTACATACACTGGGCATCAAAGATCGCCACTAGTGCAAATAAACACGCCGACAAAATAATATACAAAACCGACAGCACTTCAATAGAGTTCAAGAAAGGTTAGCCCTGCTGGGGAGCTGCAGCGCAAGCAGCTGAGCAAGATGATGAGACTGCGCTTGTTCAACACTTAAATCTTCCTCACTCTGAAAGATAAACAAGCAGACAGATGACAGGTTTTGCACATAAAAGTATCAGTGCTGACAATTCATCACATTTCTTACTGACGAATAAAGTGACACAGTTTAAAATTGCATTAACACAATATGGTATTGTTCAGGTCAAGACATGGCAGGAAATGACATTGTGAAGGAGTTGGCAGCTTCACGACCCCACTAGATTATAGATCAAGAACTCATAAGTATCAATGGTTAGTGTGCTGTCAATTTATCCCATTTTAGATTGGAAAATAAAGAGACAGTTTAAATAATACTCCCTCCGTCCGGAATTACTTGTCATCAAAATGGATGTGTCTAGAACTAAAATACATCTAGATACATCCATTTCAATGACAAGTATTTTTGGACGGAGGGAGTAGTAGAATGATATGACATTGTTCATAGTTAAGACATTGCAGAATATGACATTGTGCTGTAGTGGGTAGGTTCACCACACCACTGGATTACGGATGAAGAACAGAAGCATACATGTAGTGCAAAAGAAGATCACTTGCTCTGTATACTTTAATTTACATGGTATGAATAAGGAACTTGGTTGTACAACTGAAAACTTAAATTGAGAAAGGACAAACTTTTGTTTATGAACTACTCCCTCCGTTCTAAAATAGATGACCCAACTTTATACTAACTTCAGTACAAAATTGGGTCATCTATTTTGGAACGGAGGGAGTACATAATAAACTTTAAACATGCAATTTGATGCAAACACCAAAAATAAACAGCTGTTGCAGTCATGCCTAACCAAATATATACAACAAAGTTTGAAGGCTTGAGATGGACAAACTTACATTATTGGTGAAGACAGGCTCTATAAAGGCCTTGTCCATGCTGATGGGGGGGCAATTCAAGAAGTTTACCACATAATCTTCTTCATAAGCATTGCCTTTATTCTACATTTTGTTAAGAGTAAATATAGATGTGATAATATACGAAAAAATGGAAAATATTTAAGATAAGATGAAGAGTGATGCTACATAACCAAGTAGCTATAAATGTAAGTGAAGCGATACAGGCAAAAGGTACAACCAAGAGCAATGCACAGCTAAACTTCTTCAGTACCAACCTTATGGTAAGAGTAAATATAGATCTGATGTGTAGAAAATGGAGGGCAAAGGAAAATAAGCTGCAGAGTGATGGTACATGAACAACTACCTGTCATTATAAGTACACTGATAAAGGACAGCATGTACTTACAAGAACAACGCAGAGCTAAAAAAACATTGGCATTGGATACTGAAGAATTTGGAGCGAACAATTGATAAGCAAGCTATCATGCATACTGCTATCACATAATGAACCAGCTATGTATGCAAGTACAGTGATACAGGACAACAGGTACTAACAAGAGCAAAGCAGCGGGCAGCATATTTGCGATATCCTTTCGTTCTTTTCAAACCAGAATTCTTCTTCGAGCAGATTTCCTGCAAACAAGATCCGTAAGGCACATGCGGAAAAGTAGAAGTTCAAATTGTCATGTGATTTCATAGATAGTACCTCATCCTGGGAACAAGACCAGTGCATAATAATGTTTTTCCATTCAATGTCTTCTAAATTTAGCACAGGAGACTTCACCAGAAATTCGTTTATAGATTTGCCACCAAAGTGTGATTTCCTGAGGTAACACCGATACTGCTGCAATGCTTCCTTGAAAAGCACAAGCAAGCTTTCCTCGTCATGACTATCCAGATTGACCCTCACCTAGTTACAACAATGTAATGTAAATCATTGATGTGTTCAATCAGCAGAAAGCAGGAAAATAATAACCATGAATAATAGCACTTACACGTAAGTTGGACAGGAAGATGTGAAAATGGTGTTTGTCTTCACAATAATCTTCCCATGATGGGAATATATGCACGTAGTCCCTAACAACATTGAAAAAGCATTGTCTTTTAAACTGGAATAAATGGAATGGGGTTCCAATCTGCAGGAATTGGCCGTCTCTGAAGTTGGGATAGGTCTTCGGCCGGTGGACTTTTTGCTGGAGTGTGATTTTTCTGTGGTACAGCTGGTGCTATGGCAAATGAAATCGGTATACCTTTTGCTGGAGTGCAGGTCCTGTGTGGTGGGGCTAGTGGTGTGGCCAGTCAAGTATGGGTACAGTCTGCTGGAGTCGGTCCTACGTTTTGTGTCACAACTCTATCAAACATGGTAAAGAAGAGCAAGCAGATTTTGGATAATAAAATGTTGGTTGCGCAGTGCCCACACATGATGAACCAGAGCGCATTAAGAATGCAACTCCCAGCTGTCTCTTGACCATTTCAGGCGTTTGGATGAAGATCCTACGTCTCCTAACCCTTCTTCTTCCTCGCCTGTGATTCTTCCCATACAGAACACCGCACGGGCCACCGGCCGGACCACCGGCCGCCACCGCCTGTGTTCCTTCGCCACCCCCACCCCCCACCCGCGTCGAGTTTTCTTCGTTCGGCGGGGCCCCACAACCACCCGAGCCCCTTGGATCGCACCGGCGAACTCCGGCGAGCTCTGAAAAATCGACTGACCCAATTTTGAAATTTATTCTACTGTGATTTAACTAGTGTGGAATATAAAAGGGGAAAACCATAAGCATTGGGAGTATAGTGTTGAGCGTGCCATGGCGGATCTGAAGGTGCAAACCGGACAAAGGCAACTTTGCAACCAAGACAAGAAATCAGAGTAAAGCAGTGGCGATCTATTTTCTTGCTGCGATAAATAAGTTGAGCAGATATGAAAGAGTACCGCCTCTCGTGCGGCGCCGTGTACGCATCTGGTGAGAATTTGACGGTGCTGCGGTAGCGATGGCTGTCGGCGGCATGGAAGCAGATGTAGGAGGGTAGACGGTGGCGGCAGGGCGCAGTGGACGAGACGGTCGTAGGTGCGGCGCCGGCAAGGTGGACGATGGCGGGGATGAAGCGAGAGGACGGTATGCGAGGATCCCGGTCCGAAGGCGTGGATGAGAGAGGTCGATCTCTTGTAATGGACGGCGGCGTCGGGGTATCAGCTCCAGCATGGTGGAGGAGGACGGCGGTGGATGGGGTGGCGGACGGCGGCGGACGGAGGAGGGTGGGGTGGAGAGGGTGTTTTGGCGCCCACGGAGTACGAATGGGGAAAAGGGAGGTAGAGAGGAAGGGGGAAACCATGTAGTCAGGGCGCGCTTGTCTCAAATGCGAGGAAATTTACAAACTTAGCCCCCGTTTCAAATTTCTACTACATCAAAGCAACATTAGTCGGTTGGGGATAGGACGGTAATCTCGCATACACCGAATATTTGCTGACGAGACTTTGTTTTTGGCGCCCACCGTGTATGAATATGAATCGGGGAGGGAGTCGATTTTGGCCGAGGGCACACTATGTTTTGGCACCCACCATGTATGAATCCGGGTGAGAGGCGGTTACGTCACGTTTGGGTGAAATTACAAACCTACCCCTATCGAAATCTATAGAAATCCAGCAGATAGGCTTTGCGCGGCAGGGATAGGCAGTAGTGATTTCCATCTCGCAGATTTTGGTTTCGGGCGGTTACTGCGACTTTCCCCGCTTCGTTCAAATTTTGCACAGTGCACGTTTACCGTGCCAACTCAATTCGAATCCCGTTTGTATTATACTGTTTTTTTCGGGCGGGATCCATTTTCAATTGGAATTACATTCTATATACATCATTTTTTTACATATATACTTTCAAAAGCACAACAAAGAATTCTGCTCCTTTATATGTATAATATGATTTACAAATACAACGATCTCGAAATCTTAAGGTTGAATTCGAAAAAATTTAACCAAATTATGTTCTACTAAAATGTATGGATCAGTAATATCTACATATTAAATAACATAGATGTGCGTGAATTCATATGAGTATGCATGTTTGATAGATCAATTTTGGTTCGAGTATGGATTACATGTATCATCATCTCGAATTCAAATATTTGAATCCTTTTTTGTTCACTCCTTTCACGCCCATCTCTCTCACATGCATGCTCCTTCAGGTAGCCATCACTCTCTTTTCTCCACCTCACCCGCATGCTCACTTCATGTTTCTCCTATCCTCGCAAACATGGTCTCTCGACGTCTCCCTTGAGAAGTGTCACACTCTCCCTATCATTATACATTACATGGTTTTCATTATCTCTCACGTCTCTACTGTTCTCTGGTATCACTCGGTACCTAAGCTTTCTTTTTCACTGCCACACACACAGTCTCCACTCGTCTTTCACTTTGTCTTTCTCTCTATGGGATTCTCTCACACACCCTATATGTCTCTACATATGAATCATACCACTAAAATTACTCTCTCTCTCTCTCTCTCCTGTAGACACAACATTTGTTGCGGTCTCCTTTTCGTCTCCATCCCAGACTGACACCGATCAGACAACCCCGACTACCGTCTCCTCTCTCTCTCTCACAGACACACACACAACTCCTACTTCCACCCCCCTTCCCGACTACCGTCTCTCTCTCTCTCTCACACACACACACAAAACTCTTGCTTTCGCACCCCGACTCGTATTTCTCTCACAAGCATTTATCGACTAGCAAGCCTCTAGATAGGTTTATACACCCACACACTCATGCTTCCACCATCGCATACATGTCTCTCTCTCGCTCCTTGTATCTATGTAGCTTTTTCTTCTCTTCTTGAGACACGCCCTCTCGCAGGAACTGCATCCTGACATGAAGTTACTTCTTTTTTAGATCAATACTCAGAGAAACCTAGATACATTTAGTAGAAGCTAGATAAACAGAACTCGGAGAAGTGAATTCAAAAGGAAAAGAAATATAAAAACTGACTACACGGTGAGAACACCCACTTCCTACATCAAGTTAAAAACGAAAGCATTAGGACGATTAAGACTCTTCTTATTACACATCGAAGAACACCACTCTTAAGAGAAACAGAAACTACAACATATACACTTCGAAGAACACGAGGCTAAACGAAAGTAATTGAAAGGGTGTTACTTACCAAAGCTCGTTTTACAGGTTCGGTGCAGCTCCTCTTTAACTTGCCACGCTCCTTGAAGATGTCCCGAATATCCCGTGTTTGGTCTTCATTGCTCCTCTGCATGTTCACACTCATGGTTTCAAAATCTCAACATGGCAAGAAAAATACTACTAGTAATACTCGCGCATCTTGTGGGCAACATTAAAGCACTCGTCTGCCATGTTAGAGCATCTCCAACAGAATCGCAACGCGCGGCGCTTTAAAAAAGCGTTTACAGTGCTGAGATCGAGAAGTAGATAATAGAGAGTAGAGGATAGTTCTCAGCATAGATAGATACAAAAAAGATAATTCAACTAGTCCTCGTCGTCTGACTGCTCCTCGGTGATGTCCTCCTCCGACGTCTAACTGTAGGTGTGAAGATACCGATCATCGTCGGATTCCTAGGGCGGCGCTGCTCCTAGCCTCATGTTGAATTGAGCATTCGCTTTTCGCCTACGCTTGTCCTCGCGATAGGCGGCTCGCTCCGCCCTCCTCTTATCCCTCTCCACCCTCCTTTGCGCGTAGAACTCGCGCTTGTTGATGATGTCCTGCGGGAAGTGTTGGAGCCACAGTGCAATGGCTTCCTCATCCATCTCGGTGATGCCGAGACGGTGCTCCCGCCTCCGGTTATCGCGACGATCCTCGTCGGTGCTAAGCCGCGGCAGAGGCGCGAGCTCCTGCGCCCGCTCCCGCGTCAGCATGTTGGGGAAGTTCAATGTTCTATGAGGCCACCGGAGGCGCCACACCACCGTATCGTACGCGCAGGCGGCCTCGGTGGCGGTGTCAAAATTGCCGAGGCCGAGGCGCATCCCGCGGAACCGGATCTCGGCGGAGAAGCCGCCGGATGGGGGCGCGCGGACGCCGCGGTATCCCCAAGTTTCCCGGTGATGCGGTGGCATGGTGGCGCGGCGGCAGCGAGGCGAAAAAGAGCGGGGAGAGAGCAGTGGCGAGGCACAGAGCGGTGGCAAGGCACAGAGCGGTGGGAGGGCGTTGGATTTTATAAAGCGCGCCGGACGCCGTGCGCCAAAACTAGCGCACGCCCGGCCGCTTTTTCCCGCGTGCGCGCGATCCTTTCCCGATGTCGCTGCTATCTCTACTCTCTTCTCTACGGTTATATTTATTTTATATTTAATATTTATCTCTACTTCCTTTACCATCTACTTTTTTTCTCTATACTTTTTTTCTTGCAATATAGGCCGTCCGATTTATATCTGATAGATAGGAAGGAAACAAATGGGAATTTTGCAAAAAGATACCCATACCCCTCTCCAGATTTGCAAATAAGGCCTTCCCTCGTTCATCCTTTTCTCCCACAAGATAAACTACTCATACAAATGCATCTTGATGTGTGCAACGCATGGGCATCTTGCTAGTTCTAAAAACCTTTCCATCATTTGCCACACTGCTGGTTGCAGATCAAAAACCTACCCAAGCATAGCGCGATACAGGAGCGACGCACAATTACAAGCTGATATTCTATTGGACAATGGAGGCTATAACCAATTACTTTTACGGGAACAATAGCACCCAGGAAAATTGAAGGGTAGGTGTGAACAAAATTGGAACTGCACATGTACTGCTAAGTGATTCAATACACACATTACCAGTCGAGGAGGAGAACGATGGTCGCAGCGGCCTCTGTGAGTCATGGTCGGCAACGACAGTCAGTTCATTGTCCACGACGGTGGTACTTCTGCGCTTGGCGTCGGCTTCCGGGAAGCAGATCCGAGACCGTGGAAGACGATGCCGGGGAAGAGGCTCCGTCTACGACGACGACGGTGGACCGGCTCCAGTGCGGCGTACGAGGTCGTAGATGAGGCAGATGCGCTGCGGTGGACGACTGCGCCGATGTAAAGGGGAGGAGCACGAAGGCTGCGGTGCCGTGGAGAAGTCAATTTTGTGGTGGGGATAGAAAATGTGGAGTATTCAGGTGTACTACTCTGGGTGCCAGGGTGGGGCTGGCTGGGTAGGGTGAACCTGAAGTTACGAAAAACAGCCCCCTACCAAGCATCGTGTGATGGTAACTTCCCACTGCTCGAATCAGGGTCGCGGGAGATTTTCCCGCCGACCTCAAAATTTTGTGACACTGGACTCCCCATGTGGCATGTTGAGTGATTCGGCTAAGCAACTAGCGAGTAGTAGTAGTAAACTCTGCATATTAGGTTTGACCGAAGTCAAACTTCCTAAAGTTTGACCAAGTTTATATAAAAATATAAACATTTACCATAACAAATATGTATGATGTGGAAGTACATTCAATAATGAATGTAATGGTATTTATTTGTTATTGTATATGTTAATATTTTTTGTTATAAGCTTTCTGAGAGTTTACAAAACTTGACTTTGACCAATGCTAATACGTGGACTTAAATAAAAATGGAGGGAGTACACATTTGTTTTCTTAGTTTGTAGTGAACTAATCATTTGTTGAAATTGCGAAATAAATATATTAGGCTATTGACTTCGAATGTAATGGTCTATACAATTCAATAGTTACAATCATTGTCGAATCCCAAGATGTATACAAGGTCTATAGTACTTCACAACATGCCCAAACTCACATAATCCCGGTCAAATGAGAATCTAAATGCATTTCATAGTTATTACTTTGTAGGATGCAACAAAAACAACCAAAACTCTACATCAGCCATTATAGAAGCAACATTTTGACATATCCCATTGTGTGAATGAAACGTGCAGAGAGAACTTTTGAAGATGGAGCAGATAGGGCGGGAAAGATTGTATGTATGTGGACGAGAGAGTAGGAGACAAACCTAATGAGACACACACACACACACACACACACAGAGAGAGAGAGAGAGAGAGGAAGAAGTTAGGTCTGTGAGAAAGATGGAGACATGTAATATACGAGATTCTGTATACGTGGAAGGAGAAACATGGACGAGAGGGGAAGGATCTCATGGGTTGAGGGATTGACAATTTTGTGCGGGGGAGAGAGGGATTGGTAATTTTATGCAAGAGAGAGAGAGAGAGGGTGGGGGGAGGAGTCAGTCAGCCGTTGTCACATCACCCTGCTTCCAAATGACCCCGCATTCTCTAGCGCGGTGTGGTCGCCGTCTTCGATCTGCTCGATGCCCTCTTTGAAGATTGAGGTTTTGTGCATGTTGGGGTGCAAAGAAGCACAAGCGAGAGTGGTCGCCGTATAACCTTGGATGGGGATGAATTGTGTGCTCGGGGGAGTGTGTGTGTTGTGTTGCGTGTGTGTGTGTGTGTATGTGTGTGTGTCAGATATTGAGAGAAAACAAACCTAAGGAGAGAAATGGGTATTCACGAAGAGATTGCGCGGGCCCTTAGGTGGGCAGGGGCCGAGTGAGGGTGTCAAAATGTGCGCGTTGATGCATATGTTGCATGCGATCGTGCGAGGGACGGACGAATCGAGAGAGATGGTTGCTGTATTACGGATGCTCCTCTCTCTCGCCCTCCCTCTCTCTCTCTCTCTCTCACACACACACACACACGCACGCAAGTAAACTAGAAGACCGTTCTCTCATGTATACACAACGTATCGGCATCTGTCTATGTCTCACTCATGCATGATCGTTTGCACATTCACACCTCTCTATGTCTGTATCACACGCACACCGTCTCCACATTGCCCTTCCGCCACAACACACATATGGACACATACACACGTTCTCTCTTAGTCACACACACAAAATAAGTATTTAAAAAAACTAGGGCGCACCTAAAACGTCCAAATCCAAATAAACACAAACTAGAGCTAAATTCAAATATATGGAAATATTGCAGCGTCAAGACCTTTCCCAGGAAAAAAAGTTGAGTAATATTCGACGATTGTTTTCTCACACAAATAAAAGGTTCGGTGGATGTCCTTTGAGCGCGACACGGTGATGCACCGTTCGATCGACCGCGCGGCGGCGGTTCACGCACTTGCACAGGATTCCGTATCGTGGTTGTGGTACTAACTTCAAAAATAAATAAATAATAAAAGCGCTGCCTAAGTCTAATGTTTACGTGTACTAGTACAGTTTTCTTTTAAGTTTGACCAACCTCATATAAAACTAAAGTAAGCTCCCATACGCGCACTCATCAATATGCCGCCGCCGCCGTTGCGCATGCCGGCGCCCGCCTGCTCCAGCCAACAATTTCTCGCCCATCACCGTCGTGTCGCCGCCATCCCTGTGCCATGAAGCCGAAGGCTCGCCCGCTCATGTCGTCTGCAGTCCCTCCTCGCCATGCCGCCGCGCTGCCAAGCACGCGAGCAGCTGGTGGAGCCGTGTCTATGCACACAGCATATGAAGAGGAGGACGAGCACGTGCTCCAGCATGCCGGCAAGGAGGAACTAGCGTGTCATTGTCGTCTCCGCCCGCACGGAGGAGGCGCACATGGTGGCTGTCGCGGCGGAAGCCGGTCGCGTGCGCGTCGAGCCCGCAAACCGGGTGCGGACGCGGAATCTAGCTTCGAGACATTGAATGCCACATGGATCCTGCAACCTGAAGGAGCAATTTGGGTCAGTCGATTCATGTGAGCCGTTTGATGCAACATGGATGGCTAGAAGGGCTTCTTCCACCTCTTCTGTCGTCTTCTTCCTTCGGTCCGTCGAACTTCTTTCACAAATCGACTGACCCAAATTATACTACTAGTACGAATGTATTAAGTACAGTGGGAACATGAAGGTACGAGCAGTAGTACCAACTGCAAGAATAACAGTAGTAAGACATAGTACTAGTACTACTCTACGTACTAAACAGTTCAAATAACAAGAAAGAACATAAACATAGTTCTGTTGGGGCCTCAGCACAACACACCCTTGAAAATAGACTAAGCAACTAGTCAGGTTGACACTGCAGTAGAACCAGCATGAGCGACGGCACTGCCACCTACTCGGAGTCTGAGTCCACGTCCTCGACTTCGTCCTCGTTCCTCTTCCTCTTACTCTTTGCCGACGCTTCTTTGCTTGAATCGGACACTGGGCTCTGCTTCTTCATCCAACCCATGTAGATATTTAAACAAAGGTAGGCATCCATTACTGTGTATAGGATGTGATCTTCATCTAATGTCTTCGACTCCCATGCATGATGAAACTCGTGATGAGGTTTCTTCAGTTTAGCGTACGAAGGATCAATCATGGCTGCTGCCAGGGTTAGCATTGAAGGTTGAGAGGAGGACACCGGGCTTGCCTTCTGGAGATCGAAGGGCTAGCCTACAACGAGACCTATCCGACGCAGGACTTCTTTGTCGTTCTTAAAGAATACAGTAATGGATTTCACTCTTTTGTCCTTGAGGAAGTTCTTAAAATCCTGGCACTCAACGTCGGCATGGCATATGTGGTAGACCAAGCAAACATTATGTACGCAAACCTGGATCACGGCGGGCTTCTTCCTCTCTTCGTCCTTTAGATCCTTATCTTGTCCCAGGACTGTGGTGTACTCAACATCTAGCCCAGCGACCCACTCATCCGTTGAACTGTTGAACATGCGCAGGAAGCGAGCAAGCCATGCTTTCACCGTCGCGGATCCACGTGTGTAGATGACGATGAACTAATCGCCGGTGATGGCTCTAACCTGGTACTCAGCGGCGACCATGGAGATTTGGGAGGCCATTGATTTTCGAGGAGGGTTAGGAGAAGTTGAACTATTGTACCCCGCAAAAACTGGGAGCAAACTAATGTGAAAGGACGGGACGACTGGGAGCAAACTATTGTGAGGTAGAAGATGGGGACGAGTAGGGCGTGCGAACGGCGTGGGGTTGCTGGCTTGCCCGGTGGATAAACGGCTGCAAGCCCCCAAAGAGTTCTCGAGAACTATGCGGGACCCACTAGATGTCATGTCTACTAGACCCATATCGTAGGCCTGACGGTATAGCTTCTGTCTGTTCGCACGCCATGCCGGTGCGTGGATGTAACTTCACTTAATTCCGCCAACCGTCGCGCCTCCCACAACCTTCGCCTCCCTCGCGCGGTCGCGCCCTTTGAGACTTCGACCAACTAAAAATGAGCAATTTTTTTGCCTACTCCGCATGCATGATACTCCCTCTGGTCCTTTTTTCTCCCGTCAACCGTTTGCAAAGTGTTTGACAAAATATATACTTTTTTTAAACACCACCTTATATTAATTAAACAGCCACACCAGTACACTCATTCGATACAATAGTCACCACACAGGGCGGTACGTTATTTACAAGAATACCATCTAATCTATTGTCAAAGCTATACTTAGCGATTAAGTGTGCCACCTTATTGGCCGAACGGCTAATCTTTCACAATTGAAGGTTGTTGATCAACTTCGAGATGCTCAACGCTTTCATCTTCAGGTCACGCATAGCAGACCTGTCATAGTCCCCCGATGCAAGAGACGCTACCACAAAACTGCAATCAGTCTCTAAAATTACAAGATTATGAAGAGAAATACCTATGTAGAGACCGGCAATGCAAGCCCTAAGCTCCGCTTCCTCCACGCTTTGACAGGCATCAATGAAATCCCATGAGCAAATTTATACTAAAAATATCAATATCTACAATACTGATTATAATGAGTATAAGAACTACGTTTTATAATGAGTGTAAAAATATTGATTTGACATTGTGAATGTTGATACTCCCTCCGTCTAGGTGAGTAAGTCATCTTAGGCTATGCACCATGACCAAGGAGGAGGGGAAAACGAGAGACATTAATGTTTATTTGCTAATTAAATAGTATTGCATGCAATGAACTAACCACTGCATGTCATGTTTGATAGTCTCAGGTCATTAAAAGCATGCACACCCTCATCTCTTATTGGTTGATATGTCAAGAAACAAGAAACGAGGTAGAAGTTAATGAACCGCGCCTACGTATTTTGGGATTATTTGGTTTTCGTAAGATGACTTACACACCTAGCTATTAGAGTACCACTACCTCCCTTCTAGTTTAAAGGGCTCGACTCAAAAATTTCACCTACTCTTAGCAAGATAGTAGAGGCGGTGGAATAGTTTTTGAAGTCTGCAAAAGTACTCAACTAATGCTGTCGTTCTTCACAAAAAAATGTGCTTACCAATGCATTCATGAACACTAGTTAGTCTAACCCCCCTCTCTTCTTTAATTCTTTGCCACATCAGCATGTTTGCTATTCCCGTGTACCAGCTAAGATACCACCATGATGGCCAGCCTTAATCATCGCATGCAATAATTTAGTGCACCTTGAAATATGAACATGTGTGGGGCGTGTCTGTTTTTAATGACTTGAGACTATACCTAGCCCGGCATGCAAGATGACTTATTATGCACCATTCCCCATACCTGCAGGAAGCCCGTTCGTCTCCAAATCTTTTCCTCTTCATGTGTGGAAACAATATGCCTGCCAAACTCTCCTTCTCCCTCCGGCGGTCCCACTACTCCACCCCGTGTGAGAAAATCTGCATGCATGACTCTCCTCCCCCCACGCTCGTCCAATCCGTTGTGACCAGCAATATTTCCACCCCTTCGCTCCCCCGTAATTTACTCCAACAAATATGCCCACGTAGCTTTTACTTAACTTCGGGTGCATTGGGTCACTAACATTCGGGCCCAGCAGTGTACTGGCCCACATGTCAGCGACGCAACTGGACCTGCAGTTAAGTCAGTGCACCTCAGTCCATATTTTACGTAGGTGTGCCATTGCTCGCTATAAATACTACACCTCCCACGAAATCGCTATCACCTCCCCCTCACGTTCACGTTCATCGCTATCTCCTCCCCTCCCTCTCACGTCGACCACCATGGCATCTCCCCTCCCAAGCCCTAGGAGCCCCTCACTGCACCGCGCGGACGGTCACGCGTCGCCTTTCCGTTCCTCGCCGCCACTAGTCGAGGAGGACGCGTCGGCGTTCCGCTCCTCGCTGCTACGTGACGCATCGCTGTTCCTCGCCGCCACTACTCGAGGAGGACGCGTCGGTGTTCTGCTCCTCGCCGCGACGCGACAGGTCGCCGTTTCGTTCCTCGCCGCCACTAGTCAGGGAGGACGCGTCGGTGTTCCGCTCCTCGCCGCGACGCGTCGAGGTGGACGCATCGGCGTTCTCAATCTCGCCGGCACGCGCGTCAGAGGACGCGTCGGCTCCCCGCTACGAGGAGAACGCCGCGCCACCCGCCGAGCCCCCCAGCCTTGAGGAGCTTTGGAAAGAAATGGATGTCGCCTTGTGGGAGGCTTTGCCTCCAGCAGAGCGCGCCAAAATAGAGGCGGAGAAGAAGGCCGAGGAAGAGAAGCGCACCGCGCAACAAGCTTTCTGGGAGATCTATGTCACGTCCGAGAGAGTCAAGCAATTGGTTCTTTGGCAGAAGGCTCGTGCGAGGGCCGTGAGTGTGGCGAAGGACGCCCGTGCCGACGCCCTGAGTGCAGTCGGGCCCAAGCGCCTCATCTACGCTTGGCGCTACGTGGACCGGGTGCACGCTTCCAGCCAGGAGGAGTACCTGTTGGCGCCGGATCACCACACCGGTGAGATCACGCTCGCCCACCGGCAAGCCGCCAACCATCACCTCGCGAGTTGCGAGGCTGAGGAAGAGGCGTTGTGTCGGCGCGCTGGGGAACGGCCGCGCACCAGGGCACTCGTGGCGTGCCGCAAGCGCTCCTGCGAGTGTTGTGGCTTTTAGGAGGAGTATAATTTTTGTTTCGTAAGGCGATCTCATTAGTTTTGGGACGCAAATGATAAATCCCGAACGTTCAGGAATATTTAGCATCCTTAATTAAGTATGTAAAAGGGAAAGTTCGGAAACGTTGTGTATTATTACGCATTTTGCAAGTACGTGCATATAGCACAAACTTTACTATATACTGTTGGACTACACGTCTCTCTCGATATATGCTTGCAGACTGTGCTACTCCCTCCGTCCAGGTCAATAGGTCATCTTTGGTTGTGCACGGTGACCAAGAAGGAGGGAAGACTTGTACACCTAGACGGAGGGAGTACTACTATTACTTATGTACGTGCAAATGCACGTTTGAACATTACGATGCGGTTTTTGTAAAAGTGGAAAAACAACACTAGTCAAGCTTGTGAAACGACTCAATGCAAAACAAATGCAAAAATGCTCGTTTGATTGTTTACTTTTAGCTTCCTTCTCTATGGTTATTTCTCTGGGCACCGTGACCAAGGAGGAGGAGAAAACGAGAAACGTTAATGTTTATTTGCTAATTAATAGTATTGCATGCAATGAACTAACCACTGCATGTCGTGTTTGATATCTCAAGTCATTAAAAGCTTGCACACTCTTTATCTCTTATTGGTTGATATGTCAAGAAACAAGAAACGAGGTAGAAGTTAATGCACCACGCCTAAGTGCTTTCGGATTATTTGGTTTTCGTAAGATGACCTAGATGAACCACGCCTAAGTGTTTTGAGTAATATTTTATCAGTTAAATCTTTGGTCAAAATTTAGCACAAATTACAATGGTGAGGATTAAACCAGGACGGAGTAGTAGTTTAGAAGCCCAAATAAACGAGTGAGGCGCCTTATTGTTACTCTCCACTTTGACTAATCTTGTGGGAAAAGCTGGGGAAGCCGCCAAAAGAACTGGCCCTAGGAGTAGTAGCTACGGATCGAGCGTGGGAGATGAACTGGAGAAAGTAAATGCAGAGAGATGAAATGCAAAAAAGACGGAGGGATGTGATGGTTGCTTGTCCGTTTATTTTACCAGGCCATTTATTACTGGGAGTGGTTGGGTTTTATGATATGACGGCTTTACTGCCGCGCCACGAGCGGGGTGAGAGGTGAGACTCCCGTGCAGCGCCGCCCTCTACACTTGTACTACATCAGTCGTGGTTTATTTGTCCCCCATTGAATTTGACTGAAGATTTAACTGACAAAATGTTAGTGCATGTCAACAAAAACTATATCGTTGGATTCGTATTTGAACATATTTTTGAATGATATAATTTTAGGTGACATGCATCAGTATTTATCGTACTATATATAATGTTAGTTCAATTTTTGGTCGTACTAATCTATAGTAGTAAGGTGCCCGTGCGTTGCACCCAAGAGTGAAATGCATTGATCGGGGAGTTGTTTATTTTGACAAAGGATGTGGGGGTCATCTCATGTGTAACGGGTATCGATAGGTTTCTTAGGATATTATCTCATCTCTAGAGCTCACAAACATCCAGGTGAAATAGATAAAAAGGTATCTTTTGCAAACAAAAGCGTTCAACGGTTCAACCTGCATCCAAAACTTGTGAAGAAATAACACTTATTGTGCTTTGCAAGAAATGATCTTTAAGAATTATTTTTTGAGTATCGATTGTTATACATGTTAGCTACAGATGACATGGCACTCTCTTATAGTCAACAGTTGGCTATACTATTAAGTAATATTAACCATGCCCTTATACACCTAGCCGGAGGGATTAAATCAGGATGACTTGCAAGGGGGAAGAGGAGATGTAAGAAGTGGTTCATCGTAAGTCTTTCACCAGTACTGTAGTAAAAATTCATACATGGAAGATTCTAGACTAAACCATAAACGGATACACTTTTATTCATGCGCGATACTCCAATAGAGCAATATCCTGCATGGAAGTATCCACATGCTTAGACAACGGATTACATTGAGCGAAGACTAATGATCAACATTTAACTTGATAATGAGTATTTTTTTAGAAGAACAGGGAGGCTCCTCCCCGGTTCCATTATCAAATGAAACCCAAAGTGTCTTACATCAGCTCACTAAGAGGAGCAGTTCAAAGGAAGGACTGCGGCAAAAGCCACTCAAGTTTAACGACAAGCTTACGGAATCAAAAGCGGCAAAGACACACGCCATAAGCGCCCACACACACACTACATGTTTTCTAAGTGCACTTGATAATGCGTATGTCCAGGTGAACCTCCTTGGAGTCCCCGTGCACCGAGTCGGCAGGTACATGATAGAACGGATGCCATGGGTTTTCCAAGTCCACATTGGCGGGATAGTCCCAGCTCCTCAGATTCCAAGTCTGTCCGGTGAGGCCGGTTTTGCTGCCCACGTGACCCGGAGGGGTAGTAACATTGACCTTGCACCCGTACATCTGCCTCGCGTCAGTGTCAGTGTCAGCGGCGACGCCCCTGACGCACGCTACAAAGACGGGGTGGCGGCCTGCGCGGGCCTCGTCGGTGCCCACGATCAAGTGGAAGACGCTGCCGTCCTCCTCCGAGACTAGCAGGCGGTGGTGATCCTCCAGGGTCCGGCATGGTAAACCGGTAGCACGTGTCGTACTTGATGTTCTCCGCCAAGGGCCAGCAGTGACCGTTGCACGCATCCATGAGGTGATGCACCATGTCCGCCGGCGAGCCACAAAACAGCATCGGGCACTCATAGCAGTGGACGAAGAGCTCCTTGGAGGCATCGACCAGGCCGTCCATGAAACGGGAGTGGCTGTAGGTGACGTTGCGCCAGTTGAATATGTGAGAAAGTTACTACGAGATTTAATCCGAATAAGCACAAAATAAATCATGACGGCTATAACAGAGATGAAACTAATCATGTGGACTAGCATAGTAGTAGGATACAGAGTAGAAACATGAATTCTACCACGATTTCAAATAGGAAGGACAGAAACACATATGGTACAACAGGAGCAGCACCGTTGGCGTTGAGGTTGTCGCCCATGTCGTTGAGGAAGAGGTTGCCGAGGTTGGGGAAGTCGTGGCTGCCAGCAGTCGCGAGAGTGCGCTCCCCAGATTTCAACAGCGCCCGCCGAATGGAGCTCAGGAGGGAGTGGCTGTAGGGGGGGACGTTGCGTCCGCCGAATGGAGCGCGGGAGTAGCACATGAAGCAGTAGATGGTGTCCTTACTAGTACTCCCTAGTCTGTATCTATCTATATCTATATATATATATCTACTCTTATAGAAAACCGAGTTGGTGATGATGGTGTGCCGTGCAATGCATGGGCATCTTGCTATTTTTTTGCATATAAGTCTAAACACCACGTAGACACGGTCTTTGAGCATGGTTCGTGGTCGTTCCACAATCGGGCATCGAAGTTTGTAACTATTTTAGATTAGAATATACTACTCCTCCGGTGCTAGTAGTAGAGCAGAGTCCTACTCTACTACTCTACTCTAGCAAGCTAGGGCATAGTACTGTAGTAGGTACTGTAGGGAGTACCAGTACTGTGATCACTCAAGCAAGTTGTCTGGCATCGATATGACCCTACGCTGCTGGTATGTGTCTCGTAAGTCAAGCGGCGTGCTGTAGTCATCATCACATGTCCACTTCCCGCAGAACATATTCGCTTCTCCATCTTTAACCGCACATAATCTCATCCAAGCTTCCATCCCCGCTAAGGCGCCTCCCCCCCCTCGTCCGAAACCCAAGCACTAACAATGGCAGAACCGAGCAGCATCCGCCGAAAGAGTGGCTGGAATTCGCTCCCCATAGAGGTAATCAAGCTCATTGTTTCGCGTGTGGACAATCTCAGTACCATGCCGCTCGCCGCGTGCTCGTCGGGGCTGTACCGTTTACTCAAAGCCCTCAGGTCGGAGCTTTTTAAGCCAGCTCCTTGCTTGCTGATGCCGCCTGATCTTCAGAAACGGCATGTCACGCAGCATAACGATCGTAGGGTGGCAAGCATCAACCCCCTTCACTGCGATCCGATCCTCGTCAGCCTCAGCTACATTAACGGTATGTACTGGGTCGGCATGAACACGTCTTGGATGGTGCTCGTCGACGGTCTCGGTAGCTGGATGCTCGTGGAGGTCTACACCCGGCGATTGATCCCCCTTCCTTCGATTAACACTACACTGCTTTGGCACCGCGGCCCAGAATACTCGGAATCTTACAGTAGCCAACATGATACCAAGTTTGATTTGCTCAAGGTTGTAATCTGCCAAGTGCCCACAAGATCTGGGAATTATAAAGATTTCAGGCTAATTGCGTTCTTCAACCGTGGTCTCACCTATCTGACAGGTCACTGCGATAAGTGGATAAATCTGCACGTCCATCGCAGGATCATACATCCTCCATGGTTCTCTGATGCCATTGAACACAAGGGCTTCATTTACGCTGTCGACTCCTTCTATGGCTGGACGTATTGCTGGCCTACTCTAGTCATCGCTAAAAACGGTTGTTACAACAGTATGTTACTTTCCTATGATATCATGATGGCTTGCTTATATTACTGTCAACATTTACTGAAAAAATATTCATGCTCATAACATGTTGTTCTTAAGCTTGACTAAATCAAGAGCCCTTTTTTATTTGACTCCAACTTGATATGATGTTGTAGGCCACCTGGTGTCCCTACCCTTCCTAATCCCAGAACCTTTCAAAGAAAAGCGGCATGGCAGTTGCAGGTGGTTCCTGGCTCGATCAAACGACAGCGGAAGATTGATGATCGTTCGCACGTACCGGACGTGTTGTTTCATGGAATACAATCACAGTCACTGCAAGGTCTTTGAGCAAGATCCCAGCTTCTCTGGGCCTTCAGGAATTTTTGACTGGAGGCTCGTAAGTAGCCTTGGCACACACTCTCTGTTTGTCGGACTGAATTATCCGATTAACCAGGAGATAACCGACCGCAAGGATCATGATGGCAGAGCGGTTTCGTTCATCAGGCAAAACTGTGTGTACACAGCGTACCATGCGTCTCTGCATGCACCATACCCTAATATGTGCCGCCACGCTCTGCAGCCCAAAGTAGGAGAGAGGGTCGCAAGTATCAAACTTTGACCTACTGGCTGGAGTTTCCCCCGTCAGGCACCCATCTGGTTCAAGCCGTCAGCCAATCTCCACAGCTTAATAAATAGTAACGTCTAACTGAGCCAGTTAGTTAGATGTGTACACTTGGTGTAGTAGCATCTTTATTTAGTTTGATGCATACAGTTGTTCTTTTTTGGTAGCCATTGTAATGATGGCTGATGTTTGGTTTGGAAGAGAGAGTTGCGTCTTCACTCTTCTGGTGTGCTTACTGCTTCTGTTGCACCCCCAGCCCTGGTTGCTGCTGCTGCTGTTTTCAATGTACAATCAGTAATATATTTCATCTGTTGGTTGAATATAAATGTGTTGTTAGAACGAAAAACACAATGTTTTGGAAGTCATTGCACGGTTTGATCCTTTAGTGCCCCGTACCGTACGTAGCTCATACTATTTTTCATACGGAACACATTTTCCACTTGTTGATAACATGCAGCCCACTGATGAAGGCCCAATAGAGAAGCCCATAATTAACTGGAAGGGACGCTCTCACATGAATCCGGCCCAGGTACAGGCTCATGGTCCCCTAAACATAAATAAGTAAATAAATAAGTAAATAAATAAATAAAGCTAAATGCCCATGCACCAGTTCTTTGGGAAAATAGGTAGCCCAGTATTTCTTTTTGAAGAATACCCAAGCTAGGCCTATTTGTTTTCTCCGAATTACTGGGCTGCAAATCTTTCAAGACGAGCAAATGGGATATTAGTTTTTTTTAATTTTGTTCTTCACTGATATCTTATACGTATTTCATTGGATTTAACATGACATAGTACTAACTTATTTTTAAATTTGTTTTAGTATGGCTATTAATTTTTGGATTAAGAATATTTCGTTCCCCAGCAAAAATTTCCCACATATTTAGTTAATTTTTTGACCCTAGTACTGACCAGAAAATGGTCGGCAATTCTAAAAATGGAAAACGAGCTGGAATAAATTCCATATGGATTAGAAAATGAGTAAAAATTATAAAAATAATAGCAAATGGGTTGTACACGCCACAGATTTCGAGGCTGACTTGTTTACGCAAGGCTTTGTCAGTGAACACACGATTCTAGCCGCCGTGCTTCTTCAATCTCCGATCCTCCTGCTCCAGTCGCCTAAACTAGCGCTGGCGGGACTGCCTGCTCCCTCCTCTTGTGGCCTGCTGTGATGCCGCGCAGGCTTCCCCGGCCCACCCTACTCCCTCGGTTGGCCTGGCCGCACGCAATCAACTGCCTCCTTATTACGCGAAAAAAATGATTCCTCCCACTGACATCTGGGGCGCACCGGTTGGGAGGCTGACCTGTGGGCCTACTAAGTTGACGCATACGCAGGGCTTGTCAACTTAGTCAACAAATGATTCTAGTAGCAGTAACCGTTGGATTTGAATCGAACGGTCCTGCTGCTTCTTCAATCTCTACTCTTCTTGCAACGGCCGCCCAAACCAGCGCCAGGGAGACTGCCTGCTCCTGCCTCCAGTGGCCGGCTGTGCTGCCGTTGAGGCCTCATCGCCCCCTACTACTCCCACCGCTAGCCAGGCCCTGCGACGACAGCAGCCTCACACCGCAGCCGAACCAGTGAACCCTGGTACTCCTCTCCGCGTGGGCATCCACTGCCGTGTCTTCCCCAGCTCCACGTCGTCCCCTTCCTAGGCCTCGCCGTCGTCCACCGCCTTGGTGCTCTCGGCGCGGCGTGGTCAATGTGGTCAACGACATTCCATCGGGAGAGTACTGTACGTGTAGAGGCTGACAGCTGGGTCCACGGCCACAGCCCAGTTTTTTTGTGATTTACCAAGTAAGTCGCTTTGTCAGGCCTGTTGGGCTGCAAATCTTTCAAGACGAGGAGAGCTTTCATTCGGCTGGCCGAGAAAATGGCCCATCAGTAATGAGAAATGGGTTGTACATTTTTAAAACACATCAAAGCGGCAATTAGTTTCAAATATTTTTTTTCATTTCAAGATTTTAAATTACATTAATTTTTATGCGTGGAGAATTTGTTGGATTTTATATTGATATACATTTAGTTTTAAAATCAGTTCGAATGTGAGTCGAAATTTCGGGATTAAAAACAGTTCGGACCGCACCGAAATATGCAAAATTTCGTATAATTTTTTAACCGTGGCCACAAAATGGGCTTTAATGCTAACAAAAAGAATATGGGCTCCAAAAAAACCTTAAGAATTAGCAAATGGGGTGTAAATTATTATAAATAATGGCAGATGGGTTGTATGCTGTTTTCCACAGATTTGAGGCTTTCCTAAAAAAAAGGTTGACGCACAAGCAGTGACGGTTGGGTGGCCATCCAACGGCCGTCGTGCTTCTTCAATCTCTGCGCTTCCTGCTCCAGCCACTCAAACAAGCGCCGGCGGGACTGCCTACTCCCTCCTCCCCACGGCCGGCTGTGCTGCCGCGCAGGCCTCACCGCCCCACCGTACTCCCATCGCTGGCCTAGCCATCCCGATACTCACCCACACCTACTGTTATTCTCCGGCGACGGCAGACGAACCAGTAAACCCTCGTTCAGTCGTACTCCCCTCCGCGTGGGAAACAACTGCTGAGTCTTCCCTGCCTCCGTGTCGTTCCCTTCCTAGGCCTCGTCGTCGTCCACCGCCCTGGTGCTCTCGGCGCGGCCTGGTTAACTTGGTCAACGACCGACATGCTGCTGAAGTGGACTGTATGTGGAGAGGCCGACAGCTCGGTCCACGGTCGCACGCAAGGAAATGCCTCCTTATTACGCGCAAAATAATGATTCGTCCACCTGACATTAGGGACCCACCGAAAGGGCCTCAGTATTTCATGAAAAAAAAGTTACCACTGCTGACAGCTCAGACCCACCAGCTATATCTTCGCATGCAAGGAAGTGCCTCCTTATTACGCACAAAAAAATGAATACTCCCCCTGTTAGCTGGGACCCACTATAGTGGTAGGCTGACTTGTGGGCCTACTAAGTTGACGGGGACGGAGGGCTTTGTCAACTTAGTCAATATGCACGATTCTAGCTCCAGTGACCGTACGATGTCCATCCAACGGCCGTAGTGCTTCTTCAACCTCTGGTCTTCTTGCTCCAGCCGCCCAAACCAGCGTCGGTCGTGCCTCGTGCTCCTGCCTCTTGTGGCCGGTTGTGATGTGGCGGAGGCCTCACCACCCCCTACTACTCCCACCGCTAGCCAGGCCATCCCTCTACTCACCCACACCCCCTGTTATTCTACGGTGACGGCAGCCTCACACCATAGTGAACCAGTGAACCCTCGTACTCCTCTACGCGTGGGCATCCACTGTCGCGTCTTCCCCGGCTCCGCGTCGTCCCCTTCCTAAGCCTCGTCGTCGTCCACCGCCCTGGTGCTCTCGGCGCGGCGTGGTCAACGTGGTCAAGGAACGGCTTCCATCGGACGTGGACTGTACGTGGAGAGGCTAACAGCTGGGTCCACGGCCGCAGCAAGGAAGTGCCTCCTTATTACGCGCAAAATAATTATTCCTCCACCTAACGCGGGGACCCACCGGACGGGCCACCATATTTCGCGAAAAAAACGTTTCCCCCTGACTGCTGGGACCCACCAGCTACACCTTCGCACGCAAGGAAGTGCGCCCGGGCAAAAAAAATGATTCGCCCCCCTGACCGCTGGGACCCACCAGCTACATCTTCGCACGCAAGGAAGTGCTTGATAGTCGGGACCCACCTGGTCGAAGCATACGTAGCGTTGTCATTCTAGTCGCGAATGTGTATGTACATATATACTGGTGGATGTAGAGGCGTGCACGTGTCGTAGTAGAGGCGTGCACGTAGCATGTACACATACGTACTGCGGCGAGGGTGCAAGAAAGAAAATACGGCCACGTACGTACATACGGGCAGGGTCTCTAACGCCTATCGCGCATACGTACATGGCTGGGTCGGAATGGATAAACAACGTCGTCGTCGTGTTCATGGGGAGCCAACCGGCTGGGTCGGAACGGAATGCGTGGCCGTGTTCATCGGGAGGGCTTGGACGGAACAGGCAATGGAAACGAGGCCTGGCGTACCGCACAATGGAGGAAACGGCCTTGTGTTCGACCGGCCATGTTCAAAACGGGGTCCTGTTGATCGGGAGGGGCCTGGCGTACCGCAAAACGGAGGAAACGGACCTCCTACTGTCGAAACGGGGGTCCTGTTGATCGGGAGGGGTGTGGCGTACCGCAAAACGGAGGAAACAGGCCTCCTATGGTCGAAACGGGGGTCCTGTTGATCGGGAGGGGTGTGGCGTACCGCAAAACGGACGAAACGGACTTGTGTTGGAGCGCTACGGTCGAAACGGGGGGAGGGGTGTGGCGTACCGCAAAACGGGACTCCACGGGATACTGTTCATCTCCACCGTCGACCTCCTCCAGCCTCCACGGGCTACCGTCGACCTCCTCCAGCCTCCACGGGCTCCTGTTCATCCAGCTTCCACCGTGCGCTACTCCACCGGCTACTGTTCAACCACCCCTCCACGGGCACCCCTCCACCATCTACTGTTCATCCAGCCCTCCACACCACGGGGTCCTGTTCAACCACCCCTCCACGGCCACCCCTCCACCGTCTACTGTTCATCCAGCCCTCCACACCACGGGTTCCTGTTCATCCAGAGGCAACGCCACCGCTCACTGTTCATCCAAACCCCCCCCCCCCCGCCCCCCGCAACACTCACTGTTCATCCCAGAGGCAGCATCGATCGGCTTCAGTTAGCAGCAGTAGCGAAGGAATCGCTCCATCAGGTTCAGTTAACAACCATCGATCGATCGCTCGGGTTCAGTAACGCGTAGCCTACAGTGCAATCGCTCGGGTTCAGTTAGAGCCCAACGCCTCGCTCGGCTTCAGTTAGAGCCAACGCCTCGCACACACGCGCATACCTGTACGAGAGAAACGCGCATCGCTCTCCCATCGTAACCGGCAACTCCCCGAAATTTTCCTCCCCCTCGCTTCTACCACGTTTTTTTTCGTCATGGACGGCCCAAAGAATGTCATGCAGCTGCGTCTCCGACCCGCCCAGGACAAAAAGCCCATTTTCTGTCATGATTTTTTGTCATAGAAGTAGGAGCCCACCACATCTATGATGATACTGGGTTTTGTCACAATTATCGTCATAGAAGTGTCATATGTATGACAGAAAAAAAAATTCGTTTGGCCCAAAATGTCACGGATGTGTCTTTTTTTGTAGTGTCTATTTTTCTTTTTAGACGCAGACCTGGTGAAGCAATTACAATTTGACAGTTAATAAAAAGTGAAACAAGTGACTGCAACATGCCAAAGATGTTATGAAAATGCCAACTACATACACTAAAACCTGTATTCCACAATACTGCAGGTATCACACTGAGTGGCCTAAGGAAGCAATTCTTCCAGCGCAATTCTAGGGCGTTCAAAAGGGGCACGTGGACGCGTCGCAAGATATAGTCGAAGTGCGGCATGCACGCGATATGGCACAAGATCGGCAATACCTTGCCAGTGATGGTCAACGGCCAGCAGACGGGCAGCAAAAAAGGTTATGGTGCTGCACACCAACAAGAACTTCGACCACTAGAGGACCAACTGGGTGATGCACCAGTACCACCTCGGGGACCTTGAGCAAGAGAAGGAGCAGGAACTGGTCCTCTGCAAGATTTTCTACTAGACGAACACTAGGGCCAGGAGTAAAAAGATTATAAGTTAGTTAGGTATTGGTAGTTGTACTACCTTGTCGTCCGCAAGTTGGTATTGTTGTTAACGATCTTTTGGTATGAACTTGCATTTGCTTCCAACCATCATGCCGAGGGTCGGCGTGGATATAAAGCTGAATCATTTCTTTCGAAACAAATTTGCAGGCACCTGATTTTTATTTGATAGGTAGCATAAGCACCCGCCGTTCGAATTCCCAGTTCTCCAATTTTTTCGAAACAAGTGCATGCACTTATTATCACGATAAAAAAACAATATCCATGCTGCATCCCAGTTATCAGTCTGTACTTGCAGAATTCTCTTGTTTATTGAGCACGTATATTGTTTTTTCAGGTCGAGCAAGTTTCAACTGGGGTTGGTTTTGTTTTTAACAGGCCCAGCCCATGACGACAACGGGGCACAAAGATCCAGCAGGTATCTACTGGCCACTGGCCCGCCAGCATTAGTTATATTTTCTCTTACAACATCCGCAGGTAGTTTTTTTTACTGAATCAAACACACAGTCCAGTTCTATTTTCCTCTTGAAACGCATGTCCTACATCCGTTTTCTAATCTCTACCTATAGTTTTACTAGTTCATATACATGTATCATTATATTGAAAACACATGAAATTCCCTTTTCATATTTACATCCTTATTTTTGTTGTTTTTTTCCACCTAGCACTGATTTTTTTTACCACTGGTTTTCCCTTAAACCAACTCAATTGTCCCACGTCTTATTTCCTTACAAAAACAAAACGATTTTTTTGGCAAATCAATAAGTTCTTAAAAAAATGTTTATCATTTCGGGATTACAACAGTTCAGACTCCACCGAAATATGCAAAATATGGTTGAACTTTTTGACCGTGGTCCTGGGCAGAAAATTGGTTGTAATAAATTACTTAAGAATTAGCAAATGGGCTGCAAATTATAAAAAATAGCAAATGGGCTTTATGTTGTCTGCCACAGATTTGGAGGCTGACTTGTGGGCCTACTAAGTTCATGCGTACACAAGGTTTCGCAAAAAAGAAACTTAGTCAACAATCGACTCTACCAGCGTCAGACCGTTAGATGTCAATCTAACGGCAATCGTGCTTCTTCAGTCTCTGATCTTCCTGCCCCAGCCGCCCAAACCAGCGCCGTCGGAACCGCCTGCTCCCGCCTCCCGTGGCCGGCAGTGCTGCCGGGCAGGCCTCACGGCCCCATCATACTCGCATCCCTGGCCTATCTATCCCTCTACTCACCCACACCTCCTGTTATTTTCCAGCGACGGCAGCCGAACCAGTCAACCCTCGTACTCTCCACCATATGGGCAGCCACTGTCGTGTCTTCCCTGGCTCCGTGTTGTTCCCTTCGTAGGCCTCGCCGTCGTCCACCGCCCTGGTGCTCTCGGCGCGGCATGGTTAACGATGTCCATCCAACGGCCGTAGTGCTTCTTCAATCTCTGGTCTTCTTGCCCCGGCCGCCCAAAGCAGCGCCGGTCGTGCCGCATGCTCCTGCCTCCCGTGGCCGGCTGTGCTACCGCGGAGGCCTCACCATCCCCATACTACTCCCACCACTGGCCAGGCCATCCCTCCACTCACCCACTCCCCCTGTTATTCTGCGGCGATGATGTCTACTACACAACCTTCTTCTTGTAGACGTTGTTGGGCCTGCAAGTGCACAGGTTTGTAGGACAGTAGCAAATTTCCCACAAGTGGATGACCTAAGGTTTATCAATCCGTGGGAGGCGTAGGATGAAGATGGTCTCTCTCAAGCAACCCTGCAACCAAATAACAAAGAGTCTCTTGTGTCCCCAACACACCCAATACAATGGTAAATTGTATAGGTGCACTAGTTCGGCGAAAAGATGGTGATACAAGTGCAATATGGATGGTAGATAAAGGTTTTTGTAATCTGAAAATATAAAAACAGCAAGGTAACTAATGATAAAAGTGAGCGTAAACGGTATTGCAATGATAGGAAACAAGGCCTAGGGTTCATACTTTCACTAGTGCAAGTTCTCTGAACAATAATAACATAGATAGATCATATAACAAGCCCTCAACATGCAATAAAGAGTCACTCCAAAGCCACTAATAGCGGAGAACAAACGTAGAGATTATGGTAGGGTACGAAACCACCTCAAAGTTATTCTTTCGGATCAATCTGTAAAAGAGTTCGTACTAGAATAACACCTTAAGATACAAATCAACCAAAACCCTAATGTCACCTAGATACTCCATTGTCACCTCAAGTATCCGTGGGCATGATTATACGATATGCGTCACACAATCTCAGATTCATCCAACCAACATAAAGTACTTCAAAGAGTGCCCCAAAGTTTCTACCGAAGAGTCAAGAACGTGTGCCAACCCCTATGCATAGGTTCCTAATGTCACGAAACCCTCAAGTTGATCACCAAAACATACATCAAGTGGCACATGATATCCCATTGTCACGACAGATAATCACGGCAAGACATACATCAAGTGTTCTCATAAAAGACTCAATCCGATAAGATAACTCCAAAGGGGAAGCTCAATTCATCACAGGAGAGTAGAGGGGGAGAAACATCATAAGATCCAACTACAATAGCAAAGCTCGGGATACATCAAGATCGTGCCATCGAGGGAACACGAGACAGAACACGAGAGAGAGAGAGATCCAACACATAGCTACTGGTACATACCCTCAGCCCCGAGGGTGAACTACTCTCTCCTCGTCATGGATAGCGTCGGGATGATGAAGATGGCCACCGGTGATGGATCCCCCCTCCGGCAGGGTGCCGGGAAGGGCTCCCGAGAGGTTTTTGGTGGCCACAGAGGCTTGCGACGGCGGAACTCCCGATCTATCTTCTGTTCTAGAAGTTTTACAATAGTAGGTATATATGGGTGCAGGGGGTACGTTGGTGGAGCTACGGGGGCCCCACGAGGTAGGGGGCGCGCCCAGGGGGGCGCCCCCACCCTCGTGGGCAGCCCGTATCTCCCCTGATGTGCACTCCAAGTTCCCTGGGTTGCTTTCCTTCCAAAAATAACTTCTCCAGTTGATTTCGTTCCATTTTGACACCGTCTGATATTCCTTTTCCTCGAAACAGTGAAATAGGCATAAAACAACAAATCTGGGCTGGGCCTCCGATTAATAGGTTAGTCCCAAAAATAATATAAAAGTGGATAATAAAGCCCAATATTGCCTAAAACAGTAGATAAAGTAGCATGGAGCAATCAAAAATCATAGATATGTTGGAGACGTATCAAGCATCCCCAAGCTTAATTCCTGCTCATCCTCGAGTAGGTAAATGATAAAAAAAGAATTTTTGATGGGGAGTGATACTTTGGCATAATTTCGATGTAAATCTTCTTAATTGTGGTATGAATATTCGGATCAGAAAGATTCAAGACAAAAGTTCATATTGACACAAAAATAATAATACTTCAAGCATACTAATAAAGCAATCATGTCTTCTCAAAATAACATGGCAAAAGAAAGTTCATCCCTACAAAATCATATAGTTAGGCTATGCTTCATTTTCATCACACAAAGATGTTCCCAACTTCTATACCCCCGATGACAAGCCAAGCAATTGTTTCATACTCAAATAATCTCAAACTTTTTCAACCTTCACGCAATACATGAGCGCGAGCCATGGATATAGCACTATGGGTGGAATAGAATATGATGATGGGGATTGTGTGGAGAAGACAAAAAAAGGAGAAAGTCTCACATTGACGAGGATAATCAACGGGCTATGGAGATGCCCATCAATTGATGTCAACATGAGGAGTAGGGATTGCCATGCAACGGATGCACTAGAGCTATGAATGCTCAACAAAAGAAAACTAGTGGGTGTGCATCCAACTCGCTTGCTCATGAAGACCTAGGGCATTTGAGGAAGCCCATCGTAGGAATATACAAGCCAAGTTTTTATAATGAAAAATTCCCACTAGTATAAAAAGACAACTTATGAGACTCACTACATGAAGAACAAGGTGCTACTTTGAAGCACAATATATGAGACTCACTACATGAGGAACAAGGTGCTACTTTGAAGCACAAGTGTGGGAAAAGAGATATTAGCATTGCCCTTTCTTGTTTTTTTGGGCCTTTTTTTTATTTTGGCCTTTCTCTTTTTTTTGTTTGGGCAATGCTCTAATAATGATGATCATCACACTTCTATATGAATGCCTCCGGCGGTGTACCGGGATGGTGCAATGAATCAAGAATGACATGTATGAAAAATAATGCATGGTGGTTTTGCCACAAATACGATGTCAACTACATGATCATGCAATGGCAATATGACAAAAGTAATGTATGTCATGATGATGATGGTGGAAGTTGCATGGCAATATATCTCGGAATGGCTATGGAAATGCCATGATAGGTAGGTATGGTGGCTGTTTTGAGGAAGATATAAGGAGGTTTATGTGTGATAGAGTGTATCATATCACGGGGTATGGATGCACCGGCGAAGTTTGCACTGACTCTCAAGGTGAGAAAGGGCAATGCACGGTACCGAAGAGGCTAGCAAAGGCTGAAAGGTGAGAGTGCGTATAATCCATGGACTCAACATTAGTCAAAAGAAGTCATATACTTATTGCAAAAATTTAGAAGCCATCAAAAATCAAGTACTACGTTCATGCTCCTAGGGGGATAGATTGGTAGGAAAAGACCATCGCTCGTCCCCGACCGCCACTCATAAGGATGCACAAGCCAGGTACACTTCATGTTTCAAATTTGTTACACAACTTTAACCATACGTGCATGCTACAGGACTTGCAAACTTCAACACAAGCATTTCTCAAATTCACAATTACTCAACTAGCACGACTTTGATATTATCACCTCCATATCTCAAAACAATTATCAAGCATCAAACTTTTCTTAATATTCAACACACTCATAAGAAAGTTTCACATATCTTGAATACCAAGTATATTAATATTAAGAAAATTACCATGCTATTAACGACTCTCAAAATAATCTAAGTGAAGTATGATAGTTCATCTATTTCTTCAAAATAAAACTACCATCATGCTCTAAAGGGTATAAGTGATGCACTAGAGCAAAAGAGAAACTACTCCGAAAGATATAAGTGAAGGTCAATGAGTAGCTAAATAAATATGCAACTATGCGAAGACTCTCTCTCATTTAATAATTTCAGATCTTGATACTTTTATTAAAACAGCAAGCAAAGCTAAAGAAAACTACATTGCAAGGATAGCACAACTCATGTGAAGAAGCAAAAACTTAGGCTCAACCGATACTAACCGATAGTTGTTGAAGAAGAAAGGTGGGATGCCTACCGGGGCATCCCCAAGCTTAGATGCTTGAGACTTCTTGAAATATTATCTTGGGGTGCCTTAGGCATCCCCAAGCTTGAGCCTTTGTGTCTCCTTAATTCCTCTCATATCATGGTTTCTCTTTTTACCAAAAGCTTCATTCACAACAAACTCAACAAGAACTCGTGAGATAGGTTAGTATAAACCAATGCAAAACCTTATCATTTTCCACTGTAACAAATCACTTAAATTATTATTCAACATTGCATACTAAATGCCTCTGCATATTTAATACTCCTATCCTCAAATAGAATCATTAAACAAGCAAACATATGCAAACAATGCAAACATAACAGCAATCTGCCAAAACAGTACAGTCTGTAAAGAATGCAAGATTCATCATACTTCCCTAACTCCAAAAATTATTAACTAAAATTCCCATTGCATTAAATTTATCAGAGCTCATTATGCAAAAAGTTTCAACATTATATTACTCTCTGAATTTTCTAGGGAATTTTTGCAACAGCGGTAAACTTTCTGTTTTCAAACAGCAACATGCATACTAGCAAAATAAGCATGGCAAAGGCTATCCTTGACTTCTTTATTGAAACTAAAGATTCAAAACATTATTATAAATAACAGCAAGCAAATACTAACAGGAGAAAATGACGCTCCAAGCAAAACACATATCATGTGGTGAATAAAAATATAGCTCCAAGTGAAGTTACCGATAGACGAAGACGAAAGAGGGGATGCCTTCCGGGGCATCCCCAAGCTTAGGCTTTTGGCTATTCTTGAATATTATCTTGGGGTGCCTTGGGCATCCCCAAGCTTAGGCTCTTGCCACTCCTTATTCCATAGTCCATCGAATCTTTACCCAAAACTTGAAAACTCCACAACACAAAACTCAACAGAAAAACTCGTAAGCTCCGTTAGTATAAGAAAATAAAACCACCACTTAGGTACTGTAATGAACTCATTATAAATTCATATTGGTGTAATATCTACTGTACTCCAACTTATCTATGGTTCATACCCTCCGATACTACTTATAGATGCATCAAAATAAGCAAACAACACATAGAAAACAGAATCTGTCAAAAACAGAACAGTCTGTAGTAATCTGCATTAAACATATGCTTCTGGAGCTCGAAAAATCCTACCAAATTACTAAGTCCTAAGCAATTAGTGTACCAATTCAGAGCAAAAAGAATAAGATCATAAGCACGTTTCTGTGAATTAAAAAAACTAATTTACTGGGTGCAAAAGTTTCTGATTTTCAGCAGGATCAACACAACTATCACCGTAAGCCATCCTAAAGGTCTTACTTGGCACTTTATTGAAACAAAAAGCTATAAAACATGATTACTACAGTAGAATAATCATGTGGACACACAAAAACAGTAAGGATAAATATTGGGTTGTCTCCCAACAAGCGCTTTTCTTTAATGTCTTTCTAGCTAGGCATGATGATGACAATGATGCTCACATAAAAGATAAGAATTGAAACATAACGGGAGCATCATGAAGCATATGACTAGCACATTTAAGTCTAACCCACTTCCTATGCATAGGGATTTTGTGAGCAAACAACTTATGGGAACAATAATCAACTAGCATGGGAAGGTAAAATAAGCATAGCTTCAAGATTTTCAACACATAGAGAGGAAACTTGACATTACTGCAATTCCTACAAGCATATATTCCTCCCTCGTAATAATTTTCAGTAGCATCATGAATGAATTCAACAATATAACCAGCACCTAAAACATTCTTTTCATGATCTACAAGTATAGAAATTTTACTACTCTCCACATAGGCAAATTTCTTCTCATTCGGAATAGTGGGAGTATCATAAGAGACTTGAACACTAAAAATTGCTTCCACATTAAAAGAGTAATGTTCAGAAAATGGGTAATCATAATCATGACAAGATTTGTAAATATAATCATCACTAGTTTTTATAACATAAGTTTCATCACAATAATCATCAAAGTAGCAACTTCGTTCTCATCATAATCGATTGAAACCTCTCCCAAGATAGCGGAATCACTAAATAAAGTTGACACTCTTCCAAATCCACTTTCATATTCATCACAATAAGATTCAACATCCTCCAAAATAGTGGGATCACTACTTCCTAAAGTTGACACTCTTCCAAACCCACTTTCATCAATATAATCATCATAAGTTGGAGGCATGTTATCATCATAACAACTTTGCATATAAAAACTTGGGATGCTAAAAATATCATCTTCACTAAACGTAGAATCCCCAAGCTTGGGACAAACATTAATTTCAGAAAATATATTCTCATATATTTCATTCTCATCAAACATAGCTTCCCCAAGCTTGGGCCCTTTCATATCATAAGCATAATCACTCTCATCATTAAAAATATTGATAGCACCAATAGTATAGCAATTATCATCATCACAATGAGTAGTAGGAACAACATCATTTGGGAGGGATACCTTTCTACCTTTGTTGCTCCTTCTTTTCTTTTTCTTCTTCACATTATGTGTGGATTCAACTTATTGGAAATATGCCCTAGAGGCAATAATAAAAGTATTATTATATTTCATTGTTCATGATAATTGTCTTTTATTCATGCTATAACTGTATTATCCGGAAATCGTAATACACGTGTGAATATATAGACCACAATATGTCCCTAGTGAGCCTCTAGTTGACTAGCTCGTTGTGATCAACAGATAGTCATGGTTTCCTGACTATGGACATTGGATGTCGTTGATAACGGGATCACATCATTAGGAGAATGATGTGATGGACAAGACCCAATCCTAAGCATAGCATAAAGATCGTGTAGTTCGTTTGCTAGAGCTTTTCCAATGTCAAGTATCTGTTCCTTCGACCATGAGATCGTGTAACTCCCGGATACCGTAGGAGTGCTTTGGGTGTATCAAACGTCACAACGTAACTGGGTGACTATAAAGGTGCACTACAGGTATCTCCAAAAGTGTCTGTTGGGTTGACACGGATCAAGACTGGGATTTGTCACTCCGTATGACGGAGAGGTATCTCTGGGCCCACTCGGTAATGCATCATCATAATGAGCTCAAGGTGACCAAGGATTTGGTCACGAGATCATGCATTACGGTACGAGTAAAGTGACTCGCCGGTAACGAGACTGAACAAAGTATTGGGATACCGACGATCGAGTCTCGGGCAAGTAACGTACCGATTGACAAAGGGAATTGTATACAGGGTTTGATCGAATCCTCGACATCGTGGTTCAACCGATGCAATCATCGAGGAGCATGTGGGAGCCAACATGGGTATCCAGATCCCGCTGTTGGTTATTGCCCGAGAGTCGTCTCGGTCATGTCTGCGTGTCTCCCGAACCCGTAGGGTCTACACACTTAAGGTTCGGTGATGCTAGGGTTGTATGAATATGAGTATGCAGCATACCGAATGTTGTTCGGAGTCCCGGATGAGATCCTGGACGTCACGAGGAGTTTTGGAATGGTCCGGAGGTAAAGAATAATATATAGGAAGTGGTATTTCGGCCATCGGGAAAGTTTCGGGGTCACCCGGTAATGTACCGGGACCACCGGAAGGGTCCCGGGGGTCCACCGAGTGGGGCCACCCATCCCGGAGGGCCCCATGGGCTGACGTGGGAGGGGAGCCAGCCCATAGTGGGCTGGTGCGCCCCCCTAGGCCCACCCCCTGCGCCTAGGGTTGAAACCCTAGGGTGGGGGGGGGCGCACCACATGCCTTGGGGGGCACTCCTCCCCCCTTGGCCACCGCCCCCTTGGGAGATCCAATCTCCCAGGGCCGGCGCCCCCCCTGGGGGCCTATATAAAGGAGGGCAGGGGGGAGGGCAGCCGCACCCTTGTGCTTGGCGCCTCCCTCCCCCTGCTACACCTCGTCCTCCTCCCGTAGTCGCTTGGCGAAGCCCTGCTGGAGTTCTGCTGCATCCACCACCACGCCGTCGTGCTGCTGGATCATCATCAACCTCTCCTTCCCCCTTGCTGGATCAAGAAGGAGGAGACGTCTCCCATCCCGTACATGTGTTGAACGCGGAGGTGCTGTCCGTTCAGCACTTGGACATCGGTGATCTGAATCACGTCGAGTACGACTCCATCATCACCATCCCCTTGCAAGCTTCCGCACGTGATCTACAAGTGGTATGTAGATGCAAACTCACTCCCTTGACTCGTTTCTTAGATGAACTCATAGATGGATCTTGGTGAAACCGTAGGAAAAATTTTAATTTTCTGCAACGTTCCCCAACAGTGGCATCATGAGCTAGGTCTATGCGTAGTTCTCTAATGCACGAGTAGAACACAATTTTGTTATGGGCGTGGATCTTGTCAACTTGCTTGCCACTACTAGTCCTTTCTTGCTTCAGCGGTATTGTGGGATGAAGCGGCCCAGACCAACCTTACACGTACGCTTACGTGAGATCGGTTCCACCGATTAACATGCACTAGTTGCATAAGGTGGCTGGCGGGTGTCTGTCTCTCCCACTTTAGTTGGAGCGGATTCGATGAAAAGGGTCCTTATGAAGGGTAAATAGAAGTTGACAAAATCACGTTGTGGTTATTCGTAGGTAAGAAAACATTCTTGCTAGAACCCAATTGCAGCCACGTAAAAGATGCAACAACAATTAGAGGATGTCTAACTTGTTTTTGCAGCGATTGTTCATGTGATGTGATATGGCCAGAAGTTGTGATGAATGATGAATTGTGATGTATGAGATCATGTTCTTGTAATAGGATTCACGACTTGCATGTCGATGAGTATGACAACCGGCAGGAGCCATAGGAGTTGTCTTTATTTTTGTATGACCTGCGTGTCATTGAAGAACGCCATGTAAACTACTTTACTTTATTGCTAAACGCGTTAGCCATAGTAGTAGAAGTAGTCGTTGGCGTGACAACTTCATGAAGACACGATGATGGAGATCATGATGATGGAGATCATGGTGTCAAGCCGGTGACAAGATGATCATGGAGCCCCGAAGATGGAGAACAATGGAGCTATATGATATTGGCCATATCATGTCACAACTATATAATTGCATGTGATGTTTATTATGTTTATGCATCTTGTTTACTTAGGACGACGGTAGTAAATAAGATGATCCCTCACAACAATTTCAAGAAGTGTTCTCCCCTAACTGTGCACCGTTGCTACAGTTCGTCGTTTCGAAGCACCACGTGATGATTGGGTGTGATAGATCCTTACGTTCACATACAACAGGTGTAAGACAGTTTTACACAGCAAAACACTTAGGGTTAACTTGACGAGCCTAGCATGTGCAGACATGGCCTCGGAACACGGAGACCGAAAGGTCGAACACGAGTCGTATGGAAGATACGATCAACATGAAGATGTTCACCGACGATGACTAGTCCGTCTCACGTGATGATCGGACACGGCCTAATCGACTCGGATCGTGTAACACTTAGATGACCAGAGGGGTGTCTAATCTGAGTGGGAGTTCATAATTTAGATGAACTTAATTATCATGAACTTAGTCTAAAACCTTTGCAAATATGTCTTGTAGATCAAATGGCCAACGCTCATGTCAACATGAACTTCAACGTGTTCCTAGAGAAAACCAAGCTGAAAGATGATGGCAGCAACTATACGGACTGGTCCGGAACCTGAGGATCATCCTCATAGCTGCCAGGAAGCAATATGTCCTAGAAGGACCGCTAGGTGACGCTCTCGTCCCAGAGAACCAAGACGTTATGAACGCTTGGCGAACTCGTGCTGATGATTACTCCCTCGTTCAGTGCGGCATGCTTTACAGCTTAGAACCGGGGCTCCAAAAGCGTTTTGAGCATCACGGAGCATATGAGATGTTCGAAGAGCTGAAACTAGTTTTTCAAGCTCATGCCCGGGTCGAGAGATATGATGTCTCCGACAAGTTCTACAGTTGTACGATGGCGGAAAATAGTTCTGTTAGTGAGAACATCCTCAAGATGTCTGGGTTGCACAACCGTATGACCCAGCTGAACATTAACCTCCCAGATGAGGCGGTCATTGACAGAATCCTCCAGTCACTCCCACCAAGCTACAAGAGCTTTGTGATGAACTACAACATGCAGGGGATGGTGAAGACCATTCCTGAAGTGTTCTCGATGTTGAAGTCAGCAGAGGCTGAAATCAAGAAAGAACATCAAGTGTTGATGGTCAATAAGACCACTAAGTTCAGGAAGGGCAAGGGCAAGAAGAACTTCAAGAAGGACGGCAAGGATGTTGCCGCGCCCGGTAAGCCAGTTACCGGGAAGGAGTCAAAGAATGGACCCAAGCCTGAGACTGAGTGCTTTTATTGCAAGGGGAAGGGTCACTGGAAGCGGAACTGTCCCAAATACTTAGCGGATAAGAAGGCCGGCAACACCAAAGGTATATTTGATATACATGTAATTGATGTGTACCTTACCAGTACTCGTAGTAACTCCTGGGTATTTGATACCGGTGCCGTTGCTCATATTTGTAACTCACAGCAGGAGCTGCGGAATAAACGGAGACTGGCGAAGGACGAGGTGACGATGCGCGTCGGGAATGGTTCCAGAGTCGATGTGAACGCCGTCGGCACGCTGCCTCTACATTTACCTATGGGATTAGTTTTGAACCTTAATAATTGTTATTTGGTGCCAAGTTTGAGCATGAACATTGTATCAGGATCTCGTTTAATACGAGATGGCTACTCATTTAAATCCGAGAATAATGGTTGTTCTATTTATATGAGAGATATGTTTTATGGTCATGCTCCGATGGTCAATGGTTTATTCTTAATGAATCTCGAGCGTAATATTACACATGTTCATAGTGTGGATGCCAAAAGATGTAAAGTTGATAATGATAGTCCCACATACTTGTGGCACTGCCGCCTTGGTCACATTGGTGTCAAGCGCATGAAGAAGCTCCATGCTGATGGACTTTTAGAGTCTCTTGATTATGAATCGTTTGACACATGCGAACCATGCCTCATGGGCAAAATGACCAAGACTCCGTTCTCCGAAACAATGGATCGAGCAACCAACTTGTTGGAAATCATACATACCGATGTGTGCGGTCCAATGAGCGTTGAGGCTCGCGGAGGATATCGTTATGTTCTCACTCTCACTGATGACTTGAGTAGATATGGGTATGTCTACTTAATGAAACACAAGTCTGAGACCTTTGAAAAGTTCAAGGAATTTCAGAATGAGGTAGAGAATCAACGTGACCGAAAGATAAAGTTCCTGCGATCAGATCATGGAGGAGAATATTTAAGTCACGAATTTGGCACACACTTAAGGAAATGTGGAATCGTTTCACAACTCACACCGCCTGGAACACCTCAGCGAAACGGTGTGTCCGAACGTCGTAATCGCACTCTATTGGATATGGTGCGGTCTATGATGTCTCTTACCGATTTACCGCTATCATTTTGGGGATACGCTCTAGAGACAGCTACATTCACTTTAAATAGGGCACCGTCTAAATCCGTTGAGACGACACCATATGAATTATGGTTTGGGAAGAAACCTAAGTTGTCGTTTCTAAAAGTTTGGGGATGCGATGCTTATGTCAAGAAACTTCAACCTGAAAAGCTCGAACCCAAGTCGGAAAAATGCGTCTTCATAGGATACCCTAAGGAAACTGTCGGTTATACCTTCTACTTAAGATCCGAGGGCAAGATCTTTGTTGCCAAGAACGGATACTTTCTGGAAAAAGAGTTTCTCTCGAAAGAAGTAAGTGGGAGGAAAGTAGAACTCGATGAAGTACTACCTCTCGAACAGGAAAGTGGTGCAGCTCAGGAAAATGTTCCTGTGATGCCCACACCAACCGAAGAGGAAAACAATGATGATGATCAAGGTACTTCGGATCAAGTTGCTACTGAACTTCGTAGGACCACAAGGACACGTTCCGCACCAGAGTGGTACGGCAACCCTGTCCTGGAAATCATGTTGTTAGACAACGGTGAACCTTCGAACTATGAAGAAGCGATGGTGGGCCCAGATTCTAACAAATGGCTTGAAGCCATGAAATCCGAGATAGAATCCATGTATGAAAACAAAGTATGGACTTTGACAGACTTGCCCGATGATCGGCGAGCGATAGAAAACAAATGGATTTTTAAGAAGAAGACGGACGCGGATGGTAATGTTACCATTTATAAGGCTCGACTTGTCGCTAAGGGTTATCGACAAGTTCAAGGGATTGACTACGACGAGACATTCTCTCCCGTAGCGAAGCTGAAGTCCGTCCGAATCATGTTAGCAATTGCCGCATACTATGATTATGAGATATGGCAGATGGACGTCAAAACGGCATTCCGTAACAGACATCTTAAGGAAGAGCTGTATATGATGCAGCCGGAAGGTTTTGTCGATCGTAAGAACGCTAACAAAGTATGCAAGCTCCAGCGATCCATTTATGGGCTGGTGCAAGCATCTCGGAGTTGGAACATTCGCTTTGATGAGATGATCAAAGCGTTTGGGTTTATGCAGACTTATGGAGAAGCCTGCGTTTACAAGAAAGTGAGTGGGAGCTCTGTAGCATTTCTCATATTATATGTAGATGACATGCTCTTGATGGGAAATAATATAGAACTTCTGGACAGCATTAAGGCCTACTTGAATAAGTGTTTTTCAATGAAGGACCTTGGAGAAGTTGCTTATATATTAGGCATCAAGATCTATAGAGATAGATCGAGACGCCTCATTGGTCTTTCACAAAGCACATACCTTGATAAGATTTTGAAAAGGTTCAAAATGGATCAGTCCGAGAAGGGGTTCTTGCCTATGTTACAAGGTGTGAGATTGAGCTCGGCTCAGTCCCCGACCACGGCAAAAGATAAAGAAGAGATGAGTGTCATCCCCTATGCTTCAGCCATATGATCTATTATGTATGCCATGCTGTGTACCAGGCCTGATGTAAACCTTGCCGTAAGTTTGGTAGCAAGATACCAAAGTAATCCCGGCAAGGAACACTGGACAGCGGTCAAGAATATCCTGACATACCTGAAAAGGACAAACGACATGTTTCTCGTTTATGGAGGAGACGAAGAGCTTGTTGTAAAGGGTTACGTCGACGCTAGCTTCGACTCAGATCTGGATGACTCTAAGTCACAAACCGGATACGTGTATATGTTGAATGGTGGAGCAGTAAGCTGGTGCAGCTGCAAGCAGAGCGTCGTGGCGGGATCTACGTGTGAAGCGGAGTACATGGAAGCCTCGGAGGTAGCGCATGAAGCGATTTGGGTGAAGGAGTTCATCACCAACCTAGGAGTCATACCCAATGCGTCGGGGCCAATCAAACTCTTCTGTGACAACACTGGAGCTATTGCCCTAGCCAAGGAGCCTAGGTTTCACAAGAAGGCTAGGCACATCAAGCGTCGTTTCAACTCCATCCGTGAAAATGTTCAAGATGGAGACATAGATATTTGCAAAGTACATACGGATCTGAATGTCGCAGATCCGTTGACTAAACCTCTCTCGCGAGCAAAACATGATCAACACCAGAACTCTATGGGTGTTCGATTCATCACAATGTAACTAGATTGGTTACTCTAGTGCAAGTGGGAGACTGTTGGAAATATGCCCTAGAGGCAATAATAAAAGTATTATTATATTTCATTGTTCATGATAATTGTCTTTTATTCATGCTATAACTGCATTATCCGGAAATTGTAAAACACGTGTGAATACATAGACCACAATATGTCCCTAGTGAGCCTCTAGTTGACTAGCTCGTTGTGATCAACAGATAGTCATGGTTTCCTGACTATGGACATTGGATGTCGTTGATAACGGGATCACATCATTAGGAGAATGATGTGATGGACAAGACCCAATCCTAAGCATAGCATAAATATCGTGTAGTTCGTTTGCTAGAGCTTTTCCAATGTCAAGTATCTCTTCCTTCGACCATGAGATCGTGTAACTCCCGGATACCGTAGGAGTGCTTTGGGTGTATCAAACGTCACAACGTAACTGGGTGACTATAAAGGTGCACTACAGGTATCTCCGAAAGTGTCTGTTGGGTTGACACGGATCGAGACTGGGATTTGTCACTTCGTATGACGGAGAGGTATCTCTGGGCCCACTCGGTAATGCATCATCATAATGAGCTCAAGGTGACCAAGGAGTTGGTCACGGGATCATGCATTATGGTACGAGTAAAGTGACTTGCCAGTAACGAGACTGAACAAGGTATTGGGATACCGACGATCGAGTCTCGGGCAAGTAACGTACCGATTGACAAAGGGAATTGTATACAGGGTTTGATCGAATCCTCGACATCGTGGTTCAACCGATGAAATCATCGAGGAGCATGTGGGAGCCAACATGGGTATCCAGATCCCGCTGTTGGTTATTGCCCGAGAGTCGTCTCGGTCATGTCTGCGTGTCTCCCGAACCCGTAGGGTCTACACACTTAAGGTTCGGTGACGCTAGGGTTGTATGAATATGAGTATGCAGCATACCGAATGTTGTTTGGAGTCCCGGATGAGATCCCGAACGTCACGAGGAGTTTCGGAATGGTCCGGAGGTAAAGAATAATATATAGGAAGTGGTATTTCGGCCATCGGGAAAGTTTCGGGGTCACTCGGTAATGTACCGGGACCACCGGAAGGGTCCCGGGGGTCCACTGAGTGGGGCCACCCATCCCGGAGGGCCCCATGGGCTGATGTGGGAGGGGAGCCAGCCCATAGTGGGCTGGTGCGCCCCCCTAGGCCCACCCCCTGCGCCTAGGGTTGAAAACCTAGGGTGGGGGGGCGCACCACATGCCTTGGGGGGCACTCCTCCCCCCTTGGCCGCCGCCCCCTTGGGAGATCCAATCTCCCAGGGCCGGCGCCCCCCCTGGGGGCCTATATAAAGGAGGGCAGGGGGGAGGGCAGCCGCACCCTTGTGCTTGGCGCCTCCCTCCCCCTGCTACACCTCGTCCTCCTCCCGTAGTCGCTTGGCGAAGCCCTGCTGGAGTTCTGCTGCATCCACCACCACATCGTCGTGCTGCTGGATCATCATCAACCTCTCCTTCCCCCTTGCTGGATCAAGAAGGAGGAGACGTCTCCCGTCCCGTACGTGTGTTGAACGCGGAGGTGCTGTCCGTTCAGCACTTGGACATCGGTGATCTGAATCACGTCGAGTACGACTCCATCATCACCATCCCCTTGCAAGCTTCCGCACGTGATCTACAAGTGGTTTGTAGATGCAAACTCACTCCCTTGACTCGTTGCTTAGATGAACTCATAGCTGGATCTTGGTGAAACCGTAGGAAAAATTTTAATTTTCTGCAACATTCCCCAACACAACTTCCCTTTTTGAGCTCCTTATTGACGAGATTGGTTGAATAGAAAGCTCCTCCTCGTTACCTGATTCATCATAAGAAATAATAGGAGGATATTGGGAAGTCTCTTCCCTTTCGTTAGTATTCTCTTAATCCTTTATTTGTTTTCTTTTCTTTATGTAATTGGCAATATAAGGATTTTCAATGCAATTCACCGCACAATACATATAAATTTCTTCTAGATTAAAATGAAGAACTTTATCAAGGACAAATATTGAAATATCCTTAGTTATACGTTTAATTTCTTCATAACCCAAGAGTAAACTAAGTTCATTATGATGTGCAAGGGAAATCAAGTCATCACAATTTGTGGACACGATACAATCATGAAACAGTTTGCATTGGGTACTAAAATGATCACGTTCATTGCAAAGTTCACAAGTATGGCTAAGAAAAAAATAAATTTTCAGCACATTCATCTAGCTCTTCATGCAACAATTTGGTTTCTAAGTACTTATGCCTCTTGCAATATCTATCTTCCCTATTTGGTGTGTACTTATGAACCCAATGCACTCCACAAAAATTGACATGTTTATAGGAGGCATTTTCATCATGACTAGTGCAATCATCATTAGCATCATGGATATTCAAAGAATTCGTACTAACAACATTGAAATCATGCTCATCATTCAAATATTTAGTGCCAAACAATTTAGAGATTTATTCTTCTAGCACTTGAGCACAATTATCCTTTCCATCATACTCACGGAAGATATTAAAAAGGTGAAGCGTATGAGACAAACTTAACTCTGTTGTTTTATAAACTAAACTAGTGATAAGACAAGAAACAAAAAGATTCGATTGCAAGATCTAAAGATATACCTTCAAGCACTCACCTCCCCGGCAACGGCGCCAGAAAAGAGCTTGATGTCTACTACACAACATTCTTCTTGTAGACGTTGTTGGGCCTGCAAGTGCACAGGTTTGTAGGACAGTAGCAAATTTCCCTCAAGTGGATGACCTAAGGTTTATCAATCCGTGGGAGGCATAGGATGAAGATGGTCTCTCTCAAGCAACCCTGCAACCAAATAACAAAGAGTCTCTTGTGTCCCCAACACACAAAATACAATGGTAAATTGTATAGGTGCACTAGTTCGGTGAAGAGATGGTGATACAAGTGCAATATGGATGGTAGATAAAGGTTTTTGTTATCTGAAAAAATAAAAACAGCAAGGTAACTAATGATAAAAGTGAGCGTAAACGGTATTGCAATGATAGGAAACAAGGCCTAGGGTTCATACTTTCACTAGTGCAAGTTCTCTCAACAATAATAACATAGATAGATCATATAACAAGCCCTCAACATGCAACAAAGAGTCACTCCAAATCCACTAATAGCGGAGAACAAACGTAGAGATTATGGTAGGGTACGAAACCACCTCAAATTTATTCTTTCGGATCAATCTATAAAAGAGTTTGTACTAGAATAACACCTTAAGATACAAATCAACCAAAACCCTAATGTCACCTAGATACTCCATTGTCACCTCAAGTATCTGTGGGCATGGTTATACGATATGCATCACACAATCTCAGATTCATCCAACCAACATAAAAGTACTTCAAAGAGTGCCCCAAAGTTTCTACCGGAGAGTCAAGAACGTGTGCCAACCCCTATGCATAGGTTCCCAATGTCACGAAACCCGCAAGTTGATCACCAAAACATACATCAAGTGGAACATGATATCCCATTGTCACCATAGATAATCACGGCAAGACATACATCAAGTGTTCTCATAAAAGACTCAATCCGATAAGATAACTCCAAAGGGGAAGCTCAATTCATCACAAGAGAGTAGAGGGGGAGAAACATCATAAGATCCAACTACAATAGCAAAGCTCGGGATACATCAAGATCGTGCCATTGAGGGAACACGAGAGAGAACACGAGAGTGAGAGATCAAACACATAGCTACTTGTACATACCCTTAGCCCCGAGGGTGAACTACTCCCTCCTCGTCATGGATAGCGCCGGGATGATGAAGATGGCCACCGGTGATGCATCCCCCCTCCGGCAGGGTGCCGGGAAGGGCTCCCGAGAGGTTTTTCATGGCTACAGAGGCTTGCGGCGGAGGAACTCCCGATCTATCTTCTGTTCTGGAAGTTTTACGATACATAGGTATATATGGGTGCAGGGGGTACGTCGGTGGAGCTACGGGGGCCCCACGAGGTAGGGGGGCGCGCTCGGGGGGGGGGGGGGGGGTGAGCGCGCCCCCCACCCTCGTGGGCAGCCCGTATCTCCCCGGACATGCACTCCAAGTTCCCTGGGTTGCTTTCCTTCCAAAAATAACTTCTCCAGTTGATTTCATTCCGTTTTGACTCCGTCTGGTATTCCTTTTCCTCGAAACACTAAAATAGGCATAAAACAGCAAATCTGAGGTGGGCCTCCGGTTAATAGGTTAGTTCCAAAAATAATATAAAAGTGGATAATAAAGCCCAATATTGCCTAAAACAGTAGATAAAGTAGCATGGAGCAATAAAAAATTATAGATGCATTGGAGACGTATCAGGCGACGGCAGCCTCACACCGCAGCCGAACCAGTGAACCCTCGTACTCCTCTCCGCGTGGGCATCCACTGCCGCGTCTTCCCCGGCTCCGCGTCGTCCCCTTCCTAGGCCCCATCGTCGTCCACCGCCGTGGTGCTCTCGGCGCGGCGTGGTCAATGTGGTCAACGACCGACTTCCATCGGAAGAGTACTGTACGTGGAGAGGCTGACAGCTGGGTCCACGGCAGCCGCAAGGAAGTGCCTCCTTATTACGCGCAAAATAATTATTCCTCCACCTGACAGCAGGGACCCACCGGATGGGCCACCAGTATTTCGTGGAAAAAACGTTTCCCCCCTGACTGCTGGGACCCACCGGATGGGCCACCGTATTTCGCGAAAAAAACGTTTGCTCCTGACTGCTGGGACCCACCGGACGGACCACCGTATTTCACGAAAAAAAACTTTCCCCCCGCTATCAGCTCGGACCCACCGGAAGTGCCTCCTTATTACGCACAGAAAAATGAATACTCCCCCTGCTAGCTGGGACCCACCATGGTGGGAGGCTGACTTGTGGGCATACTAAGTTGACAGGGACGGAGGGCTTTGTCAACTTAGTCAATATGAACGATTCTAGCTCCAGTGACCGTACGATGTCCATCCAACGGCCGTTGTGCTTCTTCAATCTCTGCTCTGCCTGCTCTAGCCGCTCAAACAAGCGTCAGCGGGACTGCCTGCTCCCTCCTCCCCGCGGTCGGCTGTGCTGCCGCGCAGCCCTCACCGCCCCACCGTACTCCCTTTGCTGGCCTAGCCATCCCTCTACTCACCCACACCTGCTGTTATTCTCCGGCGTCGGTGGACGAACCAGTAAACCCTCTTACAGTTGTACTCCCCTCCGCGTGGGAAACAACTGCCGAGTCTTCCCTGCCTCTGTGTCGTTCCCTTCCTAGGCCTCACCATCGTCCACCACCCTGGTGCTCTCGGCGCGGCCTGGTCAACGTGGTCAACAACCGACATGCGTCTGAAGTGGACTGTACATGGAGAGGCTGACAGCTGGGTCCACGATCGCACGCAAGGAAATGCCTCCTTATTACGCGCAAAATAATGATTCCTCCACCTGACATCGGGGACCCACCAAAAGGGCCACTGTATTTCATGAAAAAAAAGTTACCGCCGCTGACAGCTCGGACCCACCAGCTATATCTTCGCACGCAAGGAAGTGCCTCCTTATTACGCTCAAAAAAATGAATACTCCTCCTTTTAGCTTGGACCCAGTATAGTTGCAGGCTGACTTGTGGGCCTACTAAGTTGACGGGGACGGAGGTCTTTGTCAACTTAGTCAATATGCACGATTCTAGCTCCAGTGACTGTACGATCTCCATGCAACGGCCGTAATGCTTCTTCAACCTCTGGTGTTCTTGCTCCTGCCGCCCAAACCAGCACCGGTCATGCCTCGTGCTCCTGCCTCCCATGGCCGTCTGCGATGCGGCAGAGGCGTCACCGCCCCCTACTACTCCCACCGCTGGCCAGGCCATCCCTCTACTCACCCACACCCCCTGTTATTCTGCGGCGACGGCAGCCTCACACCACAGCGAACCAGTGAACCCTCGTACTCCTCTATGCGTGGGCATCCACTGCCGCATCTTCCCCGGCTCCGCGTCGTCCCCTTCCTAGGCCTCGCCATTGTCCACCGCCCTGGTGCTCTCAGCGCAGCGTGGTCAACGTTGTCAAGGAACGGCTTCCATCGGACATGGACTGTACATGGAGAGGCTGACAGCTGGGTCCACGGCCGCAGCAAGGAAATGTCTCCTTATTATGTGCAAAATAATTATTCCTCCACCTGACAGCGGGGACCCACCAGACGGGCCACCGTATTTCGCGAAAAAAAAACGTTTCCCCCTGACTGCTGGGACCCACCAGCTACATCTTCGCATGCAAGGAAGTGCGTCCGGGCAAAAAAAATGATTCGCCCCCCTAACTGCTGGGACCCACCAGCTACATCTTCGCACGCAAGGAAGTGCGTCCGGGCAAAAAAAACGATTCGCCCCTCTGACTGCTGGGACCCACCAGCTACATTTTCGCACGCAAGGAAGTGCCTAACAGTCGGGACCCGCCTGGTAGAAGCGTACGTAGCGTTGTCATTCTGGTCGCGAACGTCTACGTACATACTGGTCGTTGTAGAGGCGCGCACGTGTCATAGTAGAGGCGCGCACGTGTCGTAGTAGAGGCGCGCACGTAGCATGTACATGTACGTACAGTGGCGGGGGTGCAAGAAAGAAAATACGGCCACATACGTACATACGGGCAGGGTTTCGAACGCCTACTCGCGCATACGTACATGGCTGGGTCGGCACGGAGAAACAGCATCATCGTCGTGTTCATGGGGAGGCAATGGAATGCGTTGTGTTCATGGGGAGGCAATGGAATGTGTCGTGTTCATCGGGAGGCAACGAAATGCGTGGGAGCCAACCGGCTGGGTCGGAACGGAATGGGTGGTCGTGTTCATCGGGAGGGCTTGGACGGAACAGGCGATGGAAACGAGGCTTGGCGTACCGCACAACAGAGGAAACGGACCTCCTACGTTCGGAATGGGGTCCTGTTGATCGGGAGGGGTGTGGCGTACCGCAAAACGGAGGAAACGGACCTCCTACGGTCGAAACGGGGGTCCTGTTGATCGGGAGGGGTGTGGCGTACCGCAAAACGGAGGAAACGGACCTCCTACGGTCAAAACGGGGGTCCTCTTGATCGGGAGGGGTGTGGCGTACCGCAAAACGGACGAAACAGACCTCCTACGGTCGAAACAGGGGTCCTGTTGATCGGGAGGGGTGTGGCGTACCGCAAAACGGACGAAACAGACTTGTGTTGGAGCGCTACGGTCGAAACGGGGGTCCTGTTCATCGGGAGGGGCGTGGCGTACCGCAAAACGGGACTCCACGGGATACTGTTCATCTCCACCGTCGACCTCCTCTAGCCTCCATGGGCTACCGTCGACCTCCTCTAGCCTCCACGGGATCCTGTTCATCCAGCCTCCACCGCGTGCTACTCCACCGGCTACTGTTCAACCACCCCTCCACGGGCACCCCTCCACCGTCTATTGTTCATCCAGCCCTCCACACCACGGGGTCCTGTTCAACCACCCCTCCACGGCCACCCCTTCACTGTGTTCATCCAGCCCTCCACACCACGGGTCCTGTTCATCCAAAGGCAACGCAACCGCTCACTGTTCATCCAACCCCCCCCCCCCCCACACACACACACACACCCCCTGCTGCAACGCTCACTGTTCATCCAATAGATCGGCTTCAGTTAGCAACAGTAGCGAAGGAATCGCTCCATCAGGTTCAGTTAACAGCCATTGATCGATTGCTCGGGTTCAGTAACGCGTAGCCTGCAGTGCAATCGCTCGGGTTCAGTTAGAGCCCAACGCCTCGCTCGGGTCCAGTTAGAGCCAACGCCTCGCACACAAGCGCGTACGTGTACGAGAGAAACGCGCATCGCTCGGCCCCCAACCTCCCACCGTAACCGGCAACTTCCCAAAATTTTCCTCCCCCTCGCTTCTACCACGGTTTTTTCCGTCATGGACGGCCCAAAGAATGTGATGCAGTTGCGTCTCCGGCCCGCCCAGGACGAAAAGCCCATTTTCTGTCAAGATTTTTTGTCATAGAAGTGGGAGCCCACCACATCTATGATGATATCGGGTTTTGTCACAATTATCTAGAAGTGTCATATGTATGACAGAAAAAATTTCGTTCGGCCCAAAATGTCACGGATGTGTCTTTTTTTGTAGTGAGAGCCCCCGAGCCCAGCCTGAGAGGGGCGCTGGGCGCGCCTTCCTATGTGGTGGGTGAAGGTGCCGCATCCGGGGATGCAAGGCTCAGTGTTGCATCCTCAAGTGATGCTCCCTCACTTGACCCCTGGCCCAGCTGCAGCTTCTTCGTCTTGGGGGTGACCTCCGGAGGGAGGGCGCCGCCTTCGTCTTCCGGGTTCTCAACTGCTGCATCATGGAAGGCGCGCTCGAGGGAGCACACTACATCCTTCTCTTGGCAGGCGACTGTGATGATGCCGCCGCTTCCTGGCATCTTGAGAATGTTGTAGCCATGGTGTGTGGCGGCCATGAACTTGGCCAATGCTGGGTACCCAAGGATGGCGTTGTAGGGCAGGCGGATGTCAGCAACGTCGAAGTCAATGAGCTCGGTGCGGTAGTTGTTGCGCTCACCGAAGGTGACTGAGAGGCAAACCTGCCTGATCGGGTGTGTTGATCCGTCGGTCACTCCCGAGAATGGCTTGGTGGGGTCCAGCTGGTAGTATGGCACCTGGAGCCTGTCGAACGTCTGGACGGAGAGAACATTGAGCCATGCTCCACCATCAATGATAGTCTTGGTGATGGTCACGTTGCTGATGACGGGGGACCTGAGCATGGGGAGCGCGCTAGTGGTGGCCACGCACTTGAGCCGGTCTATGGAGTCGAAGGTGATGGCGCACTTAGACCACTTGAGAGGGCGTGTTTCCTCAAGCTTGGGGAGCGCCACATTGACCTCACGCGCAAAATGCTTAAGGACACGATGGGAAGCTAGGGCTTGTGAGCCGCCCAAGATGCAGGCGATGGCCCGCGGCTCCTGGAAGCCCCTAGCCCCCTCGTCCTAATGGTGATCTTTGTTCCTTCTTGGCGGTGGAGGCAGAGGAGGCAAAGCTGCATTGCCCTGAGGGCGGTCCTCACGAGGCTGCTCCCTCCAGTTTCCCTCGCGAGGCTGGTCCTACTAGCGGTGCTCACGAGGCTGGTCGCGCCACTCCTGACGGCGGCCGCGTTCGTCCCAACGTCCTCCACCTCAGCCACCTCCGCGACCGTAGCCCCGATCGTTGCGCTCGGGGCATCGACCAAGGCGCCTGTCGCGGAGAGCCTTGAGCTCCTGGCAGTCGCTGGTGTTGTGGATGTAGACATTGTGGAAGGCGCAGAACGGCCGCTTGCCCTTGGATGACTTGGGGTGGTCGCAGCCGCGCTTGGTCTCTGGCTCTGCCGCAAGCACGGCTGGCCCCTTGTGCTTCGTGTCCTTGGTCTTGGTCTTCATGTCTTTGCATCAGCATCAGGGAGCTCGAGGAGGGAGAGGCGTCCCTCCTCAGCCCTCGTGCACTTGTTCGCCATGTTGAACATCTCCAGAGCAGTGCAGAGGTCCTTGTGGATGGCAAGCTCCTCCTTCATCTTGACATCACTGTGACAGCCTGATTTTTGGCCCTTTCTTTTACTTTTGTTTTTCCGAGGTTTTTGCCTGAGTTTTCTTTTTCTGTGGCTTTGTGGTCTGAAAACTGAAGAAGATGCCCTCTTCTTTGTTTCCAGAGTGGCTTTTCATTCCCAAATCCTACCCTAGACCTTCCCATTTTCATCCTAGCCCAAATCCCAATATTCTTTTTTTATTGAGAATATTCCTTTTTTATTAAAGGAATAACTCCAATTTCCCTAGGTTGTGAAGCAACCTATATCTCCATCACTCCAAAATTCCCAAATAATTCTCATAAATTGTTTGGGTCATATCTTGATCAAATATGGCAAAACTTTTCATTGCCATGTTCAAAAATAATCCTCCCATAATTCATTTCCTATTCTGCCCTGAATGCCACTTTGTGAAGGAAGTGTCATTTATATTTATCCTATTGACTCCCAGCCTTTATGGGCATGTTTATATGTCCAAATAATTGCCCCATGCACAATTTCAAATTTATTTGCCTAGCCAAGCTTCCTCAGTGAATTTTCAAAGTTTCTGTCTAACAGAAAGCTTTGTGAAGGAAGTACTAGCTAGGAGTATCAAAATGCGTTGAACTTTTGCACACTCCTTAATATGCTCATTTTAACTCTCTCCACCCATGTGCAGCCCCATCAAACCATCTATGTGGGCACAGGAGCAAATCTTTGTTTCTGGCAATATTTTCAGGTTGTGAAGGAAGTATATTTTATATTGCTTCAACAATCCTGATAAATTAGCAGATCATTCTTATACCCATAAAACATCTCTCCACCCATTTTGGCATCATTTCATTGAGCCATTTGACCTCCATAATTATTTCAAGTTTTTGGTCAGAAATGATGTTTGTGAAGCAAGTGCCATTTTGGCTTGTTCATTTGGCATGATCTTTTTACAACATCTTTATATGTCCATATAATGAGGATTTGCCAAGTTTTATCCGATTCCATAACTCCATGTGAGTGCATCTTGCTGATCTTCATTTCTGGACCAAGTATGTAGTTGTGAAGCAACTGCAGTAAATATTGATCCTTTTACCCTCAAACTCCCCAGGACTGTAGTCCATCCATATCTAGACACCCCAGATAACTTATTTTGCCCATAGCATATCCTTGTTGATCACATTGAGCTGGTAAAGTTTACTGCAGTAAACTTCAGCACTCACTAACTATTTAACCAGAGCCTCTTTCACCTAGTTACCACCTCATTTCAAACCTATCTTCGTAGGACTTACCACTAGACAGCGTTTTGGGTGCTGTAGAGCATTTAATGTGCCATGTCTCGTGGTGACCACACAGCTGGCATGTCTGTTGGCGCGCTCTGTGCGTTGTGGCGTACTGTTTGTGCTGGACCCCTCCTCCTCTCGTCGGCTTCGCGATTGTGAAGATGTCCAGCGTGTTCCCCGCGTCATCGCCGTTCTCCTGGACCCCTCTCCCCCTCCGGCAGCTTCCTCACCGACGGAAATCGCCGCGCGCCCACGAGAGATCTGTAGCCGACTGTCTCTGTTCGCGCCGTGATTTCTTCCTTCACTTGTCCCCGAGCTCTGCCTCGTCTCCCTGACCCCTGAGCCTCGTCTGCGTCCTCCCTCGTCACCTTGCCACCCCTCTCTGTGACCCTTGGCCGCGCGTGCCCGTCGCCGGAGCACGGACACGTAGCCGTGGACGTGCCACGGCCTCCCCTCCTCGCCCCGCCTATAAAAGGCCACCCCCGAGGTGCCCCGACCTCACCAAGCCCTTCCTCACGCTCCCAGGAACCCGCCTAGCCATTTGCCCGAGCCGGAGATGCCCTCTTGCCCTCCCTTTGTCGCCATGGCCGCCGCCTCGGCCTCGGCTAAATTAGCCCGAGCCAAGTCCTGCCCCTCCTTTCTGCAGCCACCAGAGAACTCCCCGAGACCCTGCGCTCCTCCCCACCCTCTCGCCTTGTCTCTGGAGGACCGGAGCCCCTCGCCCCAAGTTTAACCGCCGTCGGCCGCTCCTCTCGGGAACCCCTCGCCGCGGCCACCCTAGCCTTCCCCAGCGCCAACTTCGCCGGGAACGGGCGTGGCTCGTCTCTGCCGTCCCGCCGGTGCCCCTAGTCGGGCGGGAGACGGCTGGAGCAGCCCGCCCCATCACCGGCAGCGTGCCTCTCTGGTGCCTCCTCTGTTCCTGTCGGGAGCAGGGAGAGGAGGAAGAAGACAGGAGCCAGGTGGGCGTTGACCCAGCGCATGGGCCCCGCGGCCCCACCTGTCGGCGACCCTGAAGCCGGCCCCTCCTCTGCCCCTTTTGTCCGGTCCACGCCACGTCAGCGTAAGTGGAAGCGTATTTCACAGATTATGTTTTCCATTTTTCTGTTTTGGCCTAGTCTGTAAAATAAAGTTTTACAGATAGGTCCATGGCAGTAAAACCCTTATATCTTTTTATCCGTAACTCCGTTTGAGGTGAATCCAAAGCCCACTTCTTTGTTTTGTCGAGCCTGTTCTGTTGGTCATGTCTTCACTATGGTTTGACACTACGAAAATGACCTTTATGCCCTTGCCCTTATTCAGCCCCCCCGAGAGACTACGTTTTCCGGCGAATCTTTCCGCGGCTTCACCGCACTTCTCCCCGGTGCCTTCTTCATCCCCAGGCAAGCTACAATACCCACTTGCATGATAGTCATGCATTAGCCATGGTTTTCAACTTGAATCTTTATTAAATGTTTGCTTGTTGAAAAGATGGTTATCGTTGTTCTGGTGATGTTCAGATTTGCATGTTCACTTTTGTGCTATGTTGTCTTGTACTCTGTGATCATGTTATACCTACTAGTATTACCTTTTAGATGTTTATGCTTGTTAGTACTACATGTTGATGTTGGAGATGGCCATGCTAGTACGTATGCCATGTTCAGTGGATATGAGTTATTGTTGATATGGTGGATAGTTATGTGATACCCTCATGATGATGTTGATATCATGTTCATGTATTATAGTTGGCATCATGTTATTTTATCATGGCTCAACATATTTGCATTCAAGTTTAACTGGATTAAATTGAACTTGAACACCTGTTGGCTAAGTCATGGTGCCGCTGAATCGATGCTGATCAGTGCAACCACGCTTACCGGTATGGGACGGTCCTAACTGGTTCTATTGTTGTGCCTCTCGCCGGTGCCTCCAATGAGGGAAGGTATGGGCGCGTGCTACCCTGATCAGGTAGGCGGAGCATAACCTTGTGTGCCCGTAGTTATTATAGCCGACGGATCCCCGTGTGGGATCTTTTATGTTTTGGGCCACGACAGTGGTCGTTGTGTCTGGAGGTAGGCACGGGGCCACCCATGACTTAGCTCAGTGAGGAGTGAGTCGGAATGGCCGGGAGAGTCTCATGAGAGTAGATCGGTTTTTTGGAACACCGTTGGTCCACCCGAATGGGAGTGCGAGGCCATGGGTTTCGTAGTGTGGGTACAGTGTACTAACCTCTGCAGAGTGTATATTAATCTATCGATAGTCGCGCCTGCGGATAAGGTTCCAGGTCGAGAGAAGGTCACACCATGAGTCAACAGTAATAAGTAAAATGTGCTTAATAATAGTGAGATAAGTTTGCCAAGTGTTGGTCGGGTTGTGATCGCTGTAAGGATCACAGGCCATGTAGTGGTCGGGTTGTGATCGCCGTAAGGATCACAGTTTGGGGCCAAGTGTTGGTCGGGTGGTGATCTCCGTAAGGATCACGGTGGTATTGATGATACCGAGTTGTTGTATATTCGTGATGTTGTACGAGAGTCGTGGGTAAAGATCAAGCTCCTTGTGTTCATTTACTGATCGCTACGGTATTGTTTATACCAAGCTTGATTTGAACCTGAGATGATCGTGTGATGTCCGAGGTTGGTAAGTGATGCATGTGTTGGTTACGAGGTAACCGTGCAGAATAAGTGGTGCATATGATGTCATCATGTTGCGTGCTAGTATTGTTGGATTAATATGTTCATGTTGTGATAGCTGTATCGTGTTTATGTTCGTCATGCTATGTTATATTGTTCTGATGATATCATGATAATTCCTGTTTAACCTGTAATTGCCATGTTGTTGTCTGTCTTGAATGCTTCTGGTTACTTGTGAGCTTGCAAGTACATTCAATGTACTGACCTGGCGTGTCATGCCAGCTTGCAGGTCATGCCGGATTTGATTGCTTGCTTGTCGTGGTTTCCGTTCGTGCGAGCTAGGATAAGCGTTCCAGCCAGAGTCCCTGCGGAGTTGAGTTCACCACCGTCGCTGTTGTTCCGCTGCTAGAGTTATTCCGCTGCTTCGAGTTGTTCTGCTGCCTGCGTAGAGCAATGGAGGATGGTGTAGTGTCGCCGTACCGATGTTATTCATTGTAATATCGGAGACCTTGTATTCATATTCATGTAATAATAGAAAGCTGGTTTGTTCTATGCTAAGCAGTGACGTATTTCAGAAGACTTCTCCTCGATCTCTGGGCTGGAATACGGGGCGTTCCGGTTTTCTCTGAGCCGGGGTGCCACAGGCTTGGTATCAGAGCAGGTCTGGCTGTAGGACGCCCTAGACCGTGCAAACATTAGAAAGCGGTAGTATAGACCCCAGTTGGTTTGATGCACTTGATTGCTGCATTTGTTTGTCGCATAGCATGCATATAGCTTTAGTATTTGTACTAATGGTTTATCTGGTGAGTGTAGCTGGCATCGGTTCGGATCCACTACAGCTCAACCTTTGCATTTCTCTAGCCCCTTTTTCTTTCGGTTTGGTGTCTTTTCTGTCCCAGCAGAGTGATGCCAAGTGATCCCGACACTGTTTGCAAAAATGGTGCTCAGGTATCGCACCGATGTCTTTCCTTCAGTCCCGCCTATCGTTTCGGTGATGGACATGCTTCCATCCCGGATCGTTCTTTTATTTTTGTCGTGTTAGCAACCCTTAATGATCTTAGTTATCAAGAAAAGGGCAATGTCAGCAGCCTCATTTTTTCCCCGCTATCCTATTTCTTGGATACGGATCTTTTGCCGTCCGCTTGATAATGATGTGGTTGCGACCTTTGTGTCCCACTACATGATTACCGAGTACGTCCTTACCTTCGAGCTAGTCTAGGTTGCTATCTGGCTAAGCTAGCACTTTGTGTAGGCACTGTTTACACCAACTCTTCCACACATTTATTCGTCCTCGTGCACATCGTCACAACATGCTAGATCGTAGTACCGGAGATTTCGCGGAATTTCTGTGCTTAAGTAGGCATGCATATTGCGTGACTAGCAGTATTATGTGATGATTGCTTGATTAATTATATTAGTACAATGCTTGTGTGCTTTTGTTTTAGTCATTTCTGTTGTTCCTTTCTTTGGGCCTTCGGTGTTACAAATTTTTCCCCTATCAAAGTTGCTCGTCAGTCGACACTGGACCCGAAGAGTCAGCAAGAAATGCATATGTTTGGAAACTCAGCTAAACAAAATGGAATTATCAGCTGACTGCAGCGAAATTGGGAATATCTCGTCTGAGTACAAAAGAAATCCTGGATGGACCGTCAGTATCAAGTTTGCATTAGCGTGCACTCATCACAACAAAATGATTAAATCAGCAAAAAGATAAATTATGTGCTAGGTTGACAGAATATTATCAAAGGTATGGCTCAGATACAAGTTTAATTTTTCGTTGAGGATGATTTTAGAACTCGATGTACCTGGAAGCAAGAAAAAATATGGCATATACTCAGAAAGGAGGATAGTCCAGTAAAACCCTGTTTCATACAAGAAATCAACATCAGAAATATTCAGATGGTTATACATGTGGAAATCGGTCCGCATATCATAATAAGAAGTTTCTGGTGTAAGCAACCCACTTTTCCCTCGCAAAATACCAGAGAAGTTTCCAAGGCAAGATTCATCTATCTTCCTCAGAATGATACGTGGATGATTCCCCGTGCAAGGTACTCTGCCTTCTTCAGTAAGCAACCGCAAAAGCTTCCAGCATAAGGTACCGAGTCTTTCCCCAGCAAAGTCTTTAAGGGGGTAAGCTTCTGAAGCACGGTATCCAGTCTTCTTCAGCAAGCTGCCTGATGAAAGTTTCGAGCACAAGCCAGCAAATATTCCTCAGTAAGACATTGGTACAAGGTAGTGCGTTGTGAATTGACAGCATATGGTAGTGAATCCTGAGAATGAGACCCGCAACATTTTGGTCAGAATCAAGAATCAGTCAGAATACATATCTGTCTTGGAATCAGGTCCTCATATATATGCAAGGAGCATACCCAAGATCTTACAAGTCACTCAGATGAGGATCTAACAACCACGTGAGGATGGTTAATAGAAGAAAGCCAGTATACACTGCAGTGTGACAAAAGATTATGAGGATTGATGACCTCAGTGAGCTCAATACAAGTACCCATGAACCTGGAAAAATGACCCTGATGAGCCCTTGTCCCCTTTTTCTCCAATGACGGCACCACGCCTCTGAGCTGAGCTGTTTCTAGCTATCCGGGGTGGATGCCTATTTTTGTTTCTCTCTTCAACAACTGTCACGAGTCTAAGCTGCTTTTTGGCCGTCTCGTACAGCTGTTGAGTTTCTTTTTGTGACAGTAGCCCTATAGCTGCTTTTTGGCTATTTTTGGGAGCTGCCACCTTCTTCTTATCGACCCGGTCTCATGCTGCTTTTCGGCTGTCCTGAGCGGTGGTCGAGTTATTCCAATAATGTCCCATATCTGAGTTGTAAAGACCGTTCTGGTGGCTACTGATTTATTTGCCAATTTCTTGCAAGGGTTTCGGATGATCATTTCCCAACGATCAGAACTTGAGAGGTGTTGAACCTGCCATTTAATGGGTTACCCTGTCACAAAAATGAGGATAAACTACAATTGCCGAAAAATTGCACCGACAGTACCTATGGTCATACGAAGAAACAATATGACCCAACTCTTTCAGCCAAAGATCCAGACCAAGAAAACAATAATGAAGGAGCAAGACCAGTGATGCAGGTATGAAAATTGTACACGACCCCCATGGTGCAGATCCTTCGGACAATCTAAGTCAGTATTGATCCACATGGATATGCCTGCAGCATGAGTAATCAGCATGAGGAATAATAGTCGGGAAGCCTAAGTCCTCACTTATATGGATCATCATGGATAGCCTGTCATGAACAAAAAATTTCCGTCAGAACCACTGTTAGCCAAGTTTGCAGATATTATCATACAGGCCAAACCCTTTATGCTGGCCATGACAGGAGAAACAAATCTTTGGTACGAATCCGATACTCACGACAATGGAACTAGTTAAGATGATTCAGAAACTTCTGCGATGAGTCAGAATCTGTCAGGAAACGGTTATGTTTCAACTCACTATTTGGAACCCAAAGGACCTGCATTTAGTGGAGAAACCCAATGCAATGAGTCAGAGCTTCAGTTTTCATCAGAAAAATCTGATCATCATTACATGAAAGTTTGTCAGTGTCGGGTGACACACCCAGCGGAAATCACTTTTGGATTTGAGAGACGGACTTATATTTCAGTCATGATAATTAAATCACACTCAGCTAGTCAGCAGATCTAAAAAGAAATTGGAGCCTATATAAGCATGAACAAGCAAGGTAAGATCTGTCAGAATGAGGATACAGTTAATCAAACCACCCCAGGGCCAGTCAGATAAGAATTTAGTGGATGGCAAGCTCCTCCTTCATCTTGACATCACTGTGATAGCCTGATTTTTGTCCCTTTCTTTTACTTTTGTTTTTCCGAGGTTTTTGCCTGAGTTTTCTTTTTCTGTGGCTTTGTGGTCTGGAAACTGAAGAAGATGCCCTCTTCTTTGTTTCCAGTGTGGCTTGTCATTCCCAAATCCTAACCTAGACCTTTCCATTTTCATCCTAGCCCAAATCCCAATATTCTTTTTTATTGGGAATATTCCTTTTCTATTAAAGGAATAACTCCAATTGCCCTAGGTTGTGAAGCAACCTATATCTCCATCACTCCAAAAATTCCCAAATAATTCTCATAAACTGTTTGGGTCATATCTTGATCAAATATGGCAAAACTTTTCATTGCCATGTTCAAAAATAATCCTCCCATAATTCATTTCCTATTCTTCCCTGAATGCCACTTTGTGAAGGAAGTGTCATTTATATTTCTCATATTGACTCCCAACCTTTTTGGGCATGTTTATATGTCCAAATAATTGCCCCATGCACAAGTTCAAATTTATTTGCCTAGCCAAGCTTCCTCAGTGAATTTTCAAAGTTTCTGGCTGACAGAAAGCTTTGTGAAGGAAGTACTAGCTAGGAGTATCAAAATGAGTTGAACTTTTGCACACTCCTTAATGTGCTCACTTTAACTCCCTCCACCCATTTGCAGCCCCATCCAACCATCTATGTGAGCACAGGAGCAAATCTTTGTTTCTGGCAATATTTTCAGGTTGTGAGGCAAATATTTTATATTGCTTCAAAAATCCTGATAAATTACCAGATCATTCTTATACCCATAAAACATCGTTCCACCCATTTTGGCATCATTTCATTGAGCCATTTGACCTCCATAATTATTTCAAGTTTCTGGTCAGAAATGATGTTTGTGAAGCAAGTGCCATTTTGGCTTGTCCATTTGGCATGATATTTTTACAGCATCTTTATATGTCCATATCATGAGGATTTGCCAAGTTTCATCCCATTCCATAACTCCATGTGAGTGCATCTTGCTGATCTTCATTTCTGGACCAAGTATGTAGTTGTGAAGCAACTGCAGTAAATCTTGATCCTTTTACCCTCAAACTCCCCAGGACCGTAGTCCGTACATATCTAGACACCCCAGACAACTTATTTGGCCCATAGCATATCCCTGTTGATCACATTGAGCTGGTAAAGTTTACTGCAGTAAACTTCAGCGCTCACTAACTATTTAACCAGAGCCTCTTTCACCTAGTTACCACCTCATTTCAAACCTATCTTTGAAGGACTTACCACTAGACACCGTTTTGGGTGCTGTAGAGCATTTACACCCCCTCCTCCTCTCGTCGGCTTCGCGATTGTGAAGATGTCTAGCGTGTTCCCCGTGTCGTCGCCGTTCTCCTGGACCCCTCTCCCCCTCCGGCAGCTTCCTCGCCGACGCAAACCGCCGCGCGCCCATGAGAGATCTGTAGCCGATCGTCTGTGTTCGTGCCGTGGTTTCTTCCTTCGCTTGTCCCCGAGCTCTGCCTCATCTCCGTGACCCCTGAGCCTCGTCTGCTTCCTCCCTCATCGCCTTGCCACCCCTCTCCGTGACCCTTGGCCGCGCGTGCCCGTCGCCGGAGCACGGACACGTAGCCACGGACGTGCCATGGCCTCCCCTCCTCACTCCGCCTATAAATGGCCACCCCCGAGGTGCCCTGACCTCACCAAGCCCTTCCTCACGCTCCCAGGAACCCGCCTAGCCATTTGCCTGAGCCGGAGATGCCCTCTTGCCCTCCCTTTGTTTCCATGGCCGCCGCCTCGGCCTCGACTAAATTAGCCCGAGCCAAGCCCTCCCCCTCCTTTCTGCAGCCACCAGAGAACTCCCCGAGATCCTGCGCTCCTCCCCACCCTCTCGCCTTGTCGCCGGAGGACCAGAGCCCCTCGCCCCAAGTTTAACCGCCACCGGCCACTCCTCTCGGGAACCCCTCACCGCAGCCACCCTAGCCTTCCCCAGCGCCGCTGAGGGAGTCCTGGATTAGGGGGTATCCGGACAGCCGGACTGTATACATCGTCCGGACTATTGAAGCGTGAAGATACAAGACTCAAGACTTCGTCCCGTGTCTGGATTGAACTCTCCTTGGCATGGAAGGCAAGCTTGGCGATCCGGATGTTATATTTCCTTCCTTGTAACCGACTCCATGTAAACCCTAGCCCTCTCCGGTGTCTATATAAACCGGAGAGGTTGGTCCTTAGAAGGTCGATCACAATTACAATCATACCATCATAGGCTAGCTCTTAGGGTTTAGCCTCTACGATCTCGTGGTAGATCTACTCTTGTACTACTCATATCTTCAATATTAATCAAGCAGGAAGTAGGGTTTTACCTCCATCTAGAGGGCCCGAACCTGGGTAAACATTGCGTCCCTTGCTTCCTGTTACCATCAACCTAGACGCACAGATCGGGACCCCCTACCCGAGATCCGCCGGTTTTGACACCGACATTGGTGCTTTCATTGAGAGTTTCTCTGTGTCGTCGCCACAAGGCTCGATGGCTCGTCTCGTCGTCAAGGACAACATTACCTCGGGGGGAGCTCTGGCTGTAGGCCAAACTCTCCGACTTGGCGGCTTTATCATGGCTGCCCCATCGGCGGTTGCGCCGACGATGGCCTCTCGGGTCATCAAGCATAACCTTCGTGTCAATTCGGAACTCGCCGAACAGATGGATCCGATGGAGATCTCCTCCCTTAATGAGCTCTTGGATCGCATCGCCGCTCTGGGAGTCGCTACAGACTATGACCGGATCGGGCTTAAACATGACCAAAGGGACATCAGATGCCCGCTGGCCACCCATGAGATAGCGGTAGTGGAGGAACCACACACGAATTTCCCCTCAACTTTGAGGATGAATTATGTCCGGATCACCAAACTGCTTGAGCCGAACACCTGCTCAAAGGAAGACATGACCCGGGTCCCAGACTTTGAATCGGGCATTAGGCCGAAGAAATTGGGAAGCACTCCGGATCCCGAGCTGTCAGGCTTGGAACCTCCCACGCCCTTGGGGGTTAGATCGGATCAGAATCCGGATTCAGTTAACAACACCCACCCGGACTTAAACCGTCTCTCCCGCATCAGGCAAGAGCCCCAGGAGACAGTACATCGCTACCAGGCCAGATTCCTCCTTGTGTTAAACAAGGTCAAGGATTACCGCGAGGAGGACGTAGTCTCACTCTTCTGCAAAAATTGCACGAACAAAGGAATCCTTAATGCTATAAGTCGCTGTGACATAGTACACTTTGCGGACTTAGCAACCATAGTACAGAAGTATTGTGCGATGGAAAGTGCCTGGAAAACCCGAACAGAATTTTGGGATAGTACGGCTCTCACCAAAACCTTTGTCCGAAGTAAATGGGCGAACTCTCGTAAGTCGGCCGATCCAATTTCCAAGAAACCAAAGCCCGCTCTGGGGCGGGGAACCGTATTGGAAGAATGGCTCGATGGGCCATGTAAACTCCACAGCACTCCGGACATAACACCAACTCATAGACTTAGAGCATGTTGGATACTCCGGCAGGTTGCAAAAAGTGGCAAGGATCTTCTTGCAAGCCATAAAGCAGAACAACATCCCTCCAATGAACATAATACGGTATTAACAGTCTTCGAGACTTTCGCCTTAAACAATAGGCGCAAGCGAGCTCATCGAAGCTCCGCTGAAATTTGCCATGTGGCAAAGATAAATCCCTGGAACGACACTGCTATAACTTTCAATGCTAGTGATGAACCTCGATTCCAGACTGTCCGGCACCGACCGCTCTGGTCCTTAGCCCAATTGTGGACGGCTTTCGGCTCACTAAAGTACTCATGGACGGCAGAAGCGGATTAAACTTGATCTATGAAGAAACGCTCAACAAGATGGAAATTGATAAAGGCCGCATTGAGCAAAGCGGCACCACCTTCAGGGGAATCATTCCTAGTCGGGAAGCGTGGTGTGCAGGAAAAATCACACTCGATGTGGTACTCGGCACCCCAGAAAATTACTGGTCCGAAGAAATCACATTCCAAGTGGCTCCTTTCAGCAGCGGATACCACGCCCTTCTAGGGCGGGACGCGTTCACAAGCTTTCAAGCCATACCCCATTACGAGTACATGAAGCTTAAAATGCCCGGGCCCAATGGAATCATCACTCTAGCCAGTGATCTGGACGTCGCACTTCGCGCCGAAAACAAAGCCGCAGCACTAGCCCTGGAAGCATTATCCGAAGCCCTAGCAGCTGAAGAATTAACAACATTACGGGCCACCGTGGACAGGGACAACATGGTAGTCGACAAGCGACCCAACTCCACCTCATTTAAACCCGCAGACGAGATAGTCAAATTCCAAGTCCATCCAACGGACCCCACGACGACAGCTTCCATCGGGACACAGTTGAGCCCCGCAATGGACGCCGCATTACGAGACTTTTTACGCGAAAATTGGGACATTTTCGCCTGGCACCCATCGGACATGCCGGGCATCCCGCGTGGATTGGCCGAACACAGCCTTAACGTACTAAAGGGATACAAACCTGTCAAACAAACCCTAAGGCGATTTTCAGAGCCCAAACAACGAGCAATGGGGGAAGAGCTAGCCAAGCTACTCGAGGCCGGATTCATCAGAGATATTAAACATCCGGATTGGATGGCAAACTTGGTAATGGTACAAAAGAAGGACAAATCCTGGCGCCTATGCGTCGACTTCAAAGACCTCAACAAGGCTTTCCCCAAGGATCCCTTTCCCCTCCCTCGCATCGATCAGATTATCGATGCCACAGCTGGACACGACTCGCTGTGCTTTCTCGACGCATACTCTGGATACCATCAAATAAAGATGGCAGAGTCTGACCAAGCTGCAACAGCTTTCATAACGCCATATGGCCCTTTTTGCTTCAACACTATGCCTTTCGGGCTCAAGAATGCCGGTGCAACCTATCAACGCATGATTCAAACATGCCTGGAAAAACAAATCGACAAAATAGTGGAGGCATATGTGGACGACGTGGTCATAAAAACAAGACACGTCGAAACCCTAATAGATGACTTGAGGCTTACATTCGATAACCTCCGGACATACGACATCAAGTTGAATCCGGAAAAATGCATTTTCGGCGTCCCCTCGGGGAAACTGCTGGGCTTCATTGTTTCCAATAGAGGAATTGAAGCGAATCCGGCAAAAATCCGAGCTCTATCGCAGTTGGATATACCAATAGACCTCAAGCACATCAGGAAACTAGCTGGATGCGTGGCCGCTTTGAGTAGCTTTATCTTCAGGTTAGGAGAAAAGGCATTACCTCTTTACCGCCTCCTTCGGCGCATGGAACACTTCATGTGGACGGATGCAGCCGCGGCTGGACTCGATGAAATAAAAACCTTACTGGCCAGTAATCCAGTCCTAACAGCGCCAAATATCGGCGAGCCCATGCTACTATACATAGCTGCAACACATCAAGTTGTAAGCGCAGTGCTCGTCATCGAACAAGAGGTTGACGGATACAAATTCCCGCTCCAAAAGCCGGTTTATTACGTATCCACAGTACTCACCCCATGCAAATCCCGATACCCACACTATCAAAAAATAGCATACGCGGTCTTCATGGCATCCCGGAAGCTGCGACACTACTTTCAAGAGTGTTCGATTACTGTGGCCTCCGAAGTACCACTCAACGACATAATAAACAACCACGACGCTATGGGCCAGATTGCAAAATGGGCTATCGAGCTCCTTCCGTTCGACATAATTTAAAAACCACGGCGGGCCATCAAGTTGCAAGTACTGGCTGACTTTGTCGCCAAATGGACAGAAGCCGAACTCCCTAAAGAGTACGGCGCGTATTCCAACTGGATCATGCACTTCGACGGCTCTAAAATGCTGGCCGGATTGGGAGCAGGTGTGGTCCTGACGTCTCCCACCGGAGACACGGTCCAGTACGTCCTCCAAATATTATACACAGACTCCAACAATGCAGCCGAATATGAGGCTCTGTTGCACGGTCTTCGGATGGCGGTCTCTATGGGCATCCAACGCCTGGAAGTGCGCGGGGATTCGAACCTTGCAATATCACAAATAAACAGAGACTTTGACGCCAAGGATCCAAAACTGGCGGCCTACCGTAATGCCGTCCTCAAAATGTCAGCTCGGTTTGAGGGGCTCGAATTCCACCATGTGGCTCGAGAAAACAATCACGCGGCTGACATTCTCGCCCGCATCGGCGCTAAACGCGACCCTGACCCACCTTACATATTCCTGGAAAGGTTGTTCAAGCCATCCGTGGTATGGGAAGGGGAGTCCAGCAATACTAGCACGGATCCGAACACACCCCCAGATTCTGAACCATCAGACATAATCGGAGGCTCTGCCACCGAAATAACATCTTCGGCCCACGAAATCATAGCCGTAGTCGCCCCATGGACTGAACCTTTCTTGGCCTACCTAAATAGGCAGGAGCTCCCAGATGACCAAAACGAAGCACGCTGCATTGTTCGGCGTTCTAAAGCTTACAAAGTCCACGAAGGGGAACTCTATAAGAAAAGTGCGACCGGAGTGCTCCAAATGTGCATCTCCGAAGAGGAAGGGCGGCAGCTCTTGGTTGAAATCCATGCCGGACTGGGCGGGCACCACGCCGCGGCTCGAGCACTAGTTAGCAAGGCCTTCCGTACAGGCTTCTATTGGCCGACGGCCTAGGCAGACGCACAGGACCTTATCCAACACTGCGTCGGTTGCCAGCTCTTTGCCAATCAGAGTCATATGCCCCCTACCGCTCTCCAAACAATCCCCAGAACTTGGCCCTCCGCGGTCTGGGGGCTGGATATGGCCGGACCTCTTAAAGGGGGAAGCCATAAGACAAAAAACTTATTGGTCATGGTGGACAAGTTCACCAAATGGGTAGAAGCCAAACCAGTCAAACCGGCCGAATCTGCACCAGTAATAGACTTCATATCCGGGGTCGTACACTGATACAGTGTCCCCCGCAGCAGCATCACTGATAATGGCTCAAATTTCATAGCCGATGAAGTGAAAACTTGGTGCGGCAAAATGGGCATTAAGCTCGACTACGCTTCCGTCTACCATCCCCAAACAAACGGCCAGGTCGAATGGGCAAATGGTCTCATTATGAGCGGCATCAAACCCAGACTAGTGCGATCTTTGACAGAGTCAGATACGCTCTGGGTCGAGGAGCTCAACTCCGTACTCTGGGGGCTGCGGACCACGCCGAATCGCACCACTGGATATACACCATTTTTTATGGTGTACGGCGCGGAAGCAGTGCTACCCTGCGACATAATACATGATTCGCCATGCGTACGCATGTACGAAGAGAAGGAAGCCGAGCTAGATCGGCAGGATAACTTGGATGCCCTGGAGGAGGAGCGCGACGTCAAAAAGCCCACTCCGCATTCTATCTACAGCAGGCTCGGCGATACCAAAGCAGAGAAGTACGGGCTAAAACTTACAACATTGGCGAACTCGTTCTACGCCTACCGGAGAAGAAGGACAAGCTCAAACCCAAGAGGGAAGGTCCCTTTGTCATCGACAAAGTTCTCACCGGAGGAGCGTACCGCTTACGTAATGCATCCGATAACAGGCTCGAGCCGCACCCATGGAACGCGGCAAGACTCCGGAGATTCTACGCCTAATGTCGAACTCAATGTTCGTCTCCTTACTCCCTTCCTTTTATTTATGCTCCATCCCTTCTCCTTTCTCGACTTTTTCTTCCTCTCCACACAAAGTATTTAATACAGTACGGACCTCCTGATCACTCCGGCTGCACTATGTGTGTAAGCAATACCTGGGGGCTTCCTATACGGAAGCTAAAAATAAATACTCTAATGGCTTTTCGCCTATCACATATGCATTTCTTTTTCCATATGTGCCTTTTCTTCACCATTATATGCATCGATATGACTTAAGATGTGGCCAATCTGGGTTGCCTGGCTCTTGTGTTTATGCCCTACGTTCCCGTTAATTTGGCTAGGGCATAAGGGGAACACCTCTGCAATTCTTACTGCCAGTTCAGCCGGATGTGTACCTCAGACTGGGTGAAGCCGAAAGCTAGTTTCCTTAAGAGAATATTCGATTGGTGAACAAAAGATCTATTCGTTTATTACAACGTAAATCCCCAGAAGTCTTATATCTTGCACCATCATTCGGAGTCCGGACATGTGCATCGTTGCATGCGTACCCAGGGAAAGGAATCCCTAACGGAACCCTGGAAGATGTTTCTTACTATCCATGTAATATAACATAACTAGTTGGGTACTTGTCTGTTCAAGCACTTATGACCCCTACGCCTAGTTTCCATGCATACCCCGGTTTTGTATAACTGAGCGGGTATTCGGACACACCCCGGACTGTAGGATCCGGGGGCTGAAGCGAAAAGGTCCGCCATGACAAATGATTTTAATCCGGCTAGGGACTACTTACGTCCATTGAATTATGCAGTCACTTAGACTGACTATATTCCTCCTCTATACCATCCAACAGGCTATCTATTACAATCCTGTTGAGAATACTTGGCGGCTAATGCTACCTGGTCATATACCAGACTAACGGGAATTTCTTGCCCATTTGGCCCCGTCGGTCCTACTTTGGCCACATGGTTCGGGTCCAGCTTGGTGTAGCGCGTCTTCACCACTGCCCAGGCCTCTCTGGCACCTTGCCGGCAAGCTAATATCTTCCACAATCGGAAGCGCCGCCGGGCTCCTTGAAGCAGATCCACAATCTCCCCCATGTCATTCGGCAGGAAGCTTGATGGCCACAAGGCCTGAGCAACGCCGTGCATCACCCGCCGAGCTCGCTCGTGCAACTGTGAAAGTTCTTGTAGTACATCACCCGCAGAGGAGGGCATCTCCTCCTCGGGGCGACCCGTTAACATTCCTACAAGTAAAATTCTTTCAATACACTTCCTCGCCGAACTGTAATATAGTTCGTCTGGGCACTCACCGTAAATGCCGCATTGAAGCCTTTTGTTCTCCTTCACGGAGTCCGCCAGTTGAGCGCGGACGTCTTTTAATTCCACGTCCAGCCGAATATTGGCATCTTGAAGATTGTTCTTCTCTTGCCTAACTTGCGTCAGGATGCGCTCGCCAGCCTTTAGCTGCCTTTTGAGATGCGATTCGTCATCCGTTACGCCCTCCGGATTCGCCCGGGATTGTCTGCAGAATTTTCTGTTAGACTAGTCATACCAGCCGTTTACTAACTGGTGCATCTTCGTACACTTGAGACAAATGTTACCAGATGAGGCCTTCTAGGATTCCTCTAACTTGGCAACCGTGTCCCTCAGCTGGGCCTTGCATTCCTCCAGCTCCAGAGCCAATTGTTCATTCTTATCTACAAGGACCTGCACATAAATTGATCCTTAAAATAGTTGTTTCAACCATTTGAAGTCTCAGGGGCTACTGCTATACATGCTTATCAAAATTTCTTACCCGTATATCTTTGGTATACTGGTCCGTCGCTCGGGCAAGCCCGCCTTGAGCTGCTCGGATGTATGCATCCCCCGAATTGAAGGCATTAAATGCCTCTCCGGAAAAGATGTTGTTCCGAAGCACGGCCCTCCAACGCCGGTGATTCATGGCGCTCTCCACTTTGGAGTTCGTGGCCGAAAGCATATCCGCGTCCTCTGTCGGAGAACTATGTTGTACTGGCCCCGTGTCCGCCTCCGCCCTCAAAGCCGGTTTTGGAACCCGGCTGGTGGAGGCATGATGGGCGGGATCCCCGGATATAGTCCGGTTGTTCCTCTTCCTGCCAGACACAAAGGGCGTTGTTATATTTCAAATACCACAATCACAGGACATGTTTTATCTTTACCTATGCAGCGGTGTGTCGACCCTCACTGCCTTCCTCTTGAGCCTGCCCGATCCGGATGCCTGTGGTCGACAAGTCCCTAGGGGATCGGCCCCGCGCTCCGACCGTCGTCTCTGCAAACAGCACGACGCCTCGAGAGTAAGGCATGACATCTGAGGGGAGTCCTCTTCGGAGGATAGGGTTTTTAGTTTGGCTTACACGCGACACAAGGAGCAGTCCGAGATAGTCGGCAATAATGGCCACTGAGGCACCATCACAGCTCGCTTGATAAAATACCCCGTTGACAAGCTCCATAGTAATATCCGGATCTTCTTCGAGTCTTGGATCTAGGGCCCTTCCGGGGTCCTCTGGCTGTGGGGAGGGGCTGAAGATTCCTTCGATGGCCCTCCTCAATTCCTGCTCGGAAACATTGATGCGGGTAAACTTAGCAGAGAATGCTAAAGTAAGTGAAGAAGGGAAAGGAATAACAACTTACCCACTCTGGGGGGTTGTACATGGAGAATCCGTCCCGCGGTTTAATGCGAAGGAATTCCTCCTCTTCCCCTTTGTATAAATCGGACAATATCCTTGCCAGAGCAGTGGCGGAGTCCAGACCCTCATGGCCGCAGCGGGTGGCGTCATCTTCCCCGTTGATGTGCCACATGGGGTTCCCCCGATATTGAAGCAGTTGCACTCCCCGCATTATGCATATTGCCATGACCTCGACTATCGTCAGTCCGGATTTGGCCAGTAACTTTATCCTGCTCATCAGGAAATGTATTTCCCTAGTATCCTCCTCTTGGGGGCCCCGGGGACGCCAGCTTAGACGTGCCCTCAGTGGGGCGTTATTGAACTTGGGGAGACCTGTCCGGACTGGATCCGGAAGGGGAACGTCATCAATGTAAAACCACTCTGAAGGCCAGTTCTCTGGTGCCTTCTTGGGAGTGCCGGATAGGTATCCGGTCTCGCTAATGCACCATACTTCGGCCCCGCCCACTTGACATAGGGATTATCCCTGGGTGCGGGAGACAAGGCAGAACAACTTCTTCCATAACCCGAAGTGAGGTTTGCAGCCTAAAAACAGCTCGCAAAGGGCGACATACCCCGCTATATGTAGTACGGAGGCAGGGGTGAGGTTGTGCAACTGGAGACCGTAGAACTCCAGGAGCCCACGAAGAAACGGGTGGATGGGAAACCCAACGCCCCTTAGCAGATGCGGGATGAAGCATATTCGCTCCTCTGGAGATGGATTAGGAGATCCCTCCGCTTGTTCCCCTCCGTTATAGGTGGCTATTCTGGCTCGAACGGGGACCATAAACGTCGGTGGGAGAAACCCTTGGGTTTGTAACTTTATCAAATGGCTATGAGGAACTGAACACTCTTCCCAATCCCCCGACTTGGAGTGAGGAGAGCGAGCAGAAGAGCTGCAACGACCGGCCATGTTGGAATGGTTTTTTCCGGAGCGCTCTGTGGGATGCTTGCTCGAGGGGGGAGAGTGAGGTTTGGATCTGAGAATTCCCGTCTCTTCAAATAGACGGCCTGCCGAAAGGATCGCGGGTGGCAAATGCAAAAATGCCTCGTCTCCTCGCATTCGCTTGACACGTGGAGATGGTCATTATTGAGGCACTGAAGCCGAGGAGTGCAACATTGATGGGAAACCGGACACTATTCGTCGTAGTAGGTACATTGGAGTATTCGGAGAAGGAACCCGCCTTGCAATGCCGAAGACAAGACTGCGCGCCGGACTCATCGTCATTGAAGCCTGGTTCAGGGGCTATTGAGGGAGTCCTGGATTAGGGGTATCTGGACAGCCCGACTATATACATCGTCCGGACTATTGAAGCGTGAAGATACAAGACTCAAGACTTCGTCCCGTGTCCGTATGGAACTCTCCTTGGCGTGGAAGGCAAGCTTGGCGATCCGGATGTTATATTTCCTTCCTTGTAACCGACTCCATGTAAACACTAGCCCTCTCCGGTGTCTATATAAACCGGAGAGGTTGGTCCTTAGAAGGCCGATCACAATTACAATCATACCATCATAGGCTAGCTCTTAGGGTTTAGCCTCTACGATCTCGTGGTAGATCTAGTCTTGTACTACTCATATCTTCAATATTAATCAAGCAGGAAGTAGGGTTTTACCTCCATTGAGAGGGCCCGAACCTGGGTAAACATTGCATCCCTTGCTTCCTGTTACCATCAGCCTAGACGCACAGATCGGGACCCCCTACCCGAGATCCGCCGGTTTTGACACCGACAGCCGCCATTCGCCGGGAACGGGCGCGGCTCATCTCTGCCGTCCCGCCGGTGCCCCCAGCCGGGCAGGAGACGGCTGGAGCAGCCCGCCCCATCACCGGCAGCGCGCCTCTCCGATGCCTCCTCTGTTCCTGTCGGGAGCAGGGAGAGGAGGAAGAAGACAGGAGCCAGGTGGGCGTTGACCCAGCGCATGGGCCCCGCGGCCCCACCTGTCGGCGACCTTGAAGCCGGCCCCGCCTCTGACCCTTTTGACCGGTGCATGCCACATCAGCGTAAGTGGAAGCGTATTTTACAGATTACGTTTTCCATTTTTCTGTTTTGGCCCAGTCTGTAAAATAAAGTTTTACAGATAGGTCCCTGGCAGTAAAACCCTTATATCATTTTATCCGTAACTCCGTTTGAGGTGAATTCAAAGCCCACTTCTTCATTTCGTTGAGCCCGTTATGTTGGTCATGTTTTCACCATGGTTTGACACTGTGAAAATGACCTTTATGCCCTTGCCCTTATTCACCCCCCCCGAGGGAGTATGTTTTCCGGCGAATCTTTCTGCGGCTTCACCGCACTTCTCCCCGGTGCCTTCTTCATCCCCAGGCAAGCCACAATACCCACTTGCATGATAGTCATGCAGTAGCCATGGTTTTCAACTTCAATCTTTATTAAATGTTTGCGTGTTGAAAAGATGGTTATCGTTGTTCCGGTGATGTTCAGATTTGCATGTTCACTTTTGTGCTATGTTGTCTTGTACTCTGTGATCATGTTATACCTGCTAGTATTACCTTCCAGATGTTTATGCTTGTTAGTAGTACATGTTGATGTTGGAGATGGTCATGCTAGTACGTATGCCATGTTTAGTGAGTTATTGTTGATATGGTGGATAGTTATGTGATACCCTCATGATGATATTGATATCATGTTCATGTATTATAGTTGGCATCATGTTATTTATCATGGCTCGGCATATTTGCATTCAAGTTTAACCGGATTAAGTTGAACTTGAACACCTGTTGGATGAGTCATGGTGCCGCTGAATCGATGTTCACCAGTGCAACCACGCTTACCGGTATGGGACGGTCCTAACTGGGTCTATTGTTGTGCCTCTCGCCGGTGCCTCCAACGAGGGAAGGTTATGGGCGCGTGCTACCCTGATCAGGTAGGCGGAGCATAACCTTGTGTGCCCGTAGTTATTATAGCCGGCGGATCCCCGTGTGGGATCGTTTATGTTTTGGGCCACGACGGTGGTCGTTGTGTCTGGAGGTAGGCACGAGGCCACCCATGACTTAGCTCAGTGAGGAGTGAGTCGGAATGGCCGGGAGAGTGTCATGACAGTAGATCGGTTTTGTCGGAACGCCGTCGGTCCACCCGAATGGGAGTGCAAGGCCATGGGTTTCGTAGTGTGGGTACATTGTACTAACCTCTGCAGAGTGTATATTAATCTATCAATGGCCGCGCCCGCGGATAAGGGCCCAGGTCGAGAGAAGGTCACACCATGAGTCAACAGTAATAAGTAAAATGTGCTTAATAATATTGAGATAAGTTGGCCAAGTGTTGGTCGGGTTGTGATCACCGTAAGGATCACGGGCCATGTAGTGGTCTGGTTGTGATCACCGTAAGGATCACAGTTTGGGGCCAAGTGTTGGTAGGGTGGTGATCGCCGTAAGGATCATGGTGGTATCGAGGATACCGAGTTGTTGTATATTCGTGATGTTGTACGAGAGTCGTGGGTAAAGATCGAGCTCCTTGTGTTCATTTACTGATCGCTACGGTATTGTTTATACTAAGCTTGATTTGAACCCGAGATGATCGTGTGATATCCGAGGTTGGTAAGTGATGCATGTGTTGGTTACGAGGTAACCGTGCAGAATAAGTGGTGCATATGATGTCATCATGTTGCATGCTAGTATTGTTGGATTAATATGTTCACGTTGTGATAGCTGTATCGTGTTTATGTTGGTCATGCCATGTTATATTGTTCTGATGAAATCATGATAATTCCTGTTTAACCTGTAATTGCCATGCTGTTATCTGTCTTGAATGCTTCTGGTTATTTGCGAGCTTGCAAGTACATTCAATGTACTGACCTGGCGTGTCATGCCAGCTTGCAGGTCATGCCGGATTTGATTGCTTGCTTGTCGTGGTTTCCGTTCGTGCGAGCTAGGATAAGTGTTCCAGCCAGAGTCCCTACGGAGTGGAGTTCACCACCGTCGCTCTAGTTCTGCTGCTAGAGTTATTCCGCTGCTTCGAGTTGTTCTGCTGCCTGCGTAGAGCAATGGAGGATGGCGTAGTGTCGCCGTATCGATGTTATTCCTTGTAATATCGGAGACCTTGTATTCATATTCGTGTAATAATAGAAAGCTGGTTTGTTCTATGCTAAGCAGTGCCGTATTCCAGAAGACTTCTCCTCGATCTCTGAGCTGGAATACGGGGCGTTCCGGTTTTCTCTGAGTCGGGGTGCCACAATTACGGACGCCATCGGTGAATGCAGAGATGATGGCCTCGTCAGACGTTGTTGAAGCACTGGATATACTTATGCAGGGTCTCCCCAGGCTGCTGCTTGACGCAGCGCAGCTCACCCGCGGCCGACGGATAGTCGAGTGCCCTGGAATTGGCGATGAAGCGGCTGCGCATCTCCTCCCATGAAGAAACCGACCCCTCGGTCAGGTTCAGGAGCCAAGAATGCGCGCCATCCTTGAGGGCCATCGGGAACCAGTTTGCCATGATCTTCTTGTTGTCGTTGGCCGCCTCGATGCTTAGCTCGTAGAGCTGTAGGAACTCGGCAGGGTCTGCGGTGCCATCATAGCATGGAGGCAGGTCAGGCTTGAACTTGCTCGGCCAAACGACGTTGCGGAGCTCTACATTGAACGCACGGCATCCGACCATGGCCACCGGAGGTCGTCGAGGGGGTGGAACATGGTCCTGGTGCACACGCACCGCCACCTCCTGTGGCGGCACGCGGGCCTGGTGCTGGGGTGCTGGAAGCACGCGCGCTTCTCCTTGGGGACGTTGAACCACCTGGCAGCTCACGTCATCCCGAGCCGGCGTCGGGTGCTAGGCGTCGCGCTGTGGAGCCATACACCTTCGCTCGACGATGGCGCCCCGGGCCGAAGGCGGAGGAGGAGCCCCGTGTGCGACATTGCCCACTACGGGTGGTTGCTGAGGCAGCGAGCGAGCCGACCCGTCGGATCCCCCATGCGCGACGCTAATGAGCTCGGCGATATGCTCGAGCCACTCCTCGTAGAGATCACCCACGGGACGGTAGCAAAGGAGCTCCCACGCTGTGAGCAGAGCGGCCTACGCGTCCACCTGGCCGCGGCGCGCGTGGGAGGACGAAGCTACTGGGGTCAGCGACGGAGTAGCGGTGCGACCATCATGGCGCACCGATGGGTGCAGCGATGAAGCTTGCTGCTCGTGGCCGGCAAGGCCCGTGGCAGCGTTGGCCACTGGAGAAGGGGCGCGGCGGGCGCAGCCGTCACCCGCCGGAGCCGTCTGAGTGACGCAGGCGGTGCCCGCGGCCCGACGCTCGGCGCGAGCCCTGCGCGCGTCCTCCATGGAGATGTCGGAGCGGAGACGGATCGAACGACGGAAGAGAGGATCCGACGCACCCCTACCTGATGCGCCAAATGTCAGATTTCGGGATCCGGCAACCCTTGAGAGGTTCGAACTCTGGGGTGAGTGCGGAGATCTCAACTTGCACAGCTTGCCTACTCGCGATCCTCCCTAGCCTAGCACGTAGAGCTCACGGAGACACAAAGACACAGAGATTTATACTGGTTCGGGCCACCATTGTGGTGTAATACCCTAATCCAGTGTGGTGTGGTGGATTGCCTCGAGGGGTTATGGATGAACTAGTACAAGGATGAACAAGCCTCAGGGGGTGAGGTGTTCTTGAGCTGGTGTGGTGCTCGGGGTGGAATTGATCTCTCTCCCCCTCCACTATGGTGGTGGCTAAGTCCTATATATACTGGCCTTGGTCCTCTTCCCAAATATGAGCGTGTAGGGATTCCACAACGGCGGGATTTGAAAGGGGACAAGTAGTACAGTCTATCCTGACAAAAGTAGTCTTCGCCTGCGAAAAGCCTCTGGTCGTGACGCTGCGGTGGGCTCGGTGATGACCTCCGTCCCGCCGTTCTGGCGGTCTTGGTCTTGTTGCACCAGAATGGAAACCTTTGGTTGATTCCTCGGGACTCCGCGCCTGTGGCTTGCCTTCCTTGCACTGGAGAGGAAACCTTCGCTCTACACCTGCCTGGCACCCACCTGGCGCCCGCCTGGCCTTGGTCGTCACGGCTCACGTCAGCTGAGCCTCATGAGGTAGCTGCATAGAACTCTCCGCCCCTCAGGAGCCCTCCTGAGGAGGCCAACTCCTTCAGGGGTCTTGGCGTCGTCCGCCTCGCGAGGCTTGGCCCTCGCGAGGGTCTTGCTGTGTTGGTGTTGAAGCTGGGCCGTACCAGGCCGTCGATGGGGCCACACGGTGGGCCGCAGGCAGGCAGGACTGGATACCCCCAAGTCGAGGACGCCAACAATGTTGGAGCGAGGAAACTAAGCCATCATTCCTTCCATGAACTGGTGGTTGAGCTCAAACTGTTGGATCATACGAGCCATGTATTCAAGCGGTGGTGGGGCGTTGCCACCACGACCACAACCAGCGGGTCTAACCGTCCTACTAACATATAACAAGGGTAGTTCAGCATGGAGAAATTTGCAAAGACAAAGAATCACTCACGATGAAACATGCATAATGAAATAAGTTCGATGGGTACAACATAGTAGGCAAGCACGACATACAGATCCATACATAAGTTTGGTTAAAAGCCATTAGAACGAGTTCAAAAAGGGAAAGGTAGTCCAGACTGACTAGGCGGGCGCACAGGCACGCGGTGGAGGGATACAACAATGCGACATAGCGATATGCTACATCAACGTCAGGTAAAACCTCTAAAGTCAGGCTGTTGTTAGTGAAGAAAAGCCCGGCGGTGCTCGAGGGAAGGAGGTTGCATGCCGTGGCAGCTCTGGTATACCAGCTGATTTCCAGGCGGAAGAAGAGGTCCACGAGCAGGGGTATCACCCCCAACCTCAGGCCACACAAGACCTGGTGGCATCTCCGTCCCGCGCGGGTAAGGAATTAACGAAGGAAGAATCGATGTGGTGCCTACAGGACGCATCCACTCCAGAATGTCGTAGTGGCGTGCACGCGTGGCGTACAACTCATCATTCAGAGCTCGAACAGTGTGATACGTCTCCAACGTATCTATAATTTTTGATTGTTCCATGCTATCATATTACCCATTTTGGATGTTTATGGGCTTTACTTTACACTTATATATCATTTTTGGGACTAACCTACTAACCGGAGGCCCAACCCGAATTGCTGTTTTTTTGCCTATTTCAGTGTTTCGAAGAAAAGGAATATCAAACGGAGTCCAAACGGAATGAAACCTTTAGGAGCGATCTTTTTGGAACAAACGCAATCTAGGAGACTTGGAGTGGACGTCAAGCAGCAAACGAGGCGGTCACGAGGGTGCCCAGCACGCCCTAGGGGGTGGGCGCGTCCCCCACCCTCGTGGGCCCCTCGTGGCTCAACTCACCTACTTCTTCCTCCTATATATATCCACGTACCCTGAAAACATCCAAGAGCACCACGAAAAACTATCTCCACCGCCGTTCTGTATCCACGAGATCCCATCTTGGATCCTTCATCGGCGCTCCGCCGGAGGGGAAATCGACCATGGAGGGCTTCTACATCAACACCATTGCCTCTCCGATGAGTTGTGAGTAGTTTACCACAGACCTTCGGGTCCATAGTTATTAGCTAGATGGCTTCTTCTCTCTCTTTGAATCTCAATACAAAGTTCTCCTCGATCTTCTTGGAGATCTATTCGATGTAACTCTTTTTGCGGTGTGTTTGTCGAGATCCGATGAATTGTGGGTTTATGATCAAGTTTATCTATGAGAAATATTTGAATATCCTCTGAATTCTTTTATGTATGATTGGTTATCTTTGCAAGTCTCTTCGAATTATCAGTTTGGTTTTACCTACTAGATTGATCTTTCTTGCAATGGGAGAAGTGCTTAGCTTTGGGTTCAATCTTGCGGTGTCCTTTCCCAGTGACAGCAGGGGCAGCAAGGCACGTATTGTATTGTTGCCATCGAGGATAAAAAGATGGGGTTTATGTCATATTGCATGAGTTTATCCCTCTACATCATGTCATCTTTATTAATGCGTTACTCTGTTCTTCATGAACTTAATACTCTAGATGCAGGCAGGAGTCGGTCGATGGAGTAATAGTAGTAGATGCAGAATCGTTTTGATCTACTTGTTGCGGACGTGATGCCTATATACATGATCATGCCTAGATATTCTCATACATATGCATTTTCTATCAATTGCTCGACAGTAATTTGTTCAACCACCGTAATACTTATGCTATCTTGAGAGAAGCCACTAGTGAAACCTATGGCCCCCGGGTCTATCTTTTATCATATAAGTTTCCCATCTACTTTTATTTGCATCTTTTACTTTCCAATCTATATCATAAAAATACCAAAAATATTTATCTTATCTTATATCTCCATGAGATCTCACTTTTGCAAGTTACCGTGAAGGGATTGACAACCCCTTTATCGCCTTGGTTGCAAGGTTCTTGTTTGTTTATGTAGGTACGAGGGACTTTTGAGGAGCCTCCTACTGGATTGATACCTTGGTTCTCAAAACTGAGGGAAATACTTACGCTACTTTGCTGCATCACCCTTTCTTCTTCAAGGGAAAACCAATGCATTGCTCAAGAGGTAGCAAGAATGATTTCTGGCGCCGTTCCCGGGGAGGTCTTCGCTCAAGTCAAGACATACCAAGTACCCATCACAAACTCATATCCCCTCGCATTACATTATTTGTCATTTGCCTCTCGTTTTCCTCTCCCCCACTTCACCCTTGCCGTTTTATTTGCCCTCTTTTTCCCGTTGGCCTCTCTTTTTCGCTTGCCTCTTGTGTGCTCGTGTGTTAGTTCTTTTATCTTGTCGTCATGGCTAGTCCTCCTATCCTTGTTATTACTCCCGAGCATGAAGTTCTCAATTTTAAACAAAGGGGGGGAGAAAATCTAAAAGATGCTTGGCATAGAATTTGCAATGCTCAAAATAGATCTACTAGGAAGCTCTCTACTTCAGTTCTTCTTCGCAATTTTTATGTAGGCATTACTCCTTGGAATAGATGCATCCTTGGTACCATTACCGGAGGGGACTTCTTCGGTAGCCATACTTTTGATGCTTATAATGCTATGTTAGATTTGTTTGGCCCACCACCTCTTTTGGTTAATGGAACTGTTTTAACTTTGGAACATGTGATGCAAAGGCTTGAAATTATTGAAAATAAAGTTGCCATTGTTGAGTTGATTGAAGATTTGGATAAAAAGATCCATAACCAAATTACCCAATATGGATCTAGGGTTGGAGTTACTTTGAATTTTTTTAAAAGAAAAAGAACCTATAGTTAATGAAAGAATAGATCTAGATTCTACGAGAATCGGTAAACTTGAGGATATCATCACCAACTTAGGGTCAGCCTTTTCATCCGTGAAAAATACTCCAACTCCTCCTACCAAAACTGCCAAATTTATTTATGTTCCTAAAAATAAGGGTGAATCTTCTAGTAAAGAAAATGCGGATCTCAAATCAATAAGTATTCGCCCCAATTGTCTCTCTATCATAAGGGAACCTTTTACTTCAAATGAATTTATTGATTTCTTGCCTAGGAATTTAATCAATGCTAAAAATAAAGAAACTCCTAAATGTTATAAGTGCTCTATTGAAGATTTGAATACCAAAGATGGCAATACTTAGATCTATTCTCGCTTTCATGCCTAGCTAGGGGCGTTAAACGATAGCGCTTGTTGGGGGGCAACCCAATTTTTGCTTTTTGCTTCTGTTTAGTAAGAAATATTTCATCTAGTTTCTGTTTAGATGTGGTTTTATGTTTTAATTAGTGTTTGCGCCAAGTAGAACCTATAGGATCATCTACGGTGATAGTTAATTTGATTCTGCTGAAAAACAGAAACTTTTGCGCGCACGAGAATAATTTTAATAAATCACAGGAACGTACTTTTGAGTTGATTCTTTTTCAGTATACCAATAGAAAAATTGCCTAGGACTTCCTATTTTGGTAGGATTTTTAGAGTTCCAGAAGTATTCGTAAGTTACAGATTGCTACAGACTATTCTGTTTTTGACGGATTCTGTTTTTCGTGTGTTGTTTGCTTAGTTTGATGCATCTATGGCTAGTACCGGGGGTATGAACCATAGAGAAGTTGGAATACAGTAGATAAAACACCAATATAAATAAAGAATGAGTTCATTACAGTACCTTAAGTGGTGGTTTTTCTTTCTTGCACTAACGGAGCTTATGAGATTTCTTGTTGAGTTTTGTGTTGTGAAGTTTTCAAGTTTTGGGTAAAGATTTGATGGACTATGGAATAAGGAGTGGCAAGAGCCTAAGCTTGGGGATGCCCATGGCACCCCAAGATAATCCAAGGACAACCAAAAGCCTAAGCTTGGGGATGCCCCGGAAGGCATCCCCTCTTTCGTCTTCGTTTATCGGTAACTTTACTTGGAGCTATATTTTTATTCACCACATGATATGTGTTTTGCTTGGAGCGTCTTGTATGATATGAGTCTTTGCTTTTAGTTCACCACAATAATCCTTGTTGTACACACCTTTTGGGAGAGACTCACATGATTTGGAATTTATTAGAATACTCTATGTGCTTTACTTATATCTTTTGAGCTAGATAGTTTTTGCTCTAGTGTTTCACTTATACTTTTTAGAGCACGGCGGTGGCTTGATTTCGTATAAATTGTTGATCTCTCATGCTTCACTTATATAATTTTGAGAGTCTTTTAGGACAGCATGGTATTTGCTATGGTTATTAATTTGGTCCTAGAATGATGAACATCCAAGTTGGGTATAATAAAAACTATCATAGGAAGTGAATTGGATGCTATGATCAATTTGACGCTTGATAATTGTTTTGAGATATAGAGGTGGTGATATTAGAGTCAGGCAAGTTGGGTAATTGTGAATTTAAAGAATACTTGTGTTGAAGTTGGCAAGTCCCATAGCATGCACGTATGGTAAAAGTTGTGTAACAAATTTATTGCATGGAGTGCTCTTTTGATTGCCCTCCCTTGTGTGGAGGTCGGGGCACGCGATGGTTAACTCCTACCAACCTCCCCCCTAGGAGCATGCATAGTAGTACTTTGCTTCGAGGGCTAATAAAACTTTTGCAATAAGTATATGAGTTCTTTATGAATAATGTGATTCCATGGATTATACGCACTTTTACCTTTCCATCATTGCTAGCCTCTTCGGTACCGTGCATTGTCCTTTCTCACCTTGAGAGTTGGTGCAAACTTCGCCGGTGCATCCAAACCCCGTGAGACGATACGCTCTATCACACATAAACCTCCTTATATCATCCTCAAAACAGCCACCATACCTGCCTATTATGGCATTTCTATCGTCATTCCGAGATAATATTGCCATGCAACTTTCCACCGTTCCGTTTATCATGACACGCATCATCATTGTCATATTGCCTTGCATGATCATGTAGTTGACATCGTATTTGTGGCAAAGCCACCATGCATAATTTTTCATACATGTCACTCTTGATTCATTGCCCATACCGGTACACCGCCGGAGGCATTCATATAGAGTCATATCTTGTTCTAGTTTTGAGTTGTAATTCATGACTTGTAAATAAATAGAAGTGTGATGATCATCATTATTAGAGCATTGTCCCCTATAAAAAAAGAAAGGCCAAAAAAGGCCAAAGAAAAAAAAGAAAGGACAAAGAAAAAAAAGAAAGGCCAAATAAAAAAAGGAAGGCCCAAATAAAAAGAGATAAAAAAGGGGGACAATGTTACTATCCTTTTCCACACTTGTGCTTCAAAGTAGCACCATGTTCTTCATATAGAGTCTCTTATGTTGTCACTTTCATATACTAGTGGGAATTTTTCATTATAGAACTTGGCTTGTATATTCCAACGATGGGCTTCCTCAAAATGCCCTAGGTCTTCGTGAGAAAACAAGTTGAATGCACACCCACTTAGTTTCTTTTGTTGAGCTTTCATACATTTATAGCTCTAGTGCATCTGTTGCATGGCAATACCTACTCCTCATGTTGACATCAATTGATGGGCATCTCCATAGCCCGTTGATTAGTCTCGTCAATGTGAGACTTTCTCCTTTTTTTTGTCTTCTCCACACAACCTCCATCATCATATTCTATTCCACCCATAGTGCTATATCCATGGCTCACGCTCATGTATTGCGTGAGAGTTGAAAAAAGCTGAAGCGCGTTAAAATGTATGAACCAATTGCTTGGCTGAAACCAGGGTTGTTCTTAATGGGAGTATTTTGTGTGATGAAAATGAAACATAGCCTAACTATATGATTTTGTAGGGATGAACCTTCTTTAGCCATGATATTTTGAGAAGACATGATTGCTTTGTTAGTATGCTTGAAGTATTACTATTTCTTATGTCAATATGAACTTTTATTTTGAATCATTTGGATTTGAACATTCATGCCACAATAAATAAAATTACATGAGAATTATGCTAGGTAGCATTCCACATCAAAAATTCTGTTTTTATCATTTACCTACTCGAGGACGAGCAGAAATTAAGCTTGGGGATGCTTGATACGTCTCCAACGTATCTATAATTTTTTATTGTTCCATGCTATCCTTATTCCGGCATGCAAACATCACTCTAAATATATTTGATCGTGAAAAACATTGCCACGGCACCATTTTTCCGCTGCCGTGGCAGCATTTTTCCGGTGCTTTCAAACTAAGTAATGGCGTGCAGAGGAGATACGAACGACTCAATGTTTCTCCATATTTCTAACGTAGGGAAAATTATGAACACCATAGGTACATATGATAATGTCGTCGTGCAACTTTATCCAACACCATCAGTATCAAAAATACTGTTGACGTGGGCTCTGACACCACCACTATATTTTAACAATGGCGTCATATTAATGGCGTCGGGTGTCCACATCAGCAGGGGCATTTTTGCCATGTTATAGCTAGACTTTTCTGCACTAGTGAAAGCAAGATGTAGGCACTAGTTTTTGCGTATGCGACCAAACTGATTTCGGTGCCCCCCCCCCCCCCCCCCCCAATGACAATAAGGCTACCTAAAGAAAATGAACCCTCTCGATATGAAGGAACGGGGTACACCACACCACCAAGACCCATCGGTCCACCTAGGGTGGGCGGCGCTGGCGAGAGGGGTAGATCGTCTCTAGAGGGGGGAGGGGGTGCTTGCGGTGTTTGTGGCTCTTCTATTTATTTTATAGGAAGAAAAGTGACTACAATTCCAGCATACTTTATTTGTATGGTCCTTCTCTAAAACCAATGGTGAATATGCAAGTAAACTACACAGGGCTTCCTATCAATTCGGCAAGGTGGAAGATAGAACATTTCAAAAGTGACAGAATTAGTAGTTGATGGAAAATTTCTTGTGTTAGAGTGCGTTATGTGCGAATCTACCTTAATCCGATTGCGGCGCTTTTCTATCGTGCAGCAACGATGTGATACCTGTTCCACCATTTATACCTTAGAAATCATTCATATACAATACGGAGTACACATATTTGATTGTTTTTACATACGAGAATCTAGCTCGGCCCTAGGGACAAGAAGAAAGCTTCATTGTTAACTGTTACAAGCGTACAAATTTCAAGCATCTTGCCGCAGCCTCTCATGGTATACTCAGATGCTGTCAGTTGTTTAAGGGCAAACTCTGTCAGTGAACATGCAAGTGCAATCTATTATACATACTGTCGCTGGAGCACTACCTTAGATAAAGATCGAGTTGGTTGGATGTATTCGGGTGGTACAAAGAAGTACGGCAACTGATCTAATCAAGATGTTTCTTGAACATGTGCACAACTATAGTTTTTTGAGCTGCCAGTACACAACCTTCTTAACGTTGTGCTGTCGTAGCTGTCGCGAATTTTAAATCCCCTGCGGAAGATTTTCAAAGTGATGGATGTGCTCACATGAGCATCTGCTCATCAACCAACAGGATTAAATCTGTGGATGAGGACGTCCAGGGGCTAGCCAGAAGAGCTTAATCGATTCTGGCCGGCCGGTTGTGATCGAATCATACAGTGGCTCTTCAAACATCGAAAGGGAAAGACGATGGACGGCATCGATCGGTGGTCACTGGCTTTTAAATTGTCGAGTCTTGATGACTGCATAAACAAAGTTCTCAGCAAAAATTTAAGCCCAACATGCAGGTCACTCCCGCCTTTCAGTTGACCCTGCTGGATTGTTTTTAGGGTGCCCGAGGTGAGGCGAAATCTTCGTTAATTTGCGTTTTTGTTTGACTTAGCACGCCCTTTTCTTCTTGCGCGGCCTGATCGATGGTGATGTGTTTTATCTAAGAAATCGATGGTGATGTGAACATACATTATCAAGTGGTGTACACAGCACACTAATCTAGTCAAGATCTAGTTGTTTTACGGGGAGGAAGGTTAGGTTAAGAGTATGTGTAACGTTACTGTCCGTTGAATTGTTTAGGAGTGGATCGGCGTGATACCTGTCAGCGTACAGTACAACAAGAAGTACGGGCACTTATCTAGTCAAGTTGCCATTTTTTATTGTACCTGTCTGAAAGGTACTCAACGTAGTTTATGAATACTGCTATCAGCGAAAGATGCTTGGATTCTGCAGGATTTTGTAATCCGTTTAATATTGCAATACTTAGTTACACAAGTTGGATGTAAAAATGTTGGCAGCGGTGTAAAAATTTGTTGAAACACTATTAAAATGGGCGAGAGCTCAAACACCACCCGCTCTATGTTGTGTGTGCAATGTTTGCAAATATCTTGGATTCCTCATACAGAATTATTGTCACCATACCCCGCATAAAAAATAAGAATTATTGTCACCAAAGTTGTCATGATAAATATTCCACCATATGTTATAATTTTCTGATTTGTAGTATTCTCTGTCCCGTGCTAGGAAGCATTACTCCCCTTTTCATTCCAAATTCTTCAATAAGACCGATAGGATTGATTGGTTTGTGCATTTCTCTTATTACTTTTTTGTATTCCCCTGTTCCTCGGATACAGTTCAATCCTTCTACGGCCAAATCCCAATTTGTGGAAAGCCTTAGATGGCTTACTTATGAAAACATCCATTTGTATATGGGTATAGACGGTCTTTCATTATCAACTGTATGGAATGGGAAAATACACACGAGCTCGGGGGTGCTCCACCCCCTATACGAATATTAATTTCAAAAAATACCAGAAAAAATAAAAAAGGGGAAATCTGGGGATATCAAACTTGGGTGTCTAATCTACTCCCATGCAAAGTTTCGTGAAAAAAATACCAGAAAAAATATCCGTGGCGAAGAAAATGTTGGAAATAAATGGGCTTGGCCCATTAGCAATTTCTGAAATTTCAAATAAGCCCTTGAGAAAAATAGCAAGTGATGGTGCTAAAGTTTAGTCTCATACCACTAGTTCAGGAAGTGTTGAATCTCTTTATATGGCGGGTTCTTTACTCCACGCTTCGTGAGGTGTGAAGGAGAGAAATAAAAGACCACACACGCGCTCGCTCGCCTCGCCTCGCCTGGCCTGGTCAAGCTCGAGCACTGGCTCGGGCCAGGGCGGCGCTCGTGCGACATGCGCGTTAATGGTCCGCCAAAATCCGGTGTGTTGCCGTGCAAGGGCGCTGCTTCCTTTTGTCGTTTTGTTTTTTTATGTCTTGGCAAACAAGTTAATTATTCTTGTCTGGTAAGTATACGACTTAGAATCCAAGTCGGTTGAGGTTGTGATCGCGACACAATACCACCTCTGATCCTATTATAAATACTGCTACTGGCCGTGGCCAAAGACACACCCAAAACACCTAGGGTTCTACCTCATCTCCCAACTTGCGCCACCACCATAGTCTACTCTGTCCCGAACGCCGGCGTGCATCGGCGTGCGGGAGAGCGGGTCTCTGAAACCGTTCATCCTTGGGATCCTACACCGAGAGAGGATGAATTAGGTTTTTGGGAAGCGCTCTGCGCGACTACTCAAATTTGTCATCACGGGTCATCTTCCATCCAAGTCGGGCGGCGCTACTCATCGTCGTCTTCATCGCCGTCAGCAATAGATTGTCGCCAACATCGTCATCACCAACATCACTCCTGCAAAAGCTAACGAACAGTATGTCCATCGTGATCTATCCATAGTTGTTGTTTCATGTGCGATGCTGGTGTGCATGCTTTCCTGTTCATCTGGTTTGCTAGATTGTTGCATGTTGTCTCTGTTCTAGTCATGAATAATTTACTGGAATTAATCATGAACTTGCCTAATATTCCAACAATCCAAAAACCTAATTGTAAGCAATTTCGTGAGTTAACTATGGCTGGATTCACTGATGCACTGAGGTCGGATAGGTTTACCGGTGTGCACTTTAAGAGATGGCAAGTGAAGTCCACGCTTTGTCTTACTGCTCTGAAAGTTTTCCACGTTAGTGTTGGCATGCTAGAGAGAATTTCTGAGGAAGATCAGAGAAAGTTCCAGGAAGCCAATACTATCTTTGTGGGATGCATTCTGAGTGTTCTTGCTGACCATCTGTGTGATGTGTACATACACATACAAGATGGAAAGACAATATGGGATGCACTGAATGCAATTCGGTGCAACAGATGCATGCAGTGAACGTACATCATGGAGAGTTTCCATGACTACAAGATGGTGAATAACCATTCTGTGGTTGAATAAGCTCATGAGATATAGTACATTGTGAAGGAATTAGAACTCCTTAAGTCTATTCTTCCCAATAAATTTGTGGTTGGGTGCATGATTGCAAAGTTACCTCCTTCGTGGTGGAATTTCACCACGACTCTAAAACATAAGAGACGGGAGATATCAGTTGAAAATCCGATTGCATCTCTTGATGTTGAAGAGAAAACTCAGGCTAATAAAGACACTACTAAGAAAGGAGATGAGGTTCACCCTACCTCCAATATGGTGTAGAGGTACCAACAGAACAAGAACAAATGGAAGAACAAGCCTATCAAGACTACTACCTTCAAGTAGAAGAAGTTTAACAAGGTTGAGTTAGAGTGCTACGCCTATGGGATGCCCAGACATTTTTCCAAGGAATGCCCAGATGTGCAGACAACAGAGGGAAAACGAACTCCAAGACTGTCAACGTGGTGACCTCTACTGATGGGTATGGTAATTTGGCTATTGTTCTTTCATTATTTCAATCATCTTCTTGGTGGATTGATTCAGGTGCTAACGTTCACATGTGTGCCAACATCTCTTTATTCACTTCTTATCAGGTCGCACGGGGTTCTTCTGTCCTAATGGGGAATGGGTCGCATGCTTCTGTTTGTGGCATTGGCACGATGGGTCTAAAGTTCACTTCAGGAAGATCATGTAGCTAAGGAACGTGAAATATGCCTCGATTATGAATAAGAATATAGTTAGTGGATCCCTTCTATGTCGAGATGGGTTTAAGGTTGTTTTAGAGTCGAATAAATTAATCATGTCGAGATATGGACAGTTTATAGGCAAAGGCTATGAGTGCGGAGGCTTGTTCCGCTTTTTCCTTTTAGATTTTGCAATAAGTCAGTAAACCAAATTTGTGATGGTGTTAATGATAATGCAAGTGTCTAGCACTCTCATTTATGTCGCATTAATTTTGGTTTAATGTCTCGGCTATCCAGTATGAGTTTAATTCTGAAATTCACTATTGCCAAAGGTTCTAAATGTCATAGTTGTGTCCAATCGAAGCAACCTCGAAAGCTTACACGGCTACGAAGGAGAGAAACTTGGCACCTCTAGCACTCATACATTCTGATCTATGTGAGATTAATGGTGTGTTGACAAAAGATGGAAAGAGATATTTGATGACTTTGATTGATGATGCAACTAAACTTTGCTATGTTTATTTGTTACAAGTTAAAGATGCAGCTTTAGACTACTTTAAAATCTATAAAGCTAAAGTTGGAAATCAAATAGAGAGAAAGATCAAGCATGCATCTTAGATCAGATCATTGTGGAGAGTATTTTCCCAAAGTATTTTGATAAATTTTGTGAGAGGACGTCTCCCTATTCGCCCCAACCAAATGGGGTTGCCGAGAGGAAAAACTACACGCTGACTGACTTGGTGAATGCCATGTTAGACATTGGTGATTTATCTAAGGCATGGGGGAGGTTTATTTGACCTTGTGTCATGTCCTGAATAGAGTTTCTAACAAGAATAATGAGAAAAAAACCCTTATGAGGAGTAGGTCGAGAGAAAACCATCACTTTCATATTTGCGCACTTGGGGATGCTTGGCAAAGGCTAATATTTCTATCCCTAAGAAACGCAAACACGAACCAAAGACAGTGGCATTGTGTCTTTCTAGGTTATGCTTAGCGGAGCATTACATATAGATTTTTAGTGGTTAAATCCGAGGTACTTGATATGCATGTTGATACTATAATAGAATCTCATGATGCAACATTTTTTGAGAATATATTTCCTATGAAAGATATGCATAGCACTGCTAGATTTTCTTCTGAGATAAGTCCTGAATCTAGTATATCTGATAGGTATTTCAGACATTTACGAGAGGAAGTCCTTGAGAAGGATAACGATGAAGCTCCTGTGAGAAGCAAGAGACAAAAGGTTGCAAAATCCTTTGGGGATGGTTTCATCGTATACCTTGTGGACGACACCCACAAGTCTATTGTAGAGGCATATGCATCTCCGGATGTAGATGATTAAAAATAAGTTGTCCATAATGAGATGAACTCAACTCTTTCTAATGGGACTTGGGAGCAAACTAAATGGCCCTATAGGCTGCAAATGGGTGTCCAAAAGGAAGCTAAGGCCTGATGGCACTATTGATTAGTACCATATGTGGCTTGTGACCAAGGGCTTCACTCATAAAGAAGGCGAAGATTACTTTGACACCTATTCACCCATTCCTAGAATGACCATCATTCATGTGCTACTTTTCCTGGATGTGTCTTATGGTCTTATCATTCATCAAATGGATGTAAAGACAACTTTCTAAAATGGGGAGTTAAAATATAAAATCTATATGGACCAGCCTGATGGGTTTGTGATAATGGGTGAAGAGAGAAAGGTGTGCAAGTTGTTAAAATCTTTGTATGGTCTAAAATAGGCACCTAAGCAATGGCATGAGAAGTTTGAAAGAACTTGGAATTCTGCAGGATTTTTATTAATGAGGCAGATTGGTGTGTTTACTATCGCCGTGGTTGGGGCAATAATGTTATATTATATTTGTATGTGGATGACAAACTAATATTTGGTACAAACATTGATGGCATCAATGAGGTCAAGTCTTTTCTATCAAAGAGCTTTGACATGAAATATCCCGGATAAGCCGATGTGATTTTAAATGTCAAACTTATTAAGGATGAGAGTGGGATTACTCTAACGCAATCTCACTATGTTGGTCTTGAGCCGGTTCAACTTTATGGATAGAAGCCTTCTCCAACACCTTATGATCCCAGCGTGACACTTAGAAAGAACAAGAAAGAAACGAGAGATCAATTAAGATACTCTCAAACTTTCGGTTCACTCATGTACATAGCTAGCGCAACAAGGCCATATATCTCTTTTCCTGTGAGTAAATTGAGTGGGTTCATGCCCATCCCTGGTGATGATAATTGGCATGCACTAGAAAGGGTCTTGCGCTATCTGAGAGGTACTATGTGTATTATGCATATGTAATATAGAAAAAATACAGTAATATGTGAGGTACACAAAATATAAATTTGTGTATATATACTAGGAAACGGTATATCTAATATATATCCATATATTCATCTTTTTTGTATAGTTTTCATATTGATAGTTTGCATGTACGTAGTTTATATATTTTTATACATGCGAGCCTTGTTTCTTTGAGGTTTGTGTGTATACATTATCATCTATATCTATATTTCTATAATTATATACTGTACAAATAACTTTGGATAGTAGTCCTTGGATGAAGCTAATCTGACAGTAGAGAGAGTTAGCAAATTCGAGCATTATTGGCCATGGGTTGTCTTCTTGACTACACCGGATTCTGCCACATGTTTTATCGAGAAGATTCATGGCTAAGCTCAAGCACAATGCACTGTATGTAAAACTTAAAGAAGTGAGAGTATATGAAATACTAAACTTCAGTTGTTAAGCTTATTAATTTCTGTTGCTATTTAGTATATAGGTACAAGGGATGTGTGCAACATGGCGTCTTTACGGGAACCGTCACGAGCAGAGAGTCGCGTCGGTTGAGATATAGAGGAAGAAAGGGAGCCGCATGACGGTTAGCATCAACGTAGATTCCCTTGAATTAACTCATGGTTAATTAAATCATAACACTACAACTTCAGAAACCTAAAACCTTATGGTCCATCTCTCCTTTATTTTAAAATCTTCCGTGCTTCAATCGGCCAAATCATTTCCTTTTTTTACTTTATGGTGTAGAATGCACAATTTAACACACACAGAGACCTTGATACATAAGCACTTTTCATTTGTTTTAGATTCTTTCATATTCTATTCCCTCAAGTTTTTTCTCTTAAAGTATTGTCATTCGCTTTTACTTTATTTAGTTTCTGTCCAACGTTGTGATAGTACTTCCATAACACAATTTAGTATATAGCAGTTGAGGAATGATATGATGCATGGACAAGAGAGCCCTCCTATAATTCCTACGGATCTACCGGCAGTCTATTGACATTGCTCGCAGGTTCTCAACGAAGGAGATAGCGAAAGGGAAAATGCTACTTTTACTGGAAGCAGAAAAGCCTAAAACGGTGAACACCACTACTTCCCTAGCCCTTGAGGACCAGGTTGCTTTTTTCGGTGGATTGTGCATTCTCAGAGCTTGATGGCACGTCCGCAGCTGGCATGATACTTCGACGTCATGACGGGACAGTCATATTTGCTGCATATAGATACCTATTCAACTGCAATGATGCGTAGGGGGCGGAGATTAGGTAAACATGTAAATATGATCGAACATTCACCCGGGTGCTCCAAAATTACATCTTTACGTGAATATTCAGTCGTAGTTTGAATATCTAAGCTCTGAGGTGCAATGCACGCGTGCATTAGTAGAGATACAGAAGAGCGTTGGAGCATGCATATTGTTTCCCAGCTGGATCCCCATTTGTACGTGCAACAACAGCCATCGACGCGAGTGTCCCACACGTCCGCCGCAGAACCAGCGCGGCGCCACATGTCCAAGGGAGCGCCTCCCCGGCGCGCTGGCCGTGCGCCAAAGAGCCCACATCGGCACCGCAACCGACCGTGCGGCGCAGCCCAAGGCCGAACTCCAAAGACGATTACACGGGCTCAACCGTCCGCACGCCACGCCAGTTTCCTTTCCTCCGCGTCCGCCCTCAAAAGGCGAGGCGGCCTTGTCAGCACCCGCAGCCAAGGGATCTGCCGCCGTCACCCGCTCCACGCGCGCGCAGCCCCCGCCGCGCGACAGCGCGATCGGCTTGACCGTCAACGCGCGGCGCGTTTACACCGTGGGCTGCTGCGGCCGATCAAAAATCCCAAACCGCTCGTCACTGGCGCCGGTCAATCCGAACCGCTCGTCATTTTTGGTTTTTGACGACCCGACCTGATTGCGTGCCCGCGCGATGCTCTTTTCACGCGTACGCGACGGGGAAAATTCGCCGTTGGAAGTTGGAACGGTGTCGGCCTAGAAGCTAGCGGGTGGGAGAACGGATACAGGAGGGATATCGATCATTGATTTGGGAAGATATGTGAGAAATAAATGTCGGGAAGGAGATGAAGATATTCACCACTGGAAAATATTGTGTGGGGGCCATCGCTGACGAACTTTCGCCTCTCTGCTCATGCAGTGCAGCATGCTTGGGTCTTACCGGAGGGTGGCTAGCCGGGCACTGTCAAGACCTGCCTTTTCTGATTTTGTTTTCACTCCAATAGGTGGCAAACTAGGCATTGGCAAACAATCCTTGTTGTTCTATCTTCTGCAGTCAAACGCTATGACCAGAAAAACACCACCACCCTAATCTCAAGCTAGTCAAGGCAACTCGGTAATAATGCTACGATGTGGATCTAGGCGGTGTCGAGGTTAAACTACCTTCTCTAGTAATGGAACATAGATTAATTACCATCGTCCTATTTCAGCTTCAAGCAATATGTTCAGAGAAAGGATGGTAATTACCAAAAAGGGGGAAATCATTGTTAATTTAAAAGTTCATATAATATGAATTTCATACAAACATATTTTTTCATTCAAAATACCGCAGGAATATCCACGTAAGGCTTATATAATGCAGAAAAGAATTATCAGCTTCTTGCAAGTCACTTCTCATTTTGTAAATATTTATACGTGTTTAAAAGAAGTAACTCAATAGTCATCACACTATACAATGCACAATAAAAACTCCAATGGCGTCAAAGAAAACGGCCCAGAAATCTACCGAACGCCATCATACTTGTCGCGTTATAGTATGTTGATAAAGTTCAAATCATGTGTTATAAATGGCCAATAAGCGGCCTAGAAAATCCACTTGATGCCATCATATATGCCATGTTATACTAATGTATTGCGTTGATAAGTTGTACATTATATAGTGTAATCAATGGCCAATAAGCGGCCTAGAAAATCTACTTGACGCCATCATATTTGTCGCGTTATAGTAGGTTGATAAAGTTAATCATATAGTGTTATAAATGGCCAATGAGCAGCTTAGAAAATCTACCTGACGCCATCATACTTGTCGTGTTATAGTAGGTTTATAAAGTTAATCATATAGTGTTATAAATGGCCAATGAGCGGCCTAGAGAAAATCTACCTGGCGCCATCATAATTGTCGCGTTATAGTAGGTACATAGAGTTCACATCATATAGTGTTATAAATGGCCAATAAGCGGGCTAAAAATTCTACCTGACGCCATCATATATGCCGTGTTATACGATGTATTGCGTTGATAAGTTGTACATCATATAGTATCATCAATGTCGAATAAGCGGCTTGAAAATTATATTTGACGCCATCATATCTGCCGCATTATACCAATGCATTGAGTTGATATATTTTATATCACACGGTGTTATCAATGACCAATGAGCAGACTAAAAATTCTACCTGACGCCATCATATCGTTTGCGTTATACGAATACATTAAGTTGATATATTTTATATTACACAATGCTATCAATAGCCAATGACTGGCCTAGAAATTTGACCTTACGCCATCATATTGGTCGCGTTATACGAATGCACTAAGTTGATATATTTTATATTACACAGTGTTACCAATGGCCAATGAGCGGCCTAGAAATTCTACCTGACGCCATCATATCTGTTGCGTTATACGAGTGCATTAAGTTGATATATTTTATATTACACAATGTTATCAATGACCAATGAGCTGCCTAGAAATTCTACTTGATACCATTATATTTGTCACGTTATACAAACACATTGAGTTGATATATTTTACAATGAGCGGCCTACTTGACACCATCGTATTTGCTGCGTTATACAAATGCATTGAGTTGATATATTCTATCTTACACATTGTTATCAATGGCCAATGAGCGGCCGTAATATCGGTCGCATTATACGAATGCATTGTGTTGATATATTGAATATTACCCAGTGTTATCAATGGCAATGAGCGTCATTCTTTCCATATCTTTGGTTGCATTTTATTTTCTTAACATAAACATTCGTCTGTTTTGCAATCACTTTGGTAGGTGCATTCATATGCTAATGCATGTAAAATGACGACTCTTCTTTTTGTAGTGCGGATATAATCATAAAATGTGAGCATAACAAGTACTCCAAATTGATTAGAGCCATACCAAATTGATTAGTCAAATAATTTGTGTTTGTAGTTTAGAATTCAAATCCCTATCCGTATTAGGCATCTTGATAATCAAGTTCACTTTATACGATCCCTGTCAGCTCCATATATTTATCTCATGAATCATGATAAACTAAACACCAGTGAGCAAATAATATACACGGTAGAATACTCGCAAAAAAGAAGAAGAATCGCAAAAATATACTCATTGCCCATATGAATAGATATGTACTACTGAAGAAATGCAGTAAAAAGAGAAGAAGAAAAAACTGTATGTTCACATGTGTTGCGCCCTTGCTCCTCCAACAACGGTGAAAAGGTCCCCACCAAAAAAAAAAAGAGAAAGAAAGCAAGGGTGAAAACATATTCCTAGAATCGCGCCTGGCCTCTCACTCTCTCACCTCTTTGACTTTGTCGCCAAAGTCAAGTGGGGACCTTGCCCCACCCCTCCAGAGACGACGAGGCCGGCTCCCGATAAAACGCAGCCCCCTCGCCCCCCTCTCTCCTCCTTTTCAGACACCACGCCATCCCCACCACCACCATCTCTCTCCTCCCACCAACAGCGCCAACAATAAACTAGAACCAAAAGTCAGCGCCCCCCCCCCCCCCCCCCCCCCCCCCCCCTCCTTTCCTTCCTCCATAGCCAGCAAGAACGAACGAACGAACCCGAGAGAGGCCGGCCATGGACAGGGACGCCGGCTGCTACTACCTCGGCGGCGGAGGCGGCAACGACTGGGACCTCAACGCCGTCGTGCGCTTCGCCTGCCGCGGCCGCGTCCTCCCGCCGCCGCCCTCGGACGACCCCTTCTCCTCCTTCTTCCCCCCGGCGCCGCCCGTCGTGGAGGACCACGGGATGCCTGACGCGGCGGCGTTGCTCCCTGATCCGCCCGTCCACGGGGGCTCTGCTACCGTCGACGAGCTCTCCATTGCCTTCTTCGCGCCGTCGGCTGCGCTGCCGGCCTCGCCTCAACCGACGCCGCCGCTGCAGCAGCAGCCAGCGGCGCCAACGAACCAAGAAATGGTGCCGATGCAGCAAGACGAGGCGGTGCCGCCTCCGATGCTGCTGACCGCGGGCGGGCAAGGCCCCAACGGCGAAGGGTCGAGATCCAAGAGAAAGTACGTCCCGAACACTGAATTTTTCGAAATAAAATGTTGCTGGCTTATCGTGTATGCTTGTGCTCACGCGTGCGCGTGGATGATTGGCGTCTGTGCAGGAAGAAGGTGGTGAAGAAGGTGGTAAAGCGGGTGGCGGCGGACGGCACGTCGGCGGACCCGTGGGCGTGGCGCAAGTACGGGCAGAAGCCCATCAAGGGGTCGCCGTATCCGCGCGGGTACTACCGGTGCAGCACCGACAAGGCGTGCGAGGCGCGGAAGATGGTGGAGCGCTGCCGCGACGACCCCAACTCCTTCATCCTCACCTACACCGGCGGCGAGCACAGCCACCCCGCCCCGGCCCACCGCAACTCCCTGGCCGGCACCACGCGCAACAGGCAGCAGGCGCCGGAACCTGCTGCCGGACAGAGCGCTCCCGCCGCCAAAGCCAAGGAAGAGTCGTCGGCGGCGGCGGCGGAGCCGAGCCCGGCGCAGTCGACGTCGGGCGGGATGTCCCCGACGACGCCCCTGCGCACGCCCTCCATGGAGGAGTACAACCAAGACTCAGAATTCGACGAGGCCGCCGGCGGCGCAAGTCAGCCGCCCATGGACGCCGAGAAGGACCGCGAGGACGAGCTGCTGAAGATGTTGGAGGGGTGCGTGCACGGCGGCGACCCCAGCATCGTCGTCGAGGAGACGTTCGTGGTCACGCCGTGGGTCACGGCCCCCGGCGGCGCGGCCGGGTGGAGTTGACTCCGCCGTTACCGTCCGTACATTGCCATATATAGCAGCATGCTGTCAATTATAATCCTGGCTCGTTGCAGCAGCAGCCGCAGCGGTAGCAGTAGAAACATAAGAAAAGAAAAGAAAAAAGATAGAGGTGGAAGAGAGCATCTGATCCATGCTACAACCCCAGTGCCAGCCGGCCAGTAGTTATTCGCCTAGTGTAATTAAGTGCTAATTAGCTCTGGAGTAATACAGTAGCGAGTGTTCTTTGATGGCTTGATTAGAGTACTTATACTGCATGTATAATTAAACCAAACCCAAAGACAATGTTTTTCTCTTCTTCTTCTTTCTTGACATGTTTGGGCCATTCAGTGGCTGCCTATCTTTATCTAGAGGTTTTTGGTGCTACATTTGTGCGTACACTAGCTAGACTGATCATCATCATCATCATGATACAGTCCTAGTTGCACCCAGGTGATGGGGCAAGAAGGTGAGATAAAGGGAGGACAGAAATGGAAGAAAGGAAGGGGAGTTGGTGCATGCTGTGGGTGGCTCCCCTTGCCTCTTCCCTTTCACTGTGTGCCCAATTTGTGTGTGTAGTGGCTTTCTGGCTGCAGTGCAGTTATGCTTTTGCAGATCAGGACCATGTTGCTCCGGCCCAATGGATGGTACCTTTTGATTCTCGGATCTCGGTCCTATGTGTATTGGGACGTACTGCTGCTGCAACCAATCCTCATTCCCCAATTTTCATGTTGCTCTTCTCAGTGTATTGTGATGTTGGTTTCTTTGGATACTGCTGAAGTACACGCCGTGTAAATCCTAATGAAAACATCGGGCTTTTTCGGTCGAATGTGGATGTAGATAAAAGCCTTGGAACACAGCTACATTTTCCCCAAACCATGCATAAGAGTTAGGTGTCAATTCAATAAAAGAGAAAAAGATACATCGCCAAAAGGCGCGATCCTACAACGCCAAAGAGGCAGGGCCCGAAAAGGAAGAACCTAAATGACCTACGATCAATACCCTAGAGAGTCGGATCCACAGGCCGGAGACGAGCAATCCTAGCTTAGGCTGCATCATACGGGATGAAAAGGCGAGAAACATCTGTTGCAAGAGCCTGGACACCAGTCAACTATAACATGACTCAAACTCGACAACCATGACGAGGACAACGACTAACACACAAGAACCACATGGACAAAATCACAACCAAGCATATAGACAACACTACTTGAACGAGGCTAGGCGAAACATCACCTGCAACAACAACACCGTTCCATCACTAACAGACCAGCCATCACCTACGCCGTAGATGAGGGGCCATGCAGGTGAACGAGCACTAATTGGCGAAAAAGGGGCGCACAAGCAATCACCTATGATAAAGTCAAACACAACTGGCAAGCTGGGGCTGGAGGCCCGGCACAATGTAGGAAGAGATAACCGGCGACGACGCCTACATCGTGACGAACCAAAAGGCCATTGAACAGAAGAGAACAACCACTAAACATCAAACACCCCCACTACCGGCCGAAGAGGAGCCACAGGGAGGAAGATGTACCAGATTCGACGAGACCACTGTCATATTTGGCAAGAAAATGACCGAGAGGGGGGGGGGGAGATAGTGGGAGGCGAGGATGGCAAGGAATAAGGGCACACCTAAAACAACTTGATGAAGTAGCCGCCACACCTCGACATGGCCCTAGGGAAGCGACTGGAGCATGGCCAAGCGACCGGCAACCGAAAAGATCATACTCGTCAAAAGGGACCAGAAGAAGCAACTCAGGGAACATACCTCATCGCCGCTGTCCTTGGTGGTCGCGTGGGCTTTCCCACTTGTGATCTCACGCGGTGGTGAGAACGGGGGTGGATGTGAGGCGGCTAGGGTTGTAATTATCGCTAGACTCTCCCAAGCTGGGGGTGGAGGCCCCGTACGATATGAGGAAAAGATAACTGACGGTGACGCCCACACCATCACAAACCAAAAGGCCTTCGAGTAGAAGCAACCAACCACAAAATGTCAAAACCCCATCCACTACCGGCCGGAGAGGAGCCACAGGGACGAAGAGGTGCCAAATCCGGCGAAACCACTACCAGATTTGGCGAGAAAATGACTGAGAGGGGGAGAGAGTGCACGGCGAGGATGGCAAGGAATAGAGGCACACTTGAAACAAGATGATGAAGTAGCCACCGCACCTCGACACAACAACATATAGCTACTGGCGTCTGGCATGATCATACTCGTCAAAATAGACAAGAAGAAGCAACCCAGGGAACATACCTTGCCGCCGCCGTCCTTGGTGGTCGCTTGGGCTTTCCCATTGGCGATCTCCCACGGTGGTGAGAATGGGGGTGTGTGCGGATTTGAGGCAACTAAGGTTGTGATTATGACTAGGGTCGCCCGACCTAGAGGTGGAGGCCCCGCACAATATGAGGAAAAGATAACCGACGGTAACGCCCACACCATCACAAATTAAAAATGGCCTTTGAGCAAAAGCGACCAACCACCAAACATAAAAAAAAACTACCCACTACCGGCTGGAGAGGAGCCGCACGAAGGAAGATGTGTCAGATCCGGCTGAACTACTGCCAGATTTGGCAGGAAAATGACTAAGAGGGGGAGAGGGAGTGGGCGGCAAGGATGGAAAGGAACAGAGGCACACTTGTAATGACATGATGAAGTAGGCAACACACCTCGACACGGCCCCAGGAAGCGGCTAACCATGGCCAAGCGACCGGCATCCGACAAGATCATACTCACCCAAAGCGACCAGAAGAAGCAACCCAGAGAAGATACCTCACCGCCGCCCTCCTTGGTTATCACGTGGTCTTTCCCACCGGCGATCTCACACGATGGCGAGAAGGGGGTTTGGATGTGAGGCGGCTAGGGTTGTGATTATCGCTAGAGTCGCACAAGCTGGGGTGAAGGTCCCACACGATATAAGGAAGAGATAACCGATGGCGACGCGCACCATCACAACCAAAAATCCATCAAAAAAGTGACCAACTACCAAACGTCAAAGCCCACCCACTGCTGGCCGGAGAGGAGCGACATGGAGGGAGATGTGCCAGATCCGGCGGAACCACTGCCAGATTTGGCAAGGAAATGACCAAGAGGGGGAGAGAGTGGGCAGCGAGGATGGCAAATAACAAAGGCGCACCTTAAAACGACATGATGAAGTAGCCGCCGCATGTCGAGGCGATCCTAGGAAGCTCCTAGAGCATGAACAGGCGACCTATGTCCAATAAGATAATACTCGGCAAAAGCGACCAGAAGAAGCAACCAAGGGAAGATACCTCGCCACCGCCGTTCTTAGTGGTTGTGTGGGCTTTCCCACCGACGATCTTACATGGTGGCGAGAAGGAGGGGGGGGGGGGGGGGGGGGTGAGGCGGCTAGGGTTGCGATTATCGCCAGAGTCGCCCAAGTGGGAATGACGCGGGGTAAGGAAGGGCATGACTATTTATAAGATAGTCGGGTGTGTTAAATTCCAACTATTTTGGTAAAATATTTTTTTGCATATTTGTCTAAGAAATTCTAAGTTTATTGTATCTGCAACTATTTCTTAGTCATGTGAAATTCGCATATATAATTACCATTTTTTATGTTTTGCTTTGCATATACAATTACCCATTTTCATTTCATTTCCTTTTCTTTCTTTTTTTTCATTGTTAGTTATTGTCTTTTAGAAGATTTTTTTAGTGTGTTTTTTTAGGATGATTTTTTTAGTATGTTTGACATATGAGAATACGCCAATTTAGATAGGTGGATCCCATATAAGAGCTCACAGAATTGTCTAGTCTTTATTTGAGGTTGGGTTTCCAAAACTTAGTCTAGAAGTATTGTTAAATTATTAATATCTAGGTTGTTATTAATATCTAGTCTGAAATCAAAGGGAGCTCAGCAATGAGATCACCCAACGAGTCATGGCTGAGTTTATACTCTTTTTTTGAACACATGGTTGAATTTGTACTAATCAAGTCAAATTAGTACAGTAGTCAAGAGTTGTTTACGCTCTAAAATGCACTTTCCAGCGGCATCTCGCATGTTCGTCGCGTGGACGTTAGGAGTACGTACATTTGCAAAATATACCTTCTTCCTGGTCAACGTGTTGCAGTGAAGAGTGCGGACCGGCCGGGCTGAAAACGGTTTTGTAGTTTTATCTCCGTGCCCCCTCTCCCCCGCGATGCGCCAGCCGGAAGGCCGCGCCCCCAACGAGCCACTTCGGTCTTCCTTTGTCTAAAAAAAAAACCAAGGCCCTTCACCCGAAATCCCGGCCTATTACTGAGTATCAAATCGTGAAATTTTGATTGTCTCCTGTTTTTAAAAAGTATGAAAATATGCACCTAAGTATTTAAGTTTCCAAACATAAAACAGAAATGTATGATGAACTATCGCACACAGCAGAGATGTTTTTTTTTTCTGGCCGGATGTGGAGACGTCCTTTCATGGTACGTTTACTCCTTGTAGTTGTACGGAGCATGTGTCAGAAAAAAAGTGATTTGTAACCGTGCCGTGAGTTAAGGCCGGCAGTTAATTAGGGGAGGCATTGGCGTCATTAACTACGAGCTTACTTAATGCGACCTTCTTTTACTCCTCGAACTAGGGGGGCCGGGGCCACCGCCGCGCCCGCGCCCGCGCCCGCGCGCGCTGCCCGTGGGAAGCGCCGAGGCCGGAGCTCGAGGCCTCGAGCAAAGTACTCCCACAGTAATAAAAGCCACGATTCAAGCGGCAGACCAGCCCTGCGTTCGGGGTCCGTTCGACTTGCGTTACTGTTTCCGTCACGGGAAGAAAAAACGTACTCGCTGACACCCACCCCCTCCCCCCTCCTTCCCCCCAACAAGGTGAAGCAAAAAAGGGAAACGCCTAAACTAGTCCTAGGTCAGGTACATATGAAGGACCAAACAACAGAACAACCCACTACCAGGGGACTAGCAACCCCAGGAAACCATCTACCAACAAACCACAGGAGCTACCCCACCCCCTCCCCCAAAAAAGCACCAAGTTTCGAACCATACACAGGGGGAAGCAACAAAAGCTGCGAACAGGGAAGAGCACACCGATTCCACCTCAGATCAAGCACCCTCCAGTCTTGGAATTTAAGAAGGCCGGCTTCGTCTTGCTTGAAATATCTCAGTGATGGCTCGATCAAGAAGTCTCGCGCACCGCTGCAGCTCCAGTCTTCCGTCCTTCCTCACTTGCAAAGCATTCCAATCATTAATCTAATGAGAAACACCAAATGGATCATTACTAGGTTGACCAGGCCATATCTTCTAAAAACAAGCTAAATTTGAAGCTTTCCAAATACTTCAAATAATTGCAGCAACCCCCACTGATAAGATTTTCCTTTTCCCAGGTCACATCCTTTTCAACCACACATTAAAACAATTATTTACACAATAGAAATCACAAGGAATTCCTAAGCTGCAACTCACTATATTCCAAATGTACCTAGCTAAAGGACATTAAAAAAGATGATTGATACTAGTAGATTCCTTATTTCCACAAAAAGGACATTCAGCCCCACAATTTCCTCCACAATGCAGTGACATGTCTCTGGTTAAAATACTCTCCTTCAATATAAGTCAAAGAAAGGATTTGATCCTGGGAGGGATTTTAACCTTCCAAAGGAATCTATGAGGACTTGTCCCTCCTATTTGCATTGCAGAATAAAATGACTTAACACTGTACTCTCTCGATGAATCTAGTAGCCAAGACAATTTATCCTCATTATCATTTAATGAAACATTCTTATAGAGATCAACCAACAATTGCCACTAATCAGCTTTTTCTCCAGCCAAAGCTCTTCTAAAACTTAAAGGAGAAAGATTGAAAGGAAAAGCATCATGCACTGCAATGTAATGATTTTGAGATATGTTATATAATCTAGGGTATGCCCAGTACAAGCTTTCCTTTCCCAACCATCTATCCTCCCAAAACCTAGTTTTTTTCATTCCCCACACAAAATTTACATCAAGACACAAAGAGAATTTGATTTTCATCAATCACTGACAAAATGTGAATCATCCTATTTAAATTGAACTTATCCAAGTGTTGAACTACCAACATATTTCCCCCACAAAACACTTTGCCATAGCCCATCTACACCGAACAAGTGATGGCGCACTTGGACCACCTGAGAGGGCGAGTTGCTTCGGGTTTGGGGAGCGCCGCGTTCACCTCGCACGCGAACTGCTTGAAGATGTGGTGGAAAGCAGGGGCCTATGAGCCGCCCAAGATGCAGGCAATGGCTCGAGGCTCTTGGAAGCCCCCCAGCCCCCTCGTCCTGGTGGTGATCCTCGTTCCTTCTTGGCAGCGGAGGTAGAGGAGGCAGAGCAGCGTTGCCCTGAGGGCGCTCCTCACGAGGCTGCTCCCTCCAGGCGCCCTCACGAGGCTGGCCCTGCTAGCGGTCCTCACGAGGCTGGTCGCACCACTCCTCGCGATGGTCGCATCCGTCCCAGCATCCTCCACCCCGGCCGCCTCCACGACCATAGCCTCGATCGTTGTGCTCGGGGCATCGACCGAGGCGCCCGTCGCGGAGGGCCCTGAGCTCCTGGCAGTCGTTGGTGTTGTGGCTGTGAACGCTGTGGAAAACAACGCTGTGGAAGACACAGAACGGTCGGTTGCTCTTGGATGACTCGGGGTGGTCGTGGCCGCACTTCATCTCTGGTTCGGCCACAAGCACGGCCGATCCCTTGCGCTTCACGTCTTTGGTCTTGGCCTTCTTGTCTTCTGGATCAGCATCGAGGAGCTCGAGGAGGGAGAGACGCCCCTCCTCAGCCCTTGCGCACTTGTTCGCCATGTTGAACATCTCCAGGGCTGTGCAGAGATCCTCATGGATGGCGAGCTCCTCCATCATCTTGACATCGCAGATGCCATCAGTGAACGCTAAAATGATGGCCTCGTCCGACACCTTGGGGATCTTTAGGCGAACGTTGTTGAAGCGTTGGATATACTTCTGCAGGGTCTCTCCAGGTTGCTGCTTGATGCGATGCAGGTCACCCACGGTCGATGGACGGTCGCGAGTGCCCTAGAAGTTGACGATGAAGCGGCCGCGCATCTCCTCCCAGGAAGAAACCGACCCCTCGGGTAGGTTCAGGAGCCAAGAACGCGCGCCATCCTTGAGGGCCATCGGGAACCAGTTTGCCATGATCTTCTCATCGCCACTGGCCGCCTCGAAGCTCAGCTCGTAGAGCTGCAGGAACTTGGCGGGGTCGGCGGTGCCGTCGTAGCGTGGAGGCAGGTCAAGCTTTAACTTGCTCGGCCAGACAACGTTGCGGAGCTCCGGGGTGAACGCGCGGCATCCTGCCGTGGCCACTGGAGGTCGTCGAGGGGGTGGAAACTGGTCCTGGTGCACGCACACTGCCACCTCCTGCGGCGGTACGCGGGCCTGGTGCTGGGGTGCTGGAAGCACGCGCGCTTCTCCTTGGGGACGCTGCACAACCTGGCGGCTCACGTCCTCCCGAGCCGGTGCAAGGCGAGGCGGGTCGCGCTGTGGTGCCACACGCCTGGGCTCGATGATGACGCCCTGGGCCGGAGGTGGTGGAGGAGCCCCGTCCGCCATGTCGCTGTTGGGGAACATTGCAGAAAATTAAAAATTTTCCTACGGTTTCACCAAGATCCATCTATGAGTTCATCTAAGCAACGAGTCATGGGAGAGAGATTGCATCTACATACCACTTGTAGATCACGTCTTGATCCAGCAAGGGGGAAGGAGAGGTTGATGATGATCCAACAACACGACGGCGTGGTGGTGGATGCAGCAGAACTCCGGCAGGGCTTCGCCAAGCTGCTGCGGGAGGAGGACGAGGTGTAGCAGGGGGAGGGAGGCGCCAATACACAGAGTGCGGCTGCCCTCCCCTTTGCCCTCCTTTATATAGGCCCCCAGGGGGGGCGCCGGCCCTGGGAGATGCAATCTCCCAAGGGGGGCGGCGGCCAGGGGGGTTGGAGTACCCCCCAAGGCAAGTGGTGCGCCTCCCCCCCTAGGGTTTTCAACCCTAGGCGCAGGGGAGGCCCAAGGGGGGGGGGCGCACCAGCCCACTAGGGGCTGGTTCCCTTCCCACCTCAGCCCACGGGGCCCTCCGGGATAGGTGGCCCCACCCGGTGGACCCCTGGGACCCTTCTGGTGGTCCCGGTACAATACCGGGTGACCCCGAAACTTTCCCGATGGCCGAAACAGCACTTCCTATATATAATTCTTTACCTCCGGACCATTCCGAAACTCCTCGTGATGTCCGGGATCTCATCCGGGACTCCGAACAACATTCGGTTTGCTGCATACTCATATTCATACAACCCTAGCGTCACCGAACCTTAAGTGTGTAGACCCTACGGGTTCGGGAGACACGTAGACATGACCGAGACGGCTCTCGGGCAATAACCAACAGCGGGATCTGGATACCCATGTTGGCTCCCACATGCTCCTCGATGATCTCATCGGATGAACCACGATGTCGAGGATTCAAACAACCCCGTATTCAATTCCCTTTGTCAATCGGTACGTTACTTGCCCGAGACTCGATCGTCGGTATCCCAGTACCTCGCTCCGTCTCGTTACCGGCAAGTCACTTTACTCGTATCGTAATGCATGATCCCGTGACCAAACACTTGGTCACTTTGAGCTCATTATGATGATGCATTACCGAGTGGGCCCAGAGATACCTCTCCGTCATACGGAGTGACAAATCCCAGTCTCGATCCGTGTCAACCCAACAGACACTTTCGGAGATACCTGTAGTGCACCTTTATAGTCACCCAGTTACGTTGTGACGTTTGGTACACCCAAAGCACTCCTACGGTATCCGGGAGTTACACGATCTCATGGTCTAAGGAAAGGATACTTGACATTGGAAAAGCTCTAGCAAACGAATTACACGATCTTGTGCTATGCTTAGGATTGGGTCTTGTCCATCACATCATTCTCCTAATGATGTGATCCCGTTATCAACGACATCCAATGTCCATAGCCAGGAAACCATGACTATCTGTTGATCAACGAGCTAGTCAACTAGAGGCTTACTAGGGACATATTATGGTCTATGTATTCACACGTGTATTACGATTTCCGGATAATACAGTTATAGCATGAATAAAGACAATTATCATGAACAAGGAAATATAATAATAATCTTTTATTATTGCCTCTAGGGCATATTTCCAACAGTCTCTGACTTGCACTAGAGTCTATAATCTAGTTACATTGTGATGAATCGAACACCCATAGAGTTCTGGTGTTGATCATGTTTTGCTCGCAAAAGAGGTTTAGTCAACGGATCTGCAACATTCAGATCCGTATGTACTTTGCAAATATCCATGTCTCCATCTTGAAAATTTTCACGATGGAGTTGAAACGACGCTTGATGTGCCTGATCTTCTTGTGAAACCTGGGCTCCTTGGCAAGGGCAATAGCTCCAGTGTTGTCACAGAAGAGTTTGATCGGCCCCGACGCATTGGGTATGACTCCTAGGTCGGTGATGAACTCCTTCACCCAAATTGCTTCATGTGCTGCCTCTGAGGCTGCCATGTACTCCGCTTCACATGTAGATCCCGCCACGACGCTCTGCTTGCAGCTGCACGAGCTTACTGCTCCACCATTCAACATATACACGTATCCGGTTTGTGACTTAGAGTCATCCAGATCTGTGTCGAAGCTAGCATCGACGTAACCCTTTACGACGAGCTCTTCGTCACCTCCATAAACGAGAAACATGTCCTTTGTCCTTTTCAGGTACTTCAGGATATTCTTGAACGATGTCCAGTGTTCCTTGCCGGGGTTACTTTGGTACCTTCCTACCAAACTTACGGCAAGGTTTACATCAGGTCTGGTACACAGCATGGCATACATAATAGATCCTATGGCTGAAGCATAGGGGATGACACTCATCTCTTCTTTATCTTTTGCCGTGGTCGGGCATTGAGCTGAGCTCAATCTCACACCTTGCAATACAGGCAAGAACCCTTTCTTGGACTGATCCATTTTGAACTTCTTCAAAATCTTATCAAGGTATTTGCTTTGTGAAATACCTATGAGGCGTCTCGATCTATCCCTATAGATCTTGATGCCTAATATGTAAGCAGCTTCGCCAAGGTCCTTCGTTGAAAAACACTTATTCAAGTAGGCCTTAATGCTGTCCAAAAGTTCTATATAATTTCCCATCAAGAGTATGTCATCTACATATAATATGAGAAATGCTACAGAGCTCCCACTCACTTTCTTGTAAACGCAGGCTTCTCCATAAGTCTGCATAAACCCAAACGCTTTGATCATCTCATCAAAGCGAATGTTCCAACTCCGAGATGCTTGCACCAGCCCATAAATGGATCGCTGGAGCTTGCATACTTTGTTAGCATTATTAGGATCGACAAAACCTTCCGGCTGCATCATATACAGTTCTTCCTTAAGATGTCCGTTAAGGAATGCCGTTTTGACGTCCATCTGCCATATCTCATAATCATAGTATGCGGCAATTGCTAACATGATTCGGACGGACTTCAGCTTCGCTACGGGAGAGAGTGTCTCATCGTAGTCAACTCCCTGAACTTGTCGATAGCCCTTAGCGACAAGTCGAGCTTTATAGATGGTAACATTACCATCCGTGTCCGTCTTCTTCTTAAAGATCCATTTGTTTTCTATCGCTCGCCGATCATCGCGCAAGTCTGTCAAAGTCCATACTTTGTTTTCATACATGGATTCTATCTCGGATTTCATGGCTTCAAGCCATTTGTTGGAATCTGGGCCCGCCATCGCTTCTTCATAGTTCGAAGGTTCACCGTGGTCTAACAACATGATTTCCAGGACAGGGTTGCCGTACCACTCTGGTGCGGAATGTGTCCTTGTGGACCTACGAAGTTCAGTAGCAACTTGATCCGAAGTACCTTGATCATCATCGTTATTTTCCTCTTCAGTCGGCGTAGGCATCACAGGAACATTTTCCTGAGCTGCACTACTTTCCTGTTCAAGAGGTAGTACTTCATCGAGTTCTACTTTCCTCCCACTTACTTCTTTCGAGAGAAACTCCTTCTCCAGAAAGGATCCGTTCTTGGCAACAAAGATCTTGCCCTCGGATCTTAAGTAGAAGGTATACCCAATGGTTTCCTTAGGGTATCCTATGAAGACGCATTTTTCCGACTTGGGTTCAAGCTTTTCAGGTTGAAGTTTCTTGACATAAGCATCGCATCCCCAAACTTTTAGAAACGACAGCTTAGGTTTCTTCCCAAACCATAATTCATACGGTGTCGTCTCAACGGATTTAGACGGTGCCCTATTTAAAGTGAATGTAGCTGTCTCTAGAGCGTATCCCCAAAATGATAGCGGTAAATCGGTAAGAGACATCATAGACCGCACCATATCCAATAGAGTGCGATTACGACATTCGGACACACCATTACGCTGAGGTGTTCTAGGCGGCGTGAGTTGTGAAACGATTCCACATTTCCTTAAGTGCATACCAAATTCATGACTTAAATATTCTCCCCCTCGATCTGATCGTAGGAACTTTATCTTTCGGTCACGTTGATTCTCTACCTCATTCTGAAATTCCTTGAACTTTTCAAAGGTCTCAGACTTGTGTTTCATTAAGTAGACATACCCATATCTACTCAAGTCATCAGTGAGAGTGAGAACATAACGATATCCTCCGCGAGCCTCAACGCTCATTGGACCGCACACATCGGTATGTATGATTTCCAACAAGTTGGTTGCTCGCTCCATTGTTCCGGAGAACGGAGTCTTGGTCATTTTGCCCATGAGGCATGGTTCGCATGTGTCAAACGATTCATAATCAAGAGACTCTAAAAGTCCATCAGCATGGAGCTTCTTCATGCGCTTGACACCAATGTGACCAAGGCGGCAGTGCCACAAGTATGTGGGACTATCATTATCAACTTTACATCTTTTGGCATCCACACTATGAACATGTGTAATATTACGCTCGAGATTCATTAAGAATAAACCATTGACCATCGGGGCATGACCATAAAACATATCTCTCATATAAATAGAACAACCATTATTCCCGGATTTAAATGAGTAGCCATCTCGTATCAAACGAGATCCAGATACAATGTTCATGCTCAAACTTGGCACTAAATAACAATTATTAAGGTTTAAAACTAATCCCGTAGGTAAATGTAGAGGTAGCGTGCCGACGGCGATCACATCGACCTTGGAACCATTCCCGACGCGCATCGTCACCTCGTCCTTCGCCAGTCTCCGCTTATTCCGCAGCTCCTGCTGTGAGTTACAAATATGAGCAACGGCACCGGTATCAAATACCCAGGAGTTACTACGAGTACTGGTAAGGTACACATCAATTACATGTATATCAAATATACCTTTAGTGTTGCCGGCCTTCTTGTCCGCTAAGTATTTGGGGCAGTTCCGCTTCCAGTGACCCTTCCCTTTGCAATAAAAGCACTCAGTCTCAGGCTTGGGTCCATTGCTTGACTTCTTCCTGGCAACTGGCTTACCAGGCGCGGCAACATCCTTGCCGTCCTTCTTGAAGTTTTTCTTACCCTTGCCCTTCTTGAACTTGGTGGTTTTATTGACCATCAACACTTGATGTTCTTTCTTGATTTCTACCTCTGCTGACTTCAGCATTGAAAATACTTCAGGAATGGTCTTCACCATGCCCTGCATATTGTACTTCATCACAAAGCTCTTGTAGCTTGGTGGGAGCAACTAAAGGATTCTGTCAATGACCGCCTCGTCCGGGAGGTTAATGTCCAGCTGGGACAGGCGGTTGTGCAACCCAAACATTTTGAGTATGTGCTCACTGACAGAACTATTTTCCTCCATATTACAACTATAGAACTTGTCGGAGACTTCATATCTCTCGACCCAGGCATGAGCTTGGAAAACTAGTTTCAGCTCCTTCAACATCTCATATGCTCCGTGTTGCTCAAAATGCTTTTGGAGCCCCGGTTCTAAGCTGTAAAGCATGCTGCACTGAACGAGGGAGTAATCATCAGCGCGAGACTGCCAAGCGTTCATAACGTCTTGGTTCTCTGGGACGGGTGCATCACCTAGCGGTCCTTCTAGGACATATTGTTGTTGGGGAACGTTGCAGAAAATTAAAATTTTTCCTACGGCTTCACCAAGATCCATCTATGAGTTCATCTAAGCAACGAGTCATGGGAGAGAGCTTGCATCTACATACCACTTGTAGATCGCGTGCGGAAGCTTGCAAGGTGATGATGGAGTCGTACTCGAACGTGATTCAGATCACCGATGCCAAGTGCTGAACGGACAGCACCTCCGTGTTCAACACACGTACGGGACGAGCGACGTCTCCTCCTTCTTGATCCAGCAAGGGGGAAGGAGAGGTTGAGGAAGACAGCTCCACCGGCAGCACGACGGCGTGGTGATGGTGGAGAAGCAGTACTCCGACAGGGCTTCGCCGAGCACACAACGAAGGAGGAGAGGTGTTGGGGAGGGAGAAGGAGGCAACCAAAGGCCAAGGACTCAAGGTATGAAGTCCCTCCTCTCCCCCACTATATATAGGAGGGCCAAGGGGGGGGTGGCCGGCCCTAGGAGATCCAATCTCCTAGGGGGGCGGCGGCCAAGGGGGGTTTCCCTCCCCCCCAAGGCACCTAGGAGGTGCCTTCCCCTCCTAGGACTCTTGCCCCCTTGAACCCTAGGCGCATGGGCCTATGTGGGGCTGGTGCCCTTGGCCCATGCAGGCCAAGGCGCACCCCCTACAGCCCATGTGGCCCCCCCGGGGCAGGTGGCCCCACCCGGTGGGCCCCCGGGACCCCTCCGGTGGTCCCGGTACAATACCGATAACCCCGAAACTTGTCCCGATGCCCGAAACAGGACTTCCCATATATAAATCTTTATCTCCGGACCATTCCGGAACTCCTCGTGACGTCCGGGATCTCATCCGGGACTCCGAACATCATTCGGTAGTCACATACTTGACTTCCTACTAACCCTAGCGTCACCGAACCTTAAGTGTGTAGACCCTACGGGTTCGGGAGACACGCAGACATGACCGAGACGACTCTCGGGCAATAACCAACAGCGGGGTCTGGATATCCATGTTGGCTCCCACATGCTCCTCGATGATTTCATCGGTTGAACCACGATGTCGAGGATTCGATCAAACCCTGTATACAATTCCCTTTGTCAATCGGTACGTTACTTGCCCGAGACTCGATCGTCGGTATCCCAATACCTTGTTCAGTCTCGTTACCCGGCAAGTCACTTTACTCGTACCGTAATGCTTGATCCCGTGGCCAACACCTTGGTCACATTGAGCTCATTATGATGATGCATTACCGAGTGGGCCCAGAGATACCTCTCCGTTATACGGAGTGACAAATCCCAGTCTCGATCCGTGTCAACCCAACAGATACTTTCGGAGATACCTGTAATGCACCTTTATAGTCACCCAGTTACGTTGTGACGTTTGATACACCCAAGGCACTCCTACGGTAACCGGGAGTTACACGATCTCATGGTCGAAGGAATAGATACTTGACATTGGCAAAGCTTCTAGCAAACGAACTATACGATCTTTTATGCTATGCTTATGATTGGGTCTTGTCCATCACATCATTCTCCTAATGATGTGATCCCGTTATCAACGACATCCTATGTCCATAGTCAGGAAACCATGACTATCTATTGATCATAACGAGCTAGTCAACTAGAGGCTCACTAGGGACTCATTGGGTCTAAGTGTTCACACGTGTATTACGATTCCCGGATAATACAGTTATAGCATGAACAAAAGACAATTATCATGAACATTGAAATATAATAATCCTTTTATTATTGCCTCTAGGGCATATTTCCAACAGTCTCCCACTTGCACTAGAGTCACCAATCTAGTTACATTGTGATGAATCGAACACCCATAGAGTTCTGGTGTTGATCATGTTTTGCACGCGAGAGAGGTTTAGTCAACGGATCTGCGACATTCAGATCCGTGTGCACTTTGCAAATCTCTATGTCTCCATCTTGAACATTTTCACGGATGGAGTTGAAACGACGCTTGATGTGCCTGGTCTTCTTGTGAAACCTGGGCTCCTTGGCAAGGGCAATAGCTCCAGTGTTGTCACAGAAGAGTTTGATCGGCCCCGACGCATTGGGTATGACTCCTAGGTCGGTGATGAACTCCTTCATCCAAATCGCTTCATGCGCTGCCTCTGAGGCTGCCATGTACTCCGCTTCACATGTAGATCCCGCCACGACGCTCTGCTTGCAGCTGCACCAGCTTACTGCTCCACCATTCAACATATACACGTATCCGGTTTGTGACTTAGAGTCATCCAGATCTGAGTCGAAGCTAGCGTCGACGTAACCCTTTACGACGAGCTCTTCATCTCCTCCATAAACGAGAAACATGTCCTTTGTCCTTTTCAGGTACTTCAGGATATTCTTGACCGCTGTCCAGTGTTCCTTGCCGGGGTTACTTTGGTATCTTGCAACCAAACTTACGGCAAGGTTTACATCGGGTCTGGTACACAGCATGGCATACACAATAGATCCTATGGCTGAAGCATAGGGGATGACACTCATCTCTTCTTTATCTTTTGCCGTGGTCGGTGACTGAGCCAAGCTCAATCTCACACCTTGTAACATAGGCAAGAACCCCTTCTTGGACTGATCCATTTTGAACCTCTTCAAAATCTTATCAAGGTATGTGCTTTGTGAAAGACCTATGAGGCGTCTCGATCTATCTCTATAGATCTTGATGCCTAATATATAAGCAGCTTCTCCAAGGTCCTTCATTGAAAAACACTTGTTCAAGTAGGCCTTAATGCTGTCCAGGAGTTTCGTATCATTTCCCATCAAGAGTATGTCATCTACATATAATAGGAGAAATGCTACAGAGCTCCCACTCACTTTCTTGTAAACGCAGGCTTCTCCATAAGTCTGCGTAAACCCAAACGCTTTGATCATCTCATCAAAGCGAATGTTCCAACTCCGAGATGCTTGCACCAGTCCATAAATGGATCGCTGGAGCTTGCATACTTTGTTAGCGTTCTGAGGAACGACAAAACCTTCCGGCTGCATCATATACAGCTCTTCCTTAAGATGTCCATTAAGGAATGCCGTTTTGACGTCCATCTGCCATATCTCATAATCATAGTATGCGGCAATTGCTAACATGATTCGGACGGACTTAAGCTTCGCCACGGGAGAGAATGTCTCGTCGTAGTCAATCCCTTGAACTTGTCGATAACCCTTAGCGACAAGTCGAGCTTTATAGATGGTAACATTACCATCCGCGTCCGTCTTCTTCTTAAAAATCCATTTATTTTCTATCGCTCGCCGATCATCGGGCAAGTCTGTCAAAGTCCATACTTTGTTTTCATACATGGATCCTATCTCGGATTTCATGGCCTCAAGCCATTTGTTGGAATCCGGGCCCGCCATTGCTTCTTCATAGTTCGAAGGTTCATTGTTGTCCAGCAACATGATTTCCATGACAGGGTTGCCGTACCACTCTGGTGCAGAACGTGTCCTTGTGGACCTTCGAAATTCAGTAGCAACTAGATCTGAAGTACCTTGATCATCATCAACATTTTCCTCTTCAGTTGGTGTGGGCATTACAGGAATGGTTTCCTGCGCTGCACCACTTTCCCGTTCGAGAGGTAGTACTTCATCGAGTTCTACTTTCCTCCCACTTACTTCTTTCGAGAGAAACTCTTTCTCCAGAAAGCATCCGTTCTTGGCAACAAAGATCTTGCCTTCGGATCTTAAGTAGAAGGTATACCCGACAGTTTCCTTAGGGTATCCTATGAATACGCATTTTTCCGACTTGGGTTCGAGCTTTTCAGGTTGAAGTTTCTTGACATAAGCATCGCATCCCCAAACTTTTAGAAACGACAGCTTAGGTTTCTTCCCAAACCATAATTCATACGGTGTCGTCTCAACGGATTTAGACGGTGCCCTATTTAAAGTGAATGTAGCTGTCTCTAGAGCGTATCCCCAAAATGATAGCGGTAAATCGGTAAGAGACATCATAGACCGCACCATATCCAATAGAGTGCGATTACGACGTTCGGACACACCGTTTCGCTGAGGTGTTCCAGGCGGCGTGAGTTGTGAAACGATTCCACATTTTCTTAAGTGTGTACCAAATTCGTGACTTAAGTATTCGCCCCCACGATCTGATCGTAGGAACTTTATCTTACGGTCATGTTGATTCTCTACCTCACTCTGAAATTCCTTGAACTTTTCAAAGGTCTCAGACTTGTGTTTCATTAAGTAGACATACCCATATCTACTCAAGTCGTTAGTGAGAGTGAGAACATAACGATATCCTCCGCGAGCCTCAACGCTCATTGGACCGCACACATCGGTATGTATGATTTCCAACAAGTTGGTTGCTCGCTCCATTGTTCCGGAGAACGGAGTCTTGGTCATTTTGCCTAAGAGGCAAGGTTCGCATGTGTCAAATGATTCATAATCAAGAGACTCTAAAAGTCCATCAGCATGGAGCTTCTTCATGCGCTTGACACCAATGTGACCAAGGCGGCAGTGCCACAAGTATGTGGGACTATCGTTATCAACTTTACATCTTTTGGCATCCACACTATGAACATGTGTAATATTACGCTCGAGATTCATCAAGAATAAACCATTGACCATCGGAGCATGACCATAAAACATATCTCTCATATAAATCGAACAACCATTATTCTCAGACTTAAATGAGTAGCCATCTCGTATTAAACGAGATCCAGATACAATGTTCATGCTCAAACTTGGCACTAAATAACAATTATTGAGGTTTAAAACTAATCCCGTAGGTAAATGTAGAGGCAGCGTGCCGACGGCGATCACATCGACCCTGGAGCCATTCCCGACGCGCATCGTCACCTCGTCCTTCGCCAGTCTCCGTTTATTCCGCAGCTCCTGCTGTGAGTTACATATGTGAGCAACGGCACCGGTATCAAATACCCAGGAGTTACTTCGAGTACTGGTAAGGTACACATCAATTACATGTATATCAAATATACCTTTGGTGTTGCCGGCCTTCTTATCCGCTAAGTATTTGGGGCAGTTCCGCTTCCAGTGCCCCTTCCCCTTGCAATAAAAGCACTCAGTCTCAGGCTTGGGTCCATTCTTTGACTTCTTCCCGGCAACAGGCTTACCGGGCGCGGCAACATCTTTGCCGTCCTTCTTGAAGTTCTTCTTACCCTTGCCCTTCTTGAACTTAGTGGTCTTATTGACCATCAACACTTGATGTTCTTTCTTGATTTCAGCCTCTGCTGACTTCAGCATCGAGAACACTTCAGGAATGGTCTTTACCATCCCCTGCATGTTGTAGTTCATCACAAAGCTCTTGTAGCTTGGTGGGAGCGACTGGAGGATTCTGTCAATGACCGCCTCATCTGGGAGGTTAATGTTCAACTGGGTCATACGTGCGTGCAACCCAGACATCTTCAGGATGTGTTCACTGACAGAACTGTTCTCCTCCATCTTACAACTGTAGAACTTGTCGGAGACATCATATCTCTCGACCCGGGCATGAGCTTGGAAAACTAGTTTCAGCTCTTCGAACATCTCATATGCTCCGTGATGCTCAAAACGCTTTTGGAGCCCCGGTTCTAAGCTGTAAAGCATGCCGCACTGAACGAGGGAGTAATCATCAGCACGAGTTTGCCAAGCGTTCATAACGTCTTGGTTCTCTGGGACGGGAGCGGCACCTAGCGGTCCTTCTAGGACATATTGCTTCCTGGCAGCTATGAGGATGATCCTCAGGTTTCGGACCCAGTCCGTATAGTTGCTGCCATCATCTTTCAGCTTGGTTTTCTCTAGGAACGCGTTGAAGTTCATGTTGACATGAGCGTTGGCCATTGATCTACAATACATATTTGCAAAGGTTTTAGACTAAGTTCATGATAATAAAGTTCTTAATCAAAATTATGAACTCCCACTTAGATTAGACATCCCTCTAGTCATCTAAGTGTTACACGATCCGAGTCGACTAGCCCGTGTCCGATCATCACGTGAGACGGACTAGTCATCGTCGGTGAACATCTTTATGTTGATCGTATCTTCCATACGACTCGTGTTCGACCTTTCGGTCTCCGTGTTCCGAGGCCATGTCTGCACATGCTAGGCTCGTCAAGTTAACCCTAAGTGTTTTCGCTGTGTAAAACTGTCTTACACCCGTTGTATGTGAACGTAAGGATCCATCACACCCGATCATCACGTGGTGCTTAGAAACGACGAACTGTAGCAACGGTGCACAGTTAGGGGAGAACACTTCTTGAAATTTTGTAAGGGATCATCTTATTTACTACCGTCGTCCTAAGTAAACAAGATGCATAAACATAATAAACATCACATGCAATTATATGGTTGTGACATGATATGGCCAATATCATCAAGCTCCATTGATCTCCATCTTCGGGGCTCCATGATCATCTTGTCACCGGCTTGACACCATGATCTCCATCATCATGATCTCCATCATCGTGTCTTCATGAAGTTGTCACGCCAACGACTACTTCTACTTCTATGACTAACGCGTTTAGTAATGAAGTAAAGTAGTTTACATGGCGTTCTTCAATGACACGCAGGTCATACAAAAAAATAAAGACAACTCCTATGGCTCCTGCCGGTTGTCATACTCATCGACATGCAAGTCGTGAATCCTATTACAAGAACATGATCTCATACATCACAATTCAACATTCATCACAACTTCTGGCCATATCACATCACATGATCAATCGCTGCAAAAACAAGTTAGACGTTCTCTAGTTGTTGTTGCATCTTTTACGTGGCTGCGATTGGGTTCTAGCAAGAACGTTTTCTTACCTACGAATCACCACAACGTGATTTTGTCAACTTCTATTTACCCTTCATAAGGGCCTTGTTCATCGATTCCGCTCCAACTAAAGTGGGAGAGACAGACACCCGCCAGCCACCTTATGCAACTAGTGCATGTCAGTCGGTGGAACCGGTCTCACGTAAGCGTACGTGTAAGGTTGGTCCGGGCCGCTTCATCCCACAATACCGTTGAGCAAGAAAAGACTAGTAGAGGCAAGTAAGATGACAAGATCAACGCCCACAACAAATTGTGTTCTACTCGTGCATTAGAGAACTACGCATAGACCTAGCTCTGATACCACTGTTGGGGAACGTTGCAGAAAATTAAAATTTTTCCTACGGCTTCACCAAGATCCATCTATGAGTTCATCTAAGCAACGAGTCATGGGAGAGAGCTTGCATCTACATACCACTTGTAGATCGCGTGCGGAAGCTTGCAAGGTGATGATGGAGTCGTACTCGAACGTGATTCAGATCACCGATGCCAAGTGCTGAACGGACAGCACCTCCGTGTTCAACACACGTACGGGACGAGCGACGTCTCCTCCTTCTTGATCCAGCAAGGGGGAAGGAGAGGTTGAGGAAGACAGCTCCACCGGCAGCACGACGGCGTGGTGATGGTGGAGAAGCAGTACTCCGACAGGGCTTCGCCGAGCACACAACGAAGGAGGAGAGGTGTTGGGGAGGGAGAAGGAGGCAACCAAAGGCCAAGGACTCAAGGTATGAAGTCCCTCCTCTCCCCCACTATATATAGGAGGGCCAAGGGGGGGGTGGCCGGCCCTAGGAGATCCAATCTCCTAGGGGGGCGGCGGCCAAGGGGGGTTTCCCTCCCCCCCAAGGCACCTAGGAGGTGCCTTCCCCTCCTAGGACTCTTGCCCCCTTGAACCCTAGGCGCATGGGCCTATGTGGGGCTGGTGCCCTTGGCCCATGCAGGCCAAGGCGCACCCCCTACAGCCCATGTGGCCCCCCCGGGGCAGGTGGCCCCACCCGGTGGGCCCCCGGGACCCCTCCGGTGGTCCCGGTACAATACCGATAACCCCGAAACTTGTCCCGATGCCCGAAACAGGACTTCCCATATATAAATCTTTATCTCCGGACCATTCCGGAACTCCTCGTGACGTCCGGGATCTCATCCGGGACTCCGAACATCATTCGGTAGTCACATACTTGACTTCCTACTAACCCTAGCGTCACCGAACCTTAAGTGTGTAGACCCTACGGGTTCGGGAGACACGCAGACATGACCGAGACGACTCTCGGGCAATAACCAACAGCGGGGTCTGGATATCCATGTTGGCTCCCACATGCTCCTCGATGATTTCATCGGTTGAACCACGATGTCGAGGATTCGATCAAACCCTGTATACAATTCCCTTTGTCAATCGGTACGTTACTTGCCCGAGACTCGATCGTCGGTATCCCAATACCTTGTTCAGTCTCGTTACCCGGCAAGTCACTTTACTCGTACCGTAATGCATGATCCCGTGGCCAACACCTTGGTCACATTGAGCTCATTATGATGATGCATTACCGAGTGGGCCCAGAGATACCTCTCCGTTATACGGAGTGACAAATCCCAGTCTCGATCCGTGTCAACCCAACAGATACTTTCGGAGATACCTGTAATGCACCTTTATAGTCACCCAGTTACGTTGTGACGTTTGATACACCCAAGGCACTCCTACGGTAACCGGGAGTTACACGATCTCATGGTCGAAGGAATAGATACTTGACATTGGCAAAGCTTCTAGCAAACGAACTATACGATCTTTTATGCTATGCTTATGATTGGGTCTTGTCCATCACATCATTCTCCTAATGATGTGATCCCGTTATCAACGACATCCTATGTCCATAGTCAGGAAACCATGACTATCTATTGATCATAACGAGCTAGTCAACTAGAGGCTCACTAGGGACTCATTGGGTCTAAGTGTTCACACGTGTATTACGATTCCCGGATAATACAGTTATAGCATGAACAAAAGACAATTATCATGAACATTGAAATATAATAATCCTTTTATTATTGCCTCTAGGGCATATTTCCAACAATTGTTTCCTGGCAGCTATGAGGATGATCCTCAGGTTCCGGACCCAGTCCGTATAGTTGCTGCCATCATCTTTCAGCTTGGTTTTCTCTAGGAACGTGTTGAAGTTCATGTTGACATGAGCGTTGGCCATTTGATCTACAAGACATATTTGCAAAGGTTTTAGACTTAGTTCATGATAATTAAGTTCATCTAATCAAATTATTATAATGAACTCCCACTCAGATTATTCATCCCTCTAGTCATCTAAGTGTTACACGATCCGAGTCGACTAGGCCGTGTCCGATCATCACGTGAGACGGAATAGTCATCGTTGGTGAACATCTCCATGTTGATCGTATCTTCCATACGACTCGTGTTCGACCTTTCGGTCTCTGTGTTCCGAGGCCATGTCTGTACATGCTAGGCTCGTCAAGTTAACCCTAAGTGTTTTTGCATGTGTAAAACTGTCTTACACCCGTTGTATGTGAACGTAAGAATCTATCACACCCGATCATCACGTGGTGCTTCGAAACGACGAACTTTAGCAACGGTGCACAGTTAGGGGAGAACACTTCTTGAAATTATTATAAGGGATCATCTTATTTACTACCGCCGTTCTAAGTAAACAAGATGCATAAACATAATAAACATCACATGCAATTATATAGTAGTGACATGATATGGCCAATATCATATAGCTCCTTTGATCTCCATCTTCGGGGCTCCATGATCATCTTTGTCACCGGCATGACACCATGATCTCCATCATCGTGTCTTCATGAAGTTGTCACGCCAACGACTACTTCTACTTCTATGGCTAACGCGTTTAGCAATAAAGTAAAGTAATTTACATGGCGTTCTTCAATGACACGCAGGTCATACAAAAAATAAAGACAACTCCTATGGCTCCTGCCGGTTGTCATACTCATCGACATGCAAGTCGTGATTCCTATTACAAGAACATGATCTAATACATCACAATATATCATTCATCATTCATCACAACTTTTGGCCATATCACATAACAAGACACTTGCTGCAAAAACAAGTTAGACGTCCTCTAATTGTTGTTGCAAGTTTTTTACGTGGCTTCTATAGGTAATCTAGCAAGAACGTTTTCTTACCTACGTTAAAGCCACAATGTGATTTGTCAACTTCTATTTACCCTTCATAAGGACCCTTTTCATCGAATCCGCTCCAACTAAAGTGGGAGAGACAGACACCCGCCAGCCACCTTATGCAACTAGTGCATGTCTGTCGGTGGAACCGGTCTCACGTAAGCGTACGTGTAAGGTTGGTCCGGGCCGCTTCATCCCACAATACCGCTAAAGCAAGATAAGACTAGTAGCGGCAAGCAAGTTGACAAGATCTACGCCCACAACAAAATTGTGTTCTACTCGTGCAATAGAGAACTACGCATAGACCTAGCTCTGATACCACTGTTGGGGAACGTTGCAGAAAATTAAAATTTTTCCTATGGTTTCACCAAGATCCATCTATGAGTTCATCTAAGCAACGAGTCATGGGAGAGAGATTGCATCTACATACCACTTGTAGATCGCGTGCGGAAGCGTTCAAGAGAACGGTGATGATGGAGTCGTACTCGCCGTGATTCAAATCACCGATGACCAAGTGCCAAACGGACAACACCTCCGCGTTCAACACACGTACGGAGCGGATGACGTCTCCTCCATCTTGATCCAGCAAGGGGGAAGAAGAGGTTGATGATGATCCAACAGCACGACGGCGTGGTGGTGGATGCAGCAGAACTCCGGCAGGGCTTCGCCAAGCTGCTGCGGGAGGAGGACGAGGTGTAGCAGGGGGAGGAAGGCGCCAATACACAGGGTGCGGCTGCCCTCCCCTTTTCCCTCCTTTATATAGGCCCCCAGGGGGGCGCCGGCCCTGGGAGATGCAATCTCCCAAGGGGGGCGGCGGCCAGGGGGGTTGGAGTACCCCCCAAGGCAAGTGGTGCGCCTCCCCTCCTAGGGTTTTCAACCCTAGGCGCAGGGAAGGCCCAAGGGGGGGCGCACCAGCCCACTAGGGGCTGGTTCCCCTCCCACCTCAGCCCACGGGGCCCTCCGGGATAGGTGGCCCACCTGGTGGACCCCCGGGACCCTTCCGGTGGTCCCGGTACAATACCGGGTGACCCCGAAACTTTCCCGATGGCCGAAACAGCACTTCCTATATATAATTCTTTACCTCCGGACCATTCCGAAACTCCTTGTGACGTCCGGGATCTCATCCAGGACTCCGAAAAACATTCGGTTTGCTGCATACTCATATTCATACAACCCTAGCGTCACCGAACCTTAAGTGTGTAGACCCTACGGGTTCGGGAGACACGTAGACATGACCGAGATGGCTCTTGGGCAATAACCAACAGCGGGATCTGGATACCCATGTTGGCTCCCACATGCTCCTCGATGATCTCATCGGATGAACCACGATGTCGAGGATTCAAACAACCCCGTATTCAATTCCCTTTGGCAATCGATACGTTACTTGCCTGAGACTCGATCGTCGGTATCCTAATACCTCGTTCCGTCTCGTTACCGGCAAGTCACTTTACTCGTACCGTAATGCATGATCCCGTGACCAAACACTTGGTCACTTTGGGCTCATTATGATGATGCATTACCGAGTGGGCCCAGAGATACCTCTCCGTCATACAGAGTGACAAATCCCAGTCTCGATCCGTGTCAACCCAACAGACACTTTCGGAGATACCTGTAGTGCACCTTTATAGTCACCCAGTTACGTTGTGACGTTTGGTACACCCAAAGCACTCCTACGGTATCCGGGAGTTACACGATCTCATGGTCTAAGGAAAGGATACTTGACATTGGAAAAGCTCTAGCAAACGAATTACACGATCTTGTGCTATGCTTAGGATTGGGTCTTGTCCATCACATCATTCTCCTAATGATGTGATCCCGTTATCAACGACATCCAATGTCCATAGCCAGGAAACCATGACTATCTGTTGATCAACAAGCTAGTCAACTAGAGGCTTACTAGGGACATATTATGGTCTATGTATTCACACGTGTATTACGATTTCCGGATAATACAGTTATAGCATGAATAAAGACAATTATCATGAACAAGGAAATATAATAATAATCTTTTATTATTTCCTCTAGGGCATATTTCCAACAGTCGCCACTGCAGGCGGCTGCTGAGGCAGCGAGCGAGCTAGCTCGGTGGAGCCCCCATGCACGACGCTGACGAGCTCAACGATCCGCTCGAGCCACTCCTTGTAGAGGTCACCAACCGGGTGGTAGCGAAGAAGCTCCCACGCCATGAGCAGAGCGGCCTGTGCATCCGCTTGGCCGCGTCGCATGTGGGAGGACAAAGCTGCTGGGGTCAGTGACGGAGTAGCGGTGCACCCGTCATGGTGCACCAACGGGTGCAGTGATGAAGCTTGCTGCTTGTGGCTGACAAGGCCCGGGGCGGCGTTGGCCACCGGAGACGGAGCGCGACGGGCACAGCCATTGCTCGCCGAAGCTGTCTAAGCGATGCGGGCGGCCACTGCGGCCCGACGCTCGGTGCAAGCTCGACGTGCGTCGGCCATGGGGGTGTCGGAGTGGCGGTGGAAGAAGATCCGATGCACCCCTACCTGGCGCACCAAATGTCGGATTAAGGGATTCGCAAACCCTTGAGAGGTTCGAACTTTGGGGTGTGTGCGGAGATCTCAACCTATCCAGCCTGTCTACTCGCGATTCTCCTAAGCCTAGCACGACAAGCTCAAAGAGACAAAGAGACACAATAGTTTATCCTGGTTCGGGCCACCTTGCACTGTAATACCCTACTCTAGTGTTTTGGTGGATTGCCTCGGAGGGCTAAGGATGAACTAGTATAGTTGTCGTGGAAATATCATGTCAGATGTCCTAGCAGAAGGACTTAGTCGTGGAGCCATCGCAACGAGATTAGCCTGAAGGGGTTAAACCGGGCAAGGGACACTACAGTTTTATACTAGTTCGGTCCCTTACGATGAAGGTAAAAGCCTACGTCTAGTTGTGATGGGATTATTGGGGTTTCGATGACCAGGGAGCAAGTACGCTTTGCCTGGGTCTCGAGTTGTTGTGTGTTGTTCCTGAACCGCCGGCGGGTCGTCCCTTTATATACACAGGTTGACACATGGCCGGTTTACAGAGTCCCGAGGCCGACTCATACAAGTGTTCGGCTCGGTCTCTCCCTTTTCCTATCTTACCATACAAGTTATACAACTATGGCAGTTTACCACTACGGGCCCTAATCCGCCTCTGGGCTTTGGGCCTCTAAGCTTTATCAGTAAAGCGCCATCTTCTTGTCTTCACGGGTTTCAGTATAGTTGAGCGTGAACCGGCCCCTCCTGGGCGGTTTACACTCAGTAGTTATATCCTCAACATTAGGCCCCAGATTGATTTGAACCTGTTCATGTCAATCTTCAATACTTAGAAATCTTCTTGTAAACCGCCATATTGTCCCCTCCCTGTAAACTTTGGTGAACCGCCGTGAGGTCATCTTCCGTCACTATAGTAAATCGTCATGATGTCATCTCTACATAAAAAGATTTATTAAGATTCCCTTCTCTTAATTAATTCCCGAAGATCGAGGCGACAGCTGCACCCTCTTTTGCCGCTTCAGGCCCCTCGATTTTCGCGCCTGCCATTTTTATCCTCTTGCCTTTATAAATAGGACCGAGGGTCCTTCCATTTTTCCCCCTCGCCTCTTCTCATCTTCTTCTTCCTCGCGACTCTGAAGACCTCGAGCTCCGGCGCCGCCGTCGTCCTTCGAGCACTGCATCAACAAGGCCGCTGCATCAACCTGTTCTTGATTAGATAGACTACGCCGCCCCTCCGCTGCCTCGCAGCATCAGTGAATACTCCTCTTTACAACTGTTAGATCTGCATTAGGGTTCTTCTGTTCATTGGTGTTCTTCCTCGTTTTTCCTTTTCCTCTTCTAGATCTCATAAATAGACCTGAAACTGATAGAAAAGGTATGCGGTAGAAGTTGAGTACCCCTAGTTACCCTTAGAAACTACTTTTTACTGTATGAGATCCTGCCCAGGAACACAGGCTCTTCTACTGTCGCGACCTTTAGGGTTAGAAATTTTTTCCTTTTGTAAAACTGCGGTAGATCCAAAATTATATCACCATCTTGTGAAACTTGTTTCTGCAACACTTAGTAGATTTCAGATTTGCTTCTTCCGTTTGTCCGGCGGTTTAACCTTTAGTAGTTGATAATCCGCCAGATACCATTAGCCCTCACTTAAACCGCCATCTTGACTTGAATAGTAGTTTCCGGTTTAACTCACATATATGCCTTGATCAAATTCCCTGGTTTAACACCGATTAGTGCACATCAACCTTGAATCGTAAACCGGCCTTAACTTTTCTTTTACAATTTGTTTTCCAAGATGACCAAGCAATTCGCCGCTTGCAACTGGGTTCCTTCTCAGATCACGGAAACACAAATCAATGGATATGTTCTGACTATCGCTTTAGCCTCAAAAAATGTCCTTCATTGGCGAGTCCCTGGCCCTGAATGCCCTCCTGAGCCTCAAGATGGAGAAGTGATTGTGTTCATGCAGCATCTAGACCGGGGATTCAGCCCTCCCGGATCAAAAAAATTTCCGGGATGTCCTTGCTAGCTTTCAACTCCATCCACAAGATATTAGACCGAATTCTGTGTCCAAGATATGCAATTTTCAAGTATTCTGTAAAGTTTACCTTCAAGAAGAACCATCTGTTGAGCTCTTCCGGGACTTTTTCCATCTAAACCGCCAAACTGAGTTCTCTGATGGTCCCAACACTGAACTTGGTGGGGTGTCAATCCAGAAGAGGAAAGAAGTTGATTTTCCTCATGCAAAACATCACAGCCACCCCAAAGGCTGGAACCAAACATGGTTTTATTGTCAGAACACTGCTCCTGCAGGAGAAAATCCTTTGCCGGGTTATCGTGCTCATCGGCTTAGCAACGGCCACCCGTTACCTCAATGACTAACTGCCAAAGAATGACAAGCTTATGCACCTCAACTTGCCAAGCTCCGGGCTCTCCTAGACAATGATTTAACTGGTGTTGACCTCGTTCGCTGCTGGGTTGCATGGAGTATCCTACCTTTAAACCGCCGCTCCGGGTTGATGCATGAGTATACCCGCGACATCAAGGATCCTCAACGGTTTAATGAAATAGAAATGACTGATGATGAAGTCTCTGAGTCTGTGAAGAAGATGCTGGACGAACCGATTGCTGCATGCAGCAAAACTGGGTTGCACCCTTTTTACGCCTCCAACAAACCGCCAGCGGTAATTTTTTTAACCTTGTGCCTTTTGATCCGTCTCTGCTTTAACACTACTATAATAATCCTTTGTTTAATTTTACAGGCCAAAGATTCCTTCTGGAAGAGGAAAGCTCAAGATATACCGGCGAGGGCCCCTCGTGCCAAAAGCAAAGTCACAAAGAGACCAGCCAAGAAGAAAACCATCGAGTCCTCTGATTTGCCCGAAGATATCGAGGAATCGGAACAAGAGGTAGAACTTGACTCCCTTGGCTTATTTTTTGTACATCTTATTGACAATAACTATTACCAGGATGATGCGGAAGCCAGTCATGCCGACCATGTAGAGGTAATCTCCCTTTCCTCCGATTCAGATCATGTGCCGGTTCAGAAACTTCGTCGTGCAGTTCGGAAAGTAAAATACTCTCACCCTCTTGCTCATTTGGATTGAAAATTTTCTTTGAAGACACAGCAACATGAAGGTCGTCGCACAACCCGGCACAGTGGCCGACAAGTCACTTCCTCCGGTTTACCAGACACTCCAACCCGGAAACGTTGTCCAGAGGTCTCTTCTTCTTTTAATAAACCTTGTCCCTTGGCAGGTTGCTTCCGATACCCACTTAATCCGTCTGATTCGAATTATCAGGTGACTTCCAACTCTTCATCTAGCGACTCATCAACCACTCAATTGCCTTCCCTCAAGACCGTCGCTGGGTAAGTATGCTGCCCTTCAGCTTTTTTCCTTCATGCGTCGGTTTACCATACTCATCTTTGTTTGATACTGTAGTGCCAAAGCCCGACTAAGCAAGAAAGCCAAAACCAGTGCCCCCAATGATGAAATTGAACCGGAGAGGGCCCCAGAAGGTGCTGGCAGAGACACTGATACTGTCATGGATGATTCTGCCCCACAAGGTCCAAACTGATGCTGATCCGCCGGAAGCTGACCCGGCTACTCATGTTGATCCATCAAGCCCACATGCTACCCCTCCTAGTCCAACTGCTAATCCGCCGAGCCCAACTGTTGATCCGCCAAGCCCAGCCAGGGACATTGTTAATCCGCCGAGCCCGTCAAAAGGTGGAGATGATGATGTTATTATCACCGGTACTTCTCATACCGTCCCAGGTGATCCGGTTGCCTTATTAAAGCATACTGCCAAGGAGGAATTTGCTGCTATGGGCAAGGGGAAAGGGAAGACAGATTTATCCAGCTATGTTAACCTTTCTGCCCAGGAGCTTCATTCCGGATTCCTAAACCGCCTATACACAAGCCGAGATTATGAGGCCAGTTTGGTGAACATGATGAAGGAGCGCTATGAGGTAATCTTAAACACTTCAATCCTTCTTGTTCTGTATATCTACTTCATTGCAGCCCCCAAGGGCCGGTTTGTCTCTTGAAGATAAACCGGGACCTTTAAGACAAAGAACACTTCAACTGAGTAGTCCCCAAGGGCCGGTTTATCTCTTGACGATAAACCGGGACTTTTATGTTCCATACTGCATTTTGTCAATTCCCTTGCATGTGTATTTTCTGATCAAACACACATTAGCCCCCAAATACCAAGATTAATACTTTTATTGATCCTTGGGACTTCAAATAATCAGTAGTAAAGAAGCAATCCGCATTAGCCCCCAAGTGCCATCCTCATCATCTAACTGTTGCAGGCTGATATAAACCACCAAGGTTCTCAAATTTCTGATCTTCAAGAGAATATCAAGTCCCAGCAAGCAGAGACCTCCAAGGCTAAAGAGGAGCTAAAAAGCACTTTAACAGCCATGGAACAACTGAAGGATGGTTTCAAGACTGAACGTGCCAACTGGGAAACTGAAAAGGCTGCTTTGTTGAAGCGGGCTAAAGACGCCGAGGCAGCTCTTAAACCGGTGGCAGAAGAGCTAACCGGGTTAAAACATCAAGTAAATGCCATGACGTATGCGATATTTGGTAAGTACCTTGTGTACAGAGCTTGATTATCCTTCTCTAAAATATCCGGTTTAACAGTGAATTCTTAAACCGTTTCAGGTAGCCGTGTTGCTCATCTGGGTGCTGACATGCGGATGAAGCTTAAGGCAGCATATACGTTGATAGAGCAACTGTATACCGGTGCCCAACGAGTTATCTGCTCAGTGTCATACAACAAACCGGCACCAACTTTAATCAAGGAGACACTAGCCAAACTGTCGATGACACCGGCACAAATAGAAGAAATGAAGCGATCTATTGCCAGGGCTGGCGCTTTGTTGGCACTGACTTGGGCCAAAGCATGGATAGATGACCTGGATCCAGTTGATATTGCCAAGGGCTATCCCGGTGAACAAGAAAACGGGTCAGAATTTGATAATGAAGCCCTCAAAGCCCTGACAAAGGAGATGCGTCCGCTGGCACGTCAATTGGCGGAAGAGGCTAACTTGACTGTTCATCGGTCCTTCTATGATGCCAACAACTAACGGATTGACACTACTGTGAAAGAAGCGCAAAACCTTATCCCGCCAATCCGTAAGCACACTTATGCCCCTGACATTGAACCGTCTGAACTTATAAGTGAAGAGGTTGTCTTTCGAGCTTTAACCTGGATTGACTGGACCACCGTTGACTTCCAGCCACTGGATGGGTAGGAGGAGGTTGAAACAACTCCAGAAGATCCATCCACCTCTCGTCAACCCGGCGATGAGTCTTATTCTGGCAACCAGGTTGATGTTCACAGATTGTGTGTTGTGTAAAGAACAATCACTTATTTTGGGCCTTAAAGCGCCTTGTAATAGGCTAGTTGGCATACTTTGATCTGCTGCCATTGTGCGCTGATATATGACTTTGTTTGATCCGCCATGATATTTGTGGCGCTGGCTTATATATCTTCATAATATTATGCAATCCTTGTGTCTGCATAAAAAAAATCTGTCCGGGCGGTTTACCGCTGGACGGGTCATAATGCCCAATACACAACCTGGTAGGTAACCAAGGTTGTAAAAATAGCAAAAATAGATCATACCTGTGATATGAAATTATGCTGTTGGTTTACCAACTTGATTGTAGTAAGGGTGAACACCCAACTCTTTTAATGTTCATAACTTCCACCATGCAGTGCAGGTATGTATTAAGTCACACTGGGTTGTGATGAACACCAGATGATCATACTGGCGACATGTAGTCAAAGCCAGACCGGATTGAAAGATGCCAGTTCACCATTGATTATATACTTAACAGATGATAACTGTAAGCCACACCGGGTTAAGAAACACCGGGTTGAGATGAAGACATATAGTCTGGCCGGGTCGAAAGACGCCGGCTTACTTTAAAAGTTGATCAATAAAGATAAAACTTGCAAAAACGAAAGTGAATAAAAACTTGTAGTCGAGGCTATTCGAGGGCTACTAAGCCCAAATTCGAGGCTTTTCGTGGGCTGCCAGGCCGCTGAGTTAAACCATTTGAGAAAGCCTTTTAAGAAGGGCCTCCAACTAACCAATCATCATTTTAACTTTGACAAGTTCAGGGTCTCAATGAGAGTAACTTGTCAAACGTTCGGTGGGTCGTGCCAGGATTACCTGGATAGGAGTGACTTACTTGATGAAGGCAGGTTAACCCGGGGTTTTAGGTGAAAACACCAGGCTTCCAAGCCGTGGGGCGATACCCAATTACAAGGGTCCTTTCAAACTCTTTGTTACTTTACACAAAGAGCCCCCAAGTAACTTTGTGAGCTGTGCTCAATGGGTGCCTATGTTTGAGTCATGCTTTTAGCAACAGAACTCTCTTTGGCCCCTTGGGTGTGAAGCTCCCAAGCTGTATGATGGCACGATAGCCGGTTTAATGGATAAAACGGGTCATCCCTTTGGCAGCAGAAGCCCCCTTGTAACCAAGAAATATTGGAAAAAATGGCAGAGGCCCTGCTTGTAGCAAGGATGCCGGTTTATTAAATTGAGCATAATATATACATTGTCGAAATATGTACATAAGAAGAGCCTATAGCTCAGGTGTAGTAAGGCCGAAGGAGAGCTATGTTCCACGGCCGCCAGGTCTCCTCCTCAGAACTGCGTGAGTCTTCTCGAACGTCAATGAGGTAGTATGATCCGTTGTGCAGATTCTTGCTGACCACAAAGGGCCCTTCCCAAGGCGGGGATAACTTGTGCATTTCGGTCTGATCCTGGATGAGCCGGAGCACTAAATCGCCTTCTTGAAAGGTTCTTGTTTTAACCCGGCGGCTATGATAACGCTGCAGGTCTTGCTGATAAACCGCCGAACGAGCCAAAGCCATGTCCCGCTTCTCATCTAACAGGTCTAGCGCCTCCTGGTGAGCTTGCTCATTGTCCGCTTCAACATAATTGGCAACCTGGGGCGAATCATGACGAATATCACTTGGGAGGACTGCCTCTGCCCCGTAAACCATGAAAAAAGGTGTATAGCCCGTAGATCGGTTTGGGTGGTATTTATGCTCCATAACACAGATGGTAATTCTTCCACCCAACAACCCGACGTTCGCTTCAAAGGAACCATAAGCCCGGGCTTTATACCCTTTAAAATTTCCTGATTAGCTCGCTCAGCTTGACCATTAGATTGGGGGTGAGCCACATATGCTACATCAAGCCAGATGTGCTCTCGTTGACAGAAGTCCTCCATCTCGCCTTTAGAAAGGTTCGTTCCATTATCTGTGATAATGCTATGTGGAAAACCAAAACGGAAGATCACCTTTTTGATGAATTGAACCGCCGTGGCTGCGTCACATTTGCTTACTGGCTCTGCTTCAACCCACTTAGTAAATTTGTCAACCGCCACCAAGAGGTGGGTCTTCTTATCCTTGGATCGCTTAAAAGGACCCACCATATCAAGCCCCCAAGTAGCAAACAACCAAGTTATTGGAATTATCCATAGCTCTTGAGCCGGAACATGAGCTCGGCGTGAAAACTTCTGACAAGCATCACACCGCTTTACCAGGTCCTCAGCATCGGCATGAGCCGTCAACCAGTAAAAACCATGACGAAAAGCTTTAGCCACCAAGGATTTTGAACCGGCGTGATGACCACAGTCTCCTTCATGGATCTTGCGTAAAATCTCACGACCTTCTTCAGGAGAAACGCAACGCTAAAACGCCCCTAAAACACTGCAATGATGAAACTCGCCATTGACGATTGTCATGGACTTGGATCGCCGGACTATCTGTCTGGCCAGAACTTCATCTGCTGGTAACTCGCCTCGGTTCATATACGCCAAGTATGGAACCGTCCATTCCGGAATGATATGTAAAGCGGCCACCAACTATGCCTCCGGATCAGGAATGGCGAGGTCCTCCTCTGTAGGTAACTGAACCGACGGGTTACGCAAGACATCCAGGAAGGTATTAGGTGGCACTGGTTTACGCTGAGAACCCAACCGGCTTAAAGCGTCAACTGCCTCATTTTTGCGCCGATCAATGTGCTCCACTTGATATCCCTTAAAGTGACCAGCAACAATATCCACCTCTCGTCGGTAAGCTGCCATGAGTGGATCCTTGGAATCCCATGTACCTGAAACTTGCTGGGCTACCAGGTCTGAGTCTCCAAAGCATCGTACGCGGCTTAAGTTCATCTCCTTAGCCACTCGAAGACCATGGAGTAAGGCTTCACACTCAGCTGCATTGTTAGTACAAGGGAACATTAAGTGAAGAACATAATGAATTTTATCACCTCGAGGGGAAGTAAGGACAACTCCAGCCCCCGAGCCCTCCAATTGCCTGGACCCATCAAAGTGAATAGTCCAGTATGTACTGTCTGGTTTGTCCTTCGGTATCTGCAACTCTGTCCAATCATTGATAAAATCCACAAGGGCCTGGGATTTGATTGATGTTCGAGGCATATACTTCAAACCGTGTGGACCAAGTTCAATAGCCCACTTAGCAACCTGGCCAGTTGCTTCCCTGTTCTGGATTATATCCCCCAAAGGAGCAGAACTGACCACTGTGATGGGATGACCTTGAAAGTACTGTTTAAGCTTCCTACTTGCCATAAAAACCCCATACACCAGCTTCTGCCAATGCGGATATCTTTGCTTTGACTCAATGAGCACTTCGCTGATATAATAAACCGGCCTTTGAACCGGGTATTCCTTCCCAGCCTCCTTGCGCCCTACCACAATAGCAACACTGACAGCCCAGGCGTTAGCAGCCACATATAACAGCAGTGGCTCCTTATCAACTGGAGCGGCATGAACCGGCGGTTCAGCCAACTGCTTCTTCAAGTCTTCAAACGCCGCATCAGCAGCCTCGCTCCAGACAAATTGTCTGTCTTCTTCAACATCTGGTACAGAGGAGATCGCCTTTTCTCCCAACCTGCTGATAAACCGGCTCAAAGCCGCAATACGACCCGCCAGACGTTGAACATCATTAATACATGCCGGTTTAGCCAGAGATGTGATAGCCTTGATATTTTCCGGATTAGCCTCAATGCCCTGGTTGGACACCAGAAAACCCAAGAGCTTGCCAGCCGGTACACCGAAAACACACTTAGCCGGATTGAGCATCATTTTATAAAATCTCAGATTATCAAAGGTTTCTTGCAAATCAGATATGAGCTTCTCTGCTTTCCTGGACTTGACCACAATATCGTCCACATAGGCATGAACGTTGCGCCCAATCTGAGTATGAAGACAATTCTGCACACAACGTTGATAAGTTGCCTGGGCACTCTTGAGCCTAAAGGGCATAGATACATAGCAGAAGGCTCCAAAGGGAGTAATGAAAGTTGTCTTCTCCTGGTCCTTAACTGCCATCTTGATATGATGATAACCAGAATAAGCATCCAAAAAACTCAAACGCTCACAACCTGCCGTAGCATCAATGATTTGATCAATACGAGGGAGGGCAAAGGGATCAGCTGGGCAAGTTTTATTCAAATCTGTGTAATCCACACACATACGCCAAGTGCCATTTTTCTTAAGTACCAGCACCGGATTAGCCAGCCACTCTAGGTGAAACACTTCCACGATAAACTCTGCTGCCAGTAGCCGGGCTACCTCTTCCCCAATGGCCTTACGCCGTTCCTCATTAAAGCGGCGAAGAAACTGTTTGACCGGTTTGAACTTCGGATCAATGTTAAGAGTGTGCTCAATGAGTTCCCTCGGTGCACCTGGCATGTCAGAAGGTTTCCATGCAAAGATGTACCGGTTCTCACGAACGAACTCGATGAGCGCGCTTTCCTATTTGGGATCCAAGTTGACGCTGATGCTAAACTGCTTAGATGAATCGCCAGGAACAAAATCGACCAGTTTAGTCTCATCAGCTAATTTAAACTTCAAAGCCGGATCATGCTCTGTAGTGGGCTTCTTTAGAGAGGTCATGTCTGCCGGATCAACATTGTCCTTATAAAACTTCAACTCTTCCGTTGCACAAACCGATTCAGCATAGGCTGCATCACCTTCCTCACACTCCAGAGCAATCTTACGGCTACCATGAACCATGATGGTCCCTTTGTGACCCGGCATCTTGAGCTGCAGATAAACATAACACGACCTTGCCATGAATTTAGCATAAACCGGCCGTCCAAATAAAGCGTGGTACGGACTTCTGATTTTGACCACTTCAAAGGTAAGTGTCTCAGACCTTGAATCATGATCATCTCCAAAAACTACCTCCAGAGCTATCTTACCAACTGGGTAAGCCGATTTACCAGGCACCACTCCGTGAAAGACGGTGTTAGACGGTCTAAGATTCTTATCTGTCAACCCCATACGCCGGAAGATTTCATAGTACAAAATATTGATACTGCTCCCTCCGTCCATGAGTACCTTGGTAAACTTATAACCTCCCACCTGTGGTGCAACCACCAAAGCTAGGTGACCCGGATTGTCAACTCGGGGCGGATGATCCTCTCTGCTCCAGACAATAGGCTGCTTAGACCAGCGTAGATAACGGGGCACCGCCGGTTCAACAGAGTTCACTGCCCTTTTATGGAGTTTCTAATCGCGCTTGCACAAGCTAGTAGTGAAGACATGATACTGTCCACCGTTTAACTACTTTGGGTTGCTCTGATAACCCGACTGCTGCTGATTCCCCTGATTACCCTGTTGATGGTTACCACCTTGGTTATTCTGATTGCCCTGATTATTCTGAAACCCTGAGTTTGAACCGCCACCACCGTAACCTGGCCCATGAAATCCTGGACCGGAACCACCAGATGGACCCTGATCATACCGAAAAAGATTAGAGTTTTTGAATTCCCTCATGATGTGGCAATCCTTCCAAAGGTGCATGGCCGAAACCTCCTTTGTCCCGTGCTTTGGGCAAGGCTGGTTTAACAGGCATTCCAGATTCATTCCTCCACCACGCTGGGGCGGTTTACCCTTACGGTGCTGCATATTACCCTGCATACTGGTGTAAGCCACAAAATTGGAATTGTCTGCTTTACGCTTACCATTATTTCTGTGGCCCGCTTGGTTATGATGTCCCTTTGAACCGGCATTCTTCTTTCCCTTCTCCTGTTTCTCTTCATCAGAGTCAGGGTCCTCGGTATTATCAGAATCAGCATACTTAACCAGAGCCGCCATGAGTGTTCCCATATCATTGAAGTGATGCTTGAGCCATCCCAACTTCATCTTTAGTGACTTAAACCGGCAATTGCCCTCCAACGTCACAATTGCTGTATCTGGATTGATGCGGCCGGATGAATGCAAAATTTCTGAAACCCGGCGCACCCAATGGGTTGTTGATTCATTCTCTCCTTGGACACAAGCCGCCAGATCTACAATGGACATAGGTTGCTTGCATGTATCTTTGAAGTTTGCTATGAACCTGGCCTTCAACTCATCCCAGGAATTGATCGAGTTAGCAGGCAGACTCTTCAGCCAGGTGCGAGCCGTACCTTCTAGCATCATGGTGAAGTATTTTGCACACGCCGCTTCATCCACATCTAGCATCTCCATTGCCATCTCATAACTCTCAACCCACGCCTCGGGGGGTGATCAGTGGTATAATTAGGCACCTTGCGTGGCCCTTTGAAATCCTTGGGCAACCGCACATTACGGAGAGCCGGGATGAGACACGGCACTCCCCAAGAGCTGAAGGCAAGCCCTGTCCCTCGCTCTACTGACGCCGCTGGCTGAACCAGGGCGGGTTGATGACGATCCGCGTGTTGCGCCGCTAATGCGGCCTCCCTCCGCGCTCTGCCATTATCCACCACATCCTGAGCATTCAAACCGCCGTTCGCCAGATTAGGCCCTTGAGGGGCATCACAACACCGTGCACTGCTTGACACGGACGGTTTGTCTATGTGCCTGCTATAACTCTTGCTCGGACAAGGGGTTGAATGTATTCTGTCTCGGCTGTAGGAATAAGCCTGTTGTTGTACAACGGTGGTTTGAAGAAGATCCCTGGCTCGTCGTGTCTCAACCGCTGCGAGTGAGTTGCCCTCCATCGGAATAGCTACCAAACGCAATGCTGCCACAATCATGTTATCCAAAGGACTGGAAAAGTGACCCGGTGGTGTTGCTACATATTGCGGCGGGTTGTCCGTCTGTCGAGGCGGGTCCATCGTCCGTGGCTGATCTGGCGCCGCCCCAGGTGCCTCGGTCTGGCTTACTCCTGCCGGATTGCTAGGCCCAGCTCCTGGTGTACCGAAGAGATTCAGACCCTCGTAAATTTGCGGCAGTCGAGACCGGTACTTCCCTCTTATAACTTCATTTGACGCGTTCTGATCCAACATAAGCCGGTAATTGTGCACCTGGATCAGTTGTGATTGGGCATCCAAAGCGGCCCGCTCTTCATCCATCCTAGCCTCCTCAGCTGCCAAGTCTGCTTTGGCCTGAGTTATCTGATCCCTTAGCTTCGTGACATCCGCATTATGCTGAACTTGAGTCTCTGGAGTCACCGCTGTGGTCAACAATGCCGTCAAATCGTCCAGTAAATCGGCAAGAACTTGAGCCAGCCGACGCGCCGGGCCTCCCGCCGCGGCTGCCGATCCAAAGACCATTGCTGCTGTAGATGAAGATTGCACAGTGGGCTGTGTACCGGCCATGAAGATAGCAACCCGGTCTGGTGGTTCAAGGGGACCCGGAATATTGTCGCCATCGGAATATCCCTCAATCCGGCCATCTTGCAGTTGGTATAACGACTCGGTTTCGCCAGTGGACGATTCGCCATCTGAGTAGATGGCTGTCTCGCTGTCGGACACCGGTTCAGATTCCGCTCCATGGATGAATCCCACGAACGCACGCTTCATGGCAGGCTGAACCCGGGCAGGACTTGCACGCTGAGCCGTCTCGACGAGGTCGGTGGAGATGTCCGGCTCAGGGCCCGGTTTGCCGATCTTGCCAATGAAAACGTGAATTCCTCCAAAGGGGACTCGGTACCCATACTCGATTGAGCCGGCCTCGGGGCCCCAGCCTGCGTCGTCGATGTAAAGCTTGCCGCGACGACTCTTGGTCATCCGGCCAACCGCGTACCCTTTGAGTCCTTCAAAGTTGCCCTTCAAGAACTTGAAACCATCCTGCGATACCCCCACGGTGGGCGTCAACTGTCGTGGAAATATCACGTCAGATGTCCTAGCAGAAGAACTTAGTCGTGGAGCCATCGCAACGAGATTAGCCTGAAGGGGTTAAACCGGAAAAGGGACACGAGAGTTTTATACTAGTTTGGCCCCTTATGATGAAGGTAAAAGCCTACGTCTAGTTGTGATGGGATTATTGGGGTTTCGATGACTAGGGAGCAAGTACGCTTTGCCTGGGTCTCGACTTGTTGTGTGTTGTTCCTGAACCGTCGCTGGGTCGTCCCTTTATATACACAGGTTGACACCCGGCCGGTTTACAGAGTCCCGAGGCCGACTCATACAAGTGTTCGGCTCGGTCTCTCCCTTTTTCTATCTTACCATACAAGTTATACAACTATGGCGGTTTACCACTACGGGCCCTAATCCGCCTTTGGGCTTTGGGCCTCTAAGCTTTATCAGTAAAGCGCCATCTTCTTCTCTTCATGGGTTTCAGTATAGTTGAGCGTGAACCGGCCCCTCCTGGGCGGTTTACACTCAGTAGTTATATCCTCAACAATAGTGGATGAACTGGCCTCAGGAGGTGAGGTGTTCTTGAGCTCGCAGGAGCTGGTGTGGTGTCAGCTAGTCCGACTTGTTCTCCTCTATGGTGGTGGCTAGTCCTATTTATAGTGGCCTTGGTCCTCTCCCCAAATGTTGGCGGGAAGGGATCCCATAATGGCCGGATTTGAGAGGGGACAAGTAGCACAGCTTATCCTGACAAAAGTAGTCTTTGCCTGCGAAAAGCCTCTGGTCGTGACGCTGCGGTGGGCTCGTCGATGACCTCCGTCTTGCCGTCCTGGCGGCCTTGGTATCGTTGCACCAGAATGGAAACCTTTGGCTGATTCCTCGGGACTCCACACCTGTGGCTTGCCTCTCTTGCACCAATGAGGAAACCTGCACTCTGCGCTCGCCTGGCGTCCGTCTGGCCTTGGAAGTCATGGCTCACTTCAGCTGAGCCTCGTGAGTTAAACCTTGCATAGAGCTCTCCGCCCCTCAGGAGCCAGCCTGAGGAGGCCGATCCCCTCGGGGGTCTTAGCGTCGTCCGCCTCGCGAGGCTTGGCCCCTCGTGAGGGTCTTGAGTTGTTGATGCTGGAGCTGGGCCGTACCAGGCCGTCGATGGAGCCACATGGTGGGCCGCAGGCAGGTAGGGCTGGATACCCCCATATCCAGGACGCCGACACCTTGGGAATTCCCAAGCTTGAGCTTTTGTGTCTCCTTAATTCCTCTCATATCACGGTTTCCCTAAATCTCAAACACTTCATCCACAGAAAACTCAACAAGAACTCGTGAGATAAGTTAGAATAAACCAATGCAATAGCCTTAACATTCTTTACTATAGCAGATCACTAAAATTATTATTCAACATTGCATACTAAATGCCTCTGCATATTTAATACTCCTATCCTCGAATATAATCATCAAACAAGCAAACATAAGCAACCAATGCAAACATAAGCAACCAATGCAAACATAACATCAATCTGCCAAAACAGTACAGTCTGTAAAGAATGCAAGATTCGTCGTACTTCCCTAACTCCAAAAATTATGAGAAAAATACCACACTATAGAAAATTTATCAGAGCTTATTTTGAAAAAAGTTTGAACAATTTATCTTATTCTGACTTTTCTAGGGAATTTTTGTAACATTTATAAACTTTCTATTTTGAAACAGCAACATGTATACTTGCAAAATAAGCATGGCAAAGGCTATCATTGCCACTTTTATTGAAATAAAAGATGAAAAACAATATTCTAAATAACAGAAAGAAAATACTAACAAAATAAATTGACTCTCCAAGCAAAACACATGTCATGTGACGAATGAAAATGTAGCTCCAAGTGAGGTTACCGATAATGTTGGAGACGAAAGAGGGGATGCCTTCTGGGGCATCCCCAAGCTTATTTGCTTGGATCTTCCTTGAATATTACCTTGGGGTGCCTTGGGCATCCCTAAGCTTAGGGTCCTGTCACTCCTTATTCTCCTCATATCGACTTCTCAACCAAAACTTGAAAACTTCAATCACACAAAACTTAACAGAACTTTGTGAGATAGGTTAGTATGATAAAGGGCAAACCATTTCACTTTGGTACTGTCAAAGACAAGATCCATAATTGTTTCCACACAATGCCTAATGTAGCATATCATTTCCACAATTTACATTGAGCAATGTAAGCCACAGAAACAAGGAAACACCCAAACTATGCATTGAAAACAGAATCTGTCAAAAACAGAACAACCTGTAGTTATCTGGACTCAAACCATACTTCTGCTACACCAAAAATTATGACCACGTGAGAAATTTGTATATTAACCTTCTGCAAAAATAATCAACTAAAAATCACTCTTGTGTTAAAAATGAGAGTAATTTTCGTGAGCGCAAAAGTTTCTGTTTTTCCGCAAGATAAAATCAACTATCACCCAACATGATCCCAAAGGCTTTACTTGGCACTTTATTGAAACAAAAACAGTAAAACATGATTACTACAGTAGCATAATCATGTGAACACACGAAAACAGTAGATCAAAATGTTGGGTTGTCTCCCAACAAGCGCTTTTCTTTATTGCCTTTTAGCTAGGCATGATGTGTTCAATTGATGCTCGCATAAAAGATAAAGATTGAGACATAACAAGAGCATCATGAATCATAAGTTCCTCTCTCGTAATAATTTTTAGTAGCATCATGAATGAATTCAACAATATAACTATCACATAAAGCATTCTTTTCATGATCCACAAGCATAGAAATTTTATTACTCTCCACATAAGCAAATTTATTCTCAACAATAGTGGTGGGAGCAAACTCAACAAAATAACTATCATGAGATTGAAAATTAAAATCATGATGACAAGTTTCATGGTTCGCATTATTCTTTGTAGCATACATGTCATCACCATAATCATCATAGATAGGAACTTTGTTATCATAGTCAATTGAAGCCTCATCCAAATGGTGGATACATCACTAAATAAAGTCATGACCACTCCAAATCCACTTTCATCATTGTAATCATCATAAATAGGAGGCATGCTACCATTATAACAAATTTGCACATCAAAACTTGGGGGAATAAAAGTATCATCCTCATCAAACATAGCATCTCCAAGCTTATGGCTTTGCATATCACTAGGATCATGGATATTCAAAGAATTCATACTAGCAACATTGCAACCATGCTCATTATTCATGGATTGTATGTCAAACATTTTATAGCATTATCCTTCTAACAGTTGAGCACAATTTTCCTTTCCATCATTTTCACGAAAGACATCATAAAGACAAATAATATGAGGCAACCTCAATTCCATTTTTTTGTAATTTTCTTTTTATAAACCAAACTAGTGATAAAACAAGAAACTAAAAGATTCAATTTCAAGATCTAAAGATATACCTTCATGCGCTCACCTCCCCGGCAACGGCACCAGAAAAGAGGTTGATGTCTACTATGCAACTTTATTCTTGTAGACTCGTGTTGGGCCTCCAAGCGTTGAGTTTTGTAGGACAATAGCAATTTCCCTAAGGTTTATCAATCCGTGGGAGGCATGGGATGAAGATAGTCTCTCTCAAGCAACCCTGCAACCAAATACAAGAAATCTCTTGTGTCCCCAACACACCCAATACAATGGCAAATTGTATAAGTGCACTAGTTCGGCCAAGAGATGGTGATATATGTGTAATATGGATGGTAGAAATATATTTTTATAATCTGAATAAATAAAAATAGCAAGGTAGCAAATAGTAAACGGGCACAAAAATGGTATTGCAATGCTTGAAAATGAGGCCTAGGGTCCGTACTTTCGCTAGCGCAATCTCTCAATAGTGCTAATATAATTGGATCATATAACCATCCCTCAAAGTGCAATGAAGAATCACTCCAAAGTTCCTATCTAGCGGAGAACATAAGACGAGATTGTTTGTAGGGTACGAAACCACCTCGAAGCTATTCTTTCCATTCGATCTATTCAAGAGTTCATACTAAAATAACACAAAGCTATTCTTTCTGTTCGATCTATCCTAGAGTTCGTACTAAAATAACACCAAAGAAAATTCAGATTTATAATATTCAATCCAACACAAATAACTTCAAAGAGTGCCCCAAGATTTCTACCGGAGAAACAAAGACAAGAATGTGCATCAACCCCTATGCATAGATTACCCCAATGTCACCTCGGGAATCTGCGAGTTGAGTGCCAAAACATATATCAAGTGAATCAATACTATACCCCATTGTCACCATGAGTGTTCAACTACAAGACATATATCAAGTGTTCTCAAATCAATAAAAGTATTCAATCCGATAACAACAAAATCTCAAAGGGAAAAACTTAGTTCATCACAACAAGATAGAGAGGGCAAACACCATATGATCCCACTATATTAACAAAGCCCGCGATACATCAAGATCGTGACATCACAAGAACACGAGAGAGAGATATTAAACACATAGCTGGTCGATGGGGAGGGCCTCGCAGGCCCTACGGATGGTCTGATACGACACCCGTTGGTCGTTCAGGAAGCCAGGATCATCAAACCCCTATGAGCACCTTCAAGAGATTGAGCCGACATGAAACGGTATGGCCGCGCTTGGGAGCTCTGGATTGTTTCACACATGTATTTAGGATACAAGTGTAATTTACTCGCCACTAGAAACAAAGCATAAAATACATGCATAATGAAACTGACGGCCCGAGGTCTGTAACAAAAACAGCGAGTTATGCGTGTAATATGAGAAACCAATGTATATTTTACCAGTCGAAAACAACCAACCAAGCGCTTCGTCCAAGACCATCTACTTTTATTTACAAGCGGTTTTGGTTGGAAAACGACGATCCAATCACAGCCTAAGATGATGAGTTGGTCGGAATATCATATGGTTTCACGTCTAACCTACCCGAGTTGTCGTATAGGCTATGAATAAAACAGAAGACGATGAACTTCTTAAGCACAGAAACAACAGAAGAGGATGATCTTCTTAACTTGCAAATCATTGGCATTAGATCAACATGCAAAACAATACGAAGCATTATTCTCAGGAGGCATGGTGAACAACTCATGATGCGGCATGCCACAACATTCCTAGCTCAACTTTGCAATCAAACTCACAAGGCCTGGCATTTCATAGACAACATTCAGAACAGACTCTTAAAATACCTTACATAAGTCAACATTCATGACTATGCATCTCATCAGAGTAAATATTTACTTCTGAATTGAACACCTGAATAGGAAAAGATGATCGATGCTGCTCACAACAAAGGGCGTCCCATTCCAAAATATCAAATGCATGTCTTCTGGCTAACACTAATGAGGAAAATTTGACAAGGTTTCCCAATTCCAAAATATTAAACGAGTGTCTTCTTGCTAACAACAATGATTAAACTTTGACAAGCTTTTCCCATTCAAAATATGTAATGCCTATGATTGTGGAATGGGCAGGGTTTGTCATCAGTTTGCACATTGGAATGGCACATGGAGTCGGATTAACCAGCATATCTTTTGGTGCAGTTCCATTGAAATCAAACAATCTCTTGCGTACCATGATCGATTTCATATTTATATGTTGCAAGGCCTTGAAGACGTTGGCAACTCCATTCAAGTAGATAGTCTGGTGGCTCAAGGTGACGACGAAGGATTAGAGAACCATTCGATGTATTGTGCATGATGAAGTATTATGGAGGACACAAACCATCTGAACATTTTGTGCAGTTCCACTGAAATCAAGATGGGCATCCCTGTCTGCATAAATACAGAAAAAGTGTGATGAATATAACAGTGGTACTAGTTGATTAAATAGACGCTCACAAATATAATCATCTTCATTATCTTAACAGGAAAAGATAGCATTGCAATAGATTCAATTAAACATATGTTCAAAACAATACAACAATTTAATTAGCACAGCATAACAAAGCATGATCATGTGGATGAAGGCCCATACTGACCTCATTTGTTACAGCTGCGCCGTCCACTGACTTGGTCATACATTTCCTTGTGGAGTGAATTTTGCACTCCACGTACTGTTGAGTTGAGTTTTCCTTGGTCTGCAGACTAGCCATGTCACTAGCGTCTACTAATACTCTAAAGCTTCTCGATCATTCCTTCTATAATGTAGCGCAAACAGTGACTGCTTCTTTCTGCAAAGTGGAAAGACCAACTGGCCTCAATAATGCAACTGTTTGCCTTAAACACATTGGCTTCTTTTGTGCAGTTCAACTAAAATCAAAGTCGATATAGAACTGAGCAGAAGTTTTGATATCCCTATATGCACAAATAGGTATAAAGGAAACAATTACTGAGAAATAACGGTTGATGACTGATACATCCATTTTGCATCATGCTTTTATATCAATATTTATTACATTATGGGCTGTTATTACACATTATGTCACAATACTTATGTCTTTTCTCTCTTATTTTATATGGTTTACATGAAGAGGGAGAATGCCAGCAGCTGGAATTCTGGGTTGGAAAAGGAGCAAATATTAGATACCTATTCTGCACAACTCCAAAAGTCCTGAAACTCCATGCAAATCAGTTTTCGAATATATTAAAAATATTGGGCGAAGAAAGCACCAGAGGGGGGCCATCCACCAGCCACGAGGGTGGAGGGCGCACCCCCTGCCTCGTGGGCCACCTGGTAGGCCCCCGATGTCCATCTTCTGCTATATGGTGTCTTTTGCTCTGGAAAAAAATCATCAGGAAGCTTTCGGGACGAAGCGCCGCCGTCTCGAGGCAGAACCTGGGTAGTACCAATCTAGGGCTCCGGCGGAGCTGTTCTGCCGGGGAAACATCCCTCTGGGAGGGGAAAATCATCACCATCAATCCTCTCATCGAGAAGGGGTCAATCTCCATCAACATCTCCACCAGCACCATCTCCGCTCAAACCATAGTTCATCTCTTGTATCCGATCTTTGTCTCAAAACCTCATATTGGTACGTGTGGGTTGCTAGTAGTGTTGATTACTCCTTGTAGTTAGTTGGTTTATTCGGTGGAATATCATACGTTCAAATCCTTTATGCTATTCAATACCCCTCTGGTTATGAACATGAATATGATTTGTGAGTAGTTACGTTTGTTCCTGAGGACATGGGAGAAGTCTTGTTATAAGTAATCATGTGAATTTGGTATTCGTTTGATATTTTGATGAGATGTATGTTGTCTCTCCTATAGTGGTGTTATGTGAACGTCGACTACATGACACTTCACCATGATTTGGGCCTAGCAGAAGGCATTGGGAAGTAAGAAGTAGATGATGGGTTGCTAGAGTGATAGAAGCTTAAACCCTAGTTTATGCGTTGCTTCGTAAGGGGCTGATTTGGACCCAGATGTTTCATGCTATGGTTAGGTTTACCTTAATTCTTCTTTCGTAGTTGCGGATGCTTGTGAGAGGGGTTAATCATAAGTGGGATGCTTGTCCAAGGAAGGGCAGTACCCAAGCACCAGTCCACCCACATATGAAATTATCAAAGTAACGAACGCGACTCATATGAGCATGATGAAAACTAGCTTGGCAGCAATTCCCATGTGTCCTCGGGAGCGCTTTGATTTATATAAGAGTTTGTCCACGTGTGTGGTTTGCTACAAAAAGGATTGGGCCACCTTGCTGCACCTTAGTTACTTTTGTTACTTGTTAACCGTTACGAATTACCTTATCACAAAACTATCTGTTACTGATAATTTCAGTGCTGGCAGAGAATATCTTACTGAAAACTGCTTGCCATTTCCTTCTGCTCCTCGTTGGGTTCGGCACTCTTACTTATTGAAAGGACTACGATAGATCCCCTATACTTGTGGGTCATCAATGACTTATACTCCCAGAAGAAAAAACATCTACCTTATCTTAATGGGAAACAAAGCAAGACAGTAGCAATTCTCAAACAGTGTAATTCATTCATATTAATTGAGACGTTATCTTAACAATACCTTGTTTCAACATGTATAAAGAACGACAAAGAAGAAAAGTACTATTCCTAAACCAGTACAACTGATTCATATTAATAGAGACATTATCTTAACAATACCTTGGTTAAACATGTACAAAGAACTACAAAGTAGGATAGTACCATGTGTAAAACACTGTAACTGATATAATAACAGGGACATTATCTCAACAATACATTTCTTAAACATGTACTCCTGCTGATCCCTAACAGAAATGGTACTCCCACTAGTACTGTAACATGCTATACAAACGGTTTTTAACCCCTTTCCGCGAAGGCATTCTGAACCGTCGCCGAGTGAGTGACTGCGATAGGGGGGTTCTTCCCACACGACCCAGAAACCTTCGGGGATAGGCCCTCCAGTCACACACTCTGGGCAAGATGAGATTGTGTGTGATGGGCAAGCGATCAAATACAGTTATACAAGCCCAATCGGTTCCGGTCATAAGTACATCCCACACAGTCAGTCCCGGACAAACATTTCTATTTGGTATGTAGATTCCACACAGTCAATCCAAGGAATACGTTTCCATTCTTATGTACGTCCCACACAGTCAATCTAAGAAGTATGTTTCCGTTCGCATGTACATCCCACATAGTCAATCCAGGGAAAATGTTTTTGTTCGCATACACATCCCACACAGTTTTATGTATAGCCTCGTGTGTGATAGGTGTAACTATCACACACACACATGTTTGAAATGTTTGCTATATTACCATGAATCGCATACGCATATGAGACAAAACCGTGTGTGCGTCCGTCATGCAACGCAAACGTTTCACGTCAAAGAATTGTCTGTTCTCTATTTTTGATCGCACATGCTGTTTTCTTTCTAACCGTGTGCACATTATTTTATTCGTTCCTACTTAATTTTATTTTTCCCTGTAACTTATTATTAGAATTGGAAATTTTGAAATATGAAATGTGGAATTCAAATTCTCAGCACAATGGTTCAACAACCAATCCGTAAATAAAATTCGCAGTACAATATGTTCAGTAATTACAGAATTAGGCAACAATTAACTATTATGAACCACAATATTTAGAGGTGGTAAAGGTGAACAGACAAGTGTAAATTATTTTGGCTGCCGATGGTGTTGAAGAAGTGGAATGCCCATAATTTGCCCTCCTGCATGCCATAGGCATGAACAACTTTTGTCCAACCCCTTGTGATGATCGCCTGCCCATCCTTCACCACCTTCAGGAAGACTTCTAGAGCATTATCATGGTAGCATGAATTATATACTATAACCTTAATTGCCTCCACTCCGGTCATGTAGTTCACAAGGTAATCATCAGTAAATTGATTCGGAAACCACTGAAAAGAGAAAAATTTCAGATACTCAGGTCTAATAGAGCAACTTGTTGTGGGTAGGGGAAAAGGCAACACATCACTTACCATCCTAAAGTTCACCGTTGTCTTGGACAAAGTGTAAATAAAGAGCTTAATTCCCATCACTCGTTTCTTTCGCCTAACAATCTTTCTTAGTTTCCTCACTTGACGCTTGTTCATGAATATCTCATTGCCCCATACACAAAAGGGATCAAAGCGTGGATTAGTACCGCTCATATATGTACCTACAAGCAACCACTAAATGTTAGAAGCTAAACTGAGATTGCACAAATGATGTAAAATACAACTACCTATGTTCCTAAGTGTACAAGTATTTTCTAGAGATTTCAATATGAACTACATACAGATGTATATAGAATTATAGACATAGTTTAGATTAGAATCTACATTCACTCATTTTGCTTCATATGTAGTCTATATTGGAATCTCTAAAAATACTTATATTTAGGAATAGATGGTGTATAAGAAATGCGATGTAGCTAACATCGACGGCAAACAACAGCATCGCCCATTTGTAGCCCTGTGTAAGTACATGGAAAGGCAATGTTAACTACAACAGGGTAAACATCCACCAAAAATAGCAAATGGTAATAGAATGGCAGCATCTGTAGTGATATATTCATTGCGAAAGAGTAGCACAGTAGCAAAGGGACGGATTAAAAATTGGATAGAATTGTTTACTAAAATAGACAACCTCGTATAGCCATTGAAACTGGTACTGATAGAAATGAAATTGACAGAGTTAATCACAAGGCAGGTGCTACTAGAGCAGAGAATGGCCCTTTGTCTATAAAAAGGTAGGGAAAATAGACAAGACGAGCTAGGCGTGTTTACTACAACATGCTTAATACATGAATCGTACAAAACATGGCCATTGCAGCTGGTATTGGTAAGATTCAATTGGTCAGTTCATACTTGGTAAGTCCCGAGGGAAAGTTGCTGGGGCACTTCATATGGACAAGAGCCCGCCCCAGTTCAGCTGCAGCGAAAGCGAGGTGTTCCTCCGGGTCGAAGAGTGGATCAGTGCCGCTGACATGTGTACCTACAAGAAGCAAGTAAATATTAGAAGCCAAACTACAATTGCACAAATGATGTAAAATACTGTAAGACATGGGATGCAGCTAACCTCGATGGCAAACAACAACATTGCACATTATGGCCCTGCGTAAGTACATGGAAAGGCATGTTAAGTACAACAGGGTTAGCATCCACTAAAAATAGCAAATGGGAAGCATCTCTAGTATATCTTCATTGCGAAGAGCAGCACGGTAGCAAAGGGATAGATTAAAAAATGGATACAACTTTTAATTGCAATAGGCTTAACAACATCCTAAGTCATGTTTTTAAGTTTGTAGCCATTGAAATACAACTGTTAAAAATGGATACAACTGTTAATTGCAACAAGCTTAATAGCCATTGAAACCGGTACTGATAAAAATGCAATTGGCAGAGTTAAACATCGCAAGGCAGGTGCCGCCAGAGCAGAGAATGGCCCAGTTGTCTATAAAAAGGTAGGGAAAATAGCTAAAGCGTTTGGGCATGTTTTCTACACCATGCTTAATACATCAACCGTACAAAACATAGCCATTGCAACCGGTATTTGTAAGATTGAACTGGTGAGTTCATACTTGGTAAGTCCTAATGGGTAGTTGCTAGGGCACTTCATCTTGGCCAGAGCCTGTCCACAGTCAGCAACGATGGAGGCGAGCTATTCCTCTGGGTCAAAGCGTGGATCAGTGCTACTAACATGTGTACCTACAGGAAACCAGTAGATGTTAGAAGTTAAACTGCAATTGCACAAATGATGTAAAATACTTTAAGACATGGGATATAGCTAGCCTCGACGGCAAACAACAACATCGCCTATTATGACCCTGCATAAGTACATGGACATGCATGTTAACTACAGCAGGGTTAGCATCCACCAAAAATAACAAATGGGCAACATCTCTAGTGATATCCTGAGTCATGTATTGCAAGTTTGTTGCTGGCATTGGTGAAATTGAGCTGGACAGTTAATACTTGAACATCACACAACGCGTAGTACTGAAATAAACAAGGCACGAACATGTTTAATACATCAACCATACAAAACATAGCCATTGGAAATGGTATTGGTAAGATTGAGCTGGTCAGATCATACCTGGTAAGTCCTGGGGGGTAGTCGCTGTGGCACTTCATATGGGCCAGAGCCTGCACCAAGTCGGTTGGTGCGGAGGCGAGGTGTTCCTCCGGGTTAACACACACAATGGCCATCGCGCCATCGACCGCCATCAGCTCCTTGACCTCCACGTGATATGTGGTTGGGCTTGCGCGGCGATGGTCTGAGGTAGGGGCGGTGGGGATTTGGAGGCATGAGGATGTTTCACATGCGTCATTTAAGCAATCAGACTGGGGCCGTGATAGAGATCGGTGGGTTACCTGACTGGATCGACGATGCTGGGGCAGAACATAGATGTGGTTGAAGCTGTGGTTGCGGCGGCGGTGGTTTGAGCTGTCGGGAGGGGTGGGAGATACTACGTAAATTTGATGGGTGGGGATGTGGTGGGAAGAATAAATTCGGAAATCATGCGCCTAATTAAAATTTCAGTGTGAAACTTGAAACTTGGGCGAGGGAAACACAGAACGCAGATGAAGCGCGTAAAATACTCGTGTGCGAGAAAAGAGAAAATTGGTAGATCCCGTCTCCAAAAAATGTACACGTGTAGTTGATTTTTTCGGTCAATGGTACGCTTGCTTTATTAGGAAACATCACACAGGTTACCGACTTATGGATCATTATCGCAAAAATAAACACACACAGGTACACCATAGAAACCGTGTGTTTTGTGATCTTCTAATAATTCTTATATCTATCAGCTTCTCCAGCCGCACCTAATTTCAAAAATCTCTTTCATTGTATCAGGATTATTCAATGTACATGAACGAGGCAAGGTGACACCCGATTATCAATCATCGGTTTATGAAATGCAATCAAGAGTGTCAACCTGACTCGCTCGCATAGCCAGATTTGATCCTATGCAACAAGAGAGAAGCTTGCTGCCATCTGCCGGCACGGCAATTTAAGCCCGTGTACGGCCAACTCACGCAGCAAGGTGGGACTAAAAACCAGCTGTGGCCAGATCTAGTCTCCGGCGGCTTTCGGTGGTTGCGGGCGGATGTTTCGGGAGTATTTAGGGCCGGGGTGCGGCTAAAAAACTTCAGCGAACACAAGCTAATCAATGCTCAAAGCCCTCAATCGATGCGCTTACCGACATTGTACGTTAATAATAGATAGTACCAACTTAAAGTACTACTGGTAATTTGCTCTAAAACTAGTACTGGTGTGTAGTACTGGTAGATGCTCATAATTAATTATACAAACTTATGGGTAACACACGCACTAACTACTTCTCACATGCTGGCATCGGGGCATGCTGGCCAGACGTTGTCATTCTCCTTCCCGGCCTTGTAGGCGGCAGCCCACCGTGCTTTGATCTTTGCTGTGCTCTCCTCAGCACGGCATGCCGCCTCTTATTTCTTGCAGTGGTAGGACTCTCTTTTCTTGACTGCTTTCTGCCTTTTCTGCTCCTTTTGTGCGGCTTTGGCCGCCTCTAGATCCATCGCCCATTTGGCCCATTTGGCCATAGCAGCGGTCGGCGATGAACCCGGCGTGGCGGGCAGCGAGGAACTCGGCGCGGCGAGATGCCATCACTTCCTTACCAGTTACTGTGCGCCGCGGTGCCATGAACAACGCTTGGAGAGAGCTCTGAGACGGAGTCGCCGGACAACCATACAGTGCAGTGGTTTTTAAGAGCTCAACGACAAATGACGAAGGAAATTTGGCTTCCCTTACAATCTTTCTCATTCATTATCGCACACGGTTCATATCCGTCGCCTCCAAAAATAGTGTGCGCTGAGCCTATTGTGTGCTGCATTACGATTGGCTGGAACCTCAGCCACACGGATCGTGCGTGTGCACCATAAGATGCATCGCGATTGAACATGTCCCTCACATCACACCTGTGCAACTGTAGCTGGATTGGATTTCTATGCGCTAAATGCCTAGAAAATGCACATAATCCCCCTAAATATGGTAAATAAGCCCGGAAAAGTGCCAAATTTGAACAAGGTGATTTGCAGGGTGTGTGTTCATCGTAGAAAAAAACTCAAGGGCAAGCAAAGAAAATTTGGATTCCCCTTCAATCTTGGTGATTTCCCTCTCGAAAGCATGGAACTTCCTCGGTGATGGTTTGATTTATGAAGGGGGTGCATGAAAACATAAGCCAAACCTTCTCAAATTTTTACTACGGCATGATGAGGCCATACCATGGCACCATGCCCGGCGTCATGTTTTTCAAGCGTTTATTTCATTTTTCTATAGTTGAAAAACTAATAATCAAACATTTGTGGTTGACTATTACCACACATTTCATCGAAATATCTGCCCATTCCTTGTAAAAGGCATGAGAATTTACTAAATAGCACAAGCATGGTTTTTCAGGCCGTTCTTGTGCACCATTTCATGCACCGATTGTTTGAATCTGAATTATGTGCATTAATGCCTAGAAAATGCACATAATCCCCTAAATATGGTAAATGAACCCGGAAAAGTGCCAAATTTGAACACGATGATTTGCAGGGTGTATGTTCATCATAGAAAAAAACTCATGGAAAAAGGACAAAGGAAATTTGGATTCCCCTTCAATCTTGGTGATTCCCCCCTTGAAACCATGAAACTTGCTCGGTGATGGTTCGATTTATGAAAGGCATGCATGACGACATAAGCCAAACATTCTCAAATTTTTACCAGGGCACGGTGAGGCCATGCCATGGCACCATGTCAGGCATCATGTCTTCCAAGCATGTATTTCATTTTTCTATACTTGAAAAACCAATCACTACTGCAGGATGCAACTAACACGACACTACAATCAGAGACCCTTCGACGAAACTGTGTGTGATTCAATAATCGCAAACAGTGATGTAAAAAAATGTCAAAAAAGGTGCAAAATGTTTGCGATAACTGGTGCATCGAACACAATTCAGATTTTAGTTGCGTGTGTGATGTAGGGCATACGGTTCAGTTCAATGAACTGTTTGCGATGAGGCAGAAAAACAGAAACGGGCAGCCAGATGAAGGTGTGTGCGATATACGGCATACAGTTCACTCAGATGAACTATTTGTAATTAGGCGGAACAAAAGAAACGGCTAGCCAGATGAAGGTGTGTGCGATAGGGGGCAAACAGTTCACTAGGATGAACTGTTTGCGCTGAGCCAAGATAACAGAAACAGTTCAATATAACAAGATGTGTGTGATACGCGACAAACAGGTCTGTAATCAGAAATGTGTGCGAACACTGATAATAACATAGATGATTGCTTCTAATAAGACGTATGTGATATGCTCTATCTACACATCTATTGGCCATTGGGCAGCAGACGGTCATCCAGGTATGCCATGAGGATGCGAAGAGGCATCTTATATCAGCAGGGACTGGTTGTTCCACCAATAGCTCGTGTAAGAGAACTCTCAAGTTAACTGTGCTCAGGCTGGAGCAGCCATCAGATGGGTGACTGGATGGGAAGTTGTCTTAATGTTAAATTAACTGATGGGATGGGTCATGGAGGTCAAATTAAACGACCTCTATGATCCATCCCATCAGTTAAATTAACCTCGAGGTCCTCATTTTTTATTTTTTTAACACATGTTAAAGAAGGTCTACTGCATTACTTTTTGATAATGTGTGATATGTGGCATACATTTGATCCATCCGAGGTGTTTGTGATGGAATAAGCCATGTGTGTTGTGGGCAAATGCTTGCTGGTATACAACCATTTGCGATTGATGAATTTATCACCAACGGGTTCCCTAGTGTGGTCCGTGTTCATCTGATCGTCATCTACTTCTTGTGCTAGCTCGATGTTCCTTCTATGCTAAGTTTCCATTAATTGATGGTATTTTATGAACACACCACCGTTTCCCGCCATTTCCTCACCTGTTTCCCGCCACCCAGCGATAATGCGCATAAACCTAGGCGGCGCGCAACGCACGGAGGCAACAAGCACAACCTGTAGCACATCCACCTTTTCCAAGCATGCCAACCCACCAAAGCGCCGCCTCTGCCATCAACCTCGTCGACAAGGAAAACAAGAAGGCACCACGGCCCGTCGAGGCTGAGGCACTCCCTGGCAACACAATGGACGACGCTGTGATGCGCATCATCACCGGGGTTGAGCAGACCCTTTGCATGGCGCTTCGGCGTCACGGATCAAGATAGGCATGTCAGCACCGAGAAGTTGTAGCTCGCCGCTGTAGGATCGAAAGTATGTCTAGAGGAGGGGGGTGATTAGATTACTTGACCAAATAAAAATATAGCCTTTTCCCAATTTTAGTTCTTGGCAGATTTTAGCAACTTAGCACAAGTCAAGCAATCAACCTACACATGCAATTCTAAGAGTATAGCAGCGGAGTGTAAAAGATTGCATATGAAGGTAAAGGGAGGAGTTTGAGGAAGGAAATGCAATGTTGACACGGAGATTTTTTATCCGTGGTTCCGATAGGTGGTGCTATCGTACCTCCACATTGATGGAGACTTCAACCCACAAAGGGTAATGGTTGCGCGAGTCCACGGAGGGCTCTGATACGTCCATTTTGCATCATGCTTTTATATCAATATTTAGTGCATTATGGGCTGTTATTACACATTATATCTCAATACTTATGGCTATTCTCTCTTATTTTACAAGGTTTACCATGAAGAGGGGGAATGCCGGCAGCTGGAATTCTGGCTGGAAAAGGAGCAAACATTGGAAACCTATTCTGCACTGCTGAAAAAATCCTGAAACTCCACGAAACCTGTTTTTGGAATTAATAAGAATTATTGAGCGGAAGAAATACATGAGGGGCCCACACCTTGACCAGGAGGGTGGGGGGCGCGCCCACCCCTACTGGACGCGCCCCTGTCTCCTGGGCCCCTAGTGCCCCCCCGGTGTCCATCTTCTGCTATATGGGGGCTTTTACCCTGGAAAAAATCGTGGGCAAGCTTACGAGATGAAACTCCGCTGCCACGAGGCGGAACCAATCTAGGGCTCCGACGGAGCTGTTCTGCCAGGGACACTTCCCTCCGGGAGGGGGAAATCATCACCAACGTCATCTCCAACGATCCTCTCATCTGGTGGGGGTCAATCTCCATCAACATCTTCACCAGCACCATCTCCTCTCAAAACCCTAGTTCATCTCTTGTATCCAATTTTGTATCAAAACCACAAATTGGTACCTGTGGGTTGCTAATAGTGTTGATTACTCCTTGTAGTTGATGCTAATTGGTTTACTTGGTGGAAGATCATATGTTCAGATCATTAATGCATATTATTACTCCTCTGATTTTGAACATGAATATGGTTTGTGAGTAGTTACGTTTGTTCCTGAGGACATGGGTGAAGTCTTGCTAATAGTAGTCATGTGAATTTGGTATTCGTTCGATATTTTGATGAGATGTATGTTGTCTTTTCCTCTAGTGGTGTTATGTGAACGTCGACTACATTACACTTCACCATTATTTGGGCCTAGAGGAAGGCATTGGGAAGTGATAAGTAGATGATGGGTTGCTAGAGTGACAGAAGCTTAAACCCTAATTTATGCGTTGCTTGGTTAGGGGCTGATTTGGATCCATATGTTTAATGCTGTGGTTAGGTTTACCTTAATACTTCTTTTGTAGTTGCGGACACTTGCAATAGGGGTTAATCATAAGTGGGACGCTTGTCCAAGTAAGGGCAGTACCCAAGCACCGGTCCACCCACATCTCAAATTATCAAAGTACCGAACGCGAATCATATGAGCGTGATGAAAACTAGCTTGACGATAATTCCCATGTGTCCTCGGGCGCTCCTTCTCGTTATAAGAAATTGTCCAGGCTTATACTTTGCTACATAAAGGATTGGGCCACCTTGCTGCACTTTATTTACTTTATTTACTTGTTACTCGTTACAATTTATCTTATCACAAAACTATCTATCACCTACAACTTCAGTGCTTGCAGAGAAAACCTTACTGAAAACCGCTTAGCATTTCCTTCTGCTCCTCGTTGGGTTCGACACTCTTACTTATCGAAAGGACTAGATAGATCCCCTACACTTGTGGGTCATCAAGACTCTTTTCTGGCGCCGTTGCTGGGGAGTGTAGCGCTTTTGGTGAGTGGAACTTGGTAAGGAAACATTTATATAGTGTGCTGAAATTTTCTGTTACTTGTCACCATGGAAACTAATCCTTTGAGGGGCTTGTTCGGGGTATCTTCACCCCGACCAGAAGAGCAAAGAGTTGCTACTCAACCTACTGAACTGTTTGAAATATTTACTTTGAGATTCCTTCGGGTATGATAGAGAAACTGCTAGCTAATCCATTTGCAGGAGATGGAACATTGCATCCCGATTTACACCTTATGTTTGTGGATGAAGTTTGTGGATTATTTAAGCTTGCAGGTATTCCCGATGATGTTGTCAAAACGAAGGTCTTCCCTTTATCTTTGAAGCGAGATGCATTGACATGGTATAGGCTATGTGACGATACGAGATCTTGGAATCATAAACGATTGAAGTTGGAATTTCACCAGAAGTTCTATCATATGCATCTTGTTCGTCGTGATCGTAATTACATAAATAATTTCTGTCCTCGCGAAGGAGAAAGCATCGCTGAAGCTTGGGGGAGGCTTAAATCAATGTTATATACATGCCCCAATCATGAGCTCTCCCGGGAAATTATTATTCAGAAATTTTATGCTCGGCTTTCTCTTAATGATCGCAACCTGCTCGATACTTCCTATGCTGGTTCTTATATGCTGAAGACTATTGATTTCAAATGGGACTTATTGGAAAGAATTAAACGCAACTCTGAATATTAGGGTTCCGACGATGGTAAGGAGTCAGTTATGACACCTAAGTTCAATTGTGTTAAATCTTTTATGGATACCGATGCTTTTCGTGGATTTAGCACTAAGTATGGGCTTGACTCTGAGATAGTAGCTTCTTTCTGTGAATCTTTTGCTACTCATGTTGATCTCCCTAAGGAGAAATGGTTGAAATATAATCCTCCCGTTGAAGTGAAAGTAGTTGCACCTATTACAGTTGAAGAAAAGATTGTCACCTATTGTGATCCTATTGTTCCTACTACTTATGTTGAGAAACCTCCTTTTCCTATTAGGATAAAGGATGATGCTGAAACTTTGACTGTTGTTTGTAAGAGTAATACTAGGATTTATACACCTCCTGAGCAAATCAAAGTTGAACCTAGTATTGCTATGGTTAAAGATCTCTTGGATGATGATTTAGATGGGCATGTTATTTATTTCTATGATGAGACTGCTAATATTGCTAGGCCAGATAATAAGATACATAGACCTGTCGTAGGCATGCCTGTTATTTCTGTTAAAATAGGAGATCATTGTTATCATGGCTTATGTGATATGGTTGCTAGTGCAAGTGCAATACTGTATGACTTATATAAAGAGATTATGCACGACATTGCACCCGTTGAATTGGAAGACATTGATGTTACCATTAAGCTTGCTAATAGGGATACCATTAAACCAGTTGGGATAGTTAGAGATGTTGAAGTCTTGTGTGGGAAGGTTAAATATCCTGCTGATTTTCTTGTTCTTGGTTCCCCACAAGATGACTTTTGTCCCATTATTTTTGGTAGACCCTTCTTAAATACAACTAGTGCTAGGATTGATTATGAAAAAGATACTGTCACCATTGGCTTAGATGGTATGTCTCATGAGTTTAATTTGTCTAAGTTTGATAGACAACCTTGTGATAGGGAACCACCTAGTAAGGATGAGATTATTGGTCTTGCTTCCATTGCCGTGCCTCCTACTGATCCATTAGAACAATATTTGCTAGACCATGAAAATGATATGTTTATGAAGGAAAGAAGGGAAATAGATGAAGTGTTCCTTAAACAAGAACCTGTGCTGAAACATAATCTTCTCGTTGAAATTCTTGGGGATCCCCCTCCACCCAAGGGTGATCCCGTGTTTGAACTCAAACCATTACCTCGTAATCTTAAGTATGCTTATCTTGATGAAAAGAAAATATATCCTGTTATTATTAGTGCTAACCTTTCAGAGCAAGAAGAAGAAAGATTATTGAAAACTCTGAAGAAGCACCCAGCAGCAATTGGATATACTCTGGATGATCTTAAGGGCATTAGTCCCACATTATGCCAACACAAAATTACAGTGGAGAAAGATGCCAAACCAGTTAGAGATCCTCAACGACTAATAAATCCCAAGATGAAAGAAGTGGTAAGAAAGGAGATACTAAAGCTCCTTGAGGCAGGTATAATTTATCCCGTTGCTGATAGGGATTGGGTAAGCCCTGTCCATTGTGTTCCTAAAAAGGGATGTACTACCGTTGTTCCTAATGATAAAGATGAATTTATCTCGCAAAGAATTATTACAGGTTATAGGATGGTAATTGATTCTGTAAATTAAATAAGGTTACTAGGAAAGATCATTACCCTTTGCCTTTTATTGATCAAATGCTAGAAAGACTATCCAAACACACACATTTCTGCTTTCTAGATGGTTATTCTGGTTTCTCTCAAATACCTGTGTCAGCGGGGGATCAATCAAAACTACTTTTACTTGCCCTTTCGGTACTTTTGCTTATAGACGTATGCCTTTTGGTTTATGTAATGCACCTGCTACCTTTCAAAGATGCATGATGGCTATATTCTCTGATTTTTGTGAAAAGATTTGTGAGGTATTCATGGATGACTTCTCCGTTTATGGATCCTCTTTTGATGATTGTTTGATCAACCTTGATTGAGTTTTGCAGAGATGCAAAGACACTAGTCTCGTCCTGAATTGGGAAAAGGGTCACTTTATGGTTAATGAAGGCATTGTCTTGGGACATAAGATTTCCGAGAGAGGTATTGAAGTTGACAAAGCCAAAGTTGATGCTATTGAAAAGATGCCATGTCCCAAGGACATAAAAGGTATAAGAAGTTTCCTTGGTCATGCCGGTTTTTATAGGATGTTCATTAAGGACTTTTCTAAAATCTCTTGGCCTCTGACTAATTTATTGCAAAAAGATATTCCTTTTGTTTTTAATGATGATTGTGTAGAAGCATTTGAAATACTTAAGAAAGCTTTGATTACTACACCTATTGTTCAGCCACCTGATTGGAATATACCTTTTGAAATTATGTGTGATGCTAGTGATTATGCTGTAGGTGCTATTCTAGGGCAAAGAGTCGATAAGAAATTGAATGCTATCCAGTATGCTAGTAAGACCCTTGATACTGCCCAGAGAAATTATGCTACTACTGAAAAAGAGTTCTTAGCAATTGTGTTTGCATGTGATAAGTTTAGACCTTATATTGTTGATTCCAAATTTACTATTCACACTGATCATGCTGCTATTAAATATCTTATGGAAAAGAAAGATGCTAAGCCTAGGCTCATTAGATGGTTTCTCCTGCTCCAAGAATTTGATTTGCATATTATTGTAGAAAAGTAGCTGACAACCCCATTGCAGACAACTTGTCTAGGTTAGAGAATGTTCTTGATGACCCACTGCCTATTGATGATAGCTTTCCTGATGAACAATTAGCGGTCGTTAATGCTTCTCGTACCGCTCCTTGGTATGCTGATTATGCTAATTACATTGTTCCTAATTTTATACCGCCTAGTTTCACATACCAGCAAAAGAAAAAGTTCTTTTATGATTTAAGACATTACTTCTGGGATGACCCACACCTTTATAAAGAAGGAGTAGATGGTGTTATTAGACGTTGTGTACCTGAGCATGAACAGGAACAGATCCTACACAAGTGTCACTCTGAATCCTATGGAGGACACCACGTTGGAGATAGAACTGCACACAAGGTACTGCAATCTGGTTTTTATTGGCCTACTCTCTTCAAAGATGCTTGTAAGTTTGTCTTATCTTGTGATGAATGTTAAAGAATAGGTAACATTAGTAGACGCCAAGAAATGCCTATGAATTACTCTCTTGTTATTGAACCGTTTGATGTTTGGGGCTTTGATTATATGGGACCTTTTCCTGCCCCTCTAATGGTTATACACATATTTTAGTTGCTGTTGATTATGTTACTACGTGGGTAGAAGCTATTCCAACTAGTAGTGCTGATCATAACACTTCTATTAAAATGCTTAAAGAAGTTTTTTTTCCGAGGTTTGGAGTCCCTAGATATCTTATGACTGATGGTGCCTCACATTTTATTCATGGTGCTTTCCATAAGATGCTTGCTAAGTATGATGTCAATCATAGAATCACATCTCCTTATCATCCGCAGTCTAGTGGTCAAGTAGAGTTGAGCAATAGAGAGCTCAAATTAATTTTGCAAAAGACTGTCAATAGATCTAGAAAGAATTGGTCCAAGAAACTTGATGATGCATTATGGGCCTATAGAACTGCATACAAAAATCCTATGGGTATGTCTCCTTATAAGATGGTTTATGGAAAAGCATGTCATTTACCTCTTGAACTTGAACATAAAGCATATTGGGCTATTAAAGAGCTCAACTATGACTTCAAACTTGCCGGTGAGAAGAGGTTGTTTGATATTAGCTCACTTGATGAATGGAGAACCCAAGCCTATGAGAATGCCAAGCTATTCAAAGAAAAAGTCAAACACTGGCATGACAAAAGGATACAAAAGCATGAGTTTAACGTAGGAGATTATGTGTTATTATTCAACTCTCGTTTAAGATTTTTTGCAGGAAAACTTCTCTCTAAATGGGAAGGTCCTTACGTTATCGAGGAGGTCTATCATTCTGGTGCCATAAAAATCAACAACTTCAAAGGCACAAGTCCGAGGGTGGTGAACGGTCAGAGAATTAAACATTATATTTCAGGTAATCCTATCAATGTTGAAACTAATATTATTGAAACCGTAACCCCGGAGGAATACATAAGGGGCACTTTCCAGAAAGTTCCAGACTCCGAAAAGGAATAGGTATGTGGTACGGTAAGTAAACCAACTTCAAAACAACTCCAATGGCAATTTTTATCAGTTTTGGAATATTTAAGAATTTTAGGAAGAAAGAAGTAGTCCGAAAGGGACACGAGGCCCCCACGAGAGTGGAGGGCGCCCCCACCCTTACCGGGCGCCCCCTGTCTCGTGGACACCTCATGTGCCTCCCGGACTCTGTTTTCTTGCACTTTACATATTTTGGTCGGTAAAAATTCATTATATATACTCCCTAAGGTTTTGACCATCGTACCACACAAATATCCTTTGTTTTCGTTTCGAGCTGTTTCTCCTGCAGATCAAGAGCACCATGGCGTCACTCTCCTCCAGCAACGAAGACAAGGATGCTTGGCTATTGAAGATAGAGCTGAAAAGAGAAGAACCGGAAGAGATCAACAAGGATGAAGGGATCAAGAAGGCCATGGAGGTTCAAGCTCCGGCGGTGAAAGAAGACAACATCCCTCAACCTTTACCTAACCTCTTTACTCCAACAGAGATTGAAGCTTTCAAGATGATTGAGTTAGCTCGCATACAGAACAAGTATCTCACACAGGAGAATATTCTATTGAAGGATCATATCACGGGACTCAAGGGCAGTATCCGCAAGTTGGAGGAACTTTTACGCTCAATGTGCGATTATCCACCGTGATCATCACCACCTTCATCACCTCCGAGGACATAATTGCTTGGGTATGGGCACTCCCCTTGGCAACTTCCAAGCTTGGGGGAGGTGCCCCGGTATCGTATCACCATCACACTCCTATCTTTACTGTTTTATTTAGTTTGATCCTTTTAGTAGTATCTTGATCTAGTAGATTGAAGTTTTGATGTCAAGTAGTTTTGAGTTTTGCTTAGTGATCTCTTTTTGTAACCGAGTCCGTGAGCTATCTATAATAAAGATTAGTGTTGAGTCAAGGGCTTTGCTATGTCGCTATGATCTTGAGGAAGTAGAAAGAATAAAAGAGTTCATATTGATCTTATGGTTAGTGATGACTTCACCCATAGGAAGTATGAGGCATAAAAGTTGTTGAGAGTTGATAAACGTAGTTTTGGTCATCGTTGCAATTAATAGGAAGTGATAAGGAAAGAGAGGTTCACATATAAATATATTATCTTGGACATCTTTTATGATTGGGAGCACTCATTAAGTATGACATGCTAAAAGAATTGACGTTGGACAAGGAAGACAACGTAATGGTTTATGTTTTCTCACATCCCAGTTAAAGTATATTGTAATTGACCTTCCAAACATGTTGAGATTGCCTTTCCCCCTCATGCTAGCCAAATTCCTTGCACCAAGTAGAGATACTACGTGTGCTTCCAAATATCCTTAAACCCAGTTTTTCCATGAGAGTCCACCATAGCTACCTATGGATTGAGTAAGATCCTTCAAGTAAGTTGTCATGTTGCAGGCAATAAAAATTGCTATCTAAATATGTATGACTTATTAGTGCAGAGAAAATAAGCTTTATACGATCTTATTGTGGAAGTAATAAAAGCGACGGACTGCATAATAAAGGTCCACATACAAGGGGCAATATAAAGTGATGTTATTTTTCATTAAGATTTTGTGCATCCAACCCTAAACGCACATGGCAACCTCTGCTTCCCTCTGTGAAGGGCCTATCTTTTACTTTATGTTTTTACTTTATGCTTGAGTCAAGGTGATCCTCACCTTTCCCTTTTTTTATTTTATCCTTTGGCAAGCTCCTCGTGTTTGAAAGATCATGATATATATATTCAATTGGATGTAAGTTAGCATGGGCTATTGTTGTTGACATCACCTAAAGGTGAATACATTGGGAGGCAACACAATAAGCCCCTATCTTTCTCAGTGTCCGGCTGAAACTCCATAACCACAAGTATTGCGTGAGTGTTAGCAATTGTAGAAGACTACATGATAGTTGAGTATGTGGATTTGCTGAAAAGCTCTATTGTTGACTCTTTCTGATGTTATGATAATTTGCAATTGCTTCAATGACTGAGATTATAGTTTATTTGTTCTCAATGAAGTTTTTGAACCATACTTGACATTTTGAATTGATTGTTACTTGAGTATAAGAAATCATATGATAAAATCTATATATGTTGTTGTTACAAGAATAATCATGATACCCTCATGTCCGTATTTTATTTTTATCGACACCTCTATCTCTAAACATGTGGACATATTTTTCGATATCGGCTTCCGCTTGAGGACAACCGAGGTCTAAGCTTGGGGGAGTTGATACGTCCATTTTGCATCATGCTTTTATATCAATATTTAGTGCATTATGGGCTGTTATTACACATTATATCTCAATACTTATGGCTATTCTCTCTTATTTTACAAGGTTTACCATGAAGAGGGGGAATGCCGAAACACTGGAATTCTGGCTGGAAAAGGAGCAAACATTGGAAACATATTCTGCACTGCTCCAAAAATCCTGAAACTCCACGAAACCTGTTTTTGGAATTAATAAGAATTATTGAGCTGAAGAAATACATCAGGGGGCCCACACCCTGGCCAGGAGGGTAGGGGGCGCGCCCACCCTACTGGGCGCGCCCCCTATCTCCTGGGCCCCCTGGTGGCCCCCCGGTGTCCATCTTCTGCTATATGAGGGCTTTTACCCTATAAAAAATCGTGGGCAAGCTTACGGGATGAAACTTCGCCGCCACGAGGCGGAACCTTGGCGGAACCAATCTAGGGCTCGGGCGGAGCTGTTCGGCCGGGGACACTTCCCTCCGGGAGGGGGAAATCATCACCAATATCATCACCAACGATCCTCTCATCGGGAGGGGGTCAATCTCCATCAACATCTTCACCAGCACCATCTCCTCTCAAAACCCTAGTTCATCTCTTGTATCCAATCTTGTATCAAAACCACAAATTGGTACCTGTGGGTTGCTAGTAGTGTTGATTACTCCTTGTAGTTGATGCTAATTGGTTTACTTGGTGGAAGATCATATGTTCAGATCCTTAATGCATATTATTACTCCTCTGATTTTGAACATGAATATGGTTTGTGAGTAGTTACATTTGTTCCTGAGGACATGGGTGAAGTCTTGCTATTAGTAGTCATGTGAATTTGGTAGTCATTCGATATTTTGATGAGATGTATGTTGTCTTTTCCTCTAGTGGTGTTATGTGAATGTCGACTACATGACACTTCACCATTATTTGGTCCTAGAGGAAGGCATTGGGAAGTAATCAGTAGATGATGGGTTGCTAGAGTGACAGAAGCTTAAACCCTAGTTTATGCGTTGCTTCGTTAGGGGCTGATTTGGATCCATATGTTTAATGTTGTTGTTAGGTTTACCTTAATACATCTTTTGTAGTTGCGGACGCTTGCAATAAGGGTTAATCATAAGTGGGATTCTTGTCCAAGTAAGGGCAGTACCCAAGCACAGGTCCACCCACATATCAAATTATCAAAGTACCGAACGTGAATCATATGAGCGTGATGAAAACTAGCTTGACGATAATTCCCATGTGTCCTCGGGAGCTCCTTTCTCATTGTAAGAAATTGTCTAGGCTTATCCTTTGCTACATAAAGGAATGGGCCACCTTGCTGCACTTTATTTACTTTATTTACTTGTTACTCATTAAAATTTATCTTATCACAAAACTATCTATCACCTACAATTTTAGTGCTTGCAGAGAAAACCTTACTGAAAACCGCTTATCATTTCCTTTTGCTCCTTGTTAGGTTCGACACTCTTATTTTTCGAAAGAACTACGATAGATGCCCTGCACTTGTGGGTCATCAGGCTCCACCCACGAAGGGTCCACAAAGAAGCAACCTTGTCTATCCCACCATGGCCGTCGCCCACGAAGGACTTGCCTCACTCGGGTAGATCTTCACGAAGTAGACGATCTCCTTGCCCACACAAACTCCTTGGTTCAACTCCACAATCTTGTCGGAGGCTCCCAAGTGACACGTAGCCAATCTAGGAGACACCACTCTCCAAAAGGTAAGAGATGGTGTGTTGATGATGAACTCCTTGCTCTTGTGCTTCAAATGATAGTCTCCCCAACACTCACTCTCTCTCATAGGATTTGGATTTGGTGGAAAGAATATTTGAGTGGAAAGCAACTTGGGGAAGGCAAGAGATCAAGATTTATGTGGTAGGAATGGAATATCTTGACCTCAACACAAGTGTAGGTGGTTCTCTCTCAGAAAATGTATGTTGGAAGTGTAGGCATGTTCTGGTGGCTCTCTCCACGAATGAAGAGTGGGTGGAGGGGTATATATAGCCTCCACACAAAATCTAACCGTTACACACAATTTACTAAATTCGGTGGGACCGAATCATGAAACTGGGTCAGACCAATTTAGTTCATAATGTGACCGTTAGGCATTTCGGTGGGACCGACATGTCAACTCAATGGGACCGATATCGTTAGGGTTAGGGCATAACGTAATCTCGGTGAGACTAATTACACAAACTCGGTGAGACCGATTTTGGTAATAGACAAACAGAGAGTTGGTCAGGCAAACTCGGTGGGACCGATTCGCTCATCTCGGTTGGACCGAAACATTACGAAAGGGAAACAGAGAGTTTGTATTGCAATCTCGGTGGGACCGATTGCTCATCTCGGTTTGACCGAAACATTATGAAGGGAAACAGAGAGATTACAATCCCATCTCGGTGAGACCGAGATCCCTATCGGTGAGGCCGAAAAGACTAGGGTTTCTGGCAGTGGCTATGGCAACTGAACTCGGTGGCGCCGGATAGAAAGTTTCGGTGGGGCCGAGTTTGACTTTTGGTTTGGGACATATGTGGATGTGAGAAAGTAGTTGAGGGTTTTTGGAACATATCACTAAGCACTTTGAGCAGGAAACTCATTAAGAAACACCTCACCCCCTCTTGATAGTATTGGCTTTTCCTATGGACTCAATGTGATCTTGGATCACTAAAATGAATAATGTAGAGTCTTGTGCTTTGAGCTTGCGCCAATCCTTTTGTCCTTAGCATTTTGAGGGGTCCATGTTTCTCATCCATGCCATGCCAAACATTGAGCTTTCCTGAAATATTTATCTTGAAATAGCATTATCTCAATGAGCTATATGCTGTTAGGAATTACCAAAACCACCCAGGGATAGTTGCACTTTCAATCTCCCCCTTTTTGGTAATTGATGACAACGTATAGATCAAAGCTTTGACAAATGATAATAAGATTCAAAAACATCGTCGCTTTGAGAAGTATGTGATAAGCAAGAGCTCCCCCTAAAGTTGTGCATTATTTAAAATTTGCTTTGTCTGCAAATGCACAATGTGTTAGGATCATGGGTTACTCTTTCATGTCACTGTAACATCCCAAATTCCAATTTGGAATGTTATACATTAGATCATCATTTCATATCATATTTTAATGCATTTTGGCTTGATCTGAGAAATTCTACGCAACTCAAGGACCCACGGAGAGAGTTGGAGATTTTGTTATTTTCCTATTTGAGTTTTCTCAAATTTTGAAAAGAGGATCATTTGATTTTTATTATTTTACCTTCGAATATTTCTTTTATAAAAATATGAGAGAGGGAATAAAATGACTTTCCCAAAATAAAGAAATATTGGAGGTTTAATATTAAAATCAAATAAGATTTTATTTTGGGATTTTATTGCTATTTTATTTGAATTAGGAAAAATGCGGGTTTTTCAGAATTGCATTATAGGCCCAAATAAATGTTCATCTTGTTTGGCTTATTTCTAGAGGACGGGGAATTTTTTTTTCGGGATTTTTGGAGTCCGTTTAGTATTTCTTTTCTTTCTTTTTCTGCACGTCGGAATTATTTAAAAAAAAGTCAAACCGACTCCGGGCCGTACCCGAGCGGGACTCCACCTGGGGGGCTTTATAAGCCGGGCCACCCCCAGCCTCGAAGCCCACACTGCCGCCAGAGCCCACTCGCGCCCCCAAACCCTAACCCTAGCCGCCGCCGCCGGTTGCCGTCGCCGCCGCCCCGCGCTGCCGTCGCCCCGCCGCCCCACGCCGTCGCCGGAGCTGCCAGAGCCCGCCGCCGCCTCGCCGCCTCGCCGGAACCCCGGCCGGACCCGTTGTAGCCACCGCCGGTTTTTTTAAAACCGTTCGTTTAAAAAAAACACTTGATCCGTTTTTTGAGATTCGGTTCGTCGTTTTTTTCTCGATTTAGTAATTTAGCGGACGTTCGTCTGTATGTTCATTTTAACGAAAGATTTTCGTCGTATTAGCCGCAGACAGCAAACTGACACGTGTTCAACGTATCTATAATTTTTGATTGTTCCATGCTATTATATTACCCCTTTTGGATGTTTATGGGATTTATTTTACACATTTATATCATTTTTGGGACTAACCTACTAACCGGAGGCCCAACCCGTATTGCTGTTTTTTTGCCTATTTCAGTATTTCGAAGAAAAGGAATATCAAATGGAGTCCAAACGGAATGAAACCTTTGGGAGCGTGATTTTTGGAACGAACATGATCCAGAGGACTTGGAGTGCAAGTCAAGAAGCAGCCGAGGCGGCCACGAGAGGGGAGGGTGCGCCCACCCCTACAGGGCGCGCCCCCTATCTTGTGGGCCCCTCGGGCGGCCACCGACGTACTTCTTCCTCCTATATATGCCTACGTACCCTGAAAACATCAAGGGAGCCAACGGAACACAATTTCCACCGCCGTAACCTTTTGTATCCGCGAGATCCCATCTTGGAGCCTTCGCCGGCGCTCCGCCGGAGGGGAAAACAACCATTGAGGGCTTCTACATCAACACCATAGCCCCTCCGATGAGTTGTGAGTAGTTTACCACAGACCTTCGGGTCCATACTTACTAGCTAGATGGCTTCTTCTCTCTTTTTGGATCTTAATACAATGTTCTAGTTGGGTGATATTAAAGTATTGCTAGTTGGTAATTGTTTTGAGATATGGAGGTAGTGATATTAAAGTCATGCTAGTTGGGTGATTATGAAAAATGCTTGTGTTGAGGTTTGTGATTCCCATAGCATGCACGTATGGCGAACCGCTTTGTGATGAAGTTGGAGCACAATTTTATTTATTAATTGTCTTCCTTATGAGTGGCGGTCGGGGATGAGCGATGGTCTTTTCCTACCAATCTATCCCCCTAGGAGCATGCACGTAATACTTTGTTTTTGATGACTTGTAGATTTTTGCAATAAATACATGAGTTCTTTTGACTAATGTTGAGTCCATGGATTATATGCACCCTCACCCTTGCGCCATTGCTAGCCTCTCTTGTGCCGCGCAACTTTCGCGGGTACCATACACCCACCATATACCTTCCTCAAAACAGCCACCATACCTACCTATTATTGCATTTCCATAGCCATTCCGAGATATATTGCCATGCAACTTTCCACCGTTCCGTTCATATGACACGCATTACTTTTGTCATATTGATTTTTGCATGATCATGTAGTTGACATCGTATTTGTGGCAAGGCCACTTTCATAATTTTCATACATGTCACTCTTGATTTATTGCATATCCCGATACACCGCCGGAGGCATTCATATAGAGTCATATGTTGTTCTAGCTTTGAGTTGTAAATCCATAAAAGTGTGATGATCTTCATTATTAGAGCATTGTGCCAGTGAGGAAAGGATGATGGAGACTATGATTCCCCCACAAGTCGGGATGGGACTTCGGACTTTACAAAAAGAAAAAGAAAAAAAGAGAAAGGCCAAAAAGAAAAAAAAGAAAGGACAAAGAAAAAAAAGGGTAGAAAAAAAAAGAGAAAAAGAAAAAAAAGAAAAGAAAAAAATAAAAGGAGAGAAAAAGAGAGAAGGGACAATGCTACTATCTCTTTTGACACACTTGTGCTTCAAAGCAGCACCATGATCTTCATGATAGAGAGTCTCCTATGTTGTCATTCGCATATACAAGTGGGAATTTTTCATTATAGAACTTGGCTTGTATATTCCAATGATGGGCTTCCTCAAAATACCCTAGGTCTTCGTGAGCAAGCAAGTTGGATGCACACCCACTTAGTTCCTTTTGTTGAGCTTTCATATATTTATAGCTCTAGTGCATCCGTTGCATGGCAATCTCTACTCACTCACATTGATATCTATTAATGGGCATCTCCATAGCCCATTGATACGCCTAGTTGATGTGAGACTATCTTGTCCTTTTTGTCTTCTCCACAACCACCATTCTATTCCACATATAGTGCTATGTCCATGGCTCACGCTCATGTATTGCGTGAAAGTTGAAAAAGTTTGAGATTATTAAAGTATGAAATAATTGCTTGGCTTGTCATCAGGGTTGAGCATGATTAATTACTTTGTGTGATGAAGATAGAGCAACAGCCAGACTATATGATTTTGTAGGGATAACTTTCTTTGGCCATGTTGTTTTGAGAAGACATGATTACTTTGATTAGTATGCTTGAAGTATCACTATTTCTTATGTCAATATGAACTTTTATTTTGAATCATTTGCATCTGAACATTCATGCCACAGTAAAGAAAATTACATTGAGAATTATGCTAGGTAGCATTCCACATCAAAAATTCTGTTTTTATCATTTACTTACTCGAGGACGAGCAGGAATTAAGCTTGGGGATGCTTGATACGTCTTCAATGTATCTATAATTTTTGATTGTTCCATGCTATTATATTACCCCTTTTGGATGTTTATGGGCTTTATTTTACACATTTATATCATTTTTTGGGACTAACCTACTAACCGGAGGCCCAGCCCGTATTGCTGTTTTTTTGCCTATTTCAGTATTTTGAAGAAAAGGAATATCAAACGGAGTCCAAACGGAATGAAACCTTCGGGAGCGTGATTTTTGGAACGAGCGTGATCCAGAGGACTTGGATTGCAAGTCAAGAAGCAGGCGAGGCGGCCACGAGAGAGGAGGGCGCGCCCACCCCTACAGGGCATGCCCCCTGTCTTGTGGGCCCCTCGGGTGGCCACCGACGTACTTCTTCCTCCTATATATGCCTATGTACCCCAAAAATATCCAGGGAGCCAACAAAACACAATTTCCACCGCAGTAACCTTCTGTATCCGTGAGATCCCATCTTGGAGCCTTCGCCGGTGCTCCGACGGAGGGGGAATCAACCACGGAGGGCTTCTACATCAACACCATAGCCCCTCCGATGAGTTGTGAGTAGTTTACCACAGACCTTCGGGTCCATAGTTACTAGCTAGATGGCTTCTTCTCTCTTTTTGGATCTCAATACAATGTTCTCCCCCTCTCTTGTGGAGATCTATTCGATGTAAACTATTTTTACCGTGTGTTTGTCGAGATCCGATGAATTGTGGGTTTATGATAAAGTTTATCTATGAGAAATATTTGAATCTCCTCTGAATTCTTTTATGTATTATTGAGTTATCTTTGTAAGTCTCTTCGAATTATCAGTTTGGTTTGGCCTACTAGATTGATCTTTCTTGCCATGGGAGAACTGCTTAGCTTTGGGTTCAATCTTGCGGTGTCCTTTCCCAGTGACAGCAGGGGCAGCAAGGCACGTATTGTATTGTTGCCATCGAGGATAAAAAGATGGGGTTTATATCATATTGCTTGAGTTTATCCCTCTACATCATGTCATCTTGCTTAATGCGTTACTGTATTCTTTATGAACTTAATACTCTAGATGCAGGCAGGAGTCGGTTGATGTGTGGAGTAATAGTAGTGATGCAGGCAGGAGTCGGTCTACTTGTTGCGGACGTGATGCCTATATACATGATCATGCCTAGATAATCTCATAATTATTCGCTTTTCTATCAATTGCTCGACAATAATTTGTTCACCCACCGTAATACTTATGCTATTTTGAGAGAAGCCTCTAGTGAAACCTATGGCCCCCGAGTCTATCTTTTATCATATTTGCTTCCAATCTACTTTTATTTGCATCTTTACTTTCTGCATCTATATTATAAAATACCAAAAATATATTTATCTTATCATACTATCTCTATCAGATCTCACTTTCGCAAGTGGCCGTGAAGGGATTGACAACCCCTTTATTGCGTTGGTTGCGAGTTCTTTGTTTGTTTGTGTAGGTGCATGGGACTTTTGAGGAGCCTCCTACTGGATTGATACCTTTGTTCTAAAAAACTGAGGGAAATACTTACGCTACTATTGCTGCATCATCTTTCCTCTTCAAGGAAAACCAACGTCAAGCTCAAGACGTAGCACGAACATTCATTCGTTAGCCTGTTCATCAGTTTTTCTTTTTCTCGGGTTTTTCACGATTATTTCCGATCACGATCTGTGATCTGATTTTCGTTCTAGTATAACTTTTCGGTCGTTTATCCGAATCAGGAGATTCAAGCGCCTAGATTTTCATCTCGAAACCCTCTTTCCATTTAACCAACTCAAACAAGTTTTTGCTACTGTAAAAATTTACTTAGGTCCAGAATTAGTAAACAAATCTTGTTTTTCGCCGTTTGAGTTTCGTTGCTTCGTTTGATTTGATCAAACCGGAGTTCTTAAGTTGAACTTTCTGGTTAGATCTTTTATTTGAGTTTTACCCATGCATTAGATGAATGCTTATTGAATTCTTGTTTGTTTGCGATAGAGTACTTGGAGTGCGCCGCTTGCTACTTCGAATCTCTAGGTTTCACGGATCATCAGCAAGGCAAGTAACACTTTGATCATACCTCTTTACTACCCAGTTTTTATTGCATAGATCAATCCTCAAACAATTCCATGGTTAGGATCTGACTAATATGTGGGTTTTGGGAAGTAGATGAGGTAGTACCTATGCCCTGTTTATTATCAAACCTTTGGGAGTTACTTATATGTTTGCTTATATTGCCATGCTATGCTAGTAGACATGGATTGGGTGAGTGTATCCATGATAGATGTGAGTAATGTTAATTAATGGTTCAACTTAAGGTGACAACTTAAATACACATCTGGTTGGATTGAGGCACCTAGGGAACCCAATGATTGCCTGTTTTTTATGGACCGCCACCCAGGCTCAAAGGGATAATGAGATTATTCATGCTACAAACTTCAGTGTGCAGCCACAAGCTAATATGGGCACTAGCATAGTTGATTAAGTCGTGTGAACTCTTACAGTGGTAGACTAGCAGATGTAGGGGAAAGTAGGTGTAACGGTCTACCCATCGTAAGGTGCTAACTCTTCTGAAAGACTGTGTCTCGGTCATCCATTTCTCAAACACCATGTAGTGCGAGAAATCCAACGGAGGAGATCGAGTCTTGTGGGGAAAAGTGTGCAAACCTCTGCAGAGTGTACAAACTAATCATGGTTAGCCGTGTCCTCCGTTATGGACGTTTTGAGTATCTAGTACTTGGATTATCATGTGAACCTCATCATGTTACTTAAATTAATTTTGTTTGGGTTTAATGATGATGCTTAATTGGGATTGAGTTGGGTGAACCTTCTCAATGTTTAACAACCACCATGATAGTTAAATAAAATTTATTCCTTTGTTGTAGGAAAAAATTGGCTTTATGCAAAACTGTAACCATAGAGCTTTCCACCAGCCATATATGCATGTAGTGATAGCATTATTCTGTTCATTACTCTCTATGTGTTACATTGCCAGCATATTCCATGTGCTGACCCATTTTTGGGCTGCAATGTTCATGTTGCAGACTTTTCAGACGACGAGTAAGGTGCCTTAGGTCGTGATCTTTCACTCAGTGATGCCGTTGGAGTTGATGGACTCACTTTATCTTCAAAACCTTCCGCTGTTATCGTATTTAGATGGCCTTAAGCCATATTTATTGTAATAAGTTCTCTTTTGAGATATTCAATGTAATAAGTGTGTGATTGCTACCCTATTATAAATCCTTCAAGTACTGTGCATGTCAGCATTACTGATCCAGGGATTACACTGGTGCACAGAGATCAGACTATTTGAGGTCTGATCGCTACAGTCACATACATCTTGGTGGAGCGCTCAAAATGATAGAAGTTAAAAGCATGCACTCATCACCAAGCAAGTGAATGATCATATAAGGATATAAGAGATAATATCATCCAACAAGCATTAAGGGTAGCATATGATCAAACACATAATCGAACAAGTAAACAAGTAGCTCACAGGCACACAATCAAGAAGTTCAACCAAAAACAAGAGAGATAAAAAGAAACACTCTCTCTTGAATCCTATGATCTATACATTTTCTCCCCCTTTGGCAACAAGTTACCAAAAAGTTCAAAAAGAATGCATAGTGCTAAACGACTCCCGGGCTTGGTCTTCGGGAGGTGGTGTAGAGATGACTCCAAGGATGAAAGCGTCTGTTGATGTAGCTGGAGTTGGTGGAGTGGCTGCTAGAGGTGGCACTGGAGCTGTAGCAGCTGGTGCTGATGCTGTAGCTCTAGTATCTGTGACTGGCACTGCAGCCGATCTCTGTCCTCTGGGCACTTTAGCAAAAGCATCTGTAGTAGACTTGCCCTTCTTCTCCTCCACTTCCTCTTGAAGTAGCTCAACTGCAGTTTGGATCTTAGTTACCTTGACATCAAGAGCATAGAATTTCTGCTCAATGATCCTCTCCAAGCTCTCCTGGTTTTGAGTCAGGGTGGCTGTCGGTGTCAAAACCGGCGGATCTCGGGTAGGGGGTCCCGAACTGTGCGTCTTGGCGGATGGTAACAGGAGACATGGGACACGATGTTTTTACCCAGGTTCGGGCCCTCTCGATGGAGGTAAAACCCTACTCCTGCTTGATTGATATTGATGATATGGGTAGTACAAGAGTAGATCTACCACGAGATCAAGGAGGCTAAACCCTAGAGGCTAGCCTATGGTATGATTGTTGTAATGGTTGTTCGTCCTACGGACTAAAACCCACCGGTTTATATAGACACCGGAGAGGGCTAGGGTTACACAGAGTCGGTTACAATGGTAGGAGATCTACATATCCGTATTGCCAAGCTTGCCTTCCACGCTAAGGAAAGTCCCATCTGGGCACGGGACGAAGTCTTCAATCTTGTATCTTCATAGTCTTGGAGTCCGGCCGATGATGATAGTCCGGCTATCCGGACACCCCCTAGTCCAGGACTCCCTCAGTAGCCCCCGAACCAGGCTTCAATGACGACGAGTCCAGCGCGTATATTGTCTTCGGCGTTGCAAGGCGGGTTCTCCTCCAAATTCCATGTCCTTGCCGAATAGTGTCCGGCTTCCTTACAAATGTTGCGCTCCTTGGCTTCAACTCCCAATAATGGCCCTCTTCCACGTGTCGCACGAATGCGAAAGGCCAGGGTATTTTTATGTTTTACCCCCTAGCTGCGCAAATAATCTGCCTACAAGAGAGGCAAGAATCCAGATCCAAATCACACCATCTTCCTTCCGCGAGTACTCATCGGAGCGCTTCTGACCAAAAATCCATTCCATCATGGACCGTCGACGCAGCTCCTCCTCTCGCGCCCCCAGCCCTCAGCCAGGAGATTGGAGGAGATGTTCAGTTCCGCACAAAGAGCTGGTGATGCTCCAAGCGGAGGGATACCTTCCTCCGGCCTTTATGGTCCCGATTCGAGCCGGGCTAGCCACCTACAAAGGTGGAAAGCAAGCGGAGGCCACCCCTAGTCCCTCCAAAGGAGAGCGGGTGTGCTTCGTCCCCTATCTAATAAGGGGGCTCGGGTTTCCCATACATCCGTTTCTCCGGGGGCTTCTAGAGTTCTACGGACTCCAGCTTCGTCACCTCACGCCCGCCTCTATTCTGCACATCGCGGGTTTCGTGGCTCTTTGCGAGCTGTTCCTGGGCATCGAGCCCCATTTTGCACTGTGGAAGAGGCTATTTTGCCTTGTACCCCGTTCTTACAAGGGGTTAATATATCAAGTGGGCGGAGCCGAAATATGGCGCATCGCCGGGACCGGATATCTATCCGGAACCCCAAAGAAGGCGTCCGAAGACTGGCCTTCGGAATGGTTTTATGTAGAAGACGCTCCACTGCCGGACCCAGTTCGGATCAGCCTCCCGGAGTTCAGCAAGGCTCCTCTGAAGAAACGCTTAAGTTGGCGCCCGCAGAGCCCTCAATAGGAGGAAGACAGGAACGTCCATTATTTGATGGGCCGGATAAGGTTGCTGGCCCATTCCGGATTGACCATGATTGGAGTCATGGCCACGTGCATTATGCGAGGGGTGCAGCCGCTCCAATATAGGGGCCACCCTATGTGGGATTCCAACAGGGAGAATGATGCCACCCGTCATGGCCGCAAGGGGCCGGGATCGGCCGCAGATCTGGTGAAGATTCTGTCCGGCCTGTACAAGGGGGAGAAGGAGGACTTCCTCCAGATGAGCCCATTGAATGGGTTCTCCATGAATAGCCCTCGGAGCTGGGTAAGCGTACGTTTATTTATCCGTCCCATGCTTTCAAAGTTAAGTACCTTACTTTATGGTTTTGACGCAGGAACTGCGCCGGGATGTGGGGAGCATACATAGTCCGGCTCCACAACCCGAGGATCCGGGAAGATCCCATGATCCGGCCTCCGAGGAGGATCCGGACATAAAGGTGGAGCTAATCGACGGGGTGTTCCACCAACTCAGCATGGACAATGCTCTACTTGCCATTACGGCTGACTACCCCGGCTTATCTCCGGCTCCCCAGGTGATTATGACTGAAGTCCTGACACCATTATTTCGTCCTTGCGCATTTCTGACCACCGTATACAATGGTGTCTCGCAGGAGGTGCCTTCAAGGCAGGAAGCCGAACCCACGGTGGCTGACCAACAAGGGTCAGTCCAGCCCAGCAGGCGGAAGAGGAGTGTGGTGCGGATCGAGAAATCGCTGCAACAGTATAGCTTGCGACCATTATTTAGGGAAAAGATTCCTAGGAGGTGTGTTAATGCTCATGACCTTTCCAGGAGGAAGAGCGCTCGCTGGACTGTGCCCGGAGAGGTTGCCAACCAAGCCTCCGCTAGCCAGGCTCCACCACCTGGTCCGGAGGGGGAGGCGAGCGCAAGGCGCGAGCCGGGTACTCCTCCAACGGAGGATGCCGACCGGCTGTCCGCCACCAGGTCTGAGGTGGAGAGCGCCATGAATCATAGGCGCCGCCGGACAGTACTGTGTGACGCGTGTTTCTCCCCAGAGGCGTTGAATGCCTTTAACGCGGGAGACACGCACCTCCGTGCCGCTCAAGATGGTTTAACCAGAGCCACGGAGCAGTATGTAAAAGACATACGGGTAAGAGATTTTAATAGTTGTATATGCCAGTAGCCCCGAGACTTAAAGTAGTTAAAGTAACTGATTTAAGGATCATTTGATATGCAGGATCTTACGGAGAAGAATACCCAATTGTCCCAGAAGCTACAAGAGTGCAAAGCCCAACTTGAGGCCGCACTAGCTGCCGCAGAAGGAGGCATAGAGACCCCCTCCGGTAACACGTTATTTCAAATAGACAAGCGGTGTGTGGCGTGCGTATAAATCTGACAATGATATTGCAGATGTTGCCGGACTTGATCCAGACAAGCAACAGCTACTACGCCAGCTGAAGGCTGGCGATAGGGTGCTTACGAAGGTGCAGCAGGAGAAGAACAAACTCCAGGATGCCCATGCCCAGCTTGGAGAAGAGCTGAAAGGTGTTCGGGCCGAGCTGTCTGGCTTCGTGAAGGAGAATCAGCGGCTTCGTCGCGGCATCTATAGTAAGTGCTTGAGCGAACTCCTTTGAAAATAAGAGTTCGGCGAGGAAGTCAATTGACAAAAATATGTCTGTAGGTGTGCTCACAGGTCGCCCTGCGGAAGAAATGCCCGGTTCAACGGGTGACCAACTTCCCGAGCTGGTGCAACTGCTCGAACGTGTTCGGCAGGCGATGAGTGGCGTCGTCCAGGCCTTATGGCCGTCCCTCTCCCTACCCGAGGGCCTTGGAGAGCTTGCGGAGAAGCTTCAGGGAGCGCGACAGCGCTTCCGTTTATGGAAGATATCGGCCTGCCGTCAAGGTGCCAGGGAGGCCTGGGCCATGGTGAAGACGCGGTACAAGAAGGCGGATCCAAACCACATGGCCGAGGTTGGACCTGTGGGGCCCGATGGGAAGGAGATTCCTGTGAGCTTAGTGTACGGCCAAGTAGAGTTGGCCGCTAAGTATTCCCAATGGGACTGTAAATTAGACAGTCTGTTAGATGGGATTGAGGAGGAGTACAGTCAATCGATTTGACAATGTATGTAAAGTGACATGTAAAATGCCTTCTAGCCGGATTGTAGATCGTTTGTCTTTGCCGACCTTTTCGCTTCAATCTCGGGACCCTAGAGTCTAGAGTGTGTCCAAATACCCTCTCGGTTATGAAAAAACCGGGGCATGCATGGAGACCAGGCGTAGGGGTCATTAGTGCTTTATCAGACAAGTGCCCAACTAGTTATGTTATATTACATGGTTAGTAAGAAACATCTTCCAGGGAGAATAGTTCCGTTAAGGGTTCCTTTCCCTGGGAGGCATGCCCTAAAGTGCATGTCCGGACTGCGAAAAGAGCAGGAAAACATCTGGGGGCAGATAAATAAATATGTAAGAAATCATCTTTCAAGTCACCGACCGAATATTCCCTTAAGAACGCTAGCTTTCGGCTTCACCCAGTCTGAGGTACACATCCGGCTGACCCGGCAGTAACAATCGCAGAGGTGCTCCCTTTACCTCCTAACCGAACAATTAGGAATGTAGGGGTAAGCACAGGAGCCAGGCAACCCAGCTTGGCCAAAACTTAAGTCATATCGATGCATATAATGGTGAATAAAAGGTGCATGCGGAAGTTTGACGCATGTGTTGGGCATAAAGCCCGTATAAGTAAGCTTCTGTTAAAGAAGCCCCCAGGTATAATGAGTGCGGGTAGCACATCAAGTGTGTGCGAACAATGCGCAAATAGGCCCTCAAGGGCTTTTATGAAAAAGGAGGGAGAAAAGAGAGAAACAAAAGACAGCTGAAGTGTAAAAATGTGGACGGAGGAAGGAGACGAACTCTTAGTCCGGCGCTAGGCGTAGAATCTTCGGAGGCGGGCTGCGTTCCATGGGTTCAGCTCGAGTCGGTTGTCCGATGCATTTCGCAAACGGTATGCTTCGCCGGTCAGGACTTGGTCGATGATGAAGGGACCTTCCCATTTGGGCTTGAGTTTGTCCTTTTCCTTGTCCGGCAGGCGTAGAACTAGTTCGCCAACATTGTAAGTTTTAGCCCGTACTTCTCTGCTTTGATATCTTCGAGCCTGCTGCTGATAGAATGCGGAACGGGCCTTTGCCACATCGCGTTCCTCCTCCAATGCGTCCAAGCTGTCCTGCCGATCCAGCTCGGCTTCTCTTTCTTCGTACATGCGCACTCGAGGTGAGTCATGAATTATGTCACAGGGCAAAACTGCCTCTGTGCCATATACCATAAAGAATGGTGTAAATCCGGTAGTACGGTTTGGCATGGTCCGCAGCCCCCAGAGTACGGAGTCGAGCTCCTCTACCCAGTGCGTGTTAGATTCCGTAAGGGACCGCACTAGTCTGGGTTTGATGCCGCTCATTATTAGACCATTTGCTCATTCAACTTGGCCGCTGGTTTGAGGGTGGTAGACTGAAGCGTAGTCGAGCTTAATGCCCATATTTTTGCACCAGAGTTTAACCTCATCGGCCGTGAAGTTCGTGCCGTTATCGGTGATGATGCTGTGGGGGACACCGTAACGGTGTACTACCCCGGATATGAAGTCTATCACAGGTCCGGATTCGGCCGTTTTAACTGGCTTGGCCTCTATGCATTTGGTGAATTTGTCCACCATGACCAGTAGGTATTTTTGCTTGTGGGTTCCCCCTTTAAGGGGTCCAACCATGTCGAGCCCCCAGACCGCGAATGGCCAGGTGATGGGTATAGTTTTGAGGGTGATGGGTGGCATGTGGCTCTGATTAGCAAAGAGCTGACAACCGACGCATCGTTGGACTAAGTCCTGAGCATCTGCCCGGGCTGTCGGCCAATAAAATCCTGTACGGAAGGCCTTACCTACAAGGGCCCGGGCTACAGCGTGGTGTCCGCTTAGTCCAGCGTGAATTTCAGCCAGAAGATTTCGCCCTTCCTCTTCGGAGATACACCTTTGAAGGACTCCGGTTGTGCTTTTCTTATAAAGTTCCCCCTCATGGACCTTGTAGGCTTTAGATCGCCGAACTATGCAGCGGGCCTCATTTTGGTCTTCGGGAAGTTCCTGCCTAATTAAGTAGGCTAGGAATGGTTCCGTCCACGGGGCAATGACCGCCATTATTTCATGGGCGGAAGGTGTTATGTCATTGGCTGAGCCACCGGTTGTGTCAGAATGTTCGGCGTTGGGCGTTGCGGTTGGTTCCGGATTGTTGTTTCCGGACTCCTCTTCCCATACAACGGATGGCTTAAAGAGCCACTCCAGGAAGATGTTTGGAGGGACAGCGTCGTGCTTTGCGCCGATGCGTGCCAACACGTCAGCCGCCTGGTTATTATCTCGGACTACATGGTGGAATTCGAGTCCTTCGAACCGAGCTGACAGTTTTAAGACAACATTACGGTAGGCAGCCATTTTCGGATCTTTGGCATCGAAGTCTCCGTTTACTTGTGATATTGCGAGGTTTGAATCCCCGCGTACCTCGAGGCGTTGAATGCCCATGGAGATTGCCATCCGGAGACCATGTAGAAGGGCCTCGTATTCGGCTGCGTTGTTGGAGTCTGTGTACATTATTTGAAGTATGTATTGGACTGTGTCTCCGGTTGGGGATGTCAAAACGATGCCAGCCCCCAAGCCGGCTAACATTTTGGAGCCGTCGAAATGCATGATCCAATTGGAGTATGCGCCATACTCTTTAGGGAGTTCGGCTTCAGTCCATTCAGCGACGAAGTCAGCCAGGACTTGCGACTTTATAGCTCGCCGTGGTTTGTAGGTTATGTCAAATGGTAAGAGCTCACTGGACCATTTTGCAATCCTGCCCATCGCGTCGCGGTTGTTTATGATGTCGTTGAGGGGTACTTCGGAGGCCACTGTTATCGAACACTCTTGAAAGTAGTGTCGCAGCTTCCGGGATGCCATGAACACCGCGTATGCTATCTTTTGGTAATGCGGGTATCGGGACTTGCAGGGAGTTAAGACAGTGGATACATAGTACACTGGTTTTTGAAGAGGGAATTTATGCCCTTCTGTTTCTCGTTCGACGACGAGTACCGCGCTTACAACTTGATGTGTTGCCGCAATATATAACAACATTGGTTCGCCCAAGTTAGGCGCGGCCAGGACCAGATTTGTTGCCAATATGGCCTTTATTTCTTCGAGTCCGGCAGTGGCAGCATCCGTCCATTCGAAGTGTTCGGAGCGCCTAAGGAGGCGATAGAGGGGCAATGCCTTTTCTCCCAAACGGGAGATGAAGCGGCTTAGAGCCACCACGCATCCAGTCAATTTTTGTATTTGTTTGAGGTCTTTTGGAATATCCAGTTGTGACAGGGCTCGGATCTTGGCTGGGTTTGCTTCAATACCTCTACCGGATACAATGAAGCCCAGGAGCTTTCCGGCTGGTACCCCGAAAACGCATTTTTCCGGGTTCAGCTTAATTTCATATGCTCGGAGATTGTCGAATGTGAGCCTCAAATCGTCTACTAGAGTTTCGACGTGTTTGGTTTTGACGACTACGTCGTCTATGTATGCCTCTACTGTTTTGCCGATCTGGGTAGCCAGACATGTCTGAATCATGCGCTGATATGTTGCGCCGGCGTTTTTGAGTCTGAAGGGCATCATGTTGAAGCAGAATGGTCCGTATGGAGTAATGAATGCCGTTGCGGCTTGGTCCGCCTCCGCCATCTTGATTTGATGGTAGCCGGAGTATGCGTCAAGGAAGCACAATGAATCGTGCCCTGCAGTAGCATCAATTATTTGGTCGATGCGGGGAAGGGGGAAAGGATCCTTTGGGCAGGCCTTGTTGAGGTCTTTAAAATCGACACATAGGCGCCTGGATTTGTCCTTCTTTGGTACCATTACCAGGTTTGCTAGCTAGTCCGGATGTTTGATGTCTCTGATGAATCCGGCTTCCAATAGTTTGGCTAGCTCCTCTCCCGTTGCCTGTCTTTTGGGTTCGGAAAATCGCCGAAGTGCCTGTTTGACTGGCTTGAATCCTTTTAGGATGTTTAGGCTGTGTTCTGCCAATCTGCGTGGGATTCCTGGCATATCTGAAGGGTGCCAGGCAAAGATGTCCCAATTTTCCCGAAGGAATTCTCGTAGTGCGGCGTCTACATCAGGGTTCAACTATGCCCCAATGGAGGCCGTCTTTGTTGGGTCCGTTGGATGGACCTGGAATTTGACTATTTCGTCCGCTGGTTTAAAAGAGGTGGACTTGGATCTCTTATCGAGTATCACATCATCCCTGTTCACCGTAGAGCGCAGCGTAGTGAGTTCCTCCGCCGCTAGGGCTTCGGTGCCTTTAGGGCTAATGCGGCTGTCTTGTTTTCGGCGCGGAGTGCTGTGTCCGGATCACTGACAAGGGTGATTATTCCACTGGGCCCGGGCATCTTAAGCTTCATGTACCCGTAATGGGGTATGGCTTGAAAAATTGTGAATGCCTCACGCCCTAATATAGCGTGATATCCGCTATTGAACGGGGCCACTTGGAACGTGACCTCTTCGGACCTGTAATTGTCCGGCGAGCCAAACACCACATCAAGTGTGATTTTTCCTGTGCAGCGTGCTTCCCGGCTAGGGATTATTCCTCTAAAGGTTGTGCTGCTTCGCTCAATGCGGCTCCAGTTTATGTCCATTTTTTGAAGGGTTTCCTCGTAGATGAGGTTTAATCCGCTGCCGCCATCCATGAGTACCTTGGTAAGACGAAAGCCGTCCAATATTGGACTGAGGACCAATGCGGCTGGTGCTCGGGCTGTTCGAAATTTAGGTTCGTCGTTGGCATTGAAGGTGATGGCCGTGTCACTCCATGGATTTGTTGTTGCTACTTGGTAGACTTTGGCGAGGCTGCGGATTGTTCGTTTCCGCATATTATTTGATGCGAAAGTCTCGAAGACTGTCGACACCGTACTGGTACTGTTGGAGTGGTTCTCTAGGGCTAGAAGCTCTTCGCCACTTTTGGCCACCTGCCGCAGTATCCAACATGCTCAAAGGCTATGTGTTGGAGTGGTGCCCTCTGTGCTGTGAATTTTACAGGGTCCGTTGAGCCATCCCTCCAGTACGGTTCCGTACCCTTTATGGGGTTTTTGGTTTTTGGTTTTTGTACCAGGTGTTTGAGCATGATGCACCCTTTTGTTTCGGACTAGGGTTGTATTCAGAGCCGGATTGTCCCAAAACTTAGTTTCGGTTTTCCGGAAACTCTCCATCGCACAGTACTTTTGTACTATGGACGCCAGGTCGGCGAAGCGTGTAATTTCACGATGACTTACGGCATTCAAGATTCCCTTGTCCGTGCAATTATTGCAGAAGATTGAAATTGCGTCTTCCTCACGACAGTCTTTTATCCTGTCCATAACCAGGAGGAATCTGGCCTAGTAATGACGTATTGTTTTGGTGGGCTCTTGCCGGATTTGAGATAGATCGCATATGTTTGGGTGGGTGGGTGGAATTGAGTCCGGAACCCTGCCCATCTCGAGGCTCAAGGGCCGAAAAGTTTCTAAATTTGGAAGCTTGGATTGCTGGATGTTGTCCAACGAGTCTGGTCCGATGCCTGACTTTAGGTTCAGTGCTTGATTGACGTCCGTCCCTCCGCGGGAATCCGGCATGGAGGGTTCGGGAGTCCGGACATAACTAGTTTTCAATATAGAAGAAGAGTCGCCGTGTTGTTCCTCTACCACCGCAACGTGGTGGGTAACCTGGGGAGAGTTAATCTCTCTCAGATCGGTTTTAAGCCCAATCTGATTGTAGTCTCTAGCGACTCCCAGGGCCGCGATGCGATCCAAGAGCTCGTTTACGGACGAGAGCTCTATTGGATCCAGCTGCTCGGCGAATTCCGAGTTGACGTGAAGATTGCTTTTGATGACCCGAGAGGTCATCGTTGAAGCGGTGGCCGAACAGGCGGTCATGAGAAAACCACCTAGCCGGATAGTTTGCCGACGGCCAGGGCTCCTTTGGCGATGATACCGTCTTTAAAGACGGGAAGAGGCATCCTTCCTGATCGGCACAGAGGAACTCTCAATGAAAGCACCAATGTCGGTGTCAAAACCGGCGGATCTCGGGTAGGGGGTCCCGAACTGTGCGTCTAGGCGGATGGTAACAGGAGACAAGGGACACGATGTTTTTACCCAGGTTCGGGCCCTCTCGATGGAGGTAAAACCCTACTCCTACTTGATTGATATTGATGATATGGGTAGTAAAAGAGTAGATCTACCACGAGATCAAGGAGGCTAAACCCTAGAGGCTAGCCTATGGTATGATTGTTGTAATGGTTGTTCGTCCTACGGACTAAAACCCTCCGATTTATATAGACATCGAAGAGGGCTAGGGTTACACAGAGTCGGTTACAATGGTAGGAGATCTACATATCCGTATTGCCAAGCTTGCCTTCCACGCCAAGGAAAGTCCCATCCGGGCATGGGACGAAGTCTTCAATCTTGTATCTTCATAGTCTTGGAGTCCGGCCGATGATGATAGTCCGGCTATCCGGACACCCCCTAGTCCAGGACTCCCTCAGTGGCCAAGCCCTTCTCAATCCTCAAGGTGGAGGCAATCAGATATCCAAGCTGATCTTGCTTGCTCTTCAAGAACACTTGAGATGCCTCTTCAGCAGTTGGCATCTTTGCAGCTTTCTCTGCCCTTGCCTTCTCTCTCTTCTCATGTGCTTGAGCTAATGATGGTTCATTCTCATTCATGACAACAGTGTTGTCTTCAAATTCAGGGTAGATAGGCAGGTGCTCCTTATCCAATAGATATTTGCATGTGCCCATCTTGGAGTTGATGAGCTCCTGATTTGTGGGGCATACCCACAAGATCTCTTCTGATCAGCTGGTGTCCTTTTGATTGTCTCCACAATCAGACTCATGACTTTAAACTTTTGAGGCACATCAAAAAAATGTAGCAAATTGATAGCATGTCCTCTGATCATCTTCTGATCACGTGACTTGGGTAGCAATGTGTGCCTTAGGATCCAGTTGATGGTAGGCAAACCAGACAACAAGAAATGGACAGATCCAAACTTATGAGTCTCCAAAGCATCATCTGGGATCTCTCTGTACATGTGTGCCATAGTGTTATGGTCTTTCTTCTTCTCAGCATAAACATCTAAATCATCTTCATTTTCTTCTGGGGCACTGATCAAATGAGCCCATTTTTCCACAGAGGATTGGTACATAGTACTTTCTGACATCCAGATGATCTTCCCATATGGGTAGAAGTGGGCAGTGGAGTAAAACTGCATGATCAGCTCATCATTCCACTTGGTGAGCTTCTGGGCAACAAATGTATCAACTCCACATGCTTTGAAGCTGTCATATACACCCGGATAGTGATCTTCATTCTCCTTGATCTACTCCCAGTCAACCCATCTCATGTCACAGACAATAGGCTTATTGTCAAGCAAAATTGTCTCATAAAAGTCATGTTGTTCCTTAGTGTGAAACCTGTAGTCAACAGCAGTTCTTCTCCTGACAGCATATGGATCAGACTGTCTCCATAATCTCAGTCCTGAATCCTTTCTGATTTTCGTGTTCTCTGCAACAAGATGTACATCATTGTGGTCAGGGATCTTGGGCTTCAGTTTTCTCAAAACAAGTGAATCATCTTCTTCTGCTTCAGGAACTGGGGCCTTGTTCTTCTCCTCAGCTGGAATACTTCTGGTGTTCCTGTTGGGTTTAGGATTTTGAGCTGGAGCAGCATCCCTGGGAGCAAGTTTGGGCTTAGGAGCAGCCCCTGACTTAACTGCATCTCCCATGAGCTTCTGAGCCTTAGGAGCTGGAGCAGCATCCTCTTCCTCTTCATCTTCTGATCTCAACATTGTGGACTTTCCAAGAACTTTGGCTGTAGTTGTTCTTGCCCTCTTCCTTTTCTTGTCTTCACCAGCTGCTTCTTCTTCAGGTTCAATGGTGAACTTCATTGTTTCACCTGTGGCAACCTTCCTGGGTTTGGATGTAGGCACTCTCCTAGCAGGTGCCTTCTTGTTCATGCCTGGTTTAGTTGGAGCAGCTGTGCCATACTCCTTTTTCAGCACCTTTTTCCTTGAAGTGGCCTTATCCTCAACAACCACATAATCCTCATCTTCAAAATTTGAGGTTTTCTTCTTCCTTGTCCTGGTAGCTGCCTTTGGCAAGTTACTAGGTGTGCTCCTGCTGCCCTCATCATAGCTGCTTGAGGGACTAGTGCCCTCACTCAATTGAGCTTGCTCTTCAGACTTGTTCTGGCTATCACTTTAATCAGACATCTCTGCAAATTCACTGACAGCAGATCCTGTGAATAGATATAGATGAGGTAGAGTGGATGAGCATCACAAAGTGTAGAGTTTTGCAAAACAGATGAATCAAAACTTAGTTTTAGTTCTCCACAGAAAGCATTTCGGAGCTACCGATTTGTAAACTCGATGATACCGAAGCAGCTTTTGGAACCTAAACTAGTGAACTCGGTCAGACCGAGTCACAGTTCGGTGGCACCGAGACTGCTAGGGTTTCACAGAGAATTGAACTCGGTCACACTGATTTGCAATTCTCGTTCAGACCGAAAATCGCATGTGCAATGGCCTAAGCCAAATCGGTGACACCGATTTCAACAATTCGGTCGGTCCGAGATGAGTTCGGCGGAAACCTAACCCTAAATTTTCAAATCAAATCTAATCTACAGGATGTTTTCGCTGGACGGGATGATTTCATACGTGGCAAGAATCATGGCAAAGCAATGTGCTATGAATCGGAGTTAATGAATAGCACAAAGTATCAAGTTCATACCCTAACTCGGCGATGAACTTGCTACGGCGGCAACGGCGGGGCAGATTGCTGTTGAAAGTGGCGGAGACCAGCAGCGGGAGGTTGCTAGCGGCGAGAAGACGATCCAGAGACCCAAAGAGGCAGAGCAGGTTACGCACGGGTGAAGGGTTTTGGAAAAATTTCCAAAATTTGACCCGTCAGTATATATAACCTGACCCTGTTGGTGTGACCGAGTGGAATAACTCGGTGGCACCGAGATGCAAAACTGCGAGTAGTTACTGCAACTCGGTGTGACCGAAAGGTTCTTATCGGTTGCACCGAGATTGAAAACCTAGATCAACTTATTGATCTTGGTATGACCGAAAAGGATGAATCAGTCAAACCGAAATGCACAAAGAGGTTTTGGAAGTTTAAGTCTATGACGAATCGGGGACTCCGAGTGCTCCTCACATAGAGTGGTTCGAATCTAACTTGATCAAACTTTGTGATGTAGCATGAATAGAGTTTGAGACGAGAAAAGCATAGATAGCTAGAGAAGGTTCTTAGGCATTCTTGTCCATCCACTTGGCAAAAGGAAAGAAACCAAACAATCAAAACAAGAAGTGGATGTCCTCGAATGAGTAAAATATGCATCCAGCATGCTCACACAATAAAATGGCAAATGAAATATGTGGCAAAGCATGCACAACCAATTCTAGCATCTACCAGACAATTGGCAATGACTAGGTCATCTATATATGAGTATATTGACTTAGGAGTCAAATGAGAACATTTGATCATAGGTCATACTCATCGTTTAAGCACAAGTGGGGTTACCACTTTTACATAAAGCATTGTTGTGCTCACATCATTAGAGTTGCTTTAGCTCAATTCTTGGAGTAAAGCTCCCCCTAGAAGTGATATCCCCCCTAAGAGGGATGAACTAACCTTGGGTTTTGTCGATGATGACTTCATGTAGATGTTGAAGATGTGGATGCTCAATGTTGTTGATCATTTGGAGCAATCCATTGGAGTGAGTTGCACTTTCAATACCTACACGGGTTAGTCCCACAAGGAACAAACAAGGATATCCATAGACATAGAGTGATGCACACACATGATGATGTCCATGAAAGCATTATGTTACCTTGTCCCTTGTCTTATCAACAAGAGGGTTTGTGACTCCTTGAACTAGTGCAAGATGTGGAAGTTGATTGCACTTGTCCTTGCCAAAATGATAAGAGTAAAGTATGTTGGCGGAGTCACCCTTAAGAACTCTCTAGTTCTTCCTCTTTGGGATCCACATCATCTTGATGGGAATCCTTGAAGTTGTATCGTACTTGATGAAGTAGAACTTGATGCAGTCTTGGGAACCCACTTGACCAAGGCCTTAGGAGCTTCTTCAAATGCATCAATCTCCTCTTGAAGCTTGTCCTTGCCTTTTTGCTTGTGGTCTTGTGGTGGAAGATCATCTTGAGCTTGTGTTCCTTTGAAAGAAGTAGGATCGTACTTCTCTTGTTGAGGAACAAACTTCGTCTTGGGGTATTGATCTTCTTCCCACTCAACTCCATTGGCATTGAACTTTTGTTCAAAACCAACACCTTGATTCTTTCGGTGCCTTCCTTGCTTGCGTACAATCTCCTCGAATTGCTTACTTCCGGCAAGGCTCTTGTAAACACCTTTCTCTATAATTCCCTTCAATAAACTATTTTCTTGCTCAAGTGTAACTTGGCTAAGAGAATCATTAGTGGAATCACGAGAAATACTAGATGCAACAACATTGGATTTAGCATGATTATTGTTACTACTAGAAGAAGAATCTTTCTTGTTCTTGTTACTAGACTTGACTTGTGGCATGTAAGTAGATAAGAGTGAACGCTTGGCAATGTAAGAAGAACTTTTCTTGCGAAGATCATCATTGATTGCCTTTAAAAACTCATTCTCTTGCTCAAGGTTGAGCTTTTCAAAGCGTAACTTCTCATGAGTCTTTAAAAGTTCTCGATGATCTTCCAAGATAGTTTCATGAGCTAACTTAAGAGTGTTTAGTTCTTTAGTTAGGCGCTCAATTTTCTCCTTATCATTGTCATTCATTTTATCTTGATTGGCATGATTAATTGACGTTTCATCATAGTATTCATTACTAGAGTTGTCAACAAGTAAATCATCATCACCTAACAAGTCATCTTCATCACTATTGAAATCAACATACTCGGGGTGTGATACCTTTGGGCCTTTAGCCATGAAGCGTCTTCCAATTCCTTCATTTGGTGAGTCAAATATGTCGTAGGAGTTGGTTGACACAAGTGCTAGACTGGCAACACCTTCATCTTGAGTATATTCGGAGCCGGAGTGATAGCTTCTCTCGGAGTGATTGTCGGAGTCGGAGCCGGATACCCATTCACCAACATGAGCTTGATGTCTTCTTTTTGTGTAGCTCTTTGATGATTTGTCCTTCCTTTCCGAATCCTTGCTTCTCCGGGATGTTCTTCGTTCATAATGATCATCTCTACTCTTCCTTTCTCTTGATGGTGATTCTTCTCTTCTACTCCTTCTTTTTGGAGAAACTTCTCTTCTTTTGTAGGGAGTCGTACACTCATTGGAATAGTGTCCGGGTCTTCCACAATTGTAGCAATTTCTCTCATGACTAGAAGATCTTTTGTCATTGTAGGACCTTGACTTGGAACTTCTTTCCTTGCCTCTACTCTTGTAGATCTTGTTGAAGTTCTTGACCATTAGGCTCAATTCTTCATTGAAGGTTTGTTTCTCACTTGATGATGTGGGAGCTTCACATGAGGCTTTGTAAGCACCACTTACTTGTTGTGGAGCTCTTCCTTATCCTTGAGTGACATCTCATGAGCAACATCCAATGACTTCGGTTGGCTTGAGATCTTTGTAATTGGGCACCATTTGGATCAATGTGCACATGGTATCATATTTTCCATCCAAGGCTCTTAGGATCTTCTTGATGATGAATTTATCAGTTATCTCTTCACTTCTTAAGCCGGCAATCTCATTTGTGATGAGAGCAAGCCTAGAGTACATTTCAGCTACGCCTTCACCATCCTTCATTTTGAACTTGTCAAGTTGACTTTGGAGCACATCCAATTTGGATTCCTTGACGGAGTCGGTACCTTCGTGCATATCAATCAAAGTATCCCAAATTTCCTTTGCATTCTCAAGACAGCTGATTTTGTTGAATTTTTCGGGGCACAATCCATTGAAGAGAATATCACAAGCTTGAGCATTGTATTGCAACATCTTCAACTCTTTCGTGGTGGCTTCACGGTTCGGTTCTCTCCCATCAAAGAATTCACCTTGAAAGCGAATACACACAATAGCCCAAATGGCGGGGTTATGTCAAAGAATATGCATTTTCATCTTATGCTTCCAACTAGCAAAATTTGTACCATCAAAGTAAGGACCTCTACAGTGATAATTTCCCTCGCTAGATGCCATACTCTCCTAGGTTGTGAAACCAAGGCTATGACCACCAAAAGCTATGGAAATCAAAACAAATGGAGACCAAAGCTCTGATACCACTTGTAGGATCGAAAGTATGTCTAGAGGGGGGGGTGATTAGACTACTTGACCAAATAAAAATCTAGCCTTTTCCCAATTTTAGTTCTTGACAGATTTTAGCAACTTAGCACAAGTCAAGCAATCAACCTATACATGCAATTCTAAGAGTATAGCAGCGAATGTAAAACAATTGCATATGAAGGTAAAGGGAGGAGTTTGAGGAAGCAAACGCAATGTTGACACGGAGATTTTTTATCCGTGTTTCCGATAGGTGGTGCCATCGTACATCCACGTTGATGGAGACTTCAACCCATGAAGGGTAACGGTTGCGCGAGTCCACGGAGGGCTCCACCCACAAAGGGTCCCACCATGGCCGTCTTCCACGAAGGACTTGCCTCACTCGGGTAGATCTTCACAAAGTAGGCGATCTCCTTGCCCTTACAAACTCCTTGGTTCAACTCCACAATCTTGTCGGAGGCTCCCAAGTGACACCTAGCCAATCTAGGAGACACCACTCTCCAAAAGGTAATAGATGGTGTGTTGATGATGAACTCCTTGCTCTTGTGCTTCAAATGATAGTCTCCCAACACTCAACTCTCTCTCATAGGATTTGGATTTGGTGGAAAGAAGATTTGAGTGGAAAGCAACTTGGGGAAGGCTAGAGATCAAGATTTATGTGGTAGGAGTGGAATATCTTGACCTCAACACAAGTGTAGGTGGTTCTCTCTCAGAAAATGTATGTTGGAAGTGTACGCATGTTCTGATGGCTCTCTCCACGAATGAAGAGTGGGTGGAGGGGTATATATAGCCTCCACACAAAATCTAACCGTTACACACAATTTACCAAACTCGGTGGGACCGAATCATGAAACTCGATCAGACCGATTTAGTTCATAATGTGACCGTTAGGCATTTCGGTGGGACCGACATGTCAACTCGGTGGGACCGATATCGTTAGGGTTAGGGCATAACATAATCTTGGTGAGACCGATTACACAAACTCGGTGAGACCGATTTTGGTAATAGATAAACAGAGAGTTGGTCAGGCAAACTCGGTGGGACCGATTCGCTCATCTTGGTTTGACCGAAACATTACGAATGGGAAACAGAGAGTTTGCATTGCAATCTCAGTGGGACCGATCGCTCATCTCAGTTTGACCGAAACGTTACTAAGGGAAACAGAGAGATTACAATCCCATCTCGGTGAGACCGAGATCCCTATCGGTTAGACCGAAAAGACTAGGGGTTCTGGCAGTGGCTATGTCAACTGAACTCGGCGGCGCCGGATAGAAAGTTTCGGTGGGGCCGAGTTTGACTTTTGGTTTGGGACATATGTGCATGTGAGAAAGTAGTTGAGGGTTTTTGGAGCATATCACTAAGCACTTTGAGAAAGAAACTCATTAAACAACACCTCACCTCCTCTTGATAATATTGGCTTTTCCTATGGACTCAATGTGATCTTGGATCACTAAAATGAAAAATGTAGAGTCTTGTGCTTTGAGCTTGAGCCAATCCTTTTGTCCTTAGCATTTTGCGGGGGCCCCGTTTCTCATCCATGCCATGCCCAACATTGAGATTTCCTGAAATATTTGTCTTGAAATAGCATTAGCTCAATGAGCTATATGTTGTTAGGAATTACCAAAACCACCCAGGGAAAGTTGCACTTTCAGCCGCACAACATGATCAATGGCACGCCGCAGAGCAAGCTAGGCGCATCTGCACTAATAGGCTGCGGCTCACCGCACGACAAGACCGTTGGAGCACCACAGAGCGAGAGGCACGACATGCCGCACAGCAAGAGTGGATCCATCGGCGCTTGCCTGCTGCCGACAGGGCGTCGCAGCTGGGTACATGTCCCATCAGTACCCCCATTCCTCACCAGGAGAGGGCAGAGGCCCTCTGCACCGTACTTGCACCAGAGGTCGGCCGCGCCGTAATGGCACCGGACGCCTGCCGCGCCGTTCGCATGGGTCGTGCTGTTTGCCTTGTCTGCGGGCTGCTCGATGCCAACACACTGGTCGGTAGGCTCGACCACCTCCTTGGCCCAGGTGTCCACCTGGGCGCAGTAGAGGAACATGGCCGTCGCATCCTCGAGTTGGTGATCTCTGGTGAAATAGCCAACTTGGAGCTCGAGATCACGCTCCAGATATACCGCGACCGTGCTGACCGCTTGGACGAACGCCTGCATGAGTTCAGGCAGAGCCAAGAGATACCGTAGGCAAGGGCTGCTAGTCATGGTCTCATGGATGCATTTTTTTGTTGAGTTGTTTCGACGTGGATAGCTATGTATTCACAACAATCATAATACTGCTCTGTTTATTGCTCTGTTTCAATGTGTGTACTCTATTTTTTGTTCTTATATGTTATGTTTCAATGTGTGTATATACGCTTTCCATTCTGTATATGTGGATGATAACACCTAGATACAAATTAGTATACAAAAAGTTGTTCATTAGTTCATCACAGAATATATATATAATATCATCACATATACGTGATGATACTTAACTACTAGGTACAATGCATAAAATTGAAAACGAACAATACTAAAACTAATAATCCCTCCTGGGGCAGTATTCCCGCAGCTCCTCACCAGTAGCTCCCTGGTGCGCGGCGTCTTCCCAACGTGTAGGCAGTGCTCCGCCTCCTCTGCCTCGCAGCGCTTGACATATCGATCTGCATCTTGATGGCGGACGAGCACGAACAATCTTGCCATTTCGTTGGGCGCCGACCAGAGATCCTCATCGGTGGCACGCTGGAGCTTATCGACCCACCTCCACGCAATGATGAGGCACCTAGCGCCTTTGACCTTCATTGCGAAGTATCTGTCTTTGTACAACTCCTCCGCACGACGACGCGCCTGCACCCAAAGCTCCACCGCCTCCTTTTTCCAGGCGGCATCATGGGCTTCACAGGCCACCTGGTACTTGGCTTCCTCCTCCGCCATCTCCTTCTTGAACGCACTTGCCTGGCTTTCTCAGCCGGCAGCGACTTCCACAGACAAAGATTGTACTGGCCCCAAAACTGATCCAAAATTAGGGGGTCCAGCGCAACCTCATCCGGCGGCACAGAGGGGTCCTCCTCGTCACTACTCTTCAACTGAGGGTCCTCGGGGGGCAACACCTCATCATCGGCGCGTGGGCAGACCAACAACACCGTGGTAGAGATTAGAGAGAGAGAGAGGGTGAGCGAGGGGAGGATGTAGATGAGAATGCAGGCTGGACGACATGAGCAAGGTAGTATTCATTGGCGGCCGAAATCTAGATCTACGGGAACAGTACACACGCCGATCGCCGAAATTTACGAGTAGTGTAGTTTGAATTACACACGATTCCCGCAGCAAAATCCGCGTGTGAACTTAATAGCTGATGGTTTCCAATACAGAACCGTGTCAAATTAATAACCCCTGCCACTGACCTTCCAAACCTCGAGGCGCAAAATAGAGTGCCAATCGTGTGGGGGCCGGTTGTCTTGCGAGATCTTCACATTTTCTTTTCTTAACACCAGATATTTATATCGTCTGATGAATTTTTAACTTGCACACAAGTACACAAAAATATGTTTTTTCAAACCATTATGGTTAGCCTTTGCATGTAGATGTAGTTTAAATTTGAATTACGGTCATTAAATGGCTAGAAAATCAGTTAAATGTCTTTAAGAGGTCAAATGACCCCTAGAATTTTCCAAATTTTCAGATGATAGTTGCAATAGTGCATGTTAAACGTTGAAAATTTTTGAAGGCCGTAAGAGGAAGCTATCTCCCGTTCATCATCAAACATGCATTGTTCCCTCTCAGAACCACGAGCCTTCTAGTGAGTTGCTCCGGTTTGTGAGGGGTGTCTGTCCAAACTTTCGTCAAACAGGCCAATTTTTTTACCACATCATCTTGGTGGCATGACATTACATCAAGGAAGGTTTCATGTTTTTCTGATTATTTTTTATTTTTTGGAATTAAAATGCCATGGCACTCCATGCACGTGTCCATGCCGTGAGACCAATATGTTTGAAAATTCCTTCTAATTTACTGCACATGGAATTAACTCGCACACAAGTACGCAAAATATGATTTTTCAAACCGTTATGGTTAGCCGTTGCATGTAGATGTAGTTCAAATTTGAATTACGGTCATTAAATGGCTAGAAAATCACTTAAATGCCTTTAAAAGGTCAAATGACACCTAAAATTTGCTAAATTTTCACATGACAGTTGTATTAGTGCATGTTAACGTAGAAATTTTTTGAAGGCCGTAAGTAGAAGCTATCTCCCGTTCGTCATCAAACATGCATTGTTCCCTCTCGGAACCATGAGCGTTCTAGTGAGTTGCTCCGGTTTGTGAGGGGTGTGTGTCCAAACTTTCGTCTAACAGGCTAATTTTTTACCACATCATCTTGGTGGCATGACATTACATGAAGCAAGGTTTCATGTTTTTCTGATCATTTTTTTATTTTTCTGGAATTAAAATGCCATGGCACTCCATGCATGTGTCTATGCCGTGAGACCAATATGTTTGAAAATTCCTTCTAATTTACTGCACATGGAATTAACTCGCACACAAGTACACAAATATGATTTTTCAAACCGTTATGGTTAGCTGTTGCATGAAGATGTAGTTAAAATTTGAATTATGGTCATTAAATGGCTAGAAAATCACTTAAATGTCTTTAAAATTTCAAATGACCCCTAGAATCCTCTGATTTTTCACATGACAGTTGTACTAGTGCACGTTAAACGTAGAAAACAATTTGAAGGCCGTAAGAGGAAGCTATCTCCTGTTCGTCATCAAACATGCATTGTTTCCTCTCGGAACCACGAGCCTTCTTATGAGTTGCTCCAGTTTGTGAGGGGTGTGTATCCAAACTTTCGTCAAATAGACCAAAATTTTAACCACATCATCTTGGTGGAATGACATTACATCAAGCAAGATTTCATGTTTTTCTGATCATTTTTTTTTGGAATTACAATCATGGCACTCCATGCATGTGCCCATGCCGTGAGACCAATATGTTTGAAAATTCCTTCTAATTTACTGCACATGGAATTAACTCGCACACAAGTACACAAATATGATTTTCAAACCGTTATGATTAGCAATTGCATGTAGATTTAGTTCAAAATGAATTACGGTCGTTAAATGGCTAGAAAATCACTTAAATGTCTTTAAAAGGTCAAATGACCCTTGAAATTTTCCAAATTTTCACATGACAGTTCTATTAGTGCACGTTAAACATAGAAACATTTGTAGGCCGTAAGAGGAAGCTATCTCCCATTCGTCATCAAACATGCATTGTTCCCTCTCGAAACCACGAGCCTTCTAGTGAGTTGCTCCGGTTTGTGAGGGGTGTGTGTCCAAACTTTCGTCAAACATGCCAATTTTTTTACCACGTCATCTTGGTGGCATGACATTACATCAAGCAAGGTTTCATGTTTTTCTGACCATTTTTTAATTTTTTGGAATTAAAATGCCATGCACTCCATGCATGTGTCCATGCCGTGAGACCAATATGTTTGAAAATTCCTTCTAATTTACTGCACATGGAATTAACTCGCACACAAGTACACAAATATTATTTTTCAAACTGACATGGTTAGCTATTGCATGTACATGTAGTTCAAATTTGAATTACGCTCATTAAATGGCTAGAAAATCACTTAAATGTCTTTAAAAGGTCAAATGACCCCTGGAATTTTCCAAATTTTCACACGACAGTTGTATTAGTGCATGTTAAATGTAGAATAAAAATTTAAGGCCATAAGGGGAAGCTATCTCTCGTTCGTCATCAAACATGCATTGTTCCCTCTCGGAACCACGAGCCTTCCAGTGAGTTGCTTCGGTTTGTGAGGGGCGTGCGGCCAAACTTTCGTCAAACATGCCAAATTTTTTACCACGTCCTTGGTGGCATGACATTACATCAAGCAAGGTTTTATGTGTTTCTGATCTTTTTAAATTTTTTGGAATTTAAATGCCATGGCACTCGATGCTTAATTGTGTCATAGCTGTTAGACTAATATGTTTGAAAAATTCCTTCCAATTTACTGCACATGGATTTAAATCGCACACAAGTACACAAATTATGACTTTTCAAACCGTTATGGTTATCTGTTGCATCTACATGTAGTTCAAATTTGAATTACGGACATTAAATGGCTAGAAAATCACTTAAATGTCTTAAAAGGTCAAATGACCCCTGAAATTTTCCGAAATTTGACATGACGGTTTTATTAGTACTACAAATTTTCTCATACATTTAAAACACCATCCATTGCTACTTTACTCCAAATTCTTCTTTCACAGCTAATAAAAAATATCAACAACATCACACACAATTTTTTGTAGGAACGGTTTGCGATGAAAATTTCTGGGTCTATTTAGGTCTTCCTCCTTAAGCTTCGCCGGCTTGTCTGCTCCAGTGCCGGCAACCCCCGAATCCACAAATCCCGATCCCCATTCCCGCACCCCCCTCTTGCAAAGATGACGCCATGGAAACGCTTCGTGAAGGCTCGTACGATGGCTGTGTCCTCCCCGAGTGCTGTCGCCTGCGCCAGAGCACCGCCGCCTATGCCGAGAGTGCTGCCGCATCCGCATTGAGCGCGGTCGCATCCGCCTAGAGGGCGTCTGCGGAAGCCGATAGGTGCTACCTCTTGAGCTTGACGTTGGTTTTCCTTGAAGAGGAAAGGGTGATGCAGCAAAGTAGCGTAAGTATTTCCCTCAGTTTTTGAGAACCAAGGTATCAATCCAGTAGGAGGCTCCTCAGAAGTCCCACGCACCTACACAAACAAACAAGAACCTCGCAACCAATGCAATAAAGGGGTTGTCAATCCCTTCATGGAAACTTGTGAAAGTGAGATCTGATAGAGATAATAAGATAAGATAAATATTTTTGGTATTTTTATGATATAGATTGGAAAGTAAAGATGCAAATAAAAGTAGATGGGAAACTTATATGATAAAGATAGACCCGACGGCCATAAGTTTCACTAGTGGCTTCTCTCAAGATAGCATAAGTATTACCGTGGGTGAACAAATTACTGTCGAGCAATTGATAGAAAAGTGCATAATTATGGGAATATCTAGGCATGATCATGTATATAGGCATCACGTCCGCAACAAGTAGATCGAAACAATTCTTCATCTACTAATATTACTCCGCACATCGACCAACTCCTGCCTGCATCTAGAGTATTAAGTTCATAAGAACAGAGTAACACATTAAGAAATATTACATGATGTAGAGGGATAAACTCATGCAAGATGATATAAACCCCATATTTTTATCCTTGATGGCAACAATACAATACGTGCCTTGCTGCCCCTGCTGTCACTGGGAAAGGACACCGCAAGATTGAACCCAAAGCTAAGCACTTCTCCCATGGCAAGAAAGATCAATCTAGTAGGTCAAACCAAACTGATAATTCGAAGAGACTTGCAAAGATAACCAATCATACATAAAAGAATTCAGAGGAGATTCAAATATTTCTCATAGATAAACTTGATCATAAACCCATAATTCATCGGATCTCGACAAACACACCGCAAAAAGAGTTACATCGAATAGATCTCCAAGAAGATCAAGGAGAACTTTGTATTGAGATTCAAAGAGAGAGAAGAAGCCATCTAGCTAATGACTATGGACCCGAAGGTCCGTGGTAAACTACTCGCAACTCATAGGAGAGGCCTTGGAGATGATGTAGAAGCCCTCCGTGGTCGATTCCCCCTCCGGCGGAGCACCGACGAAGGCTCCAAGATGGGATCTTGCGGATACAGAAGGTTGCGGCTGTGGAATTAGATTTTCGTGGTGCTCCTCGATGGTTTCAAGGTACGGGAGTATATATAGGCGAAGGCGGTAGGTCATTTGAGCAACGATGAGCCAACGAGGGTGGGGGCACGCCGGGCACCCTCGTGGCCGCCTCGTTTGTTGCTTGACGTCCACTCCAACTCTCCAGGTTTGCATTTGTTCCAAAAAGATCGCTCCCGAAGGTTTCATCCCGTTTGGACTCCGTTTGATATTCCTTTTCTTTGAAACACTAAAATAGGCAAAAGAAAATAGCAATTCATGTTGGGCCTCCGGTTAGTAGGTTAGTCCCAAAAAATGATATAAAAGTGTAAAGTAAAGCCCATAAACATCCAAAACGGGTAATATAATAGCATGGAACAATCAAAAATTGTAGATACGTTGGAGACGTATCAAGCATCCCCAAGCTTAATTCCTGCTACTCCTCGAGTAGTTAAATGATAAAAACATAATTTTTGATGTGGAATGCTACCTAGCATAATCCTTAATGTAATTTTCTTTATTGTGGCATGAATGTTCAGATCCAAATGATTCAAAATAAAAGTTTATATTGACATAAGAAATAGTAATATTTCAAGCATACTAACAAAGCAATCATGTCTTCTCAAAATAACATGGCTAAAGAAAGCTATCCCTACAAAATCATATAGTCTGGCTATGCTCTATCTTCATCACACAAAGTATTTAATCATGCACAACCCCGATGACAAGCCAAGCAATTGTTTCATACTTTAGTATTCTCAAACTTTTTCAACTTTCACGCAATACATGAGCGTGAGCCATGGACATAGAACTATATGTGGAATAGAATGGTGGTTGTGGAGAAAACAAAAAGGGAGAAGATAGTCTCACATCAACTAGGCGTATCAACGGGCTATGGAGATGCCCATTAATAGATATCAATGTGAGTGAGTAGGGATTGCCATGCAACGGATGCACTAGAGCTACAAATGTATGAAAGCTCAACGAAAGAACTAAGTGGGTGTGCATCCAACTTGCTTGCACACGAAGACCTAGGGCGTTTTGAGGAAGCCCATCATTGGAATATACAATCCAAGTTCTATAATGAAAAATTCCCACTAGTAAATGAAAGTGACAACATAGGAGACTCTCTATCATGAATATCATGGTGCTACTTTGAAGCACAAGTGTGGTAAAAGGATAGTAGCATTGTTCCTTCTCTCTTTTTCTCTCATTTTTTTAATTTGGCCTTTCTCTTTTTTTGGCCTTTCTCTTTTTTTTGTAAAGTCCGAAGTCTCATCCCGACTTGTGGGGGAATCGTAGTCTCCATCATCCTTTCCTCACTTGGGACAATGCTCTAATAATGAAGATCATCACATTTTTATTTACTTACAACTCAAGATTACAACTCGATACTTAGAACAAAATATGACTCTATATGAATGCCTCCGGCGGTGTACCGGTATATGCAATGAATCAAGAATGACATGTATGGAAATTATGAAGGTGGCTTTGCCACAAATACGATGTCAACTACATGATCATGCAAAGAGCAATATGACAATGATGATGCGTGTCGTAATAAACGGAACGACGGAAAGTTGCATGGCAATATATCTCGGAATGGCTATGGAAATGCCATAATAGGTAGGTATGGTGGCTGTTTTGAGGAAGGTATATGGTGGGTGTATGGTACCAGTGAAAGTTGCGCGGCACTAGAGAGGCTAGCAATGGTGGAAGGGTGAGAGTGCGTATAATCCATGGACTCAACATTAGTCATAAGGAACTCATATACTTATTGCAAAAATCTACAAGTCATTGAAAACAAAGTACTACACGCATGCTCCTAGGGGGATGGATTGGTAGGAAAAGACCATCGCTCGTCCCCGACCGCCACTCATAAGGAAGACAATCAATAAATAAATTATGCTCCGACTTCATCACAAAGCGGTTCATCATACGTGCATGCTATGGGAATCACAAAACTTCAACACAAGTATTATTTAAATTCATAATCACCCCACTAGCATGACTATAATATCACCATCCTCATATCTCAAAACTATTATCAAGCATCAAATTGATCATAGCATCCAATTCACTTTCTATGATAGTTTTTATTATACCCATCTTGGATGCCCATCATTCTAGGACCAATTTTATAACCATAGCAAATACCATGGTGTTCTAAAAGACTCTCAAAATAATATAAGTGAATCATGAGAGATCAACAATTTCCACAAAATAAAGCCACCACCATGCTCTAAAAGATATAAGTGAAGTACTAGAGCAAAACTATCTAGCTCAAAATATATATATGTGAAGCACATAGAGTATTCTTATAAATTCCAAATCATGTGGGTCTCTCCCAAAAGGTGTGTACAGCAAGGATGATTGTGGTAAACTAAAACGCAAAGACTAATATCATACAAGACGCTCCAAGCAAAACACATATCAAGTGGCGAATAAAAATATAGCTCCAAGTAAAGTTACCGATAGACGAAGACGAAAGAGGGGATGCCTTTCGGGGCATCCCCAAGATTAGGCTTTTGGTTATCCTTGAATATCTTGGGGTGCATGGGCATCCCCAAGCTTAGGCTCTTGCCACTCCTTATTCCATAGTCCATCAAACCTTTACCCAAAACTTGAAAACTTCACAACACAAAACTCAACAGGAAATCTCATAAGCTCCATTAGTGCAAGAAAGAAAAACCACTACATAAGGTACTGTAATGAACTCATTCTTTATTTATATTGGTGTTAGTCCTACTGTATTCCAACTTCTCTATGTTTCATACCCCCCGATACTAGCCATAGATGCATCAAAATAAGCAAACAACACATGAAAAACAGAATCTGTCAAAACAGAACAGTCTGTAGCAATCTGTAACTTTCGAATACTTCTGGAACTCTAAAAATCCTACCAAAATAGGAAGTCCTGGGAAATTTGTTTATTGATCTACTTCAAAAGAATCAACGCAAAATCACGTTCTTGTGATTTACTAAAATTATTCTCGTGTGTGCAAAAGTTTCTGTTTTTCAGCAGAATCGAATTAACTATCACCGTAGGTTATCCTATAGGTTCTACTTGGCACAAACACTAATTAAAACACGAAAACACATCTAAACAGAAACTAGATGAATTATTTATTACTAAACAGAAGCAAAAATCAAGGAACAAAAATAAAATTGGGTTGCCTCCCAACTAGCACTATCATTTAACGCCCCTAGCTAGGCATAAAAGCGAGGAAAGATCTAAGTAGTGGCATCTTTGGCATTCAATTCATAAGTAGCTCGCATGATAGATTCATAAGGTAATTTTACTTTATTTTTTGGAAAGTGTTCCATGCCTTTCCTTAATGGAATTTGGAATCTAATATTCCCTTCCTTCATATCAATAATTGCACCAGTCGTTCTAAGGAAAGGTCTACCAAGAATAATAAGACAGGAAAGGTTGCAATCTATATCAAGAACGATAAAATCTATAGTCACATAATTCCTATTTGCAACAATAAGAACATCATTGATCCTTCCCATAGGTTTCTTAATGGTGGAATCCGCAAGGTGCAAGTTTAAAGAGCAATCATCAAAATCATGGAAACCTAGCACATCACATAAAGTTTTCGGAATCATGGAAACACTAGCACCCAAATCACACAAAGCATAGCATTCATGATCTTTAATTTTAATTTTTATAGTAGATTCCCACTCATCATAAAGTTCTCTAGTTATAGAAACATCCAAATTAAGTTTTTCCTCATAAGATTGCATCAAGGCATCAACAATATGTTTGGTAAAAGCTTTATTTTAACTATAAGCATGAGGAGAATTCAACACGGATTGCAACAAAGAAATACAATCTATTAAAGAACAATTTTCATAATTAAATTCCTTGAAATCCATAATAGTGGTTTAATGCTATGTAAAGTATTGATCTCTCCAATCCCACTTTTACCAAATTTAGCATCAAGATCTAAAAACTCCGAATCATTGGGACGCCTTTTAACTAAAGTTGACTCATCTCCAGTCCCATCATTATCAAGATTCATATTGCAAAACAAAGATTTAATAGGGGACACATCAATAACTTTTAGATCTTCATCATTATTTCCCCCTAACCCTTCTGGTTTGGCAGCCATCTTATTGACCAAGGTGGCTTGGTTATCAGAAATTTGGGCTATTGATTTTTCAAGATGAGCAATTTGAGAATTCAAGCCATAAAATTCCTTAGACATATCATCAAGTCTTTGTTCTTGTACTCCATAAAGCTTTTTTGTTCTTTAAGCTCTTTTCTAAAGAAACTATTATGCTCAAATTGTAAAGTCATAAAGCTTCTAATGTTTAATTCAATCTCTTCCTACCTTCTAAGATGAAGGTCGGTGTTCTTAGGCAAATCCATAAGGGCAAACAGGCACACAAGAAGAAAAGAAAAAGAGAAAGGAGATTGGGAAAGAGAGGGCGAATAAAATGGCAAGGGTGAAGTGGGGGAGAGGAAAACGAGAGGCAAACGGCAAGTTTGATTCGGACTTTACATTATTTGCCATTTGCCTCTCGTTTTCCTCTCCCCCACTTCACCCTTGCTGTTTTATTCGCCCTCTCTTTCCCAACCTCCTGTCTCTTTTCCGTTTTACTTCCTGTTGCCATGACCGAATCAAAAAGAACTAAGAGTCCTTTCCAGGGTTCTAGTACCTTGGATAGCCCCTCTATCCTCTCTAAGCTCATAAATAATGATGATATGGAAAGACCAACCGGGGGCACCAATGAGAGCTTAATAATATTGATGAAGAAGACTCTGGAATTTTTTTGCTCTTTGCTTGATGAGTCTTTAAAAGATGCTTGGGATAGGTTATTAAGGATTCGGGCTAGCTATGTGCCACAATATCAAATTGAAGTTTACCTAAAAAGTTTCTATGTTAGCTTTCCCGCTTCTTTCAAGCAAGTTCTAGATTCTATTTTTGAAGAAGGTTTTCGTAAGGGGGATGCTATAGATACCTATGAAAAAATGAAAACTATATTTGGGCACCCAATGAATGATAAGGTTGAATCTACTACTCTCTTATGCTTTTACCAAAATGAAATTATCAAAGAGATGAAGGCTAGCTTAGATGCAAATTTCCGCAACTTGCTTAATCTTACTTCATCCATTAATAGCAATGTGCTTTCCCTAAATAGAAGAATGAATGCCATAGAAAGGAGATCCTCTCTTTCCTTTGCGAGTGCGAAAGATGGCACTACTAAGATCTATCACTACAAAAAAAGACACATCCGTGACATTTTGGGCCGAACGAATTTTTTTCCTGTCATACATATGACACTTCTATGACGATAATTGTGACAAAACCCAGTATCATCATAGATGTGGTGGGCTCCTACTTCTATGACAAAAAATCATGACAGAAAATGGGCTTTTCGTCCTGGGCGGGCTGGAGACGCAGCTGCATGACATTCTTTGGGTCGTCCAAGACGGAAAAAACTGTGGTAGAAGCGAGGGCGAGGAAAATTTCGGGGAGTTCCCGGTTATGGTGGCAGTTCCCGGTTCCCGAGTACGCGCGTGTGTGCGAGGCATTGGCTCTAACTGAACCCGAGCAAGGCGTTGGGCTCTAACTGAACCCGAGCGATTGCACTGCAGGCTACGGGTTACTGAACCCGAGCGATCGATCGATGGCTGTTAACTGAACCCGATCGAGTGATTCCTTCGCCACTGCTGCTAACTGAAGCCGATCGATGCTGCCTCTGGGATGAACAGTGAGCATTGCGGGGGGGGGGGGGTTGGATGAACAGTGAGCGGTGGCGTTGCCTCTGGATGAACAGGACACTATGGTGTGGAGGGCTGGATGAACAGTAGATGGTGGATGGGTGGTTGAACAGTAGCTGGTGGAGTAGCACACGGTGGAGGATGGATGAACAGGAGCCCGTGGAGGTTGGAGGAGGTCGACGGTAGCCCGTGGAGGCTGGAGGAGGTCGACAGTTGAGATGAAAAGTATCTCGTGGAGTCCCGTTTTGCGGTACGCCACACCCCTCCTGATGAACAAGACCCCCGTTTCGACCGTAGCGCTCCAACACAAGTCCGTTTCATCCGTTTTGCGGTACGCCACACCCCTCCCGATCAATAGGACCCCCTTTTCGATCGTAGGAGGTCCGTTTCCTCCGTTTTGTGGCACGCCACACCCCTCCCGATCAATAGGACCTCCATTTCGACCGTAGGAGGTCTGTTTCCTCCGTTCTGCGGTACGCCACACCACTCCCGATCAACAGGACCCCCGTTTTGACTGTAGGAGGTCCGTTTCCTCCGTTCTGCGGTACGCCAGGCCTCGTTTCCATCGCATGTTCCGTCCAAGCCCTCCCGATGAACACGACCACGAATTCCGTTCCGACCCAGCCGGTTGGCTCCCACGCGTTTCGTTGCCTCCCAATGAATACGACGCATTCCGTTGGCTCCCCATGAACACGACGACGACGTTGTTTCTCCGGTCCGACCCAGCCATGTACACGAGCCCTGGCCGTACGTATGCGCGAGTAGGCGTTCGAGACCTCGCCCGTATGTACACATACGTGGCCGTATTTTCTTTCGTGAACACTGGCCGCTGCACGTACGTGTACATGCTACGTGCGCGCCTCTACTACGACACGTACGCGCCTCTACTACGACACGTGCGCGCCTCTACATCGACCAGTATATATGTACGTACACGTTCGCGGCCAGAATGACAACGATACGTATGCTTCGACCAGGTGGGTACCGACTGTCAGGCACTTCCTTGCCTGCGAAGATGTAGCTGGTGGGTCCCAGCAGTCAGGGGGGCGAATCATTTTGGTTTTTTTGCCCGGACGCACTTCCTTGCGTGCGAAGGTGTAGCTGGTGGGTCCTAGCAGTCAGGGGGAAAACTTTTTTTCGCGACATACGGTGGCCCGTCCGGTGGGTCCCTTCTGTCAGGTGGAGGAATAATTATTTTGCGCGTAATAAGGAGGCACTTCCTTGCGTACGCCGTGGACCCAGCTGTCAGCCTCTCCACGTACAGTCCACGTCCGATGGAAGCCGTTCCTTGACCACGTTGACCACGCCGCGCCGAGAGCATCAGGGCGGTGGACGACGGCGAGGCCTAGGAAGGGGACGACGCAGAGCCGGGCAAGACGCGACAGTGGATGCCCACACGTAGAGGAGTATGAGGGTTCACTGATTCGCTGTGGTGTGAGGCTGCCGTCGCCGTAGAATAACATGGGGTGTGGGTGAGTAGAGGGATGGCCTGGCCAGCGGTGGGAGTAGTAGGGGGCGGTGAGGCCTCCGCCGCATCGCAGCCGGCCACGGGAGGCAGGAGCACGAAGCACGACCAGCGCTGGTTTGGGCGGCTGGAGCAAGAAGACCGGAGGTTGAAGAAGCACTACGGCCGTTGGATGGACATCGTACGGTCACTGGAGCTAGAATCATGCATATTGACTAAGTTTACAAAGCCCTGCGTCCCCGTCAACTTAGTAGGCCCACAAGTCAGCCTGCCACTATACTGGGTCCCAGCTAACAGGGGGAGTATTCATTTTTTTGTGCGTAATAAGGAGGCACTTCCTTGCGTGCAAAGATATAGCTGGTGGGTCCGAGCTGTCAGCAGCGGTAACGTTTTTTTCACGAAATACAGAGGTCCTTTCGGTGGGTCCCTGATGTCAGGTGGAGGAATCATTATTTTGCGCGTAATAAGGAGGCATTTCCTTGCGTGCGGCCGTGGACCCAGCTGTCGGCCTCTCCACGTACAGTCCACTTCAGATGCATGTCGGTCGTTGACCACATTGACTAGGCCGTGCCGAGAGCACCAGGGCGGTGGACGACGGCGAGGCCTAGGAAGGGAACGACACGGAGACAGGGAAGACTCGGCAGTTGTTTCCCACGCGGAGGGGAGTATGACTGTACGAGGGTTTACTGGTTCGTCTGCCGTCGCCGGAGAATAACAACAGGTGTGGGTGAGTAGAGGGATGGCTAGGCCAGCGATGGGAGTATGGTGGGGCGGTGAGGCCTGCGCGGCAGCACAGCTGGCCGCGGGGAGGAGGGAACAGGCAGTCCCGCCGGCGCTTGTTTGAGCGGCTGGACCAGGAAGAGCAGAGATTGAAGAAGCATGACGGCCGTTGGATGGACACAATAATTTACAGCCCATTTTCTAATTCATAAGGTTCTTTTAGCCCATATTCTTTTTGTTAGCATTACAGCCCATATTGTGGCCACGGTTAAAAAATTATACGAAATTTTGCATATTTCGGTGCGGTCCGAACTGTTTTTAATCCCGAAATTTCGACTCAAATTCAAACTGATTTTAAAAATAAATGTATACAATATAAAATCCAACAAATTCTCCATGCATAAAAATTAATGTAATTTAAAATCTTGAAATGAAAAAAAGATATTTGAAACTAATTGCCGGTTTGATATGTTTTAAAAATGTACAACCCATTTCTCATTACTGATGGGTCATTTTCTCGGCCAGCCGAATGAAAGCTCTCCTTGTCTTGAAAGATTTGTAGCCCAACAGGCCTAACAAAGCGACTTACTTGGCAAATCACAAAAAAACTAGGCTGTGGCCATGGACCCAGCTGTCAGCCTCTCCACGTACAGTACTCTTCTGATGGAATGTCGTTGACCACATTGACCACGCCGCGCCGAGAGCACCAAGGCGGTGGACGACGGTGAGGCCTAGGAAGGGGACGACGCGGAGCCGGGGAAGACGCGTGTAACATCCCAAATTTTCAATTTGGAATGTTATACATAGATCATCATTGCATATCATATTTTATTGCATTTTGGTTCGATCCTAGAAATTCTACGCAACTCAAGGACCCCGGAGAGAGTTGGGGATTTCGTTATTTTCATATTTGAGTTTTCTCAAATTTTGAAAATAGGATCCTTTGATTTTATTTATTTTATCTTCAATCATTTCTACTATGAAAATATGAGAGAGGGAATAAAATGAATTTCCCAAAATAAAGAAATATTGAGGATTTAATAAAAAATCAAATAAGATTTTATTTTGGAGTTTTCGCCATTTTATTTGAATTTAGGAAAAATGTGTGTTTTTCAAAATTGCATTTAGGCCCCAAATAAATGTTCATCTTAACCGGCTTGATTTTAAAAGTCGGGGAAATTTTATTTCGGGATTTTTGAAGTCCGTTTAGTATTTCTTTTAATTGTTTTTCTGTGCATAATGTTTTAAAAAAAACGTGAACCGACCTAACCGGGCTATGTCCGGCTAGGACACTTGGCCCGGCCGGCCTTTATAAGCGCCGGGAGGCCACCCCGAGCCCACCCGAAACCCTAGCCGCCGCCGCCGCTCCCGCCGCCGCCGCCGCCGCCGGACCACGCCGCCGGAGCCGCCACCACCCGCCGGACCCCGACCCCGAGGTAGCCGCCGCCGCCGGTTTTCACCGGTTAACCGCTCGGTTTTTTTATAAAAACCCGCGGTCATTTTTTATTAGATCAGTTTTATTTTTTCCCGGTTTAGTTATTTAGCGAACGCCCGTCCGTACATTCGTTTTAACGAACGGTTTTCGTTTTTTTTTTCGCAGACAGCGAACGTTCGTTCATTAGCCTGTTCGTCCGTTTTCTTTTTCTCGGATTTTTCCGCAATTATTTCTGATCGCGATTTCTGATCCGATTTTCGTTTTAGTTTATCTTTTCGCTCGTTTATCGGAATCAGGAGATTCAAGCGCCTAGAGTTTCGTCTCGAAACCCTTTTTCCGTTTAATCAACTCAAACAAGTTTTTTCTTCTGTAAAATTTGACTTAGGTACAGATTAGTAAACGAAGCTTGTTTCTTTCGCAGTTTGATTTTCGTTGCTTCGTTCGATTTGATTTCTTTTGCCAACCGGAGTTCTTAAGTTGAACCTTCTGGTTAGATCTCTTATTTGAGTTTTACCTGTGCATTAGATGAGTACTTATTGTATGCTTGTTTGCTTGTTTGTTTGCGATAGAGTACCTGAAGTGTGCCGCTTGCTACTTCGAATCCCTAGGTTTCACGGATCATCAGCAAGGCAAGTAACACTTTGATCATACCTCTTTACTACCCAGTTTTATGCATTATATCAATCCTCAAACAATTGCATGATTAGGATCTGATTAATATGTGGGTTTTGGGAAGTAGATGAGGTAGTACCTATCACCAGTTTTATTATCAAACCCTTGGGAGTTACTTCTACGTTTGCTTATTATGCCATGCTATGCTAGTAGGTGTGGATTGGGTGAGTGAATTTCCATGACATATGTGAGATTGAATTAATGGTTTATTTAAGGTGGCAACTTTAATACACATCTGGGTGGATTGAGGCACTTGGGTATTCCAGGATTGCCTGTTTGTTTTGGATTGCCACCCAGGCTCAAAGGGATCATAAGATTGTTCATGCTAGAAACTTCCGTGTGCAGCCACATGCTATTATGGGCTCTAGCATAGTTGATTAAGTCGTGCGAACTCTTACAGTGGTAGACTAGCGGATGTAGGGGGTGTACAGGTCTTCCCATCGTAAGGTGCTAGCGCTTCTGAAAGGCTATGTCTCGGTCATCCGTTTCTCAAACACCATGTAGTGCGAGAAAACCAACGGAGGAGATCGAGTCGTGTGGGAAAAAGTGCGCAAACCTCTGCAAAGTGTATAAACTAATCATGATTAGCCGTGTCCACGGTTATGGACGTTTTGAGTATCTAGTACTTGGATTATCATGTGAATCTCATCATGTTACTTTAATTAACATTGTTGGGTTTTTAATGATGATTTTTAATTGGGATTGAGAATGCTGTCAACCATTCTTAATGTTTAACAACCACCATGATAGTTAAATAAAAATTTATTCCTTTGCAGTAGGGAAAAATTGGCTTTATGCAAAACTATAACCATAGAGCTTTCCACCAGCCATATTATGCATGTAGTATAGCTTATTCCTTTCATTACTCTCTACGTGTTACATTGCCAGTATATTCCATGTGCTGACCCGTTTTCAGGCTGCAACGTTCATGTTGCAGAATTTTCAGACGACAAGTAAGATCCCTTAGGATCGTGGTTCTATACTCAGTGATGCCGTTGGAGTTGATGGACTCACTTATCTTCCAAGCCTTCCGTTGTTATCGTTATTAGATGGCCTTAAGCCATATTTATTGTAATAAGCTCTCTTTTGAGACATTCGATGTAATAAGTGTGTGATTGCCACTCTGTTATAAATCCTTCAAGTACTGTGCATGTCAGCATTACTGATCCAGGGATGACACTGATGCACAGAGATCAGACCGTTTGAGGTCTGGTCGCTACAACGCGGCAGTGGATGCCCACGCGGAGAGGAGTACGAGGGTTCACTGGTTCGGCTGCGGTGTGAGGCTGCCATCGCCGCAGGGCCTGGCTAGCGGTGGGAGTAGTAGGGGGCGATGAGGCCTCAACGGCAGCACAGCCGGCAACTGGAGGCAGGAGCAGGCGGTCTCCCCGGCGCTGGTTTGGGCGGCTGGTGCAAGAAGAGCAGCGATTGAAGATGCAGCAGGACCGTTCGATTCAAATCCAACGGTTACTGCTGCTAGAATCGTTTGTTGACTAACTTGACAAGCCCTGCGTACGCGTCAACTTAGTAGGCCCATAGGTCAGCCTCCCAACCGGTGCGCCCCAGATGTCAGTGGGAGAAATCATTTTTTTCGCGTAATAAGGAGGCAGTTGATTGCGTGCGGCCAGTCCAGCGGAGGGAGTAGGGTGGGCCGAGGAAGCCTGCGCGGCATCACAACGGGCCACAAGAGGAGGGAGCAGGTAGTCCCGCTAGCGCTAGTTTAGGCGGCTGGAGCAGGAAGATCAGAGATTGAAGAAGCACGTCGGCCCTTGGATGGACATCCAGCAGTCACTGCTGCTAGAATCGTGTGTTCACTGACAAAGCCTTGTGTAAACAAGTCAGCCTCAAAATCTATGGCGTGTACAGCCCATTTGCTATTATTTTTATAATTTTTACTCATTTTCTAATTCATATGGAATTTATTGCAGCCCGTTTTCCATTTTTAGAATTGCTGGCCATTTTCTGGTCAGTACCAGGGTCAAAAAATTAACTAAATATGTGGGAAATTTTGAAAAATTGCAAATTTTTGCTGGGGAACGAAATATTCTTAATCCAAAAATTAATAGCCATACTAAAACAAATTTAAAAATAAATTAGTACTATGTCATGTTAAATCCAATGAAATACGTATAAGATATGAGTGAAGAACAAAAACAAAAAAAGAAACTAATATCCCATTTGCTTAATTTTTTTGGAATTTTCAACCCCTTTTGATATTACTTTTAACAGACATTGACCATACTCTTTGGCCAGGACGGAATGCATCCCTCCTCGTCTTGAAAGATTTGCAGCCTAGTAATTCGGAGAAAACAAATAGGCCTAGCTTGGGTATTCTTCAAAAAGAAATACTGGGCAACCTATTTTCCCAAAGAACTGGTGCATGAGCATTTAGCTTTATTTCTTTATTTAATAATTTATGTTTAGGGGACCATGAGCATGTACTTGGGCCGGATTCATGTGAGAGCCTCCCTTCTAGTTAATTATGGGCTTCTCTATTGGGCCTTCATCAGTGGGCTGCATGTTATCAACAAGTGGAAAATGTGTTCCGTACGAAAAATAGTATGAGCTACGTACGGTTCGGGGCACTAAAGGATCGAACCGTGCAACGACTTCCAAAACATTGTGTTTGTCGTTCTAACAACACATTTATTCAACCAATAGATGAAATATACTACTGACTGTACATTGAAAACAACAGCAGCAGCAACCAGAGCTGGTGGTGCAACAGAAGCAGTAAGCAGGCCAGAAGAGTGAAGATGCAGCTCTCTCTTCCAAACCAAACATCAGCCATCATTACAAAAGGGCTACCAAAAAAGAACAAGTGTATGCATCAAACTAAATAAAGATCCTACTACACCAAGTGTATGCATCTAACTAACTGGCTCAGTTAGACGTTACTATTTATTAAGCTGTGGAGATTGGCTGACGGCTTGAACCAGATGGGTGCCTGACGGGGGAAACTCCAGCCAGCAGGTCAAAGTCTGATACTTGCGACCCTCCCTCCTACTTTGGGCTGCAGAGCGTAGCGGCACATATCAGGGTATGGTGCATGCAGGGACGCATGGTACGCTGTGTACACACAGTTTTGCATGATGAACGAAACCACGCTGCCATCATGATCCTTGTCGTCGGTTATCTCCTGGTTAATCGGATAATTCAGTCCGACAAACAGAGAGCATGTACCAAGGCTACTTACCAGCCTCCAGTCAAAAATTCCTAAAGGACCAGAGAAGCTGGGGTCCTGCTCAAAGACCTTGCAGTGACTGTGATTGTATTCCACGAAACAACACGTCCGGTATGTGCGAACGATCATCAATCTTTCGCCGTCGTCTGATCGAGCCGGGAACCACCTGCAACTGCCATGCTGCTTTTCTTTGAAAGGTTCTGGGATTAGGAAGGGTAGGGACACCAGGCGGCCTACAACATCATATCAAGTTGGAGTCAAATAAAAAAGGGCTCTTGATTTAGTCAATCTTAAGAACAACATGTTATGAGCATGAATATTTTTTCAGTAAATGTTGACAGTAATATAAGCAAGCCATCATGATATCATAGGAAAGTAACATACTGCTGTAACAGCCGTTTGTAGCGATGACTGGAGTAGGCCAGCAATACGTCCAGCCATAGAAGGAGTCGACAGCGTAAATGAAGCCCTTGTGTTCAATGGCATGAGAGAACCATGGAGGATGTATGATCCTGCGATGGACGTGCAGATTTTTCCACTTACCGCAGTGACTTGTCAGATAGGCGAGACCGCGGTGAAGAACGCAATTAGCCTGAAGTCTTTATAATTCGCAGATCTCGTGGGCACTTGGCAGATTACAACCTTGAGCAAATCAAACTTGGTATCATGTTACCTACTGTAAGATTCTGAGTATTCTGGGCCACGGTGCCAAAGCAGTGCAATGTTAATTGAAGGAAGGGGGATCAATCGCCGGGTGTATACCTCCACAAGCATCCAGCTGCCGCGACCGTCGACGAGCACCATCCAAGACGTGTTCATGCCGACCCAGTACATACCGTTAATGTAGTTGAGGCTGACGGGGATCGGATCGCAGTCAAGGGGGTTGATGCTCGCCACCCTACGATCATTATGCTGCGTGACACACTATTTCTGAAGATCAGGCGGCATCAGCAAGCAACGAGCTGGCTTAAAAAGCTCCGGCCTGAGGGCTTTGAGTAAACGGTACAGCCCCGACGAGCACGCGGCGAGCGGCACGGTACTGAGATTGTACACACGCAAAACAATGAGCTTGATTACCTCTATGGGGAGCGAATTCCAGCCACTCTTTCGGCGGACGCTGCTTGGTTCTGCCATTGTTAGTGCTTGGGTTTCGGACGAGAGGGGGGGGCGCCTTAGCGGGGATGGAAGATTGGACGAGATTATGTGCAGACAAAGATGGAGAAGCGAATATGTTCTACGGAAAGTGGATAGGTTATGATGACTACAGCACGCCGCTTGACTTACGAGACACATACCATTAGCGTAGGGTCATGTCGATGCCCGACAACTTGCTTGAGTGATCACAGTACTGGTACTCCCTACAGTACCTACTACAGTACTATGCCCTAACTTGCTTGAGTAGAGTAGTAGAGTAGGACTCTGCTCTACTACTAGCACCGGAGGAGTAGTATATTCTAATCTAAAATAGTTACAAACTTCAATGCCCGAGCGTGGAACGACTACGAACCCTGCTCAAAGACCGTGTCTACATGGTGTTTGGACTTATATGCAAAAAAATAGCAATATGCCCGTGCATTGCACGACATACCATCATTACCAACTCAATTTTTTCTCTACTCCTACTCCTATAAAAGACTTAGTTGGTGAAGATGAAGGCGAGGAGGCGTGTTCAACCGGGCGTGCAGCGGACGGTGCAACACTATTCAATTTGTTATAAAAACAAAGAAGAGTAGTAGAGATAGAGACATAGGGAGGAGCACGAGGTTGTGGGAGATAAGGATGAACGAGGCAAGGCCTTATCTGTAAATGTGGAGAGAGGTGCGGGTATCTTTTGTAAAATTGTCATAGTTGGCTTTCTAGCCGTCAGATATAGATCGGGCGGTCTATATTACAAGATGGCAGGTATACCATCATCACCAACTCGGTTTTCTATAAGAGTAGATATATAGATAGATAGAGACTAGGGAGTACTAGTAAGGACACCATCTACTGCTTCGTGTGCTACTCCAGCGCTCCATTCGACGGCCGCAACGTCCCCTACAGCCACTCCCTCCTGCGCTCCATTCGGCGGGCGCTGTTGAAATTTGGGGAGCGCACTATCACGACTGCTGGCAGCCACGACTTCACCGATGACTACTTCTTCCCCGACCTCGGCAACCTCTTCCTCAACGACATGGGCGACAACCTCAATGCCAACGGGGCTGCTCCCGTTGCACCGTATGCGTTTCTGTCCTTCCAGTTTGAAATCGTGGTAGAATTCATGTTTCTACTCTGTATCCTACTACTATGCTAGTCCACATGATTAGTTTCATCTCTGTAATAGCCTCATGATTTATTTTGTGCTTATTCGAATTAAATCTCGTAGTAACTTGCTCATATATTCAATTGGCGCAACATCCCCTGCAGCCACTCATGTTTCATGGATGGCCTGGTCGATGCCTCCAAGGAGCCCTTCGTCCACTGCTATGAGTGCCCTATGCCATTTTGTGGCTCGCCGGCGGACATGGTGCATCACCTCACGGATGCGTGCAGCGGTCACTGCTGGCCCTTGGCGGAGAACATCAAGTACGAGACGTGCTACCTGTTCACCATGCCGGAGTCGCTGGAGGATCACCGCCGCCTGCTAGTCTCGGAGGAGGATGGCAGCGTCTTCCTCTTGATCGTGGGCACCGGCAAGGCCCATGCAGGCCGCCGCCCCATCTCTGTAATGTGCATCAGGGGCGACGCCGCTGACGCTGACACTGACACGAGGCCGATGTACGGGTGCGTGGTTAGTGTTACTACCCCTCTGGGCGCGTGGACGGCGACACCGGCCTCATCGAACGAACTTGGACTCTGGGGAGCTGGGACTATCTCGCCAATGTGGACTTGGAAAACCCATGGCATCCTTTACCCGCCGACGCGGTGCACGGGGACTCCAAGGAGGTTCACCTGGACATACGCATTATCAAGTTAAATGTTGATCATTAGTCTTTGCTCAATGTAATCCGTTATCTAAGCATGTGGAGACTTCCATGTAGGATCTTTCTCTATTGGAGTATCGAGCATGAATAAAAGTGTATCCGTTTATTGTTTAGTCTAGAATCTTCCATGTATGAATTTTTACTACAGTATTGGTGAAAGACTTACGATGAACCATTTCTTACATCTCCTCTACCCCCTTGCAAGTCATCCTGATTTAATCCCTCCATCTAGGTGTATAAGGGCATGGTTAATATTACTTAATAGTATAGCCAACTGTTAACTATAAGAAAGTGCCATGTCATCTGTAGCCAACATGTATAACAATCGATACTCAAAAACTAATTCTTAAAGATCATTTCTTGCAAAGCACAATAAGTGTTATTTCTTCACAAGTTTTGGATGCAGGTTGAACAGTTGAACACTTTTGTTTGCAAAAGATACCTTTTATCTATTTCACCCGGATGCTTGTGAGCTCTAGAGATGAAACAATATCCGAAGAAACCTATCGATACCCGTTACACATGAGATGACCCCCACATCCTTTGTCAAAATAAACAACTCCCCGATCAATGCATTTCACTCTTCGGTGCAACGCACGGGCACCTTACTACTATAGATTAGTACGACCAAAAATTAAACTAACATTATACTTCCTCCATTCCTAAATGTAAGTCTTTGTAGAGATTTCACTATGGACTACATACGGAGCAAAATGAGTGAATCTACACTCAAAATGCATCTATATACATCCGTATGTGGTTCATAGTGCAATCTTTACAAAGACTTATATTTAGGAACGGAGGGAGTATATAGTACGATAAATGCTGATGCATGTCACCTAAAATTATATCATTCAAAACTATGTTCAAATATGAATCCAACGATATAGTTTTTGTTGACATGCACTAACATTTTGTCAGTTAAATCTTCAGTCAAATTCAATGGGGGACTAATAAACCATGATCGATGTAGTACAAGTGTAGAGGGCGGCGCTGCACGGGAGTCTCACCTCTCACCCCTCTTGTGGCGCAGCAGTAAAGCCGTCATATCAAAAAACCCAACCACTCCCAGTAATAAGGGCATAGTAAAATAAACGGACAAGCAACCATCACATCCCTCCGTCTTTTTTGCATTTCATCTCTCTGCATTTACTTTTTCTCCGGTTCATCTTGCACACTCGATCCCTAGCTACTACTCCTAGGGCCAGTTCTTTTGGCGGCTTCCCCAGCTTTTCCCATAAGACTAGTCACAGTGGAGAGTAACAATAAGGCGCCTCACTCATTTATTTGGGATTCTAAACTACTACTCTGCCCTGGTTTATTCCTCACCATTGTAATTTGTGCTAAATTTTGACCAAAGATTTAACCGATGAAATGTTACTCCCTCCGTCTAGGTGTGTAAGTCATCTTACGAAAACCAAATAATCCCAAAACACTTAGGCGTGGTGCATTAACTTCTACCTCGTTTCTTGTTTCTTGACATATCAACCAATAAGAGATAAAGAGTGTGCATGCTTTCAATGACTTGAGATATCAAACACGACATGAAGTGGTTAGTTCATTGCATGCAATACTATTAATTAGCAAATAAACATTAACGTTTCTCATTTTCTCCTCCTCCTTGGTCACGGTGCACAGCCTAAGATGACTTACTCACCTAGACGGATGGAGTAGTGCATGTGACATGCACTAACATTTCATTAGTTAAATTTATGATCAAAATTTGACACAGATTACAATGGGGACCAATAAAACAGGACGGAGGTAGTAGTTATGGGATTACTAATCTAGAAGCCTAAAAGAACTGGCCCCTGTACTCCTACTAGTAGTAGTACTCAAGTTGGAATTCCAATTGCACGGCACAACTTGTTGGGCAAAAAATTCGATACAGGGTGTAGGAAGCGGTTTGGGAATTTGCATGCCTTTCCAACCAGTGAGATACTCCGTACAAAGTACGACAGAGAAATAACCACAGAGAAGGAAGCTAAAAGTAAACAATCAAACGAGCATTTTTGCATTTGTTTTGCATTGAATCGTTTCACAAGCTTGACTAGTGTTGTTTTTCTACTTTTACAAAAACCGCATCGTAATGTTAAAACGTGCATTTGCGCGTACATAAGTAATAGTAGTACTCCCTCCGTCTAGGTGTATAAGTCTTCCCTCCTTCTTGGTCACGGTGCACAACCAAAGATAACTTATTGACTTGGACGGAGGGAGTAGCACAGTCTGCAAGCATATATCGAGAGAGACGTGTAGTGCGGTAGTATATAGTAAAGTTTGTGCTATATGCAAGTACTTGCAAAATGTGTACGAATACACAAGGTTCCCAAACTTTCCCTTTTACATATTTAATTAAGGACGCTAAAAATTCCTGAACATTCAGGATTTATCATTTGCGTCCCAAAGCTAAGATCGCCTTACGAAACAAAAATTATACTCCTCCTAAAAGCCACGGCGCTCGCAGGAGCGCTTGCGGCGCGCCACGAGTGCCCTAGTGCACGGCCGTTTCCCAGCGCGCCGACACAACGCCTCTTCCTAAGCCTCGCAACTCGTGAGGTGCTGATTGGCGGCTTGCCAGTGGCGAGCACGATCTCACCGGTGTGGTGATCCGGCGCCAACAGGTACTCCTCCTCACTGGAAGCGTGCACCCGGTCCACGTACCGCCAAGCGTAGATGAGGCGCTTGGGACCGACTACACTCAGGGCGTCGGCACGGGCGTCCTCCGCCACCCTCATGGCCCTCGCACGAGCCTTCTTCCAAAGAGCCAATTGCTTGACTCTCTCGGACGCGACATAGGCCTCCCAGGCAGCTTGTTCTGCGGTGCGCTTCTCTTCCTCGGCCTTCTTCTCCACCTCTATTTTGGCGCACTCTGCTGGAGGCAAAGCCTCCCACAAGGCGACATCCATTTCTTTCCAAAGCTCCTCAAGGCTGGGGGGGCTCGGCGGGTGGCGCGGCGTTCTCCTCATAGAAGGGAGCCGACGTGTCCTCGGGCGCGCGTGCTGGCAAGATTGGGAACGCCGACGCGTCCACCTCGACGCGTTGCGTCGAGGAGCAGAACACCGACGCGTCCTCCTCGTCTAGTGGCGGTGAGGAATGGAATGGCGACGCGTCACGTCGCGACGTGGAGCGGAACACCGACTCGTCCTCCTCGACCAGTGGCGGCGAGGAACGGAACGGCGACGCATCGCGTAGCGGTGAGGAGCGGAACACCGACGCGTCCTCCTCGACTAGTGGCAGCGAGGAACGGAATGGCGACGCGTGACCATCCGCGCGGTGCAGCGAGGGGCTCCTAGGGCTTGGGAGGGGCGATGCCATGGTGGTCGACGTGAGAGGGATGGGGAGGAGATAGCAATGAACGTGAACATGAGGGGGGGTGAGATAGCTATGTCATGGGAGGCGCAGTATTTATAGCGAGCAATGGCACACCTACGTAAGGTATGGATTGAGCTGCACTGACTTAACTGCAGGTCCAGTTGCATCACTGACATGTGGCCAGACCCCTGTTGGGCCCATAAGTCAGTGACCCAATGCACCTGCAGTTAAGTAACAGCTACGTGGGCATATTTGTTGGAGTAAATTATGGGGGAGCGAAGGGGTGGAAATATTGCTGGTCACAACGGATTGGACGAGCGTGGGGGAGGAGAGTCATGCATGCAGATTTTTTCACATGGGGTGGAGTGGTGGGATCGCCGGAGGGAGAAGGAGAGTTTGGCAGGCATATTGTTTCCACACATGGAGAGGAAAAGATTTGGAGACGAACGGGCTTCCTGTAGGTATGGGGAACGGTGCATAATAAGTCATCTTGCATGCCGGGCTAGGTATAGTCTCAAGTCATTAAAAACATACACGCCCCACACATGTTCATATTTCAAGGTGCACTAAATTATTGCATGCGATGATTAAGGCTGGCCATAATGGTGGTATCTTAGCTGGTATCATGCGCACGGGAATAGCAAACATGATGATGTGTCAAAGAATTAAAGAAGAGAGGGGGGCTAGAGTAACTAGTGTTCATGCATGCATTGATAAACACATTTTTTTGTGAAAAACGACAACATTAATTGAGTACTTTTGCAGACTTCAAAAACTATTCCACCGCCTCTACTATCTTGCTAAGAGTAGGTGAAATTTTTGAATCGAGCCCTTTAAACTAGAAGGGAGGTAGTGGTACTCTAATAGCTAACCTTGTTGTGATTATAAGATACGACATGGCACACACCTGGATGGAGGAACTAGTCTGCATTGTGCATTTAAGTTTTGTCTGAAGTCAATGTACCTCTACTTTCACCAGACTTATAGACAAATGTAGTATCAACATTCACAATTCCAAATCAATATTTTTACACTCATTATAAAACGTACTTCTTATACTCATTATAATCAGTATTGTAGATATTGATATTCTTAGTATAAATTTGGTCATGGGATTTCATTGATGTCTGTCAAAGCGTGGAGGAAGCGGAGCTTAGGGCTTGCATTGCCAGTCTCTTGCATCAGGGGACTATGACAGGTCTGGTATGCATGACCTGAAGATGAAAGTGTTGAGCATCTTGAAGTTGATCAACAATCTTCCATTGTCAAAGATTAGCCGTTCGGCCAATAAGGTGGCACACTTAATTGCTAAGTATAGCTTTGACAATAGATTAGATGGTATTCTTGTAAATAACGTACCACCCTGTGTGGTGAATATTGTATCGAATGAGTGTAATGGTGTGGTTGGTTAATTACTATAAGGTGGTGTTCAAAAAAAGTATAAATTTGGTCAAACACTTTGCTAATGGTTGACGGGAGTAAAAAGGACCAGAGGGAGTATCATGCATGCGGAGTAGGCAAAAAAATTGCTTGTCTAAAGAAAAGGCAAAAAAAATTGCTCATATATAGCCGGGCGAAGTCTCAAAGGGCGCGACCGCGTGAGGGAGGCGAAGGTCGTGGGAGGCGCGACGGTTGACAGAATTAAGTGAAGTTACATCCATGCGTCGGCATGGCGTGCAAACAGGAAGAAGCTATACCGTCAGGCCTACGATATGGGTCTAGTAGACATGACATCTAGTGGGTCCCGCATAGTTCTCGAGAACACTTTGGGGGCTTGCAGCCGTTTATCCACTGGGCAAGCCAGCAACCCCACGTCGTTCGCATGCCCTACTCGTCCCTGTCTTCTACCTTACAACAGTTCGCTCCCAGTCGTCCCGTCCTTTCAGATTAGTTCGCTCCTAGTTTTTTTTGCAGGGTACAACAGTTCAACTTCTCCTAACCCTCCTCCAAAATCCATGGCCTCCCAAATCTCCATGGTCTCCGCTGAGTACCAGGTTAGAGCCATCACCGGCGATCAGTTCATCGTCTTCTACACACGTGGATCCGCGACGGTGAAAGCATGGCTTGCTCGCTTCATACGCATGTTCAACATTTCAACGAATGAGTGGGTCACTGGGCTAGATGTTGAGTACACCACAGTCCTGGGACGAAAGAAGGATCTAAAGGACGAAGAAAGGAAGAAGCCCGCCGTGATCCAGGTTTGCGTACATAACGTTTGCTTGGTCTACCACATATGCCATGCTGACGTTGAGTGCCAGGATTTTAAGAACTTCCTCAAGGACAAAAGAGTGAAATTCGTTACTGTAGGCTTTAAGAACGACAGGGATGTCCTGCGTCGGATAGGTCTCGTTGTTGGCCAGCCCTTCGATCTCCAGAAGGCAAGCCTGGTGTCCTCCTCTCAACCTTCAATGCTGACCCTGGCAGCAGCCATGATTGATCCTTCATACGCTAAACTGAAGAAACCTCATCACGAGTTTCATCATGCATGGGAGTCGAAGACATTAGATGAAGATCACATCCTATACGCAGCAATGGATGCCTACCTTTGTTTAAATATCTACAAGGGTTGGATGAAGAAGCAGAGCCGAGTATCCAGTTCAAGGAAAGAAGCGTCAGCGAAGAGGAAGAGGAAGAGGGACGAGGACGAAGTCAACGACGTGGACACGAACTCCTAGTAGGTGGCAGTATCATCGCTCATGCTGGTTCTACTGCAGTGTCAAGCGTACTAGTTGCTTACTTTATTTTCAAGGGTGTGTTGTGCAGAGGCCCTAGCAGAACTATGTTTATGTTCTTTCTCGTTATTTGAACTCTTTAGTACATACAGTAGTACTAGTACTATGTCTTACTACTATTCCTCTTGCAGTTGGTACTACAGCTCGTATCTTCGTGTTCCTACTTTACTTAATATGTTCGTTCTAGTAGTATAATTTGGGTCATTCGATTTGTGAAAGAAGTTCGACGGAGCAAAGGAAGAAGATGGCAGAAGAGGTGGAAGAAGCCCTTCTAGCCATCCATGTTGCATCAAACGGCTCACATGAGTCGACTAACCCAAATTGCTCCTTCAGATTGTAGGATCCATGTGGCATTCAAGGTCTCGAAGGTAGATTCTGCGTTCGCACCCGGTTTGCAGGCTCGACGTGCGCGCGACCGGCTTCCGCCGCGACAGCCACCATGCGCGCCTCCTCCGCGCGGGCGGAGACGACATTGACATGCTAGTTCCTCCTCGCCGGTGTGCTCGAGCACGCGCTCGTCCTCCTCTTCGTACGCTGCGTGCATAGACGCGGCTCTGCCAGCTGCTCGCATGCTTGGCAGCGCGGCGGCATCGTGAGGAGGGACTGCAGACGACGTGAGCGGGCGAGCCTTCAGCTTCATGGCACAGGGATGGCGGCGACACGGCGGTGATGGGCGAGAAATTGTTGGCCAGAGCAGGCGGGCACCGGCATGCGCAACGGTGGCGGTGGCATATTGATGAGTGCGTGTGTGGGAGCTTACTTTATTTTTATATAAGGTTGGTCAAACTTAAAAGAAAACCGTACTAGTACACATAAACATTAGACTTAGGCAGCGCTTTTATTAGTTAGTGCCACAGCCACGATACGAAATCCTGTGCAAGCACGTGAACCGTGACCGTGCGGTCGATCGAACGGTGCGTCATCGTGTCGCCCTCGAAGGACATCCACCGACCTTTTTGTGTGTGTGAAAAAAATCCTCGAATATTACTCAACTTTTTTTCCTGGGAAAGTTCTTGACGCTGCAATATTTCCATATATTTGAATTTAGCTCCAGTTCGTGTTTATTTGGATTTGGACGTTTTAGGTGCGCCCTAGTGTTTTTTAATACCGATTTTGTGCGTGTGACTCAGAGAGAACGTGTGTATGTGTCCATATGTGTGTTGTGGCGGAAGGGCAATGTGGAGACGGTGTGCATGTGATACCGACATAGAGAAGTGTGAATGTGCAAATGATCATGCATGAGTGAGACATAGACAGATGCCGATACATTGTGTATATATGAGAGAACGGTCTTCTAGTTTACTTGTGTGTGTGTGTATGTGTGTCACAGAGAGAGAGAGAGAGGAGAATCCGTAACACAACAACCATCTCTCTCGATTCGTCCGTCCCTCGCACGATCGCATGCAACACATGCATCAACGCGCACATTTTGACACCCTCACCCGGCCCCTGCCCACCTCAAGGCCCGCACAATCTCTTTGTGAATACCCATTTCTCTCCTTAGGTTTGTTTTCTCTCAATATCTGACACACACACACACACACACGCAGCACAACACACACACACACACACACACTCCCCCGAGCACACAATTCATCCCCATCCAAGGTTATACGGCGACCACTCTCGCTTGTGCTTCTTTGCACCCCAACAAGCACAACACCTCAATCTTCAAAGAGGGCATCGAGCAGATCAAAGACGACGACCACACCGTGCTAGATAATGCGGGGTCATTTGGAAGCAGGGTGATGTGACGACGGCTGACTGACTCCACCCCCCAATCCTCTCTCTCTCTCTCTCTCTCTCTCTCGCACAAAATTACCAATCCCTCTCTCTCCCCCACACAAAATTGTCAATCCCTCAACCCACGAGATCCTTCCCCTCTTGTTCATGTTTTTCTAGCTCTCTCATCAAAAATGTTGTCTCCTCTCCTTCCACGCATACAGAATCCAGATGCACACGCATCTCACGTATATTACATGTCTCCATCTTTCTCACAGACCTAACTTCTTCCTCTCTCTTTCTCTCTCTCTCTCTGTCTCGTTAGGTTTGTCTCCTACTCTCTCGTCCACATACATACAATCTTTCCCTCCCTATCTGCTCCATCTTCAAAAGCTCTCTCTGCACGTTTCATTCACACATTGGGATATGTCAAAATGTTGCTTCTATAATGGCTGATGTAGAGTTATGGTTGTTTTTGTTGCATCCTACAAAGTAATAACTATGAAATGCATTTAGATTCTCATTTGACTGGGATTATGTGAGTTTGAGCATGTTGTGAAGTACTATAGACCTTGTATACATCTTGGGATTCGACAATGATTGCAACTATTGAATTGTATAGACCATTACATTTGAAGTCAATACCCTAATATATTTATTTCACAATTTCAACAAATGATTAGTTCACTACAAACTAAGAAAACAAATGTGTACTCCCTCCGTTTTTATTTAAGTCTGCGTATTAGCATTGGTCAAAGTCAAGTTTTGTAAACTCTCAGAAAGCTTATAACAAAAAATATTAACATATATAATAACAAATAAATACCATTAGATTCATTATTGAATGTACTTTCACATCATACATATTTGTTATGGTAAATTATTATATTTTTCTATTAACTTGGTCAAACTTTAGGAAGTTTGACTTCGATCAAACCTAATATGCAGAGTTTACTACTACTACTCGCTAGTTGCTTAGCCGAATCACTCAACACGCCACACGGGGAGTCCAGTGTCACAAAATTTTGAGGTCGGCGGGAAAATCTCCCGCGACCCTGATTCGAGCAGTGGGAAGTTACCATCATAGCCTTCGGAACAGGCCTATGGATGACGCTTGGTAGGGGGCTGTTTTTGTAACTTCAGGTTCACCCTACCCAGCCAACCCCACCCCGGCACCTAGAGTAGTACACCTGAATACTCCCCATTTTCTATCCCCACCGCAAAATAGACTTCTCCACGGCACCGCAGCCTTCATGCTCCTCCCCTTTACATCGGCGCACTCGTCCAGCGCAGCGCATCTGCCTCATCGACGACCTCGTACGCCGCACTGGAGCCGGTCCACCGTCGTCGTCGTACACGGAGCCTCTTCCCCGACATCGTCTTCCACGGTCTCGGATCTGCTTCCCGGAAGCCGACGCCAAGCACAGAAGTACCACCGTCGTGGACAGTGAGCTGACTCCCGTTGCTGACCATGACTCACAGAGGCTCCCGCGACCATTGTTGTCCTCCTCGATTGGTAATGTGTGTATTGAATGTCTTAGCAGTACATCTGCAGTCCCAATTTTGTTCATACCTACCCTTCAAATTTCCTGGCTGCTATTGTAATTGTGCGTCGCTCCTGTATCGCGTTGTGCTTGGGTAGGTTTTTCATCTGCAACCAGTAGTGTGGCAAATGATGGAAAGGTTTTTAGAACTAGCAAGATGCCCATGCGTTGCACACATCAAGATGCATTTGTATGAGTAGTTTATCTAGTGGGAGAAAAGGATGAATGAGGGAAGGCCTTATTTGCAAATCTGGAGAGAGGTATGGGTATCTTTTTGCAAAATTCCCATTTGTTTCCTTCCTATCTGTCAGATATAAATCAGACGACCTATATTGCAAGAAAAAAAGTATAGATAAAAAAAGTAAAGGAAGTAGAAATAAATATAAAATATAAAATATAAAATAAATATAACAGTACAGAAGAGAGTAGAGATAGCAGAGACGTCGGGAAAGGATCGCGCGCGCGGGAAAAAGCGGTCGGGCGTGCGCTAGTTTTGGCGCGCGGCGTCCAGCGCGCTTTATAAAATCCAACGCCCTCCCACCACTCTGTGCCTTGCCACCGCTCTCTACCCGCTCTGTGCCTCGCCATCGCTCTCTCCCCGCTCTTTTTCGCCTCGCCGCCGCCGTGCCACCATGCCGCCACGTCGCCGGGAAACTTGGGAATACCGCGGCGTCCGTGCGCGCCCCTCCGGCTTCTCCACCGAGATCCGGTTCCACGGGATGCGCCTCGGCCTCAGCAATTTTGACACCGCCAACGAGGCCGCCTGCGCATACGACGCGGCAGTGTGGCGCCTCCTGTGGCCTCATAGAACATTGAACTTCCCCAACGTGCCGACGCGGGAGCGGGCGCAGGAGCTCGCGCCTCTACCGCGGCTTAGCACCGACGAGGATCGTCGCCACAGCCGGAGGCGGGAGCACCGTCTCGACGTCGCCGAGATGGATGAGGAAGCCATGGCGCTATGGCGGCAACACTTCCTGCAGGACATCATCAACGAGTGCGAGTTCTACGCGCAAAGGAGGGCGGAGAGGGATAAGAGGAGGGCGGAGCGAGCCGCCTATCGCGAGGACAAGCGTAGGCGAAAAGCGGACACTCAATTCAACATGAGGCAAGGAGCAGCGTCGCCCTGGGAATCCGACGACGATCGGTATTTTCACGCCTACAGTCAGACGTCGGAGGAGGACATCACCGAGGAGGAGTCGAACGACGAGGAGTAGTTGAATTATCTTTTTTTATCTATCTATGCTGAGAACTATCATCTACTCTCTAGTATCTACTTCTCGATCTCAGCACTGTAAACGCTTTTTTAAAGCGCCTTGCATTGTGATTCTGTTGGAGATGCTCTAAGATGGTAGACGAGTGCTTTAATGTTGCCCACAAGATGCGCGAGTATTACTAGTAGTATATTTTTCTTGCCATGTTGAGATTTTAAAACCACGAGTGCGAACATGCAGAGGAGCAATGAAGACCAAACACGGGATATTCGGGACATCTTCAAGGAGCGTGGCAAGTTAAGGAGGAGCTGCACCGAACATGTAAAACGAGCTTTGGTAAGTAACACCCTTTCAATTACTTTCGTTTAGCCTCGTGTTCTTCGATGTGTATATGTTGTAGTTTCTATTTCTCTTAAGCGTGGTGTTCTTTGATGTGTAATAAGAAGAGTCTTAATCATCCTAATGCTTTCATTTTTAGCTTGATGTAGGAAGTGGGTGTTCTCACCTTGTAGTCTGTTTTTATATATTTTTTCCTTTTGAATTCACTTTTCCGAGTTATGTTTATCTGGCTTCTACTAAATGGATCTAGGTTGCTCTGAGTATTGATCTAAAAAAGAAGTAACTTCATGTCAGGATGCAGTTCCTGCGAGGAGGGAAGTATGGTCAACCTCGAGATCATGTTTCCAAAATGAGGCTGGATTACACACAAGGTGCCAGTTCCCTAATGATGCTGGATTAGACACAAGGTGCAAATTCCCAGATGATGCTGGATTACACACAAGCCAGGTGGAGTCATCAGCTGTTCGTGTCCTTGTGGCATTAGTAAAGGCTGAAAGAAAGCGTGCAACAGCCCTTGAGAATGTAGCTGAGTTCCTGAAGAAGCAAAAAGAGCAATCAGATACTCTCTTCACCCAAGCCAAAGAAGAGATGGAAGAAGACAGAAATAAGCTAGCAGAGGCAGAGCAGGCTAGGCGTCTCCTGCTATCTAAAACTGTTGTCAATACAAATTTTCCTTCATAATAGATAGGTTCAAATGTTTATCCAGTCAGCATGCCTGTTGTGATGTCCGTGCATCTACTGATGTGGCACAAAAAAAATTCGGGTCATGTAATAACAGGAATTACTTTCCAAACAATAACAGATGAAGCATTGGACATGGTATAGTTCACGCGCAAGCCCGACATTCCAAGTTCAACTTCCACATCAAACTCATGTTCACAGATATCTGAACATTTCATACATAATGTCCACAACCATGATTCACTTCAAAGCCAAAAAAAATGTGAGGAGAGTTATAAATAAAGAAAAACCTCTACTAGTTTCTGCTACCAGTGTGAGCACAACAAGTCAAGACCATGCATAAATTAATTATATTTTAGTCATTTTTTGTGTTCTAAAATGCATGCCGGCTCGCGGAAGGACGTGTTGCGGGCACACGCGTGGATTCAATAAAGGCAGGCGGGGCAGTCTTAAGCTGGTTGCACAGCCCTTTTTTGTTTGGGTATAACAAAATCTCGTTTTCCATTCACATTTTACAAGTAAAATTCGTGGACAAACTTTGACCCAAAGTACGATGGGGACTAGTAAACCAGAATGGAGGTAGTAGTTTTTTTAATCAAAGAAGGGTTTCCCCTTCCGATTTTCATTACTGAAAACCAGCATCTAAATCTAACCCATAGTATTTTCCGTAGAACTACCAGGTTCAACATCTCGCAACATAAACCCATACAACCATACGCCAAGGAGTTACGTAGTACTATGAATTCCATTTTTGCTCCATACCAATCGTTCTAAAAACTATACTACTTATAACGCGCCATTGAAAGTCGGAAGTCTTAACCCCGCTAAAAAACGATATTTTAAACGTGGCTACTTGATCTGTGGCAGCTGGCGAGCCACCGCGCTCCAAGTCGTTCACCTGTGGTCCCGACCATCAACTCCTATGGATCAAATTATCATGCGAGCTGACTATTCCTACAAAGGTGCCCCACCATGTACCCGGTACCCGCGAATGCAGCAATCGTGCACCTAGGGTTTTAGGGTTTATTTGTTAATGTCGCCTTTATGTAACACTCATGTGTGCAAGATAGCGAGAGGCCAACTGCGTGTGTGCGCCTCTTCATTTTGTATATGTACTCCACCGTTTGTCTGGTGTCCAAAAAATTGTAAAAACTACTAGCAATGTGCCAATGCGTTGCCACACGATCAAAGTAGATTAATACATATTCACCGATTTGATAGAAAAAAAATTCTAGTTTTGAAATACGTATATCACTAAAAATATGTTATGTTTCACTCAAAGTATATTCCTTTGGCGGTTTTGATGAGATAAGGGAGGAATGTTGTTGGTTTCAAGATTCGAGAAGTGGCATGTGTCTAATATCTACTCTTACTAGCAAGATGCCCGTTCGTTGCACGGAACATCAAGATCTTGTGGGAGAAAAGGATGAACGAGGGAAGGCCTTATCTGCAAATGTGGTGAAGAGTGCGGGTAAATTGCCATATTTTCCTTCCTATCCGTCAGATATAAATCGGACGACCTACATTGCAGGATGGCAGGCCCACCATCATCACCAACTCTATTTTTTATCCCTACTCTTATAAAAAGCATTGTCGGTGATGATCGTGTCCCTGCCATCTTGCAATATAGGCCGTCCGATCTATATCTGACAGATAGGAAGGAAACTATGGTAATTTTGCAAAAAGATACCCACACCCGCTCCACATTCGCAAATAAGGCCTTCCCTCGTTCATCCTTTTCCCCCACAAGATAAACTACTCATACAAATGCATCTTCATGTTCCGTGCAACACATGGGCATCTTGCTAGTTGTTGTAAAAAGCCCATGTGTGTGTGAGAGAGAGGGAGAGTGGAGGAGGACGGAGTGCATGTGTGACAAAGACACAAGGAGTGGAGGAGGACGGAGCCCATGTGTGTGTGTGCACGATCGAGAGGGCGTGTCTCAAGAAGGGAAGAAAAATCTACATAGGTACAAGGAGCGGGAGAGAGACATGTATGCGATAGTGGAAGCACGAGTGTGCGGGTGTATAAATCTATCTAGAGGCTAGCTAGTCGATAAATGTTTGTGAGAGAAATACGAGTCGGGGTGCGAAAGCGAGAGTTTTGTGTGTGTGAGAGGGAGACGGTAGTCGGGAAGGGGGAGTGGAAGCAGGAGTTGTGTGTGTGTCTGTGAGAGAGAGAGAGGAGACGGTAGTCGGGGTTGTCTGATCGGTAAACAAATGAATAATGTCAGTCTGGGATGGAGACGAAAAGGATACCGCAACAAATGTTGTGTCTACAGGAGAGAGAGAGAGTAATTTTAGTGGTATGAGTCATATGTAGAGACATATAGGGTGTGTGAGAAAATCCCATAGAGAGAAAGACAAAGTGAAAGACGAGTGGAGACTGTGTGTGTGGCGGTGTAAAAGAAAGCTTAGGTACTGAGTGATACCAGAGAACAGTAGAGACGTGAGGGATAATGAAAACCGTGTAATGTATAATGATAGGGAGAGTGTGACACTTCTCAAGGGAGACATCGAGAGACCATGTTTGCGAGGATAGGAGAAACATGAAGTGAGCGTGCGGGTGAGCTGGAGAAAAGAGAGTTATAGCTACCTGAAGGAGCATGCATGCGAGAGAGATGGGCGTGAAAGGAGTGAACAAAAAAGGGATTCAAATATTTGAATTCGAGATGTGATACATGTAATCCATACTCGAACCAAAATTGATCTATCAAACATGCGTACTCATATGAATTCACGCACATCTATGTTATTTAATATGTAGATATTACTGATCCAAATATTTTAGTAGAACATAATTTGGTTAAAAAATTTCGAATTCAACCTTAAGATTTTGAGATCGTTGTATTTATAAAGCATATTATACATCTAAAGGAGCAGAATTCTTTGTTGTGCTTTTGAAAGTATATATAAAAAAATGATGTATATAGAATGTCATTCCTATTGAAAATGGATCCCGCCCGAAAAAATAGAATACAAACGGGATTCAAATTGAGTTGGCACGGTAAACGTGCACTCTGCAAAATTTGAACGAAGCAGGGAAAGTCACAGTAACCGCCTGAAACCAAAATCTGCGAGATGGAAATTACTACTGCCTATCCCTCCCACGCAAAGCCTATCTGCTGGATTTCTAAAGGTTTCAATAGGGGTAGATTTGTAATTTCACCCAAACGTGACGTAACCGCCTCTCACCCGGATTCATACACGGTGGGCGCCAAAACACAGTGTGTCCTCGGCCGAAATTGACTCCCTCCCCGATTCATATTCATACACGGTGGGCGCCAAAAACAAACTCTCGTCGACAAATATTCGGTGTATGCGAGATTACCGTCCTATCCCCAACCGACTAATGTTGCTGTGATGTAGTAGAAATTTGAAAAGGGGGCTAAGTTTGTAAATTTCCTCGCATTTGAGACAAGCGCGCCCAGAATACATGGTTCCCCCCTTCCTCTCTACCTCCCTTTTCCCTATTCGTACTCCGTGGGCGCCAAAACACCCGCTCCACCCCACCCTCCTCCGTGCGCCGCCGTCCGCCACCCCATCCACCCCCGTCCTCCTCCACCATGCCGGAGCTGATACCCCGACGCCGTCATCCATTACAAGAGATCGACCTCTCTCATCCACGGCTTCGGACCGGGATCCTTGCATCCCGTCCTCTTGCTTCATCCCCGTCGTCGTCCACCTTGCCGGCGCTGCTCCTACGGCCGTCTCGTCCACCGCTCTCCGCCGCCACCGTCTACCCTCCTAGATCTGCTTCCACGCCACCGACAGCCATCGCTACTGCAGCACCGTAAAATTCTCAGCAGATGCGTACATGGCGCCGCACCAGAGGTGGTACTCTTTCGTATCTGCTCAACTTATTTATCACAGCAAGAAAATAGATCGCCACTGCTTTACTCTGATTTCTTGTCTTGGTTGTGAAGTTGCCTTTGTCTAGTCCGCACCTTCAGATCCGCCATGGAACGCTCAACACTATACTCCCAATGCTTATGGTTTTCCCCTTTTATATTCCACACTAGTGAAATCACAGTAGACTAAATTTCAAAATTGGGCCAGTCGATTTTTCAGAGCTCGCCGGAGTTCGCCGGTGCGAACGAAGGGGCTCGGGTGGTTGTGGGGCCTCGCCAAACAAAGAAAAATTGATGAAGGTGGGGGCTGGGGCGGGGTGGGGGGTGGGGTGGCGGAGGAACACAGGCGGCGGGGGCCGATGGTCCGGCCGGCGGCCCGTGCGGTGTTCTGTATGGGAAGAATCAGAGACGAGGAAGAAGATGGGTTAGGAGACGTAGGATCTTCATCCAACCGCCTGAAATGGTCGAGAGACAGCTGGGAGTTGCATTCTTAATGCGCTCTGGTTCATCATGTGTGGGCACTGCGCAACCAACATTTTATTATCCAAAATCTGCTTGCTCTTCTTTACCATGTTCCTCTTTCGTTCTTCTTTCATATGTACTCTCTCCGTTCCTAAATACAAGTCTTTGTATAGATTCCACCATGGACTACATATGGAGCAAAATGAGTGAATCTACACTCTAAAATGTATCTTGATACATCTGTATGTGATCCATAGTGGAAATCTCTACCAAGACTTATATTTTGGAACGGAGGGAGTATGATAGTAGTACAGTATGTTCCTTGTACTGAAGATGAGCAGGGACATTTGCAGTGTAGAGGTCTATACGGTCGGTTGTGATGGACACTTTGAGCTTCTTTAATTCGTAGGATTTTGTAAACATAGGAATAGGATTTGTAGTCACCTGCCCACTTGAATCCTATAAGAATAACAAGAAAATGCGGGGAGCTGTGTCGCTTTGAGAGTTACACTGATATTAACAGTACCGCACCTTCACTTGAAGAGAGCTGGTGTCCGAAGCCTTTCTAGCCGTACGGGCAATACTAGCACATATATTCCAGCAAGTTCCACTTTGCTAATTTTACTCTGATGCTTACGGTTTTCCCCGTTATATCTACACTATGATCTGTGTAGCTGCTTTGTGTCGCACTAGCAGCAGTGCACTCTTGAAGTTAAACACTGCAATGACTTACAAAATTGGCACCGAGGCATTGAGTGCCATTCTGGATGCAATGAAACTCATACGCTCCCCACCTGTTGATTCTTGTTCAGAATATGATCCTAATGACTATTCTAACCTCGAGGAGTCAAAGGTAGATGGCATGTCCGGTTCACCCATCAAGGTGCATGTTCTAATTTGGCAATGTTCTATTGATTGCGGGTATCTTTCATATGTTGTCTTGCATTTCTTCTACTTTGTTGCATCACCATCTGCTTAGTTTACTCATCATATATGTCGAGATGCCATGCCCATCCATTATCAATACATATTGCATCTGTCATCATACCATGTTTTTCCACTCAAATGTTGTTCTTGTGCATCAGACATCAAAAAGGAAGAGGGTGAATGCCGAACCTGAAGGAGCACCAGCAAAATCCTTGAAAAACGTGGTAGTGCCAGAGAAATCAGACAGCACCCCACTTATATTGGCTGTACAACTAGTGACACAAAACGTAGGACTGACTCCAGCAGACTGTACCCATACTTCAGTGGCCACACCACTGGCCCCACCACACAGTACCTGCACTCCAGCAAAAGGTATACCGATTTCATTTGCCATAGCACCAGCCATACCACAGAAAAATCCCACTCCAGCAAAAAGTACAGCAAGTCCACCGGCCGAAGACCTATCCCAACTGCAGAGACGGCCAATTCCTGCAGATTGGAACCCCATTCCATTTATTCCAAGTTTAAAAGACAATGTTTTCAATGTTTTTAGGGACTACGTGCATATATTCCCATCATGGGAAGATTATTATGAAGACAAACACCATTTTCACATCTTCCTGTCCAACTTACGTGTAAGTGCTATTATTCATGGTTATTATTTTCCTGTTTTCCGCTGATTGAACACATCAATGATTTACATTACATTGTTGTAACTAGGCGAGGGTCAATCTGGATAGTCATGACGAGCCAAGCTTGCTTGTGCTTTTCAAGGAAGCATTGCAGCAGTATTGGTATTACCTGAGGAAATCACACTTTGATGGCAAGTCTATAAACGAATTTCCGGTGAAGTCTCCTATGCTAAATTTAGAAGACATTGAATGGAAAAACCTTGTTATGCACTGGTCTCATTCCCAGGATGAGGTACTGTCTATGAAATCACATGACAATTTGAGCTTGTACTTTTCGCATGTGCCTTACGGATCTTTTTTGCAGGAAATCTGCTCAAAGAAGAATTCCGGTTTGAAAAGAACGACAGGATGTCGCAAATATGTTGCCCGCTGCTTTGCTCTTGTTAGTACCTGTTGTCCTGTATCACTATACTTGCATACATACCTGGTTCATTATGTGACAGCAGTATGCATGATAGCTTGCTTATCAATTGTTCGCTCCAAATTATCTGATCTGTATGAATGGTTACATTAGTGTAGAATATATCCAATGCCAATGAATTTTTTTAGCTCTGCATTGTTCTTGTAAGTACATGCGGTCCTTTATCAGTGTATTTATATTGACAGGTAGTTGTTCATGTACCATCACTCTGTAGCTTATTTTCCTTTGCCCTCCATTTTCTACACATCAGATCTATATTTACTCTTACCATGAGGTTGGTACTAAAGAAGTTTAGCTGTGCATTGCTCTTGGTTGTGCCTTTTGCCTGTATCGCTGCACATACATTTATAGCTACTTGGTTATGTAGCATCACTCTTCATCTTATCTTAAATATTCTCCATTTTTTCGTATATTATCACATCTATATTTACTCTTAACAAAATGTAGAATAAAGGCAATGCTTATGAAGAAGATTCTGTGGAAAACTTCTTGAATTGCCCCCCCCCATCAGCATGGACAAGGGCTTTAGAGAGCCTGTCTTCACCAGTAATGTAAGTTTGTCCTTCTCAAGCCTTCAAACTTTGTTGTGTATATTTGGTTAGGCATGACTGCAACAACTGTTTAATTTTTGTGTTTGCATTAAATTGCATGTTTAAAGTTTATTATGTAGTTCATAAACAAAAGTTTGTCCTTCTCAATTTAAGTTTTCAGTTGTACAACCAAGTTCCTTCTTCATACCATGTAAATTAAACAATACAGAGCAAGTGATCTTCTTTTGCACTGCATGTATGCTTCTGTTCTTCATCCGTAATCCAGTAGTGTGGTGAATCTACCCACTACAACACAATGTCATATTCTGCAATGTCTTAACTATGAACAATCTCATATCATTCTACTATTATTTAAACCGTCTCTTTATTTTCCAATCTGAAATGGGATAAATTGACAGCACACTAACCATTGATACTTATGAATTCTTGATCTGTAATCCAGTGGTGTTGTGAAGCTGCCAACTCCTTCACAATGTCATTTCCTACCATGTCTTGACCTGAACAATACCATATTGTGTTAATGCAATTTTAAACCGTGTCACTTTATTCGTCAGTAAGAAATGTGATGAATTGTCGGCACTGATACTTTTATGTGCAAAACCTGTCATCTGTCTGCTTGTTTATCTTTCAGAGTGAGGAAGATATAAGTGTTGAACAAGCGCAGTCTCATCATCTTGCTCAGGTGCTTGCGCTGCAGCTCACCAGCAGGGCTAACCTTTCTTGAACTCTATTGAAGTGATGTTGGTTTTGTATATTATTTTGTCGGCGTGTTTATTTGCACTGGTGGCGATCTTTGATGCCCAGTGTATGTAATCTGCTGTCTGCTTGTGCTTTATTATCATAGTGGCGAACTTTGATGCCCAGTGGATGTAATATGCCGTAATTTCTTTATTGTATAGTTTAGGTTTTTTCTTATTCACAGTGCTGCAGTTATTTTACTGTATATATATCCTATCTTTGCAGTAAACCGGCCAAACCGTAAAATTACGGTACATAATCGGGCCGTCATGCAATCACGATGTATGATCCGCATCATGGGCCCCGTCAAACTGGCCCACTAGTAAATTCGGGCCATTAATAGGCCGAGTAACCCCTGGCCCTCTTTTCGCAAGAAAACTCAATGGGCTTTTAGGAGGCTGAGAAGCAGGTTGGGCCTGAAACGTGCCGAATAGCTCTCGGGCCGGCAGCAGCCCGAAATGGACCCCGACCCATGATTGTGCGAATCAAATCATGGGCTTTTAACAGGCCAAAGTTGTCTCGGTCCTTGTTTGGCCCAATCAGATATCGGCTGCGAGCAGGCCGGATGCAAACCGGGTCATAGTTAGGCCCAACTATATGACGGGCTTTTAACATGTCGAAATTAATATAGGGCCGAAATGTTAAACGGGCCCTTAATAGGCCGAAACTAATATCAGGCCGAATTTCTAAATGGGCCTTTAGCAAGTGGGCCCAAAAGCATAGCGTCCAGTTAACGGGCCGAATCTGATATGGGCCATAATTAAGCCCAAAGCCTTAATGGGCCGGACCTGATCTGGACCGTGATTTGGCCCAAAATGTGGGAGGCTTTTAACGGGCCGGATCTCATATGGGCCATTATTAGGCCCGGAACGTGGCAGGCCATTAATGGACTGGATCAAATATGGGTCAGCATTTGGCCCAAAACATGGCAGCCAGTTAATGGGCCGACCTACTAGTGTCCTCAAAATCTTGTGGGCCTACAGCTGGGCCGGCCCATTAATGTCGGTGAAATCTCATGGGCCTTTAGCTGGGCCGGCCCATTATGATCCGCAAGAATTTTATGGGCCTTTACCTGGGCCGTCCCATTATGGCACACAAAAATGTTGTGGGCCTTTACCTGGGCCGGCACATTATGGCCCGCGAAATCTTGTGGGCCTTTAGTTGGGCCAGCCCATTATGGTCCGCAAAATCTCGTGGGCCTTTAGCTGGGCCGGCCCATTATGGTCCGCAAAATCTTGTGGGCCTTTAGGTGGGCCGGCCCATTTAAACTTGATGGGCCGGGCCACGTGTCGACGTATCATAGGCGCCTTCTGTCCAATGAGTGGATGACATCTGTCCCAACGATGAGCCGACACGTGTTTCCTCCAGCCAATGATGATTTTACACGTGGAAAATCCCCATTGGTCGGGGTTGTTAACGGGTTATCGGATCCAAAACCCGACCCGATAGCTTAACGGCGTTCCTTACGGTGGATGCCACATGTAGGTCACCCTTGACGAAAGCACTTCTGTGACGCGTGATTTATCGTCATGGAAGTGGACACTTCTGTGATGATAATTTTGGTAATGTCATGGAACACTTCTACGACAACACGGATATGACTATCTTGATTCTGTCATAAAATCGTCATGGATGTACATGCATGACAAAAAACGCGACCTACTGTGACAAACACGTATCATCACGGAAGTGTATTTTTTTGTAGTGTATCCTTGCTTTTATGCCTAGCTAGGGGCGCTAAACGATAGCGCTAGTTGGGAGGCAACCCAATTTTATTTGTGTTTTTTGTTTTTGTTTGTGTTTATTAATAAATTTTGCATCTACCTTCTGTTTAGATGTGTTTTTATGTTCTAGTTAGTGTTTGTGCCAAGTAGAACCTATAGGATAACCTATGGTGATAGTTAATTTGATTCTGCTGAAAAACAGAAACTTTGCACGCACGAAAATAATTTTAGTAATTCACAGAAACGTGCTTTTGTGTTGATTCGTTTTGCTGTAGGTCAATAGACAAATTTCCCAGGACTTCCTATTTTGGTAGGATTTTTAAAGTTCCGGAAGTATTCGAGAGTTACAGATTGCTACAGACTGTTTTGTTTTTGACAGATTCTGTTTTTCGTGTGTTGTTTGCTTATTTTGATGCATCTATGGCTAGTATGTAAGGGTATGAACCATATAAAAGTTGAAATACAGTAGGTTTAACACCAATATAAATAAAGAATGAGTTCATTACAGTACCTTATGTGGTGGTTTTTCTTTCTTTCACTAACGGAGCTTATGAGATTTCCTGTTGAGTTTTGTGTTGTGAAGTTTTCAAGTTTTGGGTAAAGATTTGATGGTCTATGGAATAAGGAGTGGCAAGAGCCTAAGCTTGGGGATGCCCATGGCACCCCAAGATATTCAAGAATAGCCAAAAGCCTAAGCTTGGGGATGCCCTCGGAAGGCATCCCCTCTTTCGTCTTCGTTTATCGGTAACTTTACTTGGAGCTATATTTTTATTCGCCACATGATATGTGTTTTGCTTGGAGCGTCTTGTATGATATTAGTATTTGATTTTTTAGTTTTCCACAATCATCCTTGCTTTACACACCTTTTGGGAGAATCCCACTTGATTAGAATTTATTAGAATACTCTATGTGCTTCACTTATACCTTTTGAGCTAGATAGTTTTTGCTCTAGTGCTTCACTTATACCTTTTGAGCTAGATAGTTTTTGCTCTAGTGCTTCACTTATATTATTTTGAGAGTCTTTTAGAACAGCATGGTATTTGCTATGGTTATAAATTTGGTCCTAGAATGATGAGCATCCAAGTTGGGTATAATAAAAACTAACATAGAAAGTGCATAAAACACTAGGATCAATTTGATGCTTGATAATTGTTTTGAGATATAAAGGTGGTAATGATAGAGTCATGCTAGTGGATAATTATGAAATTGAGAAATACTTGTGTTGAAGTTGGCAAGTCCCGTAGCATGCACGTATGGTAAAAGTTATGTGACAAATTTGTTGCATGAGGTGCTCTTTTGATTGTCTTCCTTATGAGTGGCAGTCGGGGACGAGCGATGGTATTTTCCTAGCAATCTATCCCTCTAGGGGCATGCGTAGTAGTACTTTTCTTCGAGGGCTAAGTAGACTTTTACAATAAGTATATGAGTTCTTTATGACTAATGTGAGTCCATGGATATACGCACACTCACCCTTCCACTTTGCTAGCCTCTATTGTGCCGCGCAACTTTCGCCGGTATCTTGCACCCATTATTTACCTTCCTCAAAACAGCCACCATACCTACCTATTATGGCATTTCCATAGCCATTCCGAGATATATTGCCATGCAACTTTCCACCGTTCCGTTACTATGACACGCTCCATCATTGTCATATTGCTCTTTGCATGATCATGTAGTTGACATTGTATTTGTGGCAAGGCCACCCTCATAATTTTCATACATGTCACTCTTGATTCATTGCATATCCCGATACACCGCCGAGGCATTCATATAGAGTCATATGTTGTTCTGAGTGATGAGTTGTAATTCTCGAGTTGTAAATTAATAAAAGTGTGATGATCTTCAGTATTAGAGCATTGTCCCAAGTGAGGAAAGGATGATGAAGACTATGATTCCCCCACAAGCCGGGATGAGACTTCAGAGTATCAAAAAAAGAGCCAAAGAGCCCACCAAATAAAAAAAAGGAAAGGCCAAAAAAAGAAGAGAAAGGCCAAATAAAAAAAATAAATGCGAGAAAAATAGAGAAGGGACAATGCTACTATCTCTTTTTCCACACTTGTGCTTCAAAATAGCACCATGATCTTCATGATAGAGAGTCTCTTGTGTTGTCACTTTCATATACTAGTGGGAATTTTTCATTATAGAACTTGGCTTGTATATTCCAATGATGGGCTTCCTCAAAATGTCCTAGGTCTTCGTGAGCAAGCGAGTTGGATGCACACCCACTTAGTTTCTTTTGTTGAGCTTTCATACATTTATAGCTCTAGTGCATCTGTTGCATGGCAATCCCTACTCACTCACATTGATATCTATTGATGGGCATCTCCATAGCCCCTTGATATGCCTAGTTGATGTGAGATTATCTTCTCCCTTTTTGTCTTTACAACCATCACCATATACCACCATAGTGCTATGTCCATGGCTTGCACTCATGTATTGCGTATGAGTTGAAAAAGCTGAAGCGCGTTAAAAAGTATGAACCAATTTCTCGGCTCGTCATCGGGGTTGTTCATGGTGGGAGTATTTTCTGTAATGAAAATGAAGCATGGCCTAACTATATGATTTTGTAGAGATAAGCTTTCTTTGGCTATGCTATTTTGATAGGACATGATTATTTGTTAGTATGCTTCAAAGTATTACTATTTTTATGTTTCATAAGTTTTTATCTTGAATCATTTGGATCTGAACAATGATGCCACAATAAAGAAAATTACATTGAGAATTATGCTAGGTAGCATTCCACATCAAAAATTCTGTTTTTATCATTTACCTACTCGAGGACGAGCGGGAATTAAGCTTGGAATGCTTGATACGTCTCCAACGTATCTATAATTTTTTATTGTTCCATGCTATTATATTACCCGTTTTGGATGTTTATGGGATTTACTTTACACTTTTATATCATTTTTGGGACTAACCTACTAACCGGAGGCCCAGCCCGTATTGCTGTCTTTTTTGCCTATTTCAGTTATTCGAAGAAAAGGAAATCAAACGGAGTCCAAACGTAATGAAACCTTTGGGAGCGATCTTTTTGGAACAAACGTGATCCAGAGGACTTGCAATGCAAGTCAAGAAGCAAACCAGGAGGCCACGAGGGTGGAGGGCGCGCCCCCCTATCTCGTGGGCCCCTCGGGCGTCCACCAACCTACTTCTTCCTCCTATATATACCCACGTACCCTGAGAACATCAGAGGCGAACACAAAAAACTATTTCCACCACCGTAACCTTCTGTATCCGCAAGATCCCATCTTGGAGCCTTCGCCGACGCTCCGCCGGAGGGGGAATCGACCACGGAGGGCTTCTACATCATCTCCAAGGCATCTCCGATGAGTTGGGAGTAGTTTACCACAGAGCTTCGGGTCCATAGTTATTATCAAGATGGCTTATTCTCTCTCTTTTAATCTCAATACCATGTTCTCCTTGATCTTCTTGGAGATCTATTCGATGTAACTCTCTTTTGCGGTGTGTTTGTCGAGATCCGATGAATTGTGGGTTTATGAACAAGTTTATCTATGAGAAATATTTGAATCTCTCTGAATTATTTTATGTGTGATTAAGTTATCTTTGCAAGTCTCTTCGAATTATCAGTTTGGTTTGGCCCACTAGATTGATCTTTCTTGCATTGGGAGAAGTGCTTAGCTTTGGGTTCAATCTTGCAGTGTCCTTTCCCAGTGACAGCAGGGGCAGCAAGGCACGTATTGTATTGTTGCCATCGAGGATAAAAAGATGGTGTTTATATCATATTGCATGAGTTTATCTCTCTACATCATGTCATCTTTCTTAATGCGTTACTCTGTTCTTTATGAACTTAATACTCTAGATGCATGTTGGATAGCGGTCGATGTGTGGAGTAATAGTAGTAGATGCAGGCAGAAGTCGGTCTACTTGTCACGGACGTGATGCCTAATATGCATGATCATGCCTAGATAATCTCATAATTATTCGCTTTTCTATCAATTGCTCGACAGTAATTTGTTCACCCACCGTAATACTTATGCTATCTTGAGAGAAGCCACTAGTGAAACCTATGGCCCCCAGGTCTATCTTTTATCATGTAAGCTTTCAATCTACTTTTATTTGCATCATTACTTTTACAATCTATATCATAAAATACCAAATATATATTTATCTTATCATATTATCTCTATCAGATCTCACTTTTGCAAGTGGCCATGAAGGGATTGACAACCCTTTTATTGAGTTGGTTGCGAGTTATTGTTTGTTTGTGTAGGTGCGTGGGACTTTTGAGGAGCCTCCTACTGGATTGATACCTTGGTTCTCAAAAACTGAGGGAAATACTTATGCTACTATTGCTGCATCACCCTTTCCTCTTCAAGGAAAACCAATGCAAGCTCAAGACGTAGCAGCGGCATGTTGCCAGGACAAGTCATCGACGCTCATCTCACACCAGCGATGCATAGGCCGGCGCGATGGCGGATTTTTTAAAATTATGCGTACTGGGGTTTGTTTTTAATGCTGGTCTTTTGTTAGAGCAATGTTTAGGTCAATTGGCTATGTTTAATTACTAAATTGCTTGATTCAGTAAGTGTGGTATGTGTGCTATACGCTCTTTTGTGCGCCCAAATTAGCAAGCGATGTTAAATTATGCAATGACGTACCCGGGGAAATTTCCACCAAAATTTGAATTACCAAACTCATCCCATGCGCGTAAAGCAGAAGAATGGTTTGCAATGCACATAATCATTCAAAGTGAATGGTGTCCGGTGGCACTGCACGCGAAGTTTCCCTCCACATTTCAAAATTTTTGGCCTTCCGCCGAAATATCTACCACCACCCCCCTTCCCCACCCCCTTTTCTCCCCGACCACAAGTCACATTTCCCTTGTTTCCTCCTTCCTTCCTTCCTTCCTTCCTAAGTTATAGCCGCTTCCTCACTCTCACCGTCTCGCATCCTACCGTCAGGGTTGCCATGGTCTTCTTCAAAGACCTCTCCAGTGGTTCCTCCTCCTCAGACGACTCCTTCACCACCCGGGTATGCCTCTCTTCTCTCTCTCGGGCTATGACTTGGAATGAAGGATTTTAACCCAGTGGTTGATTTGAGTCATTTCTTCCTCTTGTAGCTCCCTAGGATCATTAGTTGCAACGAATGGAGCGGGGTGGCTGAAGATCAATCTGCTCGTTGTCACCATCAATCTCCATGCGTGAAGCTAGTTGCGTTTGAATCTATGGATAGTGGGAGGAAGTTTCTGGCATGTGCAGAGAAGGTTAGACCCTCTTTCATTGTTACAAATCATTTGTTAGATGTGATTCAGACACTGCCACGGTCCCAACACATTCATACCACACCTTCAACCAAACTCATCCTAATACAGTGTCACAGTATGTACCTATTATCTAAAAATGTTGCTATCTCATCAGCGCTGCCATTAGAAAATCATTTGGACCGCTTCAGCAGTTTGTGCTGCCAACTTTGGTCCACACATCCGAGCAGCCAAGCAGTAAAATACTAAATCTTTATGGCACGAAGGAACTGGGCATCGGAGCAACTAGGTGCTCCGGAGTTCGGGTCCCTAATTTTTTCTGTTGCATCGGCTCGCCAGTGCAGGGCTCCAGTGCGAGATGTAGCAACAGTTTTCTTTACATCGGTTTTGGCATACATAGTGGATGGCCTTAATACTATTATTTATATGTTACTAAATTTGTGCATGCACACACCTGTTAGTATCAATTTGCTGTCATCCAAACACTGTCACTATGTTGTTGCAGTTATATTTACCTTCCTCATAAAATGTTTAATTTGTTATTTATAGTACATGACCAAGAACTTGTAGCATTGTTGTAGTTAATTATAGCTTCTGATGTTTCAGAATTTGGTTTGTCTCAGTAGCAATTAATTCATTTGCACATTGATCTTTTTGAGACGATATGTCATAATTAATCTGTTTCTTCAGGTTTTCAAAACAAGTATTGGTGATTTTCTATGTTGCTATAAACCTATTGATCTAGTTTTAAATATTATAGGATGAACGGAAGTGTTCTTACTTGGAGTGGGTTGATCAAGAGTGGCCACAGTCTTTGAAGATGTGCCTAGCAAAGCTCTAGAGCATGTATGAGGAAGAGAACATAGGTAGGCTTAGAGAAATTGTTGTCAACATTGAAGAGTATTAGAAGATGCGGGATAAAAAGAGGAAGGTGGAGAATGAGCTCAGAATTTTTAAATCGGACTTTGCAAAGATGGTGTTAGCGAAGGAGGAGGCACTTTCCCAGTTGGCCAGTGCAAAACAGGTTCTTACTGAACTGAAGGCAGAGGTGGATAAGACGAGCCTGGATGATATTGATCAGGGAAATGAATATATTGTTCTTATGAAGTTGAACTAGTTATATGTTGTACTGTGTTGTTTTCAGGTAGCTATCGTACTATGATGTTAAAATATATTTATGTGCCTGATATGAAATTGGCAAACAACTGTTCGATATGAAATGTGAATTTGCGTAATACTGGAATTGTTAATTGTAAACTAATAAACCTGCTAAATGGATCATGGAACTTTGCTAATGGTTCTAGAAGTAAAAGCGCTTGTGATGGATAGCCCAATTCCACACAGTTTTCTTCATCAAATCGTGTGTGACGTAGTTGATAAAAGCAAACGGTTAACCAAGGTAGAGCGTGTGTGATAGTTACACCTATCACACACAAGCCTATACATAAACCTGTGTGGGATGTACATACGAACAAAAACGTTTTCCCTGGATTGACTGCATGGGATGTACATACGAACGGAAACGTTTTCCCTGGATTGAGTGTGTGGGATGTACATAAGAACGGAAATGTATTCCTTGGAGACTGTGTGTGATATACATAGAAACCAAAATGTTTTTCTAGCATTCGTCGTGTGGTATGTACATACGAATAGAAACAATTGGGTTTCGATGCCTTGCCCGATCGCACACGAGATTATTTTTGCCCCAGCATGTGTGCCAGGAGGGCCTATCCCCGACGGTTTCTGGGTCATGTGGGAAGGACCCCCCTACTGCCCACACTCAGTTGGCGACGGTTCCAAATGTCATCGCAGAAAGGGGTTAAAAACCGTGTATATAGCACCTCACTGTACCCGTGAATAAACGACGCATTTGTGGTTGACTATTGGTTGAATTTGAATTTTGTGCATTAATGGCTAGAAAATGCACATAATCCCCTAAATATTGTAAATGATCCCGAAAAATTGCCAAACTTAAACACGTTGCATTGGAAGGGGTATATTGATCGTTGGAAAAAAAACTGAATGACAAACTAGGATGGAAATTTGGATTCCCCTTCATTCTTGGTGATTTCCCCTCAAAAACCATGAAACTTCCTCGGTGATGGTTCAATTTATGATGGGCGTGCATGACGACATAAACCAAACCTTCTCAGCTTTTTACTAGGGCACGGTGAGGCCATACCATGGCACCATGCCAAGTGTCTTGTTCTTCAAGCATGTATTTCATTTTTCTATAGTTGAAAAACCAATAAACGATGTGTTTGTGGTTGACTATTGCCACACACCCTTGAAATATCTGCCCATTCCTTGTAAAAGGCTTGAGTACTTACTAAATACCATGAGCATGGTTTTCCAGACCATTCTTGTGCACCTTTTCATGCACCGATTGTTCGAATTTGAATTATGTGGATTAATGCCTAGAAAATGCACATATTCCCCTAAATATAGTAAATGGGCCTGGAAAAATGCCAAATTTGAACATGTTGCATTGGAGGGGGTATGTTGACCGTAGAAAAAACTGAATGACAAACTAGGAAGGAAATTTGGATTCCCCGCCCCTTCAACCTTGGTGATTTCCCCCTCGAAACCATGAAACTTCCTCGTTATGGTCCAATTTATGAAGAGCGTGCACGACGAAATAAACCAAGCCTTCTCAAACTTTTACAAGGGCACGGTGAGGCCATACCATGGCACCATGCCAGATGTCATGTTTGTCAAGCATGTATTTCATTTTTCTATAGTTGAAAAACCAATAAACGATGTGTTTGTGGTTGACTATTTCCACACATTTCCTTGAAATCTTTGCCCATTCCTTGTAAAAGGCGTGATAATTTACTAAATAGCACGAGCTTGGTTTTCCAGACCGTTCTCGCGTACCTTTTCATGCACAGATTGTTTGAATTTGAATTATGTGCATTAATGCCTAGATAATGCACATAATCACCTAAATATGGTAAATGATCCCGGAAAATGCCAAATTTGAACACGTTGATTTGCAGGGTGTATGTTCATCGTAGAAAAAAATCATGGACAAAGGACGAAGGGAATTTGGATTCCCCTTCAATCTCAGTGATTTACTATCGCACACGATTCATCTCCATCGCATCTGCGAACTGTGTTTGTTCACCCACACATGCAAAAGGAAAAAATAAAACCCTCGCCCCCCTACCCACTTCGTCCCCACCCACTCGCCGCGGACTCCTCCGAAACTCTGCACCTCAACAACTTCTGTCGCGACGGCCACCCTAAGCTCGACAGCTATCCTCGGCGGGTGGAGGTCGTTCTCCAAATGGCACGGGATTTTGCCCCTACCGCTTGCTGCTGCCTATCTGCACCAACTTGCACCGACATTCTAGACTCTGGTCGATTTGCATTTTTTGCAGGATTTGGCCGGGGTTATTTCTCATGGAGAAGGCAATCAATAGCGAAATATTCACTCATCTCTTATCGTAGCCTGTCCATCGCTGTTAATCAACCGATGGAAATCGTCGTGGATTCATTTTTCTCCTAGCTGATTCGAGGGTTTTCATTCATGTGTCCATAGTGCAAGCACAAATTGGGCAAGTGTGGTCGCGGCCAGTCGGAAATGAAGTTCTATCTCACCATTCCAAATGACTTGAGGGAGCGCTCGGTATGTTCAATCTCACCCTACCATGGTGGGCATGGCCTAAATTTGTTAACATGTATCGTCTATTGCTACATTTGGATAAAAGGTACGGTGCCACATGCAGCCTAGACGTCGAAGCCGATTTTTACCTATATTAGGCAAATTAATGATGTATTGTTCATTCATTTACTCTCATACTTGCATCAAATATTTCTTACATTATCTATTTTTAATTATATCATTTTTACTTTGCTTTTAGCTACATATTGTTCTGTTTTATTAGTTACTCCCATATTTGCATCTTGCTTCGTTATTTCTATATATCTAATTTACGATATTAATTTTCATTTCAAGCAGTACATCCCTTGCTTGGCAAGAACACAAGTAGAAGGAAATCTTGGGCTTTACTTTGTTGATGACTCCATGGATGTCATATTGACAACACAACATGGATTTACAATGATAGTTATCGTAAAACTTGATAAAGATGGTCTCTCCTATTTTGGTACATACCTTTGGAGAAATTTTTCCAAGTTTTATGAATTGAAAACTAGCAATAAAATTCTAGTGCGTGCACCACACCCTGGTCTAATTGACATGGATGTTTACTTCACCAACGTCATCAGCCGATCAAAGTCTGATCGAGGTTAGTGTTCTTTCAACTTTCTCCATGCCAGCATATTACTTAGCAAAATCAGGGTATTTGTTCTGATTAATTGATCACTATTCAAGCAACCAATTGTGATTTCATTTACTAACTATGTTCCTAGGCAGTAACAAATTCTATTTACCAATTTATGTGCACTATGTATTCTTCTGTCATGTTCTGAATAAATAATACCTTTCCACCTTTTAAGTAGGATATGTTGGATGCATAGTCAATGATCTATTTGTTACTCAGCGTACCAAATTTCACTGGAAAGACTTGAAGCATGTCATAAAATTTGTTGATAATCTGACAGAGATAGCACAACGTATGAACGCTGGATTTTGGATGGGATTAATTATACCTATGGTGCACACATTGAATAAGACTAATTGAGTGCACAAAATACTGGTATAAAGTCTTATTTTTATGTTGATGCTCATAAACTATATATATCTTCAAAGATATGTTAGAATTTGTTTTTATTCTACATTTCGACAGAAATTGCCCGCTGCAGTTGTTCCTGAATCGATTTCCCGGCATGGTCAAATTACACTTGTGCCTGCTAATAACGCCAAACTGATTGCAAGGTACTGCATTTAAATTAAAAAGTTCTCGCTTGTCGTGGCAATACATCTATATTGGAAAATTGGAGACACTGTTCTACTCATGCTCTACCAAGGCACAGGAGAGTTCTTCCTTTTCATTTACGAGATGCCGAGTAATCGTGATCAAGCTGCTTCCAGCGGATAGTTGTGGTTGTTGGCCCTCAGCCTCTTAAAATGTACTAGCTGTTACTATGTTAAGTATGTAGATATGGACCATATGGTTGTTGGCCCTCAGCCTCTTAAAATGTGATAGTTATTACTATGTTAAGTATGTAGATATGGACCAAGGTTGTCAAAACCGTGTTATGAAGATCCTCCTTTTGTCGAATAGTGTAGCCACTATATATATGTTACTCAAATGATGTTAGCCAAGTTCTTAAATTATCATGGAAAGTATTAGTTTCATACACACTTCATTGAGTTTAAGCGTGTGCCCGGTAGAGCGGTAGAGTAGAGGATGTCCATGTTTTCGACGTGGCGATCAACACTGATGTATAGAAGGCATTTGCATATTGATTGTCCATATTGCAAATTCAAATAATTTAAAATGCCACATGCGGCAACACCCAAAATCGAGGAGGGAAGAGGCGGGAACCATTGGCATGGATTGCGGGACACGTGTATAACATCATTAATTTTTGCATTGGGCGTCTGTATTCGTATAGGTACTACCTCTGTCATGGTTTATTGGCCCCCTTCGTATTTTGTAGTACCAAACTTTGACCTTAGATTTAAACAAGAATAAATTAATTGATGTCATCAAAAATTATATTGTTGGACGGCTATTCCCGGCTATGTTCATCTGCTATATGCAATAATTATGCATGTCTTGCTTGCCGTTTAGGCAGCCACGGCGCGCTCTGCTTGTGTGCCTCCGCGCGCTCTACTCGGTGTTGAGGCACCCTCGGGTCGCGTCCCTCTGCGCGCTCTGCTCGTTGTTTAGGCGCTAAGGCTCGCTCGGGTCGCGTCCCTTCACGCGCGTGCACGATCACGTTGGGTAAGCTTTAGTTATTAGATCTTAGATTATGTTAATTAATTATACGCTAAACTATGATCCTCGGCGCCCGTTCTCGTCGCGCAACTCCATCCCGGCATCGGCCGTTGGGGGAATTCTGGTATGTGTGGGTAACTAGCTTGCAAGTGGATAAGTAGCGACTCGACGCTGGTGGACATTCCTATGGTTATTTATAGCTAGCAGCTGACTAGGCGATTGGGGATTTTACAATTCACCCTGTGGAGTGCGGGAAGCCTTCGCTGGAGCATGGGAGCCTTCACTAGAGCGCAGGAAGACTAAGTGGAGCATACAACCCGACAACCATATGCGATGTCACGTGTTACCACACACGTCTTAACATAAGGAAACATATGTGTAACTTACTAATCATCGCACACGAGTACTCGCACACGCATCATGTGCGATACTCCTAGCCATCGCAAGCAACTAGTATGCATTTTTCAAAGTTTTTACTACACACAGAATCACACACAAATTAACTCTAGTAACCGTCTGTTATATATTTTCTCATCGCAAACAGTTCAGCCGAGTGGGCTATTTGCCGAATATCACACACATCTTGTTTACACAAATATTTTGTGTTCTTTTGGTTCATCGCAAACAGTTCATCTATGTGAACTGTATGCCGCATATCACACACATGTTGTTAAGTTGAACCGTTTCTGTTGTGTTCCCTAATAGAAAATAGTTCGTCCGAGTGAACCGTATGCCGTATATCACGCACACCTTGATCTGGCTAACCTTTAATGTTGCACTCCCTATTAGCAAATAGTTTATCAAAGCGAATTGTATGCCGTATATCGCACACACCTTGATATGGCTGCCCATTTTTGTTGTTCTATCTCATCACAAACAGTTTGTATGGATCAACAGTATGCCTCGCATCGCACACGCAACTAAAATCTGAACCTTGTTTGATGTCTCTGCCATCGCAAACATTTTGCATCTTCTTTGACGGTTTTTTACATCACCGTTTGCAACTAATGCATCGCGCACAGTTTCGTTAAAGGGCTCTTATCGTAGTGTCGCGTTAGCAACATCCTGCAGTAATGTCCCGCCGATCCCTAACAAGTATTGTAGTTTTGAAGTGGCATTGCTTAATTTACCAGTGGCATTAGACTAACAAAAGCATAAATAGTTCCAGGGGAGAGTGTGCGCAACAACACCATGTGCTTCCATCTACTTATAAAGGGGGTGATGCAAAGTTTGTTGTAACAAAGAAACAAGCATCATGTCTGGTTTGGTCCCATTTTTGTTCACTTAATGGGAAAAGACAGCAATACAATAGCTTTAATTCAACATTTATTTAAAACAATACCATTACAAGTAGCACAACATCTCAAAGCACACTGCACAATCATGTGGATGAAGGCCGGTACTGACCTTTCATGAGGCCGATAAGATCAAATATGAATCTGCCAACACGAATAGGAAATCCAATCTCGTTTTGTGTAGTTCAACTAAATCAAGCAAAGTTGCCAGTGTGACATTAAGTTGAACTACACAAAACACTCTTAAAATAAAAGTGTTTTGCGTAGTGAAGCAAAAGGTCGCAATAGCAACGAGTTGAACAGATATCCTTGTTTTTAGAGGTAGAAAAAAGAAACAGTTACTGGCCAATAAAGGAGGATGAATCATATGGCCACAAAAATAAGCATCTACCTTATCTTGATGGAAAACAATGTAGGACAATAATATTTCTAAAATGGTTGCATTGATTCATATTAACAGAGACATTCTCTTAAAATACATTCGTTAAAAATGTAATTTACTTTTAACAGTAGCATTGCTTCAATTTTCCAGCGGCATTCTTAGATTAACAACAGCAAAATAGTTGTACGGGACATGGGACATGCCAACACCATGTGCGTCCACACGTATAAATGGGTGATGCAGAGTATGTTGCCAACTAGTATATCTGTGTTGGTGCCATATTTGTTCTCTTTGAACCTTTTTCCTATGTGAGGGCAGCAAATATAGTCATGCACAAACTACCCGACCCCCCAATTTCTTTCCTTTTTCAACAAAGAGATCGGTTCCTTACAGATGTGTGTACTTGGTTACCCCCCTTTTCCCTTTTCGACTAAGAGAGCGGCTGGATAGCCAGTCCATACTACTTTCCCTCCCTCCTTTCCTCATTGAACCACATCCTAGATTCGTGATCCACCCCCTTCTTTCCTCTTTGAACCAAGACCTAGATTCTACTACAAAAAATGAAAAAGATCCGCATGCAGCTAGAGCAATGACAGTTTCAAAGAAAGTTATACCTTAGGGTCGTCGGGGTGTGGCTAGGCGTGCGGCGGGAGGCCGGATCTGCCCACACTATGTACGACAATGAGGAAGAAGGGTTCGGAGGCCCTCCCGCATAGGCGCTGGGTGAAAGAGAACAACGCAACCCGCAGTCGATTCCCTCCCTCGCCGAACGCGACAGAGCGAACGCTGCTCCTCCTCCCATTCCCAGTCCGACGGGACCCGGACAACTCCTTGACCAGATGTGAGGGGGGCAGGGAGGCCAACGCAGTCTTGTTTAGATCTGATGAAGAGGGTGAGAGATTGTGAATAGAGAAAACCCTAGCAAAGGAACACTGAGCCTCCAGCATGTCTATATATATGTAGTGCAGCGAGAGTGTGAAGAGTGCAAACCCTAGCAAACAAGCACTCAGGCTCCAGCTTATATAATACTCGTATATAGTACTAATATAGTGTAGTGGTTTTATTTTTCTCTCCATAACAATTGTTTTAAATTGTGTACGAAATGAAACTCTTTATTTGACGTACCAGTGAAAAAAAACTATGATCAACTAACGATCCACACGTCCTGGTCGCACTTCCTATCACGTCACATGTAGTACATGATACGTCTCCAACGTATCTATAATTTTTTATTGTTCCATGCTATTATATTATCTGTTTTGGATGTTTTATATGCATTAATATACTATTTTATATTATTTTTGGGACTCACTTATTAACCTAGAGCCCAGTGTCAGTTTCTGTTTTTCCTTGTTTTTGAGATTCGCAGAAAATGAATACTAAACGGTGTCCAAACGGAATAAAACTTCACGGTGATTTTTCTTGGACCAGAAGGCACCCAGGGGACTTGGAGTGCAAGTCAGAAGAGACACGAGGCGTCAACAAGGGTGGAGGGCGCGCCCTGGGGGGGCGCCTCCTACCTTGTGGGCCTCTCATGACCCTCCTGACCTAGATCTTCCTTCTATATATTTGGAATTATTCCCAAACCTCCAGAAGCATCCAGGAAAACACTTTTCCACCACCGCAACCTTCTGTTCCTATGAGATCCCGTCTTGGGGCCATTTCTGGCATCCTGCCGGCGGGGGATTTGATCACGGAGGGCATCTACATCAACTCTATTCCCCTTCCGATGAAGCATGAGTAGTCCACCATAGACCTACGGGTCCATAGTTAGTAGCTATATGGATTCTTCTCTCTCTTTGATTCTCAATACCATGTTCTCCTCGATGTTCTTGGAGATCTATCCGATGTAATCTTCTTTTGCGGCGTGTTTGTCGAGATCGATGAATTGTGGATTTATGATCAACTTATCTATGAATATTATTTGAATCTTCTCTGAATTCTTATATGCATGATTTGGTATCTTTGTATTTCTCTTCGAACTATCGTTTTGGTTTGGCCAACTAGATTGGTTTTTCTTGCAATAGGAGAGGTGATTAGCTTTGGGTTCAATCTTGCGTGATTTCACCCAGTGGCAAAGTAGGGGTAGTGAGACACGTATTGAATTGTTGCCATCGAGGATAAAATACATCATATTGCATGAGTTTATTCCTCTACACCATGCCATCTTACTTAAGGTGTTACTCCGTTCTTTATGAACTTAATACTCTAGATGCATGCTGGACAGCGGTTGATGTGTGGAGTAATAGTAGTAGATCCACGCAGGAGTCGGTCTACTTGACACGGATGTGATGCCTATATTTCATAATCATTGCCTTAGATATTTTTATAACTTTGCGCTTTTCTATCAATTGCTCGACAGTAATTTGTTCACCCACCGTATTATTTGCCTTCAAGAGAGAAGCATTTAGTGAAACCTATGGCCCCCATGTCTATTTTCCATCATATTAGTTTCTGATATACTATTTTGCAATCTTTTACATTCAGATCTATACACCAAAAACCCAAAAAATATTTTATCTTTTGTTTATCTATCTCTATCAAATCTCACCTTTGCAAGTGACCGTGAAGGGATTGACAACCCCTTTATCGCATTGGGTGCAAGTGTTTGATTGTTTGTGCAGGTATTGGTGATTTGTGCGTTCTTCTCCTACTGGATTGAAACCTTGGTTCTTAACTGAGGGAAATACTTATCTCTACTGTGATATACCACCCTTTCCTCTTCAAGGGAAAAACCAGCGCAAGCTCAAGAAGTAGCAGGAAGGATTTCTGGCACTGTTGCTGGGGAGATCTGCGCCAAGTCAAGAAATACCAAGTACCCATCATAAAAATCTCATCTCTTGCAGTACATTATTCTCCATTTGCCTCTCATGTTCTTCTCCCCACTTCTAAAAAGATTTTCGAAAAGGTTCGCCCTTTTCTTCGCCCTTCTTCCGTCCGTCTTTTCATTTGCTTTTTCTTTGCTCGTGTGTTAGATTGCTTGCTTTGTCATGATGACTCGAGAGAATACCAAATTGTGTGACTTTTCTAATAGTAATAATAATGATTTTATTAGTGCTCCGATTGCTCCTGCCACTAGTGTGGAATCTTGTGAAATTAATGCCTTTTTGCTGAATATTGTTATGAAAGATCAATTTTTTGCCTCCCTAGTGAAGATGCCTCATCCCATCTAAACAAGTTCGTTGATCTGTGTGATATGCAAAAGAAAAAGGATGTGGATAATGATATTGTTAAATTGAAGCTATTTCCGTTCTCACTACGGGATCGTGCTAAAACTTGGTTTTCATCTTTGCCTAAAAATAGTATTGCTTCCTGGAATAAGTGTAAAGATGTTTTTATTTCCAAGTATTTTCCTCCCGCTAAGATTATCTCCCTTAGGAACGATATTATGAATTTTAAGCAACTTGATCATGAACATGTTTCACAATCTTGGGAGAGGATGAAATTGATGATACGAAAATTGCTCTACTCATGGTTTAAATTTGTGGATGATCATTCAAAAATTTTACGCCGGATTGAATTTTGCTTCTAGAAATCTTTTAGATTCGGCCACAGGAGGTACTTTTATGGAAATTACTTTGGGGGAAGCTACTAAACTCCTATATAATATTATGGTTAATTATTCTCAATGGCCTACCGAAAGATCTTCTTCTAGTAAAAAAAGTGCATGATTAACTAGCATAAATGATCATATGATCATCATCTACTTCTTGTGACGCTTGCTCTGCTTGTGGCTCGATCCGGGCTTGTCGATTTGGGTAACGAGGCACTTCCTCATGTCAACGATCCGGCTGTGCATCTCGTAGCATGTGTACACGCTCTTGGCCGCAAACCTGAGGTGAGGTTCATCCAGTCGCCGCATCCAGGCCCCGTGCCGAGATACTGGATTTGTTCTCTGGGCATCTTGCCTCATATTTTCGTAGTAGGGGTCGCTGATGGCCGAGGCGAGTTCGACCAAGGAGTCCTTCTTCATGCTGCCCCAGACCCTGTAGTGGTCACGGATTTCAACAAGGTTCATGCAGGCCAAGCCCGTAACACTAAGCGCTTTTACATCGTCAGTGGTTTCCACCGTGACGAACTTGTAATCGGTGCTGTTGACAAACCTGTTGAAACGGTCGCAAGGCTCTTTGGCCATGTAGTAGTGGTAGATGAGGACATGATGGCACACGCACAACTGGGCGACGGCAACCTTCTGATCTATGCCGGGACGACCGGTTGTGTACTGGAGGTCGATGCCGACCACCTTGTACTTGTCTCCAGCAAGCAACTGCTCAACGGTGTTGATGTAGTCGTCCACCACGGCCGGATCGATGGTGTACACCACCGAGAGATCCATCTCCCTCACGTGGGTCTCCACTTTATGCTTGTCAAACTCCATTGGAGCGACGCTAGATATCCCCTCTCTATGTGTCACCGTGGGTGTGCTTGTTGTGTTGTGGGGCGCGATCGAAAGGTTGAAGAGATAAAGGTTATAATGGTCACGGGAATTAAAGGGGAAGCCGTACGGCCTGGAATATCGATCGGCACGCCCTGATGGCAGTTCTAATTCACAGCGTGTAACTCCATCGTGCCGCACGTAACGGATCACGTGGCAACGCGCGCAACACAACTGCATGCATATGGGGCCTCGACGTGATCGTGCGCAGGCCCAACCATAGGTAGAGTGCACACGTAGGGACGCAAGCAGAGCGCTCCGCGGTCGCCTCAATGGCGAGCAACCATATATATGCATATAGTAGTTGAACACGCAAGGAAAAGCGATCCACAACCCGAGCGCACCGACGAACGCGAGCAGAGCGCGCCGCGGCGCTTAATGGCGAGCACAGCGCGTTGCGGCGCCTAACGGCGAGCAGAGCTTGCCGAGGGACGCGAGCAGAGGCCGGTGCCGTGTGTGTTGTGGGAAAACGCTTGCTGGTATATAACCTCAAATTTAACCAACAAAATGATAATGCATGTTACAAAAATTATATAACTGGAAACTATGTTCAAATACGAATCCGACGATATAATCTTTGGCGACATGCATTTCTATTTTATTAATTAAATCCTACTTATAAACCAGGATGGGCGTATAGTAGTTAATTAAATCGCAAACGTTTTTTATTAAACATATGTGTACGTGTAATTTCATCCTTCTCTCACACGTCTTGTCACCCCTCTGCCACAGACGGTTCGAGCGCAAGCTTGAGCAGCGCGTGGGGGCATTCTTTTGGCCAAACGGTGTTGAGCCCGTTCACGCGCAAGCTTCCCGCCCGACTCGGTGAAATCCCCCAAAATCCTAATGCTTATCAGCCTACTAAATAAACCCTCACGGCCCGCGAGTCCCGCGTCACATTTTCCCCTCCCTCCCTGTAGCTTATCTCATCTCTTCTCCCAAAATCGGCAATGGCACCGGACCGTCGTCGTCGCTCAGCCACTCTGCCGTCACCAGAGCACGGCTCCAGCTGGGAGGCTACACCGCAACAGTGAGGCAGTCCCCAACGTAGTGTAGTGCGCGCGGCGTCCCAGTTGGGTGTGCGCGGAACACGCACCACACGCTCGGCCACCGGTGCCCATCGGCAGCTGTTGCCGGCCGTCGTTGCCGGCACAGCTCCGTCAAAAGCCAGAACGATCACCCACTCCGCTGCCGTGGCCATCACCCGCTTCGCCACTACGGCTCGAAGGCGGGAGGTGGTGGTCGTGGCCGCCACCCCATCGTTGTCCACAGTGGCCGCTAGCCCACCGTTGACCGCCGGGATCATCACCCGCTCCGCCATCGCCGCCCGCAGGAGGGAGGCAGAGGTGGAGGCCCGCACGTGCGGCAGTGACCTTGCGCGCTACATCGAGTTCCTGCGGGAGGAGGAGTGCCTCGTCGAGCATGCAAAGAGCCTTACCGCCGACGCAGAGGCGAGGAATCAGGAGATCTAAGAGCAGTTCGGCCACTTCGAGAGGGGTCGTCTGGAGCGGCAGAGGGCATTCGAGGTGAGCGTCGCTGAACGTGCAGCAGTGGCAGGCACCATATTGCAGTTGTCCAGCTCGTTGGTAGGCTCCTCCTCCTCTTCCTCTTACTAAGCGCACTTGGCAGAGGAGAGGCTGCCGGAAGTAGTACAAAGCCCATCCGTAGTAGTATTTAGGGCTATTTTCTTAGTTCATCTGACTATAGATGTGGTGGAACTGTACAACGTACTTAAAATTAGCTAGTATATATAGTTGAACTAGCTATTTCAGTACGTGGTTGGCAACAATTGGGGTAAAGTTTGTTCGGTTCAGCTGTAAAGTTGAACTATTTGTATACATTAAGCACGACTGCTTAATCTATGAATGAAATCTATGCTTAATTACTGAATTTTAGTTGCAAAAATTAGATAGTGCTAGTGATTTTTAGCTGCATATTTTGACAAATCGCAGTGTTACAAGGATTGACAAATGGCAATGTTAATAGGTCAACAAATGTCAATCTTTCCAGTTTGACAAATGACAATATACCCAATACGACAGATGCAAATCTTACCAAATTGTCTGTACATGGTTGCACACGGGTAATCCGAAAAACCGTTTGCGTTGAAGGGAGGTAGAAATCCTGCTTGCCAAATTTTCTCTTGGCTTAGCGCCGAAGTCTTGCTTTGCATACCTTATTCAATCTGAACCGTTTGCATTGAAGAGATGCACAAATCCTGCGCAGCGAATTTTCCCGTGGCTTATTGCGGAAGACCAAAGCTCACTTTCCATACAAGTGTTCTATCTAAAATGTTTGCGATCAAGTTCTGCACAAATCTTGCTCGGCACATTTTCCCTTGGCTTACTCGGGAAGCTGTCAGTGTAAATACGGGTGTTCTATCTAAAATGTTTGCGATGTTAGAGTGGCAGCTAATTGTTTCAAAATGCCTTTGTTGGTTGTTATTTGAGTGCGCCTTCTCTCAAAATGGACACGAAAATTACCACATCATGTCGGGTGCCATTCCATGATAGCATGCCAAGTTTCATGAATTTCAGACGAGTTTTGGATCTACTAGAATTTAAAAACAAAGTATCTATTTTGCCGGCAGTCAATAGTGCTCGTGTTTGAAATTCATTCCCATTTCTTGCATGGGACCTAAGCATGCACCCAAGGACACAAATTTGATTTTTCAACCAATTTATATGCACTGGAGCATGTGCATGTAGTTCAAATTTGAAATATGCACATAAAATGACTAGAAAACACAGTTAAAATATAAAAATGTCCAAATGAAGCCCGAAAAATTCCAAAATTGAACACAACACTCCTGTTGTTCTATGTTGACACTAGAAAAAAAATTGAAAGCAATAACAGCCAACGGGTATCGTTTCATCCGCAAAGGTGGCATGTTCCCTACCAAAACCATCAAGCTTGTTGTGAGAAGTTTATACCCAAACTTGCACCAATGGGACAAAAAATTTACCATGGCATGTCGGGTGCCGTTCCATGATAGCATGTCAGGTTTCATGAATTTCAGACGAGTTTTGGATTTACTAGAATTTAAAAACCAGGTATCTCAATGTTTGCCGCTGAGTGACGGTGGCAGGGTGTTTGACATTCATTCTCATTTCTTGCATGGGACCGAAGCATGCAACCAAGGACACATATTTCAATTTTCAACCAATTTATATGCATTAGAGCATGTGCATGTAGTTCAAGTTTGAATTATGTACATAAATGCATTGAAAACTCAATTAATGCATAAGAAATGTGCTAACGAACCCCAAAAATTCCAAAATTTAACACAACACTCATGTTGTTCTATGTTGACACTAGAGAAAAAATTGAAATCAAGAAGAGGCAACGGCTATCGTTTTGTCCAGAAAGGTGAAATGTTCCCTACCGACACCATCAGGCTTGTTGTGAGGAGCTCTGCTTTGTGAGAAGCTTATGGTGGAGCATGTGGTGGGTGTTCCGCGCGCACCCAACAGGGACGCCACACGAAATACACTACGCTGGGGACTGCGCCGCCGCCGCGGTGTAGCCTCCCAGCTGGAGCTGTCCTTTGGTGACGACGAAGTGGCTGAGCGATGATGACGGACTGGTGCCATTGGCGATTGTGGGAGAAGTAAACGAGATAAGCTACAGTGAGGGAGGGGAAAATGCAACGCAGGACTCGCCGGTCGTGAGGGTTTATATAGCAGGTCGGTAAGCATTGGGATTTTGGGGGATTTCACCATGTCGGGTGGGAAGCTTGCGTAGGAACAGCCTCACCGAAGATTCATTGACCATCGTTTGGCCAAAAGAACGCCCCCGCGCGCTGCGCAAGCTTGCGCTATAAGCCGTCTGCGGCAGCGGGGTGACAAGACGTGTGAGAGGAGGACGAAAGGCCACGTACACATACGGTTAATAAAAAAACATTCGCGATTTAATTACCTACTATACCACCGTCTTGGTTTATAAGTAGGATTTAACTAATAAAATACGAATGCATGTCGCCAAAGATTATATAGTTGGATTCGTATTTGAACATAGTTTCCAGTTATATAACTTTTATAACATGCATTAACATTTTGTTGGTTCAATTTGAGGGCAAAGTATGGCACAGAATATAAAGGGGGCTATAGACCAAGACGGAGGTAGTAGCACACGGTCGCTCTCTACGTAGCAACGAAACTGTCGGCCGGTTTGTAGGCGACCATTTCCTGCGTGCTAAACTGCAATATGCGTGTGGTTGCTTGAGGTTGAGGCGGCTGCGGTACACTCTTCTCGCGTACCGCCATGTGCGCTTTGCTCTCGAGTCCCTAAGGGTGCTCTGCCCTCGCCCCTCAACGCACGCTGCCAGTGTTTGGGGTTGGCGCATGATGTCTACTACACAACCTTCTTTCTGTAGACGTTGTTGGGCCTGCAAGTGCACAGGTTTGTAGGACAGTAGCAAATTTCCCTCAAGTGGATGACCTAAGGTTTATCAATCCGTAGGAGGCATAGGATGAAGATGGTCTCTCTCCAATAACCCTGCAACCAAATAATAAAGAGTCTCTTGTGTCCCCAACACACCCAATACAATGGTAGATTGTATAGGTGCACTAGTTCAGCGAAGAGATGGTGATACAAGTGCAATATAGATAGTAGATATAGTTTTTTGTAATCTGAAATAATAAAAACAGCAACGTAATAAGTGATAAACGTGAGCGTAAACGGTATTGCAATGATAGGAAACAAGGCCCAGGGTTCATACTTTCACCAGTGCAAGTTCTCTCAACAATAATAACATAGATAGATCATATAACAAGCCCTCAACATGCAACAAAGAGTCACTCCGAAGCCACTAATAGCAGAGAACAAACGTAGAGATTATGGTAGGGTACGAAACCACCTCAAAGTTATTCTTTCGGATCAATCTATAAAAGAGTTCATACTAGAATAACACCTTAAGACACAAATCAACCAAAACCCGAATGTCACTTAGATACTCCATTGTCACCTCAAGTATCCGTGGGCATGATTATACGATATGCATCACACAATCTCAGATTCATCCAACCAACACAAAGTACTTCAAAGAGTGCCCCAAAGTTTCTATCGGAGAGTCAAGAAAACATGTGCCAACCCCTAAGCATAGGTTCATGGGCGAAACCCGCAAGTTGGTCACCAAAACATACATCAAGTGGCACGTGATATCCCATTGTCACCACAGATAAACACGGCGAGACATACATCAAGTGTTCTCAAATAAAGACTCAATCCGATAAGATAACTTCAAGAGGGAAACTCAATTCATCACAAGAGAGTAGAGGGGGAGAAACATCATAAGATCCAACTACAATAGCAAAGCTCGCGATACATCAAGATCGTGCCAAAGAGAGAACACGAGAGAGAGAGAGAGAGATCAAACACATAGCTACTGGTACATACCCTCAGCCCCGAGGGTGAACTACTCCCTCCTCATCATGGAGAGCGCCGGGATGATGAAGATGGCCATCGGTGATGGATTCCCCCTCCGGCAGGGTGTCGGAACAGGCTCCCGAGAGGTTTTTGGTGGCTACAAAGGCTTGCGGCGGCGAAACTCCCCATCTATCGTGATATTCGATGTTTTTATGGTATGTAGGCTTATATAGGCAAAAGAAGTCGGTCGGGGGGTGCTCGAGGGGCCCACGAGACAGGAAGGCGCCCTATAGGGGGGCGCCCTCCTATCTCGTGGCCTCCTTAGGGATCTTCTGACGTGAACTCCAAGTCTCCCGGATCATATTCTTCCAAAAAATCACGCTGCCGAAGGTTTCATTCCGTTTGGACTCCGTTTGATATTCCTTTTCCTCGAAATACTGAAACAGGCAATAAAGCAACAATATGGGCTGGGCCTCTGGTTAATAGGTTAGTCCCAAAAGTAATATAAAAGTGTATAATAAAGCCCGTAATCATTCAAAACAGATAATAAAATAGCATGAATGCTTCATAAATTATAGATACGTTGGAGACGTATCAGCATCCCCAAGCTTAATTCCTACTCGTCCTCGAGTAGGTAAATGATAAAAGAAAGAATTTATGAAGTGTGAATGCTAGAAGGTGCACAAGTTTGATCAATGATAATTTCAATCACCTTTTCTAGCATGATAATATGTCATAACAGTAGTTCATCTCATAAAACTTCTCACGATAAAGTAACAAGCAATTCACATGTCAAAGCATAGACCATAAACTTTCTTGAAAACTAGCAAACTTCATTCTTAGTCATCAAACAATTGCAATTCATCTTATTTTCAGGAATAGCAAACTCCACATACTCAACTATCATATAGTATTCTAAAATCGCTAACACTCACGCAATACTAGTGGTTATGGAGTTTCAATCGGACACTGAGAAAGATAGGGGCTTATAGTGTTGCCTCCCAACGTATTCACCTTTGGGTGATGTCAACAATAATAGTTCATGCTAACTTATATCCAATTGGATATATATATATATATATATATATATATATATATATATATATATATATATATATATATATATATCAGGATCTTCCCAACACGAGGTGCTTGCCAAAGGATAAAATGAAAAAGGGAAAGGTGAAGATCACCTTGACTCTTGCATAAAGTAAAAGATAGGCCCTTCGCAGAGGGAAGCAGAGGTTGTCATGCGCTTTTAGGGTTGGATGCACAAAATCTTAATGTGAATGAACATCACTTTATATTACCACTTGTATATGGACCTTTATTATGCAGTCCGTCGCTTTTATTGCTTCCATAACAAGATCCGTATAAAGCTATTTTCTTCACACCAAAAGATCATACATATTTAGAGAGCAATTTTTATTGCTTGCACCGATGACAACTTACTTGAAGGATCTTAATCAATCCATAGGTAGGTATGGTGGACTCTCATGGCAAAACTGGGTTTAAGGATATTTGAAAGCACAAGTAGTATCTCTACTTGGTGCAAGGAATTTTGGCTAGCATGAGGGGGAAAAGCAAGCTCAACATGTTTGAATGATCCATGACAATATACTTTAACTGAGATGTCGGAAAACATAAACCATTACATTGTCTTCCTTGTCCAACATCAACTCTTTAGCATGTCATACTTAATGAGTGCTCCCAATTATAAAAGATGTCTAGGATAGTGTATTTATATATGAAATCTCCCTTCCTTCGGTATTCTTTCATGAATTGTTCAAATGACCAATACAATGCTTGCTAACCTTCAATAAATTTACAACCTCTACTTCTTAGATGTGAAGTCATTACTCCCCATGGTATAAGCAAATGAAACATATATAATTTCAGATTTATGAAATTCAACTCATTCAACCATTTACGCATAGGATATAAGTGAAGCACACGAGCAAATGACAAACTACTCCAACAAGATATAAGTGAAGAACAATGAGTAGCTAAATAATTATGTAACTATGAGAAGACTCTCTCTCATTAAAGAATTTCAGATCTTGGTATTGTATTCAAACAGCAAGAAAAGCGAAACAAAATGACATTGCAAGGATAGCACAACTCATGTGAAGAAGCAAAAACTTAGGTTCAACCGATACTAACCGATAGTTGTTGAAGAAGAAATGTGGGGTGCCTACCTGGGCATCCCCAAGCTTGGATGCTTGAGACTTCTTGAAATATTATCTTGGGGTGCCTTGGGCATCCCCAAGCTTGAACTTTTGTGTCTCCTTAATTCCTCTCATATCATGGTTTCTCTTTTTATCAAAAGCTTCATCCACAACAAACTCAACAAGAACTCGTGAGATAGGTTAGTATAAACCAATGCAAAACCTTATCATTTTCTACTGTAAAAAATCACTAAAATTATTATTCCATATTTCATACTAAATGCCTCTGCATATTTAATACTCCTATCCTCAAATAGAATCAATAAACAAGCAAACATATGCAAACAATGCAAACATAACAGCAATCTGCCAAAACAGTATAGTCTGTAAAGAATGCAAGATTCATCATACTTCCCTAACTCAAAAAAATATGAAATAAAATTCCCACTGTAGTAAATTTATCAGAGCTAATTATGCAAAATGTTTCAACATTATATCATGCTCTGACTTTTCTAGGGAATTTTCGCAACAGCGGTAAACTTTCTGTTTTCAAACAGCAACGTGTATACTAGCAAAATAAGCATGGTAAAGGCTATCCTTGACATTTTTATTGAAACTAAAGATGCAAAACATTATTCTAAATAACAGAAAGCAAACACTAACAAGAGAAAATGACACTCCAAGCAAAACACATACCGATGAACGAAGACGAAAGAGGGGATGCCATCCGGGGCATCCCCAAGCTTAGGCTCTTGGTTGTCCTTGAATATTACCTTGGGGTGCCTTGGGCATCCCCAAGCTTTGTCTCTTGCCACTCGTTATTCCATAGTCCATCGAATCTTTACCCAAAACTTGAAAACTCCACAACACAAAACTCAACAGAAAACTCGTAAGCTCCGTTAGTATAAGAAAATAAAACCACCACTTAGGTACTGTAATGAACTCATTATAAATTCATATTGGTGTAATACCTACTGTATTCTAACTTCTCTATGGTTCATACCCTCTGATACTACTCATAGATTCATCAAAATAAGCAAACAACACATAGAAAACAGAATCTGTCAAAAACAGAACAGTCTGTAGTAATCTGTATCAGACGTATACTTCTGGAACTCCAAAAATCCTACCAAATTAATAAGTCCTAAGCAATTTGTGTACCAATCCAGAGCAAAAAGAATCATATCAATAGCACGTCTCTGTGAATTAACAAAACTAATTTACTGGGTGCAAAAGTTTCTGATTTTCAGCAGGATCAACACAACTATCACCGTAAGCTATCCTAAAGGTCTTACTTGGCACTTTATTGAAACAAAAGCTATAAAACATGATTATTACAGTATCATAATCATGTGGACACACAAAAACAGTAAGGGTAAATATTGGGTTGTCTCCCAACAAGCGCTTTTCTTTAATGCCTTTCTAGCTAGGCATGATGATGACAATGATGCTCACATAAAAGATAAGAATTGAAACATAACGGGAGCATCACGAAGCATATGACTAGCACATTTAAGCCTAACACACTTCCTGTGCATAGGGATTTTGTGAGCAAACAACTTATGGTAACAATAATCAACTAGCATGGGAAGGTAAAACAAACATAACTTCAAGATTTTAAGCACATAGAGAGGAAACTTGGCATTAATGTAATTCCTACAAGCATATATTCCTCCCTCATAATAATTTTCAGTAGAATCATGAATGAATTCAACAATATAACCAGCACCTAAAGCATTCTTTTCATGATCTACAAGCATAGAAAATTTACTACTCTCCACATAAGCAAAATTCTTCTCATTCAGAATAGCGGGAGTATCATAAGAGACTTGAACACTAAAAATTGTTTCCACATTAAAAGAGTAATGTTCAGAAAAAGGGTAATCATAATCATGACAAGATTTATAAATATAATCATCACTACTTTTTATAGCATAAGTTTCATCACAATAATCATCATAAGTAGCAACTTCGTTCTCATCATAATCGATTGAAACCTCTCCCAAGATAGTGGAATCACTAAATAAAGTTGACACTCTTCCAAATCCACTTTCGTATTCATCATAATAAAATTCAACATCCTCCAAAATAGTGTGATCACTACTTCCTAAAGTTTACACTCTTCCAAACCCACTTTCATCAATATAATCATCATACGTAAGAGGCATGCTATCATCATAACAACTTTGCATATCAAAACTTGGGATGCTAAAAATATCATCTTCATTAAACATAGCATCCCCAAGCTTGGGACAAACATTAATTTCAGAAAATATATTCTCAAATATTTCATCCTCACCAAACATAGCTTCCCTAAGCTTGGGCCCTTCCATATCATAAGCATAATCACCTCATCATTAAAAATATGGATAGCACCAATAGTAAAGCAATTATCATCATCACAATGAGTAGTAGGAGCAACATCATTTGGGAGGGATACTGTCGGTGTCAAAACCGGCGGATCTCGGGTAGGGGGTCCTGAACTGTGCGTCTAGGTGGATGGTAACAGGAGACAAGGGACACAATGTTTTTGCCCAGGTTCGGGCCCTCTCGATGGAGGTAAAACCCTACTCCTGCTTGATTGATATTGATGATATGGGTAGTACAAGAGTAGATCTACCACGAGATCAAGGAGGCTAAACCCTAGAAGCTAGCCTATGGTATGATTGTCATAATGGTTGTTCGTCCTACGGACTAAAACCCTCCGGTTTATATAGACACCGGAGAGGGCTAGGGTTACAAAGAGTCGGTTACAATGGTAGGAGATCTACATATCCGTATCGCCAAGCTTGCCTTCCACGCCAAGGAAAGTCCCATCCGGACACGGGACGAAGTCTTCAATCTTGTATCTTCATAGTCTTGGAGTCCGGCCAATGATGATAGTCCGGCTATCCGGACACCCCCTAGTCCAGGACTCCCTCAGTAGCCCCTGAACCAGGCTTCAATGACGATGAGTCCGGCGCGCATGTTGTTCGGCATTACAAGGCGGGTTCCTCCTCCGAATTAATTCATAGAAGATCGTGAACACCAGGATAAGGCTCTGCAAGATAAATTCCACATACCACCGTAGAGAGAATAATATGTGCACAAGTTCAATCTGCTGACATATTTTGGGGCGTGACATCACACCACTACCAAGCCTTTACTTGAATCATTTTTATTATACCACCTCAGCGCGTTTAGCGAAGCGGTTTCCTTGGCACGTCTTGTCGAAGGAGAGATCGTGTTCCCCTTATTCCGGGATTCCCTTCAATATGGACGTGGGTAACCCAACCGCGCCCGTTGCCACGCCTCCTCTATCGAAGGCGAGTCCCAAACGGTCACGGGGACGGCTCTTGGTATTCTCCCTCTTTATAATGGGACCAAGGCTCGTTTTTCTTCAATCCTCAATCGAACCTGCCCTTCACCCTGAGTTCCAACACCCAGAGCCCCAGATTCGAGTGCTTCGGGCTTTCGGCAATGTCCGGCTCCGACCTATAGGGCCGGTGGATGCCCTCCTCCATCACAGAAGAGGACGTGCTAAAGTTGAGAGAAGCCAAGTACCTCACCTACGAGATTTCGCACAGGCTGCCCGCCAAAGGGCAAGTCATTCCCACTCCTGAGCCCGGCGAAAGCGTCGTGTTTGTGTCCCACCTCCGTCGGGGTTTAGGCTTCCCGATGGATCCTTTTGTGAGAGGGCTCATGTTTTACTATGGGTTGGAATTCCATGACCTGGCTCCGGAGTCCATCCTCCACATCTCGTCATTCATTGTTGTCTGCGAGGCCTTCCTCCGCACTACCCCCCACTTCGGTTTGTGGCTCAAAACCTTTAACATGGAGCCGAAGATGATCGAGGGGCGCCAAGCAGAGTGTGGCGGGGCGGTTGTAAATAGAAGGGCCGATGCTCCATGGCCCGAGGGCTCTTTCCAAGAGGAGCTCGGCTTGTGGCAGCAGGAGTGGTTTTATATTACCGCTCCCAGGGGCAGCAGGCAGAAGCCACCGCCCATCTTCCGCTCGGGACCTCCACGACAACTGATGTCATGGGTCAACCAAGGGCTCAACTGGGGGCCGTCAAAGGACGTGCCCCTGTTGCAGGGCCGGATTCGAGACCTCCAAGTGAGGGAGATCGATCTAGTCGTGGTGATGCAGGTCATGCTGATTAGGCGTCTCCTGCCCTGCAAACGTCGTCCTCTCCGGCTGTGGGAATTTAATCCGGAGGGACCACGAGTTCTCCAACACTTCATGGGTACGACACCCGTGGAGATGTACAAATTGTTCTTCGGATCACAAGAGGTGTGTCCGGAATTGACCGAGGACGCCGGCCTAAGCTGCAATCGCCCGGATACACAAGTAAGTAGCTCTGTGTCCGAACATACCATTTGTTTGCATTTCTACGATTCGCCTTTTAACCAATTGTCCTCTGAACAGGAGTGGATAGCGCAAGCAAAACTGATACGGTGTCCGGCCCCCCTCCCAGAGACCGCGTCGGATCCCGTGCTGGTCAGGATGCTGGAGGTTGCGCCTTCAGAGGAAGGCGAAGGGGAGAATAGGGGAACTACCGCCTCTACCAAGGAGGCTTTTGAGAAAGGGGGGATCGAGAATCCCTCCTTCCAAGGGGAGAAGAGGACCACTTCCGAAAACCCGAAGGTCAAGGCCTCGAAGCGGGGGAAGAGATCTTCACCAGAGGGTCCTGCGTCCGGGGAGGCCCCGGCCGCACTATCTCCCCTAAGGAATCATCCCTCCAGCGAGCCGTAAGAAAAAAGGGGAGTTGTGTAATAAGGGACATCCCTATTTGCGCTTCTGAGGATAACTTAAGTTTTTACCTTGTAGTTCGGATCTCCGCCCTTCTCAGATGAGCTCGTCTTCGGGGGACCTTCGTCCGGAGATGATGGAGAGCGAGACGCCTCCATTCGCCGCACCGTCAGGTGGAGCGGATGACCCTGAGGTGTCATCACGGAGGGTATCCCCAAGTCCGGCAGGGCCGAAGAGTTCGGCGCCAACTGGTGTTCGGCCGGGGGAGCTGAAGGATCTGCTTGAGAGGGCGTCTATCTCAGAAGATCACCATACATTGATGAGTATGGTGATTGGAAGAATTTTGTCCGCCGAAGGCGGGTTGCATGATGCCGTCAGAAGCTTGCTGGCAGGGTTTGAGGTACGTAAAAATGACATACCTTTTGACAGTTTTACACATAAAGTGCGCCCTGTATAGATAGTAGCCCCTGAGACTCGGTAGGTTGTCGAGAGCGACAGCGTGCCGAGGATCAAAATCGCAGGTATTGATTTTCGCCTTTCCTATGCAGGTGGCGGATAGTCCGGTGGCCAGCCAAACTAATGGAGTTGCCGAACTAAAGCGGCAACTCGACGTTGCGGATGTGGACATCGCGCTGGTCAATAAGCGACTTGACGAGTCACAAGGTAGGTTTTTTCTCCGTGGTCACCTAGTAAGGGAGCCGAAGCTCACTCCTTACAACATGTATGCTTAATGCAGATGGTGCCGCTGCTGTGGAGAGCCTTCGGGCAGAGCTTGCTCGAGCCAAGGAGCAGGCCAGAAGGAGTGATGCGGCTACCTCGAGGGCGGTTGAAGAGCTAGAAGCCGAAAGGACTGCTCAGTACAGAAGCAGGGAGGAGATGGCCGAAGTGGTCGTGAAGTTGAAATATGTTACCGACCGCTATGAGGTTCTTGAAAAAGAACGCCGAGCGGAGCAAGAAGACCTGAGGAAGGCCACCGCCGAAGCCAAGTGTCGGTGTCAAAACCGGCGGATCTCGGGTAGGGGGTCCCGAACTATGCATCTAGGCGGATGGTAATAGGAGACAAGGGACACGATGTTTTTACCCAGGTTCGAGCCCTCTCGATGGAGGTAAAACCCTACTCCTGCTTGATTGATATTGATGATATGGGTAGTACAAGAGTGGATCTACCACGAGATCAAGGAGGCTAAACACTAGAAGCTAGCCTATGGTATGATTGTTGTAATGGTTGTCCTACGGACTAAAACCCTCCGGTTTATATAGACACCGGGGAGGGCTAGAGTTACACAGAGTCGGTTACAATGGTAGGAGATCTACATATCCGTATTGCCAAGCTTGCCTTCCACACCAAGGAAAGTCCCATTCGGACACGGGACGAAGTCTTCAATCTTGTATCTTCATGGTCTTGGAGTCCGGCTGACGATGATAGTCCGGCTATCCGGACACCCCCTAGTCCAGGACTCCCTCAGTAGCCCCTGAACCAGGCTTCAATGACGATGAGTCCGGCGCGCATGTTGTTCAGCATTGCAAGGCGGGTTCCTCCTCCAAATAATTCATAGAAGAGTGTGAACACCAGGATAGTGTCCGGCTCTGCAAAATAATTTCCACATTCCACCGCAGAAAGAATAATATGTACACAAGTTCAATCTGCTGACGTATTTTGTGGCATGACGTCACGCCACTACCGAGCCTTCATGTCGAAGCAGAGATCGTGTTCCCCTTATTCCGGGATTCCCATCAATACGGACGTGGGTAACCCAACCGCGCCATTGATGGTGGCGCTTGGGAGATAAGCGAGTTTTAACAGGCCGGTGGGGACGCATAGTCTTCGTCCGCCCATATACAAGGGGATAAGGATCCACCTTTTTTACCTACGCCTTCTTCCTCCTTTGCTTATCCATCTTCGCGCACTCGAGCTCCAGCGCCCAAGTTCGCACATCTCGCCTCAACCTTCTCCAACCATGTCCGGAGCGGGAGGCAAGTGGTTGGCCTCCTCCGTCACGGAGGGGCACATCGAAAAGCTGCGCGGCGCCGGATACCTTTCCAGCGACATCGCGCACCGGCTGACCGACAAGGGGCAGCTCATCCCCACCCCCAGGCCCCATGAGAGGGTCGTGTTCCTTCCCCACTTCCTCCACGGACTGGGCTTCCCTCTTCATCCCTTTGTCCGGGGGCTCATGTACTACTACGGCCTGGACTTCCACGATCTGGCGCCAAACTTCATCCTCAACATCTCGGCGTTTATCTCGTGTGCGAGGCCTTCCTCTGCATCCAGCCCCACTTCGGCTTGTGGCTTAAGACCTTCAATGTCAAGCCGAAGGTAGTGAAGGGCGTCCAAGCGGAGTGCGGAGGCGCCATGGTGGGCAAAATGCCCAACGTCACCTGGCTCGAGGGGGCCTTTGTGGAGTCCGTCAAGGGGTGGCAATCGGGGTGGTTCTACATCACCGAGCCGCGTGACCCTAAATGGGCAGCGGCCCCCGAGTTCAGATCTGGTATCCCCATGCAGCTCACCTCCTGGAAAGAGAAGGGCTTGCTATGGGGCAGTTCGGAGGAGCTGGCAGGACTCCAGTCCTGTCTCCAGACCTTGGTGAACAAGAAGCTTAGGCTTGTCAATGTGATCCAGGTCATGCTCGTCCGCCGGATTCTCCCCTGCCAACAGCGGGCCTTCAATTTGTGGGAGTTCGATCCGGCACAGCACCGGACTCTGAGGGGCTCTTCGACACGACGTACGAAGCCATCTGGAGGGTGTTGTTCAAGGGCGGAGAAGCCCCCGCGTCCGCGACCGAAGATCGCGGATTCAGCACCAAGCGCCCGACCGGTGAGGTAAGCTTTGTTATCCTTTACAGGACACTTATTTCTTTCATAGTTTGACTCTATGTGGGATCTAAAACTCCCCATGCCTTTACCAGGACTGGAAGAGGACGTCCGGACAGGTAGACTGTCCGGCTCCCCTTCCCGAAGACCCAGCGGATGCCCGTTTAACGGGGCTGCTGGTTCCGGCACTTTATGTGGTGCCGGATAAGAAGGCCAAGAAGAAGGCCACGGGAACTCGAAGGATTTCCCGACGCCAGGTGATATCGGACTCATCGTTCGATGGCTCCGAGGTGGACTCCTCCCCCGAAGACGAGGAGGAGAAAGAAGACTCTCCCCAGGAGGGGGGAGAGAGAAAGAGGAAGGCTTCCCCAACGGGGGAGGCCGAAGGGTCCAAGAAGGGAAGGACCCTTCCTCCAGACGGCTCTGCCAACGCCGACGGCGGCGACGAGGAGTGGCCCTCAAGGGTCAAGCCCCTGGCGAGATCGTAAGTATCCGGGTTCCTGAGTGATTTATAATTTCTCTTTTGTGTCACATAGTGTCCTTCTAATGCCGCACACTACCTGTACTACGGCCGATGATGATCTTCCCGCTTCATCAAGCGAGTCATTGGCTCCGTCGGACGTAGATTCCATTCCGACTGCTTCTACCCCTCGCGACGCTGAAGACGCCGAGGTGGGATCCCCGGAGGGGATCCATCAGGAGGAGGCTCCGGAGGTGCCACAAGGCAGCCTCCCGGACTTTGCGCCGGACTCCATGCCGGAACCCATAGTGGTTCCAGAGTCCGGCAGGCGGCCCCTTCGTAAGCAGGGCAGGACCGTGACACCGGCAGCCTCCGTCCAACCGGAGGCGCCGGACAACTTGTTGGAGGCGCTCAACGGCGCTTCCATCAAGGAAGAACACCGCACTATCATGAGTGCGGTGATTCAGAAGGTTCAGCTCGCCAAGAGCGGGCTGACCAAAGCCTGCAACAGCCTTCTAACAGGCTTTGAGGTAAGAAGTTTAAAATATGTAATGTAATACCGCATAGACAGTAGCCCCTGATGCTCGGTTCGGTGTTCGGAAAGAAAAATCGGACTGAGGATCTAATAAAGATATACGCAGGAGTGCTAAAAATTATGTCAATATGGGTTTGCAGGCTGCGCTGCTGACCTCTGCCGCACTGACTGCGGTGGTCGGTGCTTTGAAGCAGAGCCTCGAGCGGTCCGAGAACGAGCTCGGCCTTGCCAAGATGCAGCTCGAGGACAAAGAAGGTGAGTAACACCGTAATAGATTTGTACCTTACAGAAAAGGATTTTGGTTGCAATAGAAATAACAAGGATAACTTGGGCACTGCAGGGGCCACGAACGAGGTGGCAACCCTGAAGGAGGCCGTGTCTGCGGCTGAGCGCAATGCGGCCGCAGAACGAGCGGAGCGAGAGAAGCAGGAGGCGCGGGTGGCGGAGGTGCGGCAAGAGCTCCAGGCTCTCATGGAAAAGCATGAGGGTTTGGAGCATGACTCGAAGACTCGAGAGTCTGAGCTTGCCTCGGCTCTTGAAAGTGCCAAACCCGCTAAGGCCGAGGCCCATAAGGCCCTCCAGGAGATTGAGGCGGTGAAGAAGATAGCGGCGGGTAAGGCATTTTTCATGCAAAGCAAGCATGTGAATGTAAATTACCTGTCACTTACCCGAATTCGGAGCTCTCCAGGAGCGTTTGCAGATCTGCCTTGCAGCATGTCCGATGCCGCCGCATTCTACCGGGCCAAGGAGGGGAGCTCAACGGAGAAGGTCTTCTGGTCTCAGTACATTGAGGCCGGACATCCGGTGCCCCCTAGCGACCAGCTAAAGCAGCTGGTCGAGCTCCACAAGGTAGCCGAGCAGGCCATGAAGGGCCTCATAGTCTGGCTGTGGCCTGGAGAGGCCATGCCTAGGAGCTACTTCGGCCTTGTGCGGCGGCTGGTGGATGCGTGCCCCTAGGTGGAAGTCATCAAGCGCTCCGCCTGCATTGAAGGTGCCCGTCGGGCCCTTGCCCGCGCAAAGGTGCACTGGGGCAGGCTGGATGCTGAGAGGCTTATCAAGGACGCACCGCCAGCGGGCAAGGAGTATCATATGCCCGAAATGTACTATAAGAGTGTCCTGAAGGGTGCCCGCAAGATTGCGGATGAGTGCCCCAAAGATGTAATTATTGAGTAAACTCGCAATGTGTTATCCTGTGCGCTGAAAACTTTGTTCATATGCGCTAAGCAACGCTTATTGATTTAAAATATTACCTTCTGTGTGGCCGTTTATTAAATCTGAGAGATGGCAAGTCGTCGGCTTCAGCCCCCATGCCACGAGTGCTGGGGTGTTCGGGATAAACTTGAGCACTCTTGTTCCCATTTTTGGGTCCATCTAGGGAGGCGCTCAACACAGAGAACAAGGCAACCGGACTTATAATGCTTGAACACTCTCACTTAGCCATAGAATTCTATAAGTTTAAATTTCGGCGAAGCCCCTAGTATTCGGAAGACCGAGTTTGGGGCGCTATCCACGCCTGAGCCGGACACCGCCGGTTCCTCGCTCGAAGCGGCATAAGTCTTTAGGGACTCGAAAAGACCTCTCGAACAGCGACCAGTCTCTCGCCTTATCATGACAGTCAGTTTTAGCTTTCTCCACTGAGGCGCTCGCCCAGCTCAACCGGGGCGCAATCGCAGTGGTTCTCCCAGTGCTACCTTAGCCGACGGAACGGAACGTAAGGTACCAAAGCATGGGAGCCGGGCAAACCCAACTATTGACCCAAGACATGATTCGGAGCCGATGCATATAATGCTATAAGTTCGAGGTGCCGCACTTGTGAAAGTGTTCGGACTTATCACACCATAATGCGGGGAACACAAGCCCCTGGTGTATTCTGCCGTACCAAAATATACGGGTGCAAGATGTCATTAATGAACATATATGTAAAAAAAGTAATGCAATTATAGGCAAAAAGGAATGCATTGTTTATTCAAAGAATTCTGCCATGAGTGCAGAACGATACAAATAGTGCGGTAAGCAAGGGATTGGACTATTTAAATATGTCCCCCTCCAGGGGTAGGCTGCGGACTGGTGTATTTAACAAATTTAATGCTCATAATGGAGACCACCTGAGTGTTTGTCGCAGCCTTTGTCCCTCCCTGGCTGTTGCATCGTGAGTTCGGCAGGTTCGCCGCCGGACAGGGCCTCTGGTGAACGGAGTCCTGTGTATAAAAATAAGAAAAATAAAAATAAAAAGAGCAACACACTTGGGAGCCCCTGGTGTGGTTGAGCCGCACTCTGGGCCTGTCGTGGTCGTGCCCCTCCCCCTATGCCCATGGTATCTCCAGAGCGTAATGATGTAGCGGAGAGCTGGTCTTGCAATCATGCGAGGGCTGGGGTTGGGGCCGCATTGCTACGCGTGCTCGGAACGTGCCAGGTGGTCTTGATTGATGTTGCTCTGGGCGCGTTTGGCCGTGTCCGGTCGTTTAACGGCCGGACTCGAAAATTGCCTTAAAAGGCTACTCTGTACTTCCGCCACGAGAGCCGCTGTGTGTTCCTCCGTTCGGAGGGAGCGTTCAGTATTTCCGTTGACCGTGATGACTCCACGAGGGCCTGGCATCTTGAGCTTAAGGTATGCATAATGCGGTACCGCGTTGAACTTTGCAAACGCGGTTCGTCCGAGCAGAGCGTGATAGCCACTGAGGAACGGGACTATGTCGAAGATTAACTCCTCGCTTCAGAAAATATCTGGGGATCCGAAGACCACTTCCAGTGTGACTGAGCCTGTACAATTGGCCTCAACACCTGGTATGACGCCTTTGAAGGTCGTCTTTGTAGGTTTAATCCTTGAGGGGTCTATGCCCATCTTGTGCACTGTATCCTGATAAAGCAGGTTCAGGCTGCTGCCACCGTCCATCAGGACTCTGGTGAGGTGAAATCCATCGACGATTGGGTCTAAAACCAATGCGGCGAATCCGCCATGGCGGATACTGGTCGGGTGGTCTCTTCGATCGAAAGTGATCGGGCAAGAGGACCATGGATTGAACTTCGGGGCGACTGGCTCCATCGCATATACGTCCCTAAGTGCACGCTTCCGCTCCCTCTTGGGTATATGGGTTGCGTATATCATGTTTACCGTCCGCACTTGTGGGGGGAAACCCTTCTGTCCTCTATTGTTCGGCGGCCGAGTCTCTTCCTCATCATCGCTGTGCAGCCCCTTGTCATTGTTTTCGGCAATTAACTTGCCTGCCTGCTTGAATACCCAACAATCCCTGTTGGTGTGGTTAGCTGGCTTTTCGGGGGTGCCATGTATCTGGCAAGAGCGGTCGAGTATTCGGTCCAAATTGGACGGACCCGGAGTGGTTCTTTTGAATGGCTTCTTCCACTGACCGGGTTTAGAGCCTCAGAATCCGGCGTTGACTGCCGTATCCTCATTGTTATCGTCGTTAACGCGGCGTTTGTTTTTGTTTCGACGCGACCTGCCATTGTGGTCCTTAGTATCCGGACTGCCAGCATTTTTGCTAAGGTTGTTGCTGCGGGCTAGCCAGCTGTCCTCTCCCGCACAGAAGCGGGTCATTAGTGATGTGAGGGCTGCCATGGATTTCGGCTTTTCCTGTCCTAGGTGTCGGGCCAGCCACTTGTCGCGGATGTTGTGTTTGAAGGCTGCAAGGGCCTCTGCATCCGGACAGTCAACGAGGACCTCGGATTGTCTTGCCTTGTCCTCCAATATGTCTCGCAAGTCTGGCGCATTCCCCCGTGGCTTCGTACTTTTCGAGCGGTGCCGGGGTACGGTCCTGGTGGAGGGCCTAGATGCCTCTCTGTCGCGGCCACGAGGTGGTCGGTCTGCCGTATTGTGCGCTGGTGATGAAGGTTTATACGCCTCCCCCTCTAATCGGGGGAGCAACTTGCGTTTTGGGTAGCTTTTGGAGGGGCGTTCGAGTTCATACTCTTTGGCCGCGAGGACCTCGGTCCATCTGTCAGCCAGCAGGTCTTGATCAGCTTGAAGCTGTTGCTGCTTTTTCTTTAGGCTATTTGCCGTGGCCATTAGCCTTCGTTTGAAACGCTCTTGTTCGACGGGATCCTCAGGCACGACGAATTCGTCGTTGTTGAGGCTTGCCTCGTCTCCGGAGGGAGGTATGTAATTATCATCCTCGACCTCTTCGTCTGCCGCTCTCTTGTGAGGGCTGGCTTCTGCATCCTCCTGCGCTGAATCTTGCTGGAGGGGGTTGTCTTCGGCACTTTCTGGGGTGTTATTATCGCCTGTGTCGGAATCTCCATTCTTGTTGTGGCGGGATTTAGAGCGGCGCCGCTGACGTCGGTGCTTGGGCTGTTTCTTAGAGGAATCTGCCTCTGTTGCTTCTCCGCCGTCCCCATCCTTTGGGGTGTCCACCATGTATATGTCGTATGACGAGGTGGTCTTCCAGTGCCCTGTAGGTGCTGGTTCTTGATCGTCTCCAGCATCGTCACCCATACCGTCGATGTCTTCAGAGTCGTAGTCTAGCATGTCGGTTAGATCGTCGACAGTGGCTACAAAGTGGGTGGTGGGTGGGCCTTGAATTTCTTCGTCGTCCGCATCCCAACCGTCCTGACCGCAATCCGGCCAAGGGTCTCCTGATAGCGAGAGATGCTTTAGCGAATTTAGGATGTCGCCAAAGGGTGAGTGTTGAAAGATGTCCGCGGCAGTGAACTCCATGATCGGCGCCCAATCGGATTCGATTGGCAGAGGCGCAGGAGGCTCGGAGTCCGGCAGGGAGTCCGGCACCTCAGAGTCACGAGCTTTACAAGGGACAAGGTCAGTGCTCGGCTCCATCGCCATGGAAGTTGCAGCTCCCGAGGCGGTGTCCAGCCACCTGTCCTCGATCTGCATGGTCGGCACCGGACTATGGGTCGGAGGGGATTCGTGTGCGGCCCCCAAGGTACTGTCCGGCGGCAGAGTTAGATCATGCCCATCGTGACAGTGCGGCACGCTCGGCTGTGGCTCGAATCCATCGAAGATCAAGTCCCTGCGGATGTCAGCCGTGAAGTTTAGGCTTCCAAATCTGACCTGATGGCCAGGGGCGTAGCTTTCGATCTGCTCCAGATGGCCAAGTGAATTGGCCCGCAGTGCGAAGCCGCCGAATACGAAGATCTGTCCAGGGAGAAAAGTCTCACCATGGACTGCGTTGTTGTTGATTGAAGAAGCCATCAAGCCTATCGGTGACGACACAGAGGAACTCTCAATGAAAGCACCAATGTCGGTGTCAGAACCGGCGGATCTCGGGTAGGGGGTCCCGAACTGTGCGTCTAGGCGGATGGTAACAGGAGACAAGGGACACGATGTTTTTACCCAGGTTCGGGCCCTCTCGATGGAGGTAAAACCCTACTCCTGCTTGATTGATATTGATGATATGGGTAGTACAAGAGTGGATCTACCACGAGATCAAGGAGGCTAAACCCTAGAAGCTAGCCTATGGTATGATTGTTGTAATGCTTGTCCTATGGACTAAAACTCTCCGGTTTATATAGACACCGGGGAGGGCTAGGGTTACACAGAGTCGGTTACAATTGTAGGAGATCTACATATCCGTATTGCCAAGCTTGCCTTCCATGCCAAGGAAAGTCCCATCCGGACACGGGACGAAGTCTTCAATCTTGTATCTTCATAGTCTTGGAGTCCGGCTGACGATGATAGTCCGGCTATCCGGACACCCCCTAGTCTAGGACTCCCTCACCAAGGATGCCCGTTCTGCAATGAGGGCTATAAAGGAGGAGCTGCGTCAGGCCGGAGATATTGCGGCGGGCAAGCCTTTTCTGCTACGCAGGAGGTTTACAGATCCGAAGTATGCTCAGCTTGGCCAGCTGTGGGGTCCGGAGGATCCTTATATGGATTTAGCGGCGAGTGCGGCAGATGCCATTGTGCACTTCCGAAGTCAGAAGGATCACGAGATGGAAGAGCTGTTTTGGTCTCAATTTCCACAGTCCGGAGCGTTCACTTCCGCTGACCGATCGGTTGGCTGAGTGGGCTAAGCTGAATAGACTATCCGGACTTGCCATGACGGATATCGTGGCTCATGTCTGGCCGGACAGGCCCAAGCCGAAAAGTTATTTTGGCTTATTGCAGCAATTCCTTGGGGCGGTGCCGCATATCAAGGCGATGAAGCGGTCGGCCTGCATAGAGGGTGCCCGGATGGCCCTCGCCCGTGTGAAGACATACTGGACGGAAATGGATGCCACCGAAGTTGCAATCCGGGGTTCGGACGAGAGCCGGTTACCCGCCGAGCACTATTTTGGGGAAGTTCTGCGGGGTGCTCGTGCAATAGAGTCGCAGTGCTCAAAGAATGTCATTTTTAAATGATTTCTATGATTTGTAAGATGATATATAATATAAGTGCTTTTTATACTTGTGTGTTCAAGTATTGCAATATCTCCTGTGCAGCCGTTAATGTATACTTGTGTATAACCTGAAAGATGGCAGTCTTCGGCTTCAGCCCCCACGCACAAAGTGCGGGGGTGTTTGCAAAAATAGCGAATTTTCACACTTAATCCAATGTCTCGGTCCTGTGAAGGAGGTGGTAGCATAGCAAACGAGGCAACCGGACTATAATGCTTTATCACTTTCACTTAGCCATAGGAGTTCGAGGGTGGGGCTACGACATAGCCCCTAGGGGCACCGCGCTCTCCGAATTCGGGGCGCGTATGTGCCTGACCGGGAAACAGTCCTTCGTCAAAGCGGAGGAATTCTAAACATTCCGGTAGTCGATCGAGTGGTGACCAGTCTCTCGTTGTATCATGACAGACAGTTTTCGGCTTTCTCTACTGAGGTGCTCGCCCGGCCGAACCGGGGCACAATCGCAGTAGTTCTCCTGGTGCCGCGTTAGCCGATGATACGGAACGTAAGGCAGCAAAACACGGGAGCCGGGCAAACCCAACATTTGACCAAAGACATGATTCGGAGTTGATGCATATAAGGCCTAACTCGAGACGCCGAACACTCCCTAAGGTATTCGGTCTTTATGATAACGGGCAGAACAATGCCCTAAGCCCCTAGTGTCCAGGTACAGGCAAGAATTTCTGGCGCGGCCGATGCCAAAACGCCAGCCTCCTCATTGGTTATGGTAAAAAACCGTGGGATGTGAATCAACAAGAGACATTAAGAAAGGTCTACGCAGGGTCTTAATCTGAAAAGAATCCTTGCGACGGGTCCCTGCTGCACGTCTGCGCCTGTGTCTCCGTTGTGCCGTATCCTGGACGGGTGTACACACTATTCATCTGTAAAAAGAGAGGAACTTAGTTTGAAAAGAAATCATGCAAGGAATGTATTAAAAATCAAAATATGAATGAATGAATAAAGCTGAGCTTTTATTAGCTCTTTATTGCTCATACACACAGCCCCTTGTGAAGGGGTGTGCGGCTAGGGAGCCCCTAGTTTATTTATGCCGGACTCGTCTAGCCGTGTCCGGGGTCTTGAACGACCTTTTAATGAGATGATGCCGCGTGGACCGGGCATTTTAAGTGTAAGAGACGCGTAGTGCGGTATTGCGTTAAAGCGGACAAAAGCTTCACGTCCCAACAGTGCTTGATGGCCACTTTTAAATGGGACAACATGGAAGATTAGCTTTTCACGACGGAAGTTGTCGGGTGATCCGAACACAACTTCTAGCAGTAAGGAGCCCGCGCACTTGGCGTAAGGGCCTGGCGTCACTCCTTTGAAGGAAGTGTGTCTATGGTGAATTTTAGTAGGGTCTATCCCCAACTTGCGGATTGTGTCCGGATATAGCAGGTTTAAATCGCTGCCGCCATCCATCAGGACTTGTGTAAATTGTAGTCCGTCGATTATAGGATCCAATATCAGAGCAGTCCATCCTGTGTTTCGAATACTTCTGGAATAGTCCAGGTGGTCGAAAGTAATTGGTTGTAACATCCAATCTCGGGGTTCCGCTGGGGTGGACCGTGTGACACGTGCTTTAGCGGGTGCCACACTATTGTTCCGTATTATCACATGAAGTGAGTTTACTGTTTTGACTTTTTGTGGGAAAGTCTTTTGTTTTCCGGCGCTCTGCTGGTGGGGTTTGTCGTCGTCCTCGCTTAGCGCGTCGAGCCCCTTGTGTTCGGTGTTGAGTCGGCCGGACTGTTTGAAGACCCAACAATCTCGGTGGGTGTGGTTTGCAGGCTTCCCGGGGGTACTGTGGATTTGACATATCTGATCCAAAATTTTGTTTAAGTTGGATAGCTCGTCACTGTTGTCCTTAAGAGGCGGTGTTTTGTTGTTCGGTCGTGAGCTTTTGAATCCGGCGTTGACCGCCGTGTTCTTTGGCTTTTTTCTTTATTTCGGCGCTGGTCCTTTCTGCGCCGTGATTTTCCGTTTCCATCTCTGATCTCGGATGTACTCGGGTCGCTGGAGCTGCATCTTGCTAACCAACTATCTTCCCCCGCGCAAAAGCGGGTCATGAGGCTTGTTAGCGCGGCCATTGTTCTTGGCTTTTCCTGGCCGAGGTGTCTGGCGAGCCATTCATCTCGGACGTTATGTTTAAAACCTGCTAAGGCTTCGGCGTCCGGATAGTCGACTATTTGGTTCTTTTTGGTGAGGAACCTGTTCCAGAATTTGCACGCTGATTCTCCGGGCTGTTGGGTTATGTGACTTAAATCGTTTGCGTCCAGGGGGCGGACATAAGTCCCCTGAAAATTTGCTCTAAACGTGTCCTCGAGCTCTTCCCAACTTCCAATGGTATTTTCTGGGAGGCTTTTGAGCCAATGCCGAGCTGGCCCTTTGAGCTTGAGGGGCAGATATTTTATGGCGTGGAGATCGTCTCCTCTAGCCATATGTATGTGCAGGATGTAATCCTCAATCCAGACTCCGGGGTCTGTTGTTCTGTCATATGCCTCTATGTTTACGGGTTTGAACCCTGCTGGAAATTCATGATCCAGCACCTCATCGGTGAAACATAGTGGGTGTGTGGCGCCCCTGTATTTGGGTGTGCCGTTGTCTTCGAACACTCGGCGTGTTGTGTTACTTCCTGGGGCCCTCTTTTTTGGCCCATAAATGGACCTGACCGGGCCATCTGTTTTGCGAGGATCATGTGCCGGCTTGTGTGCGGTGCCGCTTGTCGCTCTTGGCCTGTTATCTGGCTGTCTATCCGGCCAGGTGGCCTCCTTGTTTTTTGACTGTGGGGGCTCTACAGCCTCCTCGTCGAATTCAGGCAGTAGCTTGCGCTTCGGGTAGCTCTTTGTTTGGTGGCTGTTGCCGTATTTGTCCGCGGTCTTGAGTACTTTGCTCCACCTCATTCTGAGTATGTCTTCCGCTGTTTTGAGCTTCCGTTTCTGCTTCTTCAGACTTCTTGCAGTGGCGCCAAGCCTTTTGTGAAGGTCCTTATGCTCCGGTGGTGTGTCCGGCGTGAGATCATCTGGACTATTGTTTTCGTCGGGGATGGATTGATTGTCCGATTCATCCTGTTCGGATGGTTTCTTGGTTGCATGTTCGTCGCCCACTGGTTCGCCCTCCTCTATTGCTGGGTCATTAGGAGTGTTGTTGTTGTCGAGGCGGGACTTAGGGCGGCGCATGCGTCGCTGTTTTGGTTGTTTTTCGGCGGAATTATCCTTTGCCGCATCCCGTTGTTCCTCGTTATTGCTTCCTTTTGGGGTGTCCACCATATATACATCATGAGTTGAGGTGGCCTTCCAGTGCTCGGTAGGTGCTGGTTCTTGGTCGTCTCCGGCATTGTCGTCCATACCGCCATTGCCTTCGGAGTCATAATCTAGCATGTCGGTTAGATCGTCGACAGTGGCTACAAAGTGGGTGGTGGGTGGGCTTTGAATTTCTTCATCGTCCGCATCCCAACCATCCTGACCGCGGTCCGGCCAGGGCTCTCCTGATAACGAGAGATGCTTTAGCGAATTCAAGATGTCGCCAAAGGGTGAGTGCTGAAAGATGTCCGCAGCGGTGAACTCCATGATCGGCGCCCAATCGGATTCAGTTGGCAGGGGCGCAGGAGGTTCGGAGTCCGGCAAGGAGTCCGGCACCTTGGAGTCACGAGCTTTGCAAGGGACAGGGTCAGTGTTCGGCTCCATCGCCGTAGAGATTGCAGCCCCCGAGGCGGTGTCCAACCACCTGTCCTCGATCTGCGCGGTCGGCTCCGAACTAGGGGTCGGAGCGGACTCATGTGCGGCCTCCAGAGCCCTGTCCGACGCAGACCTAAATCATGCCCGTCGTGACAGTGCGGCGCGCTCGGCTGTGGCTCGAATCCATCGAAGATCAAGTCTCCGCGGATGTCGGCTGTGAAGTTTAGGCTTCCAAATCTGACCTGACGGCCAGGGGCGTAGCTTTCGATCTGCTCCAGATGGCCAAGCGAATTGGCCCGCAGTGCGAAGCCGCCGAACACGAAGATCTGTCCGGGGAGAAAAGTCTCACCCTGGACTGCGTTGTTGTTGATTGAAGAAGCCATCAAGCCTATCGGTGACGACACAGAGGAACTCTCAATGAAAGCACCAATGTCGGTGTCAAAACCGGCGGATCTCGGGTAGGGGGTCCTGAACTGTGCGTCTAGGCAGATGGTAACAGGAGACAAGGGACACAATGTTTTTACCCAGGTTCGGGCCCTCTCGATGGAGGTAAAACCCTACTCCTGCTTGATTGATATTGATGATATGGGTAGTACAAGAGTAGATCTACCACGAGATCAAGGAGGCTAAACCCTAGAAGATAGCCTATGGTATGATTGTCGTAATGGTTGTTCGTCCTACGGACTAAAACCCTCCGGTTTATATAGACAACGGAGCGGTCTAGGGTTACACAGAGTCGGTTACAATGGTAGTAGATCTACATATCCGTATCGCCAAGCTTGCCTTCCACGCCAAGGAAAGTCCCATCCGGACACGGGATGAAGTATTCAATCTTGTATCTTCATAGTCTTGGAGTCCGGCCGATGATGATAGTCCGGCTATCCGGACACCCCCTAGTCCAGGACTCCCTCAGATACCTTTTTACCTTTATTGCTCCTTCTTTTCTTTTTCTTCCTCACATTATGTGTGGGTTCAACCTTCCTCTTTGAGCTCCTTATTGATGAGATTGGTTGAATAGAAAGCTCCTCCACGTTACCTGATTCATCATAAGAAATAATAGGAGGAGATTGGGAAGTCTCTTCCCTTTCATTAGTATTCTCATCATCTTCTATTTGCTTTCTTTTCTTTAGGTAATTGGCAATATAAGGATTTTCAATGCAATTCACCGCACAAAACATATAAATATCCTCTAGATCAAAATCAAGAAATCTATCAAGATTAAATTTTGGAATACCCTCAGTTATACGTTTCATTTCTTCATACCCCAAAAGAAGACTAAGCTCTTTATGATGCCCAAGGGTAATCAAGTTATCACAATTTTTGGACACGATTCGATCATGAAACAATTTTCATTGGAGATTTAAATGACCACGTTCATTGCAAAGTTCACAAGGGGCACGAAAAATATTAAATCTTTCAGCACAATCATCAAGGCTTTCTTGCAAACCTTTAGTTTTTAAATACTTATGCCTCTCGCAATATCTATTTTCTCTATTTGTTGTGTCCATGCAAATCCAATCTACTCCACAAAGATCAACATGCTTATAAGAGACATTTTCATCATAACTAATGCAATCATCATTAGTACTATGGATATTCAAAGAGTTCATACTAACAACATTGCAATCATGCTCATGATTCAAAGATTTGGTACCAAGCATTTTAATGCATTCTTCTTCTAGCACTTGAGCACAATTTTCCTTTCCATTATACTCATGAAAGATATTAAAAAGACGAAGCGTATGAGACAAACTTAACTCCTTTTTTTGTAGTTTTCTTTTGTAAACTAAACTAGTGATAAAACAAGAAACAAAAAGATTCGATTGCAAGATCTAAAGATATACCTTCAAGCACTCACCTCCCCGGCAACGGCGCCAGAAAAGAGCTTGATGTCTACTACACAACCTTCTTCTTGTAGACGTTGTTGGGCCTGCAAGTGCACAGGTTTGTAGGACAGTAGCAAATTTCCCTCAAGTGGATGACCTAAGGTTTATCAATCCGTAGGAGGCGTAGGATGAATATGGTCTCTCTCAAACAACCCTGCAACCAAATAACAAAGAGTCTCTTGTGTCCCCAACACACCCAATACAATGGTAAATTGTATAGGTGCACTAGTTCGGCGAAGAGATGGTGATACAAGTGCAATATGGATGGTAGATAAAGGTTTTTGTAATCTGAAAATATAAAAACAGCAAGGTAACTAATTCTAAAAGTGAGCGTGAACTGTATTGCAACGATAGGAAACAAGGCATAGGGTTCATACTTTCACTAGTGCATGTTCTCTCAACAATAATAACATAGATAGATCATATAACAAGCCCTCAACATGCAACAAAGAGTCACTCCAAAGCCACTAATAGCGGAGGACAAACGAAGAGATTATGGTAGGGTACAAAACCACCTCAAAGTTATTCTTTCAGATCAATCTATTCAAGAGTTCATACTAGAATAACACCTTAAGACACAAATCAACCAAAACCCTAATGTCATCTAGATACTCCATTATCACCTCAAGTATCCTTGGACATGATTATACGATATGCATCACACAATCTCAGATTCATCCAACCAACACAAAGTACTTCAAAGAGTGCCCCAAAGTTTCTACCGGAGTGTCAAGAAAACGTGTGCCAACCCCTATGCATAGGTTCATGGGCGGAACCTGCAAGTTGGTCACCAAAACATACATCAAGTGGCACGTGATATCCCATTGTCACCACAGATAAACACGGCAAGACATGCATCAAGTGTTCTCAAATAAAGACCCAATCCGATAAGATAACTTCAAGAGGGAAACTCAATTCATCACAAGAGAGTAGAGGGGGAGAAACATCATAAGATCCAACTATAATAGCAAAGCTCGCGATACATCAAGATTGTGCCATAGAGAGAACACGAGAGAGAGAGATCAAACACATAGCTACAGGTACATACTGTTGGGGAACGTAGTAATTTCAAAAAAATTCCTACGCACACGCAAGATCATGGTGATGGTATAGCAACGAGAGGGGAGAGTGTTCGTCCACGTACCCTCGTAGACCGTAAGCGGAAGCGTTAGCACAATGCGGTTGATGTAGTCGTACGTCTTCACGATCCGACCAATCCAAGCACCGAACGTACGGAGCCTCCAAGTTCAGCACACGTTCAGCTTGATGACGATCTCCGGCCTCCGATCCAGCAGAGCTCCGAAGATGAGTTCTGTCAGCACGACGGCGTGGTGACGATGATGATGTTCTACCGGCGTAGGGCTTCGCCTAAACTCCGCGATGATATGACCGAGGTGGAATATGGTGGAGGGGGGCACCGCACACGGCTAAGGAACGATCCGTAGATCAACTTGTGTGTCTATGGGGTGCCCCCCGCCCCCGTATATAAAGGAGCAAGGGGGAGGCCGGCCGGCCCTTGGGGCGCGCCAAGGAGGGGGGAGTCCTCCTCCTAGTGGGAGTAGGACTCCCCTTTCCTAGTCCAACTAGGAAGGAGGAAGGGGGAAGGAAAGAGGGGGAGAGGGAGAGGGAAAGAGGGGCCGCGCCCCCCTCCCCTAGTCCAATTCGGACTCCCCATGGGAGGGGGCGCGCCACCTCCTGGGCTGCTGCCCTCTCTCTCCCCTCAGGCCCACTAAGGCCCAATACTTTCCCGGGGGGTTCCGGTAACCCCTCCGGCACTCCGGTTTTCTCCGAAATCACCCAGAACACTTCCGGTGTCCGAATATAGTCGTCCAATATATCAATCTTTATGTCTCTACCATTTCGAGACTCCTCGTCATGTCCGTGATCACATCCGGGACTCTGAACAAACTTCGGTACATCAAAACTTATAAACTCATAATAAAACTGTCATCGTAACGTTAAGCGTGCGGACCCTACAGGTTCGAGAACTATGTAGACATGACATAGAACTATTCTCGGTCAATAACCAATAGCGGGACCTGGATGCCCATATTGGTTCCTACATATTCTACGAAGATCTTTATCGGTCAAACCGCATAACAACATACGTTGTTCCCTTTGTCATCGGTATGTTACTTGCCCGAGATTCGATCGTCGGTATCCAATACCTAGTTCAATCTCGTTACCGGCAAGTCTCTTTACTCGTTACGTAATGCATCATCCCGTGACCAACTCATTGGTTACATTGCTTGCAAGGCTTGTAGTGATGTGCATTGCCGAGAGGGCCCAGAGATACCTCTCCGACAATCGGAGTGACAAAACCTAATCTCAAAATACGCCAACTCAACATGTACCTTCGAAGACACCTGTAGTACTCCTTTATAATCACCCAGTTAGGTTGTGACGTTTGGTAGTACCCAAAGTGTTCCTCCGGTAAACGGGAGTTGCATAATTCTCATAGTTACAGGAACATGTATAAGTCATGAAGAAAGCAATAGCAATATACTAAACGATCAAGTGCTAGGCTAACGGAATGGGTCATGTCAATCACATCATTCTTCTAATGATGTGATCCCACTAATCAAATGACAACACATGTCTATGGTTAGGAAACATAACCATCTTTGATTAATGAGCTAGTCAAGTAGAGGCATACTAGTGACTATAGTTTTGTCTATGTATTCACACATGTATCATGTTTCCGGTTAATACAATTCTAGCATGAATAATAAACATTTATCATGATATGAGGAAATAAATAATAACTTCATTATTGCCTCTAGGGCATATTTCCTTCACATACCCTCAGCCCAGAGGGTGAACTACTCCCTCCTCGTCATGGAGAGCGCCGGGATGATGAAGATGGCCACCGGTGATGGATTCCCCCTCCGGCAGGGTGCCGGAACGGGCTCCCGAGAGGTTTTTGGTGGCTACAGAGGCTTGCGGCGGTGGAACTCCCGATCTATCTTGATATTCGATGTTTTTAGGGTACGTACGCTTATATAGGCGAAAGAAGTCGGTCGGGGGGTGCTCGAGGGGCCCACGAGACAGGGGGCGCACCCAGTAGGGGGGCGTGCCCTCCTATCTCGTGGCCTCCTCGGGGATCTTCTGACGTGAACTCCAAGTCTCCCGGATCATATTCTTCCAAAAACTCACGCTGCCGAAGGTTTCATTCCGTTTGGACTCCATTTGATATTCCTTTTCCTCGAAATACTAAAACAGGCAATAAAACAGCAACATGGGCTGGGCCTTCGGTTAATAGGTTAGTCCCAAAAGTAATATAAAAGTGTATAATAAAGCCCGTAATCATTCAAAACAGATAATAACATAGCATGAATGCTTCATAAATTATAGATACGTTGGAGATGTATCAGCGCACGATCACGCACGTTCATGTGCATGCGGTTGCGCCGGGCACGGCGCGACAATGCAGTTACCCGCTGCAAAAACTGTCATGCGGACGCGCTGAGAATCCAGGCCGCTCGGCCCTCATTTATTCCTGTGGTCATTTACCTTCATCTCTCGCATCACACGACACAATAAGCACACCCATGACGACACATACAAAGAGGACATCCAGCGGTTCCAATGGCGATCCCAGCGGCCGACGACGACAACGGCGGGCAGTTCACCACACATCACGTAGCGGACACCCACATGATGGGGAAGGCCCTCTCGGTGGTGTACACGAACGATCGGGTGTCGGTGGAGAGCTCCACCCAAACTATGGAGCAGTTCCTTGCCGAGGACAAGTACCAAGTGGTCGGCTTAGACCTTGAGTACACCATTGGTCGTGTCGGGCACAATCAAAAGGTTGTCGTCGCCCAGTTGTGCGTGCGACAGGACGTCCTCGTCTACCACTACCATCTGGACACAAGGCCTTGAGAGTGTTTCTCCAGGTTTATCAACAACTCTGACTATAGTTTCAATACGGTGGACACCACCCACGATCTAAAAGCGCTCAAGGTTTTGGGCTTGAAATGCCAAAATCCTGTCAACATCGAGGACCACTACATGGTCTGCGGAAGCGACAACAACAAACTAAACTCCTTGGTTGACCTCCCCTCGGCCATCATCGACCCCTACCACATGAAGATGAAGGATGAGAGCAAGAAGGACAAGAACGCTTGGCACAGTGTTTGGCATGAGAGACTGGATGAACAACACGTCAAATACACGGCCAAGGACGCGTACACAAGCTACGAGATGTACAGGAAGATCGTTGACATTAGGAAGTGTCTTCTTCCTGCCCCAGATGAGGGATCAAGCCATAGAGCAGTGGCAGGAGCGTCACAAGAAGTAGATGACTAGAAGATCATTTCTTCTACTTTAGAATGCATGCAATTGTTTATTGAGGTGTGTGCGAATGATCTGTATAGTCACTTATGTAATTTGCCTGCTAATTTCGCCTGTATAATTGTATTGTTTAGCACTATTGTGCTTATAACTATATTTGCTCGCTCGCCGGTCGCACACAACCTCATTTTGCCGAGCGTGTGTGCCAGGAGGGCATATCCCCGACGATTTCTGGGTCGTGTGGGAAGGACCCCCCTATCACCCACACTCACTAGGTGACGATTCTGAATTCTGTCGCGGAAAGGGGTTAAAAACCATTTGTATAGCACCAACTCGTACCAGTGTGATTTTGCATCGTAAGCAGCACTCTCAATTACATCAATCAAGAGATTGAAGTCATATTTCTGTTCCTCTGAGGAAGCAGGAACATTTGGTCTAACCTTTTTGGCAGAGGCTTCAACTTTTCCTTTAGACATAAGCTTTCTCTTAACGGGGGTGAAACTTTCGCTGGTGAGGGACTCTCGTGTGGCTTATCGAGAATTGCTCGCTGGTCATACATAGAAATTTCATCAGCAACATCTTCATCAGAGGACTCATCACATGATTGAGGAACAACTTTCTTTACTTGAAACGAACTTGTTTCATGAAGTGCGGTCCTCTTTCTTTTGCATGTCTTGTTGAGTCAGTGCAACATTTCTTGCTTCAACCTAATTTTTCTTTGCAGCCCTAGCTTCATGCTTGGCCTTGGCCTTAGCTGTCTTTTCCACTTCCTTGGGAAAATCGGCAATTGTTTTGAGGGAGTCAGCATGAGCATTCAAGGGCTGAGGAGGTTTGACTTTTTCATTGTCTAGCCCAATGCAATTTTCCGCAATGCGGTCGTTCCACGAAGGTGTGAAGGCAAACAAGATTTGATACTTCTCACAAATGTTTTAATAGTTGAACCATTTCTTTGCCCAGTGATGGCGAATCCTTTGCAGCCTGTTATTGCGATCAGTTGTAGATTAAACTCCAGGTGGAGTTTTGTATCCTTCTGGTTCAGACATCTCAGCAGTGGTATTTTTCTCTCTGCTGTGACCACCCTTCTTGGGATTTCTACCGGAGAACATGGTAAGGGCGTCGGTGACTAACTCATCCTCAGGCAGACTGTGAGTAGAGGGAATGTCTTCATCATTTGCTTTAGATTCAGACTCGGATTTCTTCTTTAGTGTCTTTGGAGGCTTTGAATATTTACCTCCACGAGTCAATCTCATTCGGTCAGATCTAGGTGGAAGCTGATGCAATTCTCCTTCAGAATCTGTGTATTCATCTGAACTCTATGCCATGGCCAACTTGTGAAAAGAATAGATACGAGGAAAACAGGGTAGGGTCATAAACATGCACAGAGTGTTTTTTAACGAAACAGAATGTTTTTCGGAGGGAACATAGGAATCCATGAAGAATATATAGAAGATATCATTGATAGATTTAAGCTGGCCACAGATTAATCAAGGTAGAGAAAAAGCTATCTAATCTTTCGGATAAATTCTTATGAACCCTAGATCGAGGAGAACTAGTACGAGGGAAAATCTACAAACCGCCGTTGGTACGGCGAGCTGCTATACAAACAGTTTTTAACCCCTTTTCGTGATAGAATTTTGAACCGTCACCTAGTGAGTGTGGGCGATAGGGGGGGTCCTTCCCACACGACCTAGAAACATTTGAGAATAGGCCCTCCAGTCACACACGCTGCACAAAATGAGCCCGTGTGCGATCGAGCTAGCCATCACATACAATTATACAGGCCCAGTCGTTTTCGTTCATAGGTACATCCCACACAGTGATTCCCAGAGAAACCTTTCCCTTCATCTGCACAACCCCCACAGTTAATCCATGAGAAATGTTTATGTTCGTCTGCATATCCCACACAGTCAATCCCAGAGAATCGTTTCCGTTCACATGCACATCCCACATAGTGAATCCCTGACGAATCTTTCCGTTCGTATATACATCCCACACAGTTTTATGTATAGCATCATGTGTGATAGGTGTACCGATCACACACGCTCTGCCTCCATTAACCGTTTGCTTTATTCAACTATATCACACATGATTTGGTGCAGAAAACTATATGCCATTGGGCTATCCATCATAACCGCTTTTACTGCTAGAACTGTTTGCAAAGTTCTATGACCCATTTAGCAGGATTATTAGTTTACAATTAATAATTATAGTATTACACAAATTCACATTTCATATCAAACAATTGTTTCCCAATTTCATATCAGGCACATAAATATATTTTAACATCACAGTACGATAGCTACCTGAAAACAGCACAGTCCAACATATAGCTAGTTCACCTTCAAAGAACAATATTAGAACAATACATTCATTTCCCTAATCGATTGATGCATGACCAGTCAGGTTCGTCTTCTCCACCTCTGCTTTCAGTTCAGTAAGAACCTGTTTTGCACAGACCAACTGGGAAAGTGCTCCTCCTTCGCCAACACCATCTTAGCAAAGTCTAATTTAAAAAATCTGAGCTCATTTTCCATCTTCCTCTTTTTTTCCCGCATCTTGAATTATTCTTCAGTGTTGACAACACTTTCTCTAAGCCTATCTCTGTTCTCTTCCTCATACATGCTCCAGAGCTTTGCTAGGCACATCTTCAAAGACTGTGGCCACTCTTGATCAACCCACTCTAGGTAATAACACTTCTGTTCATCCTATAATATTTAAATCTAAATCAGTAACAATTGTAGGGAAAATGGGTTTCTAGCAACATAGAAAATCACCAAATACATATTTTGAAAAGCTGAAGAAACGGGTTAATTATGACATATCTTCTTAAAAAGATAAATGTGCAAATGAATTAATTGCTCCTGAGACAACAACCAAATTCAGAAACATCAAAAGCTATAATTAACTGCAACAATGCTTCAAATATAACTGCAAGAGCATAGCGATAGTGTTTGGATGGCATAAAATTGATACTAACAGGTGTGTACATACATAAATTTAGTAACATTTAGCACGGGTGCCCTGCACTGGTGAGCCGATGCAGTGGAAAAAATCAAGGAACCGGACTCCGGAGCACCTAGTTGCTCCGATGCCCAGGTCCTTCATGGCATAAAGTTTTAGTATTTTACTACTTGGCTGCTCGGATGTGTGGACCAAAGTTGGCTGCACAAACTGCTGAAGTGGTGCCAAATAATTTTCTAATGGCACCACTGATGAGATGGCAACATTTTTAGATACCGGGTAGAAACTGTGACACTGTCTTAATCACATCCGGAATAATAGCACCGTGACAGCGTCTGCATCACGTCTAACAAATGATTTGTAACAACGAAAGTGGGGCTAACCTTCTCTGCACATACCAGAAACTTCCTCCCACTGTCCATAGATTTAAACGCAACTAACTTCACGCATGGAGATTGATGGTGACAACGAGCAGGCATATCTTCAGCTACCCTGCTCTGTTCCAACGGATGGTCCTATGGAGCTATAAGAGGAAGAAATGACTCAAATCAAACATTAGGTTAAAATCCTTCGTTCCAAATCATAACCTGAGAGAGAGAGAAGAGAGGCATACCCGGGTGGTGAAAGAGTCGTCGTCGGAGGAGGAACCACTGGAGAGGTCATTGAAGAAGACCATGGCGACCGCGACGGTCGGATGCAAGACGGCGAGAGCGAGGAAGTAAGCGAGGAAGCGGCTATAGCTTGGGAAGGAAGAAAGGAGGAAACAGGGGAAATGTGACTTGTGGTCGGGAAGGAAAGGGCGTGGGGAGGGGGCTTAGGTATTTCGGTGGTAGGCCAAAAAATTTGAAAGATGGAAGGACACTTCGCATGTGGTGCCACCGGACACCATTCACTTTGAACAAATGTGTGCATCGCAAATGATTCTTCTATTTTATGCGCAATCAGTTTGATCATTCAAATTTTGGTGGAAATTTTCCTGGGTACCGGCCTCATCCACATGATTGCATAATTTAACATATCTTACTAATTTGGGCACACAAAAGAGCCTACAGCACACATACCACACTTACTGAATTGAGCAACTTTAGTAATTAAACAGAGCCAGTTGACCTAAACATTGCTCTAACAAATGACCAATGCTATAAACAAAAGCAAAGTACGCATAATTTTAACAAAGCTGCCACCGCGTCGGACTATGCCTTGCCGGTATAAGATGAGAGGTTGATGACTTGTCTTGGTGACATGCCACTATTGGTGGACTCCGCGTCCCCCTGGCTGAAGCCAACCGCGTCGTCATCCTCGTCCTCGTCCTCGTCCTTGGCACCTCCCTCAAGGTTGTAGTACTCATAGTACTGGTTGCGCTAGAGCTCACGTTTTTACTCCACAGCCGATTCCTCGACGGACAGACTCTTCTCTACCTCGTCCTCAACCAATCGCAGCTCCTCCCAGCGCTCCTTGATCTCCGCCACCTCCTGCATCTCCAGCTCCCGCTCAGCGATCTCATGAGGAAGCAGGTGCTCCATGGCCTCTGCCACCTTTTCGGATGTGGGTTGCATGCTGAATTCTGAGGTGGCCTGGAATATCTTGGCGTGTGCGTCCTCGATCTTGGCATGGATGGCCTCGACCTGGGACAACGCGACATTGGCGGCACGGACAGTAGCTCAAGCGCTCTCTGAGTTTGCAGCCGCTGTCACAGCAATTGCTGCAGCTATCTCAGCGGAAGTGAAAAAAGACTAAAGAAATAAAAGCGATAGATTGCATAATAAAGGTTGCTCAAGTCGCAGACATCCTCTCGGCAGATACGACCGTGTTCAATGCGGATGCGGCCACGCTCTTGGCGTAGGCGGCCGCGCTCTCAGCGCGGGTGGCAGTGCTGGGGGAGGACGTGGCCACCGTACGGCCTCACGAAGCGTTTCCACGGTGTCATTCTTTGCAGGAATGGGTGCGGGAGTGGGGATCGGGGATTTGTGGATTCGAGGGCGACGGGCACTAGAGAAGACAAAGTCAGCGAAGCTTATAGAGGAAGAGTTAAGTAGACCCACGAATTTTCATCGCAAATGGTTACTACAACAAACTGTGTGTGATGTTGTTGATATTTTGTATTAACTGTGAAAGAAAAATTTGGAGTATAGTGGCAACACATGGTGTTTTAAATGTACGAGAAAATTTGGAGTACTAATACAACTATCATGTCAAAATTTGGAAAATTCCAAGGGTCAATTGACCTTTTAAGTCATTTAAGTGATTTTCTAGCCATTTAATTACAGTAATTCAAATTTGAACTACATGTACATGCAACAGCTAACCATAACGGTTTGAAAAGTCATATTTTCATACTTGTGTGTGGGTTCATTCCATGTGCGGTAAATTGGACGGAATTTTCAAACATATTGGTGTCACGGCTTGAACACAAAGCATGGTGTGATGGCATTTAAATTCCAAAAAACCAAAAATGATCAGAAATACATGAATCCTTGCTTGACGTAATGGCATGGCACCAAGATGGTGTGGTAAAAAAATGGCCTGTTTGACAAAAGTTTTGACACACACCCGTCACAAACTGGAGCAACTCACTAGAAGGCTCATGGTTCCGAGAGGGCACAATGCGTGTTTGATGACGAACCGGCATTAGCTTCCTCTTATGGCCTTCAAAAAATTTCTGCAGTTAACATGCACTAATACAACTTTCATGTCAAAATTTGGAAAATTCCAGGGGTCATTTGACATTTTTAAGACATTTAAGTGATTTTCTAGCCATCTAATGATCATAATTAAAATTTGAACTACATGTATATGCAGAAGCTAACCATAACGGTTTAAAAATCATATATATGTACTTGTTGTGTGCGAGTTAATTCCATGTGCAATAAATTGGACGGAATTTTCAAACATATTGGTGTCATGGTTTGGACACAAAGCATCGAGTGCCATGGTATTTAAAGTCCAAAAAATTAAAAAATGATTCGAAATACATGGAACCTTGCTTGACGTAATGACATGGGACCAAGATGGTGTGATAAAAAAATTATCCTATTTGGTGAAAGTTTGGACACACACCCCTCACAAACCGGAGCAATTCACTAGAAGGCTCATGGTTCTGACAGGACACAATGCATGTTTGATGACGAACCGGCGATAGCTTCCTTTTATGGCCTTCAATTTTTTTCTTCTATAGTTAACGTGCACTAATACAACTTTCATGTCAAAATTTGGAAAATTACAGGAGTCGTTTGACCTTTTTAAGACATTTAAGTGATTTTCTAGCCATTTACTGACCGTAATTATAATTTGAACTACAAGTACATGCAACAGCTAACCATAACGGTTTGAAAAATCATATTTATGTACTTGTGTGCGAGTTAATTCCATGTGGAGTAAATTGGAAGGATTTTCGAACATATTGATGTCTCGGCTTGGACACGAATTAAGCATCGAGTGCCATGGCATTTAAATTCCAAAAAAAATCAAAAATGATCAGAAATACATGAAACCTTGCTTGACGTAATGGCATGCCACCAAGATGGTGTGGTAAAAAAAACAGTCCTGTTTGGCGAAAGTTTGGACACACACCCCTCACAAACCGGAGCAACTCAATGCATGTTTGATGACAAACCAGCGATAGCTTCCTCTTATGACCTTCAATTTTTTTTCTACAGTTAACATGCACTAATACAACTGTCATGTCAAAATTTAGAAAATTCCAGGGGTCATTTGACCTTTTTAAGACATTTAAGTGATTTTATAGCCATTTAATGACCGTAATTCAAATTTGAACTACAAGTACATGCAACAACTAACCATAATGGTTTGAAAAATCATATTTTTGTACTTGTGTGCAAGTTAATTCCATGTGCAGTAATTGGAAGGAATTTTCGAACATATTGGTGTCACGGCTTGGACACAAAGCATGGAGTGCCATGGCATTTAAATTCCAAAAAAAATCAAATGATCACAAATACATGCAACCTTGCTTGACGTAATGGCATGGGACCAAAATGGTGTGGTAAAAATTGGCTTGTTTTAGAAAATTTTGGACACACACCCCTCATAAATCGGAGCAACTCACTAGAAGGCTCGTGGTTCCGAGACGGAACAATGCATGTTTGATGACGAACCAACTATAGCTTTCTCTTATGGCCTTCAAAAAATTTCTACAATTAACGTGCACTAATACAACTATCATGTCAAGAATTGGAAAAAATGTCAGGGGTCATTTGACCTTTTTAAGAAATTTAAGTGATTTTCTAGCCATTTAGTGATCATAGTTCAAATTTGAACTACATGTACATACAACAACTAACCATAACGGTTTGAAAAATCATATATGTGTACTTGTCGTGTGCGAGTTAATTCCATGCGCAGTAAATTGGAAGGATTTTTCAAACATATTGGTGTCACGGCTTGGACAGTTGGAAATATGCCCTAGAGACAATAATAAATTAGTTATTATTATATTTCCTTGTTCATGATAATCGTTTATTATCCATGCTATAATTGTATTGATAGGAAAGTCAGATACATGTGTGGGAACATAGACAACACCAAGTCCCTAGTAAGCCTCTAGTTGACTAGCTCGTTGATCAACAGATGGTTACAGTTTCCTGACCATGGACACTAGATGTCGTTGATAATGGGATCACATCATTAGCAGAATGATGTGATGGACAAGACCCAATCCTAAGCCTAGCACAAAGATCGTAGTTCGTACGCTAAAGCTTTTCTAATGTCAAGTATCATTTCCTTAGACCATGAGATTGTGCAACTCCCGGATACCGTAGGAATGCTTTGGGTGTACCAAACGTCACAACCTAACTGGGTGGCTATAAAGGTGCACTACAGGTATCTCCGAAAGTGTCTGTTGGGTTGGCACGAATCGAGACTGGGATTTGTCACTCCGTGTAAATGGAGAGGTATCTCTGGGCCCACTCGGTAGGACATCATCATAATGTGCACAATGTGACCAAGGGGTTGATCATGGGATGATGTGTTACAGAACGAGTAAAGAGACTTGCCGGTAACGAGATTGAACAAGGTATCGGTATACCGACGATCGAATCTCGGGCAACTACAATACCGTTAGACAAAGGGAATTGTATACGGGATCGATTGAGTCCTTGACATCGTGGTTCATCCGATGAGATCATCATGGAACATGTGGGAGCCAACATGGGTATCCAGATCCTGCTGTTGGTTATTGACCGGAGAACGTCTCGGTCATGTCTACATGTCTCCCGAACCCGTAGGGTCTACACACTTAAGGTTCGATGACGCTAGGGTTATAAAGGAAGTTTGTATGTGGTTACCGAATGTTGTTCGGAGTCCCGGATGAGATCCCGGACGTCACGAGGAGTTCCGGAATGGTCCGGAGGTAAAGATTTATATATGGGAAGTCCTATTTTGGCCACCGGAAAATGTTCGGGATTTTTCGGTATTGTACCGGGAAGGTTCTAGAAGGTTTCGGAGTGGGGCCCACCTGCATGGGGGACCCACATGAACATGGGTAGTGGGGTCAAGGCCCCATACCCCTGGTCAAGGCGCACCAAGATCCCCCCTTAGAAGGAATAAGATCATATCCCGAAGGGATAAGATCGAGATCCCTAAAAAGGGGGATAACAATCGGTGGGGAAGGAAATGATAGGATTTCTTTCCTCCCACCTTTGCCAACGCCCCAATGGACTTGGAGGGCAAGAAACCAGCCCCCTCCACCCCTATATATAGTGGGGAGGCGCATGGGAGCTACACGCTTCCCCTAGCGCAGCCCTCCCCCTCTCCCAAGTACTCCTCCTCTCCCGCGGTGCTTGGTGAAGCCCTGCAGGATTGCCACGCTCCTCCATCACCACCACGCCGTCGTGCTGCTGCTGGACGGAGTCTTCCCCAACCTCTCCCTCTCACCTTGCTGGATCAAGGCATGGGAGACGTCACCGGGCTGTACGTGTGTTGAACGCGGAGGTGCCGTCCGTTCGGCACTAGGATCTCCAATGATTTGGATCACTACGAGTACGACTCCTTCAACCCCGTTCTCTTGAATGCTTCCGCTTAGCGATCTACAAGGGTATGTAGATGCACTCTCCTTCCCCCTGTTGCTAGTCTCTCCATAGATAGATCTTGGTGTTGCGTAGAAAATTTTGAATTTCTGCTACGTTCCCCAACATGGACACATGCATGGAGTGCCATGGTAACACAAAATAAACATTCATGCCTTATATGAGTAAAGAAAATGTAAATATCTGGCAAGACAACTGGGCTGTACACAATTGACACTCTATTTCACGCCTCGAGGTTAGGACGGTGAGTGGCGCGGGCTATTAATTAGACGCAGTTCCGTATTGGAAACCGTCAGCTATTAAGTTCACACGCAGCTTTTGCTACGAGAGTCGTGTGCAATTCAAACTACAATACTCGTAAATTCCAGCTATCGGCGTGTGTACTATTCCCGTCGATCTAGATTCCGACCACCAATAAATACTACCTTGCTCACGTCGTCCTGCCTATATTCTCATCTACATCCTCCCCTCGCTCGCCCTCTCTCTCACACACAATTCTCTGCCATGGCGTCGCTGATCTGCCCACACGCTGATGAGGATGCCCCCCCCCCCCCGGAGGTCATTCAGTCGAAGAGCAGCGACGAGGAGGACCCCTACGGGCCACCAGATGAGGTTGCATCGGACCCCCAAACTTTGGAGTGGTTTTGGAGACAGTACAATCTTTGTCCGTGGAAGTCGCTGCCGCCGGCTGAGAAAGCCAGGCAAGTGGCGTTCAAGAAGGAGATGGCGGAGGAGGAAGCCAGGTACCAGGCAGCCTGTGAAGCCTTGAGGCCGCGTGGAAAAAGGAGGCAGTGCATCTTTGGGGGGCGGGCACGTCATCATGCGGAGGAGGTGTACGAAGACGGGTACTTTGCGAGGAAGGTCAAAGGCGCTAGGCGCCTCTGCGTGGAGGTGGGCCGATGAGCTCCAGCGTGCCACAGACGAGGAGCATCGTGTGCGCCCAATGAAATGGCAAGATCGTTCGCACTCATCTGTCAGCAAGAGGCAGATCGATACGTCAAGCGCTGCAAGGCGGAGGAGGCGGAGTACTGCCTCTGCGCTGGGAAGACGCCGCACACCAGGGTGCTGCTAGCGAGGGGCTGCCAGAATACTGCCCCAGGAGGGATTATTAGTTTTAGTATTGTTCGTTTTCAATTTTCTGCATTGTACATAGTAGTTAAGTATCATCACGTATAAGTGATGATATTATATATATTCTATGATGAACTAATGAATAATTAATATATATTATGAATTCCATTTTTCTATCTGTTTTCGTATACTAATTTGTATCTAGCTGTTATCCTCCACATATAGAGAATGGAAAGCATATATACACACATTGAAATAGAACATGTAAGAACGGAAAACAGAGGACACACGTTGAAACAGAGCAATATTATGATTATTGTGAATACATAGCGATCCACGTCGAAACGATGCAACAAAATAAAACGTGTCCATGACCAGCAACCCTTTCCTACGATAGCTCTTGGCTCTGCCTGAACTTGTGCAGGCGTTCGTCCAAGCGGTCGACACGCTCGCGGTACATCTGGAGCGCGATCTCGAGCTCCAAGTTGGCTATTTCATCGGGGATCACCAGCTCGAGGATGTGACGGCCATGTTCCTCTACTGCGCCCAGGTGGACATCTGGGCCAAGGAGGCAGTTGAGCCTAGCGACCAGCGTGTTGGCATCGAGTGGGCCGTGGACAAGGTGAATGGCGCGGCGGGCATCTGGTGAAAGTATGGCGTGGTCGGCCTCTTGTACAAGTACGACGGAGACGTCATCTGCCCACTCCTGGCGAGGAATGGGGGTACCGACGGGACATGTACCCAGCTGCGGCACCCTGTCGACAGCGCAAGCACCGATGGATCCGCTCTTGCTATGTGGCGCGCCGCGCCTCTTGCTCTGCGGCACTCCAATGGTCTCGCTGTGCGGCGAGCCGCAGCCTATCAGCGCAGACGCACCTAGCTTGCTCTGTGGTGCACCATCGATCATGTTGTGCAGTGAGATGCAGCCTCTCAGGGCTACATGCCTATCTTGATCCATGGCACTGAAGCATCATGCGCCAAGGGTCTACTCAACCGGCGATGACGCGCAGCACAGCGTCGTCCATCATGTTGCCGGGGAGCGCCTCAGCCTCGATGGGCCGTGGCGCCTTCTCATTTTTCTTGTCGAGGAGGTTCATGGCAGAGGTGACACTTCGGTGGGTTGGCATGATTGGAAAAGGTGGATGTGCTACAGGTTGCGCTTGTTGCCTCGGTGTGTCGCACACCGCCTAGGTTTTATGCGCAATAACGCTGGGTGGCAGCGGGAACCAGTGAGGAAATGGCGGGAAACGGTGACATGTTCATAAAATGCCACCAATTAATGGAAACTTAGCATAGAAGGAACATCGAGCTAGCACGACGCGTGCGGGCACATTGCTTGCCCAAGGCTATGATCCATATACTTGTGTGCCCAACAGAGCACACTATTCGCAGTAAAGAATACTGCTCCGTTCATCCTAGTAGAGCAGTGGCGGCAAGCGTCACAAGAAGAAGTAGATGATGGTCAGATGATCTTTTATCCTAGTTAATTATGCATGTAATAATTTACTTTGGTGTGTGGAAATTTCATGTGTGTATTAGCCACCTATGTAATTGGATGTTTAATTTGGTTGTGCAATGATGTCCTTATTAGTATATATGTTATTGTTCAGTATGCAATCACATCGCACACGAAACATACTAGGGAAACCGTTTCTGTTGTCTTGGCTCAGCGCACACAGTTCATCAGAGTGAATTGTATGTCGTATATCGCACACACCTTTATCTGGCTGACCGTTTCTGTTGCGTTCCCTAATCGCAAACAATTTATCTGAGCGAACTATATGCCGTATATCGCACACACCTTGATGTGGCTGCCCGTTTCTGTTGTTCTGCCTCATCACAAGCATTTCTTATGGATTAATCATATGTCATGCATCGCACACGCAACTATAATATGAACCGTGTTTGATGTATCCGCCATCGCAAATGTTTTGCATCTTTTTTGGCGGGTTTTTTACATGACCATTTGAGATTAGTGCATCGCACATAGTTTCCTCAAAGGGTCTCTGATTGTAGTGTCACATTACCAGCATCATGCAGTAGTGTGCACCAGTCATAACCCAGTGAGTCCTAAAGATCTACAACAAAGAAATAAATCAATGGAAATGGCATGGAAGAACAACCCTAAGAACATAGATGGGGAGCGGGGCAGTCCCAGATCCAGGCACCCTAACTTGGCAGCAAGGATCAACTACGGCAATGCGGATGAGAAGATTTACCGAACTGGCATGACCAACTACGACGAGACTTCACCGGAGTCGTACGGCAAGGCACCTCGCCGGAGTTGCTTCAAGCTCTAGCTCGGGAGGTGGAGGATGAGGGTTTGAGGAAGAAATGAAGAAGAAGACACCAGGAGGGGTATTTATAGCAAGCGCGCAGAACCACCTCTTCCGATATCTACGATCTACAGGAGAGGGATGTTCCACATTCAACGGGCACGATCACGATCGAAGGGATCGTGGGCACGTGGCAACCGTTTCCTGCAAAAATCTCGGAAATTGAGCGAGAAACCGAAAGTTGGAGGAAGGGCAAACGCCAAAACAGATTAAAGATCAAAGTTGATTTCTTTCGCGACCAAGGACGTCAGATAGAAATTTACTTCAGATGAAATTGCATGCTTATGACGGACAACATAGATTCGATGAGAAAGAATAAAGGGACAAAAGGGTCTGAAACAAAACACTCAGCCAGAAGCGAGAAAACATAAAACAAGCAGAGCTATGAGTGAGTTGTTCATCAGACGGAACACAAACACATAGAAACTAACAAAAAGACACGAATAAGAACAAATGAACTCAATGAACAAGCACCAACAATGTGATTCACAGGGCTAAGAATAAACAAGTAGAGTCCCCAAGATTTTTCCTGCAAGAAAGATTAGTTCTTTTTTGCAACCCACACTTGCGTGGGCAACAAGACTTTCATTTGTCTTGGCTGAGCAGGAACATTCCTTCAGCGAGATATGTAGTTCACCTGTGCATTTCAAGAGTAATCATATGAATATGCATTGAAGTTATTTCTAGAGATATGAGCATAATGATTCGAGGAAGTACACATGTACTCCTTCTGTCGAAGGTTTGACTAATATCCATTCAAGGAAGTACCAGTGCTAATCTGCGAATGATAACCATTTCCTCGAAAAGAATCACTCTACATATTCAGGTTAGCAGTGACAGATAAGTTTTCAATGATGCTCTTCTTTACCCAGATTTGCTTCTTGGGTGATCCAGACTCTTAGCAAGAACCCAAGTCGTTTGAGGATATTGCTCGGGAGTCTAGTAGGTTCCATCGACATTGAGTTTTCTTTCGAAACCAACCCTTGTTTTCAGGTATTTTTGTGCCATATAGTCTTCTTGAGCACATCACAAAGAGTTTGATGTCCTTTGAGGCTCTTTAGTATTCCCGTCTCAAGTAAGTTCTTTAACCTGCGATTTTCATCAGAGAGAGCAACAAATTCCTCGGAGGAGGGGTTATAAGTATCATTTGTACTTGTTGCAATATTCTCAATGACATCATTAGAAGTTTCAGCATTCGAATCAGCATTGCTACGTTCTAGGCATATTAAGCATGGAGGCACAAAATCATCAGAAGTCGAACAGATTGCTTGGCGGAGAGAGAAGCTTTTTCCATCGCAAGCACGTTATGAGACTCTTTCAGTGACTCGAGTTCTTGATTCTTGTTAAGGAGTTCATTTGATACACTCTCGTAGTCAACTGTAAGGGAATCATATTGGTTGGAAAGACCATCGACAGTTGAAGAAAAAGCTTCATGCTTTTTGATCAACTCTTGATTATTCTCCATCTCTTCGACCAGTAATCCTTCGGTTTTCCTAAGATTTTCTTGAGTTTTTCAAGCTCATCTTGTTGAGATTTTGCAATCTTGACAATTTTAGCATAGGCAATGTATTCAGGAGAATATTCATTCATGAATGATCGATGTTTTGCTGATACATGATTCTTTGAGGTTTTTTCCATGAGACAGAACACGATAGATTCATCATCACTTGAAGCATCATCATCAGTGTCTGATTCGAGTGACTTCTCAGATGATTCAACGACAACGAATGCATTGCTTCTCCCAATTCTTTTATTGAGCTCTTCATCTTCAGATTCTGATTTAGATGTCTCATCTTCCGAATCCATTGTCATCTCAGCACAAATTTTGTTCAACTGCGATATTCTCTTCATGTTAGATTTGATGGTTGCTCTGGCTGGTACGTCCATGACTGGTCTCGTCGAAGAGGATGATGAACTTTCATTTTTCTTCGTGAGCTTGGTATGACGATCCATTCGAGTGAATCCAGTGAAGTGAAGATATTTCCATCGGTTACTGGGTTTTTCATCCCAACAAGGGCAATATGCTATGAAATGACCGAACTATTTGCATTTGAAGCACTTCATTTCTTTCGGAGGTAATCGTATTGAAGATTCAGGCAAGTCAAGATCATCATCATTTGTGAGATAGATATTCTGTCTCCTGAGATCACTTAGTCTTTCAGTGAGAATCTCTAGTTCCCTTATGATGGTGTGTTGATTCTCAACATCTTCTTCTTCTTGAGAACTGCCATAGTGTGAGAAAATTTCTCCTTCACTTTCCGAAGAAGATTCGTGATCTACATTTTTTAGTTCCATCTTTTCTTCGTGAATTGACAACAACGTCATGACCTCTACATAGTGAAGTTCTTCATAGTCTGGTCTTTGCTTGATTTCAACTACTATTGGATCAAAGGTTTCATCAAGAGAATTCAGTAGTTTGTTGACCACATCTCTATCGGTGATATCAGTTATGCCTCGTTGATGAAGTCTTTCAATAATGTTGGTCAACTGATCAGTGAGCTCCATTGCACTTTCCTTGCGAAGACTTTTCAAACCAGCAAACATGGCACAAAGCATTTGTGTGTGAGAATCTATTTTGGTAACAAATTCTTCATGCACATTTTTATGGCATCCCAGAGTTGCTTTGTGGTATCAAGCTTTTGGAATCAAATGAAAATTTCCTTCGAGATACTTTCACGGATAATATCTTTTGCTTGTGCATTCAACCGCAACATAGCTTTGTCATCAGAATTTGGAGCATTAGGGTGCTGAAGGATATATCAATATTCCACAATCTGCCACAATTCTATGTCGATGGCTTGAAGTCTGATTCTCATTCTCTCTTTCCACTAGATTTAGTCATTTCCATCTAAGATAGGAAATCTCTCAGGGTGCAAGGATCTACCTGCATACGGCATACTTAAAACTCCAAGGACGTTAGACCTTTAATAAACAGAGACATGGAGTACATGCTGTGATACCAATTGTTGGGAGTGAGAGTATATCGACCAGAGGGGGGGTGAATGGGAGATTCAAAAATTCTTTCGAATGTTTTGAACTGATCCCAAACACAACAGCGGAAGATAAGGTTCGGCAATAACCAATCACACTAGAGAGGAACATATCTTTCGAAGAACGCATCAATAATCACTCGGGCATAGGTTATCATAGGTTTTACCACGATGATGGTAATGCAATAGGCAAACAGGTGCAGCAGCATGAATGAAAATAGTACAATGAGAACACATCTAAGTTATTCAGAGCAAACATAATGAAAAGGACTGGAGAGACTACAAGTGAGAAGAGAATGCAATATGGTGAGAGATGAAAGATAACTGAAGGGAATGGTAGAGATGATAGATACGAATGATATGCAAAAGATAGATAATGATCTGATTAACTATCGACATAGATCACGAAAGTAAACTGCTGAATGTAATGTAGTAAAGTAGATTTAACCAGTGGTGCTCGATGGCGACAGAGATTTGGTTGACCAGTTCGCCCTTCTGCCAAAGGACTATGTCTGGTTGGAGGGGTTGTGATTTGACATAGAAGATAAACTCTCTTCGCCCTATTTTCCTTCAACTCGAAGCTGATCAGACTCCAATTGATTTCACCCATGGTAGATACTTGTTAGCGATCTCCAAACCTTCGGTCGACCTTCGCAAACCACAATGACTCTTGGTTGCTGAAGATCTAGCTCGGTGAAGACAACAACTCTTAAACACTCGAGTCGAAACCTATCCGTCTAGAGAGTGCATAGCTCTCAAGAGTAATAGGTACAAGAACTCTAACTCAAAACTACTGTGATTCTCAACCACCGTCTAAGTTTGGGCTCTTGATTTTTCTCTCAATGGATCTTGAACTCAAATCACTCGGAGAGGGGATGCTCAATCAATCTTCTCAGAAATCTTAAGTGGAGCAGCCAATGGACAACATTGGAGTGGGGAAATCTCTCCGCGCCTAATCCCTTCATTGTAGGAAACACAATTTAGCCTTACTCATGTTATTTGCTTTTAATAGTTCTTATAGTTGTTACTTTCAACTCTCTTTATATTTGCACACTTGGATTATCCGTGATTTAGGATAGTAGCAATATTTGTAGAAGCACAAGCAGTTTTTCACACAAGAGTTGTGACACCTTGTGTGTGACAGAAACTCCACTATAAATACTCTCCTCTGCTCTTCGTTGGGAAGATTACTCATTGGGATACTTCTCCGAAAGTGCTATACTACCCCATTTGGCTTGCAGGCATCACTGGGTTGGTCGGGTATGGCCTTGTCTCAGGGAAGGCTGTTATCTCGATGGCGTCGTCCTCCGAACTGCATGGCGGCTATGGCGAGTTGTTTTGCGTGGTCACGGCGATTCTCTTCAGCGTTGTTTCGGTCCCCGACGGCCCTAGACTTGCGGCCTCCAGCGTCCACGGCTCACCGGCATCCTCTGCCGGCACAGTTCCTCGGTGCCGCGGTAGCTGCGTCCTCTCGAGCTCCTTCGGCCCGTCGGTGTTGGCGGCTCCATCCCTGACTGCTAGGAACTATGCACCTTCTCCGGTTCCTATAACTGCCACATCATCCGCATCGGTTCCCTGCTTGGCCGCCCCGACCCCATCCACTATAGCGCTTCATCCTTTAGCCAGATCCAAAGCTCGTATTTTTTAGACGGCGCCCAGCGCCACCCTCCGATGGCAGATTGATGTCTACTACACAACCTTCTTCTTGTAGACGTTGTTGGGCCTGCAAGTGCACAGGTTTGTAGGACAGTAGCAAATTTCCCTCAAGTGGATGACCTAAGGTTTATGAATCCGTAGGATGCGTAGGGTGAAGATGGTCTCTCTCCAACAACCCTGCAACCAAATAACAAAGAGTCTCTTGTGTCCCCAACACACCCAATACAATGGTAGATTGCATAGGTGCACTAGTTCGACGAAGAGATGGTGATACAAGTGCAATATAGATAGTAGATATAGGTTTTTGTAATCTGAAATAATAAAAACATCAACGTAATAAGTGATAAACGTGAGCGTAAACGGTATTGCAATGATAGGAAACAATGCCCAGGGTTCATACTTTCACTAGTGCAAGTTCTCTCAACAATAATAACATAGATAGATCATATAACAAGCCCTCAACATGCAACAAAGAGTCACTCCGAAGCCACTAATAGCGGAGAACAAACATAGAGATTATGGTAGGGTACGAAACCACCTCAAAGTTATTCTTTCGGATCAATCTATAAAAGAGTTCGTACTAGAATAACACCTTAAGACACAAATCAACCAAAACCCTAATGTCACCTAGATACTCCATTGCCACCTCAAGTATCCGTGGGCATGATTATACGATATGCATCACACAATCTCAGATTCATCCAACCAACACAAAGTACTTCAAAGAGTGCCCCAAAGTTTCTATCGGAGAGTCAAGAACGTGTGCCAACCCCTATGCATAGGTTCCCAATGTCACGAAACCCGCAAGTTGATCACCAAAACATACATCAAGTGGCACATGATATCCCATTGTCACCACAGATAATCACGGCAGGACATACATCAAGTGTTCTCATAAAAGACTCAATCCGATAAGATAACTTCAAAGGGGAAACTCAATTCATCACAAGAGAGTAGAGGGGGAGAAACATCATAAGATCCAACTACAATAGCAAAGCTCGGGATACATCAAGATCGTGCCATAGAGGGAACACGAGAGAGAACACGAGAGAGAGAGAGAGAGAGAGAGAGAGAGAGAGAGAGAGATCAAACACATAGCTACTGGTACAAACCCTCAGCCCTGAGGGTGAACTACTCCCTCCTCGTCATGGATAGCGCCGGGATGATGAAGATGGCCACCGGTGATGGGTTCCCCCTCCGGCAGGGCGCCGGAACAGGCTCCCGAGAGGTTTTTGGTGGCTATAGAGGCTTGCGGCAGCGGAACTCTCGATCTATCTTCTCTTCTGGAAGTTCTAGGATACGTGGGTATATATGGGTGCAGGGAGTACGTCGGTGGAGCTACGGGGGCCCCACGAGGCAGGGGGGCGCACCCTAGGGGGGTGGGCGCGCCCCCCACCCTCGTGAGCACCTCCCGTATCTTCTGACGTGGAGTCTAAGTCCATCAGGTGGGTTTCCTTCCAAAAATAACTTCTCTAGTTGATTTCGTTCCGTTTTGACTCCGTCTGATATTCCTTTTCCTCGAAACACTAAAATAGGCATAAAACAGCAAATCTAGGCTGGGCCTCCGGTTAATAGGTTAGTCCAAAAATAATATAGAAGTGGATAATAAAGCCCAATATTTCCCAAAATAGTAGATAATATAGCATGGAGCAATCAAAAATTATAGATACGTTGGAGACGTATCAAGCATCCCCAAGCTTAATTCCTGCTCGTCCTCGATTAGGTAAATGATAAAAAAGAATTTTTGATGCGGAGTGATACTTTGGCATAATTTCAATGTAAATCTTCTTAATTGTGGTATGAATATTCAGATCCGAAAGATTCAAGACAAAAGTTCATATTGACATAAAAATAATAACACTTCAAGCATACTAATCAAAGCAATCATGTCTTCTCAAAATAGCATGGCAAAAGAAAGTTCACACCTACAAAATCATATAGTTAGGCTATGCTTCATTTTCGTCACACAAAGATGTTCCCAACTTCTATACCCCCGATGACAAGCCAAGCAATTGTTTCATACTTAAATAATCTCAAACTTTTTCAACCTTCACGCAATACATGAGCGTGAGCCATGGATATAGCACTATGGGTGGAATAGAATATGATGATGGGGATTGTGTGGAGCAGACAAAAAAGGAGAAAGTCTCACATTGACGAGGATAATCAACGGGCTATGGAGATGCCCATCAATTGATGTCAACATGTGGAGTAGGGATTGCCATGCAACGGATGCACTAGAGCTATGAATGCTCAACAAAATAAAACTAGTGGGTGTGCATCCAACTCGCTTGCTCATGAAGACCTAGGGCATTTGAGGAAGCCCATCGTAGGAATATACAAGCCAAGTTCTATAATGAAAAATTCCCACTAGTATGAAAAAGACAACTTATGAGACTCACTATATGAAAAACATGGTGTTACTTTGAAGCACAAGTGTGGAAAAAAAGATAGTAGCATTGCCCCCTTTTTTTTCCTTTTTTTTTCTTTGGCCTTCCTTTTTTTCTTTTTTTTCTTTTTGGCCTTTCTTTTTTTCCTTTTTTTTGGGACAATGCTCTAATAATGATGATCATCACACTTCTATTGATTACAACATAAGGATTACAACTCGAAACTAGAACAAGATATGACTCTATATGAATGCCTCCGACGGTGTATCGGGATGGTGCAATGAATCAAGAGTGACATGTATGAAAATAATGCATGGTGGCTTTGCCACCAATACGATGTCAACTACATGATCATGCAATGGCAATATGACAAAAGTAATGTATGTCATGAATATGATGATGGAAGTTGCATGACAATATATCTCGGAATGGCTATGGAAATGCCATGATAGGTAGGTATGGTGGCTGTTTTGAGGAAGATATAAGGAGGTTTATGTGATAGAGCGTATCGAATCATGGGGTTTGGATGCACCGGCGAAGTTTGCACCAACTCTCAAGGTGAGAAAGGGCAATGCACGGTACTGAAGAGGCTAGCAAAGGCGGAAAGGTAAAAGTGCGTATAATCCATGGACTCAACATTAGTCAAAAGAACTCATATACTTATTGCAAAAATTTAGAAGTCATCAAAAACCAAGTACTATGCGCATGCTCCTAGGGGGATAGATTGGTAGGAAAAGACCATCGCTCGTCCCCGACTGCCACTCATAAGGATACACAAGCCAGGTACACTTCATGTTTCAAATTTGTTACACAACTTTAACCATACGTGCATGCTACGGGACTTGCTAACTTCAACACAAGCATTCTTTGAATTCATAATCATCCAACTAGCATGACTTTAATATTACTACCTCCATATCTCAAAACAATTATCAAGTATCAAACTTTTCTTAATATTCAACACACTCATAAGAAAGTTTCACATATCTTGAATACCAAGTATATTAATATTAAGCAAATTACCATGCTAATAACGACTCTCAAAATAATCTAAGTGAAGTATGGGAGTTCATCTATTTCTTCAAAATAAAACTACCACCATGCTCTAAAAGATATAAGTGAAGCACTAGAGCAAATGACAAACTACTCCGAAAGATATAAGTGAAGATCAATGAGTAGTCGGATAATTATGCAACTATGCGAAGACTCTCTCTCATTTAATAATTTCAGATCTTTATACTTTATTCAAACAGCAAGCAAAGCTAAAGAAAACTACATTGCAAGGACAGCACAACTCATGTGAAGAAGCAAAAACTTAGGCTCAACCGATACTAACCGATAGTTGTTGAAGAAGAAAGGTGGGATGCCTACCGGGGCATCCCCAAGCTTAGATGCTTGAGGCTTCTTGAAATATTATCTTGGGGTGCCTTGGGCATCCACAAGCTTGAGCTTTTGTGTCTCATTAATTCCTCTCATATCATGGTTTCTCTTTTTATCAAAAGCTTCATTCACAACAAATTCAACAAGAACTCGTGAGATAGGTTAGTATAAACCAATGCAAAACCTTATAATTTTCTACTGTAACAAATCACTTAAATAATTATTCAACATTGCATACTAAATGCCTCTGCATATTTAATACTCCTATCCTCAAATAGAATAATTAATCAAGCAAACATATGCAAACAATGCAACCATAACAACAATCTGCCAAAACAGTACAGTCTATAAAGAATGCAAGATTCATCAAACTTCCTTAACTCCAAAAATTATGAAATAAAATTCCCACTGCAGTAAATTTATCAGAGCTCATAATGCAAAAAGTTTCGACCTTATATCATGCTCTGACTTTTGTAGAGAATTTTTGCAACAGCGGTAAACTTTCTGTTTTCAAACAGCAACATGTATACTAGCAAAATAAGCATGGTAAAGGCTATCCTTGACATTTTTATTGAAACTAAAGATGCAAAACATTATTCTAACTAACAGCAAGCAAAAACTAACAAAATGAAATGACGCTCCAAGCAAAACACATATCATGTGGTGAATAAAAATATAGCTCCAAGTAAAGTTACCAATGAACGAAGACGAAAGATAGGATGCCTTCCGGGGCATCCCCAGGCTTAGGCTCTTGGTTGTCCTTGAATATTACCTTGGGGTGCCTTGGGCATCCCCAAGCTTAGGCTCTTGCCACTCCTTATTCCATAGTCCATCGAATCTTTACCCAAAACTTGAAAACTTCACAACACAAAACTCAAAAGGAAATCTTATAAGCTCCGTTAGTGAAAGAAAATAAAACCACCACATTGGTACTGTAATTAACTCATTCTAAATTCATATTGGTGTAATATCTACTGTAATCCAACTTATCTATGGTTCATACCCTCCGATACTACTCATAGATTCATCAAAATAAGCAAACAACACATAGAAAACAGAATCTGTCAAAAACAGAACAGTCTGTAGTAATCGGTATCAAACGTACACTTCTGGAACTCCAAAACTCCTACCAAATTAGGAAGTCCTGAGGAATTCGTGTACCAATCCAGAGCAAAAAGAATCAGATCAGGAGCACGTTTCTGTGAATTAAAAAAACTAATTTACTCGGTGCAAAAGTTTCTGATTTTCAGCAGGATCAACACAACTATCACCGTAAGCCATCCTAAAGGTCTTACTTGGCACTTTATTGAAACAAAAGCTATAAAACATGATTACTACAGTAGCATAATCATGTGAACACACAAAAACAGTAAGTATAAGTATTGGGTTGTCTCCCAACAAGCGCTTTTCTTTAATGCCTTTCTAGCTAGGCATGATGATGGCAATGATGCTCACATAAAAGATAAGAATTGAAACATAATGGGAGCATCAGAAGCATATGACTAGCACTTCTAAGTCTAACCCACTTCCTATGCATAGGGATTTTGTGAGCAAACAACTTATGGGAACGATAATCAACTAGCATAGGAAGGTAAAACAAGCATAGCTTCAAAACTTGAAGCACATAGAGAGGAAACTTGATATTATTGCAATTCCTACAAGCATATGTTCCTTCCTCATAATAATTTTCAGTAGCATCATGAATGAATTCAACAATGTAACCAGCACCTAAAGCATTCTTTTCATGATCTACTAGCATAGAAAATTTACTACTCTCCTCATAAGAAAAATTCTTCTCATGAATAGTAGTGGGAGCAAACTCAACAAAATAACTATCATATGATTTAAAATTAGGATCAAGATGACAAGTTTCATGGTTATCATTATTCTTTAAAGCATACGTGTCATCACAATAATCATCATAGATAGGAGGCATGCTTTCATCATAGTAAATTTGCTCATCAAAGCTTGGGGGACAAAAAATATCATCTTCATCAAACATAGCTTCCCCAAGCTTGTGGCTTTGCATATCATTAGCATCATGGATATTCAAGGAATTCATACTAACAACATTGCAATCATGCTCATCATTCACATATTTTATGCCAAGCATTCTATGTAATTATTCTTCTAGTACTTGAGCACAATTTTCCTTCCCATCATTTTCACGAAAGATATTAAAAAGGTGAAGCGTATGAGACAAACTCAATTCCATTTTTTGTAGTTTTCTTTTATAAACTAAACTAGTGCTAAAACAAGAAACAAAAAGATTCGATTGCAAGATCTAAAGATATACCTTCACTTACCTAGCCTCCCCGGCAACGGCGCTAGAAAAGAGCTTGATGTCTACTACACAACCTTCTTCTTATAGACGTTGTTGGACCTGCAAGTGCACAGGTTTGTAGGACAGTAGCAAATTTCCCTCAAGTGGATGACCTAAGGTTTATGAATCCGTAGGATGCGTAGGGTGAAGATGGTCTCTCTCCAACAACCCTGCAACCAAATAACAAAGAGTCTTGTGTCCCCAACACACCCAATACAATGGTAGATTGCATAGGTGCACTAGTTCGACGAAGAGATGGTGATACAAGTGCAATATAGATAGTAGATATAGGTTTTTGTAATCTGAAATAATAAAAACATCAACGTAATAAGTGATAAACGTGAGCGTAAACGGTATTGCAATGATAGGAAACAAGGCCCAGGGTTCATACTTTCACTAGTGCAAGTTCTCTCAACAATAATAACATAGATAGATCATATAACAAGCCCTCAACATGCAACAAAGAGTCACTCCGAAGCCACTAATAGCGGAGAACAAACGTAGAGATTATGGTAGGGTACGAAACCACCTCAAAGTTATTCTTTCGGATCAATCTATAAAAGAGTTCGTACTAGAATAACACCTTAAGACACAAATCAACCAAAACCCTAATGTCACCTAGATACTCCATTGCCACCTCAAGTATCCGTGGGCATGATTATACGATATGCATCACACAATCTCAGATTCATCCAACCAACACAAAGTACTTCAAAGAGTGCCCCAAAGTTTCTATCGGAGAGTCAAGAACGTGTGCCAACCCCTATGCATAGGTTCCCAATGTCACGAAACCCGCAAGTTGATCACCAAAACATACATCAAGTGGCACATGATATCCCATTGTCACCACAGATAATCACGGCAGGACATACATCAAGCGTTCTCATAAAAGACTCAATCCGATAAGATAACTTCAAAGGGGAAACTCAATTCATCACAAGAGAGTAGAGGGGGAGAAACATCATAAGATCCAACTACAATAGCAAAGCTCGGGATACATCAAGATCGTGCCATAGAGGGAACACGAGAGAGAACACGAGAGAGAGAGAGAGAGAGAGATCAAACACATAGCTACTGGTACATACCCTCAGCCCCGAGGGTGAACTACTCCCTCCTCATCATGGATAGTGCCAGGATGATGAAGATGGCCACCGGTGATGGGTTCCCCCTCCGGCAGGGCGCCGGAACGGGCTCCCGAGAGGTTTTTGGTGGCTACAGAGGCTTGCGGTGGCGGAACTCCCAATCTATCTTCTCTTCTGGAAGTTTTAGGATATGTAGGTATATATGGGTGCAGGGAGTATGTCGGTGGAGCTACGGGGGCCCCACGAGGCAGGGGGGCGTGCCCTAGGGGGGTGGGCGCGCCCCCACCCTCGTGAGCACCTCCCGTATCTTCTGACATGGAGTCCAAGTCCATCAGCTGGGTTTCCTTCCAAAAATAACTTCTCCAGTTGATTTCGTTCCGTTTTGACTCCGTCTGATATTCCTTTTCCTCGAAACACTGAAATAGGCATAAAACAACAAATCTGGGCTGGGCCTCCGGTTAATAGGTTAGTCCCAAAAATAATATAAAAGTGGATAATAAAGCCCAGTATTGCCCAAAACAGTAGATAATATAGCATGGAGCAATCAAAATTTATAGATACGTTGGAGACGTATCACAGATGCAGCCCCACACCCTCCTGAGGTGGTGATCTTGACTAGTGGACTGACTTCATAAACTTTAGATTTGCTCCGACGACATTGGGATTGATCGGACTTAGGCTAGGGCGAAATTCTTGTTCGGCTTTACAATGCGGGCAGCGGCGGCACTCACTGGTGTCGTTCCCTGGAGGCGTTGCCATGGCCTTTATTCGTGCCCCTCTTCGAGCACCGGGGGAAACCACGTCCGATTCTTCGGATCGGGTGGCGGCAGCGTCTTAACATCGTTCCCCTTCTTGGAGGTGCTATCTTGTTCGCTCAAGGCATCCCCAATGGTTGGCTTTCGAGTTGTTGGATGTAACACTGGTTCACTTTGCCTCCCTAGTGCAGCTTTCGTGCGTTTAGCAGTGTTCTTTTCATTTTTGTTTAGGCCGAGTTTTCCTTGTCTATGCTTCGGGTGCCATGCTCATCCCTCCTTGCGTTCCTGACACATGTTGTACACTCTTATGTATTCATTCTACTTCCTCCTATTAATGAAATGATATGTAAGCTTTGCGTATTTGCCAAATTTTATGTAAGGACTATGTATTTTCGCTATCAACATTTGTTATGTATATGCGATATTGACATGTACGATGGATGTGCATGAATTTATATGTATTTAGAAGTCCGAATTTAAAATATATCGCTGTTGGACATATGAGGAGCGGTCCAGCTGCGTGCCCGTGCGTGGACTTACAGTGGCCGAATTTGCTAGGTCGCGGTGGAGATGCTCTTAAGAGCATCTACGGCCGGGCGCCTCAAACCGGCCTCATACGCCTGGGTGGGGCGCCCGATCACTGTCGAGTCACTAAATTTTGACCCAGATGGGCGCCTCAAACACCTAGGCTAACCAACACTCCTCGTATCCAGCCCAAATATGGTGGCGCCCGGGCACGCTGGCGCACGCCCGACCTGGCCCACGTTGGCCCATCCGACCCCACCTATATTCCTCCTCATCCGCTCGCCGGACCAAACCCTAACTACTTGACTCCACTCCCCTCCGCCACCCAAGCTCATCTCGAGCGACTTCCCACCATCCGCGACATGGCGGGCAGCGGATCCGAGTCCTTCACCTCCAGATCTGTCGACCCCGAGCTCATCCCACGCGGCCCCAAGAAGGGGATGGCCGCCCGGCTTGCGCTCCAACGCGCCTGGGAGGAGGCTCATGCACGACAGCGCTTGGACTCCTTCCATCGGGAATCCATTGCGTCCGCCCAAATAGCGCATGGATCCGGCGCTAGGCCAGTCGTAGCTGCCTCGCCAGAGGCGGTGCGGTCCGTTTTGCGTCCGAACGCGGTGGCGGACGTGCAACCCCTCTGTTGTCGCGCCGAGCATCGAGACGCACCATGGGCCTCGTCCGACGAGAACATGGCACGGCACACGCAACCCCTTGGTTGGTGCACCGAGCATCGAGACGCACCATGGGCCTCGTCCGATGAGAACATGGCACGGCGTGCCTGCCATGCCAGGCGTCGAGTGCGGGAGGCGGCGGCAGCCCTCGCGGCGATGGACGTTGGCGAGGCGGAGTCACATTCTCCGACGCACCGCATGGCGCATCAGTCGGGCGCCGCAACTGCATCGTGGTGGACGTCCGCGGCTCGTCCCAGGACGGATCCGTCATCGATTTGACGTCCACGGCACCGTTCGGGTTTCGGGCTCCGATGAGGAAGAGTAGGGCATGGGAGACGACGGCGCCTTGAGTCCCGTGAGCCGGCTCATGTCCCATGCCCTACTCTACCTTACCGGCGACCGGAACAACACCCTGAGGGGCGCAGCTGGTCGCCAGACATGGCTAGGGCGGAGTCGGGCGAGCGGGGAACGGAACCGGACGAAGCTCTGCTCAAAGATCGTTGCGTTGCATATAATAATATGAATTTGACTTTTTAATTTGAAGTATCTGAATATAGAATGCATTTTTGAGACGTGATTTTTTTTTGAGTAATATTTTTGAGTAATTTTTGAGACGTGATCGGTCATTGTCGGCGGACGCGCGGGTATACCAGGGATCGGATTTGCAAGTCGGGCTGTAGACGCTCGGAAGGTTAATTTCGCTCACCCAACCGTGTGGCCCCAGATACCAAAGCCCAGTCGGCCTGCACACTCTCTTCTATAGTTTTCCTGTCAAAAGTTGAGAAAAAAAAAACTCCTCCCCTCGCCGTACCCCTATCCCGATGGCGATCGGCGGCGGCGGCGGAGGCGGGAGCTGGAGCATCCACGGCCGCCCGGATGTCACCTCCCGCTACGATGTCCTCGGACGCGCTGGCTCTGGCGCCTACGCCGACGTCTACCGCGGCCGTCGCCGCTCCGACGGCGCACCGGTTGCCCTCAAGGAGGTCCATGACGCTGTCAGCGCCCAGCGCGAGGTCGACGCCCTCCTCGCCGCCGCCTCTGAGTCCTCCCCTCATGTCATCACGCTCCTCGACCACTTCCCCGGCGGCGACCACGACGACGACGTCCTCGTCCTTGAGTGGCTCCCACTCGACCTCACCGCCGTCGTTCGCGAAGGGAGGCGCGCGGGCGGCCTCCCTGCCGGCCAGCTCAAGAGATGGATGCTGCAGGTCATCGAAGGCGTCGCCGCCTGCCACCGCGCCGGCCTCGTGCACCGCGACCTCAAGCCCGGAAACCTGCTCATCTCCGAGGACGGGGTCCTCAAGGTCGCCGACTTTGGTCAGGTTGAAATCCTGATAACGCTTTTCTCAGTTCGACGAATGGCTTTCTTTTATGGATTCAGGCGTAGAGAATTGGTTCTCTTTCTGTAGTAGCATGTCAAAACTGTTAGGTTGAATGATTAGTCATGGACGTCAGTGGATGGTCTTTCCTCAATCGGCACTGAAATAGTGGTAAATGTTGATTTCTTTTTTGTTCTCCGTGGTTATACTATGGGGGCTCCTGCTGCAACATGGCAGTTCTAATGGTCTCCAACTCTCTGGGAATATAACAGGTGAGGAACCATTTTAGTTGCAATCTGTAGACATGACGAAGGATTTGATTATAGAATGGTAACGTACATGTAGAGCATGGAGCTGTTGTTCTTGAAGTTTCAGATATTTGTTGGTGCTAAATGGACCCCAAACTGCATGCCTTTTGTGGACTTTGCAGCTGCTGTGCTCCAACATGGAGGTTAACTATCTTGGAATTAAAATCATGCTTATAATGGCGAAATTGACAAGTTATAAACAGTTGTTGGTCAGCAGTAGGGTTAAATATCTACAAATCTATATGATGGGTTAATGTATGGTGAGCTGTTGACTTTAAGGTAGTAGGGGAGATTTAGTTATTGAATTTGCCTAAATTACATCCTTACTTCATCAGACATACTTTGCTCTGTGTAGGAAACTAGAAATTGAAACCATAGATATAAAGCATGGGTTGGGCATCTTATGCCTACAATTTCTTTCATTGATCTTCCTTGGTCTTACATGCATGCAGTTTTATTATTTAAATACTCTACAATTTTGCTGTACAAGGACATCTAGTTGAATCAGAAATGTCATTTGTGTTTGTGCAATAAATTTTCTTGTCGGATTTTAGAGATTCTTCAAAAGCTAGAGTTAGCTCAAAAGCTAGTGATGTTCATCATGTCAGCGAGGAAAGTGTTTGGCAGTGTGCTGCAGCATACCAGTATTATGTTCTGCTGTAAATTTTGGACATAACACGAAGTCATCTTTTCCTCTACATTCTTATGGTATAGCTTTATATGTTGATGTTATGCTGAGGCATATCTGTACACTGTAACGACCCTTTCAGTTTGTGAGAGTTGCGACGAAGCCATATATTATGATTATTGACTATGCTTTAATGGACACTACCTTGCTTCCTTCTGAGATAGTAAATTATTTTGCATCAGTGTGGCTCCAACCATTAGGTGTATCATATTCTAAAACTTTCCATATTTCATTAGGAGTGCTAAACCTTGTTTGAGGCTCGATCCTGTTCATGGATATGGTACTATGAACGACTTGCTGTGGTTTGTAGTGTTGGAATGCAATATATTCTTTATGGGTTACCATCTTCAGTTTCAGCATCTCAGCTGATACATGATCAAAATAACTTGCATCAGTTAAACGAGAGCGTTGTAAACACTCTTAAGGAGTTTTCCTTGAAGTAGCCAATAACTCTATGAAATGCACCCGTGCTATATGCAAAGATCATTGTAAAAGGTTTTTCTTTTACCATTTTCATGTTCATAGGGTTTAGTCTTTCTGTGCTAATTAAGTTAAGTTCTTCATATAATATAATGTTCTGAAATTTTATACTGATTTATATTCACAATTTTAACTACAAGCTTTACGACAAATAAATCATTTTATCATAGCAGTAGCAATCCTCTTGCCAAGGACAGTCATTTCTTGCGAAGGAACACATGAAGCATATATGTGGTCTATCATATAGTTGATCAACTTTGTCTCTTGTGCTTGTCTCTTGTGTTGGCCGACTAAAAGGCGACATGTTCAACAGTTAGGTGTGGCGGAGATGCGTATGTTGAGATGGATGTGTGGCCACACGAGGAAGGATCGAGTCCGGAATGATGATATACGAGATAGAGTTGGGGTAGCACCAATTGAGGAGAAGCTTGTCCAACATCGTCTGAGATGGTTTGGGCATATTCAGCGCAGGCCTCCAGAAGCTCCAGTGCATAGCGGACGGCTAAAGCGTGCGGAGAATGTCAAGAGAGGGCGGGGTCGACCGAATTTGACATGGGAGGAGTCCGTTAAGAGAGACCTGAAGGATTGGAGTATCGCCAAAGAGCTAGCTATGGACAGGGGTGCGTGGAAGCTTGCTATCCATGTGCCAGAGCCATGAGTTGGTTGCGAGATCTTATGGGTTTCACCTCTAGCCTACCCCAACTTGTTTGGGACTAAAGGCTTTGTTGTTGTTGTTGTTGTTGCTTGTCGTATACCTGTACGCTATATACTCTGTACTGCTTTCAGTTGTTTGTATCACTTGTGTTGCTTTTCACAAATTATTTTGCTCTTTGTTCTTTGGCAGGCCAGGATTCTTCAAGAACAGCCATCTGATGAACCGGAAATTCCTGCTGCTCAGGAGCCAGAGACACTCACTGCAGCTGATTACCTACATGAGATTGACCAACTCCGGGCCAAGTCCACTTATGGAGATGTTGACAGAATGAGCCTTCAGGATGGAAACACCTCCTGTCTTGCCACTTGCAGCACAGCTGACATCGACGATGATCCATTTAGAGCCTCATATTCGTATGATGCTGAAGAAGACATCGGGGATGAAGAGTCTGGTGCCTTCACTTCTTGCGTTGGAACACGGTGGTTTAGAGCTCCTGAGCTCCTATATGGGTCAACCAGCTACGGCCAAGAGATCGACCTGTGGTCACTAGGATGCATTTTGGCTGAGCTTCTCAGTTTAGAGCCCATATTCCCAGGCCAATCTGATATTGACCAGATTGGTAGAATCATCGGAGTCCTCGGCAATATCACAGAAGAGTCCTTTCCTGGCTGTTCAAATTTACCCGATTACAACAAGATCTTCTTCAGCAAGGTTGAGAAGCCTACGGGCCTCAAAGCATCACTTCCTAACAGATCTGCCTCTGAGGTTAGCATAGTAAAGCGGCTACTTTGCTATGACCCAGCAAAGAGGGCTAGTGCTTCTGAATTGCTGAATGATCCGTACTTCACTGAAGAACCCTTACCCGTACCTACCGAGGCGCTACAAGTCCCGGCATCAAAGGGCGAGGACGATGACAGCTCTGCGGAAGAATGGGGTAATTACAGGGACGGCAATTCGGATTCGGACATTGACGAATTCGGCCGCATGGATGTCACCAAAACCGACAAGGGTTTTAGCATACGCTTTTAGCGATGAAGAAAGATGCCCACGGGAACAATATCTTTGTATTGAAACATTGTTGTATTCTCTGTCTGGAACATGTCGTTTGGGGAGTTTCGGTAAGTTGTAGTATCTCATAAACTGTGAGATTATGCACAGCAACCAGTATTCTCCTGGTGGAAAATAAAGTTGTACTCCCTCCGTCCGGAAACATTTGTCATCAAAATGAATAAAAGGGGATGTATCTAGATGTATTTTAGTTCTAGATACATCCTTTTTTGTTCATTTTAATGACAAGTATTTTCGGACGGAGGGAGTACGTACTAGCTATTGTAGTTCATATTGTATGTCCATGTGTTGGTGTAGGTCTGCCATTTACAGAACCTTCATTCGCTTCCTGACACAGATGGGTTCGTCTACAAGTGGATTTTGTGCAAGTTTTATGAAAATGGTGCTAATATCTACAATACGCACAAGATATACGTAATGCAGAAGTACATTTTGCGATGAATCATATGTAACTAACTTGTAGTTCTAAATTATTAAAAAGGCTAAAAATCTGACGTCAGATCGTTCATTTAAGATAGCTAACTGCTCATGCCTGAACGGTAAGTGTCAAACTTTTTAAAATTTGACCAGGTCTGTAGGAAAAAATATCAATATATACAACATAGCAAACTTGCAAGCCTAGTGGAAAGTACACTGGTATTTCATTTCAGTTAAAGAGCAAACAAAATTGCCAGCCGTCCGATACCCAAACGGACGGACACGCGCCCGGAAGGCCGCGGAGCCTAAATAATCATGTGGCTGCACCTGCAACCCTATCTCAAACCCTGACCCCGTGCCCTGCCCCCGATGTCGAGCAGCCTCTTCCTCTGCTCTTCCCAGGTGCGCTATGCCAGCCTCCCGGCACCTCTCCGGCAGCCGGGCCGCCACGCCGCCCGGCTGCCCCCAGCGGCTGCCGCGTTCGTCTCTCGCAGCCTTCATCGCCCTCCTCCCCTCCACTGGACCGGCTCGGGGGTTCGGATGATTTCTTCTTGCTTCGGTGAGTAGCCCTTTGCTTGCTTGCTTGCTTGCTTCTTGGGTGGGTTCGTTCAAGGGGTGCCGCTCTGAGGACATTTCTTATGGTGCGAGCAATCAAGTCCGAATCATGATGCCTCTCCATTCAGTTAGTTGCAGACACGTTTGCTCTGTATCTATCTGGGGCTCGAAAAAAATCGGTTCAGTTGGTCCTCTTCCTCAGCGCGCAAGATCGATCTCGAGGTTCGATTAGGTGTGTCCCTGATCTTGCCTTGTAATTAAATGCAGTGGTCAAAAGAAGGCGTAGGAATGGTATCTATGCCTCTTTGTTTGGCGTTGGAGCTCCTGAAGCCCTGGTCATTGGAGTGGTCGCTTTGCTGGTTTTTGGCCCCAAGGGTCTAGCAGAGGTAAACCTTGCTCGGCCGTGGGCTTGCCTTCATTTTATCGTAGTAGTTGTTCACAGAATTGTCAGCAACAGCATCATCTTTTGAGTGCATAAAATATCTCAACCCCCAGGATGCACTGCCCTGATCAAATGACTATATTATCTGTTATACAGAGGATTTGATGATGTTTTGTACTTGTAGCTTTATTCAAGATAAACTATGTAACCATAGCTCCGTTAGCAAAAATACGTTTAAAAAAGTTCTCCTTTTTGCGACCAGTGGGAATCATAGTTGTCAATCAGAAATAAAATGGAAATATGGTCAGTATTTCACACTTGCAAACTTGTCTGCAGGCAGCCAGGAGTTTGGGGAAGACTCTGCGTGCGTTCCAACCGACTATCAGAGAGCTACAGGTTGGTTTGAGATTTACTTGCTGCTTTATGACTGAGGATTCCTTTAAGTAATGAAATCTAATTCTCTGCACTTAGGATGTATCAAGGGATTTCAAGAACACTCTTGAACGAGAAATCGGGCTTGATGAGGATCCCCCATCCATGAGCTATAGGCCTCCTCCACCTATGAATAATAGCCCACAGCCTGCTGTTGACCCAGGTCAGTTATTTCAATCCTTCTGAAGCTCTTTCAATGAAATGCTTCAAAATTTGTTTAAAGCGCTCTTCTTTGAACGTATATGTTTGAAAATTATGCATGTCAGTCAAGCAACAGAAATTCCACCATATGTGTTTCTGATACAGTGATCCCTTGCAGTTGTTGATGCCAAGTTATGCTTGTTCATTAGCATTTTTTTTAGTCAGTTCTTCTTTTTTCATTATTATTTTTGCTAAATACCTAGTAACACATAACCTGCAGCCATTCATGTTTTAATGAAGTACTCCCTCTGTCCCAAAATAAGTGTTACTCTTCATCAAGTATACGTTTTGCCATGACTCGAGCTTAAGGCCCATGCTTTTCAGAGTTTTTTCACCTATGCTGGTTGCTCTAAATTTTGTCAGAAAATGGTACCATATTTTTCTCAAATCAATTACTCAGCTTAAAAGATGGATTTACAACAGCCTACTGAATTTAAGATGCTGTGCCACTGCCTTTTATTGCTTCTGCTTTTAGATGTCAAGCCTGAAACAACCGTGCCTTACACGAGCGAGGAACTCATGAAAGTAACCGAAGAACAGCTTGCTGCATCCGCAATTGCTGCTTGGAATGCACAGCAACCTCCCACATCTGAACAGCAAGGTCTGTGATTTAATTTTGTAGTTTATTGAACTAGTTAGATGTATGGTAAATTGTTCTCAAAGCCAGAAACATTTGTGGGTCGGTTTATTGCAATATCCAAATTCAGGGAAACTTTAAGTGTGTATTTGCTAGGTTATAATTACCTTATGATTAAATGGGCTGTAAACGCTGCAAAATAATAATAATTGGTCTGTACATTTTATTTTCATACTAACCTGCTTACGCTACATCATATTTCAGAAGCAGCAGCAGCAACAACACCTTCTGAAAGTACTGACTCAGCATTATCAGGAGGGAGTGACGGTCCTAGTGCCGTGACGGAGGAGTCCACCTCAGGTAATACTGAAAATGCAAAGCCGAGAGATGAGGCATAATACTAAAAACAGAAAGTATGTTGTATGCGGAGTAGAGGAAGGCGAAAGCTTTGGCGTCAATTGGTTGTAGAAAGAATGAAATAGTTTTGGTTTCCACTTGGCTTCGATTAGTAGCGGCTTGGTCTGTTGAGGTGTGTAGCATGGAGAGATAGGTAGGTGATGCGAAACCGAGCTGTGCATATCTTGGTCCTCCTCCAGTGTCTTGTTTCTGCCACGGCTGTTGTTACATGTCTGTACCATATTTTTGTGATTATGCAAGGTAAGCAGATAGATTTTTGAAGGGATGGGATATCTTTTTTCTTTCTTTCTTTCCGTTATTAGGTGATTGTGTGCATCTAGTCTTGGTTGTTTCTGGCTATGCCTCTCAATTCTTACAGGAATTCAGAATGCAGGAGAATTTCATGAGAAGCTGGCAGGTTTTCTTCCTGAAAGGTAGGTTAAGAATATTGTCTCATGTTTGCTCGTATGTTGAGGTAATCTTGTAAATGTTGGGTCATTTCAGCTGCTAATTCCGATTCAATTGCTATGCTTCTGGTGTCTTCTCTGCCATGGTTACATTAGTTTACACATGGCAGCCTCTTACTAAGGTGATCCTTAAACCTGAAGATCCAAAGAGTATCGGAAGCCGAGAGTGCTCATTGCCGAAAACATGACCACTGAATTTTCAACAAGATGGTGAGGGCGGTGGTATGCTAGATGTTGATGGCGAGGCCGATCGGTGTGAGGGCGTCCCAAATGCGGTCGATGGAGGTGGGGACGGTGAGGCCGAGAAGTAGCCACACTTGCGTACCTTTGAGACACGTGAGAACTAGGTGGAGTGCGTCCTCGCGGTGGTGATCACACCACGGGCAAGATGAGTCGGAGGAGGTGGCGTTGTGGAGAAAGTTTGCCTTAGTGTTCAACCTGTCTCGAAATAGAAGCCAACCATAATTTTGACCTTGATGGGGGTCACCGAGCTCTAAATGTAGCCAGGGTTGATGTCAACCTGGGAGCCGAGGGATAACCATGAGTAAGTGCACCTAGAGGAGAACGAAGTCCCACGGATGAGGAGCCTATCGTCCCGCGCGTCATTTGAGGTAACATAATGCAACAAAGACAAGATAGCAACAAGTTCCCAGAAGCAGTACTACCGTTTGTAAGCGGTACTATCGCTCGCACTACCGTTCCACTGCCGTGCAAACCCGATACGAAAGTCGAGTCCCCAGAAGCAGCAGTAGTACACGCGGTACTAGGCAGCGGTACTACCGCTGCCTAGAGCGGTACTGTTGCTTGAGGCCTTCAGGACACATGCACAGAAAACAAAGGAGCAAAGAAACCAGAACTACCACAACTTCTAAAAATGAGCTCCGAAATGAGCAAACTCAAGCTTGTTGGATAGATGACGGACAAATACTATCAAACATCAAAAAAGTGGTAGCGGGAGTATGCCTATGTGAAAGGATCTAGATGACGACTAGAGGGGGGGGGGGGGGGGGGGTGAATAGGCGTTTTAAAACTTTTACGGATTTGGCTTTATCCTAATGCGGAATTAAACCAACGGATACTTTTCAAACAAAAATCCTAAATATGCTAGGCTCAACTAAGTGGACCAACAACCTATGCTAAACAAGATAGGCAATTAAGGAAACTAGCAAGCACAAACTATATCACAAGATATGAAAATGTAGGAACAACTAAGCAATTCAACTAGCACAAGATATATCAATAAGAGCAAGTACGAATTGCGGGAAGTAAAGGGTGTGGGTATGAGATAACCACAAGCGAGTCGGGGACGCGGATTTATCCCGAAGTTCACACTCGTGAGAGTGCTAATCTGTGTTAGAGCGGTGCCGAAGCCAAAGCTCTGGGGCGTCACCAAGTGACTCACCGTATTCTCCCTTTCGAGTCACCCCCAACGGATGAGCCTCGATTCACTCGAGGCTGGTCTTGAAGGCGACCACCACACCTTTACAATCTTCTCCGGAGCACACCACAAACACGGAAGCTTCCGGAGGAACTTGACCACCTAGGCCGCTTCACACCCTTCCCCGAAGCACACCACAAAAGGAAGCTTTCGGAGGAACCTTGGCCACCTAGGCCTCTTCACAAACTTCTCAATATATCACCAAACCGTTTAGGAGGCGGAAGCCTCCAAGAGTAATAAACGCACGGGCTCTCACTCGAACAAATCGATGCGGAGAGCTCAAACCAATGCAACTAATGCAATGCAAGGTCAAGCAACAAATGCTCAACTCACTCTCTCAATCTCACAAGATGCACTCTCGAAAGTAAGAGATTGAAGAGAGGGGATGCAATGGATAGAATCAACAAATGACTCCAAGATCCATCCATAAATCCCCCTTCAAATAGAGGGGAGATGAGGGTTTGGGAGAGGTGGTATGATGCTCAAAATGATGTTTATAAAGTGTATGAACAACCCCCAAACCGGTGGGGAGGAAGGGCTCTTTTATAGCCAACTTCCAAAACTAGTCGTTGGGGCTCCAACGGACACTTCCTGTGCACCCCGTGCCCACGAGGTTGAGACCCTATGCCCACGGGGTCCCGTGCGCACGGGGTACCCAAGACAGCCTGCAACAGCCCACTAAAACATGCACAATTTTGACATACAAACTCCGAATTCGATGGTTTTGGGCTTGTTTTAAAGCTATGGAAAAGCCCAAGGTCCTCACATAGAGAACCACTCAAGATCAAAAAGAAGGAATGATGCAAATTATGCAAAGGTTTGAGCTCTCTTTATGTGACGTGATCAAGCTACTCGCCCGAAAGTCCCTCTTGATAATATGGCTATCAAACCTATAATCCGGTCTCCCACCAAGCACCATGAGATCGGCAAAACTAGGAAAACCTAGGTAAGTTGTACCTTTGCCTTACACATTCCAGTTGAGCTTGATGATGACTTTTATGCTTGGCCCAAGTTGGAATCCTTTTCTTGTCCACACTCACTTGGTAAACATACTCGAAATGCTTCCTCATATTGCAATGAGGGAAGCCTTAACTTAAGCTCATCTTCACATGCACATTATCATGTTGTGGACCGCAAGCTTCAAATCATATAACCTCCAGCTTCTCATCTTGCACTTGGACTCCTCGAAACCAATGGCCATCACCACTTGATGCCATCCACACGTAGGCTACTTGAAATCTTCCCTTTTCATGCAAGCCCATGAGAAACACCTAACCCACATAGACATAGAAAACACATATCATGGGTTAGTGCACAAAACACAATTCACAATTACTTACCATACCGCTATATCACTTGATCCCCAATGGTACATTGTTTGCGCTTGTGAGTTGACCATCTAGATACAATCTTCGAGCTTCATCTGGGTCAACCAACATCTTTACTTAAATCTCTATATTGGTTTCTTGAAAGCCATAATGAACTCTCTTTTCCCTTCATTGCTTCAAGAAAAGATCACCAAAGACTCTTTCATGACCATATCAAGTTTCACTATGAATACTGTATAGGTTGTCATTTGCTCTTCTAAAAACTCCATCATAATCTCTTGAGAGGCAAAATGAATTCTTCACTCTAGTCTATTGCTTCAAGACTTGATCAACCGAGATCCAACACATGAGCTTACCATGATCTTGTCTTGAAGTCATATCTTGAATTCTTCTATTTGATTTTTCTCTCAAGCTCTTGATTCTTATAAGCCCACATATGTCAATCTTTGAGGTCCACTAACGAACTCCACCTTGAACATATCTGGTTAGACATTAAAATCAATCTTGATGGCTTCAATAGAAATCCCCAAAGACCAACTTGAAACCTCGCTGGATATGGGACCTCGAGACCAAAACCTAGGCCTCGTGTGCACGAGGGTCAGGGACCCCGTGCGCACAGGGTATCCAAAGAGTTGACACTCAACCCTGTGTGCACGGGGGCCAAGAGGCCCGTGCGCACGGGATACCCAGAGGGGGATACCATGAGGACTTCTTCAGATGTTTTGATGGCATTCTTCCACATAAATCCAACATGCTTCATGCATCACTATGGAACATTTCTTCATATAGGATTCAATGCACTTGATGCTCCATAGGAATTGTCAATTAACACCAAAGCTTAAAGCAAACATATCTTCATATATATGGACTTTATCCTTGATTCCATCTAGTATCCTTGATGCACCATCTACAGAGAATCCCGTCAAGTATACCTCAATTAAAATATTAGTCCATAGAGATTGTCATTAATTACCAAAACCATACTTAGGGGCTACATGCCCTTTCACTATGGTATAGAGGAGTGAAACCTCCATCAGTGAAGAACCGGCATAAACTCCCACATCAAAAACATCATAGAAGATGCACATGAACTCCATTTTGGATGAACTCGAGCTTGTCATCAAGATGATCATAAGCTTTAAAACTCACAAAGAGAAACACCAAACAAGAACCAAGAAAGATGATGCAAGGATCCAATGGTTTGAGCTCTCTACAAACGATATGATCAAGCTACTCACTTGAGAGTCCCCCTTGATAGTACGGCAATCGATCCTATAACCCGGTCTCCCAACTATCACCATGAGACTAGTAAAATAGAAAACCTATCAAGGGAAAACCTTTGCCTTGCACATAGTCCACTTGAGTTAGATGATGACGATCTTGACTTCCTCAAGTTGGACCACCTTTCTTGATTGTGTTGGCTCGATGAAGACTAGTTGATTGCTCCCCCATACTCCAATATGGGTGAGCCACTCTTCTACACATCTTCATAAAACCGATGTCACCACAATGGATGGCAAGCTTCAAGCATGATCTCTTCGTGATGCTGCACTTGAACTTGCACACCACAATCTTGATGACGATCACCACTTGATGTCATCCTCCATGGGTGGTATGAGGTCTTCCTCTTGACGCAAGCCCATGGAAACACACCTAACCCCACATAGAACTCTCACGTAGACCATGGGTTAGTACACAAAAGCGTAGTGGACAATGCTTACCATACTGTTGGGGATATGACCCAACGGTATGACCCGCCCGTTTAGGGCCGGGTTATCCAATGACAGTTGAAGAACAAGATTCAAGATGGGATGTGACTTTCAAGATCTCAAGGCCTGCGGGGTGACTCATAGAATGGTCCGACTCACGACCCAATACCTGAAGGCGGTGGATCATCAACATACGGACATCGTAGTTCTTTTACTTAGGAAATAAGACGTTAGGATTCTGACTACGACGCGGGTTGTACTCTGACCCAGACTCTGTTGTAAGCCCAGGTCCTCAACCTATATATAAAGGGGAGCCCCTAAGGCAGAAAGACTAAGTTACATGCTCTCGAGTACTAGGTTATCCAAGTCGCACCCTTGTAATCAAGATCATCATCATCAATAGCAATCAAGCAGGAGTAGGCTTTTACCTCCACCGTGAGGGGCCGAACCTGGGTAAACCCTTCTCTCGATTCTGATCAACCCCATTCAAGCTACTACTTAGCGGCGATGGCCTCACGACTAAGTCCTTTCATGAGGACATCTGTCGTGACAAAACCACGATACATACCATGGGATCACTTGATCCCTCTTGGTACATCTTGTACTATTTGTGTGTTGATCAACTTGATTCACTCTTTGACTTAGTCTTGATCAACCTTGTTTCATGTCTTCTCCATGACCAGTCTTTGGATAATTCCTTGAAAGCAACTTGGTCATCACATAATCTCCTTGAAACCAACAAATGGACTTCAAGAAATGCCTATGGACAAACCCTTCAAATATAGCTCACGACAACCATTAGTCCATAGGGATTGCCATCAATTACCAAAACCAAACATGGGGGCACAATGCTCTTTTAGAGGTGGAGCGGGGAAAATACGTGGGAAGTTCGAGGGTAGGGGTTTGGAGATCAACCAAGAGTCAAGCCAGAGGAAGGTGAAAGTGACACTATTTATGGGGAAGAAGTTTTTTTGTTTGGGGGGGGGGGGGAGGGGTCGCTGGTCGGTCACAAATTTCCAAAGGAAGAAGGGGAGGTGGGTTTGGTATTGAAGTTGAGGAAGTATTGTTTGTGGAACCAGTGAACCCAGGGTAGGTCCGATTTTTGGATATGGTGGGTGATGACCCACAAGTATATAGGGTCAATTGTAGCCGTTTCGATAAGTAAGAGTGTCAAACCCAACGAGGAGCAGAAGGAAATGAGAAGTGGTTTTGAGCAAGGTAATGTCTGCAAGTGCTAAAATTGTAAGTAGCAGAGTAGTTTGATAACAAGATAATTTGTAACGAGCAAGTAACGATAGTAGTAACAAAAGTGCAGCAAGGTAGTCCAATCCTTTTGAGGCAATGGACAAGCCAAAATGGTTTCTTATGATAAGCAAAGTGTTCTTGAGGGTGCACGGGAATTTTATCTAGTCACTTTCATCATGTTGGCTTAATTCGTGTTCGTTACTTTGATAATTTGATATGTGGGTGGACCGGTGCTTAGGTGCTGTTCTTACTTGAACAAACCTCCTACTTATGATTAACCCTCTCGCAAGCATCCGCAACTACGAGAAAAGTATTAAGAATAAATTCTAACCATAGCATTAAACTTTTGGATCCAATCGGTCCCGTACGGAATAGCGCATAAACTAGGGTTTAAGCTTCTGTCACTCTCGCAACCCATCATCTAATAACTACTCCACAATGCATTCCCTTAGGCCCAAATATGGTGAAGTGTCATGTAGTCGACGTTCACATGACACCACTAAGGGAATCACAACATACATATCATCAAAATATCGAACACATATCAAGTTCACATGATTAGTTGCAACATGATTTCTCCCGGGATCTCAAGAACAAAAGTAACTACTCACAAATGATAATCATGCTCAAGATTAGAGGAGTATTAAATAGCATGATGGATCTGAACATATAATATTCCACCAAATAAACCATATAGTAATCAACTACAAGATGTAATCAACACTACTAGTCACCCACAAGCACCAATCTATAGTTCCGGTACAAAGATTGAACACAAGAGATGAACTAGGGTTTGAGAGGAGTTGGTGTTGTTGAAGATGTTGATGAAGATATCCCTCCCCAAGATGGGAGAGTTGTTGGTGATGATGACGACAATGATTTCCCCCTCCGGGAGGGAAGTTCCCCTGGCGGAATCGCTCCGTCAGAGGGCAAAAGTGCTCCTGCCCAAGTTCCGCCTCGAGATAGTGGCGCTTCGTCCCGAAAGTCCTCTCCTGATTTTTTCAAGGTCAAAATGACTTATATACTAGAAGAGGGGCACCAGAGGTGGGCCTGGGTGAGCACAACCCACCAGGGCGCGCCTGGGCTCCCTGGTATGCCCAGGTGGGTTGTGCCCACCTGGTGGGCCCACTCTGGTACTGATTGACTCCAAAAATTCTTATTTATTCCATATAAAATGCTCGTGAAATTTCAACTCATTTGGAGTTGTGCAGAATAGGTAGCTTGACGTAGCTTTTTCAGGTCCAGATTTCCAGCTGCCAGAATTCTCCCCCTTTGTGTATACCTTGCATATTATGAGAGAAAAAGGCATTAGAATTACTCCAAAAAGCATTATTATACAATAAAACAACATAAATAACAGTAGGAAAACATGATGCAAAATGGACGTATCAACTCCCCCCAAGCTTAGACCTCGCTTGTCCTCAAGCAAAAACCAAAATCGAAAAACATGTCCACATGCTTAGAGAGAGAGGTGTCGATAAAAAAACCCGGACATAGCAGCATCATGTAACTTATTATAACAACAACAAACTTTAACATAGAACTTTTATCATAGACTTCTCATGAACAAGTGACGATTCATCACAACATCGAAGTATAAAGCATAAACTTTATTAGAAACGAACAAACTATGCTCTCAGTCAACTTTGCAACTACAATTAATCATCTTTTCTGGAAGGGTCACGTATTGGAGCTTTTAGGCAAGTCCACATACTCAATCATCATTTAGTCGTCTATGATTGCTAACACTCACCGCGTACACATGAGAAAAACGTTTCAACCGGACACATAGAAAGATAGGGGCTTATAGTTTCGCCTCCCAACGCATTCACCTCAAAGGGTCAATACTATTCTAATTAACGGTAACTCTGCCTCTCCCCCGCTCTCCCCGCCCTCCTTCTCCGCCGCGGCCACTCCGGCCCCGACGTCCACCCCTTCGCGCCGGTGACCACTCCGGTCCCCGGCGCCCACCTTCCGTCCATGGCCCTGATCCCTCCTAGCCCTGGCAGCCCGGGCTCGATCTCCTCCCGCCTGCAGCCCGTTGTGTCTGGCCTCGGCCTTTCCGGGTCGCCGGGATCCACGGGCTCCTCAGCGGGCGCGCCTCCCCAGGCCGTTTTGGTGGCCGCGGATCCGGCTGGAGGCGCGTCTGTGGCGACCCCGTGGAGAAGGCCAGGCCCCTCACGCAAGGCGCTTTGATGTCGCCGGAAGTGGGAGCTCAGGCAGAGTCAGCTCGCGGCGGCGGAGCGTCCTAGGTCGCGGTCGCCGGTTTCGTCGCAGGAGAGGCGCGAGGTCCCGCCGGATCTTTTCGGCCTCTGTTTCAAGTGTTTCCGGGATGGGCACCACAGGGAAGACTGCACCTTTCAGCCTCTTTGCTTCCGATGCGGGCTGGAGGGACACATCTCATCAGGGTGCTCGCGGTCTCGGAGCCTGCGGTCAGAAGAGGAACTCCGGCGTGAGGCCATGGCCAAGGTGGTGCGGACTGGTCTACAGCAGCCCCCAGCAGGGCTTGCGCGTAGGCTGTCGCCGGCGACTCAGCAGGTCTCTCCTCAGGGGAGGCCCTCGTCAGTCCCGGACGACACTGTACCTGCGGGAGCCTGGCTGGCGCTGCCTGCGGCGGCCGCGGCTCCAGCGGCCATGGACGTCTGCATCATCTCACAGAACCATGAGATGGATGACATGGAGCAAAGACTCAAAACAGCTGTGGTCGCGTACATTGGCAGTTCCAGGCCGGCGGTTTCGTCTGTGGAGGCGGCCGAGGCTATCGCGGCCCAACTGGATGTTCCCAGACACAAGTTTTCCATTCATAAGTTCTTCCCGGAGGATTTTCTTGTGGTCTTTGCGAAGCCGGAGCTCAGGAACCAGGCCCTTACGGCGGACTTCATTGAGCATGGCTTCTTCAAGTTGTTCTTTAGGCCTTGGCTGCGGCAAGCACAAGCAGTGTCAAAAGTGATGCGTTCTCAGGTGGATCTGATGATTGAGGGAGTGCCTTCCCATGTCTGGACGAGGGACACGGCTGCGGAGCTCTTGGGTTCGGGATGCCTGGTGGAGAGCTTGGCACCAGAGACAGCCAGCCGCGAGGACCTCTCCCTGTTCAAGCTACGGGCTTGGTGCATTGACCCTGATGAGGTGCCGGTTGATGTCTACTACACAACCTTCTTCTTGCAGACGTTGTTGGGCCTGCAAGTGCGCAGGTTTGTAGGACAGTAGCAAATTTCCCTCAAGTGGATGACCTAAGGTTTATTGATGACCCACAAGTATAGGGGATCTATCGTAGTCCTTTCGATAAGTAAGAGTGTCGAACCCAATGAGGAGCAGAAGGAAATGATAAGCGGTTTTCAGTAAGGTTTTCTCTGCAAGCACTGAAATTGTAGGTAATAGATAGTTTTGTGATAAGGTAAATAGTAACGAGCAACAAGTAAATAAAGTAAGTAAAGTGCAGCAAGGTGGCCCAATCTTTTATGTAGCAAACGATAAGCCTGGACAAATTCTAATAATGATAAAGGAGCTCCCGAGGACACATTGGGAATTATCGTCAAGCTAGTTTTCATCACGTTCATATGATTCGCGTTCGGTTCTTTGATAATTTGATATGTGGGTGGACCGGTACTTGGGTACTGCCCTAACTTGGACAAGCATCCCACTTATGATTAACCCCTATTGCAAGCATCCACAACTACAAAAAGAAGTATTAAGGTAAACCTAACCACATCATTAAGCGTATGGGTCCATATCAGCCCCTAACGAAGCAACGCATAAACTACGGTTTAAGCTTCTGTCACTCTAGCAACCCATCATCTACTTATTACTTCCCCATGCCTTCCTCTAGGCCCAAATAATGGTGAAGTGTCATGTAGTCGACGTTCACATAACACCACTAGAGGAAAAGATAACATACATCTCATCAAAATATCGAACGAATACCAAATTCACATGACTACTAATAGCAAGACTTCACCCATGTCCTCAGGAACAAACATAACTACTCACAAAGCATATTCATGTTCATAATCAGAGGAGTAATAATATGCATAAAGGATCTGAACATATGATCTACCACCAAGTAAACCAATTAGCATCAATTACAAGGAGTAATCAACACTACTAGCAACCCACAGGTACCAATTTGTGGTTTTGATACAAGATTGGATATAAGAGATGAACTAGGGTTTTGAGAGGAGATGGTGCTGGTGAAGATGTTGATGGAGATTGACCCCCTCCCGATGAGAGGATCGTTGGTGATGACGTTGGTGATGATTTCCCCTCTCGGAAGGAAGTGTCCCTGGCAGAACAGCTCCGCCAGAGCCCTAGATTGATTCCGCCAAGGTTCCGCCTCGTGGCGGCGGAGTTTCGTCCCATAAGCTTGCCCATGATTTTTTCCAGGGTAAAAGTGATGATATAGCAGAAGATGGATGCCGGAGGCCCACCAGGGGGCCCAGGAGATAGGGGGGCGCGCCCTATAGGGGGGGAGGGGGGCGCCCCCCTGTCTCCTGGACAGGGTGTGGGCCCCCTGGCCTATTTCTTTCGCTCAGAAATTCTTATTAAATCCAAAAAGTTGTTTCGTGGAGTTTCAGGACTTTTGGAGCTGTGTAGAATAGGTTTCCAATGTTTGCTCCTTTTCCAGCCAGAATTCCAGCTGCCGGCATTCCCCCTCTTCATGGTAAGCCTTGTAAAATAAGAGAGAATAGCCATAAGTATTGAGATATAATGTGTAATAACAGCCCATAATGCAATAAATATTGATATAAAATCATGATGCAAAATGGACGTATCAACTCCCCCAAGCTTAGACCTAGCTTGTCCTCAAGCGGAAGCCGAAATCGAAAAATATGTCCACATGTTTAGAGATAGAGGTGTCGATAAAAATAAAATACGTACATGAGGGCATCATGATCATTCTAATAACAACAACATATATAGATTTTGTCATATGATTTCCTATGCTCAAGTAACAAGCAATTCACAATGTCAAGTATGGTTCAAAAACTTCATTGGGAACTAACAAACTATAATCTCAGTCATTGAAGCAATTGCAATTTATCGTAACATCAGAAAGAGTCAATAATAGAGCTTTTCAGCAAGCTCACATACTCAACTAGCTTGTAGTCTCCTATAATTGCTAACACTCATGCAGTACTTGTGGTTATAGAGTTTCAACCGGACACTGAGAAAGATAGGGGCTTATTGTGTTGCCTCCCAACGTATTCACCTTTAGGTGATGTCAACAATAATAACCTATGCCAACTTACATCCAATTGGATATATATATATATATATATCATGATCTTTCAAACACGAGGAGCTTGCCAAAGGATAAAATAAAAAGGGAAAGGTGAGGATCACCTTGACTCAAGCATAAAGTAAAAACATAAAGTAAAAGATAGGCCCTTCGCAGAGGGAAGCAGAGGTTGTCATGCGCGTTTAGGATTGATGCACAAAATCTTAATGCAAAAGAACATCACTTTATATTGCCCCTTGTATGTGGACCTTTATTATGCAGTCCGTCGCTTTTATTACTTCCACAACAAGTTCGTACAAAGCTTATTTTCTCTGCACTAATAAGTCATACATATTTAGAGAGCAATTTTTATTGCTTGCACCGATGGCAACTTACTTGAAGGATCTTACTCAATCCATAGGTAGGTATGGTGGACTCTCATGGCAAAACTGGGTTTAAGGATATTTGGAAGCACAAGTAGTATCTCTACTTGGTGCAAGGAATTTGGCTAGCATGAGGGGGAAAGGCAAGCTCAACATGTTTGGAAGGTCAATGACAATATACTTTAACTGAGATGTCGTAAAACATAAACCATTACGTTGTTTCCAACATCAACTCTTTTAGCATGTCATACTTAATGAGTGCTTCACAATCATAAAAGATGTCCAAGATAATATATTTATATGTGAAACCCTCTTTCCTTATCACTTCCTATTAATTGCAACGATGACCAAGGCTACGTTCATCAACTCTCAACAATTTTTATGCCTCATACTTTTTATGTGTGAAGTTATCACTATCCATAGATCAATATGAACTCTTTTATTCTTTCTACTTTCTCAAGATCATAGCAACATAGCAAAGCACTTGACTCAACACTAATCTTTATTATAGATAGCACACGGACTCGAATACATAAAGAGATCACAAAGCAAAACTCAAAACTACTTGATATCTAAATTTCAAACTACTAGATCAAGATACTACTAAAAGGATCGAACTAAATAAAGCGGTAAAGATAGGAGTGTGATGGTGATACGATACCGGGGCACCTCCCCCAAGCTTGGCAGTTGCCAAGGGGAGTGCCCATACCCATGTGATTATTTCCTCGGAGGTGGTGAAGTAGGAGTTGTTGATGATGTAGGCTTGTCATCCATCTTCCGAAGCATAGGCTCTCCATCATAAAAGCATGATCGAGTCTCCAAGATCCTTAAATCTGCAGCAAAACTCATTCGCTTGATCTATATTCATACTCACAGTTCTGGTTTTGCAGGTCATAGATCTGGGCTTGGAGGTGCTCGATTTTCTCTTGAAGCTTGAAGATGGTCTCCCCAATGACTTTGGCATCTAGCTTGTGGTTGTTGGTGAACTCCGTGATCATCATCTGGTTGGCGTTGAGTCCACGCTCCACCATCCCTTGACACTTGAAAACTTCCTGCTCCACGGCTTCGAGCTTTGTCTCCACGCTCCTAGTACGCCTTGGTCCCTCCACATCGTGGATGTGCAGCACCCCCTCACGCATCTCGATGGTTTGAGGGTGTTGCAGCACCTCCGCGAGATAAGGGTTGATAACCCTCTCGAAAAACTTGTCCTTGGGAGCTCTTGGAGACGCCATGATGCTCTAGATCTGAAATAGAAACAACTCTAAACAAAAACAGAGGATATTTGCGTGATACGGTGGTCAAAATCTTCGGGAGTATATATAATGAATTTTTACCGACCAAAATACGTAATGTGCAAGAAAACGGAGTCCAGGAGGCACACGAGGTGCCCACGAGACAGGGGGGGCGCCCTCCACTCTCGTGGGGGCCTCGTGTCCCCTTCGGACTACTTCTTTCTTCCTAAAATTCTTAAATAATCCAAAACTGATAAAAATTGCCATTAGAGTTTTTTTGGAGTCGTTTTACTTACCGTACCACATACCTATACCTTATCGGAGTCTGGAACATTCTGGAAAGTGTCCCTTATGTATTCCTCAGGGGTTACAGTTTCAATAATATTAGTTTCAACATTGATAGGATTACCTGAAATATAATGTTTAATTCTTTGACCGTTTACCACCCTCGGGTTTGTGCCTTCGAAGTTGTTGATTTTATAGCACCAGAACGATAGACCTCCTCGATAACATAGGGACCTTCCCATTTTGAGAGAAGTTTTCCTACAAAAAATCTTAAACGAGAGTTGAATAATAACACATAATCTCCTACGTTAAACTCACGCTTTTGTATCCTCTTATCATGCCAGCGTTTGACTTTTTCTTTGAAAAGTTTGGCATTCTCATATGCTTGGGCTCTCCATTCATCAAGTGAGCTAATATCAAACAACCTCTTCTCACCGGCAAGTTTGAAGTCATAATTGAGCTCTTTGATAGCCCAATATGCCTTATGTTCAAGTTCAAGAGGTAAATGACACACTTTTCCATAAACCATCTTATATGGAGACATACCCATAGGATTTTTGTATGCAGTTCTATAGGCCCATAATGCATCATCAAGTTTTTTGGACCAATTCTTTGTAGATCTATTCACAGTCTTTTGCAAAATTAATTTGAGCTCTCTATTGCACAACTCTACTTGACCACTAGACTGCGGATGATAAGGAGATGCTACTCTATGATTGACATCATACTTAGCGAGCATCTTACGGAAAGCACCATGAATAAAATGTGAACCACCATCAGTCATAAGATATCTAGGGACTCCAAACCTCGGAAAAATAACTTCTTTAAGCATTTTAATAGAAGTTTTATGATCAACACTACTAGTTGGAATAGCTTCTACCCACTTAGTAATGTAATCAACAGCAACTAAAATATGTGTATAACCATTAGAGGCAGGAAAAGGTCCCATATAATCAAAGCCCCAAACATCAAACGGTTCAATAACAAGAGAATAATTCATAGGCATTTCTTGACGTCTACTAATGTTACCTATTCTTTGACATTCATCACAAGATAAGACAAACTTACGAGCATCTTTGAAGAGAGTAGGCCAATAAAAACAAGATTGTAGTACCTTGTGTGCAGTTCTATCTCCAGCGTGGTGCCCTCCATAAGATTCAGAGTGACACTTATGTAGAATATGTTCCTGTTCATGCTTAGGCACACAACGTCTAATAACACCATCTACTCCTTCTTTATAAAGGTGTGGATCATCCCAGAAGTAATGTCTTAAATCATAAAAGAACTTTTTCTTTTGCTGGTATGTGAAACTAGGCGGTATATATTTAGCAACAATGTAATTAGCATAATCAGCATACCAAGGAGTAGTACAAGAAGCATTGACGACCGCTAATTGTTCATCAGGAAAGCTATCATTAATAGGCAGTGGGTCATCAAGAACATTCTCTAACCTAGACAAGTTATCTGCAACGGGGTTCTTAGCTCCCTTTCTATCAATAGTATGCAAGTCAAATTCTTGGAGCAGGAGAAATCATCTAATGAGTCTAGGCTTAGCATCTTTCTTTTCCATAAGATATTCAATAGCAGCATGATCAGTATGAATAGTAACTTTGGAATCAACGATATAAGGTCTAAACATATCACAAGCAAACACAACTGCTAAGAACTCTTTTTCAGTAGTAGCATAATTTCTCTGGGCAGTATCAAGAGTCTTACTAGCATACTGGATAACATTCAATTTCTTATCGACTCTTTGCCCTAAAACAGCACCTACAGCATAATCACTAGCATCGCACATAATTTCAAAAGGTAAATTCCAATCAGGCGGCTGAACAATAGGTGTAGTGATCAAAGCTTTCTTAAGTGTTTCAAATGCTTGTACACAATGATCATCAAAGACAAAAGGAATATCTTTTTGCAATAAATTAGTCAGAGGCCTAGAGATTTTAGAAAAGTCCTTAATGAACCTCCTATAAAAACCGGCGTGACCAAGGAAAGTTATTATACCTTTTATGTCCTTGGGACATGGCATCTTTTCAATAGCATCAACTTTGGCTTTATCAACTTCAATACCTCTCTCGGAGATCTTGTGCCCCAAGACAATGCCTTCATTAACCATAAAGTGACACTTTTCCCAATTCAAGACGAGACTAGTGTCTTCGCATCTCTGCAAAACTCGATCAAAGTTGCTCAAACAATCATCAAAAGAGGATCCATAGACTGAGAAGTCATCCATGAATACCTCACAAATCTTTTCACAAAAATCAGAGAATATAGCCACCATGCATCTTTGAAAAGTAGAAGGTGCATTACATAAACCAAAAGGCATACGTCTATAAGAAAAAGTACCAAAAGGGCAAGTAAAAGTAGTTTTAGATTGATCCTTCACTGACACAGGTATCTGAGAGAAACCAGAATAACCATATAGAAAGCAAAAATGTGTGTGTTTGGATAGCCTTTCTAGCATTTGATCAATAAAAGGTAAAGGGTAATGATCTTTCTTAGTAGCTTTATTTAACTTACGGAAATCAATTACCATCCTATAGCCTGTAATAATTCTTTGCGGGATCAATTCATCTTTATCATTAGGAACAACGGTAATACCTCCCTTTTTAGGAACACAATGGACAGGGCTTACCCATTCACTATCAGCAACGGGATAAATAATACCTGCCTCAAGGAGCTTTAGTATCTCCTTTCTTACCACTTCCTTCATCTTGGGATTTAATCATCTTTGAGGATTTCTAACTGGTTTGGCATCTTTCTCCACTGAAATTTTGTGTTGACATAATGTGGGGCTAATGCCCTTAAGATCATCCAGAGTATATCCAATAGTAGCTCGGTGCTTCTTCAGAGTTTTCAATAATCTTTATTCTTCTTTCTCTGAAAAGTTAGCGCTAAGAATAACAGGATTATCAGGTAATGGTTTGAGTTCAAACACGGGATCACCCTTGGGTGGAGGGGGATGCCCAAGAATTTCAACGGGAAGGTTATGTTTCAACATAGGTTCCTGTTTAAGGAACACTTCATCTATTTCTTCCCTTTCCTTCATAAACATATCATTTTCATGGTCTAGCAAATATTGTTCTAACGGATCAGTTGGAGGAACAGCAATGGAAGCAAGACCAATAATCTCATCCTTACTGGGTGGTTCCCTTTCACAAGGTTGTCTACTAAACTTAGAAAAATTAAACTCATGAGACATACCATCTATGCCAACAATGACAATATTCTTTTCACAATTAATCTTAGCACTAGCACTATTCAAGAAGGGTCTACCAAAATAATGGGACAAAAATCATCTTGTGGGGAACCAAGAACAAGAAAATCAGCAGGGTATTTAACCTTCCCACACAAAACTTCAACATCTCTAACAATCCCAATAGGTTTAATGGTATCCCTATTAGCAAGCTTAATAGTAACATCAATGTCTTCTAATTCAACGGGTGCAATGTCGTGCATAATTTCTTTATAAAGATCATAAGGTATCGCACTAGCACAAGCACCCATATCACATAAGCCGTGATAACAATGATCTCCTATTTTAACAGAAATAACTGGCATGCCTACGACAGGTCTACGTGTCTTAGTATCAGGTCTAGCAATATTAGCAGTCTCACCCAAGAAAGAAATAACATGCCCATCTAAGTCCTCATCCAAGAGATCTTTAACCATAGCAATACTAGGTTCAACATTAATTTGCTCAGGAGGTGTAGAAGTCCTAGTATTACTCTTATGAACAACAGTCAAAGCTTTAGCATGATCCTTTATCCTAACAGGAAAAGGAGATTTTTCAACATAAGCAGTAGGAACAATAGGATCACTATAGGCAATAGTCTTTTCTTTGACTGTAATAGGTGCAACTACTTTTACTTCAATAGGAGGATTATATTTAAACCATTTCTCTTTAGGGAGATCAACGTGAGTAGCAAAATATTCACAGAAAGTAGCTACTATCTCAGAGTCAAGTCCATACTTAGAGCTAAATCCACTGAAAGCATCGATATCCATGAAAGATTTAACACAATCGAACTTAGGTGTCATACCTGACTCCTTACCATCGTCGGAACCCCAATCTTCAGAGTTGCGTTTAATTCTTTCCAATAAGTCCCATTTGAAATCAGTAGTCTTCAGCATATAAGAACCAGCACAGGAAGTATCGAGCAGGTTGCGATTATCAAGAGAAAGACGAGCATAAAAATTCCGAATAATCATTTCTCGAGAGAGCTCATGATTGGGGCATGAATATAACATTGACTTAAGCCTCCCCCAGGCTTGAGCGATGCTTTATCCTTTGTGAGGGTAGAAATTATATATGTAATTACGATCACGATGAACAAGATTCATAGGATAGAACTTCTGGTGAAATTCCAACTTCAATCGCTTATAATTCCAAGATCTCATATCATCACATAGCCTATACCATGTCAATGCATCTCCCTTCAAAGATAAAGTTGACAACATCATCGGGAATACCTGCAAGCTTAAATAATCCACAAACTTCATCCACAAAGATAAGGTGTAAATCAAGATGCAATGTTCCATCTCCTGCAAATGGATTAGCTAGCAGTTTTTCTATCATACCCGAAGGAATCTCAAAGTAAATATTTTCATAAAGTTCAGTAGGTTGAGGAGAAACTCTTTTCTCTTCTGGTTGGGGTGAAGATACCCCAAACAAGCCCCTCAAAGGATTAGTTTCCATAGTGACAAGTAACAGAAAATTTTAGCACACAATATAAATGTTTCCTTACCAAGTTCCACTCACCAAAAGCGCTACACTCCGCAATGGCGCCAGAAAAGAGTCTTGATGACCCACAAGTGTAGAGGATCTATCGTAGTCCTTTTGATAAGTAAGAGTGTCGAAGCCAATGAGGAGTAGAAGGAAATGATAAGCGGTTTTCAGTAAGGTTTTCTCTGCAAGCACTGAAATTGTAGGTAATAGATAGTTTTGTGATAAGATAAATAGTAATGAGCAACAAGTAAATAAAGTAAGTAAAGTGCAGCAAGGTGGCCCAATCCTTTATGTAGCAAAGGATAAGCCTGGACAAACTCTAATAATGATAAAGGAGCTCCCAAGGATACATTGGGAATTATCGTCAAGCTAGTTTTCATCACGTTCATATGATTCGCGTTCGGTACTTTGATAATTTGATATGTGGGTGGACCGGTACTTGGGTACTGCCCTAACTTGGACAAGCATCCCACTTATGATTAACCCCTATTGCAAGCATCTGCAACTACAAAAAGAAGTATTAAGGTAAACCTAACCACATCATTAAGCGTATGGGTCCATATCAGCCCCTAACGAAGCAACGCATAAACTAGGGTTTAAGCTTCTGTCACTCTAGCAACCCATCATCTACTTATTACTTCCCCATGCCTTCCTCTAGGCCCAAATAATGGTGAAGTGTCATGTAGTCGACGTTCACATAACACCACTAGAGGAAAAGACAACATACATCTCATCAAAATATCGAACGAATACCAAATTCACATGACTACTAATAGCAAGACTTCACCCATGTCCCCAGGAACAAACGTAACTACTCACAAAGCATATTCATGTTCATAATCAGAGGAGTAATAATATGCATAAAGGATCTGAACATATGATCTACCACCAAGTAAACCAATTATCATCAACTACAAGGAGTAATCAACACTACTAGCAACCCACAGGTACCAATTTGTGGTTTTGATACAAGATTGGATACAAGAGATGACCTAGGGTTTTGAGAGGAGATGGTGCTGGTGAAGATGTTAATGGAGATTGACCCCCTCCCGATGAGAGGATCGTTGGTGATGATTTTGGTAATGATTTCCCCCTCCCGGAGGGAAGTGTCCCCGGCAGAACAGCTCCGCCAGAGCCCTAGATTGATTCCGCCAAGGTTCCACCTCGTGGTGGCGGAGTTTCGTCCCGTAAGCTTGCCCACGATTTTTTCCAGGGTAAAACTGATGATATAGCAGAAGATGGACGCCGGAGGCCCACCAAGGGGCCCAGGAGATATGGGGGCGCGCCCTATAGGGGGCGGGGCACCCTATAGGGGGGGTGCCCCTGTCTCCTGGACAGGGTGTGGCCCCCCTGGCCTATTTCTTTCGCTCAGAAATTCTTATTAAATCCAAAAAGTTGTTTCATGGAGTTTCAGGACTTTTGGAGCTGTGCAGAATAGGTTTCCAACGTTTGCTCCTTTTCCAGCCAGAATTCCAGCTGCCGACATTCCCCCTCTTCATGGTAAACCTTGTAAAATAAGAGACAATAGCCATAAGTATTGAGATATAATGTGTAATAACAGCCCATAATGCAATAAATATTGATATAAAAGCATGATGCAAAATGGACGTATCATTTATCAATCCGTGGGAGGCGTAGGATGAAGATGGTCTCTCTCAAACAACCTTGCAACTAAATAACAAAGAGTCTCTTGTGTCCCCAACACACCAATACAATGGTAGATTGTATAGGTGCACTATTTCGGCGAAGAGATGGTGATACAAGTGCAATATGGATAGTAGATAAAGGTTTTTGTAATCTGAAAATATAAAAAAAGCAAGGTAACTAATGATAAAAGTGAGCGTGAACGGTATTGCAATGGTAGGAAACAAGGCCTAGGGATCATACTTTCACTAGTGCAAGTTCTCTCAACAATAATAACATAGATAGATCATATAAAAATCCCAACAAAGAGTCACTCAAAGGCACTAATAGCGGAGAACAAACGAAGAGATTATGGTAGGGTACGAAACCACCTCAAAGCTATTCTTTCGGATCAATCTATTCAAGAGTTCGTACTAGAGTAACACCTTAAGACACAAATCAACCAAAACCCTAATGTCACCTAGATACTCCATTGTCACCTCAAGTATCCGTGGGCATGATTATACGCTATGCATCACACAATCTCAGATTCATCTATTCAACCAACACAAAGTACTTCAAAGAGTGCCCCAAAGTTTCTACCGGAGAGTCAAGACAAAAACGTGTGCCAACTCTTATGCATAGGTTCATGGGCGGAACCCGCAAGTTGATCACCAAAACATACATCAAGTGGCACGTGATATCCCATTGTCACCACAAATAAGCACGGCAAGACATACATCAAGTGTTCTCAAATCCTTAAAGACTCAATCCGATAAGATAACTTCAAGAGGAAAAACTCAATTCATCACAAGAGAGTAGAGGGGGAGAAACATCATAAGATCCAACTATAATAGCAAAGCTCGCGATACATCAAGATCATGCCATAGAGAGAACACGAGAGTGAGAGAGATCAAACACATAGCTACTGGTACATACCCTCAGCCCCGAGGGTGAACTACTCCCTCCTCGTCATGGATAGCGCCGGGATGATGAAGATGGCCACCGGTGATGGATTCCCCCTCCGGCAGGGCGCCAGAACGGGCTCCCGAGAGGTTTTTGGTGGCTACAAAGGCTTGCGGCGGCGGAACTCCTGATCTATCTTGATCTTCGATGGTTTTAGGGTATGTGGACTTATATAGGCGAAAGAAGTCGGTTGGGGGAGCCTCGAGGGGCCCACGAGAGGGGAGGGTGCGCCCAGGGGGTGGGCGCGCCCCCCTATCTCGTGGCTTCCTCGATGCTCCCCTGGCTTGCACTCCAAGTTTCCTGGGTCACGTTCGTTCCAAAAATCACGCTGCCGAAGGTTTCATTCCGTTTGGACTCCGTTTGATATTCCTTTTCCTCAAAATACTGAAACAGGCAATAAAACAACAATATGGGCTGGGCCTCCGGTTAATAGGTTAGTCCCAAAAGTAATATAAAAGTGTATAATAAAGCCCGTAAACATTCAAAACACATAATAATATAGCATGAATGCTTCATAAATTATAGATACGTTGGAGACGTACCAGCATCCCCAAGCTTAATTCTTGCTCGTCCTCGAGTAGGTAAATGATAAAAGAAAGAATTTATGAAGTGTGAATGCTAGCAGGTGCACAAGTTTGATCAATGATAATTTCAGTCACCTTTTCTAGCATCATTATATGTCATAACAGTAGTTCATCTCATAAAACTTCTCACGAACAAGTAACAAGCAATTCACATGTTAAAGCATAGACCATAAACTTTCTTGAAAATTAGCAAACTTCATTCTTAGTCATCAAACAATTGCAATTTATCTTATTTTCAGGAATAACAAACTCCACATACTCAACTATCATATAGTCTTCTACAATTGCTAACACTCACGCAATACTAATGGTTATGGAGTTTTAATCGGACACTGAGAAATATAGGGGCTTATAGTGTTGCCTCCCAACGTATTCACCTTTGGGTGATGTCAACAATAATAGTTCATGCTAGCTTACATCCAATTGGATATATATGTCAGGATCTTTCCAACACGAGGTGCTTGCCAAAGCATAAAATGAAAAAGGGAAGGTGAAGATCACCTTGACTCAAGCATAAAGTAAAAGATAGGCCCTTCGCAGAGGGAAGCAGAGGTTTTCATGCGCTTTTAGGGCTGGATGCACAAAACCTTAATGCAAATGAACGTCACTTTATATTGCCACTTGTATATGGACCTTTATTATGCAGTCCGTCGCTTTTATTGCTTCCATAACAAGATCGTATAAAGCTATTTTCTTCACACCAATAAGTCATACATATTTAGAGAGCAATTTTTATTGCTTGCACCGATGACAACTTACTTGAAGGATCTTACTCAATCCATAGGTAGGTATGGTGGACTCTCATGGAAAAACTGGGTTTAAGGATATTTGGAAGCACAAGTAGTATCTCTACTTGGTGCAAGGAATTTTGGCTAGCATGAGGGGGGAAAGGCAAGCTCAACATGTTTGAATGATCCATGACAATATACTTTAACTGAGATGTGCGAAAACATAACCCATTACGTTGTATTCCTTGTCCAACATCAACTCTTTAGCATGTCATACTTAATGAGTGCTCACAATTATAAGAGATGTCTATGATAGTATATTTATATGTGAAATCTCTTCTTCCTTCAATATTCTTTCATGAATCGTTCAAATGACCAATACAATGCTTGCTAACCTTCAATAAATTTACAACCTATACTTCTTAGATGTGAAGTCATTACTCCCCATGGGATAATCAAATGAAACATATATAATTTCAGATTTATGACATTCAACTCATTCAACCATTTACTCAAAGGATATAAGTGAAGCACACGAGTAAATGACAAACTACTCCAAAAGGATATGTGAAGATCAATGAGTAGCTAAATAATTATGCAACTATGTGAAGACTCCCTCTCAATTAAGGAATTTCAGATCTTGGTATTGTATTCAAACAGCAAGCAAAACAAAATAAAATGACATTGCAATGATAGCAAAACTCATGTGAAGAAGCAAAAAACTTAGGCTAAACCGATACTAACCGATAGTTGTTGAAGAAGAAAGGTGGGATGCCTACCGGGGCATCCCCAAGCTTAGATGCTTGAGACTTCTTGAAATATTATCTTGGGGTGCCTTGGGCATCCCCAAGCTTGAATTTTTGTGTCTTCTTAATTCCTCTCATATCATGGTTTCTGTTTTTATCAAAAGCTTCATCCACACCAAACTCAACAAGAACTCGTGAGATAGGTTAGTATAAAACAATGCAAAACCTTATCATTTTCTACTGTAACAAATCACTAAAATTATTATTCAACATTGCATACTAAATGCCTCTGCATATTTAATACTCCTATCCTCAAATAGAATCATTAAACAAGCAAACATATGCAAACAATGCAACCATAACAGCAATCTGTCAAAACGGTATAGTCTGTAAAGAATGCAAGATTCATGATACTTCCCTAACTCCAAAAATTATGAAATAAAATTCCCACTGTAGAAGATTTACCAGATCTCATTATGAAAAAAATTTCAACATTATATCATTCTCTGACTTTTCTAGGGAATTTTTGCAACAGCGGTAAACTTTCTGTTTTCAAACAGCAACATGTATACTAGCAAAATAAGCATGGCAAAGGCTATCCTTGACCTTTTTTTTATTGAAACTAAAGATGCAAAACATTAATACAAATAACATCAAGCAAATACTAACAAAATAAAATGATGCTCCAAGCAAAACACATATCATGTGGTGAATAAAAATATAGCTCCAAGTAAAGTTACCGATGAGCGAAGACGAAAGAGGGGATGCCATCCGGGGCATCCCCAAGCTTAGGCTCTTGGTTGTCCTTGAATATTACCTTGGGGTGCCTTGGGCATCCCCAAGCTTCGGCTCTTGCCACTCCTTATTCCATAGTCCATCGAATCTTTACCCAAAACTTGAAAACTCCACAACACAAAATTCAACAGAAAACTCGTAAGCTCCGTTAGTATAAGAAAATAAAACCACCACTTAGGTACTGTAATGAACTCATTCTAAATTCATATTGGTGTAATATCTACTGTATTACAACTTCTCTATGGTTCATACCCTCCGATACCACTCATAGATTCATCAAAATAAGCAAACAACACATAGAAAACAGAATCTGTCAGAAACAGAACAGTCTGTAGTAATCTGTATCAAACGTATACTTCTGGAACTCCAAAAATCCTACCAAATTAGGAAGTGCTAAGAATTTTTTTTACCAATCCATAGAAAAAAATAATCAGATCATAAGAACGTTACTGCGAATTAACAAAACTAATTTAATGGGTGCAAAAGTTTCTGATTTTCAGCAGGATCAACACAACTATCACCGTAAGCTATCCTAAAGGTCTTACTTGGCACTTTATTGAAACAAAAGCTACAAAAAATGATTGCTACAGTAGCATAATCATGTTAACACACAAAAACAGTAAGGATAAATATTGGGTTATCTCCCAACAAGCGCTTTTCTTTAATGCCTTTCTAGCTAGGCATGATGATGACAATGATGCTCACATAAAAGATAAGAATTGAAACATAACGAGAGCATCATGAAGCATATGACTAGCATATTTAAGTCTAACCCACTTCCTATGCATAGGGATTTTGTGAGCAAACAACTTATGGGAACAATAATCAACTAGCATAGGAAGGTAAAACAAGCATAGCTTCAAGATTTTAAGCACATAGAGAGGGAACTTGATACTATTGCTACAAGCATATATTCCTATCTCATAATAATTTTCAGTAGAATCATGAATGAATTCAACAATATAACCAGCACCTAAAGCATTCCTTTCATGATCTACAAGCATAGAATTTTTACTACTCTCCACATAAGCAAAATTCTTCTCATTCGGAATAGCGGGAGTATCATAACAGACTTGAACATTAAAAATTGTTTCCACATTAAAAGAGTAATGTTCAAAAATGGGTAATCATAATCATGACAAGATTTGTAAATATAATCATCACTACTTTTTATAGCATAAGTTTCGTCACAATAATCATCATAAGTAGCAACTTTGTTCTCATCATAATCGATTGAAACCTCTCCCAAGATAGTGGAATCACTAAATAAAGTTGACACTCTTCCAAATCCACTTTCATATTCATCACAATAAGATTCAACATCCTCCAAAATAGTGGGATCACTACTTCCTAAAGTTGACACTCTTCCAAACCCACTTTCGTCAATATAATCATCATAGGTAAGAGGCATGCTATCATCATAACAACTTTGCATAACAAAACTTGGGATGCTAAAAATATCATCTTCATTAAACGTAGCACCCCCAAGCTTGGAACAAACATTAATTTCAGCAAATATATTCTCAAATATTTCATCCTCATCAAACATAGCTTCCCCATGCTTGGGCCCTTTCATATCATAAGCATAATCACTCTCATCATTAAAAATATGGGTAGCACCAATAGTATAGCAATTATCATCATCACAATGAGTAGTAGGAGCAACATGATTTGGGAGGGATACCTTTCTACCTTTGTTGCTCCTTCTTTTATTTTTCTTCTTCACATTATGTGTGGGTTCAACCTTCCTCTTTGAACTCCTTATTGACGAGATTGGTTGATTAGAAAGCTCCTCCTCGTTACCTGATTCATCATAAGAAATAATAGGAGGATATTGGGAAGTCTCTTCCCTTTCATTAGTATTCTCATCATCTTCTATTTGCTTTCTTTTCTTTAGGTAATTGGCAATATAAGGATTTTCAATGCAATTCACCGCAAAAAACAAATAAATATCCTCTAGATCAAAATCAAGAAATCTATCAAGATTAAATTTTGGAATACCCTCAGTTATACGTTTCATTTCTTCATACCCCAAAAGAAGACTAAGCTCTTTATGATGCCCAAGGGTAATCAAGTTATCACAACTTTTGGACACGATTCGATCATGAAACAATTTGCATTGGAGATTTAAATGACCACATTCATTGCAAAGTTCAGAAGGGGCGCGAAAAATATTGAATCGTTTAGCACACTCATCAAGACTTTCTTGCAATAATTTAGTTTCTAAATACTTATGCCTCTTGCAATATCTATCTTCCCTATTTGGTGTGTACTTGCAAACCAAATCTACTCCACAAAAATCAACATGCTTATAGGAGACATTTTCATCATAACTAGTGCAATCATCATTAGTACTATGGATATTCAAGGAGTTCATACTAACAACATTGCAATCATGCTCATCATTCAAAGATTCAGTACCAAGCATTTTAATGCATTCTTCTTCTAGCACTTGAGCACAATTTTCATTTCCATCAAACTCACGAAAGATATTAAAAATATGAAACGTATGAGACAAGCTTAACTCCATTTTTTTGTAGTTTTCTTTTATAAACTAAACTAGTGATAAAACAAGAAACAAAAAAATTCGATTGCAAGATCTAAAGATATACCTTCAAGCACTCACCTCCCCGGCAACGACGCCAAAAAAGAGCTTGATGTCTACTACAGAACCTTCTTCTTGTAGACGTTGTTGGGCCTGCAAGTGCACATGTTTGTAGGACAGTAGCAAATTTCCCTCAAGTGGATGACCTAAGGTTTATCAATCCGTGGGAGGCGTAGGATGAAGATGGTCTCTCTCAAACAACGCTGCAACCAAATAACAAAGAGTCTCTTGTGTCCCCAACACACCCAATACAATGGTAGATTGTATAGGTGCACTAGTTCGGCGAAGAGATGGTGATACAAGTGCAATATGGATAGTTGATAAAGGTTTTTGTAATATGCAAATATAAAAAATCAAGGTAACTAATGATAAAAGTGAGCGTAAACGGTATTGCAATGGTAGGAAACAAGGCCTAGGGTTCATACTTTCACTAGTGCAAGTTCTCTCAACAATAATAACATAGATAGATCATATAACAATCCCTCAACATGCAACAAAGAGTCACTCCAAAGGCACTAATAGCGGAGAACAAACGAAGAGATTACGGTAAGGTACGAAACCACCTCAAAGCTATTCTTTCGGATCAATCTATTCAAGAGTTCGTACTAGAGTAACACCTTAAGACACAAATCAACCAAAACCCTAATGTCACCTAGATACTCCATTGTCACCTCAAATATCCGTGGGCATGATTATACGATATGCATCACACAATCTCAGATTCATCTATTCAACCAACACAAAGTACTTCAAAGAGTGCCCCAAAGTTTCTACCGGAGAGTCAAGACGAAAACGTGTGCCAACCCTTATGCATAGGTTCATGGGCGGAACCCACAAGTTGATCACCAAAACATACATCAAGTGGCACGTGATATCCCATTGTCACCACAGATAAGCACGGGAAGACATACATCAAGTGTTCTCAAATCCTTAAAGACTCAATCCGATAAGATAACTTCAAGAGGAAAAACTCAATTCATCACAAGAGAGTAGAGGGGGAGAAACATCATAAGATCCAACTATAATAGCAAATCTCGCGATACATCAAGATCGTGCCATAGAGAGAAAACGAGATAGATAGAGAGAGAGAGAGAGATCAAACACATAGCTACTGGTACATACCCTCAGCCCCGAGGGTGAACTACTCCCTCCTTGTCATGGATAGCACCGGGATGATTAAGATGGCCACCGGTGATGGATTCCCCCTCCGGCAGGGTGCCGGAACGGGCTCCCGAGAGGTTTTTGGTGGCTACAGAGGCTTACGGCGGCGGAACTCCTGATCTATCTTGATCTTCGATGGTTTTAGGGTATGTGGACTTATATAGGCGAAAGAGGTCGGTCGGGGGAACCTCGAGGGGCCCACGAGAGGAGAGGGCGCGCCCAGGGGGGTGGGCTTGCCCCCCTATCTCATGGCTTCCTTGATGCTCCCCTGGCTGCACTCCAAGTTTCCTGGGTCACGTTCGTTCCAAAAATCACGCTGCCGAAGGTTTCATTCCGTTTGGACTCCGTTTGATATTCCTTTTCTTCGAAATACTAAAACAGGCAATAAAACAACAATATGGGCTGGGCCTCCGGTTAATAGGTTAGTCCCAAAAGTAATATAAAAGTGTATAATAAAGCCAGTAAACATTCAGAACACATAATAATATAGCATGAATGCTTCATAAATTATAGATACGTTGGAGACGTATCACCAGTGGCAAGGAGATTGTGGGTGCCGGAGCTAGTGGCGGAGTTCAACCTGGCGGCTCGCCGGCCAACTTCCCATCAGCTGCTCGAGTACAAGACGCTCATCCATATTGGCAGGGTCAGAGAGCACGCCGGTCCGGAGGGGTGGTTGCGGCCGACAAGTTCAGATGGGAGCGGCCAAAGCGGTCTGCCAGAAGACTCGGATAGTTTCTCGGGCAATGGAGAATGGCGTGTGCTACCTTGGATGCGTGGAGTTCGGGATGTCAAAGGCGGTGTGCTAGCGGGAGGTGTTGCCGGTGGCTCGTATCGACAAGCGTTGATGGGGCGCATGGGGCCCTCGGATTGGCGCATTCCGCCAATCATGGCAGGTGCCCGGGTGGCCGTGTCATCGAGGTTGGGGATTCCTGCATCACCGACGGTCTGGCCTTCTGCTCAAGTGCCATTGAGGCCGGCGGCGGCGGAGGAGCCTGTGCAAGGCCGTTAGGAGGAGCCTGTGGATCCAGGGCGCTCGACCACAGAGAATCCTATGGTCGCCAGTTTGGTTCAGGATTTGGTGGTTGCAGAGGGCCCACGGTCGCCTTCCCATAGACCAGACCAGTCTCCCCCTCCTCCCATTAGTGTGCAGGGCGTGGCGACAAAAGCTGTCATGGCAGGTTTGGTGGATCCCGAGGTGGATGATTTGGGTAGACAGGAGATGTCCAATGGGGCAACGCTGGGACAGGGCATGGGGATCGCCAAGGATTCTTTTCGGTCCACACCTCTGGAGAGTGAGCCAGCCAATATGGGGACGGTGCAGGCTGAGGTGGCAGCTACCACTACTGCCGCAGGCCCAGTGGGACAGATTTCGGGCGACCTGGCAGTTGCGGCAACCGGTCATGTGGAGACCCAGAGTGGGCCAGCTTGTGAGGCGCAAAGAACGATGGGATCTCTTGATCCGGAAACAGCACCAGGGTGGGACCCGGTGGAAGAACTGCTGCCTCCCACTACCACGCCTGCAGAGGTGGGAATCGAGGACCCAGCTGGAGATTGCGACATGAGGCTGGGAGAGGTTGGCCGCGAGGGGACAGACTGTTTGGTGGGGCCGCACCTTGTGGACCATGCAGCTGGCATGGATGTTGACGTGCACATGCACGTACCCCTCGCCATGACTATGTCGATGCCATGCAATGCACCAGGCAACGTGCATTCGAGTGCTAGTCAGATGGATTGCGCAGATACGAGGCTTTCTTCTAAGGAGCAAGTGGCACTTGGCAACATCAAGACATTTTGCGCGGGTTTGTTGAAGAAGCTAGCACCTCCTCTGCTTAAGGAATTTGAGGGATTGCGGGGAATTCGGCCTGGGCATGACCCGTTTACACCGCGACGCACGACCAGGTCGCTTGGTGTGGGCGGTCCACGCAAATCCAAGGCTTCAGCACCGGAATCGGTCCTACTCAAGACGCTCGGTTCGATTGTGATGATCTGGCGGTCTCCGAGGACGCTCTAGGTCAACTGAGAGAGGTGTTTGATTCACCTCTGCAAGAGCAACAGTTGAGGGTGATTGCAGCCATCTTTGGCAAGGCAATTCCACTAAACTTGGGAGCCGATCTGAAGAGCAGTGAGCTGGTGGCCGTCTAGGTCTCTAGTAGGGAGGTGGGTACGGACATGGAGCACACATTTTCCATGTCGTACAACAACCAGGAGCTGGTGTGTTGGAATGTGAGGGGACTTAATAGCCCCGCCCGGAAGAAGGCCCTTAGAGAATTTGTAGAATCTCTTCGAGTAGCTATCATTTGTATCCTAGAAACTAAGCTAGAGACGGTGGATCAATTTGTAATAATGCAATGTGTAGGGCCAGCCTATGATGGTTTTTACTACTTGCCGGCGTCGGATACTCGGGGAGGGATTTTTGTGGTGTGGGATTCCACAAAGGTGCAATTGACAAACTTTGTCAATGATACTAACTTCACAACTGGATACGTCTCTCCTTTGGAGGGACCGTCGTGGTGGCTTACCGTGGTGTATGGCCCGCAAGAGGATGCCCAAAATATCATATTCTTGGATGAGTTAGCGGCGAGGAGGCAGCTCTGTCCTGGCCCTTGGCTGGTTTGGGGAGACTTCAACATGATTTTACATGCGGCTGACAAAAACAATGCCCTTTTGGATCAGAGAATGATGAGTAGATTTAAAAGGTTTGTGGAGGATAATGCGCTCAAGGAACTCTTCCTGCATGGGCGTAGATTTATGTGGAGCAGTGAAAGGGAGATTCTGACGTTGACCAAGATTGACAGAGCCTTTGTCTCAATTGATTGGGAGTTGGACCATCCGGAATGCTTGTTGCAGGCACTGTCAACATCAACTTCGGACCACTGTCCCTTATTCCTATCTCTCGAAGAGCATATGCACTACAAGAAAAGATTTAAATTTGAGAAGTTTTGGGGTCAAGCTTGATGGTTTTTTGGAGGTTGTGAAGGAAGCTTGGGTTTGCAACCCGAAGATCACGGACCCTTTCCACCGATTGGACACGCTGCTTAGGAACACGACCAGGAGTCTAGCAATTTGGGGTCAAAAAAGAGTGGGCAATATTAAGCTTCAGATCGCTGTTGCAAATCTCGTGATTATGCAGTTTGACTACGCTCAAGATATACGTCTTTTGACCATAGAGGAACGTGGGTTGAGGGGTATGCTCAAGCATCTGGTGCTTGGCCTTGCATTGCTGGAGAGAACAATTTCCTGCCAGAGATCTCGGATTACTTGGCTACTTGAAGGGGATGCCAACTCTAAGCTATTCCATTTGGTAACCAACGGGAGGAGAATGAAGAACTACATCCCAACTATACATGTGGATGGTCAAGTCATTACGGATCAGGCCGGCAAAGAGGAGGCCTTCCTTAATGCTTATAAAGCTCTCCTTGAAAGGGACGTAGCTAGGGATCACACATTGGACTTGGCAGCGCGGGATATGGCAGCGGTGGACCTTTCTGAGCAAGACTTAGTATTCTCGGAGGCAGAAAGTTGGGCGGTCATAAAAGAGATGACATCGGATAAGGCGTCGGGCCCGGACGGGTTCATCGGACTGTTTTTTCAAAAAGCCTGGGAGATTGTCAAGGGTGACCTGATTGCGGCCTTGCATAAATTTTTCATTGGCAAAGGAGTTGGGTTTGGGAGACTTAACCAAGCACTCATAACGCTAATCCCGAAGTCACCAGAGGCATGTGGAGTTAATGACTTTCGGCCGATAAGCTTAGTGCATAGTATGCCAAAGATTGCCTCCAAGCTTATGGCAATGAGGTTGAGGCCGAGGATGGGAGACTTGGTGCATATTAATCAGTCGGCGTTTATCAAAGGCGGGAATATTCATGATAACTTCCTGCTAGTAAGGCAAATGGCATGCAGGCTGCACAAGAGAAAGGCCAAAGGGGTGATGCTGAAGCTGGACATTTCGAGGGCTTTCGACTCGCTCTCATGGCCATTCCTTTTCGAGGTGTTGCGAGCAAAAGGATTCTCGGACATATGGATTGATTGGGTTGCCACTTTACTCACTTCGGTTAGTTCCAGAGTGATTGTGAATGGATCCACCGGAGCTAAGTTTATGCACGCTAAAGGTCTTCGGCAAGGGGACTCTATCTCACCTTTGCTCTTTGTTATAGCAATGGATGTCCTTACTGATATTGTGATCAAGGCACATGACAACGAGGTGTTAAGCTCAATGAATGGGTGTAGCCCACTGCAGAGGCTTTCGTTGTATGCTGATGATGTGATCCTATTTATAAAGCCAACCATCCCGAATCTGCACTTTGTTCGTGAGGTCTTTGGCATTTTTTGAGAAGCTTCGGGTTTGAAGATTAACTTTGCAAAGTCGGCAGGGATCATGATAAGGGCCGAGCCAGAGGACAAGCAGCTGGTAAGGGAAGCTTTGCCATGGAAGATGGAGTCTTTTCCTTGCAAGTATCTTGGCTTGTAGTTGAGCATTAAGCAGTTGAAGCACTCGGAGTGGCAGCCAATGGTTGATGCAGCGCCGCATATCCTTCCTGGATGGCAAAGAGGCTTGGTGACACGGCCAGGGAGATTGATATTGGTCAACCAGGTTATGAGAGTGAGGCCGACACATCATCTGATCATGGATGAGGCACCAAAGTGGGCTTTGGAGAAAATTGACAAAGGTTGCCGGGCATTTTTTTGGGCAGGATCTGAAGAGGTTCATGGAGGTAGATGTTTGGTATCTTGGAACAGAGTGTGTCGTCCAAAGGAGCTGGGAGGACTTGGTGTCATTGATCTACACAAACACGGGATAGCGCTCAGGCTTAGGTGGGCATGGCTTTCGAGAACCGATGAGTCGAGACCATGGCAGGGGCTGAACTAGAAACCTGATAAGCAGGTTTGTGCGGCTTTTGGCAGTTTGGTGAAGTGGCAACTTGGTGCGGGCACAAAGGTGCTTTTTTGGACGGATCGTTGGATCAATGGTGCAACAGTTAAGGAGCTGGCCCCACTGGTCTATATTGATGTGTGAGAGATGCATTATGGATGCATGCTTGGATGGAAGATATTGGAGGGGAACTTGACACAGAGGGTTTGGCACAATTCATCTGGTTGTGGGAGATTTTGATGGAGGTACAATTGGTGCCGGACACGGAGGACAAACCAATCTGGGATTGGAACAGGGATGGAAAATACACGGCCTCCTCGGCTTACAAGATGATGTGTATTGGAGGGATTAGATTCCAACATTACGCTGCAATCTGGAAGTGTTGGGCACCGCTAGTCTGCAAGCTATTCATGTGGCTAGCCATCCAGTATAGGGTCTGGACCTTGGATAGGAGATGGAGACATGGTCTGCAGGAGGAGAGATCACCTTGTTTCCTTGGTGATCATGAGGAAGACACGGTGGACCACATTTTGTTGCAATGTGTTTTTGCCCGGCAAGTTTGGTACATGTGCTTCAACAGAATGGGGATTGACATGACCTTATGTCCCTCGGCTCAAGATAGTATTGGGAGATGGTGGCCGGTAGTGAGGAAACGGATGCCAAAATTGCATCGGAAGGGTTTTGACTCAGTTGTCATATCGGTATGCTAGAACTTATGGAAGCAGCACAATGGAAGGGTTTTTCGCAGAACGGACTTACGGAACACAGGAGGCACAGTGGACCTGATCTGGCAAGAACTAGAGATGTGGACTAGGGCTGTAGCGACAGGAGTAGCTACGTTTTGTGAGTAGTAGGCTTTGGGTTGTGTTAGGAGGCTGTGGTAGGGCCATGTAGGTGGCCTGCCTAGTGATGATATAAACTCTTGTACATATCTTTCTCCCATCTATAAAGCTAAGGTACGGCTTTGGCGTACCCTCGAAAAAAAGGTGATGTCAACAATAATAACTCATGCTACCCATATTCAACTGGATATATGTGCCTAGATTTTTCCTCGCCACATGATGCTTGCCAAAGGAGAAAATAAAAAGGAATAGAGAGAAGAACTTTGACTCTTGCATGAAAGTAAATACATGAAAGTAAAAGATAGGCCCTTCGCAGAGGGAAGCAGAGGTTGACATGTGCTTTTTGTTTGTATGCTCAACCCCTTAGTGCAAGAGAACGTCACATTATATTGCCCCTTGTGATGGCAACCTTTATTATGCAGTCTGTCGCTTTTATTCTTCGCCATCACAAGTTTGTACTGAAGGAAATATGCCCTAGAGGCAATAATAAAGTTGTTATTTATATTTCCTTATATGATGATAAATGTTTATTATTCATGCTAGAATTGTATTAACCAGAAACTTAGTACATGTGTGAATACATAGAAAAAAACAAAGTGTCCCTAGTATGTCTCTACTTGACTAGCTCATTAATCAAAGATGGTTATGTTTCCTGACCATAGACATGTGTTGTCATTTGATGAACGGGATCACATCATTAGTGAATGATGTGATGGACAAGACCCATCCATTAGCTTAACTTAATGATCGTTAAGTTTTATTGCTATTGCTTTCTTCATGACTTATACATGTTCCTCTGACTATGAGGTTATGCAACTCCCGAATGCCGGAGGAACACCTTGTGTGCTATCAAACGTCTCAATGTAACTAGGTGATTATAAATATGCTCTACAGGTGTCTCCGAAGGTGTTTGTTGAGTTAGCGTAGATCAAGATTAGGATTTGTCACTCCGTGTATCAGAGAGGTATCTCTGGGCCCTCTCGGTAATGCCCATCACTACAAGCTTTGCAAGCAATCTGACTAATGAGTTAGTTACGTGATGATGCATTACGGAACGAGTAAAGAGACTTGCCGGTAACGAGATTGAACTAGGTACGAAGATACCAACGATTGAATCTCGGGCAAGTAACATACCGATGACAAAGGGAACAACGTATGTTGTTATGCGGTTTGACCGATAAAGATCTTCATAGAATATGTAGGAACCAATATGAGCATCTCGGTTCCGCTATTTGTTATTGATCATAGATGTGTCTCGATCGTGTCTACATAGTTCTCGAACCCATAGGGTCCGCATGCTTAACGTTCGATGACGATTTGTATTATGAGTTATGTGTTTTGGTGACCGAGGTTTGTTCGGAGTCCCGGATGTGATCACGGATATGACGAGGAGTCTCGGAATGGCTGAGAGGTAAAAATTGATAGATTGGAAGACATGGGAATGGTTTCGGGAAGTATCGGATAAGTTTCGGAGTACCGGGAGGTTACGGGAACCCCCTGGGGGACTATTGGGCCTTCATGGGCCCTAGTGGAGAGAGGAGGCCAGTGGCCAGGTGCACGCCCCCAAACCCAAACCAAAATGGAATAGGGGTGGGGGGCGCGGCCGCCTTTCCTTCTTCTCATCCACCTCTTTCCCCTTCCCCCTTCTCCGGGAAGGAAAGGGGAATCCTACTAGGACCGGGAGTCCTAGTAGGACTCCCCCTTGGCGCGCCCCCTCTAGGCCGGCCACTTCCTCCCCCTCTCCTTTATATACGGGGGTAGGGGGCACCCCAAAAGCACAACATTGTCTTAGCCGTGTGCGGTGCCCCCTCCACCGTTTACTCCTCCGATAGTATCATCGTAGTGCTTAGGCGAAGCCCTGCACGGATCACATCACCAACACCATCGCTGTTGTGCTGACAAAACTCTCCCTCGACCCTCTGCTGGATCAAGAGTTCGAGGGACGTCATCAAGCTGAATGTGTACTGAACTCGGAGGTGTCGTACGTTCAGTGCTAGATCGGTTGGATCGTGAAGATGTTCGACTACATCAACCGCATTAACATAACGCTTCCGCTTTCGGTCTACGAGGGTACGTGGACACACTCTCCCCCTCTCGTTGCTATGCATCTCCTAGATAGATCTTGCGTGATTGTAGGAATTTTTTTGAAATTGCTTGCTATGTTCCCCAACACGTACAATGCTCAATTTTCCATTGCACTAAATGATCTTACACTTTTAGAAGCAATTTTATTGCCCTTTTTGCACCGATGACAACTTACTTGAAGAATCTTACTCAATCCATAGGTAGGTATGGTGGACTCTCAAACAAGATTTGGGTTTAAGGGTTTTGGAAGCACAAGTATTATCTCTACTTAGTGCAGAGTTTTTGGCTAGCAAAGATAAGGGCAAGCACCACATGTTGAAGGATCTATGACAATATAACTTCTATGTGAATATGAACAAACATAAATCATTATGTTGTCTTCCTTGTACAACGTCAACAATTTTGGCATATAATATTTTGATGGGTGCTCACAATCACAAAAGATTTCCAGGATAGTGTATTTATATGTGAATCTTATCTTCCCTTATTAATTCTTTCATGAGTTGCATCATTAACTAATGCTATGTTTGTCAATCTACAATAAAATTTTCAACTTATACTTTTCCTTGTGTAATGTCATACTTACCATGAGATTAGCATATGGTCTTTTTCATTTATTTCCTTTCTTTTTATTGAAACAAGAGAGTAAAGAAGGCAAAACTCAAACTAAACTTTATTATATATCTCGCACACGATTACAAAGATTGATCACTAAGCCAACTCTCGAAAAGAAAGGATCGAACTAAAGTTTTATTCATCTAATAGCAAAAGATAACCAAGGATTGCACTAGGAAAACTAAAGGCAAAAGATAGTGAGATGATACGATACCGGGGCACCTCCCCAAGCTTTGCAAAAGCCAAGGGGAGTGCCCATACCCGATACTCAGTTTTCTTTTGGTGGTGAAGAAGGAGGTGGTGGTGATGAAGTAGTGGGTTTGTCTTTCTTCCTTAGCTTACTCTTGAGGACGGGATTCTCATCTTTCAGTTCACGGATCTCCCACTCAAACTCCAACACCCTTTTGCATAAATCTTGCTTATTTTCCTGCAAGAGACGAAAAGGGATAAACCGGATCTTAGGCCTCTTTGCTTTGTTGAGGAGACTTGACTTCTTAAATTCAACGTGCATATCCCCAGGTTGGGGCAACAGAACTTCATCCTCCTCCGAGCTCGTCTCCTCCTTCCCCTCAGGATGATAGTCTTCTTCTTCCTCCGAAGTCCAGCCATATTGCTCCACATCCCCATAGACCTTGGAGTTTGCAATATAATCTGCAACGTAGCTCTCACCCTCCGAGTTTTGGGACAACATAATTTCAGATCTGACAGGAAAACAGAGAGAAAAGAAAACATGAGATTTCTCCGCGATACGGAGGTCAACAGGTTCGGGAGGTATATAAAGATTTTTTATCTTGGATAACAAGCACAACGGAAGAAAAACGGAGTCCGGAAAGTACCCGAGGTGGGCACAACCCACCGGGGTGCGCCTGGCATGCCAGGCACACCTTGGTGTATCGTGACCACCAGGGTCACTTTCCTGAAAGTTTCTTATTTTCCTAATTTTTTAAATATTCCAAAACTAAAAAAAATATTTTTGCGGATTTTTTGGAGTCCGTTTACTTACCGTATCACGTACCTCCCCTTTTCCATGATTATGGAGTGTTCCGGAAGGTTTCGTTTATGTGTTCTTTCGGTGTCAAAGTTCGGATGATATTGCTTTCAACATTAATGGGCGTACTTGAGATATAGTGTTTTATTCGTTGCCCATTGACAACCTTCGGGTTAGTACCTTCGGCATTATTTATTTGGATAGCTCCGGATCGATAGACCTCCTTGATGACATAGGGTCCTTCCCATTTGGTTTCCTGCAAAGAATCTGAAATGAGAGTTGTACAAAAGAACATATTCTCCAACTTTGAACTCACGCTTTTGGATTATTTTGTCATGCCACCTTTTAACTTTTTCTTTGAATAACTTTGCATTTTCATAAGCCTGGGTTCTCCATTCATCTAATGAGCTAATATCAAATAACCTCTTTTCACCAGCAAGTTTGAAATCATAGTTGAGTTCTTTAATTGCCCAATATGCTTTATGTTCTAACTCAAGAGGCAAATGACAAGCTTTTCCATAAACCATTTTATAAGGATACATACCCATATGATTTTTATATGCTGCTCTATAGACCAAAGTGCATCATCTAGTTTCTGAGACCAATTCTTCCGGGACCTATTGACAGTCTTTGGTAAGATTAGTTTTATTTCTCTATTGCTAAGTTCAACTTGCCCACTAGACCGAGGATGATAAGGTGACGCAATTCTATGGTTAACATCATACATAGCAAGCATTTTACGGAAAGCACCATGAATAAAGTCTGAACCACCATCAGTCATTAAATATCTAGGGACTCCAAACCTTGGGAAAATAACTTCCTTAAGCATTTTAATAGAGGTGTTGTGATCAGCACTACTGGTTGGAATATCTTCCACCCACTTAGTAACATAATCAACAACAATCAAAATATGAGTATACCCATTAGAGGAAGGAAAAGGTCCCATGGAATCAAATCCCCAAACATCAAATGGTTCAACAGCAAGTGAATAATTCATAGGTATTTCTTAACGCTTACCGATATTACCTATTCTTTGACATTCATCACAAGACGAGACAAACTTACGGGCATCCTTGAAGAGAGTAGGCCAATAAAAATCAGATTGCAATACCTTATGAGCAGTTTTGTCTCCTAATGTCGCTTGAAGCTACGTCGGTATTTCCCCAAAGAGGAAGGGATGATGCAGCACAACAGTGGTAGGTATTTCCCTCAGATATGAAACCAAGTTATCAAACCAGTAGGAGAACCAAGCAACACAACGTAAACAGCCCCTGCACACAAAGAACAACACCTCGCAACCCGACGTGTTAAAGGGGTTGTCAATCCCTTTCGGGGTACGGCGCCTCAAGATAGGCAAAGGATGTGGGGTAAATTTGTAGATGGGATAAATAGATCACGGAACAAATAAATTTCAGCAAGGTATTTTTGTATTTTTTGGTTTAATAGATCTGAAAATAAACGCGAGGAAAATGTAGATCGCAAGGCAAATATATGAGAAAGAAGACCCGGGGGCCGTAGGTTTCACTAGCGACTTCTCTCGAGAAAAATAGCAAACGGTGGGTGAAAAATTACTGTTGGGCAATTGATAGAACTTCAAATAATCACGACGATATCCAGGCAATGATCATTACATAGGCATCACGTCCAAGATTAGTAGACCGACTCCTGCCTGCATCTACTACTATTACTCCACACATCGACCGCTATCCAACATGCATCTAATGTATTATGTTCATGGAAAAACGGAGTAATGCAATAAGAACGATGACATGATGTAGACAAGATCCGTTTATCTATTGCGGCAGATATGGATCCCATCTTTTTATCCTTAGTAGCAACGATACATACGTGTCGATTCCCTTTCTGTCACTAGGATCAAGCACCGTAAGATCGAACCCACTACCGGGCACCTCTTCCCATTGCAAGGTAAATAGATCAAGTTGGCCAAACAAAACCCAAATATCGAAGAAGAAATACGAGGCTATAAGAGATCACACATATAAGAGATCAAAGAACTCAAATAACTTTCATGTATATAAAAAGATATAACTGGTCATAAACTCAAAGTTCATCAGATCCCAACAAACACACCACCAAAAGACTTACATCATATGGATCTCCAAGATACCATTGTATTGATAATCAAGAGAGAGAGAGGAAGCCATTTAGATAATAACTACGGACCCAAAGGTCTACAAAGAACTACTCACACATCATCGGAGAGGCACCAATGGAAGTGGTGAACCCCTCCGTGATGGTGTCTAGATTGGATCTCATGGTTCTGGACTCCGCGGCGGCTAGATGAAAATTTCGTCGACTCCCCTAGGGTTTCTGGAATATTGGGGTATTTATAGAGCAAAGAGTCGGTCCAGGGGGCACCCGAGGTGGGCACAACCCACCAGGGCGCGCCCTGGTGGGTTGTCCCCTCCTCGGGACTCCCCCCAGGTGCAACTAGGGCCCGTTGTGTTCCTTCTGGCCCATAAAAAATCATCGTAAATTGGCGTGGCATTTGGACTCCATCTGATATTGATTTCCTGCGATGTAAAAAACATGCAGAAAACAACAACTGGCACTTGGCACTATGTCAATAGGTTAGTACCAAAAATGATATAAAATGACTATATAATGATTATAAAACATCCAAGATTGATAATAAAACAGCATGGAATAATCAAAAATTATAGATACGTTGGAGACCTATCAGCATCCCCAAGCTTAACTCCTACTCGTCCTCGAGTAGGTAAGTGATAAAACAGAATTTTTGATGTGGAGTGTTGTTTATCATGTCATATCATATTCTTTTCTTCATAGCATGGAAATTTGGACTTTTATGTGATTCAAAGCAATAGTATAGTTTTGGCATAATAATTTAGATACTCAATCATATCAATAAGCAACCATGTGTTTCAAAATATCAATGCTAAAACAAGTTATCCCTAGCCCATCATGCTCAAACATTGATCCATTTATGAAACACACTCGAATATTAGCTACACCCAATACTTAAGTACGATCATATTGTCCCCTAGTTGGTGCTTTTATACGAGAGGATGGAGACTCAATTTCAAAGATAAAAATTGCATAAAGTAAAAGAAAGGCCCTTCGCGGACGGAAGTAGGGATTTGTAGAGGTGCCAGAGCTCAAAGCGAAAAAAATAGCGACAAAAACATTTTGGGAGGTGTATCCATCCCACCAACGAAAACGACTTGGAGCATCCCAACACTTTCCATGCTAGATATATCATAGGCGGTTCCCAAATAGAAAATAAAGTTTATTCCTTTTTCCACCATAACTTTCACTTTCCATGGCTAGCCGTATCCACGGGTGCCCTCCATACCAACACTTTCCAAGGAATTTATTATTTGATAACATAAAATAATTCATTTTTGCATTTAGGGACTGGGCATCCCTAAAACCTTTGCCTTACTCTCGTGCAATGACAAGTGAATAAACACTCATCGTGAGAATAACACATCTAGCATGGAAAATATTAGCTACCCGTTACCGTTCTGCGAGAAGTTCATTTTGAAAATTAGAGATGGCACATGCAAATTTGCTTAGAACGGCAAAAGAATACCGCATATAGGTAGATATAGTGGACTCATGTCGCAAAACTGGTTTAAAGGATTTTGGATGCACAAGTAGAGGTCATACTTGGTGCAAAATGAAGGCTAGCAAAAAGATTGAGAAGCGACCAACCAAGAAACGAATAATCTCATAAGCAAGCATTAAGCATAATTAACACCAAATAATGTACCACAAGTAGGATATAATTTTCATTGCATGATTATTGACTTTTGTGCATGCATAGGGAACCACAAACCTTAACACCAATATTATTACTAGAGCACAATTACTCATCAACATATCTCACATATCACATCATCATATATCAAAACTATTACTAAGAATCAAGTTTATTTTGTCCAATGATCTTCATGACATACATTTTCTTCTTTCTTTATCCTTCTTGGATATCTATCACTTTGGGACTAATTTTCATGTGTTGCTTTTCATAAGCTCAATCAAATATAAGTGAAGATCATGAGCATAACATTTTCTATTTCTCTCAAAATAATTTAAGTGAAGAAAGAGAGAATTCTTCAAAATTACTAACTCTCAAATAAATCTAAGTGAAGCAAGAGAGCATTTCTCCAAAAATACTAAGCACACCGTGTTCAAAAAGATATAAGTGAAGCATTCGAGCAAGTCCATTGCTCATAAAAATTTAAGTGAAGCATAGAGAGCAATTCTAACAAGTCATGACATAATTTTGGCTCTCTCAAATAGGTGTGTCCAGCATGGATTGATGACTTAAAACACAAAATAAAACAAGCAAAGACACATATCATACAAGACGCTCCAAGCAAAACACATACATGTGATGAATAAAAATATAGTCTCGAGTAAAATACCGATGGTCGTTAGAAGAAAGAGCGGATGCCACTCGGGGGCATCCCCAAGCTTAGTTGGTTGCTCATTCTTGGAGAATAGCTTGGGATGCCGGGGCATCCCCAAGCTTAGGCTCTTCTATCCTTCTTTCATCCATTGTAAGATAACCCAAAACTTGAAAACTTCAATCACACAAAAGTCAACAAAACCCTTGTGAGATCCGTTAGTAAAAGAAAGCAAACCACTACTATAAGTGCTGTGTCAAAGCAATTCTTATTTTGTTTTTTTTACTATATCTACTGTATTCCAACCTTTCTATGGCAAAAACTCATCAAAGAAAACCATAGAGCCATCAAAATAAGCACACAACACAAAGAAAACAGAATCTGTCAAAATAGAACAGTCTGTAGTAATCTGCAACTTTCGAATACTTATGTAACTCCAACAATTCTACCAAATTAGGGAGACCAGAATAATTTGTATATTAATATTCTTCAAAACGAATAACGGCACAATCTCTTTTCTGTGATTTATGATAATTATTTTTGTGTGCATAAAGTTTCTGCCTTTTTCAGCAAGATCAAACAACTATCACCCTGGAAGATCCTAAAGGCTTTACTTGGCACAAACACTAATTAAAACACAAAAAACACAATCATAACAGTAGGATAATTGTTGTAACACTCAAGAACAGAAAGCAAAAAGCAAAAATAAATTTTATTCATTGGGTTGCCTCCCAACAAGCGCTATCGTTTTACGCCCTTAGCTAGGCATAAAGCAAGGATCTAAGTTTTATTGTCCTTTTTCTTCTTAATTTTCTTGGAAGTATTTTTCATCATGGGGTTTTGTAAACACAACATATAACGTATTATCCATGGAGACATTAGCATCTCTTAGTTGGTTTTCATCATAGCCCCTTTGATTACCCGCAACAATCCAAGAGTAGTGCTGATTAACATTATTAAAAACTTGTTGGATTATATCTAGAACGGGGACTTCCTTTTTTAGATTCTCATCAAAGATCTTATTATCCCCAAGCATATGCCTTAGTGCATAATCACTATTGCAAAGAATTTCATCTATCATGGGTCTTTCATGATTCATACCATAAAAGTCAAAGATTTCCCTAGCTTCCCGTATTAAGTAGTCAAATTCATTTATAAGAACAAGAGTGGCCAACTTTTTGACCCTAGGACTCTTTATGTCAGGGAGATCAAAAAACAATCTTTACAAAGTAGGATGGGTACGAATAAATTTACTTTCAAGTTTCAGAACTAGTGCCGAAATAGCATCCGCAAAAGATCTAGTAGTTTTAAGTATAGGAGCATCATCAAGACTTAAATTCCCAACACAATTGAAAAATTCTTGAATACGTTCTTTTCCCATAACATTCCCTTGCCCCAAGATAAAAGTTTTAGCATCCAGATTGCCCGTACATCCAAATTTAGGAGTTAGGCCATCATCTATTGGTGCCATACCAAAATCAGTCATGATTGCAAGCAAAGGATAGATTTGACAAGAAAATGGCGAACGGACAAAGGGAGGCGAATAAAACAGCAAATTTTGTGAAGTGGGGGAGAGGAAAACGAGAGGCAAATAATGTAAATTTCAAGGAGATGAGATTTGTGATTAGGAATCTGGTTATGTTGAAGATCCTCCCCGGCAACGGCGCTAGAGATTCATTTTCATGTCGCTTGAAGCTACGTCGGTATTTCCCCAAAGAGGAAGGGATGATACAGTACATCGGTGGTAGGTATTTCCCTCAGATATGAAAGCAAGGTTAACGAACCAGTAGGAGAACCAAGCAACACAACGTAAGAAGCCCCTGCACACAAAGAACAACACCTCGCAACCCGACGTGTTAAAGGGGTTGTCCATCCCTTTTGGGGTACGGTGCCTCAAGGTAGGCAAAGGACGTGAGGTAAATTTGTAAATGGGATAAATAGATCACAAAACAGATAAATTGCAGCAAGGTATTTTTGTATTTTTTGGTTTAATAGATCTGAAAATAAACGCGAGGAAAAAGTAGATCGCAAGGCAAATATATGAGAAAGAAGACCCGGGGCCCGTAGGTTTCACTAGTGGCTTCTCTCGAGAAAAATAGCAAATGGTGGGTGAACAAATTACTGTTGGGTAATTGATAGAACTTCAATTAATCATGATGATACCCAGGCAATGGTCATTACATAGGCATCACGTTCAAGATTAGTAGACCGACTCCTGCCTGCATCTACTACTATTACTCCACACATCGACCGTTATCTAGCATGCATCTAGTGTATTAAGTTCATGGAAAGATGGAGTAATGCAATAAGAACGATGACATGATGTAGACAAGATCCGTTTATCTATTGCGGTAGATATGGATCCCGCCTTTTTATCCTTAGTAGCAACGATACATACGTGTCGGTTCCCTTTCTGTCACTGGGATCAAGCACCGTAAGATCGAACCCACTACCGGGCACCTCTTCCCATTGCAAGATAAATAGATCAAGTTGGCCAAACAAAACCCAAATATCAGAGAAGAAATATGAGGCTATAAGAGATCACGCATATAGGAGATCAAAGAATTCAAATAACTTTCATGGATATAAAAAGATATAACTGATCATAAACTCAAAGTTCATCAGATCCCAACAAACACACCGCCAAAAGACTTACATCATATGGATCTCCAAGAGACCATTTTATTGATAATCAAGAGAGAGAGAGAGAGAGGAAGCCATCTAGATACTAACTACGGACCCGAAGGTCTACAAAACTACTCACGCATCATCGGAGAGGCACCAATGGAAGTGGTGAATCCCTCCGTGATGGTGTCTAGATTGGATCTCGTGGTTCTGGACTCTACGGCGGCTGGATGAAAATTTCGTCGGCTTCCCTAGGGTTTCTGGAATGTTGTGGTATTTATAGAGCAAAGAGTCGGTCCAGGGGGCATCCGAGGTGGGCACAACCCACCAGGGTGCGCCTGGGCCTCCTGGCGCGCCCTGGTGGGTTGTCCCCTCCTCGGGACTCCCCCCAGGTGCAACCAGGGCCCGTTGTGTTCCTTCTGGCCCATAAAAAATCATCATAAATTGGCATGGCATTTGGAATCCACCGGATATTGATTTCCTGCGATGTAAAAAACATGCAGAAGACAGCAACTAGCACTTGGCACTATGTCAATAGGTTAGTACCAAAAAATGATATAAAATGACTATACAATGATTATAAAACATCCAAGATTGATGATAAAACAGCATGGAATAATCAAAAATTATAGATACGTTGGAGATGTGTCATCTCCCACGTGATGTCCTCTATAAGCCTCGGAGTGACATTTCTGTAGGATTTGTTCCTGTTCATGCTCAGGTACACAACGTCTAATAATATCGTCTACTCCTTTATAAAGATGTGGGTCATCCCAAAAGTAATGTCTTACATCATAGAAGAATTTTTTATTTTATTGGTACGTGAAGCTAGCTGGTATGTATTTAGCAACATTATAATTATCATAGTCAGCATACCAAGGTGTGCTATTAGAAACATTTATTGCAGCTAATTGTTCATCAGGAAAGGTATCATTAATAGGTTGTGGGTCATCAAGAATATTTTCTAGCCTAGACAAGTTATCAGCTACGGGGTTCTCTGCCCCTTTCCTATCAGTGATATGCAAATCAAATTCTTGTAGCAGAAGAACCCACCTAATGAGTCTAGGTTTAGCATCTTTCTTTTCCATAAGATATTTTATAGCAGCATGATCGGTGTGAACAATCACTTTAGAATCAACAATGTAAGATCTGGATTTATCACAAGCAAACACCATTGCTAAGAATTATTTTTCAGTAGTAGCATAATTTCGTTGAGCGCCGTCTAGAGTTTTACTAGCATAATGGATAACATTCAGTTTCTTATTAACTCTTTGCCCTAGAACAACACCAACATCATAATCACTAGCATCACACATAATCTCAAAAGGCAAGTTCCAATCAGGTGGTTGAACAACAGGTGCAGTAATTAAGGCTTTCTTTAGTGTTTCAAAGTCTTCCAAGCAATCATCATCAAACAGAAAGGGAATATCCTTCTGCAAAAGATTTGTAAGAGGCTTAGAAATTTTAGAGAAGTCTTTGATAAACCTCCAATAGAAACCATCATGACCAAGGAAACTACAAATACCTTTGATATCTTTAGGACATTGCATTTTCTCAATTGCATCAACCTTGGCTTTGTCCACCTCAATGCCTCTTTCAGAAATTTTATGGCCTAAAACAATACCTTTGCTAACCATAAAGTGGCACTTCTCCCAATTCAAGACAAGGTTTGTTTGTTCAATCTCTGCAAAACTCAATCAAGATTGCTTAAACAATCATCAAAAGACTTCCATAAACAGAAAAGTCATCCATGAAAACCTCAACAATCATTTCACAAAAATCAGAGAATATTGCAGTCATACATCTTTGAAAGGTAGCAGGTGCATTACATAAACCAAAAGGCATATGTCTATAAGCATAAGTTCCAAAAGGACAAGTAAAAGTGGTCTTTTCTTGATCAGGTTGTGAAACAGGTTTTTGTGAAAAAACAGAATATCCATCAAGGAAGCAAAAATTTGTGTGCTTGGATAATCTTTCTAACATTTGATCGATAAAAGGCAGAGGGTAATGATCTTTTTTAGTTGCTTTGTTTAATTTTCTATAATCAATTACCATCCTATAGCTTGTGACAGTTCTTTGTGGAACGATCTCATTCTCATCATTAGGAACAACATTAATACCTTCCTTCTTAGGGACACAATGAACATGACTGACCCATCTACTATCAGCTATAGGATAGATTATACCTGCTTCCAGAAGTTTCAATATTTCCGTTCTTACCACTTCTTTCATCTTCGGGTTTAACCGTCATTGGTGATCAACAACGAGTTCATCATCAGGTTCCATATTAATCTTATGCTGACCTAGAGTGGGACTAATGCCCTTAATATCATCAAGAGTATATCCGATAGCAGCTCAGTGCTTCCTTAGAACTTTCAATACTCTTTCTTCTTCATGTTCTGAAAGGTTAGCACTAATAATAACATGATATATCTTTTTCTCATCAAGATAAGCATATTTCAAAGTGTTTGGCAATTGTTTTAATTCAAACACAGGATCACCTTTAGGTGGAGGAGGACCTCATAGAGTTTCAATAGGCAAATTGTGTTTAATTAGAGGTTGTTGTTCGAAAAAGATTCTATCTATTTCATTTCTTTCACACATATGCAAATCATTTTCATGGTCTAGCAAATATTGTTCCAAAGGATCAGTAGGAGGTACGGTAATAGAAGCAAGAGCAATAATTTCATCCTTACTAGGCAAGTCTTTCTTATGAGGTTGTCTACTAAACTTGGAAAAATTAAATTCATGGGATTCATCACCAAAGCTAACACCGCCAGCTTGTTTCTTACAATCTATTCTGGCATTGACGGTGTTCAAGAAAGGTCTACCAAAGATAATGGGACAAAAGTCATCTTGTGGGGAGACAAGAATAAGAAAATCAGTAGGGTATTTTGTTTTCTCACACAAGACTTCAACATCTCTAAGAATCCCAATTGGTGATATAGTATCTCTATTGGCAAGTTTAATAGTGACATCTATGTCTTCTATTTCAGCAGGTGCTATTTCATTCTTAATTTCTTCATATAAGGAAAAAGGAACAACACTCACACTAGCACCTAGGTCACATAACCCATGATAACAGTGATCTCCTATCTTAACTGAGACAACAGGCACATGCCAACAATTGGTCTATGTTTATCCTTTTTATCGGGTTTGGCAATTCTATAAGCTTCATCACAGAAGTAAATAACATGCCCATCAATATTATCGACTAAGAGATCTTTAATCATAGCAACACTAGGTTCAACTCCGATTTGTTCAGCTGGTTTGGGTGTTCTAACATAACTTTTGTTAACCACAGTTGAAGCTTTAGCATGTTCCTTCATCCTAACAGGGAAAGGTGGTTTTTCAATATAAGCAGTGGGAACAAATGGATCAACATTGTAAATGATAGTTTCTTCTTTAGCTTTTAATGGTTCTTTAACTTCTTCTTTAATAGGTGGGTGATATTTAAACCACTTCTCCTTAGGGAGATCAACATGAGTAGCAAAAGATTCGCAAAAGGAAGCTACTATCTCAGAGTCAAGTCCATATTTAGTGCTTAACTTTTGAAAGGCATCATTATTCATAAAAGATTTAACACAATCAAACTTAGGTTCAATACCTAACTCTTTACCTTCATCGAGTTCCCAATCTTCAGAGTTGCGTTAATTCTTTCTAAAAGATCCCACCGGAATTCAATAGTCTTCTTCATAAAAGAACCAATACAAGAAGTATCAAGCATGGATTGATCATTACGAGAAAGCCGAGCATAAAAATTCTGAATAATAATTTCTCTTGAGAGCTCGTGATTGGGGCATGAATCTAACATTGACTTAAGACTCCCCCAAGCTAGAGCGATACTTTCTCCTTCACGAGGCCAAAAATTATATATATAATTCCGATCACGATGAACTAGATGCATAGGATATTTTTTTTGATGAAATTCCAATTTCAACTGATTCCAGTTCCAAGATCCAATATCATCGCATAGCCTATACCATGTCAATGCTTTTCCCTTCAAAGATGAAGGGAAAACCTTCTTCTTAGCTTCATCTCCGGGTAAACCTGCAAGCTTAAACAATCCACAAATTTCATCCACATATATCAAGTGCATATCAGGATGTTCGGTTCCATCTCTTGCATAAGGATTGGCTAGCAGTTGTTCTAACATATCCAAAGAAATTTCATATACAATATTTTCAGTAGGTGCAGTAGGTTGAGGGGCAACTAATTGTGGTTCCGTTCGAGGTGAAGATACCCCAAACAAACCCCTCAAAGGATTGTTTTCCATAGTAGCAAGTGATAATAAATTTCAGCATGTAGTAATAATGTTTCCTTACAAATTTCCACTTACCAAGAGCGCTTCACTCCCCGACAACGGCGCCAGAAAATAGCCTTGATGACCCACAAGTATATGGGGTCAATTGTAGCCTTTTCTATAAGTAAGAGTGTTGAACCCAACAAGGAGAAGAAGGAAATGACAAGTGTTTTCATCAAGGTAATGTCTGCAAGTGCTAAAATTGTAAGTAGCGGAGTAGTTTGATAGCAAGATAATTTGTAACGAGCAAGTAAAGATAGTAGTAACAAAAGTGCAGCAAGGTAGCCCAATCCTTTTGAGGCAAAGGATAGGCCAAAGTGGTTTCTTATGATAAGAAAAGTGTTCTTGAGGGTACACGGGAATTTCATCTAGTCACTTTCATCATGTTGGCTAATTCGTGTTCGCTACTTTGATAATTTGATATGTGGGTGGACCGGTGCTTAGGTGCTATTCTTACTTGAACAAACCTCCTACTTATGATTAACCCTCTCACAAGCATTCACAACTACGAGAAAAGTGTTAAGAATAAATTCTAACCATAGCATTAAACTTTTGGATCCAATCAGTCCCTTACGGAATAGCGCATAAACTGGGGTTTAAGCTTCTATCACTCTTGCAACCCATCATCTAATAACTACTCCACAAGAGGAAAGTATCGTTTTCCCCCTCAAATCCTGTCTGATGGATCAATTTCCCCCCAAAGTCTAAAACCGGATCAATCAGCCCCTAAACTCTCCAAAAACGGATCAATTCTCCCCCATGGTGGTTTTGGACAAGATTTCGGCGGTTTTGACTTTTCTCCTTGCTGACTGGACAGTGCTGACTGGACATATGCAACTTTCCCCAATTTTTCGTTGCAATCCCTAGGTCTGTCCCCGTCCCCTCGCCGCGAAGCACTCTGTCGCCGTCCCCCTCGCCGCCCCCTCGTCGGCCCCTCGTCGCGGTCCATGGCCTCGTCTGCTAGCTCGTCAAGCAGTCACCGGCGGCCGCAGTCCATGGCCTTCTCAGGGCAGTCACCGGTGCCATATTGGGAGCCACCGATGGCGTACTCGACTGAGAAGTTGTGCCACTGCAACGTCAAGGCTCCGAGGTGGATTTCGTGGAGCATTGCCAACCCCGGTCATCGATACTACAACTGCAGCCAGTCTCTAGTAAGTCGATCTGTGCTGGCCATTGTTTTCTTGAGCAACAAAGTTTTAATCTTTGCGCGAGTCTGTTGACAAAATTGCACAAATTGTTGATTAGGGATATGACTGTGGGTACTTCAAGTGGCATGATGATCCCCTGGATCAGTTTCTCAATACGTTAGTGGGTGATCTGCAAGATGTTGTTAATCGGCTGAAGACAGAGGTTAGGAAGCTCAAGGCCGAGAAATCACAGCTGGAGCATGCTCTCATGGATGCCAAGTGTAGCATTGGTGATGCTGATGTTTATGTGCTGGATTTGAAAGCGTATCATGCTCAACAAATGGATGTTCTTGCCAAGGAATTTCAAAGAAGCAAGTTTATGTACCAATTTGCCATCTTTTGCTGCATTGTGTGTGTTGTTATCATGGCTTTGAAGATGTGATGTACTATGTAGGATGCATTGTGTGTGTTGTCAACCACCTATGTAAGCTCCAGGCAACAAATGTATTTGATTTTAAAATTTCAGAACAGGAAGTTGTGTCTGAAGTTAACTGAACTTTTGTCTGAATTTTTCTGAAGTTAACTAATTTTTTCTAAAGTTAAATGTTGTCTGAACTTTCAGCAGCCACTGCATTTGACACGCACCCACCCACCCATTTAAAGCCAGCTGAGGGAGTCCTGGACTAGGGGGTGTCCGGATAGCCGAACTATCATCTTTGGCCGGACTCCAAGACTATGAAGATACAAGATTGAAGACTTCGTCCCGTGTCCGGATGGGACTTTCCTTGGCGTGGAAGGCAAGCTTGGCGATACGGATATGTAGATCTCCTACCATTGTAACCGACTCTGTGTAACCCTAGCCCTCTCCGGTGTCTATATAAACCGGAGGGTTTTAGTCCGTAGGACGAACAACAATCATACCATAGGCTAGCTTCTAGGGTTTAGCCTCCTTGATCTCGTGGTAGATCTACTCTTGTACTACCCATATCATCAATATTAATCAAGAAGGAGTAGGGTTTTACCTCCACCGAGAGTGCCCGAACCTGGGTAAAAACATCGTGTCCCTTGTCTCCTGTTACCATCCGCCTAGACGCACAGTTCGGGACCCCCTACCCGAGATCCGCCGGTTTTGACACCGACATTGGTGCTTTCATTGAGAGTTCCTCTATGTCATCACCTGTAGGCCCGATGGTTCCTTCGATCATCAACAACAACGCGGTCCAGGGTGAGACTTTTCTCCCCGGATAGATCTTCGTATTCGGCGGCTTTGCACTGCGGGCCAATTCACTTGGCCATCTGGAGCAGATCGAAAGCTACGCCCTTGGCCATCAGGTTAGATTTGGATTTGGTCGTGGCTTTGGATTTGTTGAAATAGGCCAACTCTCCTCTCCCTCCAAAGGTTGTAAGCAATGATCATATATCTTGTTGTACACATCTATGGAGTAACAAGGGGCAATATAATCATCAATTTTCTGTCATGTTTTGTAGATAGCACTAATGGCATGGCAGCATGGTAAACCTGACAGCTGCGAATATCTACATGAGCAAGTCCAGAGCTGCAAGTTAACAGTAAATTTGAATTTCTCATGCTCTTGCACTTCAAATCCATCTTTCCCATTCCACAGAACATGACAGAAACCTGATCTCCTTATGTTTTGCTTTAATTTTTTGAAAATGTTGGGACATATAGTTCCTTTCCAGTTAACTGACTTTCCTCTATTTTCTTGTACCCTTACCATAATTTTGCACCTGATCCACTCAAGCATTGAGACAATAGCAAGGTACCTAGCTAACAGGATGTAGTTGTTGAAAGATTCACACATGTTGTTATCAACTGAATCACAATTGGACCCCAGCTTCATGTAGGCCCTACTCCAATGAACTGGATCAGTGTTCATCATATCTTTTGCACCCTCAACAGTAAATTGAGCAAGCGTTGCCCTATTGTAGTTGAAAATCAATTTGTTTGGTGATTTTGCACATCTCCAAAATCTTTTCTGAAGATCATGGTCTGGGTGGTTTTTCTTCCAATTAGCATATATGTGTCTTGCACACATTCTATGCTTAGCTTTAGGGAAAATGCCCTCCATTGCCCCTGTAAGTCCCTTTTGGTGATTTGACATAAATACATATCCATCTCCTTGATTGCTTATTTTCAAGTCCTGGTTTATTTTGGCAAGAAACCAGAACCATGACTCATAATTTTCTTTCTCCACATCAGCCCAAGCAATAGGATACATCTGGTTATTTGCATCTCTTCCTATAGCACACAACATCTGTCCATAGCAAGCACCTTTGAAAAAACACCCATCAAGGCCTATAACTTTTCTACAACCTGCTAAGAAACCTTTCTTCAAGGCATCAAAACACATGTAAAATCTTTGGAATACATATGACCCATCCTTTTCATTTTGGTCTAACTTCACTGCTACTGTGCTTCCAGGATTAGTTCTCAGGAGCTCTGATTGATAATTAAACAATTTGGAGTACTCTCCTTCCGTGGAATGCAACAGTTTCTGCATGACCATTCTCTTTGCCTTCTTGCACTGTGCAACTGTGACATCAGCAAATAAGTCCTCAAGTATAGTTTTTCTCAAATCTTCTAACTTCCAACTTGGGTTTGCTCTTATAAGCCTGCCATATTTTGTAGCAATCACAGATGATGTGACCAGTTTGTTATCTCTTCTTGGAATGCAATGGTGCTCATCTACAAAGGTAGACACCTGTAGCCACTTATTTCTACTAGTTTTAGAAGCATATATCATCCAGTTGCAGCCAGGCCAAGTACACTTTGCACCAACTTTATGATTTTCATCCTTTGTGAAAGCAATATGCACATGCTTCTTAATGCCATATTTTATTAGAGCTTTCTTCATTTGATGTCTTCCTCTGAAAACCATTCCTATCTCAAATGTAGGCATTTCTGATTTGCTATCATATTTCTTCCATTCACTTTTCCTTCTCACTAGCTGTGTGGCCCCCTCACCATCACTTTCCTCATCAAAAGAGCAGTCATCATCTGATGACACAACATTATCTTCTATGCCATCCAGCTTCTCATCACCAGACAATTCTTCAATCACATTATTATCTTTGATGATAGGCCCAATAGCATCCCCTAATTTCTTTGCTCCCTTATGCCTCCTAATTTCCCTTGCTAATTTCCTTACTTGTTTTGCCTCTGATTTTTCAGCAGAACTGTGCTCTGACAAAGGCTGGTAGTCAATGTCACTCTCATCATCACCTTCTTCTCCTTCTTTTACATTTTCATGTAAAGCTTCATTACCACTTGTTCCAATTTCAACATGATCAGCAGATGTATACTTAAATTTAGAAGTAGTTGCTGGGTTCTGTCTTTCAGTAAATTGTGGCATTGTTCCTCTCTGTGTTGTACCTGCTGCTGCTTTGGTCTTTGCAGATTTTATTTTTTTTCTACTGGAGCTGAAGAAGATGCACCTGGTCATGAAAGATGCACCTTGGGCTGCACCTAAAGATGGTGCAGGAGCACATGCACCTTGAGCTGCACCTGAAGATGGTGGAGGAGCACATGCACCTTGAGCTGCACCTGAAGGAGTACTTGCTGAAACTGGAGCTGCAAGAGGTACTTTTCTTCTTTTAGCTGTAACTCTACTTGCTCTACTTTTCTTGATCTTCACTGGACTCTCAAATGTAGTAAGAAAGTCATTAGCCTCATTTATTATCCTCAAATTTCTTCCTCAGCTGCTGACCTTTTGACACCTACAACAACTTCTGGCTCTGCTCTTTTCTCTGCTAAAGCTGCTGCATTTGATAAAAACATCTCATCTACCATGTCTGTCTCCATAGCATCCACATTTAACAATGCAAATCTACTACCTTTATGCTTGGAATATGTTTCAGAAACAACCACTGGCACATCATCTACTCTGTTTTGCATCTGCTTTACTGCTTGTTCACACAATGTCACTTCCTCCACATAGATCTCTGCACATGACCCAATAGGTGTTGCATTCACCATCTTCTCCACACTTGAATCATCAAAAGTAAATTGCAAACCCTCACTCAATTCTTTCCCTGGAATAAGACAGTGGATCTTGTAACTATAATTCCCCATAGCATGCCCTCTTTCTACATGATACATGTCCTGAGCATACAACAACAACAGCTCAAAGCGTAGGTTCTTCCTATCCAACAGAAAAGTAATCATCAGACCTCCCTTGTATACAGGCAATCCATCCACTGTCTCAAATTTGCCAAAATAATGTAGTGACACATACAATATGTCATCTTCATCTGTTGCCTCATTGACAATACCTGCCCAAAAAAACAACCTTTAACTCATTACATAGTTCAGCTCAAGACTTGCCCAAAAAAACAACCTTTAACTCATTACATAGTTCAGGGTCAAGATCTTCCTATGATCTACCCTGCACCTCCATGATTTTCCTGCCATGGCAGCAAAATTGGGTGCCACAAACCCCCTCCTAAGTGCAGCTCTGATTTCTCCTAAGCTCAGATCATGCAGTAGATGACTTTGCCGGGGAAAGAAAGGGGGGCGGTTGACTCACCATCGGGCGGCGCAGTACAGCTACTGGAGGCCGGCGGCATAGTTGACGCCATGGCAGCGTGGGCGAACGTCGAGGCACCGGCCATCATCGTCGAGGTCGGGCGTCGTCGTCCTCCTCGAGGCACAGGGACCGAAATCACCTGAAATGGGGGATGATTTGTCGACCGGCTCCCCCAATCGATGAAAACACCTGAAAACTGCCAACTCAGCACTGTCCAGTCAGCAAGGAGAAAAGTCAAAACCGCCGAAATCTTGTCCAAAACCACAATGGGGGAGAATTGATCCAATTTTGGAGAGTTTAGGGGCTGATTGATTCGGTTTTAGACTTTGGGGGGAAATCGGTCCATCAGGCAGGATTTGAGGGGGAAAACGATACTTTCCTCACTCCACAATGCATTCCCTTAGGCCCAAATATGGTGAAGTGTCATGTAGTCGACATTCACATGACACCACTAAGGGGATCACAACATACATATCATCAAAATATCGAACACATATAAAGTTCACATGATTACTTGCAACATGGTTTCTCCCATGCCCGCAAGAACAAAAGTAACTACTCACAAATGAAAATCATGCTCAAGATCAGAGGGGTATTAAATAGCATAATCGATTTGAACATATAATCTTCCACCAAATAAACCATATAGTAATCAACTACAAGATGTAATCAACACTACTAGTCACCCACAAGCACCAATCTATAGTTCCGGTACAAAGATTGAACACAAGAGATGAACTAGGGTTTCAGAGGAGTTGGTGTTGTTGAAGATGTTTATGAAGATAGCCCTCCCAAGATGGGAGAGTTGTTCGTGATGATGATGACGATGATCCCCCCTCCGGGAGGGAAGTTCCCCCGGCGGAATCGCTCCGCCGGAGGGCAAAAGTGCTCCTGCCCAAGTTCCGCCTCGAGATGGTGGCGCTTTGTGCCGAAAGTCCTCTCCTGATTTTTTCTAGGTCAAAATGACTTATATACCAGAAGAGGGGCACTGGAGGTGGGCCTGGGTGAGCACAACCCACCAGGGCGCGCCTAGGCTCCCTAGCGCGCCCAGGTGGGTTGTGCCCACCTGGTGGGCCTCCTCTGGTACTTATTGACTCAAAAAAAGTTCTTATTTATTCCATAAAAAATCCTCATGAAGTTTCAAATCATTTGGAGTTGTGCAGAATAGGTTGCTTGACGTAGCTTTTTCAGGTCCAGATTTCCAACTGCCAGAATTCTCCCCCTTTGCGTATACCTTGCATATTACGAGAGAAAAGGCATTAGAATTACTCCAAAAAGCATTATTATACAATAAAACAACATAAATAACAATAGGAAAACATGATGCAAAATGGACGTATCAGTGGGATAGAGGCAAATGTGATTGAAGATTACTGGATCACCAATCTTTGTGATCATAGACAAAGCCAGAAAGTTAAATGGTCTAGCCCTTGTTTCTAAGGGGTTAGATTCTTAGGATCCAAGAGGAGTAATCATCCATGGTAATTTACCAAAGGCCAAAGTTGGCACCACAAACATTAGATTCATCAAGGCTTCCCAGTGACCACAATTCTTAGGACCAAGAGTAGGTGGAGGGCCTATATTAGTAATATGAGTGCCATATGGAAGTATAGGTAGTGATGCCTTACTTGAGTGTAGTCTTCATTATCAACCTCATTACTGGCTATGCCGACAACATTCAAACACAATGGTTGACTCGACATCATTTTTCTCAAATACGACAAGCTTCCTTTGTAATTCCAAAATTTCAACTCATAGTCGGTGTTTCATCATTCAACATCTTCGCTCTCTATAGAGGGGAAGCTCAACAATAAGAAAGATACCTAGCTCTGATACCAATTGAAGGATCAAAGATTCCATAAATGACGGTTAGAAGTTGTTGGGAAATGTTGCATGGAAAACAAAAAAAAAAATCAACGCACATGAAGGATCTATCCATGGAGATGCATAGCAATGAGAGGGGAGAGTGTGTCTAGGTACCCTCCTAGATCGTAAGCGGAAGCGTTTGACAACGCGGTTGATGTAGTCGAACTTCTTCGCTTTCCAATCGATCGAGCACCGAACATACAACACCTCCGTGTTCAGCACACGTTCAGCTCGATCGGCCACTTGCGAAAGTGAGATCTAATAGAGATAGTATGATAAGATAGATATATTTTTGGTATTTTATAATATAGATGCAAAAAGTAAAGATGGAAATAAAAGTAGATTGGAAGCAAATATGATAAGAGATAGACCCGGGGGCCATAGGTTTCACTAGAGGCTTCTCTCAAGATAGCATAAGTATTACGGGGGGTGAACAAATTACTGTCGAGCAATTGATAGAAAAGCGAATAATTATGAGATTATCTAGGCATGATCATGTATATAGGCATCACGTCCGTGACAACTAGACCGACTCCTTCCTGCATCTACTACTATTACTTCACACATCGACCGACTCCTACCTGCATCTAGAGTATTAAGTACATAAGAACAGAGTAACGCCTTAAGCAAGATGACATGATGTAGAGGGATAAACTCATGCAATATGATATAAACCCCATCTTTTTATCCTCGATGGCAACAATACAATACGTGCCTTGCAACCCTTTTTATCACTGGGTAAGGACACCGCAAGATTGAACCCAAAGCTAAGCACTTCTCCCATGGCAAGAAAGATCAATCTAGTAGGCCAAACAAAACTGACAATTCAAAGAGATTTGCAAAGATAAATCAATCATACATAAAAGAATTCAGAGGAGATTCAAATATTTCTCATAGATAAACTTGATCATAAACCCACAATTCATCGGATCTCGACAAACACACCGCAAAAAAAGTTTATATCGAATAGATCTCCACAAGAGAGGGGGAGAACATTGTATTGAGATCCAAAAAGAGAGAAGAAGCCATCTAGATAATAACTATGGACCCGAAGGTCTGTGATAAACTACTCACAACTCATCTGAGGGGCTATGGTGTTGATGTAGAAGCCCTCCGTGGTCGATTCACCCTCCGGCAGAGCACCGGCAAAGGCTCCAAGATGGGATCTCGCGGATACAAAATGTTACGGTGGTGGAAATTGTGTCTCGTTGGCTCCCTGGATGTTTTTGGGGTACGTAGGCTTATATAGGAGGAAGAAGTACGTCAGTGGCCGCCCGAGGGCCACCAGACAGGGGGGCGTTCCCTATAGGGGGGCGCCCTACCCTCTCGTGGTCGCCTCGGCTGCTTCTTGACTTGCACTCCAAGTCCTCTGGATCACATTCGTTCCAAAAATCACGCTCCCGAAGGTTTCATTCCGTTTGGACTTCGTTTGATATTCCTTTTCTTTGAAATACTGAAATAGGCAAAAAAACCAGCAATACGGGCTGGGCCTCCGGTTAGTAGGTTAGTCCCAAAAATGATATAAATGTCTAAAATAAAGCCCATGAACATCCAAAAGGGGTAATATAATAGCATGGAACAATAAAAAATTATAGATACGTTGGATACGTATCAAGCATCCCCAAGCTTAATTCCTGCTCGTCCTCGAGTAGGTAAATGATAACAAACAGAATTTTTGATGTGGAATGCTACCTAGCATAATTCTCAATGTAATTTTCTCTATTGGGGCATGAATGTTCAGATCCAAATGATTCAAAATAAAAGTTCATATTGACATAAAAATGGTGATACTTCAAGCATACTAATCAAAGTAATCATGTCTTCTCAAAATAACATGGCCAAAGAAAGTTATCCCTACAAAATCATATAGTCTGACTGTTGCTCTATCTTCATCACACAAAGTATTTAATCATGCACAACCCCGATGACAAGCCAAGATATTGTTTCATACTTTAATAATCTCAAACCTTTTCAACTTTCACGCAATACATGAGCGTGAGCCATGGACATAGCACTATATGTGGAATAGAATGGTGGTTGTGGAGAAGACAAAAAACGAGAAGATAGTCTCACATCAACTAGGCATATCAACGGGCTATGGAGATGCCCATTAATATATATCAATGTGAGTGAGTAGGGATTGCCATGCAACGGATGCACTAGAGCTATAAATATATGAAAGCTCAACAAAAGAAACTAAGTGGGTGTGCATCCAACTCGCTTGCTCACGAAGACCTAGGGCATTTTGAGGAAGCCCATCATTGGAATATACAAGCCAAGTTCTATAATGAAAAATTCCCACTAGTATATGAAAGTGACAACATAGGAGACTCTCTATCATGAAGATCATGGTGCTACTTTGAAGCACAAGTGTGCAAAAAGAGATAGTAGCATTGTCCCTTCTCTCTTTTTCTCTCATTTTTTTTCTTTTTCTCTTTTTTTCTTTTCTTTTTTTCTTTGGCCTTTTTTGGCATTTCTTTTTCTTTTTCCTTTTTCTTTCTTTTTTTCTTTTTGTAAAGTCCAAAGTCTCATCCCGACTTGTGGGGGAATCATAGTCTTCATCATCCTTTCCTCACTAGGACAATGCTCTAATAATGAAGATCATCACACTTTTATGGATTTACAACTCAAGAATTACAACTCAAAGCTAGAACAAGATATGACTCTATATGAATGCCTCCGGCAGTGTACCAAGATATGCAATGAATCAAGAGCGACATGTATGAAAATTATGAAGGTGGCCTTGCCACAAATACAATGTCAACTACATGATCATGCAAAGAGCAATATGACAAAAGTAATGCGTGTCATATGAACGGAACGATGGAAAGTTGCATGGCAATATATCTCGGAATGGCTATGGAAATGCCATAATAGGTAGATATGGTGGCTGTTTTGAGGAAGGTATATGGTGGGTGTATGGTACCAGCGAAAGTTGCGCGGCACAAGAGAGGCTAGCAATGGTGGAAGGGTGAGGGTGCATATAATCCATGGACTCAACATTAGTCAAAAGAACTGATGTACTTATTGCAAAAATCTAGAAGTCATCAAAAACAAAGTACTACGCGCATACTCCTAGGGGGATAGATTGGTAGGAAAATACCATCGCTCGTCCCTGACCGCCACTCATAAGGAAGACAATCAATAAATAAAATTGTGCTCCAACTTCATCACAAAGCGGTTCACCATACGTGCATGCTACGGGAATCACAAACCTCAACACAACCATTTTTCATAATCACCTCAACTAGCATGACTTTAATATCACTAACTCCATATCTCAAAACAATTACCAAGCATCAAATTGATCATACCATCCAATTCATTTTCTATGATAGTTTTTATTATACCCAACTTGGATGCTCATCATTCTAGGACCAACTTTGTAACCATAGCAAATACCATGCTGTTCTAAGAGACTCTCAAAATAATATAAGTGAAGCATGAGAGACTAGCAATTTCTTCAAAATTAAGTCACCGCCGTGCTCTAAAGAATATAAGTGAAGCACTAGAGCAAAAAATATCAAGCTCAAAAGATATAAGTGAAGCACATAGAGTATTCTAGCAAATTCTAATCAAGTAGGCTTCTCCCAAAAGGTGTGTACAGCAAGGATTATTGTGGTAAACTAAAAAGCAAAGAATAATATAATACACGACGCTCCAAGCAAAACACATATCATGTGGCGAGTAAAAATATAGCTCCAAGTAAAGTTACCAATGAACGAAGACGAAAGAGGGGATGCCTTCCCGGGGCATCCACAAGCTTAGGCTTTTGTCTATCCTTGAATATCTTGGGGTGCCATAGGCATACCCAAGCTTAGGCTCTTGCCACTCCTTATTCCATAGACCATCAAAGCATTACCCAAAACTTGAAAACTTCACAACACAAAACTCAACAGGAAATCTTATAAGCTCCGTTAGTGAAAGAAAAAAAACCACCACATAAGGTACTGTAATGAACTCATTCTTTATTTATTTTGGTGTTAAACCTACTGTATTCCAACTTCTCTATGGTTTATAAACTATTTTACTAGCCATAGATGCATCAAAATAAGCAAACAACACACGAAAAAGAGAATCCGTCAAAAACAGAACAGTCTGTAGCAATCTGTAACTAACGCAAACTTCTGGAACTCTAAAAATCCTACAAAAATAGGAAGTCCTGGGAAATTTGTCTATTGATCATAAGCAAAATGAATCAACGCAAAATAACGTTTCTGTGATTTAACAAAACTAAATTCGTGCACGCAAAGTTTCTGTTTTTCAGCAGAATCAAATCAACTATCATCATAGGTTATCCTATAGGTTCTACTTGGCACAAACACTAATTAATAGATAAAAACACATCTAAACAGAAGTTAGATGCAAGATTTATGACTAAAAAGGAACAAAAACAAAAAACACAAAGAAAATTGGGTTGTCTCCCAACTAGCGCTATCGTTTAACGCCCCTAGCTAGGCATAAAAGCGAAGATAGATCTACATAGTGCCATCTTTGGCACTTGGAGAGGAGAAAGAGGATCTCCTTTCTATGGCATTCATTCTTGTATTTAGGGTAAGCACATGGCCATTAATGGATGAAGTACGATTAAGGATGTTATGGAAGTTTGCCTCTAAACTAGACTTCATTTCTTTGATAATTTCATTTTGATAAAAGCAAAGGAGAGTAGTTGATTCAACCTTATCATTCATAGGGTGCCCAAATATGGTTTTCATTTTTTCATAAGTATCTATAGCATCCCCTTCAAGAAAACCTTCTTCAAAAATAGAATCTAAAACTTGTTTAAAAGAAGCGGGCAAGCCAACATAGAAACTTTTTAAGTAAACTTCAATTTGATATTGTGGCACATAGCTAGCCCGAATCCTTAGTAACCTATGCCAAGCATCTTTAAAGACTCATCAAGTAAATAGCGAAAAATTCCAGAGTCATCCTCATCAAAATTATTCAAGCTCTCATTGGTGACCCCGGTGGTTCTTTCTATAGCATCATTATTTATGAGCTTAGAGAGGATAGAGGGGTTATCCAAGGTACCAGAACCTAGGAAAGGGCCCTTAGTTCTTTTTGATTCGGCCATGGCAATGGGAAGGCAAACGGAAAAAGTACAAGAAGATTGCGAAAGAGAGGGCGAATAAAACGGCAAGGGTGAAGTGGGGGAGAGGAAAGCGAGAGGCAAATGGCAAATAATGTAAATGCGAGGGAGATGAGTTTGTGATGGGTACCTGGTATGTCTTGACTTGAGCAAAGACCTCGCCGGCAACGGCGCCAGAAATCCTTCTTCCCACGTCTTAAGCTTACGTTGGTTTTCCTTGAAGAGGAAAGGGTGCAACAATAGTAGCGTAAGTATTTCCCTCAGTTTTTAAGAACCAAGGTATCAATCCAGTCGGAGGCTCCTCAAAAGTCCCACGCACCTACACAAACAAACAAAGAACTCGCAACCAACGCAATAAATGGGTTGTCAATCCCTTCACGGCCACTTGCGAAAGTGAGATCTAATAGAGATAGTATCATAAGATAGATATATTTTTGGTATTTTATAATATAGATGCAAAAAGTAAAGATGCAAATAAAAGTAGATTGGAAGCAAATATGATAAGAGATAGACCCGGGGGCCATAGGTTTCGCTAGAGGCTTCTCTCAAGATAGCATAAGTATTACGGTGGGTGAACAAATTACTGTCGAGCAATTGATAGAAAAGCAAATAATTATGGGATTATCTAGGCATGATCATGTATATAGGCATCACGTCCGTGACAAGTAGACCGACTCCTGCCTGCATCTACTACTATTACTCCACACATCGACTGACTCCGGCCTGCATCTAGAGTATTAAGTTCATAAGAACAGAGTAACGCCTTAAGCAAGATGACATGATGTAGAGGGATAAACTCATGCAATATGATATAAACCTCATCTTTTTATCCTCGATGGCAACAATACAATACGTGCCTTGCAACCCTTTCTGTCACTGGGTAAGGACACCGCAAGATTGAACCCAAAGCTAAGCACTTCTCCCATGGCAAGAAAGATCAATCTAGTAGGCCAAACCAAACTGACAATTTGAAGAGATTTGCAAAGATAAATCAATCATACATAAAAGAATTCAGAGGAGATTCAAATATTTCTCATAGATAAAGTTGATCATAAACCCACAATTCATCGGATCTCGACAAACACACCGCAAAAAAAGTTTACATTGAATAGATCTCCACAAGAGAGGGGGAGAACATTGTATTGAGATCCAAAAAGAGAGAAGAAGCCATCTAGCTAATAACTATGGACCCGAAGGTCTATGGTAAACTACTCACAACTCATCAGAGGGGCTATGATGTTGATGTAGAAGCTCTCCGTGGTCGATTCCCCCTCCGGCAGAGCGCCGGCGAAGGCTCCAAGATGGGATCTCACGGATACAGAAGGTTACAGTGGTGGAAATTGTTTTTCGTTGGCTCCCTGGATGTTTTCGGGGTACGTAGGCTTATATAGGAGGAAGAAGTACGTCGGTGGCCGCCCGAGGGGCCCACGAGACAGGGGGCGCGCCTTATAGGGGGGGCGCCCTACCCTCTCGTGGCCGCCTTGTCTGCTTCTTGACTTGCACTCCAAGTCCTCTGGATCACGTTCGTTCCAAAAATCACGCTCCCGAAGGTTTCATTCCATTTGGACTCTGTTTGATATTCCTTTTCTTTGAAATACTGAAATAGGCAAAAAAAATAGCAATACGGGCTGGGCCTCCGGTTAGTAGGTTAGTCCCAAAAATGATATAAATGTGTAAAATAAAGCCCATAAACATCCAAAAGGGGTAATATAATAGCATGGAAAAATCAAAAATATAGATACGTTGGAGGCGTATCACCCATAAGGCCCAATAACCTACTGGGGCTGTCGGGAACCCCTTTCGATGACCCTATAAGTAACCGGTACCACCCAAAACACTTTTGGTGTTCAAATAGCATCGTCCTACATATCAATCTTTACCTCTCAACCATTTCGAGAATCCTCGTTATGTCTGTGATCACTCTGGGACTCCAAACAACATCCAGTCACCAAATCATATAACTCATACAACACTATATTGTCACCAAACGTTAAGCATGCAGACCCGGGTTCGTGAACTATGTAGACATGATCGAGACACCTCTTCGGTCAATAACCAATAGCGGAACCTGGATGCCCATATTGGTTCCTACATATTCTACGAAGATCTTTATTGATCGAACCGTTATGACAACATAGGTAATTCCCTTTGTCATCGGTATGTTACTTGCCCAAGGTTCGATCGTTGGTATGTTCATACCTAGTTCAATCTCGTTACCGGCAAGTCTCTTTACTCGTTTTGTAATACATCATGACACAACTAACTCATTAGTCACTTTGCTTGCAAGGCTTCGTATGATGTGTATTACTGAGAGGGCCTAGAGATACCTCTCCGATACTCGGAGTGACAAATCCTTATCTCGATCTATGCCAACTCAACAAACACCTTCGGAGATACCTATAGAGCATCTTTATGATCACCCAGTTATGTTGTGACGTTTGATAGCACACAAGGTATTCCTCCGGTTTCTAGAGTTGCATAATCTCATAGTCGAAGGAATAAGTATTTGACATGAAGAAAGCAATAGCAATAAACTGAACGATCACTATGCTAAGCTAATGGATGGGTCTTGTCCATCACATCATTCTCCCAATAATGCAATCTAGTTATCAAATGACAACACATGTCTATGGTTAGGAAACCTTAACGATCTTTGATCAACGAGCTAGTCTAGTAGAGGCTTACTAGGGACACGGTATTTGTTTATGTATCCACACATGTATTTAAGTTTCTGGTCATTACAATTCTAGCATGAATAATAAACCTTTATCATGATTTAGGAAATATAATAATAACCATTTTATTGTTGCCTCTAGGGCATATTTCCATCAGTCTCCCACTTGCACTAGAGTCAATAATCTAGTTCACATCGCCATGTGACTAACACCCAAAGTGTTTACTAGAGTCAATAATCTAGTTCACACTGCCACGTGATTAACACCCAAAGAGTACTAAGGTGTGATCATGTTTTGCTTGTGAGAGAAGTTTAGTCAACGGGTCTGTTACATTCAGATCTGTATGTATTTTTGCAATTTTCTATGTTGACAATGCTCTTCACGGAGCTACTCTAGCTAATTGCTCCCACTGTCAATACATATCCAGATTGAGACTCAGAGTCATTTGGATTAGTGTTAAAGTTTGCATCGTCGTAACCCTTTACGATGAACCCTTTATCACCTCCATATCCAAGAAACATTCCCTTAGTCCTCTATGGATAATTTTGACTTCTGTCCAGTGATCCTCTCCTGGATCACTCTTGTACCCCCTTTTGCCAGACAAATGGCAAGGCACACATCAGGTGTGGTACACAACATGTCATACTTTATAGAGCCAATGGCTGAGGCATACGGAATGACTTTCATTCTCTTTCTATCTTCTGTCGTGGTCAGCTATTGAGTCTTACTCAATTTCACATCTTGTAACACAAGCAACAACCCCTTCTTGGACTGATCCACTTTGAACTTCTTTAAAATCTTATCAAGGTACGTGTTTTGTGAAAGTCCTATTAAGCATCTTGATCTATCCCTATAGATCTTAATGCCCAATATAAGTAGCTTTGCGAGGTCTTTTATTGAAAAATTCTTATTCAAGTATCCTTTTATGCTATCCAGAAATCTATATCATTTCCAATCAGCAATATGTCATCCACATATAATATTAGAAATGCTACAGAGCTCCCACTCACTCTTTCTTGTAAATACATGCTTCACCATAAGTCTGCAAAAAACCATATGCTTTGATCACCTCATCAAAGCGTATATTCCAACTCCGAGATGCTCGCACTAGTACATAGATGGATCGCTGGAGCTTGCACACTTTGTTAGCACCTTTAGGATCGAAAAAACCTTCCAGTTGCATCATATACAACTCTTCTTTAAAAAATCCATTAAGGAATGTAGTTTTGACGTCCATTTGCCAGATTTCATAATCATAAAATGCGGCAATTGCTAACATGATTTGGACGGACTTAAGCATCGCTACGGGTGAGAAGATCTCATCGTAGTCAACCCCTTGAACTTGTTGAAAACCTTTCGCGACAAGTCAAGCTTTGTAGATAGTAACATTACCATCAGTGTCACTCTTCTTCTTGAAGATCCATTTATTCTCAATGGCTTGCCGATCATCGGGAAAGTACACCAAAGTCCACACTTTGTTCTCATACATGGATCCTATCTCATATTTCATGGCCTCAATCCATCTGTCCGAATCTGGGCTCATCATAGCTTGTTCATAGTTCGTAGGTTCGCCTTGGTCTAGTAACATGACTTCCAAAACAGGATTACCATATCACTCTGGTGCGGAACGTGTTCTGGACGACCTACGAGGTCTAGTAGTAACTTGATCTAAAGTTTCATGATCATTATCATGTTCTTCCTCTCTGGTGTAGGCATCATGGGAACTGCTTTCTCTGATGTACTACTTTCCAATTCGAGAGAAGGTACAATTACCTCATCAAGTTCTACTTTCCTCCCACTCACTTCTTTCGAGAGAAACCCCTTCTTTAGAAAGAACCCATTCTTAGAAACAAAGATTTTTGCCTTCGGATCTATCGTAGAAGGTGTACCCAATAGTTTCTTTAGGGTATCCTATGAAGATGCACTTCTCCGCTTTGGGTTTGAGCTTATCAGGATGTAGCCTTTTGACATAAGTCTGTAGCCTTTTGACATAAGTATCGCATCCCCAAACTTTTAAGAAACGACAGATTAGGTTTCTTGCCAAACCATAGTTCATATGGTGTCATCACAATGGATTTAGACAACACCCTATTTAATGTGAATGCGGTTGTCTCTAATGCATAACCCCAAAATGATAGTGGCAAATCAGTAAGAGACATCATAGGACGCACCATATCTAATAAAGTACAGTTACGATGTTCGGACACACCATTATGTTGTGGAGTTTCAGGTGGCGTGAGTTGAGAAACTATCCCACATTGTTTTAAATGAAGGGCAAACTCGTAACTCAAATATTCGCCTCCATGATCAGATCGTAGAAACTTTATTTTCTTGTTACGATGATTCTCCACTTCACTTTGACATTCTTTGAACTTTTCAAACGTTTCAGACTTGAGTTTCATCATGTAGATATACCCATACCTACTCAAATCATCTGTGAGGGTGAGAAAATAATGATACCCGCCGCGTGCTTTAACACTCATCGGACCGCATATGTCGGTATGTATTATTTCCAATAAGTCATTAGCTCACTCCATTGTTCTGGAGAACAGAGTTTTAGTCATCCTGCCCCTGAGGCATGGTTCGCAACTATCAAATGATTCATAATCAAGTGATTCCAAAAGTCCATTCGTATGGAGTTTCTTCATGCGCTTTACACCAATATGACCTAAACAGTAGTGGCACAAGTATGTTGCACTATCATTATCAACTTTGCATCTTTTGGCATCTTTTGGCACCTATTAACCGGAGACCCAGCCCATATTGTTGCTTTCTTGCCTATTTCAGTGTTTCGAAGAAAAGGAATACCGAACGGAGTCCAAACGGAATGAAACCTTCGGGAGCGTTATTTTTGGAACGGAAGTAATCCAGGGGACTTGGAGTGAAAGTCAGGTAAGCTTCGAGGAGGCCACGAGGCAGGGGGTGTGCCATGCCCTCCACCCTCGTGGGCCCCTCGTGGCTCCCCCGACCGACTTCTTTCCCCTATATATTCCCATATACCCTAAAAACATCGACGACAACAATAGATCGGGAGTTCCGCCGCCACAAGTCTCCGTAGCCACCAAAACCTCTCGGGAGCCCGTTTCAGCACCCTGCCGCAGGGGGGATCCCTCACCGGTGGCCATCTTCATCATCCCGGCGCTCTCCAAGACGAGGAGGGAGTAGTTCACCCTCGGGGCTGAGGGTATGTACCAGTAGCTATGTGTTTGATCTCTCTCTCTCTCTCTCTCTCTCTCTCTCGTGTTCTTGAGGTGATACGATCTTGATGTATCGCGAGCTTTGCTATTATGTTGGATCTTATGATGTTTCTCCCCCTCTACTCTCTTGTAATTGGATTGAGTTTTCCCTTTGAAGTTATCTTATCGGATTGAGTCTTTAAGGATTTGAGAACACTTGACGTATGTCTTGCCGTGCTTATATGTGGTGACAATGGGATATTCACGTGATCCACTTGATGTACGTTTTGGTGATCAACTTGCGGGTTCCACCCATGAACCTTTGCATAGGGGTTGGCACACGTTTTCGTCTTGACTCTCCGGTAGAAACTTTGGGGCACTCTTTGAAGTACTTTGTGTTGGTTGAATAGATGAATCTGAGATTGTGTGATGCATATCGTATAATCATGCCCACGGATACTTGAGGTGACAATGTAGTATCTAGGTGACATTAGGGTTTTGGTTGATTTGTGTATTAAGGTGTTATTCTAGTATGAACTCTATGATAGATTGAACGGAAAGAATAGCTTCATGTTATTTTACTACGGACTCTTGAATAGATAGAACAGAAAGGATAACTTTGAGGTGGTTTCATACTCTACCATAATCTCTTCGTTTGTTCTCCGCTATTAGTGGCTTTGGAGTGACTCTTTGTTGCATGTTGAGGGATAGTTATATGATCCAATTATGTTATTATTGTTGAGAAAACTTGCACTAGTGAAAGTATGAACCCTAGGCCTTGTTTCCTACCATTGCAATACCATTTACGCTTACTTTTATCATTAGTTACCTTGCTGTTTTTATATTTTCAGATTACAAAAACCTATATCTACCATCCATATTGCACTTGTATCACTATCTCTTCGCCGAACAAGTGCACCTATACAATTTACCATTGTATTGGGTGTGTTGGGGACACAAGAGACTCTTTGTTATTTGGTTGCAGGGTTGTTTGAGAGGGACCATCTTCATCCTACGCCTCCCACGGATTGATAAACCTTAGGTCATCCACTTGAGGGAAATTTTCTACTGTCCTACAAACCTTTGCACTTGGAGGCCCAACAACGTCTACAAGAAGAAGGTTGCGTAGTAGACATCAAGCTCTTTTCTGGCGCCGTTGCCAGGGAGGTGAGTGCTTGAAGGTATATATTTAGATCTTTCAATTGAATCTTTTTGTTTCTTGTTTTATCACTAGTTTAGTTTATAAAGAAAACTACCAAAAAAATGGAATTGAGTTTGCCTCTTACGCTTCATCTTTTTAATATCTTTCGTAAGTATGATGAAAAGGAAAATTGTGCTCAAGTGCTAGAAGAAGAAGTCTATAAAATGTTTGATACTAAATCTTTGAATGATGAGCATGATTGCAATGTTGTTAGTATGAACTCCTTGATATCCATAGTACTAATGATGATTGCACTAGTTATGATAAAAATGTCTCTTATAAGCATGTCGATTTTTGTGGAGGGCATTGGGTTTGCATGGACACACCAAATAGGGAAAATAGATATTGCAAGAGGCATAGGCATTTAGAAACTAAATTGTTGCAAGAAAGGCTAGATAAGAATGCTGAAAATTTACATTTCCTTTGCCGTACTTGTGAACTTTGCAATGAAAGTGGTCATTTACATCTCCGATGCAAATTGTTTCATGATCGAATCGTGTCCAAAAATTGTGATGATTTGATTTCCCTTGCAAATTATAATGAAATTAGTTTGCTTATGGGTTACGATGAAATGAAACATTTAATTAAGCATCTTCCAGAATTTGCCAGTTATAAACTTCTTGATTTTGATCTAGAGAAAATTTATATGTATTGTGCGGTGAATTGCATAGAAAATCCTTGTATTGCCAATTACCTAAAGAAAAGAAAGCAAATAGAAGATGAAGAGAATACTAATGAAAGGGAAGAGACTTCCCAATATCCTCCTATTATTTCTTATGATGAATCAGGTAACGAGGAGGAGCTTTCTATTGAACCAATCTCATTAATAAGGAGCTCAAAGAAGAAGGTTTAACCCACACATAATGTGAAGAAGAAAAAGAAAAAATGGAGAATCAGAGGTAAAAAGGCATCTCTCCCAAATGATGTTGCTCCTACTACTCATTGTGATGATTGTAATTGCTATACTATTGGTGTTATCCATACTATTAATGATGAAAGTGATTATGCTTATGATATGAAAAGGCCCAAGCTTGGGGAAGCTATGTTTGATGAAAATGACATATATGAGAATATATATGCTGAAATTAATGTTTGTCCCAAGCCTGGGGCTGCTACGTTCAATGAAGATGATATTTTTAGCCTCACAAGTTTTGATATTCAAAGTTGTTATGATGATAGCATGCCTCTTACCTATGATGATTATATTGATGAAAGTGAGTTTGGAAGAGTGTCATCTTTAGGAAGTAATGATCCCACTATTTTGGAGGATGTTGAATCTTATTGTGATGAATATGAAAGTGGATTTGGAAGAGTGTCAACTTTATTTGTGATGATTCCACTATCTTGGAAGAGGTTTCTATCGATTATGATGAGAACAAAGTGGCTACTTATGATGATAATTGTGATGAAACTTATGCTATAAAAAGTAGTGATGATTATATTTATAAAACTTGTCATGATTATGATTACCCTTTTTCTGAACATTACTCTTTTATTGTGGAAACAATTTATAGTATTCAAGTCTCTTATGATACTCCCACCATTCTGAATAAGAAGAATTTTGCTTATGTGGAGAGTAGTAAATTTTCTTTGCAAGTAGATCATGAAAAGAATACTTTAGGTGCTGGTTATATTGTTGAATTAATTTATGATGCTACTGAAAATTATTATGAGGGAGGAACATATGCTTGTAGGAATTGCAATAATATCAAGTTTCCTCTCTATGTGCTTAAAGTTTTAAAGTTATGCTTGTTTTGCATTCCTATGCTAGTTGATTATTGTTCCCATAAGTTGTTTGATCACAAAATCCCTATGCATAGGAAGTGGGTTAGGCTTAAATGTGCTAGTCATATGCTTCATGATGATCCCGTTATGTTTCAATTCTTATCTTTTATGTGAGCATCATTGTCATCGTCATGCCTAGCTAAAAAGGCACTAAAGAAAAGCGCTTGTTAGGAGACAAACCAATATTTAACTTTACTGTTTTTGTGTATTCACATGATTATGCTACTGTAGTAAGCATGTTTTATAGGTTTTGTTTCAATAAAGTGCCAAGTAAGACCTTTAGGATAGCTTACGGTGATAGTTGTGTTGATCCTGCTGAAAATCAGAAACTTTTGGGCCCAGTAAATCAGTTTTGGTAATTCACAGAATCGTTATTTTGAGCTGATTATTTTTTCTATGGATTGGTACACAAATTTATTAGTACTTCCTAATTTGGTAGGATTTATGGAGTTCCATAAGTATACATTTGATACATATTACTACAGACAGTTCTGTTTTTGACAGATTCTGTTTTCTATGTGTTGTTTGCTTGTTTTGATGAATCTATGAGTAGTATCGGAGGGTATGAACCATATATAAGTTGGAATAAAGTAGATATTACACCAATATGAATTTATAATGAGTTCATAAAAGTACCTAAGTGGTGATTTATTTTCTTATACTAACGGAGCTTACGAGTTTTCTGTTGAGTTTTGTGTTGTGAAGTTTTCAAGTTTTGGGTAAAGATTCAATGGGCTATGGAATAAGGAGTGGCAAGAGCCTAAGCTTGGGGATGCCCAAGGCACCCTAAGGTAATATTCAAGGACAACCAAGAGCCTAAGCTTGGGGATGCCCCGGAAGGCATCCCCTCTTTCGTCGTCGTTCATCGGTAACTTTACTTGGAGCTATATTTTTATTCACCACATGATATGTGTTTTGCTTGGAGCGTCATTTTCTCTTGTTAGTATTTGCTTGATGTTATTAATAATGTTTTACATCTATATTTTCAATAAAAATGTCTAGGATAGCCTTTACCATGCTTATTTTGCTAGTATACATGTTGCTGTTTGAAAACAAAAAGTTTACCGCTGTTGCAAAAATTCCCTAGAAAAGTCAGAGAATGATATAATGTTGAAATTTTTGAATGATGAGCTCTGATAAATCTTCTACAGTTTAGTATTTTTCTCATAATTTTTGGAGTTAGGTAAGTATGATGAATCTTGCATTCTTTACAGACTATACTGTTTTGGCAGATTGCTGTTATGTTTGCATTGTTTGCATATGTTTGCTTGTTTAATGATTCTATTTGAGGATAGGAGTATTAAATATGCAGAAATTTAGTATGAAATGTTGAATAATAATTTTAGTAATTTGTTACAGTATAAAATGATAAGGTTTTGCATTGGTTTATACTAACCTATCTCACGAGTTCTTGTTGAGTTTTATGTGGATGAAGTTTTTGAGAAATAGAGAAACCATGATATGAGAGGAATTAAGGAGACACAAAAGTTCAAGCTTGGGGATGCCCAAGGCACCCCAAGATGATATTTCAAGAAGTCTCAAGCATCTAAGCTTGGGGATGCCCCATTAGGCATCTCACCTTTCTTCTTCAACAACTATTAGTTAGTATTGTTGAACCTAAGTTTTTGCTTCTTCACATGAGTTGTGCTATCCTTGCAATGTCATTTTATTTTGCTTTGCTTGCTGCTTGAATAAAGTACCAAGATATGAAATTCTTAAATGAGAGAGAGTCTTCACATAGTTACATAATTATTTAACCACTCATTGATTTTCACTTATATCTCTTTGGAGTAGTTTGTCATTTACTCGTGTGCTTCACTTATATCCTATGAGTAAATGGTTGAATGAGTTGAATGTCATAAATGTGAAATTATATATGTTTCATATGCTTACCCCGTGGGGAGTAATGACTTCACATCTAAGAAGTAGAGGTTGTAAATTTATTGAAGGTTAGCAAGCATTGTATTGGTCATTTGAACAATTCATGAAAGAATATTGAAGGGAGAGAGATTTCACATATAAATATACTATCTTAGACATCTTCTATGATTGTGAGCCCCATTAATTATTTTCAAACCTGAGCAAATTAGTTGAAGTTGGACAAGGAAGACAACGTAATGAGTTATGCTTGGGTGTATTTGTATAGAAGTTAATTGTTATAGATCCTCCAACATGTCGTGCTTGATTTTTAGAATCCTTTGCTAGCCAAAATATCTGTACTAAGCGGGAATACTGCTTGTGCATCCAAATCCCTTGAACCAAGTTTCTTCCATGAGTGTCCACCATACCTACCTATATGCGGTATTTACCTGCCGTTCCAAGTAAATTTGCATGTGCCAACTCTAAACCTTCAAATAATAATCTGTTTTGTATGCTCGAATCGCTCATGTAGCGACTAGGGGCTGTCAGTATCTTCCATGCTAGGTGGGTTATTCTCAAGATGAATGGAATCCGCTCATCATTCACGAGAAAAATGGCTAGTAACCGGGATGCCCAGTCCCATGATCAAAGGATCAAAATCAAATCAAAAATAATTGCAAACAAAACTCCCCCTGGACTGTTGTTGGTATGGACGATACCCCGTTGTTTCGGATGGCCGTGGAGTGTGATTGTTGGTGGAGGGGGAGTAAAAAATTTACCATTCTATTTGGGAACCGCCTATAATGTATGTAGTATGGAAGATATTGGGAACTCTTGGTTGTTACGTTGACAATGAGATCATACCTCTCAAAATTATTTATCTCTATTTCAAAATCGAGCTCTGGCACCTATGCAAATCCCTGCTTCCCTCTACGAAGTGCCTATCTTTTACTTTTATGCAAGAGTCAGTAGTATTCCTTCTCATTCCTACCTACTCTTTAGTTGGCAAGCATCGTGTGTTGGGGAAAGATCTGAGCATATATGGCCATGCAAATATATTTGATCATGAATTATTATTGTTGACAACTATCTATATGATAAGTGAGTTGGGAGGCGAAACACTAAGCCCCTATCTTTCTCTGTGTTCGATGGATGCTATTTGTTCTAACAATATGCTTTGAGTGGTAGCAATCATGGAAGACTATAGGATAGTTGAGTATGTGGAGTTTGCTAAATCAAAGCTCTGAAATAGACCCTTCCTGAAAATAAGATGAATTGTAATTGTTTGATGACTGAGAATGAAGTTTGCTAGTTTTCAAGAAAGTTTATGGTCTATGCTTTAACATGAGAATAGCTTGTTACTTTATCTTGAGAAGTTTTATGAGATGAACTACTGTTATGACATATAATCATGCTAGAAAAGGTGATTGAAATTATCATTGATCAAACTTGTGCACCAGCTAGCATTCACACTTCATAAATTCTTTCTTTTATCATTTACCTACTCGAGGACGAGCAGGAATTAAGCTTGGGGATGCTGATACGTCTCCAACGTATCTATAATTTATGAAGCATTCATGCTATTTTATTATCTGTTTTGAATGTTTATGGGCTTTATTATACACTTTTATATTATTTTTGGGACTAACCTATTAACCGGAGGCCCAGCCCATATTGTTGCTTTCTTGCCTATTTCAGTGTTTCAAAGAAAAGGAATACCAAACGGAGTCCAAACGGAATGAAACCTTCGGGAGCGTTATTTTTGGAATGGAAGCAATCCAGGGGACTTGGAGTGAAAGTCAGGGAAGCTTCGAGGAGGCCACGAGGCAGGGGGGCGCGCCCAACCCCTGGGCATGCCCATCACCGTCGTGGGCCCCTCGTGGCTCCCCCGACCGACTTCTTTCCCCTATATATTCCCATATACCCTAAAAACATCGAAGACAACAATAGATCGGGAGTTCCGCCGCCGCAAGCCTCTGTAGCCACTAAAACCTCTCGGGATCCCGTTTTAGCACCCTGCCAGAGGGGGGATCCCTCACCGGTGGCCATCTTCCTCATCCCGGCGCTCCCCATGACGAGGAGGGAGTAGTTCACCCTTGGGGCTGAGGGTATGTACCAGTAGCTATGTGTTTGATCTCTCTCTCTCTTTTGTTCTTGAGGTGATACGATCTTAATGTATCGCGAGCTTTGCTATTATAGTTGGATCTTATGATGTTTCTCCCCCTCTACTCTCTTGTAATTCGATTGAGTTTTCCCTTTGAAGTTATATTATCGGATTGAGTCTTTAAGGATTTGAGAACACTTGATGTATGTCTTGCCGTGCTTATCTGTGGTGACAATGGGATATTCACATGATCCACTTGATGTATGTTTTGGTGATCAACTTCCGGGTTCCGCCCATGAACCTATGCATAGGGGTTGGCACACGTTTTCGTCTTGACTCTCCGGTAGAAACTTTGTGGAACTCTTTGAAGTACTTTGTGTTGGTTGAATAGATGAATCTGAGATTGTGTGATGCATATCGTATAATCATGCCCACGGATACTTGAGGTGACAATGGAGTATCTAGGTGACATTAGGGTTTTGGTTGATTTGTGTATTAAGGTGTTATTCTAGTATGAACTCTATGATAGATTGAACGGAAAGAATAGCTTCATGTTATTTTACTACGGACTCTTGAATAGATAGAACAGAAAGGATAACTTTGAGGTGGTTTCGTACCCTACCATAATCTCTTCATTTGTTCTTTGCTTTTAGTGGCTTTGGAGTGACTCTTTGTTGCATGTTCAGGGATAGTTATATGATCCAATTATGTTATTATTGTTTAGAGAACTTGCACTAGTGAAAGTATGAACCCTAGACCTTGTTTCCTACCATTGCAATACCGTTTATGCTTACTTTTATCATTAGTTACCTTGCTGTTTTTATATTTTCAGATTACAAAAACCTATATCTACCATCCATATTGCACTTGTATCACTATCTCTTCGCCGAACAAGTGCACCTATACAATTTACCATTGTATTGGGTGTGTTGGGGACATAAGAGACTCTTTGTTATTTGGTTACAAGGTTGTTTGGGAGAGACCATCTTCATCCTACGCCTCCCACAGATTGATAAACCTTAGGTCATCCACTTGAGGGAAATTTGCTACTGTCCTACAAACCTCTGCACCTGGAGGCCGAACAACGTCTACAAGAAGACGGTTGCGTAGTAGACATCAATGACCATTGAAGGTTTTATTCATGTAAACAGAAACAACAATTATTATTTGACTTTAAATGAATAACCGTATTGCACTAAACATGATCTGATCATATTCATGCTCAACGCAAACACCAAACAACATTTATTTAGGTTCAACACTAATCCCGAAGGTAGAGGGAGTGTGCGATGGTGATTATATCAACCTTGGAATCACTTCCAACACACATCTTCACCTCTCTTTTAACTAGTCTCAGCCACTCCTGTTTCGAGTTACCAATCTTAGAAACTGAACTGGTATCAAATACCCAGGGGTTACTACGAACACTAGTAAAATACACATCAATAACATGTATATCAAATATACCTTTGTTCACTTTGCCATCCTTCTTATCCACCAAGTATCTCGGGCAGTTCCGTCTCTAGTGACAATTCCCTTTGCAGTACAAGCACTCAGTTTCAGGCTTGGGTCCATTTTTTGGGATTCTTCATGGGAGCGACAACTTGATTGTCATTCTTCTTGAAGTTCCCTTTCTTTCCCTTGCCTTTTTTTGAAACTAGTGGTCTTTATAACCATCAACACTTGATGCTCTTTCTTGATTTCTACCTCCACCGATTTCAGCATCGCGAAGAGCTCGAGAATCGTTTTCGTCATCCCTTGCATATTTTAGTTCATCACGAAGCTAGCTCTAGTAGCTTGGTGATAGTGACTAGAGAACTTTTGTCAATCACTATCTTATCTGGAAGATTAACTCCCACTTGATTCAAGCGATTGTAGTATCTAGACATTCTGAGCACATGCTCACTGGCTGAGCTATTCTCCTCCATCCTGTAGGCAAAGTACCTATCAGAGGTCTCATACCTCTCGACACAGGCATGAGTCTGAAATACTAATTTCAGCTCTTGGAACATCTCATATGCTCCATGACGTTCAAAATGGTTTTTAAGTCCCGGTTCTAAGCCGTAAAGAATTGCGCACTAAACTATCAAGTAGTCATCATATCGAGCTTGCGAAACGTTCATAACATCTGCATATGCTCCTGCAATAGGTCTATCACCTAGCGGTGCATCAAGGACATAATTCTTCTGTGGAGCAATGAGGATAATCCTTAGATCATGGACCAAGTCCGCATCATTGCTACTATCATATTTCAACTTAGTTTTCTCTAGGAACATATCAATAAATAGGGGAGCTATATCGCGAGCTATTGATCTACAACATAGATATGAAAAAACTATTAAGACTAAGTTCATGATAAATTAAGTTCAATTAATCAATACTCCCACTTAAATAAACATCCCTCAAGTTATCTAGTTTATACATGATCCAAATCAACTAACCCATGTTTGATCATCACGTGAAATGGGGTAGTCATCAATGGTGAACATCTCTATGTTGATCATATCTACTATATGACTCGCGTTCGACCTTTCAGTCTCCAGTGTTCCAAGACCATGTCTGTACATGCTAGGCTCGTCAAATTTAACACAAGTATTCTGCATATGCAAAATTGTCTTACACCCGTTGTATATGAACGTAGAGTCTATCACACTCCATCGTAGCGTGACTGCGTCGAGGTCGCCACGCCAACTATTGCTTCTACAACTATCGCTAACACATAGTGAGAAAGTAAAGCAATTACATGTCGCTTGCACTTCATACAATAAAGAGACAACCCTAAGGCTCCTGCCAGTTGTCGATATTACAAAACATGGTCATCTCATACATCAACATATATCACATCATATCTTGACCATATCACATCACTGCATGCCCTGCAAAAACAAGTTAGGTGTCCTCTACTTTGTTGTTGCAAGTTTTACGTGGCTGCTACGAGCTTCTAGCAAGAACTGTTCTTACCTACGGCAAAAACCACAACGGTGATTCATCAAGTTTTTTGTTTTAACCTTCTTCAAGGACATGCCATAGTCAAATTTGATTCAACTAAAGTAGGAGAAACACACACCCACGAACCACGTTTATGCAAAACTAGTTGCATGTCTGTCGGTAGAACCAGTCTCATGTGTGTGGTCATGTAAGGTTTGTCCGGTCCACTTCATCCCACAATACCGCCGAATCAAAATAAGACGTTGGTGGTAAGCAGTATGACAATCACCGCCCACAACTCTTTGTTTTCTACTCGTGCATATCATCTACGAATAGACTTGGCTTGGATGCCACTGGTGGGAAACGTTGCATGGAAAATAAATTTTTTTCTACGCACACACAAGATCTATCCATGGAGATGCATAGCAACGAGAGGGGAGAGTGTGTCTATGTACCCTCGTAGACCGTAAGCGGAAGCGTTTGACAACGTGGTTGATGTCGTCGAACTTCTTCGTGTTCCAACCGATCAAGCACTGAACGTACGTCACCTCCGCGTTAACGTTCAGCTCAATGATGTCCTCCACGTTCTTGATCTAGCAAGACGGCGAGGTTGTGGATGAGTTCCGGCAGCACGACGGCATGGTACGGTGATGGTGAAGCTATCTCCGCAGGGCTTCGCCTAAGCACTATGAAAATATGACCGGGGGTATAAACGGTGGAGGGGGGCGACGCACACGGCTAAGACAATGTTCTGCAGTGTTGTGGTGCCCCTCCCTCACATATATATAGGTGGGGGGAAGAGAGGCAGCCCCTAGGGCACCCCAAGTGACCGACAGCTGCCCGAGGGCACCTGCCTAGCCGCGCCCCCCTTTCCTTATTTGAACATGAGGGGAAAGGAAAGGGAGATGGCTGCCTTAGGGCGCCTCCCCTTTCCTTCCTTCCCTCCCTCCTTTGGTGCGTGGGCAAGGGGTACAGGGGCGCATCAGCCCCTTGTGGGCTGGTGTGCTCTTCCCCTTTTGGCCCATAAGGCCCAATAACCTACCGGGGCTGTCCGGAACCCCTTCCGGTGACCCGATAAGTACCAGGTACCACCTGAAACACTTCCGGTGTTCAAATGCCATCGTCCTACATATCAATATTTACCTCTCGACCATTTCAAGAATCCTCGTTATGTCTTTGATCACATCTGGGACTCCGAACAACATTCAGTCACCAAATCATAAAACTCATATAACACTATATCATCAACGAATGTTAAGCGTGCAGACCCTATGGGTTCGAGAACTATGTAGACATGATCGAGACACCTCTTTGGTCAATAACCAATAGCGGAACCTAGATGCCCTTATTGGTTCCTACATGTTCTACGAAGATCTTTATCGGTCGAACCGTTATGACAACACACGTAATTCCCTTTGCCATCGGTATGTTACTTGCCCGAGGTTCGATCATCGGTATCTTCATACCTAGTTCAATCTCGTTACTGGCAAGTCTCTTTACTCGTTCCATAATACATCATCGTGCAACTAATTGATTGCTACCTCTTGAGCTTGCGTTGGTTTTCCCTTGAAGAGGAAAGGGTGATGCAGCAAAGTAGCGTAAGTATTTCCCTCAGTTTTGAGAACCAAGGTATCAATCCAGTAGGAGACAACGCACAAGTGACTGAATACCTGCACAAACAATCAACAACCTACACCCAACGCGATAAAGGGGTTGTCAATCCATTCACGATCACTTGCAAAAGTGAGACCTGATAGAGATAGATAAACGGTAGAGTAAATATTTTTGGTATTTTTGGTTTATAGATTGGAAAGTAAAGATTGCAAAATAATAGATCGGAAACTAGCAAGATGTAAACGAGATTCAATATAATGGAAAAGAGACCCGGGGGCCATAGGTTTCACTAGTGGCTTCTCTCAAGATAGCAAATATTACGGTGGGTGAACAAATTACTGCCGAGCAATTGATAGAAAAGCGAATAGTTATGATGATATCTTAGGCAATGATCATGAACATAGGCATCACGTCCGTGTCAAGTAGACTGACTCCTGCCTGCATCTACTACTATTACTCCACACATCGACCGCTATCCAACATGAATCTAGAGTATTAAGTTCAAAAAGAACGGAGTAACGCATTAAGAAAGATGACATGATGTAGAGGAATTAACTCAAGCGATATGTTGAAAACCCCATCTTTTTATCCGCAATGGCAACAATACAATATGTGCCTTGCTGCACCTACTATCACCTGGAAAGGACACCGCAAGGTTGAACCCAAAGCTAAGCACTTATCCCATTGCAAGAAAGATCAATCTAGTAGGCCAAAGTAAATCGATAATTCGAAGAGACTTGCAAAGATATCAAATCATGCATATAAGAATTCAGAGAAGAACCAAATAATATTCATAGATAATCTTGATCGTAAATCCACAATTCATTGGATCTCGGCAAACACACCGCAAAAGAATATTACATGGAATAGATCTCCAAGAACATCGAGGAGAACATGGTATTGAGAATCAAAGAGACAGAAGAAGCCATCTAGCTAATAACTATGGACCCGAAGGTCTGTGGTAAACTACTCACGCTTCATCGGAGAGGTAATGGTGTTGATGTAGAAGCCCTCCGTGATCGAATCCCCCTCCGGCAGGACGCCGGAAAAGGTCCCTAGATGGGATCACGGGTACAGAAGGTTGCGGCGGTGGAAAAGTGGTTTCGTGGCTCTCTGGATGTTTTGAGGGTATAAGAGTATATATAGGCGAAGGAACTAAGTCAGGGGAGCCACGAGGGGCCCACAAGGGTGGGGAGCGTGCCCTACCCGCTGGGCACGCCCTCCTGCCTCGTGGCTTCCTCGTTGCATCTCCCACTTCATCTCCAAGTCTTCTGGTTTTATTTTGGTCCAAGAAAGATCATCGTGAAGGTTTCATTCCATTTGGACTCCGTTTGGTATTCCTTTTCTGCGAAACTCTAAAATAGGCAAAAAAACAGAAACTGGCACTAGGCCCTCGGTTAATAGGTTAGTCCCAAAAATAACATAAAATAGCATATAAATGCCTATTAAATATCCAAAACAAATAATATAATAGCGTGGAACAATAAAAAATTATAGATACGTTGGAGACATATCAAGCATCCCCAAGCTTAATTCCTGCTCGTCCTCGAGTAGGTAAATGATAAAAATAGAATTTCTGATGTGGAATGCTACCTAACATATTTATCCATGTAATTTTCTTTATTGTGGCATGAATGTTCAGATCCGAAAGATTCAAGAAAAAAGTTTATTATTGACATAAAAATAATAATACTTCAAGAATACTAACAAAGCAATCATGTATACTTGAAATAACATGGCCAAAGAAAGTTATCCCTACAAAATCATATAGTCTGGCTATGCTCTATCTTCATCACACAAAATATTTAAATCATGCACAACCCCGATGACAAGCCAAGCAATTGTTTCATACTTTTGATGTTCTCAAACTTTTTCAATCTGCATGCAATACATGAGCGTGAGCCATGGATATAGCACTATAGGTGGAATAGAATGGTGGTTGTGGAGAAGACAAAAAGGAGAAGATAGTCTCACATCAACTAGGCGTACCAATGGGCTATGGAGATGTCCATCAATAGATATCAATGTGAATAAGTAGGGATTGCCATGCAACGGAGCTATAAGTGTATGAAAGCCCAAAAAGAAACTAAATGGGTGTGCATCCAACTTGCTTGCTCATGAAGACCTAGGGCATTTTGAGGAAGCCCATCATTGGAATATACAAGCGAAGTTCTATAATTAAAATTCCCACTAGTATATGAAAGTGACAACATAGGAGACTCTCTATTATGAAGATCATGGTGCTACTTTGAAGCACAAGTGTGGAAAAAGGATAGTAACATTGCCCCTTCTCTCTTTTTCTCTCATTTTTTTATTTGGGCCTTCTCTCCTTTTTTTATGGCCTCTTTTTTTCTCTTTTTTTTGTCCGGAGTCTCATCCCGATTTGTGGGGGAATCATAGTCTCCATCATCCTTTCCTCACGTGGGACAATGCTCTAATAATGAAGATCATCACACTTTTATCTACTTACAACTCAAGAATTACAACTCAATACTTAGAACAAAATATGACTCTATGTGAATGCCTCCGGCGGAGTACCGGGATGTGCAATGAATCAAGAGTGACATGTATGAAAGAATTATGAACAGTGGCTTTTCCAGAAATACGATGTCAACTACAAGATCATGCAAAGCAATATGACAATGATGGAGCGTGTCATAATAGACGGAACGGTGGAAAGTTGCATAGCAATATATCTCGGAATGGCTATGGAAATGCCATAATAGGTAAGTATGGTGGCTGTTTTTAGGAAGGTATATGGTGGGTGTATGGTATCAGTGAAAATTGCGCGACACAAGAGAGGCTAGCAATGGTGGAAGGGTGAGAGTGTGTATAATCCATGGACTCAACATTAGTCATAAAGAACTCACATACTTATTGCAAAAATCTATTAGATTATTGGAATGAAGTACTACGCGCATGCTCCTAGGGGGATAGATTGGTAGGAAAAGACCATCGCTCGTCCTCGACCGCCACTCATAAGGAAGACAATCAATAAATAAATCATGCTCCAACTTCATCACATAACAGTTCACCATACATGCATGCTACGGGAATCACAAACTTTAACACAAGTATATCTAAAATTCACAACTACTCTACTAGCATGACTCTAATATCACCATCTTCATATCTCAAAACAATCATAAAGAATCAAACTTCTCATAGTATTCAATGCACTTCATATGAATTTTTTTATTATATCCATCTTGGATGCCCATCATATTAGGGCTAGTTTGATAACCAAAGCAAATTACCATGTTGTTCTAAAAGACTCTCAAAATAATATAAGTGAAGCATGAGAGTTCAGCAATTTCTATAAAATAAAACCACCGCCGTGCTCTAAAAAGATATAAGTGAAGCACTAGAGCAATATTGTCTAGCTCAAAAGATATAAGTGAAACACATAGAGTATTCTAATAAATCACGATTCATGCGTGTCTCTACCAAAAGGTGTGTACAGCAAGGATGATTGTGTTAAACTAAAAATCAAGGACTCAAATCATACAAGACGCTCCAAGCAAAACACATATCATGTGGTGAATAAAAATATAGCCTCAAGTAAAGTTACCGATAGACGAAGACGAAAGAGAGGATGCCTTCCGGGGCATTCCCAAGCTTAGGCTTTTGGTTGTCCTTGAATTTTACCTTGGGGTGGCTTGGGCATCCCCAAGCTTAGGCTCTTGCCACTCATTCCAAAGTCCATCAAATCCTTACCCAAAACTTGAAAACTTCACAACACAAAACTTGACAAAAAATCTCATGAGCTCCGTTAGTATAAGAAAATAAATCATCACTTTAAGGTACTGTTGCGAACTCATTATTTATTTATATTGGTGTAATATCTAATGTATTCCAACTTATCCATGGTTCATACCCCCTGAACCACGAACTCAGCACACGTTCCGTCTTCCAGATGCCGTCGATAAAGACCACAATCTGCATCCGCTCCTGGACTACCTCCCAAGCTCCGCGCCGACGCTGGAGCAAACGCTGTCGCAACGACAGAGCCCGAGGACACAGGTTCACCACGAGGATGCCGCCACCGCCACGCCATCCTTGCTTGAACAGACTGGTTTCCAAATCCATCTCCAACCATAGGGTCGATGGCCTCGTCAGGGAAGGATCCGAAGAATCTTTATTTAACACCGTCAACGTCGCCACCAAAGCCAAGACGAGCATCAATCTAAAAACCTAGACTACAAGGGAGTAAAAATGATCCACACACATGGATCCAGCGATCCTCCTCACCACTACCGACCGAGGTCGCTGATGGAGGGGAGCCGCCGAAGGACGGCGCTAGAAAATTGGTGCCCCCTGGCAGCGGCTAGGGTTGGAGCCGCCAGGGATGAGAGGAACTATGATCACCCTGTTATGTTGTGACGTTTGATTGCACACAAGGTATTCCTCCGGTATCCGGGAGTTGCATAATCTCATAGTCGAAGGAATATGTATTTGACATGAAGAAAGCAATAGCAATAAACTGAACGATCAATATGCTAAGCTAACATATGGGTCTTGTCCATCACATCATTCTCCTAATGATGTGATCCCATTATCAAATGACAGCACATGTCTATGGTTAGGAAGCCTTAACCATCTTTGATCAACGAGCTAGTCTAGTAGAGGCTTACTAGGGACACGGAATTTGTTTATGTATCCACACATGTATTTAAGTTTCCGGTCAATACAATTCTAGCATGAATAATAAACCTTTATCATGATTTAGGAAATATAAGAATAACCATTTTATTGTTGCCTCTAGGGCATATTTCCATCAGAGGTAGGGATAGGCGACTACCAAATTAAATTCTTCTCTTAGTTGCTTTAAGAGGGGTAGTGTGCAAATATAAATTATGTAGAAATGCAACTAGGTGATACAACCCAATATGATGTGTTACAACAAGCTAGTAAGCTACAACAGCCAACACACGAGCAAGTATAAAAAATAAAGCTAGGATAAGAGACAACAGAAACGATGAAGGCTACAATGTAATCCAATGTTCACACACTTGGGGTGTGCTAATCTCCATTGGGAGGGGGTGGCAACGAATTCTCCCATGAGAACGAATGTCTCACCTTCTTCTTCAAGAACCTCAAGCAACAAATTCATAGGTTCCCTTACACTAGGGGTAGCTCTTGAGGCGAGCTCCAAACCCTCACAAACGATCCCGCGGCACAACCACCCAACTTCGAAGCTCATGAGAAACACCAAACATCTAGAGTTTGCCGGTTTGCCACAAATCCAAGAGTAACAAGATTGGAGGGATTTGTAGATCAAGTGTTTTGTGGCTTTCTCTAATATATGAGGTGAATTAAGTGGCTAGGGAGGGAGGAATCAGAGTTTTAAGCTTCGGATCAATGGAGGAAAGAACGTAGGAGTCATCCCCGTCCTTTGAAGAAGAAGGGTGGATTTTATAGGTCAACCCGTTTTTTGCCCGTTATTATACTACATAGAAATGTCAAACTACGTGGGTTCGTATCCGACATTTTCCAATTCTCTAGACAAATTCGTATACAATGTCGGACATACCTCAGACTATTTGAGATGTCAAATAATCCGATCTAAGTCAAATAATTTAACCTGGTCCAAGCGGGAAAGCACAAATCTGATACAAGGTGAGACATAAAGTCAGATAATCCGACTTTGTGTCTGACTCATATTGCAGCACACAAACAGATGAAACAAATGTCTCTTTCTCAATATGTGTGGTATGTATTTGGTATGATTTGTTAAATGATTCCCATACAAGATCCGTATTGTACCCTCTATTTATAGTAAAGTGTGGCTATGACTCAATAAAGAGAAAACACGGGTGAAAATTCGACGTGTTGTCTTCTTATATCATATTTTCTTAGGGGGGCGGGGGGGGGGGGGGGGAGGAGGGCGCCGACCAATGTTATGTTTATACTGAAAGCACACTTGAATCATAGTTAGTCTTATAATCAACATTGCCATTAACACCAAAACCCTGAATAATTTAGGGCGGATGTCAATGAACTTAGGGTGAATGTCCTTTCACTTGGGCTGGCATGTTATGTTGACCATGTCCCATTTCGGACTTAGTAAAGAACTACTCTTAGACTATCCTGAATAATCAATCGTTATCCTATTGTCTTTTTATAATTTTTAGTGGTGATAAAATTTTCCCCTTTTCTGGTAGTGAGTGATCGTGCAAGTTATAGATCAGCAAGATAATATTAGAACCTCTCCAATATTGAGTACTCGGAACCATGTCCATTACTGTAAAAGTGCAGGTGTAGCAACCTATAATCTTTAGACCCTCATATTTATTCAATTATGAAATGACTCACTTTTTGGTAATTTTTTTGAATTCTCATCACCCTGTAAATGTTATATCACAAAATGTCTTGTTTGTACAAAAGTGATTGTTTTTCCAGTTCAATGTTTGTTATCTTTAACTTATAAAAGTTGACTTTACAAACAAAATACGCACTACAAAACTAAGTGAAGGAAATACCACAAAAGGTTAATGCCATGAAAAATATTTAGTTTGCACCATACTTTTTTTACCCATTCGTAACAACCATGTACCCATCAGTTTCCTTTCCTCATTTGCGTCAATGTATCAACTACTATCGTAATGTAGTATATCACCCTTTCTCCTCTACATGCAAACATGCAATGAACACACAGGTCCCTGTCTACTACTCCTATAAAAAAGCAACAACCGTATAAATCATAACCAAGCCAACAACAAGCACCCTCACGGGTGTGGTGTTGCGTGTCGCCGGGCCTTTTCCCAACTACTATATGTCTAGTTTTACCACCATCCCACCCACCCTACCAGTCCTCCCACCACACCACTTTGTAACTGAGTTCAAATTACAACCCTGAACTTTACTTTGGTTTAAAATACCCTCCCAAACTATGAAAACCATTTGAAAAAGCATTACTCAGATTGTTTGGTTCCATATCTGGCTTTTGCTAACATGGCACCACAACATCATGAACACATCAACTCACTATGCCATGTCACCAAACAACTCAACCGAATATTATCTCTTGACAAAAATACAAAAAAACATATAAATTTGATAAAATCAAGTAAATCATGCATAAATCCATCGGGCATTTTGGTAAAATTTTATCTTTTTTATAGATGATTTGGGAGAAACATGTTTTGTTTAGTCTCTATGTCAAATCTGAGTGAAAATGCAAACTACATCGATTTTTCTAAAGAGTCATTGTAAAACAGTGATCATTCTAGTAAAAGTATTCTCCCGTTGACAAAGAGTTTGGGAGAAACATGGTTTTTAGTTTCAACCACAAATATTTGGGTTCAAAATTCAAACTACATAGAAAATACAAAATTTTCTAATAAGTTATAAATAATTCGATGAGCATTTTGGTAAATTTTTAGCTCTTTTTGACAATTTTGTTTAGAGAACCTTGCTTGTTTAGTTTTAGCCTCAAATTTTGCTTCAAAATTTGCAAGGCATAGAGCGGTTGAAATACTTGTAGTAAATCACTCATATTTAAAAGAGCACTAGTATAATTTCATCTCATTTTGACAAATGGTTAGGAAGAAACCTTCTTGGTATGTTATCCTCAAATATGAGTAAATGGGTAGGTAATGTATTTGTCCTGACCAATTGAGGTAAGGGCACTCCAAGTTCTTGCCACATCGGTTAAAAAAGAGATAAGAGGGAGGGGGACTGTATATTAGCAGAGAGATGACTCTTCATTTTCTCCCCTTGGAATAGGTATGCTTTTCTTTATCGGGGGTTCAAATCCCACACTTTCTGTTTTTGTTAATCTTCTATTCTTAAATAGCTACCTCTCACTAGCGAATTTTCATGTGTTTGGGTAATGCCACGTAATTTGCTTATGTCATTGTCCTTCCTCTTTTTGCCAAAGCTATCCCACAAGGCCCATCGCGCCTCTCGTTGGCCTAACGAAGGGTTCCCCATCTGACCACTTCCGTTGTTCTTTGCTAATGAATCTGCATCACGACACCTCATCTCTAGGCCTTCTCCATGATCTGGAGCCCAAACGATTCCCATGGAAGGCTCACTCCCTCCTAACATCTCCACATCCGCCCCTCTCCCTCTTCATTTTCTCTAATGATCTCCATTAAATTCCACTATGCAATTATTCTCTTGCAACATGAACGGGTGGATTTACTAACTAATGAAGTTCCCCTGCCCTTTAAACCAGAACCTTCAGTGTTGGCTTACCTTGAAACATTAATCATCTTATTTGCATACTTACAAGGTGTGTACTGTTGATTGAAATGTTATAACTAAAATTTATGATGCTTACATTGGTTCTGTCCTCCCATTGTTACACATTTATACAGGAAATTAGGATAGGGGGCAATGCAGAACTATGTCAATATGATAAGAGAATCTTACATTTCAACATGGTGCCCCATGGTTGCTTTGCCCTCTACTGCAATTTATCATGAACCTTTTGATTCCATTTATATTATATTATTTTCTTTCCCCATTGAACGTACTTATACAATCCAATTGGAATTGATAACTTTTGTTTGATGTTAAATTGAAGCATACAAGATGTTACTTTGTGCTAGATCTTTTTTTCACGCGGAGTTATCTAATGTGAATTAACACTTGGGCAACATGCGGTAACCATGTCAACATTTGTATGCAATCAAGGTCGTAGCCACAATCAAATAACCTAAAAGTATCATAGTATCCACAATCAAGGTCGGTCCACAAGTCAAATATCCTAAAACTCTCATAGTATCCCGTGTCTAAAAGTCTCATAGTATCCCGCGGCACCGCGCGGGGCATCATGTAGTTCACCAGCATTGCCGACCACAATGAAATTTATAGTATGCAGTGAAATTAATTCTATAATTTGGTGTGACTTCTCTACCTATTTTGTCTCTTCTTTCCCTCCCTCCACAATTAGACCACAACGTTGAGATGCAAATATGTTCCATGAACAAAATAAATGAAACATTATTTAGATACAACACCTAAGAAACAACGTGTTGTGCTGGCTGTATCTATAAATCCCCCCTCCCCCCAAATAAAAAATAAAAATCTTTAGAGAAATCCATGTTACAACCCTGCAATTTAACCATAAACTCTGAAACCATCTAATAGTCCACCCTAGACTATCGAGACCGGTTAGATCAAACCTTCTCTCCATTGAATCCGGTTTTCACCGAGTAGACGTAGTTTTTACCCGTTGGCTGGCTAGTCAGTAGACATGTCAGCGTAGTCACTCAGCCCATTTTTGTTCAAATTTTGTCAAAAAGAATGGAAGTAAGAAAATCTCAATTGTCAGCCCAAAAATGAGAATCTACTCAGGGCATGGCCAACGCTCCACTGTGGATGGGTGCCCGAGCCCTATACGTCACTCTTAATTGTCCAACTCAGCTCAACTAGTAGCCTGCACACTAAGACGGGATCCTACAAAGGAAGTAGGCTCTTGGCTGACAAAAGTAAGAGAGAGTGGGCAAAAGCGAGAGAGATGGGGCGAGTAGCCCTTCACATTCATGTAAAGTACAAGAAAATGAGGATGTATATGTCATACATTGGCTTGATGGGGCAGCCCATGCGTTGTGTGTTTGAAAACTAAATAGTGCCTCATCCATCTTTACTTATGTAAAAAAGATGAGGTACTAGACGGCGGCAATGCTACACGCACGGACGATGGGTTATGGAATCAACGGAGTGGCTTAGATGGCATCTTGTGATTGCACATACATAACATGAGGGGCCCACGTTCACTAAAAATCAGGAAAGGAGAAAATTGATTAGGAAAGAGGCCCGTAAAACTCTGCAAAGAGCCGGTGAGTTTAGAATTTTTCGAAGGTGATTCTTGCATTGTACATGTCCTCAGCCTAATGTGCGCACGTCTCGAAAGAATAAAGCTTGTCTGCTTGTGTGACCTCCAACAAAAAGTCCCGTTCCCATTTCGTACCCCAAAGCAAAGCAATCTGGAGTAAGGATCGCCGCCGAAGCAATGGCGACGGCGAGGGGCACCGAGCGGCGGCGGCAGGGCCGGGATCGCACCCGGGCCAGGCTGCGAGAGAGGATCAAGTACCGCCACGACAGGCTCGTCCAGGACGCCTGGGAGGTCTCCGAGCTCTTCGCGCCCCACCTCGCCATCCTCGCCTTCCCCGCAGTTGGCAAACCCCTCCTCTTCGGCAACCCCACCCTCGACTCCGTCCTCCGCAGTGTCTTCCTCGACGCCGACGTCGGGACCGAGACGGTGGACGAGGCCGCGGCGCGCGTGGCGGCGGTGAGGCGTGAGGCGGGGTGGATCGAGGCGCAGGTCGCGCACGAGCAGGCGCGGCTGCGCGCCGTCGCGGAGAAGGTCAAGGCGGCGCAGGAGGAACAGGGGAGGGCGCACTGGTGGGAGGTCGATGTGGACGCGCTCCGGGAGGCAGAGCTGCCCGAGTTCGCCACGGCGCTCGATGCTCTCAGGGCCGACGTTCTCCGCCGCCTCGCCAAGCTGGCCGAAGCCCGGAAGCCACCGCGGCGGCACTGGTAGTGGCTTCGCCGTGGGGATCGGCGCACGGGTGACGGGTTCGTTCAGTCCATCAGGTTATTTTTTGCTTGCCTAATCAGGTCATTGTTCGGGATTGGGACAACAGTACGTAGCTGCATATAGCAAGATGTTACAACTTTAGCTTGAATTGTTTTGTTCATTGCGTGGAAAATCCTCTCGATGATTGAATCGGAGTATATGCATAATCAGGAATGACGTGGTAGAACAAATTGTTGCTCCCTGGAGTATGGTTTTATTCTGAATTTTTGCTGATGCATCTGATTTGAAGGTACAAGTATATAGTTCAGAGTGTTCTTGATCTACCGCAGTCCGGAAGCTATTGTTGAAATTATGTTTTTCTGGTCACAGTACGTTGGTCAGATTTCAGAGTGTTTGCACTTCTCAATTGACATCTATTGCACTTCTAGGAACAAGGAACAAGGAACAAGTGCTATGCTTGTTGTTACTGTTAGTTAGTCAAAATAATTATGCAAGGTGTAAGTGTAGTTAACATGTGGCCGATGATAGATACTCCACTAAGTATTTGTCAACTAAGTTTCCTGTTAACTATGCTCCTAGGTATGATAGTTGTAATAGAAGCTTCATAGCGTTTGGTTGCGTTTGAAATGAAATTAACACATATATAGTGCCTACTATAAAGCCATGTATATAATGTCTATGCTGATAGTGAAATATGGTCTTAAAGATACTCCCTCCGTCCCATAATATAAGAGCGTTTTCTACTCGTCTCTTGAGCTTTTTGGGCACTGGCCTGAACTTTAGAGATCTGTAATAAGCTGTACTTTGGGGCTGTTGGCTCCCCCAGTTTCCTTTCCTTCTGTTTTTCTAGCTTTGAACCTGGTAGAACGTTGAGGATCTGAACGGTTTTTACTCTGGTTTCGTTTTGAATGAAAAATGGAACCAGGGGGGGGGGTTGCGTTTTGCCCTCCTGATAGTCTAAAAACACTAATATAAGAGCACACTGTTATTCTCCTCTCTTTTGTGCTGCCATGATCGAAGTCTGGGTGACACTTGTTTTGATGCGATGGATCGCACACCGATTGCTGCCATTGCTGAAGTATCTGTACTGCCGTTTGAGGTTGGTTTTGAGTTTCTACTAGCATTACTGATGTGTATGATGTTACTCGCAAATTAACTGAATGCATGCCAGTTAGTTCCTTCCACTGTTGCCTGATGTCTGCACTTTGCAATGCACAATCTCTTGTATCGACTATCTGGCGTTTATAATTCAGTAACCGGAGTGGAGCCTCTGTCCAGTGCCTACTGCAATACCAAGAAAATTTAGGGCAGTGTACGAGTATATATAGATTTTATCGTTTTGACACTACAATCAATCATTTGAATAAGAAGAATTAGACTTAGCATTGCAGTTAACTCAGCTATGTCCAGTCAGTGGATGAAAACTTGGAAGGCTGAAGCCAAAGATCAATTAACGTCTCGGATATTTGTGTTGCTGCTTGTCTTGCCCTTTACAAAAGGTGCAGCATGTTCGGAAGGAAACTTATTTTGGTTCCGGATTGTCTATTTCATCGACAGTTAATGCGGCATCAAATTTTTTGTTCAGCGAGTTGATCCAAGAACGCTTAATTTGTGCAGAAATTTGAGTTGATGATCAGCAATTAGTATAACCTGATCAACTGGAATACAGCAAAAACTGTATCTAGTAGAAGCACAGGTTAACAAGAAAACAACTTATGAATCTTGAAACCAGTAACTCGTCAATTGTATTCGTGAACAATAATACCCACTAATCTTACACAGTACTACTAGCACAAGGCACCTAAGCAAAGATGATCTAAGAACAATGGCAATGGCAATTAACCGAAGCTCAAAGATGATCCAAGAACAATGGCGATTAACCGAAGCTCGTCCAGCTCGGGACTACTGCGGCTGTGGAGCTGAGGGCATCTTGTCGGCGTGGCGGCGCACGTTGTCCCGGAGGCGTTGAAGCGCCCTGGCGAAGACCGGCAGCTCCGCCTCCCCGAGCGCCTCCACGTCCGCCTCCCACCAGAAGCGTTTCCCCGCCTGCGTCTGCACCTCCACCACCTTCTTCTCGATGGCGCTCATCCGCTCGGCCTCCGCCGCGACCTCCACGCCCATGGCCTCCGTCTCCTGGCACAGCGCCTCCAGGGCCTCCCACTCCACGTCGTCGGCTGCAGGAACAGGAGCAAGGGCGTTGCCGTCGACGTCGGCGCAGCCCAGGACAGCGTCGGTGGAGGGGCTGCCGAAGGCGAACGCCTTGCCGGCCTCGGAGAAGACGACGATGGCGAGGCTGGCGCGGCAGAGCAGGGCGAGCTCCGCGGCCTTCTTCCAGAGCCCGGACTTGCGCTTGGAGAAGGTCACCTGCCGCGACTCCTTCTTCTCCACCCGGCGGTTCTCCCTGCGCTGCCGCCCCTTCGTCTTCTTGCCGAGCGGCGGCAGCGTCTTGGTCGCTTGCTCAGCGAGGGGGTGCAAACGCGGCGGCTGCGTCATGGTCGCTCTCTCAAGGATGGGAGAAAACGCGGCGGCGACGGGTGCCCTCTCTCTTGTTTGCTTCTCTCTCGGTGGGACGGCGATGCAAAGAACGAACGGCGAAAGGGGTATATATGGATGTCCGTAAGGAAAGAGATAAATGCGGACCAACTCGGGTCAGGGTTGGGTTGGGGTTGGAGACGCGGTAACAATTTTTGGAAACCGCCCGCACAAAGAAGGAAAGCCAAGGCGGCGTTTGGAAGATGATCGGTGTGGACGTGTGGTACTCGGATTTGGGAAAGGAAACAAAAGATCGGTGCGTCCCGTGCGTCCCCTGTTTGATCTACCGCCACGCGTCCATGCTCAGCATCCGCTCCTGGCTTCCTCCCTCAGTTCCATCGTGATTTTTTTGAGACCGCCATCATGGCAATTTATTATTAAACAGGCGGTACAACCTCTGATTGCACAATAGCAATCAAGAAGTCAGGGATTACATCAAACGAGGAGCTAGAAGTCTCCATATTTCGTGCTACTCTTGCACACACATGAGCTGCAAAATTAGCACTGCGGTGAGAAAAAACTAAGGAAAATCCCTGGAAGTTTGGGAGATATGATCTCATCTCCCTGAAGATATGACCAGCACCAGACCGATCAGTTGCATCCCCCCATGCAGACGCCACCATCAGACAATCAGTCTCCAGCACAATTCTCTGAATTCCTTTCTCCATAGCCAGCTTCATACCATCTCTACAAGCTAACGCTTCAACGATGAATGGATCTGATACAGCATCATACTTTGTCATCATTGCCGCAGCAAACACTCCCAGGTGGTCTCTCAAAACTGCACCCGTCCCGGCACAGTTTCTGACCGCCCCAACTGCACCGTCGGTATTAACTTTGATCCAGCCTTCCTCGGGAGGTTTCCACACTGATTGATGCTTAGGTTGTTGCGCCTCCATAGCTGGGATATCCAGAGCTTTCACCAGCTCCTGTACCAACTGCATTGACCGCAACGGCTGGTAGACTGCTTCATTATGAGTATATCTGTTTCTGTTGTTCCAAATCGCCCACATAACCGAAACGGCCACTGCTGCATCCTTCTTACTAATAAAGTTGTGATCGAGCACATCCCTAGCCCATGTCACTGGATGTAATGCGGGCAGTCTGAGCTCAAAAAAATCCTTTGCCTCTTCCCAGAACAGCAGCGCATGCTCGCATGTCACTAGCGTATGAAATAATGATTCATCGCTTCCTCCACACATGGGGCAGATAGCATCCGTTCTGATATGTCTCCTGCATAATTCCCCATGTGATGGTAACATATTCTTCAAAGCTCTCCACATAAATACTCTTATTTTTGGCTGCACTTGCAACTTCCAGAGAGCTTTCCAGGTACTCTGTCCTCCATGAGACGAAGAAATCTGAGTTTGTAAGTTAAACTTGTTCTCAATGGCCATACGATAGGCAGACCTAACTGTGAATAATCCTGATTTCTCCCATGCCCAGCTCCAGAAGTCTGGGAGGCTCACTCTTGGACGCGGCATACTTAAGATAGCATCCGCATCTGGTGCTATGAACATAGTTCGTACCAATTGTACATTCCATTGTCCTGTATCATCCAATAAATCAGCCACTAGCTGAACTGGTACCTCCGAGAGACGGCATATGGGCTTCATGGACAATGTCCCAGCTATCCATTTGTCGTGCCAAATTTCTGTCGTCCTCCCATCTCCAACTCGCCTTATTAGGCCATCTTTTAGCATGTTTCTACCGGTGATAATTGCTCTCCATGTAGGTGATGCACTCCTTGGGCATCCAGCACTCAAGAATTCACCATTAGGGTAATATCTTCCCTTCAAAACCCGTGCACATAAGCTATCTGGTCTCTCCAGTAGCCTCCATGCTTGCTTTGCCAACATTGCATCATTAAATATCTCCAAATCTCGGAATCCCATGCCACCCCTAATCTTCGAGATGGACATTTTCTCCCACGACTGCCAATGCATTCCTCTCTTATCCAGTGATCCCGCCCACCAGTACTTAGACATTACTGCCATAACTTTTTTGCACAACCCCTTTGTGAGCTTGAAACAGCTCATAGCGTAGGTTGGTAAGGCCTGAACCACTGTCTTGAGAAGAACTTCCCTCGCTGCACAAGACAGCTTCTTTTCGCACCATCCTTGCACTCTACATCTTGAACATTCATGAATATGCTCAAAGTGCTGCTCCTTGAGCCTACCAGAAGGAGTTGGTAGCCCAAGATATTTCTCAGTAAGCGCTTCCCTATGAATATCCAGTGCATTCCGCACACCCACCCGAACAGATGCTCCCGAATTTGCACTGAAAAAAACTGAACTCTTTTGCTTATTAGCTCTCTGTCCAGATCCATCACTGTAAATATGCAGTATCTCAGTCAGCCGAGTTGCACTCCTAACATCGGCTTTCATGAATACAAGACAATCATCCGCAAATAAGAGATGCGAGATCCACGGGGCTGTAACACCCACTCGAATACCTCTGTCAATCCATCCCGCATCATAATTTTTCAGTAGGCACGATAATCCTTCTCCACACAACAGAAACAAATATGGGGAAATGGGGTCCCCTTGCCTCATCCCTCTTGAAGGCTTAAAAGAGGGTAACAGCTCACCGTTTACCTTTATCTGGAAACTAACTGAAGTAACACATCTCATTACAAGAGAGACCCATTCTTCAGCAAAACCTAGTTGTTGCATGATTCCCTGCAAATAGGGCCATTCAACACGGTCGTACGCCTTCATCATATCGATTTTGACTGCACACCACCCCTGCTTCCCTTTCTTTCGCTTCATGGAGTGAATACACTCATAAGCTGTCAGCACATTGTCTGTTATTAACCTCCCAGGCACAAATGCGCTCTGCTCTTCTGCTATGATCTCGTCAAGGATCTCACGGAGTCGGTTAGCCAATACTTTAGAACATAATTTGTAAATTACATTACACAAGGAGATCGGTCTATATTGGGTAATATTCCTTGGATTTTTCACTTTCGGGATTAGAACAATTACCGTTTTATTGACTGACTCCGGCATGTGACCACCATGGAGGAAGCCCAAGACAGCACGGGTCACATCCTCTTTAATAAGATCCCAATGTCGCTGATAGAATCCGGCGTTGAAACCATCAACACCCGGCGCCTTCGACGGCTTCATCGCAAACATGGCACTATTCACCTCCTCTGCCGTGAACGGCCTAGTTAGTCGTGCATTCATCTGGTCTGTTACCATAGGTGGAACATGGTGCAGAACAGCTTCTACATCCAGCTCCTCTTGCGCTGTATAAAGGTCAGTATAGAACCCTTGGATTTCTGCCACGACTTCTTCCTTACTCTCGCGAAGAACACCCGCACCATCTTCAAGTGATACAATACGGTTTTGACTCTTTCGAGCAGATGCCTTCGCATGGAAAAACCCCGTGTTGCGGTCACCCGCATGTAACCAGTCAACTCGCGACTTTTGTCTTGCCATGATTTCTTCTTTATGTAATAGTTCATTCAGATTTTTGGCAAGCTCTCTCTCCCGCTGTGACGTGCCCCTGTAAAGTGAATTCGCACGCTCACGCTCGTACTCCCGACGAATCTTCTTAATCCTCTTCTTAATGTCACCAAACTTCCTGTGTTTCCAATTGGTAAGCTCATTTTGCATGTGCACTAGGGCGTTATTCAACTCCTGAAGGTCATTCATTGCCCTGGCCGTACTCCAACCTGCCAAAACAGCAGCGTTGTATGATTCTTCTCTCTGCCACGCATCCTCGTACATAAATCCTTGCTGGCCTCTTCCCTGCCAAGCATCTGTCATCTTTCTGATTTTCACCTCAACCACACAGTGATCAGATCGGGGAGACCAAACATGTTTGACACTCGACGCATCATATAATTGCATGAACGCCGTGTCTGCCAACATTCTGTCCAAACGAACTTTGACGTTTGCAATACCATCCTGTTTATTATCCCATGTGAATGGGGTACCATGGTAGCCTAGGTCACGGAAATCGCAGAAATCAATCGTTTCCCTAAAGCTCTCCATCTGCCACTCAGCTCGCTCATGACAGCCAAAATACTCCGAATTATCCAGTATTTCATTAAAATCACCCCCACAAAGCCATGGGAGGTCGCTTTGGGTTCTAAGCCACCTCAACAATTCCCAGCTTTGTGACCGTTCAGAGCGTTTTGCTTTAGCATAAAAGCCAGTAAACCTCCACCTCTGTCGGTCACCTCCTACATTTATTACATTTGCATCAATATGCTGATCAGAGACATTATTCACCTCAACATCTACCTCCTTAGACCAAAATAAAGCCAAACCGCCACTTAAGCCGTTACTGCTTACGGGCATACAACCAGCGAACCCTAACCTTGAAGTTATGTCCGCTACTCTGCTTCCGTTGATCTTTGTTTCAGACACAAAGACCAAGGCGGGCGCTTCCAGCCTCACTAAGTTGTGAAGCTCACGAACTGTCTCCGGGTTCCCAAGCCCGCGACAGTTCCAAGCGAAGCAACTCATTTGTCTTGGCGGGGCTGACTCGCAGCCTCCGCCTCTAAACTTGCACTACTGATCTCTTGAGCCTTCTTCTTCTTTGAGTCTCTGCTATCCCTAGAATCACTTGACACGTCCTCTCCACCATGCCTCTTCTTGTTCAACGTATCTTGATCAACCAGCATCAATGTCCCTCTAGAAGTACCCTTTGGATGTGCATCTTGGCCATCCATGCTAACCCTCCTATAAACTCCATGATTTGTCCGACCCCGTCCACGGAGAGGAGATGAACCTCCCACTCCGTTGCTTCCTCCACGTGCATTGAACTGATACACAAACCTGCTGACATTGCCTTTAGTATTTTTGTTTGGTGAGGTAACTTCCTCCCCACCCTCCACTTCATCTTCCTCGTATTCTCCTTCTTCCTGGGTTGCCCCATAGGACTGTTTTGGGTATCTTGGTGGTGCACTCTCCCAGTTCCTCTTCGGAAACGAGAACCTCAGCGACTCCTTATATGGCAACCGCCCCTCTACATCTCTCTCTGCGGGACAGGGACAGTATAATTCAGCATGTCCAAGTACACCACAAGAGAAACAGAAATAAGGCAGGTGCTCATACTGAATATCATAGAACATCACCTCCTTAGTTCTAGCTGATTCCAACTGCACCCAACGCATCAGGGGTTCCTTGACCTTGATCCAAATTCTAGCACGTAAGGCATCTCCCCATGCAAACCCCTTCGCATCAGTATCAATCTTGACCACATCCCCGAGCAAATCCGCAATCTTCCGCGGCCATGGGGGACAACGGAGGTTATATGGGAGCTTAGTGACCCTAGCCCAAATCTGCATCTGCTCGAACTTCCAATCATCCGGATTCGACCTGAAATCAAATATCTCAAGAACCACCGCATGCTTGCCAACAGTCCATGGACCGCCTTCCCAGATGCGATCTCGATCTCTCTTAGTCTCCAGATTGGCTACAAACGTATTTTCCCCCACCGAACTGAAGTACAGCCCTTTAGGGTTCCCCCACGCAGGTCGCATCGCATCAGCAATGGTGTTGACATGTAGCACACGTCGATGCAGCACCTTCCCGATAAGCGCAAAGCTTGGCACCTGCGTCTCCTCTTGGTCATCCACAGTCAGCCTCACACTTTCCTTCTCTGTAAGGTTCATCTTCTCCATCATCCTCTCCACTCCTTCACGATCCTTTCCCAGATTGTTGCTTGAACTTGCCATCTCCGCCGAAGCCGCCTAACCCTAGAAATCTACTCTCCTCGCAAGTTCCAAGGACGGGCAGGACCGAAAGGGTCCCCCTTGATCGTCCCGAGAAGCAACAACGAGGGAGGAGCAGAAACCAGGGAAGTTCGGGCGAATCGCGGTGAATTTCCTTACGATCACGCCTCAGGAGATGAGATCGCCTGAGCGCCGCCTCATGCCACTCGAAACCCTAAAAACGTTTCGGGGCCATCCTATCGTGCCGCCGGGGGCAGTTCCATCGTGATTCGTGAATCGTGCGTCCCACCTAGGGCCTAGACTCGCAACCGCAACGCAGCGCGGCGAGCGAAACAACAGCATCGGGATCAAGTTTGTATGTAAAGTACCGTTTAAAAAAAGATTGCTAGAAATAGCTATCTCACGTCTAAATTGTAGGCCGTTCGATCTTGTACTGTAAATCTCGTGCAAGACTGCTTCAGGTCGTTGTTTCTGTAGTGCGCTTCGCTCCCTCTCTGTCACGACCATTTGTTCGGCCTGTTTCCTTTCTTTTCTCTGTCAGCCCATAATCTGGTTGCTGGTAGGATGGGCTCGGTCCTTTTTTTTTTGTCCATTTGTTGTTTATGGGCAGTACGGGGCGCCGGTGCGCCGGCCCAACGTTTCGGCCGGTCGCCTAGCAGCCGTCGGATTGGCACCATCTAAACCGTTTAGGCCTTATTTTCTTCCCCCAATCTGAAAATGATTCCCCCCAGCGAAGCTTCCTTCCCACGCGTATGGCAGAAGACGCCTGAAAACCACCTCGTGTCCTCCAGCTTGTAGCACCTCGGGGCTCACCTTTCGTAGCAAACAACGGCGCACGACCCCATCGACGGCCGCTTGCAGCACCGTTGCTCGCCGCGCACACACCCAAGGCCGTCGCCGCAAAAAACGTGGAGGTCGTTGATGTATCTTATCTGTCTGCCGCTGTCATAGGAAGAACTTGTCCAGTAGCCTCACAACTCCACCTCCCAAAATGCTTGCCGCTCCACCTCCCATGACGAGCCCCCGTCGGAGCAATCATCAACGCTGGTCATGATGAAAAACGGCGATGGATGCATCAAAATGTCGTCGCCGCCGTCATAGGTTTGGATCGTCGTCATGAATGGTTGCAGCACATGTCAACGCGGGGTCGTAGCAAAAAAAAAACGACGATGGATGCAACAAAAATGGCATCGCCGCCGTCGCAGGTCAAAGCCGCGACATGAATGGTTGAAGCTTTTTCCATTGCCGTATGTAACTTTTGTCACCAACACTTGCAGCTTTCTTCATCATCCATAATTTGCGCCGTCTATTGTTGAAACTTATTCGTCGCCGGTTGAAGCTTTTCTCATCGCCGGTTGAAGCTTTTATCGTCGTTACTTGAAGCTTTCGTGTTTGCGTAGTGCCAACACCCCAAAAATTTGGTTCCATCAATTGAAGCTTTTGGTGACGCTGGTTGTAACTTTCTCGATCACCCCATGCAGCTTTTAGTGTTTTGAGCAATGGCTAACCGCAGATTTTGTCGTCTTCTGGTTGAAGCTTTTGTCCTCGTCGGTTGTAGCTTTTGGGTCGTCGGTCGCAACACCATAGAGGAGTAGCTTTTAGGTTTCATGGGGGAGAAGAGATGCTTGCAGCAGAGGGGGAGGAGGTGCTTGTGCAAGCAGCAAGGGGGCACACCGTTGACGCTGGCGAACTCGTAGCGCGGGAGACGAGATGGAATTAGCATGAGGCAAGAGGAAGAAGAAGCAGAGAAGAAAGAAGAAAAAAACGTGAAAATGACGTCTAGCTTGAGGCCCACCTAGTGCCAGCCTGTCTCCCAGTGAAAAGAAGGAAGCCAGCGAGAGGGACTGGTCTGCCGCTGCAAAGGGTTTTCCTTTGTTTATTGTAGAGATTTGGAAGTCTAACGCGAATCAATGAAAACCAAGAGTGTATACATTTCCTCTCACTCTCTATTGTCACTCTCTCTTTCATGTCCCATTCTCTTTCCTCCACTACAAATGTATTTTTTGTTCATTTTAGTTTTCTTTATTTTCTCTATTATATCTCTATCCAGTTTTTCTTTTTGTGTTTGTATTTATGTTATTTATTTCCTTTTTCTTTTTTTTATTTTTTTCTTCAAATTCGTGAAAAATATTTTTTGTGAATATTTTTCATAGAAAACTGAATATATATATTTGTATTTTTTTGAAGATATTTTAGATTCATGAATATTTTTTCTTATGCCAGGGCCCTCTTGACAGCTTGAAGTTCTAGCAGCTGCCATGCCAGGGCCTTCTTCATAACATCTAGTTCATCATGTTGGTTTGTCACGCCGTGCTCGAGTGCTGGTTCTTCCTTCTGCACTACTAGTGGACTGATGACAGGTTCAGATTGTTGTTTCTCGAGAAAATGACCTGCAATAAGGCCATCATTTGAGCATCCTAACTTTCCCTAGAGAAAAATACATGCAGGATACATCATATAGGAGAATTCCAGAAGCTATAGATGCATCTCCCGCAATATATCATTACATGGATGAACAAAGATCAATAGTAAGGAAGTGTTTACACAAAAGAGTTGGCCTACTCACTAGGTGAACCCGCTTTCTCTTTGATTTGCTTGAGCTGGGTAACACATATGCATTCAGAGACATGAGTTGTTTCAACTCTTGAAGCAACATATGTAGACCCTTGGTCACCGGGTCTAGTTGATGACGATAATATTGCTGCCATAATGTATTTTAAGACATCAGATTGTAGTGCACAATTTACATCCCATGGCACATGACATAGAAAGTAGGCATATTCTAACCACAGACGAATAATTTCCTATAGCACCAACATGTACATCTTTACTACTAACCGGATGTGCGTCTTTTTGTTCACTATGTCTCCCGCATTCATTCAGTTCTTCGTGGTCTGTACATCTAAGTGAAGGACCACGTGCTCGTTGATACGTTTCCAACGTATCTATAATTTTTTATTGTTCCATGCTATTATATTATCTGTTTTGGATGTTTTATATGCATTAATATGCTATTTTATATTATTTTTGGGACTGACCAATTAACCTAGAGCCCACTGTCAGTTTCTGTTATTTTCCTTGTTTTTGAGTTTTACAGAAAAGGAATATCAAACGGAGTCCAAACAAAATAAAACTTTACGAAGATTGTTTTGGGACCAGAAACACCTAGGTGACTTGGAGAGAGGGACACAAGAGTCCCGTGGAGGCCACAAGCCTCTAGGGCACGCCACAGGGGGACAGTCTGAGGGCTTGGGGGCCCCTCGGGTTTCCTCCAACCCTAATTCCACCTCTATATATTCCGAAATATTCCCCCAACATCAGAAGTATCCACGAAAATACTTTTACGCCGCCGCAAGCCTCTGTTCCCATGAGATCCCATCTTGGGGCCTTTTCTGGCACTCTGCTGGAGGGGGATTCGATCACGGAGTGCCTCTACATCAACCTTCCCGCCCTTCCTACGAAGCGTGGGTAGTTTACCAGAGACCTACGGATCCATATCTAGTAGATAGATGGCTTCTTCTCTCTCTTTGCTCTTCAATACAATGTTCTCCTCGATGTTCTTGGAGTTCTATCCGATGTGATATTCTTTTGCGGTGTGTTTGTCGAGATCCGATGAATTGTGGATTTATGATCAGATTATCTATGAATATTATTTGAGTCTTTTCTGAACTCTTTTATGCATGCTTAAGATATATTTGTATTTCTCTTCGAATTATCGGTTTGGTTTGGCCAACTAGATTGATTTTTCTTGCAATGGGAGACGTGCTTAGTTTTGGGTTCAATCTTGCGGTGTCCTCACCCAGTGGCATAGTAGGGGTAGTGAGGCACGTATTGAAAAAGATGGGGTTTATATCATATTTCTTGAGTTTATCCCTCTACATCATGTCATCTTGCTTAAGGCGTTACTCCATTCTTATGAACTTAATACTCTAGATGCATGCTGGATAGCGATCGATGTGTGGAGTAATAGTAGTAGATGCAGGCAGGAGTCGGTCTACTTGTCACAGACGTGATGCCTATATTCATGATCATAGCCTTATATATTGTCATAACTATGCGCTTTTCTATCAATTGATCAACAGTAATTTGTTTACCCACAAATATTGGCAAAAGCTTAAGACTCTACATTTTTCATTTTAGTGATCCAAGATCACATTGAGTCCATAGGAAAGCCAATACTATTAAAAGGGGATGAGGTGTTGCTTAATGGCTTGCTTGCTCAAAGTGCTTAGTGATATGCTCCAAAACCCTCAGCCACTTTCTCACATCCACATATGTCCTAAACCTAAATGTCAAACTCGGCCCCACCGACTTTGTCTATCTGGCGCCACCGAGTTTCATCATATTCAGCCACTGCCAAACCCTAGTTACTTCGATCTCACCGATGGGATCTTGGTCTCACCGATATGGGCTTGCAATCTCTCTGTGATCTGGTGCAAATTTTTTGGTCTAACCTAGTTGGTGCAGTCGGTCCCACCGAGTTTGCTTGACCAATCCTCTGTTTACTTATTACCAAAATCGGTCTCACCGAGTTTGAGTAACCGTTCAAACTGAGTTGAGGTTTTACCCTAACCCCTGCACATTGGTCCCACAGAGATGACTATATCGGTCCCACCGAAATTCCTAACGTTCACATTTTGAACTAAATCGGTCCGACCGAGTTTGTTGATTCTGTCCCATCGAGTTTGGGAATCTGTGTGTAATGGTTAGATTTTGTGTGGAGGCTATATATACCCCTCCACCCACTCTTCATTGGTGGAGAGAGCCATCAGAACAAACCTACACTTCCACTACTCATTTTCTGAGAGAGAATCACCTACTCATGTGTTGAGACCAAGATATTCCAATCCTACCATATGAATCTTGATCTCTAGCCTTCCCCAAGTTCCTTTCCACTCAAATCATCTTTCCACCATAGCCAAATCTGTGTGAGAGAGAGTTGAGTGTTGGGGATACTATCATTTGAAGCACAAGAGCAAGGAGTTCATCAACAACACACCATCTATTACCTTTTGGAGAGTGGTGTCTCCTAGATTGGTTAGGTGTCACTTGGGAGTCTCCATCAAGATTGTGGAGTTAAACCAAGGCGTTTGTAAGGGCAAGGAGATCACCTACTTCGTGAAGACCTACCCTAGTGAGGCAAGTCCTTCATGGGCGATGGCCATGATGGGATAGACAAGGTTGCTTCTTAGTGGACCCTTCGTGGGTGGAGCCCTCCGTGGACTCGCGCAACCGTTACCCTCCGTGGGTTGAAGTCTCCATCAATGTGGATGTATGATAGCACCACCTATCGGAACCACCAAAAATCTCCGTGTCTCCAATTGCGTTTGCACACTCCAATCTCATCCCTTTACTTTCTCGCAAGTTGCATGCTTTACTTTCCGCTGCTCATATACTCTTTGCATGCTTGCTTGAATTGTAATGTGTATGCTTGAAATTGTGTTAATCTACCACCTCAACTTGAAAAACTTAAAGACTGCCAACTTTGTTTGTTGAGGGTCTAATCACCCTCCTCTAGACACCTCTTCTCGATCCTTTCAACATCTCATCTTATGGGTTGGGGATGTGATTGGTGTGGAAAAAAGAGGCGGTATTTGGGGAGGGTTGGGATTCCGTGCACGTGCGGGTAGTTCAAAAACGAGTGGAGGGAAGGGAAATTTCGAGTGAACGTTTTTAGGAAACGTTTCGTATGGGAGGCAAGGATAGAACTGAGCTTTGTTCGGTTTCAGATTATTTTTTCCTTCATATTATGTGAGAACAACTTTTTGTAAACTTGCATAACCTTCAAAAATAGTCGTGACCACTTTCATAAGAAAAAGTAAACCACACTTCATGTGACACCATGTTGCTCGCATAAATGTTGGTTCTACTTTGCTTTGTAATGTGTTCATGTAATACCGTGTTCATCACTAATTTATTTAGGTTTGCAATGCACAACCATTTTTTCGTGCATGTCACTTGAAGAAAGCACATTCCTCATGTGTGTGTGTCATTGCTATTTACAAATTCAAGCTCCCAGTGCTGGTTGTCACGTCACAATTTCAGATTATACTTTGCACATGCAAGATGCCATTATGAGAAGGATTTGTCTAAGCATGAATCCAATTACGATACATACTTGGCAATCATGATCCAAACCACTTAGTGATGTGAATTTATTTTAAAAATCTCTATTCATTGTTTACATCACACTATGGACTTTTGGCATGCAGACAAGTTTAGGTTATGCATGGTATCATATATCAGTCATAGTTGATTGGTGATAAAACTATATGTATTGACATCTTGTTTGCTTTTATAATTTTGATCATGGCAATATGTGTTCATGTGGTACCATGTTCGTCACATATTCAAGGTGAACCCAAGAGGTTTTGAAATTCACAATCATTTTGTTCGTTTATCATGTGAAGTGTATTGTTTACACACTGTAGTGCGTATGGCCAGTTGTAACGTCATATTCTAATCTTATACCACGAGCATGCGGAAAGGTGCCTCCATAGGTGAATGTTCACAAAAGTATGTGCATTTGACATTCTATTTTTTCTTATGTACTATTTATGGGTAAATTGTTTAGGTGTCACGATGTTCATTGCATGTGTAAGGTGATCCCAATTGGTTTGTAATGCACATACGTTTCGTTTGTGTGGGTATCTAGAATAAACAAGCTCATTGTGTCAAGTGTAACATCGGTTAGAAATTAAGGTCCGGAGTGACAGTTATGACATCATAATTTGATATATCCTATAAAACAAAACAAGTGGAGCGTGCCATATGAAGACCACGCAGAACAAGGTACATCGAGCGTGCAATGTTGGCACGACATGAAATATATCGCTCGAACCCACCTAAAAAATTGCTTCAACTAAAAAATGCTCGAACATACTCATGATTCCCGTGCGTCCTGGAACCGCCAGGCGATGTGGAAACTGCTCTAGTCGGGTACCTTTTTTGCACGAGAAATTAACAATCGCATTCCTTTTAGCACATACATCTGCATCTTCTTCCTCGGCTATTCCTCGTCCTCCACAACCCCACACCACCTCCCTACAACCATGGACGACAAGAAACTAACAACCGAGACCCACCACATCACTGCTCATGGCACAATCGTGCAAGAGGTGGTGTACACCAGTGAGCCTAGGAATGTGGAGCGAGTTATCTCCATGTACGAGCAATGGATCCAGGAGGAGCAAAAGAAGTTCGTTGGACTCGGCCTCGAGTACACCCGTTTGAGTAGTTAAAGATGACAAGGGGTCGCCATTGTGCAACTTGGAATGCACGAGCATGTCCTCGTGTACCACTACTGCAGGTCTAAGTGGTGCGAGCTGTTGGCTCAATTCCTGCAACACAAATCGATAAATTTCACAAGCGTGGACATGAGGGGCGACAAGATTATGCTTGCCCGTGGATGGATAACGATTCCAAACGAAAACCATGTCGACATCCAAGAGTAGTTCTGCATCAAAGGTGTTGGAGAAAGGGACTCCATGGGTGACCTTGCAGCGTCCATCATCAACATGTCATAAAAGAACATGAAGAAATCATTCCCAAGGGACAAGCACCAGTACTGGGAGTGGAAACCGCTTTCCCCACTGCACCTCGAGTACGCAACAAAAGACGGGTATGTTAGCTACGAGTTGTATTGTAGGATCCTAATCATTAAGGACGGGATACGTCACCTTCTCCAACTACCATTGAGGGAACGACTCCGCCCCCGTAAGAACAAAGACGAGGTATCTTCAAGCGGCTGGAAGCGACGAAACAGAAACAACGGGTGGTGAATTGCAAGAACTTGGGTGTGTACATTCAACTAGTAGTATGTTCATTTAGATTGAATGGACATATGTTCTATCTACGGTTGTAGTAGGTCAAAGATGTCGCATGTTATTGCAACAACTTGGGTGTCTACATTCAACTAGTAGTATCTTCATTTAGATCAAGCGATCATATGTTCTAACTATAATTGTATTACATCAAATATGTCGTGTGTTATTGTATTATACTTATTTACATACAATAAGTGGTGTGATGATCTACAAATTAATGGTGCTTATGTAAAAATACATGATTGTAGATTTGTTAACTTTCTGCAAATGTTTTTTCCTCAATAGTGTGAGCACTTCCAGAAATATTTGCAAGGGCCTTCAAAATATGCATGACCAGCCTTCAGAAACAATATGAGCGCTTCCACAGTGCACCAAGATCACTTTCATAGTCTTTGCGTGTCGAAAAAAAGGAATGCATTGTCACGTCTCCGTGTGTAGAAAGAAAAAAGCAATGGACGGTCAAGTCTTCCTATGCCTCCTTGTATGAGCTGGGCGGGGTCAGATTGTGACAACACGATGCATGCCTAGTATGGCCGTTGTTCAAACTGCTTCGGCGGCCTCCTCGTCCCCCATCGAGATTTAAGCGGCTGCCAACTCCCCTCTCCATCGCCTTCCCCATTCCACTCCCAGTATCTCGCTGCATCGTTCTATCACTAGCACCATGTCTCGTGCTGGATCTTTCGGCGCCCTCAACGGCAACATGACTATTGGGCTTACTAGCTCCGTTCACTCGGGAATACCGTGTCGACCTCCACGACGGCCACACCATCCGCACCGTGTAAACCAACGAGATCAGAACCGTCAAGACGTGGATATATACAAGAGAGCGAGGCGTACATGCGAGCGTATGAATTGGTCTTCATCGGCATAGACCTTGAGTACACTCCCTCGCATGACAAGGCAGCAATCATCCAGCTTTACGATGACTCTAGTTGTCTCATTTACCAGGTAGGTGCTGGAAATACGCCCTAGAGGTAATAATAAATTGGTTATTATGATATTTCCTTGTTCATGATAAAGGTTTATTATTCATGCTAGAATTTTATTGGTCGTAAACTTAAATACATGTGTGAATACATAAAGAAATACTATGTCCCTAGTGAGCCTCTACTAGACTAGCTCATTGATCAAAGATGGTTACGGTTTCCTAACCATAGACATGAGTTGTCATTTCATAAAGGGATCACATCATTAGGAGAATTATGTGATGGACAAGACCTAATCATAAGCTTAGCATTCGATCGTATCACTTGAGTTTATTGCTATAACTTTCTTCATGTTAAGTATCTATTCCTAACACCATGAGATCATGCAACTCCCGGATACCGGAGGAATATCTTGTGTGCTATCAAATGTCACTTCGTAACTGGGTGATCATAAAGATGCTCTACAGGTATCTCCAAAGGTGTCTCTTGGGTTGGCATGGATCGAGACTGGGATTTGTGACTCCATGTGACGGAGAGATATCTCTGGGCCCTCTCAGTAATACAACATCGTAAAGAGGTTGCAAGAAATGTGGCTAATGGGTTAGTCACGAGATATTGAATTATCTAACGAGTAAAGAGACTTGCTGGTAACGAGATTGAAATACGTATGGAGATACCTACGGCCGAATCTCGGGCAAGTAACATATCAACGGACAAAGGGAATTGCATACGGGATTAACCGAATCCTTGACATCGTGGTTCAACTGATAAAAGATCTTTGTGGAATATGTAGGAACCAATATGGGCATCAGGTTCCACTATTGGTTATTGACCGGAGAGGTGTCTCGGTCATGTCTACATGATTCTCAAACCCGTAGGATCCGCACGCTTAACGTTCGGTGACTCTAGAGTAATATTGGGATATGCATGTTGGTGACCGAATGTTGTTCGGAGTCCTGGATGAGATCTCAGATGTCACGAGGAGCTCTGGAATGGTCCGGAGGTAAAGATTTATATATAGAAAGTTGCTTTTAGGGTTCCGGAAAAAGTTTCAATTTTTTCGGTACTGTACCGGGAAGTTTCCAGAATGTCTCGAAAACTTTTGGAGGAGCCCGGAAGTCCACAAAGTGTTCCACAATGTCCCAAGGGTCAGCATGGGATGACTGGAGGTGCCCTGGCCTTATTGGGCCAGGCGCACAAGTCCCTCAAGGCCCATGTGGCTGGGAAAGGTGGAAGTCCACTTGTGTATGGAAAGGAGGGAATTGGACTAGGAGTCCAACTCCTCCCCTTGGTGCACCAGCCCTAGGGCTTGGAGGGCTGACCACCACGCCCCTCAACCCATATATAGAGGGGAAGGGGCACCCCCTAGAGGGAACACAAGCCCTTGGCCCCCTCTCTCCCTTGTTATTTCGTAACTCCTCCGTCTTTGTTGAATTGGTAGCGCTCGGCATAGCCCTGCCGGAATCACTCCACCACCATCACCGTCATGCCTTCGTGCTGCCATCAATCCCATCTACTTATCCTCCCTCGCGTTCTAGATAAAGGAGGAGGATACTTGTCGGTGCAACAAACCCTGGTCCGTTGCCCAAACTGTGCACAGGCCCAAGGACAAGATTACAGTACCAAGATCAGACCAAGCAAGAGGGATCAATTATTTGAAGGATCCAAGTGCAGATCAAGAAAACCAAGATGAGACAGAGAAGCAAGATATCACTAAGGAAAGAACTTCCCTTGCCAGGCAGGCGAGCTTGGCAAGGTTGGGTTTCCACTGGAAGCAAGCTTCCAGATCGTCCCGGCAGGCCTGCCGGGGCTTGCGGAGGCAAACCACTCCACCGCTCCACCTCGCAAGCGACACAAGTCATAGATCAGTGTGGTGTCAAGACCCAAGGTGACTAAGTGGCTGCTTTTCACCATATGGCAGCCACTTCCTATAGCAAACTCCTCCATATGACACCCGTCCTGAGACGTGTCAAGCAAGCAGGCGCGAAGCTGGCAAAACAGCCCGGCAAGGGTTGTCGGGCATGCTGTGATGTGACACTCGACGGTGCATTTAATGCACTCTGTCAGCCTGTTGAGTTAGGTATGATAGTACTGTTTTCTATCTAATCAGTACGTAAAGACTGATTTGCTACTATGGTGACCCCTTAATCTATAAAAGGAGGCCCATGGCAACCGTAGAAAGGGTTAGCAGGTTCGGACCCTCACACATTCATACGCGCGTAGCCACTTTCACCCGGAGGCAACCCTGCCGGGCGAGTGTGCTACATCCACCACCACTTTTTCCACCATCAATCCACCAAAGCAGAAGTAGGATTTTCCGCCTCATGGCGGCCCGAACCTGGGTAAAACTGCCCGTGTGATCTTTGTCGCGCTGTGCTACGCTTCTCCGCTCTTTGTGCAACGTGCCCATCCCCCCGCCGAACCAAAAGGGGCTCATGGCCCCATAGGTGGTCGTGGTTTCCCATGACATCCTTGGCATGCCAGATAGGGGGATAACTTGCGTGAACCCGAGAGCGCCAGCAACGCGTTGTCTCCATCACCATTTTCATCATCGACAGTGTCATCAACTATGGCGCCCAAGAAGAAGCCCGGAGCCGCAAATCACCCATCCACTTCAAAGGCTCCGCCACCCTCGACCACGGACATCATGGGGAATGCAGGGATGCTTGAGGATGTGGACGCTGTGGGGGATGTGGTCGGCGCAGGCGGCGTTGGCACCACCACCCCCGCGGCCGAGGCAGAAGCAGGAGGCAGCGGGGAAGGACAACATCAGCAACATCCAGCGGCCATGCTCCATGAGATATGGACGGAGGGGTTATTTTGTCTGCACCCTTCCTCTTCGCCGAAGGGCACAACCGCAGTGGTGACACACGTTCTGGGGTGAATCGCAACCCTCCGGGCGCCCCTGGCGTGGGTGCGACCCTAGGGCACGCGCCACCCCCAGAACGGGATGACCCAGCTACTGTGCCCAACAGAGCCACTGACCCTCAAGCGCCTCTACCGCGTCACCACGCCATCCAGCTGGCTAGTTCGCAACAACGAGGACGCAGCGCGGTCGCCACCGGCACCATCAGGAGTCGAGCGACACTGCGGTCTACATCATCATCACCTATGCCAAGCACTGCCTCGGAGGCCATGGCACAGGCCCAACTGATGTTGAGATTTCCGCCGGTAGTCGATCAGCTGGATGAGTGGTGAGCCACCATCCAGATCCTGATTGGTTTCGCCGAGGCCGGAGGATCACAGCGAGCTGGCCCGCCACAGCCTCCCCAGGTGAAGGCAATGGCTCGTGCGGCTGGCCGAACGGAAGGGGTCACCCCTACGGTGCAGTCCCCACCACAGCAAAGCAGCATGGGAGCCACATGACAAAGAATCCGATTGTCAGATTTCGGGTTCTGCAAACCCTTGATAGGTTCGAACTCTGGGGTGTGTGCAGAGATCTCAACCTACCAAGCCTGCCTACTCGCGATCTTCCTAAGCCTAGCGCATCGAGCTAAAAGGGACAGAGAGACACAATAGTTTATCCTGGTTCGGGCCACCTTGCGGTGAAATACTCTACTCCAGCATTTTGGTGGATTGCCTCGAAGGGATGAGGATGAACTAGTACAGTGGATGAACTGGCCTCGGGAGGTGAGGTGTTCTTGAGCTTGAGAGAGCTGGTGAGGTGGAATGGCTTTGCTCTGTTCGTCCCCCCTCTTTGGTGGTGGCTTGGTCCTCTTCCCAAATGTTGGCGGGAAGGGATCCCACAACGGCCAGATTTGAAGGGGGACAAGTAATACATCATATCCTGACTAAAGTGGTCTCCGCCTGCGAAAAGCCTCTGGTCGTGACGCTGCGGTGGGCTCGGTGATGACCTCCGTCTTGCCGTCCTGGAGGTCTTGGTCTTGTTGCACCAGAATGAAATCTTTGGCTGATTCCTCGAGACTCTGTGCCTGCCGCTTGCCTCCTTTACACCAAAGAGGAAACTGGCGCCCTGCTCCCGCTAGCGCCCGCCTGACCTTGGTCGTAATGGCTCATGTCAGCTGAGCCTCGTGAGGTGCACCTAGCATAGAACTCTCCGCCCCTCGGGAGCCAGCCTGAGGAGGCCAATCCCCTCGGGGGTCTTGGTGTTGTCCGCCTCGCAAGGGTCTTGAGTTGTTGATGCTAAAGCTGGGCCGTACCAGGCTGTCAATGGAGCCACGCAGTGTGCCAAAGGCAGGCAAGTCTAGGTACCCCCGTATCCAGAATGCCGACACCGATAACATTTCGATGGCCTCTTCTGACCCTCGAGCACGTCAAGGCCAACGACGGGCCCTGAAGGATAGGCGGAGTGAAGGCGCGCGCATCATCATCGAGCGGCGCCGCGGAAACCACTGCCAGCCCAATGGGTGCGACGCCCCCAATGTCGACGAGCCCGCGCTCGGAGATGGCGGGTGCCTGCCTTTCGAGGTCGGGTGCCCTGGCTACACCCATGAGCTGCGCCAAGTCCTTTGGCCGTCCGCTCGCACGTTCAAGCCAGAGATACCCGAGAAGTACAATGGGAGGCTGAACCCGACAGAGTTCTTTAGCATCTACACCATCGCTGTTCAGGCTGCCGGGGGAAGAGATGAGAAGGTGTTATCCAACTACTTCCCTTTGGCACTCAAGTCAAATGTGAGGTCTTGGCTGATGCACCTGAAGGAAATATGCCCGAGAGGCAATAATAAAGTTGTTATTTTATATTCCTTATTTCATAATAAATGTTTATTTTCATGCTAGAATTGTATTAACCGGAAACTTGAAACATGTGTGGATACATAGAAAAAATACCATGTCCCTAGTAAGCCTCTACTAGACTACCTCGTTGATCAAAGATGGTTAAGTTTCCTAACCACAGACATGTGTTGTCATTTGATAAATGGGATCACATCATTAGGAGAATGATGTGATGGACAAGACCCATTCGTTAGCTTAGCATTATGATCGTTCAGTTTTATTGCTATTGCTTTCTTCATGTCAAATACATATTCCTCCGACTATGAGATTATGCAACTCCCAGATACCGGAGGAATGCCTTGTGTGCTATCAAACGTCACAATGTAACTTGGTGATTATAAAGATGCTCTATAGGTATCTCCGAAGGTGTTTGTTGGGTTGGCATAGATCGAGATTAGATTTTTTCACTCCGAGTATTGGAGAGGTATCTCTGGGCCCTCTCGATAATACATGATGTCTACTATACAACCTTCTTCTTGTAGACGTTGTTGGGCCTCCAAGTGCAGAGGTTTGTAGGACAGTAGCAAATTTCCCTCAAGTCGATGACCTAAGGTTTATCAATCCGTGAGAGGCGTAGGATGAAGATGGTCTCTCTCAAACAACACTGCAACCAAATAACAAAGAGTCTCTTGTGTCCCCAACACACCCAATACAATGGTAAATTGTATTGGTGCACTAGTTCGGTAAACAGATGGTGATACAAGTGCAATATGGATGGTAGATATAGGTTTTTGTAATCTGAAATTATAAAAACAGCAAGGTAACCAATGATAAAAGTGAGCACAAACAGTATTGCAATGCTAGGAAACAAGGCCTAAGGTTCATACTTTCACTAGTGCAAGTTCTCTCAACAATAATAACATAACTAGATCATATAACTATCCCTCAACATGCAACAAAGAGTCACTCCAAAGTCACTAATAGCGGAGAACAAACGAAGAGATTATTGTAGGGTACAAAACCACCTCAAAGTTATCCTTTCTGATCGATCTATTCAAGAGTCCGTAGTAAAATAACATGAAGCTATTCTTTCCGTTCGATCTATCATAGAGTTCGTACTAGAATAACACCTTAAGACACAAATCAACCAAAACCCTAATGTCACCTAGATACTCCAATGCTACCTCAAGTATCCGTGGGCATGATTATACGATATGCATCACACAATCTCAGATTCATCTATTCAACCAACACAAAGTACTTCAAAGAGTGCCCCAAAGTTTCTACCGAAGAGTCAAGACAAAAACGCGTGCCAACCCCTATGCATAAGTTCACAAGGTCACTGAACCCGCAAGTTGATCACCAAAACATACATTAAGTAGATCATGTCAATATCCCATTGTCACAACAGATAAGCACATGCAAGACATACATCAAGTCTTCACAAATCCTTAAAGACTCAATCCAATAAGATAACTTCAAAGGGAAAACTCAATGCATTACAAGAGAGTAGAGGGGGAGAAACATCATAAGATCCAACTATAATAGCAAAGCTCGCGATACATCAAGATCGTGCCAAACCAAGAACACGAGAGAGAGAGAGAGAGAGAGAGAGATCAAACACATAGCTACTAGTACATACCCTCTGCCCCGAGGGTGAACTACTCCCTCCTCATCATGGAGAGCGCCGGGATGATGAAGATGGCCACCTATGAGGGATCCCCCCTCCGGCAGGGTGCCGGGACAGGCTCCCGAGAGGTTTTTGGTGGCTACAGAGGCTTGTGGAGGTGGAACTCCCCATCTAGGTTATTTTCTGGAGGTTTGGGTATTTATAGGAATTTTTGGCGTCGGTCTCACGTCAAGGGGGTCTCCGAGTCGTCCACGAGGCAGGGGGCGCGCCCATGGGGTAGGGCTCGCCCTCCACCCTCGTGGATGGCTCGGGACTCTTTTGGCCCGACTCTTTTACTCCGAGGGCTTCTTTTGGTCCATAAGAAATCGTCAAAAATCGGCACGTCAATTGGACTCCGTTTGGTATTCCTTTTATGTAAAACTCGAAAACAAGGAAAAAACAGAAACTGGCACTAGGCTCTAGGTTCATAGGTTAGTCCCACAAATCATATAAAATATCATATAAATGCATATAAAACTCCTAGATGGATAATATAATAGCATGGAACAATAAAAAATTATAGATACGTTGGAGACGTATCAAGCATCCCCAAGCTTAATTCCTGCTCGTCCTCGAGTAGGTAAATGATAAAAACAGAATTTTCGATGTGGAATGCTACCTAGCATATTTCTCAATGTAATTTTCTTTATTGTGGCATGAATGTTCAGATCCAAATGATTCAAAATAAAAGTTTATTATTAACATAAAAATAGTAATACTTCAAGCATACTAACAAGTAATCATGTCTTATCAAAATAACATAGCCAAAGAAAGCTTATCCCTACAAAATCATATAGTTAGGCCATGCATCATTTTCGTCACACAAAATACTCCCATTATGCACAACCCCGGTTTCAGCCAAGCAATTGGTTCATACCTTTTAACGCGCTTCAACTTTTTAACCCTCACGCAATACATGAGCGTAAGCCATGGATATAGCACTATGGGTGGAATAGAATATGATGATAGAGGTTGTGTGGAGAAGACAAAAAGGAGAAAGTCTCATATTGACGAGGCTAATCAACGGGATATGGAGATGCCCATCAATTGATGTCAACATGAGGAGCAGGGATTGCCATGCAACAGATGCAGTAGAGCTATAATGTATGAAATCTCATCAAAAGAAACTAAGTGGGTGTGCATCCAACTTGCTTACTCACGAAGACCTATGGCATTTTGAGGAAGCCCATCATTGGAATATACAAGCCAAGTTCTATAATGAAAAATTCCCACTAGTATATGAAAGTGACAACATAGGAGACTCTCTATCATGAAGATCATGGTGCTACTTTGAAGCACAAGTGTGAAAAAAGGATAGTAACATTGTCCCTTCTCTCTTTTTCTCTCATTTTTTTTGTTTTTTTGGGCCTTCACTTTTTTGCCTTCTCTCTTTTTTTTTTCTTTTTTTTTCATCCGGAGTCTCATCCCGACTTGTTGGGGAATCATAGTCTCCATCATCCTTTCCTCACTTGGGACAATGCTCTGATAATGATGATCATCACACTTTTATTGATTTACAACTCAAGAATTACAACTCAATGCTTAGAACAAAATATGACTCTATGTGAATGCCTCCGGCGGTGTACCGGAATATGCAATGAATCAAGAGTGACATGTATGAAAGAATTATAAAGATGGCCTTGCCACTAATACGTTTTCAACTACATGATCATGCAAAAGCAATATGACAATGATGGAGCGTGTCATAATGAACGGAACGGTGGAAAGTTGCATGGCAATATATCTCGGAATGGCTATGGAAATGCCATAATAGGTAGGTATGGTGGCTGTTTTGAGGAAGATATAAGGAGGTTTATATGTGATAGAGCGTATCGTATCACGGGGTTTGGATGCACCGGCGAAGTTTGCACCAACTCTCAAGGTTAGAAAGGGCAATGCACGGTACTGTAGAGGCTAGCAAATTGCGGAAGGGTAAGAGTGCGTATAATCCATGGACTCACATTAGTCATAAAGAACTCATATACTTATTGCAAAAGTTTATTAGCCCTCGAAGCAAAGTACTACTACGCATGCTCCTAGGGGAAGGGTTGGTAGGAGTTAACCATCGCGCGATCCCGACCTCCACTCATAAGGAAGGCAATCAAAGAACACCCCATGCTTCAAATTTGTCACACAACGTTCACCATACGTGCATGCTACGGGACTTGCCAACTTTAACACAAGTATTTCTCAATTTCATAATTACCCAACTAGCATGACTCTAACATTACCACCTTTATATCTCAAAACAATCATAAAGAATCAAACTTCTCATAGTATTCAATGCACTTTATATGAATGTTTTTATTATATCCAACTTGGATGCCCATCATGTTAGAACTGAATTCATAACCAAAGAAAATTACCATGCTGTTCTAAATAACTCTCAAAATAATATAAGTGAAGCATGAGAGATCAATAATTTCTATAAAATAAAACCACTGCCATGCTCTAAAAGGATATAAGTGAAGCACTGGAGCAAATGACAAACTACTCCGAAAGATATAAGTGAAGATCAATGAGTAGTCAAATAATTATGCAATTATGTGAATACTCTCTAAGATTTAAGAATTTCAGATCTTGGTATTTTCTTGAAACAGCAAGCAAAACAAAACAAAACAAAATGACGCTCCAAGCAAAACACATATCATGTGGTGAATAAAAATATAGCTCCAAGTAAAGTTACCGATGAATGAAGACGAAAGAGGGGATGCCATCCGAAGCATCCCCAAGCTTAGGCTCTTGGTTGTCCTTTAATATTACCTTGGGGTGCCTTGGGCATCCCCAAGCTTAGGCTCTTGCCACTCCTTATTCCATAGTCCATCGAATCTTTACCCAAAACTTGAGAACTTCACAACACAAAACTCAACAGAAAACTCGTAAGCTCCGTTAGTATAAGAAAATAAATCACCACTTAGGTACTGTTATGAACTCATTATAAATTCATATTGGTGTAATATCTACTGTATTCCAACTTCTCTATGGTTCATACCCTCCGATATTACTCATAGATTCATCAAAATAAGCAAACAACACATACAAAACAGAATCTGTCAAAAACAGAACAGTCTGTAGTAATCTGTATCATTCGAATAGTTCTGTAACTCCAAAAATTCTACCAAATTAGGAAAACCTGAGAAATTGTGTACCAATATAGAGAAAAAAGAATCATATCAAAAGCACGTTTCCGTGAATTATCACCGTAAGCTATCCTAAAGGTCTTACTTGGCACTTTATTGAAACAAAAGCTATAAAACATGATTAATACAGTAGCATAATCATGTGGAGACAAAAAAAGTAAGGTTAAATATTGGGTTGCCTCCCAACAAGCGCTTTTCTTTAACGCCTTTCTAGCTAGGCATGATGATGACAATGATGCTCACATAAAAGATAAGAATTGAAACATAACCGGAGCATCATGAAGCTTATGACTAGCACATTTAAGCCTAACCCACTTCCTATGCATAGGTATTTTGTGAGAAAACAACTTATGGGAACTAGAATCAACTAGCGTAGGAAGGTAAAACAAGCATAGCTTCTAGATTTTGAACACATAGAGAGGAAACTTGATATTATTGCAATTCCTACAAGCATATGTTCCTCCCTCATAATAATTTTCAGTAGCATCATGAATGAATCCAAAAATATAACCATCACATAAAGCATTATTTTCAGATGCACAAGCATATAAATTTTACTACTCTCCACACAAGCAAATTTCTTCTCATGAATAGTAGTGGGAGCAAACTCAACAAAATAACTATCATGTGAAGCATAATCCAATTGAAAATTAAAATCATGACGAAAAGTTCCATGGTTATGTCTATTATTTATGGCATGCATATCATCACAATAATCATCATAAATAGGAGGCATGCTTTCATCATAATAAATTTGCGCATCAAAACTTGGAGGACAAAAAATATCATATTCATCAAACATATCATCCCCAAGATTGTGGCTTTGCATATCATTAGCATCATGGGTATTCAAAGAATTCATACTAACAACATTGCAATCGTGCTCATCATTCAAAGATTTAGTGGCAAACATTCTAATGCATTCTTCTTCTAACACTTGAGCACAATTTTCCTTTCCATCATTCTCATGAAAGATATTAAAAAGATGAAGCATATGAGGCAAACTCAATTCCATTTTTTTGTTTGTAGTTTTCTTTTATAGACTAACCTAGTTATAAAACAAGAAACTAAAAGATTCGATTGCAAGATCTAAAGATATACCTTCAAGCACTCACCTCCCCGGCAAGGGAGCCTGAAAAGAGCTTGATTTCTACTACACAACCTTCTTCTTGTAGACGTTGTTGGGCCTCCAAGTGCATATGTTTGTAGGACGGTAGAAAATTTCCCTCAAGTGGATGACCTAAGGTTTATCAATCCGTGGGAGGCGTAGGATGAAGATGGTCTCTCTCAAACAACACTGCAACCAAATAACAAAGAGTCTCTTGTGTCCCCAACACACCCAATACAATGGTAAATTGTATAGGTGCACTAGTTCGGCGAAGAGATGGTGATACAAGTGCAATATGGATGGTAGATATAGGTTTTTGTAATCTGAAATTATAAAAACAGCAAGGTAATTAATGATAAAAGTGAGCACAAACGGTATTGCAATGCTAGGAAACAAGGCCTAAGGTTCATACTTTCACTAGTGCAAGTTCTCTCAACAATAATAACATAACTGGATCATATAACTATCCCTGAACATGCAACAAAGAGTCACTCCAAAGTCACCAATAGCGGAGAACAAACGAAGAGATTATTGTAGGGTACGAAACCACCTCAAAGTTATCCTTTCGGATCAATCTATTCAGAGTCCGTAGTAAAATAACACGAAGCTATTCTTTTTGTTCAATCTATCATAGAGTTCGTACTAGAATAACACCTTAAGACACAAATCAACCAAAACCCTAATGTCACCTAGATACTCCAATGTCACCTCAAGTATCCGTGGGCATGATTATATGATATGCATCACACAATCTTAGATTCATCTATTCAACCAACACAAAGTACTTCAAAGAGTGCCCCAAAGTTTCTACCGAAGAGTCAAGACGAAAATGTGTGCCAACCCCTATGCATAAGTTCACAAGGTCACTGAACCCGCAAGTTGATCACCAAAACATACATCAAGCAGATCACGTGAATATCCCATTGTCACAACAGATAAGCACATGCAAGACATACATCAAGTGTTCTCAAATACTTAAAGAGTCAATCCGATAAGGTAACTTCAAAGGGAAAACTCAATCCATTACAAGAGAGTAGAGGGGGAGAAACATCATAAGATCGAACTATAATAGCAAACTCGCGATACATCAAGATCGTGCCAAATCAAGAGCACGAGAGAGAGAGATCAATCACATAGCTACTGGTACATACCCTCAGCCCCGAGGGTGAACTACCCCCTCCTCGTCATGGAGAGCGCTGGGATGATGAAGATGGCCACCGATGAGTGATCCCCCCTCTGGCAGGGTGTCGGAACAGGCTCCCGAGAGGTTTTTGGTGGCTACAGAGGCTTGCAGCGGCGGAACTCCCGATCTAGGTTATTTTCTAGAGGTTTGGGTGTTTATAGGATTTTTTGGCGTCGGTCTCACATCAAGGGGGTCTCCCAGTCATCCACGAGGCAGGGGGTGCGCCCAGGGGGGTAGGGCTCGGCCTCCACCCTCATGGACGGCTTGGGACTCTTCTGGCCCAACTCTTTTACTACGGGGGCTTCTTTTGGTCCATAAAAAATCATCAAAACTTGGCACGTTGTAGGACCTTGAAGTATGTCTAGAGGGGGGGGGGTGATTAGACTACTTGACCAATAAAAACTTAACCTTTTCCCAATTTTAGAGTTTGGCAGATTTTAGCTACTTTAGGACAAGTCAAGCAATCATCACACAATTCAAGCAAGCATGCAAAGAGTATATAGGCAGCGGAAATTAAAGCATGCAACTTGCAAGAAAGTAAAGGGAAGGGTTTGGAGGATTCAAACGCAATTGGAGACACGAATGTTTTTGGCGTGGTTCCGATAGGTGGTGCTATCGTACATCCACGTTGATGGAGACTTCAACCCACGAAGGGTAACGGCTGCGCGAGTCCACGGAGGGCTCCACCCACGAAGGGTCCACGAAGAAGCAACCTTGTCTATCCCACCATGGCCGTCGCCCACGAAGGACTTGCCTCACTAGAGGTAGATCTTCACGAAGTAGGCGATCTCCTTGCCCTTACAAACTCCTTGGTTCAACTCCACAATCTTGTCGGAGGCTCCCAAGTGACACCTAGCCAATCTAGGAGACACCACTCTCCAAGAAGTAACAAATGGTGCGTTGATGATGAACTCCTTGCTCTTGTGCTTCAAATGATAGTCTCCCCAACACTCAACTCTCTCTCAATGGGTTTGGATCTGGTGGAAAGAAGATTTGAGCGGAAAGCAACTTGGGGAAGGCTAGAGATCAACATTCATATGGTAGGAATGGAATATCTTGGCCTCAACACATGAGTAGGTGGTTCTCTCTCAGAAATGGTAAGTTGGAAGTGTAGGTTCGTTCTGATGGCTCTCTCTACGAATGAAGAGGAGGTGGAGGGGTATATATAGCCTCCACACAAAATCTAACCGTTACACACAATTTACCAAACTCGATGGGACCGAAATGTTAAACTCGGTCGGACCGATTTAGTAAACCTAGTGACCGTTAGTGATTTTCGGTGGGACTGACATGCATCTCGGTGAGACCGATTCGGTTAGGGTTAGGGCATAACGTAATCTCGGTAAGACCGATTACACAAACTCGGTGAGACCGATTTGGTAATAAGCTTTCCAGAGAGTTGGTCAGGTAAACTCGGCGGGACCGATTTGCTCTTTTCGGTGAGACCGAAATGTTACAAAAAGGAAACAGAGAGTTTACATTGCAATCTCGGTGGGACCGATCGCTCACTTCGGTTAGACCGAAATGTTACGAAGGGAAACAGAGAGATTGTAACCCCATCTCGGTGAGACTGAGATCCCTATTGGTAAGACCGATTTGCTTAGGGTTTGTGGCAGTGGCTATGACTTTTGGAATCGGTGGCGCCGGATAGGAAGTTTCGGTGTGACCGATTTTGGCTTTGAGTTACGTCATTTGTGGATGTGGGAAAGTAGTTGAGGGTTTTGGAGCATATCACTAAGCACATGAAGCAAGAGGCTCATTAAGCAACACCTCATCTCTCCTTGATAGTATTGGCTTTTCCTATAGACTCAATGTGATCTTGGATCACTAAAATGTAAAATGAAGAGTCTTGAGCTTTTGAGCTTGAGCCAATCCTTTGTCCTTAGTATTTTGAGGGATCCACTTTCATCATCGATGCCATGCCATTCATTGAGCTTTCCTGAAATAATAGTCTTGGAATAGCATTAGCTCAATGAGCTATATGTTGTTATTAATTACCAAAACCACCTAGGGATAGTTGCACTTTCAATCTCCCCCTTTTTGGTAATTGATGACAACATATAGATCAAAGCTTCGACAGATGATAATAAGATTGAATAACATCATCGCTTTGAGAAGTATGTGATAAGCAAGAGCTCCCCCTAAATTTGTGCATGGGTTAAGATTTGCTTTGGACTTCAAATGCACAATGAATTAGGCTCATGGGTTACTCTTCCATGTCACATACATCTTGGTGGAGCGCTCAAAATAATAAACAATGAATACATGCACTCATCACCAAGCATAGTGAATGATCACATAAGATAGATAGGATAATATCAAGCATGCATAAGTGTAGCTTATGATCAAACACATGACCATCAATGTCTCACAGGCATAGTATCTCAACCAAAAGCAAACAAAATTTGAAAAACCACCAAATAAAGCAAGAGAGAATAAAAGCAACACTCTCTCTCGAAGCCTATGATCTATACATTTTTCTCCCCCTTTGGCAACAAGTTACCAAAAAGTTCATAGAAAATGCATAGTGCTAGATCGTCTCTTAGGCTTGATCTTCTGGTGGTGGTGTCCTGATAGCTCCTTGGACGAAGGCTTCAGTTGAAGTAGAGGGTGCTGGAGTGGATGCTGGAGCTGGTTGCACTGGAACTATTGGGGCAGTAGCTGGTGCTGAAGTTGTTGCTCCAGTGTCTGTCACTGGCACTGCAACTGATCTCTGGGCTCTGGGCACTCTGGCAAACACATTGGTGGTTGTCTTGCCCTTCCTCTCCTGCATGTCATCCTGCAGCTGCTCTATAACTGACTGAATCTCAGTTACCTTGACATCTAGATCATAGAATTTTTGTTCCATGATTCTCTCCAGGCTCTCCTGGTTTTGAGTTAGGGTGGCCAACCCTTTCTCAATCCTCAGAGTTGATGCTATCAAGTAACCAAGCTGCTCTTGTTTGGTCTTCAAGAAATACTCAGATGCCTCCTCTTGAGTTGGCATCTTGGCAGCCTTCTCCTTCTTTGTCTTCTCCTTCTTCTCCTGAGCTTGGACTGATTGTGGATCATCTTCATTCATGAAAACCTCATTGTCCTCAAAGTCTGGATAAATTGGAAAATGTTCCTTATCCAACTGATATTTCCCTATGCCCATCTTGGAGTTGATCAATTCTTGAATCTGAGGTGCATATCCACAGCTCCTCTTCTGATCTGCTGGAGTCCTCTTGATTGTTTCAATGATCAGGCTCATGACTTTGAACTTTTGTGGCACATCAAACACATGCAGCATGTTGATGGCATGCCCTCTGATCATGTTATGGTCACCTGACTTGGGCAACAAAGTGTGCCTCAGAATCCAATTTATGGTTGCCAACCCTGACAGCAGAAAGTGAACTGATCCAAACTTGTGAGTCTCAATTGCTTTGTCAGGAATTTCCTTGTACATGTGAGCCATTGAATTGTGACCCAACTTCTTCTTTGCATAAATGTCCAGGTCATCCTCTTTTTCCTTGGGGGCATTTATCAGACTTGCCCATTCTTCAACAGTGGATTGGTACCCTGTACCTTCAGACATCCAAACAATTCTACCATCTGGGTAAAAGTGTGCTGTGGAGTAGAACTACATGATAAGCTCATCATTCCAGTTGGTAAACTTCTGTCCAACGAAATCTGCTACTCCACAAGCAACAAAGTTGTCCTCAACTCCAGGGTAGTGCTGCTCATTCTCCTTGATGAATTTCCAGTCAACCCACCTCATGTCACAGACTATGGGCTTCTTGTCCAACAGAATGGTCTCATAAAAGTCCTGTTGTTCCTTTGTGTGGAACCTGTAGTCAACAACAGTTCTTCTTCTTGAAGCATATGGGTCTTCCAACCTCCACAGTCTCAGCCCTGAGTCCTTCCTGATTCTCATGTCCTCAGCCACAGGATGGGCATCATTGTGGTCTGGTATCTTGGGCTTGAGCTTTCTAAGGACTTGTCCTTCCTCATCCTCTTCTTCAGCAACATTGGGCACTGGGGCCTTGTTCTTCTTAGCAGCTGGAATACTCCTAGTATTCCTCTTTGGAGCTTGCTTGGCCTTGGAGGCAGCTTTGGGTGCATCTTTGGGCTTGGATGTTGCAGCCCCTGACCTGATTGCATCTCCCATAAGCTTAGTTGCCTTAGGTGCTGGTGCAGCATCCTCTTCCTCTTCATCAGAATCCCTTCTCATTGAGGGCTTTCCAAGGACCTTGGCAGTTGTGGTTCTAGCTCTCTCCTTTTTATTGTCCTGATCACCATCATCCTCTGATTCAATTGTGAACTTCATGGTTGCACCAGTGGGGACTTTCTGAGGTTTTGATGGTGCTTCTTTCCTTGCAGGTGCCTCTTTGGGTTGAGCTTGAGCTGGCACTTGAGTGGACTTCCTGGCCTTTGGCATTGGAGTTCTCTTGGTAGGAATTTTCCTCTTCAGACCTGGCTTTGTGCTTTGAGCAGAGCCATACTATTTCTTGAGCACCACTTTCTTGGAAGTGGCCTCATCTTCCTCAGCTTTGTAATCCTCATCCTCTGAGTCTGAGGTTCTCTTCCTCCTTTACCTAGTTGCAGCCTTAGGCAAGTTGCTAGGAGTGCTTCTTCTCCCATCATCTGAAGTTGAGGGACTAGTGCCCTCACTCAAGTTCATCTGCTCTTCTGACCTGTTCTGGCTGTCACTCTGATCAGACATACTGCAAAAGCTGACTGCTGACCCTGTGAAGAGTTATAGATGAGATGGAATAGATGAGCATCACAAAATGCAGAGATTTTTCAAAAAGAATGATTCAAAAGTTCAGTTTTAGTTTTCCACATAGAGCATTTCGGATCAACCGATTTTCAAACTCGGTGATACTGAAGCAGTTTTGGAACCTAAACTGATGATCTCGGTTGGACCGAGTTTCAGTTCGGTGGCACCGAGACTGCTAGGGTTTCACAGAATCCTCAAATTAGTCGTACCGATTAGTAATTCTTGGTCGGACCGAGAGTCACTAGTGCAATGGCATAAGCCAAATCGGTGAGACCGAGTCTTTCAACTCGGTGGGTCCGAGATGGTTTCGGCGGAAACCTAACCCTAAAAATTTGAATTGCATCTAATCTATGGACTATTTTGGCTGGATAGAAGAATCTCAATCGTGGCAAGAATCAATATGAAAACAATGTGCTAGGAATCAGACGTGGATAGCACAAAGATCAAGTCCATACCCTAACTTGGCGGTGGACTTGCTACGGCGGCAACGGTGGGGACGAATTCCGTTGACGGTGGCGAAGACCAGCGACAGGAGGCTGCTGGCGGCGAGGAGACGATCCGGAGACCACAATGGCAGAGCGAGCTATTGCGCGGGCGAAGAGTTTCGGAGAAATTTCCAAAATTTTGCCTGTGGCTATATATAGACCGACCCTGTCGGTGTGACCGAGTGGAACAACTCGGTGGCACCGAGATGCATAACTGTGTTCAGTTACAGCAAATCGGTGAGACCGAAAAGTTCAAATCGGTTGCACCGAGATTGAAAACTCAGATCAACTTGGTGATCTTGGTAGGACCGAAATGGAAGAATCGGTCAGACCAAGAATCACAAACAGGTTTTGGAAGTTTAAGTCTATGACGAATCGGGGACTCCGAGTGCTCCTCACACAGAGTGGTTTGAATCTGACTTGATCAAATTTTGTGATGTAGCATGAATAGAGTTTGAGATGAGAAAAGCATAGATAGCTAAAGAAGGTTCTTAGGCATTCTTGTCCATCCCCTTGGCAAAAAGAAAAGAAACCAAACAATCAAAACAACAAGTGGATGTCCTTGAATGAGTAAAATATGCACCAACATGCTCACACAATAAGATAGCAAATGAAATATGTGGCAAAGCATGCACAACCAATTCTAGCATATATCAAACAATTGGCGATGACTAGGTCATCTATATATGAGTATATTGACTTAGGAGTCAAATGAGAACATTTGATCACAGGTCATACTCATCGTTTAAGCTCAAGTGGGGTTACCACTTTTACATAATGCATTAATGTGTTCACACCATTAGAGTTGCTTTGACTCAATTCTTAGAGTTAAGCTCCCCCTAGATGTGAGATCCCCCCTTAGAGGGATGAACTAACCTTGGGTTTTGTCGATGATGACTTCATGTAGGTGTTGAAGATGTAGATGCTCAATGTTGATGTAGATCATTTGGAGCAATCCTTTGGAGTGAGTTGCACTTCAACTTACCTACATGGGTTAGTCCCACAAGGAACAAACAAGAATATCCATAGACATAGAGTGATGCGCACACAAGATGATGTCCATGAAATCATTAGGTTACCTTGTCCCTTGCCTTACCAACATGAGGGTTTGTGACTCCTTGAACTAGTGCAAGATGTGGAAGTTTATTGCACTTGTTCTTGCCAAAATGATATGAGTGAAGAATGTTGGCGGAGTCACCCTCAAGAACTCTCTAGTTCTTCTTCTTCGGGATCCACATCATCTTGATGGGAATCCTTGGAGTTGTAGTTGTACTTGATGAAGTAGAACTTGATGTAGTCTTGGGAACCCACTTGAACGAGGCTTTAGGTGCTTCTTCAAATGCATCAATCTCTTCTTGAAGCTTGTCCTTGCCTTTGTTCTTGTGGTCTTGTGGTGGAAGATCATCTTGAGCTTGTGTTCCCTTAAAGGAAGTAGGATCATACTTCTCTTGTTGAGGAACAAACTTCGTCTTGGGGTATTGATCTTCTTCCCACTCAACTCCATTGGCATTGAACTTTCGTTCAAAACCAACACCTTGATTCTTCCGGTGCCTTCCTTGCTTGCGTACAATTTCCTCGAATTGCTTACTCCCGGCAAGGCTCTTGTAAACACCTTTCTCTATAATTCCCTTCAATAAGCTATTTTCTTGCTCAAGTGTAACTTGGCTAAGAGAATCATTAGTGGAATCAAGAGAACTACTAGAAGCAACAATATTGGAACATTATTATTGTTACTACTAGAGGAAGTATCTTTCTTGTACTTGTTACTAGACTTGACTTGAGGCATGTAAGTAGATAAGAGTAAACGCTTGGCAATGTAAGAAGAACTTTTCTTGCGAAGATCATCATTGATTGCTTTTAAGAACTCATGCTCTTGCTCAAGATTTAGCTTTTCAAAGCGTAACTTCTCATGAGCCCTTAAAAGTTCTCGATGATCTTCGTAGATAGTTTCATGAGCTAACTTAAGAGAGTTTAATTCTTTACTTAGAAGCTCAATCTTCTCCTTATCATTTTCATTCGTTTTATCTTGATTAGCATGCTTAATTGACGTTTCATCATAGTATTCATCACTAGAGTTGTCAACAAGTAAATCATCATCCACAAGCAAGTCATCTTCATCACTATTCAAATCAACATACTCGGGATGTGTTACCTTTGGACCTTTGGCCATGAAGCATCTTCCAACACCTTCATTTGGTGAGTCAAATATGTCAATGGAGTTGGTTGACACAAGTGCTAGACCGGCAACACCTTCATCTTGAGTATATTCGGAGTCGGAGTGATAGCTTCTCTCGGAGTGATTGTCAGAGTCGGAGCCGGATACCCATTCACCAACATGAGATTGATGTCTTCGTTTTGTGTAGCTCCTTGATGACTTGTCCTTCCTTTCCGAATCCTTGCTTCTCTGTGAGGGTCTTCGTTCATAACGATCATCTCTACTCCTCCTCTCTCTTGGTGGCGATTCTTCTCTTTTGCTCCTTCTTCTTGGAGAATCTTCTCTTCTTTTGTAGGGTGCCGTACACTCATTGGAGTAGTGTCTGGGTCTCCCACAATTGTAGCAATTACGCTCTCGACTAGAAGATCTCTTGTCATTGTAAGACCTTGATTTGGAGCTTCTTTCTTCGCTTCTACTCTTGTAGAATTTGTTGAAGTTCTTCACCATTAAGCTCAATTCTTCATTGAAGGTTTGTTTCTCACTTGATGATGTGGGGGCTTCACTTGAGGCTTTGTAAGCACCACTTGACTTGTTGTGAAGTTCCTCCTTATCCTTGAGTGACATCTCATGAGCAACAATTCTTCCAATGACTTCCGTTGGCTTGAGATCTTTGTAGTTTGGCATAATTTGAATCAATGTGCACACGGTATCATACTTTCCATCCAATGCTCTTAGAATCTTCTTGATGATGAATTTGTCGGTCATCTCTTGACTCCCTAAGCCGACAATCTCATTTGTGATAAGAGCAAGCCTAGAGTACATTTCAGCGACACCTTCACCATCCTTCATTTTGAACTTGTCAAGCTGACTCTGGAGCACATCCAACTTGGATTCCTTGACGGATTCGGTAGGTACCTTCATGCATATCAATCAAAGCATCCCAAATTTCCTTTGCATTCTCAAGACGGCTGATTTTGTTGAATTCTTCGGGGCACAATCCGTTGAAGATGATATCACAAGCTTGAGTGTTGTATTGCAGCATCTTCAATTCTTCTGCGTTAGCTTCACGGTTCGGTTCTCTCCCATCGAAAAATTCACCTTGCAAGCCAATACAAATAATTGCCCAAACGGCGGGGTTATGTCCAAGAATATGCATTTTCATCTTATGCTTCCAACTAGCAAAATTAGTACCATCAAAGTAAGGACCTCTACGGTGATAATTTCCCTCGCTAGACGCCATACTCTCCTAGGTTGTGAAACCAAGGCTATGACCACCAAAAGCTATGGAAATCAAAGCAAATGGAGACCAAAGCTCTGATACCAGTTGTAGGACCTTGAAGTATGCCTAGAGGGAGGGTGATTAGACTACTTGACCAATAAAAACTTAACCTTTTCCCAATTTTAGAGTTGGTAGATTTTAGCTACTTTAGGACAAGTCAAGCAATCATCACACAATTCAAGCAAGCATGCAAAGAGTATATAGGCAGCGGAAATTAAAGCATGCAACTTGCAAGAAAGTAAAGGGAAGGGTTTGGAGGATTCAAACGCAATTAGAGACACGGATGTTTTTGGCGTGGTTCCGATAGGTGGTGCTATCGTACATCCACGTTGATGGAGACTTCAACCCACGAAGGGTAACGGCTGCGCGAGTCCACGGAGGGCTCCACCCACGAAGGGTCCATGAAGTAGCAACCTTGTCTATCCCACCATGGCCGTCGCCCACGAAGGACTTGCCTCACTAGCGGTAGATCTTCACGAAGTAGGCGATCTCCTTGCCCTTACAAACTCCTTGGTTCAACTCCACAATCTTGTCGGAGGCTCCCAAGTAACACCTAGCCAATCTAGGAGACACCACTCTCCAAGAAGTAACAAATGGTGCGTTGATGATGAACTCCTTGCTCTTGTGCTTCAAATGATAGTCTCCCCAACACTCAACTCTCTCTCAATGGGTTTGGATCTGGTGGAAAGAAGATTTGAGTGGAAAGCAACTTGGGGAAGGCTAGAGATCAAGATTCATATGGTAGGAATGGAATATCTTGGCCTCAACACATGAGTAGGTGGTTCTCTCTCAGAAATGGTAAGTTGGAAGTGTAGGTTCGTTCTGATGGCTCTCTCTACGAATGAAGAGGAGGTGGAGGGGTATATATAGCCTCCACACAAAATCTAACCATTACACACAATTTACCAAATTCGGTAGGACCGAATTGTTAAACTCGGTCGGACCAATTTAGTAAACCTAGTGACCGTTAGTGATTTTCGGTGGGACTGACATGCATCTCGGTGAGACCGATTTGGTTAGGGTTAGGGCATAACGTAATCTCGGTAAGACCGATTACACAAACTCGGTGAGACCGATTTGGTAATAAGCTTTCCAGAGAGTTGGTCAGGTAAACTCGGTGGGACAGATTTGCTCTTTTTGGTGAGACCGAAATGTTACAAAAAGGAAACATAGAGTTTACATTGCAATCTCAGTGGGACCGATCGCTCACTTCGGTTAGACCAAAACGTTACGAATGGAAATAGAGAGATTGCAACCCCATCTCGGTGAGACCGAGATCCCTATCGGTAAGACCAATTTGCTTAGGGTTTGTGGCAGTGGCTATGACTTTTGGAATCGGTGGCGCCGGATAGGAAGTTTCGGTGTGACCGATTTTGGCTTTGAGTTTAGGTTATTTGTGGATGTGGGAAAGTAGTTGAGAGTTTTGGAGCATATCACTAAGCACATGAAGCAAGAGGCTCATTAAGCAACACCTCATCCCTCCTTGATAGTATTGGCTTTTCCTATAGACTCAATGTGATCTTGGATCACTAAAATGTAAAATGAAGAGTCTTGAGCTTTTGAGCTTGAGCCAATCCTTTGTCCTTAGTATTTTGAGGGATCCACTTTCATCATCCATGCCATGCCATTCATTGAGCTTTCCTGAAATAATAGTCTTGGAATAGCATTAGCTCAATGAGCTATATGTTGTTATTAATTACCAAAACCACCTAGGGATAGTTGCACTTTCACACGTCAATTGGACTCCATTTGGTATTCCTTTTCCATAAAACTCAAAAACAAGGAAAAATATAAACTGGCACCAGGCTCTAGGTTAATAGGTTAGTCCCACAAATCATATAAAATAGCATATAAATGCATATAAAACATCCTAGATGGATAATATAATAGCATGGAACAATCAAAAATTATAGATACGTTGGAGACGTATCAATACACATCAGAAGAAGCCTTGCAAGCAAAGTGACTAATGATTTAGTTGCAGGATGATTATAACTGAACGAGTAAAGAGACTTACCGGTAACGAGATTGAACTAGGTATAAAGATACCGATGATCGAATCTCAGGAAAGTAACATACCGATGACAAAGGGAATAACGTATGTTGTCATAATGGCTCAACCGATAAATATCTTCTAGAATATGTGGGAGCCAATATGAGCATCCAGGTTGTGCTATTGGTTATTAACCAGAGAGGTGTCTCGGTCATGTCTACATAGTTCTCGAACCCATAGGGTCTGCACGCTTAACGTTCGATGATGATATTGTATTATATGAATTTTGTGATTTGGTCACCGAATGTTGTTCGGAGTCCCAAATGAGATCACGGACATGACGAGGAGTATAGAAATGGTCGAGAGGTAAAGGTTGATATATAGGATGATAGTATTCGGATAACGAAAGTGTTCCGGAGGGTACCGGGTACATATGAGAGTACCGGGGAGGGGGGGTTACCGGAACCCCAGGGGAGAAGATATGGGCCATATAGGCCATAAGAGGGGAGCACACCAGCCCACAGGGGTGGCGCGCCCTCCCCTAGGTAGGAGGTCGAATTGGAGAAGGAACAAGGGGGGTTCGGCCCCCTTCCTTTCTCTCTTCTCTCTTCCCTTTCTTCTCCGGCAAAATAAGGAAGGGGGGAGGCCTAATTGGGAGGACCCCAAGTAGGATTCGGCCTACTTGCAGTGCCCCCTAGCTGCCTCTCCTCCCCTCCAACTTATATATATGTTGGGATGGAGGTGCCTACAAAACACAACATCAACTGTTAGCCGTGTGCGGTGCCCCCCTCCGTAGTTTACACCCACGGTCATATTCTTGCGGTGCTTCGGCGAAGCCCTGCGCGGATCACATCACCATCACCGTCACCACGCCGTCGTGCTGATGGAACTCGTCTACTTCCTTGACATCTTGCTGGATCAAGAGGACGAGGGACGTCATCGAGCTGAACGTGTGCATAACTCGGAGGTTCCGTACCTTCGGTACTTGATCGGTCGGAGCTAGAAGAAGTTCGACTACATCAACCGCGTTGTCAAACGCTTCCGCTCTCGGTCTACGAGGGTACGTGGACACACTCTCCCCCTCTCATTGCTATGCATCTCCTAGATAGATCTTGCATGAGCGTAGGATTTTTTTTGAAATCGCATACTAGGTTCCCCAACAGTGGTATCAGAGCCAGGTCTATGCGTAGATGATATGCACGAGTAGAACACAAAGAGTTGTGGGCGGTGATCATCATACTGCTTACCACCAATGTCTTATTTTTGATTCGGTGGTATTGTTGGATGATGCGGCCTGAACCAACCTTACATGACCACGTTCATGAGACCGGTTCCACTGATAGACATGCAACTAGTTTTGCATAAAGGTGGCTGGCGGGTGTCTATTTCTCCTACTTTAGTTTAATCGAATTTGACTGCGTCTGGCCCTTGTTGAAGGTTAAAACAGCAAACTTGATAAATCACCATTGTGGTTTTTGTGCCGTAGGTAAGAACGGTTCTTGCTAGAGCCAATAGCAGCCACGTAAAACTTGCAACAACAAAGTAGAGGACGTCTAACTTGTTTTTGCAGGGCATGTTGTGATGTGATATGGTCAAGACATGATGTGATATACGTTATTGTATGAGATGATCATGTTTTGTAAAAGTTATCGGCAACCGGTAGGAGCCTTATGGTTGTCTCTTTATTGTAATTGCTTTACTTTATCACTATGCGGTAGAGATAGTTGTAGAAGCAATAGTTGGCGAGACAACCATGACGCAACGATGGAGATCAAGGTGTTGAGCCGGTGACAATGGAGATCACGACGATGCTTTGGAGATGGAGATCAAAAGCACAAGATGATGATGGCCATATCATGTCACATATTTTGATTACATGTGATGTTTATCTTTATGCATCTTATTTTGCTTAGTAAGGCTGTAGCATTATAAGATGACCCCTTAACTAAATTTTAAGGTATAAGTGTTCTTCCTGAGTATGCACCATTGCGACAGTTCTTTGTGCTGAGACACCACGTGATGATCGGGTGTGATAGGCTCTACATTCACATACAGCGGGTGCAAGACAGGATTGCACATGCGGAATACTCAGGTTAAACTTGACAAGCCTAGCATGTACAGACATGGCCTCGGAACACTGGAGACCAAAAGGTCGAACGTGAAACATATAGTAGGTATGATCAACATAGAGATGTTCACCATTGATGACTACTCCATCTCACGTGATGATCGGACATGGTTTAGTTGATTTGGATCACGTATAATTTTGATGACTTGAGGGATGTCTATCTAAGTGGGAGTTCTTAAGTAATTTGATTAATTGAACTTAATTTATCATGAACTTAGTCCTGATAGTATTTGCATATCTATGTTGTAGATCAATGGCCCGTGCTAACATTCCCTTGAATTTTAATGCGTTCTAGAGAAAGCTAAGTTGAAACATGATGGTAGCAACTACACGGACTGAGTCCATAACCTGAGGATTATCCTCATTGCTTCACAGAAGAATTATGTCCTTGATGCACCGCTAGGTGAAAGGCCTACTGCAGGAGCAGATGCTGATGTTTTGAACGTCTAGCAAGCTCGATCTGATGACTACTCGATAGTTCAGTGTGCCATGCTTTACTACTTAGAATCGGGACTTCAAAGATGTTTTCAATGTCATGGAGCATATGAGATGTTCCAAGTTGAAGTTAATATTTCAAGAAAATGCCCGAGTTGAGAGATATGAAGTCTCCAACAAGTTCTATAGCTGCAAGATGGAGGAGAATAGTTCTGTTAGTGAACACATACTCAGAATGTATAGATATCATATTCACTTGACTCAGCTAGCAGTTAATCTTCCAGTTGATAGTGTTACTGAAAAAGTTCTCCAATCACTGCCACCAAGCTACAAAGGCTTCAAGAGGAACTATAATACGCAAGGGATGGAGAAGAAAATTCCCGAGCTCTTCACAATGCTCAAAGCTGCGGAGGTAGAAATCAAAAAGGAGCATCAAGTGTTGATAGTTAACAAGACCACTAGTTTCAAGAAAAAGGGCAAGGGAAAGAAAGGGAACTTCAAGAAGAATGGCAAACAAGTTGCCACTCCTGGGAAGAAGCCCAAAGTTGGACCCAAGCCTGCAACTGAGTGCTTCTACCGCAAAGGGACTGGTCACTGGAAGCGGAACTGCCCCAAGTATTTGGCGGATAAGAAGGATGGCAAAGTGAACAAAGGTATATTTGATATACATGTTATTGATGTGTACCTTTCTAATGCTCGTAGTAGCGCCTGGGTATTTGATACTGGTTCAGTTGCTCATATCTGTAACTCGAAACAGGAGCTATAGATTGAACAAAGATTGGCTAAGGACGAGGTGACGATGCGCGTCGGCAATGGTTCCAAGGTCGATGTGATTGTCATTGGCACGCTACATGTACATCTACCTTCGGGATTAGTTTTACACCTGAATAATTGTTATTTGGTGCCAGCTTTAAGCATGAACATTATATCTATATCTTGTTTAGTGCGAGACAATTATTCATGTAAATCAGAGAATAATGGTTGTTCTATTTATATGAGTAATATCTTTTATGGTCATGCACCCTTGAAGAGTGGTCTATTTCTGTTGAATCTCAATTGTGGTGATACACATATTCATAATATTGATGCCAAAAGATGCAAAGTTGATAATGATAGTGCAACATATTTGTGGCACTGCCCTTTAGGTCATATCAGTGTAAAGCGCACGAAGAAACTCCATGCGGATGGACTTTTGGAAACACTTGATTATGAATCATTTGATACTTGCGAACTGTGCCTCATGGGCAAGGTGACTAAAACTTTGTTCTCTGGAACAATGGAGTGAGCCAGCGACTTATTGGAAATAATACATACCAATGTATGCGGTTCGATGAGTGTTGAGGCATGCGGCGGGTATCATTATTTTCTAACCTTCACAGATGATTTGAGCACATATGGGCATATCTACTTAATGAAACACAAGTCTGAAACATTTGAAAAGTTCAAAGAATTTCAGAGAGAAGTGGAGAATCATCGTAACAAGAAAATAAAGTTTCTATGATCTGATCGCGGAGGCGAATATTTGAGTTACGAGTTTGGCCTTCATTTAAACAATGTGGAATAGTTTCACAACTCACGCTACCTGGAACACCACAGCATAATAGTGTGTCCGAATGTCGTAACCGTACTTTATTAGATATGGTGCGATCTATGATGTCTCTTACCGATTTAACACTATTGTTTTGGGGTTATGCATTACAGACAAGTGCATTCATGTTAAATAGGGCACCGTCTAAATCCATTGAGAGGACACCGTATGAAGTGTGGTTTGGCAATAAACCTAAGCTGTCGTTTCTTAAAGTTTGGGGTTGCGACACTTATGTCAAAAGACTTCAACCTGATAAGCTCGAACCCAAATTGGAGAAGTGCGTCTTCATAGGATACCCTAAGGAAACAATTGGGTACACCTTCTACCACAGATCCGAAGGCAAGATCTTTGTTGCAAAGAATGGAACCTTTCTAGAGAAGGAGTTTCTCTCGAAAGAAGAAACTACAAAAAAAATACACTTCCGTGATGATACGTGTTTGTCACAGCAGGTCGCGTTTTTTGTCATGCATGTACATCCATGACGATTTTATGACAGAATCAAGATAGTCATACCTGTGCTGTCATAGAAGTGTTCCATGACATTACCAAAATTATCATCACGGAAGTGTCCACTTCCATGACGATAAATCGTGCGTCACAGAAGTGCTTTCGTCAAGGGTGACCGACACGTGTCATCCACCGTAATGGAATGCCGTTAAGCTATCAGGTCGGGTTTTGGATCCGATAACCCGTTAATAGCACCGACCAATGGGAAATTTCCACGTGTAAAATTCTTATTGGCCGGACGAAACACGTGTCAGCTCGTCAGTGGGTCATATAGGCGCCTATGATATGTCGACACGTGCCATGGCCCACCACTGGCCCATTTAGCTTACAAAGCCGGCCCGTTTGACTTGGTCAAAAGTTAATGGGCTGGCCCATGAAAAGCCTGTTAACGGTCTCTTCGCAAATAACCCATTTTACGGCCCGTTAACTCACGGCCCGTTAGGCCCTAAAGGAAATCGGCCCAACAACGTCATGTGGGCCGTCGAATATAACACCAGCCCATTTCACATTAGGCCCATGTATGGCCCACAACGTCTTTCGGCCCATATGAGGCCTTCGTATCTTTCGGCCCTTTATAGGACCACGGTGACTCTAGCCCATAATGAATAGTAATTTTCTTTGTACCCGTTAACGGCCCGTGATTTACATGGGCTGTTTCTAGCCCGTGTTAGCTTTCGGCCTATTGACGGCCCATACGTTCTTGGGCTCCTTTTTGGCCCTCGATTACTTCTGGCCCATTACTGGCCTGTTCCCCTAATGGGCCAAATTCGGCCCATGGCAAGAGTCGGCCCGTTACTGGCCTGTTACCCTAATGGGCCAAATTCGGCCCATGGCAAGAGTCGGCCCGTTTCTGGCCTATTAACCCGTTACGCCATTTCCAGCCCGTCCTATATTCTGGCCCATTAACGACCCGTTATGCCTGTGACAGAATTAAGCCTTTGTTGTCCTACGGCCTATTAACGACCCGTTACCGTGCCGCGCCGATACCAATTACGCCCGTTTACGGCCCATGTAGACCCATTTCTCCGACAGCCCGAGGCCCACCGATTCTACGGCCCTGTTGGAGGCCCATTTATCGACGGCCCGTAGGAGACCCATGGATCCTACGGTCCGTAGGAGACCCATGGATCCTACGGCCCATATATGGCCCATGGTAGTTGCGGCCACTAGCAAACCAGGGAAAAAGAAGACTAGGAAATAAATAAGGCCGAAACTAACGCTAGGCTATTAAGGCGATTGCACAGATTACATCCACTCGGCATCAAAGATCGCCACCGGTGCAAATATAGGGAACACCCTACACTATACAAAAATGGCTTGCTATTTTCTTTAGCCCGTGGTTGCACGTTAAGAATAAATTTTGTATCGCACCAAAACAAATTACAACTATATAACAAAAGGAAGGTTGGCATAAAACTTAACAGTCTAGCAGATAAATGCACCACCAGAAGTTCAGAAGCTCACTTCATTTGACCTGACTGTTACGTTTTCATGCTGTATTGTCCGATGGAGCACCATAACCCTCGCCTTCATTTCCCCTAGGCTCCTGAACAACATAGCAAATGTCTGATAGTCTGGTTTCAAAACCATGCATATCTTGACGACATCAAACAATGTCTCTCCTTGTTTCACAAAGGGTCTTTGTTAGGGAATGGACTTGTGTCTGGAGCGCAGATACAACATTGCTTTGAGCTTGCATATCTTGATCATGAGGCAGTTTGGACGATATTGCCTTAACAACCAACCCAGTATTACACAGGAACGTGCTTTTTGCACTATTAGTGGACATGTACCGACCCACTGCAGCAAGAGCTGACATTGCGGTTATAGTTGCCTCGCCACCTTCAGAAGGTGGCGGTTCCACCATTTTTTCCATAGCTCGCTAAAAAGTTGAGGTTTTACATTAGTAGTACCAGAACAGAAGATATTAAGGAGGCAGCAAAACCAAACAAAATAGCTTTGGTCTATATACAGAACTTATTCTGGTGAACCCATGTAAAATATTAGTTGTATTTTATTGCAAAGTACATAATAAAACGAGGTTCCAAACATATGACCATGTACCATCGCTAATGTATTGTCTATTTCTTCACATTGTATTGAGGGCTAAGGATAAAGAGACGAAGTTTATAATACGGTAAGCATAGTATGACATCATTCATATCACAAAACAACTGAGAACAAACAAACAGGCAATTGTAACATTGTGTGGGCAAGTCCAGCACGGAACTAGATTATGGGTCAAGATCAAAGGAACATCATCCTCTCTTTTAAACCTTGTAAGGTGCAATGATATGCTAAGACAATTGTGTATAAAATTGAAAAGAGTAATAGACATTGGATGCAAGCCATACAGTTCAAGGCACAAGTCAGAGTAAGTAGTAGTTAAAAGGCATGAGGATTAAGGACTTACAACAGCGGCTTTGACTGGTGTAGTCATGCCCTTCTTCTTGCTGGTGTGACAGTTCTTGAAGATTTCCACATCATTTGGTTCAGGTACTTTTTGGTCCTTGCGGGCTATCCTCTGCATTTCAAACAAGTCAATATAAATCTGATAATATGGTACAGCGAAAAGAGTGAAATAGCAGCTAATTACAAGAGCCTCGTAGTGTGCAATATAGCTACGAGATCCTGTCATTTGTTGGAATTTCACTTTCGTACGGTTGGCCTTGTTCTTTGAACAGTTCACCTACAAGAAGATAGATTTGTGTGGAACATGCGTAAATAGGACTTCAACATGTGATCTGATCACACACACGTATATATATAATGTACCTGATACTTCGGATCAGACCAGTGTTTCAAGGCCCCTCTAGTCTTCATCCGATATATTTTCCACTGGAGATGTTTGGGAAAGTTCACTGTTAGCCTTGCCTTCAAAGTGAGTTGTCCTCAAGTTATACCGATACTGTCACAGAGCAGACTTGAAAACATGGGTGCAAGCTTGTCTGGTTGCATCATCTTGGCTATCCAACTTGAACCTCATTTGTTGAAAATTATGGGAGTCTCATTATCAGCAACCTAGAAAGTATGGGACAGAGCAAGACGATATTACTAGTTTCCATACATAACCATACTTACAGATAAATGGTCGAGGAAGGTGTTGAACTGGGTTTCGTCTTTGTCATTCCTGTACTGAATCCATGTTGGGAGGATACGTACATGACACCTAACGGCAACCGCTGCCTCTGATACTAACTTGGCTGACTCTGTAGCATCACGTGGCCTTTTTAAACCTGCCTCAAAACGGGTCTCCATTCTTCCTCCTCTAGATTTAGTTAACTTATCGAGCAATATCCCTGATGTTTGTTTCCTCTTGCGCCTAGGTGCTAGTCCAACAACGAACATAGGAAGTGTTAGTGTACATCAAACTGTGAGACTACATATAAAGAAGCATGCAACTGTAACTTGACTCCAGCAACTACCTTCTTGTTGTTGAAGCTCACAAGGTTCATCTGATATTGCCAACTCATCTTGTGTCAAGAGTGCTTGGGAAGTAGTGTCGGGTGGCAAGGGAGCTTGGGAACATGCTGCTAGCTCAGTTGACGCACGAGTAAGTCATGCAGCTGGTAGTACTGTGGTAGGTGTTGCAAGAACTAGGGCTATCTCTGCTTGTTTGGTGGCAGCTATTTGTTTCTGTTTGGATTTTTTTGCAGCTCGTGTAGCATGGGATGCCATGTTTGTAGAATTTTCTGCTGCACTTTGACCTTCTATTGCACCATCAGTACCAGCAGAATCTGCAGGATTCATCCTCTTCTCATTCCCTACCATTCTGTCTTTCTTCCTCTTTCTCTGTGCCATGTTAAGTCAAGCCGACAAGAAAAACGAATAACAATTTAGTTCTTCAGAACAAATTGATGCGTGATGCAGATGAACTAAACTTTGATGTTAGACAACCACATGATAGTAGGATGTAATATGTATGAAAAACAGGACGGAAGAGATAACCAGAACTATGATGTGTAAACTAAGAAGAAGACATTTCACCAAATTAGAAGCAATGCAATGGAAGGTAGACACCATATGAAAGATGCTACAAATATCGCTCTGCCAAGTTAACAGTGTCTCATCATAAATGGCGTTTAAACAAATGTGAAGCAGTACAAGAAATCAATCATATGCAAGATGCAAACAACATCACACTACCATGTTAGGGGTCTCTCGTAATTAGTGCCATTGCATATTCACAACATTGCATATTCACAGCTTATGATGTGTAAACTAAGGAGAAGGCATTTCAATAAAGTAGAAGCAATGAAAGCTAGACACCATATGAAAGATGCAACGAATGTCACTCTACCAAGTTAAAACTGTCTCGTCATAAGTGCCATTTCAACAAATTAGTAGTACAAGCTAGAAAAGAATGTGAGATGTAACCTATATCACACTCCGAAGTCAAACGTGTCTTATGATAAGTGATTGTTGCAGGTTACACAACAGTAGTAATTTGATGTAAGAATATGGTGTGATAGACAGATATTGTATGTTCTAGAAACATGAACACGTGTCTTATTCAAGTATAATGTGTAAAGTAAGCAGATGGAATTCAACAAAATAGACATCACACATAACATGCAACCACATATAATAGTGCCAAGTTAGAGGGAGCACCGGTGATGCTGCACTAGGAGAGACGTGCTCATCATAAACACAACTTTGTTGAGTGTCTATGCATGTGTTGTCTTGGAAATCATCTTGGGGGTGTGGAGGAGTAGAAACTGTAGAGGCCCTTCGTTTGGAAGGAGCACCTTTATCCGCTGCCATGCTAACTTCCTTCCGCTTTATTGATTTTGAATTGTCAAGTAAAATCGACAAGAAAAAGAAATAAAATTCTCTCTTCAGAACTCATTCATGCATGATACTGACAATCACTACTTTGATGTAAGGCAAACACATGATACCAGGATGGAATATGTATGAAAAATTGGACGGCATGGCATGTTCACAACTGTTTGTGTAAACTAAGTAGAAACCATTCCAGCAAATAAGAAGCAATGCAAGATAGACACCACATGAAAGATGCAACCAATATGACTCTGCCAAGTTAAAAGCGTCCCATCATAAATGGAATTTCAACAAATTAGAAGCAGCGCATGCTATAAATCATATGAAAGATGCAACTAATATCGCACTGCATATACTAAAGGTGTCTCGTCATATTGATTGATGCGGGATACAAAAAAAATAGTTTTATGGAAGGACATGCTTAATAGACAGATGTACTATGTACTAAATATAGGAAGGCATGTCACGTTAACAGGTATAAAGTATAAGCTAAGCAGACTAGCACATACATTTTAACCAGATTGGAAGAATTACAATCTAGACACCATATGCAACATGCAACCACATATCATGCTGCCAAGTTAGAGCAAGCACCTGCGATGCTAGTGTAGGGGAAATGTTGTAATCAAGTACAGAGCTACGTTCACTATCTTCATCTAGCATTTCTGTTTCTTGAGAATCATGTCGGGAGGCTGACACTGCATTCTTTAAATGAGGAGTAGTCCCCTTGCCTGCCTGCCTCGTCATAAGTGATTGATGAGGGATACACAAGAACATTAGTTTGATGTAAGAACATGGTTAATACACAGATGTACTAGTATGTACCAAAAACAGAAAGGCATGTCATATTCAAAGGTATAATGTGTAAGCTAAGCAGATGCAATTTAACCAAATTGGAAGCAATACAAGCTAGACATCCGGCTGGAGTGGTGAGCATGATCATCCAGGACCTGAGAGCCTGATGGGAGGCGGGCTGCTTCGCCACCATCACAGCTTTTTAGTTGGCTTCCAGGTGATGCCTATCTTTGCTGGGCTTGTCACTGGCTCGGCCAGTGCCCTGACTAGCTATTTGTCTTCTGGTGCTCATGGGATGGTGGTTCATGTAAAAAAATATCTTTCCTTATAAAGACCGACTTTGGCCTTTCGAATACAAGCTAGACACCATATGGAACATGCAACCACATATGACACCGCGAAGTTAAAGCAAGCACCTGGGATGGTGGTTCATTGCGAGCGAGGTCATCAACTCTAGAGCTACGTTTACCGTCTCCATCTGCTGACACTGCACCCTTTATAGCGCTGTAACATGTCGTGCATACCCGCGAAGATAGCTGGCACGACTTCTCTCTTTTCTTTGCTGCTTCTCTTTCGGCAGACTCTGAAATACCCTTGCATAAAAACACAATAGTGAGAGTATGGGTGAAGTGTGTGCAGAACTAGTGCACTGTAAAAGTAGCAGATAGCAGGTGGCTGAAAAATAAATGACAGGAGACATATGATAGCTCTACAACATTGCATGGCAAACAAAATTAGATTCTACTCCGTATTATTTTGTAATATATGAGCATAGGAAATGCAGGTACTCCTCCAGCACACCACCACATGTGGTCATATCTAAGATAACAGTCGACTAAAAATAAATAGGTCAGTCGATTTTTTTAATGAACCGTCCGATCTATAAGGAACGGGCAGATGGCCTTCATCTACCTCCCGCCAGTCACTGTTGATGATCTTTCTCGAACCGCCAGCGACCACCGGCCCAGACCCCTGCCTCTGCCGCCCCGCCCTCCCCTCGACCTCACACCACCACCGTGCTTGGCAGCGCCCCCAGGCCATCCCTTTAATCCCGGCCGACCTCCAGATCGGGCACCAGTAGCTCTAGGCCGCACACGTACCTAAGATAAACACCAAGGCGCTGCTTCCCCGGCGTAATAGGCGTACTAGCGCCTGTTACGCCGGGGAATGCTTCCGTTAATTGGGAATCAACTGGCCAGAAATTGAAATTCAGGGGGGCGACGGACCTCTAGCTAAGGTGAAATAGTATATGAGGAGAAACCTTGTGCATCACGAGTTACTAGGAACATCTAGTATCAAGAAGAAGCGGTCAACTAGTGTCTTCTGTGGGATGAATACCATGCAAGCAGAGACGTAAGATTTGCATGAATAAGGGAAGAGGAGTACCTTTTTCGGTTGCCGGTGTGGTCACCTCCACATGTCGCGCCGATCTTCTTCTTTTTACCAGGGAAACCGATGTTCTGGAGGGTGCAGGCTTGGACGAACCCATGGCCAAATTGTTGACTATGTTGCCGTGGCCGTATGTCGGCGGAGGGGAAGCAGATCCGGCGGCGAAGGACGGCATAGCAGGAACAACTCCAGTGCGGTGGAGGGTGGCGAAGTTGGCAGCGGTGAGGCGCAGGACGGCGTGGTTGAACTGGCTCGGGTACGGACGGCTCGGCCTCGACTTCAACTACTAGCCGTGGAGGGCGTTGCGGTTGAGGTTGCGGTGGACAACGACATCGGGGTATCAGCTCCGGCGTGATGGAGGAGGGCGGCGGTTGATGGGTGGGATGGGGTGGCGGACGGAGGACGCCGGTGTTTCTCGGCTGGTGGAGAGGTAGTTTTGGCGCCCACGGAGTACGAATGGGGAATCGGACAGGTGGGGGTGAACCATGTTTCGGTCTGGGACGCGCTTGTTTTTGGCTTTTTTGAACAGAAGATGGGATGCGCTTGTTTGAAATTTGGGGAAAGTACAAACTTTGCCCCCCTCTTAAATTTCAGACCTACTGTGGGTGGGGGGTAGGATGGTAATCCCAGGTGTCCCATAGTGGGCGGGAGCGATTTCGGCCGCGCGCATGTGTGCTTAGGCGGCCATTGTGTATGAATGTTTTTCGGAGGCGGTTGCGTGGCATCTAGATGAAGCTACAAAACTACCCCGGTTTAGACCTTTGGACGTCGGGCCGGTAGGTTTCACGGGTCGGAGTTATTAGAAAAATAATTTCCTTGTACTACCAAACATTGGTCTCACGTGGTTTCGGGCGAGTAGAGGCTCTTTTGGCGCTTCGTTCGAAATTTGCATTCACGTTCAGAGTACTCTTGAACTATGAGGATTGACCTAAATGGACAACGTTATATTTGACCTTGTATGTTTGAAAACCTCATTAAATTATCCGCTTCTTTTTGAAATTTTGACACTTGGAAATCCTATAACTACAATTATTTTGGAATGGAGGAGCTAAATTTGAATCTATTTTGTACATGACTACATATGCTATTATGTACAAAATCAGAGTAAAGATTGGTGCCCCCATAATTTAGGTATGGTTTACAAATGCCATGATATCAAATTCAAATAATTGAATGGACTTCATGTTGAATTCGATTTTTTAAACCACCTTAAGTTGAATTCAAATGTATGCTAGTTCATAGGTAGCTATTTATAATGTTCATTGTGTAACTTTCGTATGTATAATCTGCTTTACACACACAACATGAACTATACTTACATTTATATTCGATTGCTAAAGCGATGCATTGTCTGGAGTTCAAAATACTAACTATGTGGATCAATTGTGTCGAATAATAACATAGACATGCTCAAATTTGATAGAATCTAGATGTCTGATGGATCAATGACCGCTCCTTACGCGAATTGCAAATATCATGATCCCATCCTAATATTTGGATACAATTTATATCTTTAATCAATGTGTACAGCAGTCTTTTACGTGCAGTTTCACTCTCCATCGGTGGTCTCTCACACATGCTCACACACTCTCTCCCGAGGTGTCTTTCTCGCACACATGCTCTATATATAACCCTCCCTCCCTCTCGTAACCATTTACAACTGTTTTCACTAACCTTTATCACAAGCACTCTTCCTCTCACAAACATACACACACACAATCCCCATCGACCCTTTCTATATACATGGACCTGCCTACGTGTCTCATGTATGAACATTATCTTTAGGCCTGTCTCTCACCCATTGTCTCACACCTCTCTTCCTAATCGACGAGTATGATTCTAGCAGAGCATTCTGTAGGATGCCCCTTAAAGTTAGGTTGGATGAATAGTACTATCAGAGATAAAGGGGTTACCTTAGTCCGAGAACCTAGGGTTACAAATCCTAGCCGGCTTTATCAGTGGACAGAGTCCTTCACAATTCTGCTATCTTTGTCTTGTACGACTAGTCATCCATGGGTCTTCCTAAATGCGTCACGGGCCGACCAATGTGGCGCAGGATGGAACCGAACGAAGGGCCTCACCTTGACCCGCCGGACCTCACGCGGTGACACACCCTCTGCCCCCACGTCTCATTATCTTCTCACACCCACACATACCAACACAAACACCACACGCACAGAACATTTCTCCTGGGGCCTCTATTCCCTCCCCCTTGCATATACACACTCAAGGGAATGGAATCTCTCGTCGTGACGTCATATTCGTCTCTCTCTCTAGACCACTCTCATTTCTCGTGCTATCTCTCCCACGCCCCCCCATCGGCCCCTCTATCCGTGCCTCTCTCAAATACGTAATACACACACATACCTCTCTAGGCCCCGCCAAATGCATCAACTACACATTCACACATGTTACATCACGTACCCCATTGATCTAAAAAGCCCTCTCTTCACGTTTATTTCGCATACAACATTCCTTTTGAATAAAGTGTGGCCAAAAAATTATTTTAGAGTTTCTACATATATACAACATTACAAAGTTATATGGAGGAGTACGAACGCTAATTTGCATTGCATGGTGCCCACAATGATATTTATTCCGCACTATGAATTTGTATATTTTTATACTATATACAAAGTTAGTCATAATAAAGAGAAACAAAGAGCATCTCTCTCTCCATCGCATACCCCCCCCTGTACGCCCCTTTCACGTATGCACACAAAACTATCTCCAGGTCCTCTAAAAGTAAGCCCCCAGAAAATTCACGCGTGTTTCATCTTTCTCTCGCGATATATGCAATGACGATCATTGTATTTGAAGTGAAAGCACGATACGTACATTGGACTTCAGAATCCACTCATTACGGTCACCATTTACGTTTAGTGGTTATTATACAATCACGGGCTCACCGTACAACTCTGTATTTGCTCATGACATGACTAGTTGACCAGTTAAACGCTCCATGTGGCACCTCTAGTGTTGCATCACATTATCTCACTACCATCGTGCTCACCTGTCGACTTCTATCTACTCTACATCTACACTCTTATAAAATACATAAAATACACTCTTATAAAAAATAGAGTTGGTGATGATGGTGTGCCTGCCATCCTGCAATATAGGCCGTCTGATTTATATTTGATGGATAGGAAAGAAACTATGACAATTTTGCAAAAAGGTACCCACACACCTCTCCACATTTGCAAATAAGGCCTTCCCTCGTTCATCCTTTTCTCTCACAAGATAAACAAGTCATACAAATGCATCTTGATGTTACGTGCAACGCACGGGCATCTTGCTAGTAAGAATGAAAACAAACGACAAAAGAATATTTGGACGGTGGTTCGAAGTCATGACCGCGGGCACAGCGGACATGGTGGCCTTGTATTGGTATGCTGAGCCGTATGTTTTAACACACAAGGAGCTGGTGTGGTGATTATACACACACGCACGCATGCACACGAACTGCATCCACGCAACACTCACACAAACACATGCACCCATGCACCCACGCAACACTCACACGTACACACGCAACCACGCACGCATGCAACACTCACACGCACACACGCATGCATGCATGCACACACCAGTACACCACATGACCAACGCACATTCTCACGCTCAAGTGCTCAACCTACACGTGCATGCGCACACATCAGGGCCTGACAGACACATACACAACCAGGTGATTCCCGCGCACGGGTTGGAGCCTTGTTGCGCCTGCGTAAATTTGTGTTTATCTGACCTTTTCCCTATGCGAACTGACAGGTGGGACCCACAAGGAACGTGGTCAATTTAACTAGTCAACATGGCACCACCCAGACTATTTGCCCGGCCAACAGAGTGCAATCCGATGCTGAACCGTGAGCAAGTGACCGTATAATCACCGCAAAACGTATATAGTGATCGTAATCAGCTTATTCTGAAGTTCGGTGACCGTATTACGCTTTTCTCTCCGTAGGCCCTCCAAAACTACATCTCTACACGTTCTCGCATGTTACAACACTACTACTACACTCTAACACAATAAATCATATGTGTTTTTAGTTTTACTAGATATCATATTGTTACTTATAATTATTCAGTTTGCATACATTAAAATTGCCTTTGAAATGTATGACCAGTATCATCTACCGTGCGGGAAAAATCCTGCCCTTTCCTGTTTAATCGGGTTTGCATCAATGGATCGCGCGAAACAGCAAAACTATATAGTACTATACAGTACAAGTGACAGTTCACTGGGCCGTCGTGTCGTCTACTCCTCCGTCGTAAGAGTGGAGCGCTTGCTTTCATAAATCTTCTAGTCCCTTTCACCGACATGTGGGACATCAAGCTACCGGGTCCACATGCCATACCGGAATACAATGCAGAGCAGCCGGGGTGAAGCACCCCACTCATGGCGCCGGCGTAGTAATGAGCAATGAGGCGTCAAATCACAAAGCTGCACCTTTCCCGCAGTTAACTTGGAGAGACGAAGTAATAATGCTAAAAAAGAAGTTGGAGGGACGAAGCAACCATCATTTCACTCGTTGCTGAATCCGCTTCTCCCTCATCTTCTTCAACTTAACCACATGTTGCTTCTGCCGTTGTTCTGCCTCATGTGGGACACGGATCGGCTTGGTAAAGCACTGACACGTGGGACCGCATGTTAGCAAACCGCCAGGACAACGTCCTCAGAAAATAAGAAACCTCCCCCGCCATCCGCCCGCAAAATCACCTCCTTTTTAGTAATCTTGATTCTATAATTTTTTAGATCAATATAATTGAGATTTGTATAGATAGCACACAGGAGCAAAACCAAGTGGTACGGTTAAGGGAATCCACAATGTGTAGCCAAATGTGAAAATAGCTTTTGGCATCATGGGAACCATTGTGGACGGTGTTGCCAAAGCCAAAACGATGGAACCGAAGCTCCCTGATTGATTGATTGAAGGAATAGAAAAATGCAACATCTCTCCTCTTTCTCCCATGCTTGAACGCATGTAGTACAGTATAGAGCACAGAGTCTACTCCCCTGTCCCTTCTATCATAAATCACAAAGCAGTGAGGCATCAAATCACAAAAGCACGGACGAAGCAACCATCATTTCACTCTTAGCTGACTCCGCTTCTCCATCGTCTTCTTCGAGAAACCATCTCACTGCACTAGTACTCCTAGTAGTACTAGTCCTTTGGTTCAACGGACTTCCTGGATGCAAATAAGATGATTGTCTCATCTTGCAGGCGGCACTTGCGAACGACTGACCGTGGTCTCCCTCAATGGTGTTCTCCGTCGAACGCACTTTGCCAAACCACAAAAAAAAGATATCGTCGACGTCACCGCAATGGGGAAGGAAGTCAAATATAGTTACTACCTCCATATTTTTTGTACACAAGGCCATTATATCAAAATTACAATTTGCAAAGGGCCACTAACACTAATCGAGGCAAAATTGATGGGGTTAGCAACCAAGGACATTAATATCCCCTGCATGCATGCGGAAGTGAGAAGGTTGGTTTGCATGGCGCTGCATTAATCAAGCGATGATGAGTGAGATGGTTAGCTCTTTGGTCTTTGGAGAAAAAAATACGCATTAATTGACACGTGAAACGAGGATTTGTATCGATTAAATCCCGCGAAGGAAAACCCCTCCTTTCTTTTTTAACACTAGTACTCCTAGTACGTACGTACTTATCCTGTTTGGGTCTAGGCCTTGCATTGCCACAGTTCGCCACACATTTTTGCCAAACTTGCCAAAAGTTTTCAAAATGAGAAGGAGGTACACTTGCGTACGGCTGTCGCAGTCGCACCGCACCCTCACATGGTCGCTCCTGCACGGCGCGGTCGCACCGCACTGATGTCTACTGCACAACCTTCTTCTTGTAGACGTTGTTGGGCCTGCAAGTGCACAGGTTTGTAGGACAGTAGCAAATTTCCCTCAAGTGGATGACCTAAGGTTTATCAATCCGTGGGAGGCGTAGGATGAAGATGGTCTCTCTCAAGCAACCCTGCAACCAAATAACAAAGAGTCTCTTGTGTCCCCAACACACCCAATACAATGGTAAATTGTATAGGTGCACTAGTTCAGCGAAGAGATGGTGATACAAGTGCAATATGGATGGTAGATAAAGGTTTTTGTAATCTGAAATTATAAAAACAGCAAGGTAACAAGTGGTAAAAGTGAGCTTAAACGGTATTGCAATGATAGGAAACAAGGCATAGGGTTCATACTTTCACTAGTGCAAGTTCTCTCAACAATAATAACATAGATAGATCATATAACAGTCCCTCAACATGCAACAAACAGTCACTCCAAAGCCACTAATAGCAGAGAACAAACGAAGAGATTATGGTAGGGTACGAAACCACCTCAAAGTTATTCTTTTGGATCAATCTATTCAAGAGTTCGTACTAGAATAACACCTTAGGACACAAATCAACCAAAACTCTAATGTCACCTAGATACTCCATTTTCACCTCAAGTATCCGTGGGCATGATTATACGATATGCATCACACAATCTCAGATTCATCTATCCAACCAACACAAAGTACTTCAAAGAGTGCCCCAAAGTTTCTACCGGATAGTCAAGACAAAAATGTGTGCCAACCCCTATGCATAGGTTCATGGGCGGAACCCGCAAGTTGATCACCAAAACATACATCAAGTGGCACGTGAAATCCCATTGTCACCACAGATAAGCACGCAAGACATACATCAAGTGTTCTCAAATCATTAAAGACTCAATCCGATAAGATAATTTCAAAGGGAAAACTCAATCCATTACAAGAGAGTAGAGGGGGAGAAACATCATAAGATCCAACTATAATAGCAAAGCTCGCGATACATCAAGATCGTGCCATAGAGAGAACACGAGAGAGAGAGAGAGAGAGAGATCAAACACATAGCTACTAGTACATACCCTCAGCCTCGAGGGTGAACTACTCCCTCCTCGTCATGGAGAGCACCGGGATGATGAAGATGGCCACCGGTGATGGATTCCCCCTCTGGCAGGGTGCCAGAACGGGCTCCCGAGAGATTTTGGTGGCTATAGAGGCTTGCGGTGGCGGAACTCCCGATCTATCTTCTTTTTTCGATGTTTTTAGGTTACGTAGGCTTATATAGGCAAAAGAAGTCGGTCAGGGGAGCTTCGAGGGGCCCACGAGAGGGTAGGGCGCGCCCAGGGGGTGGGCGCCCCCCTATCTCATGGCCTCCTCGATGATCCCCTGGCTTGCACTCCAAGTTCCTGGGATTGGTTCTATTCCAAAAATAACTTTTCCAAAGGTTTTATTCCGTTTGGACTCCGTTTGATATTCCTTTTCTTCGAAATACTGAAACAGGCAAGAAAACAACAATATGGGATGGGCCTCCGGTTAATAGGTTAGTCCCAAAAGTAATATAAAAGTGTATAATAAAGCCCGTACACATCCAAAAGGGGTAATATAATAGCATGGAACAATAAAAAATTATAGATACGTTGGAGACGTATCAAGTATCCCCAAGCTTAATTCCTGCTCGTCCTCGAGTAGGTAAATGATAAAAACAGAATTTTTGATGTGGAATGCTGCCTAGCATAATTCTCAATGTAATTTTCTTTATTGTGGCATGAATGTTCAGATCCAAATGATTCAAAATAAAACTTAATATTGACATAAGAAATAGTGATACTTTAAGCATACTAATCAAAGTAATCATGTCTTCTCAAAATAACATGGCCAAAGAAAGTTATCCCTACAAAATCATATAGTCTGGCTGTTGCTCTATCTTCATCACACAAAGTATTTAATCATGCACAACCCCGATGACAAGCCAAGCAATTGTTTCATACTTTAGCAATCTCAAACTTTTTCAACTTTCATGCAATACATGAGCGTGAGCCATGGACATAACACTATATGTGGAATAGAATGGTGGTTGTGGAGAAGACAAAAAGGAGAAGATAGTCTCACATCAACTAGGCATATCAACGGGCTATGGAGATGCCCATTAATAGATATCAATGTGAGTGAGTAGGGATTGCCATGCAACAGATGCACTAGAGCTATAAATATATGAAAGCTCAACAAAAGAAACTAAGTGGGTGTGCATCCAACTTCCTTGCTCACGAAGACCTAGGGCATTTTGAGGAAGCCCATCATTGGAATATACAAGCCAAGTTCTATAATGAAAAATTCCCACTAGTATATGAAAGTGACAACATAGGAGACTCTCTATCATGAAGATCATGGTGCTACTTTGAAGCACAAGTGTGGAAAAAGAGATAGTAGCATTGTCCCTTCTCTCTTTTTTCTCTCATTTTATTTTTTTCTTTTTCTTTTATTTTTTTCTTTTTTTCTTTTTTTCTTTGGCCTTTCTATTTTTTCTTTTTGGCCTTTCTCTTTTTTTTTGGCCTTTTTTTTTGTAAAGTCTGAAGTCTCATCCCGACTCGTGGGGGAATCATAGTCTCCATCATCCTTTCCTCACTGGGACAATGCTCTAATAATGAAGATCATCACACTTTTATGGATTTACAACTCAAGAATTACAACTCAAAGCTAGAACAAGATATGACTCTATATGAATGCCTCCGGCGGTGTACTGGGATATGCAATGAATCAAGAGCGACATGTATGAAAATTATGAAGGTGGCCTTGCCACAAATACAATGTCAACTACATGATCATGCAAAGAGCAATATGACAAAAGTAATGCGTGTCATATGAACGGAATGGTGGAAAGTTGCATGGCAATATATCTCGGAATGGCTATGGAAATGCCATAATAGGTAGGTATGGTGGCTGTTTTGAGGAAGGTATATGGTGGGTGTATGGTACCGGCGAAAGTTGCACGGTACAAGAGAGGCTAGCAATGGTGGAAGGGTGAAAGGGTGCGTATAATCCATGGACTCAACATTAGTCAAAAGAACTCATGCACTTATTGCAAAAATTTAGAAGTCATCAAAAACCAAAGCACTACGCGCATGCTCCTAGGGGGATAGATTGGTAGGAAAAGACCATCGCTCGTCCCCGACCGCCACTCATAAGGAAGACAATCAATAAATAAAATTGTGCTCCAACTTCATCACAAAGCGGTTCACCATACGTGCATGCTACGGGAACCACAAACCTCAACACAAGCATTTTTCATAATCACCTCAACTAGCATGACTTTAATATCACTACCTCCATATCTCAAAACAATCATCAAGTATCAAATTGATCATAGCATCCAATCCACTTTCTATGATAGTTTTTATTATACCCATCTTGGATGCTCATCATTTTAGGACCAAATTTGTAACCATAGCAAATACCATGCTGTTCTAAAAGACTCTCAAAAAGATATAAGTGAAGCATGAGAGACTAGCAATTTCTACAAAATATAACCACCGCCGTGCTCTAAAAGATATAAGTGATGCACTAGAGCAAATGACAAACTACTCCGAAAGATATAAGTGAAGATCAATGAGTATTCAAATAATTGTGCAACTATGTGAAGACTCTCTAATATTAAGGAATTTTAGATCTTGGTATTGTATTCAAACAGCAAGCAAAACAAAACAAAATGACATTGCAAGGATAGCACAACTCATGTGAAGAAGCAAAAACTTAGGCTCAACCGATACTAACCGATAGTTGTTGAAGAAGAAAGGTGGGATGCCTAACGGGGCATCCCCAAACTTAGATGCTTGAGTCTTCTTGAAATATTATCTTGGGGTGACTTGGGCATCCCCAAGATTGAACTTTTGTGTCTCCTTAATTCCTCTCATATCATGGTTTCTTCTTTTTATCAAAAGCTTCATCCACACCAAACTCAACAAGAACTCGTGAGATAGGTTAGTATAAACCAATGCAAAACCTTATCATTTTCTATTGTATCAAATCACTAAAATTATTATTCAACATTTCATACCAAATTCCCCTGCATATTTAATACTCCTATCCTCAAATAGAATCATTAAACAAGCAAACATATGCAAACAATGCAAACATAACAGCAATCTGCCAAAACAGTACAGTCTGTAAAGAATGCAAGATTCATCATACTTACCTAACTCCAAAAATTATGAGAGAACATTACCATAGAAGAAGATTTATCATAGCTCATTATGCAAAAAGTTTCAACATTATACCATTCTCTGACTTTTCTAGGGAATTTTTGCAACAGCGGTAAACTTTCTGTTTTCAAACAGCAACATGTATACTAGCAAAATAAGCATGGCAAAGGCTATCCTTGAAATTTTTATTGAAAATAAAGATGCAAAACATTATTATAAATAACAGAAAGCAAATACTAACAAAATAAAATGACGCTCCAAGCAAAACACATATCATGTGGCGAATAAAAATATAGCTCCAAGTAAAGTTGCCGATAAACGAAGACGAAAGAGGGGATGCCTTCCGAGGCATACCCAAGCGTAGGCTCTTGGTTGTCCTTGAATATTACCTTGGGGTGATTTGTACATCCCCAAGATTAGGCTCTTGCCACTCCTTATTCCATAGTCCATCGAATCTTTACCTAAAACTTGAAAACTTCACAACACAAAACTCAACAGAGAACTCGTAAGCTCTGTTAGTATAAGAAAATAAAACCACCACCTAGCTACTGTAATGAACTCATTCTAAATTCATACTGGTGTAATATCTACTGTATTCAGACTTATCTATGGTTCATACCCTCCGATACTACTCATAGATTCATCAAAATAAGCAAACAACACATAGAAAACAGAATCTGTCAAAAACAGAACAGTCTGTAGTAATCTGTATCAAACCTGTACTTCTGGAACTACAAAAATACTACCAAATTAGGAAGTCCTATGAAATTTGTGTAACAATCCAGAGCAAAAAGAATCAGATCAGAATCATGTCCCTGTGAATTAAAAAAACTAATTTACTAGGTACAAAAGTTTCTGACTCTCAGCAGGATAAACACAACTATCACCGTAAGCTATCCTAAAGGTCTTACTTGGCACTTTATTGAAATAAAAGCTATAAAACATGATTGATACAGTAGCATAATCATGTGAGCACACAAAAACAGTAAGGATAAGTATTGGGTTGTCTCCCAACAAGCGCTTTTCTTTAATGCCTTTCTAGCTAGGCATGATGATGACAATGATGCTCACATAAAAGATAAGAATTGAAACATAACGGGAGCATCATGAAGCATATGACTAGCAAATTTAAGCCTAACCCGCTTCCTATGCATAGGGATTTTGTGAGCAAACAACTTATGGGAACAATGATAAACTAGCATAGGAAGGTAACACAAGTATAGCTTCAAGATTTTCAACACATGGAGAGGAAACTTGACATTATTGCAATTCCTACAAGCATATGTTCCTCCCTCACAATAATTTTCAGTAGCATCATGAATGAATTCAACAATATAACCAGCACCTAAAGCATTCTTTTGAAGATCTACAAGCATAGAATTTTTACTACTCTCCACATAAGCAAAATTCTTCTCATTCGGAATAGTGGGAGTATCATAAGAGACTTGAACACTAAAAATTGTTTCCACATTAAAAGAGTAATGTTCAGAAAAAGGGTAATCATAATCATGACAAGATTTATAAATATAATCATCACTACTTTTTATAGCATAAGTTTCATCACAATAATCATCATAAGTAGCAACTTCATTCTCATCATAATTGAATGAAACCTCTCCCAAGATAGTGGAATCACTAAATAAAGTTGACACTCTTCCAAATCCACTTTAGTATTCATCACAATAAAATTCAACATCCTCCAAAATAGTGGGAACACTACTTCCTAAATTTGACACTCTTCCAAACCCACTTTAATCAATGTAATCATCATAGGTAAGAGGCATGCTATCATCATAACAACTTTGCATATCAAAACTTGGGATGCTAAAAATATCATCTCCATTAAACATAGCGTCCCCAAGCTTGGGACAAACATTAATTTCAGCAAATATATTCTCAAATATTTCATCCTCATCAAACATAGCTTCCCCAAGCTTGGGCCCTTTCATATCATAAGCATAATCACTCTCATCATTAAAAATATGGATAGCACCAATAGTATAGCAATTATCATCATCACAATGAGTAGTAGGAGCAACATCATTTGGGAGGGATACCTTTCTACCTTTGTTGCTCCTTCTTTTCTTTTTATTCTTCACATTATGTGTGGGTTCAACCTTCCTCTTTGAGCTTCTTATTGACGAGATTGGTTGAATAGAAAGCTCCTCCTCGTTACCTGATTCATCATAATAAATAATAGGAGGATATTGGGAAGTCTCTTCCCTTTCATTAGTATTCTCATCGTCATCTATTTGCTTTCTTTTCTTTAGGTAATTGGCAATGTAAGGATTTTCAATGCAATTCTCCGCACAAAACATATAAATCGTCTCTAGATCAAAATCAAGAAGGTTATAACGAGCAAATTCTGGAAGGTGCTTAATTAAACGATTCATTTCTTCATAACCCATAAGCAAACTAAGTTCATTATAATGTGCAAGGGTAATCAAGTTATCACAATTTTTGGACACGGTTCGATCATGAAACAATTTGCATTGGAGATGTAAATGACCACTTTCATTGCAAAGTTCACAAGTACGGCCAAGGAAATATAATTTGTTAGCACTCTTATCTAGCCTTTCTTGTAACAATTTAGTTTCTACATGCTTATGCCTCTTGCAATATCTATCTTCTCTACTTGGTGTATCCATGCAAACCCAATGCTCTCCACAAATGTTGACATGCTTATAGGAGACATTTTCATCATAACTAGTGCAATCATCATTAGTACTATGGATATTCAAGGAGTTCATACTAACAACATTGCAATCATGGTCATCATTCAAAGATTTAGTACCAAGCATTTTAATGCATTCTTCTTCTAGCACTTGAGCACAATTTCCCTTTCCATCATACTTCCGAAAGATATTAAAAAGATGAAGCGTATGAGACAAACTTAACTCCATTTTTTTGTAGTTCTGTTTTATAAACTAAACTAGTGATAAAACAAGAAACAAAAAGATTCCATTGCAAGATCTAAAGATATACCTTCAAGCACTCACCTCCCCGGCAACGGCGCCAGAAAAGAGCTTGATGCCTACTACACAACCTTCTTCTTTTAGACGTTGTTGGGCCTGCAAGTGCACAGGTTTGTAGGACAGTAGCAAATTTCCCTCAAGTGGATGACCTAAGGTTTATCAATCCGTGGGAGGCGTAGGATGAATATGGTCTCTCTCAAGCAACCATGCAACCAAATAACAAAGAGTCTCTTGTGTCCCCAACACACCCAATACAATGGTAAATTGTATAGGTGCACTAGTTCGGCAAAGAGATGGTGATACAAGTGCAATATGGATGGTAGATAAAGGTTTTTGTAATCTGAAATTATAAAAACAGCAAGGTAACAAGTGGTAAAAGTGAGCGTAAACGGTATTGCAATGATAGGAAACAAGGCATAGGGTTAATACTTTCACTAGTGCAAGTTCTCTCAACAATAATAACATAGATAGATTATATAACAATCCCTCAACATGCAACAAACAGTCACTCCAAAGCCACTAATAGCGGAGAACAAACGAAGAGATTATGGTAGGGTACGAAACCACCTCAAAGTTATTCTTTCGGATCAATCTATTCAAGAGTTCGTACTAGAATAACACCTTAAGACACAAATCAACCAAAACCCTAATGTCACCTATATACTCCATTGTCACCTCAAGTATCCGTGGGAATGATTATACGATATGCATCACACAATCTCAGATTCATCTATCCAACCAACACAAAGTAGTTCAAAGAGTGCCCCAAAGTTTCTACCGGAGAGTCAAGACGAAAACGTGTGCCAACCCCTATGCATAGGTTCATGGGCGGAACCCGCAAGTTGATCACCAAAACATACATCAAGTGGCACGTGAAATCCCATTGTCACCACAGATAAGCACGGCAAGACATACATCAAGTGTTCTCAAATCATTAAAGACTCAATCCGATAAGATAACTTCAAAGGGAAAACTCAATCCATTACAAGAGAGTAGAGGGGTAGAAACATCATAAGATCCAACTATAATAGCAAAGCTCGCGATACGTCAAGATCGTGCCATAGAGAGAACACGAGAGAGAGAGAGAGAGAGAGAGAGAGATCAAACACATAGCTACTGGTACATAAGCTCAGCCTCGAGGGTGAACTACTCCCTCCTCATCATGGAGAGCGTCGGGATGATGAAGATGGCCACCGGTGATGGATTCCCCCTCCGGCAGGGTGCCGGAACGGGCTCCCGAGAGGTTTTTGGTGGCTACAGAGGCTTGCGGTGGAGGAACTCCCGATCTATCTTCTTTTTTCGATGTTTTTAGGTTACGTAGGCTTATATAGGCAAAAGAAGTCGGTCGGGGGAGCCTCGAGGGGCCCACGAGAGGGTAGGGCGCGCCCCCTATCGCGTGGCCTCCTCGATGATCCCCGGCTTGCACTCCAAGTTCCTGGGATTGGTTCTGTTCCAAAAATAACTTTTCCGAAGGTTTCATTCCGTTTGGACTCATTTGATACTCCTTTTCTTCGAAATACTGAAACAGGCAAGAAAACAACAATATGGGCTGGGCCTCCGGTTAATAGGTTAGTCCCAAAAGTAATATAAAAGTGTATAATAAAGCCCATAAACATCCAAAAGGGGTAATATAATAGCATGGAAGAATAAAAAATTATAGATACGTTGGAGATGTATCACGCACCCTCACATAGTCACTCCTGCACGCCGCAAACCCAACCAAGGGAACGCACCCTCACTGACACGTGCTATCGCATGTGAACAAACCAAACTCAGCCATCCTATCGTTGACACATAATTTTCGTTCATACAGTATGTTTATCCAACCGCATGTTGGGGAGTATCCGTACGGCTCGTGCGGTGGTCTGTTGGGGAAGAAGAAGAGGTGAGGAAGAAGGAAAGAAGGGTTAGGAGACGTAGGATATTCATCCAACCGCCTGAAATGGTAGACTGACCCAAGTCAGGCGACTTGCATAACAAATATATGTTTCTACACAGCAAAAGATCCATAAAAACAACAACATAAAGAAAAACTATCACTGCTCGTGGAAAGAGACGGCCTCGTTGTCTTTGGCTGCCGGCGCAAACCAGCCGTCGCTGCCGTGTCTCCGCACTGTGGTTGTCCTGGGCCTCCAGCTACTCGTTCAAGCGGAGCATGCGGGCGCTCTGCACGGACGAGAGCACAGCCCGGTTCAAGTCGAGGACGTCCGGTTTCGCTTGTAGGAGGGCCTCGATGGCAGCGGCATCCGCGCGCTCCGCGTCGAGTCGAGCCTCTGCCGCCCGGTTCAAGTCCAGGACGTCCGGTTCCTCCTGCAAGAGGGCGTCGATGAGAGCGGCATCCGCGCGCTCTGCGCCGAGTCGAGCCTCTACCGCCCGGTTCAACTCCAGGACATCCAGTTCCGCCTGCAGGAGGGCCTCGTTGGCAGCAGCATCCACGCGCTCCGCCTCAAGTTGAGCCTCTGCCGCCCGGTTCACATCCACGACATACGGTTCCGCCTGCAGAAGAGCCTCGATGGCAGCGGCATGCGCGCGCTCCGCGTCGAGTTGAGCCTCTTCCTCTCGGTCCTCCTTTAGTATCGCCATGTTGAAGCGCTGGTCCGCCTGCACCATGGGGGACTCAGACGCCGGCACGAAGTCGACGTCCATCGTCTCATACCCATCGGGGGCCTTCTGCGCCGCGACCTCTGCGATGAACATTGGATCGGCTTCCTCCTCCTCGTAGCTTGGCTCCATAGAACTTGGGGATTGGACTGCCGCAAAGCGAGCTTGGGAACGGAGGTCTGTGGTGCCGACCGCCGCTCCGATTTCTGCGCGGCACTCCGGCGTCAGCATCTTGTAGTAAGTGATCTTGCGGTGCACCACGGCTTTCTGGCGAACTAGGGGACGCTTGATGCGGGCTAGGGGATCGGAAGGTGGGGGAATGGGCTGGAGATTTGGTGTGGTTTTAGGGCAGTGGCTGGCGTAGGCCGAGCAGCGAAGGTTCTGGTGTGAATAGTGGTTCCGATGACGACCGGTCAATCGGTTTTGAGTGTACATCGCTCTTGTCGCGTTCGCATTGCAGCCCGGCACGCTGGACTCTCCACGTGGCTCTCCAAATGGAACGCACTTCATCTTGCGTTTTCGCTCGCTTGTGGGACCACAGTTGAGAGCAAACTGACGTCCCTCCCCCTCCCCCGCCCGCGTCATTTATTATACTACCACTCCCTCCATTTTATGCGGAGTAAATAAAAACAGAGGGAGTATACTACGGATGAGGATCCCCTGATGTGGCCGAACCCATTGAGTAACTGACATGCGCGGAATAGCAAGCATGGGGTCCGCCAGTAAGTGACCGAAAGGGAGGGTAAGGTAGGGATACCTACGTTAGAGGATCCACTTCCACTACTACTCCCTCCTTCCATTTACTATACAGGGCCTAATGCGTTTTTCGAGGCTAACTTTGACCAAATGTTAGAGTAATAATATATGACATGCAACTTACACAAAGCATAAGGTCAAATTCGTATGTGAAAGGAGTTTCCAATGATATAATTTTCACAGTATACATCTCATGTACTATTAATCTTGTCAATAGTCAAATTGGAAACCATCTCGAGTACAAATCTAACAATATTGATTGGGCGTTGTTGAATGTTGATACCTTTTGGATCAAAGTAGAGATACTTTGACTACACATTAAACTTATATGTAAACTAGAAAGGATAGGAGGGAGTATATTGTACGTTCAAAAACGAAACGAACATTGAATACCCTTTATATATGATTTGCGGATGCTATGATCACTGGTTCAAAATTTTGAATCCGCCTTAGGTATCACGTGCCCCCACTCGTTCCCTCTCGATTTCATCTCGGGGTCCGGAGATCTATTGAAAGAGGACTAGGGTGGGTACATGCGAATGATACTCGGCGGAATGTTCAAATGAGGCATGCGGGAGGATGGACTCGACTGGAGGGCGACATGATCGATGGAGAAGAGGGTTGGAGAGGAATGAGAAATAAGCAAACGCCACATGATTATACTTGAACGGCTCAAATAAACAATAATTTGTCTCGCTTGGCCTAAATAGTGAAAGGCCTAATGCGCAATGCGGAGCACTGACGCTCGAATATGGCCGGGAAAACAGGGAAACCGACATGTGGGGCACACCCGTCGGGATGACGTAGCGCAAACTAGTCCAATGGAGGAGCTGGCCCACGACGTCCTCGCCACCGACAACCGTTCATGTGGGTCGTTGGGGCCAACAACGGGGCACAGCTCCAGCACCGCCTCTGGACACGGCGACCGCGGTGAGCGACACGCTCATATCGTCGCAAGACACGGTCGGTTTCAGTGTGCCGAGGGTGGTGTTAGTGTTGTGGCACGACCAACAGTATGTTTGGTTTGTGCCCAAGGTTGCCCCATCAAAGCATTGGGTAGCCAAAATTTTGGTTAAGGTATTGGTTGCCCATGATTTGGCCGACATTGGCAAGAAAAATGAACTAGAGTTGGCTAGAGTTCATTGGCATGCCAAAAAAATGGCAACCATCCAAACAAAGACCAAGCTTTGGGGTCATGACCAAAAATTTGGTTGAGGTATTGGTTGCCCATGATTTGGCCGACATTGGCAAGAAAAATGAACTAGAGTTGGCTAGTGTTCATTGGCATGCCAAAAAAATGGCAACCATCCAAACAAAGACCAATCTTTGGGTCATGACCAAAATTTTGGTAAGGTGCACTTTGGCCACAATCCAAACACACCCCAACACCCGGCTCATCGAGGATGCACGGGGCGTCGCGCCGCGTCCGTGGAGTGGTGTAGTGCGACCAACTGCATTCTCTGGACCTGAGACCATGCCAGGTCGTCTTGCTTTTTCAATGACATGCGGGGATCGCATGTGAGCAAAGGGCATCTCCAACGTTGCCACGACCGCAGCTGACTACCCTGGCACACCAAAATCCTCGTGCCTTGCGCCGTCACGCGGTGTGTTCCCAGCCGGCGCCAGCTGCTCGCTTTCATGCCGTCCGTTCGTATGTCGTCGTTAAGAGGCTCGGTGCCCGAGGAACCAACTCCGGCAACTTAATGACGCACCCGGACGCTTGGCCTCACCGGAATGTGCTACTTAAAGCGGCAACGCCCAGCTAACCTCCACACCATAGCGCATCGTCCTCCTACCTGGCACCACATCCGCCATGACCGCAAGTGTGAACGCTCTGCGGGAGAGCTTGTCTTCGAGGATGAAGCTCGAGGTCGCTGCCCTCGCTCAAGTCGCCTCTCGCGACACAATAGAGGCGTATCCGGACGTGGACGCGACCGCACAAGCGGTGGCCACGCTGGCGGCCGATGACGGGAGCACCGTCAGCCATACGTCCTACTTGCCGTCGTCCAATGTCCGGCACCGCCGAGGTCGGGGACTCCTCCGAGGATGAGTAGGGCATGGGAGGCGGCAGGGCATGGTGTGCCAACTGGCCGGTCCGTATCCTGTGTTCTACTCTTCCTCGCCGGAGACCGCACCTTCACTTCACGAGTCTTGAACCCCGCCCCCGTACATAGAGATCAGATGGAGGTCATCGGTCGCCGCCGTAGAATAGGTTTAGGGTCGGGTTTCTTTTATTTTTCTGTCCTATAAAAGTTCGAAATGTAATGAAAATCTGCCGTGTTTGCATTAATCTCGGCCGGTGTATATGAACTTTCACAATAATATACATATTGTAGGAGTACTAGCAAGATGCCCGTGCGTTGCACGGAAGATCAAGATCTTGTGGGAGAAAAGGATGAATGAGGGAAAGCCTTATCTGCAAATGTGGAGAGGAGTGCAGGTAAATTGTCATAATTTCCTTCCTATCCATTAGATATAGATCGTACGGCCTATATTGCAGGATGACAGGCACACCATCATCACCAACTCTGCTTTTTATTGAACCGAGACAAATCTAACATGCAAAGTAAAATAAACACATTGGGTCTATACATACACAAATTATCTTAGGCACTCCAATAGTACGTCCACTACACATTCACGCATTTCACATCTTTCTACATCTACGGGAACCTACGAAAGGGTTAACGTAAATTGCCTCTCTCTCTCCTCCCCTGATTTTCATGGTGGTGGGCCCCTCCCTCCCCCAATCTACAATCAATAGCTCACACGTTTCACATTACGTTAATTACGTAACTGGGATTACGTAGGTGTAGCATTACTTGTCCTAAAAAACCCAACTAAGCCAACCTCCCAGCATATCGCGTAGGAAAAAACCCGGCCGCACCATTTTAGTCGGGATTACCAGATTACTAGTAGTAGTATTGATGGATCACGTGAAGCAACAATTTTTTTTGAGGGGGCGAAGCACCTTGTTTAAAAGGAAAAAAGGCGGTATACTCACAACACTCCTGTCGCGGTCGTATTGCACCGCACACACATTCGGTCCTGCACACGGCTCACGCAAACGGAACGCGCTTCGGCTTGCATCTTCACTGACACGTGGGACTACACTTGGAGAAACCGACCATGCGCCAAGCTCCCCCCGCCCACCGCGCGAAAATCCCCCTCCCCCCCACACACAAAAATTCCCCCCAAATCTGATTCAACCGCCCTTCGGCCAACTAGCCAATAATATTCCCCAAACCCCCCTCCCCCATCCCCCTCCACTCCATTCGCTCCGCCAAAGCCGCCCTCCCCGTCGCGCCGATACATCAGCGCCGCGGTTCATCCAGGGGACACACGGCGATCCTCTCGCTCCCACAGTACACTCTTGTAGACTGTCGTCCTCTAGCCGCGCCGCCACCTCTGGCTATGTTCTTGTGGAGGTGCATGGCGGTCAGCGCCACCACCGCTGGCGACGTTCGTGTGGAGACGCACGGCGGTCAGCTTCTCCCACGGTACGCGCATTCTAGACTGAGGCCCCGTTCATGTCGGTGTAGCACTGAATGTTAGCTGATAGACGTTGTTAATCTCACTGTTTGACAAAGTAGTTTACTGTCAATATGCTCTGCTTAAGAAGCTTCCTTGCCCCATTCTGCACTCAATCTACTTAGCTGAGATGGCATGCCAAGGCCGATTAGTTGCTAAAATATCCTGCCATATATTTATTGTGACGTAGATTGCCATGGTCTAGTAGCCAATCTATTAGGTGAAGTAGCTCTACACTGTTTTATACTCGATCTTTGTTGCTGCGATGGCCTTCGATAGTTTGATGGCTGTGTGCTCGGCCTCATTGACTGCTGAAACAGCCTGCCATAATTTAGCACTCAAATCTGTTTGCTGAATTAGCTTTACATATATTTCGTTACTTAGATCTGCTCGTCCAAATATCTTGCCATAGCTTTAGACATTGACCTAGGTATTTTTTTTCTGGACTTCATAAAAAAGCATATATGCTTTTCCTGTAATATCTAGTAGAAGAACTAATTTGTATGTCTAACAAATGGACAGGACTTGGATAACTTCTGCTCGAAGATTCTCCGCTGCATATGTCGAGGGGGTTGAAAACTTCATGAACTTTATCAGAGCTGAGTACGGTGGTCCGAAATCAGATGTGCTCTGCCCGTGTAGCAGTTGTAGGAATTCAGTTACAAGACCCCAGTCAACTGTGCAAAATCATCTACACTTGTATGGGATGTCGGTCACATATAGTAGGTGGGTTCATCATGGAGAAGCTATGATCATCAATGTTATTGACTACGTGGAAGCAGCAGATCACCTTCTTGATCTGCCTGATGCTCAGGTGGAAGAGGAGGAGGAGGTGGTGGTGGCGGAGCTAGTGAGTTTGACCAACATTGAAACAATGCTATGAAATGCTTGTGCATTCCGTGAACTTTCACCTGCAGAAGAAAAACGGTGGGCCCGCATGTTGGAACAATGCAACGTTGCTGTCACCCCAGGAAATAAGCTGTCAGTATTCTCAGCTATGGTCACCTTTCTTCAGGTGAGGACATCTGAGCGGATGACCAACAAATCATTTGATGCAATGTTGGCTGCTTTCCGCAAATCTTTCCCAGATGCATCTGAGCTGCCACACACCTACAGTAAAATGAAGAATTTCCTTCGTGCAGTTGGAATTGGATATGATATGATCCATGTTTGTAAGAATAATTGTGTTCTGTTCCGGAAGGATTATGCCAACTTAAGTGAATGCCTGAAATGCAAATCATCAAGATGGAAAGATGGTGATGCTGTGAAGAGGATTCCTCATAATGTTCTGAGACATTTTCCAATTACACCAAGATTGCAGAGGTTGTTTCATGATGTTGAAACAAGAGAGGATGTACTGTGGCATTCTAGGAACCAGGAGTACAGAGATCAGAATGTAATGAGCCATCCATCTCATGGTAGTGAGTGGAAAAGCTTCAATGATAAACACAAAGAGTTTGCTGCTGACACGAGAAACATTAGACTTGACTTAGCTTCACATGGATTTAACCCATTTGGCCACCAGAGCGCCACATATAGCATGTGGCCAGTGCTTGTTATCCCTTACAACATGCCTCCAAATGTCTGCACCAAAGAATCAAATTACATGATGGCCTTGCTCATCCCAGGTCCAAAAAGTCCTGGAAAGGATTTTGATTTGTTCATGGAGCCTCTTGTGGAGGAACTTCAACAGCTATGGAAGGGTGTTCTCACTCGAGACCTATATAGAAGCCCACCAGCTGATTTCTTTCTGCGTGCTGTTATAATTTGGTGCATCCATGATTATCCGGCTTTGGGCACTATGTCAGGGAAAATGACACATGGTTACAATGCATGTGTTTGCTGTGATAGGAATCCACTGTCATACGCAGTACTTAGCAAGATCTGTTACACTGGACACCGCCGTTTCCTTGCCAAGGACAAGCCGCATCCTAGAAAATACTGAAGACATGTGTTCATTGCAAAGCATGAAAACCGTGATGCACCAAAGAGGCTCACCGCCGAAGAGTTGCAAGTGGAATTAGAGAAGGTCGGGCATATTACACCAGGAAACCATCCTGGTAATGGTAGCGGGAAAAGGAAGCATGGCAGGGCAGAAGAGAGATTATTGTTTACCGGCAGGTCCACTTTGTGGGACTTGGAGTAATGGAAAGATTTGGATCTGCGGCATAATCTTGATGTGATGCACATCAAGAAAAATATATGTGACAGCATTATCGACACACTTCTTAATATTAAAGGCAAGACGAAAGATACCTTAAAATTTAGGATTGATTTGACACATCTGGGTTTCAGAAAGGATTTGCAGGTGCAAGATGAAGGTAAACCATGGGACATGGCACCAGCTATGTACGTCTTGGACAAGGTAAAAAGAAAAGAATTCTGCGAGGTCCTGTCACGTGTGAGATTCCCACATGGATTTGCTTCCAACCCTGAAAGGAGAGTCAGTGCAGATGGAAACAAGGTACAAGGGTTGAAAACTCATGACTGCCACGTCCTACTTCAAAGGGTTTTACCTATTATCCTTAGAGGATTGGGCCGCCGCGACTTATACAGAGCAGTTGCAGAGTTGGGACAATTCTTCAGGGAACTCTGCAGTAGAAATATCAGGATAGATGCTTTGGAGCGTCTTAGAGACAAGATACCAACTATCCTATGCGACCTTGAGAAGATATATCCTCCAGCCTTCTTTGATATGATGGTGCATTTGGCTGTTCATCTACCTGATGAGGCACTACTTAGAGGTCTAGTACAGTATGGCTGGATGTACCCTATTGAAAGGCGGCTAGGCACTTTCAAGGGCTATGTTAGGAATAGAGCTAGACCCGAGGGTTCCATTGCAGAGGCCTACATTGCTACAGAAGCGTTGACATTCTGCTCAAAATACATTGAAACAGTTGATCAGCTTAGCAAAGAGGTGGGTGAAGACAATCCCAGGCTCAATGTTTTCGATTATTCTGTTCGAGTTACAGGGAAGAGTCGACAAGAGGATAAACCTAAAGATTTGGACAAAATGGTTTGGTATGTGTTGAATAACTGTCCTGAGATACTACCTTATATCAAGTAAGTGCAGTACTGCAGCTTATACATCGTAATCTACTAAATTTGCAGCACATTCTTATATATTTAGATGTTTGACACGATCAGTATGTTGTGCAGCATCTACAAAGAGGAGTTACTACCGCAAAATCCAAGAAACATTGACAAACTGGTTATGGCAGGATTTGCGAAATGGTTCAAGAACCATGTAAGCTTTTGAAGTGCACTGTCAGTTTTTTAATATATTGAGTAAATAAGATGATCAGCTTGTCTATTTTCTAACCATAGGTTAAGAAGATGCGGGAGGATGGGCAGGCAGTTCATGATGCCCTTTACTCACTAGCAATGGGTCCTGATACTCAGGTAAGACATTATGAATCTTGCGTTGTTGGAGATGTGCGCTACAACACCCTTGCACGAGACGAAGGCAGGAAGACACAAAACAGTGCCATCATGAGCACGGATATGTATGACAAAGAGACAACTGAAATGTATGCTAACATAACAGACATTGTTCAGTTGCAGTATATCTCCAGTTTCAAGGATCATCGGTGTGTCGTTCTGTTGTGCTGTCATTGGTATAACCTGTTTTCCAGGATCGCAAAACCCAGAGCTGATGATTATTTCAAATCCATCAATGTCAAGGCGGCGTACCAGACCAACGAGCCTTTTATTTTGGCAAATCAAGCAACACAGATATTTTTCCTGGAAGACACATTTGCACGTAGCGATGACTGGATAGTATTGCAAAGGTTTGAGCAGAGGAATTCGTTTAATGAAGTTGCACAACAAGATGATGCTTACACTGCTCTTGATGTACAAGATAACACATATGTTCATCTTTGAGAACCATCACGTCAATGACGCCGACGATAAGATTGCCTGTCGTGCTGTGGACATACAAGAGTTGATCAAGAAGAAGCCAACGTTCGAGGACGTTGAGGACGAAGAAGAATATGACACCGTGGGGAATTACGATTCAGACTGATACACATGGCGAAGATGTTGACGCTGCTGCTACGGATGATGATTACATTGCTTTTGTCGTATTTGCCTGTCAAAAGACATTTATTTATCTACTATGTGAAATTGTGTTTGCTATGACAACTGAAACCTGATGAACATGTTGTTTAGTATTTTGCTGTGAGAACATCACTTATTATGTATGCTGATTTGTGTGTGGTGATTGTATGACAACTAAAACATGATGACATTGTTGTTTAGTTGTACTCATATTTGGCTGTGAAACTTGAATTTGATGACATAGTTTGCTGTTGGACTGCAAATTGCTCGACGTCTTCGAATGAGAACAAAGTTGACACGATAGGGCCTCTGCTATTTATTTATTTTTGAGCAAAAGGGGATACCCCCTGATTTTCGTTAATAGAAATCATTAGATGTTCACAACACTACACCCTGCCTGCTACACAGGTTTCATTCATTACTAGTTTCAGCAAAGTGCTCATGTCGTAGCCACTGAATACATCATGAGTGCTACATACACTGCAAATAAAGAGACAATCATCCTACAGAGCACATCGATTTTGCCCATTATCTTCACAAGCTCTTTCATCTCCTCATTGCTGTCAAGGCCGTTCAGCAGCTGTTGCTTGGCCATGATCAAAGGAACTGCATCATTAACCTTCTGCTCTGCATCTTCCTCTTCTGCCGGTCCTTCAGTTACTTGTCCAACACCCCAACCTGCTGGTATTGGGATTCCTCGGCTAACCAAATAATCAGCGTAGTTGTATTCCCCCACATCAGCAACTTCCCAGAAATACAAATCACATGAATCTTCCCTTTTCTACACGAATCAAATTGGAAGATCATCAACTAAACTATTAAAAAATCAGCAACTGAAAGCAGCAGAACAACACTTAAACATATTATTACCCCATGATTCGAGCATTTGTAGAAGACTCGTCCAGGGTTGAGGATTGTGGTTGAGACGCGACAGATGATTCTGCGTCATTTGCAGCAGTGGCACCACACCAACGGCAGCGGGTTGCGATGAGCAATCGGCTGCGGTGCACGTGCCGACGGGGGTGTGATGAGACCCACAGGCGATGGTACAGGAGGCGACTTGGCGCATATCTGGTTGTTGCCTGCTGAAGAGCAGGTGGAAGAGCAGCCAGCGGACATGGTTGCTGCGGCCAGAGCTTCTGATGCTAGGCAGAGTAAGTAGAGAAGAGGAGAACTGAATGTTGGATTGTTAGTTTCATTACTTGCAGAGTAGCATAGCACCATATGTAGTCATAGTCTAAGTTTGGATTCGAACCAGCTACAGGAGCACGTCTCTCTTTTTTCTAAAACTCGGCAACGTCTCTTTACTGGTACACTAGTTTGTTCTGTATGCCTTCCCAAGTCTTTGATTTTCTTTCCCTTTTTTTGCGAGGAAGGAAGGAGGACAAAACTGAGAGTTCCTAGGACTCGAACCCAAGACCTCTCGGTTGAAAACCAAGGGTGCTAGTCACTTATGTGGCAAACGTTCCCAGTGAGGAGGACGGCAGGCGAACGCATTTTCCTTGCAGTTTTCTTCCTATATATAAAAAAGTATGCTACTTGGCGTCCTCTTAGTCAACAAACGATTGTGCCAACCTTGACCGTTGGATTGACATTCAACGTCTGTCGCGTTTCTTCGGTCTCTTCTTCCTCAAGCCGCCAAAGCCAAACCAGCACCGGTGGGACCGCCTGCTCCCGCCTCCCACGGCTGGCTATGATCTTCCCCGGCTCCTGTTCGTTCCCGTCCGAGGCCTCACCATCGTCCTCTGCCTTGGTTCGCTCGCCGCGGCGCCGCCCTACGTTGTTGTCAACATGGTCAACAACCGAGAGGAATAAGGAGATGACTTTACATACTGAGGATGACAGTAGGGACCCAGCAGCGCGCGCAGTAATTTTGTTTTTTCGGGACGGAGAAGGGTATCAACTGGGTTGTGCGGGACCCGTGGCCCGTCTAGCCTAGGCTTTTATTTCATATGTTTAGCACATGACCAGCCCAGTTTGTTTTTTTCCTTTCTGAAACATGGCTAGCCAGCTATTTTGTTTTTTGCAGAATAACCAACATAGGCCTACTTGCTTTTCTATGCCCTGCTGGGCCGGAAATCTTTCAAGACGAGGAGGGGTGCATTTTCCCCAGAAAATGGGCTATAATTAATAAGAAATGGGCTATAAGTAATAAGAAATGGGCTATAAGTAATAATAAATGGGCTGTAAAATGAAAAAAATACAGCAAACATGCAATTAGTTCCAAAATACTGTTTTCTTTCGGATTTTGATATTTTAGATTTCATTGTTTTTGTGCGGGTAAAATTTCATCTAATTTAAATTCAGGTATATTTAGATTTAAAATTAATTTGAATCTGGCTAGAAATTTCGGGATGTATGCTGTTTGGGACAGATTTGGAGGCTGACTTGTGGGTCTACTAGGTTGACGTGTACTTTGGCTTTGTCAACTTAGTCCACAAATGATTCTAGCAGCAGTGATCGTTGGATGTTAATCCAACGGCTGTGTTGCTTCTTCAATATCTGATCTTCTTGCTCCAGCCGCCCAAACCAGCTCTGGTGGGACTACCTACTCCCGCCTCCCATAGCCGGCTGTGCTGCCGCACAGGCCGCACCGCCCCACCCTACTTCATTGCTAGCCAGGCCATTCCTCTACTCACCCACACCTCCTGTTATTTTTCGGCGACGGCAGCCGGACCAGTAAACCCTCGTACTTCCCGCCGCGTGGGCAACCATTGCCGAGTCTTCCCGGCTCCATGTCGTTCCCTTCCTAGGCCTCGCTGTCGTCCACCGCCATGGTGCTCTCGACGCGGCCTGGTCAATGTGGTCAATGAACGACATCCATCGTCCGTGGACTGTACGTGGAGAGGCTGACAACGGGGTCCATGGCCGCACACAAGGAAATGCCTCCTTATTATGCACAAAATAATGATTCCTCCACCTGACAGCTGGGACCCACCGGAAGGGTCTCTGTATTTCGCGAAAAAAACATTCCCCCCGCTGACATGTCGGACCCACCAGCTATATCTTCGCACGCAAGGAAGTGCCTCCTTATTACGCACAAAAAAATGAATACCCCCCTGCTAGCTGGGACCCACCATAGTGGGAGGATGACTTGTGGGCCAACTAAGTTGACGGGGATGGAAGGCTTTGTCAACTTAGTCAATATGAACGATTCTAGCTCCAGCGACCGTACGATGTCCATCCAACGGCCGTAGAGCTTCTTCAACCTCTGGTCTTCTTGCTCCAGCCGCCCAAAGCAGCGCCGGTCGTGCCGCATGCTCCTGCCTCCCGTGGTCGGCTGTGCTGCCGCGGAGGCCTCACCGCCCCCTACTATTCCCACAGCTGGCCAGGCCCTCCGGCGACGGCAGCCTCACACCACAGTCGAACCAGTGAACCCTCGTACTCCTCTCTACGCGGGCTTCCACTGCCGCATCTTCCCCGGCTCCGCGTCGTCCCCTTCCTAGGCCTCGCCGTCTTCCATCGCCGTGGTGCTCTCGGCACGGCCTGGTCAACGTGGTCAAGGAACGTCTTCCATTGGACGTGGACTGTACCTGGAGAGGCTGACAGCTGGGTCCACGGCCGCAGCAAGGAAGTGCCTCCTTATTACGCGGAAAATAATGATTCCTCCACCTGACAGCTGGGACCCACCAGATGGGCCACTGTATTTCACAAAAAAACCTTTCCCCCTGACTACTGGGACCCACCAGCTACATCTTCGCACGCAAGGAAGTGCGTTCGGGCAAAAAAAAACGATTTGCCCCCCTGACTACTGGGACCCACCAGCTACATCTTCGCACGCAAGGAAGTGCCTGACAGTCGGGACCCACCTGGTCGAAGCGTACGTAGCGTTGTCATTCTGGTCGTGAACCTGTACGTACATATATACTGGTCGATGTAGAGGCGCGTACGTGTCGTAGTAGAGGCGCGCACGTAGCATGTACACGTACGTACAATGGCCAAGGTGCAAGAAAGAAAATACGGCCACGTACGTACATACGGGCAGGGTCTCAAACACCTACTCGCGCATACGTATGGCCAGGGCTCATGTACATGGCTGGGTCGGAACGGAGAAACAACGTCGTCGTCGTGTTCATGGGGAGCCAACTGGCTGGGTCGGAATGGAATGCGTGGTCGTGTTCATCGGGAGGGCTTGGACGGAACATGCAATGGAAACAAGGCCTGGCGTACCACAGAACGGAGGAAACGGCCTTGTGTTCGACCGGCCACGTTCGAAACGGGGGTCCTGTTGATCGGGAGGGGTCTGGCGTACCGCAAAACGGAGGAAACGGACCTCCTACGGTCGAAACGGGGGTCCTGTTGATCGGGAGGGGTGTGGCGTACCGCAAAACGGAGGAAACGGACTTGTGTTGGACCGCTACGGTTGGGAGGGGTGTGGCGTGCCGCAAAACGGATGAAACGGACTTGTGTTGGAGCGCTACGGTCGAAACGGGGGTCCTGTTCATCAGGAGGGGTGTGGCGTACCGCAAAACGGGACTCCACGGGATACTGTTCATCTCCACTGTCGACCTCCTCCAGCCTCCACGGGCTACCGAAACCTTCCTCCAGTCTCCACGGGCTCCTGTTCATCCAGCCTCCACCGCGCGCTACTCCATCGGCTACTGTTCAACCACCCCTCCACGGGCACCCCTCCACCGTCTACTGTTCATCCAGCCCTCCACACCATGGGGTCCTGTTCATCCAGAGGCAACGCCACCGCTCACTGTTCATCCAACCCCCCCCCCCCCCCCCCACAACGCTCACTGTTCATCCAATCGATCGGCTTCAGTTAGCAACAGTAGTGAAGGAATCGCTCGATCGGGTTCAGTTAACAGCCATCGATCGATCGCTCGGCTTCAGTAACGTGTAGCCTGTAGTGCAATCACTCGGGTTCAGTTAGAGCCCAACGCCTCGCTCGGGTTCAGTTAGAGCCAACACCTCGCACACACGCACGTACGTGTACAAGAGAAACACGCATCGCTCGGCCCCCGACCTCCCACCGTAACCGGGAACTCCCCAAAATTTCCCTCACCCTTGTTTCTACCATGGTTTTTTCCGTCATGGACGGCCCAAAGAATGTCATGCAGCTGCGTCTCCAGCCCGCCCAGGACGAAAAGCCCATTTTTTGTCATAATTTTTATCGTAGAAGTAGGAGCCCACCACATCTATGATGATACCAGGTTTTGTCACAATTATCGTCATAGAAGTGTCATACGTATGACAGAAAAAAATTCATTCGGCCCAAAATGTCACGGATGTGTCTTTTTTCTGTAGTGAGTGAGTGGGAGGAAATTAGAACTTGATGAGGTAATTGTACCTTCTCTTAATTTGGAAAGTAGCTCATCAGAGAAATTTGTTCTCGTGATGCCTACACCAACTAGAGAGGAAGCTAAGGATGGTGATCATGAAACTTTAGATCAAGTTACTACCGAACCTCGCAGGTCAACCAGAACACGATCGACACCAGAGTGGTACGTTAATCCTGTTCTGGAAGTCATGTTACTAGACCATGGCAAACCTACAAACTATGAACAAGCTACGATGAGCCTAGATTCTGATAAATGGCTTGATGCCATGAAATCTGAGATAGGATCCATGTATGAGAACAATGTGTGGACTTTGGTCGATTTGCCCGATGATCGGCGACCCATAGAGAATAAATGGATCTTCAAGAAGAAGACTGACGCTGATGTTAATGTTACTGTCTACAAAGCTCGACTTTTTGCAAAAGGTTTTCGACAAGTTCAAGGAGTTGACTACGATGAGACTTTCTCACCCGTAGCGATGCTTAAGTCTGCTGAATGATGTTAGCAATTGCCGCATTTTATTACTATGAAATCTGGCAAATGGACGTCAAAACTGCATCCCTTAATGGATTTCTAAAAGAAGAGTTGTATATGATGCAACCAGAAGGTTTTGTTGATCCTAAAGGTGCTAACAAAGTGTGCAAGCTCCAGGGATCCACCTATGGACTAGTGCAAGCATATCAGAGTTGGAATATATGCTTTGATGAGGTGATCAAAGCATATGGTTTTATACAGACTTTCAGAGAAGCCTATATCTACAAGAAAGTGAGTGGGAGCTCTATAGCATTTCAAATATTATATGTGGATGACATATTGTTGATTGGAAATGATGTAGAATTTTTGGATAGCATAAAAGGATTCTTGAATAAGAGTTTTTCAATCAAAGACCTTGGTGAAGCTGCTTATATATTAGGCATCAAGATCTATAGAGATAGAACAAGATGCATAATAGGACTTTCACAAAGCACATACCTTGACAAAGTTTTGAAGAAGTTCAAAATGGATCAGTCAAAGAAAGGGTTATTGCCTGTGTTGCAAGGTGTGGAATTGAGTCAGACTCAATGCCCGACCACTGCAGAAGATAGAGAGAAAATGAAATTCATTCCCTATGCCTCAGCCATAGGTTCTATCATGTATGGTATGTTGCGTACCAGACCTGATGTGTGCCTTGCCATAAGTCTAGCAGGGAGGCACCAAAGTAATCCAGGAGTGGATCACTGGCAGCGATCAAGAATATCTACCTGAAAAGGACCAAGGATATGTTTCTCTTTTATGGAGGTGACAAAGAGCTCGTTGTAAATGGTTACGTCGATGCTATTTTTGACACTGATGCGGATGACTCTAAGTCACAAACCGGATACATATTTATTTTGAATGGTGGAGCTGTCAGTTGGTGCAGTTCCAAGCAAAGGGTCGTGGCGGGATCTACGTGTGAAGTAGAGTACATAGCTGCTTCAGAAGCAGCAAATGAAGGAGTCTGGATGAAGGAGTTCATATCTGATCTAGGTGTAATACCTAGTGCATCAGGTTCAATGAAAATCTATTGTGACAATACTGGAGCAATTGCCTTAGCGAAGGAATCCAGATTTCACAAAAGAACCAAACACATCAAGAGACGCTTCAACTCCATCCGTGATCAAGTCAAGGAGGGAGACACAGAGATTTGAAAAATACACACGAATCTGAATATAGCAGACCCGTTGGCTAAGTCTCTTCCATGAGCAAAACATGATCAACACCAAGACTCCACGGGTGTTAGAATCATTACAATGTAATCTAGATTATTGACTCTAGTGCAAGTGGGAGACCGAAGGAAATATGCCCTAGAGGCAATAATAAAGTTGTTATTTTATATTTCCTTATTTCATGATAAATGTTTATTATTCATGCTAGAATTGTATTAACCGGAAATTTGATACATGTGTGGATACATAGACAAAATACCGTGTCCCTAGTAAGCCTCTACTAGACTAGCTTGTTGAGCAAGGATGGTTAAGTTTCCTAACCATAGACATGTGTTGTCATTTGATAAACGGGATCACATCATTAGGAGAATGATGTGATGGAAAAGACCCATTCGTTAGCTTAGCATTATGATCGTTCAGTTTTATTGCTATTGCTTCCTTCATGTCAAATACATATTCCTCCCACTGTGAGATTATGCAACTCCTGGATACCAGAGGAATGCCTTGTGTGCAATCAAACGTCACAACATAACTAGGTGATTATAAAGATGCTCTACATGTATCTCCGAAGGTGTTTGTTGGGTTGGCATAGATCGAGATTAGGATTTGTCACTTCGACTATCGGAGAGGTATCTCTGGGCCTGATAACCCACAAGTATAGGGGATCGCAACAGTTTTCGAGGGTAGAGTATTCAACCCAAATTTATTGATTCGACACAAGGGGAGCCAAAGAATATTCTCAAGTATTAGCAATTGAGTTGTCAATTCAACCACACCTGGATAACTTAGTATCTGCAGAAAAGTATTTAATAGCAAAGTAGTATGATAGTAATGGTAACAGTGATAAAAGTAACGGTAGCAGTTTTGTAGTAATTGTAATAGTAGCAACGGTAAAAAATAAGCAAAGCACAATATGTGAAAAGCTCGTAGGCATTGGATCAGTGATGGATAATTATGTCGAATGCGATTCCTCATGTAATAGTTAAAACACAGGGTGACACAGAACTAGCTCCACTTCATCAATGTAATGTAGGCATGTATTTCGAATATAGTCATACGTGATTATGGAAAAGAACTTGCATGACATTTTTTGTCCTACCCACACGTGTAGGGGATCAATTGTAGTCCTTTAGATAAGTAAGAGTGTCGAACCCAACGAGGAGCAGAAGGAAATGATAAGCGGTTTTCAGTAAGGTTTTCTGTGCAAGCACTGAAATTGTAGGTGATAGATAGTTTTGTGATAAGATAAATAGTAATGAGTAACAAATAAATAAAGTAAATAAAGTGCAGCAAGGTGTCCCAATACTTTATGTAGCAAAGGATAAGCCTCGACAATTTCTAATAATGAGAAAGGAGCTCCCGAGGACACATGGGAATTATCGTCAAGCTAGTTTTCATCACGTTCATATGATTCGCGTTCGGTACTTTGATAATTTGATATGTGGGTGGACCGGTACTTGGGTACTGCCCTTACTGGGACATGCATCCCACTTATGATTAAAGCCTATTGCAAGCGTCCGCAACTACAAAAGAAGTATTAAGGTAAACCTAACCACAACATTAAACATATGGGTCCATATCAGCCCCTAACGAAGCAACGCATAAACTAGGGTTTAATATTCTATCACTCTAGCAACCCATCATCTACTTATTACTTCCCCATGCCTTCCTCTAGGCTCAAATAATGGTGAAGTGTCATGTAGTCGACGTTCACATAACACCACTAGAGGAAAAGACAACATACATCTCATCAAAATATCGAACGAATACCAAATTCACATGACTACTAATAGCAAGACTTCACCATGTCCTCAGGAACAAACGTAACTACTCACAAAGCATATTCATGTTCATAATCATAGGAGTAATATGCATAAAGGATCTGAACATATGATCTTCCACCAAGTAAACCAATTAGCATCAACTACAAGGAGTAATCAACACTACTAGCAACCCACAGGTACTAATTTGTGGTTTTGGTACAAGATTGGATACAAGAGATGAACTAGGGTTTTGAGAGGAGATGGTGCTGGTGAAGATGTTGATGGAGATTGACCCCCTCCCAATGAGAGGATCGTTGGTGATGACATTGGTGATGATTTCCCCCTCCCAGAGGGAAGTGTCCCCGGCAGAACAGCTCCGCCAGAGCTCTAGATTGGTTCCGCCAAGGTTTCGCCTCGTGGCGGCGGAGTTTTGTCCTGTAAGCTTGCCCACAATTTTTTCCAGGGTAAAAGCTCTAATGTAGCAGAAGATGAACACCAGAGGCCCACCAGGGGGCCCAGGAGATAGGGGGCACGCCCTGTAGGGGGGCGCCCTCCACTCTCCTGGACAGAGTGTGGGCCCCCTGGTGTATTTCTTTCGCTCAAAAATTCTTATTAATTCCAAAAAGATGTTTCATGGAGTTTCAGGATTTTTGGAGCTATGCAGAATAGGTTTCCAACGTTTGCTCCTTTTCCAGCCAAAATTCCAGCTGCCGGCATTCCCCCTCTTCTTGGTAAACCTTGTAAAATAAGAGAAAATAGCCATAAGTATTGAGATATAATGTGTAATAACAGCCCATAATGCAATAAATATTGATATAAAATCATGATGCAAAATGGACGTATCAACTCCCCCAAGCTTAGACCTCGCTTGTCCTCAAGCGGAAGCCAAAATCGAAAAATATGTCCACATGTTTAGAGATAGAGGTGTCGATAAGAATAAAATATGTACATGAGGGCATCATGATCATTCTTACAACAGAAACATATATAGATTTTATCATATGATTTCTTATGCTCAAGTAACAATCAATTCACAATGTCAAATATGGTTCAAAAACTTCATTGGGAACTAATAAACTATAATCTCAGTCATTGAAGCAATTGCAATTTATCGTAACGTCAGAAAGAGTCAACAATAGAGCTTTTCAGCAAGCTCACATAGTCAACTATCTCGTAGTCTTCTACAATTGCTAACACTCACGCAGTACTTGTGGTTATGGAGTTTCAGCCGGACACTGAGAAAGATAGGGGCTTATTGTGTTGCCTCCCAACGTATTCACCTTTAGGTGATGTCAACAATAATAGTCCGTGCTAACTTACATCCAATCGGATATATATATATCATGATCTTTCAAACACGAGGAGCTTGCCAAAGGATAAAATGAAAAAGGGAAAGGTGAGGATCACCTTGACTCGAACATAAAGTAAAATATAGGCCCTTCGTAGTGGGAAGCAGAGGTTGTCATGTGCGTTTAGGGTTGATGCACAAAATCTTAATGCAAAAGAACGTCACTTATATTGCCCCTTGTATGTGGACCTTTATTATGCAGTCCGTCGCTTTTATTACTTCCACAACAAGATCGTACAAAGCTTATTTTCTCTGCACTAATAAGTCATACATATTTAGATAGCAATTTTTTATTGCTTGCAACATGACAACTTACTTGAAGGATCTTACTCAATCCATAGGTAGGTATGGTGGACTCTCATGGCAGAACTGGGTTTAAGGATATTTGGAAGCACAAGTAGTATCTCTACTTGGTGCAAGGAATTTGGCTAGCATGAGGGGGAAGGCAAGCTCAACATGTTTGGAAGGTCAATGACAATATACTTTAACTGAGATGTCGGAAAACATAAACTATTACGTTGTCTTCCTTGTCCAACGTCAACTCTTTTAGCATGTCATACTTAATGAGTGCTCCCAATTATAAAAAGGTGTCCAAGATAATATATTTGTATGTGAACCCCTCTTTCCTTATCACTTCCTATTAATTGCAATGATGACCAAAACTACGTTCATCAACTCTCAACAATGTTTATGCCTCATACTTTCTATATGTGAAGTTATCACTATCCATAAGATCAATATGAACTCTATTATTCTTTCTACTTTCTCAAGATCATAGCAACATAGCAAAGCCCTTGACTCAACACTAATCTTTATTATAGATAGCTCACGGACTCGATTACAAAAAGAGATCACAAAGCAAAACTCAAACTACTTGATATCAAAACTTCAATCTACTAGATCAAGATACTACTAAAAGGATCGAATTAAATAAAGTGGTAAAGATAGGAGTGTGATGGTGATACGATACCGGGGTACCTCCCCCCAAGCTTGGCAGTTGCCAAGGGGAGTGCCCATACCCATGTGGTTATTTCTCCTTCTTCACGGTTGGTGTTATGATCTTCTTGGCGATGATGCCCTTCAGGATACGGTTCTCCTCCTCGAGCTTGTTGACTTGTTGTTTGAGGTCCATAATTTCTTTACGAAGCTTGCCCGTAACGGCCAAAGCTCCTTTTACCCAAGGATGCTGCATAGCTTGTGGAGAACAAGTGAAACTCTTTTTCATATTTTCATAAGAAAGAAATCTGAAGTTGGAAGGGGTGACCAAAGTAGGGATAGCCAGGCTAGGTAGTTCCCCCATAGAGAATTCTGCTTGGAGACGAGAGGTAACTTCTTGATCCTCCTCCATGACATCTATCCTTTTCAAATCAGCCTCCATCTCATCCTCCGTTGATGGTCCAAAGTAATAGGCATCGCTATTTGCTCCTGAACCCGGTGTTGGGTGAGACACCCGACTCTCGCCGACTGACTCTTGAGAAGACATCTTGCTTTATTCTGCAACAGGAACAACTCAAAACAAGAATAGAGGATATTTGGATGGTACGGTGGTCAAAATCTTCGAGAGTATATATAATGAATTTTTACCAACCAAAATATGTAACGTGCAAGAAAACGGAGTCCGGGAGGCACACGAGGTGCCCACGAGACAGGGGGGCGCGCCCTCCACTCTTGTGGGGGCCTCGTGTCCCTTTCGGACTACTTCTTTCTTCCTAAAATTCTTAAATATTCCAAAACTGATAAAAATTGCCATTGAGTTGTTTTGGAGTTAGTTTACTTACCATACAACATACATATTCCTTTTTGGAGTCTGGAACGTTCTGGAAAGTGTCCCTTATGTATTCCTCAGGGGTTACAGTTTCATTGATATTAGTTTCAATATTGATAGGATTACCTGAAATATAATGTTTAATTCTTTGACTGTTTACCACCCTCGGACTCGTGCCTTTGAAGTTGTTGATTTCTATGGCACCAGAACGATAGACCTCCTCGATAACGTAAGGACCTTCCCATTTTGAGAGAAGTTTTCCTGCAAAAAATCTTAAACGAGAGTTGAATAATAATACATAGTCTCCTACGTTAAACTCATGCTTTTGTATCCTCTTATCATGCCAGCATTTGACTTTTTCTTTGAATAGCTTGGCATTCTCATACGCTTGGGTTCTCCATTTGTCAAGTGAGCTAATATCAAACAACCTCTTCTCACTGGCAAGTTTGAAGTCATAATTGAACTCTTTAATAGCCCAATATGCCTTATGTTCAAGTTCAAGAGGTAGATGACACGCTTTTCCATAAACCATCTTATAAGGAGACATACCCATAGGATTTTTGTATGCAGTTCTATAGGCCCATAATGCATCATCAAGTTTTTTGGACCAATTCTTTCTAGATCTATTCACAGTCTTTTGCAAAATTAGTTTGAGCTCTCTATTGCTCAACTCTACTTGACCACTAGACTGCGGATGATAAGGAGATGCTATTCTATGATTGACATCATACTTAGCAAGCATCTTACGGAAAGCACCATGAATAAAATGTGAACCACCATCAGTCATAAGATATCTAGGGACTCAAAACCTCGGAAAAATAACTTCCTTAAGCATTTTAATAGAAGTGTTATGATCAGCACTACTAGTTGGAATAGCTTCTACCGACTTAGTAACGTAATCAACAGCAACTAAAATATGTGTATAACCATTAGAGGCAGGAAAAGGTCCCATATAATCAAAGCCCCAAACATCAAACGGTTCAATAACAAGAGAATAATTTATAGGCATTTCTTGACGTCTACTAATGTTACCTATTCTTTGACATTCATCACAAGATAAGACAAACTTACGAGCATCGTTGAAGAGAGTAGGCCAATAAAAACCAGATTGTAGTACCTTGTGTGTAGTTCTGTCTCCAGCGTGGTGTCCTCCATAGGATTCAGAGTGACACTTGCGTAGGATCTGTTCCTATTCATGCTCAGGCACACAATGCCTAATAACACCATCTACTCCTTCTTTATAAAGGTGTGGGTCATCCTAGAAGTAATATCTTAAATCATAAAAGAACTTTTTCTTTTGCTGGTATGTGAAACTAGGCGGTATAAATTTAGCAACAATGTAATTAGCATAATCAACATACCAAGGAGCAGTACGAGAAGCATTAATGACATCTAATTGTTCATCAGGAAAACTATCATCAATAGGCAGTGGGTCATCAAGAACGTTCTCTAACCTAGACAAGTTATCTGCAACGGGGTTCTCAGCTCCCTTTCTATCAATAATGTGCAAGTCAAATTCTTGGAGCAAGAGAACCCATCTAATGAGTCTAGGCTTAGCATCTTTCTTTTCCATAAGATATTTAATAGCAGCATGATCAGTGTGAATAGTAACTTTGGAATCAACAATATAAGGTCTAAACTTGTCACATGCAAACACAACTGCTAAGAACTCTTTTTCAGTAGTAGCATAATTTCTTTGGGAAGTATCAAGAGTCTTACTAGCATACTGGATAACATTCAATTTCTTATCAACTCTTTGCCCTAAAACAGCACCTACAGTATAATCACTAGCATTGCACATAATTTCAAAAGGTAAATTCCAATCAGGTGGCTGAACAATAGGTGCAGTAATCAAAGCTTTCTTAAGTATTTCAAATGCTTCTACACAATCATCATCAAAGACAAAAGGAATATCTTTTTGCAATAAATTAGTCTAAGGCCTAGAGATTTTAGAAAAGTTCTTAATGAACCTCCTATAAAAACCGGCATGACCAAGGAAACTTCTTATACCTTTTATGTCCTTGGGACAGGGCATCTTTTCAATAGCATCAACTTTGGCTTTATCAACTTCAATACCTCTCTCGGAGATCTTGTGCCCCAAGACAATGCCTTCATTAACCATAAAGTGACACTTTTCCCAATTCAGGACGAGACTAGTGTCTTTGCATCTCTGCAAAACTCGATCAAGGTTGCTCAAACAATCATGAAAGGAGGATCCATAAATGGAGAAATCATCCATGAATACCTCACAAATCTTTTCACAAAAATCAGAGAATATAGCCATCATGCATCTTTCAAAGGTAGCAGGTGCATTACATAAACCAAAAGGCATACGTCTATAAGCAAAAGTACCAAAAGGGCAAGTAAAAGTAGTTTTAGATTGATCCTTCGCTGACACATGTATTTGAGAGAAGCCAGAATAACCATCTAGAGAGCAGAAATGTGTGTGTTTGGAAAGTCTTTCTAGCATTTGATCAATAAAAGGTAAAGGGTAATGATCTTTCTTAGTAGCTTTATTTAACTTATGGAAATAAATTACCATCCTATAACCTATAATAATTCTTTGCGGGATCAATTCATCTTTATCATTAGGAACAACGATAATACCTCCCTTATTAGGAACACAATGGACAGGGCTTACCCATTCACTATCAGCAACGGGATAAATAATACCTGCCTCAAGGAGCTTTAGTATCTCCTTTCTTACCACTTCCTTCATCTTGGGATTTAGTCGTTGTTGAGGATCTCTAACTAGTTTGGCATCATCCTCCATATTAATTTTGTGTTGGCATAACGTGGGACTAATGCCCTTAAGATCATCCAGAGTATATCCAATAGCAGCTCGGTGCTTCTTCAGAGTTTTCAATAATCTTTCTTCTTCTTGCTCTGAAAGGTTAGCACTAATAATAATAGGATATATTTTCTTTTCATCAAGATAAGCATACTTAAGATTATCAGGTAATGGTTTGAGTTCAAACACGGGATCACCCTTGGGTGGAGGGGGATCCCCAAGAATTTCAACGGGAAGGTTATGTTTCAGCATAGGTTCCTGTTTGAGGAACACTTCATCTATTTCCCTTCTTTCCTTCATAAACATATCATTTTCATGGTCTAGAAAATATTGTTCTAACGGATCAGTAGGAGGAACAGCAATGGAAGCAAGACCAATAATTTCATCCTTACTAGGTGGTTCCCTATCACGAGGTTGTCTACAAAACTTAGCAAAATTAAACTCATGAGACATACCATCTATACCAACTGTGACAGTATCTTTTTCACAATCAATCTTAGCACTAGCTGTATTCAAGAAGGGTCTACCAAAAATAATGGGACAAAAATCATCTTGTGGGGAACCAAGAACAAGAAAATCAGCAGGGTATTTAACCTTCCCACACAAAACTTCAACATCTCTAACAATCCGAAAGGGTTTAATGGTATCCCTATTAGCAAGCTTAATAGTAACATCAATGTCTTCTAATTCAATGGGTGCAATGTCATGCATAATTTCTTGATATAAGGAATAAGGTATTGCACTAGCACTAGCACCCATATCACATAAGCCATGATAACAATGATCTTCTATTTTGACAGAAATAACAGGCATGCCTACGACATGTCTATGTATCTTAGTATCTGGTCTAGCAATATTAGCAGTCTCACCGCAGAAATAAATAACATGCCCATCTAAATCCTCATCCAAGAGATCTTTAACCACAACAATACTAGGTTCAACATTAATTTTCTCAGGAGGTGTATAAGTCCTAGTATTACTCTTACGAACAACAGTCAAAGCTTTAGCATGATCCTTTATCCTAACAGGAAAAGGAGGTTTCTCAACATAAGTAGTAGGAACAATAGGATCACTATAGGTGATAGTTTTTTCTTCGACTGTAATAGGTGCAACTACTTTCACTTCAACAGGAGGATTATATTTAAACCACTTCTCTTTAGGGAGATCAACGTGAGTAGCAAAAGATTCACAGAAAGAAGCTACTATCTCAATGTCAAGTCCATACTTAGCGCTAAATCCACGGAAAGCATCGGTATCCATAAAAGATTTAACACAATCGAACTTAGGTGTCATACCTGACTCCTTACCATCATCGGAACCCCATTCTTCAGAGTTGCGTTTAATTCTTTCCAATAAGTGCCATTTGAAATCAATAGTCTTAAGCATATAAGAGCCAGCACAGGAAGTATCGAGCATGTTGCGATGATCAAGAGAAAGCGGAGCATAAAAGTTTTGAATAATCATTTCCCGGGAGAGCTCATGATTGGGGCACGAATATAACATTGACTTAAGCCTCCCCCAAGCTTGAGCGATGCTTTATCCTTTGTGAGGGTAGAAATTATATATGTAATTATGATCACGATGAACAAGATGCATAGGATAGAACTTTTGGTGAAATTCCAACTTCAATCACTTATAATTCCAAGATCCCGTATCATCACATAGCCTATACCATGTCAATGCATGTCCCTTAAAGATAAAGGGAAGACCTTCCTTTTGACAACATCATCGGGAATACCTGCAAGCTTAAATAATCCACAAACTTCATCCACAAAGATAAGGTGTAAATCGGGATGCAATGTTCCATCTCTTGCAAACGGATTAGCTAGCAGTTTCTCTATCATACCCGAAGGAATCTCAAAGTAAATATTTTCATAAAGTTCAGTAGGTTGAGGAGCAACTCTTTGCTCTTCTCGTCGGGGTGAAGATACCCTGAACAAGCCCCTCAAAGGATTAGTTTCCATAGTGACAAGTAACAGAAAATTTCAGCACACTATATAAATGTTTCCTTACCAAGTTCCACTCACCAAAAGCGCTACACTCCCCGACAACGGCGCCAAAAAAGAGTCTTGATGACCCACAAGTTTAGGGGATCAGTCGTAGTCCTTTCGATAATTAAGAGTGTCGAACCCAACGAGGAGCAGAAGGAAATTATAAGCGGTTTTCAGTAAGGTTTTCTCTGCAAACACTGAAATTGTAGGTGAAAGATAGTTTTGTGATAAGATAAATAGTAATGAGTAACAAATAAATAAAGTAAATAAAGTGCAGTAAGGTGGCCCAATCCTTTATGTAGCAAAGGATAAGCCTAGACAATTTCTAATAATGATAAAGGAGCTCCCGAGGACACATGGGAATTATCATCAAGCTAGTTTTCATCACGTTCATATGATTCGCGTTCGGTGCTTTGATAATTTGATATGTGGGTGGACCGGTACTTGGGTACTGCCCTTACTTGTAAAAGCATCCCACTTATGATTAACCCCTATTGCAAGCGTCCGCAACTACAAAAGAAGTATTAAGGTAAACCTAACCACAGCATTAAACATATGGATCCATATCAGCCCCTAACGAAGCAACGCATAAACTAGGGTTTAAGCTTCTGTCACTCTAGCAACCCATCATCTACTTATTACTTCCCCATGCATTCCTCTAGGCCCAAATAATGGTGAAGTGTCATGTAGTCGATGTTCACATAACACCACTAGAGGAAAAGACAACATACATCTCATCAAAATATCAAACGAATACCAAATTCACATGACTACTAATAGCAAGACTTCACCCATGTCCTCGGGAACAAACGTATCTACTCACAAAGCATATTCATGTTCATAATCAGAGGAGTAATAATATGCATAAAGGATCTGAACATATGATCTTCCACCAAGTAAACCAATTAGCATCAACTACAAGGAGTAATCAACACTACTAGCAACCCACAGGTACCAATTTGTGGTTTTGATACAAGATTGGATACAAGAGATGAACTAGGGTTTTGAGAGGAGATCGTGCTGGTGAAGATGTTGATGGAGATTGACCCCCTCCCGATGAGAGGATCATTGGTGATGACGTTGGTGATGATTTCCCCCTCCCGGAGGGAAGTGTCACCGGCAGAATAGCTCCGCCAGAGCCCTAGATTGGCTCCGCCAAGGTTCCGCCTTGTGGCGGCGGAGTTTCGTCCCGTAAGCTTGCCCACGATTTTTTCCAGGGTAAAAGCTCTAATATAGCATAAGATGGACACCAGAGGCCCACCAGGGGGCCCAGGAGATAGGGGCGCGCCATGTAGGGGGCGGCGCCCTCCACTCTCCTGGACAGGGTGTGGCCCCCCTGGTGTATTTCTTTCGCTCAAAAATTATTATTAATTCCAAAAAGATGTTTCGTGGAGTTTCAGGACTTTTGGAGCTGTGCAAAATAGGTTTCCAACGCTTGCTCCTTTTCCAGCCAGAATTCCAGTTTCCGGCATTCCCCCTCTTCATGGTAAACCTTGTAAAATAAGAGAGAATAGCCATAAGTATTGAGATATAATGTGTAATAACAGCCCATAATGCAATAAATATTGATATAAAAGCATGATGCAAAATGGACGTATCAGGGTCCTAATGGAAACTATGGGATATTAAGGCCTCCTTTTAATAGAGTACCGGACCAAAGCATTAGCACTTAGTGAATACATGAACTCCTCAAACTACGGTCATCACCGAGAAGTACCCCGGTTATTGTCACTTCGGGGTTGTCAGATCATAACACATAATAGGTGACTATAGACTTGCAAGATAGGATCAAGAACTCACATATATTCATGAAAACACAATAGGTTCAGATCTGAAATCATGGCAGTCGGGCCCTAGTGACAAGCATTAAGCATAGCAAAGTCATAGCGACATCAATCTCAGAACATAGTGGATACTAAGGGATCAAACCCTAATAAAACTAACTTGATTATATTGTAAATCTCATTCAACCCATCACCGTCCAGTAAGCCTACGATGGAATTACTCATGCACGGCGGTGAGCTACACGAAATTGGTGATGGAGGATGGTTGATGATGATGACGGCGACGAATCCCCCTCTCCGGAGCCACGAACAGACTCCAGATCAGCCCTCCCGGGAGATATTAGGGCTTGGCGACGGCTCCGTATCGTAAAACGCAATGAAACTTTCTCTCTATTTTTTCCCCGCGAAAGCAAATATATAGAGTTGGAGTTGAGGTCGGTGGACATCCAGGGGGACCACGAGGCAGGGGGGGCGCCCAGGGGAGGGGGCGCACCCCCACCCTCGTGGACAGGGTGTGGGCCCCTTGGCCTTGATTCTTTCGCCAGTATTTTTTATATTTTCCAAAAGTAATCTCTATGGATATTCAGGTCGTTCCCATAACTTTTGTTTCTGCATAAAAATAACACCATGGTAGTTCTGTTTGCTCTTGTTGTTGTAAATATGTAAAGCCAGCATTCAAGTTTTCAGCAAAGATTATGAACTAACCATATTCACAATAACACTCTGGTCTCATGTTTACTCATATCAATGGCATAATCAACTAGCGAGCAATAACAATAAATCTCGGATGACAACACTTTCTCAAAACAATCATAATATGATATAACAAGATGGTATCTCGCTAGCCCTTTCTGAGACCGCAAAACATAAATGCAGAGCACCTTTAAAGATCAAGGACTGACTAAACATTGTAATTCATGGTAAAAGAGATCCAGCCAAGTCATACCAAATATAAACTAATAGTAATGCATGCAAATGACAGTGTGCTCTCCAGCTGGTGCTTTTTAATAAGAGGGTGATGAATCAACATAAAAGTAAATAGATAGGCCCTTCGCAGAGGGTGATGACTCAACATAAAATGAATAACATAAAATGAATAAGAGGGTGATGACTCGACATAAAATGAATAACATTTTGAGCGGTATACTTTCACTGTCAACACAACAACTATGAGATCTCGATATCTTCCATGCTACACACATTATAGGCGGTTCCCAAATAGAATGGTAAAGTTTATACTCCACCACCACCAACAAGCATCAATCCATGGCTTGCTCGAAACAACAAGTGCCTCCAACTAGCAACAGCCCTGGGGGAGTTTTGTTTACTTATTTTGATTTGCTTTGATCTTTTTGATCATGAGACTGGGCATCTCGGTTACCAGCCATTTTCTCGTGAATGAGGAGCGGAGTCCACTCCCCTTGAGAATAACCCACCTAGCATGGAAGATATAGACAACCCTAGTTGAAACATGAGCTGCTCAAGCAAACAAAACAGAATTTCATTTGAAGGTTTGGAGTTTGGCACATAGAAATTTACTTGGAACGGCAGGTAAATACCACATATAGGAAGGTGTGGTGGACTCATATGGAATAACTTTGGGGTTTATGGAGTTTGGATGCGCAAGCAGTATTTCCGCTTAGTACAGATGAAGGCTAGCAAAAGACTGGGAAGTGACCAACTGAGAGAGCGACAACAGTCATGAACATGCATTAAAATTTATCAACACTGAGTGCAAGCATGAGTAGGATATAATCCACCATGAACATAAATATCGTGAAGGCTATGTTGATCTTGTTTCAACTACATGCATGAACATGTGCCAAGTCAAGTCACTCGAATCATTCAAAGGAGGATACCACCCTATCATACCACATCACAACCATTTTAATAGCATGTTGGCACGCAAGGTAAACCATTATAAGCTCATAGCTAATTAAGCATGGCATAAGCAACTATAATCTCTAAATTTCATTGCAAACATGTTTATTCATAATAGGTTGAATCAGGAACGATGAACTCGCCATATTTACAAAAACAAGAGAGGTCGAGTTCATACCAGCTTCTCTCATCTCAATCAGTCCATCATATATCGCCATTATTTCCTTTCACTTGCACGACCGAACGGTGTGTATAATAATAATAGTGCACGTGCATTGGACTAAGCTGGAATCTGCAAGCATTCAATTCAAGGGAGAAGACAAGGTAATATGGGCTCTTGGTTAAATCAACAATCATGCATATTAGAGCCACTAAACATTTTCATTATGGTCTTCTCCTCTTGACCCCCAAAGAAAAGAAAAGAAATAAAACTATTTACACGGGAAAGCTCCCAACAAGCAAAAGAAGAACGAGAAATCTTTTTGGGTTTTCTTTTTAATTACTACTACAAGCATGGAAATTAAACTAACTAATTTTTTTGGTTTTTGTTAAGGTTTATCCAACACACAAGAAGAAAACTAGAAAAATAAATTAAACTAGCATGGATAATACAATGAAAGAGTATGAGCACCGACAACTAGAATAAGTGTGTGAACATGAATGTAATGTCGGTGAGAGATACGTACTGCCCCAAGCTTAGGCTTTTGGCCTAAGTTGGTCTATGGCCATGGATAGCCTGACTGATATCCAAAGTTGTCACTGGGGTCGTACTGAGATGCAACAGCCAATGCCTCCTGAGCTGCGGCATGGTGGCGAGCTGCCTCCGCTCTCCTCTCGTGCTCGGTTGCCTCCTCCCTGGTTACAACATATCTTATTTTTGCCTGATAATCAAAAAAGCAGGAGCAGGGAGAGTAACATGGACAGAGCGATGTGTGTCAAAGATTAGTCGATACTGGAGGAATTGTTCATTCCTCACAAGAAAATGATGACTGACCATAGCGTCATAATCTAAATAAGCGGGAAGCAACTCCCTATCACCTTCACGTGGAGGTATACCAAGATAATTAGCAACACGGGTCGCATAAATCCCTCCAAACAAATCTCCAGATAAACCACTATTATGCTACCTACGTGCAACAATTGTCCCCAACTTGTAATTTTTATTACCTAATACAGCACTCTTGAGAACACAAAGATCAGGGACACACATGTGACATGCTTCATCTTTACCATTAATACATCTACCAATGAAGAGAGCAAAATAATGTATAGCAGGAAAACGAATGCTCCCTATGGTAGCTTGAGCTATTTCTCTAGATTCTCCCACAGTGATACTAGCAAGAAAGTCTTTATATTCAGATTTACGGGGTTCATTAACATTGCCCCACTGCAGGAGTTTGCAAGCGGTAGTAAAATCTTCTAGGTCCATGGTATATGATTGATCACAAATATCAAACAGGACACTTTGATAATTACGCGAAGATGAAAATTTAAACCTTCTCACGAATGAATCAGTCAAATAGTAGTACTGTGGACACTTATCTTGCATGAAGTCCTCAAGGTCGGCATTACGCACATATGCATCAAATTCATCCTTGATCCCTGCATTGACCATAAACTATTCTGACGGCCATTCACAAGGTCGCACAACACCTTCCCTTGGTGGTTCATCGTCTTGCTCACGTATTGCGCACCTGGGTCCTTTCTTTGTTGAAGAACCACATTGGTACATTTTCCTAAACATATTTCTTCCTCTGAAAAATTTCTGAAATTTTTAGTAACTCAAAATAAAAGTGAATCAAACTCAATAAAACTGATAGCAACTACTCCCACAAGTGCCTAGAGCCTATATCATGCATTAGAATTACTTGGGACCTCATAAATTTGACATGCAAGCTCAAGAACAGGGTCACCTAGGAAGCAAAAAATTGCAATGAATAAAGCACTAGAACACAAACTAGTTGGACCATTGGAGGAGTCACATACCTAGGAACAATCTCCCAAAGCAATTTTGTGAATGGAGCTTTGAGCAAGGAGATCAAAAATTGCAGCAAAATGAGCTAGAACTTGTACTTGAGCTGGATGGGGATTTTTTTGGGAGGAAGAAGGAGTGTGTGGGTGCAGGAATAAGTGGAGGGGGCCACCATGGGCCCACGAGGCAGGGGGCGTGCCCAATAAGAGTGGGCGCGCCCTGGACCCTCGTGTCCAGGTGCTTGCCCCCTACTGTGTTCTTAGTGCCTAAAATCCTCAAATATTCCATAAAAATCATATTAAATTTGCTGGGCATTTGGAGAACTTTTATTTTCGGGATATTTTTTATTGCATGGATAATTCAGAAAACAGACAGATAATACTATTTTTGCTTTATTTATTCTAAATAACAGAGAGTAAAAAAAAGAGGGTACAAAAGGTTGAGCCTCCTAGTTTCATCCATCTCATGATCATCAAAAGGAATCCAATAACAAGGTTGATCAAGTCTTGTTAACAAACTCATTCCGAATAACATGGAACCGGAGAAATTTCGAATAACACTAGGTTACCTCAACGGGGATATGAACATCCCCTATAATAAGAATATCATATTTTTTCTTGACAGTAGGAAGAGGAAATTCAAAACCTCCAATAATGATAGTTGGAATTTTTCCAATAGAATTGATGCTATGAACTTGAGGTTGTTTCCTCGGAAAGTGTACCGTATGCTCATTACCATTAACATGAAAAGTGACATTGCCTTTGTTGCAATCAATAACAGCCCCTGCAGTATTCAAAAAGGGCCTACCAAGGATAATCGACATACTATCGTCCTCGGGAATATCAAGAATAACAAAGTCTGTTAAGATAGTGACATTTGCAACAACAATAGGCACATCCTCACAAATACCGATAGGTGTAGCAGTTGATTTATCAGCCATTTGCAAAGATATTTTAGTAGGTGTCAACTTATTCAATTCAAGTCTACGATATAAATAGAGAGGCATAACACTAACACCGGCTCCAAGATCACATAAAGCAGTTTTAACATAGTTTCTTTTAATGGAGCATGGTATAGTTGGTACTCCTGGATCTCCAAGTTTCTTTGGTATTCCACCCTTAAAAGTGTAATTAGCAAGCACGGTGGAAATTTCAGCTTCCGATATCTTTCTTTTATTTGTAATGATATCCTTCATATATTTAGCATAAGGATTTACTTTAAGCATATCATTTAAGCGCATAAGTAAGAATATAGGTCTAATCATTTCAGCAAAGCACTCAAGATCCTCATCATACTTTTTCTTGGATGGTTTAGGAGGAAAAGGCATGGGTTTTTGAACCCATGGTTCTCTTTCTTTACCGTGCTTCCTAGCAACAAAGTCTCTTTTATCATAGCGTTGATTCTTTGATTGTGGGTTATCAAGATCAACAGCAGGTTCAATCTCTACATCATTATTATTGCTAGGTTGAGCATCAACATGAACATTATCATTAACATTATCACTAGGATCATGTTCATCACCTGATTGTGTTCCGCATCGGAAACAGAGATATCATTGGGATTCTCAGGTGTGTCTACAACAGATTCACTAGAAGCATGCAAAGTCCTATCATTTTTCATTTTTATTCTTTTTAGAAGAACTAGGTGCATCTACATTATTTCTCTAAGAATCTTGCTCAATTCTCTTAGGGTGGCCTTCAGGATACAAAGGTTCCTGAGTCATTCTACCAGTTCTAGTAGCCACTCTAACAGCAAAGTCATGTTTATTATTTAATTCATCAAGAAAATCACTTTGAGCTTTAAGTACTTGCTACGCTTGAGTGGTAACCATAGAAGCATATTTGCTAATGAGTTTAAATTTCACCTTTAATTCTAGCCATATAATCACTCAAGTGTCCAATCATGTAAGCATTACTCTTTAATTCTCTACCAACATAAGCACTAAAACTTTCTTGCCTAGCCATAAAATCATCAAATTCATCTAAACATTGGCTAGGAAATTTAGTAAATGAGATTTCAACCTTATCATATCTATAGAGAGAATTTACCTTTACTACCTGTGTCGGGTTATCAAGACAATGTGTTTCTTCGATAGGCAGTATATTAACACCATGTATTTCTTCAATAGTAGGTAAATTCTTAACATCTTCAGCTTTAATACATTTTTCTTTCATCGATTTCTTTGCCTCTTACATATCTTCAGGACTGAGAAATATAACTCCCCTCTTCTTCGGAGTTGGTTTAGGAATTGGCTCAGGAGTTGGCTCAGGAATTGGCTCAATTGGCTCAGGAATTGGCTCAGGAAGAGTCCAATTATTTTCATTAGTCAACATATTATTCAATAGCAATTCAGCTTGGTCGACTGTTCTTTCCCTGAAAACACAACCAGCACAACTATCCAAGTGGTCCTTGGAAGCATCAGTTAGTCCATTAGAAAAGATATCAAGTATTTCATTTTTCTTAAGAGGATGATCAGGCAAAGCATTAAGTAATCGGAGAAGCCTCCCCCATGCTTGTGGGAGACTCTCTTCTTCAATTTGCACAAAATTATATATTTCCCTCAAGGGAACTTGTTTCTTATGAGCAGGGAAATATTTAGCAGAGAAGTAATAAATCATATCCTGGGGACTACGCACACAACCAGGATCAAGAGAACTAAACCAAGTTTTAGCATCACCCTTTAATGAGAAAGGAAGTATCTTAAGGATATAATAATAGCGGGAATTCTCATCATTAGTGAACAGGGTGGCTATATCATTTAACTTAGTAAGATGTGCCACAACAGTTTCAGATTCATTGCCATAAAAAGGATCAGATTCAACCAAAGTAATTATTTCTGGATCAACAGAGAATTCATAATCCTTATCAGTAACAAAGATAGGTGAAGTAGCAAAAGCAGGGTCATATTTCATTCTAGCATTTAGAGTTTTCTGTTTAAGTTTAGCTAATGACTTCTTAAGATCAGATCTATCATTGCAAGCAAAAAGATCTCTAGCAGTTTCTTCATCCATAAGATAACCCTCTGGAACAACAAGCAATTCATAGTTAGGGGGAGAACCTTCATCATCACTATCTTCAATAATATCATCTTCTATAATTTCATTCCCTCTAACCCTAGCAAGTTGTTCATCAAGATATTCACCTAATGGCACAGTAGTATCAAGCATAGAAGTAGTTTCATCATAAGTATCATGCATAGCAGAAGTGGCATCATCAATAACATGCGACATATCAGAACTCATTGCAGTAGCAGGTTTAGGTGTCACAAGCTTACTCAAAACAGAAGGAGAGTCTAGTGCAGAGCTAGATGGCAGCTCCTTACCTCCCCTCATAGTTGAGGGAAAAGTCTTAGTTCTTTCGTCTTTCAAGTTCTTCATAGTGATCAGCAGATATAAATCCCAAGTGACTCAAAGAATAGAGCTATGCTCCCTGGCAACGGCGCTAGAAAATAGTCTTGATAACCCACAAGTATAGGGGATCACAACAGCTTTTGAGGGTAGAGTATTCAACCCAAATTTATTGATTCGACACAAGGGGAGCCAAAGAATATTCTCAAGCATTAGCAATTGAGTTGTCAATTCAACCACACCTGGATAACTTAGTATCTGCAGCAAAGTATTTAATAGCAAAGTAGTATGATAGTAATGGTAACAGTGATAAAAGTAATGGTAGCAGTTTGTAGTAATTGTAATAGTAGCAACAGTAAAATAAATAAGCAAAGCACAATATGTGAAAAGCTCATAGGCATTGGATCAGTGATGGATAATTATGTCGAATGCGATTCCTCATGTAATAGTTATAACATAGGGTGACACAGAACTAGCTCCAGTTCATCAATGTAATGTAGGCATGTATTCCGAATATAGTCATACGCGCTTATGGAAAAGAACTTGCATGACATCTTTTGTCCTACCCTCCCGTGGCAGCGGGGTCCTAATGGAAACTAAGGGATATTAAGGCATCCTTTTAATAGATTACTGGACCAAAGCATTAACACTTAGTGAATACATGAACTCCTCAAACTACGGTCATCACCGAGAATTATCCCGATTATTGTCACTTCGGGGTTGTCGGATCATAACACATAATAGGTGACTATAGACTTGCAAGATGGGATCAAGAACTCACATATATTCATGAAAACATAATAGGTTCAGATCTGAAATCATGGCACTCGGGCCCTAGTGACAAGCATTAAGCGTAGCAAAGTCATAGCAACATCAATCTCAGAACATAGTGGATACTAGGGATCAAACCCTAATAAAACTAACTTGATTACATGGTAAATCTCATCCAACCCATCACCGTCCAGCAAGCCTACGATGGAATTACTCACGCACGACGGTGAGCATCATGAAATTGGTGATGGAGGATGGTTGATGATGACGATGGCGACGAATCCCCCTCTCCGGAGCCCCGAACAGACTCCAGATCAGCCCTACCGAGAGAGATTAGGGCTTGGCGATGGCTCCGTATCGTAAAACGTGATGAAACTTTATCTCTGTTTTTTCTCCGCAAAATTAAATATATAGAGTTGGAGTTGAGCTCGGTGGACATCCAGGGGCCCATGAGGCAGGGGGCAGGGGGAGGGGGCGCGCTCCCCACCCTCGTGGATAGGGTGTGGCCCCCCGGCCTTGATTCTTTCGCCAGTATTTTGTATATTTTCCAGAAGTAATCTCCGTGGATTTTTAGGTCATTCTGAGAACTTTTGTTTCTGCACAAAAATAACACCTTGGCAGTTCTGCTGAAAACATCGTCAGTCCGGGTTAGTTTCATTCAGATCATGCAAGTTAGAGTCCGAAACAAGGGCAAAAGTGTTTCGAAAAGTAGATACGTTGGAGACGTATCAGGGCCCTCTCAGTAATACACATCATAAGAAGCCTTGAAAGCAGAGTGACGAATGAGTTAGTTGCGGGATGATTATTACGGAACGAGTAAAGAGACTTGCCAGTAACGAGATTGAACTAGGTATAAAGATACCTGTCGGTGTCAAAACCGGCGGATCTCGGGTAGGGGGTCCCGAACTGTGCGTCTAGGCGGATGGTAACAGGAGACAAGGGACACGATGTTTTTACCCAGGTTCGGGCCCTCTCGATGGAGGTAAAACCCTACTCCTCCTTGATTGATATTGATGATATGGGTAGTACAAGAGTAGATCTACCACGAGATCAGAGAGGCTAAACCCTAGAAGCTAGCACATGGTATGATTGTTGTTCGTCCTACGGACTAAAACCCTCCGGTTTATATAGGCACCGAAGAGGGTTAGGGTTACACAGAGTCGGTTACAATGGTAGGAGATCTACATATCCGTATCACCAAGCTTGCCTCCCACGCCAAGGAAAGTCCCATCCGGACACGGGACGGAGTCTTCAATCTTGTACCTTCATAGTCCAGGAGTCCGGCCGAAGATGATAGTTCGGCTATCCGGACACCCCCTAGTCCGGGACTCCCTTAGTAGCCCCTGAACCAGGCTTCAATGACGACGAGTCCAGCGCGCATATTGTCTTCGGCATTGCAAGGCGGGTTCCTCCTCCGAATACTTCATAGAAGATTTTGAACACAAGGATAGTGTCCGGCTTTGCAAAATAAGTTCCACATACCACCGTAGAGAGAATAATATTTACACAAATTCAATCTGCTGACGTATTCCATGGCGCGACACCACGGCCAAGCCTTTATTCGAATCGTTTTTACTATTCCACCTCAGCGCGTTTAGCGAGGCGGTTTCCTTGGCACGTCTTGTCGAAGCATAGATCGTGTCCCCTTATTTCGGGATTCTCATCAATACGGGCGTGGGTAACCCAACCGTGACCGTTGGCATTTCTCCTCTATCAAAGGCGAGTCCCGAACGGTCACGGGGGAGGCTCTTGGTATTCAACCTCTTTATAAAGAGACCAAGGCTCCACTCCCTTCTTTCAATCTCAATCGAATCCACCCCTCGCCTCGAGTTCCAACACCCAAAGCTCCAGATTCAGGTGCTTCGGACATTCGATGATGTCCGGCTCCGACCTGCAAGGCCGGTGGATGCCTTCCTCTATTACGGAAGAAGACGTGCTAAAGTTAAGAGATGCCAGGTATTTAACCAGCAAAATTTTGCATAGGCTGCCTGCCCAAGGGCAGGTTATTCCCACTCCCAAGCCTGGTGAAAGCGTGGTGTTCGCGTCTCACTTCCTTCGGGGGCTAAGCTTGCCGACGGACACCTTCGTGAGGGGGCTCATGTTTCACGACTTGGATCCGGAGTCCATCCTCCACATCTCATCGTTCATCGTCGTGTGCGAAGCCTTCCTCCGCATTGCCCCTCACTTCGGATTGTGGCGCAAGACCTTCAAAGTGGAGCCAAAGATGATCAAGGGGCAACAGGCAGAGTGCGGAGGGACTGTTATAAGCAAGAATGCTAATGCTCCATGGCCTGAGGGCTCTTTTCAAGAGGAGCTCAGTTTATGGCAACAAGAGTGGTTTTATATCATAGCTCCCAGGGGCACCAAATGGGTGGCGCCACCTGCCTTTCGCTCGGGTCCTCCACAGCAGCTGGCATCATGGGTCAATAAAGGTCTTGACTGGGGCCGTCCAAGGACGTGCCCTTGCTGCAGGGCTGCATTCGAGACCTCGTAGAAAGAGAGATCACTTTGGTCGTAGTAGCGCAGGTCATGCTGATTCGTTGCATCCTGCCCTGCAGACGTTGCCCCCTCCTCCTGTGGGAATTTAACCCGGAGGGAACACGAGCTCTCCAACATTTTATGGGCGCGACGCCCATGGAGATGTACAAGCTTTTCTTCATATCACAAGAGATGTGTCCGGACTTGACCGAGGATGCAGGTCTAAGCTACAATCGCCCGGATACTCAAGTAAGTAGCCCTGTACCCGGACACGCTATCCTATATTTATCGCAAACTTGCCCTCTAAAATAGCTGTCCCTTGAACATGAGTGGATAGCGAAAGCAAAGTTAATCAGGTGTCCGGCCCCCTTCCCTGAGACCACACCGGATCCCGTGTTAACCAGGATGCTGGAGGTTGCGCCTTCGGAAGAAGGTGAAGGGGGCAACAAGGAAGCTACCGCCTCCGCGAAGGAGGCTGTCAGGAAAGGAGGGATCGAGAATCCCTCCATCCAAGGAAGAAGAGGACCGCCTCTGAAGACCCGTAGATCATGGTCTCAAAGCGGGGGAAGAAATCTTCATTAGAGGGTCCGGTGCCGAGAGATGCCTCGGCCGCATTATGCCCTCAAGGGGATCAGCCCTCCACCGAGCTGTAAGTAAAAGGGGGAGTTTTTATTAAAATAAAGGATATCCCTGCCCTATTTCTGATAACCGAAATTTTACCTTGTAGTTCGGATCTCAATCCTTCTCAGCAGAGCTCATCTTTAGGGGATCTTCATCCAGAGATGATAGAGAGCGAAACGCCTCCCCCTGCCGTACCATCTTACGAGGCGGGCAACTCTGAGGTGTCGTCACAGAGGGTTTCTCCGAGTCCGGCGGGGCCGGAAGGTAGTCGTATGTCCCCTCAAAGCCCTCCGCTTCCGGCCTTCGAAAAAGGCCATCGGACGAGTCCGGCACCATATGGTGTATGGTCGGAGGAGCTGAAGGATCTGCTCGGGCGAGTGTTTATCTCAGAAGATCATCGTGCATTAATGAGTACGGTGATTGAAAGGATTTCATCCGCTGAGAGCGGATTGCATGAAGCCGTCAGAAGTTTACTGACAGGCTTTGAGGTACGAAAGATGATGTACCTTCTGACAGTTCCGCATATAAAATGCGCCCTGTGTAGATAGTAGCCCCTGAGGCTCGGTGTGTTGTCAAAAATGACAGTGCGCCGAGCATCATAATCCCAGGTATAATGTGTCGCCCTTCCTATGCATGTAGCGAAGGGTCCGGTGGCTGGCCGGACTGATGATTTTGCCAAACTTAAGTGGCAACTTGACATGGCGGATGTCGACATCGCGCTTGTCAATAGGCGGCTTGACGAGTCACAAGGTATGCAATTTCCCCGCGGACACCTGGTAAGGGAGCTTGATGCCCGTGCCTTACAACCAGTATGCTTGACGTAGATGGTGCCGCTGCCATGGAGATCCTGCGGGTGGAGCTCGCCCAAGCCAAGCAGCAGGCCAGAAAGAGTGACGCGGCTGCCTTAAAGGCGACCGAAGAGCTAAAAGCCGAACAGGCTGCTCACTGCCGAAGCAAGAAGGAGATGGCCGAGATGGCCGTGGAGTTGAAGAATGCTGCCGACCGCTGCAAGCTTCTTGAAAAGGAAGATCGGGCGGAATGAGAGGACCTGAAGAAGGCCACTGCCGAGGCCAAGGATGCTCGCTCTGCGATGAGAGCTATGAAGGAGGAGCTGCGTCAGGCCGGAGATATCGCGGCGGAAAGCCCTTTCTGCCGCGGAGGAAATTCCTGGACCCTAATTATGCTCAGTTGGACCAGTTGTGGAGTGCGAAAGATGCTTATCTGGACTTGGCGGCAAGTGCGGCGGACGCTGCCGAACACTTCCGAGATCAAGAGGATCACGAAACGGGAAAGGTTTTTTGGTCGCAGTTCCATAATCCAGAGCGCCCACTTCCATTAACCGATCTCTTGGCCGAATGGGCGGAGCTGAATAGGTTATCCGAACTTGCCATGAAGGATGTCGTGAGTCTTTTGTGGCCGAAGAGTTATTTTGGCTTGGTGCAACAGTTCCTTGGTGCGGTGCTGCATATCAATGCAATGAGGAGGTCGGCATGCATAGAGGGTGCTCGGATGGCTCTTGCCCGTGTCAAGACATATTGGGCGGAGATGAAGGCCACCGATGTAGCAACCCATGATTCAGTCGGAAGCCGAGTACCTGTCGAGCACTATTTTCAGGAAGTTCTGCCGGGCGCTCGTTTAATAGAGACGCAGTGCTCGAAGGATATTATGTTCGAATAACATGTATTATTGTGAAACAATGTTTCGATGAAATATAAAAGCTTTTTATACTTGTACTTTCAAGAAATAACATACCTCCTATGCGGCCGTATGTATATGTGTATATAACCTGAAAGATGGCAGTCTTCGGCTTCAGCCCCCACGCATATAATGCGGGGGTGTTTGCAAAAGGCGCATTTTCACACTTGATCCAACGTCTTGGTCCTATAAAGGAGGTGGTAGCGTAGCAAACTAGGCAACCGGACTATAATGCTTTATCACTTTCACTTAGCCATAGGAGTTTGACAATGGGGCTACTATATAGCCCCTAGGGGCACCGCGCTCACCCAAATTCGAGGCGCGTATGTGCCTGACCGGGAAACGTCCCTTCGTAAATGCGGAGGAATCCTATAGATTCTAGCGGGTCATCGAGTGGTTGACCAGTCTCACGCTATATCATGACAGTCAGTTTTTGGCTTTCTCTACCGAGGTGCTCGCCTGGCCGAACCGGGGCACAATCGCAGTAGTTCTCCTGGTGCCGCGTTAGCCGATAGAGCGGAACATAAGGCAGCAAAACACAGGAGCCGGGCAAACCCAACATTTGACCAAAGACATGATTCGGAGCTGATGCATATAAGGCCTAACTCGAGATGCCGAACACTCCCTAAGGTATTCGGTCTTTATGAAAACGGGCCGAACAACGCCCTTGGTAATAAGCCCCTGGTGTCCAGGTACGCGCAAAATTCTGACGTGGCCTATGCCAAAACGCCAGCCTCCTCCTCGGTTATAGTAAGAAACCAGGGGATGTGTATCAACAAGAGACAGTAAGAAAGGTTTACGCAGGGTCTAAATTTGAAAAGGATCCTGGCAACGGGTCCCTGCTACACGTCTGCGCCTGTGTCTCCGTTGTGCCGTATCCTAGATGGGTATCGCACGGTGTTCATCTATAAAAGTGAGGAACTTAGTTGAAAAAAGATCGTGCGAAGATGTACGTTATATTAAATAAACAAAGTACATTTCAAAAGATAAAACTGAGCTTTATTGTCTCTTGTTGTATATGCGTGGAGCCCCTAGTGCGGGGGTATGCGGCTGGTAAGCCCCTGTATGTTTACGCCGGACTCGTCTAACCGTGTCCGGGGTCTGGACAACCTGTTTAGGTGCTTGGATTAGTGAAGCCGGTTTAGTGTGTGGCCGTCAAGGCAGTCACACAATCTTCCGCGCTCGAGGAACACTCGATATTCCCCTTTAAGGAGATGATGCCTCATGGACCGGGCATTTTAAGTGTGAGGGATGCATAATGCGGTATTGCGTTAAAGCGGGCGAAAGCTTCGCGCCCCAGTAGCACTTGATAGCTACTTGTAAATGGGGCGAGGTGGAAGGTTAACTTTTCACGGCGGAAGTTGTCGAGTGAGCTGAACACAACTTCTAGCAATAGAGAGCCCGTACAATGGGCATATCGGCCTTGCATTACCCCTTGAAAGGAAGTGTTGCTATGGCGAATTTTGGTTCGGCCTATCCCCATTTTGCGGATTGTGTCCTGAAATAGCAGGTTTAGATCACTGCCGCCGTCCATTAGGACTTGTGTAAATTGGAGTCCGTCGATTATCGGATCTAATATCAAGGCAGTCCATCCTGCATTCTGGATACTTCTAGAGTAATCCTAATGGTTAAAAGTGATTGGTTTTGACAACCAGTGGAGGGACTCCTCTGGGATAGGCCGTATGGCGCGTATCTCTATGGGCATCGTTCTGTTTTCCCTTTTGTCACGTAAAGTGAGTTTACTGTTTTGTCTTCTTGTGGGAAATTCTTTTGTTTTCTGGTGCTCTGCTTGTGGGGTTCGTCATCGTCCTCGCTTGGTGTGTCGAGCCCCTTGTGTTCGGCGTTGAGTTTGTCGGACTGCTTGAAGACCCAACAATCTCTGTGGGTATGATTTGCAAGCTTCCCGGGGGTACTGTGGATTTGGCATACCTTGTCCAAGATTTTGTTTAAGTTAGATAGCTCGTCCATGTTATCCTTAGGGGGCAATTTTTTATGATTCAGCCGTGAGCTTTTGAATCCGGCGTTGACTGCCATGCTCTTCGGGCTGTTGCCCTTGGTCCGGCGCTGGTCCTTGCTGCGTCGCGGTTTCCCATTTCCATCCCTAACTTCGAATGTACTTGGGTCGCTGGTACTGCATCTTGCCAGCCAGCTATCCTCTCCCGCGCAAAAGCGGGTCATGAGGCTCGTTAATGCGGCCATTGTTCTCGGCTTTTCTTGGCCGAGGTGTCTGGCAAGCCATTCGTCTCGGACGTTGTGTTTGAAAGCTGCTAAGGCTTCGGCGTCCGGACAGTCGACTATTTGGTTCTTTTTAGTAAGGAATCTGTTCCAGAATTTTTGGGCTGACTCTCCGGATTGTTGAGTTATGTGACTTAAATCGTCTGCATCCGGAGGTCGGACATAGGTCCCTTGAAAATTTGCCCGAAAAGCGTCCTCGAGCTCTTCCCAACTTCCAATGGTGTTTTCGGGGAGGCTTTTGAGCCAATGCCGGGCTGGCCCTTTGAGCTTCAGGGGTAAGTATTTTATGGCGTGGAGGTCATCTCCTCTAGCCATGTGTATGTGGAGGATGTAATTCTCAATCCAGACTCCAGGGTCTGTTGTTCCATCGTATGCCTCTATGTTTACGGGCTTGAATCCCGCTGGAAATTCATGATCCAGAACCTCATCGGTGAAACATAGGGGATGTGCGGCACCCCTATATTTAGGTGTACCATAATATTCGGATACCTGACGTGTTGTATTGCTTACTAGAGCTTGATTTCTTGGCCCGTAGATGGAGCTGACTGGGCCATCTTTTTGATGCGAATCCGTGTGCAGATCGCGTGCCGGCTTGTGTGCGGCGCCGTGTGCCGCTCTATGTTTGCCATGGGGTCGTCTATCCGACCGGGTGGTCTCCTTGTTCTTTGATTGTGGTGGCTCTACGGCCTCCTCATCAAATTCTGGCAGTAGTTTTCGCTTCGGGTAGCTCTTTGTTCGGCGACTGTCGCCGTATTTGTCTGCGGTGTTGAGTACTTTGCTCCATCTGATTCTTAGCGCATCTTCCGCTGTTTTGAGCTTCTGCTTCTGCTTCTTCAGGCTACGTGCAGTGGCGACGAGCCTTTTGTGGACGTTCTTCTGCTCCGGTAACTTGTCCGACGTGAGATCGTCCGGACTGTTATCTTCGCCGGGGACGGGTTGTTTATCCGGATTGTCCTGTTCGAACGGTTGCTCAATAGCATGTCCGTCATCCGCCGGTTCGCCCTGCTCTATGGCTGGGTCTGAATGGCTGTTGTCTTTGTCGAGGCGGGACTATGAGCGGCACTTACGTCACCGTTTTGACTGCTTTTCGAGGGGATGATCCCTCGTGTCGTCCCGTTGTTCCTCGTTGTCGCTTCCTTTAGGCGTGTCCACCATGTATACATCCTGAGATGGGGTGGCCGTCCAGTGCCCTATAGGTGTTGGTTCATGTTTGTCTTCTACATCGTCGTCCATACCGTCGATGTCTTCGGAATCGAAGTCGAGCATGTTGTTTAAACTTTCGACAGTGGCTACGAAGTGGGTGGTGGGTGGGCTTCCAATTTCTTCGTCGTCCGCATCCCAACCTTCATGACCATAGTCCGGCCATGAATCTCCTGATAGAGAGAGATACTTTAGTGAATTTAGGACGTCGCCAAAGGGCGAGTGTTGAAAGATGTCCGCAACAGTGAACTCCATGATCGACGCCCAATTGGATTCGATTGGCAGGGGCGTGGCAGGTTCAGAGTCCGGAGAGGAGTCCGGCACCTTAGAATCACAGGCTTCGCAAAGGACAGGGTTGGTGTTCGGCTCAATCGCAGCAGAGATCTGGTGCGGCCTCCAGGACACTGTTCGGCGGCAGAGCCAGATCATGCCTATCGTGACAGTGCGGCGCGCTTGGCTGTGGCTCGAACCCGTCGAAGATCAAATCTCCGTGGGCGTCTGCCGTGTAGTTTAAACTTCCAAATCTGACCTGATGGCCAGGGGCGTAGCTTTCAATCTGCTCCAGAAGGCCAAGCGAATTGGCCCGCAGTGCAAAGCCGCCGAATATGAAGATCTGTCCGGGGAGAAAAGTCTCACCCAGGACCGCATCGTTGTTGATGATCGAAGGAGCCATCGGGCCTAAAGATGACGACACAGAGGAACTCTCAATGAAAGCACCAATGTCGGTGTCAAAACCGACGGATCTCGGGTAGGGGGTCCCGAACTATGCGTCTAGGCGGATGGTAACAGGAGACAAGGGACGCGATGTTTTTACCCAGGTTCGGGCCCTCTCGATGGAGGTAAAACCCTACTCCTGCTTGATTGATATTGATGATATGGGTAGTACAAGAGTAGATCTACCACGAGATCAGAGAGGCTAAACCCTAGAAGCTAGCCTATGGTATGATTGTTGTTCGTCCTACGGACTAAAACCCTCCGGTTTATATAGGCACCGAAGAGGGTTAGGGTTACACAGAGTCGGTTACAATGGAAGGAGATCTACATATCCGTATCACCAAGATTGCATCCCACGCCAAGGAAAGTCCCGTCCGGACACGGGACAGAGTCTTCAATGCTGTACCTTCATAGTCCAGGAGTCCGGCCGAAGATGATAGTTCGGCTATCCGGACACCCCCTAGTCTGGGACTCCCTCAATACCGATGATCAAATCTCAGGTAAGTAACATACTGATGAAAAAGGGAATAACGTATGTTATCAAAACGGTTCGAGCGATAAAGATCTTCTAGAATATGTGGAAGCCGATATGATCATCCTGGTTCCCCTATTGGTTATTAACTAGAGAGGTGTCTCGGTCATGTCTACATAGTTCTCGAACCCGTAGGGTCCACACGCTTAACGTTTGATGACAATATTGTATTATATGAGTTATGTGATTTGGTGAGTGAATGTTGTTCGGAGTCCCGAATGAGCACTACAAAAAAAAGACACATCCATGACATTTTGGGCTGAACGAATTTTTTTTCTGTCATACATATGACACTTCTATGACCATAATTGTGACAAAACCCGGTATCATCAAAGACGTGGTGGGCTCCTACTTATATGACAAAAAATCATGATAGAAAATGGGCTTTTCGTCCTGGGCGGGCCGGAGACGCAGTTGCATGACATTCTTTGGGCCGTATATGATGGAAAAAACCGTGGTAGAAGCAAGGGAGAGGAAACTTTCGGGGAGTTGCCGGTTACGGTGGGAGGTCGGGGGCCGAGCGATGCACGTTTCTCTCGTATAGGTACGCGCGTGTGTGCGAGGCGTTGGCTCTAACTGAACCCGAACGAGGTGTTGGGCTCTAACTGAACCCGAGCGATTGCACTGCAGGCTACGCGTTACTGAACCCGAGCGATCGATGGCTGTTAACTGAACCCGATCGAGCGATTCCTTCGCTACTTCTGCTAACTAAAGCCGATCGATTGGATGAACAGTGAGCGTTGCGGGGGGGGGGGGGGGAGGGGGGGTGGATGAACAGTGAGAGGTGGCGTTGCCTCTGGATGAACAGGACCCCATGGTGTGAAGGGCTGGATGAACATTAAACGGTGGAGGGGTGGCCGTGGAGGGGTGGTTGAACAGGACCGCGTGGTGTGGAGGGCTGGATGAATAGTAGACGGTGGAGGGGTGCCCGTGGAGGGGTGGTTGAACAGTAGCCGGTGGAGAAGCGCGCGGTGGAGTCTGGATGAACAGGAGCCCGTGGAGGCTGGAGGAGGTCGACGGTAGCTCGTGGAGGCTGGAGGAGGTCGACGATGGAGATGAACAGTATCCCGTGGAGTCCCGTTTTGCGGTACGCCACACCCCTCCCGATGAACAGGACCCCCGTTTCGACCGTAGCGCTCCAACACAAGTCTGTTTCATCCGTTTTGCGGTACGCCACACCCCTCTCGATCAACAGGACCCCCGTTTCAACCGTAGGAGGACCGTTTCGTCCGTTTTGCGGTACGCCACACACCTCCCGATCAACCGTACCCCCCATTTCGACCGTAGGAGGTCCGTTTCCGCCGTTTTGCGGTATGCCACACCCCTCCCGATCAGCAGGACCCCGTTCCGAACGTAGGAGGTCTGTTTCCTCCGTTGTGCGGTACACCAGGCCTTGTTTCCATTGCCTATTCCGTCCAAGCCCTCCCAATGAACACGACCGCGCATTCCGTTCCGACCCAGCCGGTTGGCTCCCACACGTTCCGTTGCCTCCCGATGAACACGACGCATTCCGTTGCCTCCCCATGAACACGATGCATTCCGTTGCCTCCCCATGAACACGACGACGACGTTGTTTCTCCGTTCTGACCCAGCCATGTACATGAGCCCTCACCGTATGTATGCGCGAGTAGGCGTTCGAGACCCCGCCCGTATGTACGTACGTGGCCGTATTTTCTTTCTTGCACCCTGGCCGCTGTACGTACGTGTACATGCTACGTGCGCGCCTCTACTACGACACGTACGCGCCTCTACTACAACACGTGCGCGCCTCTACATCGACCAGTATATATGTACATACACGTTCGCGACCAGAATTACAATGCTACGTACGCTTTGACCAGGTGGGTCCCGACTGTCAAGCACTTCCTTGCGTGAGAAAATGTAGCTGGTGGGTCCCAGCAGTCAGGGGGGCGAATCGTTTTTTTTGCCCGGACGCACTTCCTTGTGTGCGAAGATGTAGCTAGTGGGTCCCAGCAGTTAGGGGGGCGAATCGTTTTTTTTTGCCCGGACGCACTTCCTGGCGTGCAAATGTGTAGCTGGTGGGTCCCAGTAGTCAGGGGGGAAATGTTTTTTTCACGAAATACGGTGGCCCGTCCGGTGGGTCCCCGCTATCAGGTGGAGGAATAATTATTTTGCGTGTAATAAGGAGGCACTTCCTTGCTGCGGCCGTGGACCTAGCTGTCAGCATCTCCACGCATAGTACTCTTCCGATGGAAGTCGGTCATTGACCACATTGACCACGCCGCGTCGAGAGCACCACGGCGGTGGACGACGGCGAGGCCTAGGAAGGGGACGACACATATGCAGGGAAGACTCGGTAGTTGTTTCCCACACGGAGGGAGTACGACTGTACGAGGGTTTACTAGTTCATCTGCCGTCGCCGGAGAATAACAGCAGCTGTGGGTGAGTAGAGGGATGGCTAGGCCAGCGATGGGAGTACGATGGGGCAGTGAGGCCTGCGCGGCAGCACAACCAGCCGCGAGGAGGAGGGAGCAGGCAGTCCCGCCGGCGCTTGTTTGAGCGGCTGGAGCAGGAAGAGCAGAGATTGAAGAAGCACGACGGCCGTTGGATGGACATCCAACAGTCACTGCTTGTGCGTCAACCTTTTTTAGGAAAGCCTCAAATATGTGGAAAACAGCATACAACTCATCTGCCATTATTTCTAATAATTTACAGTCCATTTGCTAATTCTTAAGGTTTTTTTGGAGCCCATATTCTTTTTGTTAGCATTACAGCCCATATTGTGGCCACAGTTAAAAAATTATACGAAATTTTGCATATTTCGGTGCGGTCCGAACTGTTTTTAATCCCGAAATTTCGACTCTCATTTAAACTGATTATAAAAATAAATGTATATCAATATAAAATCCAACAAATTTTCCACACATAAAAATTAATGTAATTTAAAATCTTGAAATGAAAAAAAGGATATTTGAAACTAATTGCCGGTTTGATGTGTTTTAAAAATGTACAACCCATTTCTCATTACTGATGGGCCATTTTCTCGGCCAGCCGAATGAAAGCTCTCCTCGTCTTGAAAGATTTGCAGCCCAACAGGCCTGACAAAGCGACTTACTTGGCAAATCACAAAAAAATTGGGCTGTGGCCATGGAGCCAGTTGTCAGCCTCTCCACGTACAGTACTCTTCCGATGGAAGTCTTTCCTTGACCACGTTGACCACGCCGCGCAGAGAGCACCACGGCGGTGGACGACGGCGAGGCCTAGGAAGGGGACGACGCAGAGCCGGGGAAGACGCGACAGTGGAAGCCCGCGCGGAGAGGAGTACGAGGGTTCACTGGTTCGGCGGTGGTGTGAGGCTGCCGTCACTGCAGGGCCTGGCCATCGGTGGGAATAGTAGGGGCAGTGAGGCCTCCGCGGCAGCACACCCGGCCATGGGAGGCAGGAGCATGCGACACGACCGGCGCTGCTTTGGGCGGATGGAGCAAGAAGACCAGAGGTTGAAGGAGCACTACGGCCGTTGGATGGACATCCTACGGTCACTGGAGCTAGAATCGTTCGTATTGACTAAGTTGACAAAGCCCTTCGTCCCCGTCAACTTAGTAGGCCCACAAGTCAGCCTCCCACCAAGGTGGATCCCAGCTAGCCGAGGGAGTATTCATTTTTTTGTGCGTAATAAGGAGGCACTTCCGGTGGGTCCGAGCTGACAGCGGGGGGAACGTTTTTTTCGCGAAATACGGTGGCCCGTCTGGTGGGTCCCAGCAGTCAGGGGAAATGATTTTTTTTGCAAAATACTGGTGGCCCATCCGGTGGGTCCCCGCTGTCAGGTGGAGGAACAATTATTTTCTGCGTAATTACGAGGCACTTCCTTGCGGCTGCCATGGACCCAGCTGTCAGCCTCTCCACGTACAGTACTCTTCCGATGGAAGTCGGTCGTTGACCACATTGACCACTCCGCGCCGAGAGCGCCAACGATGGGAGTACGGTGGGGCCGTGAGGCCTGCGCGGCAGCATAGCCGGCCGCGGGAGGAGGGAGCAGGCAGTCCCGCCGGCGCTTGTTTGAGCGGCTGGAGCATGAAGAACAGAGATTGAAGAAGCATGACAACCGTTGGATGGACATCCAACAGTCACTACTCTCGTGTGTTGACTAAGTTGACAGGGCGTTACGTGTGCGTCAACCTTTTTTATGAAAGCATACGCGCCAACCTGTAGTAGGCGCACAAGTCAGCCTCAAATATGTGGAAAACAGCATAAAGCCCATCTGCCATTATTTCTAATAATGTACAACCCATTTGCTAATTCTTAAGAATTTTTTTGGAGCCCATCTTCTTTTTGTTAGCATTACACCCCATATTGTGGCCACGGTTAAAAAGTATATGAAATTTTGCATATTTCGGTGCGGTCAACTGTTTTTATTCCAGAAATATCGATTCACATTCAAACTATTTTGAAAAATAATTTATATAAGTATAAAATCCAAATAATTTTCCACGCATAAAAATCAATGGAATTTAAGATCTTGTAATGAAAAAAATTGAAACTAATTCCCGGTTTGATGTGTTTTAAAAATGTATAGCCCATTTCTGGGCAAACCGAATGAAACTCTCCTCGTCTTGAAAGATTTCCAGCCCAGTAGGGCCGATAAAGCAAGTAGACCTTGTTTGGGTATTTATTTAAAAAAATAGAACTGGGCTAGCCATTTTCAGCAAGAAAAAAACACAACTGGGCTCATGATGTGGTAAACATAAATAAAACCCTGGCTAGACGGGCCACAACCCCCGCACAGCCCCATTGTTACCATGATCCGTCGCTAAAACTAGTATAAATAACAACTGCTTGTTCCTAAAAAAACGGCGCGACTTGCTGGGTCCTTGGTGTCAGCCGCTCGTAGTGTAATTCTCTCGTTTATTGACTACGTTGACAATGGCGTGAGCCCCAGATGTCCAACCATTAGGAGGAACCATATTTTTGGGCTTGTACTATAGAGGCACTTGCTTGCGTACTGCCATGACACTGGTGGGTCCCTACTGTCATCCTCTCCACGTACAGTCATCTCCTTGTTCCTCTCGGTTGTTGATGATGTTGACAACGCAAGAGGGCAGCGCACCGCGCACGGCGAGCGAACATAGGCCGCAAGGCGGAGGACAACAGTGAGGCCTCAGATGGAACGAACAGGAGCCGTTGAAGATGCGCCGGTCCAGTCGCAGGCGGAGGGGAGTACGAGGGTTGACTGGTTCGGGCGCGGGTGCGGGTTGGGGCTGACGTCTCCAGAGAATAACAGGACGTGTGGGGGAATAGAGGGAGGGACTAGCCAACGTTGGAGGGTACGTACGGTAGGGTGGCGGAGGCGCAGCCGGCCATGGGAGGCAGGAGCAGACGGAGCCGACGGGGTGGTTTGGTTTGGACGGCTGGAGGAAGAAGAAGACAAGAGATAGAAGATACACGAAAGATGTTGGATGTCAATCCAACGGCTGGTAGGCAGAATCGTTTGTTGACTGGCTAGTAAGTCGACACCCCCTTGGATAGGCTATTTCCTCGCGTGTCCCAAATGTCAGGATCCAAATCCGTCTCGGTCATGCAGCCTTTCCTATGAAAATTTACAGCCCATTTGATGTGCTAGTTCAAAATAAGTTTGTGGGTGCTGGTGGGGGCTAATCACTTGGCTTCTGTAATGCACAGTGAGCTCAAGAAGCCGGCGAGAGTGTTGTTATTTCCCTTGGTTGGGATTTGTTACAATATTTCACTCTAAATTAAACGAATGGCAAGCCATTTGCCTTGTTTCAAAGAAAATATGACAGTCACAGCCGAGTTGAAAAGGGCAGGAACATCTAACTCCAGCTTACAAACCGTACAAAAGCATGAGGGTTAATTGTTCATCAGGTTTACAAAAAAACCCAGATTGAAAAGGGTAAAAAAAATCTAACTCCAGCACTGTTTTCGGCAGTCACAGTCAAATGGATCGGTCAAGTCCATAGAATGAACATCCTGGGTCGTAAAATTTACTGGATTATGACCACAATATGTTGTAAATAGAAGCCCGTCACGTTAACAAGCTCTTTGGCCCACCTGAAACTCCTTTTTTTGCTCTTCGACATACCCATCCGTCAAAACCATGCTGCTGATAAACTTAAGCCTAATGAACAATAGTAACCTCGCATTCAGCAGGAAGAATGTGACAAATCTTGTGCTTGCATGGTTGGCTACATATTGTTCTAGCGTTATTGTCTTCAATCGAATCTCATGAGAAGTGAGAAAATCCCGATGCTTACGAATCCACCGATTGGTTATAACTTTCTTACCCCGTTCTGTTGCCTAAATAGACATGAAGATTGAAAACAGTTAAGGCCTAAAAGAAGAGTGTCGAAAGAGCAACAGCTGAATGGTTAATTCTAGTACACTATATGCGGGCTTCCAATGTGCGTGAAATTATCACCTTTATATACAACTTCTCCAGACATGGAAAGCATTGCAGCAAGCCAATAATCTTGTTCAGATCAAACCTATTCATTTGGATATATAAGATCTTGACAGAATCAAGCACCATTGATAGGCCATCCATGGAGAAACTCTTCATTGAGCATAGAACATAATATTAGTACAAAATGTGTACTCCAAGATGATATATAAATTATGCGCAGAAATTTAAAATGCAACTTATGGTTACAAGTGTAGATGATAATATAAAGTACCTGAAGAACTGTGGAGCCAAACACCATGTTGAAATGAGCACAGAGATCATGTATTACACCCAAGGTCTCCAGTTTAGGCGCAGAGAGGACGGTTATTTGCAACGGTGAATACTAGAATAAAGGATCAACCTTTGAAGTGAAGGGGCATCTTGGATGATGAGCTGCCTTCCGTCAAAAGAAATTCTAATTCTTACAAGGTTAGGCGACTTTATTTGGAGACAACCAATTCTAACTGTGAAAACAAGCACCAAGCACTCCAGCGCAGGGCAACTGGAGTGGATGATGCTGTGCAATGAGGCCTTCGATATACAAACCAGCACAAGTGAAAGTTTCTTGAGAAATGGGAGTCGAAGGTTTAGTACCAGATTGTCTGGTAGGAAGCACATCGCAAAGGTGGCGGTGTGGAGAGAGGAGGAAAACCGCGAGATGGACATCGGTGCTGAGGGCACAAGTTCATGGCGTTCGGTATGTGGTATGTGATTTCCAGGGGAATAGTAGAACTCAAGCAGTTGTAGTTCTGTGAATTCAGGGGATTTCAGCCAGGCATCCACCGTGTAGGGCATGGTATGCTTGCTCAGGTAGCATGACGGGATGCAGAGGCTTTGAACGGAGCCCTGGTGGGAGGAGATGATGGCTCTGGGGATTTCAAAATCATTGAAGAGAGATAGCTGACGACAGTCGAGATTAAGGGGCACGGCGCGCCATAGAGGGCGCCACCGAATTGAGAGAACTTGGGTGCGGCAGCAATCCTTAGGGGGAAGAAGCGAGATGATCTCCCCAAGGATGGCGTCCGGGAGATCGCTGATGTGGTCCACCCGAGATTCTACGGGTTCCTAGGATCCGGTGGGGGCGGGGTCGCTGCTTCTCCCTACGCTGCCGGGTGCGGGATCTACAACAGGCGTTGCCACTGGCGGGAGCCTCATCTTCTTGGCGCTGGGGTCAGCCGACTCCATTTTCCTCGAGGGCGTCGCGTCGTGCTCACGGATTTGAGCAGAGTAACGAATGACGAGCCTAGTTGTAGTGCGAGCAAAGAAGAGGGGGAGCTGGGGGTTTTCTGTAGGAGTGAGGAAGAAGGGGAGCTGGGGTTTTCTGTAGGAGTGAGGTGAGGAATTTGGGGGTACAAGTGGAGCGAGCTGACGTGAGGTGGGTGGGAGCGAGGAGGAAAAAGAGCACCCAGGTTTTTTTTGGGGGGTGTGCTGGGTGTGGGTAGCGCCTCTCATTCAGTAAATATATGGGCTTTTGAATTGATTTTACTATTTACTAGTGTGGATGGGCTGTTTTGTCTTGGGCCCAGAGAAACAATTACTACTAGTATAGTGGAGACACTCTACAACTACCCAGAAAAACAATTACTACTAGTACAGTGGAGACACTCTACCGCTTCTGGCTCCTCCTAGGTCATTGAAACGTCTCCCTCTACTGAATGTCGTGATACTTTTGTTCACCGACATGCGGGCCATGCAGCGCGCGGGCCCAAATGCCATCCACCAAATTAGTAGGCAGTATGCAGGCGGAGAGTCACCCCGGTCGTAGCGCGGCAGTAACGAGCCATCGTATCACAAAACCCCACCTCCTCGCAGTCTAAGTTTGACGGACGAAGCAACCATCATTTCACTCTTCGCTGAATCCCCTTCTCCCTCACCGTCTTCAAGAAAGGCAACACTCGCATCTGCCACTGTTCTTCTCTCCCAACGAAGGGAAGGTAAGCGGATCCATGATGTTGGTATATCTTCATAGAAAAAAAAAGAACTTTTGCAAAGCAGTAACCGATCCTCACTCTCTTTTTTGTTTCATTGTCATTGCGATTGTGTTTTCCTTTCATTGGTCTCCTAGTATTCGTCAGTTTCATGATGGATCAAGGAGAACCAGGCAAAGATCTACCAATATTGGAGCAGACGCGGGAGGCTGATCCCCACGAGACGGAGAGCTCCAAGAAGATGGAGGCAACCACCGACCCGACCCCAGATACGCTCATGGCCACTACTGAGATGGTCAACGCCCCGTTTGAGGTTACAACCCCCGTGGCACTGCAGGAGCAATTTTCCCCCTTCTAGGATGTGTCCCCCCCCCCCCCCCCGCGCTGAGCTGCCCAAGGTGATTTCCTTCTTTGCCGATCTCGATTGTGGTTTTTCATCTAAGTATGTGGTGATTTTTTTAGAAAAGGAAGTATGTTGTGATTAATAATGCAAAATTTTATTAGCTTCGATGCCATGCTATACATAGTGGTTTAAATAACTTGTGTTTATTATACTGAAAAGTAATTTAGAATTTGTTTCTGTTTCAATTAGAGCCTTGATGCAGACAAGGATTGTGTGGTTGTGCATGTCACTCGCTATGAGGCGGACGACCTGAATATACGCACTGGGAAAACAGAGTTCTTAGGCTGTTGGATCCTGGAAGCCATTTGCGGTTATACCAATGAAGAGTTGTATTCCAGCCTCACTGTTGTCAGGCGTGTTGTCCAGGGTGTACTGAAGCACAAGAAGTTCAAAGCTACTCCTTCATTTGTGAGGCATACTGTTCTTGTCAAGCTTACGCAGGAAGATGACGTGGCATGCCTCCACAAACAAGTTTATCAGTGGCAAGGCCACAAGGTTGTCTTCATGAAGGTTCACAGGATTGAGCTACTACGGGACGTCCTCGATGATGTTCATGGCAAGGTCCGTCTTGTGTCCAACCCAAATTAGATCGAGGCATAAAATAGTTGCCCCAGCTAGCGTTTAATAGTAGTTTGGATTGTGTCTGACCCCTCTGGGGCTAGTACTCTGTTTGAATCCGTCTATGGGAACTGCTGCTACTTTTGTATGCCCGTGAATCATGTGAGAACCATCGTAATTATTGCCGAAACAGATGCGTCCTCACTAGTTTTTTCATGAATATGGCATGGTAAGACATAAGTTGTCATGGTTTATCATACGAGCAGTGTGTGTTTTGATGAAATAGACCACTCGTTCGAGAACCGTGTGCTAACGTATACATAAGTACTTGTAAACACTGTTGGTGCTACCCCACTTGTAAGCAGTTGTGCAAAACACGACACATTGGCTCAGCTCACTTCAACACTAGGCTATCGACCAGCTAACAATCAACAATCTATTGTCTGACATATAAGCAACTATGTATCTTGTTACAGTGCTTCATGCAGTTAATTGAGGCCACAATGTAATAAATTCCAAACATTCACATTCTAGTCCAGTGCTCATGTGGAACACTCACATTAAACTCGTCTTCATAAAAAACTTGAAAAGCATAAGTTAAGCAATTTTATACATCTCAATGATTCATAGAACATAACAAACATATACTAGTTCACAGCAAAAGACAAAGTTGTGAGAAGGTTTACAAATCAGGAAAAATAAAGCAAGGCTTCTCTGAGCAAAGGGCCTCCCGGCAGGCTTAAATTTCCCGAAGTTCACTCTAGTTTTTTCTTGTTGCCACCATCCAGGGTTAGGTTCTCTCATTCCAGAATAACCAATTATAATTGTGGTCTCAGATGGAATGCTGAACTGAACCATGCAGTGTACTAACCAGGTGAAATTCTTGTGCATTCCACTAAATTTAAGCACCGCTATTTGCAGAAATAAGCAGACCACAATGCCTCTTGTCCGCGCACCTGTCCAAAAAACCGCCGTGCAGCCGTGCTAGCTAGTCCTTGGTCCATGGATGAACTGGTAGAAAGTGCATTCCGGACTAGGATGCAGTTATTTTCGCTCGTCCCTGCACTGCAATCAGGAAGTAAAACGTACGAATCAGCTTCTTTTAGATTGCGTTGGTCATTCTACCTTAGTTACTACCAATGTAGGGATACCTTGAAGACGGGAGGTTAGACGACGGCAACGAGGGATAGCCATCTCATTTTGCGTAGTTGTACTAAAACTGAGGTGTGTGCTTTTGATTGCGCGGATAGAAACGATACGGAGACAGACATCCCGAAACGATATGGAGACAGACATCCCTGTTTGCACAAATATGAAATATGGTTATTTAAACAGTGACAAATATTACTACTTTCCCCCGTTTCCTCTTAGAACCAAGTCCTAGATTCATGCTACAGCTTTCCCACTTTCTTCCCTGTTTGAACCAATGCTTTGAGTCGACTCTAATAATAGTAGAAGTCTAGGTGGCTTTGGAACAGTGGACGGAAGTAGAAAAGGATCCACACGAAGGGGGAAGAGCTGGGGCAGTAGAGCAAGGCGGGTTTCGAAGGAATATATACCTGAGGGTCCTCGGCATGTGGCAAAGACGGCGTCGGGAGGCTGCATCTTGGCCACAATACCGCAGGGAGGAAGAAGGGGTCGGAGACCCTCCCGAGTCGGCGCTCTCTCGGAGAGAACGACACGGCCGCCGATCGGGACACGCGGGCAGCCGTTGGTCTCCTCCCTCACCGCCGATGACAGCGTGAACGATGCACCTACACCCCTGCCCCAGTCGAGGTTGTCCGACCGGATTTGTGACCAGCCATGAGCTGAGAGAGAGAGTGTGGCCACCTATGTCTTGCTTAGATCTGGAGAGCATGAGAGACTGAACGAGAGGAACCCTAGTAAAGCAAGCGCTAAGGCTCCTGCTTTTATATATAGTGGAGTGATTTTGTTGTACCAGCTTGAAAAAATGCACTCCTACGTGTACCCGCGAGTGGGTGTGAGAGAACTAGTGCGTGCGTGCACCGCTTCTCTTCGTGAGAGTACAATATACTATGCCCAAAGAACGTTCGCCGCAAGAGTAATAGTATAAGTGCGTGAGGTGTGAGCTAAAATAAAATGTGCGTGCCGTCTTTTGTTTTTTAGAAGTTTCGAGGGTAGGGTGTGAAGAGCACATATGTGCGTGACGTCTACCTATAGATAGACGGTGGGTGCGACGTGCGAGTCTGCGAGAGGACTCAGGAGAGTCGTGACTCGTGAGGGTGCGTGTGCGTGAGAGAGAGAGGGGGGGGCACGTATCAATGCAATGCATGTGTCTGTAAATCGTTATTCGACAAACGTTCGTCACAAGCCTTTTCCTGACGAACGCCGTAAGAACCGTTAGATCGGCATCCGACAGTGTCAGTTTTGCCATGTCATTTAATGGAACATGTAGAATACCCTGTATACATTTCATTCATCTTCGAGAGGTAACTATAAAGATGGATGAGGAGTCCACAAAGAAAGACCATCGTATCACCCGCAGCAATTTCAACCATCCTTTAGTGCCGAGGAATATCATAGGAACTCTATATGATATGATTTTTATAGGATTTTTTTCCTTTAGAGCCAATTGGTTCATAGGAATAGATTCATATACTCTACATTTCAAAGGAAATAAACATGATATCATTTCTATAGCTTTAGAGCCACTTGGTTCATATGAATGGATTCCTATACTCCCTTAATTTCAAAGGAAAATAAACATTAGCGTATATTCAATAGAAAAGTTCCTATGATATGAACAAAATTACATCTCTTTTCTAATCCCTCCTCATAGGAATTGAGATACATGTCATCTCTAGATTCAATAGAAAAGTTCCTATGATGTGAACCAAATGACATCTCTTTTCCAATCCCTACTCATAGGAATTGAGATGCTCCTTTTCATCTCTTTCCCTACAACTTCCATGTATACATCTTCTATTCCTAAATAGATAGTACAACCCACTAGTAGCTTTTTTCCAAAACATGCAACTATGGCACAAGAACTATATAGTGTGCCAATAACTATGAAAGATGGTCGCTGGATGAAGCTAACCCGACAGTGCAGAGATGGGAAAATCCGAGCACTACTGGCCGTTGGATATCATCAACATTCCACCAGATCTGCCACATGTACAATTTAGAAGATTCCATGGTTGAACTTAAGCATAATGCACAAACCTTAAAACACAATCACTTCTCCTTTGTTCTAGAATCTTCTGTATCATAATTGATTATTTTTTCTAAATGAATTGCCATTATTTGTTTTTTACTTTATGATTTACAATGCACAACCCCATGAATCTTAACATTTTTATAAAACTAATTGATTTTGAATGAGATGAACTATAAGAACTAAACGAACATCTACATCATGCATATATGACTCAAAGCTTTACATGCTATAGTTTGTATTTATTCATAATTTGGTTTCGAAATCTCATGCGTTCAATACATGTGTACCTTACTAGTTTTGAGTAGAGTAGCAAATTTCACGCGGCCCCGGGTATATCAAAATGCAGGGCCCATGCATCATTGCCTTTTGGTCGAACCTACGTCCACAATTTTTTGTATGTACTATATCTCCACTGGTCCCCGAACCCAAAATGTTGCCTCGTTCCCGTAAAATCAAGCGGCCCACACATATTTAAGGCGTCGACTCGAACCCGTTTACTACGACGTGGCCCCGCACGCCATAATACTCCTACAAACCCTACCGCCGCACTCATCATCGGTTTTCTTCAAGAGGACGAGGGAGAAGTCGATTTTTAGTGGAGGCGCTTTCAAAAAAAAGGATCTGTAGTGGAGACCCCTACCCTACGGTGCCCTAGGTAGCTGCCGCACGCATCATTGTTTTCTCTTTTCTTTATGCTCTTGCGCCCTAGAGTGAAATGATGGTTGCTTCGTCCGTCCAGCTTAATGCGGGAAAGGTGGGGCTTTGTGATTTGACCCCTCATCGCTCATTTTCTACTACTGCGGCGCTACGACCGGGGTGCCTCCAATTCCAACCGCTGCTCCGAACTATAATTTGGTGCATCGCACGTGGAACAAGACGGTGGATGAGCCACATGTCTGCCAAAGGGGTCCTGTTAATTGTGTCGCCATTTCATGTGCGGACTGACCCTGCTTGAGTTGCTACGCCAACACGACAGGAGCAGCCTACCACTTGGTTTTTCTCCTTGGTGAATCCCGACTATATTGATCTAAAAAGATACGTGCTGAACTACCCTCTCCGTCTCGGTTTTTTATTTGTAGGCGTCTCGGTTTATAGGGCCTACACGTAGTTCTAGGTCATCCATTTGACTAACTAAATATGAGTTACTATGTCACGAAAAGTATATCATTGGATTCTTATTGGTTGATATGTGAAGAAACAAGAAACGAGGTAGAAGTTAATGCAACGCGCCTTAGTATTTTGGGATTATTTGGTTTTCGTAAGATGACTTACTCACCTAGACGGAGGGAGTAGTTGTATTTAAAAGTCGAGGGTGGGGCTTTTCCTGCGCGGTAGGCGGGGCAGTTCCGCCTAGTCAGTTCGACAGAGACGCGAGAAGACGAGGGAGTAGGTTGCTGCAAACGTAGGGCTGTGTGATTTGATAGTGAGTTACTGCTGGACAGGTGGGCCCCCGTGATTTGACTTGCCATTATCATTTTAACTGCGGCGCTACGACCGGCGTGAGTCTCCCGATTCCTGACCACCTCCATACAGGTGCCTCTCCCAATGCTCCACCATGTAGTAGAGGCGGGCTCTTGCATGAGATCCCACTTCTCCACTTTTTCCTTGCCTCTCTTTCCTCCACATATGCAAAAATGCCATGTAAAGCGCACTATTGTACTTACTTGCTCCTACAGGTGCTTAAGCTTGCCACATAGGCATAAAGTCTGATGTGGCAAGTTAATCAAGAACAGAGAGACTACTTTGGTGACCCAAGGAAGAAACGGTGCTAAGCGTGTGTACCTAGGTGAAAAGACAATTTTGAGTCTATAGCTAATTAAATGAAGCAAACTTAGCAACACCATTTCATTGAAAGAGGTCACTCCTTGGCAAATGCAATAAATACTAGTACTCCCTGTGTCCCATAATATAAGAACGTTTTTGGCACTACACTAGTGTCAAAAACGTTCTTATATTATGGGACGGAGGGAGTACGAAGAAAGAGATAGAGAGGAGTAAAAAAAATACACCTATAGCCAACCTTATAGCCAACCTTGTTGTAGTATGAGTGATTAAGTGACGACTATGTATGACATGCCAACATCAGATAGCCTAACGCACCGTGTTAAATCTCCAAGGGCGCGACCGCGTGAGCGACGCGACGGTCGTGGTAGGCGCGACCATGATATGGGCTGCTGGCAGCCCTTGGATCTGAGATCAAACGGTCGCATGCTAAGTTGCTGAAAAATTGCAGAATAACCCTCCAGGATAGGATATTCACCCATAGGTCTAGAATCACGCCATGCAACCATTCGATCTCAGATCCAAGGGCTCTCGGAAGCCCGTATCATGGGAGAATGGAAAGCCACTACCCTGCTGTTCGCACGCTGGCAGTTCGCTCCTACTCGTCCCCGCACTTCCTTTAATACTACGACAGTTCGCTCCTAGTCATCCCGTCCATTCACATTTCAGCAGTTCCACTAATTCTAACCCTCCTCCCAAGTCCATGGCATCCGAAATCTCCCCGATCGCTGGTGAGTACAAGGTTAGAACCATCACCGGCGATGAGTTCGACGTCATCTACACCCATACTTCCGCGATGGTGAAAGGATGCCTTTCTCGCTTCAGACGCATGTTTGAAAACTCAGATGATGAGTGGGTCGCTGGGCTAGATGTTGAGTACACCACAGTCCTGGGACGAGAGAAGGATCTAAAGGACGAAGAGAGGAAGAAGCCCGTCCTGATCCAGGTTTGCGTACATAACGTTTGCTTGGTCTACCACATATGCCATGTCGACGTTGAGTGCGAGGATTTTAAGAACTTCCTCGAGGACAAAACAGTGAAATTTGTTACTGTAGACTTTAAGAACGACAAAGAAGTCCTGGGCCGGATAGACCTCGTTGTAGGCAACCCCTTCGACCTCCAGAAGAATTGGCTGGTGCCCTCTCGTCAGCCTTCAATGCTGAACCTGGCAGGAGCCATGGTTCATCCTTCGTACCGTAAACTGGAGAAACCTCATTACATGTTTCATCGTCATGCATGGCAGCGGAATGTACTAGATATAGACCACATCCACTATGCTGCAATGGATGGCTACCTTTGTTTCAATATCTACAAGGGTTGGATGAAGAGCAACAGCCAAGTTGGCGGTTCAAGCAAAGAAGTATCGGCCAAGAGGAAGAGGGACAAGGACGAAGTCGAGGACGTGGACGAGGACTCCGAGTAAGGTGGCAGTGTCGTTGTATCTACCGGATTAGTTGCATAGTTTAATTTCAGGTGTGCTTAGTTTAATTTGAGGGGTGTGTTGTGCTGAGCCCCCAGCAGAACTATGTTTTGTTTCTTCTCGTTACTTTAACTCTTCAGTATGTACATACTACTAGTATTTCTTTAATAGAATTTAGCACCCCAATTAAGCACGTACTAGCTTTTTTAATAGTACTATATGCATAATTTGGCAACGAGCGCTCTCTATATGTACCACCTTTTTTTAAAATTTCAATTTTTGCTCCATGGCCCAATCCATCGATAGTACTACTGTACAAAAGTATACATTTTTTAAAAGGCTAGAGTACTGTTCATCACATATATATATAGCCAGTTAAATTCTCAACCTAGAACGACATGCATGCCATGTAGTAAGCCGATACAGAGGAAGTATAGTAAAAATGAGGTGATTTTACCGAGCGATCGGCGGGGGAGCATGGCCTGTCATGCGGTCCCACGTGTCATGATGTACCAAGGCGATGCGTGTGTCCCTCTTGAGGCAGAAGCAATACTAGTACGTGGTTTGAGATGATGTCGAACCGAAGTGTGAAATAATGGTTGCTTCATCTATCTGGGAAGGTGTGGCATTGTGATTTGACGTCTCATTGCTCATTACTACTACTGGGCCGGTATGAGTGGAGTGCATTCCCCTGCTGTTTTGCACTGTTATTCGGTGCTTGGCACGTCGACCCGGTTGCTATATGTCCCACATGTCGGCGACAGGAAGTACAGAATTCATGAAAGGGAGCATCGACGGAGGAGTATACAACAGAATTCATGAAAGGGAGCGACTTATTTTTGGAAAAATCTGTTTTTACGGAGTACGTGCCCACTAGGGTTTATAGGGCTCATCTAACAAACATTCATTTTTCCGTTTGATAAGTCTCAATTCTACTATGCTAGTAGTAGTACCATTACATGTTGGATTTTGAGGTGCATTAGATCACCCGACACAAGCAGTGTCAAGAGGAAACTAACCAATGCATGTACAAGTTCATGGAAATTAGTGGTCATTCATGCATTCATTCTAATTAATGCCTCGGTAAACATAACTTCTTGAGAAAAACGAGCGTACTATGCAAACTACGAAATTAATTCGACCACTCACCGTCTACCTTGGTTGGAGAGATTTTGAAATTGAGCCATAAACTGGAAAGGAGGGAGTAGTAACTTTTGTCTCGATTACTATTTGTGGCCTTGTATAGATGCAAAATGTATTTTTTTATGGTGGCCTTGTATAAGTAAATGGAGGGAGTACTAACCAAAGTACGTAGTAGGGACGAGGAGTAAACGGAGGGAGTAGTAAAACTTTCTCCTCGTGCTGCGAGCCACCGCGCGCGTGGGCGAGGGAGCGGGCGTAAAGGTGTATAGTAGTAGTAAGCTTCACCTCATCCTGCGAGCCACCGCGCCCATGGGCGGGGGAGACGGCGTACTAAGCAAGCTTCTCCTCGTTCTGCCAGTTGACGGGACACATCAAAAGTACTCTAGTGTATAGAGCCTTGCCTCTAAGGTAGGCCCCACATGGTTTGCCTCTTTTTTTAATTTAACATAACGCGTCAAGTCGCAATTTTTTTGTTCACCCGTAGTAGACGATCCTCCCTCCACCAAGTGGACAACCAGTACACGTGCCAAATTACCACGTGGGCTGCCTTTTTTGTACAGAAATGATCTCCACCGTGTACCCGCGCGGGTGTGGTTGGGAAAGAGACGGGAGTACGAGCGCCGTGCGTGCACCTCTTCGCTTGGTGCACGTCCCCCACCTACGTGGGTGTGTGTGAGAGAGATACAAACCAAGACATAATGCACCGTCCATCCCCATGCCTCCGCCTAGTCCGACCACCAGTCACCACCACGGCACCACGCCCCACTCCTCCTCACCTTATCTCTCATATTTCTGCCTCCATTTTTATATACAAGGGGCCACTATCAAAATTACAATTTGCAGATATACAAGGCCACTAATACTAATCGATGCAATATTAATGGTGTTTGCCTCGTGGTACTAGCAAAGGAGGACATTAATTATCCCTTGCATGCATGCGGGAGTTTGTAAAAAAATGCATCTTGATGTTCTGTGCAATGCACGGGCATCTTGCTTGTACATGAAAACAACACATGGCAAAATTCCACGGCGAACGAGGGATTTGAATCTGTTGGGAGGGACTGTTTGGATCTTGCCCGGGGTAGCCAAAATATTGGCGACCCTTTTGTCCACCGGTGGCTTTGCCACCGATGAACGAGGAATGGCTCTGGTGCTCATGCTGTCATGCATCCTCCAGCGTGCACGTTGGAGACGAGCTCGCATGAGCTGTGTTTTTTTGTCCCACAACGCTGCCCGAGCCGCCCGCAGACTGACCGGCGACCCGCAAATTACGCCATCCAACCGTAGCCGCACACACTATGACAGCAACTCAACCAACCGGACGAAATTCACGCAAACACGTAGACAAACCGATATTTCATATAAACAATGACAGAAATCATATAAAATACCGGATTTTCACACAAACATGACGGATTTCATTACATTCAAATGAACTACGCGGTGCTAGTTCTGGACAGCACAGGTATATAATACCTGGCCTAAATGGTCGCCCGCCGATTGATTTGTGTTCCTCATGTCCGGCAGCATGATCACCGGACTGTCGGGAGCCCCGGAGGTATATGCTTCAGCGCAAAGGACGGCTCGCTTCCCCACTGCCCAACTGATATCATTGGCTGGTGCCAAAGATGATGGTGGCCGGCACCGGTTTGAGTTCATCACCGGCCACTACTTCGCCATGGCCGGCACCGGCTCGAGTTCATCCTAACATTGCCCTCTTCCATGGAGCCCATGCGGGATCGACGAAGGTCCTCGCAACAAAAGGATCTAGCAAGACACATGCTGTGTACGCCGGCGTCGCCTCCGCGGTGGCCTTCATGGGACCCAAGCGGCGGTGGCCTCCCGTGTTCTACTTCTCCTTGATGATTGCGGCGGACGCGGAGGCGCTGGCCACCGACTCGTCGCTCTCCGCGCACCCGGCTTCTATCACTGCTTGCATGGCGCGGCCGCCGGCATGAGACTCTCGGCCATAGAAACGGGAGACGCGGTATGAGGCGGCAGCGTGGACGGCAGCAATGACGCCCGTGCGCTGCTCCTCGTCGAGCTGGCCTGGAGCGGCGAGTTGCTGAACCGCGCGCCGGCTTGGGGCGGCAACTGGCTCTGTCGGGTGAGGGGAGGGAGGTGGATCAGCAAGCTGCATAGCTCGTATCCGGCGGGCTACCCAGCCGGCTTGGATGCGAAATAACTACTCTTCGTAAGCCATTGTAAGAGTGGACAAAATGGTGGAGGAGATAGGGGAGCGGAGGAGGTGTGCGATTCTTGGCCGGCGTTTGGCCTCGTTTAAATAGGAGGTTAAATAGACGGCGGACGGGAGGAGCTCGGCCAGCGTTGCATTTAACGTCGGCCCGGTCATGAACAGGCGTGTGTCCAGAGTGGGTTTCTCGACTTCCACACGGGCGGGTTTCATGGAGGCGTTTGAATGTGGCACGGAGGCGTGTTCAGCCGGGCGTGCCGCGAGTGGCACCCTCGACTCTGACCTAGGACACTGCACCGTTCTTCCACTGATGTGTGGGCTCTTTGGGTGTATGGCCTGCATGTCAGTGACCCAATGCAGGCAGCGCACAGCAGAGGAACCTTTGGTGGGCCAGGGCAGTCACAAGCGGGCATTTCATAAACCGATGATTGTTCATTGAGTGTGACGTCATCTTTTTCATGTAGTTAAGTCTACTATGTTGATAGCCCGTTCGATACGTTGTGATTCATAGATACCGCTGCAAACATCAATGTTCTGCTTATCACAGATAAGATTGATTAATACCCGTAACAATCCATGTCCTTAACAAAAGGTGCATGCACGTATAGGTTGAGCGTGTGTCTTGCGTCGTGTGCTGTGTGCATGCAGGCGTGCGAGTGTTGCGTGTGTGCAAGGGTGCATTTCAGTGCTGCATGCATGGGTGCGTACGTGCGTGTGTTCATGAGTGCATGTGTACGTGTAAGTGTTGCACGCCAGCATGCGTGCGTGTGTACGTTATGTGTATGTGTCGGTGTTGCACGCCTACATGCGTGCGTGTCTTGCGTGCGTGCATGTGTACGTGCGGGGTGAGGCTACACGTCAGTCGACTGACTTTTTCATCTCTGGTCATTAGATTTTCCAGCCGTTTGATACGAAATCAAGGGCCTCCAGTTTATCATCAAACTCCACCCCCCTGAGCCGCCAGCCACCACCGGCCGAACCGCCCGCCCCCGCCACCCGCGGCCGGCCCGCCCTCCCCGAAACCACTCCACACCGCCGGTCCGCCGCCACACCGGCCATCCCTCTAGCCCACCCCCCGCGCGCGCCGAGCTTTTTCTCCGGGGATCCCCACCCCACCGCCCAATGAACGCCCACCACCCAATGAACGCCCCCCAACCGCCGGTGACTGCCAACCGGAGGTCTCACGACTTCGAATACCCACTGACCACTAGTTTATTACCATTTATGTCCTTCATATACGTGCTAACGGGTGGGCCCTATGGTAATGTGCGCTGCTGAATGTGGACCATTTGACTGGTCAATTGATCGTGTTATCAACTAATTACGGAGCTGTATGGTGAGCCAGTGACCGTATGATCACCCTAAAATGTACTCCTATTTTATTAACATAGTACAGACTCAAACTACCATTTCTTTCTTTGATATACGGGCTGACAGGTGGGCCCCACGGTAACGCGCCCCAATGGTGCAACACTAGTTGCGCCATTTGACTGGTCTATTGATTGTGTCATCAACAAAATATGGAGTTGTACGGGTCAGCCACTGACCGTATAATCATGGCATGTATTTGTTTAACACGGTACAGACGCAAGGGCTCATATATACGCGCAAGCACTCACTGCTATAAGAGCACACCCGCGAACCCTACCCCTATGAGCACCTTCGAGAGAGTGGGCCAGCGTATATGATCTTGAGATTTTACGAAGTCACCATAGGTGCCTCGTAGTCGAGTGGAACGTCTCCTCCCATTGAACGTACATCGCCGAAAAATACTGAAATTAACACAAGATAAATGTGAGCACCGGGACTTTAACCTTGGTGGGCTCGAGAAATCACTGTCCTCTAACCATCCAACCAAATATTGGTTAGCACGACAAAATGTATGTGGTGACCGTGATGAGCTTATTCTGATGTCCAGTGACCATATTGTGCTTTCGCTTCAAATACAATGACTGTAAGTGTCGTCAACAAAATATGGAGCACGCATCAAATGCAAAGTCCGTCAGTGTCATCAACAAAATATGGAGACGTATCGTGAGCTAGATACAGTTGTACTATTGTATATGCTTATTTTCTTATTGGCCGATTGCGTGTGTGGTGTGGTGGGCATATCATTTCTAGTTGTGGTGGGTCAACATGAAGACTCATGGGTCGGTTTCATCCTGCGCCACATATAGGTTGGACCGAGACGTGTTATACGAAGACCCATGTGGAGGACTCGGCGTACAACACGAAGCTACCAGAGTCACGGAGGACTCTATCCCCACTGGTGATAAGCCGACTATATATGATTTGTAATCCTAGGCCCTTAGTATGTTATTCAAGCTTGGGGTAGTTCGTCGATAGTATACACACACGCACAATGCCTGGTATTCACGTGTACTTTGTACACACCCCTATCACTAATATACAGTACCAGGAGTAGGCTCTTTCTTCAACTGCAAGGGTCCGATCCGAACTAGGGTAAAACTTTGCCTCGTATTACCATCCAGCCTAACAGCCAGGGATATCCTACCGAATGATATGATGAAATCATATCTGCCAACTCCTAAGAGAGAGGTGTGTCGGGGGGGGGCAATGTGTGCGAGAGAGGCCTAAAGATAATGTGCATGCGGGAGACACGTCGGCACATATATGTGCATATAGAGGGCTAGTAGGGACCGTGCATGTGTATATATGCATGTGAGAGAAATAGTGTTTTCCAACTGAGATTAGTGAAAAGAGTGGTACATAGTAGTCAGAAAGAGAGAGAGAGAGAAACAGAGAGAGCATGTGCGTGAGACACCCCGACACCCTGAGAGAGATTGTGAGCATGTGTGAAAGAGAATTTCCGATGCATATAAAGTGTGTGCACTTATGCGTTAGATAAAGAGATATATAACGCGTTTGTGAGAACGGGGCGAGGCATAGTGAATCTACGTGTAAAATGCGGTTCTATGCATTAAATTAAAATATAAATGGCATTATTATTTTTGGATGAGATCATGAATTTTGCAAAATTGCGTATGGACGAAAATCGGTCTATCAGACACCCATACTCTATTAAATTCTAGCATGTGCATGTGTTTATTTCATATTATCGATCCATAGAGTGAGAGCGGTTTGAAATACAGGCAATGGATGCTTTTGCAATTCATATATAAACATTAATTAGTGCTCCATGTTGTTAGTGTGAAGCACTTTATACATTTGTCACTTGCATGGATACATTCCAAATTGCTAGCTATGAAATAAAATACATGTCGAATTAAACATAAAGGGGGTTTCGAAGATTCGAATTCATAGGAAGTGCATTCATCTATTTGAACCCGAGATAATGGCATTTGTAAATCAGATGTAAAAGGGGGCATCAATCTTTGTTGTGAGTTTGAACATGCTATATATATTCATGCACATATCTAACTTTTTTTTGCAACCAAGGAGATTATATCTAGAACCATTCATGAACTGAGGTAAGTTGCATATTTTTTAATATATACTCGTGTACAATGTATATTCAAATGTACCCCCTCCATTCCAAAATAATCGTAGCTTTAGGATTTTCAAGAGTAAAGATTTGTGAAGTTTGACAAATCCTGAAAGTTCAATTCAAGAGAACCGAAAACGATAATGCTTCTGCTCCCAAATATTGAATGAAGCGCCAAATAGGCCTCTGGTCACCTGAAACCACGCGAGACTAATGTTTTGGTGGTAGGAAATTACTGCCCTGACTCTGGCCCGTGTAGCCTATCGGCCCGATGTCCAAAGGTCAAAACCGGGGTAGGTTTGTAACTTCACCAAGACGCCAGTCTCAACTGCCTCCGAGAAGCATTCATACGCCGTGGGCGCCTAAACACCCATGCGCTCGGCCGAAATCTATCCCGCCCACATTTAGGACACCTGACATGACTGTCCTACCCCCAACCCTCAATATGTCCAAAATTTTAGATGGGGGCAAATTTTGTAACTTTCCCCAAATTTCAAACAAGAGCGTCTCAAACCGAAACATTGTTCCCCCTTAGTTCCCCGCCTCCCTCCGTTTCCCCATTCATACTCTGTGGGCGCGAAAACGCCCTCTCCACCAGCCGCGAAACCCCAGCCTCCTCCGTCCTCCACCCCATAGCGGCCAATCCACCGCCGCCCTCCTCCATCACGCCGGAGCCGGTACCCCGACGTCGTCGTCCAATGCAACCGCAACCGCAATGCCCTCAAGGACTTAGTAGCTGAAGCCGAGGCAGAGCTGCCTCCACGACATCGACGCCGACGTGCGCCATACCAGAACCACTCCAACCACGCCGTCCTGTGCCTCATTGCTGCGGCTCCACTGTGGCAACCGTCCACCGCACCGGAGTTGTTCCCGCTACGCCGTCGTTCGCCGCCTCAGATATGCTTCCCCGCCGCCGACAGACGGCCACCGCACCACACTCAACAACTTGGCCATGGCTTCTTCCAAGGCTGCACCGTCCTCCACAACTTCTGGTTTCCGGCGAACAAGAAGAAGATCATCGGAAAAACAGTAGGAGGACACAGCACTGCCAGCAGAAAGAGGTACTCCTCTTCCCTTATTCGTGCAAACCTTACATCTCTGCTCACACCGTATTCATCCCACGAAAGAAAATAGTTGAGCGCTTCTTACTGCATCTTCTTCGTGATACTAAATGCACAAGGTTTCCTCCCTTTTACTATTTCACCTTTGCTAGAGGTCAGTAGCCCGCCTGGATTTCAATTCAGGGTCAGTCGAACCGCAATTAAAATAAGCAGCACCCGCTTAGGCGCGCAGAGCACCTAGTATGCATGTTCCCTGGGGAAGCGGCGCATCGGTGGCTATCATAGGGGTGTGGGGCGCAGGAGCTACTTGTGCCCGATCTGGAGGTCGGCGGGGCTTGAATGGATGGCCGGGGGGGCGGTTCCAAGCACGGCGGTGCGGTGAGGTCGAGGGGAGGGCGCAGGCAGGGGAGGAATACTGGGCCGGTGGTCACTGGAGTTTTGAGGAAGATCGTCAACACTGACTGGCTGGAGGTAAATGAAGGCGATCTGCCCGTTCTTTGTACATTGGACGGTGCAGAAAAAATGAACTGACCTATTTGCTTTCAGTCGACTGTTATTTTCATAGAATCATGTAGTAATTTAGTGTGCCATGCATGTTGTAGAGCTATCAAATGTCTCCCGTCATTTATTTCTCACCGACCTGCGATATGCTACCTTTACATTGTACTAATTGTGCACACACTTCACCCATACTCACACTATTGTTTTTTTATGCATGGGTTTTTCAGACTCTGACGCAGTGTTGATGAATGCAGAAAAGAAAAGATAGAAGTCGCTCTAGTGTAATTTGAAGATAAGCACTAAGCCTTTCAGCGCTCTAATGGGTGCAGTGTCAGCAGTTGGAGACAGTAAACGTAGCTCTGCAGTTGATGATCTCAATTGCCACACACAACCATCCCAGGTGCTTGGTTTAACTTCGCGCTGTCAAATGTGGTTGCATGTTGCTTATGGTGTCTAGCTTGTATTGCTTCCAATTTGGTTAAATTGCATCTTCTTACTTTACACATTATACCTTTGATAATGACATGTCTTCCTATTTTTGATACATACTACATATGTCTATTAACCATGTTCGTACATCAAACTAATGCTATTTTGTATCCCTCGTCGATCACTTATGATGAGACAATCACCCGAGTGGGTTACTGTGAGATGCCCTACTCGTTTAAGGAGTGCAGTGTCATCCTCCCCACATGATTCTCAAGAAACAGCTAGGCTAAATGAAGATAGTCAACGTAGATCTGTAGTTGATCACCGCAATTCCCCCACACGACCATCGCGGGTGCTTGCTCTTACTTGGTAGTGTGGTATGTGGTTGCATGTTGCATATGGTGTCTACCTTGTAATGCTTCTAATTAGGGTAAATTACATCTGCTTAGTTAACACATTATACCTGTGAATATGACATGCCTTCCTGTTTTTGGTACATATTACGTCTTTCTATTAACCATGTTCTTACATCAAACTACTTTTCTTGTGTATCCCTCATCAATGCTCCTAATTTGTTAAATTGCATCTCCTTAGCTTACACATTATACATGTGAATATGACACGCCTTCTTGTTTTTGGTACATACTACATCTGCCTATCACACCATGTTCTTACATCAAACTACTGTTCTTGTGTATCCTGCGTCTATCGCTTATGATGAGACAGTCACGCGCGTGGGTTAATATGAGACAAAATACTCTTATAAAGAATGCAATTTCATCCTCTCCACATGATTCTCAAGAAACAGCAAGCCTAAATGAAGATATTGAACGTTGCTCTGTACCTGAAGACCGCACTTCCCCTACACCACCATCACAGGTGCTTGCTCCAACTTCGCAGTGTGATATGTGGTTGCATGTTGCATATGGTGTCTAGCTTGTAATGCTTCTAATTAGGGTAAATTGCATCTGCTTAGTTTCCACACTATACCTGTCAATATGACATGCCTTCCTATTTTTGGTAAACACTACATCTATGTGTTAACCTTGTTCTTACATGAAACTACCTCTCTTTTGTATCCTGCATCAATCACTTACAATGAGTCACCTTTATTTGTTGCATATTGCATATTATTTCTAGCTTGTTGCCATGTATTGCTTCTTATTTGGTCAAATACATTTGTTAGGGCACCCTTTTAATTTGGCAGAGTGATATTGGTTTCATCTTTCATATGGTTTATAGCTTGCATCGATTCTAACAAGTTCAAGCACCTTGTGCTTAGTTTACACTTTATACATCATACATGTCAATATGTCACGATGTCCTGTTTTTCATACATATTCCATCCTCCTATCATGCGGCTGCCTTACATGAAAGTAGTGTTCATCAGTATCATGCATCAATGAGTTCTGAAGAGCAAATTTTATTCCTTTTTCTTGTGGGTTTGACTTGATAAGGCAAAATCAAGAAAGAGGAAGGAAAAGAATAAGGAAGGCGATGATGGTGGTCCTCTGCAGCAACGTAAATGGGGCATCTGTACCGATTCTCCTTGTACTGATAGTGCATTACAAGGTCCAAGTCTCCGCTCCCCTACTGCACCATCCAAGTTGCTTGCTCTAACTTGGCAGTGTGATATCTAGTTGCATGTTGCATATGGTGTCTAGCTCATAATTCTCCTAATTAGGTAAACTGCATCTGCTTAGATTACACATGATACATGTGAATATGACACGCTTTCCTGTTTTTGGTACATACTATATCTGTCTATCACACCATGTTCTTACATGAAACTACTCTTCTTGTGTATCCTGCATCAGTCACTTATGATGGGACACCTTTAAGTTGGCAGTGCGATATTGGTTTGCGTCTTGAATATGATTTCTAGCATGTATTGCTTCTAGTTTGATGAACACCACCTATGACGAGACAGTTTTAACTTGGCAGAGTGATATTGATTGCACCTTCCATATGGTGTCTTGCAGTGTTTCTAATTTGTTGAAGTGCCTTCTGCTTAGTTACCACATCATAGGTGTGAATATGTCAACCCGTCCATTTTTTTGTACATATTCCATCCTCGTATCATGACTTTGCCTTTCATCAGAGTAGTGTTCGTCAGTATCATGCATGGATGAGTTCTGTAGAGCGAATGATATTCCTTTTTCTTGTCGGTATGACCTCACAATGCAAAATCAATAAAGCTGAAGGAAATTGGCAAGGCATTGGATGATGGTGGTCCTTCCGAGCAACTGAAACGGAGGTTCTCTACAGATTCTACTCCGCCATCCTCCCAACATGATTCGCAAGACAACACAAGGCTAGACAGTCAACGTAGCTGTGTAGATGATGAGCACATCTCCCCTACTCCACCATCACAGGTGCTTGCTCTAACTTGGCACTATTATATGTGGTTGCATGATGTCTAGCTTGTATTGCTTCTAACTTTGTTGAATTGCATCTGCTTACTTTACACATAATGCCTGTGAATATGACATGTGTTCCTGTTTCTACATCAGACTACTATTCTTGCATATCCCGCATCAGTCACTTATGATAAGGCACCTTTAATTCGCCACTGTGATATTGGTTGTGTCTTGCATATGATTTCTAGCATGTAGTGCTTCTAATTTGTTAAAACGCCATACAGTTTGAACTTGGCAGAGTGATATTGGTTGCATGTTTCATATGGTGTCTAGCTTGCAGTGCTTCTAATTTGTTGAAATGCCTTCTGCTTAGTTACCACATCATAGGTGTGAATATGTCACACCATCCTGTTTTTCATACATATTCCATCCTCGCATCATGTGTTTGCCTTTCATCCGAGTAGTGTTCGTTAGTATCATGCATGAATGAGTTCTGAAGAGCGAATTTTATTCCTTTTTCTTATCGGTTTGACTTCAAAATGCAAAATCATTACAGCTGAAGGAAATTAGTCTGGCAGTGGATGATGGTGGTCCTCCGAAGCAACTCAAACAGGGGGTCTCTACAGATTCTACTCCACCATCCTCCCAACAAGATTTGCAGGACAACACAAGGCTAGACAGTCAACGTAGCTGTGTAGATGATGAGCACATCTCCGCTACTCCACCATCACAGGTGCTTGCTCTAACTTGACACTATTATATGTGGTTGCATGTTGCGTATGATGTCTAGCTTGTATTGCTTCTAACTTGAATTTGCATCTACCTACTTTACACATAATGCCTGTGAATATGACACGTGTTCCTGTTTCTAGAACATACGTGTACATGATGAGCACATCTCCCCTACTCCACCATCACAGGTGCTTGCTCTTACTTGGAACTGTTATACGTGGTTGCATTTTCCGTATGATGTCTAGTTTGTATTGCTTCTGATTATGTAGAATTGCATCTGCGTAGCTTACAACTTATACCTGCAACGATCACTTACCCATAAGACACATTTAACTTGGGACTGTGATGTAGGTTGCATCTTGCATTGTCTTCTAGCTTGTACTGCTTCTAATTTCTTGAAATGGCACTTACGACGAGACACTTTTTACCTGATAGAGTGATATTGGTTGCATGTTCATATGGTGCCTAGCTTTCATTTCTTCTAATTTTGTTGAAATGCCTTCCGCTTACTGTTTTTTCATACATACTCCATCCTCCTATCGTACGTGTGAATATGAAACACTGTCTTTTTTTGTATATATTCCATCCTCCTATCCTGCGCTTGCCTTACATCAAAGTAGTGTTCGTCTGTATCATGCATCGACCAGTTATGCAGAGCTAATTTTATTCATCTTCTTGTGGTTTTCACTTCATAAGGCAATATCAGAAAATAGGAAGGAAAAGAGTATGTTAGGGGATGTTGGTGGTACTCCGCACCGACGCAAACAGAGACTCTCTAGATTTGCCACTGCTACTGCTAATGAAGTTGAAGTCCCAAGTCTACATGATGAGTTCATCTCCCATACTCCACCATCACAGGTGCTTGCTCTAAGTTGACAGTGTGATAATTGGTTTCATGTTGCATATGTTGTCTAGCCTGTATTTCTTCTATTTTGATTAAATTGCACCTGCTGAGTTTATACGTTATACATGTGCATATGACATGGCTTTCTGTGTCTAGAATACACTGCATCTATCTATCATACCATGTTCTTACATCAAAGTACTGCTGTTGTGTATCCCGCATCAGTAACTCATGATTGGACGCTTTTAACATGGCAATTTGATAGTGGTTGCATCTTGCATTGATTTGTACGTTGTACTACTTCTAATTTTTCGAATTGCCACTTATGACAAGACACTTTTAACTTGGCAGAGTAATATTGGTTGCATCTTTCATATGGTGTCTAGCTTGCATTACTTCTATTTTCTTGAAAATCCTTCTGCTTAGTTTGCACATCGTAGCTGTGAATATTTCATGCCGTCCTGTTTTTCTTACATATTCCATCCTCATACGGTTGTCTTACGTCAAAGTATTGCTTGTCTATATCATGCATCAATGAGTTCTGAAGAGTGATTTTATTCTTTTGTGTTGTGGGTACAGCTTGACATGGCAAAGTCAAAAAAGAGCAAGGAAAATAATATAGTAGGGAGTGCTGTTTTTTTTAGGGTTAAGACAATAGGAAAGGCTCCTACTGCATGTATATATAAACAAACAAAACAACAGTTACATGGTGATCTTTACAAAGAAGTATGTGGGTGGGGGGGAAGGGTTAGAACAAAAACACAATCCTAACTATGTTGAGGCAGACTTTGCAATAATATAGTAGGGAGTGCTGTTACTCGTCGGGTGAAACGAAAAAGGTTTTGCCGTCGAGATTCTGCTGGTACTTATAGTGCAGTAGAAGGTCCAAGTCCACCGGCTAAATCTACAAACACAGTATCACCTGCTCCACCAGCTGCAGCATCCGCTTCAACTGTACCAGCATCTCAACCAGTTACTCGTTCGTTTGCTCCGAAACTGGCCATTTCCCAAATTGCCTTCACACCTAACACTACTTCGGAAGCACTGCTGACACAACAGGACTTGGCAAGATCAGATGAACCTCATGAGCATAAACACCAAGACGGTAACTGACCGAGTCAAGTTGCAGTTGCATGCTCCTTTATATGTACTCTCACAGTTTGATGTACACTAACACTTTCCATATTTGTTGTTGAACTAGCACCACGGCGCAAGCGGAAACAGACATCAGGGATAATGCTTGACAGATTAACAAAATCTAAAGGAGGAAGAATGGAGATCCATTTTGAGGCAGGTTTAAAAAGGCCATGTGATGCTACAGAGTCGGCCAAGTTAGTATCAGAGGCGGCCGTTGCTGTTAGGTGTCATGCGCGTATCCTCCCAACGTGGATCCAGTACAGGAATGAGAAAGACAATACACAGTTTAACACCTTCCTTGACCATTTATCTATAAGTAATGTTATTCATCGCAATTAGTAATATTGTCTTGCTCTGTCCCATACTTTCTAGCTTCCCCCTAATAAGACTCACATTCTTTTTTCAACAGATGAGGTTCAAGTTGGATCCAAAAGATGATGCAACTAAAAAAGCATGCACTCATGTTTTTTAGTCTGCTCTGTGACAGTATCGGTACCACCTTAGAAAATCTCACTTTGAAGGCAAGGCTAACAATGAAATCACCCAAACATCTCGAGTGGAATATATTACAGATGAAGACTAGACAGCCCTCGTTAAACACTGGTCTGATCCAAAGTATCAGGTAGGCTATATGTATTTGATCAGACCACATATTGAACTTGTATTTATGTATGTGCCTTACAAGTGTATCTTCTTCTAGGCTAACTGTTTGAAGAACAAAACCAACAGTTCTAAAGTGAAATTTCCAACAGACAACAGGATCTCATAGCTATATTGCACACTGTGAGGCTCTTGTAAATAGCTGCTACTTCCTTCTTTTTTTTGTGCCATATTATTGTATCTATATTGACTTGTTCCAAATACAGAGGAAAGCCCGTGCAGACCAAAAAGAACCTGAACCGAATGCAGTGCAAATCTTCAAGGATTGCCACACCAGCAAGATGAAGGGCATGAGCACACCAGTTCAAGCCGTTGTTGTAAGTCCTTACTCCCCCTGCCTTGAACTGATTGGTATTGTGATGTGTTCATTTAACTACTTGGTTTGCAGCCAATGTCAGTTACTCTGTTCACTTTTATACACAGTTGTCTTAACGTATCATTTCACCTTACATGGTTTAAAAGAGATGAAGGATGTTCTTTTGGTCTTGATCTGTAATCCAGTTGTTATGTTCACGTGCGCACACAATGATAAAATAGCATGTTTGTTTTATATCTGTTTGCCCACGATATGAATGATGTCATACTATGTTCGTCCTACTTTAAACCATGTCTCTTCATCCTTAGATGTCAACAAATGTGAGGAAATAGACAAAGCAGTAGGCATGCTACATGGACATATGTTCCGAAAGTGATTTTATTATGTAGTTGGCACTAAAATACATGCTAATGTATTACAGTAGTTCACCAAAATAAGTTATGTATAAACCTTTAACCTACTTTGTTTGTTTTTTTCTCATTAGTAACTTATCTGGTGCACTAATCTACAAGTTCAAACTTTCAGGAAGCTATGGAACAAATGATTGAACAGCCACAACCACCTAAAGGTGATGAGGCTACTACAGGCACAATGTCACCTCTTGGTGTAGTGCGTCAGTATCTCTCCACCTTCTTGCGTAATTCTGGGTTGGTTGTCAAGGTAACTGTCGGTGTCAAAACCGGCGGATCTCGGGTAGGGGGTCCCGATCTGTACGTCAAGGCTGATGGTAATAGGAAGCAAGGGACACGGATGTTTACCCAGGTTCGGGCCCTCTCGATGGAGGTAAAACCCTACTTCCTGCTTGATTAATATTGATGATATGGGTAGTACAAGAGTAGATCTACCACGAGATCGTAGAGGCTAAACCCTAAGAGCTAGCCTATGATGGTATTATTGCAATTGTGATCGGCCTTCTAAGGACCAAACTCTCTAGTTTATATAGACATCGGACAGGGCTAGGGTTTACATGGAGTCGGTTACAAGAAAGGAAACACAATATCCGGATCGCCAAGCTTGCCTTCCACGCAAAGGAGACCCCCGTACGCACACGGGCCGAAGTCTTGAGTCTTGTATCTTCACGCTTCAATAGTCCGGACGTTGTACATAGTCCGGCTGTCCGGATACCCCCTAATCCAGGACTCCCTCAATAGCCCCTGAACCAGGCTTCAATGACGATGAGTCCGACGCGCAGTATTGTCTTCGGCATTGCAAGGCGGGTTCGTTCTCCGAATACTCCATAGTAGTTATCGAACACTTGAATCGTGTTCGGATCCACAAAATGATCTTTACACACCGCCGTAGAGAGAATGTTATATCACAAATGCAATCTGCTGACAACTTTTTCTGATGACGTGACACGTTATTCCGGTCGGATCATTGTTCGAATCATTTTCCCACAACCAGCTACAGCGCATATTACGAGGCGGTTTCTGTGACACGTCTTGTCAAAGCAGAGATCGTGTCCCCTTATCACGGGATTCTCATCAATACATGTATGGGTAATCCCACCACGCCATCAATCGTGGCGCTTGGGAAGCAAGCGATTCCCAACGGGCAAGTGGGCAGGCGTACCGCTTTCGGCGCCTCTATAAAGGGATAAGATTTCCCCATTTTCGCCCATGCCTTCTTCCTTCTTTTCCCACTCTTGCCCCCTCGAGCTCCAGCGCCCAAGCCCAAGTCTTCTCCGCACAGCTAAACATGTCCGGAGCAGGAGGCAAGTTGGTGGCTTCCACCGTCAAGGAGAAGCACATCACAAATCTTCGGGTGGCCGGATACTTGGCCGCGGACATAGCGCACCGACTACCGGACGCCGGGCAGGTCATTCCGACCCCAGGACCCCACGAGAGGGTCGTATTCGTCGCCCACTTTGTCCGTGGACTGGGATTTCCACTCCATCCCTTCGTCCGCGGGCTCATGTTCTACTACGGGCTAGATTTCCATGATCTAGCCCTGAATTTCGTCCTCAACATCTCGGCGTTCATCGTCGTATGTGAGGCCTTCCTCCGCATCCGACCTCACTTCGGCCTATGGCTGCAAACCTTCCGCGTGAAGCCGAAGGTTGTAAGCGGCCAACAAGCGGAGTGCGGAGGGGCCATGGTGGGCAGAATGCCTAATGTCAGATGGCTCTATGGCTCCTTCGCGGAGACCGTGAAACGGTGGAAATCGGGGTGGTTCTACATCACCGAGCCGTCCGGCGCCAACTGGGCATCGGCCCCCGAGTTCCGACCCGGAGCCCCCATGCGGCTCACTTCCTGGGAAAGGAAGGGCCTATCCTGGGGCGATTCTACGGAGCTGACCGGACTCCAAACATGCATCAAAAGCATGAAGGACAAGAACATCAAGCTCGTCAACATGATCCAGGTCATGCTCGTTCGCCGGATCTTGCCCTGCCAAAGGAGGGCATTCAATCTGTGGGACTTCGTCCCGGCCGAACACCAGATGCTCCGGAAGCTCTATGACATGACGCACAAAGGCGCATGGAAGGTGCTGTTCAAGGCCTTTGAAGTTCCTCCTCCCACATCCGAGGACCGCGGGCTTCACGCCGCACGGGCTCCTAGTCAGGTGAGCTCTTGGCACACCACCGGACCCGGTTCTCCCCAATATATTCATGGGGGTGCCTTAAGTAGTTTTGCATATTTTCTTTAGGACTATGTGGTGACAATGGAGCAGGTCTGCTGTCCAGCTCCGCTGCTAGAAGGCCCAGTGGATGCTCTCCTGACGGAGATGCTGGTCCCGGCACCGTACAAGGTGCCGGAGAAGAAGTCCGAGAAGAAGGCCCCGGGGACCCGAAAGGGTCTCCGTCGTAAGGTTGTGCCAGAAGCCTCGTCCGAAGACGAAGAGGCGCACTCCTACCACAAAGGGGGGGAAGAAGAAGAAGAAGAAGACCCCCCATCCGGAAAGGATGAGGGGGCCGGGGAGGCGGGCCAAGGGGCCGGAAAAGGCCCTCGGCGTAAGGCCATCATACCCCTGTCGTCCGATGACGACGAGACTGATTCCTCCCGTGGAGGCGGGAGGAACCGAGAAGAAACTCTACCTTCCCGCACCGGGGAGGAGAGAAAGAGAAAAGCCGCCCCGGAGGGGGAGGCTGAGGCGTCCAAGAAGGGAAAGGTATCCCTTCTGGACTATTCCGCCACGGCCGCTCACAGCGAGGAGGGGTGGCTGCCCTGGGGGAAGCCCCCAGTGCGATCGTAAGTGTCTGCATTCTATCATGATTTCACTTCATAGTTTTTCTATTTATAATGCCGAACATATATGCAGTCCGGCCAGGGCTCATCCCGAGGTATCTTCCTCCGGATCCCTGAGCGATTCAGCGATAAATTCGCTTCCGACGGCCACTACTCCTCAACCCGCAGATGACATGGAGGTGTTGTCCCAAAGGCTCCCAGAGCGGGGGGAGGTGATTCTAGAGACGCCCCAAGGCGGCATTCTAGATGTCAGACATGCGGGGTTCAAGATCCCCGTGGATCGTGTCGATGAGAGCCATGGCAAGCCGGGCTCTCAGCCGAACATAGTTTTAGAACCTTCGATGGTTCCGGACTCAGGCGGGCAGCCCCTCGTTAGGAAGAGCGAGCCATCTGTGTCGCGGACTTCCGTTTCCCATGAGGCGCCGGATTGTCTTCTGGAAGCGCTTCGCGGCACTTCCATGGATGAAGAGCACCGTACTCTTATGAGTGCGGTGATTCGGAAGGTTTCGTCCGCCAAGAGCGGACTAACTGAAGCTTGCACCAGCCTCCTAACAGGCTTTGAGGTAAGTTAAAGTCTGAGAAATTACCACCCGATAGGTAGTAGCCCCTGATACTATGTTTGGTGTTCAGAAAGAAAAACCAAACAGAGGGTCAATAATAATCCGCAGGAGTCTAACGATAAATATTTGTGTGCATAAGCAGGCTGTGCTGCTTGCTGCTACTGCCTGTACTGCCAAGGTTGCCGAACTGAAGCGGGACCTGGAGCAGGCGCAGGGAGAGCTCGGCCTCATGAAGAGGTAGCTCGAGGAGAATAAAGGTAAGTGATTCCCCGTTCGCATGTATTTAAAGACGGGCAAAATTGGCTAGTCTAACGCCAAAGCGTTGTGACTGTGTAACAGGGGCCACCGCCGAAGTGGCGTCCCTGAAGAAAGTGCTCTCCGAGGCCGAAGACAAAGCAGCCTTGGAATGCAAGGAGCGCGAAAAGCAAAGTGCTAGAGTGGGCGAGGTACAACAAGAGCTCCAGGACCTCGGCAAGAAGTGCGAGTCCGTGGAGCATGATCTGAAGATGAAAGAGGCCGAGCTTGTGAAGGCCCTTGTGAATTTGAAAGACGCCAAGGCCGAAGCCGAGAAAGCACAGCAGGAGATCCAAGAGGCCAAAAAGATAGCAGCGGGTAAGAAGTTCTTTATGCAAAGCAGACATGTGGAGGAGGCGTTTCTTTTACTTAATCTAATTCGGAGCTCTCCACGGGCATTTGCAGATCTGCCACACAGTGTATCAGACACTGCAGAGTTCTACCGTGCCCAGGAGGGGAGCTCAACGGAGAAGCTGTTCTGGTCCCAGTATGCTGGGGCTGAACATCCGATGCCTCTGAGCGACCAACTGTGGCTATGAAAGGCTTCATAGTCCGGATGTGGCCTGGTGAGCTCCTGCCCAGTAGCTACTTTGGCTTGATCAAGAGGATGATGGATGCCTGCCCGCGGCTTGAAGTGATCAAGCGATCCGTTTGCATCGAGGGTGCCCGCCGGGCATTTGCCCGCGTCAAGGTGCATTGGGGGCAAGCTGGATGTGGAGAAGCTGGTCAAGGACGGGCCGCCGGAGGGCAAGGCGCATCGCTATCCCGAGATGTACTATGATGGCGTGATGAAGGGTGCTCGTCTCGTCGCCGATGAGTGTACAAAGGACGCCATTTTAGAATGAATTCTCTTCTGTCATGTTTTGTAAATTAAAGACGAAGTTGCTTGCGCTATGTAGCGCTTTTGTTATTTAAAATATTACCTTCTGTGCGGCTGTTAATAAAGTTCTGAAAGTAGGCCAGTCGTTGGCTTCCTCCCCCATGTAACTAGTACTGGGGTGTTCGTGGAAAACCCGGACACTCTTTATCCAAATATTTGGTCCCTTAAAGAGGTGTCCGGCGCAGCGAACAAGGCAATCGGACTATGCGGCTTTATAACTTTCACTTAGCCATAGAAGTCTACAATTTTAAATTTCGGCGAAGCCCCTGGAATACGGAAGGCCGAATTGGGGCGCTATACACGCCTAGATCGGATGAAGCCGATTTATCGCCTAAAGCAGAAAATCTTTAAGGTTTTTAAGACCTCTCGAACAGCGACCAGCTCTCGCCACATCATGCCGGTCAGTTTTCGGCTTTCTCTACTGAGGTGCTCGTCCGGAAGAACTAGGACACAATTGCAGTAGTTCTCCCTGCGCTACCTTAGCCCATATAACGGAACGTAAGGCACCAAAACAAGGGAGCCGGGCTATCCCAACTGTAGACCCAAGACATGATTCGGAGCTGATGCATATAGTGTTATAAGTTCGGGGTGCTGCACTATTGAAAGTGTTCGGACCTTATTTTCCATATTACGGGGCGCCATGAGAAGCCTCTGGCAAACTGACTGCACAAAGGTGTACGGATGCAATATCAAATAAACATTTATAAGAGAAAAATGCTCAAATAAGAATAATAAGTTGACGCTATATATAATCTCCCATTGACGAAAAATATGTTTAAGTGTATGTTTACAATGGATGCATTAAGCGGAGATAAAATATAACTATTTGACATGTCCTATCCAGGGGCAGGCTGTGTACAGGTAGATAAAGCAGGTATAACAATCGTAAATAGATTTCACCTGGGTATTTCCTTCTGTGCACAACGTCTATTGCCTCCTTGGATGTCTCTCCCATGTAAGTCGGGTAATTCGGCTCTTCTGAGGATGCTGCACTAATGTGGTGTCCTGAAAGGTAAGAGGGAAAGAGTATGGAGGTATTTGGCGGTTACCCGCACTATTGACTGAGTCGTTGATGCGCCTCCGCCTATGCCCATGGTATCTTGAGTACGTAATTGTGTACGCGTGGCATGAACGCTGCTTGGAAGGTGCTTGAGCGGAGGCCGGACTGCTAATCACGCTCTTGGCATTCCTGATGATCCTGTTGCTGGGTGCTCCGGACACTCTTGACGGTGCTCGGATTTGTTGCCGGATTGGTTTGTCGGAGTAGGCCGCATTGTACTTCTGCCACGAGGGCTGCCATATGCTCTTTTGTTCGAAGGGAGCGGTCCATATTTCCATTGACAGTGATGACCCCGCGCGGTCCTGGTATCTTGAGCTTGAGGTATGTGTAATGTGGTACCGCATTGAATCTAGCGAATGCGGTTCGTCCGAGCAGTGCGTGGTAACCACTACGGAAAGGGACGATATCGAAGATTAACTCTTCGCTCCGGAAGTTGTCCGGGGATCCGAAGACCACGTCCAGTGTTATAGAGCCCGTACAGCAGGCCTCTACTCCAGGAATTACACCTTTAAAGGTGGTTTTGGTGGGCTTGGTCCTTGAAGGGTCAATGCCCATTTTGCGCACTGTGTCCTGATAAAGTAGGTTCAGGCTGCTGCCGCCGTCCATAAGGACTCGTGTGAGGTGGAATCCGTCGATGATTGGGTCTAAGACCAATGTGGCTGTGTCAGGACCCCGACTCAATGCCACATCGATCTAGCATGTAACACCTCATATCACTTTGCGGCCTCACGCACGGTATTCCCACGGGTGTCGCCTTACCTTTGCCCGGGACCGTTTGCGCCTTTTGGCACACGTATATGATAGTGTCGCTAGCATCCATATGATAAGGAGCCCGGGCTGACATGGCTAGTTGTAAACCCAAAGTGGCACAAACTTACAGGGACAGGCATCCATGACCCAGCATCGAACGTGTCGGTCATCAGCGAGTGAATCTAGGATGTAGCACTGGGCTAGCAGGACTCCGGTGAACCGGGCTGTAGCGGGCTAACAGGACTCCGGTATTCATCGCGTGACATTTCCCCGAAGGGACAGACACAGGAACGAAGAAGGACACATGCCGGCCAACCTAAGTGTTCCGGAGCAGTAGCAAGCTACCATGGCTCAGTGGAAACACTAGGAGACATTTCCCGGTAAGAGAGGCTACTAAGGATAAACAACTAGATAGTCAGATCCCACACATACCAAGCATTTCAATATCATACACACAATATGCTCGATATGTGCAAATACAACATGGCATCACAACATGACTCTACAACTCAAGTATTTTATTCAATAGGCTCCGAGGAGCGAGATATTACAAACATGGGTCTCACGACCCAACATTCAGAGCATACAAGTCAAAGCACATGCGGAAGCTTAACATGTCTGAGTACAGACAACTACAAATGAAAAAGGTTGAGAAGCCTAACTAACTACCAGATCCTGCCGAGGGCACAAGATCGTAGCTGAGGTAACAAGCTAAACGTCGAAGTCCACGCAGAACTACTAGTGAGACGGAAGTCTCTGCAAAAACGTAAAATAGGCAAACGTGAGTACAAATGTACCCAGCAAGACTTACATCAGAACTATCTACATATGCATCATTATCAACAAATGGATGGTGGGGTTTAACTGCAGCAAGCCAGCTTTGACTCGGTGGCTATCCTGAACTACGACTGCAAGTAACTCTTTTGAGGTGGCGCACACGAGTCCACATATTCACCATATCAATACTCCACTATGGATCCGCTCCCGTCTCCCTACGAGAACGCCATCCATAGCACTCACGCTTATCTTGCGTATTTTAGAGTATCCACTTTCACTTGTCTATGAACTGTACAGGCGACCCAGAAGTCCTTTTCCGCGGACACGGCTATTCGAATAGATAATGTTAACCCTGCAGGGGTGTACTTCTTCACACATGCTCTCACCACTTACCGCCGTTTACACGACATGTACTCGGCAACCTTCAAGCGAAAGCCCAGCGAGGGTGTCGGCCACGACCTGACTAACCACACAAGTCTCTTGTCCAGGTTTATCGCCTATTCGGGTTCCATCCGCAAGGAGATCCGGCCAGGGTGTCGCTCACGGCCCCAAACGATGTGAGCGGGGTTCCCAAGCCCACCTCGACGGGTGGATCTACGCTTGGTACACCGTGCCACGGTGCCTAGTCTGTCCCAAGCCCACCTGTACCGGGTGCCACTTGGTAGACTACTAACACTACCTACAAACACCAGAAACTAGTTGCAACTCCTGGACAAAGATCGAGTTGATTAATAAGTCGAGAGGGGTCGAGTTACCAGAACCCAATGTGTGGTAGTAACTGTTCATGGATCACAAACACAGAACTCAGTTCCTAAGGACGGCTTCAATGAGACAACCCACCATGTACTCCTACATGGCCTCTCACCGCTACCTTTACCAAATCGTGTTCACACATTTAGCTCTCAACAGTAGGACATGTTCACACACCTCCGATTCATTCCCGATGAATCAGACCTGACACAACTCTAAGCAATAGCAGGCATGACAAACAAGCATGAATGAGTAGGCACATCAGGGCTCAAACAACTCCTACTCATGCTAGTGGGTTTCATCTATTTACTGTGGCAATGACAGGTCATGCAGAGGATAAGGGGTTCAACTACCGCAGCAAGTAACAGTTGAATCGTTGTTGTCCTAATGCAGTAAAAAAGAGCAGGAGCGAGAGAGTGGGATTGTATCGGAATGAACAAGGGGGTTTTGCTTGCCTCGCACTTCTGAAGATAATATAGTTCTTCATCGGTGTCATCGAATTCATCGTCGGAACCAAGCCTATCGAGAGGGGAAAAATACCGGCAACACAGAGAAAACACAATCAATGCAATGTAACAATATGATGCATGAATGTGACATGGCAATATGTTGTGGTTTGAGCTAATGCAGCTAGCAACAGGTTAAATGAAGTTGGTTTGAACCCTAGGTTCAAATTCAAACTCCATATGTGGATATTCAAATGCCATTATTTGTTTTGCCCAATTCAGCAACTATAAGTTGTTCTAACATGCATGAAAACAGTACAGATGGATAGATTGGATTTTTCTGATCATTTTTCATACATAATTTATCTCATTCTGAGCTACAGTTGAATTTATATGATTATTAGCAGTTTATACTATTTTCTGGAATTTCCTGTATAAAAATAAATCCAGAAAATATTTATTGCATCAGCATTGCGTCACTATAACGTCAGCAGTCAACGAGGCCGGTCCAGGTCAAACCTGGCCAGTGGGTCCCGCGTGTCAGTGTCATTAGTTTAACTAACTAAATTAATATTAGATTAACACCTAATCTAGGTTTGACCAGGGGCGGGGCCCACATGGTCAAATGGGTCAAACCCACCGGCGACATGACGCCGGCGAGGCCCGAGACAGCGGCGCGGTCCGGAAACGCAGCACAAACCACGGTTCGGGGCGCGGATGGCACCGTTGGAACCCTGGGCCTCGTCCGCGTCGGCTGGTGCTAGAGGGGTCGCCGGAGACGACCTAAATCGACGGCGGTGTCGGCTTCCGCGGCGGCCGGAGTTCGGGCGCCGACCGATTCGATGCTACGGTGCACTACGGGAGGAACTGGTGGGTGCTACGTGCTCCTGGGGAAGTACTGAACACGGGGACACGCTCAGGTGCGAGCAATGGTGTCAGTAGCTGCGGTGGCGCCATGGCCGGCGGTAGTGAGGTCTCGGGCTTGACGGAAGCGACAGCCAGAGGGGGCAAATGAGCACGGGGAGAGAGGGGTTCGATGTAGTGGCTCACTGCGGTTGTAGGGGGCGTCGAAGTGGGCTCGGGGAAGCACGGACGGCGTCATGGCGTTGCCGGCGATCTCGGCGATCGGAGGGAGAAGAAGGCGATGCAGACGGCGATGCAGGGCGGCCGAGCTCACGTGACTCATCGAGGAGGAAGAGGGCGTCTTGTTGGCGCGTCGGCGGGGTATGGGGTGGCCGGTGGCCGTGGCAGCAGCGAGCGGCGGCGATGAGCGCGCTCGGGCGTGAGAGGGAGAGAGAGCAGAGAGGGGAGAGGCACGGGAGAGAGTGAGAGCGGTCCAGGGGGTGCGTGGCATCCTCAGGGCGACAGGGAGACAGGCAGAGAGGCAGGAGGTGGCCTGGGCGTGTGCCCGCGCGCTCCGGCCACGCGCCTGCGTCCTACTGTCCGAGGAGGAAGACGACAGGGATGGCTGCGGTGGTGGGCTGGGTTGCTACAGTAGAAGGCCAGGTAAGTGGGCTGCCAGGTGAGCGCCAGGTAGTCCTTCTCTCTCTCTCTCTCTCTCTCTCTTATTTTCTGTTTTCTATTTTTCTGCAGATGTTTGGCTTTATTAAAAATACTAAACCAATCCCAAAAATCATGCTACTGCTCATGACCACTGTTGGAAATATATGCTACAGTAAACATTTCAGTTTGGGATTATTTGAGCATTTAAAATATTTAGTAGCATTTAAATGCCCAAATGAAAATACTATATGATTTAATCCAGAGCCCAAATATGTCATGGAAAAATGCGCAACACCTCTGGTTATTGCTTCTAGCATTTTCCAGAAATGATGAACATTTTTGAAAGCCATTTGGATTTACTGAAATTATTTTAGTTGAACCTAGTGAATTCCTTTGATGCTAGGGTTTGAAACAATCCCCATTTCAAATTTAAGAGAAATTTAAACATGATGCACACATGAAGGGCTAGTCTAGTGCATACCAGAACTAGGGATGTGACAGCTCACCCCCACTAAACAAGAATCTCGTCCCGAGATTCAAGCGTAGGGTAAGATGGAAGGGGAACGCAAACTAACACAATCTTCACGATCCAGATTGCACGTCATCAGAACGTTTGAATCGATCACCATCTTTGACCCGATGTCTTCCTCTGAGAACTCCAACTAACATGACAAGAAGAGGAAAGGAAAACTCTAGAAGAATCGATCTTCTCGAAGACCGAACAACTCAGGATCAACTCATGGGATGAGACATTGACACATCTCTCGAGCTAAGACACGAAGCATACATCTGAAGAAATGGAGTGAGAAAGATGACGAAGGCTCGGTAGGTACACAATAATTTCAGACTTAAGAATGTGGTGATCGGTTGTCGACGTAGCGAGGAGTTGAATTGCCATGATAGCATAACGGGGCACCTTAAGGAAGGTGACTCGTAGGATAACCCTTAAGTGGCAAAAAGAATTACCTTTGATTCAGATATCGTTAGAGCTCTTTATACCAGCTTAAGGCAAATCACAATCGATCATTTGAAGGAGTTCGGTAGAATGACATACTCAGACTAGAATGGATGATGTGGATTACCTTGTTGAAAACAACGCGATGGATGATTTTAGTAACTAGGGAGAAGCTCAACAGTAGAAAGTAAGTCCACTGTTTGATAAGTTATAGCATAACCGAGGAAGCTGAGAGCAAACCCAGTTAGTGCCGATGATAACACCCAGCGCTTGCGCGTGCTCTCAAGAACTTGAGCATTTCCATATTCATCAAGGTCTTACTAATATCCGTGTCAAGGATCCTGGCAACACAACGTACTACCATGATGAATAGTGATGGACGATGCAGATGCGAAGGAAGATAACACTCTCAGATTTCACCTTAGCGAGGCCAAGGAAACAAAATCTGGATGATCGACCGAGAGACATTTAGCACTCCGCTTCTAATGTTCTCCTTGATGTGCTAGTGTAACCCATTCATAGATATGGTTTGATATCTAGAACATCAAGTAAAGGTTGGACTTTGGGAACACAAGAATCCATAAGGAATAACTATGGAGTAAATTCTACGAAATCCTCATGGAGAAAATGGACAAATTGCCCAATCAAGATACTATAGTGATAGATCCTTCGACTAGGTGCGTCGGCCAGAACATCAACCCTGTCGGGACCTACATCATAGATCTTGGAAAGGTTCCAATCATCATATCTGCCTGAGATTCAGATCTGGTTGGTAACAGAATATTTCAGACATCATGTCTGGGAAAGAAAATTTGCAACACAAACCGACGAGATGGCGTTGCGGAATTCTCGGGAAATGAACTACGATAGCAAGCTCCAAAACATGAGCCGGTTCTGCTACAAACCTGTGAACACGCTGTCCAAGACAAGCATGACCACATAGTAGTCTTATAATAAAACACTAGCGAGTTCTGGTTGGGAACCATCATTGAGGATATCGAAGTCTTGTGCACTTAAATTAGACTTCTTTACCTAGAACAAGTCAATCAGTGGCTTGGTGTGCTACGGAATTCATATGGAGTGGAGGTAATTAATCTACCAAACCATAGTATACTTTGCACATGCATGACTGACTTGGAATGATTCCAAAGGAAGCAAAACTAACTTTCTCAAATTCACCTGCGGCAACTTGCATCGAATGCACATGAATGAGAGGAAGTCACTTCTTTCATCCAAACATATTCTTCATGAACAGGGCATGAAGAAAATGCTTACACAAGTTTCCAACACCAGCTGGATGTTCAACACGAATCATGGAAGAGACAAAATGCTGCTGGGGCTCAACGGCAACTCATCGGAATTTCCATATCACTGGACTTCCACCACTATGTGAACAATGGGATGGTATTGGTCAGACCAAAGATGTAATGGTGTATGCTCGAGGAATCAACCACGAGTAAGACAACATTACGAATATCGTTGGTTCTGATTTGATTTGACGATGGCCCACACTCAAATCAAGGTTTGGGCAAGGCGATAGGTTCAACAACTGATCACGAGATCAATCGATGAAGAAATCATCTTTCTACAACAAACACACAAACACAAGATATCCCTTTGGAAATGAACTAAGTTGGGCAATCTTTTATCTTCCAACTCTCCAAGTTGTTGTTCAGCTTAACCAACTAGCTCAGGGGTATCCAACAAGATTCTTGGAGAAGGGGTGGTTTACAAGAAAACCAACTTGATCACGAGCTCAACATAGTAGTCAGGAGACAACCTGGTGATACCTCCGAGAAGACATTCAGAGAATCACGAACCACCGATATGTTACTAAGCTCGAGATCAGTCTTGCTTCTCAGGGAAAGATGATATGGTGAAATAAGCAAGGGATTGAATAATCCTAACTCATTGATCCGGAGTGCACCAGGAAAAAAGGAGTAGGTAGCACAATCAACCTTAGAATGATGATTCAAAAACCAACACGCTAAGAATGAAATTATTGTCCATTAACTACCAAGCAACAAGGTTGCTAGGAGTATTGAATTCACACATCACGATTCACTTGTTGGCATTCTGGTTACAACAACACGGGACCGAGGAATGAATAATGATGGCGAGAAGTATCACTCTGTCAAGAATTCATAAGAGGTGGTGCAATTCTCATGACATTCTTGACATAAATATGGTAACACTTCAAGGTAGAACAGAGCAAAAGCTGGATTGGCATTTGATCTGCGGAATACAATTGCTTTCACCCAATCCTGGATATGGACGAGGTACTGGAGTTTGTTTCTCCTAGTAATCCAAGAATAGAATGGTTTGATGGACCACAAGAATGATAAGCATCGATAACATGAATGCACAATTACTCCGGACTATCAATTGATAGACGAAGGTCAGAATACAACTAAAGAGGGACAGCTCAATGCAACATACCATTTTCTGAGTTGTGGATGCATGGACTAGTATGTCGAGCAAATTCAGCATATTTCTTCCGGATAACCCATGCTGAAGAGGAAGGACAGGCAGATTCACAATGTGGAATGGAGAACTCATCAAGAGCACTCTGGTTGTGATCTTTTGGTTCAAAGGAACTTCTGCCATAATTAGTTCATGGTATTGGAAGAAGGAAATACCACGGACCTCGAGGACTATCGTAAGGTTACTAATAACCTAAAGGAACTAGCAAACACTATCAACATGAGGTAGGTGGGGTGAATCTCGGGTTCAAAACCCAGAAGTAGAATACCTACTACTAAGTGGCATCACGGGATGCTTTCGAGAATAAAGGCCAGAATCATCACACTGGGGATACATAACATGGCTAAATTACTAGGTGACTCCCTAAAACACCTAGGGTCATAATAATAGCTCCAACATATATGTCAAGGCAATCAATTGCCTCAATGCACCGGTTAGTGTGCTTATTCTGACCATAAAGGACATCGGGAACGGAAAGAAAGGATTTGCAAATGCATCAGACTATTCAGAAACCTGGGATGACTCGGACAGCATAACGGCTGTAAATTCTCAAAAAGATTTGAGACATCCTGCAAATGGTGGCATAACCACTCAACATCACCATATCAAGGTTCTAAGACCAGCTATGAACATACAGAAGTAGTAAGAACTGAACTGAAGCTTAAATCCATCAATCCTATAAGTCTACGGATTAGTAACACGTGATCCTGATAGAAGGCGGAGAAAGCCTAGTTTCTTAACCCCGTAGGAAAGTTAAGATGACTCAGATCAGAGGGCATAAGGTAAAGGAGTAAAAGAGCCTTACGTTCCATCCCACAATCCATTCCCTTATATAACTAAAGAATTTCTAGACTCAACTTCGACCAGTTTGGCTTGGTAATCCTACATGCAGTCAGGCTCTGATACCAAAACTTTCAGGACCCCGACTCAATGCCACATCAATCTAGCATGTAACACCTCATATCACTTTGCGGCCTCACGCACGGTATTCCCACGGGTGTCGGCTTACCTTTGCCCGGGACCGTTTGCGTCTTTTGGCACACGTATATGATAGTGTCGCTAGCATCCATATGATAAGGAGCCCGGGCTGACATGGCTAGTCGTAAACCCAAAGTGGCACAAACTTAAAGGGACAGGCATCCATGACCCAGCATCGAACGTGTCGGTCATCAGCGAGTGAATCCAGGCTGTAGCACTAGGCTAGCAGGACTCCGGTGAACCGGGCTGTAGCGGGCTAACAGGACTCCGGTATTCATCGCGTGACATTTCCCCGAAGGGACAGACACAGGAACGAAGAAGGACACATGCCGGCCAGCCTAAGTGTTCCGGAGCAGTAGCAAGCTACCATGGCTCAGTGGAAACACTAGGAGACATTTCCCGGTAAGAGAGGCTACTAAGGATAAACAACTAGATAGTCAGATCCCACACATACCAAGCATTTCAATATCATACACACAATATGCTCGATATGTGCAAATACAACATGGCATCACAACATGACTCTACAACTCAAGTATTTTATTCAATAGGCTCCGAGGAGAGAGATATTACAAACATGGGTCTCACGACCCAACATTCAGAGCATACAAGTCAAAGCACATGCGGAAGCTTAACATGTCTGAGTATAGACAACTACAAATGAAAAAGGTTGAGAAGCCTGACTAACTACCAGATCCTGCCGAGGGCACAAGATCGTAGCTGAGGTAACAAGCTAAACGTCGAAGTCCACGCGGAACTACTAGTGAGACGGAAGTCTCTGCAAAAATGTAAAATAGGCAAACGTGAGTACAAATGTACCCAGCAAGACTTACATCAGAACTATCTACATATGCATCATTATCAACAAAGGGATGGTGGGGTTTAACTGCAGCAAGCCAGCTTTGACTCGGTGGCTATCCTGAACTACGACTGCAAGTAACTCTTTTGAGGTGGCGCACACGAGTCCACATATTCACCATATCAATACTCCACTATCGATCCGCTCCCATCTCCCTACGAGAACGCCATCCATAGCACTCACGCTTATCTTGTGTATTTTAGAGTATCCACTTTCACTTGTCTATGAACTGTACAGGCGACCCAGAAGTCCTTTTCCGCGGACACGGCTATTCGAATAGATAATGTTAACCCTGCAGGGGTGTACTTCTTCACACACGCTCTCACCACTTACCGCCGTTTACACGACATGTACTCGGCAACCTTCAAGCGGAAGCCCAGCGAGGGTGTCGGCCACGACCTGACTAACCACACAAGTCTCTTGTCCAGGATTATCGCCTATTCGGGTTCCATCCGCAAGGAGATCCGGCCGGGGTGTCGCTCACGGCCCCAAACGATGTGAGCGGGGTTCCCAAGCCCACCTCGACGGGTGGATCTACGCTTGGTACACCGTGCCACGGTGCCTAGTCTGTCCCAAGCCCACCTGTACCGGGTGCCACTTGGTAGACTACTAACACTACCTACAAACACCAGAAACTAGTTGCAACTCCTGGACAGAGATCGAGTTGATTAATAAGTCGAGAGGGGTTGAGTTACCGGAACCCAATGTGTGGTAGTAACTGTTCATGGATCACAAACACAGAACTCAGTTCCTAAGGACGGCTTCAATGAGACAACCCACCATGTACTCCTACATGGCCTCTCACCGCTACCTTTACCAAATCGTGTTCACACATTTAGCTCTCAACAGTAGGACATGTTCAGACACCTCCAATTCATTCCCGATGAATCAGACCTGACACAACGCTAAGCAATAGCAGGCATGACAAACAAGCATGAATGAGTAGGCACATCAGGGCTCAAACAACTCCTACTCATGCTAGTGGGTTTCATCTATTTACTGTGGCAATGACAGGTCATGCAGAGGATAAGGGGTTCAACTACCGCAGCAAGTAACAGTTGAATCGTTGTTGTCCTAATGCAGTAAAAAAGAGCAGGAGCGAGAGAGTGGGATTGTATCGGAATGAACAAGGGGGTTTTGCTTGCCTCGCACTTCTGAAGATAATATAGTTCTTCATAGGTGTCATCGAATTCATCGTTGGAACCAAGCCTATCGAGAGGGGACAAATACCGGCAAGACAGAGAAAACACAATCAATGCAATGCAACAATATGATGCATGAATATGACATGGCAATATGCTGTGGTTTGAGCTAATGCAGCTAGCAACAGGTTAAATGAAGTTGGTTTGAACCCTAGGTTCAAATTCAAACTCCATATGTGGATATTCAAATGCCATTATTTGTTTTGCCCAATTCAGCAACTATAAGTTGTTCTAACATGCATGAAAACAGTACAGATGGATAGATTGGATTTTTCTGATCATTTTTCATATATAATTTATCTCATTCTGAGCTACAGTTGAATTTATATGATTTTTAGCAGTTTATACTATTTTCTGGAATTTCCTGTATAAAAATAAATCCAGAAAATATTTATTGCGTCAGCATTGCGTCACTATGACATCAGCAGTCAACGAGGCCGGTCCAGGTCAAACCTGGCCAGTGGGTCCCGCGTGTCAGTGTCATTAGTTTAACTAACTAAATTAATATTAGATTAACTCCTAATCTAGGTTTGACCAGGGGCGGGGCCCACATGGTCAAATGGGTCAAACCCACCGGCGACATGACACCGGCGAGGCCCGAGACGGCGGCGCGGTCCGGAAACGCAGCACAGGCCACGGTTCGGGGCGCGGATGGCACCGTTGGAACCCTGGGCCTCGTCCGCGTCGGCTGGTGCTAGAGGGGTCGCCGGAGACGACCTAAATCAACGGCGGTGTTCGCTTCCGCGGCGGCCGGAGTTCGGGCGCCGACCGATTCGACGCTATGGTGCACTACGGGAGGAACTGGTGGGTGCTGCGTGCTCCTGGGGAAGTACTGAACACGGGGACACGCTCAGGTGCGAGCAATGGCGTCAGTAGCCGCGGTGGCGCCATGGCCGGCGGTAGTGAGGTCTCGGGCTTGACGGAAGCGACAGCCAGAGGGGGCAAACAAGCACGGGGAGAGAGGGGTTCGACGTAGTGGCTCACTGCGGTTGTAGGGGGCGTCGAAGTGGGCTCGGGGAAGCATGGACGGCGTCATGGCGTTGCCGGCGATCTCGGCGACCGGAGGGAGAAGAAGGCGATGCAGACGGCGATGGAGGGCGGCCGAGCTCACGTGACTCATCGAGGAGGAAGAGGGCGTCTTGGCGGAGCTTCTTGGCGCGTTGCCGGGGTATGGGGTGGCCGGTGGCCGTGGTAGCAGCGAGCGGCGTCGATGAGCGCGCTTGGGCGCGAGAGGGAGATAGAGAAGAGAGGGGAGAGGCACGGGATAGAGTGAGAGCGGTCCAGGGGGGTGCGTGGCATCCTCAGGGCGACGGGGAGACAGGCAGAGAGGCAGGAGGTGGCCTGGGCGTGTGCCCGCGCGCTACGGCCACGCGCCTGCGTCCTACTGTCCCAGGAGGAAGACGATAGGGATGGCTGCGGTGGTGGGCTGGGCTGCTACAGTAGAAGGCCAGGTAAGTGGGCTGCCAGGTGAGCGCCAGGTAGTCCTTCTCTCTCTCTCTCTCTCTCTCTCTCTCTCTCTCTTATTTTCTGTTTTCTATTTTTCTGCAGATGTTTGGCTTTATTAAAAATACTAAACCAATCCCAAAAATCATGCTACTGCTCATGACCACTGTTGGAAATATATGCTACAGTAAACATTTCAGTTTGGGATTATTTGAGCATTTAAAATACTTAATAGCATTTAAGTGACCAAATGAAAATACTATATGATTTAATCGAGAGCCCAAATATGTCATGGAAAAATGTGCAACACCTCTGGTTATTGCTTCTAGCATTTTCCAAAAATGATGAACATTTTTGAAAGCCATTTGGATTTACTGAAATTATTTTAGTTGAACCTAGTGAATTCCTTTGATGCTAGGGTTTGAAACAATCCCCATTTCAAATTTAAGAGAAATTTAAACATGATGCACACATGAAGGGCTAGTCTAGTGCATACCAGAACTAGGGATGTGACAGGCTGAGCCGCCGTGACGGATGCTAGTAGGATGATCCCTACGATCAAAGGTGATCGGACAAGCTGACCATGGGTTGAATTTGGGGGCGACTGGCTCTATCGCATAGACGTCCCGTAGTGCTCGCTTCCATTCCCGCTTGGGGATGTGAGTGGCGTAGATCATGTTGACCGTTTTCACCTAGGGGGGGGGGAATTTCTTTTGTCCCCCCCTGTTCGGACGCCGGGGCTCTTCATCATCTTTGTTGTGTAGCCCCTTGTCCTTGTTTTCGGCGTTTATCTTACAGGCCTGTTTGAACACCCAGCAGTCTCTATTGGTGTGGTTGGCTGGCTTGTCCGAGGTGCCATGAATTTGGCACGAGCGCTCCAGTATGTGGTCCAGGCTGGACGGTCCCTGATTATTTCTTGAACGGCTTTTTCCGCTGACCGAACATAGATTTGCTGAATCCGGCGTTGACCACCGTGTCTTCAGTGCTGTCGCTGTTGTTCCATCTCTTATGTCTGTTATGCCATGGCTTGCCGTCAGCATCGCGGCCGTTCGATGTGCCGGAATGTGGCGCGGTGCCACTGCGAGCCAACCAGCTATCCTCACCCGCACAAAAGCGGGTCATTAGGGTTGTGAGAGCTTCCATGGACTTGGGTTTTTCCTGGCCGACGTGTCGAGCGAGCCACTCGTCACGGATATTATGCTTAAAAGCCGCCAGGGCTTCGGCGTCCGGACAGTCGACTATTTGGTTCTTTTTAGTAAGGAACCGAGTCCAAAATTTCTGGGCTGGCTCTCCGGGCTGTTGAGTAATGTGGCTCAGGTCATCGGCGTCTTGTGGTCGCACATATGTGCCCGGGAAGTTATCGAGGAATGCATCTTCCAGGTTTTCCCAACTGCCAATGGAATTTGTTGGCAGGCTGTTCAGCCAGTGCCGTGCTGGTCCATTGAGCTTAAGGGGAAGATATTTGATGGCGTGTAGATCATCTCCGTGGGCCATGTGAATGTGGAGAAGGAAATCTTCAATCCATACTGCGGGGTCTGTTGTGCCATCGTATGATTCGATGTTTACAGGTTTGAACCCTTCTGGGAATTCATGATCCATCACTTTGTCGGTGAAGCAGAGGGGGTGTGCGGCGCCTCTGTGCTGGGCTATATGGCTACGCAGATCAAATTGGTCTGGGTTACTGTGTTCGGCTCGGCCAGACTTGTTGATGATGTATGCGGCACGACGATCATCGTCGCGCGCTGGGGCGCGCCCCCGCGATCCGTAGATCAATCTTGGCTGTCCTGCTTTGTTTTCCAGAATATCTTGCAGGTCTTGCCTGTTGCCCTGGGCCGTAGTATATCGGCGTGGGGGTGCAGGCTGGTATTCAGGCTGATATGCTATTTTATCTCGGCCACGGGGTGGGCGGTCAGCCGTTTGGTGCTCGAGTCCATGTTCCTCGGCAGCCAGGACTTCAGTCCATCTATCTGTGAGCAGGTCTTGATAAGCTTGGAGTTGCTGCTGCTTCTTCTTCAGGCTCCTTGCAGTGGCTATAAGCCTACGCTTGAAGCGTTCCTGCTCCACGGGGTCCTCAGGCACGCCGAATTCGTCGTCACCGAGGCTAACCTCATCTTTGGAGGGGGGCATGTAGTTGTCCTCCTCCGGGTATCCGTCCGTCGCCTGTTCTTCTGGGCTGACTTGCTCATCTTCCTGTTCAGCCTGCTCGAAGGCGGGCTGGTCAGGGTCATATTCCTCTTCGGTGCCATCCGGATTACTTTCATCTCCGGGGCTGGTATTACTGTGGCGGGGCTTGGAGCGGCGCCGACGACGCCCATGTTTTGTTTTTCTTCCCGAGGGGTTATCCTCCATTGCCTCATCGCCATTGGTTTCCCTCAAAGTGTCCACCATATATATATCGTATGAGGAGGTGGCCGCCCACCGCCCTGTGAGTGGTGGCTCCTGTGATTCTCCTACATCCTCGTCCATACCGTCGATGTCTTCGGTGTCGAAGTCAGGCACGTCGGTTAGATCATCGATCATGGCAATGAAGTGGGTGGTGGGTGGGCAACGAATTCCGTCGTCGTCTGCTTCCCACTCAAGCCGGACATAGTTTGGCCTAGTGTCTCTTGACAAAGAGAGAGACTTCAATAAGTTCAGCATGCCACCAAAGGGCGAGTGCTGAAAGATGTCCGCCGCGGTGAACTCCATCACCGGAGCCCAACCAGGCTCGGCGGGCTCGGGGACGCGCGGACTGGAACCTACAACCGGATATGAATCCGGGGGTCCGGAGTCACAGGCGGTCCTCGTCCAAATCGCCTACTGAACAAAATCTTCCTGCTAGACAGAGTGATATATCTGTGCTCCAGACACAAGTCCAATCCCTAATGGACGTTGTTTTGGAAACAAGAATAATGGTTGAGAAATTTCGTCAAGATATGAATGGTTTTGAAACCAGACTATCAGACATTCGCTTCGTTGTTCAAGAGCAATGTCGGAAAAAGGTGGAGATCGTGCTGCTCCATTAGATTGTACAGCCTGAAACATTAGCACTCAGGTCAAATGATCTATGCTTCTATACATCTGATGGTGCTTTTATCTGGAAGGACTATAAACTTTATGCCAACCGGCCTTTTGTTGTATGGTTGGAATTTATTTTGTTATGATACAGCATTTATGATGCTGCCACAGGCTGCAATAATTACGACGCTATTTTTGTATAGTGTAGGTTTATCTTAGTAATGTATTCGGCCAAAAGCTTCATAGGAGCCCAACATGCCAACATTCGTCGGGCCCATTCCAATTGGGCTAAAAACGATTACGGGCCGAAATTGGCATCTAGCCCACTAAAAATATCTGGGCTAAAATCAGCATAAGCTTTCATATTTTTCTGGTAGGCCTGTGCCCATAGTGGGCCTTTAACGGGCCTAAACATAATTTGGGCCCTCAGTAAAAATAGGCTGTTTACAGGTGTAAATATCTCGAGCCCATAAAAAACATGGGCCTTTAATAGACCGAAAGTGAGACTTGGCCCTGATTGTGCCAAATAACCCACTGGACTTAGCAGGCCGAAATGGTGGCCCATTTACGTTGCGGATATTTGACAGGCCGAAATTCGGACGGGCCGTAAATGCGCCGACCTAATACACGGGCCTTTAACAGCCCGGAACTTCGGTCGGGCTAGATTATTGTCATTTTTATATGAGCCGTTAATGGGCCCGATATGACGTTGGGCCACATATGGTCCATGGTTTACGTCCGGCATTAACAGGCCGAAAATGACAACATGACGAAAGTGGCCCAAATCTATAGTGGGCCTCTAACAGGCCGAATGACAGACATGGCCGAATATGACCCAAATCCTTCACGGTTGTTTATGGGCCGAAAGTTTTGATGGCCTGTAAATGGCCCAAATGAAGCCGGACCTTTAACAGGCCGAAAATACACCAAGCCGTAATTCGGCCCAATTACTTAGCGGACTGTTAACGGGCCAGAAGTGACCATGGGCCGCATTGATGACAAGTTTAGACCAGGCCATTGATGGGCCGATTTAACAGAGAATGTTGGGCCTTTAGCCGGCCCGGCCCATTATGGTCTACAGAATCTTGCGGGCCTTTAGCTGGGCCGGCCTATTGTGGTCTGCAAAATCTTGTGGGCCTTTAGCTGGGCCGGCCCATTATCGTCTGCTAAATCGTGTGGGCCTTTAGCTGGGCCAACCCATTATGGTGCGCTAAATCTTATCGGCCTTCGGTTGGGCCAGCCCATTTAAACTTTATGGGCCACTTTTGGGCCAGTCCACGTGTCAACATATCATAGGCCCATCTCGACCGTTGGATGAGTGACACCTATGCCAACGCGGAGCTGACACGTGGATCCGTCAGCCAATGAGAAGTTTACACGTGGAAAATCGGCATTGGTCGTGGCTGTTAATGGGTTATCGGATCCAAAATCCGACCCGATAGCTTAACGGCGTTCCGTTATGGGTGGATGCCACGTGTCGGTCACCCTTGACGAAAGTACTTTTGTGACGCATGATTTATCGTCGTGGAAGTGGACACTTCCGTGATGATAATTTTGGTAATGTCACTGAACACTTCTACGACAGCACAGGTATGGCTATCTTGATTCTGTCATAAAATCGTCATGGATGTACATGCATGACAAAAAACGCGACCTACTATGACAAACACGTATCATCACGGAAGTGTATTTTTTTGTAGTGGAGATCACGGACATGACGAGGAGTCTCGAAATGGTCAAGAGGTAAAGGTTGATATATAGGACAATAGTATTCGGACAACGGAAGTGTTCCGGAGGGTACCGGGTACATATCAGAGTATTGAAGGGGTTACCGGAACCCCCGAGCTACCTCTCCTCCCCTCCAACCTATATATATGTGGGTATGGAGGTGCCTACAACACATAACATCAACTGTTAGCCGTGTGCGGCGCCCCCCTCCAAAATTTACACCCACGGTCATATTCTCGCAGTGCTTCAGCGAAGCCCTGCACGGATCAAATCACCATCACTGTCACCATGGCATCATGCTGATGGAACTCGTGTACTTCCTCAACATCTTGTCGGATCAAGATAACGAGGGACGTCGTCGAGCTAAACATGTGCAGAACTTGGAGGTGTCGTACGTTCAATACTTGATTGGTCGGAGCTAGAAGAAGTTCAACTACATCAACCGCGTTGTCAAATGATTCCTCTTTCGGTCTACGAGGGTACGTGGACACACTCTCCCACTATTGTTTCTATGCATCTCCTAGATAGATCTTGCACGAGCATAGGAATTTTTTTGAAATTGCATGCTACATTCCCAACAGCACCTGCCGGAGAACTCCATTTCAACCTATGCTGACCCGCGCCATGAGTTCATTGGCACCTTCACGGGCGACCATCAAGAACCAGGGCAGCCCAGCGACTTGCAGCTTCTCCAGCAGAAAGAAGGAGAGACTCTACAAAAATACTTGCAGAGATTCAGCCTAGTCCACAGAAATATCTTAGACATCCACCCGGCAGCTGTGGTAGCTGCCTTCCAATCCAACGTACGCAACCGCAGGATACATTCTAAGATGAACGTTCAGTTGCCCAAGACTATGAAGGAGTTGTATACCTTGGTGGTCAAGTGTAAGGATAAGGCAGTGATGACCGTTGAGAGATCGGGCACGTCTAGTACCAGCAAGAAGGCAAAGGCTGAAGCCCCCGACAAGCAAGCTGTTGCATGCGCTGACTGCCGGGAGGCTGCGGCTGTCGAGAAAGCTGGGAAAAGTGATGGACCATACTGCAAGATTCATTGGACCAAGGGCCACGATCTCCAGGAGTGTCATCAGGTTGAGTAGCTCATCAAGAAGCAGAGGGCTGACTATGAAAAGCATACAATGGAAGATTGTGTTTGATGTGGCCAACCACCCCCTGCCGTACAATGGAATCCTTGGTCGCCCGACCCTAACCAAGTTCATGGTGGCATCTCACTATGCCTACAACACCTTGAAGATGCCAGGGCCGATGGGCGTCATTTCCATTCCGTCAGACAAAAAAGACGCAATGATTTGCATGGATAATATGTACTAGGACGTAGTCACGGCAGAGGCCGCTGAAGCCGCAGTGCCCGGCAAGGAAAGCAAAGGAAATAAGAAGGATAGTAGGGACGCCGGCAAGGAATCCGGGAAGCATACCTCTATGGAGTGTGCCACACCTGTTGATGACGTGCCGGAGAGTTCTAACAGCAAGAGGACCAAGGCTGTTGCACCCCATGTGAAAAGGGTCCCGGCAGGGCTAGCTAGCGCCGATGGTACTTTCACTATTAGTGCCACCCTCGATGACAAATAGGAAAGCACGCTCGTTGCCTTCCTTTGGGAAAATATCGATGTGTTTTCCTGGCAACCATCTGATATCCCCGGTGTTCCCAGGGAGGTAATCGAGCACCACCTTGTTGTCTGCCCACATTCCCGACCATCAAGAAGAAGGTGCAGAAATAGGCCTTGGAGCAGCAACATTTCATTGCCAAGGAGATCAAGAAACTTGAGGCAGCTGGTTTGGTCAGAGGAGTATTACATCCAACATGGTTAGCAAACCTAGTGGTTGTGCAAAAGGCTAATGGGAAATGGAGGCTTTGCATAGATTTCACGGATCTGAACAAGGCATGCCCGAAGGAACCATTCCCCTTGCCGTGCATCGATCAGATTGTGGATTCCACTTCCGGTTATGATCTTCTCTCCTTTCTGGATGCATACTCTGGGTACCATTAGATATTCATGTCCAAGGAAGATGAAGAAAAGACCTCATTCATCACCCCATGTGGCACATACTGCTTTGTGCGCATGCCTTTCGGGTTGAAGAGTTCCGGGTCCACTTTTGCAAGAGTAGTCCAAATTGGTTTTGAACCTCAGCTGCACAGGAACATTGAAGCTTATATGGATGATATTGTGGTCAAGACCAAGGACATATCAACCCTCATCCAGGATTTGGAAGAAACATTTGCTAATCTGCGCAAGATCAACTTGAAGCTGAACCTCAAGAAGTGTGTGTTTGGCGTTCCCTTTGTCAAGCTACTTGGTTTCTTTGTTTCCCACTGCTGGATCGAAGCTAACCCAGATAAGATCAAGGCCATCGAGCAGATTCAGGCACACAAGACAGTTAAGGATGTGAGGTGTTTCATAGGATGCGTTGCGGCGCTTAGCAGATTCATCTCCAAGTCTGCCGAGCGTGCCTTGCCGTTCTTCAAATTTTGAAGAAGGCAGGACCTATGAAGTGGACCTCGGAAGCAGACGCAGCATTGCAATATCTAAAGACCTATTTGTATTATGTGCCCACTTTGGTTGCACCGAAACCGCAGGAGCCATTGCTGCTATATCTGGCAGCAACTAATCAAGTGGTTAGTGCAGCATTAGTGTCACATCGGGAAGTGGAGGAGATCGTAGCCTCAGCAGGTGTCCCACCCAGGGAAGAAAGAGCGAATATCCCGGCAAGGTCAGATATGGATTAGGACAACGAGATGCACGGCAGCGGAGGCAACCCCAAGGACGCAGCACGAAAGAAAGTGGTGCGACGCCAAGTATACTTCGTCAGCTCCCTATTGCAGGGGGCTAGATCCAGGTATTCTGGTGTGCAAAAATTGATTTTTGGCCTTGTCATGGCCTCAAGGAAACTACGCCACTACTTCCAAGCCCATGAGATCACGGTTTTCACGTGCTTCCCGTTGCAAAGGATACTCCGAAACCCAGAGGCTACCGGTAGAATAGTAGAGTGGGCATTAGAGTTATCCAGCTTTGGCCTGAAGTTTGAAAGCACATCAACAATCCAGAGTAGGGCATTGGCAGAGTTTATTGCAGAATGGACGCCAACCTCTGATGAAGAACTGCTGGAGACAGTTATCCCCCGCAAGCAATCGCCCCAAGAATGGATCATGTATTTCGATGGTGCCTTCTCCCAACAAGGTACATGGGCTGGTGTACTTCTCGTTGCTCCCACTAGAGAGCACCTGAAGTACGTAGTATATATGCATTTTCCCCAGGAGGAGGGAACCAAGAATACAACAGAGTATGAAGGGCTCCTTGCTGGGCTAAGGATTGCCACAGAATTGGGAATCGAGAAGTTGATCATTCGAGAAGATTCACCACTTGTGGTGAAAAAGGTCAACAAGGATTACCGTAGTCCATTGATGGAGGCATACGACAATGAAGTGAGAAGATTGGATGAGCGCTTTAATGGATTGCAAACGAAGCACGTACCCCGTGCAGAAAACAACATTGCCGATCATCTATCAAAGTGCGCTGCGCAGAAGCTTCCTGTGGAACCAGGAAATTTTGTTCTCCATCTTACTCAGCCCCCCGTATCCCCGGCAACAATGGCCTGAAAGAGGAGGAAATTGGACTCTGGTAAGCCTCTCCCGGTAGAGCCTCTCGGGGCTCCTGGCAGGGACCCTGTCGGAAACAACCCCCCTTCAATTGCCGGGCTGCACCCTCTTGCTGGGCCACTGGTCCCCGCGGTCGAGGGATGCGCTCCCACGAATGAGGAGGTGCCGCTAGTCCTCGTTGCCGAGTCCCAGGCTCCAACTTGGGCAAGGCACATAGTCCATTTCCTCCAAACCGGAGAACTTCCCAAAGAGCAAGAAGAAGCGGAAAGAGTAGCCCGGAGGGCCAGTATGTATCAGTTTGTTGATGACAAACTATACAGAAGAAGGCCCAATGGTGTGAAATTGAAGTGCATTTGTCGGGAAGAAGGAAAGGAACTGCTGGCATAAATACACAAAGGCATGTGCGGCTCCCACATTGGATCAAGGGATTTAGTTGGGAACGCATTACAACAAGTATTCTATTGGCCCACAACCCTCCAAGATGCGGTCAAGCTAGTCAATAAGTGTGAAGCCTACCAGTTCCATTCCAAGAATATCCATCTGCTAGCCCAAGCACTTTAGACAATCCCTTTGTCATGGCCGTTTTCGGTCTGGGAGCTCGATATCCTCGGCCCTTTCCCCCGAGTTGCCGGGGGCTTTGAATTCTTGTTCATTGCAATTGAAAAGTTTACAAAGTGGTCGGAAGTAGATGTCGTGAGAAAGGTGACTGCTCTGTCAACTATCAAGTTCTTGAAAGATTTGGTGTGCCGCTTTGGGATCCCTGCCCAGATCATCACTAACAGCGGCACCCAATTCATGAGCCGCGCCTTCATGCAATATGTTCGTGCCCTCGGAAGCAAGATCTCATTTGCCTCTATTACGCGTCCCAGAAGCAATGGACAAGCTGAGAGGGCAAACGCTGAAGTGCTACGGGGACTCAAGACAAGAACATTTGATAAGCTGCTGAAGTGCGGCAGGCGATGGATCGATGAGCTATCGGTGGTTCTTTGGTCCCTCAGAACGACATCAAATGGAGCTACCGGGCAGACCCCCTTCTCCCTAGTCTATGGGGCAAAAGCAGTTATCCCAACAGAACTCATTTAAGGGTCACCTCGAGTACTTGCCTAAGATGAAGTAGCGCAGGAACAACACCGGCATGACGATGTTGTGCTTCTCGAGGAGAACCGTCTCCGGGCTGCTACATGTGCTGCATGCTACCAGCAAGCCCTATGTCGCTATCATAGCCGCAGGGTTCATGCCCGGTGTTTTGAGGAAGGTGACCTTGTCCTTAGGCACGTTCAGTCTGCCAAGGGTGCAAACAAGTTGTCACCAAAGTGGGAAGGCCCTTACTAGGTAGTACGAGTCACCAGACCTGGCACAGTCCGTCTGGAGACCGAAGATGGCATTCAATTGCAAAACTCATGGAGTATTGAACATCTCCGCACGTTCTACCCGTAAGGCGCGGCTGTCGGGCCCTGCCTTGCAACCACCCTTTTGTACATGACTTGCCTTAGTGGCATGTAAACCCTTGCACAAAGCCAGGCGCAGACCCCGAGCAGCAGAGAAACAAAGGAGGCACTGGGGGCCCCCCGACAAGTTGCATGCATGCATAAGAATATCATAAGAATCGCATGTTCATGTAGATAAGATCGCATCTGGCATCATTTTTATCTGCATAAACTGCAGGCTCCTATCGTGGCCTCATTCCCCAAGAGGAGATAAGAAGACGAGCCAGCACTGCGGTCTCCAGCAAGCCAAACATATAAGTTCATTCTCGTATCCATACGTGTTTTGTAAGTAAAGACTTGTGCATGAGAAAACCCTTCTACCCTTTGAAACTTAGGTGCTCCCACCCTTCGACTCGAACGCTGCTTCGGTCAGGGTGGTCACAGTGGCCTTTGATGGATAAGGACCGGCAGGGGGCTGGTCCCACTGTATGTTTTGTGCCCGGTAGGCCTACTCCCCGGCAACAAACAGAGGGTACTGGCAGGATAGCCTGCCGGGGGATCTCGTTTACTTAAAAATATAGAGGCATCCCACCTCTGCATGGACATAGACATGCATGAGTCCTCGGTAAGGTTTACCTTTTTCAAAAATATGCAGATCAAACAAGTACAGACCTTACAGGACACAAACATGGATTCAAGAGATTACATTATTTGAACAAAAATTTGGCAAGTGTCTACAGATTTAAGATTGGAAAAAGATAAGTGCCCCGTAAACTCCTCTCCATGTGCCTCTTATCCTAGGTATTGCGGTGGGAAGAGAAGGGGACAAAAGGGGTGCCCAAGAAGGAGCCCACCCCGGTCTCGTCATGGCCTGCTGAGCGCAGCCTGACAAGATCGGGAGTGGCGAGGCTACGAAGGAGGATGGAGGAAGAGAGAAATGTGGATCAATGCCTCCGCTCCTATTTTTATAGGCGAGCTGGGGGGTGATTCGCCGGCGAGTAACCACTGTCCTCCTCCGCCAATCCAAGAAGATCGGGCCCCTACCTTGATGCTCTTCCTAGCCACGTGCCTCCATTACCTACCCCATTGAATGCATGCAGCATACGTGGCTAAGGATAAGGGCGTGGTGGGAAGAGTGAATTGGCAGTTACCCGCTCGTGCATTAAAGTCATTCACGGGCCATTACAAGAATGGCCCCACCACAATTGGTGTTGCACGGCGTGCAGGAGAACCAGAAACTGACCCAAGCTCGGGTTAAGGAAGAGGCAAAGAAGATCTCAAAGGATAGAGCCACTCTTGTGCTCCTACCTATGCACTGGTTAGGGCCTGCCCCGACGACGCCCAATGGCGTGTTCGTTCCAGGCCCGGGGGATCCTGGGTCCATTACCCAAACTGTGCACAGGCCCAAGGACAATATTACAGTACCAAGATCAGACCAAGCAAGAGGTATCAATTCTTCGATGGATCCAAGTGCAAATCAACAAAACCAAGATGAGCCAGAGAAGCAAGATATCGCTAAGGAAAGAACCTCCCTTGCCGGATAGGCAACCTGGCAAGGTCGGGTTTGCCCCAGAAGCAAGCTTCCAGATCGTCCCGGAAGGCATTCCAGGACTTGCGGAGGCAAGCCACTCCACCGCTCCACCTCGCAAGCGACGCAAGTCATAGATCAGTGTGGTGTCAAGCCCCAAGGTGACTAAGTGGCTACTTTTCGCCACATGGCAGCCACTTCCTACAGAAAACTCCTCCATATAACACCCGTCCTGAGATGTGTCAAGCAAGTAGGCACGGAGCTGGCAAAACAGCCTGACAAGGGTTGTTGCGCACGCTATGATGTGACACCCGATGGCGCATTTAATGCGCTCTGTCAGCCTGCAGAGTTAGGTATGATAGCACTGTTTGCTATCTAATTAGTACTTAAAGACTGATTTGCCACTGTGGTGTCCCCTTAATCTATAAAAGGAGGCCCATGTCAACCATAGAAAGGGTTAGCAGGTTTGGACCCTCACACATTCATATGCGCGTAGCCACTTTCGCCCCGAGGCAACCCTGTCGGGCAAGTGTGCTGCGTCCACCACCACTTTTTCCACCATCAATCCACCAAAGCAGGGGTAGGGCGGCCCGGACCTGGGTAAAACTACATGTGTGATCTCTTCCATGTTGTGCTATGCTTCTCCACTCTTTGTGCAACGTGCCCATCCCCCCGCTGAACCAAAAGGGGCTCATGGCCCCATAGGTGGCCATGGTTTCCCACGACAAGACGTCATCGAGCCATACATGTCCTGAACACGGAGGTGTCGTCCGTTTGGCACTTCATTGGTTTGGATCATGATTGGATCATGACGAGTTTGACTACATCAACCGCGTGATATACGCTTCCTCTTAATGGTCTACTAGGGTACATAGACATACTCTCCCCTCTCATTTCTATGCTTCTCCTAGATAGATCTTGGGTGTTTGTAGGAATTTTCTTGATTTTCATGCTTCGTTCCCCATCAATGGCATCATGAGCTAGGTCTATGCGTAGATGTATATGCACGTGTAGAACACAAAGAGTTGTGGGCGTTGATGCTCAAATTTCTTACCTATCTTGTCTTATTTGGATTCGACGGTATTGTGGGATGAAGCGGCTCGAAGCAACTTTACATGTCATCGCACATGAGACCGGTTCCACCGACTGATATGCAACTTGTTTTGCATATGGTGGCTAGCGGCTGTTTGTCTCTCCAACTTTAGTTGAATCTAATTTGATGAAGACGGTCCTCGTAGAAGGTTAAAAGGCAACTTGATTATCACCGTTTTGGCTTTGAGTAGGTAAGAACGGTTCTTGCTAGTTGCCCATAGCAGCCACGTAAAATTTGCAACAATAAAGTAGAGGACGTCTGACTTGTTTTTGCAGAGCATGTTGTGATGTGGTATGGCCAAAAATGTGATGTGATATATGTCGATGTATGAGATGATTATGTGTTGTAATAGGTTCAAGACTTGCATGTCGATGAGTTTGGCAACCGGCAGGAGCCATATGGTTGTCTTTAATTTATTAATCGCCATGTAATTGCTTTACTTTATCACTATGTGTTAGCAATAGTTGTAGAAGCAATAGTAGGCGAGACGACCACGTGACGACATGATGATGGGGATCGTGGTGTCATGCCGGTGACGGTGGAGATCAGGCCGGTGCTTTGGAGATGGAGATCAAAGGCACGGGATGATAATGGCCATATTATGTCACATATTGATTACATGTGATGTTTATCTTTTTATGCATCTTATTTTGCTTAGGATGACGATAGTATTATAAGATGATTAGTTCACTTAATTTCAGTAAATTGTGTTCTCCCTAAGTATGTGGTACGTCTCCAATGTATCTATATTTTTTTATTATTCCATGCTATTATAGTATCAGTTTTGGATATTTTATATGTTATTAGATGCAATTATATATCATTTTTTGGGACTAACCTATTACCTTTGTGCTTAGTGCCAGTTGCTGTGTTTGCATGTTTTTGGCTTTTTAGAAAATCAATATCAAACAAAGTTCAAACAGAGAAAAAACTTTGGATCAATATTTTTCTAGACCAGAAGAGACCCTAGAAGGTTCAGGAGGAGGCCAGAGGAGCCACCAGGGAGCGACAAGCCCAATGCGGCAACCCTAGGCTTGTCCACAAGGGAGCGACAAGCCCTATGGGGTACCCCCAGTCTTGAGACCTCTCGTGGCACATCAAACCCTAATTCCACCTCTATAAATACTCAAATATTCCCCAGACATCAGAGAGAGACCCGAAATACATTTTCTGGTGCCACAAGTTCCAGAACCACGAGATCCCATCTGGAGGCCTTCTCCGGTACTCTGCCAGAGAGGGAATCGGTCATGGAGGGGCTCTACATCAACCTTCCTACTCTTCCGATGATGTGTGAGTAGTTTACCATAGACCTACGGGTCCATAGTTAGTAGCTAGATGGCTTCTTCTCTCTTTTTGATCTTCAATTCAATGTTCTCCTTGGTGTTCTTGGAGATCTATTTGATGTAACGACTTTTTGCGGTTTGTTTGTCGGGATCCGATAATTGTGAGTTTATGATCAGATCTATCCATGAATATTATTCAAGTTTTCTTTGAACTCTGTTATACATGATTACTATAGCCTCATATTTCTTCTCTGATTTATTGGTTTGGTTTGGCCAACTAGATTGATTTATCTTGCCATGGGAAGAGGTGCTCTGTAATGGGTTGGATCTTGCGGTGCTCAATCCCAGTGACAGAAAGGGACATGATACATATGGATCGTTGCTATTAAGGGTACAAATATGGGGTTTATTCATACATGAGTTTATCTTGTCTACATCATGTCATCTTGCTTAAAGCGTTACTCTGTTTTTAATGAACTTAATACACTAGATGCATGCTGATTAGCGGGCGATGTTGGAGCAATAGTAGTAGATGCAGAATCGTTCCGGTCTACTTAGCTCGAACATGATGCCTATATATGATCATTGCCTTGGATATCGTCATAATTATTTGCTTTTCTATCAATTACCCAACAATAATTTGTTTACTCACCATATGCTATTTTCTTGAGAGAAGCATCTAGTGAAAACTATGGCCCCATGTTCTATCTTTTATCATATATTAAAACTAAAAATAGCTTTCTGCAATTTTAGTTTATTTATTTTATTTTGTAATTTTGTTCAATCTACCTATCAAAAACTATACAATTTAATCTTGCTCACAACCATTGAGGGATTGACAACCCCTCTACACGTTGGGTTGCAGGTATTTGTTGTTTGTGTGTAGGTGCCTCTAACGAGTTGTTGCTTGGTTCTCCTACTGGATTGATAAACTTGGTTTCATAACATAGGAAAATACTTAGCTCTACTGTACTGCATCATCCTCTCCCCTTCGAGGAAATCCCAACGTAACTCACAAGTAGCAGGAAGAATTTTTGGCGTAGTTGTCGGGGAGACATCATCAACATTTATCAAGTACCTACACATAAAATTCCATCTCCTTGCATTTACATTATTTTCCATTTGCCTCTTGTTTTCATATCCCCCACTTCTAAAACATTTTACCGAAAAAACACAAAAATGTTTTACTTTGTTGCTTTCCTTGTTTGTTTGCCATAATTGGGGTGATTCTTCTTATGATCTTGAAAATTTATTTAAGCCTCATGATGAATATGATATTGATAATAGTGTTTGCAATAATATTGAAAATTGGTTTGGAAGAGTTCCAACTTTACATAATAATGATCCACTACTTTGTAGAATGATCAATCTTATGAATTTTTTTTATAAAAGTGGGCTTGGAGAGGTCAGGACTTTATTTGATGATAATCCCACTATTTTGCAAGAGTGTCAACTTTGCATGCATGTGGATCATGTAGAGAATATTTTATGTGATATCTATATTTTCAATTTGAATATGATCCCACATGTAATTATTATGAGATAGGGAAATATGGTTGTAGAAATTCTCATGTTACTAAATTACCTCTTTTTATTTTGATATTGATATTGTTTCCTTCTTCTTCTATGCATATGCTAGATATTGCTTGCTTTGGTATTTTGTTTGCTAATAAAATTCCTATGCATAGGAAGTATATTAGACTTAAATTTGATTGTCACATACTATATGATGCTCTCTTTGTGCTTCAATTCTTGTCTTTCATGCGAGCATCATTAAAATTATCAATGCCTAGCTGAAAGGCTTCAAAGAAAAGCGCTTGTTGGGAGACAACCAAATATTTTTATTTTATGTTTTTATGTGTTCACACAGTTATTTTACTGCCATGATTGTGCTCTTTATGTTTAGTTTAGTGTTTGTGCCAATCAAAGAATTTGGGATGATTTGGCCGGTAGTTGCTTTGATTCTGTGCATTAGAAGAAAGTTTTGTGCCAAGTTATGGAATTTTGTAAATTCACAGAAACTTGCTTTTCCTCTGATTTTTTTACACATGATTGATATACAAATTTTTCACGTTGTCCAAATTTTTCATAATTTTTGGAGTTAGTCAATCTTCAGATTACAACAGATTGTTTTGTTTTTGATAGATTCTATTTTTGTTGTGTTGTGTGCTTATTTTGATGAATTTATGGATTGTATCGAGGGGTGTAAGCCATGGTAAAGTTAGAATATAGTAGGTATAATTCAATAATAAAATATGAATGGGTTGCAACAGTACTTAAAGTGATGATTTGCATTATTATACTAACGAATCTCACGAAGGTATCGTTAAGTTTTGTGTGATTGAAGTTTTCAAGTTTTGGGTGACACAATGGATGAAGGAATAAGGAGTGGAAAGATCCTAAGCTTGGGGTATGTCCGAGGCACCCCAAGGTAATATTCAAGGACTTCCAAGCAACTAAACTTGGGGATGCCCTGGAAGGCATCCCCTCTTTCTTCTAACGACTATCGGTAATTTTACTTGGAGCTATATTTTTGTTCGTCACATATCATGAGTTTTGCTTGGAGCGTCTTGTATTATATGAGTCTTTGCTTGTTTTGCTTTTTTAGTGTGTCACAATCATCCTTGATGAACACACTTGTTTGATAGAGCCACACGCCGATCATGATTTGTTAGAATACTCTATGTGCTTCACTTAAGTTTTTTGAGCTAGGCAGTTGCTCTCGTACTTCACTTATACCTTTTTTACACGGCGGTGGTTATATTTTAAAGAAATACACTCTCATGTTTCACTTATATTATTTTGAGAGTTGATTTTTTTAAGAAATTGTCAGGACCCCGACTCAATGCCACATCGATCTAGCATGTAACACCTCATATCACTTTGCAGCCTCACGCACGGTATTCCCAGGGTATCGCCTTACCTTTGCCTGGGACCGTTTGCGCCTTTTGGCACACGTATATGATAGTGTTGCTAGCATCCATCTGATAAGGAGCCCGGGCTGACATGGCTAGTCGTAAACCCAAAGAGGCACAAACCTACAGGGACAGGCATCCATGACCCAGCATCGAACGTGTCGGTCATCAGTGAGTGAATCCAGGCTGTAGCACTGGGCTAGCAGGACTCCGGTGAATCGAGCTGTAGCGGGCTAATAGGACTCCGGTATTCATCGCGTGACATTTCCCCGAAGGGACAGACACAGGAACGAAGAAGGACACATGCCGGCCAGCCTAAGTGTTCTGGAGCAGTAGCAAGCTGCCATGGCTCAGTGGAAGCACTAGGAGACATTTCCCGGTAAGAGAGACTACTAAGGATAAACAACTAGATAGTCAGATCCCACACATACCAAGCATTTCAATAACATAAACACAATATGCTCGATATGTGCAAATACAACATGGCATCACAACATGACTCTACAACTCAAGTATTTTATTCAATAGGCTCCGAGGAGTGAGATATTAAAAACATGGGTCTCATGACCCAACATTCCGAGCATACAAGTCAAAGCACAAGCGGAAGCTTAACATGTCTGAGTACAGACATCTACAAATGAAAAAGGCTGAGAAGACTGACTATCTACCAGATCCCGCCGAGGGCACAAGATCGTAGCTGAGGTAACAAGCTAAACGTCGAAGTCCACGTGGAACTACTAATGAGACCGAAGTCTCTCTGCAAAACATAAAATACGCAAACATGAGTACAAATGTACCCAGCAAGACTTACATCAGAACTATCTACATATGCATCATTATCAACAAGGGGGACGGTGGGGTTTAACTACAGCAAGCCAGCTTTGACTCGGTGGCTATCCTGAACTACGACAGCAAGTAACTCTTTTGAGGTGGCGCACACGAGTCCACATATTCACCATGTCAATACACCACCATGGATCCGCTCCCGTCTCCCTACGAGAACGCCATCCATATCACTCAAGCTTATCTTGCGTATTTTAGAGTATCCACTTTCACTTGTCTATGAACTGTTATAGGCAACCCAGAAATCCTTTACCGCGGACACGGCTATTCGAATAGATGATGTTAACCCTGCAGGGGTGTACTTCTTCATACATGTTTCCACCACTTAGCGTCTGCACACGACATGTGCTCGGCAGACTTCAAGCGAAAGCCGACGTGGGTGTAGACCACGACCTACCTAAACACTCAAGTCTCTAGTCCAGATTTATCGCCTATTCAGGTTCCATCCACAGGGAGTCCGGCCGAAGTTTCCACATACGGCCCCGAATGATGTGTGCAGGGTTCCCGAGACACCAAACGGGCGCCCGGTACACCGTGCCACGTGCCTACCGCATCACAGCCCACCTCTCCAGTCAGCGCTGCGCACGGCCTTCAGCATACTACAAACACCAGAAACTACTTGCAACTCCTGGACAGAGGACAAGGGTGATTAAGAAGCCGAGCGGGGTCATATTTTAGGGCCCAATGCATGGTAGTAGCTGTTTCATGGATCACAAACACAGAACTCAGTTCCTGAGGACGGCTTCAGTGAGACAACCCACCATGTACTCCTACATGGCCTCTCACCGCTACCTTTACCAAATCGTGTTCACACACTTAGCTCACACGCAGTAGGACATGTTCACACACCTCTGATTCATCCCCGATGAATCAGACCTGACTCAACTCTAAGCAGTAGCAGGCATGACAGACAAGCATGAATGAGTAGGCACATCAGGGCTCAAACAACTCCTACTCATGCTAGTGGGTTTCATCTATTTACTGTGGCAATGACAGGTCATGTAGAGGATAAAGGGATTCAACTACCGCAGCAAGTAAAAGATGAATCGTTGTTGTCCTAATGCAGTAAAAGAGAGCAGGAGCGAGAGAGTGGGATTGTATCGGAATGAACAAGGGGGTTTTGCTTGCCTGGCACTTCTGAAGATAGTATAGCTCTTCATCGATGTCATCGATCTCATCGTCGGCATCACGTCTATCGAGAGGGGACAAATACCGGCAACACAGAAGGAAAGACAATCAATGCAATGCACAATATGATGCATGATCATGACATGGCAATATGCTGTGGTTTGAGCTAATGCAACTAGCAGCAGGTTAAATGAAGTTGGTTTGAACCCTAGGTTCAAATTCAAACTCCATATGTGAAGGTTTAAATGCCATTATAAGATTTGGCCTAAACAGCTGCCCTAAGTTGTTCTATCATGCATGAAAATGGTACAGATGGATAGATTGGATTTTTCTGATCATTTTTCATATATAATTTATCTCATTTGGAGTTACGGTTGATTTTATATGATTTTTAGAAGTTTTGGATATTTTCTGGAATTTCCTGTAAAAGAGTAAATCCAGAAAAAGAGTTACTGCGTCACTGTGATGTCAGCAGTCAACTGACCCGGTCCAGGTCAAACCTAACGTGTGGGGGCCACACGTCAGTGACACAGGGCTGTTTAGGTCACTGACATGTGGGACCAGTCAAGGCTGACTTGGCCAAAGTCAAATTGACACGTGGGGTCCGCAAGATTAACACTAATCTAAACAGGAAAATTAGACTAGCCTAATTAGACACTGGGGCCCACATGGCAGTGGCTCTAGAGGTGGTTTAGCTGGGTCATTAGTGGCTAATGATGAGTCATGTCATCAGTCGCCGGAGTTTCGCCGGCGACGACCATTTCGCGCGGCGGAGATTGTCGGGATCTCGCTACAGCCCACGGTTTGAGGCGGGGTTTGCTCCTATGGCTTCCTGGCGTTCTCTCCCATCTAGTGGTGGTAGCGGCAGCAGCTGGGATGGCCGGGGTTGACGGCAGCGAGCACTTTCGCAGCGGCCGGAGTTCGGGCACGCTCGGACATGGCGTTTTGGTGCACGGGAGGACGAGCTACGGGTTGCTACGGAGTCCGGCGGACTCGCTGAGCACGGGGGTAGGCTCGAATGCGTCGTGGGTGTGCTCTAGCTACGGCGGTGCCATGGCCGGCGGCGGGGAGCGTTCGGCTCCGGTGGCTGATGCGGTTAGAGAGCGAAGTAGGCTACGGGTCATGGGGGAAATGGTACAGAGGCTCACCATGGTTCTTCTGGTGCTTCTGGCGAGGCAGGGGAGGCACGGGGTCTGGCGAAACGACGACGGGGATCTCCAGCAACCGAGGTCGGAAATGGCGGCATTGGCGAAGCTTCAGGGCGTCAGGCGTTGCGTAGCTCAGCGAGGAGGTCGAGGACGACGCGGCGGAGCTTCTGGACTCATCGGCAGGGCGATGGGTGGTCGGTGGCCGTGGTGGCAGCGAACGGCAGCGTCGGGTGCGCTCGGGTGTGGCGTGGGAGAGAGCAGAGGAGGGGGGAGAAGCACGGGATAGAGTGAGAGGGGTCCAGGGGGTGCATGGCGTCGCGAGGGAGGTCCAGGGCGACGAGGGGGAAAGCGGCAAGCAGGAGGTGGCCGGGGCGTGTGTGCGTGCACGGCGGCCACACGCCCTCCTGCCTACTGGCAGGAGGTGGAAGACGACAGGGAGGAGCCCTGGTGGGCTGGGCTGGCTTCGCCCAGCTGGCTGCTACAGTACCCGGCCAGGTGGGCTTTGCCAGGTAAGTTCCTTTCTTTGTATTATTTCCTATTTTCTATTATTTTGTAACTTCAGGGCTTTATTAAAAATGCCAGGGCATTCCCAAAAATCATGAAACTAATCATGGCTACTGTTTTTAATATATCCAACAGTAAACATTTTAGTTTATGATTATTTGAGCATTTAAAATATTTTATAGTATTTAAATGCCCAAATGAAAATACCATATGATTTAATTCAGAGCCCAAATATGACATGGAAAAAGGTGCAACACCTCTGGTTAATGTTTCTAGCATTTTCCAGAAATGATGGACATTTTTGAAAGCCATTTGGATTCACTGAAAATATTTTAGTTGAACCTAGTGAATTCCTTTGATGCTAGGGTTTAGGCAATCCCCATTTCAGGTTTAACTGAAATTTAAACATGATGCAACACCAGATGCTAGCACTAGGCATTAATAGAACTAGGGATGACAACTCACCCCCACTAAACAAGAATCTTGTCCCGAGATTCAAGATGTGAGGTAAGAAGACAAAGGGGACACTAAGTATCACAAACTTCATGATCCAACTGCCTTCTCGAGGTTGTTGATTTGTTGACTCAAATTGATCTTGACGTCCTTACTTTCGAGATCTTCATCCAACATGACGACAATAGAGTGAAACATGTCTACACGGATGGATCATCTTAATGATCACAAGATCAACTCGCGGAATGAGGCGTAGAAACATCTCTCGAGCCGAGACACGGAGCGTGTATCCAGAAGGATGGAGTGGAACTGATGACGAGGGTTCACTAGGTAGACAACAATCCCACACTTAAGAGGGTGGTGAACGGTTGTCAACGTAGTAAAGATTTGAATTGCCATGATACCATATCGAGACACTTCAGGGAAGGTGGCTTGTAGAATATCCCCTTAAGTGGCAAAAAGAATTACCTTTGATTCAGAGATCATTGAAACTCTTTATACCAGCCTAAGGCAATTCTCGAGCGACCGTTTGGAGGGGGTCGGTAGAATGGCATACCCGAATTAGAATGGATGATGTGGATTACCTTGTTGAAAACAACACAAGGAATGATTTTGCTTGCGCGTGCTCTCAAGAACTTGAGCAATTCCAAATCATCAAAGTTTTACCAATATCCATGTCAAGGATCCTGGCAACACAACATACTACCATGATGAATAGTGATGGACAATGCAGATGCATAGGAAGACAACCCTTTCTCAGATTTTTCCTTAGCGAGGCCAAGGGAACGAAATCTGGATAATCGACCAAGAGACATTTAGCACTCCGCTTCTAATGTTCTCCTTGATGTACTGGTTACTACTGTCATGCTTAAAGCATCAACATAGCCATCAAGTAGTGGTCGGACTTCGGAATACAAAGGATCCATAAGAACAACTTCTGGAGTAATCCTACGAAATCCCTATGGGGAGGTGGCCAACTTCCTCAATCAAGATTCTACAATAATAGGTCTTCCGGCTGGGTGTGTTGGCCACAACATCCACTTTACCGGTTACAGAGAGACCAACATTATAGTTCTTGGAGTATGTTCCAACCATCATATCTGCCTGAGATTCAGATCTGGTTGGTGTCAGGATATTCCAGAATCATCAAGTCTAGATAGAAAAATGAAAGTTTGCAACGCAATTCGATGAGATGGCGTTGCGAGATTCTCGGGGAATGAGCTACGATAGCAAGCTCCAAAACATGAGCTGGTTCTGCTACAAACCTGTGAACACGCTATCCAAGACAAGCATGACCACATGGTAGTCTTATAATAAAACACTACCGAGTTCAGGTGGGGAACCATCATCGAGGATATCGGAGTCCTTGTGCACTTATCGATGAACTTCTTATCCTTAAGCAAGTCAATCAGTGGCTTGGTGTGCTAGGAACACATATAGAATGGAGGCGGCCAACCTATCAAACCATAGAGTACTTCGCACATATGCGTGACTAACTTGGGATGATTCCAGAGGAAGCAAAAACAAGCTTTCTCGAATTCACGGCGGCAACTTACATCAAATGCACGTGAATTAGAGGAAGTCACTCCTTTCATCCGAACATATGCTTCATGAGCTAGCATGAAGAAATGCTTTCAAAAGTTTCCAACACTAGCTTAATGCTCAACAAAATCATGGAGAAGATAAAAATGTTGTTGATGGGCTCAACAACAATTCATCCAGGTTTCCATGAAGATGGAGTTCCATAATTATGTGAACAAGTGATAGCATTGGTCAAACCCAAAAGATATAATGGTGTATGCTCAAGGGATCAACCACGAGTAAGACAACATTATGAATATCGTTGGTTCTGATTTGATTTGACGATAGCCCACACTCAAATCAAAGTTTTGGCATGACAAAAGGTACAACAACTGATCACAAGGACCAATTGATGAAGATATCATCTTTCTTCAACACACACACACACACAGAGAGAGAAAGATATCCCTTAACATGAACTAAGTCAGACAAGCTTTTATCTTCCAACTCTCCAAGTTGTTGTTTAGCTTGACCAACTAGCTCAGGGGTATCCCACACAAATTCTTGGAGAAGGGGTGGTTTACAAGAAACCATCTTGATCACGAACTCAACATAGCGGTTAGGTCACAACCTGGTAATACTTCCGTGAAGATATTCGGAAAATCACGAACCATTGATTTACTAATCTTGGGAACAATCTCGCTTTTCAGGGCAAGACGATATGATCAAAAGAGCGAGGGATTGACACAATCCTAACTCATTGATCGAAAAGCGCACCAGGAGATAAGGACTAGGTAGCACAATCAATCTTAGAATGATGATTCAATACTCAGCATGCTAAGAATGAGGTTGTTGTCCATTTAACTACCAAGCAATGGAGTTGCCAGGAGTATAGATTTCACACATCACAATTCACTTCTCGGCATTCCGGTTGTGACAACACGGAACCGAGGAATGAGTAATGATGGAGAGAGGTATCACTACGTCGAGAATTTACAAGAGCTGGTGCAATTCTCATGAAAATCCTAACATAAAGACGGTAATACTTCAGGGTAGAACAGAATCAAAAGCTGGATTGGCATTTGATTTGCGGATTACAACTGCATTGACCCAATCCTGGATATGGATGAGGTACTGGAGAATGTTTCTCCTAGTCATTCCAGAATAGAATGGCTCGATGGACCACAAGAATAATAGGCATCGATGAACACGGTTGCACAACTACTCATGTCTATCAATTGATAGACGAGGGCCAGAAGACAACTAAGAGGGACAACTCAAGGAACATATAACTTTCTGAGTTGTGGATGCATAGATTAGTATGTCGAACAAAGTTCAACATGTTTCTTCCGGATAACCCATGCAAAGAGGTAGGACTGGCAGAGTCACAATATAAAATGGAGAACTCATCAAGAGCACTCCTGTTGTGATCTTTTGATCCAACAAACTTCTGCCATAAGCGGTTCATAGTATTTGGAAGAAGGAAATACCACGGACCTCGAGGAATAATGCAAAAGGTTACTAATAACCTAAAGGAACGAGCAAACACTATCAACATGAGGTAAGTGGGGTGAATCTCGGGTTCAAAACCCAGAAGTAGAATACCTACTAACTAAATGGCATCACGGGATGCTTTTCGAGAATAATGGCCAGAATCATCACACGGAGGCACAAATCATGGCTAGATTACTAGATGATCCCCTAGGACACCTAGGGTCATAATAATAATTCCAACATATATGTCGAGGCAATAGAATACCTCAACTCAGCAATTAGTGTGATTAACCTGGCCCAAAGGAACATAAACACCAGAGGGAAAGGATTTGCAAGTGCATCAGATTGTTTAGAAACCTAGGATGACTCGGACAGCATAACGGCTGTAAATGCTCAAAAAGACTTGAGAGATCCAGCAAAAATGGTGGCATAACCACTCAACATCACAATAACAAGGTTCTGAGATCAACTAACAACACACGGAAGTAGTATAAACTGAACTGGGGCGTAAAACCAACAATCTCATAAGTGTATGGATTAGTAACACGTCATCCTGATAGATAGATGAGAAGGCCTAGTTCTTAAACCCCGTAGAAGAGAAGAGGATGACTCTCAGAAGGCCATGAGGTATAAGGAGTAAAAAGAGCCTTACGTTCCCTTCCATAATCAATTCCCTTACATAACTAAAGCATTTCTAGACACAACTTCGACCAGTTTGGCTTGGTAATCCTACAAGCAGTCAGGCTCTGATACCAAAGCTGTTAGGACCCCGACTCAATGCCACATCGATCTAGCATCTAACACCTCATATCACTTTGCGGCCTCACGCACGGTATTCCCACGGGTGTCACCTTACCTTTGCCCGGGACCGTTTGCGCCTTTTGGCACACATATATGATAGTGTCGCTAGCATCCATATGATAAGGAGCCCGGGCTGACATGGCTGGTCGTAAACCCAAAGTGGCACAAACCTACAGGGACAGGCATCCATGACCCAGCATCGAACGTGTCGGTCATCAGCAAGTGAATCCAGGCTGTAGCACTGGGCTAGCAGGACTCCGGTGAACCGGGCTGTAGCGGGCTAACAGGACTCCGGTATTTATCGCGTGACATTTCCCCAAAGGGACAGACACAGGAACGAAGAAGGACACATGCCGGCCAGCCTAAGTGTTCTGGAGCAGTAGCAAGCTACCATGGCTCAGTGGAAGCACTAGGAGACATTTCCCGGTAAGAGAGGCTACTAAGGATAAACAACTAGATAGTCACATCCCACACATACCAAGCATTTCAATAACATACACACAATATGCTCGATATGTGCAAATACAACATGGCATCACAACATGACTCTACAACTCAAGTATTTTATTCAATAGGCTCCGAGGAGTGAGATATTACAAACATGGGTCTCATGACCCAACATTCCGAGCATACAAGTCAAAGCACAAGCGGAAGCTTAACATGTCTAAGTACAGACATCTACAAATGAAAAAGGCTGAGAAGCCTGACTATCTACCAGATCCCGCCTAGGGCACAAGATCGTAGCTGAGGTAACAAGCTAAACGTCGAAGTCCACGTGGAACTACTAGCGAGACCAAAGTCTCTCCGCAAAACATAAAATAGGCAAACGTGAGTACAAATGTACCCAGCAAGACTTACATCAGAACTATCTACATATGCATCATTATCAACAAGGGGGGTGGTGGGGTTTAACTACAGCAAGCCAGCTTTGACTCGGTGGCTATCCTGAACTACGACTGCAAGTAACTCTTTTGAGGTGGCGCACACGAGTCCACATATTCACCATGTCAATACACCACCATGGATCCGCTCCCGTCTCCCTACGAGAACACCATCCATAGCACTCACGCTTATCTTGCGTATTTTAGAGTATCCACTTTCACTTGTCTATGAACTGTTATAGGCAACCCAGAAGTCCTTTACCGCGGACACGGCTATTCGAATAGATGATGTTAACCCTGCAGGGGTGTACTTCTTCATACATGTTTCCACCACTTAGCGTCTGCACACGACATGTGCTCGGCAGACTTCAAGCGAAAGCCGACGTGGGTGTAGACCACGACCTACCTAAACACTCAAGTCTCTAGTCCAGGTTTATCGCCTATTCAGGTTCCATCCGCAGGGAGTCCGGCCGAAGTTTCCACATACGGCCCCGAATGATGTGTGCAGGGTTCCCGAGACACCAAACGGGCGCCCGGTACACCGTGCCACGTGCCTACCGCATCACAGCCCACCTCTCCGGTCAGCGCTGCGCACGGCCTTCAGCATACTACAAACACCAGAAACTACTTGCAACTCCTGGACAGAGGACAAGGGTGATTAAGAAGCCGAGCGGGGTCATATTTTAGGGCCCAATGCATGGTAGTAGCTGTTTCATGGATCACAAACACAGAACTCAATTCCTGAGGATGGCTTCAGTGAGACAACCCACCATGTACTCCTACATGGCCTCTCACCACTACCTTTACCAAATCGTGTTCACACACTTAGCTCACACGCAGTAGGACATGTTCACACACCTCTGATTCATCCCTGATGAATCAGACCTGACTCAACTCTAAGCAGTAGCAGGCAGGACAGACAAGCATGAATGAGTAGGCACATCAGGGCTCAAACAACTCCTACTCATGCTAGTGGGTTTCATCTATTTACTGTGGCAATGACAGGTCATGTAGAGGATAAAGGGGTTCAACTACCGCAGCAAGTAACAGATGAATCGTTGTTGTCCTAATGCAGTAAAAGAGAGCAGGAGCGAGAGAGTGGGATTGTATCGGAATGAACAAGGGGGTTTTGCTTGCCTGGCACTTCTGAAGATAGTATAGCTCTTCATCGATGTCATCAATCTCATCGTCGGCATCACGTCTATCGAGAGGGGACAAATACCGGCAACACAGAAGGAAAGACAATCAATGCAATGCACAATATGATGCATGATCATGACATGGCAATATGTTGTGGTTTGAGCTAATGCAACTAGCAGCAGGTTAAATGAAGTCGGTTTGAACCCTAGGTTCAAATTCAAACTCCATATGTGAAGGTTTAAATGCCATTATAAGATTTGGCCTAAACAGCTGCCCTAAGTTGTTCTATCATGCATGAAAATGATACAGATGGATAGATTGGATTTTTCTGATCATTTTTCATATATAATTTATCTCATTTGGAGTTACGGTTGATTTTATATGATTTTTAGAAGTTTTGGATATTTTCTGGAATTTCCTGTAAAAGAGTAAATCCAGAAAAAGAGTTACTGCGTCACTGTGATGTCAGCAGTCAACTGACCCGGTCCAGGTCAAACCTAACGTGTGGGGGCCACACGTCAGTGACACAGGGCTGTTTAGGTCACTGACATGTGGGACCAGTCAAGGCTGACTTGGCCAAAGTCAAATTGACACGTGGGGTCCGCAAGATTAACACTAATCTAAACAGGAAAATTAGACTAGCCTAATTAGACACTGGGGCCCACATGGCAGTGGCTCTAGAGGTGGTTTAGCTGGGTCATTAGTGGCTAATGATGAGCCATGTCATCAGTCGCCGGAGTTTCGCCGGCGACGACCATTTCGCGCGGTGGAGATTGTCGGGATCTCGCTACAGCCCACGGTTTGAGGCGCGGTTTGCTCCTATGGCTTCCTCGCGTTCTCGCGCATCTAGTGGTGGTAGCGGCAGCAGCTGGGATGGCCGGGGTTGACGGCGGCAAGCACTTTCACGGCGGCCGGAGTTCGGGCACGCTCGGACACGGCATTTTGGTGCACGGGAGGTCGAGCTGCGGGTTGCTATGGAGTCCTGCGGACTCGCTGAGCACTGGGGTAGGCTCAAATGCATTGTGGGTGCGCTCTAGCTATGGCGGCGCCATGGCCGGCGGCGGGGAGCGTTCGGCTCCGGTGGCTGATGCCGTTACAGAGCGAAGTAGGCTACGGGTCATGGTGGAAACGGTACAGAGGCTCACCGCGGTTCTTCTAGTGCTTCTGGCGAGGCAGGGGAGGCACGGGGTCCGGCAAAACGACGACGGGGATCTCCGGCAACCGAGGTCGGAAACGGCGGCATTGGTGAGGCTTCAGGGCGTCCGGCATTGCGTAGCTCAGCGAGGAGGTCGAGGACGACGCGGCGGAGTTTCTGGACTCATCGGCAGGGCGAGGGGTGGTCGGTGGCCATGGTGGCAGCGAACGGCAGCGTCGGGTGCGCTCGGGTGTGGCGCGGGAGAGAGCAGAGGAGGGGGGAGAAGCACGGGAGAGAGTGAGAGGGGTCCAGGGGGTGCGTGGCGTCGCGAGGGAGGTCCAGGGCGACGAGGGGGAAAGCGGCAAGCAGGAGGTGGCTGAGGCGCGTGTGCATGCACGGCGGCCACACGCCCTCCTGCCTACTGGCAGGAGGTGGAAGACGACAGGGAGGAGCCCTGGTGGGCTGGGCTGGCTTTGCCCAGCTGGCTGCTACAGTACCCGGCCAGGTGGGCTTTGCCAGGTAAGTTCCTTTCTTTGTATTATTTCCTGTTTTCTATTATTTTGTAACTTCAGGGCTTTATTAAAAATGCCAGGGCATTCCCAAAATCATGAAACTAATCATGGCTACTGTTTAGAATATATCCAACAGTAAACATTTTAGTTTATGATTATTTGAGCATTTAAAACATTTTATAGTATTTAAATGCCCAAATGAAAATACCATATGATTTAATTCAAAGCCCAAATATGACATGGAAAAAGGTGCAACACCTCTGGTTAATGTTTCTAGCATTTTCCAGAAATGATGGACATTTTTCAAAGCCATTTGGATTCACTGAAAATATTTTAGTTGAACCTAGTGAATTCCTTTGATGCTAGGGTTTAGGCAATCCCCATTTCAGGTTTAACTGGAATTTAAACATGATGCAACACCAGATGCTAGCACTAGGCATTAATAGAACTAGGGATGACAGAAATATACTCTCATGCTTCACTTATATCTTTTTGAGAGTTAATGAAATTTTGAAGAAATATTTGCACTCTCATGCTTCACTTATATAGTTTTGAGGGTTGATAATAGTAATGGTAATTTGCACAAGATATGAATTTGGTCCCAATATGATGAATATCCAAGAGGGATATAATAAAAACTTTCTATAGATCATTGGATGTGATAAGCTTGATTCCTTGCAATAGTTTTGCGATATGAAGATGATAATATGTGAGTTATGCTAGTGAGTAACTGTGCTTTAGTAAGAATATTGGTGTTAAGGTTTGTGATTCCCTATGCTTGCACGAGAAGTCAATAGTTATGCAACAAAGTTACATCCTACTTGTGGTGCATTATTCAGTGTTAATTATGTTCAATGCGCGTTTATGACCGTTTTCATTTTTTGGTTGGTCGCTTCTCAATCTATTTGCTAGCCTCCACTTGTACTAAGCGAAAATACTGCTTGTGCATCCAAATCCTTAAACCCAAAGTTGTGCCAAATGAATCCACCATACCTACCTATATGCGGTATTTCCATGTTATTCTAAGTAAATTAGCATGTGCCAACTCTAATTTTTCATAATGAATTTCTGTTTTGTGTGTTCATACCGCTCATGAAGCAGCACGGGGTGGCCAATATTTTCCATGCTAGGTATTTTATTCTCACGACGAGTGTTTATTCACTTGTCATTGCACGAGAGTGTGTTAGGTAATAGCTAGGGATGCCCAGTCCCAAAATGAAAATATAATATGATGATAATAATGAATTCCTTGGAAAGTGTTGGTATGGAAGGCACCCATGGATTCGACTAGCCATGGATTGTGAAAGAATGGTGGAAAGGAAATAAACTTTATTTTCTGTTTGGGAACCGCCTAAGATTTGTGTAGCATGGAAGATATTAGGAATTCACAGTCATTTTCATTGACAGGAAAAGCATGCCTCTCAAAATAATTTTTTCTCTAAATTTAAGTTTTGAGCTCTGGCACCTCTGCAAATCTCTCCTTCCCTCTGCGAAGGGCCTATCTATTTACTTATATGCAATTTTATTTTTATTTGAGTCTCCATCTTCTCTTACAAAGCACCAACTAGGGAACACTATTGTCATACTTGTGTATTGGATGTAGCTAATATTTGAGTGTGTTTCATGAATGGATCAATGACTGAGCATAATGGGCTAGGGATAAATTTCTTTTGTGTTGATATTTTGAAAGACATAGTTGCTTGTTGGTATGCTTGAGTATTGATGTTTTCATGTCAAACTATAGAACATTGCTTTGAATCACTCAAGTATAAACATCCGTGATACAAAATAAAAGATTATATGATGAATGTGATAGGTAGCATTCCATATCAAAATTTTGTTTTATCATTTACCTACTCAAGGATGAGCGGGTATTAAGATTGGGATGCTTGCTACCATTGGTACCGTTACATGCTATACAAACGGTTTTTAACCCCTTTCCGCGACGGAGTTTTAAACCTTCGCCTAGTGAGTGTGCGCGATAAGGGGGTCCTTCCCACATGACCCAGAAACCGCCGGGGATAGGTAAGCAGCTACTCACGATCACCATAGAATAAATGTATGAGAAGGCACGCTTGTCCCACATGTTAGGTCTCGATGTTACGTTTCTGATCCGAGAGACATCCGAAATGATTACACCGCTTTAGTCGTGTGAAAAGGGTGGATATCACAAACATTTAATCCACCAATGTGTTTGCGATAGGTACGTTATCGCACACAGTTCAAAAATGTAAAATGTGTTGATCTGGCCAACCGTTTCTGTTGTGTTGCCTAATCACAAACAGTTCATCTGAATGAATTGTATGCCGTACATTGCACACACCTTCATCTGGTTGCCCGTTTATGTTGTTCTGCATCATCACAAACAGTTAATCCGACTGAACTGTATGTTGTATATCGCCCACACCTTCATCTGGCTGCCCATTTCTATTCTTCTACCTCATCGCAAACAGTTCATTGAACTGAACTGTATGCCCCGCATCACACATGCAACTAAAATCTGAACCGTGTTTGATGGCTCCACCATCGCAAACATTTTGCATCTTTTTTGACGGTTTATTACATCACCGTTTGCGATTAATGCATCGCACATAGTTTCGTCAAAGGGTCTATGATTATAGTGTCGCGTTAGCAGCATCCTGCAGTAGTGTCACATCTAATAGAGTAACTTTGTGTGGGTAGGGAAAAAAGGCAACACATTACTTACCATCCTAAAGTTCAATGTTGTCTTGGACAAAGTTTAAATAAAGAGCTTAATTCCCATCACCTGCCTCTTTCACCTAACAATCTTTCTTAGTTTCCTCACCCGACGCTTGTTCATGAATATCTCATTGCCCCATACGCCAAAGGGATCGAAGCGTGGATCAGTACCACTGATATATGTACCTACAAGCAACTAGTAAATGTTAGAAGCTAAACTGTGATTGCACAAATGATGTAAATTACAACTACCTCCGTTCCTAAGTACAAGTATTTTTAGAGATATCAACATGAACTACATATGGATGTATATAGACATGGTTTAGATTAGAATGTAGATTCACTCATTTTGCTTATATTTAGGAACAGACGGTGTATAAGACATGGGATGCAACTAACCTCGACGGCAAACAACGACATCGCCCATTGTAGCCATGCGTAAGTACATGGAAAGGCAATGTTAATTACAACAGGGTGAACATCCACCAAAAATAGCAAATGGTAATAAAACGGCAGCATCTATAGTGATATCTTCATTGCGAAAGAGTAGCACGGTAGCAAAGGGGTAGATTAAAAAATGGATAGAATTTTTTTACTACAACAGACAACCTAGTATAGCCATTGAAACTGGCACTAATAGAAATGAATTGACAGAGTTAAACATCGCAAGGCAGGTGCTGCTAGAGCAGAGCATGGCCATGTTGTCTATAAAAGGTAGGAAAAATAGATAAGATGGGTAAGGAGTGTTTACTACAACATGCATAATACATCAACCGTACGAAACATGGCCATTGTAACTGTTATTGGTAAGATTCAACTGGTCAGTTCATACTTGGTAAGTCCTACAGGGTAGTTGCTGGGGCACTTCATATGGGCAAGAGCCTGCCCCAAGTCGGCTGCAGCAGAGGCGAGGTGTTCCTCTGAGTCGAAGCATGGATCAGTGCCGCTGAATGTGTACCTACAAGAAGAAGCTAAACTGCAATTGCACAAATGATGTAAAATAATGTAAGACATAGGATGCAGCTAACCTCGATGGCAAACAACATCATCGCCCATTATGGCCCCGCGTAAGTACACGCAAAGGCATGTTAACTACAATAGGGTTAGCATCCACCAAAATAAAAAATGGAAATAAAAGCATCTCTAGTATATCTTCATTGCGGAGAGTAGCACGATAGCAAAGGGAAAGATTAAAAATGGATACAACTGTTAATTCCAATAGGCTTAACAGCATCCTAAGTCATGTTTTGTAAGTTTGTAGCTGCTATTGGTGAAATTGAGCTGGATAGTTCATACTTGAACATCACACAGTGTGCAATACTGAAAAGAGCGAGGCACGTTTAACTACAAGCAACCTAGTATAGCCATTGAAACTGGTACTGATAAAAATGCAATTGGCAGAGTTAAACATCGCAAGGCAGGTGCTGCCCGAGCAGAGAATGGCCCAGTTGTCTATAAAAAGGTAGGGAAAATAGCTAATACGTGTTAGGCATGTTTATTACAACATGCTTAATACATCAACCGTACAAAACATAGCCATTGCAACTGGTATTTGTAAGATTGAACTAGTGAGTTCATACTTGGTAAGTCCTAAGAGGTGGTTGTTGGGTCACTTCATCTTGGCCAGAGCCTGCCCCAAGTAAGTGGCGGCAGAGGCGAGGTGTTCCTCCAGGTCAAAGCATGGATCAGTGCCGCTGACATGTGTACCTACAGGCAACCAGTAAATGTTAGAAGTTAAACTACAATTGCACAAATGATGTAAAATATTGTAAGACATGGGGTGCAGCTAACCTCGTCGAAAAACAACAACACCACATGTTATGGACCTGCGTAAGTACATGGAAAGGCATGTTAAGTACAACAGGGTTAGCATCCACAAAAAACAGCAAATGGAAATAAAACGATAGCATCTCTAGCGATATCTTCATTGTGGAGAGTAGCACGGTAGCAAAGGGACATGTTAAAAAATCGAAACAACTGTTAATTACAATAGGCTTAACAACATCCAAAGTCATGTATTGTAAGTTTGTTACAGCTATTGGTGAAATTGAGCTGGACAGTTCATACTTGAACATCACATAGTGTGCAGTACTGAAACAAAAAAGGCACGCACATGCTTAATACATCAACCGTACAAAACATAGCCATTGCAACTGGTATTGGTATGATTGAGTTGGTCAGATCGTACTTGGTAATTCCTGGGGGGTAGTCGCTAGGGCACTTCATCTGGGCCAGAGGCTACACCAAGTCGGCGGGCACAGAGGCGAGGTGTTCCTTCGGGTCGGCACGCACAACGGCCATCGCGCCATCAACCACCATCAGCTCATCGACCTCCATGTGATATGTGGTTGCGCTTGTGCGACGACGCTCTGGAGGTAGGGCGGTGGGGATTTAGAGGCATGGAGGATGTTTTGCAGGCGCCCTTTAAGCAATCAGGTCGGGGCCGTGATAGAGATCAGTGGGTTGCCTGACTGGATCAATGATGCTTAGGCAGAACGTAGATGTGGTTGAAGATGTGGATGCGGCGGTGGTAGTTTGAGCTGCCGGGAGGGGGAGTGGGGGCATGGTGGGGAGATACAGCGGAAATGTGATGGGAGGAATAAATTCTGAAATTGCGCGCATAACGAAAATTTTGTTGCCAAACTTGAAACTTGGTTGGGGTAAACACACAACACAGACGAAGTGCGTAAAATACTCGTGTGCAAGAAAAGAGCAAATTGGCGGACCCCGTCTCCAGAAAAATCTACACATGTAGTTGATGTTTTTGGTCAATGGTACACTTGCTTTATTAGGATACATCGCACATGTGAGGGAGTCCTGGATTAGGGGGTCCTCAGGTGTCCGGGCTATTCAATATGAGCCGGACTGATGGGCCGTGAAGATAAAGCATAAGACCATCCCCCATGTCTGGGTAGGACTCCTATATGCGTGGACGGCAAGTTTGGTGTCCGAATGTACTATTTCATTCCCTTGTAAACCGACTCGGTACAATTCTAGACCCCTCCGGTGTATATATAAACCAGAGGGTTTAGTCCGTAGAGGCTATCAGAATAATCATAGACTAGACAGCTAGGGTTTAGCCATTATGATCTCGAGGTAGATCAACTCTTGTAACCTCTATACTCATCGAATACAATCAAGCAATACATAGGGTTTTACCTCCTTTAAGAGGGCCCAAACCTGGGTAACATTGTGTCCCATTGTCCCTTGTTACCATTGATCCTTAGACGCACAGCTTGAGCCCCCCTACCCAAGATCTGCCGGTTTTGACACCGACATTAGTGCTTTCATTGAGAGCTCCGTTGTGTTGTCAACAGAGGAATCGATGGCTCGCCTCGTCATCAACGATGATGTTGTTTCTAAGGAGACCTTTCTCCCCGGTCAACTCTTTGTGTTTGGCGACTTCATGCTACGTGCCAACTCGACTGGTCACCTTGAGCAGGTCGACAGCTACACCCCTGGTCACCAGATCAGGTTTGGAAGCTTGAATTACATCACCGATATTCGAGGAGACCTGACCTTGGAGTGGTTCACGGCCTTGGCCGCCACTCCCCACTCATACGAAGGAGGCCCTTCAGATCCACTACCAGATCCCATATATGGGTCAACGCTCGTATCTGCCTCTGCATTAGATCCGAGGCGGACAATAGTGTCCGAAGACGGGAGGATAGACCCCATCGAACTCTCTCCTGTCATGGAGCTCCCAGCCGGAAACCCAGACGCGACCATGCCGTCGGTGAACCCGAAGTCAAACGGGACTCTCCCCGTCACCGGGAAGCCGGACTCGCCTCTGGATGTCAACTCTGAACCATTGAGGTCTGCGCCCATCGGGCTTGATCAAGTGGTCATCACCGAGCCTGGCTCTGCAGATCCGCATACTCCTATCCAGCTTTCGCTCTTAAACGAAACATTGGACTTAATATGATCTCTCGCCATCACAGAAGTGTTACCTCCGAACTACACCCAGCCTGGGCTGGGGGCTGAGAGTAGGGAATTTTACATCCCACCCACCACCCACTTAATAGCCACTGACGAGGATTTAACCGATATGCTAGACTACGCCTCCGAACACATTGATGGCATGGAGGATGATGTCGACGCCAAACTAGGTCAAAACACGCCTACCACTGGGCGTTGGACAACCACTTCTACCTATGATGTATACATGGTGGATACACCTGAGAAGAAGGACGATGATGGCACTCAAGATCCATACAAGGACAAGCCCGTCGATGGACCACCAAAGCACCGGTGTCAGCGGCGCCGCTCACGATCGCGTCGGACAAGGGACGGCAATACTGGCATCGGAGATAATGACACTCCAGACAACGCTGAAGACCCCGACCACCCCGTTGAACCTGCGTTCGAGCAGGATGAAAGGGAAGAGGGTCAATACAGCCCCGAACATACCGGTCCCGAGTATTCAGAAGATAGTAACTACTTACCTGTCTCTGAAGAGGACGTTAGCCTTGGTGACGATGATTTTATCGTCCCAGAGGAAACCCTCGAACAAGAATGCTTCAAGCGACAGCTCATCGCCACCGTGTGGAGCCTGAAAAAGAAACAATAGTAGCTTCAAGCCGAACATGATACGTTCAATGACAGATGGACCAAAGTCCTAGCCACCAAAGAATACAGCTTCAAGCGACCAACAAAGAGTTACCCCAAACGCAGACTGCTGCGACGAGGCCCTTGAGCCAATGCTGTCGAAATACGATCATGTTGATCAACCGGACCGACCATCACGTGGACGGGACAAAACGGCTCATCATGACAAACATCAGCTCGCGCCCCCTCGCCATAGAGGCAAGGAGACAGCGGCTCCTGGCTACACGAATGACTTATGTCAGGACTTGACCAATAGAGCCGGCCAGACTAGATCGATCTACGGATATAGATGACGTGCCCTAGCACGAGATGACGACCATCAAGCCTGGCACAATGAATATAATCAAGTTCGGGGTCAGCACCAAACACAGATGTCATCCGAACTCGGTCGTGATGTGGCCCGGTATAGAGGTGCCGCACATGCCTGCGCTTTATCGATGAAGTAATGCAGCACCAATTTCCAGAAGGATTTCAACCCGGAAACATCGAGCAGTACGATGGAACGACGGATCCTGCCGTATGGATTGAAGATTTTCTTCTCCATATTCACATGGCTCGCGGAAATGACCTCACACCATTAAATACCTCCCTCTAAAGCTGCAAGGACCAGCACAGCACTGGTTAAACAGCCTCCTAGAGAACTCCATCAGAAGTTGGGAAGATTTAGAAGACGCTTTTCGGGCCAACTTTCAGGGCACTTATGTCCAGCCACCGGACGCTGATGACCTAAGTCACATAGTCCAGTGACCCAGAGAGTCAGCTTGCAAACTTTGGAATTGGTTCCTAATTAAAAAGAACCAAATCGTGGAATGTCCAGACGCCGAAGCCTTAGCGGCATTCAAACACAGCGTCCGTGATGAATGGCTCGCCCGACAGCTCGGGCAGGAAAAACCGAAGACCATGGAGGCTCTTACTGCACTTATGACCCGCTTCTGTGTGGGCGAAGTAGCTGGTTGATTCGTAGAAGCAACAGTTTCAGCGACCCCGACACTTCTGAGGCCAGGGACGACAATGGTAGACCACAATGCAACAAAAACAAGCATCAGAACAACAACGACGAAGCAGAGGATACGACAGTAAACGCCAGATTCAGTGGTTCCAAACCCAGTCAACGGAAGAAGCCATTCAAAGGCAATAGGGACGATCCATCCAGCTTAGACAAAATACTAGAGAGACCTTGCCAGATTCATGGCACCCCTGACAAGCCTGCCAACCACACCAATAGAAATTGCTGGGTTTTCAAGCAGGCCAGTAAATTAAATAACGAACATAAGGGGAAAGGACCTCGAAGCGAGGACGATGATGAGCCACGTCAGCCGAACACTGGGGGACAAAAGCAGTTTCCCTCGGAGGTGAAAACAGTGAACATGATCTATGTCACCCACATCCCCAAGAGGGAGCGCAATCGCGCATTAAGGGACGTCTGCGCCGTAGAGCCTGTCGCCCCAAAATTCAACCCATGGTCGGCTTGTCCGATCACCTTTGATCACAGGTACCACGCAACCAGTATCCATCACGGAGGTTCGGCGGCCCTAGTACTCGATCCTATCATCGACGGATACCATCTCACCAGAGTCCTTATGGACGGCGGCAGCAGCCTCAACATGATCTATCAAGATACTATCCGTAAAATGGGTATCAAACCGTCAAGAATTAAGCCTAGCAACACTACCTTTAAAGGACTGATACCCGGCGTGGAGGCTCGCTGTACGGCCTCCTTAACACTAGAAGTATACTCGGCTCTCCGGACAACTTCCAAAGCGAAGAATTGATCTTCGACATCGTCCCTTGTCGCAGTGGTTATCATGCACTGCTTGGATGAACTACTTTCGCCCGCTTTAATGTAGTCCCGCATTATGCTTATTTGAATCTCAAAATGCCTGGACCGTGTGGCATCATCACGGTAAATGGAAATATGGAGCGCTCCCTCCGTACTGAGGAGCACACCACGGCCCTAGCGGCTGAGGTACAGGGCGGACTCATCAAGCCGAACAGCTTATCGGTCATCAAGACCCATGACATGGCTAAGCTAGTCCGATCTGCATCACAGTCCGATAGCTCGGAGGATCCAGAGCTTGAATAGCAGCTTAGCCTCCACTGACCACCCCATAAGATTGCAGCATACATACCGCACGTACATAACGACGCACTTAAAATACCTTGGGCAACGATAGAGGCACACTGCGGAAAAGGTCCATAGTCCGGCTTGACCCTATTCGGACCTTAAATGTTTTTTCCCACTATAGGTTCATTGAAAAACCTACCCAAGCTACGGTCATACGGGGGCCCCTCTCTAGATCCCTCTTTCTTACAGACAACCATCAACTCCTCCTCTCAAAGGATTCCCTACGAAGGAGAAAGGGTGTAGATGTGCGGCAGGGCACCATTGGGATCTTCAAACCATTACTTTTAGGCCATGTGTAAACCTTTCCCTTGTATAAACTTTTGACATATAACATGGCCTCGATATTCAGGGCATTATCTATAACAACACGTCTTGACGTATTAATCAGGGTATAAAGGAAGCAGTTGATCACCACTTTTGTTTGGCACTCATTCATTTTTATATTATCATCTGTATTCCTTCCCTACTTCAGACTGCCAAACGTGCTTGTCCGGCCTTAACACCGGGGGTTGTATTCATCCCTGCACATTTTAAGTCCGAACACCTATAGGGAACTCATCAGCACCCCGGGTATTGCATTATATGCATCGGCTCCGAATCATGTCTTTGGTCCATAATTGAGTTGCCCCACTCCTGTGTTTACCACATTATGTTCCACTTGTTTGGCTAAGGTAGTAAAGGGAGAACTACTGCGATTGTATTTTTGGTTCGTTCGGTTAAGTACCTCAGTAGAGAAAGCCGAAAACTGACTGTCATGATAAGCGAGAGCTGGTCGGCGATACGGCGACTTGGTATTATACTACAAATCGTTAGCGATTCACCCTGTGTAATCAGGGGCTGGTCTTCGTCTGGCCGCGTGTTAAAGGCACCGGAGTCCGGATAGCCACACACGCACTAGGGGCTAGTACTTAGCTCCACATCTAAAACTCCTATGGCTAAGTGAAGGTAATAAAGCCACATAGTCTGATTGCCTGGTTCACCCCGCGGACACCTCCTCTACAGACCAAGACATTGGATAAAGTGTGGTCACGCGTTATGTAGAACACCCCTGTAGCATCCACATGAGGGCTAAAGCTGACGACTGGCAACTTTCAGAAATATAACAATAAACAGCTGCACAGGAGGAAAAATTAATGGAAACAAGAGGCGCAAGCATAGATATCTCATAGCACGAGTTCATAACATGGTTTTTACAACCCGAACACAGTCAATCAAACATGACGTCCTTTGAACATTGGCCCTCTACTACTCGGGCTCCTTCTAGGACATTGCCGAAGTACCTCTCCGGCTTCCGATGATCTTCGCCTTCGTGCAGGCCTGCGGTCACCACTTCGGTGGCCTTCATCTTCACCCATTGCATCTTGACACAAGCGAAGGCCATCCGGGCACCCTCTATGCACACCGAGCACTTCATAGCATCAATCCACGACCACGCATCGATCAGCCGCTTCACTAGGCCAAAGTAGCTGCTGGGAATAGGCTCGGCTGGCCAGAGTTGAAGTTCCTTCATGGCCAAGCCGGCCACCCTATGTAGCTCCGTCAGCTGCTTCAGCCGGTCGTTAAGAGGCGTCGGGTGCTTCGGCGTGAAAATTGCGACCAAAATAGCTTCTCGGTCGAGTTCCCTTCCTGGGCTCGGAAGAACTGTGTGGCATCGGCGACACTCCTCAGAAGATCCGCAAACGCGCCTGGAGAACTCCAAACTTGGGTAAGCAAGGTATAACTTCTACCTCCAAAGCTAATTTGAAAAAGAAAGGCCTTACCAGCCGCTATCTGTCTCGCCTGCTAGATCTCCTCGCGAGCACTCCGAGACTCAATCCGTGCCTCTTTGGCATCATGGAGAGCCTTGGCAAGCTCGGACGACTGGTCTGAAGTCTTCTGCTCCAAGGTCTCGCATTTGCTGATGGCATCCTTCAGCTCCTGCTTGACTTTGGCCACCCGAGCTTCATGTTGGCGGCGGGCAGTTTTCTCGGCCTCCAGCTCTACAACTGCTTTGTGCGGCTGCCTTATTTTCCTCTGCCTCCCTCTTGGCTTGGGCAAGGGCACCTTTGAGGGTCTCAACCTTGGTTGTGCTGCCTATGATCATAATCAGAGAATTCTATGAGTTAACCTCTCCATATACATATTGATTCTGATATGAACATAAATTCCTTCTTCACGTTATACGCATACCTTGCGTTTCATCGAACCACTTGTTGATGCGGTCGAGCTCCTTATCGGCCACTCGAAGATTCCGATTGAGTTCGGAAACCTCTGTGTCATCGGCGGTAGCCGCCAACATGGAGGCATGTTACAATCGTTGCATAGTATGTTACTATCCCAATCACTATATGGATCCTCTGTCCGGTTTTTTCTAAACCAGACAGAGTCTCAAAGGGCTACTATCTATATACATGTTTATTATTTATATTAAAAGTGTTTTCAGAACATTACATCACATACCTCAAAGTCAGTCAGTAGGCTGCAAAAGGCTTCATTCAGTCCGCTTTTAGTAGACCAAACCTTCTCCATAACCGCACCCATCAAGGTGCGGTGCTCCTCCACGATGGAAGCAATTTGTACTGCTTCCTCCAGAGCACAAGGCGCCTCCAGATTAATGGAGGCTGCTGATGGAGCTGTTGTTCCTCCCCCCTCTTTCGAACGGGGTTGCGTATCCGATCCCGGAGCCATGTTGGTCTCCGAAACAGTGTTTGGTGGGGGCCCGGATTGTTGGGGCTCCCCACCGTCAATTGTCATGGGGGTTGCCTCCCCCAAGTCTTCGGTGACCGAGGTGTTAACCTCAGGCGCTTTCTATATGGCCTTGTCCACCCCTCCTCAGCCAGGAGAAGTCCATTGGGATGACACTTCGGTGACCTCCATGGTGATAGGCGAGGGGGCTTGCGGCAGCGTGTCACTATCTTCCTGCTCGGGCGGCAGGGAGTTCCCCTTTGACAATGGAGTATGCGGGACCTCACGGGGAGGGCTGAAAGGAAAATAGCAAAACAACTTACATAATGGAAGCAGGAAGAACGGAGATGAACAATAAAGTTTCTGAATACTTACGATTCGGCCAGGGGCTTCACCCTGGGAGGCCTCTTGGGGACTTGTTCGGACTCTGAATCCGAACTTTCCAGGAGGGCCAACTTCCCTCTTTTTAGCACCTCCCCCTCCGGGTCTTTGGAGGCCGCCCTCATTTTCCTCCTCCCCTTATGGGGGACTCACTTTCCACCACCTCCTCCTCTTCTTCCTTGTCTCCTTCGTGGGAGGAGAGGACTCATGTCTCTCCGGACACGGTGTCCGAAGGACCTTTGCAGCGGGGGCCACCCTTGGCCTCCTTGCCCTTCTTCTTGGCCTTTTCTCCGGCACCTGATAAGGCACTAGGACTAGCATCTCCGTTAGCTGGGGTGTGGCCGGATTCTCAGGCAGCGGTGTCGGACAGTTGATCCGCTCCACCTTTGCCGTCTGGCCCTATACAAAAGACATGTGATACAATCTTTATTATATTTGAAGTACTAACCGAATAGGTCTTCGGAAAGATTATGCTTACCGCCAAGGCTGCATTCTCGATGTCGAGTCCGATGTCCTCGGTCTTCATCGGCCAACTTTTCTGGGCCTTGAAGAGCAGCTTCCATATATCTTCGTGCGTGGAGCCAAAGAAGCACTTCAAGGTTCTTGGCTCCTCCGGATTAAACTCCCACATGGGGGAGGCCCGGAGTTGGCAGGGAAGGATACGACAGAAGAGCATCACTTGAATCATGTTAGTGAGACCAGTGTCCGTACCCAACACATTGGAGATGCATTTTTGTAACATCTTCACCTCTGATTGGGGCCTCTAGTCAAAGCCCTAGGCGGTCCATGAGATGAGTCTCATGGGGGGTCCGGATCTAAAGTCAGGCGTGGCCTCCCATTTGGCGTCACGGGGTTCGGTGATGTAGAACCACTCCTGTTGTCACACCTTGACAGTCTCAACAAATGGCCCTTTGGGCCAGATGGCATTGGGGAGCTTGCTTACCATGTGATAACCCACAAGTATAGGGGATCGTTTGTAGCCTTCTTCGATAAATAAGAGTGTCGAACCCAACAAGGAGCCAAAGGCAGAACAAATATTCCCTCAAGTTCTATCGACCACCGATACAACTCTACCCACACTTGACGTTTGCTTTACCTTGAACAAATATGAAACTATTTTGCAAGAATAAAACCATGAGTACTTTGCGAGAATAAAACTATGAATAAGTTGCAAGGTAATAAAAGTGGATTGCTTTTGTCAACAAGAAAGTCATTTGTCCCTAGGAAAACGATAACAAGTACTGGTAATCATACTTGCAATTTTATATGAGGGAGAGGCATGAGCTAACATACTTTCTCTACTTGGATCATATGCACTTATGATTGGACCCCTAGAAAGCATCCGCAACTACTAAAGATCATTAAGGTCGTGAAACCCAACCATAGCTTTAAGTATCAAGTCCTCTTTACTCCCATACGCCATAACCCCCTTATCCGCGTTTGGGCTGCTGTCATCCCCCGCAACACCGACAATAAGCAAACCATGAACATATTACAACACCCTATAGTGGGGGACCCTCACATTTGCGTGAGATGGAGGGCACCGTAGGACAGCACCATAAATAAAATATACAATCATACCAACCAAGATCACGATTAACCCACAAGACAAAAAGGATCTACTCAAACATCATAGGATAACCATATATCATTGGGAAATAGTATGGAGTTGAGAACCATGTTTAAGTAGAGATTCAGCAGGGAGAAGGGGTGTTACACTGCTTCATAGAGGGGGAGAAAGTTAGTGTTGACGGTAGCAAGATTGTTGATGTAGATCGCCGTCACGATCCTAGCCCCGGCGGCACTCCGGCGCCACCGGGAGAGAGCCCCCTCCTTCTTCTTCTTCCTTGGCCTCCCCCCTGGATGGGAGGAGGGTTCCCCCTCTAGTGCATGGCCTCCATGGTGGTGGAGGGGCGGGATCCCCTCCGAGATTGGATCTCCCTGTCTGTTCTCTTCTGTTTCACGCTCCCCAGATCTGGCCCTTCACGGTTTCTTAAATTCCCAGAGATCCGTAACTCTGATTGCACTGAAATTCTTACATGATCTTTTTCCATAAATTATCTTTCTTGCATTAGAAGAAGGGCTCCAACTGATGTTCGAGGAGGGCACAAGACACCAGGGCGCGCCTGGGGCCTGGGGCGCGCCCTAGTGGTTGTGGGCTCTGTTGGCCCCTGTTTGCATTGATTCCACCTCCTAAAAATCACATATATTCCAAAATAATTCTCCATAAATTTTTATTGCGTTTGGACTTTGTTTGATATGGATTTTTTGCGATAGAAAAAAAATGCAAAAAACAGGAATTGGCACTGGGCACTGGATATTTAGGTTAGTCCAATAAATCACATAAAAAGTTGCCAAAAGTATGTGAAAGTTGTATAATATTGGCATGAAACAATCAAAAATTATAGATACGACAGAGACTTATCGGCATCCCCAAGCTTAATTCCTGCTCGTCCTCGAGTAGATAAATGATAAAAAAGATAATTTTTGATGTGGAATGCTACCTAGCATAAACTTGATCATATATCTAATCATGGCATGAATATTAAGACATAAGTGATTCAAAGCAATAGTCTATAATTTGACATAAAGACATCAATACTCAGGCATCCCAATAAATAATCATGTCTTTCAAAATATCAATGCCAAAGTAAGCTATCCCTACAAAGTCATATAATCTTGTCATGCTATGTCTTCTTAACACAAAGTATTTATCATGCACAACCCCAATGACAAGCTGAGCAATTGGTTCATACTTTTTAACGCGCTTCTGCTTTTTCAACCCTCACGCAGTACATGAGCGCAAGCCATGGATATAGCACTATAGGTTGAATAGAGTATGATGATAGGGGTAAATATAAAGAAGACAAAAAAGTAAGAAAGTTTCACATCGACGCGGCTAGCCAATAGGATATGGAGATGCCCATCAATTGATATCAATGCGAGGAGTAGGGATTGCCATGCAACGGATGCACTAAGAGCTATATGTGTATGAAAGCTCAATATGAAAACTAAGTCGGTGTGCATCCAACTTGCTTGCTCATGAAGACCTCGGGCATTTGAGGAAGCCCATCATCGGAATATACAAGCCAAGTTCTATAATGAAAAATTCCCACTACTATATGAAAGTGATTACATAGGAGACTCTCTATATGAAAATCATGGTGCTATTTTGAAGCACAAGTGTGGAAAAAGATAGTAACAATGCCCCTTCTCTCAATTTTTTCTTTTTTTCTTTCTTTTTTCTTTCTTTTTCTTTCTTTTTTTCTTTTTTTTCTTTTTTTCCTCTCATTGTCCGAAGTCTCATCCCGACTTGTGGGGGAATCATAGTCTCCATCATCATCTCACTGGGACATGCTCTAATAATGAAGGGACAATTCCATTTCTCCCCCTTACTTGAACCCACACCTGGGATTTACCCCTAAATTTTGAGTATGCTCAAAAATGCCCCTCTTCCATCAAAGCTTCTTATAGAAATACCCTTCCGTACCATTTCCGTGTGGTCAAAGGCGTTTGACTGGCTATGGGACATTTTCTGGCCAGTATTGCCCCCATACGCACATGACACTTACAGGTGGGATCTACCCAAGGAAAAAAACTCTTTCCCTCACCCCCTCTGTCACTTACAAGTGGACCCACCAAAAAAGAAAAAAAAACTATATTCTCTCTTACCTTTCTGTGTCTCTCTCTCTCGCTCACATCCGGTGGTGGCCAACATCCGACGGTGGTGGCCAGCTTTAGGCTCGCAGGCGTGGTTTCCGGCCGATTAGATCGAGCACTTCCCGATCTGTTTTCCAGCAGGATGAGTCAGACTAAGGCACCCGAAATCGACGGCTCACTCATCGTCTTCCCAACTCTGGTGGATTGCGACCCCTGCCCGATCTCCTCTAGCCATGAATCTAGGAGGATTCCCCTTGTTACTCAGCTCCAAGGCAACCTCTCGAATGTCATGGTGCACCCTCGAGCTTCCCTGCATCGCCGAGAACCTCTCCCCATGAGCGCCGCCCATCGCCGCCGCTCGAGCTCACTATTGCCCATCCTCACGGCCATCGCACGGTCTCCGACCAACTCAGTCCAGTTAGTCTTCATGCCCGCAGCCCCGCAGGACCGCTCTGAAGACCATAGACCTCTCCGGCATCGTCCCGTACGTCGCCGTTGTGCCTTCACGCGGGTGCCGGCTTTTAGCCGCTGTCGTTAAAAAGTGATTTAGGCTAACCCTCCAGTTAAGTGTTCCACTGACTCATGGGCCCTTTACTAACTATAAAACAGTTATAAGAACCTTAAAGAGAGAATGACATGTGGGCCTCCACAACCAGATTTGATGAGTCTCCGTTGATTAGTCTAACTTTGACTTAGTTTTTTTTTCTTTACCGAAATGTGGACTAGTACCATCCAGGGGCATTTTGGACAAATCACATGGTCAAACCCCTTTGACCTAACAGAAACGGCGCTCAAGGGTATTTCTATAACACCACCTAAGCAGGGGTATTTTTGAGCATACTCAAAATTTAGGGGTAAATGCCAGGTGTGGGTTCAAGTTAGGGGGAGAAATGGAATTGTCCCAATAATGAATAATGATGATCATCACACTTATATTTACTTATAACTCAAAAGAAATAAAAATTAAAACTTGATACCTATAACAAAATATGACTCTATGTGAATGACTCTGGCAGTGTACCAGGAGGTGCAATGATCTAGCGTAACATGTATAAAAAATGATGTATGGTGGCTGAGCCACAACTACTATGTCAACTATATGATCATGCAAAGCAATATGACAATGAATGCTCAAGTCATCAAAACGGAAGTGGTGAAGTTGCATGGCAATATATCTCGGAATAGCTATGGAAAGGACATAATAGGTAGGTATGGTGGCTGTTTTGAGGAAGATATAATAAGGCTTATGTGTGATAGAGCGTATCATATCACAGGGTTTGGATGCACCGGCGAAGTTTGCACCGACTCTCGAGGTGAGAAAGGGCAATGCACGGTACCGAAGAGGCTAGCAAATTGCGGAAAGGTAAGAGTGCGTATAATCCATGGACTCACATTAGTCATAAAGAACTCATATACTTATTACAAAAGTTTATTAGACCTCGAAGCAAAGTACTACTGTGCATGCCCCTAGGGGGATAGATTGGTAGGAAAAGACCGTTGCTCGTCCCCGACCGCCACTCATAAGGAAGACAATCAATAATAAATCATGCTCCAACTTCATAGCATAACGAGAGACTAAACGTGCATGCTTTTGGAATCACAAACCTTAACACCAATATTCTTACTAACCACAACCGTTCACTAGTACCTCCCACATATTCCATCTCTATATCGCAAAACTATTGCAAGGAATCAAACATATCATATTCACTGAGCCACAAGTTTTATGTAGGATTTCGTGACTAACCATGCAATTGATCAATTCTTGTTGACTCTCTAAATATGATAGATATAAGTGAGGCATGAGAGTTTAATTCTTTCTACAAGAGATCGTGCTCTAATAAATATAAGTGAAGCAAAAGAGCATTCTACAAACAATGGTTTTCTATGTGAAGAGAAGCAGGCAATCCAAACTTCAAATGATATTAGTGAAGCACATGAAGCATTCTATAAAGCTATACTCAAAAGATATAAGTGAAGTGCAATGAGCATTCTATAAATCAATCATGGACTATCTCATACCAGCATGGTGCGTAAAATAAAAATGAAAACTAAATGCAAAAGACGCTCCATGATTTGCACATATCACATGAACGAAACGAAGATGAAAACATACCGATACTTGTTGAAGAAAGATGGGATGCCTTCTGGGGCATCCCCAAGCTTAGACGCTTGAGTATCCTTGAATATTTACTTGGGGTGCCTTGGGCATCCCCAAGCTTGAGCTCTTGCCTCTCCTCCTTCTCCTCATATCGAGACCTCCTCAATCTTTAATCACTTCATCCACACTAAACTCAACAGAAAGCTCGGTAAAATCCGTTAGTATAATAAACAAATCACTACTCTAAGTACAGTTGCAAACCAATTCATATTTTGTTTTTGCATTTTAGCTACTGAAATATAACTTTTCCATGGCTTATACCACTGATAGAATCGATAGTTTCATCAAAACAGGCAAAACAATGCATCAAAAATAGAATCTGTCTTAAACATGACAATCTGTAGCAATCTGAACATCTGCGATACTTTTGGTACTCCAAAAATTCTGAAAAATTAGGACGAAATAAACAATCTGTATAGCAATAGCGTGAAAAATGTTTCAGAACCTTTTGACGTTTCAGAAGAAAATGAAAATTCACGCGCTACAACCAAAGTTTATGTTTCTGCACCGCACATACTAGCAAGAAATCTAACCATCCGAAAGGCAAACCTTGGCACAATAATTTTACAATACAAAGGATTTGTACAAGGGGATAATTATTTTTGTTGAAAAATTTCTGTAATTGAGATTCACAAAGTTTCCATGGGCATGAACAAAGTTCAAGGAGCTCCCCCACTTCACCGGTGTTCGCCTTTCTCACTTTCACTTTTCTTTTTGTGAAGTTTTAAGTTCCCCTCTATATTTTTTGTTTTTAAACTTTATAGAAGCAATCAACAGAAATAAATGACTCTCTAAAACTTCCGGGTTGTCTCCCTCGCAGCGCTTCCTTTAAATCCATTAAGCTAGGCAAGAAGTGCTCAAGTAATGAATCCACCTGGATCCCAAGGTATATCAAAGACAATTTTAATTAACAATGATTTGGCATTTAGTAGTGAGCACAAAGCAACATATATCAAGCAATGACGAAGTATAACTCTCTTCCTATGCATCGGCATGTCATACAAGAAGAATTCATGCACATCAAGTAAAGGCCAATACATAGCATAACCAGTTTCTTGCAATTTTATCATGTTGGAAACATAAAGAGGTGGAGATGTAGTTCCTCTCTCATAATAATTGCAAGTAGGAGAAGCAAACACATGCATATTATATTCATCAAAATCACCATGTCCAATGCTAAACTGCAGCCCATCAATATAATCCGAAAGTTAAGCCTCACGTCATCCCGTCTATTGGCACTTCCGCTTCTGTTGCTTCTTCCACTGGTGAGATCCCACTCCCAACTCATATAGCTACCCTGCAATCTATTGGAGTTAACAGGTGTGCTATACCTGCTACTGAACTTTCTGAAGAAGCACTGCTTGCTGAACCCGCTGCGGTGTCTGAATCTTCGGCTCCTGCGACTGATATGGAGGACCAGGGAGAGGATCTCTCCCACAACTCGGCCTAACTTTGGGGTTTCTCTTTGGCGATGTTGAGCTGCTGGAATGTGCTCTCGTGGAATATCCATGGGCTCAACTCTGAGAATAAGCAATTAGCTCTGAATAATGCTATTTCCACCAGTGGGTGTGCTGTCGTTTGCATTCAGGAGACTAAGATGCCTGAGGTTACTTTTGCTTTTATTAAAACTTGATGTCCTAGACAATTTGATTGTTTTGCTTTTGTGCCTTCGCGTGGCGCCTCTGGGGGGCTGCTAACAATCTGGAAGAGTTTGGTTTTCTCTGGCTCCGTTATTTCGTCTGAACCGTCTGTGCTAGTTGTCGATTTCGTTAGCACACAATCTTCTCGGCGTTGGACGTTAGTCAATGTGTACGGGCCGTGCACTGGTACGGACAGAGATGTTTTCACGCAATGGCTGTATGACATTCAAATACCCAGTAATCAAGACTGGTTATTGTTAGGCAACTTTAACTACATGAGAGCACCGGACAATCGTAATAAACCTGGGGGTAAAAACATTCATGACATGATTACTTTCAACGACATAATTCGTAAGTTGCAATTGATTGAGCTCCCGGTGAAAGGAAGAACCTATACTTGGAGCAATATGCAGATTGACCCTCTACTTGAGCAGATTGACTGGTTCTTCACATCTTTGGACTGGACCAACGTATACCCTAAGACTCTCGTTAAACCCCTTGGCAAGCATGTTTCGGACCACATCCCTTGCGTTGTCTCTATCGAGACTAAAATACCACGATCAAAGCTCTTTCGTTTTGAATCCTACTAGACCTTGCAGCCAGGGTTTATGGACATTGTTAGGGAGGTTTGGGAGCGGCCAGTTGGGACCGCAAACGCTGCTACACTTCTTTGTCGCAAATTCAAAGCTCTTCGACACGCCCTCAAAATCTGGAGTAAGAATATTTCTCGTCTTTCTGTGGCCATCACAAACTATAACGCTGTCCTTGCGGATTTAGATGAGCCGGAGAATAAACGAACCCTTTCAATCCCAGAAATGAACTTCAGACGTATCCTAAAGTCACATTTTCTCAGACTGCTCAAATATCAAAAACTTTATTGGAAGAAGCGTTGTACTATTTGTTGGATCAAGTTCGGAGATGAAAACTCCAAAAAAATTCAAGATTTGGCCACGGAACGCTATCGCCAAAACAACATCGCTTCCTTCAAGCTTGATGATGGCACGTTGGTTGACAATAAACCTGCCAAAGAGTCCCTCTTGTTTCAAACCTACAAAGATCGCCTAGGGACTATCTCCCCCTCGGACATGAAATTTGACCTTCCAACCATCACCCCCCGCGCAACGAACCTCGACCAGCTCACCACTCCTTTTACCCATGAGGAAATCGACAATGTGGTCAAAGATATGCCGCCTGACCGAGCACCTGGCCTGGATGGGTTCAGTGGGGAGTTCTTGAAAGCTTGCTGGCCCATTATTCGGCATGACTTCTATGCCCTTTGCGACCAGTTCTTTGAAGGTATGTTAGACGTGACAAGTATCAATGATGGTCTCATCACGCTCATACCTAAGATCAACTCTCCAGAGACTATCAATGACTTCTGACCCATTACTCTGCTCAATTGCTGCCTCAAGTTGATTACCAAACTATTAGCTGACAGGCTTCAACGTGTCATCATCGCCCTTGTTCACCGAAACCAATATGGATTCATTAAAGGTCGCACGATACAGGATTGTCTGGCGTGGGCATACCAATATCTTCATCAATGTCAAAGCTCAGGCCGGCCAATCATTCTTCTAAAACTTGATTTCACTAAGGCATTTGATACTATTGCACATGAACCAATGATTTGCATTATGCAGCAAATGGGTTTCAACGACAAGTGGATTTCATGGATCAAGTGCCTTTTCTCCTCGGATCGTTCGTCCGTCCTACTAAATGGAGTCCCTGGCCGACAATTTCTTTGCCGGTGTGGTGTGAGGCAAGGTGATCCTCTCTTCCCCCTCATTTTTGTCCTCGCAGCCGAGCTACTTCAATGCGCCATTAATGATGCTTTCAGACGTGGAGATATCAGCCTGCCTTTCCCCTGCTTTGGGCAAAATGACTACCCAGTGATCCAATACGCGGAGGACACACTCCTTGTCTTGCCTGCCTGTCCACAACAAGCTATACGTGTCAAAAAAATCATGTCTGACTATGCATCCTCGATCGGCCTCAAAATTAATTTCCACAAATCAACGTTAATACCAATCAACATGGATGCAAGTTCAGCATCAAGCCTAGCCACTATCTTCGGCTACAATGTAGGTACAATGCCCTTCACATACCTAGGCCTTCCACTTGGCACTACAAAACCAACCATCCAAGAATTCATGCCTCTGGTTTGCAAAATGGAGCGTTGTCTCACTGCCACGATCGCCATGATGTCATATGGGGGCCGCCTTTCCTGGCTCAATGCATCTGTCACATCGCTTCTGGTGTTTGCCATGTGCATGCTCAAGTTCCCTCCGAAGCTGATTGGAATTCTAGACAAGATTCGAAGGAGATGCCTCTGGAAAAAGAAAACTGATCAAGGAGACAAATGTAACTCGCTGGCTGCTTGGGAGCTAGTTTGCAAGCCCAAGAGTAAAGGCGGGCTGGGAGTGATCAACATTCAAATACATAATGATGCCCTCTTGCTAAAGTTTTTGCACAAGTTCTATAACAAACTGGACGTGCCATGGGTTACAATGCTTTGGGATAATCAATATGCTAACCATGTGCCTCATGCGGTGGATTCAGTCGGGTCTTTCTGGTGGAAAGACGTTCTCAAACTAACGCCCATTTACAGGGGGATCACCCGTGTCCAAGTGGTTGACGAATCGACTACGCTGCTCTGGAAGGACTTGTGGTCCAATAATGTGCTTCAATCTTCACACCCACGTGCCTTTTCTTTTGCTCTGCACGAGGACATAACGGTCGCTGACTTCTGGGCCAACACTGAGCTGCATGAAACCTTTCACCTGCCGCTGTCTGCTCGTGCTCTTAATGAGGTGCGGGATGTCCAACGTGCAACATCCCACATACACCCATCAACGACAATATCTGATGTTTGGCACTACATCTGGGGTGCAACCGAGTACAGACCGAAAGATTATTATAGCAATTTCTTCCGTGACGCAACAGCTCATCCCTCTTTTCGGCTCCTTTGGAAGTCAAACTGTACAATGAAAATCAAAGTATTTGGATGGTTGTTGCTGCAAGACAGGTTGAACACTCGTGACATGCTGAGGAGAAGACATTGTGACATTGGGGATGATTTCACGTGCCTCCTTTGTGGGCAAAATATTCAGGAGACTCTTGAACATATGATCTTCACTTGCCAGTTTAGTGAAGGGTGTTGGGCCAGGATAGGTGTTGACTGGCCTGATTTTCAAAATAGGTTTGTTGCGCTGCAGAACACACAAACCATTTGGCCCAATCCTTTCTTCATCGAAATGTTCTACACTGCTGCCTGGAGTTTGTGGAAAGAAAGAAATAATAAACACTTCAGAGGTGTAGCCCCAAGCATTACATCTTGGTTTCAGCGTTTCAAAGAGGACTTGGGGCTTTTGCAACATAGAGGGAAAGGTGCACGCAGGGCTGCCCTGCTCTCGTACTGTGACACACTTAGTTGAGTCCTTTTACTTTTGTACCCTGTTAGCTTGCATAGAGCCAAAAAACAGTGTGTGAGTAGTGATCATGGCATAGCTGACCACCCCCCTGTTGTTGACACCAGTAGTGAGGGTGGGATATGGTGTAAGTGATATATCTATGTAAACACCCCATTTATATGGGTATATGAAAGATATGCAGTGGGAGTTCTCTCCCACTGTCAAGTTCCTCAAAAAAATATAATCCTTAACAAGTGCAAACTTCTCTGATATAGTGTAATTTGGAGAATTCAAAAAGATAATAGGACTATCATGTGTGGATGCAATAGCAACAATTTCATGTTTAACATAAGGAACAATAGAAAGTTCATCTCCATAAGCATAATTCATATTGGCATCATGGCCACAAGCATGAAGTTCATATAAAAGGGATATTTCAAAAGAATCAATGGGATCATAGCAATTATCATATCATTCATCCTTCGGTAAGAACGAAGGAAAATTAAACAATGTATGAGTTGAAGAGTTACTCTCATTAGAAGGTGGGCACGGGTGATCAATCAGCTCTTCCTCCTTTTGCTCTTCACTCTCCTCATCATCATTTTCATCCAATGAGCTCACAGTTTCATCAATTCCTTCTTCCACAGACTCCTACAAAATATTATTCTCTTCTTGGACAGCGGAGACTTTCTCAATAAATACATCAATGTCGGAATTGTATTTGTAATTATCATAGCAATATTTAAGGATGGCAAAATTTCCAGGTCTATAAACATCATCATCAAAAGCTTCATACTTTAAAAACAAAGATTCAATTTCATAAGCACCCTTAAAAGCAACAAATTCTTCTATTCGTTCCACATCATAGTAACCATATATACCATTGGCATAAGAAGCCAAGGTTTCATTGTCATTATATTTGCGTGAAAAGGGAAGGTGTAGAGCATTCATCCTTGAGCAACAAGTAAAATCATATCTCAAGCATAAATCCCGAGCATACCAATGCAACATGTAAATTTGAACCCATAAAAGTTTCCCTTTTAGTGTCAAGCGATAATCCTTAAAGCATTCACGTTCATCCAACGTTACTCCCATTATCAAGTTGAATGGGGTTTTCTCAGGATTATCAAAGTAGTGCATAATATCATTCACACAACGATCATCGAAGGTTTTAGGAGGTTCCCCATCTCCACGAGTAGCAAGTAGAACTAATTTTTTTGGTGTTTCATGTTCCATATCCTTGACTAAAGATAGAGAAAACCTTAGAATAGGAAACAAAAACTACTTAGTGATAAAGCAAACAAGCACACACGAGAACATTCACCCCATGCTATTGCTCCCCGGTAACGAGGAGCTAAAGGCAGAACAAATATTCCCTCAAGTTATATCGACCATCGATACAACTCTATGCACACTTGACGTTTGCTTTACCTAGAACAAGTATGAAACTATTTTGCAAAAATAAAACTACGAGTACTTTGCGAGAATAAAACTACGAATAAATTGCATGGTAATAAAAGTGGATAGCTTTTGTCAACAAGAAAGTCATCTGTCCCTAGGCAATCGATAACAAGTACCGGTAGTCATTCTTGCAATTTTATACGAGGGAGAGGCATGAGCTAACATACTTTCTCTACTTGGATCATATGCACTTATGATTGGACCCCTAGCAAGCATCCACAACTACTAAAGATCATTAAGGTCGTGAAGCCCAACCATAGCATTAAGTATCAAGTCCTCTTTACTCCCATACACCATAACCCACTTATCCGCGTTTGGGCTGCTGTCAACCCCCCCCCCCCCCCCAACACCGGCAATAAGCAAACCATGAACATATTGCAACACCCTATAGCGGGGCCCCTCATGTTTGCGTGAGACGGAGGGCACTGTAGGACAGCACCATAAATAAAATATACAACCATACCAACCAAGATCACGACTAACCCACAAGACAAAACGGATCTACTCAAACATCATAGGATAACCATATATCATTGGGAAATAGTATATGCAGTTGAGCACCATGTTTAAGTAGAGATTGCAGTGGGGAGAAGGGGTGTTACACCGCTGCATAGAGGGGGAGAAAGTTGGTGTTGACGGTAGCAAGATTGTTGATGTAGATCGCCGTCATGATCCTAGCCCCGGCGGCACTCCGGCGCCACCGGGAGAGAGGGGGAGAGAGCCCCCATCCTTCTTTTTCTTCCTTGCCCTCCTCCCTAGATGGGAGGAGGGTTCCCCCTCTAGTCCATGGCCTCCATGGCGGCGGAGGGGCGGGAGCCCCTCCGAGATTGGATCACACTCTCTATTCTCTTCTGTTTCGCGCTCCCCAGATCTAGCCCTTCACGGTTTCTTAAATTCCCAGAGATCCGTAACTCCGATTGCGCTGAAATGTTTGCATGATTTTTTTCCATAAATTATCTTTCTTGTGCCAGAAGAAGGGCTCCAATCGACGTTCGAGGAGGGCACAAGAGACCAGGGCGCGCCTGGGGCCTGTGGCGTGCCCTGGTGGGTTATGGGCTCTGCTAGCCCCCGTTTGTGTTGATTCTACCTCCTAAAAATCACATATATTCCAAAATAATACTCCGTAAATTTTTATCGTGTTTGGACTTTGTTTGATATGGATTTTCTGCGATACAAAAAAACATGCAAAAAACAGGAACTGGCACTGGGCACGGGATCGATAGGTTAGTCCAATAAATCATATAAAAAGCTGCCAAAATTATGTGAAAGTTGTAAAATATTGGCATGAAACAATCAAAAATTATAGATACGCCGGAGACGTATCACCATCGCCCCGCCACAGTCCACGTGATGTCCGTCGACCACCTTCGGCTTCAGATTGAATACCTTGAGCGATAGGCCGAAGTGTGGCGGGATGCGGAGCAGAGCCTCACACACTACGATGAACGCCGATATGTGGAGGAAGGAATTTGAGTAGAACATGGAAATCTAACCTGTAGTAGAACATGAGGCCTCGGACAAAGGGGTGGAGGGGAAACCCTAACCCTCTAAGGAAATGGGGGATGAACATGACCCTCTCGCCGGGCCATGAAGTGGGGACGACCTGATCTTTGTCGGGGAGCCTGTGCGCGATATCCGCGGACAGATAGCCCACGCTCCGGAGATCCTTGACGTCCTTTTCGGTGACGGAGGAGGCCTCCCATTTTCCCTTAGAGCCGGAACCGGCCATGGCTGGGGAGGGTGGTGGCGATGGGAAAGATCAGAGTTTTTTGGGCGCTAGAGCTTGGAGGTTGGAAGATAGAAGCTAGAGGAAGGCTTGGGGAATAAAGGAGGGATCTTTATCCTCTTATAGACGGTGAAAATACCAACCGTCCCCCTCTCAAGCCATAAAACTCGCTTGTTCCCAATGACATAGTGTGTAAGGTGCGGTTGGATTACCCAAACCACATTGATGGGAATCCCGTGATGGGCGGGCACAATCTCTGTTTTGACAAGACGTGCCAATGGAGGCTAAGCCCCGAAACGCGAAACGGGAGGCGGGAAAACGGCTCGAAATATTAAAGAGTCAACTGTGACGCTCCGCCGAAAAAAGTTGTCAGTAAAAGACACTGTTCTTGTTTTGATATCTTGCCTTCGTGGCTAAGGGTTGTGGCAATTATGCAGAGTCGAACACAGTTCCTGTACATGGGAAGCTAACTTAAAATATTCAGGATAAGGAACCCGCCTTGCAATGTTGAAGACAATCCGCGTGCCGAACACATCGTCATCGAATACTGGTCCTCGGGTGTCCGGGCTATTCAATATGGGCCAAACTGATGGGCCGTGAAGATAAAGCAGAAGACCATCCCCCGTGTCCGGGTAGGGCTCCTATATGCGTGGATGGCAAGTTTGGTGTCCGGATGTACTGTTTCCTTCCCTTGTAAACCGACTCTGTACAACTCTAGACCCCTCCGGTGTATATATAAACTGGAGGGTTTAGTCCATAGAGGCTATCAGAATAATCATAGACTAGACAGCTAGGGTTTAGCCATTAGGATCTCGAGGTAGATCAACTCTTGTAACCTCTATACTCATCAAATACAATCAAGCAGGACGTAGGGTTTTACCTCCTTTAAGAGGGCCCGAACATGGGTAAACATTGTATCCCATTGTCCCTTGTTACCATTGATCCTTAGACGCACAGCTTGGGCCCCCCTACCCGAGATCTACCGATTTTGACACCGACAACACGTAACTGACTTATGGATCATTAACACAAAAAACCGCACACAGGTACGCCATAAAAACCATGTGTTTTATGATCTTCTAATAATTCTTATATCTATCAGCATCTCCAGTCGCACCTAATTTAAAAATATTTTTCATTGTAGCAGAGTTATTCAATGTACATTAACGAGGCAGAGGTGACACTCGATGAACACTCATCGATTTGTGAAATTCAATCAAGTGTCAGCTTGCCTCACTCACATAGCCAGAATTGATCCTGTGCAACAAAAGGGAAGCTTGCTGCCATCCACCGGCGCAGCTATTTAAGCCGGTGTGCGGCCAACTCGCACGGCAAGGTGGGACTAAAAACCAGCTGCGGCCAGCTCTAGTCTTCGGTGGCTGCGAGCGGACATTTCCGGACGATTTAGAGACGGGGTATGGCTACAAAACTTCAGTGTACACTTGCAAATCAACGCTCAAAGCCCTCAAAGTATGCGCTTACTGACATTGTACATTAATAATAGATAGTACCAACTTAAAGTACTACTAGTAATTTGCTCTGAAACTAGTATGTAGTATCGGTAGATGCTTGTAATTAATTATACAAACTTATGGGCGACGCACGCACTAACTACTTCTCACAAGATGGCATCGGGGCATGCTGGCCAGATGTCGTCGTTGTCCTTCCCGGCCTTGTCGGCGCCAGCCTACCGTGCTTCAATCTCCGCCGAGCTCTCCTTAGCACAACGTGCGGCCTCTTTTTTCTTGCGGAGGCAGGACTCTCTTTTTGCTTGATTGCTTTTTGCCTTTTCCGCTCCTTATGTGAGGCTTTGGCTGCCTCTTGATCCACCGCCCATTCGGCCATGGCAGCATCAAAGTCCGCCCACGTACTTGTGCAGCCGCGGGCGGCGACGAACTCAGCACGGCGGGATTCCATGTCGGCACAACAGGTTCCCGCAACCTCGGATTCCCGCGGCGGGTGTGAGTGATTCCCGCGGTGCCGTCGCATCCGCTGAAGCAAAAGCCAGAGTGAATCCCGCAGTGTCGTCGCATCCGCTAAAGCAAAAGCCAGAGTGATTCCCGGGCAGCAGCAGGGCATACGAATCAGTGCGCATAAAGAAAGGAAACGGCGCGGGTTCTCGCTGAAGCAATAGCGGATGTTGTCGGCTGGTAAGCATCACAAACAGTGCGGCCGCCTCGTGGAGTGGCGGCATGGCCCACTGCCTCGTCGCACGTGCAGATACCCTGTCGGCAACTGAGCGGCAATAGCAGTACAGGCCGCCTCGTACGATGGCGGCAGGACCCACCTGTCCGACCATGTTCCGTCTTGGCACGAAAACACGTTGTACGATGCTGGCCGCCTCAATGCGTGGCAGCAGGGCCGGCCGCCTCCAGGCGTGGCGGCAGGTGCCGCGTGTCGCCTGCCGCCACGGCCAGGGGTCCCTTTTTTCAATTTCATCTGCAGGTAGTCCTTTTTGACAATTGTGCTGGGCACCTGGTCTTTTTCGACAAAAAAAATCAAGAATCTGGCGTCATGGGTGTTTCGATCCCGGCTCAAAGTTGAGCGTGAAATGGGTACACGGACAAAATGCGAAAGCTTGTCCGTTTGGGTCCCGTGCTGGGTCGTGATCTCTGTTTTGGTAACCGAGCGAAATTCCGAGATCCCGCGCGGTTACCGCGTTTACCGACCCCCCTCGAGAAACACTCATATCGAGCAAAAAATCTCGAATAATTTGAAAATTTTAAATTCAAACTCTGGCAGTATAGTTAAGTAATGTCCATCTCTTCCCTAGAAGGAGAACTTGTCGCGGCCTGGTGGTAAAGCGATACTTCTCTAGTCTGGGAGACGCGGGTTCGATTTTCGGTCCTCACGTTTTTATTTTTGAGGGTGCAAAATTTTAAAAAAAAAGCTGCCATTTATTGGATCTACGGGGGTCTCGAACCCGCGACGAGGGAGCAAAGGCCAGATGCGGTCGACTAACCAGTACGCCAGGGCAGGGTAGGTGATAATAAGAGTTAAATATCTCTCTATATCGATTTCAGCAATTTTGAATTCAAAATTTGATTATAAATTTCGTCCGAAATTTATTCGGAATTTCACGGTTACCGTGGTAACCGTAAATTCCGGTGCCCCTCGAGAAAAAAGGTCCACTTGGGATCCAAAACCTTGGTCGTGATTTGTATCCGATTGTGCTTGTGTGACCTTCCACCAAAATCCCATTCCAATTTCTCGTATGCCGAAGCGAAGCAAGTAGGAGTACTAGCATCACCGCCGAAGCAATGGCGACGGCGAAGGGCACCGTGGGGCGGCGGCAGGACGGGGATCGCGCCCGGGAAAACCTGAGAAAGAGGATCAAGTACCGCCGAGACAGGCTCCTCCAGGACGCCTGGGAGATCTCCGAGCTCTTCGCGCCCCACCTCGCCATCCTCGCCTTCCGCCCTTCCCCGCCTCTGGCAAAGCCAAACCCCTCCTCTTCGGCAACCCCACCCTCGACTCCGTCCTCCGCAACGTCCTTGTCGACGCCGACATAGGGGCAGAGACGGCGGAGGAGGCCGCGGCGCGCGTGGCGGCGATGAGGCGTGAGGTGGGGTCGATCGAGGCGCGGGTCGCGCAGGAGGAGGCGCGACTGCGCGCCGTCGCGGTGAAGGTCAAGGCGGCGCAGGAGGAACAGGGGAGGGCGCACTGGTGGGAGGTGGATGTGCACGTACTCGGGGAGGCGGAGCTGCCGGAGTTCGCCACGGCGCTCGATGCTCTCAGGGCCGACGTCCTCCGCCGCCTCACCGAGCTGGCTGAAGCCCGGAAGCCACCGCGGCGGCACTGGTAGTGGCTTCGCCGTGAGGATCGGCGCACGGGTTCGTTCAGTCCATCAGGTTATTTTTTGCTTGCCTAATCAGGTCATTGTTCGGGATTGGCACAGCAGTACGTAGCTGCATATAGCAAGATGTTACAACTTTAGCTTGAATTTTTTGTGTTCATTGCTCGGAAAATCTTCTCCGGTGATTGAATCGGGATACATGCATAATCAGGAATAACGTGGTAGAACAAATTGTTGCTCCCTGGAGTATGGTTTTATCCTGATTTTTTGCTGATGCGTCTGATCTGAAGGTACAAGTATATTGTTCAGAATGTCCTGATCTGCAGTCCGGAAGCTATTGTTGAAATTTTGTTTTTCTGGTCACGGTACTTTGTTCAAATTTCAGAGTGTTTGCACGTCTCAATGACATCTAGGAACAAGGAACAAGTGCGGACTTGTTGTTACTGTTAGTTAGTTAAAACATTTTTTTTTAAAGGAGGATGTACCCCCGAGTTTGTCAAAATAATTATGCATGGTGCAAGTGTAGTTAACATGTGGCCGATGATAGATACTCCACTAAGTCCTTGTTCGGTTGCACAGGGTTTGGGGGGGATTAAAGGGATTGTGAGAGATTACATCCCCTGTAAGTCAAATTCCTTTCCAATCCCCTTCAAACCTCTCCAATCCCTTTGGGGAAGGGATTAAACGAACAAGCCCTAAGTGTTTTGTGATAGAAGCTTCATAGCGTTTGGTTGCTCTTGAAATGGAATTAACACATATAGTGCCATGTATAATGTCTATGCTGATAGTGATATGTGGTGCTTAAAGAGAGATGATATAGCTGCAGAACAAGCATCTAAACTTGTCTACACCAATAATGCAACCTCCTCTTGGATTTTAGTATCTGTACATCAATGCTACTTACTATCCATAACCATTTGTGAAGTGCCGCAGCGTAATCAAGCATGTATGAAACAAGCACATTTTCTATCTTAGGCAAGAAGAACCAGTTTGTTTTAGTTAATCACCTGCCCCAAGTCTCCCCAAAAGGCCAAAATTCTTCCTGTACACCGTTATTCTCCTTTTCTCTTTTGTACTGCCATCGTCGAAGTCTCGGTGACATTTGTTTCGTCGCGATGGATTGCGCACTGGTTGCGCACTGTACTGCCGTTTGAAGTTGGTGCAACGGCAGAACCTTGAAGACCATCACCAATTCGCATCGGAATATTTTCTAAACAGAAAGGGAGTTTCACTTGATTTTTTTATTTATTTTTTTGGCGGGAAGAGTTTCACTTGATTTGTTTTGGAGTTTCTACTAGAATTAGTGCATTACTCATGTATGATGTTATTGTTACTTGCAAATTAACTGAATGCATGCCAGTTAGTTCCTTCCACTATTGCCTGATATCTGCACTCTGCAGTGCACAATCTGTTGTCTCATGACTATCTAGCGTTTAATTCAATATAACTGGAGCTTCTGTCCAATGCCTATTGCAATGAAAATTTACGCTGTGTAGGAGCAGAAGGCACTCAACCTCCAAACTGTAGGTGCAAGTAACAGGATATATAGATTTTACCTGAATGAAGCCAACCAATCATATGAATCAGAAGATTTAGTCTTTTTTTTGGGTCCGAATAACTGCCACACGTGTGGCGTCGACAGGAACCCGCCCGCACGCCTCGTGTGGCATGGACGGGAACAGGCCCGCACGACCACGTCCGCACGCACAAACGCACGGCCCGCACGTCCGTTGCGTGCCAATCCAGCCCGCACTGCCCCGTCCGGGCAAGCCGACCCGCTACCCGCACGACCAACCAGTTCCCGGCCTCCGATCCATCCCCTCCCTCGTCTGCCGCCATCGTCCCCCACCTCTCGAACCCCGACCTCCGTCGCCGGCCATCTCTGGTTGCCATGGCAAACAGAGCAGATCCGTAGGGCACTCCCACCTCAAAACCACACCCCAACCCTCCCCACCCCCAGCCCCAAACTCCAACCAAGCCCTCCGAAGACGATCATCTAAAAACCAGGTGAAAATCTCCCGATCTCAACCTTCTCATCCTTAAGGCTGAAAATCTCCCGATCTTGTGCTGGATCTATGCTATAGGGGTAGAACACTACATGGTTCAGTGTGTAGTCGCAATTGCCAGGCAGAGTACACCAGATCTACCATGTACTAACGTTTGAAATTGACTTAATTTTCTAGTTTAATTGACGCAAGTAGTTGGGTACGAAATGACGGTGGGGGCAAAATTTTGGAATGAAGAGGGCTGGAAAAAATTAATTGCCACTTGTGTATAACGACAGTTGCCACCTTTCATTGTCAGTAGCTGCCACCTATTATGACTCGTCGCTTGCCATCCATATCTTCTGTGTGCAAGCAGCAGAAGAATGCAATTCTTGTGGATTGTTGATGCCTTCTTGTTCATGCAGAGATTGAGAACACATTCGAAAAGAAGGGAGACACGGAAAGAATGAATCACGAAGGTGGCGCTGGTGATTAGGGTTCTCAAAGGCCAGAAACAGCCCCTTGGGATGCAACAGAGTACAGTCAGCTCATCTCTTCAGGGCCGTTGCTGCCACTACTAGAACAGTATGCAGGCGTAGGTATGATGCGTGCTAACAAAAAGAAGAGAACAGTTGCCATCTTCGCGACGATGAAGATGACATTCTACTTATGTCGTACACTGTCATTTTTTAGCAGGTTCTTATGACCAAAACACAATTAGGGAGGCCCCGTGGCAAGTTCACTCACAAGGCGCTAACACTGACAAACGTACGGGCAGCCAACTTCAACTAGCTTGTATGGATAATCAAGGTAATGTAAAAACGACAAAAAAAGAGCGCATACTGCTGTGGACATGAAAAATGAACATGCAAAAAAACTGGCAAAAGGACTCACGACTTACCGCGGGGTGAAAATGCAGAGCCTTCATGCAGCGCGTGGCATCAGGCACCGCCAATGTACCTGCCATCGACGTCATACACAGGTCAGTCCATAAAAAAGGTGAAGTTGCGGATGATCAATTAGCAGAAGAAGCATAGTTGGCAACTACAATTGCCATGACTGGTCATCTACAGTTGCCATGTATTAGAAAACTGCATTTGACATCCCTGCACAACTATTGTTGCCATCCATGGACAACTGTAGTTGCCAGGGGAAAACAACTGCATTTGCCATGCCAGTGCAACTACATTTGCCATGTCATGGCACTGAAGCTGCCATGGAGGAACAACTGCGGTTGCCATGCCGATGCAAATACATTTGCCTTGCCAATAAAACTGCAGTTGCCACATCAGGGGCAACTGCAGTTGCCGTGCTAGCACAAAATACAGTTGCCATGAATTTGACCAATCACTACTATGCACACAGGTTATTACGCTGGTGGTACCCCGGCAAACGTCTCGTGGCAAGCTTCACAAATTGCAGGTGGGGCATCATTTTGGTGTCACAGGCCACACAGGAAGGTCGAATGCAACACACCAAGGTAAGGGGAAAAAAATCTGAACCACGAAAACAACAGTACCTTTGATATTTGAAGTTATTTGCATGCAAAAACAAAATAGTTGCCATGTTTGTTGAACAATAGCTGCCATCACTGGACAGCTATAGCTGCCGTGCATGCCCACGCGCAGACTCACGGCTTGCTGTTTGAAAAATGATGTCGTGCAAAATCACTCGTAGATGGTGTGATCCGTTGCGATACACATGTTATTCAAACAGAAAACTTAAATCTCGTACCTGTTTTTCCTATTGCAAGGCCTACAACTACAGTTAACAGCAGCGCAGGGACATCTATTGCGGGGAGCTCTGAGCGCACAGAAGACGCGTTCCACCAGCCAGCAGACACTCATGCCGCAGACAATTTCGAGTCACAGTCGGGAATGGCAATCATTCCAGCAATACAGACAAGCACCCCTTTGAACACAATCACTGCCAACACTCATGTAGAAGGAACTGCCGCCAATACTGAAGTGAATGATGAAAGTGACGACGAGGCAGAAGGTGATGAAGATGGTGGGCAATCAGAGATCGTGGTACCTCAGCCACCGTACATTGGGCAGAGATTTGAATCGTTCGAGGAAGCAAAGGAATACTACCAGACATATGCAAAGTTCCATGGATTTGCGGTCAACACCGAGTACCATAAGAAAATTAAGAAAACTAATGAGTACAGCAGAGGTGAGATGAGGTGCCACAAGGCACGGAGGAACAAGAAGGTGAAAGGTGTTGCGCCTGTTGTTCCGGAACGAAAAAGAGGAATCATTCTCAAGACGGGATGCCCTGTCCGGTGTAAGCTAAACGTAGATGGAACACAGTATGTGGTCACTGAATATTTTGACGAGCACAACCACAATCTCATAAAGAAGTTCGACCTGGTCAAATTTTTGACCGCCCATAGAGGATTCACCCCAGTCGAAAGGCAATTCGTAAAGCTGCTACATGACTGTAACGTCGGTCCATCGAGAATGGTCCAGATACTATCACTCATCCACAGCAAAAAGGGGAAACTGAGTAGCATGCCCTACATACCGGCTGACGTCACAAACCTACAGGCCAAGTACCGTAGAGAGAGCAGGCTGGCTGACATAGAGGCTGCAATTGCCTACTTTGATGAGAAAGCAAAGGAAGATCCAGATTTCTTCTACAGGATAAGGTTGGACGATGAGGACCGTGTCAGGAACATGTATTGGGTGGATGGTGCTGCAAGGAGAGCCTACAAACATTTTCGAGATTGCATTTCATTCGACGCGGCGTACCTCACCAATATGTACAAGATGCCATGCGCTCCGTTCATAGGAATAAATAACCACAATCAGTCGTTGCAGTTCGGATGCGGGCTCATTCGGAATGAAGACACGGATGGGTACATCTGGTTGTTCAAGACCTTCTTGGAGTGCATGGATGGACTTGCTCCGATGAACATAATAACAGACCAGGATTTTAGCATGCGTGCAGGCATAGAGGGGGTCTTTCCGTTGGCAGTGCACAGGCACTACAGGTGGCACATAATAAAGAAGGCTGAGGAGACCCTAGGACCGTTCTTTGATGACCGTCCAGAGTTGCACAAGGCATTCGAGCTATGCGTGGACCACAGCTTGACGGTCGAGGAGTTTGAAAGGAGCTGGATGGCCATGGTTGAAACGCATCAAGTCCAAGACAATGAGACGCTTGCTAGTCTGTGGGAGAAGCGAATGTACTGGGTGCCCGCCTAATTCATGCAGTGCTTCTTCCCTTTTCTACAGACTATGCAGCGCAGCGAGGGGTTCAATGCTGTGTTGAAGCGATACGTGAGCCCTGGCAACTCATTGCTACAGTTTGCCAAGCAGTACACAGCTCTGCAACAAAAAATTCTGGGATCTGAGCTGCAACAAGAAGCTACCACCGCGCTAAAGCAGCCGAAATTGCTAACATACTTACCAATGGAGAAGCAAATGAGCAAGATATACACAAACAAGATCTTTAACAAGTAAGTCAGTTGCGTTACGGTCTTATTTGCGCAAAAAGCACTAGGGCAGTAGCTGCCATGTAGAATGCAAATGCAGTTGCCATGATATGCAGTTGCCATGTTTAATGGAATACTGTTTGCCATGCTTACTCAGCTGCAGTTGCCATGTTTTGATGAAAATTTCTGTTTACAATGCTTACTCAGATACATTTTACATGTTCAATGAAGTGCCGGTGCCATTTTTAATGAACTGTACTTCCATTGGGGCATGTTGGTATGCAAATGCCAATGTCAACCGAAAAAATGTCATATTGTCAACACATATGCTGAATATACAAATTGCCATGCTTAATAAAATGCAACTGCCATGTTTGTTGAAAATGCAATTCCCATGTTTACTGAAATGTAGATGCCCATGTTTGATGCAATGTGCTTCCATTGGGGAAAATATTGGTATGGAAACGACGATGGCTAGTTGAAAATGTAGTACAGTTGCCATGTTTGGTGTACTGCAGTTGCCATATCTGTTGTACTGCAGTTGCCATATTCAGTGTACTGCAGTTGCCATGTCTGGTGTACTGCATTTGCCATGTCTGGTGTACTGCAGTTGCCATGTCTGGTGTACTACAGTTGCCATGTTCAGTGTGCTATGTTTGCCATGTTCAGTATGCTATGATTGCCATATTCAAAACAAAAATCTATTTCTATTCCCATGACAGCATAACGTGCTACAAAAAAAAGGATCGCACGATAGATTAACATAAAACACACAAAACTTGCAGATTCCAGGAAGAAATAAAGCGGGCCAGCATGTTCACGGCTTTCCAGGTGGACGAACATACGTTCAAGGTGTGTTCTATTTTGGGCATGTCGGATTCAGAACCTGAAGACCCAGAAAAAGGAAGGAACTACTTCGTGAAAGCCTCAATAGGCGAAGGCGAGTACTACTGCCAATGCTGCAAGTTCGAACGGGACGGCATTGTGTGTTATCACATACTAAAAGTGATGGGCATGAACGCTGTGACACGGATGCCCCGCCATTTCATAAGGCGGTGATGGACTTGGGACGCTGACGACGCGTTGGCGCCGCAGACAACACACGCGGTTCTGGCTGTGCATGATGAGAGACCTGAGTCAACCATGGAAGCCGTGAGGTACGTAGTGCTGACAAAGAACTATGCTGAGCTAATTGATGAAGCGTGCAAAAGTGATGAGACAGCAAGAGTCGCAGAAAAACACAGGAAGGCACTGAAAAGAGAGCTTGATGAGATCAAGAAGAGGAAAGCTGAGGAAGCCTTACACCGGTTCCCCCGCACATCAAGTGTGCCTTCATCAACGGGGCCATCGTCTGAAAACTCGGAGATAGGATCTGGAACAGCAAGCACACAAACCCAGGTCAGGAACCCACCCCGTTCCATCACAAAGGGTCACCCAAGAGAGATAAGGTACAAGTCATGATTGGAGATTCAAGCAAAACATAAGAAAACGAAGAAATGGGCGGGCAATCCATGAGCAGAAGTTGGGGCATTGCGGCATGGTCCTTGTGGACATTTTGTTTTGTACCCCTATACGATGAGATTTTTTGTTTTTAAAATTGGGAGAATAACTATTGAGGAACATCAGAAATGGAAAGGAAAAATTCATTGAGTGCAGAAATGCAGTTCCATGTTATGGGTGCTTAATCTGCCATGTTATGTATATTAAATCTGCCATGTTATGTGTACTAAAAATATGCCATGCTATTTTATACTAAAAATATGCCATGCTACTTTGTACTAGATCTGCCATGCTAGTTGTACTGGATCTGACATTTTAGTTGTACTGGATCTGCCATGTTAGTTGTACTGTATCTGCCATGTTAATTATGCTTGATCTGCCATGTTGTTTGAACTGTATCTGCCATGTTAGCTGTGCTGAAAATATGCCATGGTATTTGAAATGACTGTGCATGACATATATTTCCATGACAAATACCACGCGGTTTAGAGAAACATAGTGTGTTGTGGGCAATGTATGGGAACACAAGTTGGACAAAGGCGTAACGTGCATAAACCGCAGGCAAGGTTGTGGCTGCATGATCAACCCTACCCCGTGCTAGCCGGTGCTACCCCATGTATGTTGAACTACATTTGCCGTCTGTTTTAAAACATCATAGACGCAATCAAAAACAGCAAGCTGGTGCTGTATGCGATGAAACCATTGTAATAATGATAAAACATAAAAACGTATGTGCATTAACGCCTAAAATAGGTTCACGTCCACACATATATTACATGAACTACTAAAATGTCGCTCACACACCACCACTACATAGTAGCATACGCTGGGTTGCAGTCGTAACATAGCACACAAACATAGTTTTCGACGATAACAAAGAGATAAGTACCTTACATTCCTCAGCAACAGAATGTAAGGTATGCGTCCGGTGTCTAACACCACGTGATCACTCGTACTTCTTGTTGATTTTCTTGACAGCTTCCTCCACGAACTCGCGTGCTCCGGACCGCTTGTTGAAATCTTCATTCGTCAACCAGTTCCATGTGTGGATTTTCCGGAGCTCAACGATCGTTGCAGCTGTGATAGCGGGGACAATTCTGCCTCCCACTTTGCAAAGTATTCCAGCACGTGAAAGCCGCAGTCTGTACTGCACGAGAAAAAGACTCAAATGAACACGCAAAAAAGGACAGACGTAGCAAAGATAGACTTCAATTCAGATGTGACAACAAAAAAGAGAGGTTGCATTGATGTAAACGGCACATAAAAGGAGGGGGAAAAGAAATTACGTGTTCCCTTGCTTCACAGTCGCCACATACTCAATCGGGAAATGTCTGATCTGGACCTTTGAATTTTCGTAGTGACGGTTCCATGTCTCTTTGAGGTTGTTGATGAAGAATTCGGCATGCGTAGTAAGATCTGAATCAGCTCCCGAACGGATTGAATCAAGCACCTCGAAGCGTTGGTTCTTCAGGTCAAGACAGATTGCGTAGTGGTGACCACACTTGTCGTGTTGGTCATGTGGTGCAAGCTCCTGGAACATGGGGGACATGACCTGCATTTGAAAAGTGAAGAAATGAGAAGCATAGTTCACATAAACAGCAGAGGGACAAAAAAATTAGAATCACATAAAATGTTTTTGGTTGTGGGTGGGGGTAGTTGAAGGAAAGTTGCCGTCCATGTATGAACAAAGTGTGCCGTGCATTTTACAATCAAATTGCCACATAGTTCGCACGGGATGCAAAAAACAAAAGAAAGAAAAATGTGCATGGCAGCTGTTGCCACATGGAAAACATCTGCCACACAATCACAAAGTGCAGAAGATGGCAATAACCACACCATGTGAAAAAACAGTGCAGACAGGGAAGGAGTGCTCACATATTTCTTCAGTGTTAGCTTGAAATCACCGTGCTGAGCGAAATTCTTCCTCAGGATTTTGTGGTGGAAGTCACCATCCCATATTTTGCATGTCATGCTGTAATGCATTATGATCTTGTCGGCACACACATCGATGTGATTGTTGATGTAGTCGATCCCGCATGCAATTACGTTCATCGACATTTTACCGTTTGGCCTCACGGACTCGGCGAGATCACCCAGGTCGATGTACGTCGCTCCGCATTGAATGACTTTGGTTCTGTCCAAACATGAGCTGTATGAAAATGACATAACATGGAAGAATCATGCCTGCTAAGTAAAAAATATATGAAAGAACTAAAACGTAAGCGCATCATGTATAGAGAGTATGAAGAAAGATGAAATCTTAAACAATGAACAAAGCAAAATGAGTGATTATAGGGTGTGGTCATTTATGCTTTCAACTCCTTCATGTGCTTGCTGCTGGCCCTCGCATTTCCAAACCGCTTGATGATGTCATACAGCTGGGTCTGTTCCTTAGTGGCCCTGAATTCAGGCTCGTAGTCTTCCGCGGGAGGTGCGTGAACTATCCTCTGCTGTCTCACAGAACCAGGGGTCGCACTTCTGATGGTATCCTTAGTTGCCGTCTCTGCAGGCAAGTTGGAACTTGATTGCCCTTGCCCTCGCGAGGTCCTCCTCTGCAATGCTGCCTCCTCGATCATGCGGTAAGCTTCATCAAGTGACGGTGAAATTTCCTCAGGGATGCCTGCAATGATTCAAGAAAAAGAAAAAAGTGTGTTAGGATAAAGGAGAAAGTCAGAAAACATATGGATTGTGAGGAAAATAGGTGTATGATGTGAGATGTAGGTAGAAAGTAGTGGCGAAATTGTCATGTGTGATGCAACTACACTGGCCATGTCATCGCAACTACAGTTGCCATGCAGTTGTGATGAATTACCGTTTAGATGGTCTGTGATTGCCATGTCTCATCAAATGCAGTTGCCATGTTGTGTCAACTACAATTGCCATGTGATTGCCGTATAGAAAAAATGCAGAATGGTAACAAAAAAATGCAGGTGACATGGTGTGACAAATCCAGTTGCCATATGCAATGCACTATATTTGCCATGTGCTAGCAAATACAGTTGCCATGATGAATCAACTTCAGTTGCTACGTGTTTACCCCCAAATGTCAAAAATGCAGCATGGTAACAAAAAAAATGAAGGACATGATGCATCAAAATCCACTTGTCATGTCATCACACCGCAGTTGCCGTCACAAGTGAGAACACCCCAAAAGAATATGATTGGGACAAAATTCAAACTACAAAGATGTACACAGGAAAATCATATGGACATGGCAAGTGTACCTTGCACAATTGGCTCCGCGAACTTGACAGCCTTCCTGCCCTCGACCATTGGCTGCGCCATCATTGCGGGCGTGCCTCCTGGGAAAGCAAAGGCAACTGGCAAAGATCATGCACCACCGGTTGGTCTTGACTGATGCCAAGGCTGAAGCTCGGTGGGGTAAATGCCATTGGGTGCCTCTCATTCCTACTGGCCGGACCACGAACGATTTGCGGGGCAGAATCCAATGGTGAAAGATCAACAAACATATCTGAATCGGCCGCTACAGAATGTTCGGGCTTATTTGCAGGGCGGGGCGTGTTGTCAGCGGTATCAGCAGCAGCTTTCATGGCAATCTTCTTGTTTGGGTTGTAGGGGACACCAACATTGACTGGCAGCCTGGAAGTGCGCAGATTTATGTTGGGGATTTCCACTGCGGGTAAAGGCGCAGTCTGCTCCGGCCGTTCACCTGCGTCACTCGTGCCAGCCTTGACACCTGCGTCAGTTGTGCTCAGGTCTTGCGGGTTCTCCATCACATTGCTTTGGGCGGTTGGCGGGAACAGTGTGGACGCAGGAACATACCCAAACTCATCTCTCCTGCTCCTAGATACAACCGGTGCATTGGGTATGACTATTGGTTGCTTACGGGGGCTGCGACGCCTAGGTGGAAGACTAGCATGCGCCACGGTAACCTTAGCAGTATCTGCACCGACAGGGGCTGGAGCTGTTGTGCCAGGACTCTCACCTGTAGATGGCTTATCCTTATGAACTGCCGCCTCAGCGGCTTCTGTCATGGACACAGGTGTGCCGCCACGCGCGCGCTTGGAATCAGTGTCAGAAGAGCGGGAATCTTCCTTGCCTAGGTTCGTCTCGGGAGCGTCCACTTCAACACTTGCTGATGGGGTGGCGTGACTCACTGCGGCATCCTTCATTGCCAGAAGAGTTGGCAATATTTCAGCTGTCCTGGCAGATACCGACTCGTCACTCCCCGATGTACGGATGCCTGTTGTTCTAGCCTGGGCATCCGCAGCCGGCGGAGATGGTCGGCCACTTACATCAGAGTTGGTGGGAGCGGTCATCGGTGCAGAAGTAGTATTGTCGTCGGGTGCCTCATGTACATTTGAGTTGCCCCCCGTTGACAACTTTGAATGTAGTCGTTCAAGCGGATCATTGCTGCTATGCTTGGCCCCGCGCATAGTAGTCTTCTACACCCTGCAAAAAGAAAAAAAATCACATAAGAAAGGTGTGAAAAATGAACAAAAATATGTTTGCAAATGGTAGAAACCTTAAAGGGAATGAAAAACAAGTGGAAAGTTGCTAGTTGCCATGTAATGGAAACTTGAGTTGCCATGTGTCATGGTTAGCAGTTGCCATCCAGCAGTAGTTGCCATGTTAGCAAATTGAAGAATGAAACAGATGTATGTTCTGTCAGGAATGCAATTTGAAACCTGTGTGTGGGATGAGCTCACAAAGCCAAAGGTAAAAAATGGTAGTTTCCATTAGGTAGAGGGTTAGATGCCAGTTGGCCTAGATGCCAGTTGCCATGTAAAGACCAAATATGAGTTGCCGTAAACTAAAAAAATGAAGGAAGAAATCATTTAGGGGAAGAGCGGTTGGCGCGTGGGGGACGGTGACAGAAGATCATGTGACAAAGCTGAACAATAGCATTGGAAAATTCAAGGAAAAAAACCACTATGTAAATAAAAGCACATGGATGAACATACTTCTTGACTGGCTTCCTCAGGTCTGGCAACACAACAGGATCCCCGGTGTTGGTCGTCGTCGTACGAGGAGAAGACCTGGTGGAAGGGGTGTCACCGGCAATGGGGGCACCTTTGTTCAAGAGAGTAGAAACACGGGTTGGCGTTGGCGCCTGTTTCTTCGTAACTGCTCGTCCACCAGCGGTCGGCTCGCTGCAAATAACAGATGGAGGGAAAAAGGCAAGGTGGCAAATGTCAGACAACAAACCCGTTGCCGCGCTTCACAAAAAAAAAGTGCAAAAAAATGAATGAGATTGTTCCATGAAAATAGACACAGCGGAAAACTAAAATTGAAAGTCGAACCTCCTCCTGGCAGCTACGGGATCGGTCTTAGACTTCTTGCCATGAGAACCCTGCCCAACATCATCTGGAGCCCTCCCCCTCCTTGATGGCAACACCCCCTGGCCTCTCGCAGCCGTCTGTTCCTTCACTTTATCCGGTGGGGGGGCATCTGTTGCATCCTTGCCCTTGTTGCCGCCTGTGCGAACTTCAGCATGTTCATCGTCATCCGTGTCCTGATGCACATTGTCCATGTCGTCGTCGTCATCCTTGCTGAGGCCAGCATCTCCATCTACATCATCTCGTGTGTCGCCGGGCTCTTGGGAACTGTTGTAGTCATACCGGCCACGGCAACAGGTTGGTCGATGTGTACGTTCTGGGACAAATGAAGTGAACTGCCTCGCAACCGCGTCGCTGTTAGAGGCACTGAGGGACGTCCACCCCTCAACCAACTTTCCGAGCAATCCGGTCATTCCGGAAGCAAACTGCCCAATTAGATGCTCAATTGGTGCCCTCGCCTGTCCACGAAAACAAGAAGCATCAACAACAACCCGTATTGAAGTCACTTGCGCGACATCAACATGTAATCCACGGCAAACCATGGAAGTCAATATTTTGATTACCTCAGAAGGGCAAGACAGAGTTGAGTGCACGTCCATCCACTTTCCAAATTTTTGAGGCCCCCCAAACACGCTGTAGTCTATAGCATGCTTGGCCATCAGCTAGGAAAACACGAAAAAAGAAATTGTAAGCATGCCTTATAAACCACGGACAGTTCATGTTCTTCACATTTTTCAGATTCGCCTGCACCACACAAAATTTCAGGGCAAAAAGTTTGCCGCATCAGAAATCAAACGGAAGAAATACAACGAAAACACTGGCAGTAGTAAGGATGGATCATTCACCAGGATGGGGAAACATTTGTTGCTTGGGCGAAGAGAAGTGGTCGGCGCGAAAACAGCTGAGATGAGGTACATGAGTAGCTTCATCTTGAAAACTTCTCCGTGCGTAGTCATGGCCTGCAGCGAATCTGCCAGTACAGACGTGTTCGGCATGGACTCCAATCCAGGAAACAAACGGGCGAACAGCTCTTCCTCGATCTCATTATTGACCTCGTACGGGACTTTGATATGTCCACGAGGCACACCCAAAGTGCAGAACACGGATTCCTCATTCAACGGAAGTCTTCCCCGTCCCGGAATCACGAATTCCCTGGAGGCGGGATCGTATATCTCACCAAGCCAGTCGCATACAGGGTTGACAAGGTTCGTGCACCGGACATCCATCAGAACCTGCATACCCATCTCAGCAGCAACTCCCTTTTGATCGTCGGTGAATTTGTCAATCAACACAGTCGGACGTTCCTGGGAGGCTCTGTTGCGAATACGTTTCTTCTTCTGCGAAAAACAGACACAAAAGTGTTAAGCTGTTGCCATGTTTTGCAATGTCATGAAAATTTAGTTCATGACAGACGACTGCAAAAAGATCTAGGTGCCAACCAATAACATAAATCGGGAGGAGGGGGGGCGGGTGTGTGGACAGTTACCTCATCACCCTCTTTTCTCCGTCCAGTTGCCCGGTTACGCTGAGGTGGATCCATGAAATCATCGTCATCATTTTGATGATCGCCACGAGCCATTCTGCTGATGTAGGAACAAACCAAATTGTTAAGGGGGAAAATGTAAATGCAAGGGGTAAGCATTTGCCACCTAACAGAAAAATGTCAACTATTTGAATGCAAATGTGGTTGCCATATTATGCAGCCAGTTTGCCACACTGTCATATCTGTATTGTGGCAACAGACATTGTGTTCACATACTATTTGCCACATGATTATACAATCCAAGTGGCAAACACGCACACTCGATGTGCACATTAGTTCCGTCCAGTGCTACCGATTGTGGCAACTATCAAAGTGTGGAAACTGTCACAAATAATTTAGAAAAAAACAGATCTCACAAATGAAAAAGCATGTTTGTGGTTACTATCATGTAAATTCAGCAAAAAATCAGTTTGCCTCGTGGAAGAGCGTGTGTGTGGCAACTATCTCATTCATTCAATAAAAATTAGTTGCCCCATGTGAAAGCTTGAATGTGGCAACTATGACAGTCAGTTTCAGAAATCTGTTGCCGCAAAGGAGAACACATTTGTGGCAACTACCACATTTGTTCAGGTAGTTTAGTTGCCACACATTTGTTCACGTTCAGTCATACTGCCATAGTTGCCACATTCAGAAAGCATATTTGTGGTTACTATCATACAAGTTCAGCAGAATTCAGTTTGCCACATGGGAAGAGCATGCGTGTGGCAACTGTCACAGTCGTTCAATAAAATTAGTTGCCCTATGTGAAAGCTTGAGTGTGGCAACTATGACAGTCATTTTCGGAAATCTGTTGCCGCAAAGGAGAACACGTTTGTGGCAACTACCACATTTGTTCAGGTAGTTTAGTTGCCACACATTTGTTCACGTTCAGTCATACTGTCAATTTCGCCACATTTTGCAGTTTCAAACCCAAACTAAACTAGATCTAGGTTTCAATGGCAACTACTTCGACCTCAAAATCACCCTTACAATTCTCGCACGAAATGACTGCAAACCCAAATTTCGAACCAATGCGCACCAAAACATCCCGGCGGACAACTCCCAAATCCAAACGCAAACTATTGCGTGCCTCCGAACAGGCATAACCGCACCGACGATGCCGCCGCAGCGGCGGCGACGAAACTGCCCACTCCCACCAAACAACGGCAAGCACACAACTACGGCGCCGGCGTTCGCACCACCGAATCGCCAGAATCTCTAGGAATCGATCTAGAAATCGAACAGGGAGGGAAAGGGGAACAAATGCAGGGAGGGGATGCGAGAGATGAAGCGAGCATTACCTTCAACCCGCATGCGTTCCGGCGAAGCCGCTCCGCTCCGGCGAGCACCACCGATGGCCGCGAAGACCGTCGACTGTTCCGCCTCCGCCGTCGCCTTCTCCCCTCGCCTTCTCCTCCAGTGGTTTGAAGTGCGAGTGGGTTGTGCCAGTAAATGCGTCGCGGGTGAGTAAATGGAACCGTGAGGGAGAGGGTGGAGGGGTGTGCGACGTGTTTGACGTCAACCGCGGTCGGAGCGTGCCGTGCGGGCGCATGGCAATTCCACCGCACGCCTCTCAGTGGCAACCGCTGACCACGGGATGGCAACCACCGTGCGGGCGAACCCACTCGCACACCGCACACGAGGCTCGTCCTACGTGGCGCCGAAAACCGGCCTGTTTGCTCCAAGATTCGTGCGTACCGAAGCCAACAGCGATGCTTGCGTGTGGACGGGGTGGTGAACGCCCACACGTGTGGGCGTTAACATTTCCGTTTTTTTAGGGTCAGAAGATTTAGACTTGGCATTATAACAAAAGGTGCAACATGTTCGAAAGGAAACTTTTTGTTCTTGAAAAGAAAGGAAACTTTTATTTTCGTCCTGGATATTTGCGTTGCTGCTCGTCTTGCCCTTTAAGAATGGTTCGAAAGGAAACTTATATTGGTTCCGGATTGTCCTACTTCGTCGAAAATTAATTCGGCATCAAATCTTGTGTTCATGAGTTGTTCCAATAACGCATGATTTGTGTTCATGATGAACAATTATCTAGAATAAAAACTGAAAGAATTTGTGCTCATGAGAAGAAAACAACTTAGTAATCTTGAAACCTGTAACTTTCAATTGTACTCGTGAACAATAATCCAATAATCTTACACGGTACAGTACTAGCAAAAGGCAACTACGTAAAGATGATCTTTTTTTTAGTAACATGTAAAGATGATCTAAGAACACTGGCAATTAACCGAAGCTCGGCCTGCCCTGGACTACTGCTGCGGTGGAGCAGCGGAGGGCATCTTGTCGGCTTGGCGGCGCACGTTGTCCCGGAGGCGCTGGAGCGCCCTGGCGAAGACCGGCAGCTCCGCCTCCCCGAGCGCCTCCACGTCCGCCTCCCACCAGAATCGCTTCCCCGCCTGCGTCTGCACCTCCACCACCTTCTTGCCGACGGCGCTCATCCGCTCGGCCTCCGCCGCGACCTCCACGCCCTTGGCCTCCGTCTCCCGGCACAGCGCCTCCAGGGCCTCCCACTCCACGTCGTCGGCAGCAGGAACAGGAGCAAGGGCGTCGGCGCCCTGGTCGGCGCAGCCCAGGACGGCGTCGGTGGAGGGGCTGCCGAAGGCGAACGCCTTGCCGGCCTCGGAGAAGACGACGATGGCGAGGCTGGCGCGGCAGAGCACGGCGAGCTCGGCGTCCTTCTTCCAGAGCCCGGACTTACGCTTGGAGAAGGTCACCTGCCGCGACTCCTTCTTCTCCACCCGGCGGTTCTCCCTGCGCTGCCGCCCCTTCGTCTTCTTGCCGAGCGGCGGCAGCGTCTTGGTCGCTTGCTCAACGATGGGGTGCAGACGCGGCGGCTGCGTCATGGTCGCTCTCTCAACGAGGGGGGAGGAAACGCGGCGGCAGGTGCTGTGTGTGTGTCTCTCTCTCCTCTCTTCTTGAGCTTGTCTGACGGTGCGACGGGAACCAACGGCGGAAGGGGGAGGATATAAAGACCTCAGAGGAGGCGCCTCGGGTCGTGTTGGATTGGAGGGAGAGGCGGTAACAAAGAAGGAAGGAGAAGAATAGCGCTCCCGCCGGGTTCCCGGATTGGAAGAAAATTTCCTTAAATGCAACGCGCTCTGGCTTCCTCCCTCGGCTCGATCGTGTATCGTGCGTGAGTGCGGTGCGTCCCCTCACCCCACCTAGGCGGCTGGGCTAGGCTCGGCTCGCACCCGCAACGCGGGGCGGGATCAATCCGACCTGACCGAGCGGCGATCGGTAACCAACATTTCTAGTTGGACCGACGAGCCTTCACATTGTCTTGTGAGCAACCTCGTAGACGATGTATCTTTATGCATTAATCAATAAAGCTAGTCATGATGACCTTTCCTTAAAAAAAGATAATCGCAGCATGCTTTTAGACATTGCAGCGGACACTCTAAGTCATCATAGCATTTTCCCCCTTGTGTGGTTGCAGCGAAACACACGAGGTCACGAGGTTCGAAATAACGCCGCATGCAACATTTTTTTTTCGCGAATACGCTTAAGGGCGTATCTTTCCATTGATAGGTTGAAGAGAGTACAAGGGGGTGCAGCCCCAATCAACGTACACTAGCAGGCGTTGAGGGGGCTACAGAGGAGCAGAAGAAGAGAGGGTTGCTCAGCCCAAGAATACAGGGTCAGGTTACAGGGATGATCGATGCTAATCCTACAGCTCCGGCTCGTCCCCAGCGCCGGGCCTCGTCCTTGATGCTCGTGAGTAGCAGGCCATGGGAGGGCTGCGCATTGTCGAAGATGATTGCGTTCCTTTGCTTCCAGATAGCCCAGGCTGTGATGATGGCGAGGGAAGCAAAACCCTTGCGAAGGCAGCTGGGGGTGGCAGAAGCGGCATCGGACCACCAGGAGAAAAAAGGCGCCATGCCATCGGGTGGTAGCACAGGAAGACGACACCAGGAGAGCACCTCGTGCCAGGTGATGCGAGAGAACGTACAGCCCACGAGGATGTGGTGTAGAGTTTCATCCTCCTGCGAACAAAGGCCGCAAACCGGGTTGTGTTGCATGCCTCTCCGAGCGAGACGATCGGCGGTCCAGCAGCGATTTTGCGACGCCAGCCAAAGGAAGAATTTGATGTTGAGAGGTGCCCAACTGCGCCAAATTAATTGCCAGGACTAGGCAGTCGTAGAGCCGAAGAAGAGCGCGCGGTAGCAGGATTTTGCAGAGTAGGAGCTGTTCGCGGTCCATCGCCAGGTGATTGTGTCCGAGGAGTTGGAGAGGGAGACCTGCTGGCTTCGAGGGCAATCTATCGTCGAGTTCGCCCCCAAGATTGTGGCCTCTGTCTCGAAGCGGCGTCGGCGCACGCGTCTGGTTTGCGAGGCCATCGAGAACCGCTCATGGATATCTGATATCCGGGGCGCGCTTGGGCCTGAGGCCACCGTTGAGTACATCGACCTCTGGCCGCATGCAACATTGGAAATCCTGAATCACTAGCCATAACTTTGTAGCACAATAGCTTCCCGCCCTGGCTCGCCCGACCCATCCATCATGTCCCTCGGTCTCAAGCATGGCGGAGAACCTTGAATTCGAGCTCCATGCGGTGCCCATGGCAACGAAGAGAAATGATGTATTTTATCAAATAACGAGCAAACATATGGCGAGCTGAAAGATGTTACTTTAGAATGCAATGTTAATCCATTCTCGAATGTAGGGATATAGCAGAGATACACATTGGGCATGGTGCTACAGCCTGCTTATAGAAGGTGGGGATTTCGACAAAGTTGAATCTTAGCCGTGCTGGAATTTTGTCTATTTTGGGTCTAGCCCAATAGTAGTTTCAGAAATTCCTAATAAATTCTAGAGGCCCACGCAGCACATTCATGCAAGGCAAAAGGTGAAGCTAAAGTTTAGTCCCACATTGCTAGTTTAGAGGGAGTTGGACCTCTTTATAAATGAGGTTCTTTCCCCATTTCTATGAGCATGAGACAAAGAGAGACATCCACGCACGCTCCTCCTCCGCCGCCGCCCGCCCCGCCGCACGTTGCGGGAATGAGCCGATGTCTAAATTTTTGGCACGCACTACGGATAAACGAAAGGTCACTCAGGAGCTGGAAAGTTTTGCTGTAGTGGATCGTTCCCTTCAGCTCCCGGCGCAGCCTCTCATCTCCTTCTCTTGCGCCTGACTCCGACGACTACTTCCCCGACGTCCACGACCTCCTCGACGACATGGCTGGTGAGGACACCAACCCCAAGTCCAGCGCGTCTGCAGCTGTTGTCCCGTACGTGTTCTTCCTCTTTCTATTAGAGGTCCTGCTACAGTTCCTTGTTCTAGTATTTGCCCTAGATATGTTAAACTCTATTTCATACATGCAACTTGCTATACTGTCTGCTCTAGATATGTTTAGTTACAGTTCATATATGAAGATGTTGTTTGTTGGGGTTCGTAGAAGAAATTTAAAATTTTCTACGCATCACCAAGATCAATCTATGGAGTCATCTAGCAACGAGAGAGAGAGAGGAGTGCATCTACATACCCTTGTAGATCGCGAGCGGAAGCGTTCAAGAGAGCGGGGTTGATGGGGTCGTACTCGTCGTGATCCAAATCACCGATGATCCTAGCGCCGAACGGACGACACCTCCGCGTTCAACACATGTACGGAGCGGAGGCGTCTCCCGCGCCTTGATCCAGCAAGGAGGAGGGAGAGGTTGAGGAAGGGAGCTCCAACAGTAGCACGACGGCGTGGTGGTGATGGAGCGGCAGTACACCGGCAGGGCTTCGCCAAGCTCTTAACGGAGGAAGAGAGGTGTTGGGGAGGGGAGGACCTGCGCCTTATGTGTGATATGCAACCCTCCCCTCGCCCCTCTATTTATAGGGGAAGGGGGAAGGGGGACGGCCCCCTCTAGATGAGATCTAGAGGGGGGCGGCGGCCAGGGGGAGGGGGCTTGCCCCCAAGCAAGGGGACGCCCCCTCTAGGGTTCCCCCCCCCCCAACCCTAGGCGCATGGGCCCAAGGGGGGATGCGCCTAGCCCTCCAAGGGCTGGTTCCCTTTCTTCTACGGCCCATGAGGCCCTCCGATAGAGGTGGCCCCTCCCGATGGACCCCCGGAACCCCTTCGGTGGCCCCGGTACAATACTGACATGCCCCCGAACTTTTCCGGTGACCGTATGACAACTTCCCATATATAAATCTTCACCTCCGGACCATTCCGGAACTCCTCCTCACGTCTGGGATCTCATTCGGGACTCCGAACAACATTCGGTAATCACATACAAGTCTTCCTAATAACCCTAGCGCCATCGAACCTTAAGTGTGTAGACCCTACGGGTTCGGGAATCATGCAAACATGACCGAGACAGCTCTCCGGCAAATAACCAACAGCGGGATCTGGGTACCCATGTTGGATCCCACATGTTCCACGATGATCTCATCGGATGAACCACGATGTCGAGGATTCAAGTAACCCCGTATACAATTCCCTTTGTCAATCGGTACGTTACTTGCCCGAGATTCGATCGTCGGTATCCCAATACCTCGTTCAATCTCGTTACCGGCAAGTCACTTTACTCGTTCCATAATGCATGATCCTGTTACCAACCACTTGGTCACATTGAGCTCATTATGATGATGCATCACCAAGTGGGCCCAGAGATACCTCTCCGTCATACGGAGTGAAAAATCCCAGTCTCGATTCGTGCCAACCCAACAAACACTTTCGGAGATACCTGTAGTGTACCTTTATAGCCACCCAGTTATGTTGTGACGTTTGGTACACCCAAAGCACTCCTACGGTATCCGGGAGTTGCACGATCTCATGGTCTAAGGAAATTATACTTGACATTAGAAAAACTCTAGCAGACAAACTACACGATCTTGTGCTATGCTTAGGATTGGATCTTGTCCATCACATCATTCTCCCAATGATGTGATCCCGTTATCAATGACATCCAATGTCCATGGTTAGGAAACCGTAACCATCCACTGATCAACGAGCTAGTCAACTAGAGGCTCACTCGGGACATGTTGTGGTCTACGCATTCACACATGTATTATGATTTCCGGATAACACGATTATAGCATGAACGATAGATAATTATTATGAACAAGGAAATATAATAATAACCATTTTATTATTGCCTCTAGGGCATATTTCCAACAGTATCCCACTTGCACTAGAGTCAATAACCTAGTTACATTGTGATGAATCGAACACCCATAGAGTTCTGGTGTTGATCATGTTTTGCTCGCGGAAGAGGTTTAGTCAACGGATCTGCGACATTCAGATCCGTATGCACTTTGCAAATATCTATGTCTCCATCTTGAACATTTTCACGAATGGAGTTGAAGCGACGCTTGATGTGCCTGGTCTTCTTGTGAAACCTGGGCTCCTTGGCAAGGGCAATGTCTCCAGTGTTGTCACAGAAGAGAGTCATCGGCCCCGACGCATTGGGAATAACTCCTAGGTCGGTAATGAACTCCTTCATCCAGATTGCTTCATGTGCTGCCTATGAGGCTGCCATGTATTCCGCTTCACATGTAGATCCCGCCACAACGCTTTGCTTGCAACTGCACCAGTTTACTGCCCCACCATTCAAAATATACATGTATCCGGTTTGTGACTTAGAGTCATCCAGATCTGTGTCGAAGCTAGCGTCAACTTAACCCTTTAAGACGAGCTCTTCGTCACCTCCATAAACGAGAAACATATCCTTAGTCCTTTTCAGGTACTTCAGGATATTCTTGACTGCTATCTAGTGTTCCATGCCGGGATTACTTTGGTACCTTCCTACCAAACTTACGGCAAGGTTTACATCAGGTCTGGTACACAGCATGGCATATATAATAGACCCTATGGCCGAGGCATAGGGGATGACACTCATCTTTTCTCTATCTTCTGTCGTGGTCGGGCATTCAGCCGAGCTCAATTTCACACCTTACAACACAGGCAAGAACCCCTTCTTGGACTGATCCATATTGAACTTCTTCAATATCTTATCAAGGTATGTGCTTTGTGAAAGACCTATGAGGCATCTCGATCTATCTCTATAGATCTTGATGCCTAATATGTTAGCAGCTTCTCCAAGGTCCTTCATTGAAAAACACTTATTCAAGTAGGCCTTAATGTTGTCCAAAAGTTCTATATCATTTCCCATCAAAAGTATGTCATATACATATAATATGAGAAATGCTACAAAGCTCCCACTCACTTTCTTGTAAACGCAGGCTTCTCCATAAGTCTGCATAAACCCAAACGTTTTGATCATTTCATCAAAGCGAATGTTCCAACTCCGAGATGCTTGCACCAGCCCATAGATGGAGCGCTGGAGCTTGCATATCTTGTTAGCATTCTTAGGATCGACAAAACCTTCCGGCTGCATCATATACAATTCTTCCTTAAGATAGCCGTTAAGGAATGCCGTTTTGACGTCCATTTGCCATATCTCATAATCATAGTATGCGGCAATTGCTAACATGATTCGGACGGACTTTAGCTTCTCTACGGGTGAGAAGGTCTCATCGTAGTCAACCCCTTGAACTTGTCGATAACCCTTAGCGATAAGTCGAGCTTTATAGATGGTAACATTACCATCTGCGTCTGTCTTCTTCTTAAAGATCCATTCATTTTCTATCGCTCGCCGATCATCGGGCAAGTCTGTCAAAGTCCATCCTTTGTTTTCATACATGGATCCTATCTCTGATTGCATGGCCTCAAGCCATTTGTTGGAATCTGGACCCGCCATCGCTTCTTCATAGTTCGAAGGTTCACTGTTGTCTAACAACATGATTTCCAGGACAGGGTTGCCATACCATTCTGGTGTGGAACGTGTCCTTGTGGACCTACGAAGTTCAGAAGCAACTTGATCTGAAGTACCTTGATCATCATTATTAACTTCCTCTCTATCCGGTGCAGGCACTGTAGAAACATTTTCCTGAGCTGCGCTACTTTCCGGTACAAGAGGCAGTACTTCATCAAGTTCTACTTTCCTCCCACTTACTTCTCTCGAGAGAAACACTTTCTCCAGAAAGGACCCATTCTTGGCAACAAAGATCTTGCCTTCGGATCTGAGGTAGAAGGTATACCCAATGGTTTCCTTAGGGTATCCTATGAAGACGCATTTTTCCGACTTGGGTTCGAGCTTTTCAGGTTGAAGTTTCTTGACATAAGCATCGCATCCCCAAACTTTTAGAAACGACAGCTTAGGTTTCTTCCCAAACCATAATTCATACGGTGTCGTCTCAACGGATTTAGACGGTGCCCTATTTAAAGTGAATGTAGCTGTCTCCAGAGCGTACCCCCAAAATGATAGCGGTAAATCGGTGAGTGACATCATAGATCGCACCATATCCAATAGAGTGCGATTACGATGTTCGGACACACCGTTACGCTGAGGTGTTCCAGGCGGCATGAGTTGTGAAATGATTCCACATTTCCTTAAGTGCGTACCAAATTCGTGACATTCTCCCCCACGATCTGATCGTAAGAACTTTATCTTTTGGTCACGTTGATTCTCTACCTCATTCTGAAATTCCTTGAACTTCTCAAAGGTCTCAGACTTGTGTTTCATCAAGTAGACATACCCATATCTACTTAAGTCATCAGTGAGAGTGAGAACATAACGATAGACTCTGCGAGCCTCAACGCTCATTGGACCGCACACATCAGTATGTATGATTTCCAATAAGTTGGTTTCTTGCTCCATTGTTCTGGAGAACGGAGTCTTGGTCATTTTACCCATAAGGCATGGTTTGCATGTGTCAAATGATTCATAATCAAGAGACTCCAAAAGTCCATCAGCATGGAGCTTCTTCATGCGTTTGACACCAATGTGACCAAGGCGGCAGTGCCACAAGTATGTGGGACTATCATTATCAACCTTACATCTTTTGGTATTCACACTATGAATATGTGTAACATCACGTTCGAAATTCATTAAGAATAAACCATTGACCAGCGGGGCATGACCATAAAACATATCTCTCATATAAATGGAACAACCATTATTCTCGGATTTAAATGAGTAGCCATCTCGTATTAAACGAGATCCAAATATAATGTTCATGCTCAAAGCTGGCACTAAATAACAATTATTGAGGTTTAAAACTAATCCCGTAGGTAAATGTAGAGGTAGCGTGCCGACGGCGATCACATCGACCTTGGAACCATTCCCGACGCGCATCGTCACCTCGTCCTTCGCCAGTCTTCGCTTATTCCGCAGCTCCTGTTTTGAGTTACAAATATGAGCAACCGCACCGGTATCGAATACCCAGGAGCTACTACAAGTACTGGTAAGGTACACATCAATTACATGTATATCACATATACCTTTGGTGTTGCCGGCCTTCTTGTCCGCTAAGTACTTGGGGCAGTTCCGCTTCCAGTGTCCGCTTCCCTTGCAATAAAAGCACTCAGTCTCAGGTTTGGGTCCATGCTTTGGCTTCTTCCTGGCAACTGGCTTACCAGGCGCGTCAACTCCCTTGCCGTCCTTCTTGAAGTTCTTCTTACCCCTGCCTTTCTTGAAACTAGTGGTTTTATTGACCATCAACACTTGATGTTCTTTTTTGATCTCCACCTCCGCTGATTTCAGCATTGAAAATACCTCAGGAATGGTTTTCACCATCCCCTGCATATTGTAGTTCTTCACAAAGCTTTTGTAGCTAGGTGGGAGCGACTGGAGGATTCTGTCAATGACCGCGTCATCCGGGAGATTAACTCCCAGCTGAGACAAGCGGTTGTGCAACCCAGAAATTTTGAGTATGTGCTCGCTGACATAACCATTCTCCTCCATCTTACAACTGTAGAACTTGTCAGAGACTTCATATCTCTTGACCCGGGCATGAGCTTGGAAAACCATTTCAGCTCTTGGAACATCTCATATGCTCCGTGCTGCTCAAAACGCTTTTGGAGCCCCGGTTCTAAGCTTTAAAGCATGCCGCACTGAACCAGGGAGTAATCATCACTACGCGACTGCCAGGCGTTCATAACGTCTTGAGTTGCTGGGAAAACGGGTGCTTCATCTAGCGGTGCATCTAGGACATATGCTTTCTTGGCAGCTATGAGGATGATCCTCAAGTTCCAGACCCAGTCCGTATAGTTGCTACCATCGTATTTCAGCTTGGTTTTCTCTAGGAACGCGTGAAGTTGAGGGCAACATTAGCGTGGGCCATTTGATCTACAAGAAATATTGCAAAGATTTTAGACTAAGTTCGTGATAATTGAGTTCATCTAATCAAATTTTATAATGAACTCCCACTCAGATAGACATCCCTCTAGTCATCTAAGTGATACATGATCCGAGTCAACTAGGTCGTGTCCGATCATCACGTGAGACGGACTAGTCATCATCGGTGAACATCTTCATGTTGATCGTATCTTCTATACGACTCATGTTCGACCTTTCGGTCTCTTCTGTTCCGAGGCCATGTCTGTACATGCTAGGCTTGTCAAGTTAACCTAAGTGTTTTGCATGTGTAAATCTGGCTTACACCCGTTGTATGTGAACGTTAGAATCTATCACACCCGATCATCACGTGGTGCTTCGAGACAACGAACTTTCGCAACGGCGCACAGTTAGGGGGAACACTTTCTTGAAATTCTTATGAGGGATCATCTTATTTATGCTACCGTCGTTCTAAGCAAATAAGATGTAAAACATGATAAACATCACATGCAATCGAATAGTGACATGATATGGCCAATATCATTTTGCTCCTTTTGATCTCCATCTTCGGGGCGCCATGATCATCATCGTCATCGGCATGACACCATGATCTCCATCATCATGATCTCCATCATCGTGTCTTCATGAAGTTGTCACGCCAACGATTACTTCTACTACTATGGCTAACGGTTTAGCAATAAAGTAAAGTAATTACATGGCGTTATCCAATGACTCGCAGGTCATACAATAAATAAAGACAACTCCTATGGCTCCTGCCAGATGTCATACTCATCGACATGCAAGTCGTGATTCCTATTACAAGAACATGATCAATCTCATACATCACATATATTTCATTCATCACATCCTTTTGGCCATATCACATCACAAGGCATATGCTGCAAAAACAAGTTAGACGTTCTCTAATTGTTGTTGCATGTTTTTACGTGGCTGCAATAGGGTTCTAGCAAGAACGTTTCTTACCTACGCCAAAACCACAACGTGATATGCCAATTTCTATTTACCCTTCGTAAGGACCCTTCTCATCGAATCTGATCCAACTAAAGTGGGAGAGACAGACACCTGCTAGCCACCTTATGCAACTAGTGCATGTCAGTCGGTGGAACCTGTCTCACGTAAGCGTACGTGTAAGGTCGGTCCGGGCCGCTTCATCCCACAATGCCGCCGAAACAAGATAAGACTAGTAGTGGCAAGTAAATTGACAAAATCGACGCCCACAACAATCTTGTGTTCGACTCGTGCATAGAAACTACGCATAGACCTAGCTCATGATGCCACTGTTTGGGTTCGTAGCAGAAATTTAAAATTTTCTACGCATCACCAAGATCAATCTATGGAGTCATCTAGCAACGAGAGAGAGAGGAGTGCATCTACATACCCTTGTAGATCGCGAGCGGAAGCGTTCAAGAGAACGGGGTTGATGGAGTCGTACTCGTCATGATCCAAATCACCGATGATCCTAGCGCCGAACGGACGGCACCTCTGCGTTTAACACACGTACGGAGTGGAGAAGTCTCCCGCACCTTGATCCAGCAAGGAGGAGGGATACGTTGAGGAAGAGAGCTCCAACAGCAGCACGACGGCGTGGTGGTGATGGAGCGGCAGTACTCTGGCAGGGCTTCGCCAAGCTCTTAACGGAGGAGGAGAGGTGTTGCGGAGGGGAGGGGCTGCGCCTTAGGTGTGGTATGCAGCCCTCCCCTCGCCCCTCTATTTATAGGGGAAGGGGGAAGGGGGCTGGCCCCCTCTAGATGAGATCTAGAGGGGGGGCGGCAGCCAAGGGGAGGGGGCTTGCCCCCCAAGCAAGGGGGGCGCCCCCTCTAGGGTTTCCCCCCCAACCCTAGGCGCATGGCCCCAAGGGGGGATGCGCCCAGCCCTCCAAGGGCTGGTTCCCTTTCCTCTACGGCCCATGAGGCCCTCCGAGAGAGGTGCCCCTCCCGGTGGACCCCCGGAACCCCTCCGGTGGCCCCGGTACAATACCGACATGTCCCCGAACTTTTCCGGTGACCGTATGACAACTTCCCATATATAAATCTTCACCTCAGGACCATTCCGGAACTCCTCGTGATGTCCGGGATCTCATACGAGACTCCAAACAACATTCGGTAATCACATACAAGTCTTCCTAATAACCCTAGCGTCATCGAACCTTAAGTGTGTAGACCCTACGGGTTCGGGAATTATGCAGACATGACCGAGACAGCTCTCCGGCCAATAACCAACAACGGGATCTGGATACCCATGTTGGCTCCCACATGTTCCACGATGATCTCATCGGATGAACCACGATGTCGAGGATTCAAGTAATCCCATATACAATTCCCTTTGTCAATCGGTACGTTACTTGCCCGAGATTCGATCGTCGGTATCCCAATACCTCGTTCAATCTCGTTACCGGCAAGTAACTTTACTCATTCCATAATGCATCATCCCGTGACCAACCACTTGGTCACATTGAGCTCATTATGATGATGCATTACCGAGTGGGCCCGGAGATACCTCTCCGTCATACGGAGTGACAAATTCCAGTCTCGATTCGTGCCAACTCAACAGACACTTTCGGAGATACCTGTAGTGTACCTTTATAGCCCCCCAGTTACGTTGTGACGTTTGGTACACCCAAAGCACTCCTACGGTATCCAGGAGTTGCACGATCTCATGGTCTAAGGAAATGATACTTGACATTAGAAAAGCTCTAGCAAACGAACTACACGATCTTGTGCTATGCTTAGGATTGGGCCTTGTCCATCACATCATTCTCCCAATGATGTGATCCCGTTATCAATGACATCCAATGTCCATGGTCAGGAAACCGTAACCATCCATTGGTCAATGAGCTAGTCAACTAGAGTCTCACTAGGGACATGTTGTGGTCTATGCATTCACACATGTATTACAATTTCCGGATAACACAATTATAGCATGAACAATAGACAATTATCATGAACAAGGAAATATAATAATAACCATTTTATTATTGCCTCTAGGGCATATTTCCAACATTGTTTACCTTCTCTTTGTCAAATCGCATGGCTTGTTTTATCACTGCTATACTAGTCATGCTTTATTTAGTATTTCTGTTAATAAAATCATTCGGTAAATTGCTCATATTTCCAACAATCCAAAAACCTTATTATAGGCAATTTACCCCAAGTGGTTTTGCTGCTTCCATAAGACCTCCTATGTTTGAGGGTATCCACTATAAGAGGTGGCACGTGAGAGCAGTCTTATGGTTTCAAACCATGAGTTGCTATGACGCCACTCTTAGCAAACCTAAAGGAGAGCATGATGCTCAACAGGCACAAGCTTTTCAGAAAATGGATACCTTGTTTAATGCTACTCTCTTGAGTGTTCTTGGTGAGAACATAGTTGATGCTTATGCGTCAATTGATAATGGGAAAGATATGTGAGACGCACTCGAAGCCAAGTTTGGGGTCTCGGATGCTGGCACTGAGCTGTACATCATGGAGCAATTCTATGACTACAGGATGACTGAAGAGCGCTCCGTGGTTGAGCAAGCTCATGAGATACAGTCATTTGCTAGAGAACTTGAGCACTTTAATTGTATCCTACCGGACAAGTTTATTGCCGGAGGTATCATCACTAAGCTTCCTCCCACGTGGAGGAACTTTGCTACCTTACTGAATCATAAGAGGCAAGAGTTTTCCGTTCCAGATCTCATAGGTACTCTTGATGTGGAAGAAAAAGCGAGAGCAAAGGACAACCGTGCTCGAGGTATTGACGGAGGTTCTAGTGCCAATCTGGTACAGAAGAAGAACGTCCAGCCCCACAAGTTCAAGAACAAGGGCAAGTTTTATGGTAAAGCAAAGTATGATGGGAAGAACAAGGCTGTGCAGCACACGAACTTTGTAGGATCGAAAGTATGTCTAGAGGGGGGGTGATTAGACTACTTGACCAAATAAAAATCTAGCCTTTTCCCAATTTTAGTTCTTGGCAGATTTTAGCAACTTAGCACAAGTCAAGCAATCAACCTACACATGCAATTCTAAGAGTATAGAAACAGAATGTAAAACAATTGCATATGAAGGTAAAGGGAGGAGTTTGAGGAGGCAAACACAATGTTGACACGGAGATTTTTTATCTGTGGTTCCGATAGGTGGTGCTATCGTACATCCACGTTGATGGAGACTTCAACCCACGAAGGGTAACGGTTGCGCGAGTCCACGGAGGGCTCGACCCACGAAGGGTCCACAAAGAAGCAACCTTGTCTATCCCACCATGGCTGTCGCCCACGAAGGACTTGCCTCACTAGGGTAGATCTTCACGAAGTAGGTGATCTCCTTGCCCTTACAAACTCCTTGGTTCAACTCCACAATCTTGACGGAGGCTCCCAAGTGACACCTAGCCAATCTAGGAGACACCACTCTCCAAGAAGTAACAAATGGTGTGTTGATGATGAACTCCTTGCTCTTGTGCTTCAAATGATAGTCTCCCCAACACTCAACTCTCTCTCATAGGATTTGGATTTGGTGGAAAGAAGATTTGAGTGGCAAGCAACTTGGGGAAGGCTAGAAATCAAGATTCATGTGGTAGGAATGGGATATCTTGACCTCAACACAAGTGTAGGTGGTTCTCTCTCAGAAAATGTATGTTGGAAGTGTAGGCATGTTCTGATGGTTCTCTCCATGAATGAAGAGTGGATGGAGGTGTATATATAGCCTCCACACAAAATCTAACCGTTATACACAACTTACCAAACTCGGTGGGACCGAATCGTGAAACTCGGTCAGACCGATTTAGTTCATAATGTGACCGTTAGGCACTTCGGTGGGACCGATATGTCAACTCGGTAGGACCGATATGGTTAGGGTTAGGGCATAACGTAATCTCGGTGAGACCGATTACACAAACTCGTTGAGGCCGAATTTGGTAATAGACACACAGAGAGTTGGTCAGGCAAACTCGGTGGGACCGATTCACTCACCTCGATTGGACCGAAACGTTACGAGAGGGAAACAGAGAGTTTGCATTGCAATCTCGGTGGGACCGATCGCTCATCTCGGTTTGACCGAAATGTTACAAAGGGAAACAGTGAGATTACAATCCCATCTCGGTGAGACCGAGATCCCTATCGGTGAGACCGAAAAGACTAGGGTTTCTGGCAGTGGCTATGTCAACTGAACTCGGTGGCGCCGGATAGAATGTTTTGGTGGGGCCAAGTTTGACTTTTGGTTTGAGACACATGTGGATATGAGAAAGTAGTTGAGGGTTTTTGGAGCATATCACTAAGCACTTTGAGCAAGAAACTCATTAAGCAACACCTCACCCCCTCTTGATAGTATTGGCCTTTCCTATGGACTCAATGTGATCTTGGATCACTAAAATGAAAGATGTAGAGTCTTTGCTTTGAGCTTGAGCCAATCCTTTTGTCCTTAGCATTTTGAGGGGTCCACATTTCTCATCCATGCCATGCCAAACATTGAGCTTTCCTGAAATATTTATCTTGAAATAGCATAGCTCAATGAGCTATATGTTGTTAGGAATTACCAAAACCACCTAGGGATAGTTGCACTTTCAATCTCCCCCTTTTTGGTAATTGATGACAATATATAGATCAAAGCTTCGACAAATGATAATAAGATTGAAAAACATCGTCACTTTGAGAAGTATGTGATAAGCAAGAGCTCCCCCTAAATTTGTGCACTATTTAAAATTTGTTTGGATTGCAAATGCACAATGTGTTAGGATCGTGGGTTACTCTTTCATGTCACATACATCTTGGTGGAGCGCTCAAAATGATAATGATTGAACACATGCACTCATCACCAAGCAAAGTGAATGATCATATAAGGATATAAGAAATAATATCATCCAACAAGCATTAAGGGCAGCATATGATCAAACAAATAAACAAGTAGCTCACAAGCACACAATCAAGAAGTTCAACCAAAAACAAGAGAGATAAAAAGCAACACTCTCTCTTGAAGCCTATGATCTATACATTTTCTCCCCCTTTGGCAACAAGTTACCAAAAAGTTCAAAAGATGCATAGTGCTAAACGACTCTCAGGCTTGGTCTTCATGAGGTGGTGTAGAGATGACTCCAAGGACGAAAGCGTCTGTAGATATAGTTGGAGATGGTGGAGTGACTGCTAGAGCTGGTGGCACTGAAGCTGTGGTAGCTGGTGCTGATGTTGTAGCTCTAGTATCTGTGACTGGCACTGTAGCAGATCTTTGTCCTCTGGTCACTCTAGCAAAAGCATCTGTAGTAGACTTTCCCTTCTTCTCCTCCACTTCCTCCTGAAGTTGCTCAACTGCAGTTTGGATCTCAGTTACCTTGACATCAAGAGCATAGAATTTCTGCGCAAAGATCCTCTCCAAGCTCTCCTGGTTTTGAGTCAGGGTGGCCAATCCCTTCTCAATCCTCAAGGTGGAGGCAATCAGATAGCCAAGCTGATCTTGCTTGCTCTTCAGGAATACTTGAGATGCCTCTTCAGCCGTTGGCATCTTTGCAGCTTTCTCTGCCCTTGCCTTCTCTCTCTTCTCATGTGCTTGAGCTGATGATGGTTCATTCTCATGCATAACAATAGTGTTGTCCTCAAAGTCAGGGTAGATGGGCAGGTGCTTCTTATCCAATAGATATTTGCTTGTGCCCATCTTGGAGTTGATGAGCTCCTGAATTTGTGGGGCATACCCACAAGACCTTTTCTGATCAACTGATGTTCTTTTGATTGTCTCCACAATCAGACTCAAGATGTAATGCCCCGGATTCGATGCGCCAGGTGTCTGCCAGTTATTCGTCGTTGTTGCCATGTCATTTGCTTGCGTGTTGCATTTTATCATGTCATCATCTGCATCTCATTTTGCATTCATGTTCGTCTGATGCATCCGAGCATTTTCCCCGTTGTCCGTTTTGCAATCCGGCACTCCTATGTCCTCCGTCGCCCCCTTTTACCTCTTTTCATGTACGGTTGTTAAACTTTCTCGGAATGGCCCGAGGTTTGCCAAGCGGCCTTGGTATAGCACCAGTAGACCGTCTGCCAAGTTTCGTGCCATTTGGAGTTCGTTTGATACTCCAACGGTTAACCGGGTAACCGTAAAAGCCTCTTTTGTTTGCAGCCCAACACCCCTTCAAACTGGCCCAAAACCCTTCCAAACCCCCTCCACGCTCTCGGTCGTTTGATCACGGTCGTGTGGGCGAAAACCGTGCCTCATTTGGATCTCCTAGCTCCCTCTACCTATAAATTAGCCCCTTCCCCCAAATTTTTGCGGATGAAACCCTAGCAAACCCCTCCCCGCTGCCGCCAGACACATCCGGACCAGGCCGGACATGTCCGCCCGCGCCCGCAGCCAATCCGCCGCCGCCACCTGTCCCTGGCCGCCGTGCCGCCGCCGCGGCCCGGCGAGCCCGCAGCGGGCCCCAGCGGGCCCATCTCCTCCGCCGCCCGCGCGCTCCTCCGGGCCGCGCCCGTGCGCCGCCGCCCAGCCGCCGCTCCGCCGCCGACCGCCCTCGCCGGCGCTCCTCCGGCGACCTCAGCCCCGCCGCCCGCGCCTCCCTGCACCTCCCGGTATCCGCGCCGACCGACGCCGCCCCGCGCCGGTGCCTGCTCGCGCCACCCGGCCGCGCCTCTCCCTCCCCGCCGGTGCCCCGCCGTCCCTCGCCGCGCCGCTCATGCCAGAGAGCCCTGCCGTCGCCTCGTCCCGGATCTGGCCGGGCTGGACCAGATCCACCAGCCCGCCGATCCAAACGGGCGCCTGCGTCCCGGATCCGCCTGTCCCGCTTCCCTCTGTCCCGTTTTCAACAAGGGTAAATTCTGCCAAGTCCCTAATATTTTGGCATTCTGGAGCCTTGTTCATTGCATCATACCTTGCTGCATATTGTTCCATTTTGTGTGTGTGATACGTCAAATTGTTCGTCTCGACGAGTACTTCGTTTCGTTCCATTGCACCATGTTCATTTGAGCTCATCTTGATGCCTGAATCATTGTTGCAAGAGTGCCATATGATGTTAATTTGCTGAAACGGTTATAACTTGGTGATTTGTCATTTTTGCTGCATTTGATGTGTGCATCCTATAAGCTTGGTGTCTACATGTGTTTTGATCTACATCATGCCATCTTCACATAGGTGCTATCCATGTATTTTTGTAAGTTGTGTGCTGAGTGCATCGAGCTCGTGAAGTAGGGTACTTGTTGTTTCTGTTTTGCTAGGCTAATTCTGTTTTATCATGAGGCTATGTAAACCTGCTGCTGCTAGTCATTCTATGCATAATCTGGAGATGTTCACTAAGGATGATTTGTTATACATGTCTTGCTCTATCCATTCATGCCCCTGGTTGCATTTATAGCCTGCTGTAACATGTTGTTATCTTGCCCTCAAAACTGCTAAATAATGTTGCTGTCAGCCTGTTAACTTGAAGTTCAGTTTTGGCCATGTGCTTTTCTAGTGATCCATGCACCCTATGAACTTGCTCTTGCCAGGATTAGCTTCATAAACATGTTTTCTTGCTGTTGGTTCCCTTGCCATGCCATGTATTGCTCTGTGGTGAGTGGTTCAAGCTCACCAACATACCTACTTATTGTTGTTCCTGCCGTGTATGAATCTGTCATCTAACTTGCCATGTTTACATGGGTGCCATCATATTTTCTGTGTCCTTTTGGCTCATGGTCACTAAGGGACTTTTGTTCTATGCATTTAGTAGTATCATTCCATGCCTTAAGTTTCTATGTTAAGTTCATGTAGCATGTTGTTTGATAGCTCTAAACATTGCAACCTGATGTTATTTCTGATAAGTCTGTAAACTATTATTATTTGCAATTTTGCCATGTCCATTTGAGCATGTTCTAGTGATTTCTGGAGATAGCTCAGTGTTCACGTTTTGTCATGCTTTACCTGTACTTCATGCGCATGCCTTTTGTTCTTATGTTGGGGTGCTGTAGCTTATTATTTTGATGCTTGCAATATGCCTAGTTGCTGTTTTGGACAGCTTGTCTTTTAACCTTGTATAGTGCGTATGTGTTGAACCGTTGCTCCGTTTTGAGTGTGCTCTATATGAAACTTGCTTGATTTTGCATTTAGTTTCGTATTACCTTGTTGCATCCATGTTTTGAGGTGTTTGCTTGATGTTTGTATGCATTTTGCATCAATGCCATGTTGAACTTGTTTTGCTCATATCTTATAGGCCGTAGCTCCGAATTAAATAAACTTTATATGTAACTTGACTAGAATCTCGTGTAGATCATCTTGGTGCATCTTAACTTGCTGTTTAACAACTTGAACATAAGGTTTATTCAGTTCTGGACCAATTTCTAAATTTGCATATGAGGATTTACCGGAATTGTTATATGTTGTTCCCGACCTCATTTAAACTTGCTTTGATGTGTTGCTCTTGTTTGCATCGTCTCTTGCCATGAGTAGCTTCATGTAGCTTTGTCATGCATCATGCTTGTTGTGCATCATGTCTTGTCTATGTGTGGTGTGTTTACCATGTTGTGTGCTTCTTCTCGATAGTTCCCATTTTCGTTGCGATCATGAGGATTCGTTCGTCTACGCTTGGTTCGCCTTCGTGGCTTCATCTTCTTCATGGACCCTGCATCTCACTACTATCATTGCTATGCTAGTTGCTTCGTTCTATCGCTTTGTTGCGCTACCTATCACTTGTTCTTCAAGCCTTCCCAAATTGCCATGTCAGCCTCTAACCTTTTTCATCCTTCCCAGCAAACCATTGCTTGGCTATGTTACCGCTTTGCTCAGCCCCTCTTATAGCGTTGCTAGCTGCAGGTGAAGATGAAGATTGCTCCATGGTGGACAGGATTATGTTGGGATATCACAATATCTCTTATTTAATTAATGCATCTATATACATGGTAAAGTGTGGAAGGCTCGGCCTTATGCCTGGTGTTTTGTTCCACTCTTGCCGCCCTAGTTTTCGTCATACCGGTGTTATGTTCCCGGATTTTGCGTTCCTAACGCGGTCAGGTGATTTATGGGACCCCCTTGACAGTTTGCTTTGAATAAAACTCCTCCAGCAAGGCCCAACCTTGGTTTTACCATTTGCCTCACCACCACCTACTTTTCCCTTGGGAGTAATTAACCCAGGGGTCATCTTTATTTTAGCCCCCCTTGGCCAATGCTTGTCTAAGTGTTGGTCCAAACTAGAGCACCATGCGGGACCATCCCTTGGCAACTTGGGTTACGTCGGTACCTGTACGCTTCGCTTATCTGGTGTCGCCCTGAGAACGAGATATGTGCAGCTCCTATCGGGATTGTCGGCGCATCGGGCGGCTTTGTTGGTCTTGTTTTACCATTGTCGAAATGTCTTGTAAACCGGGATTCCGAGACTGATCGGGTCTTCCTGGGAGAAGGAATATCCTTCATTGATCACGAGAGCTTATCATGGGCTAAGTTGGGACACCGCTGCAGGGTATAAACTTTCGAAAGCCGTGCCCGCGGTTATGTGGCAGATGGGAATTTGTTAATGTCTGGTTGTAGATAACTTGACACCTGAGTCGAATTAAAACGCATCAACCGCGTGTGTAGCCGTGATGGTCTCTTTTTGGCGGAGTCCAGGAAGTGAACACGGTTTCTGTGTTATGATTGACGTAAGTAGGAGCTCAGGATAGCTTGTTGATCATTACTAGTTGACGACCGTTCCGTTTGCTCTCTTCTCGCTCTTATTTGCGTATGTTAGCCACCATATCATGCTTAGTCGCTGCTGCAACCTCACCACTTTACCCCTTCCTTTCCCTTTAAGCTTTGCTAGTCTTGATACCCATGGTAATGGGATTGCTGAGTCCTCGTGGCTCACAGATTACTACAACAACAGTTGCAGGTACAGGTTATGCGATGATCATGATGCGAGAGCGATGTTTGCTTGTTTTGGAGTTCTTCTTCTGCTTCTTCTTCGATCAGGGGATAGGTTCCAGGTCGGCAGCCTGGGCTAGCAGGGTGGATGTCGTTTGAGTTTCTGTTTGTGATTCATCCGTAGTCGGATGGTGCTCTTATGTAAGATGTTGTTGTATTCGTGTGGCATTGTATGCCTCTTGTATGTATCCCCATCTATTTATGTAATGTTGATGTAATGATATTCACCTTGGAAAAGCGTTTCAATATGCCGGTCTATCCTTGGTGGGACCTTTGAGTTCCTCTTGGATAGGGTCGCATATTGGGCGTGATAAGTTGCTACCAGAGCCTCGACCGACCTTAGGATCCCCCTTGATTGATCGTGTAGTTTGGCCATTGTTGAGTCTAGAAGAAAACTGATTTCTGAGTCTAGTTATATCGGAGAGTATGAATTTCTTTTTACTCCTCAGCCCCTTCGTCGCTCTGGTGAGGAATCTTGGCATAGGTATTTTGAGTTATTCCTCTTCCCCTTTCAAATTTTTCTTTAGGATCACGCAGTTGGTTTCCCGATAGTTGTTCCCCAGCTCTTTTCACCCGGTGCATTTCTCGTCAAGTTGACTCAAGCTTCTTCATCTTTGCCAAGTTCAATCCTCAGTTGTTTTCTTTTCCCACCCACCCACCCTTTTCTTCTTGGAGCTGGAGTCCGCAATCGAGTATCCATCCTACTCGTGCGAAGGCTTTGCTTTCTTTAAACTGATGTTTTCTCTTCAAGATATTCGTCAGTTCCCCCTTCCAAGTTGCCTTTGTTTTTCCCGCCCTCCCACCCTCTTCTTCCCGGAGCATGAGTCTCTTTCGACCATCAATTTTATTCCTGTGGAGCCTCTTCAGTCTTTCGTCAATTGTTTCAACCGGTGAATTCTCTTTTGTTTGACATTCTTCATCCCTTTCTTTTTCCGGTGCACACAATTCAAGTTTTCTTCATTGTCGATCATATTCTTTCCCTCAGCTCAAATATTTCCCTTTGCTCGTTCATCTCTCGCCAGTTTATCCTTCCGGAGTGTTCAAGATATCTCAGGAGAGTTGTCTGTGTTTGAATTAATTCGAGGTTGTCACCTCATTCAAATATTTCAATTGTTCCGGTGCATCGTCTATCTCTTTAATATCCCTTTCCAATGGTGTTTTTCTCTTCAGTGGGCCCTAACCCACTGGTCTTTTTCCAGGATCCTACCTGACTCTTCTAAATATTCCGGAGCTATTCCTATTTCTTTTCAAGTCTGACGTAAGTATGATTTCATCAGTCAGATGCCTTTCCAAGATCGATTTCAAATTCTTTTCATCTTTGGTTCAACCCTTCCTTTTTTTTCATCCTCCCCGAGTATCTCAGTAATTTTGGTGGTGTTTCTCGTCATCCTTCTCAATGTTTGAAGATCGAAGAAGAGTTTTGCCTCTAAATCTTGCCCGTTCTCTCAAAGATTCGTGGTTCTAGTTTCATGTTATCCTCTCGAATTATTCCATTTGTCAGTTATTCTTTTCTCAACCATCCGGAGTATGTCAGGAGTTGTTTTTCCATTTCTTTTCACCGGAGGCCATCATTCCAGTTATCATTCTCTATTTATCCCGGTGCTTCGTTCAAGTGTTCTTTAATCAGCTCATGATCTCTTTGTTCGTTTGCATCTAAATCCCCTCAAGCATATTTGTTCTTTTAATTCTTCCCGGTGATTCATTCTCTTTCGTCAGTCATTTCCGAATTCTAATGGTGGTTCTTTAAGATTCTTTTTCTTTGATTATCATATTAATCCATTCGTTCTTTCCAATCATACCGGTGGTTCAGTAAGACCTTCTCAAGTTCATGATATGCCACTTCTCAATCCTTTTCAAGAAGAATAAGTAGTATGCAAAAATCCATTGCTTGTCATCAATTTAATTTGATGAAGGATAAGCATACAATAAATCTTATTCTTATTTCATCCAAGTGAGTAATTCCATCCTTCGGAATTTGTTCTTGATGAATAAATTCTAGTTCCAAGTGTTTTCATCTTTTCTTTTCCGGAGTCCAAATTTCCTCGGTCATTTCGTCGGAACCTCCATCTAAATCATCGCAAGGATTGAATCTTTATTCTTTCATCCTTCATTTCTATCTCATCATCCTTTTGTTACAAGAGTTCTTCATGGTGGCTCATCATGATTTAATTCATTCTTCAAGAGTTCATCAAGATTTTGGTGGAGAAATTCAAGCATATTTTCTTCTTGCATCTCGAAGTGCAATTAATTCTCCGTATCCTTTTGAAGTGGAGTTTTGCATTTCTTCGTTCTTCTCAGCTATTTAATCTTTTCCGTTTGTGGTCGGTTATCACCTCGTAATTTTGAGATGTTTTCCATAAGTCCATAACAAGCTTATTCTTTCGTTGTTGATTTTCTCAACAACTTCATTCAATCCTTCCTTCTAAGTTCTTTTCATTCAATTATTTCAATTCCTCCAGAGGCATTGCCTTGGTCATCCCGTCAAGTGCCATCTCTTTGGGTGAAGTGCATGTTCTATTCCTTCCATGTTTAGCCGGAGTGCTGCCTAAATTCTTTCGCTCTTATTCCTTTACTTTCTTATTTCAACCGGAGTGGTTTCATAGTCTATCTGATTCCGTGAGCTTTCGATTCTCGTCATTCTCGTTATTCCTCTCTTATTCTCGAGTGCTCTCGATTCTTTGCTTCTTCTCTTGAGTTCTTGTTTCACCTCATCCCTTTTCCCTTCCGTCTCGGTCCTAAGATCACGGGATGAGATCTCTTGTTAGTGGAGGAGTGTTGTAACGCCCCGGATTCGATGCGCCAGGTGTCTGCCAGTTATTCGTCGTTGTTGCCATGTCATTTGCTTGCGTGTTGCATTTTATCATGTCATAATGTGCATCTCATTTTGCATTCATGTTCGTCTGATGCATCCGAGCATTTTCCCCGTTGTCCGTTTTGCAATCCGGCACTCCTATGTCCTCCGGCGCCCCTTTTACCTCTTTTCATGTACAGGTGTTAAACTTTCTCGGAATGGCCCGAGGTTTGCCAAGCAGCCTTGGTATAGCACCGGTAGACCGCCTGTCAAGTTTCGTGCTATTTGGAGTTCGTTTGATACTCCTACGGTTAACCGGGTAACCGTAAAAGCCTCTTTTGTTTGCAGTCCAAAACCCCTTCAAACTGGCCCAAAACCCTTCCAAACCCCCTCCATGCTCTCGGTCGTTCGATCACGATCGTGTGGGCGAAAACTGTGCCTCATTTGGACTCTCCTAGCTCCCTCTACCTATAAATTAGCCCCTCCGCCAGAAATTTCGCGGATGAAACCCTAGCAAACCCCTCCCCGCCGCCGCCGGACACATCCGGACCAGGCCGGACATGTCCGCCCGCGCCCGCAGCCAATCCGCCGCCGCCACCAGTCCCTGGCCGCCGCGCCGCCGCCGCGGCCCGGCGAGCCCGCAGCGGGCCCCCGCGGGCCCATCTCCTCCGCCGCCCGCGCGCTCCTCTGGGCCGCGCCCGTGCGCCGCCGCCCAGCCGCCGCTCTGCCGCCGACTGCCCTCGCCGGCGCTCCTCCGGCGACCTCGGCCCCGCCGCCCGCGCCTCCCTGCGCCTCCCGGTATCAGCGCCGACCGACGCCGCCCCGCGCCGGTGCCTGCTCGCGCCGCCCGGCCGCGCCTCTCCCTCGCTGCCGGCCGTGCCTCTCCCTCCCCACCGGCGCCCCACCGTCCCTCGCCGTGCCGCTCTTGCCGGAGAGCCCCGCCGTCGCCTCGTCCCGGATCTGGCCGGGCTGGACCAGATCCACTAGCCCGCCGATCCAAACGGGCGCCCGCGTCCCGGATCCGCCCGTCCTGCTTCCCTCCGTCCCGTTTTCGACAAGGGTAAATTCTGCAAAGTCCCTAATATTTTGGCATTCAGGAGCCTTGTTCATTGCATCATAACTTGCTGCATACTGCTCCGTTTCGTGCGTGTAATATGTCAAATTGTTCGTCTCGACGAGTACTTCATTTCATTCCATTGCACCATGTTCATTTGAGCTCATCTTGATGCCTGAATCATCGTTGCAAGAGTGCCATATGATGTTAATTTGCTGAAACGGTTATAACTTGGTGATTTGTCATTTTTGCTGCATTTGATGTGTGCATCCTATAAGCTTGGTGTCTACATGTGTTTTGATCTACATCATGCCATCTTCACAGAGGTGCTATCCATGTATTTTTGTGAGTTGTGTGCTGAGTGCATCGAGCTCGTGAAGTAGGGTACTTGCTGTTTCTGTTTTGCTAGGCTGATTCTGTTTTATCATGAGGCTATGTAAACCTGCTGCTGCTAGTCATTCTATGCATAATCTGGAGATGTTCACTAAGGATGATTTTTTATACATGTCTTGCTCTATCCATTCATGCCCCTGGTTGCATTTATAGCCTGTTGTAACATGTTATCTTGCCCTCAAAACTGCTAAATAATGTTGCTGTCAGCCTGTTAACTTGAAGTTCAGTTTTGGCCATGTGCTTTTCTAGTGATCCATGCACCCTATGAACTTGATCTTGCCATGCTTAGATTCACCAACATGTCTTCTTGCCGTTGGTTGCCTTGCCATGCCATGTATTGCTCTGTGGTGAGTGGTTCAAGCTCACCAACATACCTACTTATTGTTGTTCCTGCCATGTATGAATCTGTCATATAACTTGCCATGTTTACATGGGTGCCATCATATTTTCTGTGTCCTTTTGGCTCATGGTAACTAAGGGACTTTTGTTCTATGCATTTAGTAGTATCATTCCATGCCTTAGGTTTCTATGTTAAGTTCCTGTAGCATGTTGTTTGATAGCTCTAAACATTGCAACCTGATGTTATTTCTGATAAGTCTGTAAACTGTTATTATTTGCAATCTTGCCATGTCCTTTTGAGCATGTTCTAGTGATTTATGGAGATAGCTCAGTGTTCATGTTTTGTCATGCTTTACCTGTAATTCATGCCCATGCCTTTTGTTATTATGTTGGGGTGATGTAGATTATTATTTTGATGCTTGCAATATGCCTAGTTGCTGTTTTGGACAGCTTGTCTTTTAACCTTGTATAGTGCGTATGTGTTGAACCGTTGCTCCGTTTTGAGTGTGCTCTATATGAAACTTGCTTGATTTTGCATTTAGTTTCGTATTACCTTGTTGCATCCATGTTTTGAGGTGTTTGCTTGATGTTTGTATGCATTTTGCATCAATGCCATGTTGAACTTGTTTTGCTCATATCTTCTACTCCCTCCGTTCCTAAATACTTGTCTTTCTAGGCATTTCAACAAGTGACTACATACGGAGCAAAATGAGTGAATCTACACTCTAAAATATGTCTACATACATCCGTATGTAGTAGTCATTTGAAATGTCTAGAAAGACAAATATTTAGGAATGGAGGGAGTAGGTCGTAACTCCGAATTAAATGAACTTTATATGTAACTTGACTAGAATCTCGTGTAGATCATCTTGGTGCATATTAACTTGCTGTTTAACAATTTGAACATAAGGTTTATTCAGTTCTGGACCAATTTCTAAATTTGCATATGAGGATTTACCAGAATTGTTATATGTTGTTCCCGGCCTCATTTAAACTTGCTTTGATGTGTTGCTCTTGTTTGCATCGTCTCTTGCCATGAGTAGCTTCATGTAGCTTTGTCATGCATCATGCTTGTTGTGCATCATGTCTTGTCTATGTGTGGTGTGTTTACCATGTTGTGTGCTTCTTCTCGATAGTTCCGGTTTTCGTTGCGATCGTGAGGATTCGTTCGTCAACGCTTGGTTCGTCTTTGTGGCTTCATCTTCTTCATGGACTCGTTCTTCTTCCTAGCGGGATTTCAGGCAAGATGACCGCTACCCTGCATCTCACTACTATCATTGCTATGCTAGTTGCTTCGTTCTGTCGCTTTGTTGCGCTACCTATCACTTGTTCTTCAAGCCTTCCCAAATTGCCATGTCAACCTCTAACCTTTTTCACCCTTCCCAGCAAACCATTGCTTAACTATGTTACCGCTTTGCTCAGCCCCTCTTATAGCATTGCTAGCTGCAGGTGAAGATGAAGATTGCTCCATGGTGGACAGGATTATGTTGGGATATCACAATATCTCTTATTTAATTAATGCATCTATATACTTGGTAAAGGGTGGAAGGCTCGGCCTTATGCCTGGTGTTTTGTTCCACTCTTGCCGCCCTAGTTTCTGTCATACCGGTGTTATGTTCCCGGATTTTGCGTTCCTAACGCGGTCGGGTGATTTATGGGACCCCCTTGACAGTTCGCTTTGAATAAAACTCCTCCAGCAAGGCCCAACCTTGGTTTTACCATTTGCCTCACCACCACCTACTTTTCCCTTGGGAGTAATTAACCCAAGGGTCATCTTTATTTTAGCCCCCCCCCCCCCGGGCCAATGCTTGTCTAAGTATTGGTCCAAACTAGAGCACCGTGCGGGACCATCCCTTGGCAACTTGGGTTACGTCGATACCTGTACGCTTCGCTTATCCGGTGTTGCCCTGAGAATGAGATATGTGCAGCTCCTACTGGGATTGTCGGCGCATCGGGCGGCTTTGCTGGTCTTGTTTTACCATTGTCGAAATGTCTTGTAAACCGAGATTCTGAGACTGATTGGGTCTTTCTGGGAGAAGGAATATCCTTCTTTGATCGCGAGAGCTTATCATGGGCTAAGTTGGGACACCCCTGTAGGGTATAAACTTTCGAAAGTCGTGCCCGCGGTTATGTGGCAGATGGGAATTTGTTAATGTCCGGTTGTAGATAACTTGACACCTGAGTCGAATTAAAATGCGTCAACCGCCTGTGTAGCCGTGATGGTCTCTTTTCGGCGGAGTCCGGGAAGTGAACACGGTTTCTGTGTTATGATTGACATAAGTAGGAGCTCAGGATCGCTTCTTGATCATTACTAGTTGACGACCGTTCCGTTTGCTCTCTTCTCGCTCTTATTTGCGTATGTTAGCCATCATATCATGCTTAGTCGCTGCTGCAACCTCACCACTTTACCCCTTCCTTTCCCTTTAAGCTTTGCTAGTCTTGATACCCATGGTAATGGGATTGCTGAGTCCTCGTGGCTCACAGATTACTACAACAACAGTTGTAGGTACAGGTTATGCGGTGATCATGACGCGAGAGCGATGTTTGCTTGTTTTGGAGTTCTTCTTCTGCTTCTTCTTTGATCAGGGGATAGGTTCCAGGTCGGCAGCCTGAGCTAGCCGGGTGGATGTCGTTTGAGTTTCTGTTTGTGATTCATCCGTAGTCGGATGGTGCTCTTATGTAAGATGTCGTTGTATTCGTGTGGCATTGTATGCCTCTTGTATGTATCCCCATCTATTTATGTAATGTTGATGTAATGATATCCACCTTGCAAAAGCATTTCAATATGCGGGTCTATCCTTGGTGGGACCTTCGAGTTCCTCTTGGATAGGGTCGCATATTGGGCGTGATACATGACTTTAAACTTTTGAGGCACATCAAACAAATTTAGCAAATTGATAGCATGTCCTCTGATCATCTTGTGATCACCTGACTTGGGTAGCAATGCGTGCCTTAGGATCCAGTTGATGGTAGGTGAAAGTGCAACTGTCCCTATGTGGTTTTGGTAATTCCTAACAACATAGCTCATTGAGCTAATGCTACTTCAAGTTAAATATTTCACGAAAGCTCAATGATTGGCATGGCATGGATGAGAAAAGTGGACCCCTCAAAATGCTAAGGACAAAAGGATTGGCTCAAGCTCAAAGCTCAAGACTCTACATTTTATATTTTAGTGATCCAAGATCACATTGAGTCTATAGGAAAAGCCAATACTATCAAGAAGGGATGAGGTGTTGCTTAATGGCTTACTTGCTCAAAATGCTTAGTGATATGCTCCAAAGCCCTCAACTACTTTCTCACATCCACATATGACCTAAACCAAAAGTCAAACTCGGCCTCACCGATTCTTTCTATCCGGCGCCACCGAGTTCAGATGTCATAGCCACTGCCACAAACCCTAGGCAAATTGGTCTCACCGATAGGGATCTTGGTCTCACTGAGATGGGATTGTAATCTCTCTATTTCCCTTCGTAACGTTTTGGTACCACCGAGATGAGCAATCGGTCCCACCGAGATTGCAATGTAAACTCTCTGTTTCCTTTTCGTAACATTTCGGTCTCACCGAATTGAGCGAACCGTTCCCACCGAGTTTACCTGACCAACTCTCTGGTTAGCTTATTACCAAAATCGGTCCCACCAAGTTTGTGTAATCGGTCTCACCGAGATTAAATTATGCCCTAACCCTAATCATATCGGTCCTACCGAGTTGCATGTTGGTCCCACCGAAAATCCTAACGGTCACTAGATTTGCTGAATCGGTCAAACTGAGTTTCTCAATTCGGTCCCACCGAGTTTGGCAAGTTGTGTGTAACGGTTAGATTTTGTGTGGAGGCTATATATACCCCTCCACCTCCTCTTCATTCGTGGAGAGAGCCATCTGAATGAACCTACACTTCCAACCTGCATTTTTTGAGAGAGAACCACCTACACTTGTGTTGAGGCCAAGATATTCCATTCCTACCATATGAATCTTGATCTCTAGCCTTCCCCAAGTTGCTTTCCACTCAAATCTTCTTTCCACCAAATCCAAATCCTGTGAGAGAGAGTTGAGTGTTGGGGAGACTATCATTTGAAGCACAAGAGTAAGGAGTTCATCATCAACACACCATTTGTTACTTCTTGGAGAGTGGTGTCTCCTAGATTGGCTAGGTGTCACTTGGGAGCCTCCAACAAGATTGTGGAGTTGAACCAAGGAGTTTGTAAGGGCAAGGAGATCGCCTACTTCGTGAAGATCTACCGCTAGTGAGGCAAGTCCTTCGTGGGCGACGGCCATGGTGGGATAGACAAGGTTGCCTCTTCGTGGACCCTTCATGGGTGGAGCCCTCCGTTGACTCGCGCAACCGTTACCCTTCGTGGGTTGAAGTCTCCATCAACGTGGATGTACGATAGCACCACCTGTCGGAACCACGACAAAATCATCTGTGTCTCCAATTGCATTTGAATTCTCCAAACCCTTCCCTTTACATTCTTGCAAGTTGCATGCTTTACTTTCCGCTGCTCATATACTCTTTGCATGCTTGCTTGAATTGTGTTAATATTGCTTGACTTGTACTAAGTTAGCTAAAATCTGCCAAAGTCTAAAATTGGGAAAAGGATAAGTTTTTATTTGGTCAAGTAGTCTAATCACCCCCCCCCCTCTAGACATACTTTCGATCGTACAAGTGGCATCAGAGCCTTGGTCTCCATTTGCTTTGATTTACATAGCTTTTGGTGGTCATAGCCTTGGTTTCACAACCTAGGAGAGTATGGCGTCTAGCGAGGGAAACTATCACCATAGAGGTCCTTACTTTGATGGTACTAATTTTGCTAGTTGGAAGCATAAGATGAAAATGCATATTCTTGGACATAACCCGCGCCATTTGGGCTATTGTGTGTATTGGTTTGCAAGGTGAATTCTTTGATGGGAGAGAACCGAACCGTGAAGCTAGCGCAGAAGAGTTGAAGATGCTACAATACAACGCTCAAGCTTGTGATATCCTCTTCAACGGATTGTGCCCCGAAAAATTCAACAAAATCAGCCGTCTTGAGAATGCAAAGGAAATTTGGGATACTTTGATTGATATGCATGAAGGTACCGACTCTGTCAAGGAACCCAAGTTGGATGTGCTACAAAGTCAGCTTGACAAGTTCAAAATGAAGGTGAAGGTGTCGCTGAAATGTACTCTAGGCTCGCTCTTATCACAAATGAGATTGCTGGCTTAGGAAGTGAAGAGATGACTGACAAATTCATCATCAAGAAGATCCTAAGAGCTTTGGATAGAAAATATGATACCGTGTGCACATTGATCCAAATGATGCCAAATTACAAAGATCTCAAGCCAACGAAAGTCATTGGAAGAATTGTTGCTCATGAGATGTCACTCAAGGATAAGGAGGAACTTCACAACAAGTCAAGTGGTGCTTACAAAGCCTCATGTGAATTCCCCACATCATCAAGTGAGAAATAAACCTTGAATGAAGAATTGAGCCTAATGGTGAAGAACTTCAACAAGTTTTACAAGAGTAGAAGCAAAGAGAGAAGCTCCAAGTCAAGGTCCTACAATGACAAAAGATCTTCTAGTCGAGAGCGTAATTGCTAAAATTGTGGAAGACCCGGACACTATTCCAATGAGTGTACGGCTCCCCACAAAAGAAGAGAAGAATCACCTAAGAGGAGAAGTAGAAGAGAAGAATCACCACCAAGAGAGAGGAGGAGTAGAGATGATCGTTATGAACGAAGAACATCCTGGAGAAGCAAGGATTCGGAAAGGAAGGACAAGTCATCAAGGAGATACACAAAACGAAGACATCAAGCTCATGTTGGTGAATGGGTATCCGACTCCGACTCCGACAATCACTCCGAGAGAAGCTATCACTCCGACTCCAAATATACTCAAGATGAAGGTGTTGCCGGTCTAGCACTTGTGTCAACCAACTCCTACGACATATTTTATTCACCAAATGAAGGACTTGGAAGATGCTTCATGGCTAAAGGCCTAAAGGTATCACACCCCGAGTATGTTGATTTCAATAGTGATGAAGATGACTTTTTAGGTGATGATGATTTACTTGTTGACAACTCTAGTGATGAATACTATGATGAAACATCAATTAATCATGCTAATCAAGATAAAATGAATGAAAATGATACGGAGAAGATTGAGCTTCTAACTAAAGAACTAAACACTCTTAAGTTAGCTCATGAAACTATCTTAGAAGATCATCGAGAGCTATTAAGGACTCATGAGAAGTTACACTTTGAAAAGCTCAACCTTGAGCAAGAGCATGAGTTCTTAAAGGCAATCAATGATGATCTTCATAAGAAAAGTTCTTCTTACATTGCCAAGCATTTACTCTTATCTACTTACATGCCTCAAGTCAAGTATAGTAACAAGAACAAGAAGGATTCTTCCTTTAGTAGTAACAATAATCATGCTAAATCCAATGTTGTTGCTTCTAGTAGTTCTCTTGATTCCACTAATGATTCTCTTAGAGAAGTTACACTTGAGCAAGAAAATAGCTTATTGAAGGGAATTATAGAGAAAGGTGTTTACAAGAGCCTTGCCGGGAGTAAGAAATTCGAGGAAATTGTACGCAAGCAAGGAAGGCACCGGAAGAACCAAGGTGTTGGTTTTTAATGAAAGTTCAATGCCAATGGAGTTGAGTGGGAAGAAGATCAATACCCCAAAACGAAGTTTGTTCCTCAACAAGAGAAGTATAATCCTACTTCCTTCAAAGGAACACAAGCCCAAGATGATCTTCCACCACAAGACCACAAGCAAAAAGGCAAGGACAAGCTTCAAGAGGAGATTGATGCATTTTAAGAAGCTCCTAACGCCTTGGTCAAGTGGGTTCCCAAGACTACATCAAGTTCTACTTCATCAAGTACAACTACAACTCCAAGGATTCCCATCAAGATGATGTGGATCCCGAAGAAGAAGAACTAGAGAGTTCTTGAGGGTGACTCCGCCAACATATTTCACTCATATCATTTTGGAAATAACAAGTGCAATCAACTTCCACATCTTGCACTAGTTTAAGGAGTCATAAACCCTCTTGTTGGTAAGACAAGGGACAAGGTAACCTAATGCTTTCATAGACATCATCTTGTATGTGCATCACTCTATGTCTATGGATATCCTTGTTTGTTCCTTGTGGGACTAACCCGTGTAGGTATTGAAAGTGCAACTCACTCCAAAGGATTGCTCCAAATGATCTACATCAACTTTGAGCATCCACATCTTCAACATCTACATGAAGTCATTATCGACAAAACCCAAGGTTAGTTCATCACTCTTAAGGGGGGATCTCACATCTAGGGGGAGCTTTACTCTAAGAATTGAGTCAAAGCAACTCTAATGGGGTGAACACATCAATGCATTATGTAGAAGTGGTAACCCCACTTGAGCTTAAACGATAAGTATGACCTATGATCAAATGTTCTCATTTGACTCCTAAGTCAATATACTCATATATAGATGACCTAGTCATCGCCAACGGCTTGATAGATGCTAGAATTGGTTGTGCATGCTTTGCCACATATTTCATTTGACATTTTATTGTGTGAGCATGTTGGTTGCATATTTTACTCATTCGAGGATATCCACTTGTTGTTTTGATTGATTGGTTTCTCTTCTTTTGCCAAGTGGATGGACAAGAATGCCTAAGAATATTCTCTAGCTATCTATGCTTTTCTTGTCTCAAACTCCATTCATGCTACATCACAAAATTTGATCAAGTCAGATTCGAACCACTCTGTGTGAGGAGCACTCGGAGTCCCCGATTCGTCATAGACTTAAACCTCCAAACTTCTTTGTGCTTCTCGGTCTGACCAATTCCTCCATTTCGGTCATACCGAGATCACTAAGACGATCTAGGTTTTCAATCTCGGTGCAACCGATTTGAACTTTTCGGTCTCACCGAGTTGCTGTAACTGCTTGCAGTTATGCATCTCGGTGCCACCGAGTTGTTCCACTCGGTCACACCGACAGGGTCGGGCTATATATATCCATGGGTCAAATTTTGGAAATTTCTCTGAACTCTTTCGCCTGCGCTCAGCCTGCTCTGCCTCCCTGGGTCTCCGGATTGTCCTCCTCATCGTCAGCTGCCTCCCGCCGCTGGTCTCCGCCGCCGTCAATGGGAATAGACTCCGCCATTACCGCTGTAGCAAGTCCATCTCCGAACTAGGGTATGGACTTGGTCTTTGTGCTATCCTTAACTCCAAATATCTAGCACATTGTGCTGCCATTAATCTTGCCACGATTGAGATCATCTTATCCATCGAAAACACTCCGTAGATTAGAGATGAAATGAAAATTTAGGGTTAGGTTTCCGCCAAAACCATCTCGGACCAACCGAGTTGTAGAACTCGGTACCACCGATTCGGCTAAGGCAATTGCACATGTAATTCTCGGTCTGACCGGGAATTGCAAATCGGTGTGACCGAGTTCAGGACTTTGTGAAACCCTAGCAGTCTTGGTGCCACCGAACTGTGACTCGGTCTGACCGAGTTCACTAGTTTAGGTTCCAAAAGCTGCTTCGGTATCACCGAGTTTACAAATCGATGGATCCGAAATGCTTTCTGTGGAAAACTAAAACTAAGTTTTTGACTCATTCTTTTGCAAAAACCTCTGTATTTTGTGATGCTCATCTATTCTACCTCATCTATATCTATTCACAAGGTCTGCTGTCAGTGTTTGCAATATGTCTGATTAGAGTGACAGTCAGAACAAGTTAAAGGAGTAGGTTCAGGTGAGTGAGGGCACTAGTCCCTCTAGCAGCTATGATGAGCGTAGCAGGAGCACACCCAGCAACTTACCCAAGGCAACCACCAGGGCCAGAAAGAAGAAAACCTCAGATTCTGAGGGTGAAGACTATGTGGCTGTTGAGGATGAGGCCACTTCCAAGAAGAAGGTGCTCAAGAAGGAGTATGGCACAGCTGCTGCCACTAAGCCTGGTATGAAGACCAAAGCACCTGCCAAAAGAATCCCCATGTCTAAGGCCAGAGCCTCTACTCAAGTACCTATGGAATCTGAACCCAAAGAGGCTGCTGCAGAAGGGAAGAAGAGGAAGGAAAGGGTCAAGAAGACCATGGCCAGGGTTGTTGGAAAGCCTTCCATAATGGAAGAGGAAGAAGAGGAAGAGGTTGTTGTACCAGCACCCAAAGCTCAGAAGCTTATGGGTGATGCCATCAGGTCAGGGGCTGCTTCATCAAAGCCCAAAGAAGCTCCCAAAGCAGCTGCTCCAAAGCCCAAATCTGCACCCAAGAGGAACACCAGGAGCATTCCTGCTACAGAGAAGAACAAGGCCCCAGTGCCTGAAGCTGCTGTTGAAGAAGAAGAAGATGATGAGGAACATGTCTTGAGGAAGCTGAAGCCCAAAATTCCAGATCACAATGATGTTCATCCTGTAGCTGAGGATATGAAGCTGAGGAAGGATGCAGGACTCAGGCAGTGGAGATTGACTGATCCCTATGCAGTCAGGAGGAGAACTGTTGTGGACTAAATGTTCCATACAAAGGAATAGCAGGACTTCTATGAGACAGTGCTGCTTGACAAGAAGCCAATTGTTTATGACATGAGATGGGTAGACTAGGAGTAAATCAGGAAGAATGAAGAGCATTATCCAGGGGTGTATGACAGTCTTAATGCTTGTGGAGTGGATGACTTTGTTGGGCAGAAGCTCACAAAGTGGAATGATGAGCTTATTATGCAGTTCTACTCCACAACTCACTTCTACCCAGATGGAAGGATTTTCTAGATGTCTGAAGGTACTAGGTACCAGTCATCAGTTGAAAAATGGGCAAAGTTGATCAATGCACCTAAGGAAAATGAGGATGACTTGGATGTCTATGCCAAGAAGAAGAAGGATCATAACTCCATGGCACACATGTACAGAGAGATCCCAGATGCTGCTATTGAGACACACAAGTTTGGCTCAGTACATAACCTTCTATCAGGATTGCCAACAATCAAATGGATCCTCAGGCACACTCTTTTGCCTAAATCTGGAGATCACAAGATGATCAGAGGCCATGCCATCAACCTACTTCACATATTTGATGTGCCTCAAAAGTTCAAGGTCACGAGCCTCATAGTGGAAACTATCAAGAGGACTGCTGCAGATCAGAAGAGAAGTTGTGGGTATGCCCCCACAGATCCAGGAGCTCATCAACTCCAAGATGGGCACAGGCACATACCTCTTGGACAAGGAACACATGCCCATCTATCCAGATTTTGAGGACAACACAGTGGTAATGGATGAAGATGAACCATCTTCTGTGCAAGCACAAGCAAAGAGGGAGAAGGCAAGGACTGAAAAGGCTGCCAAGATGCCAACCATTGATGAGGCATCTCAGTACTTCTTGAAGAACAAGCAGGAGCAGCTTGGCTACTTGATTGCCTCCACTCTGAGGATTGAGAAGGGACTGGCCACCCTGACTCAAAACGAGGAGAGCCTGGAGAGGATCATGGAGCAGAAGTTCTATGACTTGGATGTGAAGGTCAGTGAGATACAGTCAGTTGTTGAGCAACTTCAGGATGACATGCAGGAGAGGACGGGCAAGACTACTACTGATGCTTTTGCCAGAGTGCCTAGGAGCCAGAGATCAGCTGCAGTGCCTGTTACAGACACCAGAGCCACTTCATCTGCACTAGCTACAGCTTCTGTGCAACCAGCTCTAGCACCTACTCCTCCAGCTCCATCCACATATACTGAAGTCTTCGTCCAAGGAGCCATCTCTACACCACCACCTAAAGACCAAGCCTAAGAGTCGATTTAGTACTATGCATTTTCTATGAACTTTTTGGTAACTTGTTGCCAAAGGGGGAGAAAAATGTATAGATCATAGGCTTCGAGAGAGAGTGTTGCTTTTGTTCTCTCTTGTTTTGGTGGTTGAACTTTATTTGCTTGTTTGAGATACTTTATGCGTTTGTGTGATACTTGGATGATCATGTGTTTGATCATATGCTACCTTAATGCTTGTTGGATGACATTATCCTTTGTATCCCTATATGATCATTCACTTTGCTTGGTGATGAGTGCATGTATTTAATTTTTATCATTTTGAGTGATCCACCAAGATGTATGTGACATGGAAGAGTAACCCATGAGCCTAACTCTTTGTGCATTTGCAGTCCAAAGCAAATCTTAAACAATGCACAAATTTAGGGGGAGCTCTTGTTTATCACATACTTCTCAAAGCGACAATGTTTTTCACTCTTATTATCATTTGTCGAAGCTTTGATCTATATGTTGTCATCAATTACCAAAAAGGGGGAGATTGAAAGTGCAACTATCCCTAGGTGGTTTTGGTAATTCCTAACAACATATAGCTCATTGAGCTAATGCTACTTCAAGTTAAATATTTCAAGAAAGCTCAATGATTGGCATGGCATGGATGAGAAAAGTGGACCCCTCAAAATGCTAAGGACAAAAGGATTGGCTCAAGCTCAAAGCTCAAGACTCTACATTTTATATTTTAGTGATCCAAGATCACATTGAGTCTATAGGAAAAGCCAATACTATCAAGGAGGGATGAGGTGTTGCTTAATGGCTTACTTGCTCAAAATGCTTAGTGATATGCTCCAAAGCCCTCAACTACTTTCTCACATCCACATATGACCTAAACCAAAAGTCAAACTCGACCTCACCGATTCTTTCTATCCGGCGCCACCGAGTTTAGATGTCATAGCCACTGCCACAAACCCTAGGCAAATCGGTCTCACCGATAGGGATCTTGGTCTCACCGAGATGGGATTGTAATCTCTCTATTTCCCTTCATAACGTTTCGGTACCACCGAGATGAGCGATCGGTCCCATCGAGATTGCAATGTAAACTCTCTGTTTCCTTTTCGTAACATTTTGGTCTCACCGAAATGAGCGAACCGTTCCCACCGAGTTTACCTGACCAACTCTCTGGTTAGCTTATTACCAAAATAGGTCCCACCAAGTTTGTGTAATCGGTCTCACCGAGATTATGTTATGCCCTAACCCTAATCATATCGGTCCTACCGAGTTGCATGTCGGTCCCACCGAAAATCCTAACGATCATTAGATTTGTTGAATCGGTCCGACCGAGTTTCTCAATTCGGTCCCACCGAGTTTGGCAAGTTGTGTGTAACGGTTAGATTTTGTGTGGAGGCTATATATACCCCTCCACCTCCTCTTCATTCGTGGAGAGAGCCATCAGAATGAACCTACACTTCCAACTTCCATTTTTTGAGAGAGAACCACCTACACTTGTGTTGAGGCCAAGATATTCCATTCCTACCATATGAATCTTGATATCTAGCCTTCTCCAGGTTGCTTTCCACTCAAATCTTCTTTCCACCAAATCCAAATCCCGTGAGAGAGAGTTGAGTGTTGGGGAGACTATCATTTGAAGCACAAGAGCAAGGAGTTCATCATCAACACACCATTTGTTACTTCTTGGAGAGTGTTGTCTCCTAGATTGGCTAGGTGTCACTTGGGAGCCTCCGACAAGATTGTGGAGTTGAACCAAGGAGTTTGTAAGGGCAAGGAGATCGCCTACTTCGTGAAGATCTACCGCTAGTGAGGCAAGTCCTTCATGGGCGACGGCCATGGTGGGATAGACAAGGTTGCTTCTTCGTGGACCCTTCGTGGGTGGAGCCCTTCGTGGACTCGCGCAACCGTTACCCTTTGTGTGTTGAAGTCTCCATCAACGTGGATGTACGATAACACCACCTATCGGAACCACGACAAAAACATCCGTGTCTCCAATTGCGTTTGAATTCTCCAAACCCTTCCCTTTACATTCTTGCAAGTTGCATGCTTTACTTTCCGCTACTCATATACTCTTTGCATGCTTGCTTGAATTGTGTTAAGATTGCTTGACTTGTGCTAAGTTAGCTAAAACCTACCAAAGTCTAAATTCTGGAAAAGGATAAGTTTTTATTTGGTCAAGTAGTCTAATCACCCCCCCTCTAGACATACTTTCGATCCTATAGTAGGCAAACCAGACAGCAAGAAATGGACTGACCCAAACTTATGAGTCTCCAAAGCATGATCTAGAATCTCTTTGTACATGTGTGCCATAGTGTTATGGTCTTTGTCCTTTTCAGCATAAACATCTAAGTCATCTTCAGTTTCTTCTGGAGCATTGATCAACTTAGCCCATTCTTGCACAAAGGATTGGTACCTAGTACCTTCTGACATCCAGATGATCTTCCCATCTGGGTAGAAGTGGGCAGTGGAGTAAAATTGCATGATCAGCTCATCATTCCACCTGGTGAGCTTCTGGGCAACAAATGCATCAACTCCACATGCTTTGAAGCTGTCATATACACCTGGATAGTGAGCTTCATTCTCCTTGATGTACTCCCAGTTAACCCATCTCATGTCACAGACAATAGGCTTCTTGTCAAGCAAAATTGTCTCATAAAAGTCTTGTTGTTCCTTAGTGTGAAACATGTAGTCAACAACAGTTCTTCTCCTGATAGCATATGGATCAGACTGTCTCCATAATCTCAGTACTGAATCCTTCCTGATTTTCATGTCCTCTGCAACAGGATGTGCATCATTGTGGCCAGGGATCTTGGGTTTCAGTTTTCTCAAAACAAGAGAATCATCTTCTTCTGCAGCTTCAGGCACTGGGGCCTTATTCTTCTCCTTAGCAGGTATACTTCTGGTGTTCCTCTTGGGTTTAGGCTTTTGAGCTGGAGCAGCAGCCTTGGGAGCAGCTTTGGGATTAGATGGAGCAGCCCCTGATCTGATTGCATCTCCCATGAGCTTCTGAGCCTTAGGAGCTGGAGCAGCATCCTCTTCCTCTTCATCTTCTTCATCAGAATCTCTCCTCATGGAGGGCTTGCCAAGGACTTTGGCAGTAGTTGTTCTTGCCCTCTTCTTTTTCTTGTCTTCACCAGCAGCTTCTTCTTCATATTCAATGGTGAACTTCATAGTTTCACATGTGGCAACTGTCGGTGTCAAAACCGGCGGATCTCGGGTAGGGGGTCCCGAACTGTGCGTCTAGGCGGATGGTAACAGGAGACGAGGGACACGATGTTTTACCCAGGTTCGGGCCCTCTCGATGGAGGTAAAACCCTACGTCTTGCTTGATTAATATTGATGATATGGGTAGTACAAGAGTGGATCTACCACGAGATCAAGGAGGCTAAACCCTAGAAGCTAGCCTATGGTATGATTGTTGTAATGTATGTTGTGTCCTACGGACTAAAGCCCTCCGGTTTATATAGACACCGGAGGAGGCTAGGGTTACACAGAGTCGGTTACAATGGTAGGAGATCTACATATCCGTATCGCCAAGCTTGCCTTCCACGCCAAGGAAAGTCCCATCCGGACACGGGACGGAGTCTTCAATCTTGTATCTTCGTAGTCTTGGAGTCCGGCGGACGATGATAGTCCGGCTATCCGGACACCCCCTAGTCCAGGACTCCCTCAGTAGCCCCTGAACCAGGCTTCAATGACGATAAGTCCGGCGCACATAATGTTCGGCATTGCAAGGCGGGTTCCTCCCTTGAATAATCCAGAGAAGATCATGAACACCAGGATAGTGTCCGGCTCTGCAAAATAAATTCCACATTCCACCGTAGAGAGAATAAAATGTACACCAGTCCAATCTGCTGACGTATTATGCGGCGTGACATCACACCGCTACCAAGCCTTTGTTTGAATAGTTTTTTAATATACCACCTCAGCACGTTTAGCGAAGCGGTTTCCTTGGCACGTCTTGTCGAAGTAGAGATCGTGTTCCCCTTATTCCGGGATTCTCATCAATACGGACGTGGGTAACCCAACCGCGCCATTGATGGTGGCGCTTGGGAGATAAGCGAGTTTTATCAGGCCAGCAGGACGCACAGTTTTCGTCCGCCTACATATAAGGGATAAGGATTTACCTTCTCACCTACGCCTTCTTCCTCCTTTGCTTATCCACCTCCGCGTACTCAAGCTCCAACACCCAAGCTCGCGCATCTCGCCTCGACCTTCTCCGAATATGTCCGGAGCGGGAGGCAAATGGTTGGCCTCCACAGTTAAGGAGGAGCACATCACCAGACTGCGCAGTGCCGGATATCTTTCCGGCGATATCGCGCATCGGCTGCCCGACGAGGGGCAGCTCGTCCCTACCCCCAGGCCTCACGAGAGGGTCGTCTTCCTTCCCCACTTCCTCCGTGGACTGGGCTTTCCGCTCCATCCATTCGTCCGGGGGATCATGTTCTATTAAGGCCTGGATTTCCACGATCTGGCGCCGAACTTCATCCTCAACATCTCGACGTTCATCATCGTGTGCGAGGCCTTCCTCTGCATCCGGCCCCACTTCGGCCTGTGGCTCAAGACCTTCAACGTCAAGCCGAAGGTTGTGCTGGGCACGCAAGCGGAATGCGGAGGCGCCATGTTGGGTAAATTACCCAACGTCCTTTGGCTCGAAGGGGCCTTCGTGGACTCCGTCAAGGGGTGGCAATCGGGGTGGTTCTACATCACCGAGCCGCGCAAGCCCACATGGGCGGCGGCCCCCGAGTTTAGATCTGGCATCCCCACGCAGCTCACCTCCTGGAAAGAGAAGGGCTTGTTGTGGGGCAATTCGAAGGAGGTGACTGGACTCCGAACTTGCATCCAGAAGCTGGTGAGCAATAAGCTCAGGCTCGTCGACGTGGTCCAAGTCATGCTCGTCCGCCGGATTCTCCCATGCCAAGAACGGGCATTCAATCTGTGGGAGTTCAAACCGGAACAGCACCAGGCGCTGAGCGGGCTCTTCGATACGACATACGAAGGCGCCTGGAGGGTGCTGTTTAAGGGCGCCGAAGCCCCCGCATCCGCGACGGAAGATCGCGGATTCAGCTCGCAGTATCCAACTGACGAGGTAAGTGATTCAACCCCATTACGGGACACTTTGTAGTAATCAAATTGATGATAAGAGGGTTTCATTCTTTCCTTTCCTTTGACAGGAATGGATGGAGAAGGCCAAGCAGCTTATCAGCCCGGCTCCCGTGCCAGAAGACCCAGTGGACGCCCGTTTAGCAGGGCTGCTGGTTCCGGCACCGCACGTGGTGCCGGAGAAGAAGGCCAAGAAGGTGGCCGCGGGGACTCGAAAGAGTTCCCGCAATCAGGTGTCCGACGATGAGGCGGACTCCTCCCCCGAAGACGAGGAGGCTTCTCTCCCAGAAGAGGGAGAGAAGAAGAGGAAGGCTTCCCCAATAGGGGAGGCCGAAGGGTCCAAGAGGGGGAGAACTATCCCCCCGGACAGTTTCGCCAACACCACCGTTGGCGAGGATGAATGGCCTCCAAGGGCCAGGCGTCCGGCGAGATCGTAAGTATCCGGATCCTTGATATGCAATATCTTTTATGTCGCGTAGTGTCCTTCTAACGCCGCATTTTGTCCGTAGTCCTGCTGATGATGATCTCCCCGCTTCATCAAGCGGGTCCTTGGCCCCGTCGGATGTGGATTCACTTCCGACTGCCTCTACCCCACGCGCCGACGAGGACGCCGAGGTGGGGTCCCAGAGAGGGAACCATCAGGAGGAGGCTCCGGAGGCGCCGTCAGGCAGCCTCCCGGACTTTGCGCCGGACTCTACATCGGAACCCGCAGTGGTTCCAGAGTCCGGCAAGCGGCCCCTTCGAAAGAAGGGCAAGACCATGACACCGGCGGCCTCCGTCCAACCGGAGGCGCCGGATAACTTGTTGGAGGCGCTTAAAGGCGCTTCCATCGAGGAAGAACACCGCACTATCATGAGTGCAGTGATTCAAAAGGTTCAGCTCGCCAAAAGTGGGCTGACCGAAGCCTGCAGCAGCCTTCTAACAGGCTTTGAGGTAAGAAGTTAAAATTATGTAATGTAATACCGCATAGACAGTAGCCCCTGATGCTCAGTTTGGTGTTCGGAAAGAAAAGCCGGACTGAGGATCTAACAAGATATGTGCAGGGTTGCTTAACATATGTCAATATGGGTTTGCAGGCTGCGCTGCTGACCTCTGCCGCACTAACGGCGGAGGTCGATATGCTGAAAAAGGATCTCGAGCGGTCCGAGCAAGAGCTCGGCCATGCCAAGAAGCAGCTCGAGGACAAAGAAGGTGAGTCACACCGCTTTGAATGGTTACCTTACAGAAAAGGATTTTGGTTGCAATAAAATTAACAAGGATAATATGTGTATTGCAGGGGCCACTAACGAGGTGGCAACCCTGAAGGAGGCTGTGTCCGCGGCCGAACGCAGTGCGGCCGCGGAACGGGCAGAGAGAGAAAAGCAGGAGGCACAGGTGGCGGAAGTACGGCAAGAGCTCCAGGCTCTCATGGAGAAACATGAGAGTTTGGAGCGTGACTCCAAGACTCGAGAGTCCGAGCTTGCCTCGGCTCTCGAAAGTGCCAAGTTCGCCAAGGCCGAGGCCCAGAAGGCCCTTCAGGAGGTTGAAGATGTAAAGAAAATAGCGGCGGGTAAGGCATTTTTCATGCAAAGCAAGCATGTTAATGTAAAATTCCTGATACTTACCCGCATTCGGAGCTCTCCAGGGGCGTTTGCAGATCTGCCGCGTAGTGCGTCTGATGCCGCCGCATTCTATCGTGGCGAGGAGGGGAGCTCGACGGAAAAAGTCTTCTGGTCTCAGTATGCTGAGGCCGGACACCCGGTGCCCCCAAGCGACCAGCTGAAGCAGTTGGTCGAACTCCACAAGGTAGCTGAAGAGGCCATGAAGGGCCTAATAGTCCGGCTGTGGCCTGGACAGGCCATGCCTGGGAGCTACTTTGGCCTCGTGCGGCGGCTGGTGGATGCATGCCCCTGGGTGGATGTCATCAAGCGCTCCGCCTGTATTGAAGGCGCTCGCCGGGCCCTCGCCCGCACAAAGGTGCAATGGGGCAGGTTGGATGCGGAGAAGCTTCTCACGGACCCACCGCCACTGGGCAAGGAGTATCGCACGCCCGAAATGTATTATAAATCTGTCCTGAAGGGAACCCGCGATATTGCGGATGAGTGCCCTAGAGATGTAATCTTTGAGTGAATTTGCTATGTATTATCCTGTGCGCTGAAACTTTGTTCATGTGCGCTTTGAGCAACGCTTTTTTAATTTAAAATATTACCTTTTGTGCGGCCGTTTATAAAATCTGAGAGATGGCAAGTCGTTGGCTTCAGCCCCCAAGCCACGAGTGCTGGGGTGTTCGGGATAAACTTGAGCACTCTTGTTCGCATTGTTGGGTCCATCGTGGGAGGCACTCAACACAACGAACAAGGCAACCGGACTTATAATGCTTGAACACTCTCACTTAGCCATAGAATTCTATAATTTTAAATTTCGGCGAAGCCCCTGGTATTCGGAAGACCGAATCCGAGGCGCTATCCACGCCTTTGTCGGACATTGTCCGGAACTTCGCTCGAAGCGGCGTGAGTCTTTAAGGACCCGAAAAAACCTCTCGAACAGCGACCAGTCTCTCGCCTTATCATGCCGGTCAGTTTTAGCTTTCTCCACTGAGGCGCTCGCCCGGCTCAACCGGGGCGCAATCGCAGTGGTTCTCCCAGTGCCACCTTAGCCGACAGAACGGAACGTAAGGCACCAAAACGTGGGAGCCGGGCAAACCCAACTATTGACCCAAGACATGATTCGGAGCCGATTCATATAATGCTATAAGTTCGGGGTGCCGCACTTGTGAAAGTGTTCGGACTTATCACACCATAGAGTGGGGAACATAAGCCCCTGGCATATTAGGCCGTACCAAAATATACGGGCGCAAGATGTCATATAATGAGCATATATATATATAAGGTAATGCAATTGCAATCAAAAAGGTGCTGCATTATTTATGAAAGAAAGTCTGCTAGTAGAGCGGACTGATACAAATAGTGCGGTAGGCAAGGGATTTGGACTAAGTAAACATGTCCCCCTCCAGGGGTGAGCTGCGGACTTGGTGTATATAATCGAATTTAATGCTCGTAATTGAGACCACCTGAGTGTTCGTCGCAGCCTTCTTTAGTCCCTGACTGTTGCATCATGAGTTCGGCAGGTTCGCCGCCGGACAGGGCTTCTGGTTAACAGAGTCCTGTGTACATAAAAGAAGAAAAATAAAAAATAAAAAAATTGGGGGGCACACTTGCGAGCCCCCGGTGTGGTCGAACCACACTCTAGGTCCGTTGCGATCGTGCCCCCTCCCCTGTGCCCATGGTATCTCCAAAGCGTAATGATGTACGCCGAGTGTTATTATTGCGATCATGCGCGGGCGAGGGTTGGGGCCGCATTGCTACGCATGCTCTGATCGCGCCAGGTGGTCTTGGTTGTTATTGCTTCGGGCGCGTTTTGCTGTATCCGGCTGTTTAACAGCCGGACTGGAGAATTGCCTTAAGAGGCTACTCTATACTTCTGCCGTGAGAGCCACTGTATGTTCCTCCGTTCGGAGGGAGCGTTTCGTATTCCCATTGACCGTGATGACTCCACGAGGGCCTGGCATCTTGAGCTTTAGGTATGCATAATGCGGCACCGCGTTGAATTTTGCAAACGCGGTTCGTCCGAGCAGAGCGTGATAGCCGCTGCGAAACGGGACTATGTCGAAGATTAACTCTTCGCTCCAGAAATTATCCGGGGATCCGAAGACCACTTCCAGTGTGACTGAGCCTGTACAGTTGGCTTCCACTCCTGGTATGACACCTTTAAAGGTTGTCTTTGTAGGTTTAATCCTTGATGGGTCTATGCCCATTTTGCGCACTGTATCCTGATAAAGCAGGTTCAGGCTACTGCCGCCATCCATCAGGACTCTCGTGAGGTGAAATCCATCGACGATTGGGTCTAAAACCAATGCGGCGAATCCGCCATGGCGTATGCTGGTCGGATGGTCTCTTCGATCGAAAGTGATCGGACAAGAGGACCATGGATTGAACTTCGGGGCGACTGGCTCCATCGCATAGACGTACCTTAGTGCATGTTTCCTCTCCCTCTTGGGTATATGGGTCGCGTATATCATATTCACCGTCCGCACTTGTGGGGGAAAACCCTTCTGTCCTCTATTGTTCGGCGGTCGGGTCTCTTCCTCATCGTCGCTGTTTAGCCCCTTGTCATTGTTTTCGGCAATTAACTTGCTGGCCTGCTTGAACACCCAGCAATCTCTATTAGTGTGGTTAGCTGGCTTTTCAGAGGTGCCATGTATCTGGCATAAGCGGTCGAGTATTCGGTCCAGATTGGACGGACCCGGAGTGGTTCTTTTGAATGGCTTCTTCCACTGACCGGGTTTAGAGCCTCGGAATCCGGCGTTGACTGCCGTATCCTCCTTATCGTCGCCGTTAATGCGGCGTTTGTTTTTGTTTCAACGTGACCTGCCGTTGTTGTCCTTAGTATCCGGACTGCTAGAATTTTTACGGAGATTGTTGCTGTGAGCTAGCCAGCTGTCCTCTCCCGCGCAAAAGCGGGTCATTAACGATGTGAGGGCTGCCATGGATTTCGGCTTTTCCTGCCCCAGGTGCCGGGCTAGCCATTCGTCCCGGATGTTATGTTTGAAGGCTGCAAGGGCCTCTGCATCCGGACAATCGACGATTTGATTTTTCTTTGTCAAGAACCGTGTGCAGAATTGTCTGGCCGATTCGTCTGGCTGCTGAATGATGTGGCTTAGGTCATCGGCGTCTGGTGGTCGCACATACGTGCCTTGGAAGTTATCAAGGAATGCGGCCTCCAGGTCTTCCCAACACCCAATTGACTCTGCGGGCAAGCTGTTAAGCCAATGCCGAGTTGGTCCTTTAAGCTTGAGTGGGAGATACTTGATGGCATGGAGATCGTCGCCGCGGGCCATATGGATGTGGAGAAGATAATCTTCTATCCAAACCGCGGGGTCTGTTGTGCCATCGTAGGATTCAATGTTTACGGGTTTAAACCCTTCAGGGATTTGATGATCCATTACTTCATCAGTGAAGCATAGCGGGTGTGCGGTGCCTCTGTATTGAGCAATATCGCGACGTAGCTCGAGAGAGCGCTGTCTGCTATGCTCGGCCCGGCCGGGGTTATTGTACCCGGCGCGACGGTATTCGTCGTGGGTTGTGGGACGCCCATGTGATCCGTAGATGGATCTGGATTGTCTTGCTTTGTCCTCCAATATGTCTCGCAAGTCCGGCGCGTTCCCTCTTGGCTTCGTACTTTTGGAGCGATGCCGGGGTACGGTCTTGGCTGGGGGCCTGGATGCCTCTCTGTCACGACCACGGGGTGGTCGGTCAGCCATATCGTGCGCTGGTGATGGAGGTATGTATGCTTCCTCCTCTAATCGGGGGAGTAGCTTGCGTCTTGGGTAGCTTTTGGAGGGGAGTTCGAGTTTATACTCTTCGGCCGCGAGGACCTCAGTCCATCGATCGGCCAGCAGGTCCTGATCAGCTTGAAGCTGTTGCTGCTTTTTCTTTAGGCTATTTGCTGTGGCGATAAGCTTGCGCTTGAAACGCTCTTGTTCGACGGGATCCTCAGGTACGACGAATTCGTCATCGTTGAGGCTTGCTTCGTCTTCGGAGGGAGGCATATAGTTATGATCCTCAACCTCTTCGTCTGCCGCCCTCTCGTGAGGGCTTGCTTCTGCATCCTCCTGCGCTGAGTCTTGCTGGAGGGGATTGTCTTCGGCACTCTCTGGGGTATTATTATCTCCTGTGCCGGAATCTCCATTCTTGCTGTGGAGGGATTTAGAGCGGTGCCACTGACGCCGTCGTTTGGGCTGCTTCTTTAAAGAGTCTGCCTCCGCTGTTTCTTCGCCGTCCCCATCTTTTGGGTTATCCACCATGTATATGTCATATGACGAGGTGGTCTTCTAGTGCCCTGTAGGCGCTGGTTCCTGTTCGTCTCCGGCATCGTCGTCCATGGCGTCGATGTCATCGGAGTCGTAGTCTAGCATGTCGGTTAGATCGTCGACAGTGGCTACAAAGTGGGTGGTGGGTGGGCTCTGAATTTCTTCATCGTCCGCATCCCAACCATCCTGGCCATAGTCCGGCCAGGGCTCTCCTGATAACGAGAGATGCTTTAGTGAATTCAGGATATCGCCAAAAGGCGAGTTTTGGAAGATGTCCGCGGCGGTGAATTCCATAACCGGCGCCCAATCCGAATCGATTGGTAGGGGTGCGGGAGGTTCGGAGTCCGGCAAGGAATCCGGCACCTCGGAATCACAAGTTTCGCGGGGGACAAGATTGATGTTCGGCTCCATCGCCGAGGAAGTTGAAGCCCCCGAGGCGGTGTCTATCCACCGATCCTCTATCCGGGCGATCGGCTCCGGACTAATGGCCGGAGCGGATTCGTGTGCGGCCACCAAGGCACTGTTCGGCGGCAGAGCTAGATCATGCCCATTGCAATAGTGCGGCGCGCTTGGCTGTGGCTCGGGTCCGTCGAAGATCAAGTCTCCGTGGACATCTGCCGTGAAGTTTAGGCTTCCGAATCTGACCTGACGGCCAGGGGCGTAGCTTTCGATCTGCTCCAGATGGCCAAGCGAATTAGCCCGCAGTGCGAAGCCGCCGAATACGAAGATCTGTCCGGGGAGAAAAGTCTCACCCTAGACAGCGTTGTTGGTTGAAGATGCCATCAAGCCTATCGGTGACGACACAGAGGAACTCTCAATGAAAGCACCAATGTCGGTGTCAAAACCGGCGGATCTCTGGTAGGGGGTCCCGAACTGTGCGTCTAGGCGGATGGTAACAGGAGACGAGGGACACGATGTTTTACCCAGGTTCGGGCCCTCTCAATGGAGGTAAAACCCTACGTCCTGCTTGATTAATATTGATGATATGGGTAGTACAAGAGTGGATCTACCACGAGATCAAGGAGGCTAAACCCTAGAAGCTAGCCTATGGTATGATTGTTGTAATGTATGTTGTGTCCTACGGACTAAAGCCCTCTGGTTTATATAGACACCGGAGGAGGCTAGGGTTACACAGAGTCGGTTACAATGGTAGGAGATCTACATATCCGTATCGCCAAGCTTGCCTTCCATGCCAAGGAAAGTCCCATCCGGACACAGGACGGAGTCTTCAATCTTGTATCTTCGTAGTCTTGGAGTCCGGCGGACGATGATAGTCCGGCTGTCCGGACACCCCCTAGTCCAGGACTCCCTCAGCAACCTTCCTAGATTTGGATGTAGGCACTCTCCTGCAGGTGTCTTCTTGTTCATGCTTGGCTTTGTGGTAGTAGCACTGCCATACTCCTTTTTCAGCACCTTCTTCTTTGAGGTGGCCTCATCCTCAACAGCAATATAATCCTCATCTTCTGAATCTGAGGCTTTCTTCTTCCTTGTCCTGGTAGCTGCCTTTGGCAAGTTGCTGGGTGTGCTCCTGCTACCCTCATCATAGCTGCTTGAGGGACTAGTGCCCTCACTCAATTGAGCTTGCTCTTTAGACTTGTTCTGGCTATCACTTTGATCAGACATTTCTGCAAACTCACTGACATCAGACCCTGTGAATAGATATAGATGAGGTAGAGTGGATGAGCATCAAAAAGTACAGAGGTTTTGCAAAACAATTGAGTCAAAAACCTAGTTTTAGTTTTCCACGGAAAGCATTTCGGAGCTACCGATTTGTAAACTCGGTGATACCGAAGCAGCTTTTGGAACCTAAACTAGTGAACTCGGTCACACCGAGTCACAGTTCGGTGGCACCGAGACTACTAGGGTTTCACAAAGAATTGAACTCGGTCACACCGATTTGCAATTTTCGGTCAGACCGAAAATCGCATGTGCAATGGCCTAAGCCAAATCGGTGAGACCGATTTCAACAATTCGGTCGGTCCGAGATGAGTTCGGCGGAAACTTAACCCAAAATTTTTCAAATCAAATCTAATCTATAGGATGTTTTCGCTGGACAGGATGATTTCATACGTGGCAAGAATCATGGCAAAGCAATGTGCTACGAATCGGAGTTCATGAATAGCACAAAGTATCAAGTTCATACCCTAACTCGGCGATGAACTTGCTACGGCGGCAACGGCGGGGCACATTGCCGTTGACGGCAGCGGAGACCAGCGGCGAGAGGTCGCTGGCGGCGAGAAGACGACCGGAGACCCGAAGAGGCAGAGCAGGTTACGCGCGGGTGAAGAGTTTCGGAAAAATTTCCAAAATTTGACCCATCAGTATATATAACCTGACCCTGTCAGTGTGACCGAGTGGAACAACTCGGTGGCACCGAGATGCAAAACTGCGAGCAGTTACTGCAACTCGGTGTGATCGAAAGGTTCTAATCGGTTGCACCGAGATTGAAAACCTAGATCAACTTAGTGATCTCGGTATGACCGAAAAGGGTGAATCGATCAGACTGAAATGCACAAAGAGGTTTTGGAAGTTTAGGTCTATGATGAATCGGGGACTCCGAGTGCTCCTCACACAGAGGGGTTCGAATCTGACTTGATCAAACTTTGTGATGTAGCATGAATAGAGTTTGAGACAAGAAAAGCATAGATAGCTAGAGAAGGTTCTTAGGCATTCTGGTCCATCCACTTGGCAAAAGGAAAGAAAGCAAACAATCAAAACAACAAGTGGATGTCCTTGAATGAGTAAAATATGCAATCAACATGCTCACACAATAAAATGGCAAATGAAATATGTGGCAAAGCATGCACAACCAATTCTAGCATCTATCAAACAATTGGCGATGACTAGGTCATCTATATATGAGTATATTGACTTAGAAGTCAAATGAGAACATTTGATCATAGGTCATACTCATCGTTTAAGCACAAGTGGGGTTACCACTTTTACATAAAGCATTGTTGTGTTCACACCAGTAGAGTTGCTTTAGCTCAATTCTTAGAGTAAAGCTCCCCCTAGATGTGAGATCCCCCCTAAGAGGGATGAACTAACCTTGGGTTTTGTCGATGATGACTTCATGTAGGTGTTGAAGATGTGAATGCTCAATGTTGATGTAGATCATTTGGAGTAATACATTGGAGTGAGTTGCACTTTCAATACCTACATGGATTAGTCCCACAAGGAACAAACAAGGATATCCATAGACATAAAGTGGTGCACACACAAGATGATGTCCATGAAAGCATTAGGTTACCTTGTCCCTTGTCTTACCAACAAGAGGGTTTGTGACTCCTTGAACTAGTGCAAGGTGTGGAAGTTGATTGCACTTGTCCTTGCCAAAATGATAAGAGTGAAGTATGTTGGCGGAGTCACCCTCAAGAACTCTCTAGTTCTTCTTCTTTGGGATCCACATCATCTTGATGGGAATCCTTGGAGTTGTAGTTGTACTTGATGAAGTAGAACTTGATGTAGTCTTGGGAACCCACTTGACCAAGGCCTTAGGAGCTTCTTCAAATGCATCAATCTCCTCTTGAAGCTTGTCCTTGCCATTTTGCTTGTGGTCTTGTGGTGGAAGATCATCTTGAGCTTGTGTTCCTTTGAAAGAAGTAGGATCATATTTCTCTTGTTGAGGAACAAACTTCGTCTTGGGATATTCATCTTCTTCCCACTCAACTCCATTTGCACTGAACTTTCGGTCAAATCCAACACCTTGATTCTTCCGGTGCCTTCCTTGCTTGCGTACAATCTCCTCGAATTGCTTACTTCTGGCAAGGCTCTTGTAAACACCTTTCTCTATAATTCCCTTCAATAAGCTATTTTCTTGCTCAAGTGTAACTTGGCTAAGAGAATCATTAGTGGAATCAAGAGAACTACTAGAAGCAACAACATTGGATTTAGCATGATTATTGTTACTACTAGAAGAAGAATCTTTCTTGTTCTTGTTACTAGACTTGACTTGTGGCATGTAAGTAGATAAGAGTAAATGCTTGGCAATGTAAGAAGAACTTTTCTTGCGAAGATCATCATTGATTGCCTTTAAAAACTCATGCTCTTGCTCAAGGTTGAGCATTTCAAAGCGTAACTTCTCATGAGTCTTTAAAAGTTCTCGATGATCTTCCAAGATAGTTTCATGAGCTAACTTAAGAGTGTTTTGTTCTTTAGTTAGGTGCTCAATCTTCTCCTTATCATTGTCATTCGTTTTATCTTGATTAGCATGATTAATTGACATTTTGTCATAGTATTCATCACTAGAGTTGTCAACATTTAAATCATCATCACCTAACAAGTCATCTTCATCACTATTGAAATCAACATACTCGGGGTGTGATACCTTTGGTCCTTTAGCCATGAAGCATCTTCCAATTCCTTCATTTGGTGAGTCAAATATGTCGTATGAGTTGGTTGACACAAGTGTTAGACCGGCAACACCTTCATCTTGAGTATATTCAGAGTCGGAGTGATAGCTTCTCTTGGAGTGATTGTTGGAGTCGGAGCTGGATACCCATTCACCAACATGAGCTTGATGTCTTTGTTTTGTGTAGCTCCTTGATGACTTATCCTTTCTTTCCGAATCCTTGCTTCTCCGGGATGTTCTTCGTTCATAATGATCATCTCTACTCCTTATTTCTCTTGATGGTGATTCTTCTCTTCTACTCCTTATTTTTGGAGAATCTTCTCTTCTTTTGTAGGGAGTCGTACACTCATTGGAATAGTGTCCGGGTCTTCCACAATTGTAGCAATTACACTCACGACTACAAGATCTTTTGTCATTGTAGGACCTTGACTTGGAACTTATTTCCTTTATTCTACTCCTGTAGAACTTGTTGAAGTTTTTCACCATTAGGCTCAATTCTTCATTGAAGGTTTGTTTCTCACTTGATGATGTGGGAGCTTCACATGAGGCTTTGTAAGCACCACTTGACTTGTTGTGGAGCTATTCCTTATCCTTGAGTGACATCTCATGAGCAACAATTCTTCGAATGACTTCCGTTGGCTTGAGGTCTTTGTAATTGGGCATCATTTGGATCAATATGCACACGGTATCATATTTTCCATCCAAGGCTCTTAGGATCTTCTTGATGATGAATTTGTCGGTCATCTCTTCACTTCCTAAGCCGGCAATCTCATTTGTGATGAGAGCAAGCCTAGAGTACATTTCAGGGACGCCTTCACAATCCTTCATTTTGAACTTGTCAAGTTGACTTTGAAGCACATCCAATTTGGATTCCTTGACGGAGTCAGTACCTTCGTGCATATCAATCAAAGTATCCCAAATTTCCTTTGCATTCTCAAGAAGGCTGATTTTGTTGAATTCTTTGGGGCACAATCCGTTGAAGAGAATATCACAAGCTTGACCATTGTATTGCAGCATCTTCAACTCTTCCACGGTAGCTTCACGGTTCGGTTCTCTCCCATCAAAGAATTCACCTTGCAAGCCAATACACACAATAGCCCAAACGGTGGGGTTATGTCCAAGAATATGCATTTTCATCTTATGCTTCCAACTAGCAAAATTTGTACCATCAAACTAAGGACCTCTACGGTGGTAATTTCCCTCGCTAGACGCCATACTCTCCTAGGTTGTGAAACCAAGGCTATGACCACCTAAAGCTATGGAAATCAAAGCAAATGGAGACCAAAGCTCTGATACCACTTGTAGGATCGAAAGTATGTCTAGAGGGGGGTGATTAGACTACTTGACCAAATAAAAACCTAGCCTTTTCCCAATTTTAGTTCTTGACAGATTTTAGCAACTTAGCACAAGTCAAGCAATCAACCTACACATGCAATTCTAAGAGTATAGCAGCGGAATGTAAAACAATTGCATACGAAGGTAAAGGTAGGAGTTTGAGGAGGCAAATGCAATGTTGACACGGAGATTTTTTATCCATGGTTCCGATAGGTGGTGCTATCGTACATCCACGTTCATGGAGACTTCAACCCACGAAGGGTAACGGTTGCGCGAGTCCATGATACGTCTCCAACGTATCTATAATTTTTGATTGTTCCATGCTATTATATTACCCCTTTTGGATGTTTATGGGCTTTATTTTACACATTTATATCATTTTTGGGACTAACCTACTAACCGGAGGCCCAGCCCATATTGCTGTTTTTTTGCCTATTTCAGTATTTCAAAGAAAAGGAATATCAAACAGAGTCCAAACAGAATGAAACCTTCGGGAGCGTGAATTTTGGAACGAACGTGATCCAGAGGACTTGGAGTGCAAGTCAAGAAGCAACCAAGGCTCCCACGAGATAGGAGGGCGCCCCCCTGTAGGCCGCGCCCCCTGTCTCGTGGGCCCTCGGGACAGGAGGCGGGCGAAACACAATTTCCACCACCGTAACCTTCTGTATCCACGAGATCCCATCTTGGAGCCTTCGCCGGTGTTCTGCCGGAGGGGGAATCAACCATGGAGGCCTCTACATCAACATCCTTGCCCCTCCGATGAGTTGTGAGTAGTTTACCACAGACCTACGGGTCCATAGTTATTAGCTAGTTGGCTTCTTCTCTCTTTTTGGATCTCAATACAATGTTCTCCCCCTCTCTTGTGGAGATCTATTCGATGTAAACTCTTTTTGCGGTGTGTTTGTCGAGATCCGATGAATTGTGGGTTTATGATCAAGTTTATCTATGAATAATATTTGAATATTTTCTGAATTATTTTATGTATGATTGAGTTATCTTCACAAGTCTCTTCGAATTATCAGTTTGATTTGGCCTACTAGATTGATCTTTCTTGCCATGGGAGAAGTGCTTAGCTTTGGTTTCAATCTTGCGGTGTCCATACCCAGTGACAGAAAGCGTTGCAAGGCACGTATTGTATTGTTGCCATCGAGGATAACAAGATAGGGTTTATATCATATTGCTTGAGTTTATCCCTCTACATCATGTCATCTTGCTTAATGTGTTACTCTGTTCTTATGAACTTAATACTCTAGATGCAGGCAGGAGTCGGTCGATGTGTGGATTAATAGTAGTAGATGCAGGCAGGAGTCGGTCTACTTGTTATGGACGTGATGCCTTTATACATGATCATGCCTAGATAATCTCATAATTATTCGCTTTTCTATCAATTGCTTGACAGTAAATTGTTCACCCACTGTAATACTTATGCTATCTTGAGAGAAGCCTCTAGTGAAACCTATGGCCCCCGGGTCTATCTCTTATCATATTTGCTTCGAATCTACTTTTATTTGCATCTTTACTTTTTGCATCTATATTATAAAATACCAAAAATATATTTATCTTATCTTAATATCTTTATTAGATCTCACTTTCGCAAGTGGCCGTGAAGGGATTGACAACCCCTTTATCCCGTTGGTTGTGAGTTCTCAGTTTGTTTGTGTAGGTGCGTGGGACTTTTGAGGAGACTCCTACTGGATTGATACCTTGGTTCTCAAAAACTGAGGGAAATACTTACGCTACTATTGCTGCATCACCCTCTCCTCTTCGAGGAAAACCAACGCATGCTCAAGATGTACCAGTCCATGGAGGGCTCCACCCACAAAGGGTCCACGAAGAAGCAACCTTGTCTATCCCACCATGTCTAGAGGGGGGGTGATTAGACTACTTGACCAAATAAAAATCTAGCCTTTTCCCAATTTTAGTTCTTGGCAGATTTTAGCAACTTAGCACAAGTCAAGCAATCAACCTACAAATGCAATTCTAAGAGTATAGCAACGGAATGTAAAACAATTGCATATGAAGGTAAAGGGAGGAGTTTGAGGAAGCAAACACAATGTTGACACGGAGATTTTTTATCTGTGGTTCCGATAGGTGGTGCTGTCATACATCCACGTTGATGGAGACTTCAACCCACGAAGGGTAACGGTTGCGCGAGTCCACGGAGGGCTCGACCCACAAAGGGTCCACGAAGAAGCAACCTTGTCTATCCCACCATGGTCGTCGCCCACGAAGGACTTGCCTCACTAGGGTAGATCTTCACGAAGTAGGCGATCTCCTTGCCCTTAAACACTCCTTGGTTCAACTCCACAATCTTGACGGAGGCTCCCAGTGACACCTAGCCAATCTAGGAGACACCACTCTCCAAGAAGTAACAAATGGTGTGTTGATGATGAACTCCTTGCTCTTGTGCTTCAAATGATAGTCTCCCCAACACTCAACTCTCTCTCACAGGATTTGGATTTGGTGGAAAGAAGATTTGAGTGGAAAGCAACTTGGGGAAGGCTAGAGATCAAGATTCATGTGGTAGGAATGGGATATCTTGACCTCAACACAAGTGTAGGTGGTTCTCTCTCAGAAAATGTATGTTGGAAGTGTAGGCATGTTCTGATGGCTCTCTCCATGAATGAAGAGTGGGTGGAGGGGTATATATAGCCTCCACACAAAATCTAGCCGTTACACACAACATACCAAACTCGATGGGACCGAATCATGAAACTCGGTCAGACCGATTTAGTTCATAATGTGACCGTTAGGCATTTCGGTGGGACCGATACGTCAACTCGGTAGGACCGATTTGGTTAGAGTTAGGGCATAACGTAATCTTGGTGAGACCGATTACACAAACTCGGTGAGACCGATTTTGGTAATATACACACAAAGAGTTGGTAAGGCAAACCCGGTGGGACCGATTCGCTCATCTCGGTTGGACCGAAACGTTACAAGAGGGAAACACAGAGTTTGCATTGCAATATCGGTGGGACCGATCGCTCATCTCGGTTTGACCGAAACATTATGAAGGGAAATAGAGAGATTACGATCCCATCTCGGTGATACCGAGATCCCTATCGGTGAGACCGAAAAGACTAGGGTTTCTGGCAGTGGCTATGTCAACTGAACTCGGTGGCGCCGGATAGAATGTTTCGGTGGGGCCGAGTTTGACTTTTGGTTTGAGACATATGTGGATGTGAGAAAGTAGTTGAGGGTTTTTGGAGCATATCACTAAGCACTTTGAGCAAGAAACTCATTAAGCAACACCTCACCTCCTCTTGATATTATTGGCTTTTCTTATGGACTCAATGTGATCTTGGATCACTAAAATGAAAGATGTAGAGTCTTGTGCTTTGATCTTGGGCCAATCCTTTTGTCCTTAGCATTTTGAGGGGTCCACGTTTCTCATCCATGCCATGCCAAACATTGAGCTTTCCTGAAATATTTATCTTGAAATAGCATTAGCTTAATGAGCTATATGTTGTTAGGAATTACCAAAACCACCCAGGGATAGTTGCACTTTCAAACTTCAAGAAGAAGAATGACAAGAAGAAAGGTGTTTGTCATGTGTGTGCGGATCCTGATCATTGGGCTCCTAGTTTCCCTAATCGCTATGACAGGCGTCATGCTGGGAAAGGCGGCAAGACCGCTAGTGTTGTCATGGAGACACTGACATGAAGGATGCTTGGTATGGTATATTTCCCAATATTCTTTCAGTATGTCATTCTCCTGATTGGTTGATTGACATAGGTGCTAATGTGCATGTATGTGGTGATATTTCCATGTTTTCGTCTTATCAGACCGCGGGGACTTCAACCGTGCTGATGAGCAACGGTTCTAGTGCTTCTGTTTGTGGTGTTGGCATGGTCGATCTGAAGTTTACTTCGGGGAAGATCGGGCGGCTGAACAACGTGCATTATGTCCCCTCCGTCAATAAAAATCTTGTTAGCGGATCTCTTATGTGTAGAGATGGCTATAAGCTTGTCTTTGAGTCGAATAAATTTGTAATATCCAAGTATGGAACCTTTGTTGGTAAAGGCTATGAGTCAGGGGGCCTGTTTCGTTTATCCTTATCAGACATTTGCAATAAAGTTGTTAATCATGTTTGCAACAATAGTGAATCAAATGTGTGGCATTCACGTCTTTGTCATGTTAACTTTGGTTGCATGTCGTGATTAGCGAAGTTGAACTTAATCCCTAGTTTCACCACTGTCAAGGGATCTAAGTGTCAAGTTTGTGTGCAAGCTAAGCAACCTCGTAAGTCTCACACGACTGCGGAAACGAGAAATCTTGCACCACTAGAGCTCATACATTCAGATCTATGTGAAATGAATGGTGTTTTGACAAAAGGTGGAAAGAAGTATTTTATGACGTTAATTGATGACTCCAGTAGATACTGTCATGTGTATCTTCTGAAATATAAGGATGAGCCTTTGAACTATTTCAAGATCTATAAAGCTGAAGCGGAAAACCAACTTGATCGAAAGATCAAGAGGCTTAGGTCCGATCGTGGTGGAGAGTATTTCTCAAATGAATTTGATTCCTTTTGTGCGGAACATGGTATAATCCATGAGAGGACACCTTCCTATTCACCTCAGTCAAATGGGGTGGCCGAAAGAAAGAACCGTACTCTAACTGATTTGGTTAACGCCATGTTAGACACATTGGGTCTCTCCAAGGCATGGTGGGGGGAGGCGATATTGACTGCATGTCATGTCCTAAACCGAGTTCCCACAAAGAACAAAGAGATAACTCCATTCAAGGAATGGGAGAAGAAAATATTAAATCTCTCTTATCTACGAACCTAGGGTTGTTTGGCGAAAGTCAATGTGCCAATTCCAAAGAAGCAGAAGCTGGGACCAAAAACTATGGATTGTGTTTTCCTGGGATATGCTTTTCATAGCATTGGTTATAGATTCTTGGTTGTAAAATGTGAGTTACCTGACATGCATGTCAGTACAATCATGGAGTCGAATGATGCAACTTTCTTTGAAGATATCTTTCCCATGAAGGATATGGCTACCTCATCTAATCAAGAGGTGCCTAGTTCATCGAATCAGGACCCAATTACAATTACTAAACCTGCCATTTCGATGGAACACTTTGAAAGTCATGTGGAGGAGAACAATGAAGTTCCTACTAGAAGCAAGAGACAGAGGACTGCAAAGTCCTTTGGTGATGATTTTCTTGTGTATCTCAGAGATGACACTCCCAGTTCTATTTTAGAGGCCTATGCATCTGAAGATGCTGACTACTGGAAGGAAGCGGTCCATAGTGAGATGGACTCCATCTTGGCAAATGAAACTTGGGAGATAACTGATCGTCCTTATGGGTGCAAACCTATAGGACGCAAATGGGTATTCAAGAAGAAGCTTAGGCCTGATGGTACTATTGAGAAGTACAAGGCTCAGCTCGTGGCTAAGGGTTATACCCAAAAGGAAGGTGAAGACTTCTTTGATACTTACTCACCTGTGGCTCGACTGACCACTATTAGAGTACTACTTTCACTTGCTGCCTCACATGGTCTTCTCGTTCATCAAATGGATGTTAAGAATGCTTTCCTAAATGGAGAGTTAGAAGAGGAAATTTATATGGAACAACCAGATGGGTTTGTAGTAGATGGTCAGGAAGGGAAAGTGTGCAGGTTGCTTAAGTCTTTGTATGGACTTAAGCAAGCACCCAAGCAGTGGCATGAGAAGTTTGAAAGAACTTTAACAGCCGCAGGCTTTGTTGTAAACGAAGCTGATAAATGTGTGTACTATCGCCATGGTGGGGGTGGGGGTGAGGGAGTTATCCTTTGCTTGTATGTTGATGACATTCTGATTTTCGGAACAAATCTAAAGGTTATTAAGGAGATCAAGGATTTCCTATCTCATTGCTTTGAGATGAAGGATTTAGGAGTGGCTAATGTCATTCTGAACATCAAGTTGTTGAGAGACGATGATGGTGGGATTACATTGCTTCAATCTCACTATGTGGAAAAGATCTTGAGTCGCTTTGGCTACAGTGACTGCAAGCCCTCTCCAACACCATATGATGCTAGTGTGTTGCTTCGGAAGAATCGAAGAATTGCTAGATACCAATTGAAATATTGTCAGATTATTGGCTCCCTTACGTATTTAACCAGTGCTACAAGACCTGACATTTCTTTTGCTGTTAGCAAACTGAGCCGGTTTGTCTCAAAACTAGGAGATGTGCATTTGAAAGCTCTAGAGAGAGTTTTGCAATATTTTAAAGGCACTGCGAATTATGGAATTCACTGCACTGGGCACCCAAAGGTGCTTGAAGGGTATAGTGACTCAAACTGGATCTCTGATGCTAATGAGATAAAGGCCACGAGCGGATATGTATTCACTCATGGAGGTGGTGATGTTTCTTGGAAGTCTTGCAAGCAGACCATCTTAACGAGGTCAACAATGGAAGCAGAACTCACAGCACTAGATACAGCTACAGTCGAAGCAGATTGGCTTTGTCGACTCTTGAATGACTTGCCGGTTGTTGAGAAACCTGTACCGGGTATCATTATGAACTGCGACAATCAAACTATGATCACGAAAGTGAACAGCTCAAAGGATAACATGAAGTCATCAAGACACGTTCAGAGAAGGTTAAAGTCTGTCAGAAAAATGAGAAACTTCGGGGTTATTGCATTGGATTATATCCAAACGTCTAAAAATCTTTGCAGGTCCTTTTACTAAGGGTCTATCACGTAATGTGATAGATAATGCATCGAGGGAGATGGGTATGAGACCCACAATATGAGTTGTTCGCAGTGGTAAGCTATTCTTTGTGATCGGAGATCTCGTGAACTAGATGTGGAAGACAAGCTATTGATCAACTGAGAGGAGAGTGTCCTTACTATTAACAATACCACTCCAGGAAGATGCAATACTCTCCTAATCTACATGGCAGGTTGATGTATATCTTAATGTGTTCTAAGTGGCTCTTTGAAGCAGAGATGTTGTCTTGCAGAACAACTTTTGAAGAACGCACCTATATGAGTCTGATTGTTAAACGTCACAATCTATGAGAGTAGGGTTCTCTCTAGTAAACTCGTGAAAGGTCTCAGAGTATGACGCATAAGCTCCACCTGCAGGGAAGACCCATGGTAGCCACGTATCGATCAAGGCTTTGTGTGAAGCTAGATTCACAGAAAACTTGCAGTTCAATCCCAGTCCACTGTTCAAGTTGCTTACTAGTGTAGCATAGAGTTCTAGGTGGAAGTTCAACTTAACAGTCTCCGCTGCAGTACCGGTATATAAAACAGTGTTTTGGAACCAAAGGCAAGTTTTGTGTGCCTCTGGGATCTGGTGGGGGATTGCTGGAATTTTTTCTATTTTGGGCCTAGCCCAATAGCAGTTTCAGAAATTCCTAATAAATCCTAGAGGCCCACGCAGCCCATCCGTGCAAGGCAAGAGGTGGAACTAAAGTTTAGTCCCACATTGCTAGTTTAGAGGGAGTTGGACCTCTTTATAAGGGAGGTTCTTTCCCCACTTGTATGAGCATGAGAACAAGAGGGACATCCATGCGCGCTCCTCCTCCGCCGCCCGCCTCGCCACGCCACGCCTCGTCACGAAGTGCCGCGGGTTGCGGGAATGAGCCGAGCCGATGTCTAAATTTTTGCCACGCACTATGGGTATACGAAAGGTCACTCGGGAGCTGGAAAGTTTTGCTATAGTGGATATTGAATACGAACACTGCACCCTTCGGCTGCTGCCTATTCGTTTCGTCTCCCTCGTTCCCTTCAGCTCCCGGCCCAGCCTCTCATCTCCTTCTCTTGCGCCTATAAAAGGGAGGTCGCTCCTCCCAGAGAGATGCACCAGAACAACACAACTCTCTCACCTCAGAGTTCCCGACCACTGAGCTACTGCTACAATCTTCCCCATCCCAGCTTGCGGCGTGCACCGCAGGTCGGGATAATAGGCCTCCTAAACCGCACCTTTTGAGTCATGTACGGGAGAAGGGTGATAAGGTTTTTGGGGAGCGCTTCGCGCGACTACTAAATTCTTCATCACGGATGCCCCGGACTCCGACAACTACTTCCCCGACAACGACTTCTTCCCCGACGTCCATGACCTCCTCGACGACATGGTTGGCGAGGACACCAACCCCAAGTCCAGCGCTTCAGCTGCTGTTATCCCGTACGTGTTCTTCCTCTTTCTATTAAAGGTCCTGCTACAGTTCCTTGTTCTAGTATTTGCCCTAGATATGTTAGACTCTATTTCATATATGCAACTTGATATACTGTCTGCTCTAGATATGTTTAGTTACGGTTCATATATGAAGATGTTGTTTACCTTCTCTTTGTTAAATCGCATGGCTTGTTTTATCACTGCTATACTAGTCATGCTCTATTTAGTATTTCTGTTAATAAAATCATTCGGTAAATTGCTCATATTTCCAACAAGTCATGGGTTCCATACTACTCAGCTGATGTGTCCCATTAGGCTGTTTGTACATTTGATGTTAGGCGGAGCAGAGTTTGTGTCGGCATTATCATGTCTATGCGGTGTGTTGGATGGCTCTCCTCTCCTCCTCCTTCCCTCTCCCGTGCTCCTCCTCCCCATCCTCCCCATCCTACTCCCGCCGGTGTCCCTGGGTTGCTCCCGCCTCCTCTCCTCCCCTGTGCTTCCTCTCCAGCGCCAGCCTCCCCGCTCGATGCTCCCCTACTCCCCCCCTCCCATTGCTCCCCTCCTCGTCCCCCTTCTCTTGGATCTGGCTCCAACAACAAGTTATGGGCCTTATCGTCTGAGAGGATGATGCTGACTCTGATTTTGACCTCCCCCCTCTCGCCATGGCCTCCCCTCCTACTGTGGCACCGCCACTAAGGTTGGGGCCGGCGGGGCGTGTCCGGAAATTTGCCCCGAGTGGCCGTGGACGGCCGGTCTTCTCTGATGCGGCGGCTGGATCTGGCTGGACCCAGGTCAGGCGTGTTCGTCAGCGGAGCCGTTCGGGGACGGTCTCCTTGCCAAACCGTGTTGTGCTTGGGGCTGCTCCTGCTCCTGCTGGTGTTTTGGCGCTTTCGTCTTGCTCCCTGGCGTCCTCGTCGCCGGTGGCTAGGTCGGGTGTGGTGCCGCTGCCGGCGGCGGCGTTCGCTCCTCCCTCGCGTCCAACCCTAGCTTGTGATCCCAATCAGAAGGCTTGTGGGTCCCTTGCCCGACCCACTCTGGCCTCCTCTGGGCTGATCGTGCCAATTGGGCCGCCCCCGCTTTCGTCTTCTAGCGAATTTCCCCCTCTCTCTATTCCGGGCCCTGGTCTATCTTGGCCCAGCCAACCCCTCCCCCACTTGCTAGACCGGCTTGTGAGGCCCCTCCTGGCCTGGCGTGCTCCGGCTTTATATGGGTTCGCAAGGGTTCCGCCCACCCCCCCCCCCCATTTCTAGGGTTTCTTGCTTCTCGCTCAGATCTTCGTTGCTCCCGCCACTACATCCCGCTCTATCACAGATCCCCTTCCCCTCCACCTCTTTCTCTCTCCTTCACGACCGTCGTTGCCATGGATCGATCTCGTGGTTCCTGGAGTGAGGCCATGTCGGGCCAGAAGCGGCGGCGGGAGGACTCGGGCGACGGGGCGGTGGATCTGGAGCTCGAGGCGTCCCTCCGCTCAAAACTTGAGGCTGAGCAGGCGGCTCGGTCACAAGTGGCCTGCGACTGCGAGGCCTAGGTGGCGGGGCCCAAATGGCTCCAGAAGGATGAGCGTGCGCGGTCGGCTGCGGCATCTGCGGCGGTGTCGGGGGCTGAGGCCCCCGAATCTGGCGGATCTGGGGTGGATCCCTGGGAGGTCGCGGTGGCCGGCGGCGGACCTGGTCCTATTTCCCGTCCTCCTCCTCCGCCACCGTGCGGTCCGCTCCCCCTATTCCGTGGTGGTGGTTTCTCTTCTGGTCCCTCGTCGAGGCTCGGCGGGCGTCCGATGGGGCGTGGGGGTGCTGGATCTTGTGCCTTTGGTCACTGTCCTCTGGCCTCCGGCCCGGGCTCGTCCTCTTATGCCCAGGGCGATGGGATCAAACCCCCTCCTCCTCCTGCTCGTCCATCTCCTCCGCTTCCCCAACCGCCAAATCCTAACCCAAACATCACCTGCTTTGCGTGCCACCATACCGGCCATTTCCAATCTCGTTGCTTCAATCGCCCATTCTACCTCATTTGCAGAGAGGATGACCATCTTACGGTGGACTGTCAGAACTGCCACAAACCTGCGTCTTTCAAGCTTTATGGCCAAGGCCTTCCTGGGTGTTCCTTTTTTGCCCTCGACAGCGAGATCCCACAGGTGGCAGTGGCCCCTGCTTTGTCAAACACTGCTATCATTTCCATCAAAGATCATAAAATCTCTCCCCAGATCCTCCTGGACGAACTCAAGCTGTGGGACGATGGAGGCTAGGATTGGCAGATTCGGCAGCTCTCTGACTTTGAATTCGCTGCAGTCTTGCCCTCGAAAAGTAGCCTCGAGATGATATCCTCCTGCACCAGTTTCACCCTCCCTCTCAACCAACTTGTTGTGTCTATGAAAGTGGCTTCTAATGACGCTAAGCCCATCTCCCCCTCTCGGAAACTTGGGTCCTCATTGATGACATCCCTCCTACCCTACGCTCTGCTGAATTTGTTATGGCCTTTGGTGTCTTGATTGGCAAGCCAATCATGGTCGATCCGGAGTCCCTCTCTGTCCTTGGGCCTGTCCGTCTCAAGATATGGGTTGTTGATCCTCTCTGTATTCACGGCTCTGTGGATGTTTTCCCTATGTCCGAGGGCTTCAGATTGCGGGTTCGCGTGGAAAGTGGTGCCAACTCTCACATTCCTCCTCCTCCCCCTCCTCCTCCAGCTGGAAATAGCCGAGGAGGTGGGGATGATGGTGCCAACCAGAGCGGGGGCTCAAATCCTCACTTCACGACCTCAGAATGGGACGGCATGGGCTCTGAGTGCCGGGAACTTTTCAAGGACAATGCCCCAAAGAGCAAGGACTTGGGGAAGGACGCTGTGGCGGAGAAGATGTCAGCCCAGGATGCCCCGGCCCCTAACCTAGCTGGCACGCCTGTGTCCGGTGTCTGCTCCAACATGCCAGGCTGCCCGGGCTCGCCTTCGCTATCTGGCACCGAGGATCTCCCTGTCTCTCCTCCGCGTGCTTCTACTGGCACTCTCCCCAAGCAGAAATCCTTTGTCCGGAAATTCTCGGCATGCAGTCGTACCTCCTCGGGCACCAAGCTCTCCATGGCGGGACTATGCTGTCGTTTGGACGCTGATCTGGGCGACGCGGCGGGCCAGGCTTCTCCACTGGCGCCACATTCTACTCCGATCCACTCCCCATCTTCAACGGCACGCAAGAGTGGTCTGATCCGCGATAGTGGAGTTCGGGTGGCAGAGAAGGCTCCTCGTCGCGTAGCGTCCCGTGACCTCTAGGCTTCAGGTATTCCCCCAACCCCTACCCGTCAACAGTTATGAATTCCCCCCCCCTCCCCGATTAGGCTTGTTCTTCCCTTATCCTCGGATGATCACTTGACAAAGGTTCTCTCAGATGTTGGTATTTCGCTTGATCACAATGTTGGCTCCCCCTTGTCTCTGCTTGCTTTGATTAGGGCCAACGAGGTGGACCGAGCTGCTATTGCCAAAGCAAAAGATCTTGCCGCTGCTACTCTCGCCCCTTCGGTTGTGGCTGAAGTGGGCTCGGGAGGGGGGGGGGCAGTAAGAGATGCTGCTCCCTGGGTTTCTGTGAAGAAGGGTGTCCCCACAGGCGCTAAACCCTGCCTGGCACCCTGTAGGTCGAGCCTCCGTATTAAAAATATGTCTTTCAAATGAGAGCCCTATTTTGGAATGTGAGGGGTTTCCGCGCTCGGGGGTGTCGGGGCCAACTCAAAGATGTCGTTAGGGGTAATAATATTGATCTGGTCGGCCTTGTCAAGATCTTCAAAACTTCTTTCTCTCCCCATGAGCTGGCTGCAGTTGCGGGGGCTGATAGATTTGATTGGAATTTTCTCCCCTCCTCGGGCCACTCGGGGGGCATCCTGATTGGTTCTAAACGTGAAGTTTTTGATTTAGTAGCCTTCGATCATGGGATTTTTTGGGCCGGCATTGTTTTGTATCATCGCCAACTTAACGTGCTTTGGGAAGCCATGGTTGTTTACGGCCCGGCCGATCATTCCCTCTCCCCCCTATTCCTAGACGAGATCTCTAATAAGGTGGAATCATGCACTCCTCCCCTCCTTGTTGGCGGTGATTTTAATTTGCTACGCTACCCGTCTAATAAGAACACCAATAACTTTTCCTGGCCGCTAGCTGATGCTTTAAATGACTTTATCCGTACCTGCGCCCTTCGTGAGATACCCAGGGTGGGATCTAGGTTCACTTGGACTAACCATTAGATCTCCCCTATTCGCTCTATACTTGATCGTGTCTTTGTGTGCCCGAACTGGGACTCCCTTTCCCGTTATCTATTCTCAAAGTCAAGGCCATCGTAGGCTCGGACCACGCCCCGCTCATTCTTGACGCTGGGCTTCAACGCTCCCCCATCCCTCCTTGGTTCTAGTTTGACACCTCTTGGCTTCTGATCGATGGTTTTTGTGACCTCCTCGCATCTAAAATTTCGGATTCGCTATTGACTGTTCGTCGCTCCTTTGGCCCTATGGACGATTGGCATCATTGCTCCTATTCCCAGTGCAAATTCTTGCGTGGTTGGTCTTGTAACCACGCGGCGCAGGGACGCAGAGAGAAGGCCCTCCTTTCGACTCAAATTGATGAATTAGACCTTCGTGCAGATTCCTTCGGGCTCTCTGATTCCGAATGGGTTCTGCATTTCTCTCTTGAGGAATCTTTGGTGCAGTTACATCACCTTGCTGAAATTTACTAGCGCCAAAGGGGTACGACCAATTGGATGCTTAAAGGAGATTCTCCCACTGCTTATTTCTTCGCCATTGCTAATGGGAGGCATCGCAGATGCACGATAGACAGCCTGATGATTAATGGGGTTAAAATTTCAGACCAAGGCATTATCATGAACCACGTAGTCGATTTCTTCTCTTCCCTCCTATCTGCCAAACCTGATCAGGGGTTTAGAATTTCCTCTGCTTTCTGGGACCACGGCGATTAGGTGTCTTCGAATGAGAATTTTTCTCTTATGCTCCCTTTTTCTGAAGAGGAAATTTTCATGTCTATCAATAAAGTTAATGCCAACTCTGCCTCTGGCCTGAATGGCTTCTCTATTCCTTTCTTTAAAACTTTTTGGCCTCAGCTTAAGGCGCTTATTTGCGCGACTATTCAAGGGTTCTGTTTGGGGACGATGGACATCTATAGACTTAATTATGTCGTGATCTCTCTCATTCCTAAAGTCAAGGGCGCGGAGCTCATCTCCCAGTTTAGGCCCATTGCTCTTATCAATAATTTTGCCAAGTTCCCTACCAAATGTTTGGCCACTCGCCTTACTCCAGTGGCTCACTGCACCCTTTCTCTTACTCAATCTGCCTTTGTCAGAGGTCGCTTTATCCTCGATGGGGTCCTCTGCCGGCATGAGATCATCCATGATATCCACAAATCAGGTAGCAAGGCAGATATTCTTAAGTTGGACTTTGAAAAGGCCTATGATTCTGTGAGCTGGGGCTTCTTAAGGCAAGTTCTTCTATCCAAGGGCTTTGATGGTGGTGTTGACCATAGAATCATGCAGATGGTCTCGGGGGGCCACACTGCTATTTCTATCAATGGGAAGGTTAGCAACTTCTTCAGAACTCTAGAGGCCTCAGACAAGGAGACCCGGCTTCCCCCATCCTTTTTAACTTTGTTGCAGATGCTCTCTCTAATATTTTGTCCATAGTCGCGAGGGCTGGATACATTACTCTGGTGAGCTCCCATCTCATCCCTCAAGGGATTACTCATCTTCAGTACACTGACGATACGATTATTATGGTGGAACTTAATGATCCATGCCTCTCTCGCCTCAAGTTTCTTCTTCTTTGCTTCGAGGCACTTTCTGGTTTAAAAATTAACTTCTCAAAAGGTGAAGTGATCGTTACTGGAGTTTCGGATACCGAGGCCTTGCGTGTATCCCACTTGCTGAATTGTTCTCTCGGCTCTTTCCCTCTAAAGTATCTTGCCTGCCTATTTCTTCTGACAAACTCTTGGCCAAAGACTTCGCACCTACCATGGCCAAAGTTGGCAATCGTGTTATGCCCTGGAGGGGCAGGTACAATACTCAGGCGGGGAGAGTTCCCCTGATTAATGCTTGCCTTTCTTCCCTCCCTATGTTTGTGATGGGCTTCTATATCCTTACTAATGGTACGCACACCGGGTTTGATAATCATAGAGGCTCATTCTTCTGGAACGCGGCTGATAACAAACGTAAATATCGCATGGTAAGATGGGACAATATTTGCAGACCCAAGAGCCTTGGGGGGATAGGTATAATTAATACTCTAGTCATGAACAAGTGCCTGATCATCAAATGGTGGTGGAAGATCATGACCACCACCACGGACAAACCCGTCTGGTATAACATTCTCAAAGCCAAATACTTCCCTTCCTCTAGCCCCATGTTTGCTCGCGCAACGGGCACCTCTCAATTCTGGAAAGATCTTGTTAAGCTTAGGCCTATCTTTCAAGGCCTTTTCAAATTTGTTGTGCATAATGGCAGATCCACTAGATTCTGGCTTGACTGGTGGTGCGGCTCGACCACGTTGGCGAATTCATTCCCTATACTTTTCTCCTACTACCCCGACCCTGAGATCTCAATCTCTGAGCTCTCTGCCAATAATTGGGACCTTCAACTGTGGCACTCTCTTTCATCTGAAGAGTTGGTCGACTGGCAGCGCCTTGTTGCCTTCTTCCCTATGCTCTCGGAGGAGGAGGGCTCGGTGGTTTGGCGCCACTCCTCTTTTGGCCGTTTTTCTGTGAAATCCTTATATGGCAAGCTAATTTCTGGTTCGAACACTTCCAAATTCAAGTGGATATGGAGATCCCGCACCCCTCCAAAGATCAAGATTTTCCTTTGGCAAGCCTCTCGCGGGCGGTTGCTGGCTGGTGATCAAATTCGGAAACATAATGATCCTGGCACTGATCGCTACGCTCTATGCGGACAAAGAGAGGACATGAATCATATTTTCTTTAACTGTATTTTGGCTAAGCTTTTCTGGTGTTCTATCAGATCGTGGTTGAATGCTTCTTGGAGACCCTCTTCCTTATCAGACCATCGTCTCTTGGCCTCTAACCTGGTTGGTGCCCGGAGAAGATTGTTCTGGGTGGGATTGGCAGCGATATATTTGACCCTGTGGACAACAAGGAACAAGTTTACCATTGAACATGTTTTTCTTGCTAAACCTGCTGATTGCTTATTTGAAACTTGCATATTCTTGCAGCAGTGGAGATTATTGATTAAGGAGGAGGACCGGGATGCGTTCGATGTCAAGATGTCCAAGATTTGGGCTTCTGTTGCTTCCCTTTCTCCAGTTCAAGCCGGCAGTTAAGAGTTGTTGGCCCTGATCTCGCTGTCTTTTGACTCTCTGTCCTGCGCGCCGTGTACTGGCCTGGGAGCCATGTATGTTATACTTTAGCTTGGTTTGGTTTCGGTTGATATTTTTCTCACTTATGCTGCTGATCCCTGTGGATTGTGGATTGTTGTTACTTTGCCTGGTGGCTTTATTTATAAAGTTGGGCTATGGCCTTTTCTCTAAAAAATATCATGTCTATGCTCTGTGGGTTTGATTCTCTCACAAGTTAGAACACATCAAGAAGGTCCGCATAATGAATAAATTCACTCTTTCCTCGTAGAATGCCATCGACTCTTCAAAAATTCTTTATGCTTTGAAATCAAACATTTGGATACGTTTTTATGCTTTGAAAACACGCTCAAAGCTTTCCTTGCAAGTTTCCTTAGAGCATCTACAATCGGCCGCCTCAAACCGGTCTCAAACGACTGGACGGGCGTGCCGGTCACTTTTTCGAGAAAACGCAAAGGAATCATTGCATTGGAAAGACGGGAGAGAGTACATGCCTCCTAGGAGGTTATAATTATAGGATCTTAGCGCCCAACTAGTGGATGTCCCAGGAGGCGGGCAGGACAACTCTCAGCCCTTTTGCCCCAGCTTGTGCCCAGCATTTGGCCTCATCTTTAATCCTATCGACTAGCGCATCTATTGAGGGTCTTGCATTGTCGAAAATGCATTCATTCCTCTGTTTCCAGATCATCCATAGGACGAGCAGTGTGCTCGATTGCAGAGCTTTGCATAGTGTAGGAGGGGTCTGTGCCTTCGCACGCAGCCACCAGTCCAGCATGGTAGGTTCTTTGGCTGGCGGTTGGGCGGGTATACGCGCCCAGTTCAGGGTGATGCGCCAAGTCTGCTTAGCAAATGTACACGCCGGGAGCAGGTGTTGGATGGTCTCTTGGTCTTGGTCGCAAAGGAGACACCTGGGGTGGTGCTGCAGGCCACAGCGGGCCAGCCGCGGCGCTGTCCAGCAATGGTCTTGGTTGGCAAGCCAGTGGAAAAATTTGACGCGGGGTGGCGCCCAGCTCTTCCTGATCAGCTTCCAAGCAGGATAGCGGGTAGATCCCTCGAAAGTGGCGGCGTAGCAAGACTGGACCGAGTATGTGGCATTGGTCGTCCATCTCCAGAGCAGCCGACCGGGTTCGTCCGAGAGGGGGAGGTGTTGTACAGCCTGCAAGAGCATCAGGTACTGGTCATTCTCGTGTATCCCGAGGATCCCCTGGATGTCGCGAGCCCAAGTGTTCCCATCCAGGCCTTATGCCACTATTCTCATCTTGTGTCGTCGCTTGTGGATGCATTGGTATAGCGTGGGGGCAATCTCACGGACGGATTGGCCGTTTATCCATCGATCATCCTAGAAAAGTGTTGCCCGACCATCGCCGAGCACCATAGTGGTAGATGCGAAGCATAGCGCACGCTCCTCCTTGGAGAACCTAGAGATCAAGGCCCTGCCATGCACAGTTGGCGTCCGTGCGGGCAAGCCACAACCATCGCAGCCTCAATGCAAGGCCAGCGCGCTCCATGTCGCAGATACCAAGCCCGCCATATTCCACGGTGTGGCAGGCGTGTTGCGAGTTCACATGACAGTGTCCTCTGTTGGCGATGGTGCCGCAGATACAAAGGAAACAACGTTTGATTTTCTCCAGCTGTTTCAGGGTCTTCTTGGGTGCGGCGAACGTGAGTAGCTGGTGAGATGGGATGGTGATCAACATCGACTTGACTAGTGCGAGCCTCCCGGCTTTGTTCATGAGCCAAGCTTTCCATGTCAGTAGCCGGACGGCCACCAAGTTGACGAGGGGTTGTAGCTGTGCAGCCGAGGGTCGATGAAGCATTAAAGGGATGCCAAGGTAGGTGATGGGGAGCTCAACCACTGGGCATCCCAGTTGGGTGATCATCTCGGCCGTCGTAGGTTCACCATGGAGGCTGGTAGCAGAGCTCTTAGCATAATTCACCCGGAGCCCACTAGCTCTGCCAAAAAGGGTTAAGATACCCTTGATGGCCGCCACGTCGTCCTGCGTGGCATGGAAGAATATCATCACATCGTTGGCGTAGAGTGAGATTGCCGGAATAGCTCGTCGGGGGTGTAGCGGTTGTAGTTGTTGGGAACCTAGCATGCAATTTTAAAAAATGCCTACGCTCACGCAAGATCTATCTAGGAGATGCATAGCAACGAGAGGGGGAGAGTGTGTCTACGTACCCTCATAGAACGAAAGCGTAAGCGTTTGACAACGCGGTTGATGTAGTCGAACTTCTTCTCGTTCCAACCGATCAAGCACCGAACGTATGGCACCTCCGAGTTCTGCACACGTTCAGCTCGAGGACGTCCCTCGAATTGTTGATCCAGCAAAGTGTCGAGGAAGTAGATGAGTCCCGTCAGCACGACGGCGTGGTGACGGTGATGGTGAAGTGATCCGCGGAGGGCTTCGCCTAAGGACTACGAGAATATGACCGAGGGTATAATCTGTGGAGGGAGGCGCCGCACACGGCTAACAGATGTTGTGGTGTGTTCTAGGCACCCCTCCCCATGTATATATAGATGGGAGAGGGAGGGGAGCAGCAGGGGGCGCCCCAAGTAGGAGGGATCCTACTTGGACGCCTCCTCCAATTCGGCCTCCCCCCTTTCCTTATTCACCGGAGGGGAAAGGAAGGAGGAGGGAGGAGGGAAGGAAGGGGAGGCCGAATCCCTCCCCTTCCTTTCTCTCTTCCCCTCTTTCCTTCCCCTCAGGTACGACCCATATGGGGGAGGGGGCCAGCATCCTCTGCTGGCTGCTGTGTTTCCGCTCTTGGCCCATTAGGCGCATATCTTTGCCGGGGGGGTGCCCGAAACCCCTTCGGGTGACCCGATATGTAACCGGTACCCTCCGGAACACTTCCGGTGTCCGAATACCATCGTCTTATATATCAATCTTTACCTCTCGACCATTTCGAGACTCCTCGTCATGTCCGTGATCTCATCCGGGACACCTAATAATATTCGGTCACCAAATCACATAACTCATCTAATACAAAATCATCATCGAACATTAAGCGTGCGGACCCTGTGGGTTCGAGAACTATGTAGACATGACTGAGACACCTCTCCGGTCAATAACCAATAGCGGAACCTGGATGCTCATATTGTCTCCTACATATTCTACGGAGATCTTTATCGGTCGAACCGTAATGACAACATACGTTATTCCCTTTGTCATTGGTATGTTACTTGCCTGAGATTCGATCATCGGTATCTTCATACCTAGTTCAATATTGTTACCGTCAAGTCTTTTTACTCGTTCTGTAATACATCATCCTACAACTAACTCATTAGTCACTTTGCTTGCAAGGCTTCTTATGACATTTATTGCCGAGAGGGCCCAGACATACCTCTCTGATACTCAGAGTGAAAAAATCCTAATATCGATCTATGCCAACCCAACAAACACCTTCGGAGATACCTGTAGAGCATCTTTATAATCATCCAGTTACGTTGTTACATTTGATAGCACACAAGGCATTCCTCCGGTATCCTGGAGTTGCATAATCTCATAGTCGAAGGAATATGTATTTGACATGAAGAAAGCAATAGCAATAAAACTGAATGATCATAATGCTAAGCTAACGAATGGGTCTTGTCCATCACATCATTCTCCTAAAGATGTGATCCCATTCATCAAATGACAACACATATCTATGGTTAGGAAAATTAACCATGTTTGATCAATGAGCTAGTCTAATAGAGGCTTACTAGGGACACGGTGTTTTGTCTATGTATCCACACATGTATCAAGTTTCCGGTTAATACAATTCTAGCATGAATAATACACATTTATCATGATATAATGAAATATAAAATAACAACTTTATTATTGCCTCTAGGGCATATTTCCTTCAGTCTCCCACTTGCACGAGAGTCAATAATCTAGTTCACATTGCCATGTGATTTAACACCAATAGTTCACATCTTTATGTGATTAACACCCATAGTTCACATCCCCATGTGACCAGCACCCAAAGGTTTTACTAGAGTTAATAATCTAGTTCACATCGCTATGTGATTAACACCCAAAGAGTACTAAGGTGTGATCATGTTTTGCTTGTGAGAGAAGTTTAGTCAATGGGTCTGCCACATTCAGATCTGTATGTATTTTGCAAATTTCTATGTCTACAATGCTCTGCATGGAGCTATTCTAGCTAATTGCTACCATGTTTTATACGTATCTAGATTGAGACTTAGAGTCATCTAGTTTAGTGCCAAAGCTTGCATCGACGTAACTCTTTATGACGAACTCTTTATCACCTCCATAACCGAGAAACATTTCCTTGGTCCTCTCTAAGGATAATTTTGATTGATGTCCAGTGATCTACTCCTGGATCACTATTGTACCCCTTTGCCAAACTCATGGCAAGGTACACAACAGGTTTGGTACACAGCATGGCATATTTTATAGAACCTATGGCTGAGGCATAGGGAATGACTTTCATTCTCTCTCTATCTTCTGCGTCGTCAGGTTTTGAGTCTTTACTCAACTTCACACCTTACAATACAGGCAAGAAGTCCTTCTTTGACCGATCCATTTTTGAACTCCTTCAAAATCTTGTCAAGATATGTACTCATTGAAAGTCTTATCAAGCGTCTTTATCTATCTCTATAGATCTTGATGCCCAATATGTAAGCAGCTTCACCGAGGTCTTTCATTGAAAAAAATTCTTATTCAAGAATCCTTTTATGCTATCCAGAAATTCTATATCATTTCCAATCAACAATATGTCATCCACATATAACATCAAAAATGCTACAGAGCTCCCACTCACTTTCTTACAAATACAGGCTTCACTATAAGTCTGTATAAAAACATATGCTTTGATCACCTCATCAAAGATTATATTCCAACTTTGAGATGCTTGCACCAGTCCATTGATGGATCGCTAGAGCTTGCGCACCTTGTTAGCACCTTTAGGATCGACAAAAACTTCTGGTTGCATCATATTCAACTCTTCTTAGAGATATCCATTTAAGGAATGCAGTTTTGACATCCATTTGTCAGATTTCATAAAATGTGGCAATTGCTAACATGATTCAGACGGACTTAAGCATCGTTGCGGTTGAGAAAGTCTCATCGTAGTCAACCCCTTGAACTTGTCAAAAACCTTTTGTGACAAGTCGAGCTTTGTAGATAGTAACATTACCATCAACGTCAGTCTTCTTCTTGAAGATCCATTTATTCTCTATGGATTGCCGATCATCGGGCAAGCCCACCGAAGTCCACACTTTGTTCTCATATATGGATCCTATCTCAGATTTCATGGCCTCAAGCCATCTGTAGGAATCTAGGCTCATCATAGATTCTTCATAGTTTGTAGGTTCGCCATGGTCTAGTAACATGACTTCCAGAACAGGACTACCGTACCACTCTGGTGTCGATCTTTTTCTAGTTAACCTACGAGGTTCGGTAGTAACTTGATCTGAAGTTTCATGATCATCATCATTAGCTTCCTCTCTAGTTGGTGTAGGCATCACGGGAACGGATTTCTCTGATGAGCTACTTTCCAAATTGAGAGAAGGTACAATTACCTCATCAAGTTCTACATTCCTCCCACTCACTTCTTTCGAGAGAAACTCCTTCTCTAGAAAGGTTCCATTCTTGGCAACAAAGATCTTGCCTTCAGATTTCTGGTAGAAGGTGTACCCAATTGTTTCCTTAGGGTATCCTATGAAGACGCACTTCTCCGATTTGGGTTCGAGCTTATCAGGCTTAAGCCTTTTGACATAAGTTTCGCAACCCCAAGCTTTAAGAAATGACAACTTGGGTTTATTGCCAAACCACAGTTCATATGATGTCGTCTCAATGGATTTAGACGGTGCCCTATTTAACGTGAATGCAGTTGTCTCTAATGCATAACCCCAAAACGATAGTGGTAAAATCGGTAAGACACATCTTAGATCGCACCATATCTAATAAAGTACGGTTACGACATTCAGACACACCATTACGCTGTGGTGTTCTAGGTGGCGTGAGCTGTGAAACTATTCCACATTGCTTTAAATGAAGGCCAAACTCGTAACTCAAATATTCGCCTCCATGATCGGATTGTAGAAACTTTATTTTCTTGTTATGATGATTCTCCACTTCACTCTGAAATTCTTTGAACTTTTCAAATGTTTATGATTTGTGTTTCATTAAGTAGATATACCCATATCTGCTCAAATCATTCGTGAAGGTCAGAAAATAACGATACCCGCCACGAGCCTCAACACTCATCGGACCGCATACATCGGTATGTATTATTTCCAATAAGTCATTGGCTCGCTCCATTGTTCTGGATAACGGAGTTTTGCCATCTTGACCATGAGGCATGGTACGCGAGTATCAAATGATTCATAATCAACTGATTCCAAAAGTCCATCTGCATGGAGTTTCTTTATGCGCTTTACACCAATATGACCTAAACAGCAGTGCCACAAGTATGTTGCACTATCATTATCAACTTTGCATCTTTTGGTATCAATATTATGAATATGTGTATCACTACAATCGAGATTCAATAAACCATTCACATCGGGTGTATGACCATAGAAGGTTTTATTCATGTAAACAGAATAACAATTATTCCCTAACTTAAATGAATAACTGTATTGCAATAAACATGATCTAATCATATTCATGCTCAATGCAAACACCAAATAACAATTATCTAGGTTCAACACTAATCCCGAAGGTAGAGGGAGTGTGCGATGGTGATCGTATCAATCTTGGAATTACTTCCAACCATAGTTTCAAATAGCAGAGATAGCATCCGCTATTGCGTCTGCAATAGTGCTAGTGCAATAGCATCCGCTATTGCTCAAATTAAATATTATTATTTTTTGTTAAGGATCTAGAAATATAACCAACAATCTAGTGCTTTTAAAATCCGCTACGCGGACATAGCGCCCGCAATATCGCCCGCTATCCGCATTCCGCTACGTGGACCCCAATCCGCTACCAACCCGCTATCCGCTATTTAAAACCATGCTTCCAACACTCATCATCACCTCACCCTTTACTAGTCTTTGTTCATTTTATAACTCCTGTTTCGAGTTACTAATCTTAGCAACTGAACCGATATCAAATACCCAGGGGCTACTATGACCACTAGTAAACTACACATCAATAACATGTATATCAAATATACCTTTGTTCAGTTTGCCATCCTTCTTATTGATAACCCACGGGAATCGCAATAGTTTTTGAGGGTAGAGTATTCAACCCAAATTTATTGATTCGACATAAGGGGAGACAAAGAATATTCTCAAGTATTAGCAGCTGAGTTGTCAATTCAACCACACCTGAAAGACTTAATATCTGTAGCAAAGTATTTAGTAGCAAAGTAGTATGGAAGTAACGATAACAGTGGCGAAATTAACAGTAGCAGTTTTGTAGCAATCGTAACAGTGGCAACGAAAAGTAACTAAGCAAAGATCAATATGAAACGAACTCATAGGCAATGGATCAATGATGGATAATTATATCGGATGGCATTCATCATGCAACAGTAATAAGATAGGGTGACACAGAACTAGCTCCAATTCATCAATATAATGTAGGCATGTATTTTGAATATAATCATATGTGCTTATGGTAAAGAACTTGCATGACATCTTTTGCCCTACCCTCCCGTGGCAGCGGGGTCCTATTGGAAATTAAGGTATATTAAGGCCTCCTTTTAATAGAGTATCGTACCAAAGCATTAGCACTTAGTGAATACATGAACTCCTCAAACTACGGTCATCACCGAGAAGTGTCCCGACTATTGTCACTCTGGGGTTGCCGGATCATAACACGTAGTAGGTGACTATAACTTGCAAGATAGGATCAAGAACACAAATATATTCATGAAAACATAATAGGTTCAGATCTGAAATCATGGCACTCGGGCTCTAGTGACAAGCATTAAGCATAGCAAAGTCATAGCAACATCAATCTTAGAACATAATGGTTACTAGGGATCAAACCCTACCAAAACTAACTCGGTTACATGGTAAATCTCATCCAACCCATCACCGTCCAGCAAGCCTACGATCCGATTACTCGCACGGCGGTGAGCATCATGAAATTGGTGATGGAGGATGGTTGATAATGACGATGGCGACGGATCCCCCTCTCCAGGGCTCCGAACGGACCTCAGATCTGCCCTCCCGAGGAAGAATAGGGCTTGGCGGCGGCTCCGTATCATAAAACGCGATGAATCCTTCTCTCTGATTTTTTCTCCCCGAATGTGAATATATGGAGTTGGAGTTGAGGTCGGTGTAGGTCCAAGGGGCCCACAAGGACAGAGGGCGCGCCCCCCACCCTTGTGGCCAGGGTGTTGGCCCCCTTCGGTTGATTCTTTCGCCAATATTTTTTATTTATTCCAAAACTGATCTCCGTGAAGTTTCAGGTCATTCCGAGAACTTTTATTTCTTCACAAAAATAACACCATGGCAATTCTGCTGAAAACAGCGTCAGTCCGGGTTAGTTCCATTCAAATTAGAGTCCAAAACAAGGGCAAAATAGTTTGGAAAAGTAGATATGTTGGAGACGTATCAACTCCCCCAAGCTTAACCCGTTGCTTGTCCTCAAGCAATTCAGTTGATAAACTGAAAGTGATAAATAAAATTACAAACTCTGTTTGATCTTGTTGTTGCAAATATGTAAAGCCAGCATTCAAGTTTTCAGCAAAGATTGTGAAATAACCATATTCACAATAACATGTAGGTCTCACATTTACTCATATCAATGGCATAATCAACTAGCGAGTAATAATAATAAATCTTAGATGACAACACTTTCTCAAAGCGATCATGATATGATATAACAATAATAAATCTTAGATGACAACACTTTCTCAAAGCGATCATGATATGATATAACAAGATGGTATCTCGCTAGCCCTTTCCGAGACTGCAAAACATAAATGCAGTGCACCCCTAAAGATCAAGGACTGACTAGACATTGTAATTCATGGCAAAGGAGATCCAGTCACAGTCATACTCAATATCAATTAATAACAATGCATACAAATGATAGTGGTGCTCTCTAACAGGTGCTTTTTATAAGAGGATGATGAAATCAGCATAAAGGTAAATAGATAGGCCCTTTGCAGAGGGAAGCATGGATTTGCAGAGGTGCCAGAGCTCATGTTTTTGAAATAGAGATAAATAATATTTTGAGCGGCATGCTTTCATTGTCAACATAACAACCAAGAGATCTCGGTATCTTCCATGCTACATACATTATAGGCGGTTCCCAAACATAATGGTAAAGTTTATACTCCCCCACCACCAACAAGCACATTCCATGGTTGGTCCATCCTGGGGGAGTTTTGCTTGCAATTATTTTGATTTGATTTGAGTATGGGACTGGGCGTCCCGATTACCAGCCATTTTCTCGTGAATGATGAGCGGAGTCCACTCATCGTGAGAATAACCCACCTAGCATGGAAGATATGGACAACCCTAGTTGCTACATGATCGATTCGAGCATACAAAACAGAATTTCATTTGAAGGTTTAGAGTTTGGCACATGCAAATTTACTTGGAACGGCAGGTAAATACCGCATATAGGTAGGTATGGTGGACTCATATGGAACAACTTTGGGTTTATGGAAGTGGATGCACAAGCAGTATTCCCTCTTAGTACAAGTGAAGGCTAGAAAAGGATTGGGAAGCGACAAACTAGAGAGCGACAACAGTCATAAACATGCATTGAGATTAACCAACACTGAGTGCAAGCATGAGTAAGATATAAATCACCATGAACATAAATATCGTGGAGGCTATATTGATTTTATTTCAACTACATGCATGAACATGTGCCAAGTCAAGCCACTCGAATCATTCAAAGGAGGATACCATCCTATCATACTACATCACAACCATTTTAATAGCATGTTGGCACGCATGGTAAACCATTATAAACTCCTAGCTAATTAAGCATGCCATGAGTAACTATAATCTCTAATTGTCATTGCAAACATATTTCATTCATAATAGGCTGAATCGGGAATGATGAACTAATCATATTTACAAAAACAAGATAGGTCGAGTTCATACCAGCTTTTCCTCATTTCAATCATTTCATCATATATCATCATTATTGCCTTTCACTTGCACGACCAAACAGTGTGAATAATAATAATAGTGCACGTGCATTGGACTAAGCTGGAATCTGCAAACATTTATTCAAAGGAGAAGACAAGGTAATACGGGCCCTTTGTTAGATCAACAATAATGCATATGAGAGCCACTCATCATTTTCATCGTGGTCCTCTCCTCTCGACCCCCCAAGAAAAGTAAAGAATTTCAAAGAAACACACTGAAATGTTTTGGAGTTTTTGTTTTTCTGAAGAAAGTAAAACAAGGACGAGAAAAACTATTTACACGGGAAAGCTCCCAACAAGCAAAAGAAGAACGAGAAATATTTTTGGGTTTTCTTTTAATAGTACTACTACAAAGACATGGAAAGTAAACTAGCTGCAAGCTACAATTAATTTTTTTGGTTTTTCTCACAGTTTTTCAAACACACAAGAAGAAAGCAACAAAAGAAAATAAACTAGCATGGATAATACCGCGAAAGAGTATGAACACCAACAACTAGAATGAGTGTGTGAACATGAATGTAATGTCGGTGAGAAATACGTCCTCCCCCAAGCTTAGGCTTTTGGCCTAAGTTTGTCTAGGGCCACCACTAGCCCAGATGATATCCGACATCATAGTTGGGGTCGTACTGTGCTGCGGCAGCTACTGCCTGGTGAGCTACTTCCTAGAGGCGAGCGGCCTCCGCTGTTCTCTCATACTCGTTTGCCTCCTCTCTAGTTATAAAATATCTTCCATTTGCCTGAAAGTTAAAGAAGGCGGGAGCAGGAAGGGTAATATGGACAGCACGCCGTCTATCAAAAATTAGTCGGTATAGGAGGGACTGGTCGTTCCTCTCAAGAAACTGGTAACGTACCATAGCATTATAATCTAGAAAACTAGGTGGCAACTCAATATCATTCTCTCCTATAGATACACCAAGATAATTAGCTAAACGAGTTGCATAAATCCCACCAAATAAATCTCCATCTTTACCATTAAGATGTAACCTCCTCGCAATAATGGCCCCCAAGTTATATTGCTTATCACCCAACACCGCACATTTGAGGACACTAAGATCTGGAACGCAAAGGTGGCTATGGTCATGCTTACCGTTAATGCATCTACCTATAAAGAGAGCAAAGTAATGTATGGCAGGAAAGTGAATGCTCCCTATGGTAGCTTGTGTGATATTTCTAGTTTCTCCCACAGTGATGCTAGCAAGGAAATCATTATACTAAGATTTGTGAGGCTCACTAAGAACGCCCCACTGTGGGATCTTGCAAGCAATATTAAAATCTTCAAGGTCCATGGTATGTGATTTATCATCAAGATCAAATAAAACAGTATGGGTATTGCGCTTAGATAAAAACTCAAACCTTTGCACAAAGGAATCAGTGAGGTAATAGTATTGTTGGCACTTATCTGATACAAAGTCCTCAAGATCAGCATTACGCACATACGCATCAAATTCATCCTTGAGCCTGCATGAACCATAAATTCATCTGACGTTCATTCACAAGGCCGCACTTGAGCTTCCCTTGCTGGTTCAAGGTCCGGCTCATGTATCGTGGGCCTTGGTGCTTGCTTCCTCGAAGAACCACCTTGGTACATTTTCCTAAACATTTTTCTTCCTTTGAAAAATTTCTGAAATTTTTAGTGACTCAAAATAAAAGTGAACCACACTCAACAAAATTGATAGCAACTACTCACACAAGTTCCTGAAGGCTATATCATGCATCAAAACTACTTTGGACCATATAAATTTGACATGCAAGATCAAGAACAGGGTCACCACAGCAGCAAAGATTTGCAATATATAAAGCACTAGAACAAAAACTAATTGGACCATTGGAGGACTGACATACCAAAGAACAATCCCCCAAAGCGGCTGTGTGAATGGAGCTTTGAGCAAGGAGATCAAAAATGACAGCAAAATGAGCAAGAACACGGGTTTGGGCTACGGGGTGATTTTTTCTGGAGGAAGACGAAGTGGATGGGTGCTGGAATAAGTGGAGGGGAGCCACGTGGGGCCCACAAGACAGGGGGCGCGCCCTCCGACCTTGTGGCTCACTGGTGATGCCCCCTGGTGTCTTCTCAGTGCCAGAAATTCTCAAATATTCTATCAAAAATCATACTAAATTTTCAGGGCATTTGGAGAACTTTTATTTTCGGGGTATTTTTTATTGCAAGGATAATTCAGAAAACAGACAGAAAATACTATGTTTGCTTTATTTAATCTAAATAGAAAGTAAAAGGAGGGTACAGAAAGTTGTGCCTTCTAAATTCATCCATCTCACGCTCATCAAAAGGAATCAATTAACAAGGTTGATCAAGTCTTATTAACAAACTTCTTCCTAATGACATGAAAACGGAGAATTTTCGAATAACACTAGGTTACCTCAACGGGGATATGCACGTGCCCAACAATAAGAATATCATATTCTTTTGACAGTAGGAAGAGAGAATTCAAAACCTCTAATAGTAATAGTTGAGATTTTTTCAATAGAATTGATACTATGAACTTGAGGTTGTTTCTTCGGAAAGTGTACCATATGCTCATTACCATTAACATGAAAAGTGACATTGCCTTTGTTGCAGTCAATAACAGCCCCTGCAGTATTCAAAAAAGGTCTACTAAGGATGATCGACATACTGTCGTCCTCGGGAATATCAAGAATAACAAAGTCCGTTAAGATAGTAACATTTGCAACCACAACAGGCACATCCTCACTAATACCAATGGGGATAGCAGTTGATTTGTCAGCCATTGCAAAGATATTTCAGTAGGTGTCAATATTCAAATCAAGTCTACGATATAAAGAGAAAGACATAACACTAACACCCCAAGATCACATAAAGCAGTTTTAACATAGTTTATTTAATTGGAGCACGGTATAGTTGGTACTCCTGGGTCTCCTAGTTTCTTTGGTATTCCACCCTTAAAAGTATAATTAACAAGCATGGTGGAAATTTCAGCTTCCGGTATCTTTCTTTTTTAGTAACGATATATTTCATATACTTAGCGTAAGGAGGCATTTCAAGCATATCAGTCAAACGCATACGCAAAAAGATAGGTCTAATCATTTTAGCAAAGCACTCAAAATCCTCATCATCCTTTTTCTTGGAAGGCTTAGGAGGAAAAGGCATGGGTTTCTGAACCCATGGTTCTCTTTCTTTACCATACTTCCTAGCAATGAAGTCTCTCTTAACATTGATTCTTTGATTGTGGGTTATCAAGATCAACAAAAGGGTTCAACTTCTACATCATTATCATTACTAGGTTGAGCACCATCATGAACACCATCATTAACATTATCACTAGGTTCATGTTCATCACTAGATTGTGTCTCAGCATCAGAAATAGAAATATCATTTAGATTATCAGGTGTGTCTATAACAGGTTCACTAGAAGCATGCAAAGTCCTATCAGTATTCTTTTTCTTAGAAGGACTAGATGCATCAGAATTAACTCTTTGAGAATCTTGCTCGGCTCTCTTAGGATGGACCTCAAGATACAAAGGTTCCTGGGTCATTTTACCACCTCTAGTCATAACTCTAACAGCATTATCATTATTCTTACTATTTTCAACTCGTTAAGCAAGTCATCATGTGCCTTAAGTACTTGTTCTACTTGAGTCATAACCATGGAAGCATGTTTACTAATAAGCTTAAGATCACTTTTAACTCTAGACATGTAATCACTCAAGTGTTCAACCATAATATTTCAATTGTCTACCAACATAAGCATTGAAGTTTTCTTGTTTAACAATGAAGTTATCAAAATCATCCAAGCATTGACTAGCAGACTTATTATGAGGGATATCACCTTCGTCAAATCTATAGAGATAATTTACCTTTACTACCTGTGTCGGGTTATCAAGACCATGTATTTCTTCAATAGGCGGTAAATTCTTAACATCTTCAGCTTTAATACCTTTTTTCTTTCATAGATTTCTTTGCCTCTTGCATATCTTCAGGACTGGGAAACAGAATACCCCTTTTCTTCGGAATTGGCTTAGGAGTTGGTTCAGGAAGTATCCAATCATTATCATTACTCAATATATTATTCAATAGGAATTCAGCTTGCTCAATAGTTCTTTCCCTGAGAACACAACCAGCACAACTATCCAGGTGGTCTCTGGAAGCATCAGTTAGTCCATTATAAAAGATATAAAGTATTTCATTTTTCTTGAGAGGAGGATCAGGCAAAGCATTAAGTAATTGGATAAGCCTCCCCCAAGCTTGTGGGAGACTCTCTTCTTCAATTTGCACAAAGTTAAATATTTCCCTTAAGGCGGCTTGTTTCTTATAAGCAGGAAAATATTTTGCAGAGAAGTAGTAAATCATATCCTGGGGACTACGCACGCAACCAGGAGCGAGAGAATTAAACCATATATTAGCATCACCCTTTAATGAGAAAGGAAACAATTTAATAATATAGTAATAGTGAATTTTCTCCTCATGAGTAAATAGGGTGGCTATATCATTCAGTTTAGTAAGATGTGCCACAACAGTTTCAGATACATAGCCATGGAAAGGATCAGATTCAACCAAAGTAATTAACTCAGGATCGACAGAGAATTGATAATCCTTATCAGTAACACAGATAGGTGAAGTAGCAAACGCAGGATCATATTGCATTCTAGCATTCAAAGACTTTTCTTGCAGCTTAGCTAACAGTTTCTTAAGATCATCTCTATCATTGCAAGCAAAGAAGTCTCTAGCAGTTTCTTCATCCATAATATAACCCTCGGGTACAATAGGCAATTCATATCTAGGGGGAGAATCATAATCATTAGTTTTAATAATATCTTTTGTTTCAATAGTTTCATTCTCTCTAACCCTAGCAAGTTGTTCATCAAGAAACTCACCTAGTGGCATAGTATTATCAAGCAAAGAGGTAGTATCATCATAAGCATAATTCATAGCAGAAGTGGCATCATCATTAACATGTGACATATCAGAATCAATAGCAGGTGTAGGTGTTGCAAGTTTACTCAAAACAGAAGGTGAATCAAGTGCAGAGCTAGATGGCAGTTCCTTACCTCCCCTCATAGTAGAGGGATAGATCTTGGTTTGGTTGTCTTTTAGATTCCTCATAATGATCAAGAGATATAAATCCCAAGTGACTCAGAGAATAGAGATATGCTCCCTAGCAACGGCGCCAGAAAAAGGTCTTGATAACCCACAAGTATAGGGGACCGCAACAGTTTTTGAGGGTAGAGCATTCAACCCAAATTTATTATTCGACACAAGGGGACCAAAGAATATTCTCAAGTATTAGCAGTTGAGTTTTCAATTCAACCATACCTGAAAGACTTAATATCTGCAGCAAAGTATTCAGTAGCAAAGTAGTATGGAAGTAACGGTAATAGTGGCGAAAGTAACAGTAGCAGTTTCGTAGCAATCGTAACAGTGGTAATGGAAAAGTAACTAAGCAAAGATCAATATGAAATGAACTTGTAGGCAATGGATCGATGATGGATAATTATGTCGGATGGCATTCATCATGCAACAGTTATAACATAGGGTGACACAGAACTAGCTCCATCTGAATATAGTCATACATGCTTATGGTAAAGAACTTGTATGACATCTTTTGTCCCACCCTCCCGTGGCAGCGGGGTCCTATTGGAAAGTAAGGGATATTAAGGCCTCCTTTTAATAGAGTACCAGAACAAAGCATTAGAACTTAGTGAATACATGAAATCCTCAAACTACGGTCATCACGGGGAAGTGTCCCGACTTTTGTCACTCCGGGGTTGTCGGATCATGACACATAGTAGGTGACTATAATTTGCAAGATAGGATCAAGAACACAATTATATTCATGAAAACATAATAGGTTCAGATCTAAAATCATGGCACTCGGGCCCTAGTGACAAGCATTAAGCATAGCAAAGTCATAGCAACATCAATCTTAGAACATAATGGATACTAGGGATCAAATCCTAACAAAACTAACTCGATTACATGGTAAATCTCATCCAACCCATCACCGTCCAGCAAGCCTACGATGGGATTACTCACGCAAGGCGGTGAGCATCATGAAATTGGTGATGGAGGATGGTTGATGGTGACGGATCCCCCTCTCCAGAGCTCCGAACATACTCCAGATCTGCCCTCCCGAGGAAGAACAGGGCATGGCAGCGGCACCGTATCGTAAAACGCAATGAATCCTTCTCTCTGATTTTTTTCTCCTCGAACGTGAATATATGGAGTTGGAGTTGAGGTCGGTGGAGGTCCAGAGGGCCCACAAGGACAAAGGGCGCGCCCTAGGGGGGTGGGCGTGCCCCCACCCTTGTTGCCAGGGTGTGGACCCCCTTCAGTTTATTCTTTCGCCAATATTTTTTATTTATTCCAAAACTGATCTCCGTGAAGTTTCAGGTCATTCCGAGAACTTCTATTTCTGCTCAAAAATAACACCATGGCAATTCTGCTGAAAACAGCGTCACTCCGGGTTAGTTCCATTCAAATCATGCAAATTAGAGTCCAAAACAAAGGAAAAAGAGTTTGGAAAAGTAGATACGTTGGAGACGTATCACTTATCCGCCAAGTATTTGGGGTAGTTCCGCTTCCAGTGACCATTTCCTTTGTAGTAGAAGCACTCAATTTCAGGCTTAGGTCTAGCTTTGGGTTTCTTCATGGGAGTGGCAACTTGTTTGCCATTCTTCTTGAAGTTCTCTTTCATTACCTCTGCCCTTTTTCTTGAAACTAGTGGTCTTGTTGACAATAAACACTTGATGCTCTTTCTCGATCTCTACCTTCACTGATTTCAGCATCGCGAAGATCTCGGTAATCCTTTTTGTTATCCCTTGCACATTATAGTTCATCGCAAAGTTCTAATAGCTTGGTGATAGTGACTAGAGAACTCTGTCAATCACTATCTTATCTGGAAGATTAACTCCCACTTGATTCAAGTGATTGTAGTGCCCAGACATTCTGAGCTCACTAGCTGAGCTATTCTCCTCCATCTTGTAGGCAAAGTACTTGTCAGAGGTCTCATACCTCTCGACATGAGCATGAGTCTAAAATACCAATTTCAGCTCTTGGAACATCTCATATGCTCTGTGGCATTCAAAACGTTTTTGAAGCCCCGGTTCTAAGTCGTAAAGCATGGTGCACTAAACTATCAAGTAGTCATCATATCGAGCTTGCCAAACATTCATAACGTCTGCATCTGCTCCTGCAATAGGTCTGTCACCTAGCGGTGCATTAAGGACATAATTCTTCTATCCAGCAATGAGGATAATCCTCATATCACGGACCCAGTCTGCATCATTGCTACTATCATCTTTCAACTTAGTTTTCTCTAGGAACATATCAAAAAACATAGGGGAGCTACAACACGAGTTATTGATCTACACCACAATTTGCAAATACTAACAAGACAAAGTTCATGATAAATTAATTTCAATTAATCAAATTACTTAAGAACTCCCACTTAGATAGACATCCCTCAAGTCATCTAAGTGATACGTGATCCAAATCAACTAAACCATGTCCGATCATCACGTGAGATGGAGTAGTCATCAATGGTGAGCATCTCTATGTTGATCATATCTACTATATGATTCATGTTCGACCTTTCGGTCTCTAGTGTTTCGAGGCCATGTCTGTACATGTTAGGCTCATCAAGCTTAACCCGGGTATTCTGTATGTGCAAAACTGTCTTACGCCCGTTGTATGTGAACGTAGAGCCTATCACACCCAATCATCATGTGGTGTCTCAGCACGAAGAACTGTCGCAACGGTGCATACTCAGGGAGAACACTTATACCTTGAAATTTTAGTTAAGGGATCATCTTATAATGCTACCATCGTACTAAACAAAATAAGATGCATAAAAGACAAATATCACATGCAATCAAAATATGTGACATGATATGGCCATCATCATCTTGTGCTTTTGATCTCCATCTCTAAAGCATCGTCATGATCTTCCTCGTCACTGGCTCGACACCTTGATCTCCATCGTAGCGTCGCGGTCGTCTCACCAACTATTGCTTCTACAACTATCACTACCGCTTAGTGATAAAGTAAAGCAATTACATGGCGTTTGCAGTTCATACAATAAAGCGACAACCATAAGGCTCCTGCCAGTTGTCGATAACTTTTACAAAACATGATCATCTCATACAACAACGTATATCACATCATTTCTTGATCATATCAAATCACAAACATGCCCTGCAAAAACAAGTTAGACGTCCTCTACATTGTTGTTGCAAGTTTTACGTGGCTGCTACGGGCTTCTAGCAAGAACCGTTCTTACCTACGGCACAAAACCACAACAGTGATTTATCAAGTCTGTTGTTTTAACCTTCAACAAGGACCGGCTGCGGTCAAATTTGATTCAACTAAAGTTGGAGAAATAGACACCCGCCAGCTACCTTTATGCAAAACTAGTTGCATGTTTGTCAATGGAACCGGTCTCATGAACGTGGTAACGTAAGGTTGGTCCGGACCACGTCATCCAACAATACTGCCGAATCAAAATAAGACATTAGTGGTAAGTAGTATGACGATCACCGCCCAACACTCTCTGTGTTCTACTCGTGCATATCATCTACGCATAGACCTGGCTCGGATGCCCTGTTGGGGAACGTAGCATGCAATTTAAAAAAATCCCTACGCTCACGCAAGATCTATCTAGGAGATTCATAGCAACGAGACGGGAGAGTGTGTCCATGTACCCTTGTAGACCGAAAGCGGAAGCGTTTGACAACGCAGTTGATGTAGTCGAACTTCTTCTCGTTCCGACCGATCAAGCACCGAGCGTACGACACCTCCGAGCTCTGGACACGTTTAGCTCAATGACGTCCCTCGAACTCTTGATCCAGCAAAGTGTCGAGGAAGTAGATGAGTTCCGTCAGCACGACGGCATGGTGACGGTGATGGTGAAGTGATCCGCGCAGGGCTTTGCCTAAGCATTACGAGAATATTACCGAGGGTGTAATTTGTGGAGAGAGGGAGGGGAGCAGCAGGGGCGCCCCAAGTACGAGGAATCCTACTTGGGCGCCTCCCCAAATTCGGCCTCCCCCCTTTCCTTATTCACCGGAGGGGAAAGGAAGGAAGAGGGATGAGGGAAGGAAGGGGGAGGCCGAATCCCTCCCCTTCCTTTCTCTCTTCCCCTCTTTCCTTCCCCTCAGGTATGGCCCATATGGGGGCCGCAGCAGCCCCTGCTGGCTGCTGTGTTTCCCCTCTTGGCCCATTAGGACCATATCTTTGCCGGGGGGTGCCCGAAACCCCTTTCGGTGACCCGATATGTACCCGGTACCCTCCGGAACACTTCTGGTGTCCGAATACCATCGTCCTATATATCAATCTTTACCTCTCGGCCATTTCTAGACTCCTCGTCATGTCTGTGATCTCATCCGGGACTCTGAACAACATTTGGTCACCAAATCACACAACTTATATAATTCAAAATCGTCATCGAACGTTAAGCATGCGGACCCTACGGGTTCAAGAACTATGTAGACATGGCCGAGACACCTCTTTGGTCAATAACCAATAGCGGAACCTAGATGCTCATATTGGCTCCTACATATTCTACAAAGGTCTTTATCGGTCAAACCGTAATGACAACATGCGTTATTCCATTTGGCATCGGTATGTTACTTGCCCGAGATTCGATCGTTGGTATCTTCATACCTAGTTCAATCTCCTTACCGGCGAGTATATTTACTTGTTCTGTAATACATCATCCTACAACTAACTCATTAGTCACTTTGCTTGCAAGGCTTCTTATGACGTATATTACCGAGAGGGCCCGGAGATACCTCTCCGATACTCGGAGTGACAAATCCTAATCTCTATCTATGCCAACCCAACAAACACCTTCGGAGATAGCCGTAGAGCATATTTATAATGACCCAGTTATGTTGTGACGTTTGATAGCACACACGGCATTCCTCCGGTATCATGGAGTTGCATAATCTCATAGTCAAAGGAATATGTATTTGACATGAAGAAAGCAATAGAAATAAAACTGAACGATCATAATGCTAAGCTAACGAATGGGTCTTGTCCATAAAATCATTCTCCTAATGACGTGATCCCATTCATCAAATGACAACACATGTCTATGGTTAGGAAACTTAACCATCTTTGATCAACGAGCTAGTCTAGTAGAGGCATACTAGGGACACGGTGTTTTTGTTGGGGAACATAGTAATTTCAAAAAAATCCCTACGCACACGCAGATCATGGTGATGCATAGCAACGAGAGGGGAGAGTGTTGTCCATGTACCCTCGTAGACCGAAAGCGGAAGCGTTAGCACAATGCGGTTGATGTAGTCGTACGTCTTCACGATCCGACCGATCAAGTACCAAATGCACGGCACCTCCGAGTTCAGCACACGTTCAGCTCGATAACGTCCCTCAAACTCTGATCCAGCCAAGCTTTGAGGGAGAGTTCCGTCAGCACGACGGCGTGGTGACGATGATGCTGTTCTACTGACGCAGGGCTTCGCCTAAGCACCGCAACGATATTATCGAGGTGGATTATGGTGGAGGGGGGCACCACACACGGCTAAGAGATCAATGATCAATTGTTGTATCTAGAGGTGCCCCCCTGCCCCCGTATATAAAGGACCAAGGGGGAGGGGGCGGCCGGCCAGGGGAGGGCGCGCCAGGGAGGAGTCCTACTCCCACTGGGAGTAGGACTCCCTCCTTTCCTTGTCCAAGTAGGAGAGGGGAAGGAAGGGGAGAGGGAAGGAAGGAAAGGGCCCCCCCTCCTTGTCCTATTCGGACTAGAGGGGGAGGGGCGTGCGGCCTGCCCTAGCCACCCCTCCTGTGCTCCACTTTGGGCCCATGAGGCCCATTAACCCCCCAGGGGGTTCCGGTAACCCCCGGTACTCCGGTATACATCTGATAACCCCCGGTACCATTCCGGTGTCCGAATATAGTCGTCTAATATATCAATCTTCATGTCTCGACCATTTTGAGACTCCTCATCATGTCCGTGATCACATACGGGACTCCGAACTATCTTCAGTACATCAAAACACATAAACTCATAATATAACAGTCATCTAACTTTAAGCGTGCGGACCCTACGGGTTCGAGAACTATGTAGACATGACCGAGACACGTCTCCGGTCAATAACCAATAGCGGAACCTGGATGCTCATATTGGCTCCTACATATTCTACGAAGATCTTTATCGGTTAAACCGCATAACAACATGCGTTGTTCCCTTTGTCATCGGTATGCTACTTGCCCGAGATTCAATCGTCGGTATCTCAATACCTAGCTCAATCTCGTTACTGGCAAGTCTCTTTACTCATTACGTAATGCATCATTCCGTAACTAACTCATTAACTACATTGCTTGCAAGGCTTATAGTTATGTGCATTACCGAGAGGGCCCAGAGATACCTCTCCGACAATCGGAGTGACAAATCCTCATCTCGAAATACGCCAACTCAACATGTACCTTCGGAGATACCTATAGAGCTCCTTTATAATCACCCAGTTATGTTGTGAAGTTTGGTAGCACACAAAGTGTTCCTCTGGTAAACGGGAGTTGCATAATCTCATAGTTGTAGGAACATGTATAAGTCATGAAGAAAGCAATAGCAACATACTAAACGATCAAGTGCTAAGCTAACGGAATGGGTCAAGTCAATCACATCATTCTCCTAATGATGTGATCCCGTCAATCAAATGACAACTCATGTCTATGGTTAGGAAACACAACCATCTTTGATCAACGAGCTAGTCAAGTAGAGGCATACTAGTGACACTATGTTTGTCTATGTATTCACACATGTATTATGTTTCCAGTTAATACAATTCTAGCATGAATAATAAACATTTATCATGATATAAGGAAATAAATAATAACTTTATTATTGCCTCTAGGGCATTTTTCCTACAGTTTTGTCTATGTATCCACACATGTATCAAGTTTTTGGTTAATACAATTCTAGCATGAATAATAAACATTTATCATGATGTAAGGAAATATAAAATAACAACTTTATTATTGCCTCTATTGCATATTTCCTTCAGTAGTATGTTGCAGTCGTGGGCGCGTCTAATGAGGCGGTTGAGAGTGTCAACCACGAGCACAAAAAGCTGCGGAGACACGGGATCTCCTTGGCGCAGACCGCATCGGAGCCAGATGGGTGGGCCGGATTCGCCGTTGATCATGACACGGGTGCTAGACATTGTGAGAAGGATCTCCATACACTCCCAGGCCCGAAGCCATACTGACCAAGAACCTCAAAGAGGAACGGCCACGATATGGAATCGAAGGCCCGCATGAGGTCAAGTTTGAGCATGAGCCGTGGGGCCTTGAGTTGATGCAGTAGTTTTAGAGATTGCCTGACCAGGATGAAATTGTCGTGGAGACTCCTGGCAGGGATGAACGCATTTTGATTGCAACTAACCAGGTCACCAAGTCTGGGGGCTAGTCGGAGAAATAGCACCTTTGCGAATATTTTGGCCATGAGGTGTATCAAGCAAATCGGGTGATAGTTGTATAGCACGCTGGCGTCGGCATGCTTGGGAAGCAAGGTCAGTAGGGCCTGGTTGAGCTTGCTGAAAACACGGCTCCGTAGCTCATATAACTACTGAAAGACATCTAGGAAGTCTTGTTGAATAGTGCCCCAACAGGCTCTCACGAACTCTGCTATAAACCCGTCTGGCCCGGGAGCCTTGCGGGTCGGCAAGAGTTTGATGGCGTTCCATATTTCCTCCGGGTTTAATGGCTCGTCAAGGCCTGCCAGGTCGCAAGGCTCGATGGGGTGAGCATGGTCCAGCGAGCAGTCGCGTGTGGCAGGACAGTCGAAGAGCTCGTCAAAGTGGGCAAACGCTGCTTGTGCCATCTCCTCCTAGCCAGTGATTATGCGGCCGTCAGTAATGAGGGAGTGAATGTGGTTCTTTTGTCGCGATAGGAGCATTGCCTATGGAAGAAGGCCATGTTGGCGTCACCATCTTTGAGAGTGGTGATGTAGGCATGCTGCCTGGCTATGGTGCGCTCCAGGGAGGCCAATCTGAGGTATGAGATCTTGAGCTGCTTGCGCAGCCAATCCTCCGGAGGCGATAGCACACGATCTTCTCGAGCCTTGTCGAATCGTGAGATGAGCTCGTGAGAGATTGCCATCTTATCTCATATGCAGCTAGTGGACTTAGCACTCCAGCTAGTGAGTGTGCGGTTGCCTGAAGGCGCGTCATCAAGCGACGGAAAGGGTCCGGGTCATGCATCGAGCCCCATGTCGTGGCCACCGTGTCGTGAAGCCAGGCAAGCACAGCCAATAGTCCTCAAAATGGAAGCGGCGCCGCGCCGTGCATGTTGGTGAACAGTTGAGCAAGAGTGGGTTGTGGTTTGACACCATGGATGCGAGGTAACGCAACTTGCAGTCTGTGTGTGCGTCTTCTTAATCCGAGGTGCAGAGCACGCAGTCCAGGTGTACCAGCGTGGGTGGTGATTGCTCATTCGACCACGTGAAGCGCCGTCTGTTGAGGTATATTTCCTTCAACATGAGGTCGTTGATGAGGTGGCCGAACCGGCCCATCATGCGGCGGTTCAAGTTGCCCTTGCTCTTGTCCTCGTCGCGGAGGATTAGGTTGAAGTCACCACACACCATCCATGGCCCAGGACAGTCCGCCTGCACGTCTCTCAGCTCTTGCAAGAATGTGATCTTGTCCGCATCCTCCTGAGGGCCACAAACAACCGACAGCCACCAAGGCATGCCCGTGGGTGCAGTCACCTTGGCCATGAGGGCGTTCATGGTGAACAAGGGGTCTGTGATAGTCACAGCCCTGCTCTTCCACGCGAGCAGAATGCCGCCCCGCGTGCCTTGTAACGGGAGGTATGTGTAGTCATCAAACTCGAAGCCCAAAGTGTCGAGAACAACCGAGGAGCAGATTGATGACCCACAAGTGTAGGGGATCTATCGTAGTCCTTTCGATAAGTAGGAGTGTCGAACCCAATGAGGAGCAGAAGGAAATGACAAGCGGTTTTCAGCAAGGTATTCTCTGCAAGCACTGAAATTATCAGTAACAGATAGGTGTGTGATAAGATAATTCGTAACGGGTAACAAGTACCAAAATTAAACAAGGTGCAGCAAGGTGGCCCAATCCTTTTTGTAGCAAAGTACAAGCCTGGACAAACTCTTATATAAAGCAAAGCGCTCCTGAGGACACATGGGAATTGTTGTCAAGCTAGTTTTCATCATGCTCATATGATTCGCGTTCATTACTTTGATAATTTGATATGTGGGTGGACCGGTGCTTGGGTGCTGCCCTTCCTTGGACAAGCCTCCCACTTATGATTAACCCCTTTCGCAAGCATCCGCAACTACGAAAGAAGAATTAAGGTAAACCTAACCATAGCATGAAACATATGGATCCAAATCAGCCCTTACGAAGCAATGCATAAACTAGGGTTTAAGCTTCTGTCACTCTAGCAACCCATCATCTACTTATTACTTCCCAATGCCTTCCCCTAGGCCCAAATCATGGTGAAGTGTCATGTAGTCGACATTCACATAACACCACTAGAGGAAAGACAACATACATCTCATCAAAATATCGAACGAATACCAAATTCACATGATTACTTATAACAAGACTTCTCCCATATCCTTGGGAACAAACGTAACTACTCACAAAGCATATTCATGTTCATAATTAGAGGAGTATTAATTATCATTAAGGATCTGAACATATGATCTTCCACCAAATAAACCAACTAGCATCAACTACAAGGAGTAATCAACACTACTAGTAACCCGCAGGTACCAATCTGAGGTTTTGAGACAAAGATCGGATACAAGAGATGAACTAGGGTTTGAGAGGAGATGGTGCTGGTGAATATGTTGATGGATATTGACCCCCTCCCGATGAGAGGATCGATGGTGATGACAATGGAGGTGATTTCCTCCTCCCGAAGGGATGTTTCCCCGGCAGATCAATAGCTCCGCCGGAGCCCTAGATTGGTCCTGCCCAGGTTCCGCCTTGAGACGGCAGTGCTTCGTCCCGAAAGCTTCTCTCTTATTTTTTTCCAGGGCAAAAGACACCATATAGCAGAAGATGGGCATCGAGAGCCTGCCAAGGGACCCACAAGGTAGGGGGCGCGCCCAGGGGGTAGGGCGCATCCTCCACCCTTGTGGCTGGCTGGTGGGGCCCCTCTGGTGCTTTCTTCACCCAATATTTTTTATATATTCCAAAACTGATCTCCGTGAAGTTTCAGGACTTTTGGAGTTGTGCAGAATAGGTCTCTAATATTTGCTCCTTTTCCAGTCTAGAATTCCAGCTGTCGGCATTCTCCCTCTTCATGTAAACCTTATAAAATAAGAGAGAAAAGGCATAATTGTTGTGATATAACATGTAATAACAGCCCATAATGCAACAAATATTGATATAAAAGCATGATGCAAAATGGATGTATCACAGATCAACTCCAGTTTTGTTTCCTGAAGGCAAACAATGGAGGCAGAGGTGGTTCCAATCAGCGAGTGGATCGCCATGCACCTTGCACGCGCATTTAGGCTACGCACATTCCATACAACAAGTTTAAGATTGTGATCCATGCACACAAAGTCGACGGGGGGTGCGCGTTTGGCTCATGGCACGCGTACCATAGTGTTGCTTGTCGAGGCGGTTGTTAAGGTAGCCATGCGCGCAGGGATCTCACGATCAACCACTGCGGCGATGGCTGTGAGCACCAAGAGCGGGATGGATGCTGCAAACAGTTCATCGTACGCCTTCATCTCGGCTGAGGTGATCCTCTCGCTCGTCCCAATGATCCCAATGGTGTGCAAGATCTGGACCTGCGATCTTCGTTCTGCAGTGGGCGATGCCGCCGGTGAGGAGGCCGTTGTCGAGGCCAAGCGGCCGCGTCGCGGGGGTGAAGTTGAGCGGGCGTCGCGGTCTTCTCCCGGGAGTAGGCAGCGCGGCGGTGATGTGCTTCATGGCGGCGGCCAGGAACTCACCCAGAGTCCAAGTGCGCGGCAGGGTAGTGCAGTCGCGGGATCGGTGTAGCGTGATCGGCGGGGAGGCGAACCGCCCTGAAGAAGAATGGCTAGGGTCATGCTGCACTGGTGTTGGCATATCCCCTGGGGGGCGGTTGTCGTGGGCTAGTCCATCATGGGTTGGGCCAGTGGTCTTTGCAGTATTCTCATCGGGGTGCGGGGCTCAGGCTGTCTGGTGGTGGGGTTGGCGCCATAGGCAGGTTACACTTCCCCGCCCTCCTCGGCACACGCGTGGGACCCAGGGGGCTGGTCGGGTGCGTCTATCCCTGTAGCAGGTGTTGGCATTAGCTAGATATCGCTTTATCCCAATAGGATAGCTGGTCCATCTGGTTGGGCGTCTTGCGCCTTGCTCAGAACAGCCAGGCCCCTACACCTCATCAGATTGGGCGAGCTAGGCATGGGGCTTGCATGATCTGCCTCGATTACGGCAATCTCGGCCTGATTTGAATTCAGGGATGCTTCCGGATTGGTTGCAACCAATGACGAGTTGCCAGTTGGCGCTGGCACCAAAGCTCCCACAGTCAGGGATGGGCCATCAACTGCCCCAGACGTCTCCGCCATGTGGGCCTCTGCGGTGTCTGCATCTCTACGCGCCTGGTCCACTGGCAGAGCCTCCTTTTGCTTTCCTTTGCCCCTTCCTTTTCTGGCAGCACCACGAGGGATGGTCGGCCCCTGCTGACCCGGCCACGGGGCCATGCTATGTCGCGCGTGTTGTACGGGCGGTGGTGCATCCAGGCCGGCGGGACCAGGCCAAGATGGATCCATGGTCACCCCATCCGCGCGGACAGAGCAGTTGCCGGTGCGCCAAAGGGAGGAGTCCATGTCCATGCCATCCGCGCGGCCGGGAGGCGGCGCCTCTGTGCGGCGGCGCTTGCGGCCATGACGATGTGCCCAGTCGGGGCCAGGGCCACGGTCACTGTGACCATCACCCTGTGAGCCAGCTCCTCCCTGCCCAGCACCGGGCTGGGTGCCGAGAGATGGTGCTCCGCTTGGCTCGACGCACGCCAGTGCAATGGCGATGGGGTATGTGAGCGTCCTAATGATCGGAAGATCGGAGCTCAGCCGAGCGGGGATCTACTCAACAATTTCTAGGATGGCAGTACAGCGAATGCTATCAGAGCAATGTGTGTGCCCTGCCAGCCGGAACGTGGCCAGGTCTACTCTGGAGTGGGTGCTAGGGTGGAGGCGCTCGATCCAACAGCTCTCCCCCAGGATGTTCTCGGCGGTGGAGAGGTGCCAATCCTAGGCGGGTATTCCACGGAGCTCCAACTCGACGCAAATTCGAACTCGTCGGAGCCGGCGTGAGCGAGCTTGATCCAGGGCCTGAGTGAGAGAGAAAAGCGTGGTGAGTTGATGAAGTGGTCACCGTCCAGCCGGTGCTTGGTGGAGTGGGATCTGAATAGGATGAGGAAGTCCTCTGGTGGTGGACATGGACGGTGAAGTTGCCGTCGGCGAGGTCGAAGGTGTTGAGCAGCACGTCGGAGACCTCGGCGACGGACACGCGCGGCCTCTTCCCGGTGATGGAGGCGACCATTGCGTGGCCCAAGACCTCCTCGGCCTTCTCCATCTCAACGGAATGTGCCATGATCACCCAAACTGGCTCCTGCATGCGCGCTGCCGACGCGGCGGACAGCTGGGCTGTAGGCAGCAAGGGAGGCGGAGGCGAAGGGGTGGCCATTGACCTGTCAAAAAAATGACCCACACAGACGTTTCAAACCGGCCTCAAATGACTGGGCTATTCTACGCCCCTCATATCCAGCCCACCGCCAACCCCACTCCGTCCCCACAAAACCCTCAATCCAGAAATCCTAGCTCACTTCACTCCACTCTCGCTCCGTCTCTTCTTCTCCCCTCCTCCAATTTCTTCGATTCCGATCCAAACCGACGACTCTGGCAGCCTGAAAGCACAAGTGCTCCCTGGGTGATTTTGGTAATTAATGTCAACATATCTTTTGTTGGACTAATACTTTTATCTAGTATATTTCAGATAAGTCCAACAGTGTAGTGGCATGGACAAGAGGATGTGGAACCCCTTCAAGATGCTAAGGACAAAGGATTGGCTCAAGCTCAAAGCTCAGGACTCTACATTTTCTGTTTCAGTGATCCAAGATCACATTGAGTCTATAGGAAAGCCAATACTATTAAAAGGGGATGAGGTGTTGCTTAATGGCTTGCTTGCTCAAAATGCTTAGTGATATGCTCCAAAGCCCTCAACCACTTTCTCATATCCACATATGTCCAAAACCAAAAGTCAAACTCGGCCCCACCGATTTGATCTATCCGGCGCCACCGAGTTCTCTTGACATAGCCACTGCCAGAAACCCTAATAAATTCGGTCTCACCAAGATGGGCTTGCAAACTCTCTGTTGCCTATTGCACTAATTTCGGTCTCACCGAGTTATGCAATCGGCCCCACCGAGTTTGCCTCGCCAACTCTCTATTTTGCTTATTACCAAAATCGGTCCAACCGAGTTTGTGTAATCGGTCAAACCGAGATGAGGTTCTACCCTAACCCTTGCACATCGGTCCCACCGAGTTGATCATATCAGTCCCACCGAAATTGCCTAACGGTCACATTATGTATTGGATCGGTCCGACCGAGTTTTCTGATTCGGTCCCACCGAGTTTGGTATATTGTGTGTAACGGTTAGATTTTGTGTGGAGGCTATATATACCCCTCCACCCTCTCCTCATTCTTGAGGAAAGCCATCAGAATGTGCCTACACTTCCACTACTCATTTTCTGAGAGAGAGCCACCTACTCATGTGTTGAGACCAAGATATTCCAATCCAACCATATGAATCTTGATCTCTAGCCTTCCCCAAGTTGCTTTCCACTCAAATCATCTTTCCACCAAATCCAATCCTATGAGAGAGAGTTGAATGTTGGGGAGACTATCATTTGAAGCACAAGAGCAAGGAGTTCATCATCAACACACCATCTATTACCTTTTGGAGAGTGGTGTCTCCTAGATTGGTTAGGTGTCACTTGGGAGCCTCCGACAAGATTGTGGAGTTGAACCAAGGAGTTTGTAAGGGCAAGGAGATCGCCTACTTCATGAAGATCTACCCTAGTGAGGTAAGTCCTTCATGGGCGATGGCCATGGTGGGATAGACAAGGTTGCTTCTTCATGGACCCTTCGTGGGTGGAGCCCTCCGTGGACTTGCGCAACCATTACCCTTCATGGGTTGAAGTCTCCATCAACGTGGATGTACGATAGCACCACCTATCGGAACCACGCCAAAAACATCCGTGTCTCCAATTGCATTTGCACACTCCGATCCCATCCCTTTACTTTCTTGCAAGTTACATGCTTTACTTTCCGCTGCTCACATACTCTTTGCATGCTTGCTTGATATGTATTGTGAATGGTTAAACTTGTGCTTAAACTCCTCCTAAACTTGAAAAACTTAAAAAACTGCCAACTTTGTTTGTTGAGGCTCTAATCACCCCCCCCCCCCCCCCTCTAGACACCTCTTCTTGATCATTTCAATTGGTATCAGATCTTTGATCTCCATTGCTTTGGTTTAAACACCATTGGAGGAAGATGGATGGGTCTACTTTGGGGATTCTTAGACATAGAGTGCCTATACTTGATGGAGAGTACTTTCATGAGTGGAAAAATGAGATGCTAGTGATTTTCAATGAATATCATTTGAACAAGTACATTACTAGCCCTTGTGCACCTCATGTTGATCCTATGCATCCTACCCTTGATGAATCAATTGACATGATTCGCAATCTTAGAACTGTTAATCTTATCACTAGAGGTTTGCCTAGAAACTTGATTGGTTGATTGCCTACTCTTAAGTGTGCCTACACTATATGGAGATTTCTTGAGGAACGATTTCCAAATTATTCCTTGCAAAATCTAGATGAGATTCTTCATAAGTCTATTGCCTTGAGTAAGATGAATTCCAATGATCCTAAGTTTGGTGATTGTCTATTTGAGCTTACAAATCTTATCGTGCCAAAGGAGATGTTAGAATTATTAGCAATATTATTTCCGAAGCTATTAGAATTCATAAGGATGATCATTGTCAAAATCATTTATCTAATGAATCACCCTCTCTAGGAATTGATCCACCACATGACGATGTTGAACATGGATACTATGATGAGGATGATGATAGTGACTATGATCTTGATGATGCAATGAGACACTTTGGTCTTATGGCAAATCTTCGAGGATACATGGCAGGAGGAAAGGAATGGGTCCTTGATAGTGAATGTACTGATCACATGACCGAAGATAAAGATATGTTTCGTGAGCTTGCTGAAAACGACGGCCTCGAAAGTATGTCACTTTTGGTGATAACTCAAAGGGTAAGGTGGTTGGCCTCGGTAAGGTGGCCATCTCACATGATAGCTCCATACAAAATGTCATGCTCGCTGAATCGCTTGGCTATAATCTGCTTTTTGTTTCTAGACTAGCTGACTTTGGTTTCAGTGTCCTATTTACCAAAGTAGATTTCCAAGTGTTTCGTAGAGATAATCATAAAATGGTATTTACCGGTACACGTAAATGTGATCTATACTTTGTTGATTTCACTAAAAAGGCTCAACCTAGAACTTGCTTAATTGCTAAATCTTCTAAAGGCTGGTTGTGGCATAGGCGGTTAGGTCATGTGGGCATGCGAAACCTTGACAAGCTTATTAAAGTTGATCATATCCTTGGTGTTAAAGATGTTATATTTGATAAGGATAGACTTTGCAGCGCTTGCCAAGCAGGAAAACAGGTTGGAGGAAGCCATCCCGTGAAGAACATCATGACCACAAGGAGACCGCTCGAGCTACTTCACATGGATCTTTTTGGTCCCAACACTTACAACAGTCTCGGTGGAAACTCATTTGGTCTAGTTATAGTTGATGATTTTTCAAGATTTACGTGGGTGTTCTTTCTCGATGATAAATCGCAGGTCCAAAAGATCTTCAAAAACCACGCAAGGAAGGCCCAAAATCAGTTTGAAGTGAAGATCAAGAAGGTTCGCAGCGACAACGGAACGGAGTTCAAGAACGCCAATGTGGATACCTTTCTTGACGAAGAAGGGATTTCACATGAGTTCTCAGCTACGTACACACCTCACCAAAATGGAGTTGTTGAGAGGAAGAACCAGACGCTCATCGAAATGGCAAGAACGATGCTTGATGAGTACAAGACACCAAAGCACTTTTGGGTGGAAGCGTTGAGACAGCTTGTCATGCGACAAATCGCTTGTATCTTCACAAGCTACTCGGCAAGACGTAATCGATTGCATATATCTTCTCTTTTATTTCTATTCTGCATTTCCTTGTATTCAATTCCTTGCAAATCCTTGTGAGATCTTATTCGCTTAGTGAGCTGAGGTGACTAATGCTTTCTCTCTATGATGAGCTCGGACAAACCGATTTGCCTCTTTCGGTTAAACTGAAACTTTTCGGTGCCACCGAACGAATCAACTCGGTGTAGCCGATTTCAATGCTGAGAAATCACTTTGTCACTTGCATTCTGCACATTTTGTTCCAGCTCCACTCGATGATTCTTATCCTCTACCAGCATCATATTCTATGTGCTGCTTTGCTCTATGACTCAACGACCAAACCTATTGCTTTGCATCACCGTCCAGAAGAATCCTTCTTGGAAATTGATGTCAAAGGGGGAGAGAGAGTTCACTTCAAAGCTTAATCTCTCCAACAGGGGGAGAAAGCAATAGGGGGAGAGAGATACTCTTTTCAAAAAGAGACCCCAGTTGCTTGGTATTCAAAGAGGAGAGAAGTTACATGTCTTTAGAGGGGAAAGACATGTTCATGTTGTTTCTATGTTTACGCTGCTCTGATTTTCTTTCCCTATCTTCTCCCAATATCCATTATAAGATTCAGGGGGAGCAAGACATGTAAGGGAAGGAAATCTTCAAATTCTTTGCACATCTTTACCCTTGGGGACATGTATACACTCAAATAGAGTACCTAGTACTCACTCTATACATGTCATCCCAAATCTTGGTACCCTTGTGGTTTACTGCTCTTGCTCTGTTTGGTAGATGTTTTTGTGTTGTCTAACCTTGTTTACTCAGGTTCATCTCTTCCAAAGCTAGCTCAAGACCACAAGGTAAGTATATACATCACATTCATGTACATGAGGATCTCTTGTTGATGTACATATTGTTTGCAAGAAGGACTCATGAACATGAAAATACATTCCTCGTACTCACATCATTTACTCTGATGCATATAGCCAAGATACATGTAACTCATTTCTTGCTCTGTCATGGCTATGCACTCACATGATCTTATGTTCCATATTTGCATGATTGCATACATGTAGGGGGAGCCTAAGCATGTTACATGTCCTTCCAAAGCTTTTACTTACTTTTCTCTATATCTTTATTTAAAGCTTTGATGTATGCTATTATCAATTACTAAAACGGGGGAGACTGAAAGCACAAGTGCTCCCTGGGTGATTTTGGTAATTAATGTCAACATATCTTTTGTTGGACTAATACTTTTATCTAGTATATTTCAGATAAGTCCAACAGTGTAGTGGCATGGACAAGAGGATGTGGAACCCCTTCAAGATGCTAAGAACAAAGGATTGGCTCAAGCTCAAAGCTCGGGACTCTACATTTTCTGTTTCAGTGATCCAAGATCACACTGAGTCTATAGGAAAGACAATACTATTAAAAGGGGATGAGGTGTTGCTTAATGGCTTGCTTGCTCAAAATGCTTAGTGATATGCTCCAAAGCCCTCAACCACTTTCTCATATCCACATATGTCCAAAACCAAAAGTCAAACTCGGCCCCACCGATTTGATCTATCTGGCGCCACCGAGTTCACTTGACATAGCCACTACCAGAAACCCTAATCAATTCAGTCTCACCGACGAGATCTCAGTCTCACCGAGATGGGCTTGCAAACTCTCTGTTGCCTATTGCACTAACTTCGGCCTCACCGAGATATGCAATCGATCCCACCTAGTTTTCCTGGACAACTTTCTGTTTCGCTTATTACCAAAATCGGTCCAACCGAGTTTGTGTAATCGGTCAAACCGAGATGAGGTAATACCCTAACCCTTGCACATCGGTCCCACCGAGTTGACACGTCGGTCCCACCAAAATTGCCTAACGGTCACATCATGTACTAAATCGGTCCGACCGAGTTTGGTATATTGTGTGTAACGGTTAGATTTTGTGTGTAGGCTATATATACCCCTCCACCCTCTCCTCATTCGTGAGGGAAGCCATCAGATCGTGCATACACTTCCACTACCCATTTTTTGAGAGAGAGCCACCTACTCATGTGCTGAGACCAAGATATTCCAATCCAACCATATGAATCTTGATCTCTAGCCTTCCCCAAGTTGCTTTCCACTCAAATCATCTTTCCACCAAATCCAACCCTATGAGAGTGACTTGAGCGTTGGGAGACTATCATTTGAAGCACAAGAGCAAGGAGTTCATCATCAACGCACCATCTATTACCTTTTGGAGGGTGGTGTCTCCTAGATTGGTTAGGTGTCACTTGGGAGCCTCCGACAAGATTGTGGAGTTGAACCAAGGAGTTTGTAAGGGCAATGAGATCGCCTACTTCGTGAAGATCTACCCTAGTGAGGCAAGTCCTTCTTGGGCGATGGCCATGGTGGGATAGACAAGGTTGCTTCTTCATGGACCCTTCGTGGGTGGAGCCCTCCGTGGACTCGCGCAACTGTTACCCTTCGTGTGTTGAAGTCTCCATCAACGTGGATGTACGATAGCACCACCTATCGGAACCACGCCAAAAACATCCGTGTCTCCAATTGCGTTTGCACACTCCAATCCCATCCCTTTACTTTCTTGCAAGTTGCATGCTTTACTTTCCGCTGCTCACATACTCTTTGCATGCTTGATTGATATGTATTAACTTGTGCTTAAACTCCACCTAAACTTGAAAAACTTAAAAAAAACTGCCAACTTTGTTTGTTGAGGGTCTAATCACCCCCCCCCCTCTAGACACCTCTTCTCGATCCTTTCACAGCCGCTCCGACTTTGAGCTCGATGTCGACGAGGAGCTGGCCCTCCGCATTGCACTAGAGCGGTCCAAGGTGGACACAGGGGAGCAGGCAGTTCCTGATCTGCCCCGTCACCGCTCCCATGGGCGTAGTGCGGACGCCGGAGCTGGCCCCTTCCCCCCTGCGCGCAGCTCCGCGGGGGCTGCTCAGTCCACACCACCGGCCCGTCGTCTACCTCCCCCCTCCCCGCCCCCCCCCCCCCCCCCCCCCCCCGCGCCCGCTACTCTGGAAGGGCAGTGGTGGGTGGTAGTGCTCGCTCCGCCAGCCCGCGGGCGCGCGTTGCCCACCGCGAGAGGCAGCAGGCAAGGGAGAGGGATGTGGCGGTGCCCGACAAGTAGAAGCGGCTCCTCGATCAAGTCTACCGGCTTTCGCTTATGACGACAGAGACGGACGCTCGCCGACTTCAAAGGAAGAAGGCCAAGGCGCTCCAGGTAGCCATTGAGCAGTCGAAGCGCGAGGCGGCAGAAACAGCGGCAACGGGACCGAGCCGTCCGACAGATGAAGGGGTTGATCGTCATCTCCGGTTCCTCCTCGAACGACAAGGACGACCACGGCTCCGACTCTGACGATCCACCACCTGCCACGGGCACCTACAGCTGCGCCGGTGACCGGAAGGGCAAATGGCCGGCGAGGAAGTGATGAATTATGGTGATCTTTTGGATGATGTAAAGTGCATTTATGTGTATTTCATTGTCCGTTTGATGCAGATTTCTTTGTCCATTGTTTGATATGTGTACATGCGTGTCCATTGTTTGATATGTGTACATTGCGTAGTATAAATGTAGGATGTCAGATATGAGGTACGCCGCTGTGCAGGGAAGAATTTGCGCGCATCCACGTATTGTATAAAGCACCGGATTTGATAATCGTGGCGGTAGATACTCTTAGCCCACCCTTCTTATTTATCACAAGGATATATGAGTACTTTACTAGTTTGAAACTTGTCTAGATAATGGTGCTAAGCAAGTTCCATTGGTTGAGGATGTTAGTTTCGGATCAGGAAAAGAGCCATGTTGAAACATCTTATACGGAGTATTATGGAACGGCGGGAGTACTTGCTTAGCAAGATCATCTCGTCCCGAATCCTCAACATGGCTCTTTTCCTGATCCTACACTAACATCCTCAACCAATGGAACTTGCTTATATTATGAAACTGAGGGAGTATCAAATAATTGTAGGAAAAAAGAGGAAGCTAAATAGACAATACAGCAACCTACAAAGCTAAAATGGTAGTGAAGCTTAGTGGTGTGGTGTTTAGGAAATTGCTTGCCGTTTCTATTCCTGCAAGCATTCTCTTCTGTCTAACCTTCCAAGAAAGAGAACAAAAGTTCTTCTAAAACCATTACAAGTCCAGAACGAATTATTCTTACATGGGTGTAAAATGCCAAAAAGAACCTGTACAGGCACAATCATTTACATTTTACACTATACAGCGTTCTTGTCAGGCAAATTCTTCAACACTTTATATCAACCTCAGTTGTACATTCCCTTACATAAGCCTGAAAATATGCCTTGCCGGTAAATCAAGATTTAACTATATTCAGTTATAAAAGTATTACTAGTTTGGTGAAATGTCCCTTTAGTGCCTGTCATCTCAACACTACAAGTCCAAATCTTCAGGCGGTAGGTATCTGTGATGGTAGTACAACGCTGATGACAAGCAGCAGAATGAAGAAAGATGTGTGACTACAACTCAAGCAAGTTAATACCAGAGTCTGATATCCTTCAAATCTTCAAGCCGTCAGCTGATAGTTAACGGAGAGAAGCTCCTGACTCTCGACAGTTCCCACTAACGATACTGCAGGATGAATGCATTATGAGCTACGTTTCAGGAAAATTATCAGCACAGGCAACTTGGCAAAGACTGAATTGTCTGAGGCGATTGCCATGCTAATTCAATCTTACTTCAGTAAAAAAAAATGGAGTACATGACTAATTCATCTAGCCAAATATCCGAAAATACAATGGTGAACATGGGTCCACACACACCTCCTATGAACAGTAACATTTTAAAATAGCAAAAAAAATCAAAGAATTCCAATTTTCTAGGTTAACAAACTTGGTCGACTTCTCTACTCACATGTGAAGTTTCGTGAAGAAATGACATCGGTAGTATTCTTGGCAAAGAAAACAAAATCAGACCTCCAAATTGCTTGAAAGAAAGTTGAAACATGGTCTTTTTTATAGCACCGATTTTGCCTTTTTTACCCAAAATACCACGGATGTCATTTCTTCGCAAAACTTCACATGTGAGTAGAACACTCGACCATGTATGTTACCAAAAAAGAATCAAAATTGTTCATAAGGGTGCGCGTACCCATGTTCCAAAAATCCATGTCCGATATCAGACTGCTTGAACCTAGATCTGATTGGAACTTTTAAGGAACAGGTCTCTCGTAATATTTCATCACACTTTTCATCTTGTGTCTTAACTCTTAACATCAAGCATGAGTATAAAGTTAGATTAAATGAAAGGTCGGAGACCAACAAGTTTAACAGGGGCATGAACCAGACATCAGTTTAGACTTCTGAAAGAGACCAACTTAAGACTACCTTAGGTTGCCACTACTTGATCTGTCAATCAGAAAGCATGCTGCATAGCCTGATGGTGAAACAGAACTGTTCCTTCCAGAGACCTCCATGCAATATTGTAATCAACAATCCTGTTGGTGCTGCGTTTGGGTTCAGGTTTTCCAAATAGTGTATTAGGAAACATATAATGTATTGTTTATACAAATATGTGCAAGAATATGTTTCATAATTGATGACAAAGATAAGTGTCTTACATGATATATGACTGTCACTTGGTGGCTTCGCTTTACTTTGGGCCACCCTCGTCAGACTTCAGTACATGTGCCTAGTAAAACTCCAAGGCAACTCAACCAGATACATAAGCTATCAACAAGCCATAACTCATCTTTTAATCACAACTGAAATGTACCCAGGTCCTGATCATGCCTTGTAAGTTTCATGGTCTTTCCACCAACCCAATGAAGGCGGTAAGAAAGGTCAAGATTATGTAACAGCAGTTTTAGATTATCAGCCTCATCTAGTTCCCTCGTCTTGCTCTGCAAAGCCCAGAACCAAAACACATATCAAATGTAACTCCCTTAGATTCAACATGAAGAAAATTGACGAAAACAATAATCGGCAAGTTTGAATGAAATATAACCAGTATTGTATGTTCACAGCCTATTATAGATGATAAAAGAACTGAAGATGACACTTCACATCAAACACAAAATAGAAAAGTAGAAAGCATGAAATGGGCAAGAGACAGAAACTTCTGCTTAAGACTCTTTTAAGTCTTAATTAACATCACCCTTGCCCTTCCAATTTGTCCCTCCGATCCATATTAGTTGTCGCTCAAACAGATGTATCTAGACGTATTTCAGGGTGCCAGATTACTTCACCAATAGATACATATCTTTAACACTCATTCATGCGCTAATTATTCTTCACATAAGTGCAGTTTATATACAGTTTGTTCAATCCAATTTCTTACCACTATTTACGATGTAAAAAATGCAAAGACTTGGTCAACACCAGGTTCCAGAAAATAGCAATAACAGGTTCAAAAGGGTAGTTCGATTCCATAAACAATGGATTTTATCACAATTTCCGTAGAAACATGCATGAGTGTCATTCCAACATATATTCAGTAGATTTTGAAAACAAGTCCAATTCAAATCGGAAGGCTGCCTTTTTGTCAAGCAAATAGGCAAAATGCGGAGCCATCTGGTTCAGTTTTAGGGCCAGCTTAGGTTTTCGAAACCCTGATTGGCGCATTTCAGGATGGACCACAGGATATTAGAACCTGCTTATGACCAGAGTCAAGATAATTGGGCAAAATCATTTGCAAGGGGGATGTGGTGTAAACAGTCCATCATCCAAATTAGAACCACATGGGATGGGATTATGTCTAAGATATTCAGAGTTGCGATCAGGGTAATAAGCACACAGATATGAGATGCAACACAGTTGCTTGGGGCAGAAAAGATTTTTACACCTTGTTCATAGAACATTATGAAAGAGTGGCACTTGCTGTACCTGCAACTGGCCAGACTGACAATTACAAAATAAATATGCTTACCAGTATATTCACCAATGCCAAAACAACACGACATAATCATTGGGAAGAAACTAGTAGAAAATATACCTCTGAATTTTGATGTTTATCATGTCCCAAGATGTTAGAAATAATACTTAGGCGAGCTGAGTTGGGTGAAAATCCTTCCCATGGAGGAACATAGATAAGTTTTGTGCACTGAATAGGAGTAAGGCTTCTGCTTAGCCTCTCCCACCAGGCTGAACCAAGAGACCACCATCTAATCATCAATCCGTTCTCCGAAAAGGCGACAAGGCCCTAGGTAAAAAGGAGTAAAATAACTGTCAAAACACTCTGGATTCCCATATATAAGATTTACATCTCAAAAACAAACTATAGCTTAAAGCAAGCAGATTATGTTTGTCATATAGCTCAATCTTTTAGCAAAGCTACCACCTTTTTTACTACAAATAGCAACCCATTCAGCACGATCCATATTTCATGTAACAGATTGCCGTAACCCCATTTCCATAGGCATAAAATCACAAAGAATACAAATTAAGAAATTGAAGAACCATGTAGCCCTTTAGACAAGAAAAATAGATATCCCCAAGTAGCTACTGGATAATGATCTATTGGGTAAAGAAGATACCATAAATGTTTCCTACGGTCGATAATAAGCCATCTAGGATAGTTACTACTCCCTATTTAAACTAATAGGGAGTACAAGATAGGATAATTTCATTCTATTTAAACTAGTGATCATTTGGTGTCATAGGATCAGCTCTTACGTAAACTAATGCCGTGTGTCTGTTTGTAGTGCCAGAGTGAACATGATATTGTAATGATGTATCCATAATAAAGTTAAATCAATGGCTTACTCCTATTATAACAACGATATATATATACATAGCAAAAAGGAAACACATAGGTTGATAAATTATATTAAATGTGTCATAATTAAACCATAGACTAGAGCTTCTACAGCTCCATGGGGAATATGAAGAGCATTTTACTCGTGCTCTATGTTGTTTATGTTTTGCATGGTCTCTGAAACACAAATGTGATATCCGATTCTTATCTAATAGAGTATGTTAATAAGATGAGAGGAATACGATGATGATATGAAAAGCAAAACAATTCAATACCAAATATGCATGTGACATTTCATGTAGCTAATTTCAGAAGAAATGCTTATCAACATCTATTTGATTAGTTTTGCCTGGAGGTAGTATCAAACACACCAAAAATGGTAACATGGAATGTCAGGTTCAATAAAATCTAGTAAATACTTAATACTCAGTTTGGACATGAGTGATATGATTTGTATAGAACCAATGGACTGGAGAAAGAATGAAATATACATATACACTAACAAGTTGAGAGGTAATCTTAGGCCAGCACAAGCTACAAGCGTAATATATTCATATATCATATGCGTATTTTATTAAAAGCATTCTGACTGTTATGAAAATAGCAATATCAAACCTCTCCATCTGGTGAGAAACTCAAAGCTGTTATCAGTATGGTGGTTGTTGTATCCGATGGTCCTTTGAGAAAGCTTGGAAGACCTGGTGGTCCACATGCATCGAGAATCCTTATTTTTGTGACACTGCAAACAAAAGAAGGAAAAATGTAGATGATGAAAGTACGAATTAGCATGGTGTCTCTGAGTTCAAATTCATTTTTGGTGAGAACTCGCGGTTCTGTATGATAACAAATCACCAAGAGTGCTACAAACAATTAATAGCATACGTTTCATTTAAAACGAATTGTGCAGAAATTTTACCTTATTATTTGGGCCTAAAAAAACAAAATACATTTCAAAAGAACTTCAAAATATTCTAATCTCAAGAAAATTATCAACCGGTAGATTCCATGAGTATACACTATACAATGAACTTTGTGAAGTCAGCATATGCCATTTGATGATGCATAATTTAACAGCTCTATGATAACAACTTTCTGCAACTTGAAGACTGTACCTTTCTATGTCATAAACACGAATTGTGGCACTGTGAATCTCTCCAATAGCATCACCAACAGCTAATCTTGTCATTGTCTCATTGAGAGCAACCATTGGAAATACACGGGCAATTTCTCTTAGAGCCATCATTGAGCTGATAATGCAAGCTTTACGCATTATTAAATTGCTTGGATCCATCGTGTGTAGGATATAGCTGATTGCCTGCGCAACAAAGAAATGTTTTTCTTTTGGACATAAGACATTTTAATACATATATAATGTTTGGGAATGACATCTCACTGTGGTACTAGACAACTTGATAAGAAAAGTTCAAATAAATAGCTGGATCGCATAAAAATAGAGCATCTAAACAATATTGGAACATTTCCATGGTCTTCTACTGGAACTTTGCAAACAAACACAAAAAATAGGAATGTACATGGGAGATTTTCCCCTTTTGTAGAAATCACATACTACCAATTTTGCTGCAACTTCGAGAAGCCTCGAACTTGGAACTTAACCAATTCTTAGTGATTACAATAACTCTGTATAAAAAAACTACAATGTGTACAATGAGGAAAGAATGCATACCTTGTCAAGATAAGGAGCCAGGGCCTTTGGACAGCCTCGAAGTACTCGGATGAGAGTTTTGAGTGAGACTACGTGAACAGGTGAATCAGATGAAGTAGCCCAAATTTGACTTTCTATTACACCAAAAAAACCCATTATGTCAGCCATAGCCAAGCTTGGTAGAAGGGTGCCAACTAATGCCTCCCTCATTGTAACAGCAACTGCAGTTTTATAGATGACATTGCTAGAAGGTGCACTACTTAGACACTCAATTTGGAAAAGGACGTCACTCAAGAAATGAGTGATGTCAGTCCCCAAACATGCTTTCCATGTGCTTTCCATTCCCTCCGCTAGAAGTTCAGCTGCAGTTGAACTGTAACGATCATTCATCGACATAACTAATTTGATTAGTTGATTGACAACCAACTTTGCAAGCTTAACTTTCACAATGCTTGGGTACCAAACAACGAAAGCAGCTGCAACAATGATATTTGATGCCACTGCATCCTGGCTTGTTCCTCCAATCCAAGATAGCCACTCCTGATTTTCAAATGATTCCAGCCATGAGATTATTTGAGAAGTATCATCATCATCCCTGTCAAGATTTTCACCATCCACCTTCAACTGTCCATAACTAGATATTGAGGCACTCTGCATCTCTGGGATAAGCTTGTCCATATGACCAGATAAAGACAAGTGGTCAGGAATTTTATTTCTCTGTACACGGAGGGGTTGTGGAACAGAGCGAGGAGCTGAGCAGTGAAATAAGGAGCGGGCAGCCATTCGCACATGTTCAGAAGGATGTTGCCAAAAGCTCACCAGAAGCTGGAAAAATACATATCACTAAGTTACAAAAAGATGGTGGTGCTTTCATGTATTTAGGAAGAAAATAAAAGTATGCAGAAGTGCAACAGAATACCAAGACACATTGCTTTGTTTCCTATAATAAATGCTTAAGTGAATTTCTGACAAGTCACAGGGTTATCCTTTATAGGTAGAACAAAAGCAGTTGGTCATTCAAGCCCTTGCCAGAATAGAAGCAAAGCTAGCATACTAACCAAGTGATCAATAGTTTCCAATGAAAAGGAAATTTCGAAATATGCTGACCCCATTCGTCGACGAATGATTCACCGCCGATCTGATGATCTACCAAGGAGTTGTGGAGAACAGTAGAGAGAGGGGTGGTACCCTAAGAGATCTTGTCTGAGACAATGGAGACACGATGCTTTACCAGGCTCAAGCCCTCGGATGTGTATTGATGAATGAGAGATTCCAGAGTGTAGATTGGATCTGAGAAAACTAGGTCATGCGAGTATAGCCTCGCGGCTCAAGATGATCTTCAACGAGGGCCGTCAAGACTTCTATATAGGCCTGCCTTCTCCGGTAGCAACGTAACTATCATCAGGGTGATAAGATACAATCCGATCTTGCATGGTTACAAGGGATATATCTCTTGCAACAATAAGATCCTGGAAATAGTGTGTTCATCCTTATCTCCTCCGAGTTACTAGTTTGGCATGATTGGGTGCAGCCCCGGGGTTCCCTAGACACTCTTTGGTCGACTCGGTGTGTCCACACCCGTAGGGTATACTCCTCCCATTATGCACCATTTCTTATTAACACTATCCATCATGTCTCCCCAACAATGATGCATGATAAGGTGAGTTCAAAAGAATCTAATTTACAGATCATGGCACTACAAAGATAAGCTCACCGCAAGGCTAAATAAGGTTTAACTTATAGGGATGAAAATTATAAAACATGGACATGTAGTGCTCCAAATTAATCTGTAAACTGATGCACCTGTATTGTAGCAACCGGAATATGTGAAATACAGATGCAACTGTAATCAGTCATTTAGCAATATAATAATTGATCCAAATCATGGGCTGGCATTAATCCATAAGTTTTGTTTCAATTGGCATTCGTATCATACTACAATAAATTCAGCATTGCAACTATAAACTATAGAGAATTAGAGATTATAATTTACACATGCAAACTCTAAAAACACATGTGGTTTATAAAAGGTAATGGATATCGCTGTAACCAGGTTTACAGAACATGGCAGTTGCATCTGCTACTAAGGTAATAGATCCGGAAAAGGCAAACTATCTGGAATGCATCTAAGGACATTTATTTGGTCCTGAAGTATCTCTTATGTATGTGAATACGGCTCTAGAATAAACCACAGCACCATTTACATTTATGCATGAACATCACGGGGGTGGGGGGATCTATTTTGGTGACCCGGTTGGAACTCGAAAGTATGAGAACATGCTAGAATATTTTTTATGTGATAATAAATTGTGATGCACCAAGGCCCAAATGTGCACAAACAGCTAAATTTTGTCTTGTTGCATGCCTTCAAAGGGTTAATCCTGTCCTACTCTTGTTCCTAGAGGGCTATACACACGGAACTTAACCATACGGATCAGGACGTCACATACAATCTTAGTGGCTGATCAGGACAAGTGCGCAGTGGTCCTAACCATAACCATATTTTGTACATCGAGACCCAATCTATTTGTTGTCTTGTGTCTATTTAATGGACCCTAGCGCCCTGCATTCCAAAATCACACTGGCGTAACCCACGGCAAACACAAGAGATGAGGGCAATATCTTGATGCTGTAACACCTCATGGCCCAGCCAAACTAGCCAACTAGGCTGGGAGTATCAGAGATATTAATTAAGTCTTCACCTATATGTAGAATATCACCTATTATCAATTAATTTCCTACACACCACTGCAACAACAAAAATATAACTCCACCTTATGTTTTTCTTCACGCAATAAAGATAATCAAAGAAATTGCTTTCATAAAAGAAGAATTTCATAAGACTGAAAGAAACAATGTGCAATAAATGTAGTAGAACCTGGAGGGATGGGGGCTTTATATCTGGGACTTTCTCAGCAAAGTGTCTTGTATAAAAAGCTGCCAAGGCACTGCAGATAGACACGCAGCGTAGATGAGAAAAATGGAAGACATGAATTTGATGCTATCTTTAAAGTAACAAAGAACCATATTTATCACAACTGTGAAAAGTAACTAAATATTTGATATGGCAACCAGGAAGTGGTACAATACAAATGCTGATTAACCAAACTACAAAAGAGTTCCCAAACATTTGGTGCTCACAGGTCGAACTTAAGAATCATTGGTTGAATTACTAGTGCAATACAGAGATGCTGAAAACATACCCAAACCCGTTCAAGATTTCCGCACGTTTTATTTTTGCAATGTTTTCTTTGTAAAGAAGTTATTTTCTGCACTGTTCCAGCAAACCAAATGAAAGATGCCAGTCTCACACTATACAGAATATGAACCCGCGCGAAATGCAAATGAACAGATGACCCAGTACCTGCTAGCATTTGTACAAGACCGAGATAATGTGATCATGCGTTGGGCAAGAGAAACTATTGACAGCGACCTCATAGCACAAAATTCAGCAGAGGACTTCCAAAGCTGAAAAAGAAAATAATCATGTTTAGACTTCAAATGTGCTTAAATGCGAAGCAACAATGAAAGTTAACAGCCCACCTCAAGAGTGGCTTCTTTCCCTGGGAACATCACCGTAAACGAGCCTCTATCCCCTACAACCCCTGTAGCTATATGACAACCTTCTGGCTTGCAAACTTGCATCTCATCCACAAGTAATTTGTCCAGCTCACAATCAACATCCCACAAATGCAGAAAACAGAGACTAAATCGAAGTAATTGCCCTTCCAATGACTCTCTAGATGGGCTATCCATTTCTAGGATCCCGGAAGTATTATTTAAAGCTCCAGGCGGCGTAGTTTCCTTGTTAGCATCACCACAAAGATGATCTCTCAACTGCCTATCACTATTGCTGTTTGACATGCCTTGTGCGGACATAATTGCAGTGAGGTCAAATCTCAGACTTGCAATGCCGGGATATGGACATGAGCACTTTATGGGGTACTTTCTTCTTTTGTTTGTTATCTGGGCAGAGCCAGATTTTCCTGAACTATATGCAGAATTATCTCTATCAACTGGAGCTGGTGTCTTCCCCTTCACATCATGCGCAGCAGAGACACTCAAAGCTATGGAATCTGCAGCACTGTGATGGTTCGTTGGTATAGATGAGATGTTCATCCCATTTCTATTTGCAGGAGACTGGGTGCCTTTCAAAATTGGAACAAGTAAGGAAGATGCTGAAGTTGTCCCTCCCAAGATGCCACCAGTAACTGAATTTTTGGAAATGCCCCTACAGAAGTGTTCAAATACTGATTGAGATGTTGTCCCTCTAATAATTCGGTCTCGAGCACCTGTTTTCATATCCCATATATACAATATGCTGCCCACGTCATTACAAGAGTGCAGACTACGGCATAAACAAGCAATGTACCCTTTTACTCCATCCCAAGCAACCATTGATGGATAACAAGAATGCCCAGGAAACATCCTCTCGACACGCATGGTTTGAAGAGAAACAAGTGCTACAAGGCCATCTTCTCCAACAGAAACAAAACAATCATCCCAAGGCTGATGAGTACAAGCTGGTGGTAGTATTATTTGCTTAACCGCCGCAACATGGTGATGCATCACAGAAAGGAGGGTGCCGGCATCAAGATCCCAGACACGAATCGTACAATCCAAACTCCCCGATATGAGTGCTCGTCGAAAGCTTCTAGAGTCAGAGTGGGCATGCATGTGGTGTGCAGCCAAGCAAAGAATTGCTCCCTTGTGCCCCAAGAAAAATCTTTCAGAAATATGTGGGTAAACCCCTCCGCTACCAAATTGTGCCGCTGGCAACAGATTGAGAAATCGAATAACTTCTATGTCACCATTATGGAAACCATAAACTATGGCATATGGAGCATAAGAATCCTCGGAAAGTACCATCGAAGAAGATACGGTCCTTCCATGCTTTCCCGATCCATTGATGTATGCTGAGCATATCTGTGAACTTATTTCCACTCCATTGTCTGACTTGGGTAGTGAATTAGAGAGCTCTGACCTAAATTCTTCTCCCTGAAGACTGCCTTCTCCAAGAACTTTGCTCAAAGGTGGGCTCTCTGTGTTCGTTGCAATACTCAAATCTAGTTGATCCATAGACCATATGGAGATGAACGGTTTCCAAAACAAGGAACCACCAATCTTATACGGACGGGATTCCATCCTAATAAGACAGTTGCCCATCTGGCAATATTGAATTACTGGCATTTCTCCCTGCTCGGATGAAATACCAGGAACTTCACATACAGCCTCACACCCAAACAATGGAGGAGTACCAACAGCAACCTTGTACACCATGGCACCACCATTGCTGCTCCACAACACCAAGCTCCTGACCACAGTGCCTTCCTCAGAGTGAGGGCCTCCCCACTCCCCTCCGTGGAGAAAAAACCCTCCAGAAAGGCAGCCCTTGACTCCTGTTTCCCCCTCCTTGCATAGCGAAGTGTTCGCCAGAGACACCTCACCCAGCACGGAACCCTCGACAACGCATTTCAACAAACAGCTCGTCTTCAGCACCAAGGCAACGACCTTCCCGTCGTCCGATAACGCCACGGCCTCCACCGTACCATCCGGCGCCTCTGCAGATGCAAAGCTAGACAAGGAACTCACGCTGAGCCGCCTCGGCGAGTCACCCTCGACGGCCGCACCCTCCACCACGGGCACCATCTGCGCCCGCCCTTGCGCGTCAGCCAGCACAACACTGACGGCATTGTCATCGCTGCAGACCGTGAGCGCGATCGCCCTCGGGAGTGCGACGGAGAGGGCCCCGTGGAAGGCGGTGTGAAGGACTGCGAGGGTGCGGGCGTCGACGACCACAAGTGCGGACACGTGGCGGTGGGCGTGGCCGTCGTCGTGGGGGTGGCAGAGAATCGCGACCCGGGGGTTCGACGAAGCGGAGGAGGAGGAGGTGGTGGGGAGGAACTCGACGAGGGAAGGGGAGCCGGCCCAGGGCGGGAGCGAGCGGCGGCGGAGGCAGCGGAGGGGGGCGGAGGCGGAGAAGAGGGATAGGACGCCGGCAGTGCAGGAGACGAGGAGGGAGGCGGGGGAGGGGAGGGGGCAGAGGGCAGTGATGGCCGCGGCGTGGGCGCAGAGGAGGGAGGAAGGGCGTGGGCAGAAGGGCGGGGAAGGAGGGAGGGGCCAGTGGAGGACGGTGCCGTCAGCGGCGCCGGTGAAGAGCGCGGCGGGGGTGGCCGCGACAGCGGTGATGTGGTGGGAAGGCGGCGACGGCGACCAGAGCGCGGCCACCGAGTGGCACTTCATGGACGGGGAGATCTGGGAGGAGGAGAGTCGACCCGGCGGTGGTCGGTGGATGATCCCACTCCCAGCCAGGCGGGTAAACTAGGCTACTGTACGGGACAACTAACACGAGAAGCGGCGACTTCTCTTTCGGGGGAACGGCAGGCGCTCGTTGTACTGTCAATTGTTTTCTTCTTTGGGTTTTTTTTTATCTAACTGTTTTCCTTGATTTGTCTCGAAAAAAATGTTCGGAAATGTTAACGCCCACACGTGTGGGCATTAGCCAACTCATCCACACGTCTCCATCACCGTCCAGTAATTTCTGCACGAATCTTGGTACGAATTAGCTGATTTTGTACGCCACGTAGGACAACTCGCGTGTGTGGTGTGTGAGAGAGGTCGCCCACACATCCGTTTTACCACACGGAGGGGGCGGTGTGTGGGCGTTCAGCAGTTCGCGCCACACGCCACTTTGCACGCACACACAAGGGCTAGTGTGTGGGCATTTGCCATCTCGCCCACACGCACGTTTCCTCTCCCACACCCAAGCTGCTAGTTGACATGTGTTTTCGCAGCGCACATGGCAACTGCCCCTAGTGTGCTTTATAAGCAGGTGGCAACTCTCTTTTTTTACCCGAGTTGCCATGTGTTTTTGCAGGGTACACGGCAACTGCCTAGTGTAAGATGGCAACTCTCTTTTACCGAGTTGCCATGTGTTTTTGCATGGTACATGGCAACTGCCTCAACATGCACGTACATGGCAACTGCCCTAACGTGCACGTAAGCAGATGACAACTCTTCCTTTTTACATGACAACTGTCCTAGCATGCTTGTAAACACATGGCAACCCTCTCAACTGCCTAGTGTTAGTATGTGGCAACTCCTAAAGTTATGAAATCATGGCAACTACATTAGATCAGACCATACATGGCAACTGCAGTTGTCCGACATGGCAACCGTAGTTCAGCGACATGGCAACTGTAGTTAAACGAACATGGACGAGGGTCTGGACCATGGCAACTGCGGGCGCGCGGTGGGCGTCACGCGTGGCGTGCGGGACCAGGAGGGTACGAGGCCTGACATACGGGTGTGTGGGCGTTATCAACTTCGCCCACACGCACGCATGTGAGAGGGTTCGGGAGGGAAAAAAGAGGTGTGTGGGCATTAGTTGTTTTGCCCACACGTAGGTGTGTGGGCTGGTTGCTGTCCATGCCACCCGAGGTGTGTGGCACAACTACCCGATAGACCACACGTGTGGCAGTTATCGGGACCCAAAATGTTTTCTTTGATAAATTTTCGAAAAAACTAACACCCATACGTGTGGGCGTTTGCACATCGGCCATGACATCAGCAGAAATCTTTTTGGTTTTTGGCTTAAAAATGTTTTATCTCCTAATTAAAAAAGCGAATTAAAAATCCGTTTTCACCATTAAATCCGTCTCGACGAGATTTTCAAAACTAGACCCCATGTTGATATATTTCGACGATTTTTTTTGCCCAAAAGTTGCCACGATGTTTACATTGTAGTTGCCATGATGGTTAAACTAAAGTTGCCATGTGGCAATTTTAGTTCGTAGATCATGGCAATTTTAGTTTTTGATGATGGCAATTCCAGTACTTTGACCATGAAAATATTTTTTTGCATGAACCATGGCAATTTTAAGTGCATGTATCATGGCAATTTTAGTTTTTGGTGCATGACAAGTCTAGTTTCTTAATTCTCCATTTTACAATATGTCAAAATTTACTTTTTAATATAGAAGAAAATAGCTAAAACATAACATGACAACTTTAGTGTAAACATCATGGCAATTCATGTGCAATAGACATGGCAACTTTTAACCAAAAACTTTTTTTGACGAAATATATTGATATGAGATCTAGTTTTGAAGATCTCGTCGTGAGGGATTTAATGGTGAAAACGGATCTTCAATCGGATTTTTCATTTAAAAGATAAAACATTTTAAAAACTGAAAATCCAAAAAGGTTTCCACATGCATGCATACGGTGACATGGCGTAGTCTGTATATTATAGGACGTGTGGACGGATTTGGCTCCACCACACATGTGGGCGTTAGCGTTGTCCTAAATTTTTAGGGGAAATTATTTGATAGTTTTATTAAGATGTTTTAACTCATTTAAAAAAATGATCTATAACTTTTTTTTTAAAATAGAACTTTTTTCAAAAGAAAAGAGAGTTAATGTACATATAATTCACGGTTGATTCGGTCTGCGGTATTTAAAAACAGTTTGGCGTATCCAACTTCAAAGAAAAAATTGGAGTGCACTCTAAAAAAATGGAAGGTTGTGGGGCGTATTTGAAAACTCAGTTTGTCGTATCCAAGTCTGAAAAAGAATTATCTTTCATTTCATTTTTTATTTGCATATAATGAAATTTTGTGGTTCTCTTTGGCATTGATTTTTAACAAACTTGGCAAGATCAACATCAAACATTTGAAACTTGTTAGTTCATATATATAACGGTAAAATTTACATGTAGTTCATGTGCATAGCAAACATTTTTAAACAATGAAAAGTGTCGAGAAGAGGAATTTTCGTACATTACTTGAGTACATACATAGATAGGCACTACGTTGGCCTTCAAGATCTGAGGGCGGCTAGTTAGAGTTGGAGCTCAACGGCTCATCGGTGGCCCATTCGCGCCGGAGCTCGGCCTCGCGGGCGACACCGATGCACGCTTACCGAAAGGCATGGTGCAGCTCGCGTTGCTCACACTGGTGGCGGTGGCATGGTCGCGGATATCTAGTGAAGATGGCGTATGTGGATGTCTTTCTTCTCCTTGAAGGCATTGTCGATGAGTTCGCCCCTACGATAGATCATGTTTATGTTGATCCAGTATGGTGATGGTGGTTTTTAGAGTGGATGGGTCCCCTCACATGGTGTTCAATGGAGTTGTTGTTGAAGGAAATTTGGCCTAGAGGCAATAATAAAGTTGTTATTTTATATTATATTTCTTTATTCATGATAAAGGTTTATTATTCATGCTAGAATTGTATTGATCGAAAACTTAAATACATGTGTGAGTACATAAATAAATACCGTATCCCTAGTAAGCCTCTACTAGACTAGCTCGTTGATCAAGTATGATTAAGGTTTTCTAATCATAGACATGTGTTGTCATTTGATATGGGATCACATCATTAGGAGAATGATGTGATGGACAAGACCCATCATTAGCTTAGCATAATGATCGTTCAGTTTATTGCTATTGCTTTCTTCATGTCAAATACATATTCCTTCGACTATGAGATTATGCAACTCTCGGATACTGGAGGAATACCTTGTGTGCTACCGAAAGTCACAACGTAACTGGGTGATCATAAAGATGCTTTACAGATGTCTCCAAAGGTATTTGTTGAGTTGGCATGGGTCGAGATTAGGATTTGCCACTTCGAGTATAGGAGAGGTTGAAAGGGCATTTCCCTACCTTATGTTTTGGATGATGATGACAACCCTTTGTTGGTCTAATCATGTGCTAAATGTTTCAGGTTCTCGATGATTAGGCTTACATCGGTTAGTGGTTCTCTCTCGAAGGAAACGATTGAAGACGAGATTCTCTACGCTTTTTATCTCTTTGGTCGTAGGGAACCCGTACTATCAAGAGGGAATCCACTTTGGAAAGAATAGGGGAATCCATTCACGTACACCTCCATCACCCCTCTTTTGTCGAGAGAGTGCCCCCCTCTTGATTTAATCTCTGCTGTGTTTTCCCAGCGGTTGTACCGCTCGTCCGAGCGGTTGTACCGCTGGCTCTTGGTGCTTCCCTGTCTTTGTCGAGCGGTGGTAACGCTGCCTCCGGGCGGTGGTACCACCACCAGGCTCTGCAAAGACCAGCAGCGGTTGTTCCGTCCATGCACCGCCCATGTACCGGTCAGGCTTCTGTTTTGATGCGGTGGCTGGGCGGTGGTGGCCCGGTTGGTCCGGTTGTTTATCATCAACCGGTACAACCGGAGGTTCGAGCGGTTCTTCCGCTCATACCTTAGCCACTCAAGCGCTCAAGGCCAAGCGGTTGCACCGGCCCTGCACCGACCAACTACCGCCCTCATGGGTGACGCCATTCTGTTTTGGTGCGGTAGTTGTGCGGTGGCTGGGCGGTTGGTCCGGTTATTTTCTAATGACCGGTACTATCGCTCAGTGGCCCGGTTGTACCGCCTGGTAGGGTTCTACCGTTACATCGTGAGTCCCGGTTGTACCGAGACAAGGAGCGGTTGTACCGCTATAGTGCTGAAAACGCAGTAACGGTTGGATTTATTAGGGTTGCTATATAAGGTGGTTCTTCCACCTACCACTCTCACCTCTTACCTCTCTCACTCCACCATTAATGCTCTCAAGCTCTCTTGCCCGATATCTCTCTCTAGCCACTCAAACTTGTTGATTTGCTAGGGATTGAAGGAGGAGACCTAGATCTACACTTCTACCAAAGGATATTTGCTTCCCCCATACTTTCTAGTGTGGATTTTGTTACTCTTGGGTGCTTGAGCACGCTAGACGGTTGAGGTCACCTCGAAGCCATATTCCATTGTGGTGAAGCTTCGTGGTTTCGTTGGGAGCCTCCAATTGTTGTGGAGATTGCCCCAACCTTGTTTGTAAAGGCCCGGTTGCCGCCTTCAAGGGCACCAATAGTGGAATCACGGCATCTTGCATTGTGTGAGGGCGTGAGGAGAATACGGTGGCCCTAGTGGCTTCTTGGGGAGCATTGTGCCTCCACACCGCTCTAACGGAGACGTACTTCCCCTTAAAAGAAAGGAACTTCGGTAACACATCCTCGTCTCCACCGGCTCCACTCTTGGTTATTTCGTGCCTTTACTCTTGCAAGCCTACTTGTGTTGTATCCCTTGCTTGCTTATGTGTTAGTTGTTATTGCATCATATAGGTTGCTCACATAGTTGCATATCTAGACAACCTATTGTGTTGCAAAGTTTAAATTGGTAAAGAAAAGCTTAAAAATTGTTAGTTGCCTACTCACCCCCCCCCCCCCTCTAGTCAACCATATCGATCCTTCCAATTGGTATCGGAGCCTCATCTCTTTTTAAGGACTTTACCGTCCGAAGAGTATGGTTGACGTTGTAGATGATGTGGGAGAGCACTCCGGTGCGAATCCGATATCATCTACGGGAGATGGGGGTAACTCGATCTCACGTGAGGAATGCAATGTGGCGTTGGACACGTTGAAAACCTCCATGACGACCGAGGTCAAGGACATGTTTAAGGAATTCTTAGAAGGGCTTAAACTTTCCACCGCGCCCGTGAAAGTGGGTGATCCCGCCAACACGGTGACGGATGCTAACCCCGAAAAGGGGGAAGCTACTAGTGAGAAAGCTCCTTTGTCTAGTGGTAAAAATGGCACCAGCATCTTTGCCCATGTGGAACCTCCAATTTATGGAGGGCCGATTCCCTCTACTCATTTAAATCATGCTGGTCCTCCTCCTAAGTATGAGAAACATGAAGATTTTGATTCTTGGGTTTATCGCTTCAAGCGTCATTTAAAACATGTGAATACTAACCTTTGGAGAATCATTGAAGAAGGTTTCTATCCTCATGACCCAAGCAACTTCACCCCTCGAGAAGCCGTGGATAATCAATTCAATGAGAGTGCTCTCTTCATCATCCAAGATGCAATCCTTCCCGAAGATCTTCCTCATCTTCGACCTCATGCCATGGCTAAGGACGCATGGAAATGTGTTGTGTCTCTCTATCGAGGAAGTGCTAGCATTCAACGCTCCAACTATGAAGTGGTGCAAGATGAAGCCGATGAGTTTGCAATGAAAGAAGATGAAGAGCCTCGTGAGCTCTTTCGAAGAGTGACCAAACTCACGGTCTCACTCCGAGATCATGGAAGCAAGGACACGGATGACAATTGGATCAAGCGCAAGTTCCTCAAGGCCATGATGCCCTACAACAAGGCCATGTCCTCCGTCATTCGTCAAAGACCGGACTTCCACTCCATGACCTCAAGTGAAGTGTTGGATGAGTTCGTTGCAATGAGCATCTTGGACAAGACCACCGACAATGCGGTGCTCCGCTCTCAAAGGGCAAAGAAGCCCAACCTTGCTTTGAAGGCCAAGGTTATTATGGAAGAAGAGGAAGAAGTGGAAGATGAGGAGAGCAACCCCGAAGACACCAAATATGATTATCATGAACACATGGCCCTTGCTTCAAGACAATTTTGGAGCAAGAAGAATACAGGACCCAACTTCAACAAGAACAACTCAAGCGGCGTCAAGGGCAAGCAACGAGTGAGAACTTGCTTCAACTGTGGCAATGTGAGCCATTTCGTTGCGGATTGTCCTTACGAGAAGCGGGAAGACAATGGTGGCAAGTTCATCCGAAAGGACAAGGCCAAGTCCTTCCCCAACAAGAACAACTTCGCCAAGAAGACTCCCACTCGTGGGTTGGTGGTTCAAGAAGAATACCAAGAGGATGATGATGATGATGAAAATGGAGAAGCAATGGCCATGGCATCCGTTGCCATTGCTACTACTCCCCGGGTGTCTCTCTTTGATTCACCCAACGAGAACATCACCGCCAAGTGCCTCATGGCTAAAGCTTCAAACAAGGTAACCCCCAACATCACAACCACCATCATTACTAATCCCTCCTTGGAGGATAGCATTGATGAACATGATGGGTCTAATGAGGAAGTGAATGAATTTGAGTCTTTTATGAGTAAGCTCAAGGGCAAGTCCAAGAAGCATTTTGTCGCTCTCTTGGAACAACTTGGTGAGGCCAATGACATGATCGAGGCTCACGAAGAAACCATCTCTAAGATGGAAGGTCATAGTCGTGACTATGCCGATGAGATATTGGATCTCTCTAATGCTCTTGAGGAAGAGTGTGTTCATCGTTTGACTTTTGAGGAGTCATACAACAATGACCATGCTAAGTTAAAGAAAGATCTTGATCATGCTCTTGTCGTGTCTCGTGTGCTAACTTCCGAGAAGGCTAAACTTGGGGTTGATCATGCTAGACTCAAAGAGGAGTTTGAGATACTTGACAAGGCCCACAAGGTTTTGAAGGGTGCTCACGCTAACCTCAAGGAGTCTCATTCTCAACTCCAAGTTAAGCTAATCAAGGAAAAGGCCACCTTCCCTCATATGGTATTAGTTGATAATGCATGTGCTACTAACCCATGTTGTGAGCATGTGCATCTTGTGGAGGAGAATGCCAAATTGAAGGATCAACTTGAGAAAGGCCTTGTGACATACATTCAAGGAGAGAAGAACCTCAACGACCTTTTGAGCAATCAAAAGGAAGTTGTGGGCAAGGAAGGAATTGGGTTTGCACCCAAGTCCAAGAGCAAGAAGAAGAAGAACAACAAGACCAAACGTCCTCCTCCTCTCAAGCAAACCTTTGTGAAAGAGGGAAAGGGTGCTCCTAAGGAGAAGAAGGAAAAAGTGAAGGGAGTTGACGTCCAAAAGGGCAAAAGCATTTCCTCCAACAAAGTCGGCGACTTTAACCCGTCATATGTGTTGTGTCGTGCTAGTGATGGACATGTTTATGCTAAATTTGTTGGCTCTCCTTATGAGTACATTGAGTGGTCTATTTGGGTTCCTAAGACCCTTGTTACTAACATCAAAGGACCCATTACTAAATGGGTACCTAAAACCAAGCATTGATCTCTTGTAGGTGTTTGCTTCCGGTGGGGGGTCATGGTTGCTCGATAGTGGAGCAACAAATCATATGACCGGAAGCAAGGACTTGGTGGTGGACGTGCAAAAGACTCCATCTATGCCCACCAATGTTGAGTGGGGTGATGCCTCACATTCTAAGGTATTGGGTCTTGGCAAGGTTGTCGTTTCTCATGATCTAACGATCGAGAAGGTCATGCTTGTTGAGTCCCTTGCATACAATTTGCTTTCCGTTCGTCAACTTGCACTCATGGGTTTTGCTACTTTCTTTGACATTGATACCGTGTCCCTCTTGTGGAGCAAGACTCTTAAAGTAGCCTTTGTTTTGCATGTCGAGAACGGTCTCTATGTGATTAACTTTTCGGAGCGACCCACTAAGACCGCGACATGTCTAATGGCTAAAGTTGACGTGGGATGGCTTTGGCATCGCCGTTTGGCCCACGTCAATATGAGATCTTTGCAAAGTCTTCTCAAGGGGGACCATGTCCGTGGACTAACAAATGTTAGTTTTGCCAAAGATCGTGCTTGCGGTGCTTGTATTGAAGGAAAGCTTCATGAGAAGGCTCACCCTCCATCAACCATCATCTACTCGAAGAGACCCTTGGAGCTCCTTCACATGGATCTCTTTGGGCCTCCATCTTTTGATAGTCTTGGAGGTAGAAAGTATTGCTTGGTGATTGTGGATGACTATTCAAGATACACTTGGGTATACTTCTTCAAGAGGAAGAGTGAGACTCAACAAACCGTCATCGACTTTGCAAATGAAGCTCAACATCAACATAATGCAAAGATCTTGACAATAAGAAGTGACAACGGCACCGAGTTCAAGAACTACACCTTGGATGAGTTTCTTAGTGATGAGGGGATCAAGCATCAATATGCTGCACCTTATACCCCTCAACAAAATGGTGTGGCGGAGAGGAAAAACCGGACGTTGATGGATGCGGCAAGGACCATGATGACGGAGTTCAAGTCTCCATACAACTTTTGGGCCGAAGCCATCAACACCGCATGTCATGCATCCAATTGGCTCTATCTCCGCAAAGGCTTGAACAAGACTCCTTATGAGATACTCACCGGCAACAAGCCCAACCTCAAGTACTTCCGGGTGTTCGGTTGTAAGTGTTTCATTCTCAAGAAAGGTGTTCGTTTGTCTAAATTCGAGGCTAGAGCTCATGAGGGCATATTTGTTGGTTATGCTACAAACTCTCATGCTTACCGTGTTCTCAACAAGTCCACCAGACTCATTGAGGAGATGTGTAACATGGAGTTTGACGAAAATAACGGCTCCCAAGTGGAGCAAAGTGGTACTTGTGATGTAGGTGATGAAATTCCTCCCCAAGCCATAAGAATAATGGGTATTGGTCATATTCTACCCATTGAGGAACCCCTTGTGGCCGAAGGAGAAGGACAATGCTCTACTCAAGTGGAGCCATCACCTCCCCAAGACTCACACGCTTCCAAAGAACAAAGTGAAGGCCCTCAATCTCGTGAACAAGACCAAGGGCAAGATCCACCTCAAGATGGTGGTGAACCTCTAAATGATGCCCAAGGTCAAGTTCTCCCCCTCGAGCAAGTTCAAGATGATGAGAAAGCTCAAGATCAAGAACAAGCTCAAGACGACGCTCAAGATGATCAAGTCAACCCTCCTCCTTCCACACCCGAGGAGGAATTAGAGCGTCGTGCCGTGAAGATTGCTTCCAAGCTCACCACCCAAGGCCATCTCATGGAAAATGTGGTTGGAAGCCTAAGAAAGGGGACTCGGATTGGCTCAATGCCATGCATGAAGAACTCAACAACTTCGAGTACAACAAAGTATGGAGATTGGTGCCAAGGCCATCGGGGGACCACAACGTCATTGGAACCAAGTGGATCTTCAAGAACAAGCAAGATACTCATGGGAACATCATTCGCAACAAGGCAAGATTGGTAGCACAAGGCTACTCCCAAGTCGAGGGTATCGACTACGGTGAAACCTTTGCTCCCGTTGCTCGTCTTGAATCCATACGTTTGTTGATTGCTTATGCTTCCCATCACAACTTTAAGTTGCAACAAATGGATGTGAAAAGTGCTTTTCTTAATGGTCATATTAATGAGTTGGTCTATGTCAAGCAACTCCCCGGGTTCGAGGATCCCTACTTCCCGGATCATGTGTATCAACTTGATAAGGCACTCTATGGCCTTAAACAAGCCCCACGTGCGTGGTATGACCACCTTACCGAGTTGTTACAAGATCGTTGATTTGAGGTGGGGCTAATCGATCCCACTCTTTTTACTAAGAAGGTCAAAGGGGAGTTGTTTGTATGCCAACTATGTGTTGATGACATTATCTTTGGTTCTCCTAACAAAGCTTTCAATGAGGAATTTGCCGCTCTCATGACCTCCAAGTTCAAGATGTCTTCGATGGGAGAATTGAAGTTCTTCCTTGGTTTTGACATCAAACAAAGAAGAGAAGGAACCTTCATCAACCAAGCCAAATACACTCAAGACATGCTTAAAACATTCAAGCTAAGTGATGTCAAGCCTGCTACTACACCAATGCCTACCAAGTGCCAACTTGACATTGATCCCAATGGTAAAGCGGTGGATCAAAAGGTATATCGCTCCATGATTGGCTCCTTGCTTTACCTTTGTGCATCTAGACCGGATATCATGTTGAGTGTGGGGATGTGTGCACGGTTTCAAGCTGCACCGAAGGAAAGTCACTATGTGGCGGTCAAGCGAATATTTTGATATTTGGCTCATACCCCAAACTTTGGCTTATGGTACCCAAGAGGGGCAAACTTCAAGCTTGAAGGATTTACGGATTCCGATTGGGCGGGAGACAAAGTGGATAGGAAGTCCACTTCCGGAGGGTGCTAGTTTCTTGGGTGCTCTTTGGTGAGTTGGCCTTCCAAGAAGCAAAGTTGTGCGTCTCTCTCGTCCACCAAAGCAGAATATGTGGCGGCCGTAGTTGTTGTGCACAACTCCTATGGATGAGGCAAACTTTAAAGGAATACGGTGTCATTTGTGACAAAGTGCCTCTTTGGTGTGACAACGAAAGTGCCATCAAGATTTCTCTCAACCCCGTGCAACACTTCAAGACGAAGCATATTGAGATTCGGTATCATTTCATCCGGGATCACATTAGGCGAGGGGAGATCGAGCTCAAGTATGTCAACACTCATGATAACCTTGCAGATATTTTCACGAAGCCCTTGGATGAAGCAAGATTTCGCGAGTTAAGGCATGAGCTAAATATCATTGATTCAAGCAATGTGACTTGAACCCTTGCACCCCCCACCACACTCAACTTGTTGTCTAGTTTAGGTGTAGGCATGGACATAGGGGGAGTGTTGTTCTCTCAATGAACTCTCCCTCCCCCCAATATGCATAAATCGATCAACTCTTTCACATTAGCCATTTTTGATGGTACTTGTGCTTCAAAGACGAGTTTTGGTCATGGGCCCAAGGATAATTCTTCGCGGTGCCATACCAATTGACTCAAACATAGGTGGCTTCGGCCATCACCCTCTCTTGAGAGAGAGGCCTGAGCTCGCTCTGCTTTTGTGCGGGTTTTTTTGTTTTCCTTTCGTTCTTTTCTCTGTTCTTAGTGTTGGTTTCTCTTGGTTGTTGTCCCGTTTGTTTTGTTCCCTTCTCTTTGGTTTGGGGCATTGGTGGTCGGGCGGTACAACCGGGGTCACGGGCGGTTCTACCGCTGATACCTGGTTATGCTGCCCCAGTAGGGTTGCATTTGGTGCTTGGGCGGTTTTACCGCCCATTTCCACTGGGCTTCCTTCGTCCGGTACCACCGGTTGTCTCTGGGCGGTACTACTGGTGCCCTTCAGGAAACGGAAGTACCGCCCACTACAACCTGTCAGTACCCGACTTGCGGTACAACCGGTCCTTGGAGCGGTTCTACCGCCGCGCGGCTATGGGCCTATTTATATCCGACGGGGTGAAGGGTTTTCTTCTTTTTCCCCTTCGTCCCCGTTCGTCCTCTCCTTGCCCTAGCCGCTGGTCACCTCTGCCCCGCCCCGGAGTGCGTCCCGCGCTTCCGATCCGTGGGCTCTCCGTGGATTCTCTCCGTGGAGACCTTCCGATCTTCTCCCATGGATGGTGGTAATGCCCTTGTTCTTCGTTCCTCGTTCTAGGGTTTCTTCTTTGTCTAGGGCATTACTTAACCCTCCTAGTTTAGTGCTTGTTCTTTGGTTGGGAGAGATCGTTGTTTTTTTCTTCTGTCTATGCAGTACCTAGAAATCAGAATATTGCTTGTGTGATTCCCATGTCTTGGTTAGATCAAACTCCCCTAGTAGTGCCATTGTCAGCGGTTCTACCGCATATACGGGCGGTACAACCGGTGGGGCGGTTCTACCGGTGGGAGATCCGGTACAACCGGAATATATGAACCACACAGCACTGTTCTGGTTTCTCTGTTGTTGCATTTTTCGTGTGCTTTCCTCTCATTCTTGCTGGTTTTCGTGTGTTCTCTTCGTGTGTGTGTTCAGGTGGCTCTAGTTCTCGCTCTGCTCCTCGCAAGACCAAGAAGAGGGCTCGAAGGACTGCGCGCCCAGCCATGTCTGCTGATGAAGAGGAAGTTGTGATTCCCACCAAGCCTACTCGCCGTGAAAAGTCTGCCGCTGCAAAGCAACGTGTGGTAATGCCTCTGCACCATTGGAAAGCCAAGGATTGGGAAGCCTTCTGCTCCAAGAATCCTTATGTGGTGCCCGTAGCTCCTCGTTGGACCACCGTTCAGTTTCAGAATGAGATGCAAGTGCGAATTGTTCATGAACTCTTTGAGCACAACAAGAACAGATATGCGAAGTAGTGGACCATCGATCTTGATCATTGGAGGAACAACCTGGAGTATTTTGGTGAGGCTTTGGCTCTTTGTGAGGAGTTTGATCTTGTCAAGCTCATGTCCGTCAACTCTGACTTTGATGTTCAACTCATCCATCAGTTCTATGCCACCGATCACTTTGGAGAAGATGCCACGCGCACCCTCACTTTCATGTGCCGTGATGAGATCTTTCAAGTTCCCTGGAGGACCTTTTGCAATGCTATTGGGTACGATGATACCGGTCTGGAAGGAAGGGGTGGCATTCGCCCCCATGATCATCCTGACTCCATGCCTAAGGAGAAGCTTGCTCCTCTATACATTCGGGGCCGTGGTATTATTGGTGAATCTAAGGATTTGGTGAAGGTCTATGACATCATGCATCGTGTGTTTCGCAATGTGCTTCTGCCCAAAGTGGGGAATCAAGATGAAATCCATGGCTATCTTGTTGACTTGATGGTTGCTATGAATACCAAGGTGGGAACTGGGGAGACGTTTGATGTGTCCAACTGGCTATGGCACGAAATGTACAACATGGTCATCTACAGGAAGGTCCCCATTTATGCTCCTTTTGTCATGTGCTTTCTGAACTCCGTGTGGGAGGTTCGCCGTCCTGGAGAGCCCCTCACCTCTCCTGATAATCTTACCATTCATGAAGTCAAGCTCCTTAAGAAGAAGAAGCACGCCGAGCCACGGTCCCCTGCCGATGCTCCTGAGGATGTCTATGCCACTTCTGATGATGAGGATTTTGAGTTGGAGCCAGGGGCCAAGCCCTCGTGGGTGGACAAGCTCGCTGCCAAGGTGAAGAAGACTTTCTGCCTTCAGTCTGACATCCAGAAGAGGATGTATGAGGCACATGTCAATGAGAAGCATGCCCGGCGTCGTCAAATTGCTATGATGAGGCACCTCAACATGACGGTTCAGAGTGGTTCTGAGAAGAGCATCACACCGGAGGAGCGTTGGATATCTTCCCACAACACCTGGTCTGATGATGAAGCCCCCCCTCAGCCCTCCACCACCTTTACTGCTGCTGATGATATCATGGAGGACTCAGATCAGGACGATGATGAAGTTTCTGATAATGGTGAAGATTCTGACAATGATGAAGATCCAGATGCTACCGAGGAGTCAGAGGAGGACGACTGAGCCTGGGGCGCTAGCTTCGCTCTCTTCCTTTTTGGTGTCTTGATGCCAAAGGGGGAGAGAGTGTGATAGGACTCGGGAGTTGCATGGGTGGCTGCGTAGTGTGTTTCGTGTTGAACTTTGTCTGTGGTCTCTAGTTGAACTTTGTTCGTTTCTCGGTTTGCTTTGTGTGGATTTTGTGCCACTCCTGCTATCTTATTTTTATGCTTGTTGGTCATTATTGGTAGTATTGCTCTCATTTCATTATGTTGGCTACCTTCATGTTATGTGCTTTAAGTGGCGAGTCTATAAAATCTAGGGGGAGTCTCGACCTTAAAGTATGCCCATGCTCTCTAACAGCTAGTTCAACTTGGGGCACACATCTAGAGGGAGCTCTGACTAGACTCTATAGACTTCTATCTTAAATCGTGTTGTTGTCATCATCCACCAAAAAGGGGAAGATTGAAAGGGCATTTCCCTACCTTATGTTTTGGATGATGATGACAACCCTTTGTTGGTCTAATCATGTGCTAAATGTTTCGGTTCTCGATGATTAGGCTTACATCGGTTAGTGGTTCTCTCTCGAAGGAAACGACTGAAGACATGATTCTCTATGATTTTTATCTCTTTGGTCATAGGGAACCCGTACTATCAAGAGGGAATCCACTTTGGAAAGAATAGGGGAATCCATTCACGTACACCTCCATCACCCCTCTTTTCTTGAGAGAGTGCCTCCCTCTTGATTTAATCTCTGCTGTGTTTTCCCAGCGGTTGTACCGCTCGTCCGAGCGGTTGTACCGCTTGCTCTTGGCACTTCCCTGTCTTTGTCGAGTGGTGGTACCGCTGCCTCCAGGCGGTGGTACCGCCACCAGGCTCTGCAAAGACCAGCAGCGGTTGTTCCGGCCATGCACCGCCCATGTACCGGTCAGGCTTCTGTTTTGATGCGGTGGCTGGGCGGTGGTGGCCCGGTTGGTCCGGTTGTTTCTCATCAACCGGTACAACCGGAGGTTCGAGCGGTTCTTCCGCTCATACCTTAGCCGCTCAAGCGCTCAAGGCCAAGCAGTTGCACCGGCCCTGCACCGCCCAACTACCGCCCTCAAGGGTGACCCCGTTCTGTTTCGGTGCGGTAGTTATGCGGTGGCTGGGCGGTTGGTCCGGTTATTTTCTAATGACCGGTACTACCGCCCAGTGGCCCGGTTGTACCGCCTGGTAGGGTTCTGCAGTTACATCGTGAGTCCCGGTTGTACCGGGACAAGGAGCGGTTGTACCGCTACAGTGCTGAAAATGCAGTAACGGTTGGATTTATTAGGGTTGCTATATAAGGTGGTTCTTCCACCTACCACTCTCACCTCTTACCTCTCTCACTCCACCATTAATGCTCTCAAGCTCTCTTGCCCGATCTCTCTCTCTAGCCACTCAAACTTGTTGATTTGCTAGGGATTGAAGGAGGAGACCTAGATCTACACTTCCACCAAAGGATATTTGCTTCCCCCATACTTTCTAGTGTGGATTTTGTTACTCTTGGGTGCTTGAGCACCCTAGAAGGTTGAGGTCACCTCGAAGCTATATTCCATTGTGGTGAAGCTTCGTGGTTTCATTGGGAGCCTCCAATTGTTGTGGAGATTGCCCCAACATTGCTTGTAAAGGTCCGGTTGCTGCCTTCAAGGGCACCAATAGTGGAATCACGACATCTCGCATTGTGTGAGGGCGTGAGGAGAATACGGTGGCCCTAGTGGCTTCTTGGGGAGCATTGTGCCTCCACACCGCTCTAACGGAGACGTACTTCCCCTTAAAAGGAAGGAACTTCGGTAACACATCCTCGTCTCCACCGGCTCCACTCTTGGTTATTTCGTGCCTTTACTCTTGCAAGCCTACTTGTGTTGTATCCCTTGCTTGCTTATGTGTTAGTTGTTATTGCATCATATAGGTTGCTCACATAGTTGCATATCTAGACAACCTATTTTGTTGCAAAGTTTAAATTGGTAAAGAAAAGCTTAAAAATTGTTAGTTGCCTATTCACCCCCCCCCCCCTCTAGTCAACCATATCGATCCTTTCAGAGGTATCTCTAGGCCCTCCCGGTAATACACATTATAAGCTTGCAAGCAAATGAATAAGGAGTTAGTCATGAGGTGATGTATTACGGAACGAGTAAAGAGACTTGTCGGTAACAAGATTGAACTAGGTATAGAGATACCGATGATCGAATCTCGGGCAAGTAACATATCGATGGACAAAGGGAATTATGTATGTTGTCATAACGGTTCGACCAATAAAGATCTTTGTAGAATATGTAGGAGCCAATATGGGCATCCAGGCTCCACTATTGGTTATTGACCGGAGAGGTGTCTCGGTCATGTCTACATAGTTCTCGAACCCGTAGGGTCCGCTTAACATTCATTGACGATACAGTGTTATATGTTTTGGTGACCGAATGTTGTTCGGAGTCCCGGATGTGATCACAGACATGACGAAGAGTCTCGAAATGGTTGAGAGGTAAAGATTGATATATAGGACAATGGTATTTGGACACCGGAAGTGTTTTGGGACGTACCGGGAAGGAATCGGGTCATCGGAAGGGGTTCCGGGCACCCCCCCCCCCCCCGGCAAGTTATGGGCCTTATAGGCCAAAGGAGGGGACAGACCAGCCCACAAGGGGCCTGGTGCACCTCCTCCCTTGTTTGGACAGCCCTAGGGAAGGAAAAGGGGGAGGGCTAGCCCCTCTTGCCTTTCCCTCTCATGGGAGAAAGGAAAGGGGGGCACCCTCCCCTGCCTTTCCCCACGCTCCAAATAAGGAAAGGGGCACGGCTTGGGAGGGACCCCAAGTAGGATTCCTTCTACTTGGGCGCCTCCTTTGGCTGCTCCTCCCTCCCTCCCACCTATATATGTGTGGGAGGGGGCGCCTAGCACTGGACAGACAATTGTCTAGCCATGTGCGGCGCCCCCCTCCACTGTTTACACCCCCGGTCATATTTTCGTAGGCGAAGCCCTGCGGAGATCACTTCACCGTCACCGTCACCACGTCGTCGTGATGTTGGAACTCATCCACTACCTCGCCGTCTTGCTGGATTAAGAAGGCGCGGACATCACCGAGCTGAACGTGTGTTGAACACGGAGGTGTCGTACGTTCGGCACTCGATCGGTTGGATCACGAAGAAAGTTCGACTACATCAACCGCGTTGTGAAATGCTTACGCTTACGATCTACGAGGGTACGTAGACACACTCTCCCCTCTCGTTTCTATGCATCTCCTTGATAGATCTTGCGTGGGCATAGGAAAAAGTTTTGTTTTCATGCAACTTTCCCCAACAGTGGCATCATGAGCCATGTCTATGCGTATATGATATGCACGAGTAGAACACAAAGAGTTGTGGGCGGTGATAGTCATACTGCTTGCCACCAACATCTTATTTTGATTCGGTGATATTGTGAGATGAAGCGGCCCGGACCAACCTTACATGTCCACGTACATGAGACCGGTTCCACCGACTGACATGCAACTAGTTTTGCATAAAGGTGGTTGGCGGGTGTCTGTTTCTCCTACTTTAGTTGAATTGAATTTAACTACGGCCGGTCCTTGAAGAAGGTTAAAACAACAAACTGGATGAAACACCGTTGTGGTTTTTGCGTAGGTAAGAATGTTGGAAAACGTAGCATGCAATATCAAAAAAAATCCTACGTTCACGCAAGATCTATCTTGGAGATGCATTGTAACAAGAGGGGGAGAGTGTGTCCATGTACCCTCGTAGACTGAAAGCGGAAGCATTTGTTAACGCGGTTGATGTAGTCAAACTTCTTCTCGTTCCGACCGATCAAGCACCGAACATATGGAACCTCCGAGTTCTACACACGTTCAGCTCGATGACGTCCCTCGAGCTCTTGATCCAGCAAAGTGTCGAGGGACAGTTGCGTCAACACGATGGCGTGGTGACGGTGATGGTGAAGTGATCCATGTAGGGCTTCGCCTAAGCACTACGTGAATATGACCGGAGGCGTAAAGTGTGGAGGGGGCGCCGCACACGGCTAGGAATCAATATTGTGTGTTCTAGCGGTGCCCCCTCCCCCCTGCATATATAGGTGGGAGAGGGAGAGGGGCAGTGTCGGTGTCAAAACTGGCGGATCTCGGGTAGGGGGTCCCGAACTGTGCGTCTAGGCGGATGGTAACAGGAGACAAGGGACATGATGTTTTACCCAGGTTCGGGCCCTCTCGATGGAGGTAAAACCCTACATCCTGCTTGATTAATATTGATGATATGGATAGTACAAGAGTGGATCTACCACGAGATCAAGGAGGCTAAACCCTAAAGCTAGCCTATGGTATGATTGTTGTAATGTATGTTGTGTCCTACGGACTAAAGCCCTCCGGTTTATATAGAAACCGGAGGAGGCTAGGGTTACACAGAGTCGGTTACAATGGTAGGAGATCTACATATCCGTAATGCCAAGCTTGCCTTCCACACCAAGGAAAGTCCCATCCGGACACGGGACGGAGTCTTCAATCTTGTATCTTCGTAGTCTTGGAGTCCGGCGGACGATGATAGTCCGGCTGTCCGGACACCCCCTAGTCCAGGACTCCCTCAGTAGCCCCTGAACCAGGCTTCAATGACGATAAGTCCGGCGCGCATAATGTTCAGCATTGCAAGGCGGGTTCCTCCCTTGAATAATCCAGAGAAGATCATGAACACCAGGATAGTGTCCGGCTCTGCAAAATAAATTCCACATTCCACCGTAGAGAGAATAAAATGTACACAAGTCCAATCTGCTGACGTATTATGCGGCATGACATCACACCGCTACCAGGTTTTTACTTGAATCGTTTTTTATCATACCGCCTCAGAAGCGGTTTCCTTGGCACGTCTTGTCGAAGCAGAGATCGTGTTCCCCTTATTCCGGGATTCTCATCAATACGGATGTGGGTAACCCAACCGCGCCATTGATGGTGGCGCTTGGGAGATAAGCGAGTTTTACCAGGCCGGTGGGGAGCGCATAGTTTTCGCCCTGCCTATATAAGGGATAAGGATTCACCTTTTCACCCACGCCTTCTTCCTCCTTTGCTCATCCACCTCCGTGCACTCAAGCTCCAACGCCCAAGCTCGCGCATCTTGTCTTAACCTTTCCCGGCCATGTCCGGAGGGGGAGGCAAATGGTTGGCTTCCACCGTCAAGGAGGAGCACATCACCAAGCTGCGCAGCGCCGGATACCTTTCCAGCGATATTGCGCATCGGCTTCCCGACGAGGGGCAGCTCATCCCTACCCCTGGGCCCCATGAGAGGGTCGTCTTCCTTCCCCACTTCCTCCGCGGACTGGGCTTTCCACTGCACCCTTTCGTCCGGGGGCTCATGTTCTATTACGGCCTGGATTTCCACGATCTGGCGCCGAACTTCATCCTCAACATCTCGGCGTTTATCGTCGTGTGCGAGGCCTTCCTCCGCATCCAGCCCCACTTCGGCCTGTGGGTCAAGACCTTCAATCGTCAAGCCGAAAGTTGTGAAGGGCACGCAAGCGGAATGCGGAGGCGCCATGTTGGGCAAGTTGCCCAACGTCCTTTGGCTCGAAGGGGCCTTCGTGGACTCCGTTAAGGGGTGGCAATCGGGGTGGTTCTACATCACCGAGCCGCGCAAACCCACATGGGCGGTGGCCCCCGAGTTCAGATCTGGCATCCCCACGCAGCTCACCTCCTGGAAAGAGAAGGGCTTGCTGTGGGGCAATCCGAAGGAGCTGACGGGACTCCGAGCCTGTATCCAGAAGCTGGTGAACAAAAAGCTCAGGCTCGTCGACGTGATCCAAGTCATGCTCATCCGCCGGATTCTCCCATGCCAAGAAAGGGCATTCAATCTGTGGGAGTTTAATTCGGAACAGCACCAGGCGCTAAGCGGGCTCTTCGACACGACGTACGAAGGCGCCTGGAGGGTGCTGTTTAAGGGTGCCGAAGCCCCCACATCCGCGACGGAAGATCGCGGATTTCGCTCGCAGCATCCAGCTGACGAGGTAAGTGATTCAACCCCTTTACGGGACACTTGTGGTAAACAAATTGATTCTAAGAGGGTTTCAATCTCCCTTTTCCTTTGACAGGAATGGATGGAGAAGGCCGGGCAGCTCATCTGTCCGGCTCCCATGCCAGAAGACCCAGTGAACGCCCGTTTAGTAGGGCTGCTGGTTCCGGCACCGCACGTGGTGCCGGAGAAGAAGGCCAAGAAGGTGGCCGCAGGGACTCAAAAGAGTTCCCGCAATCAGGCGTCCGACGACGAGGCGGACTCCTCCCCCGAAGACGAGGAGGAGGAAGAAGACTCTCTCCCGGAGGAGGGAGAGAAGAAGAGGAAGGCTTCCCCAATAGGGGAGGCCGAAGGGTCCAAGAGGGGGAGAACTATTCCCCCGGACAGTTACGCCAACACCATCGTTGGCGAGGAGGAATGGCCTTCAAGGGCCAGGCGTCCGGCGAGATCGTAAGTATCCGGATCCCTGATATGCAATTTCTTTCGTGTCACCTAGTGTCCTACTAATGCCGCATACTGTCCATAGTCCGGCCGATGATGATCTCCCCGCTTCATCGAGCGGGTCTTTGGCCCCGTCGGATGTGGATTCACTTCCGACTGCCTCTACCCCCCGCGCCGATGAGGACGCTGAGGTGGGATCCCAGAGAGGGACCCATCAGGAGGAGGCTCCGGAGGCGCCGCCAGGCAGCCTCCCGGACTTTGCGCCGGACTCTACATCGGAACCTGCAGCGATTCCGGAGTCCGGCAGGTGGCCCCTTCGAAAGAAGGGCAAGACTGTGACACCGGCAGCCTCCGTCCAACCGGAGGCGCCGGACAACTTGTTGGAGGCGCTTAAAGGCGCTTCCATCGAGGAAGAACACCGCACTATCATGAGTGCGGTGATTCAGAAGGTTCAGCTTGCCAAGAGCGGGCTGACCGACGCCTGCAACAGCCTTCTAACAGGCTTTGAGGTAAGAAGTTATAATTATGTAATGTAATACCGCATAGACAATAGCCCCTGATGCTCAGTTCGGTGTTCGGAAAGAAAAGCCGGACTGAGGATCTAAGAAGATATACGCAGGGTTGCTTAAAATATGTCAATATGGGATTGCAGGCTGCGCTGCTGACCTCTGCCGCACTGACTGCGGAGGTCGGTGCGTTGAAGCAGGATCTCGAGCGGTCCGAGCAAGAGCTCGGCCATGCCAAGAAGCAGCTTGAGGACAAAGAAGGTGAGTAACACCACTTTGAATAGTTACCTTATAGAAAAGGATTTTGGTTGCAATAAAATTAACAAGGATAATATGGGTATTGCAGGGGCCACGAACGAGGTGGCAGCCCTGAAGGAGGCTGTGTCCGCGGCCGAATGCAGTGCGGCCGCGGAACGGGCAGAGCGAGAGAAGCAGGAGGCGCAGGTGGCGGAAGTACGGCAAGAGCTCCAGGCTCTCATGGAGAAGCATGAGAGCTTGAAGCGTGACTCCAAGACTTGAGAGTCTGAGCTTGCCTCGGCTCTCGAAAGTGCCAAGTCCGCCAAGGCTGAGGCCCGTAAGGCCCTTCAGGAGGTTGAAGATGTAAAGAAGATAGCGGCGGGTAAGGCATTTTTCATGCAAAGCAAGCATGTTAATGTAAACTACCTGACACTTACCCGCATTCGGAGCTCTCCAGGGGCGTTTGCAGATCTGCCGCGTAGTGTGTCCGATGCCGCCGCATTCTATCGTGGCGAGGAGGGGAGCTCGACGGAGAAGGTCTTCTGGTCTCAGTACGCTGAGGCCGGCCATCCGGCGTCCCCAAGCGACCAGCTGAAGCAGCTGGTCGAACTCCACAAGGTAGCTGAGGAGGCCATGAAGGGCCTTATAGTCCGGCTGTGGCCTGGACAGGCCATGCCTGGGAGCTACTTTGGCCTCGTGCAGCGGCTGGTGGATGCGTGCCCCTGGGTGGAGGTCATCAAGCGCTCCGCCTGTATTGAAGGTGCTCGTCGGGCCCTTGCCCGCACAAAGGTGCACTGGGGCAGGCTGGATGCGGAGAAGCTTCTCACTGACCTGCCGCCACCGGGCAAGGAGTATCGTACGCCCGAGATGTATTATAAGACTGTCCTGAAGGGAGCCCGCGATATTGCGGATGAATGCCCCAGAGATGTAATTTTTGAGTAAACTCACTATGTATTATCCTGTGCGCTAAAAACTTTGTTCATGTGCGCATTAAGCAACGCTTGTTTAATTTAAAATATTACCTTCTGTGCGGCCGTTTATAAAATCTCAGAGATGGCAAGTCGTTGGCTTCAGCCCCCAAGCCGCGAGTGCTGGGGTGTTCAGGATAAACTTGAGCACTCTTGTTCCCATTTTTTGGTCCATGTAGGGAGGCGCTCAACACAACGAACAAGGCAACCGGACTTATAATGCTTGAACACTCTCACTTAGCCATAGAATTCTATAATTTTAAATTTCGGCGAAGCCCCTGGTATTCCGAAGACCGAATCCGGGGCGCTATCCACGCCTTCATCGGACATTTATCCGGAACTTCGCTCGAAGCGGCATGAGTCTTTAAGGACTCGAAAAGACCTCTCGAACAGCGACCAGTCTCTCGCCTTATCATGCCGGTCAGTTTTAGCTTTCTCCACTGAGGCGCTCGCCCGGCTCAACCGGGGCGCAATCGCAGTGGTTCTCCCAGTGCCACCTTAGCCGACAGAACGGAACATAAGGCACCAAAACGTGGGAGCCGGGCAAACCCAACTATTGACCCAAGACATGATTCGGAGCCGATCCATATAATGCTATAAGTTCGGGGTGCCGTACTTATGAAAGTGTTCGGATTTATCACACCGTAATGTGGGAAACGTAAGCCCCTGGTGTATTAGACCGTACCAAAATATACAGGTGCAAAATGTCCTGTAATGAACATATATATAAAAGAGTAATGTAATTGCAGTCGAAAAGTGCTGCATTATTTATTTAAAGGAAGTCTGCTATGAGTGCGGACCGATACAAATAGTGCGGTAAGCAAGGGATTTGGACTTAATTAAACAGGTCCCCCTCCAGGGATGAGCTGCGGACTTGGTGTATATAATCGAATTTAATGCTCGTAATTGAGACCACCTGAGTGTTCGTCGCAACCTTCTTTCTTCCCTGGCTGTTGCAACGTGAGTTCGGCAGGTTCACCGCCGGACAGGGCCTCTGGTTAACGGTGTCCTGTGTATACAAAGAAGGAAAAAAATAATAAAAAAAAGGGTTGCGAGCCCCTGGTGTGGTCGAGCCGCACTCTGGGTCCATTGTGATCATGCCCCGTCCCCTGCGCCCATGGTATCTCCAAAGCATAGTGATGTACGCGGAGGGTTATTCTCGCAATCATGCAAGGGCGGGGGTTAGGGCTGCATTGCTACGCGTGCTCTGATCGTGCCAGGTTGTCTTGGTTGGTATTGCTTCGGGCGCGTTTCGCTGTATCCGGCCGTTTGACGGCCGGACTCGAAAATTGCCTTAAAAGGCTGCTCTGTACTTTTGCCGCGAGAGCCGCTGTATGTTCCTCCATTCGGAGGGAGTGTTCCGTATTTCCGTTGACCGTGATGACTCCACGAGGGCCTGGCATCTTGAGCTTGAGGTATGCATAATGCGGCACCGCGTTGAACTTTGCAAACGCGGTTCGTCTGAGCAGAGCGTGACAACCGCTGCAAAATGGGACTATGTCGAAGATTAACTCTTCGCTTCGGAAATTATCCGGGGATCCGAAGACCACTTCCAGTGTTACTGAGCCCGTACAACTGGCCTCCACACCTGGTATGACACCTTTAAAGGTTGTCTTTGTAGGTTTAATCCTTGAGGGGTCTATGCCCATCTTGCGCACTGTATCCTGATAAAGCAGGTTCAGGCTACTACCGCCGTCCATCAGGACTCTCGTGAGGTGAAATCCATCAACGATTGGGTCTAAAACCAATGCGGTGAATCCGCCATGGCGTATGCTGGTCGGATGGTCTCTTCGATCGAAAGTGATCGGACAAGAGGACCATGGATTGAACTTCGGGGCGACTGGCTCCATCGCATAGACGTCCCTTAGTGCGTGTTTCCTCTCCCTCTTGGGTATATGGGTTGCGTAAATCATGTTCACCGTCCGCACTTGTGGGGGGAAACCCCTTATGTCCTCTATTGTTCGGCGGTCGGGTCTCCTCGTCGTCGTCGCTGTTTAGCCCCTTGTCATTGTTTTCGGCAATTAACTTGCCTGCCTGCTTGAACACCCAGCAATCTCTGTTGGTGTGATTGGCTGGCTTTTCGGGGGTGCCATGTATCTGGCATAAGCGGTCGAGTATTCGGTCCAAGTTGGACGGACCCGGAGTGGTTCTTTTGAATGGCTTCTTCCGCTGACCGGGTTTAGAGCCTCGGAATCCGGCGTTGACTGCCGTATCCTCCTTCTCGTCGCCGTTAATGCGGCGTTTGTTTTTGTTTCGACGTGACCTGCCGTTGTGGTCCTTAGTATCCGGACTGCCAGAATTTTTGTTGAGGTTGTTGCTGCGAGCTAGCCAGCTATCCTCCCCCGCGCAAAAGCGGGTCATTAATGATGTGAGTGCTGCCATGGATTTCGGCTTTTCCTGTCCCAGGTGCCGGGCTAGCCACTCGTCGCGGATGTTATGTTTGAAGGCTGCGAGGGCCTCCGTATCCTGACAGTCGATGATTTGGTTTTTCTTTGTCAAGAACCGTGTCCAGAATTGTCTGGCCGATTCCTCTGGCTGCTGAATTATGTGGCTTAGGTCATCGGCGTCTGGTGGCCGCACATACGTGCCCTGGAAATTGTCGAGGAATGCGGCTTCCAGGTCTTCCCAACACCCAATTGACTCTGGGGCAAGCTGTTAAGCCAATGCCGAGCTGGTCCTTTAAGCTTGAGTGGGAGGTACTTGATGGCATGGAGATCGTCGCCGCGGGCCATATGGATGTGAAGGAGATAATCTTCGATCCAAACCGCGGGGTCTGTTGTGCCGTCGTAGGATTCGATGTTTACGGGTTTAAACCCTTCAGGGATTTGATGATCCATTACTTCGTCAGTGAAGCATAGCGGGTGTGCGGCGCCTCTATATTGAGCAATATCACGACGCAGCTCGAGAGAGCGTTGTCTGCTGTGTTCGGCCCGGCCGGGGTTATTATATCCGGCGCGACGGTATTCGTCGCGGGTCGTGGGGCGCCCTCGTGATCCATAGATGGATCTGGATTGCCTTGCTTTGTCCTCCAATACGTCTCGCAAGTCCGGCGCGTTCCCTCTTGGCTTCGTACTTTTGGAGTGATGCCGGGGTACGGTCTTTGTGGAGGGTCTGCATGCCTCTCTGTCGCGACCACGGGTTGGTCGGTCGGCCGTATCGTGCGCTGGTGATGAAGGTATGTATGCTTCCTCCTCTAATCGGGGGAGCAACTTGCGTCTGGGGTAGCTTTTGGAGGGGCGTTCGAGTTTAAACTCTTCGGCCGCGAGGACCTCGATCCATCGATCGGCCAGCAGGTCCTGATCAGCTTGAAGCTGCTGCTGCATTTTCTTTAGGCTATTTGCCGTGGCGATAAGCCTGCGTTTAAAACGCTCTTGTTCGACGGGATCCTCGGGCACGACGAATTCGTCGTCGTTGAGGCTTGCCTCGTCTTCGGAGGGAGGTATATAGTTATAATCCTCAACCTCTTCGTCTGCCGCCCTCTCGTGGGGGCTTGCTTCTGCGTCCTCCTGCGCTGAGTCTTGCTGGAGGGGATTATCTTCGGCACTCTCTGGGTATTATTATCTCCTGTGCCAGAATCTTCATTCTTGCTGTGGCGGGATTTAGAGCGGCGCCGTTGACGCCGGCGCTTGGGCTGTTTCTTTAAGGAATCTGCCTCCGCTACTTCTTCGCCGTCCCCGTCTTTTGGGGTGTCCACCATGTATATGTCGTATGACGAGGTGGTCTTCCAGTGCCCTGTAGGCGCTGGTTCCTGCTCGTCTCCGGCATCGTCGTCCATAGCGTCGATGTCTTCGGAGTCATAGTCTAGCATGTCGGTAAGATCGTCGACAGTGGCTACAAAGTGGGTGGTGGGTGGGCTCTGAATTTCTTCGTCGTGCGTATCCCAACCATCCTGGCCATAGTCTGGACAGGACTCTCCCGATAGCGAGAGATGCTTTAGCGAATTTAGGATGTCACCAAAGGGTGAGTATTGGAAGATGTCCGCGGCGGTGAATTCCATAACCGGCGCCCAATCCGATTCACTTGGTAGGGGCGCGGGAGGTCTGGAGTCCGGCAAGGAGTCCGGCACCTCGGAATTACGAGTTTCGCGAGGGACAAGGTTAGTGTTCGGCTCCATCGCCGTGGAAGTTGAAGCCCCCAAGGTGGTGTCCATCCACCGGTCCTCGATCTGGGCGATCGGCTCCGGACTAAGTGCCGAAGCGGATTCGTGTGCGGCCACCAAGGCACTGTTTGGCGGCAGAGCTAGATCATGCCCATCGCAACAGTGCGACGCGCTTGGCTTTGGCTCGAGCCCGTCGAGGATCAAGTCCCGCGGATGTCGGCTATGAAGTTTAGGCTTCCGAATCTGACCTAATGGCCAGGGGCGTAGCTTTCGATCTTCTCCAGATGGCCAAGTGAATTAGCCCGCAGTGCGAAGCCGCCGAATACGAAGATCTGTCCGGGGAGAAAAGTCTCACCTTGGGCAGCGTTGCTGATTGCAGATGCCATCAAGCCTATCGGTGACGACACAGAGGAACTCTCAATGAAAGCACCAATGTCGGTGTCAAAACCGGCGGATCTCGGGTAGGGGGTCCCGAACTGTGCGTCTAGGTGGATGGTAATAGGAGACAAGGGACACGATGTTTTACCCAGGTTCGGGCCCTCTCGATGGAGGTAAAACCCTACGTCCTGCTTGATTAATATTGATGATATGGATAGTACAAGAGTGGATCTACCACGAGATCAAGGAGGCTAAACCCTAAAGCTAGCCTATGGTATGATTGTTGTAATGTATGTTGTGTCCTACGGACTAAAGCCCTCCGGTTTATATAGACACCAGAGGAGGCTAGGGTTACACAGAGTCGGTTACAATGGTAGGAGATCTACATATCCGTAATGCCAAGCTTGCCTTCCACGCGAAGGAAAGTCCCATCCGGACACGGGACGGAGTCTTCAATCTTGTATCTTCGTAGTCTTGGAGTCCGGCGGACGATGATAGTCCGGCTGTCCGGACACCCCCTAGTCCAGGACTCCCTCAGGCAGCAAGGGGCGCCCCAAGTAGGAGTAATCCTACTTGGGTGCCTCCCACTAGTCGGCCTCCCCCTTCCATAAGTGTCGGAGGGGGAAGGAAGGAGGAGGGGGAGGGAAGGAAGGGGGAGGCCGAATCCTTCCCCTTCCTTCTCTATTCCCCCCTTTCCTTTCCCCCCAATTCGGCCTACATGGGACGCACCAGCCCCTTAGGGGCCGTTCTGCCCCCCTCTTGGCCCATTAGGCCCATGTAGTTTGCCGGGGGTTGCCCGGAACCCCTTCCGGTCACCTGATACGTACTCGATACCCCTGGAACACTTCCGGTGTCCGAATACTATCGTCCTATATATGAATATTTACCTCTCGACCATTTTGAGACTCCTAGTCATGCCTGTGATTTAATCTGAGACTCCAAACAACATTCGGTCACCAAATCACATAACACATATAATACAAATCATCATCAAACGTTAAGGTGCAGACCCTACGGGTTCGAGAACTATGTAGACATGACCGAGACACCTCTCCGGTAAATAACCAATAACAGAACCTGGATGCTCATATTGGCTCCCACATATTCTATGAAGATCTTTATCAGTTGAACCGTTATGACAACATCCTTTATTCTTTTGTCATCGGTATGTTACTTGCCCGAGATTCAGTCGTTGGTATCTTCATACCTAGTTCAATGTCGTTACTGGCAAGTCTCTTTACTCATTTCGTAATGCATCATCCCGCAACTAACTGATTAGTCACATTGCTTGCAAGGATTCTTATGATGTGCATTACCGAGAGGGCCCAGAGATACCTCTCCGATACTCGGAGTGACAAATCCTAATCTCGATCTATGCCAACCCAACAAACACCTTCGGAGATACATGTAGAGCATCTTTATAATCAACCAGTTACGTTGTGACGTTTGATAGCACACAAGGCATTCCTCTGGTATCCGGGAGTTGCATAATCTCATAGTTGGAGGAATATGTATTTGACATGAAGAAAGCAGTAGCAATAAAACTGAACAATCATTATGCTAAGCTAACAGATGGGTCTTGTCCATCACATCATTCTTCTAATAATGCGATCCCGTTCATCAAATGACAACATGTGTCTATGGCCAGGAAACTTAACCATCTTTGATTAACGAGCTAATCAAGTAGAGGCATACTAGGGACACGGTGTTTTGTCTATGTATCCACACATGTATCAAGTTTCCGGTTAATACAATTCTAGAATGAATAATAAACATTTATCATGATATGAGAAAATATAAAATAACAACTTTATTATTGCCTCTAGGGCATATTTCCTCCAGTCTCCCATTTGCACTAGAGTCAATAATCTAGTTCACATCGCCATGTGATTTAACACCAATAGTTCACATCTTTATGTGATTAACACCCATAGTTCACATCGCCATGTGACCAACACCCAAAGGGTTTACTAGAGTCGATAATCTAGTTCACATAGTTATATATGTGATTAACACCCAAAGAGTACTTAGGTGTGATCATGTTTTGCTTTTGAGAGAGGTTTAGTCAACGGGTCTGCCACATTCAGATCCTTATGTATTTTGCAATTTTCTATGTCTACAATGCTCTGCATGGAGCTACTCTAGCTAATTGCTCCCACTTTCAATATGTATCCAGATTGAGACTCGGAGTCATATGGATCGCTGTAAAAGCTTGCATTGGCGTAACTCTTTATGATGAACTCTTTATCACCTCCATAACCGAGAAACATTTCCTTAGTCCTCTAAGGTTAATTTTGACCGCTGTCTAGTGATCTACTCCTGGATCACTATTGTACCCCCTTGCCAAACTCGTGGCAAGGTACACAACAGGTTTTGGTATAGAACATGGCATACTTTTATAGAACCTATGGTTGAGGCATAGGGAATGACTTTCATTCTCTATCTATCTTCTGCCGTGGTCGGTTTTTTGAGTTTTACTCAACTTCATACCTTACAACTCAGGCAAGAACTCCTTCTTTGACTGATCCATTTTGAACTCCTTCAAAATCTTATCAAGGTATGTACTCACTGAAAGTCTTATCAAGTGTCTTGATCTATCTCTATAGATCTTGATGCCCAATATGTAAGCAGCTTCACCGAGGTCTTTCATTGAAAAATTCTTATTCAAATATCCTTTTATGCTATCCATAAATTCTATATCATTTCCAATCAACAATATGTCATCCACATATAATATCAGAAATGCTACAGAGCTCCCACTCACTTTCTTGTAAACACAGGCTTCACCATAAGTCTGTATAAAACCATATGCTTTGATCACCTTATCAAAGCGTAGATTCCAACTCCGAGATGCTTGCACCAGTCCATAGATGGATCGCTGGAGCTCACACATTTTGTTAGTACCTTTAGGATTGACAAAACCTTTTGGTTGCATCATATACAACTCTTCTTTAATATCCATTAAGGAATGTAGTTTTTGACATCCATTTGCTAGATTTCATAATCATAAAATGCGGCAATTGATAACATGATTCAGACAGACTTAAGCATCACTATGGTTGAGAAAGTCTCATCTTAGTCAACTCCTTGAACTTGTCGAAAACCTTTTGCGACAAGTCGGGTGAGGGAGTCCTGGATTAGGGGGTGTCCGGATAGCCGGACTATCATCATCGGCCGGACACCAAGACTATGAAGATACAAGATTGAAGACTTCGTCCCGTGTCCGGATGGGACTTTCCTTGGCGTGGAAGGCAAGCTTGGCGATACGGATATGTAGATCTCCTACCATTGTAACCGACTCTGTGTAACCCTCTCCGGTGTCTATATAAACCGGAGGGTTTAGTCCGTAGGACACAACCATTACAACAATCATACCATAGGCTAGCTTCTAGGGTTTAGTCTCCTTGATCTCGTGGTAGATCCACTCTTGTACTACCCATATCATCAATATCAATCAAGCAGGAGTAGGGTTTTACCTCCATCGAGAGGGCCCGAACCTGGGTAAAAACATCGTGTCCCTTGTCTCCTGTTACCATCCGCCTAGACGCACAGTTCGGGACCCCCTACCCGAGATCCGCCGGTTTTGACACCGACATTGGTGCTTTCATTGAGAGTTCCTCTGTGTCGTCACTGATAGGCGTGATGGCTTCCTCAAACAACAACGCCGTCCAGGGTGAGACTTTTCTCCCCGGACAGATCTTCGTGTTCAGCGGCTTCGCACTGCGGGCCAATTCACTTGGCCATCTGGAGCAGATCGAAAGCTACGCCCCTGGCCATCAGGTCAGATTTGGAAGCCTGAACTTCACGGCTGACATCCGCGGAGACTTGATCTTCGATGGATTCGAGCCACAGCCGAGTGTGCCGCACTGTCACGATGGGCATGACTTAGCTCTGCCGCCGGATAGTACCCTGGAGGCCGCACACGAGTCCGCTCTAACCCATAGTTCGGAGCTGACCGCGCAGATCGAGGACAGGTGGCTGGACACCGCCTCGGGAGCGGCAACTTCTACGGCGATGGAGCCGAATACCAACCTTGTCCCCTATAAAGCCCGTGACTCCGAGGTGCCAGACTCCTTGCCGAACACCGAACCTCCCACGCCCCTACTAATCGAATCTGATTGGGCGTCGATCATGGAGTTCACCGCCGCGGACATCTTTCAGCACTCACCCCTTGGCGACATCCTGAATTCGCTAAAGTATCTCTCGTTATTAGGAGAGACCTGGCCGGAGTGCGGTCAGAATGGATGGGATGCGGACGACGAAGAATTTTGAAGCCCACCCACCACCCACTTTGTAGCCATTGTCGACGATCTAACCGACATGCTAGACTACGACTCCAAAGACATCGGCGGTATGGACGACGATGCCGGAGACGATCAAGAACCAGCGCCTATCGAGCATTGGAAGCCCACCCCAACTCATGATGTATATATGGTGGACACTCCAAAAGGGAGTGATAACGAGGAACAACGGGACACGGCGAAGGATAATTCCCCCGAAAAACAACCAAAACGGCGACGCAAGCACCGCCCCAAGTCCCGCCTCGATAACAACAGCACCCATAATGACCCAGCCATAGAGCAGGGCAAATCGGTGGGCGACGCAACCAAGCAACCATCCGAGCAGGACGAATCGGATAATCAATCCATCCCCGGCGAAAACAACGGTTCAGACGATCTCACACCGGAGCACAAGAACCTTCGAAAAAGGCTTGTCGCCACTGCAAGAAGTTTGAAGAAGGAGAAACAGAAGCTCAAAACGGCGGAAGACATACTCAGAATGAGGTGGAGCAAAGTACTCAAGTCCGCGGACAAATATGGCAATAGCCACCAAACAAAGAGCTACCCGAAGCGCAAGCTGCTGCCAGAATTCGACGAGGAGGCCGTAGAGCCCCCACAGTCAAAAAGCAAAGAGGCCGCCTGGCCGGATAGGCGACCAGATGACAGGCCAAGAGTGACAAGCGGCGCCGCACATAAGCCGGCACATGACACGCATAAAGACCCTCGCAAAACGGATGGCCCGGTCAGGTCCATTTATGGGCCAAAAAAGAGGGCCCCAGGAAGGAACACAACACGCAGAGTGCTCGAAGATAACGACACACCTAAATACAGGGGCGCTGCACACCCACTATGTTTCACCGATGAGGTGCTGGATCATGAATTCCCAGTGGGGTTCAAGCCCGTAAACACAGAGGCATACAACGGAACAACAGACCCCGGAGTCTGGATTGAGGATTAGATCCTGCACATACACATGGCTAGAGGAGATGATCTCCACGCCATAAAATATCTACCCCTCAAGCTCAAAGGGCTAGCACGGCATTGGCTCAAAAACCTCCCAGAAAATACTATTGGAAGATGGGAAGAGCTCGAGGACGCGTTTAGAACAAATTTTCAAGGGACTTATGTCCGCCCTCCGGATGCAGACGATTTAAGTCACATAACTCAACAGCCCGGAGAGTCAGCGCGCAAATTCTGGAACAGGTTCCTTACCAAAAAGAACCAAATAGTCGACTGTCCGGACGCCGAAGCCTTAGCAGCTTTTAAACATAATGTCCGAGATGAATGGCTCGCCAGACACCTCGGCCAAGAGAAGCCGAGAACAATGGCCGTGCTAACAAGCCTCATGACCCGCTTTTGCGCGGGGGAAGACAACTGGCTAGCAAGATGCAGCACCAGCAACCCAAGTACATCCGAGATCAGAGATGGAAACGGAAAATCACGGCGCAGAAAGGACCAGCGCCGAAATAAAGAAAAAAGCCCAAAGAACATGGCGATCAATGCCGGATTCAAAAGCTCGTGGCCGAAAAACAAAACACTGCCTCTTAAGGATAACAGTGACGAGCTATCCAACTTAAACAAAATTTTGGATCGGATATGTCAAATCCACAGTACCTCCGGAAGGCCTGCAAACCACACCCACCGAGACTGTTGGGTCTTCAAACAGTCCGGCCGACTCAACGCCGAACACAAGGGGCTCGACGCGCCAAGCGAGGATGACGATGAACCCCACCAGCAGAGCGCCAGAAAACAAAAGACTTTCCCACAAGAAGTCAAAACCATAAACTCACTTCATGTGATAATATGGAACAACAGTGCGGCACCCGCCAAAGTAGGTGTCGCACGGTCCACCCCAGCGGAACCTCGAGATTGGATGTCAAAACCAATTACTTTCGACCACCTGGACTATTCCAGAAGTATTCGAAACGCAGGATGGACTGCTCTGATATTGGATCCTATAATCGACGGACTACAATTTACACAAGTCCTAATGGATGGTGGCAGCAATTTAAACCTGCTATATCCGGACACAATCCGCAAGTTGGGAACAGACCTTACTAAAATTCGACATAGCCGCACTTCCTTTAAAGGAGTGACGCCAGGCCCTTACGCCAAGTGCACAGGCTCCTTACTACTAGAAGTTGTGTTCGGGTCACCCGACAACTTCCGACGCGAAAAGCTAATCTTTCATATCGCCCCATTCAAAAGTAGCCATCAAGCACTATTGGGACGTGAAGCTTTTGTCCGCTTTAACGCAATACCACACTACGCTTCTCTTACACTTAAAATGCCCGGTCCACGCGGCATCATCTCATTAAAAGGTCGCTCACGACCCCGGACACGGATAGACGAGTCCGGCATAAATAAGCTAGGGGCTCCCTAGCCACACACCCCCTTACAAGGGGCTGTGCATATGAGCAATAAGGAGCCAATAAAAGCTCAACTTCATTCATTTATTCATGCTTTGTTTTAAATACATTTTTGACACGATTACTTTTCAAACTAAGTTCCTCTCTTTTACAGATGAACAGCGTGTTACACCCGTCCAAGATACAGCACAACGGAGACACAGGCGCAGACGTGCAGTAGGGACCCGTTGCAAGGATTCTTTTCAGATTAAGACCCTGCGTAAACCTTTTTTACTGTCTCTTGTTGCTATACATCCCCTGGTTTCTCATCATAACCAGAGAGGAGGCTGACATTTTGGCATCGGCCGCGTCAGAGGACCTTGCGCGTACCTGGACACGAGGGGCTTAGGGCATTGATCTGCCCGTCATCATAAAGACCGAACACCTTAGGGAGTGTTCAGCGTCTCGAGTTAGGCCTTATATGCATCAGCTCCGAGTCATGTCTTTGGTCAAATGTTGGGTTTGCCCAGCTCCTGTGTTTTGCTGCCTTACGTTCCGTATCATCGGCTAACGCGGCACCAGGAGAACTACTGCGATTGTGCCCCGGTTCGGCCAGGTGAGCACCTCAGTAGAGAAAGCCGAAAATTGACTGTCATGATGTAGCGAGAGACTGGTCAACCACTCGATCGACCTCCGGAATGTTTAGAATTCCTCCGCTTTAACGAAGGACCGCTTCCCGGTCAGGCACACACGTGCCCCAAATACGGAGAGCGCGGTGCCCCTAGGGGCTATATCGTAGCCCCACCTTCGAACTCCTATGGCTAAGTGAAAGTGATAAAGCATTATAGTCCGGTTGCCTCGTTTGCTACGCTACCACCTCCTTTACAGGACCAAGATGTTGGATTAAGTGTGAGAATGCGCTATTTTGCAAACACCCCTGCACTATGTGCGTGGGGGATGAAGCCGAAGACTGCCATCTTTCAGGTTATACACAAGTATACATTAACGGCCGCACAGGAGATATTTCAATACTTGAACGCACAAGTACAAAAAGCGCTTATATTATAAACATCATTTTACAAATGATAAAGTTCATTTGAACATGACATTTTTTGAGCACTGCGACTCTATCACACGAGCACCATGCAGAACTTCCCCAAAGTAGTGCTCGGTGGGTAATCGGCTCTCGTCCGAACCCTGGGTCGCAACAGCGGTGGCATCCATCTCCGTCCAGTGTGCCTTCACACGGGCGAGGGCCATCCTTGCACCCTCTATGCAGGCTGACCGCTTCATCGCCTTGATATGCGGCACCGCCCCAAGGAATTGCTGCAATAAGCCAAAATAACTCTTCGGCTTGGGCCTATCTGGCCAGACATGAGCCACGATATCCATCATGGCAAGTCCGGACAGTCTATTCAGCTCAGCCCACTCGGCTAACCGATCGGTCATCGGAAGTGAACGATCCGGACTATGGAATTGAGACCAAAAAAGCTCTTCCGTCTCGTGATCCTTCTGACTTTGGAAGTGCACAACAGCATCTGCCGCACTCGCCGCTAAGTCCATATACGGATCCTCCGGACCCCACAGCTGGCCAAGCTGAGTGTACTTCGGATCTATAAACCGCCTGTGCAGCAGAAAGGGCTTGCCAGCCACAATATCTCCGGCCTGGCGCAGCTCCTCCTTTATATCCCTCATTGCAGAACGGGCATTCTTGGCTTCGGCGTGGCCTTCCTCAGGCCTTCTTGCTCTGCTCGATGTTCTTTTTCAAGAACCTCATTGCGGTCGGTAACATCTTTCAACTTCACGGCCATTTCGGCCATCTCCTCCCTGCTTCGGCAGTGTGCAGCCCTTTCGGCTTCTAGCTCTTCGGCCGCCCTCGAGGCAGCCGCATCACTCCTTCTGGCCTGCTCCTTGGCTTGAGCAAGTTCTGCCCGAAGGCTCTCCACAGCAGCGGCACCATCTGCATTAAGCACACATGTTGTAAGGAGTGGGCTTCGGTCCCCTTACTAGGTGACCACGGAGAAAAAACCCACCTTGTGACTCGTCAAGTCGCTTATTGACCAGCGCGATGTCCGCATCCGCAACGTCGAGTTGCCGCTTTAGTTCGGCAACTCCATCAGTCCGGCTGGCCACCGAACTATCCGCCACCTGCATAGGAAAGGCAGAAATCAATACCTGGGATTTTGATCCTCGGCACGCTGTCGTTCTCGACACCCTACCGAGTCTCAGGGGCTACTATCTATATAGGGCGCACTTTATGTGTAAAACTGTCAAAGGGTATGTCATTTTTACGTACCTCAAACTCCGCCAGCAAACTCCTGACGGCATCACGCAACCCGCCTTCGGTGGATGAAATTCTTTCAATCACCGTACTCATCAGTGTACGGTGACCTTCTTAGATAGACGCCCTCTCAAGCAGATCCTTCAGCTCCCCCGGCCGCACACCCGTTGGTTCCGAACTATCCGGCCCTGCCGGACTCGGGGATACCCTCCGTGACGACACCTCAGGATCGTCCGCCCTATCCGATGGTGCGGCAGATGGAGGCGTCTCGCTCTCCATCATTTCCGGACGAAGTTCCCCCGAAGACGAGTTCATCTGAGAAGGACGGAGATCCGAACTACAAGGTAAAAACTTTGGTTATCCTCAGAAGCAAAAATAGGGGTGTCTCTTATTATAGAACCCCCCTTTTTATATACTTACGGCTCGCTGGAGGGCTGATTCCTTAGGGGAGATAGTGCGGCTGGGGCCTCCCCGGACGCAGGACCCTCTAGTGAAGATCTCTTCCCCCGCTTCGAGGCCTTAGCCTTCGGGTTTTTGGAGGCGGTCCTCTTCTCCCCTTGGAAGGAGGGATTCTTGATTCCCCCTTCCTCCAAAGCCTCCTTGGTAGAGGCGGTGATGTCCCTGTTCGCCCCTTCGCCTTCCTCTGAAGGCGCAACCTTCAGCATCCTAACCAGCACAGGATCCGGCACGGTCTCCGGGAGGGGGACCGAACACCGTATCAGTTTCGCCTGCGTTATCCACTCCTATTCAAGAGACGTTGGGTTAAAAGGCAAATTCGAGAAGGCGTAAACAAACGGCGTGTTCAGACGCAGGGCCACTTACCTGAGTATCCGGGCGATTGCAGCTTAGGCCGGAATCCTCGGTCAATTCCGGACACATCTCTTGTGATCCGAAGAATAATTTGTACATCTCCACGGGTGTCGTACCCATGAAGTGTTGGAGAGTGTGCGGCCCCTCGGGATTGAACTCCCACAGACGGAGGGGGCGACGCTTGCAGGGCAGGAGGCGCCGAATCAGCATAACCTGCATCACTACGACCAGATTGATCTCTCTCTCTCCTGTAGATCTCGAATCCGGCCCTGCAATAGGGGAACGTCCTTTGACGGCCCCCAGTTGAGCCCTTGGCTGACCCATGACATCAGCCACTATGGAGGGCCCGAGCGGAAGATGGGCGGCGGCTTCTGCCTGCTGCCCCTGGGAGCGGTTATGTAGAACCACTCATGCTGCCACAAGCCGAGCTCCTCCTGGAAAGAGCCCTCGGGCCATGGAGCGTCGGCCCTTCTGCTTACAACCGCCCCGCCGCACCCTGCTTGACGCCCCTCGATCATCTTCGGCTCCATGTCGAAGTTCTTAAGCCACAAGCCGAAGTGAGGGGTAATGCGGAGGAAGGCTTCGCAGACGACAATGAATGAAGAGATATGGAGGATGGACTCCGGAGCCAGGTCATGGAATTCCAACCCATAGTAAAACATGAGACCTCTCACAAAAGGATCCATCGGGAAGCCTAAGCCCCGACGGAGGTGGGACACAAACACGACATACTCGCCGGGCTCGGGGGTGGGAATGACTTGCCCTTTGGCGGGAAACCTATGCGAAATCTCGTAAGTCAGGTACTTGGCCTCTCGCAGCTTTAGCACGTCCTCTTCCGTGACGGAGGAGGGCATCCACCGGCCCTGTAGGTCGGAGCTGGACATTGTTGAAGGTCCGAAGCGCTCGAATCTGGGGCTCTGGGTGTTGGAACTCAGGGCGAGGAATAGATTCGATTGAGGATTGAAGAAAAGAAACGAGCCTTGGTCCCATTATAAAGAGGGAGAATACCAAGAGCCGTCCCCGTGACAGTTCGGGACTCGCCTCAGATAGAGGGGGCGTGACAACGAGCACGGTTGGGTTACCCACGTCCGTATTGATGGGAATCCCGGAATAAGGGGAACACGATCTCTGCTTCGACAAGACGTGCCAAGGAAACCGCTTCGCTAAACGCGCTGAGGTGGTATAATAAAAAACGATTCAAGTAAAGGCTTGGTGGTGGTGTGACGTCATGCCACAAAACACGTCAGCAGATCGAACTTGTGTACATATAATTCTCTCTATGGTGGAATGTGGAATTTATTTTGCAGAGCCGGACACTATCCTGGTGTTCACAATCTTCTATGAATTATTCGGAGGAGGAACCCGCCTTGCAATGCCGAACAATATGCGCGCCGGACTCATCGTCATTGAAGCCTGGTTCAGGGGCTACTGAGGGAGTCCTGGATTAGGGGTTGTCCGGATAGCCGGACTATCATCATCGACCGGACTCCAAGACTATGAAGATACAAGATTGAAGACTTCGTCCCGTGTCCGGATGGGACTTTCCTTGGCGTGGAAGGCAAGCTTGGCGATACGGATATGTAGATCTCCTACCATTGTAACCGACTCTATGTAACCCTAGCCCTCTCCGGTGTCTATATAAATCGGAGGGTTTAGTCCGTAGGACACAACCATTACAACAATCATACCATAGGCTAGCTTCTAGGGTTTAGCCTCCTTGATCTTGTGGTAGATCCACTCTTGTACTACCCATATCATCAATATCAATCAAGCAGGAGTAGGGTTTTACCTCCATCGAGAGGGCCCGAACCTGGATAAAAACACCGTGTCCCTTGTCTCCTGTTACCATCCGCCTAGACGCACAGTTCGGGACCCCCTACCCGAGATCCGCCGGTTTTGACACCGACATCTGGCTTTATAGATAGTAACATTACCATTAGCGTCAGTCTTCTTCTTGAAGATCCATTTAATCTCTATGGGTTGCCGATCATCGGCAAATCCACCAAAGTCCACACTTTGTTCTCATACGTGGATCCTATCTCAGATTTCATGGCCTCAAGCCATTTATCGGAATCTAGGCTCAACCTAGCTTCTTCATAGTTCGTAGGCTCACCATGGTCTAGTAACATGACTTCTAGAACAGGATTACCGTACCACTTTGGTGTTGATCGTGTTCTAGTTGACCTACGAGGTTCGGTAGTAACTTGATCTGAAGTTTCATGATCATCATCATTAGCTTCCTCTCTAGTTGGTGTAGGCATCATGGTAATGGATTTCTCGGATGAGGTACTTTCCAAATTGAGAGAAGGTACAATTACCTCATTGATGTCTACTACGCAACTTTATTCTTGTAGACTCGTGTTGGGCCTCCAAGCGCCGAGTTTTGTAGGACAGTAGCAATTTTCCCTCAAGTGGATGACCTAAGGTTTATCAATCCGTGGGAGGTGTAGGATGAAGATGGTCTCTCTCAAACAACCCTACAACCAAATAGTAAAAAGTATCTTGTGTCCCCAACACACCAAATACAATGGTAATTTGTATAGGTGCACTAGTTCGACGAAGAGATGGTAATAAAAGTGTAGTAATGATAGTAGATAATTATTTTTGTAATAGGAACAATAAAAAACAGCAAGGTAGCAAGTATCAAAAGTGAGCACAAACGGTATTGCAATGCTTGAAAATGAGGCCTAGGGTCCGTACTTTCGCTAGTGCAATCTCTCAACAATGCTAATATAATTGAATCATATAGCCATCCCTCAACGTGAGATGAAGAACCACTCCAAAGTTCTTATCTAGCGGAGAACATAAGAAGACACTGTTTGTAGGGTACGAAACCACCTCAAAGCTATTCTTTCCATTCGACCTATTCAAGAGTTCATACTAAAATAACACAAAGATATTCTTTTCGTTCGATCTATCCAAGAGTTCGTACTAAAATAACACCATATGATACACATCAACCAACTCTAATGTCACCTAGATACTCCAATGTCACTGCGAGTATCCGTGAGTTGATTATATGATATGCATCAAACAATTTTAGATTCATAATACTCAATCCAACACAAAGAATCTCAAAGAGTGCCCCAAGATTTCTACCGGAGAAACAAAGACGAGAACGTGCATAAACCCCTATGCATAGATTACCCCAATGTCACCTCGGGAATCCGCGAGTTGAGTGCCAAAACACATATCAAGTGAATCAATATGATACCCCATTGTCACCATGGGTATTCATAGCAAGACATACATCAAGTGCTCTCAAATCCATAAAAGTATTCAATCTGATAAAACGAAATCTCAAAGGGAAAACTCAATTCATCACAAGATAGAGAGGGGAAAACACCATATGATCCGACTATATTAACAAAGCCCGCGATACATCAAGATCGTGACATCTCAAGAACACGAGAGAGAGAGAGAGAGAGAGAGAGAGAGAGATTAAACACATAGCTACTGGTACAAACCCTCAATCCTGAGGGTGGAGTACTCCCTCCTCATCATGGTGGCCGTCGGGATGATGAAGATGGCCACCGGTGATGATTTCCCCCTCCAGTGGAGTGCTGGAATAGGGTCCAGATTGGTTTTTCGTGGCTACAGAGGCTTGCAGTGGCGGAACTTCTGATCTAGGGTTTTTTCTGATGGTTTCTCTATTTATAGGATTTTTGGGTGTTGGTTTCACACGAAGATGGGACTCGAGGTGAGCACAACCTACTGGGGCATGGGCAAGGGCCTAGGCGCGCCCCGGTGTCTTGTGCCCTACTCCTTCACCTTCTGGTCCTTCCATGAAGCTTCGGGGGTCTCTTTTGTTCCAAAAAAAATCGTCAGAAAGTTTCAGCTCATTTGGAGAACTTTCATTTCTGCACAAAAACAACACCACGGTAGTTCTGCTGAAAACAACGTCAGTCCGGGTTAGTTCCATGCAAATCATACCAAAACCATATAAAATTATTGTAAATGGCATGAATACTTCATAAATTATAGATACGTTGGTGACGTATCACTCATAAAGTTCTACTTCCTCCCACACACTTCTTTCGAGAGAAACTCCTTTGCTAGAAAGGTTACATTCTTGGCAACAAAGATCTTGCCTTCAGATCTGTGGTAGAAGGTATACCCAATTGTTTTCTTAGGGTATCCTATGAAGATGCACTTCTCCGATTTGGGTTCGAACTTATCAAGCTGAAGCCTTTTGACATAAGCATCGCATCCCCAAACTTTAAGAAACTACAGCTTAGGTTTATTGCCAAACCACAGTTCATATGGTGTCGTCTCAATGGATTTAGACGGTTCCCTATTTAACGTAAATGCAGTTGTCTCTAATGCATAACCCCAAAACGATAGTGGTCAATCGGTAAGAGACATCATAGATCGCACCATATCTAATAAAGTACGGTTACGACGTTCGGACATACCATTACGCTGTGGTGTTCCAGGTGGCGTGAGTTGTGAAACTATTCCACATTGTTTTAAATGAAGGCCAAACTCGTAACTCAAATATTCGCTCCTGTGATCAGATTGTAGAAACTTTATTTTCTTGTTACGATGATTCTCCAATTCACTCTGAAATTCTTTGAACTTTTCAAATGTTTCATACTTGTGCTTCATTAAGTAGATATACCCATATCTGCTCAAATCATCTGTGAAGGTCAGAAAATAACGATACCCGCCGTGAGCCTCAACACTCATTGGACCGCATACATCAGTATGTATTATTTCCAATAAGTCATTGGCTCGCTCCATTGCTCCAGAGAACGGAGTTTTAGTCATCTTGACCATGAGGCATGGTTCGCACAAATGTTTCATAATCAAGTGATTCCAAATGTCAGGACCCCGACTCAATGCCACATCGATCTAGTATGTAACACCTCATATCACTTTGTGGCCTCACGCACGGTATCCCCACGGGTGTCGCCTTACCTTTGCCCGGGACCGTTTGCGCCTTTTGGCACACGTATGTGATAGTGTCTCTAGCATCCATATGATAAGGAGCCCGAGCTGACATGGCTAGTCGTAAACCCAAAGTGGCACAAACTTACAGGGACAGGCATCCATGACCCAGCATCGAACGTGTCGGTCATCAGCGAGTGAATCCAGGCTGTAGCACTGGGCTAGCAGGACTCCGGTGAACCGGGCTGTAGCGGGCTAACAGGACTCCGGTATTCATCGCGTGACATTTCCCCGAAGGGACAGACACAGGAACGAAGAAGGACACATGCCGGCCAGCCTAAGTGTTCCGGAGCAGTAGCAAGCTACCATGGCTTAGTGGAAGCACTAGGAGACATTTCCCGGTAAGAGAGGCTACTAAGGATAAACAACTAGATAGTCAGATCCCACACATACCAAGCATTTCAATAACATACACACAATATGCTCGATATGTGCAAATACAACATGGCATCACAACATGACTCTACAACTCAAGTATTTTATTCAATAGGCTCTGAGGAGCGAGATATTACAAACATGGGTCTCATGACCCAACATTCAGAGCATACAAGTCAAAGCACACGCGGAAGCTTAACATGTCTGAGAACAGACAACTAAAATGAAAAAGGCTGAGAAGCCTGACTATCTACCAGATCCTGCCGAGGGCACAAGATCGTAGCTGAGATAACAAGCTAAACGTCGAAGTCCAAGCGGAACTACTAGCGAGACTGAAGTCTCTCTGCAAAAACATAAAATAGGCAAACCTGAGTACAAATGTACCCAGCAAGACTTACATCAGAACTATCTACATATGCATCATTATCAACAAAGGCGATGGTGGAGTTTGGCTACAGCAAGCCAGCTTTGACTCGGTGGATATCCTGAACTACGACTGCAAGTAACTCTTTTGAGGTGGCGCACACGAGTCCACATATTCATCATATCAATACACCACTATGGATCCGCTCCCGTCTCCCTACGAGAACGCCATCCATAGCACTCACGCTTATCTTGCGCATTTTAGAGTATCCACTTTCACTTGTCTATGAACTGTACAGGCAACCCAGAAGTCCTTTACCGCGGACACGACTATTCGAATAGATCATATTAACCCTGCAGGGGTGTACTTCTTCACACACGCTCTCGCCACTTACCGCCATGTACACGTCATGTATCTCGGCAACCTTCAAGCGGAAGCCTGGCGAGGGAGTCGGCCAGGACCTGACTAACCACACAAGTCTCTAGTCCAGGTTTATCGCCTATTCGGGTTCCATCCGCAAGGAGATCCGGCCGGGGTGTCGCTCACGGCCCCAAACGATGTGTGCAGGGTTCCCAAGCCCACCTCGACGGGTGGATCTACGCTTGGTACACCGTGCCATGGTGCCTAGTCTGTCCCAAGCCCACCTGTACCGGGTGCCACTAGGTAGACTACTAACACTACCTACAAACACCAGAAACTAGTTGCAACTCCTGGACAGAGATCGAGTTGATTAATAAGCCGAGAGGGGTCGAGTTACCAGAACCCAATGTGTGGTAGTAACTGCTCATGGATCACAAACACAGAACTCAGTTCCTAAGGACGGCTTCAATGAGACAACCCACCATGTACTCCTACATGGCCTGTCACCGCTACCTTTACCAAATCGTGTTCACACACTTAGCTCTCAACAGTAGGACATGTTCACACACCTCCAATTCATCCCCGATGAATCAGACCTGACACAACTCTAAGCAATAGCAGGCATGACAAACAAGCATGAATGAGTAGGCACATCAGGGCTCAAACAACTCCTACTCATGCTAGTGGGTTTCATCTATTTACTGTGGCAATGACAGGTCATGCAGAGGATAAAGGGGTTCAACTATCGCAACAAGTAACAGTTGTATCGTTGTTGTCCTAATGCAGTAAAAGAGAGCAGGAGCGAGAGAGTGGGATTGTATCGGAATGAACAAGTGGGTTTTGCTTGCTTGGCACTTCTGAAGATAGTATAGCTCTTCATCGGTGTCATCGATCTCATCGTCGGTATCACGTCTATTGAGAGGGGACAAATACCGGCAACACAGAAGGAAACACAATCAATGCAATGCACAATATGATGCATGATCATGACATGGCAAAATGAGTGTGTTGGGCTAATGCAACTATAATTAGATGGGTTTGAGTTAGTTTGAACCCAAGGTTCAAGTTAAATTCAAACTATGACTTTAAAAAGTGCATTATCATGTTTTGATATAAACAGCAGGTTTAAGTTGCTTAAACATGCATGAAACCAGTGCAGATGGATAGATTGGATTTTTCTGATCATTTTTCATATATAACTTATTTCATTTGGAGTTACGGTTGAATTTCTATGATTTTTAGAAGTTTTGGACATTTTCTAGAATTTATAAATCATTTCTGATTTATTTAAATCCCAGAAAATATTTACTGCGTCAGCCTGACGTCATTGTGACGTCAGCAGGGTCAACAGGGTCAACCTGATCCGGTCAAACCTGACCAGTGGGTCCCACTGGTCAGTGTCATAGTGCTGGCTTGGGTCACTGACGTGTGGGCCTAGTCAAAGGACATGTCAACATGGTCAAAGCTGACACGTGGGCCCACTGGTTTTAAATAAATCTAGTTAAGAAAATAACCCGAGGTTATTTAGCTGGAGGGGCCTTGATGTCAGTGGCTGGTGTGATTAAACTAAATGCAATTAAGTCCTAATGATGGTGCCACGTCATCACCACCGGCGTGTAAACGCCGGCGACCAAATCCGCGGCGGAGGCGGTCGGACTTTCGCTACGGGGCCCGGTTTGAAGAGCCACTTGCACCTACGTGCTCTGGGGAGTGACGCGCATCCGATGGAGCAAACAACGGAGGCAGGGGTGACCGGAGTTGAGCACGGCGTCCAGTGATGCGGTGGCCGGAGTTTGGGCATGGGCGACCGCTTGGTTCCAGTGCATGGGGGAGCTAGCTAGGGGCTGCGTTGGACTCGTCGTTGCTTCAGGAGCACGCCGAAGGCTCAAGCTCGAGCAGAGACGCATGATGGCTGCGAGAGCAACGACCATGGCGGACGGCGGCACTCGGGTACGGCGGCGGGCATAGCTAGAGGACAGGAACGAGCTCGGGGAGGAGGGGGAAAGGCGGAGAATCTCACAGCGCATCAGAAGGGGTCATGGACGAGCTCGGGGGCGCATGGGTGATGGAGAATCGACGGCGACTATCGGCGGTAGTCGAGGACAAAGTCGAGCCTGTTGTCGGTGGAGCGGGGCATCCCGCGCTACTCAGATCCGTGCAGAGGACGAGGACGACGTCTCGAGGCTCTTGGGCACATCAGAGGAGCAAGGGGATGGCTGTGGCCGTGGTAAACGGCGGTGACAACGACGGTGGTGCTCGGGCGCGAGAGGGAGGGAGAGTAGAGAAGGGGAGAAGCACGGGAGAGAGTGAGAGCGGTCCAGGGGGTGCGTGGCATCCTCAGGGCGACGGGGAGACAAGCAGAGAGGCAGCAGGTGGCCTGGGCGTGTGCCCGCGTGCTCCGGCCACGCGCCTGCATCCTACTGTCCGAGGAGGAAGAAGACAGGGATGGCTGCGGTGGTGGGCTGGGCTGCTACAGTAGAAGGCCAGGTAAGTGGGCTGCCAGGTGAGCGCCAGGTAAGTTCTCTCTATCTGGTTCTCTATTTTAGTTTCTGTTTTCTATTATCTGTAATCTTTAGGGCTTTTCTAAAAATACCTAGTCCCTTTCAAAAATCACTAAACTGCACATGCTCACTGTATAGAATATATCCAACATGGAACATTTTAGCTTAGGAGTATTTGGACATTTAAAATATTTTATAGAATTTAAATGTCCAAATTCAAATACTTATGATTTAATTCAGTGACCTTAGGATGACCTAGAAAATTGTGCACCATTTTTGTCAGAGGTTTAAGACCAAGGCAAAGATGATGAACATTTTAGAAGGGCATTTCAGGTTCATTGAAAATGATTTTATGTTGAACCTATTTGATTTGATCTGGTGCTAGGGTTTGATCAGTCCCCATTTCAGGTTTAAGAGAAATTTAAACATGATGCAACACAAGACTAGCTAACCCAGAGCAGACCAGAACTAGGGATTTGACAACTCACCCCTACTAAACAAGAATCTTGTCCCGAGATTCAGGCGTAGGGTAAGATGAAGGGGAAACGCAACTAACGCACTCTTCACGATCCAGGTTGCACTTCAAATGAACATTGATTCAATCACCATCTTTGTCTTGTCGTCTTTCTCTGAGAACTCCAGCCAACATGACAACGAGAGGAGAAGGAGACTCTAGAAGGATCGATCTTCTCGAAGATGGAACAACTTAGGATCAACTCATGAAATGAGACATAGCAACATCACTCGAGCTGAGACACGAAACACACATCTAGAGGGATGGAGTGGAACAAATGACGAGGGTTGACTAGGTAGACAACAATTCCACGCTTAAAAGGGTGGTGAACGGTTGTCAACGTAGCAAGGAGTTGAGTTGCCATGATGCCACAGCGGGACATCCTAGAGGAGGGTGATTCGTAGATTATTACCTTAAATGGCAAAAATAATTACCTTTGATATAGAGATCATTGAGACTCTCTATACCAGCCTAGGGAAAATCTCGAGCGATCGTTTGGAGGGGTTCGGTAGAATGGCATACTCGGATTAGAATGGATGGCGTGAATTACCTTGTTGAAATCAACACAAGGACGATTTTAGTAACTGGGGAAAGCTCAACAATAGAGAGTGAGTCCACTGTTTGAAAAGTTTTAGCATAACCGAAGAAACTAGGAGCAATCCCAGTTAGTGCCGATGATAACACCTAGCGCTTGTGCGTGCTCTCAAGAACTTGAGCATTTCCACATTTATCAAGGTTTTACCAATATCCGCGTCAAGGATCCTGGCAATGCAACATACTACCATGATGAATGGCGATGGACGATGCAGATGCAAAGGAAGATAACACTTTCTCATATTTCACCTTAGCGAGGCCAAGGGGCAAAATCTGGACGATCGACCAATAGACATTTAGCACTCCGCTTCTAATGTTCTCCTCGATGTACCAGCTTAACCCAATACCGGTCGTTATCTGGAACATCAAGTAAAGGTCTGGCTTCGGGAGAACAAAGGATCCATAAGGAACAACTTCTAAAATAAGCCACTCGAAATCCTCATGGTGAAGATGGTCGATTTGCTCAATCAAGGTACTACAATGATAGATCTTCCGGCTAGGTGTGTCGGAGAACATCAACCTTATCGGGACCTACATCATAGATCTTGGAAAGGTTCCAACCATCATATCTGCCTAAGATTCAGATCTGGTTGGGGTCAGGCCAATCCAGACTCATCGAGTCTAGGAAGAAAAATGAAAGTTTGCAACACAAATCGACGAGATGACGTTGCGAGATTCTCGGGGAATGAACTACGATAGCAAGCTCCAAAACATGAGCTGGTTCTGCTACATACATGTGAACATGCTGTCCTAGACAAGCATGACCACATAGTAGTCTTATAATAAAACACTACCGAGTTCAGGTTGGGAACCATCATCGAGGATATCGAAGTCCTCACATAAGTCCGGATTATCTCTTATGAAGGAACTCCTTCTCCTTGAACAAATCAGTCAGTGGCTTGGTGTGCTAGGGACACATATAGAATGGAGGTAGCGAGCCTATCAAACCATAGCATACTTCGCACGTGCATGACTGACTTGGGATGGTACCAGAGGAAACAAAAACAATCTTTCTCAAGCTTACGGCGGCAACTTGCACCAAATGCACGTGAATGAGAGGAAGTCACTTCTTTCATCCAAACATATTCTTCAGGAATGGGACATGAAGATAATGCTTATAGAAGTTTCCAACACTAGGTTGATGTTCAACATGAGTCATGGGGGAGACAAAATGCTGCTGATGGGCTCAACAGCAACTCATCGGAATTTCCATGGAGATGGAATTCCATAACTATGTGAACAAGGTGATAGTATTGGTCAGACCCAAAAGATATAATGGTGTATGCTCGAGGAAAATCCACGAGTAAGACAACATTACGAACATCGTTGGTTCTGATTTGATTTGATGATAGCCCATACTCAAATCAAAGGTTTGGGGTAAGACAATAAATCCAACAATTGACCACGAGGATCAATCAATGAAGATATCATCTTTCTTCAACACACACACACACACACAAAGATATCCCTTTGGAATGAACTGAGTCGGACAAGCTTTCATCTTCCAACTCTCCAAGTTGTTGTTTAGCTTAACCAACCAGCTCAGGGGTATCCAACACGGATTCTTGGAGAAAGGGTGGTTTCGAAAACCAACTTGATCACGAGCTCAACATAGCGGTCAGGTGACATCCTGGTGATACCTCCGAGAAGACATTCGGAGAATCACGAACCACCGATATGTTACTAAGCTCGAGAACAATCTTGCTTTTCAGGGCAAGACGATATGACTAGAAGAGCGAGGGATTGCCAAAATCCTAACTCATGGATCGAAGAGTGCACCAGGAAATAAGGACTAGGTAGCACAATCAGTCTTGGAATGATGATTCAAGAACCAACACACTAAGAATGAAATTATTGTCCATTAACTACCAAGCAACACAGTTGCTAGGAGTATTGAGTTCACACATCATGATTCACCTGTCGGCATTCCGGTTGTAACAACACGGAACCGAGAAATGAAAATGATGGCGAGAATTATCACTGCGTCAAGAATTCATAAGAGGTGGTGCAATTCTCATGACAATCCTGACATAAAGAAGGTAATACTTCAAGGTAGAACAGACCAGAAGCTGGATTGGCATTTTGATCTATGGAATACAACTTCTTTGACCCAACCCTAGATATGGATGAGGTACTGGAGTTTGTTTCTCCTAGTCATTCTAGAATAGAATGGCTTAATGGACCACAAGAGTAATAGGCATCGATGAACGAATGCACGCATACTCTTGACTATCAATTGATAGATGAAGGTCAGAAGACAACTAAAGAGGGACAACTCAAAGGAACATATATCTTTCTGAGTTGTGGATGCATAGATTAGTATGTCGAGCAAAGCTCAACATTTCTTCCGAATAACCCATGCAGAAGGTAGAACTGGCAGATTCACAATATAGAATGGAGAACTCATCAAGAGCACTCTGGTTGTGATCTTTGGGTTCAAAAGAACTCTTGCCAAGAATGGTTCATGGTATTTGGAAGAACGATATACCACGGACCTCGAGGATTATCGCAAAGGTTACTAATATCCTAAAGGAACTGGCAAACACTATCAACACGAGGTAAGTAGGGTGAATCTCGGGTTCAAAACCCAGGGAGTAGAATACCTACTACTAAGTGGCATCACGGGATGCTTTCGAGAATAAAGGCCAGAATCATCACATTGGGAACACAAATCATGGCTAGCTTACTAGGTGGTACTCTAAGACACCTAGGGTGATAATACTAGCTCCAACATATATACCGAGGCAATGAAGTACCTCAACACACCAGTTGGTGTGGTTAATCTGGCCAAAGGAACATCGGAACGGTAAGAAGATATTTGCAAATGCATCGGACTATTTAGAAACCTGGGATGACTCGGACAACATAACGGCTGTAAATGCTCAAAAAGATTTGAGACATGCTACAAAAATGGTGGCATAGCCACTCAGAAGCACAATATCAAGGTTTCGAGATCAACAGTTAACATACGGAAGTAGTAGGAACTGAACTGAAGCTTAAATCCATCAATCCTATAGGTCTACGGATTAGTAACACGTGATCCTGATAGAAAGAAGAGAAGGCCTAGTTCCTTAACCCCGTAGGAAAGATAAGATGACTCAGATCAGAAGGCATGAGGTAAAGGAGTAAAAAGAGCCTTACGTTCCCATCCCACAATCAATTGCCCTACATATAACTAAAGCATTTCTAGACTCAACTTCGACCAGTTTGGCTTGGTAATCCTACAGGCAGTCAAGCTCTGATACCAAAGCTGTCAGGACCCCGACTCAATGCCACATCGATCTAGCATGTAACACCTCATATCACTTTGCAGCCTCAAGCATGGTATCCCCACGGGTGTCGCCTTACCTTTGCCCGGGACTGTTTGCGCCTTTTGGCACACGTATATGATAGTGTCGCTAGCATCCATATGATAAGGAGCCCGGGCTGACATGGCTAGTCGTAAACCCAAAGTGGCACAAACTTACAGGGACAGGCATCCATGACCCAGCATCGAACGTGTCGGTCATCAGCGAGTGAATCCAGGCTGTAGCACTGGGCTAGCAGGACTCCGGTGAACCGGGCTGTAGCGGGCTAACAGGACTCCGGTATTCATCGCGTGACATTTCCCCGAAGGGACAGACATAGGAACGAAAAAGGACACATGCCGGCCAGCCTAAGTGTTCCGGAGCAGTAGCAAGCTACCATGGCTCAGTGGAAGCACTAGGAGACATTTCCCGGTAAGAGAGGCTACTAAGGATAAACAACTAGATAGTTAGATCCCACACATACCAAGCATTTCAATAACATACACACAATATGCTAGATATGTGCAAATACAACATGGCATCACAACATGACTCTACAACTCAAGTATTTTATTCAATAGGCTCCGAGGAGCGAGATATTACAAACATGGGTCTCATGACCCAACATTCAGAGCATACAAGTCAAAGCACACGCGGAAGCTTAACATGTCTGAGAACAGACAACTAAAAATGAAAAAGGCTGAGAAGCCTGACTATCTACCAGATCCTGCCGAGGGCACAAGATCGTAGCTGAGGTAACAAGCTAAACGTCAAAGTCCAAGCGGAACTACTAGCGAGACTGAAGTCTCTCTGCAAAAACATAAAATAGGCAAACGTGAGTACAAATGTACCCAGCAAGACTTACATCAGAACTATCTACATATGCATCATTATCAACAAAGGGGATGGTGGAGTTTGACTGCAGCAAGCCAGCTTTGACTCGGTGGCTATCCTGAACTACGACTACAAGTAACTCTTTTGAGGTGGCGCACACGAGTCCACATATTCATCATATCAATACACCACTATGGATCCGCTCCCGTCTCCCTACGAGAACGCCATCCATAGCACTCACGCTTATCTTGCGCATTTTAGAGTATCCACTTTCACTTGTCTATGAACTGTACAGGCAACCCAGAAGTCCTTTACCGCGGACACGGCTATTCGAATAGATCATATTAACCCTGCAGGGGTGTACTTCTTCACACACGCTCTCGCCACTTACTGCCATGTACACGTCATGTATCTCGGCAACCTTCAAGCGGAAGCCTGGCGAGGGAGTCGGCCACGACCTGACTAACCACACAAGTCTCTAGTCCAGGTTTATCGCCTATTCGGGTTCCATCCGCAAGGAGATCCGGCCGGGGTGTCGCTCACGGCCCCAAACGGTGTGTGCAGGGTTCCCAAGCCCACCTCGACGGGTGGATCTACGCTTGGTACACCATGCCACGGTGCCTAGTCTGTCCCAAGCCCACCTGTACCGGGTGCCACTTGGTAGACTACTAACACTACTTACAAACACCAGAAACTAGTTGCAACTCCTGGACAGAGATCGAGTTGATTAATAAGCCAAGAGGGGTCGAGTTACCGGAACCCAATGTGTGGTAGTAACTGTTCATGGATCACAAACACAGAACTCAGTTCCTAAGGACGGCTTCAATGAGACAACCCACCATGTACTCCTACATGGCCTCTCACCGCTACCTTTACCAAATCGTGTTCACACACTTAGCTCTCAACAGTAGGACATGTTCACACACCTCCAATTCATCCCCGATGAATCAGACCTGACACAACTCTAAGCAATAGCAGGCATGACAAACAAGCATGAATGAGTAGGCACATCAGGGCTCAAACAACTCCTACTCATGCTAGTGGGTTTCATCTATTTACTGTGGCAATGACAGGTCATGCAGAGGATAAAGGGGTTCAACTATCGCAGCAAGTAACAGCTGTATTGTTGTTGTCCTAATGCAGTAAAAGAGAGCAGGAGCGAGAGAGTGGGATTGTATCGGAATGAACAAGGGGGTTTTGCTTGCCTGGCACTTTTGAAGATAGTATAGCTCTTCATCGGTGTCATCGATCTCATCGTCGGTATCACGTCTATCGAGAGGGGACAAATACCAGCAACACAGAAGGAAACACAATCAATGCAATGCACAATATGATGCATGATCATGACATGGCAAAATGAGTGTGTTGGGCTAATGCAACTATAATTAGATGGGTTTGAGTTAGTTTGAACCCAAGGTTCAAGTTAAATTCAAACTATGACTTTAAAAAGTGCATTATCATGTTTTGATATAAAAAGCAGGTTTAAGTTGCTTAAACATGCATGAAACTAGTGCAGATGGATAGATTGGATTTTTCTGATCATTTTTCATATATAACTTATTTCATTGGAGTTACGGTTGAATTTCTATGATTTTTAGAAGTTTTGGGCATTTTCTAGAATTTATAAATCATTTCTGATTTATTTAAATCCCAGAAAATATTTACTGCGTCAGCCTGACGTCATTGTGACGTCAGCAGGGTCAACAGGGTCAACCTGATCCGGTCAAACCTGACCAGTGGGTCCCACTGGTCAGTGTCATAGTGCTGGCTTGGGTCACTGACGTGTGGGCCTAGTCAAAGGACATGTCAACATGGTCAAAGCTGACACGTGGGCCCACTGGTTTTAAATAAATCTAGTTAAGAAAATAACCCGAGGTTATTTAGCTGGAGGGGCCTTGATGTCAGTGGCTGGTGTGATTAAACTAAATGCAATTAAGTCCTAATGATGGTGCCACGTCATCACCACCGGCGTGTAAACACCGGCGACCAAATCCGCGGCGGAGGCCGTCGGACTTTCACTACGGGGCCCGGTTTGAAGAGCCACTTGCACCTACGTGCTCCGGGGAGTGACGCGCATCCGATGGAGCAAACAACAGAGGCAGGGGTGGCCGGAGTTGAGCACGGCGTCCAGTGATGCGGTGGCCGGAGTTCGGGCATGGGCGACCGCTTGGTTCCAGTGCATGGGGGAGCTAGCTAGGGGCTGCGTTGGACTCGTTGTTGTTTCAGGAGCACGCCGAAGGCTCAAGCTCGAGCAGAGACGCACGGTGGCTGCGAGAGCAACGACCATGGCGGACGGCAGCGCTCGGGTACGGCGGCGGGCATAGCTAGAGGACAGGAACGAGCTCGGGAGGAGGGGGAAAGGCGGAGAATCTCACAGCGCATCAGAAGGGGTCATGGACGAGCTCGAGGGCACACTGGTGATGGAGAATCGACGGCAACCATCGGCGGCGGTCGAGGACGAAGTCGAGCCTGTTATCGGTGGAGCGGGGCATCCCGCGCTGCTCGGATCCGTGCAGAGGACGAGGACGACGTCTCGGGGCTCTTGGGCACGTCAGAGGAGCAAGGGGATGGCTGTGGCTGCGGTAAACAGCGGCGGCAGCGACGGTGGTGCTCGGGCGCGAGAGGGAGGGAGAGCAGAGAAGGGGAGAAGCACGAGAGAGAGTGAGAGCGGTCCAGGGGGGTGCGTGGCATCCTCAGGGCGACGGGGAGACAGGCAGAGAGGCAGGAGGTGGCCTGGGCGTGTGCCCGCGTGCTCCGGCCACGCGCCTGCATCCTACTATCCGAGGAGGAAGACGACAGGGATGGCTGCGGTGGTGGGCTGGGCTACTACAGTAGAAGGCCAGGTAAGTGGGCTGCCAGGTGAGCACCAGGTAAGTTCTCTCTCTGGTTCTCTATTTTGATTTCTGTTTTCTATTATTCTGTAATCTTTAGGGCTTTTCTAAAAATACCTAGTCCCTTTCAAAAATCACTAAACTGCACATGCTCACTGTATAGAATATATCCAACATGGAACATTTCAGCTTAGGAGTATTTGGACATTTAAAATATTTTATAGTATTTAAATGTCCAAATTCAAATACTTATGATTTAATTCAGTGACCTTAGGATGACCTAGAAAATTGTGCACCATTTTCGTCAGAGGTTTAAGACCAAGGCAAAGATGATGAACATTTTAGAAGGGCATTTCAGGTTCATTGAAAATGATTTTATGTTGAACCTATTTGATTTGATCTGGTGCTAGGGTTTGATCAGTCCCCATTTCAGGTTTAAGAGAAATTTAAACATGATGCAACACAATACTAGCTAACCCAGAGCAGACCAGAACTAGGGATGTGACACGAAAAGCCCATTTGCACGGAGTTTCTTCATGCGCTTTACACCAATATGACCTAAACGGCAGTGCCACAAGTATGTTACACTATAATTATCAACTTTGCATCTTCTGGCATCAATATTATGAATATGTGCATCACTAAGATCAAGATACAATAAACCATACACATTGGGTGTATGACCATAGAAGGTTTTATTCATGTAAACAGAATAACAATTATTCTCTGTCTTAAATGAATAACCGTATTGTAATAAACATGATCTAATCATATTCATGCTCAACGCAAACACCAAATAACATTTATTTAGGTTTAACACTAATCCCGAAAGTATATGGAGTGTACGAAGATGATCATATCAATCTTGGAACCACTGCCAACACACATCATCACTTCATCCTCAACTAGTCTCCATTAATTCTGCAACTCTTGTTTTGAGTTACCAATCTTAGCACCTGAACAAGTATCAAATACCCAGGGGCTACTACGAGCACTAGTAAGGTACACATCAATAACATCTATATCAAATATACCTTTGTTCACTTTGCCATCGTTCTTATCCGCCAAATATTTGGGGTAGTTCCGCTTCCAGTGACCATTTCCTTTGCAGTAGAAGCACTCAGTTTCAGGCTCAGGTCCAACTTTGGACTTCTTCATGGGAGTGACAACTTGCTTGCCATTCTTCTTGAAGTTCCCTTTTCCTTCCCTTGCCCTTTTTCTTGAAACTAGTGGTGTTGTTAACCATCACCATTTGATGCTCTTTCTTTGATTTCTACCTTCACCGATTTTAGCATCGCGAAGAGCCCGAGAATCTTTTTTGTTATCCCTTGCACATTATAGTTCATCACGAAGTTCTAGTAGCTTGGTGATAGTGACTAGAGAAATCTGTCAATCACTATCTTATCTGGAAGATTAACTCCCACTTGATTCAAGCGATTGTAGTGCCAGACATTTTGAGCACATACTCACTAGTTGAGCTATTCTCCTCCATCTTGTAGGCGTAGTACTTGTCAGAGGTCTCATACCTCTCGACACGGACATGAGTCTGAAATACCAATTTCAGCTCTTGGAACATCTCATATGCTCCATAGCGTTCAAAACTTCTTTGAAGCCCAGATTATAAGCTGTAACACATTGCGCACTAAACTATCAAGTAGTCATCGTATCGAGCTTGCCAAACATTCATAACGTCTACATTTGCTCCTCCAATAGGTTTGTCGCCTAGCAGTGCATCAAGGACATAATTCTTCTGTGCAGCAATGAGGATAATCCTCAGATCATGGACCCAGTCCGCATCATTGCTACTATCGTCTTTCAACTTAGTTTTATCTAGGAACATATCAAAAACATAGGGGAGCTATAACGCAATCTATTGATCTACAACATAATTTGCAAATTCTATCAGGACTAAGTTCATGATAAATTAAGTTCAATTAATCAAAATACTTAAGAACTCCCACATAGATAGACATTCCTCAAGTCATCTAAATGATGCGTGACCCAAATCAACTAAATCATGTCCGATCATCATGTGAGATGGAGTAGTCATCAATGGTGAACATCTCTATGTTGATCATATCTACTATATGATTCACGTTCGACCTTTCGGTCTCCAGTGTTCCGAGGCCATGTCTGTACATGCTAGGCTCGTCAAGTTTAACCCAAGTATTCTGCATGTGCAAAAATGTCTTACACCCGTTGTATGTGAACGTAGAGGCTATCACACCCGATCATCACATGGTGTCTCAGCACGAAGAACTGTCGCAACGGTGCATACTCAGGGAGAACACTTATACCTTGAAATTTTAGTTAAGGGGTCATCTTATAATGCTACCGCCATACTAAGCAAAATAAGATGCAGAAAAGATAAACATCACACGCAATCAAAATATGTGACATGATATGGCCATCATCATCTTGTGCTTTTGATCTCCATCTCCAAAGCATCGTCATGATCTCCATTGTCACCGGCTTGACACCTTGATCTCCATCGTAGCGTCGTGGTCGTCTCGCCAACTATTGCTTCTACAACTATCACTACCGCTTAGTGATAAAGTAAAGCAATTACATTGCGTTTGCATTTCATACAATAAAGCGACAACCATAAGGCTCCTGCCAGTTGCTGATAACTTTTACAAAACATGATCATCTCATACAATAATGTATATCACATCATGTCTAGACCATATCACATCACAACATGCCCTGCAAAAACAAGTTAGACGTCCTCTACTTTGTTGTTGCAAGTTTTACGTGGCTCCTACGGGCTTCTAGCAAGAACCGTTCTTACCTACCCATCGAAACCACAATGGAGATTTATCAAGTTTTCTGTTTTAACCTTCAACAAGGACCAGCCGCAGTCAAATTCGATTCAACTAAAGTAGGAGAAACAGACACCCGCCAGCCACCTTTATGCAAAACTAGTTGCATGTCTGTCGGTGGAACCACTCTCATGAACGTGGTCATGTAAGGTTGGTCTAGGCTTCTTCATACAACAATACCGCCGAATCAAAATAAGACATTGGTGGCAAGAAGTATGACAATTACCGCCCACAACTCTTTGTGTTCTACTCGTGCATATCATCTACGCATAAACCTGGCTCGGATGCTACTGTTGGGAAATGTAGCATGCAATTTCAAAAAATTCCTACGTTCACGCAAGATCTATCTAGGAGATGCATAGCAACGAGAGGGGAGAGTGTGTCCACGTACCCTCGTAGACCGAAAGCGGAAGCGTTTGTTAACACGATTGATGTAATCTAACTTCTTCTCTTTCCGACGGATCAAGCACCGAACGTACGACACCTCCGAGTTCTACACACGTTCAGCTAGATGACGTCCCTTGAACTCTTGATCCAACATAGTGTAGAGGGAGAGTTGATTTAGCACGATGGCATGGTGATGGTGAAGTGATCCACGCAGGGCTTCGCCTAAGCACTACGTGAATATGACCGGAGGCGTAAACTGTGGAGGGGGGTGCCGCACACGATAGGAATCAATATTGTGTGTTCTAATATTCAAAAAAATATTGTGTGTTCTAGCAGTGCCCCCCCACATATATACGTGGGAGAGGGAGAGGGGCAGCAAGGGGTGCCCCAAGTAGGAGTAATCCTACTTGGGCGCCTCCCACAAGTCGGCCTCCCCCATCCATAAGTATGAGAGGGGGAAGGAAGGAGGAGGGGGAGGGAAGGAAGTGGGAGGCCGAATCCCTCCCCTCCCTTCTCTCTTGATCCCTTTCCTTTCCCCCCAATTCAGGGGCTGTTCTATCGTCCTCTTGGCCCATTAGGCCCATGTAGTCTGCATGGGTTGCCCGGAACCCCTTCCGATGACCCGATACGTACCCGGTACCCCGGAACACTTCCGGTGTCCGAATACTATCATCCTATATATGAATCTTTACCTCTCGACAATTTAGAGACTCCTCGTCATGTCCGCGATCTCATCCGGGACTCCGAACAACATTCGGTCACCAAATCACATAACTCATATAATACAAATCGTCATCGAACGTTAAGCATGCGGACCCTACGGGTTCGAGAACTATGTAGACATGACCGAGACACCTCTCCGGTCAATAATTACTAGCGGAACCTGGATGCTCATATTGGCTCCCACATATTCTACGAAGATCTTTATCGGTAGAACCGTTATGACAACATACGTTATTCCCTTTGTCATCGGTATGTTACTTGCCCGAGATTCGATCGTCGGTATCTTCATACCTAGTTCAATCTCGTTACCGGAAAGTTTATTTACTCGTTCCGTAATGCATCATCCTGCAACTAACTCATTAGTCACATTGCTTGCAAGGCTTCTTATGATGCGCATTACCAAGAGGGCCCAGAGATACCTCTCCGGTACTCGGAGTGACAAATCCTAATCTCGATCTATGCCAACCCGACAAACACCTTCGGAGATACCTGTAGAGCATCTTTATAATCACCCAGTTATGTTGTGACGTTTGATAGCACACAAGGCATTCCTCCGGTATCCGGGAGTTGCATAATCTCATAGTCAGAGGAATATGTATTTGACAAGAAGAAAGCAGTAGCAATAAAACTGAACGATCATTATGCTAAGCTAACGGATGGGTCTTGTCCATCACATCATTCTCCTAATGATGTGATCCCGTTCATCAAATGACAACACATGTCTATGGCCAGGAAACTTAACCATCTTTGGTTAACGAGCTAGTCAAGTAGAGGCATACTAGAGACATGGTGTTTTGTCTATGTATCCACACATGTATCAAGTTTCCGGTTAATACAATTCTAGCATGAATAATAAACATGTGTCATGATATGAGGAAATATAAAATAACAACTTTATTATTGCCTCTAGGGCATATTTCCTTCAAAGAACGGTTCTTGCTAGAAGCCCGTAGCAGCCATGAGATAATGATGGCCATATCATGTCACATATTTTGATTGCATGTGATGTTTATCCTTTATGCATCTTATTTTGCTTAGAATGGCGGTAGCATTATAAGATGATCCCTTCACTTAATTTAAAGATAAAAGTGTTCTCCTTGAGTATGCACCATTGCTACAGTTCGTCGTTTTGAGACACCACGTGATGATCGGGTGTGATAGACTCTACATTCACATACAACGGCTGTAAGACAATTTTACACATGAAGAATACTTGGGTTAAACTTGACGAGCCTAGCATGTACATACATGGTCTTGGAACACTGGAGACCGAAAGATCGAACATGAGTCATATAGTAGATATGATCAACATAGAGATGTTCACCATTGATGACTACTGAAAGGATCAAGAAGAGGTGTCTAGAGGGGGGGGGGGGGTGAATAGACTCTCAACACACAAAGTTGGCAGTTTTTAAGTTCTTCAAGTTGAGGTGGAGTTTAAGCACAAGTTTAAACATTCACAATATGTATCAAGCAAGCATGCAAAGAGTATATGAGCAGCGGAAAGTAAAGCATGCAACTTGCAAGAAAGTAAAGGGATGGGATTGGAGTGAGCAAACACAATTGGAGACACAGAGATTTTTGGCGTGGTTTCGATAGGTGGTGCTATTGTACATCCATGTTGATGGAGACTTCAACCCACAAAGGGTAACGGCTGCGCGAGTCCACGGAGGGCTCCACCCATGAAGGGTCCATGAAGAAGCAACCTTGTCTATCCCACCATGGACATTGCCCACGAAGGACTTGCCTCACTAGGGTAGATCTTCACAAATTAGGCAATCTCCTTGCCCGTACAAACTCCTTGGTTCAACTCGACAATCTTGACGGAGGCTCCCAAGTGACACCTAACCAATCTAGGAGACACACTCTCCAAAAGGTAATAGATGGTGTGCTGATGATGAACTCCTTGCTCTTGTGCTTCAAATGATAGTCTCCCCAACACTCAACTCTCTCTCATAGGATTGGATTTGGTGGAAATATGATTTGAGTGGAAAGCAACTTGGGGAAGGCTAGAGATCAAGATTTATGTGGTTGGCATGGAATATCTTGACCTCAACACATGAGTAGGTGGGTCTCTCTCAGAAAATGAATGCTGGAAGTGTAGGCTTGTTCTGATGGCTTTCATCACAAATGAAGAGAGGGTGGAGGGGTATATATAGCCTCCACACAAAATATAAATGTTACACACAATTTACCAAACTTGGTGAGACCGAAACAGAAAACTCGGTCAGACCAATTTAGTTCATAATGTGATTGTTAGGCATTTTGGTGGGACCGATATGATCAACTCGGTGGGACCGATGTGCTAGGGTTAGGGTAAAACCTCATCTTGGTTTGACCGATTACACAAACTCGATGGGACCGATTTTGGTAGTAAGTGAAACAGAGAGTTGGTCAAGCAAACTCGGTGGGACCGATTGCATATTCTCTGTGAGACCAAAATTATTGCAATAGGCAACAGAGAATTTGCAAGCCCATCTCGGTGAGACCGAGATCCCATCGGTGAGACCGAATTGATTAGGGTTTCTGGCAGTGGCTTGATACGTCTCCAACGTATTTATAATTTTTGATTGTTCCATGCTATTATATTACCTATTTTGGATGTTTAATGGGCTTTACTAAGCACTTTTATGTTTTTTGGGACTAACCTATTTACCGGAGGCCCAGCCCAAATTGCTATTTTTTTTGCCTATTTCAGTGTTTCACAGAAAAGGATTATCAAACTGTCGTGGAAACGTCACGACAGATGTCGTAGTGTGAGTACTTAGTCATGAGGGCAACACATCTATGTGATAGCTTGAGAGGGGTTGATCGGGATGAGAGACTCAACACACAAGACAAAGATTTAGACAGCTTCGGGCCTCGGGAAACATCATCCGGTAATAGCCCTACATGCTGTTTGTGGCTAGGTCTCATTATGCTCATGAGGGAGACGCCGCATAACCGGCTCTCCTCTAGTTGTGTCTAGCCTTAGATATTTCTTCTTGCTTGCTCCTCTTGGGGTGCCCTGCCCCTCCTTATATAAGTTGGAGGGGCGGGGTTACATGTGGAGTCCTAGTAGGACTAGGATTATTCTATAACAAGCGGAATCCTAGTCTGTCCCCTTAAGGGAAAACTCCTTATGTCTTTCCTCGTATACCGGCCCATCATAACATGAGTCGGCCTTCTGGGCCTTGGGCCTTGTCATTCGTCTGACCCGCCGTCGGGGCCATTAGCGAGTCGCCAGGCTCGTGGGTCACCAATCCTCCGGCGGGTTACCAATGAAACGCCAAGTTTGGCCGGGTCGCCAGTCAGTCGCCAAGCTCTAGCCGGGTCATACATCCGGCGGGCTACACCGCAGGGTATATCCCCGACATTAGCCCCCAGTTTAGCTTGGATTTATCCATGGTAAACTTATGCTGCAAAATAAACATAAGAACAAATTTGACAGGTTGTGCTCCGGTTCAAAGTTCTCCTGAGCCGGCACCTGATCATTGTTAAGTCCTCGTCATTTCCTCCTGGGTGTATGTCTATGATCTCATAGCAAATCTCCTTTAACAGACATGTTCAAACTTTGCCAATGCAAAAAATCCAGGCACTTCTTCTGAAAAATCCAGGTCAATAGGCCAGCTTCATAATCAATTTGCTGATATTGGCTCTTGGAGAGAGATATTATAAGAAATAATCCATTTGAGTCGGCCTTCAATGCTCTGACTTGACAAAAATATGGGTCCTGAAATATTCAACTGATATTCAGCTGGCTTAAAGATGTAGATCTTGCCGATTTTATGATTGCCAAAAATTGCCCGGTTATAAATAAATGTTGCCAGGTCATGTAATTGTTGCTGATGCCGGGTCATGATTGTTGCAGACACCGGGTCAATCTGGTCTGCTCAAAACTGAGAATTTGAAGATTTTTCTCCCTTATATGCATATCACCTGTAGCCCCCAAGTGCCGGGTTGTCATGCTTGCAGCAACCTGGGACTTGTAATTGCCTTATTCTTATAAAAACTTCAACCAGTGTAGTCCCCGAGGGCCAGGTGTCGGTGTCAAAACCGGCGGATCTCGGGTAGGGGGTCCCGATCTGTGCGTCTAGGCTGATGGTAACAGGAAGCAAGGGACACAGGTGTTTACCCAGGTTCGGGCCCTCTCGATGGAGGTAAAACCCTACTTCCTGCTTGATTAATATTGAAGATATGGGTAGTACAAGAGTGGATCTACCACGAGATCGTAGAGGCTAAACCCTAAGAGCTAGCCTATGATGGTATGATTGTGATTGTGATCGGCCTTCTAAGGACCGACCTCTCCGGTTTATATAGACACCAGAGAGGGCTAGGGTTTACATGGAGTCAGTTACATGGAAGGAAACACAATATCTGGAGCGCCAAGCTTGCCTTCCATGCCAAGGAGAGTCCCATCCGGACACAGGCCGAAGTCTTGAGTCTTGTATCTTCACGATTCAATAGTCCGGACAATGTATATAGTCCGGCTGTCTGGATACCCCCTTATCCAGGACTCCCTTAGTAGCCCCTGGACCAGGCTTCAATGACGATGAGTCCGGCGCGCAGTATTGTCTTCGGCATTGCAGGGCGGGTTCCATCTCCGAATACTCCAAAGTAATTATCGAACACTTGAGTCGTGTCCGGATCCAAAAAATAATCTTCACATATCGCTGTAGAGAGAATGATACTTCACAAATGCAATCTGCTGATAACTTTTCAGACAACGCGACGTGTCATTACAGTCGGGTCATTATTCGAACTGTTTTCTCACAACCAGCCACAGTGCATATTGCGAGGCGGTTTCCTTGACACGTCTTGTCAAAATAGAGATCGTGTTCCCCTTATCACGGGATTTTCATCAATACAAGTGTGGGTAATACAACCGCACCGCTAATCACGGCGAGCGGGAGGAGAACGGGCTCCATCAGGCAAGTGGGGAGGCGCAAAAGCATTTACTGCCCCTATAAAGAGATGAGGTCTCTTTCTTTTTACCCACACCTTCTCTTTCCGCTAGCTCATCCCCCTCTGTTCGAGCCCTAATGCCCAAGCACTCTTCTTCTCCATCGAAGAGAGGTTTTCCAAAGATGTCCGGATCCGAAGCAGGAGGCAGATGGATGGCCTCGACCGTCTAGGAGAAGGACATCAAGAAGCTCCGGGGAGCCGGGTATCTGGCCCAGAAGATCGGCCACCGTCTCCCACCGGCGGGATAGGTCGTCCCCACTCTGGAACCTCACGAGAGAGTCGTGTTCCTTCCCCATTTTGTCCGCGGGCTCGGGTTTCCCCTTCACCCATTTGTTCGTGGAGTCATGTATTACTACGGATTGATTTTCATGATCTTCCCCCCCCAACTCCTTCCTCAATATCTCGACGTTCGTCGTTGTGTGCGAGGCTTTTCTCCGGATCCCACCTCACTTCGGCCTGTGGTTGAAGATTTTCAATGTGAAACCCAAGGTGGTGAGTGGCAAGCATGCCGAGTGCGGCGGTGCCATGGTAAGCAAGATGCCCAAGGCCGTTTGGCCGAAGGGTGCCTTCAACGACTCCGTTAAGGAGTGGCAGCAGTAGTGGTTCTATATCACCGAACCACACGACAAAAAGTGGGTGGCAGCTCCAGAGTTCAGATTCGGAGCTCCACTGTGGCTCACGTCCTGGCCCAAGAAGGGCCCGAACTGGTCCTCGTCCGATGAGCTGTCACTGCTCCAGACGCGCGTTCAGAGTGTGGTTGACAGGGACGTCAAACTCGTCGACGTAGTCCAGGTGATGCTAGTTCGCCTGGTTCTCCCCTGTCAGCACCAAGCCTGCAATCTGTGGGAGTTCGACCCAACCGAGCACCAAACCCTTCAGGAGCTCTATGATTCCTCCCACAAGGATATCTAGAAGGTGCTCTTCAAGTCCGGCAAATCGTGGTCGGGCTCCACCAAGGACCGTGGGTATTAATTATCCCATTCCGCAAGCCCGGTAAGGTACAACCACGCTCTGTCCCTCCATGCCTTAGTTGGCATGTCATGTGGGGGGTGTTTTATCATGACTTCAGGGGTGGATCAAGAAGGTGGAGCGGATACATTGTCCGGCCCCACTGCCAGAGGAACCGGCCGGACCTCTTCTGACGAAGATGCTGGTCCCCACGCCTTACGAGGCGCCAAAGAAGGAGGCCTCCAAGAAGATCAAAAAGACCCGGAGTGGCCTCCGTCGTCGCGAGGCTTCGGACGCCAAATCCGAAGACTCCAGCGACGATCCCTCTTCTAAAGACGAAGAGGAGGAAGCAGAGGAGGATGAGCCTGTTGGGGAACGTTGCATAAAATAAAAAATTTCCTACGTTCACAAAGATCAATCTATGAGTTCACCCAACAACGAGAGAGGGGAGTGCATCTACATACCCTTGTAGATCGCGAGCGGAAGTGTTCAAGAGAACGGGGTTGAGGGAGTCATTCACGTCGTGATCCAAATCACCGGAGATCCTAGTGCCGAACGGACGGCACCTCCGCGTTCAACACACGTATGGTCAGCGTGACGTCTCCTCCTTCTTGATCCAGCAAGGGGGAAGGAGAGGTTGATTAAGATCCAGCAGCACGACGGCGTGGTGGTGGATGCAGCAGGGATCTGGCAGGGCTTCGCCAAGCGTCTGCGGGAGGGAGAGGTGTAGCAAGGGGGAAGGGAGGCTCCAGGGGTAAGGGTGCCGCTGCCCTCCCTCCCCCCTCCTTATATAGGGTCCCCAGGGGGGCGGCCAAGGGGGGAACTTGCCCCCCAAGGCAAGTGGAGGCGCCCCCTCCCCTAGGGTTCCCAACCCTAGGCGCAGGGGGGCCAAAGGGGGGCACACCAGCCCACCAGGGGATGGTTCCCTCCCCACTTCAGCCCACGGGCCCCTCCGGGATAGGTGGACCCACCCGGTGGACCCCCGGGACCCTTCCAGTGGTCCCGGTACAATACGGTGACCCCCGAAACTTTCCCGATGGCCGAAACAGCACTTCCTATATATAATTCTTCACCTCCGGACCATTTTGGAACTCCTCGTGACATTCGAGATCTCATCTGGGACTCCGAACAACTTTCGGGTTACTGCATACTCATATCTCTACAACCCTAGCGTCACCGAACCTTAAGTGTGTAGACCCTACGGGTTCGGGAGATATGCAGACATGACCGAGACGCCTCTCCGGTCAATAACCAACAGCGGGATCTGGATACCCATGTTGGCTCCCACATACTCCTCGATGATCTCATCGGATGAACTACGATGTCGAGGATTCAATTAACCCCGTATACAATTCCCTTTGTCAATCGGTACGTTACTTGCCCGAGACTCGATCGTCGGTATCCCAATACCTCGTTTAGTCTCGTTACCGGCAAGTCACTTTACTCGTACCGTAATGCATGATCCCGTGACCAGACACTTGGTCACATTGAGCTCATTGTGATGATGCATTACTGAGTGGGCCCAGAGATACCTCTCCGTCATACGGAGTGACAAATCCCAGTCTCGATTTGTGCCAACCCAACAGACACTTTCGGAGATACCCGTAGTGCACCTTTATAGCCATCCAATTACGTTGTGACGTTTGGTACACCCAAAGCACTCCTACGGTATCCGGGAGTTGCACAATCTCATGGTCTAAGGAAATGATACTTGACATTTGGAAAAGCTCCAGCTAAACGAACTACACGATCTTTGAGGTATGCTTAGAATTGGGTCTTGTCCATCAAATCATTCTCCTAATGATGTGATCCCGTTATCAACATCCAATGCCCATAGTCAGGAAACCATGACTATCTGTTGATCAACGAGCTAGTCTACTGGAGGCTCACTAGGGACTTGTTGTGGTCTATGTATTCACACGTGTATTACGATTTCCGGATAACACAGTTATAGCATGAATAATAGACAATTATCATGAACAAAGAAATATAATAATAACCATTTATTATTGCCTCTAGGGCATATTTCCAACAGTCTCCCACTTGCACTAGAGTCAATAATCTAGTTACACTGTGATGTATCGAACACCCATTGCGTCCTGGTGTTGATCATGTTTTGCTCTAGGGAGAGGTTTAGTCAATGGATCTGCTACATTCAGGTCCGTATGTACTTTACAAATATCTATGTCTCCATCTTGAACATTTTCACGGATGGAGTTGAAGTGACGCTTGATGTGCCTGGTCTTCTTGTGAAACCTGGGCTCCTTGGCAAGTGCAATAGCTCCAGTGTTGTCACAGAAGAGTGTGACCGGCCCCGATGCATTGGGTATGACTCCTAGGTCGGTGATGAACTCCTTCACCCAGATTGCTTCATGCGCTGCCTCCGAGGCTGCCATGTACTCCGCTTCACATGTAGATCCCGCCACGACGCTTTGCTTGCAACTGCACCAGCTTATTGCCCCACCATTCAAAATATACACACATGCGGTTTGTGACTTAGAGTCATCCAGATCTGTGTCGAAGCTAGCGTCGACGTAACCCTTTATGACGAGCTCTTCGTCACCTCCATATACGAGAAACTTGTCCTTAGTCCTTTTCAGGTACTTAAGGATGTTCTTGACCGCTGTCTAGTGTTCCTTGCCGGGATTACTTTGGTACCTTCCTACCAAACTTACGGCAAGGTTTATATCGGTCTGGTACAGGTCATGGCATACATGATAGACCCTATGGCTGAGGCATAGGGGATGACACTCATCTCTTCTTTATCTTCTGCCGTGGTCGGGCATTGAGCCGAGCTCAATTTCACACCTTGCAACACAGGCAAGAACTCCTTCTTGGACTGATCCATATTGAACTTCTTCAATATCTTATCAAGGTATGTGCTTTGTGAAAGACCTATGAGGCGTCTCGATCTATCTCTATAGATTTTGATGCCTAATATGTAAGCAGCTTCTCCAACGTCCTTCATTGAAAAACACTTATTCAAGTATGCCTTTATACTGTCCAAAAGTTCTATATCATTTTGTTGGGGAACGTAGCAGAAATTCAAAATTTTCCTACGTGTCACCAAGATCTATCTATGGAGAGACTAGCAACGAGGGGAAGGAGAGTGCATCTACATACCCTTGTAGATTGCTAAGCGGAAGCGTTCAAGTGAACGGGGTTGATGGAGTCGTACTCGTCGTGATTCAGATCACCGATGATCCTAGTGCCGAACGGACGGCACCTCCGCGTTCAACACACGTACAGCCCGGTGACGTCTCCCACGCCTTGATCCAGCAAGGAGAGAGGGAGAGGTTGAGGAAGACTCCATCCAGCAGCAGCACAACGGCGTGGTGGTGATGGAGGAGCGTGGTAGTCCAGCAGGGCTTCGCCAAGCACCGCGAGATATGAGGAGAAGGGAGAGAGGTAGGGCTGCGCCAACGAGAGGAGGAAACTCATGTGTTGGACAACCCCAATGCCTCAAGTATTTATAGGGGAGAGGGAGGGGGCTGCGCCCCCTCTAGGGTTCCACCCTAGGGGCGGCGGCCAGCCCCAATCCCATCTGTGGGTGGCGGCCACAAGGGGGAGGAGAGGGAGGCGCAGGGAGCATGGGCCTTAGGGCCCATCTGCCCTAGGGTTTGCCCCCTCCCACTCTCCCATGCGCCTTGGGCCCCTTGTGGGGGGCGCACCAGCCCACCTGGGGCTGGTTCCCTCCCACACATGGCCCATGCAGCCTTCCGGGGTTGGTGGCCCCACTTGGTGGACCCCCGGGACCCTCCCGGTGGTCCCGGTACTTTACCGATAAAACCCGAAACTTTTCCGGTGACCAAAACAGGACTTCCCATATATAAATCTTTACCTCCGGACCATTCCGGAACTCCTCGTGACGTCCGGGATCTCATCCGGGACTCCGAACAACATTCGGTAACCACATACAAGCTTCCTTTATAACCCTAGCGTCATCGAACCTTAAGTGTGTAGACCCTACGGGTTCGGGAGACATGCAGACATGACTGAGATGTTCTTCGGTCAATAACCAACAGCAGGATCTGGATACCCATGTTGGCTCCCACATGTTCCACGATGATCTCATCGGATGAACCACGATGTCAAGGACTCAATCGATCCCGTATACAATTCCCATTGTCTATCGGTACGATACTTGCCCGAGATTCGATCGTCGGTATCCCGATACCTTGTTCAATCTCGTTACCGGCAAGTCTCTTTACTCGTTCCATAACACATCATCCCGTGATCAACTCCTTGATCACACTGTGCACATTATGATGATGTCCTACCGAGTGGGCCCAGAGATACCTCTCCGTTTACACGGAGTGACAAATCCCAGTCTCGATTCGCGCCAACCCAACAGACACTTTCAGAGATACCCGTAGTGTACCTTTATAGCCACCCAGTTACGTTGTGACGTTTGGTACACCCAAAGCACTCCTACGGTATCCGGGAGTTGCACAATCTCATGGTCTAAGGAAAAGATACTTGACATTAGAAAAGCTTTAGCATACGAACTACATGATCTTTGTGCTAGGCTTAGGATTGGGTCTTGTCCATCACATCATTCTTCTAATGATGTGATCCCGTTATCAATGACATCCAATGTCCATGGTTAGGAAACCGTAACCATCTATTGATCAATGAGCTAGTCAACTAGAGGCTTACTAGGGACTTGGTGTTGTCTATGTATCCACACATGTATCTAAGTTTCCTATCAATACAATTATAGCATGGATAATAAACGATTATCATGAACAAGGAAATATAATAATAATCAATTTATTATTGCCTCTAGGGCATATTTCCAACAGTCTCCCACTTGCACTAGAGTCAATAATCTAGTTCACATTGATATGTGATTAACACTCAAGGTCACATCCCTATGTGACTAACACCCAAAGAGTTTACTAGAGTCAATAATCTAGTTCACATTACCATGTGATTAACACTCGATGAGTTCTGGGTTTGATCATGTTATGCTTGTGAGAGAGGTTATAGTCAACGGGTCTGAACCTTTTCAGATCCGTGTGTGCTTTACAAATCTCTATGTCATCTCCTAGATGCAGCTACCACGTTCTATTTGGAGCTATTCCAAATAACTGTTCTGCTTGGAGTTATTCTAAATTGTTGCTCCATTATACGTATCCGGTATCTCTACTCTGAGCTATCCGGATAGGTGTTAAGTTTGCATCGACATAACCTTTTACGACGAACTCTTTTACCACCTCCATAATCGAGAAAATTCCTTAGTCCACTAGTTACTAAGGATAACTTTGACCGCTGTCCTGTGATCCATTCTCGGATCACTCTTGTACCCCTTGACTAACTCATGGCAAGGCACATTTCAGGTGCGGTACACAGCATAGCATACTGTAGAGCCTATGTCTTAAGCATAGGGGATGACCTTCGTCCTTTCTCTCTATTCTGCCGTGGTCGAGCTTTAAGTCTTAACTTCATACCTTACCACTCAGGCAAGAACTCCTTCTTTGACTGATCCATCTTGAATACCTTCAAGATCATGTCAAGGTATGTGCTCATTTGAAAGTATTATTAAGCATTTTGATCTATCCTTATAGATCTTGATGCTCAATGTTCAAGTAGCTTAATCCAGGCTTTCCATTGAAAAACACCTTTCAAATAACCCTATATGCTTTCTATAAATTCTACATCATTTCTGATCATTAATATGTCAACAACATATACTCATCAGAAATTCTATAGTGCTCCCACTCACTTCTTTGGAAATACAAGTTTCTCATAAACTTTGTATAAACCCAAAATCTTTGATCATCATCAAAGCATACGTTCCAACTCCGAGATGCTTACTCCAGTCCTTATAAGGATTGCTAGAGCTTTGCATACTTATTAGCATCTTTCAGGATTGACAAAACCTTCCGGTTGTATCACATACAACCTTTCCTCAATAAAAGTCGTCGAGGAAACAATGTTTTGGCATCCTATCTGCAAGATTTCATAAATAATACAGTAACCACTAATATAATTCCAACAGACTCTTAGCATCGCTACGAGTGAGAAAGTCTCACCGTAGTCAACTCCTTGAACTTGTCAGAAACTTCTTAACGACAAGTCGAGCTTTCTTAATGGTGATACTTATCATCATTGTCCGTCTTCCTTTCAAAATCCATATGTACCTAACAGCATTACGACCATCAAGTAGTTCTTCCAAAGTCTATACTTTGTTTTCATACATGGATCCTATCTCGGATTTTATGGCCTCGGGCCATTTATCGGAATCCGGGTCCACCATCGCTTCTCCATAGCTCGTAGGTCCATTGTTGTCTAGCAACATGACTTCCAAGACAGGATTACGTACCACTCTGAAGTAGTATGCATCCTTGTCATCCTACGAGGTTTGGGAGTGACTTGATCTGAAGTCTCATGATTAATATCATAAGCTTCCACTTCAATTGGTGTAGGTGCCACAGGAACAACTCCCTGTGCCCTGCCATACACTAGTTGAAGAGACTGTTCAATAACCTCATCAAGCCTCCACCATCCTCCCACTCAATTCTTTCGAGAGAAACTTTTCCTCGAGAAAGGACCCGATTCTAGAAACAATCCCTTATTGCTTTCGGATCTGAGACAGGAGGTATACCCAACTGTTTTGGGTGTCCTATGAAGATGCATTTATCCGCTTTGGGTTTGAGCTTATCAGTCTGAAACCTTTTCACATAAGCGTCGCAGCCCCAAACTTTCAAGAAACGACAACTTAGGTTTCTCCAAACCATAGTTCATACGGTGTCGTCTCAACGAAATTACGTGGTGCCCTATTTAAAGTGAATGTGGTTGTCTCTAATGCCTAACCCATGAATGACAGTGGTAATTCGATAAGAGACATCATGGTACGCACCCTATCCAATAGGATGCAACTATGATGTTCGGACACACCATCACACTATGGTGTTCCAGGCTGTATCAGCTGTGAAATAATTTCCACAATGTCTTAATTCTGTGCCAAACTCGTGATTCAGATATTCATCTCTATGATCATATCATAGATCTTTTATCCTCTTGTCATGACGATCTTTCAACTTCACACTGAAATTACTTGAACCTTTCAATAATTCAGACTCGTGATTCATCAAGTAAACATACTCAACGTCTACTCAAATCATCTGTGAAGTAAGAACATAACGATATCCACTACACACCTCAGCCCTCATTGGACTGCACACATCAAAATGTATTACTTCCAACAAGTTGCTTTTCAGTTCCATTTTACTGAAACCGAGGCTTTCAGTCATCTTGCCCATGTGGTATGATTTGCATGTCTCAAGTGATTCAAAAATCAAGTGAGTCCAAACGATCCATCTTCATGGAGCTTCTTCATGCGTTTTACACCATTATGACTTACATGGCAGTGCCACAAGTAAGTGGTACTATCATTACTATCTTACATCTTTTGGCATGAAAATGTGTATCACTACGATCGAGATTCAATAAACCATTCATTTAGGTGCAAGACCATTGAAGGTATTATTCAAATAAACAGAGTAACCATTATTCTCCTTAAATGAATAACCGTATTGCAATAGACATAATCCAATCACATCTATGCTCAACGCAAACACCAAATCTCGATGGTAGAGGGAGCGTGCGATGCTTGATCACATCAACCTTGGAAATACTTCCTACACATATCGTCAGCTCACCTTTAGCTAGTCTCCGTTAATTCCGTAGCTTTTATTTCGAGTTACTAACACTTAGCAACCGAACCAGTATCTAATACCCTGGTGCTACTAGGAGTACTAGTAAAGTACACATTAACACAATGTATATCCAATATACTTTTATCGACCTTGCCAGCCTTCTAATCTACCAAGTATCTAGGGTAATTCTGCTCCAGTGGTTGTTCCCCTTATTACAGAAGCACTCAGTCTCGGGTTTGGGTTTAACCTTGGGTTTCTTCACTAAAGCAGCAGCTGATTTGCTGTTTCATGAAGTATCCCTTCTTGCCCTTGCCCTTCTTGAAACTAGTGGTTTCACCAACCATCAACAATTGATGCTCCTTCTTGATCTCTACTTTCGTGGTGTCAAACATCGCGAATATCTCAAGGGTCATCATATATGTCCCTGATATGTTATAGTTCATCACGAAGCTCTAGTAGCTTGGTGGTAATGACTTCGGAGAACCATCACTATTTCATCTGGAAGATGAACTCCCACTCGATTCAAGCGATTGTTGTACTCAGACAATCTGAGCACAAGCACAACAATTGAGCTTTTCTCCTTAGGTTGCAGGTTAAGAAAGTCATCGGAGGTCTTATACCTCTTGACGTGGGCACGAGCCTGAAATACCAATTTCAGCCCTCAAAACATCTCATATGTTTCGCGACGTTTCAAAACCGTCTTTGGTGCCTCAAATCTAAACCGTTTAACTGAACTATCATGTAGTTATTAAAACGTGTGTGTAGATGTTCACAACATCCACAGACAACGTTCGAGGTTTAGCACACTGAGCGGTGCATTAAGGACATAAGCTTTCTACTGTCCGCATAATCGCTACTGTCAACTTTCAACTATATTTTCTCTAGGAACATATCTAAACAGTAGAACTAAAGCGCGAGCTATGACATAATTTGCAAAGATCTTTTGACTATGTTCAGGATAATTAAGTTCATCTTATGAACTCCCACTCAGATAGACATCCCTCTAGTCATCTAAGCGATTACATGATCCGAGTCAACTAGGCCGTGTCCGATCATCACGTGAGACGGACTAGCCAATGTCGGTGAACATCTTCATGTTGATCGTATCTTCTACACGACTCATGCTCGACCTTTCGGTCTTCTGTGTTCCGAGGCCATGTCTGTACATGCTAGGCTCGTCAAGTTAACCCTAAGTGTTTTGCATGTGTAAAACTGTCTTACACCCGTTGTATGTGAACGTTAGAATCTAACACCCGATCATCACGTGGTGCTTCGAAACACGAACTGTCGCAACGGTGCACAGTTAGGGGAGAACACTTCTTGAAATTGTTGTAAGGGATCATCTTATTTACTACCGTCGTTCTAAGCAAATAAGATGTATAATCAAGATAAACATCACATTCAATCAAATAGTGACATGATATGGCCATCATCACTTTTCTCCTTTTGATCTCCATCTTCGGGGCTCCATGATCATCATCGTCACCGGCATGACACCATGATCTCCATCATCATGATCTCCATCATCATGTCTTCTTGAAGTTGTCACGTCATCTATTAATTCTACTACTACAGCTAACGGTTAGCAATAAAGTAAAGTAATTACATGACGTTTAAGTTGACACGCAAGTCATACAATAAATAAAGACAACTCCTATGGCTCCTGCCGGTTGTCATACTCATCGACATGCAAGTCGTGAATCCTATTACAAGAACATGATCATCTCATACATCACATATATCATTCATCACATCCTTTGGCCATATCACATCACATAGCATACCCTACAAAAACAAGTTAGACGTTCTCTAATTGTTGTTTGCATGTTTTACATGGCTGCTATGGGTTTCTAGCAAGAACGTTTCTTACCTACGCAAAGACCACAACGTGATATGCCAATTGCTATTTACCCTTCATAAGGACCCTTTTCATCGAATCCGATCCGACTAAAGTGGGAGAGACAGACACCCGCCAGCCACCTTATGCAACTAGTGCATGTTTGTCGGTGGAACCGGTCTCACGTAAGCGTACGTGTAAGGTTGGTCCGGGCCGCTTCATCCCACGATGCCGCCGAATCAAGACAAGACTAGTAACGGCAAGCATATTGAACAATATCGACGCCCACAACAACTTTGTGTTCTACTCGTGCATAGAATCTACGCAATAGACCTAGCTCTGATACCACTGTTGGGGAACGTAGCAGAAATTCAAAATTTTCCTACGTGTCACCAAGATCTATCTATGGAGAGACTAGCAACGAGGGGAAGGAGAGTGCATCTACATACCCTTGTAGATCGCTAAGCGGAAGCGTTCAAGTGAACGGGGTTGATGGAGTCGTACTCGTCGTGATTCAGATCACCGATGATCCTAGTGCCGAACGGACGGCACCTCCGCGTTCAACACACGTACAGCCCGGTGACGTCTCCCACGCCTTGATCCAGCAAGGAGAGAGGGAGAGGTTGAGGAAGACTCCATCCAGCAGCAGCACAACGGCGTGGTGGTGATGGAGGAGCGTGGTAGTCCAGCAGGGCTTCGCCAAGCACCGCGAGATATGAGGAGAAGGGAGAGAGGTAGGGCTGCGCCAACGAGAGGAGGAAACTCATGTGTTGGACAACCCCAATGCCTCAAGTATTTGTAGGGGAGAGGGAGGGGGCTGCGCCCCTCTAGGGTTCCACCCTAGGGGCGGCGGCCAGCCCCAATCCCATCTGTGGGTGGCGGCCACAAGGGGGAGGAGAGGGAGGCGCAGGGAGCATGGGCCTTAGGGCCCATCTGCCCTAGGGTTTGCCCCCTCCCACTCTCCCATGCGCCTTGGGCCCCTTGTGGGGGGCGCACCAGCCCACCCGGGGCTGGTTCCCTCCCACACATGGCCCATGCAGCCTTCCGGGGTTGGTGGCCCCACTTGGTGGACCCCCGGGACCCTCCCGGTGGTCCCGGTACTTTACCGATAAAACCCGAAACTTTTCCGGTGACCAAAACAGGACTTCCCATATATAAATCTTTACCTCCGGACCATTCCGGAACTCCTCGTGACGTCCGGGATCTCATCCGGGACTCCGAACAACATTCGGTAACCACATACAAGCTTCCTTTATAACCCTAGCGTCATCGAACCTTAAGTGTGTAGACCCTACGGGTTTGGGAGACATGCAGACATGACTGAGATGTTCTTCGGTCAATAACCAACAGCGGGATCTGGATACCCATGTTGGCTCCCACATGTTCCACGATGATCTCATCGGATGAACCACGATGTCAAGGACTCAATCGATCCCGTATACAATTCCCATTGTCTATCGGTACGATACTTGCCCGAGATTCGATCGTCGGTATCCCGATACCTTGTTCAATCTCGTTACCGGCAAGTCTCTTTACTCGTTCCGTAACATATCATCCCGTGATCAACTCCTTGATCACACTGTGCACATTATGATGATGTCCTACCGAGTGGGCCCAGAGATACCTCTCCGTTTACACGGAGTGACAAATCCCAGTCTCGATTCGCGCCAACCCAACAGACACTTTCAGAGATACCCGTAGTGTACCTTTATAGCCACCCAGTTACGTTGTGACGTTTGGTACACCCAAAGCACTCCTACGGTATCCGGGAGTTGCACAATCTCATGGTCTAAGGAAAAGATACTTGACATTAGAAAAGCTTTAGCATACGAACTACATGATCTTTGTGCTAGGCTTAGGATTGGGTCTTGTCCATCTCATCATTCTTCTAATGATGTGATCCCGTTATCAATGACATCCAATGTCCATGGTTAGGAAACCGTAACCATCTATTGATCAACGAGCTAGTCAACTAGAGGCTTACTAGGGACTTGGTGTTGTCTATGTATCCACACATGTATCTAAGTTTCCTATCAATACAATTATAGCATGGATAATAAACGATTATCATGAACAAGGAAATATAATAATAATCAATTTATTATTGCCTCTAGGGCCTATTTCCAACACATTTCCCATCAAAAGTATGTCATCCACATATAATATGAGAAATTCTATAGAGCTCCCACTCACTTTCTTGTAAACGCAAGCTTCTCCATAATTCTGCATAAACCCAAACGCTTTAATCATCTCATTAAAGCGAATGTTCCAACTCCGAGATGCTTGCACCAGCCCATAGATGGAGCGCTAGAGCTTGCATACCTTGTTAGCATTCTTAGGGTCGACAAAACCTTCCGGCTGCATCATATACAGTTCTTCCTTAAGGTGACCATTAAGGAAAGCCGTTTTGACGTCCATTTGCCATATCTCATAATCATAGTATGCGGCAATTGCTAACATGATTCGGACGGACTTCAGCTTCGCTACAGGAGAGAATGTCTCATCGTAGTCAATCCCTTGAACTTGTCGATAACCCTTAGCGACAAGTCGAGCTTTATATATGGTAACATTACCATCCGCGTCCGTCTTCTTCTTAAAGATCCATTTGTTTTCTATTGCTCGCCGATCGTCGGGCAAGTCTGTCAAAGTCCACACTTTGTTTTCATACATGGATCCTATCTCGGATTGCATGGCTTCAAGCCATTTGTTGGAATCTAGGCCCGCCATCGCTTCTTCATAGTTCGAAGGTTCACCGTTGTCTAACAACATGATTTCCAAGACAGGGTTGCCGTACCACTCTGGTGCGGAACGTGTCTGTGTGGACCTTCGAAGTTCAGTAGGAGTTTGATCCGAAGTATCTTGATCATCATCATTAACCTCCTGTCTTGTCGGTGCAGGCACCACAGGAACATCTTCCTGAGTTGCGCTACTCACCGTTTCAAGAGGCAGTACTTCATCAAGCTCTACTTTCCTCCCACTTAATTCTTTCGAGAGAAACTCTTTCTCCAGAAAGTACCCGTTCTTGGCAACAAAGATCTTGCCTTCGGATCTTAAGTAGAAAGTATACCCTATGGTTTCCTTAGGGTATCCTATGAATACACATTTTTCCGACTTGGGTTCGAGCTTCTCAGGTTGAAGTTTCTTGACATAAGCATCGCATCCCCAAACTTTTAGAAACGACAGCTTAGGTTTCTTCCCAAACCATAATTCATACGGTGTCGTCTCAACGGATTTAGATGGTGTCCTATTTAAAGTGAATGTAGCTATCTCTAGAGCGTATCCCCAAAATGATAGCGGTAAATCAGTAAGTGACATCATAGATCGCACCATATCCAATAGAGTGCGATTATGACGTTCGGACACACCATTTCGCTGAGGTGTTCTAGGCGGCGTGAGTTGTGAAACGATTCCACATTTTCTTAAGTGCGTACCAAATTCGTGACTTAAATATTCTCCCCCACGATCTGATCGTAGGAACTTTATCTTTCGGCCACGTTGATTCTCTACCTCATTCTGAAATTCCTTGAACTTTTCAAAGGTCTCAGACTTGTGTTTCATCAAGTAGACATACCCATATCTACTCAAGTCATCAGTGAGAGTGAGAACATAACAATATCCTCCGTGAGCCTCAATGCTCATTGGACCGCACACATCAGTATGTATGATTTCCAATAAGTTGGTTGCACGCTCCATTGTTCCGGAGAACAGAGTCTTGGTCATCTTGCCCATGAGGCATGGCTCGCATGTGTCAAACGATTCATAATCTAGAGACTCTAAAAGTCCATCAGCATGGAGCTTCTTCATGCGCTTGACACCAATGTGACCAAGGCGGCAGTGCCACAATTATGTGGGACTATCGTTATTCATACTAAGAATATGTGTAACATTACGCTCGAGATTCATTAAGAATAAACCATTCACCAGCAGGGCATGACCATAAAACATATCACTCATATAAATAGAACAACCATTATTCTCGGATTTAATTGAGTAGCCATCTCGTATTAAACGAGATCCTGATACAATGTTCATGCTCAAAGCTGGTACTAAATAACAATTATTGAGGTTCAAAACTAATCCCGTAGGTAAATGTAGAGGTAGCGTGCCGACGGCGATCACATCGACCTTGGAACCATTCCCGACGCGCATCGTCACCTCGTCCTTCGCCAGTCTCCGCTTATTCCGCAGCTCCTGCTTTGAGTTACAAATGTGAGTAACCGCACCGGTATCAAAAACCCAGGAGCTACTACGAGCACTGGTAAGGTACACATCAATTACATGTATATCACATATACCTTTGGTTTTGTCGGCCTTCTTGTCCGCTAAGTACTTGGGGCAGTTCCGCTTCCAGTGACCACTTCCCTTGCAATAAAAGCACTCAGTCTCAGGCTTGGGTCCATTGCTTGACTTCTTCCTGGCAACTGGCTTACCAGGCGTGGCAACTTCCTTGCCGTCCTTCTTGAAGTTCTTCTTACCCTTGCCCTTCTTGAACTTAGTGGTTTTATTCACCATCAACACTTGATGTTCCTTTTTGATCTCTACCTCTGCTGATTTCAGCATTGAATATACCTCAGGAATGGTCTTTTCCATCCCCTGCATATTGAAGTTCATCGCAAAGCTCTTGTAGCTTGGTGGGAGCGACTGGAGAATTCTGTCAATGACCGCGTCATTTGGGAGATTAACTCCCAGCTGAGTCAAGTGGTTGTGCAACCCAGACATCTTGAGTATGTGCTCACTAACAAAACTGTTTTCCTCCATCTTACAGCTAAAGAACTTGTTGGAGACTTCATATCTCTCGACCTGGGCATGAGCTTGGAAAACCATTTTCAGCTCCTCGAACATCTCATATGCTCCGTGTTGCTCAAAACACTTTTGGAGCCCCGGTTCTAAGCTATAAAGCATGCCGCACTAAACGAGGGAGTAATCATCAGCATGAGACTGCCAAGCATTCATAACATCTTGGTTCTCTGGGATTGGTGCTTCACCTAGCGGTGCTTCTAGGACATAATCTTTCTTGGATGCTATGAGGATGATCCTCAGGTTCCGGACCCAGTCCGTATAGTTGCTGCCATCGTCTTTCAGCTTGGTTTTCTCTAGGAACGCGTTGAAGTTCAGGTGGACATGAGAGTTGGCCATTTGATCTACAAGACATATTGTAAAGATTTTAGACTAAGTTCATGATAATTAAGTTCATCTTAATCAAATTATTTAATGAACTCCCACTTAGACAGACATCCCTCTAGTCATCTAAGTGAAACATGATCCGAGTCAACTAGGCTGTGTCCGATCATCACGTGAGACGGACTAGCTAACATCGGTGAACATCTTCATGTTGATCGTATCTTCTATACGACTCATGCTCGACCTTTCGGTCTTCCGTGTTCCGAGGCCATGTCTGTGCATGCTAGGCTCGTCAAGTCAACCTAAGTGTATTGCGTGTGTAAATCTGGCTTACACCCATTGTATTCGAACGTTAGGATCTATCACACCCGACCATCACGTGGTGCTTCGAAACAACGAACCTTCGCAACGGTGCATAGTTAGGGGGAACACTTTTCTTGAAATTATTATGAGGGATCATCTTACTTACTACCGTCGTTCTAAGTAAACAAGATGAAAAACATGATAAACATCACATGCAATCATAATAGTGACATGATATGGCCAATATTATATAGCTCCTTTGATCTCCATCTTCGGGGCTCCATGATCATCTTCGTCACCGGCATGACACCATGATCTCCATCATCATGATCTCCATCATCGTGTCTCCATGAAGTTGCTCGCCAACTATTACTTCTACTACTATGGCTAACGCGTTTAGCAATAAAGTAAAGTGATTTACATGGCGTTTCTCAATGACACGCAGGTCATACAAAAATAAAGACAACTCCTATGGCTCCTGCCGGTTGTCATACTCATCGACATGCAAGTCGTGATTCCTATTACAAGAACATGATCTCATACATCACATATATATCATTCATCATTCATCACAACTTTGGCCATATCACATCACAAAACACTTGCCGCAAAAACAAGTTAGACGTCCTCTAATTGTTGTTACAAGTTTTTACGTGGCTTCTATAGGTGATCTAGCAAGAACGTTTTCTTACCTACGTCAAAGCCACAACGTGATTTGCCAACTTCTATTTACCCTTCATAAGGGCCCTTTTCATCAAATCCGCTCCAACTAAAGTGGGAGAGACAGACACCCGCTAGCCACCTTATGCAACTAGTGCATGTCAGTCGGTGGAACCTGTCTCACGTAAGCGTACGTGTAAGGTCGGTCCGGGCCGCTTCATCCCACAATACTGCTGCAACAAAATAAGACTAGTAGTGGCAAGAAAGTTGACAACATCTACGCCCACAACAAATTGGGTTCTACTCGTGCAAAGAGAACTACGCATAGACCTAGCTCTGATACCATTGTTGGGGAATGTTGCATAAAATAAAAAATTTCCTACGTTCACCAAGATCAATCTATGAGTTCATCCGGCAACGAGAGAGGGGAGTGCATCTACATACCCTTGTAGATCGCGAGCGGAAGCGTTCAAGAGAACGGGGTTGAGGGAGTCGTTCACGTCGTGATCCAAATCACCGGAGATCCTAGCGCCGAACGGACGGCAACTCCGCGTTCAACACACGTATGGTCAGCGTGACGTCTCCTCCTTCTTGATCCAGCAAGGGGAAGGAGAGGTTGATGAAGATCCAGCAGCACGACAGCGTGGTGGTGGATGCAGCAGGGATCCGGCAGGGCTTTGCCAAGCGTCTGCGGGAGGGAGAGGTGTAGCAACGGGGAAGGGAGGTGCCAGGGGCAAGGGTGCGGCTGCCCTCCCTCCCCCCTCCTTATATAGGGTCCCCAGGGGGGCGACGGCCCTAGGAGATGGGATCTCCTAGGGGGGCGGCAGCCAAGGGGGGAACTTGCCCCCCAAGGCAAGTGGAGGCGCCCCCTCCCCTAGGGTTCCCAACCCTAGGTGCAGGGGGGCCCAAGGGGGGGGGGCACGCACCAGCCCTCCAGGGGCTGGTTCCCTCCCCACTTTAGCCCACGGGGCCCTCCGGGATAGGTGGCCCCACCCGGTGGACCCCCGGGACCCTTCCGGTGGTCCCGGTACAATACCGGTGACCCCCGAAACTTTCTGATGGCCGAAACATCACTTCCTATATATAATTCTTCACCTCCGGACCATTCCGGAACTCCTCGTGACATCCGGGATCTCATCCGGGACTCCAAACAACTTTAGGGTTACTGCATACTCATATCTCTACAACCCTAGCGTCACCGAACCTTAAGTGTGTAGACCCTACGGGTTCGGGAGATATGCAGACATGACCGAGACGCCTCTCCGGTCAATAACCAACAACGGGATCTGGATACCCATGTTGGCTCCCACATACTCCTCGATGATCTCATCGGATGAACCACGATGTCGAGGATTCAATTAGCCCCGTATACAATTCCCTTTGTCAATCGGTACGTTACTTGCCCGAGACTCGATCGTCGGTATCCCAATACCTCGTTTAGTCTCGTTACTGGCAAGTCACTTTACTCGTACCGTAATGCATGATCCCGTGACCAGACACTTGGTCACATTGAGCTCATTGTGATGATGCATTACTGAGTGGGCCCAGAGATACCTCTCCGTCATACGGAGTGACAAATCCCAGTCTCGATTTGTGCCAACCCAACAGACACTTTTGGAGATACCCGTAGTGCACCTTTATAGCCACCCAGTTACGTTGTGACGTTTGGTACACCCAAAGCACTCCTACGGTATCCGGGAATTGCACAATCTCATGGTCCAAGGAAATGTCTTGACATTTGGAAAAGCTCTAGCTAAACGAACTACACGATCTTTGAGCTATGCTTAGAATTGGGTCTTGTCCATCACATCATTCTCCTAATGATGTGATCCCGTTATCAACGACATCCAATGCCCATAGTCAGGAAACCATGACTATCTGTTGATCAACGAGTTAGTCTACTAGAGGCTCACTAGGGACTTGTTGTGGTCTATGTATTCACACGTGTATTGCGATTTTTGGATAACACAGTTATAGCATGAATAATAGACAATTATCATGAACAAAGAAATATAATAATAACCATTTATTATTGCCTCTAGGGCATATTTCCAACAGAGCCTCACTCTGATGGCGGGAAGAAAAGGACGGCCTCCACATCCCTGGAGGCTGGATCGCCCAAGAGGGGGAAAGGTTCCCTCCCAGAGGCATCCACCCCGGCTACCGATAGCAGCCCGGATTGGGATCCTAGGGCCCAGCCCCTGGAGAAGTCATAAGTATACGAAACCTGAACACACATATGCGCCCGAGATTGTTTTTGGGTATAGTAGTTTTAACTGTTGCCATATTTTGCATAGTCCGGCAAGGCCTCGCGCCGGACATTCCTCATCGGAGGATTTGCTGACCTCGGACACCTTGGCGAGCGAGACGCCTCCCGAGGCCCCTTCCCCAAGGTCCAAGCGCGACACTAAGGTGTCGTCTAAACGGGACCCGGACCAGGGGGGCATATCATTGGAGCCGGGCACACGGGAGCGATGGCCCCTGAGCGTGCCGTCAGCGGGGGCGGTCTTGGGTTTGGCTCACAGCCGGACAAGGTCCGGGAGACCTCTAAGGCTCCCGGATCGGACGAGCAGCCACCTTCATCGGTGGGAGGCTTGCCTACTCCGCCGGCAACCTCTGTCCAAGCAAAGTTGCCAGGCAGCCTGTCGACAGCGTTAAAGAACGCGTCTTTCATCGATGAACATCGGTCCCTCATGGGTGCGGTGGTTGAAAAGATTCAGTCCGCCGAGAGCAGGCTGAACGAGCCCTGCCTTGGCCTTAGAAAGGCATTTGAGGTATGTTTCCTAATAAACCTTTGAGGAATCGGCATAATATGAGTAGTAGCCCCTGATACGTTGTCCGGCGTAGGAGAGGGAGCCGGGCAGGGGATCAAGTCCTCTGCTTCCGCAGGAGCCTATGTGAATGACGTGTACCCCTTTATGTGAAAAAAGGCATCTGTAGAGAGGACGGCCGCTCATAATGTGGAAGTGTCCAAACAGAAGCAGAGCCTTGCACGGGCCAAAGAAGAACTTGGCCATGTGAAAAAACAATTAGAGGACAAGCAAGGTATGTTTAAACATTGTCTTGTATTAGGCACGAATGAGTAATTGTGCCTATTGAAAAGTATTTTTGTTGTATGCCGTAGGAGCGAGTGCCGAATATGAGGCGCTGAAGAAGGTTGTGGCTGATGCCAACGAGAAGGCGGCCGCTGAGTAGGCGCTTCGTGAAAAACACGAGGCCAGGGTCATCACAGCCGAGCGGGAGCTCCAGGAGGATGTGAAGAAAAGCGAGGGCTTGGAGCAGTGTCTAATATGGAAGGAATCCGAACTCGCCCAAGCTCTACAAGCCACGGAAGATGCTCGAGAAGAAGCCCGAGGTGTTGTACGGGACATTCAGGAGGCCCGAAAAGTTGCGGCCGGTAAGGCCTGTTGAATTTGTGGCCATTTTTACATGATAGTGGGGGGAACTTTAAGCCACAAGCTGAATTCTTGTTTTTGCAGGGGCGTTTGCGGATCTGCCTCGCAGCATATCAGATGCTGCCCAATTTTACCGGACCGAGGAAAAGAGGTTTGTGGAGAGGGAATTCTGGTCGCAGTACTTGGCGCCGAACTATCCGGTGCCTTTTATCGATCAGCTGAAACAGCTGGTCAAACTGCACCAGGCGGCCGAACTAGCCATGAAGGACTTGGTTGTCCGGCTGTGGCCTGTGGAGCCAATTCCAAGCAGTTACTTCGGACTCGTGAAGCGGATTGTGGGCGATTGTCCTCGGCTTGATGCTATCAAGTGACCAGTCTATATAGAAGGTGCGCGCATGGCGTTTGCCCGTGCAAAAGTGCATTGGGGAAAACTTGACGCGGAGAAGCTGATGACTGAGGGGCCGCCGGAGGGTAAGGAGCACCGCAAGGCCGAGCTGTACTATGAAGGTGTACTGAAGGGGGCCTGCCTTGTGGCGGATAAATGTGCCAAAGACATTATATTTCTCTGAGGGCATTCGTGCCACTTTTTGTAATATGAGATGATGACATTTTTATTATATATTGCATGTATTGTTTGAACATGTGTTCTTCCTATGCGACTGTTTATTGTAAATCCTGAGAGTTGGCCAGTCGTCGGCTTCTGCTCCCACGTAAAAAGGAATACGGGGGTGTTCGGGGTATATCTGAACACTCTTTATCCCATAGTTGGGTCCTTCTAAGGAGGTGTTTCTCACCACGAACCAGGCAATCGGACTATAAGGCTTTATTACTCTCACTTAGCCATAGGAATTTGAGTATGGTCGGCGCAGCCCCTAGTGTTCGGAAGGCCGAACTAGGGGCTCTATTGGCGCCTGATCAGAAGGTTGATCCGTCGCACTCTGCATTTATAATGGTGTTGTGCAGAATAAATCTTTAAGGATTTTACAACCTCTCGAACAGCTGACCAGCTCTCGCTGCATCATGACAGTCGGTTTTCGGCTTTCTCTACTGAGGTGCTCATCCGGCTGAACCGGGACACAATAACAGTAGTTCTCCCAGCGCTACCTTAGCCGATGGAACGGAACGTAAGGTACCAACACATGGGAGCCGGGCAAACCCAACCAATGACCCAAGACATGATTCGGAGCTGATGCATATAGTGCTATAAGTTCGGGGTGCCGAGCAACCGAAAAGGTGGTTGGACTTTATTGCCGTACTGTGAAGCCCCTGGCGTAACCGGGCGAACATGAAGCGTGGCTGCCATTTTTGGCAAAGAGGCGTCGGCGATAAACGACAGCCGGTAAGTGTTATTTAAGTCTATGCATTGTAGTAGGATGATATGTTTATGCATATGAGTATGGTGTATTAAAAGAGGCATTTTTTGGCGGAACCTGTGATGGCCGGGCTGGAGGGGGTTGCGAGTGGATCAAGAGTGAATCCGAACTGCCTTCTACCTGCATGTTCCTGCCATTGTGTGTCCGGGCTGATTCCATGCCGCCAATCCTGTTCTGTGTCAATGTTAGTTTGTAAAGGCAAATGGTTGGAGGCAGCTGAGCGTCCTCTTGTGGTTGGTCCAAGGGTTCCTGATCGGACCCAGGTTTACCCCTCTATTATACCATGAGGTAGCGTGGACTCCTCAGTGGGTGTCCGGATAGTTGGCTGTCGTGTGAAAATTTTGATAAGCATGCACGACTCGCTGTTCCGGTAGCTGTATGATTTCCGCTCTAAGGGCGGGGTTCGGCCTTGCCTATAAGTGTGATTATATCACACGGCGTTGGCCTAATGGTTTACCACGTGGAATCTAGCCAACGTGGTTCATCCCGTTAACATACGGTAAATTACCGCATGAGGGGAAGGTGCCAAAGAATTAATCTTTGGCGTGGCATTTTTTGTTGATACGAAAACAACCGTTAGAGTGGTCGGCCAATAGACTTGGCCTTTGCACCTGGCATCTTTTGAAAAGATGTTATTTGTGGTTTCATACCAGCGAGGGTTTTATGTATTATGGAGCCCCCAGACTACTAGGTCTGGGGGTACGGCAATTGAATTGCTGTGTTTGGTGTGATCGGGGGCGATCGGCCGTACTTTTATACTCTGGGGGTCTCTTGACTAGATGCCTCCCATCATTGTTTCCGGCACACGACCAACCGCTTTGTTTTGAGGATCCGGCATTCTCTATTGGTATGCTTTGCCGTCCTTCTAGGAGTACCATGAATTTCACATGGTTGATCGAGTATGTGGCTCGAGCAGAATAGGCTTGAGCTGCTCTTTGTCCGTTGACCGGACTGGGAGTTGCTGGACTTGGCACCAGTTTCCTTTACTTGCCGTTTATGACCATTGTGCCGAGGTTTGAGAGTGCCTCTTCGTGTATCCTTTTTGCTGTCTTGGACCGTAATGATGTGTGGACGTCGGGGTGTGTGCCTTGGGTTCTCCTGCTTAGGTTGAGGTAGCCAATTGTGCCGTGCATGCCCTTTGTTGGGGCTGTCGAGTCCGTACTTTTCAGTGGCCAGTACCTTGGTCCACCTATCCACTAGCAAGTCTTGGTCAGCTTTAAGCTGCTCCTGCTTCCTTTGCAGGCTCCTTGCCGTGGCTATGAGCCGTCGCTTGAAGCGAACTTGTTCCACTGGATCTTCAGGAACGCCGAATTTGTCATTGCCGAGGCTTATCTCGTCGTCGGAGGGGGGGCGGTGTATAGTTGTCCCTCTCCGAGTATCCCATTGTGACCTGTCCAGCCTGCTTGAGGGTAGGCTGATCAGGGCTGTATTCCTCTTCGGCACCATCCAGATTGCTTTTATCTCCGGGGCCTGTGTTGATGTGGCGGGGCTTGGAGCGGCGCCGAAGACGCCCATGCTTTGCTTCTCCTCCTGAGGGGTTATCCCTCATTGCCTCGTCGCCATTGATTTCCTTCGGAGTGTCCACCATGTATATATCATATGAGGAGGTGGCCGTCCATCGCCCTATGAGCGGTGGCTCCTGTAATTCTCCTGCATCGTCGTCCATACCGTCGATGTCTTCGGAGTCATAGTCAAGCACATCTGTTAAATCATTGACCGTGGCAATGAAGTGGGTGGTAGGTGGGCAGCGAATTCCTTCGTCGCCTGCTTCCCACTCAAGCCGGACATAGTTCAGCCCGGAGCCTCCTGACAAAGAGAGAGACTTTAATGAGTTTAGCATGTCGCCCAAGGGCGAGTGCTGGAAGATGTCCGCAGCGGTAAACTCCATTACTGGAGCCCAACCTGGCTCGGCTGGCTCGAGGGTGTGTGGACTGGGACCAACAACCGGATACGAGTCCGGGTGCCCGGGGTTACAGGTCTTCACAGAGGTGAGACCTGTGTTCGGCTCCACCACCGATGAGTGTGCGGCCTGCGGGACAGGGTCCAACCCTCCGCCCTTAGGCAACGCAACCTGCTCCGGATTTAGATCCGAGGCTTCTGCCGGGGTGATATCCCGAGCTTCGTCCGACAGCAGGTCTAAGCCGTGCTTGTCATGACTATTCGGTGCTCCTAGCATAGGCCCAGATCCATTGAAGATCAAGTCTCCGCGAATATACGCTGTGTGGTTCAAGTTTTCGAACCTGACCTGGTGGCCGGGGGCGTAGCTATCGATCTGCTCTAGATGGCCAAGCGAATTGGCCCGCATGGCGAAGCCGCCGAACACGAAGATCTGTCCAGGGAGAAAAGCCTCTACCAGGACAGTGCTATTGACAATTGGAGGCGCCATCAAGCCCTATAGCAACGACACAGAGGAACTCTCAGTGAAAGCACCAATGTCGGTGTCAAAACCGGCGGATCTCGGGTAGGGGGTCCCGATCTGTGCGTCTAGGCTGATGGTAACAGGAAGCAAGGGACACAGGTGTTTACCCAGGTTCGGGCCCTCTCGATGGAGGTAAAACCCTACTTCCTGCTTGATTAATATTGAAGATATGGGTAGTACAAGAGTGGATCTACCACGAGATCGTAGAGGCTAAACCCTAAGAGCTAGCCTATGATGGTATGATTGTGATTGTGATCGGCCTTCTAAGGACTAACCTCTCCGGTTTATATAGACACCGGAGAGGGCTAGGGTTTACATGGAGTCGATTACAAAGAAGGAAACACAATATCTGGATCGCAAAGCTTGCCTTCCACTCCGAGGAGAGTCCCATCCGGACACGGGCCGAAGTCTTGAGTCTTGTATCTTCACGCTTCAATAGTCGGGATGATGTATATAGTCCGGCTGTCCGGATACCCCCTTATCCAGGACTCCCTCACCAGGTCATTATGCAATAATGAGCAGGGACTTTTGTATACATATCATTGATAATAACATCATATGATGTAATCTCCACCCTGGGGCTTGAACCCACGTCCACAAGGTTAAGAGCTTTGTACTCTACCAACTGAGTAGTGGACCTTTTCAATATAATGGATTTAACTTGTGTACCTTGAATTTTTAATAGGAGCAATTGGTAGCCCCCAAGGACCGGCTCATTACAATGTGATGAGTCGGATCTTCAATAAATTGAGCCAAGAAATGACTTTGCATTAGCCCCCAAGTGCCATGGTGCATGCTGGCAGTGACATGGGACTTGCATATTTGATATAATCTCAATTTGAATAATGTAGCCCCCAAGTGCCAGGTCGTAAGCCTGCAGTGACTCAGGACTATTCCTTCCATTGTAGAATAAATCATATCCTAGCCATTGCCAAAGCAACTTTGAATACCTCATCTGTTGACAAGTAAATCCGGAGTTTTAAATACCCGACGGCTCTTGGCCGATGGCGATTTAATACGCCTCCATTGTAAACCGGAATTTTTATAACCCGGTGGCTTATAGTCTTTGAGAAAATCCAGAACAGATAATCATTTTGAAGCATCAATTTTAATGATGAGCTTGGACTTAAGCATTTATATAAGTTATAGTTCTGCAAATCCTGTGATATTGAATCATACTGCCGGCTTATGATACCTGTGCAGTAAGGGTGATAACCCAATCTTTAGAAGCCAAAACTTCCAAATGTTTTATGATTCTCATATGCTCGCGACTTGTCGTCCAAAGTCGAGCCGGGTTAAATAGAAACCACACATATATGCTTCAGATATGAACAAAAAGTCTCAAGACAAACCCAAAAGACTGTTTTCAAAAAACTTAAGTCAAACAGAGAGAAAAAGCGATACTTCTGATTCGAATACGATTAGTAAGCCGGACCAAAAAGGGTTAAGCTATGATTCGAATACGATCAGGAAGCCCCCTAGTGGGTTTGGCATTGCACCGATCTAGAGGGTACCAACAGCTATGTCCTCTTTGGTTTGAATACGACCTATGTTTGAACAGGAAGCCCCCAAATGACCTTGAGACTTTTTTAACGACTCTGATTTGAATACGATCAAAGTTGGACCCAAAAGGGGTTAAGCTATGATTCGAATACGATCAAGAAGCCCCCCTAGTGGGTTTGGCATTGCGCCGATCAAGAGGGTACCGACAGCTATGTTCTCTTTGGTTCGAATATGACCTATGTTTGAACAGGAAGCCCCCAAGTGACCTTGAGACTTTTTTAATGACTCTCATTCGAATACGATCAAAGTCAGACCAAAAGGGGTTAAGCTATGATTCGAATACGATCCAGCCCCCAAATGATCAATTGTTTTTTGATTAGCTATGATTCGGATATGATCAGGAAGCTATGCCAAAGGAGTTAAGCTAGATTCGAATACGATCAGCCCCCAGTGGTCTAAATATTTAACGACTCTGATTCGGATATGATCAGGGTCGGACCAAAAGGGGTTAAGCTATGATTCAAATACGATCCAGCCCCCAAATGATCAAGAGTTTTGAACAGCTATGATTCAAATACGATCAGGAAGCTGTACCAAAGGGGTTAAGCTAGATTCGAATACGATCAGCCCCTATGGTCATTGAAGCAGGGTACCTATGTTTGAGTTGTGCTTTGCAACAGACTCTCTTTGGTCCCTTTAATTTTTCTGAGAACTTGAACTTGTGAGTAATGAATTCTTCTTGAACCAGGCGTTGAGCCAGATATTGAAAGTTTCAGAGCTTTGTGGGAGACAGATTTCCTTTGAGCCAGATTTTAAACCGGATATTGAGCTTCAATACTTTGTGAGAGACAAATTTCCCTTGAGCCGAATTAATCCGGAATTCTTCATCTTGAGCCGGAAATTTTCTGACGGCCTTTAAACTAGCAATATTTACTGAGCCATGTCCATGTAGCCCCTGAGTATTAAGGCGACTCAAAAAGTTGGCTTGAGATTCCTCATATTTGACCATGATATAAACCGTTATGAGCCATTGAACAACTCAGTAATATAATAGTCCCTTTTGCACTAGACCACTTGCCCTGCATTAGAGAACTTGCAAGCCAGAGTAGTTGCTCTTTAAAGAAAGCAATATGTAATATAAAATTATATTGGATGGACTTCACCTGATACGTCAGGCCAGTAGTTATCAACCGCGGAGTTGATGATCACCATGGTGAAGCTGAAGTCAACCACGGGTAAGTCGGTCGTGGGAGCAGGCAGATGAGCCGACCGCGGCGTTGTAAGCCGGTTGCGGACAGGCGAGTCAATCGCAGGAGCAGTAAGCCGTGCAGACGGCGAGTCAATCACGGGCGTGGTTCCAGCGAGTTGATGTAGATCGATCTGCACGGGTGGCGGCTCGTGCACTCCCATTCAACAGCTAACAGGCGCGTACGCCAGTGCATGATGATGCTAACGCACACTTCATAGGCACAACATGGCACCACCTTGATAATGAATCATTGTCCTGCATAAAATATATTACGGACTAGAGTAATTGCTCTTGGAAAAAATAATATATGCGCTAATAAAATAGACTTAGATAGATATAACCTGATTGTAGCAGATGACAGATGATTCATATATCGTCCGTAGATAATCTTCGGTAATTTCAACTAAAATTTAACCACTCTCTCTGGCCGAAACAAGGTGGAGGAGGCGCATAAACTGGCTTGTAGCAGAAACTCCACCGGGCGGCACTACAAAAAAAACACTTCCGTGATGATACGTGTTTGTCACAGTAGGTCGCGTTTTTTGTCATGCATGTACATCCATGACGATTTTATGAAAAAACCAAGATAGTCATACCTGTGCTGTCGTAGAAGTGTTCCATGACATTACCAAACTTATCATCACGGAAGTGTCCACTTCCATGACGACAAATCGCGCGTCACAGAACTGCTTTTGTCAAGGGTGACCGACACGTGACATCCACCGTAACAGAATGCCGTTAACCTATCGAGTCGGGTTTTGGATCTGATAACCCGTTAACAGCCCCGACCAATGGGGATTTTCCATGTGTAAAATCATCATTGCCTGGAGGAAACACGTGTCGGCTCATCGTTGGGACAGATGTCATCCACTCATTGGACAGAAGGCGCCTATGATACGTCGACACGTGGCACAACCCAATAGAGGCCCATTCCTGTGAAAAGGCCGGCCCGTTTGAGTTGATCAAAAGGTGGCGGGCCGGCCCATGGAAAGCCTGTTAACGACCTATTTGCACATAGCCCATTTACAGCCCGCTAACCCAAGGCCCGTTACGCCCTATCCGAATTAGGCCCAGTAGCGTCATCTGGGCCATCCAATATGATTCCAGACCCTTTTCACTTCTGGCCCATGCATGGCCCATGACGTCTTTCGGCCCATATGAGGCCCTTTGTAACTCTTGGCCTATTAACGGCCCGTGGTGAAACTGGCCCGCAATGAACAGTGTATCACTTTACACCCATTAACGGCCCGTGGTGAAACTGGCCTGCAATGAATAGTGTATCACCTTATACCCATTAACGGCCCGTTATTCCGTTGGGCCATTTCTAGCCCATGTTATCTTTTGGCCTTCTCAAAGCCCATTTATTCTTGGGCTCATTTCCAGCATTCGTTTACTTACGGCCCGTTACTGTCATTTTCTGCTTGTGGGCCAAATTCAGCTCGTGGTTACAGTCAGCCCGTTTGTGGTCCATTAATACGTTGGGCCGTTTTCATAGCGTCATCAAATACGGCCTATTAACGATGGCCCATTATGGTCAGCCCATGAACGGGTGATTCCAACTCTAGCCCGTTTACGGCCATAATGCGGTCTATTTGACCCATGTTTGGCCAATCGACCATACGACCCGTATAAGGCCCATTGATGATACGGCCCGCAGAAGGCCCATTGTTTCTACGGCCCATAGAAGGCCCACTATTTCTGCGGCCCGTAGGAGGCCTAGTGTCACTACAGTAAATATTAGCCCATGGTTATTGTGGCCTAGTTTAAAAAATAGGTTATTGCAGCCACTAGCAAACCGCGGAAAAAGAACTGCAATGACTACAAGCAAACAAATAAACAAGACAACAAGGAAATAAATAAGCAAGCAACTAACGGTAGGCTATCACGACTATTACACATATTACATCCACCGGGCATCAAAGTTCGCCACCAGTGCAAATATAGGGAACAAAGCAGCATGTCATATACACTGGTTGTCAAAGTTGGGGACCAGCGCAAATAAACGCCGCAGCAAAACAAATCTAGCACTGAAACCACTTTAGAAGATCTCAAGAAACAATATCCTAGGTACCCATAATGCTAGCAAGATGCTTAGCAAGCTTATTAACTTTCTCTTGTTTGGCGCTTAAATCCTCCAGTGCTTGCTGTTGCACTAGGAAATATGCATCTGAATTCTGCAGGGACTTCCTCAGTCCTTTAGCTTCCTGTCGCAGCACATCTGATCGATGTCTTTCAACTTGAAGTTGAGACTCAAGAAGACGAACTGATTCAGGCAGCGAGTTCGAAGGGCTTGTGCCAGCAGTAGTGGCCAGTAACTCGAACACTACATCAAGACAAGACTTTTGGGTTCTCTCACTATCGTCAAGATAGTTTTTATCAGCTTCCTTGGAGATCAACAGGGATGTCTCACTATCTTGAACCTTATCTGTATTACTTCCTTTACCATTGGATAACGCGGTACTGTTCTCCAATATTTTGTCCGCATTCTAAAAGAGAGACAAGCAGACGCATCACATGTTTACCATGTTGTATATGAAACTCATTTTGGTAAATGAGTTCAGTAGTAAAGTGGACATGATAACAGCATGAAACAAACATATATCTATGTACCATGGTCACTTTATGGTCTATATCATTCTAGTTTTTATTGCCAAATCAAGATAGAGACACAGTTCAAATAATATTTGTTCAAGACAAAGCAGAATAGACAGAATATAAGTGTGGGAAACTATAGAGCAATAACAACACTTGTAATGTGCATGACATGAGAACATAGCTGTTTATTCAATTGAAACTTAAATCAACATAGAGAAGGTTACAAAAGCAAACCAGTTAAAGAAACAGGTTTAAAACATACCTGTTGCACCATTGGAGTTTCAATTCCATCCTTCAAATTTGAAAATAGTTGGTATGAGTAAATACAGTAATGCAAGAGCAAAGGAGTATGAACCATAGCTACAGAACCTGACCTAAGAACAAATCTTCTTCTCCTTTAAGGGTTGAGTTGGGATTCAGAGTGGTGGTCCTCGTGCTTTGGGCACTGCAGTTCCCTTACTAACTGCTCATGTGTGGGTGCTCTGTGGTGGAGACGGTGCTGTGTCAATTGGAACTGGGTTACTATCTGCCGGGTTGGGGTTAGAAGGGGTGTAGCTGGTTCTCTGTCCAACTGGGTAGGGGTACAATCTGCGAGAGTCTGGGTTATGTGTGGTGGATCTGGTCCTTGGGCAAGTACAACCATGGTTCTATCTACATCAACTGGTAGCACTATCTTTCCCGAAGACCGTGTTATTACTCCCTTAGATACTACCATCACGCTCTCCAATTCAAATGGCTGATAAACAAGAAAAGTAATTGAAAGTATAGACATTGTATGATAGACAGGTGCAATGGATAGTGGGGAATAAAAGAGGCCATGAAATAATTCATATTTATGTTGTCTAACCAAACAGGATAGCATGACACAATTTCACATATATGATGGCTAACTAAACATGATAGCATCACACAATTTCACATTATGATGGCTAACTAAAAAAGATGGAAAGACATAGTTCAAAATATGAGACTATGTAAACAGGATGACATGACATAACTATATAATGTGTTTATTAAATAGGTTCATGCCATAATTCACATACATTCACAGATAGAATGCCATAATTCAAAATATGATGACTGTAAACACTAAACAAGATGAGATGATATAACTATATGATGTCTTTATTAAATGGGTTGCCATGCCATAATTCAGATAGATGATGTGTATGTACTATGTAAACATGATGGCATGATATAATTCAAATATATGATTTATATAGTAAGCAAGTAAGCAGATGGCAATCCATATATGATGTAAAAACTAAGCAATGCAAGACAACATGCATGACATGGGTAATATAACCCTGCCAAGTTTGAGCATAGACCCCAGGGGGGAAATAGGACTAGTAATAAGTCTTTGAATCCTCCTCTGAGGAGCTCTCTGTAACCAGCAAGTTGTCTGCTTCAGCAGGTAGCATTGTCTGCTCTGAATACCTTGTTTTCACTCCAGATACTTCCATCACCGCTTCAAATGGCTGATGCATAGGAAGAGTAGTTGAATATACAAACGTTGTCGACAAATGGAACACGTAATACAAAAAAATGATAGCATGATATAATTCACATACATGATGATTGGCTAAATAGCATGGCGTTGCATAATTCACATATATAATGCCTTTGCAACAAGATAACATTGTATAATTCACATATATAATGTCTTGCAACAAGATGGAAATGCATAATTCACATATATGGTAATTAGACACTGAACAGGTGGCATTCACACAAAGCATGTCTAAACTAATCAAATGACATAGCAATGCGAGACACCATACGCACGATATGAGGAACATAACCTTGCCAAGTTAGAGCATACACCTCGGGGGGGGGGGGGATAGGACTGGTCATCTTTCTCTGAATCCTCCTCTGAGGAGCTATCTGTAACTAGCAAGATATGCGCTTCGTTAGATAGCATAGTCTGCTCTGAAGACCTTGTTTTCACTCCAGAATTTGCCATCACCGTGTCAAATGGCTGATGCACACGAAGAGCAGTTGAATGTACTAACATTGTTTACAAATGTAATATGTAACGAAAAAAAGGATGGCCTAATATAATTTACATATAAGATGACTGGCTAAGCAGGATGGCATTGCAAAATTCACATATATGATGCCTAGCTAAACAAGATGGCGTTGCATAATTCACATAAACGATGAATAAACTAAACAGATGGCATTCGCACAAAGGATGTCTAAACTAAGCAGATGACATATTTGATGTATAAAGTAAGAAATGCAAGACACCATATGCATGATATAACCAACATCAGCATGCCAGGTTAGAGCGAAGACCTCAGGGGGTAAATAGGAGTTGTCTTCTCCTTCTTAATCCCCCTCAGAACAGATATCTTCCTCTCGATTACAATCCGAAATGCGTGGAGGGGGGCTGCCTTTGCACCTATCATGGAGCGATGTTGCATGAAATTTTATTGCCACACAAGGCTCGTCTCTTTTGCTCTACATGTTCAGTTCCATTGTTTACAATAACTGTCATGAATAGGAGTAAAACATAGTGAGATTATGTAAGGAGTGCATGCAGAAATCCAGAGTGATGGTAGCAACCTGTGGATAGACCCAAAACCAATAATAGAAGGTAGATAATGGCTTCAGTTAAAAAATACAGATAATGGCTTCTTTACTGTTTGTTTCCCACCCAACATGAAACTCATAGTAGACACCGGAGATTAACCAGATAGTAGATAGATATTATTGATTGCAGCCCCGATATGTACCCCACAACCATTTAAAAACTCAAGTTTGACCATTAGTTGGAGCTGACTCAGAGTCTAATCGGTGAACAGAATGATAAAGTAGCATGTAATATTAAGCGATGCATAACGTAAGCAGACACAAAAGAGTGCGACCTCTCTTGCGGACCCGTGCAGTCCTCGAGGTCATCTGCTCGGTTGATGATGGTAATGTAGTTTTCATGGATGACGGTGGCGGGGTAGAAGATCTGAGGCGGCGAAAGACAGTCTGAAGGCCGGATCCCTGCTGTGCTGGACCCTTCTGTCGTTGGAGCAGCTGAGCTGGGGTGGACGATGGCACAGCAGTAGCGGGACAAACCACGCAAGGTTTTCTTTGACAACTATCTATAAGAGAAGTAATTCTGTAAGGGCTCGTTTGAATTGGAGGATTCCAACAATGTAGGGATAGGAAGTAGACAGGAATAGGATAGGAATGCACATGCAAAACAGAGAATTTAAAAACACAGGATTTCTTCCAATCTGGGTGTTTGATTCACAACAATTGGAAGATCACAGGATGCAAAGAAACATGGTGAGATTAAGTCAAACCACAAGAAAATGTATGGTTATAATGCTATTATGCTACTATCTCTTAGTCTTGTGCTTCATGAATAGGAATGTGAAAAGGAGGACAAGTGAAAATTAAAATTCCTATGTTTTTTCTTTCAAGGAGACACTAAAGGAACAAATCCGTGTGCTCAGAGGACAATATATATAACATGTAGAGTAAAAAGGAGATGCAACAAGTGTACAACCTCTTTGGCGAAGCCATGTTGATCTCAGCATGATTGGGTTGGCCGATGAGGATGCTCCGGCTGACTTTGCTATCGGAGGAGGGGAAGAAGATCTTAGGCGTCTGGAGATGGAGCCCGAGGTATTGCTCCGCTGTGATGGAGGGTTTTGTCGTTGGAGCAGCTCCGGTGAGTTGTACGACACCGAGGCTGAAGCAGGACAAGAGAGACAATGAACAACGTTAACCTGAGTGGAATTCTAATAGCATCTCCAATACATGACGTAAAATAAATAACCACAAAGTGCTAGATGTAAAATACATCAGCCGCTCATCTCTGAACTTAACTATCGAAACTGAATTTAACTGTCGAAACTGAACTTAACTTTCGAAACTGAACTTTGCTGTCGAAACTGAATTTTGCTGTCGAAACTGAACGCACTAGCAAGGTGAGGCTACACGTCGGCCGACTGACTTTTTCATCTCTGGTCAGTCGATTTTGCAGCCATTGGATACGAAATCAAGGGCCCGCGGTTCATCTTCAACCTCCACCCCCTGAGCCACCAACCACCACCGGCCAAACAGCAGCCCCTCGCCGCCCACGGCCGGCGGTGCGCCACCCCGCCCGCCCCGAAAACACTCCCCACCGCTGGTCCGTTGCCGCCCCGGCCATCCCTCTAGCCCCCCCCGTGTCGAGCTTTTCCTCCGGCGATCCCCACGCCACCGCCCCGCCACTGCCGGTGACCATCGCCCCCATCCTGAACCCTAAGATAGATAGTGGGGTACCTCTTCGGCAAGCCCCCCCGCTGCGGCTGGTTCTTCCTTCACCCCGGTGAGCCCCCCCTGAAAATCGACTGACGCAAAATTCGATTCAGTCGACTAAAGTGTAGATAAATCAGAGCAACATCGCAAGCAAGAGCAAGAGCGAGAGCAGCAGCGCGAGCAAGAGCAGACCAGGCAGGGGACCGAGAGCAAGAGCAGAGCAGCAGCGCGAGCAAGAGCTAAAGTAGCAGCAGCTCCTACAGATGTGGACGTCGCCGCCGAGGGAGCAACGCTGTGGAGGAAGTGGACGACGACGTCGCCGTGGATGGAGCCGCGTCGTGTCGGCTCGGGACCGAGCGCCGTCAGCACCGTGAGATCCAATCAAGAAGAAAATGCAGTGATTAGTGTACAACCTCTTTGGCGGCGCCGATTAGGCCGCAACTTCATCCAAGGAAACGGTGATGATGATGCTCTTCCGGTGGTGTAGGTGAAGACGGCGGTGTGGGAATGGAGGTGGCACGAAAGACGAGGGGAACGTCGGGGCAGCTCCTTGGAGGTGGAGGACGGGGTGGCTGAACCGGCGGGACGATGAGATCGACGACGGATCCTCATCAGGTACGATGGATGAGGGACGTCGAGGTGTTGCTGTGGACGATGTCATCGGGGAAGAGGCCTCGGCTGGGTGGCGGAAGGAGCAGGGTGTGGGGTTTTGTTGCAGGTTTTCACAGCCTCGGTGTATGAATGGGTGGGCGGATGGGATGGCAGTGGGGAACCATGGCTTAGGGACGCGCTTGTACGAAATGTGGGGTAAGTTACGAAAGTACCCCCACTGATTTGAGGTGGTTCTTTCGGTTCAGGGGTACCACGGGCATTTCGCGTGTCGGGATTTCACAGGAGGTGGGAGTTTTCGCGTGCGTTGTAATTTTGGAATAGCAAGGCGCGGGTTTGGATGGAGGGAGTTGTCGGAGCACAATAAGACAAAGATATATCTTAAATGTTTCGGGCTAACAAGGCGCGGGTTGAAATTTCCGGACAAGCCTAACGTGTACTGTACCAAGTCAATGCGCATTACAAATGTCATTCAAAACTTTGAATTCATGTTATGTTCAATTAAAATATTTCGCTACGTGTATAATGCATGCAACCTACTACTCAAATGAATGTTTTAGTGCATTCCAAACGTATATACTACCGCTTACATATGAACTAAATTTGAATTCATTTCTCTATTTGAATAAGATCTACAGTAATGATTGTTGTGAAGTCAAAGCATTTGAATTCGTTTCTCTGTTTTAATAAGATCTACAATCATCATTATTGTCAAGTTAAACCATCGTTTGTGTATTATCTTGACAACACACCACATGATTAGTCTCGAGTTGCATATGAACTATGTGTACTATATGAACTCGAACTCGATTTTTTGAATCCACTTTATTTTGAATTCAAATCACATTACATTTCTAGCTCTAGATAGATCTTCATAATCTAAACCATGTCTCATATGTATAATGTGTTTATCACATTATGTATGGTGCCCCGCCCCCTATGCCTACAAGTATTTAGATGCGAGTTGAAAACACCACAAATTACCACAAATTCAAATAAAATGTGAGAATGTTCGATATATAGTATTGTTTAGATTGTTCGATATTTAGTTGTAAGCTGCAAACGCCACACATTATCACAAATTCAAATAAAATGTGAGATTGTTTGATGTATAGTATGGTTTAGATTGTTCGGCATTTAGCTGTGAGTTGCAAACGCCATGCGTTATCACATTATGGTATAACATGTGCACAGCACATGTATCACCGCTATATTCATGCATGCAATGTTTAAAACACTATGATCTCCTATTCAAATATATGAATCCACTTTCATATCAAATTATGATCTTTGTTAGTCTCTTACACCCATACAATCCTCTAACCTTTGTAGCTACCACTAACTTTCTCTCGTGAATGCACACGCCCTCCTCGCCCTCCCCCTCCCTCGGCATTCTATCCACCGGGCACATTCATTTTTTTTCTTTAGGTCGTTCTCCCAGAGTCTCCACAACTCCTTTCCGACACACACCGATCGATAAACCTCTCCAGCGATGCCTGCCTACAACATACACACACACCTTCAATCTCCTCCTTTATGTGTCTTTGCCTCGTGTCTCTCATACGGTCACACACATGTGTAAACTCTCGCCCCTCTTTTCATCGATCTCACAACTGCACACTCCTCCCCCTATCTAGCTAGTAGCTGGGCCTCTCGCACCACCTCCTAGCTCCATTCTCTCTGTCTCTCAGTCTCGCTGGGCCTTATTTGCCTCTAACAAATGGACGTACACTGACCGATCTCTCGCTATACATATAGCTAGCTAGGTCATTATAACTCGCTTTTACCCACACGTCGATCGATCTACCTCGTTAGTTGTGTCTCTCCCTTCCACCGACAAACAACAATTGATCTACCGATCTAGTTAGGTTAGCTTACCAAACACATGGTTCCCCTTCATCATCCATGGATGTGTCCCGACAGATCTATCATGCACAGGCACACACAGAAACACATCCCCACTCCTATTGATAACATTGCAGTTCCATCCTCAGTTTGTCTAGTAGGCCTCTCCCACCATCTTCGAGAAGCAACTCCATCACCCATCCAGCACTCTACCCCTCTCCCTCCCTCCCTCCCTCTCTCTCTCCTCTCTCTCTCTCTGTCCCATCATATTTCCCGTCCTTCAGTTATGTATGGATGTCGATCGATCTCCCTCAAGACATAGCTGGGTCTCTCCTTCTCAACACATATACGAGTTGTTCTACCTCTATAGTTAGGCCTCTGCCTACCCCTCCCCCCACCCCACTCCCCCCACACACACTGATACATCGAGCGCTCTAGTCATGTCTCCCTGCCACACACAAGCTTGACATGTGCCCTCTAACGTTTCGGTAGGCCAGTCGCCCTATATCTTTGACTTGCACACACACACAATTTCGATGGCTCTCTTCATCGATCTCGCACCCACCCACTTGATCCTCTCTTCGACTCTATAGATAGCTATGGCCCCTCCCTTTCTTCTCGTGGATTGCCCGACCCTCTATGTATGATATGGATAGGCCTCCATTTCACACACATTGCATGCAAAATTTTGTTAGAGATGTCATCGACACATATTCCCACAAATAATTCACGAAATCAACCCCCACTCCACCCCCACCCCACACCCCAAAACAAAAAACACTCACGAACGCGGTTTGTATCTCTCTCACACACCCACGTAGGTGGGGGACGTGCACGAAGAGAAGAGGTGCATGCACGGCGCACTTACTCCCATCTCTTTCCCAGCCACACCCGCGCGGGTACACGGTGGAGCTCATTTCTATACGAAAAAGGTAGCCCACGTGGTAATTTGGCACGTGTACTGGTTGTCCACTTGGTGGAGGGAGGATCGTCTACCACGGGTGAACAAACAAATTGCGACTTGACGCGTTATGTTAAATTAAAAAAAGAGGCAAACCATGTGGGGCCTACCTTAGAGGCAAGGCTCTATACATTGGAGTACGTTTGATGTGTCCCGTCAACTCGCAGAACGAGGAGAAGCTTGCTTAGTATGCTGTCTCCCTCGCCCACGGGCGTGGTGGCTCGCAGGACGAGGTGAAGCTTGCTCTGCCTTACGCCCGCTCCCTCGCCCATGCGAGCGATGGCTCGCAGGACGAGGAGAAAAATTTACTACTCCCTCCTTTTACTCCTCGTCCCTACTACCTTGGTTATAGAGATTATATCATATTGTTTGGAATATATATGTCCTTTAGTAGATTTCAATATGAACTACTAGTACATACTCCAAACACTGATGTATATAGACGTATTTTAGAGTGTACATTCACTCATTTTGCTCCGCATGTAGCACTCTCCCTCGCCCCTCGACCCTCGCCCACGTGGTGGACGTTTAGCAATTCATTCGGTCTCATATAGCTAGAACGATATATACTGCACTACCATTATTGCTCGACTTCCTGAAGAGGCGAAGATCCAATTGCAAGGTTAATATTTTGGAGATGCCAAGCGCAAGGTTATAGGAGAACGAGTAGTAGGTGCCGCGTCATTTATAAATAAAGTTTTTTTTCTTCAGTGGCACGTACGCAATATGATAGGTTCATATGGAGAGAAAAGGAAACCGCTCCACTATATACATAGTCAGGACGGGCCAGCCTACACGGTTGCTTGCTGGGGTTGCTCTCTTCACACTCTCTCACACAAAATGACTGTGGCCACATCTCTAACATCCCGGCGGATCATGTTGGCTGGGGGAAGGGGTGGATGCTTAGTGTAGATGCGGTCGCCGTCGTCGACGGTGAAAACCCACTATCGGCACGTCCCGATCAGGGGTCACCGCCGTTCTCTCTCACAAAGCCTGTGAGGTTGCCTTCGTCCCTTGCTCACTGCCGCGATGTGGGTAGTTGCCGCCTCCCGCCGCCCTCCTCAAGGTTGAGCTACGTCCCTCAGGTACAACTCCCTTTACAGCCGGCTTGCACCACTGCTCCAGCTGCCCACATCACTCCCCGTGGATATTTCTCTACTTCTTTGCCCCGCACATACCTCTACTGGCTTCTACGTACTATATTTGTGATGAGTTTATGTCTCATCAACTAGTCCCAGTAATCTTATTCTAATCACGCTTCTTCAATTTCTTTGCCACAGGGATGCTCATCTCGATTTTGGTGAAACCACACAAAATGATCCGATGGTCAAAAGGTTGCAAACTTCATTTATTAGGAAGCTTGAACGTTGCCAGCAAATTGAAGCCTGGTTAGGGTTCACGGTTCAAGGGCTAGGGACTGCATGGATCATTTTTTTCTTTAGCTGCCTCTGTTCCAAAATAAGTATCAACTTTAGTAGTAGTACAACTTTGTACTAAAGTTTGCACAAAGTTGAGACACTTATTTTGGAACGGAGGGACTACATGTTTGCTATGATCTGTCAATCATTGAGATGCAATAGCATGCATGTTAGTCTCCTTTGTATTTGATGAAATGTTGCAACAGGCAACCTTGGACGCAAGATACATGCAACAGAAGTAGGAAGCTTCATAGCATTGTACAAATTTATCTCGCTGATAAATTACAGTACGTACTATACTAGTACTTCCTCCATTCCTAAATATAAGTCTTTATAGAGATTTCACCATGAACCACATGCGGATGTATATAGATGCATTTTAAGTGTAGATTCATTCATTTTGTTCCGTATGCAGTTCACCTAGTGGAATCTCTACAAAGACTTATCTACTAGTAATAGCTAGCCCCCACTACTAGGAATTCTCTATCCTCTCCTTGAGCCACATCATCAAAATTAATGTAGCTGTTAGATGAAGTAAATCAGTTCATAATAGCCGTCTGATCTAGACGTTGAGAGGCTCCGCACTAAGCCACATGCAAGCATGCAGAAATACCGTGGCATGCATGTGAGTGGGTTTTAAATCACATCAACATGTATGCATGCAAGCATGCACCGGTAGCATGCATGTAAGTGAGATTTTAAGTCCCATTAACATGTCAAAAAGAAAAATATAATCCCATTATGCAGTAGGAGTTGGATGATCTTTTTTCCTTACGTGGGATGATCTAAATGATGATGGTATTTTATGTAGTTCGGCTACCACATTTGTCATGCGGTTATAGAGTTTTTTTAGTTCAATGAAATCGATAATTTTGCGCAGAGAGATATAGGGCTGTTCCATGACAACGTGTGGGGACTCGTCTAGTAATATTTAGGAACGGAGGAAGTACTATGTAAAGAGTTAGGTGTCGCACGGTGATAGTGTGAGGTGGGCCATGTAATCACTGAGCCTGTGTGTTTTCACTGCTCTTGCACTCCTCCGCTGTAAGAGTGGAGAAAATTGTAATCTAGTAGTACCTCCTTTCGCCGAAAGCGTGGGACATCCAACAGTCCTACCACCTCAGTAATAAAGACCAATGAGCCGTCAAATCACATAGACCCAACAGTAAGTTGGATGGACGAAGCAACCATCACTCTTGCGCTAGTGAGAGGTCGCATCCGCTCTGCCCGGGCATGAATGCGGCACCGATTCTTTGGAGCGGCACTGACCGTTTCAGGTGGGAAGCACGCGCGGGTGATGGAGGGGCTTTGGGTGGGCCAGGCTGGTCAGGAGCGGGCGTGGCAGCTGTCCGCATGTCCCTACCGGACACGCCCGGAAACGAGAGGATGCACCGACTCTCGCGGCTAAAATCGTACACTACACACCATCTCTCTGTAGGAGTAGGTCGATCTGTCGCTCTCTCTAACACATACATGATGTTAAACACACACACACACACACACACACACACACACACACACACGCACGCACGCACCTTGGTCCCATTGCACCTTCTAACGTGACTTATTACACCTAGACGGAGGGAGTAGTAAGTATATGAGATACAGTGGCACACTGACTTAAGTGGAATACAAGTGCCCAAAATTGTGTGCATGTTATAATAAGGATTCACTTAAATAGTACGTGAGCGAACAGAGGGATCAATTGGACAGTTTTCCCGAGCAGTAGCGAGATGTGTGAGGTAAGATACACCGCTGGCGCTTTTAATTTTTCTTATTAATTTGTTTGTTTCACCCTCTGACTGGTGGGGCCCGACATACTACGTGGAGAGAGGTAAGGTGACTAAGGCTGCATTATTTCTGCACCACTGTGGATAGTCTTACCACCAAAGCCGCATGACACGATTATGATTGAAATCCCAATGACTCCCACACACACACACAGATATACACACACACAAAACACGGCATGCTTGTCACACGAATGCAGGAATGTATAAAAGGTTATTTTCCTCTCGTTGAACATAACGGGAGGGTTATGTAGCTGGTTAGCCTGTTCGCTCATCAAACTTGAGGTCTCGGGTTCGATAACTACACTTGAGCATAATTTGTGCCAGGAGGATTCTTTGACTGGTCAAAATGGATGGATACGGAGCTATACGATCTCGTAGTGACCGTATAATCACCTCATCATGTATAAGCTGTAGCCTCGGCACTTGGTTTCTAGGGTTTGCACGCTTCACACTCTCTCTCCAGTATATATATACACGTTGGAGCCTCAGCGCTTGTAGTTGCTCTCTTCACACTCTCTCGCCCTCTCCAGATCTAAACAAGACTTCGTTGGCCTCTCTCTCCCCTCACTGCTGCTCAAAGAGCCGGCAGGATCCATCCGCCGGGAAGGGAAGGAGGCTTAACACTGTCGCCGTCGGTGAGGGAGGGAATCCACTACCGGCGCAGTTGTTCACTTTCACCCAGCGGCGGCGCGGGAGGGCCTCCGACCCCTTCTTCTTTCGCTACCATCCCATCGCCCACCGAACCACGCCCCAAGAACCTTAAGGTATAATTTACTTACTCCACATGCATTGCTCTAGCTGCATGTATACCATGAATCTAGGGCGTGGTTCAAAGAGGAAAGGAGTGGGGGAAAGTAGTGGGAAAAGTTGTATATAGCATGAATCTAGGACGTGGTTCAAAGAGGAAATGAAGGGGGAACGTTGTATAGCATGAATCTAGGATGTGGTTCAAAGAGGAAAGGAATGGGGGAAAGTAGTGGGGAAAGTTGTATCGCATAAATCTAGGACGTGGTTCAAAGAGGAAAGGAAGGGGCGAAAGTACCAGTACAGACTGGATGTAGAGTTTGAGCAGGACTAGATTTGCTGCGCTCACATAGGGAAAGGTGTCTAAAGATAACAAAACTGGGACCAACACAAATATGCTCCTTGGTTGTTTGTTCTTTGTTGCAACAGACTGTGCATGACCACAGTACATCGGTAGATGCACATGATGCTGGTGCGTCCATTGTCCCATGCAACTCATTAGCTGTTGTTAATCTAACGCCCTGTTTGGTTAAAAACTCCCTAGTCCCTACCTGCTTGGTTCCAGGGACTAAACATGGACTAGAGGTTATTAAATGACATCCTAAAAGACCATGTTACCCCTAGTAATGAACTAATAGAGACAAGGTGCGATGCGTGGCAGGGGAAACTGTTGGAAAAAGTCCCAAAAAGACTCCCTTGGGGTCTTCTTTCTTTAGTCCCAAATGCCCACTTTTAGTCCCTAAAAGTCCCTCCTGTTTGGTTTATATGGGACTGACACGGAGTTTTTTTAGTCCCTACACCAAAATGTCCATGTAAACAAACACCCTCTAATAATGCCGCTGGAAAATTGATGCAATGCCACAGTTAAAAGAAAATTACATGTTTAACGAATTTTATTGTTAATATAATCTCTATGTTAATATTAATCAATGCCACCGTTTGAGAAATGCTACTGTCTTGCTTTCTTTCCCATTTAGATAAGGTAGATGCTTCTTTTTGTTGGCTTCTGTGTCATCCACCGTTATTGACCACTAATTGTTTCCTTTGCACCTCTGTGTAAACAGGGTTATCTACTTCACCTTGTTGCCATTGTGACCTTTTGTTGCACTGCACAAAACACTTTTGTTTTAAGAGTGTTTTGTGCAGTTCAACCAAAATGTCACTCCAACAACGTTGCTTGATTGCTTGATCTTAGTGGAACTGCACAAGAGGAGATCTTACTTCCTATCCGTGTTGGCAAATTTGGTTCAGATCTTCTTCCTGTGAGTTGTTTGAATTCCGCATCATGAGAGGTCAGTACTAGCCTTCTTTCACATGATTCTGAAGTGTGCCTTCATATGTTGTGCTACTTGTATGATAATGCTGCTTGATTTTAGTGAACTGCACAAATGGAGACAAGAGTTCCAATCTATATGTGCACCATAATATCCCATTGAGGTAAGATAAGGATATTTCACAACTGTTGGCCTGTATTTTGCCACTTTCATTAGAAAATTAAGTTTAGTCCTATACTTGTGCTCCCTAATTGACATGCCAAATCTTACATTGAAGGCAAAGCTTGTCTGTTATTGAACCAAGTGATGAAGGGGAAGAACAAGTGGAAGAAAAACAAAAATCAACTCCCGGTGCTGTAATGAAGCATTGGAACTGTGATGACACAAGTAATGATATAGTTTTGCATCTTAATTTATTGCTATGGCTGGAACGAGCAATTGTTTTGCCACTGATTTGATGCCACTCTTAATGTAATATATAATTATCTCTACTTGTGCAAATAGGGATCTTCTTTGAAGATAACATATATTTTAGTGGAACTGCACAAGAAGATGTTGGAAACATTAAACTAATCGAGGAGTATATAGTAAGCATGGCCACCACCGTAGATAGCAACAGATGGTTCCGGAGAAGTGCTTCATCTGTATGCTCTACACAATAAGCCTCCTGACAAAGGTTGGTACTCGCCCACTGATTTCATCCATATGATTGAGCTTGGCCATCTCTATTGGTGTTGTGCTACTATTTAGATACTGTCATGAAAAAGTGGTATTGTCCTTGAGAAGTGCTTCATTTGTGCTGTTTTAAATATTTCCTTTCCTTTTTTTTGAGCAAACAGGGATGCTAGCATTTAGTAGTCCTCTTGTCTTTGCACAACAGGACCATCTTCCTCTGAAGAAGAATATGGAGTACGTGAAGTGGCTAGTTCCGATTATGCCAGGATGAAGAAGCCATGTTTATCTTTTTTTGACTATTTACTGTGAAGCAACAGCTCCACAGTCTTTTATTTCAGTAAAATAATAGAAGTCCACCTAATTACAAACTATATAAGAAAAATAGGGGGTAAGTAGGAGAAAAGCTTGCCTACTTACCTATGTTACCCTATCTATCTTCTCATCAGAAGGAGCAGTTGAAGGATGGTTACATTACTCCCCACAAGACCAAACTAACTTCAGCTCAGAAGGACTGACAAATCTCCATTTTTTTGCTGTGATGTGTGAGTACAATGTTGTTCTAGGATTCTTTCTGGCGAGTTCCATTTTTCTAAAAGTGTGCTCTACATGCACCATGTAGGTGCCTGTTTAAACTGTCAATTCATAGTACAATTTGCTTTATACTAATCACTTTTTTGTATTTGTGCAAACAGGGGTGCTCAGCTTGATTTCCATGGGAACTGCACAAAATGTTCATGAAAATACATCGAATCATTCATTTCCACCACAAGAAAGGAGGTGCCGATAAGTTAAGGCGTTGCAACATATAAGGGCGAAATCATACAAGCTACGTGCGAATTTGGTTGATTTTGGTGGAACTGCACAAAAAGAACAGCTGGTTTATTTAGCACGAGGTGCCATGTCAATGTCCGAACTGATGGCAAACCCTGCCCATTCCACAATCGTAGGCATTTGATATTTTGGAATGGGACAACCTTGTCAAATTTGCTCATTGATTTTAGCAAGACATGTGTTTGATATTTTCGAATGGGACGCCCTTTGCTATCAGCAGCGTCGATCAATTTTTTCTTTACTCTTTAGTTGTGAAGTAAATATTGCCTTTGACATGTGAGTTGCTGAGATGCATAATCATCGATTGTTTTGAATGTTCTCTATGAATTGCCAGCCATGTGTGTTTGTTTGATTGCAATGTACAGAAACGCTAAAAAGCTGCTCAAACTCTTTGTACTCCTTCTGTTTCTTTTTACTTCGCATATGGTGAAAGTGCATACTTTTTTGTATAAGATTGGTCAAAGTAGAGATACTTCGACTGTAGACAACTTGTATGCAGACTAGAAAGGACCGGAGGGAGTACATGTGAAACTGCTACAAACGAGGTGATCACCCTGGGAATAATGCTAGTGCGTATTGTTTTGCATGTTCATCCAATGCCAGTGATACAGGAATTCGAACTAATCGAAATAAATTCATTCATACACGGTCGGATTTCATATAAACATGCCGGGTTTCATTACATTTCATACATTCTTCAACTAAAAAGGGGTGCGCTGGAGGTATAATTAATTAACCGAAGCTACCCACCTGTGTCCCGCTGAGCCGAACAGAAGCTTCAGTGACTTAACTGCAGGTGCAGTTGCGTAACTGACATGTGGCCTGTTGGGCCCACGTGTCAGTCAGCCAACTGCACCAACAGTTAAGTAGAAGCAGTGTTCTTCTCCAGCGCAGCTCTCCGACTCCACGCCGCCGCCAAGAAGCTAACCGGCCGTCAATGGTCAACCCGCCTAGTTTGGCTTCAACCGAAGGGTAGCAGCGGTGGCCTTACTTGGACCCGAGTGGCGGCGACCTACCTTGTTCTACTCTTCCTTGTTTTCTGTGTGGCATGGCCTCATTGGCAGCGGGTGGGGCCTCGGCGGAGCCGGCGATATCCTCTATCTTGTTGCCGGCGGGCGGCGCCTCGACGGAGCGGTGGAAATCCTCCCCCACATTGCCGGCAGGGTGGGGCCTCGGCTGAGCCGGCGATGTCCTCTGCCTCGTTGTTGGCGGGGTGGGGCCTCGGCGGAGCCGGCGGTGTCCTCTGCCTCGTTGTTGGCACCACGGGGCATCGGCGGAGCAGGGCCTCATCGACGCCAGCGGAGCTGGGACTCGTCGGAGTCGGCATTGTCCTCTGCCTCGTCCTCGATCTCGCCAAACAGCGCCTCGCCCGCTTCATCGCCCTCTTTGTAGGCGGCCGTAGCCTCCGCCACCCACATGCGGTACCGCCAGCGCTCGAGGCGGCCCTTGCGGGTGGAGCGGTACGAGTCGAGCAGCGCCTCCTGCTCCGCCCGCTCTGGGCGATCTGCTCCTCCGCCTGCAGGTGCTCCTGGAGGAGATGGTGGTTGTAGGCGGCGTCGGCCTGTGCCTCCCGGAACTGCTCCTCATGCATCTGCCTCACCATGTCCATATATTGGGCACAGGCCTCGCCAATGGTCTTGGTGCCATGCACCAGCGAGGATGGCGCAGAGGAGGGGGTTGGCGCCGGATCATCGAGTACCATGTTCTCCATTGGGACATCGTCGTCCTCCAGCTGCCTGCCGGCCAGCCGGTCGGCAGCAATGGCTGCCATCTCCTTGTGGTCCGTCGTCCACCCGTCCCGAAGAGCGCTGGAGCGCGAGGAAGCCATGGTGGGTAGTAGTGGTGTGGACAGGAGAAAGGGAACGGATGCGGATGACTGCGGCTATGGCCGGCGCAGCAGTTTATATAGCAATGGTGGGCGGCGGTGGGACGGACGTGTGGCGCCGGAGTAGCCGCCTCGGCAACCGTGTATCATTAATGTGGGCGGCAGATAGGGGTGGATTAACGAGCAGCTCAGCTCGTTAGACTCGTACTTGTTAAGCTCGTGCTCGTTAAGGCTCGGCTCGTTAAGCTCGTTAAGATTAACGAGCAGAAAAGCCTGCTCAGCTCAGCTCGTTAAGCTCGTGAGCGCTCACGAGTGCTCGTTAACAGATTATAATGTGTTATGACATACATGATGAATGTGTAGGTATGGTATTCAAGATGAAATATGGTGACTACAAAAAGAAATACATTAGTTTGTTGCCTCATATGTCGATTAGATTAAATAGATGAGCTGAGGTGCTACAAAAAGTTTGTCACGTAAGATGAAAATATGTGTTGTGTTGTTACTAACGAGCTTAACGAGCTACTCGAGAAACTTGTTAGCTCGCTCATTAAGCTCGTTAGGTTTAACGAGCTAAAATCAATGATTGGCTCTGTTCATTATGAAGCAAGCTACGAGCTTAACGAGCTGAACTATGGAGCGCTCATTAAGCTCGCGAGCTACGAGCTTTTGGTCCAGCTCTAGCGGCAGATGGATGGATGGACGACACTTGTGTCGTTTGAAGGCGGAGCAATCGCCTGCACCGGGAAGCGGGGCGGGCGGTGCTGACTGTTTCGGGCAGAAAGCGCGCGCGACGAGGAGAACTTGGAGAGGATGACAATGGGGACCCACCGAGGCCATAGCCTCACGTACGCAAGTGCCTCCTTATTATATATATATATATATATATATATATATATATATATATATATAACTATAATTTATTTTGCTTCCTCCTGGTTTCCTGACATCACGGTCCCACACCATTGTCAACCTATGTACTCCCTCCTTTCCGGTTTATAGGGCTTATCTCAAAATTTTAGTTTTTCCATTTTATAAGGCTCAATTTGGTTGTTTTCCATCATATGTTCAGATTCGAAGGTGCATTAAATCATTGCATGCAAGTATTAAGAGAAAATTGACCAATGCATGTACTTTATGCATGCATGCATTGCAATTAATGCATTGATAAACATTAATTTTTTGAGGATAATAAGAGCATTAATTAGGTGCTTTTGCAAAACTACAGAAAAATCCCCCCACTCGCCATCTACCTTTATTGGTGAGATTTTTGAATTGAGTACTATAAACCAGAAAGGAGGGAGTAGTCAACAAACGAGAGAATTGCACAAGAAGCGGCCGACAGCTGGGACTAAGCAGCTCGAGCAGTATTTGTGTTTTTGAGGTGTGAGCACTGCAAAGTTTTTAAGTGCATGCGGATATTAAGTAGGATATTATTTGCATGTTATTATATGATTAGCACTATTTTTGGCATGAAATTAACTGCACGCTAAATGTGTTGAGCGCTCAACATTGAAGCAGTCTAGATCGTTGGATGGCAAGGAATACATGTGGCTTGATGACGTTTTATATTTAATTTGATACGGCTCTAGCAGAACATTCAATCGATCAAACCATATATTTCATTCAGTCTGACTCCGACTTTAAATTATACAATGATCGATATAAAATAAACGGAAATGATAAACGTTCGGATTTTAAGCATGGCAATTCGAACATTTTTCATGGCAAATTTAGATTACGCGGCGGCGGCGGGGGCATCTTGCGGTGGGAAGCGGCTCCTCTGCTGTGCTCTGTGTGTCGTCGGGCCACTGACCGACGGCGACGATGGCATCTTGCGCCGTTGTTGGCGTACTCCTGGATGTTGGCCTAGCTTCAAGGAAGGCCAAAATGTTCTGGACTTCGGAGCGAGTCAACTGGCCGGAGGAGGCGACTGGCGTTGGTGCAAGGAAGCGGTCGATGGCGGCCATCCATGCCGCTGAGGGGGGCACTGGCACCTGCGCGGGGACAGGCACTGACAACGGCGCGACAGAGACATTTGTGTGCACGGGCGCGCACGTTAGTGCATGCACAGGCGCATGCGCTGGCAGGTGCATAGGCACCGGCACGGGCGTGCGCATCAGTGCACGCGCAGGCGCAAGCGCTGGCAGGTGCACGGGTGCGTGAAAGTCGGCGGGGACCTCGTGGAACCCCGTGGCATCAAGCTCGGCGACAATGTGCGGCTCCCAGCCTATAAATGCCACAAGGATGGGAGCTGGCGCAGTCGGGGCGACGGGAGCCGGAACGGGAGCGGGGAGAGGCGCGACATCTTCCTGCAAGGCCAGTTCAAGCTCATCCCAAAGCGCCTTATGTTCTTGAGACTCCGGCCGGGTGTCTTCCTCAGGAAACTGGAAGACTAAGGGCTGACCATCGTGATGCGGCATGGCGTACGTTTAGGTCAGGCTAGTTGGAGGTAGACGACAGGAGAATCGGAGAGGAAGAGAGAAGATTGTAGCGATACCGGGTAGTGCGGGGTTGATTTTAAACTGCGGCGCCGACGACATTAAAAGTGGGAGTAGTTGGGACGAAGGTGGGTGGCAGAGTCTGGTCAAAGGGCTCGCCTCCCGGTGAGCCTGCACAGCGGTCTGCTCGCACACCTCCCTGTCAGCCGACGCAGCAGTCTGCTCGCACGCCTCCCGTCGGCTCACACGCTTGCTCGGACGGCACCTGCCGATGAGAAGCGGGACTTGTGGCGGCACGTAAACATCCACGGTTTCAATAGTGAAAGCGTTCGCCTTAACGTGACAGGTCTTTGTTCCAAAATACCTTGGCTCTTCATTTGTGCAACTTGTCATAAGCAGCTTGTCTCAAATTGAAGAAAAAAATTACGAAGTAATAGTTGTGCCATATCACGTGACCATGCTTAGTTTCAAGTTATGGTCACTTTTGGATTTTCTGAAGTTTAAGATCCAGGATTCGAAACAATATCATAACCTGCATCATGCAATAAATTTTCAAGCCATACATCTGCCCTGTTGTATTTCTTAAGAAAGGATCTGGTCAAACATTTTGCTTAGTCAGACTTCAGACAAGTTATATATGCAGAGTAAAAGGATAATCCCTCCGTACCAGTGCAGTGCCTGATATATTCACTCAAGTACTAGGCACGAACAAATGGGCTCAATTTTGTGCTCATCCTAGTGTAGTAGTAGTAGTAGTAGGCAATGTAGTTGACGGGTGACCTTGGCGAGCGGCGACTGAGGGAATTGAACCGTGCTCGGCACGGTTGGTAACGTTGTCTAGTTACTAAAGCATCCCTCTGTTGTTCATCGGTAGTCATTATGGACCGGGGACATGAGGGGAATTTCCTAGGGCTAGAATTCTGGCCGCCAGATATTTCGACTCGAAACGCTGATGCTCGACTGGTTGGGGTTGCCTAATGTGCGTACCACGCACGCCACCAGAAGGACGCGAGCCCAGTTTTTTATTTTATTTTATTTTTTTAGGATCAACACAAGCTAAGGTCTGGCTGGTACACCGTTGGGTCCTACCATTCGAGAATATGAAAGGAACCTTTTAAATTGCCGAACGAATCTATGTGTATTACAATGCCCGTATTTTCCTTGCAAATACTAATCTCAACGTGGTAATTGATTTATGACGAGTTGTTGAATTAGAGTGATCTTGTGATATAGTGATCTCAATGTGGATTTCACATTTCATGGTATCCCTAGTAAGTTTTTCAATGCAAATTCAAATTTAAAAGATGAACAATATGGAGGTGAGAAAACTTTGTATGTATCAAGCATATGACCACACACACACACACACACACACACACACGAACACAACAAAAATCTAATAAGTATAGTGCATCTATTTTTCCAAACCATGCATGTATGACACGAATTCAAAAATACTCCTTCTATTCCTAAATATTTGTCTTTTAGAGATTTCAACAAGTGACTACATATGGAGTAAAATGAGTGAATCTACACTCTAAAATATGTCTATATACATCCATATGTGCCAGCCATTTGAAATCTCTAAAAAGACTAATATTTAGGAATGAAGGGAGTAAAATGTAAGACATGCATGGTCCTCAGTTCAATATTTAAAATGAACATGAAACTGAAACATGAATATTAAGTCTAGTACTACGAGTACATGCAAATGTTGTGTTTAGGCAAAGCTATGATTGTCGGGGGTCAACCCCTCGACCTTAGATAAAATTGTGAAGCTCTGTTTAGGGTTGTTTAGATTATATTTGTCCCCACCCTCCCAACCACTGATTGGTTGTGCACCCCCCACCCCTCCTCCTCGGGAGAATATCATGTGCCCCCATACCTTAGATGTTATATGCCGATACGAGTTGCTTGGAGCTTGTAGATCTGAGATATAGCAGCTCACATGATGTCTTAATATTTTTACAGGAAACCTTGATGAGTTTGAGAATTGCACACAATTTTTACAAAAACTACTCAGATGCCCTTGGATCCCATATCCAACGACCTCGAAGCTCGTATCACTGTAGCATCTAATATGAAGGAGGACATCATATTCTCCTGTATGTAAGAATATCATGTGCTACCACATCTTAGATGCTTTGGTGATACAAGCTCTTCGGAGCCATTGGATTTGTGACCCAACACCTCCTCGGTGGTTCAAATGTTTTTTTGCAAAAAAGCCGCCAAAGAGTTCGGCCATTGCTTACAAGCACAAAGACTGCTCAGATGCCATTGGATCTAAGATCAAACGACCTCGAAGCTCGTATCACCGTAGCATCCAAGCTGCGAGAGCACCTTATGTTTTCTCGCACGGGAGAATATGAGGTGCTCCCGCAGCGTAGATTCTACGGTGATACGAGTTCACGGAGATCTAACGGCCCACAATAGGAGGTTTGAATGTTTTTGCAATATACGGCTGAGAGAGTTTGGGAATTGCGCAGAAAGTACAAGTACTACGCATGTGCCATATGATCACTGACCATACAACCTAGATGCCCGTATCACCGTAGAGGGTAATTAAGCTACGGGGAGCACCTAATATGAGCAACGGGGAGCCGTTGGATCCAAGATGCAGCCGCACACACGAGACCTGAATGTTTTATTTGCAAAAAAACCTTCGGAGAGTTTGGAAATTGCGCATAATTACAAAGACAACTCCCAAGCCATTGGATCTCACTTCCAACAGTGTAAAAACTCGTATCACCATAGCATCTAAGCTGCGGGGTGGACGCAATATTCTATGCGCTGTCATTTTTGTTCGTAAACTTGAAAAATCTGTGTAACTCGTGCCGTTACTTGTCTAACCGCGCAAAGTGTTTGTTCAAAAAAACCATCATACACTGAAATATCAGAACAACACACAGGGGTCCTGAGGGAGTCCTGGATTAGGGGGTCCTCGGACAGCCGGACTATATACTTTGGCCGGACTGTTGGACTATGAAGATACAAGATTGAAGACTTCGTCCTGTGTCCGGGTGGGACTCTCCTTTGCGTGGAAGGCAAGCTTGGCAATTCGGATATGTAGATCTCCTTCTCTATAACCGACTCTATGTAACCCTAGCCCCCTCCGGTGTCTATATAAACCGAAGGGTTTAGTCCATAGGACAACAACAATCATAATCATAGGCTAGCTTCTAGGGTTTAGCCTCTACGATCTCGTGGTAGATCAACTCTTGTAATACTCATATCATCAAGATCAATCAAGCAGGAAGTAGGGTATTACCTCCATCGAGAGGGCCCGAACCTGGGTAAACATCGTGTCCCCCGCCTCCTATTACCATTAGCCTTAGACGCACAGTTCGGGAACCCCTACCCGAGATCCGCCGGTTTTGACACCGACATTGGTGCTTTCATTGAGAGTTCTACCGTGCCGTCGTGATAAGGCTTGATGGCTCGCCTTGTTGTCAAGGACAACATAACCTCTGGGGGAGCCCTGGCTGTAGGCCAGACTCTCCGGCTGGGCAGCTTCGTCATGACTGCCCGTTCGGCCTCCGCACCGACGATGACTTCTCAGGTCATCAAGAACAGCCTCCATGTTGGCTCAGAATTCACCGAGCAGATGGATCCAATGGAGCTCTCCTCCCTGAACGAACTCTTGGATCGCATCGCCGCCCTGGGAGTCACAACGGACTATGATCGGATCGGGCTTAAACCCGACCAAAGGGAGATTAACTCTCTGTCGGTTACCCATCAGATAGCGGTGGTGGAGGAACAACGCAGCGATTCTTCCTCTATTTTGAGGACGAACTATGTCCGGATTCCCGAACTCCCCGAGCCGGATACCCATCTACGGGAGGGCATGGCCCAAGCCCCGAACCTAGAATCGGACGGCAGGCCAGGAAAATTGGGCAGCATCTGGCAATCCGAGCCCCCAAGCTCGGAAGCTCCTTTGCCCCTGGGTCTCAGATCGGGTCAGAGTTTGGACTTAAATCTACCCACCCACCCAGACACAAGTGATATTTCCCACATTAGACAAGAGCCCCAAGAGACAGTACATCACTTCTGGGCCAGATTCCTCCTTGTAATGAGCAAGGTTAAGGATTGTTGCGAGGAAGACGCAATCTCATTCTTTTGCAAAAATTGCACAGACAGGGGAATTCTCAACGCCATAAGTCACCATGACATAGCATGCTCCGGCTCTCACTAAACCCCTCGTCCGAACAAAAAGGGTGCACTCTCGCAAGTCACCCGATCCAATCACAAAGAAACCAAAGCCCACTACAGGGCATGGAACCGTATTGGAGGGATGGCTCAATGGGCCATACCAACACACAGCCTAAAAGCATGTTGGATACTCCGGCAGGTGGCCAAGAGCGGCGAGGATCTCCTCATCAACAATACTACAGAGCACCATCCCGTGGAAAATAACAATATAGTATTGACAGTCTTCGAGACTTTCGCCTCAAATAATAGGCGTAAGCGAGCACTCCGCAGCCTCGCTGAAGTCTGCCACGTTGCAGCAATAAATCTGTGGAACAACATGGCCATAACCTTCAATGCCAGTGACGAACCTCAATTCTGAACAGTCCGAGCACCAGCCGCTTTGGTCCTTAGTCCAATTCTGGACGGCTTCCGGCTTACTAAAGTGCTCATGGACGGTAGCAGCGGATTAAACCTCATCTACGAGGAAACTCTTAACAAAATGGAAATAGATAAGAGCCGCATTGAGCAAAGTAGCACGACCTTCAGAGGTATCATCCCTAGTCGGTAGGTACGATGCGCGGGAAAAATCACACTAGATGTGGTATTCGGCCTGGCGGAGAATTATAGGTCCGAAGAAATCACATTCCAAGTGGCCCCATTCAATAGCGGATACCACGCCCTTTTAGGGCGGGATGCATTCACGAGCTTTCAAGCTATACCCCATTACGGGTACATGAAGCTCAAGATGCCCGGGCCCAATGGAATAATCACTCTAGCTAGTGATCCGGACGTAGCACTCCGTGCAGAAAATAAAACCACCGCTCTAGCCCTTGAGGCATTATCCGAAGCTCTCGCGGCCGAAGAATTAACCGCACTGCGCTCCATAGTGGACAGGGACGACGTGATACTCGACAAACGACCCAAGTCCACCTCTTCTAAACCAGCAGACGAAATAGTCAAATACCAGGTCCACCCAATGGACCATACAAAAACAGCATCCATTGGGGTACAGCTGAACCCCACAATAGACACCGCACTGCGAGAGTTCTTGCGCGAGAATTGGGACATCTTCTCCTAGCACCCTTCAGACATGCCAGGTATCCCACGCAGGCTGGCCGAGCATAGCCTAAACATACTAAAGGGATATAAGCCGGTCAAGCAGACTCTTCGGCGCTTTTTAGAACCTAAGCGACAAGCCATGGGAGAAGAGCTAGCCAAGCTACCCGAGACCGGATTCATCAGAGAAATAAAACATCCGGACTGGCTAGCAAACCTGGTGATGGTACCAAAGAAGGACAAATCCTGGCACCTCTGTGTCGATTTCAAGGACCTCAATAAAGCCTGCCCTAAGGATCCCTTCCCCCTCCCCCACATCGAACAAATCATCGATGCTATCGCAGGACACGACTCATTGTGTTTCCTCGACGCATACTCCGGATACCATCAAATCAAGATGGCGGAGTCTGATCAAGATGCAACGGCATTCATCACTCCATACGGCCCCTTCTGTTTTAACACCATGCCTTTCAGGCTCAAAAACGCCGGTGCAACCTATCAACACATGATTTAGACATGCGTGGAAACACAAATCGGCAAAACAGTGGAGGCATACATAGACAATGTGGTCATCAAAACCAGACACGTCGAATCCTTAATAGACGACTTGAGGCTTATGTTCGACAATCTCTGGAAAAATGCGTCTTCGGCGTACCTGCCGGAAAGCTCTTGGGCTTCATCGTTTCCAATAGAGGAATTGAAGCAAATCCGGCTAAAATCCAAGCTCTGTCACAGTTGGCTACCCCAACAGACCTCAAGCAAATCCAGAAATTAACTGGATGCGTGGCTGCCCTAAGCCGCTTTATCTCCCGATTAGGAGAAAAGGCACTACCTCTCTATCGCCTTCTTCGACGCACCGAACACTTCGAGTGGACGGATGCGGCTACGGCTGGACTTGAAGAAATAAAGGCCCTCTTGGCCAGCATCCAATCCTGGCCGCGCCAAATATCGGCGAACCCAAGCTGTTATATATAGCTGCAACACACTAGGTTGCAAGCGCAGTGCTCGTCATCGAACGAGAGACGGACGGACATAAGTTCCCGCTTCAAAATCCGGTATACTACATATCCACCGTCCTCACTCCATGCAAATCACGGTACCCACATTATCAAAAGATAGCATACGTGGTCTTCATGGCATCCTGAAAACTATGACACTACTTTCAAGAGGGTTCAATCATGGTGGCCTCTGAAGTACCACTCAACGATATAATAAATAACCGCGATGCCATGGGCCGATTGCTAAATGGGCTATCGAGCTCCTCCCGCTCGACATAACATACAAAGCCATTAAGTCGCAAGTATTGGCTGACTTCATCGCCGAATGTACAGAAGCCGAACTCCCTAAAGAGTATGGCGCATACTCCAATTGGATCATGCACTTTGACGGCTCTAAGATGCTGGCTGGTCTGGGGGCAGGCGTTGTCCTGACATCCCCCACCGGAGATACAGTCCAATACGTACACCAAATACTATACACAGATTCCAACAATGCAGACGAATATGAGGCTCTGTTGCATGGTCTTCGGATGACAGTCTCTATGGGTATTCAACGCCTAGAAGTGTGTGGGGATTCGAACCTTGCAATATCTTAAATAAATGGAGACTTCAATGCCAAGGACCCAAAAATGGCGGCCTACCGCAATGCCGTCCTCAAAATGTCAGCTCGGTTAGAGGGGCTCGAATTCCACCATGTGGTCCGAGAGAACAATCAAGCGGTGGATATCCTCGCCCGCATCAGCGCTATGCGCGACCCCATCCCACCTAATATCTTCTTGGAAAGGCTGTTCAAGCCATCCGCGGTGTGGGAAAGGGAGACTGACAATACCAGTCCGGATCCGAACACAACCCCAGATCCCGAACACTCTGACGTAATTGGAGGCTCCGCCATCAAAATAACACCTTCGGCCCACGTGATTATGGTTGTCATCACCCCGTGGACGGAACCCTTCTTAGCCTACCTAAATAGGCAAGAACTCCCTGAGGACCAAAATGAGGCACGTTGCATTGTGCAGAGTTCTAAAGCCTACAAGGTCCACGAGGGAGAGCTTTATAAGAAAAGCGCGACTGGAGTGCTCCAAAGGTGCATCTCCAAAGAGGAAGGACGACAGATTTTGGCAGAAATTCATGCTGGACTCGGCGGCCACCACGCAGCAGCTCGGGCCCTTGTAAGCAAGGCCTTCCGTACTGGTTTCTACTGGCCGACAGCCCGAGCAGACACACAGGACCTCGTCCAACATTGAGTCGGTTGCCAGCTTTTTGCAAATCAAAGCCATATGCCACCTACCGCTCTCCGAACAATCCCCATAATTTGGCCCTTTGCAGTCTGGGGGCTCGATATGGTTGGACCCCTTAAAGGAGGAAGCCATAAGAAAAAATACATGTTGGTCATGGTAGATAAATTCACCAAATGGATAGAGGCGAAACCAGTTAAAACGGTCGAATCCGGACCAGTGATAGACTTTATATCCGAGGTCGTACACCGTTACGGTGTCCCCCACAGCATCATTACTGATAACGGCTCCAACTTCACAGCCGACGAGGTGAAAACTTGGTGCGGCAAAATGGGCATTAAGCTCGATTATGCCTCTGTCTATCAACCCTAAACAAACGGTCAAGTCGAACGAGGAAATGGTCTTATTATGAGCGGCATCAAACCCAGACTAGTGCGATCCTTGAAGGAATCAGATACGCACTGGGTCGAGGAGCTCGACTCCGTACTATGGGGGCTGCGGATCATGCCAAATCGCACCACTAGATGCACACCATTTTTCATGGTGTATGGCGCAGAGGCAGTACTACCCTGCGATATCATTCATGACTCACCTCGAGTGCGCATGTACAAAGAGAGAGAAGCCGAGCTAGATCGGCGGGACAATTTAGATGCCCTGGAGGAGGAGCATGACGTTGCAAAGGCCCGTTCCGCATTCTATCAGCAGCAGGCTCAAAGGTATCAAAGCAGAGAAGTACGGGCCAAAACTTACAATGTTGGCGAACTCGTTCTACGCCTACCGAAGAAGAAAAAGGACAAGCTCAAGCCCAAGTGGGAGGGTCCCTTCATCATTGATAAAGTTCTCACCGGAGGAGCGTACCGTCTTCGTGATGCATCCGATAACCGACTCTAGCCGAACCCATGGAACGCTGCCAGACTCCGAAGATTCTACGCCTAGTGACGAACTCTCTGTTCGTCTCCCTACCTCAGCTCTTTTTTTAAGTTATATCCTCCTTCTTTCTTTCTTTACTTTTTTATATATAGCCTTAAAAGCTTTAAGTGTGCTTCGATCGCACACTTCTGCCGCGCTATGCGTGCTCAATATACGTGGGGGCTTCTTATATAGAAGCTTAGTATAATTATCTTCTGGGCTTTATGCCCACCCCATATGCATCACTTCTCCATATGTGCCTTTTTAGCCATTATATGCATCGATATGACTTAAGTTTTGGCCAAGCTGGGTTGCCTGGCTCTTGTGTTTATGCCCTACATTCCTGTTAATTAGGCTAGGGTATAAGGGGAGCACCTCTGTGATTGTTACTGCCAGGTCAGCCGGATGTGTACCTCAGACTGGGTGAAGCCGAAAGCTACCATTCTTAAGGGAATATTCGATCGGTGAACAAAAGATGTTTCTTACTTATTTCAATACATGCCCCGAGATGCTTATATCCTGCGTCGCTTTTCGCAGTTCGGACATGCACATTAATGCATGCATACCCAGGGAAAGGAACCCTTAACGGAACTATTCTCCCTGGAAGATGTTTCTTACTATCCATGTAATATAACATAGTTAGTTGGGTACTTGTCTGTTCAAGCACTTATGACCCCTACACCTGGTTTCCACGCATACCCCGGTTTTTACATAACTGAGCGGGTATTTGGATACACTCCGGACTGTCGGGTCCGGAGGTTGAAACGAAAAGGTCCGCCATGACAAAAGATTTACAATCCGGCTAGGGACACAATATGTCATTTGAAGTACACAGTCACTTAGACTGACTAAATTCTTCTTCTATACCATCCAACAGGCTGTCTAGCCTACAATCCAGTTGGGAATACTTTGCAGCTAATGCTACCTAGTTATATACCAGACTAACGGGGATCTCTTTCCCATCTGACCCTACAGGTCCGACCTCGGCCATGTGGTTTGGGTCAGCTTTGGTGTATCGCGTCTTCACCATGGCCCAGGCTTCCCTTGCACCTTGTCGGCAGGCCGATATCTTCCATAATCGGAAGTGCCGTCGCGCTCCCTTGAGCTTCTCCACAAGCTCTCCCATGCCTCCGGGCAGGGATGCGGACGGCCACAAGGCCTGGGCAATACCCTGCATCACCTGCCGAATTTGTCCGTGTAGTTGTGAGAGCTCTTGCAGAAGATCACCTGCAGATCCGGGCATCTCCTCTTCGGGACGACCTGTCAGCATACCTACAGACATAATTTTGTTAGCCCGCTTCTTCGCGAACTTTATAAAGTTTCGTTTGAGCACTTACTAAAAATGCCGCGTCGAAGCCTCTTATTCTCCTTCACGGTGTCAGCAAGCTGGGCCCAAACATCTTTTAATTCAACATCCAGCTGGGTCTTCGCATCCTGGAGATCATTTTTCTCCCGTATAACCTTTGTAAGCACGCGCTCGCTAGCCTTTAGCTGTCGTTGAGCATGTTGCTCATCCTCCGATACGATCTCCGGATTACCTCCGGGATTGTCTGCAGAATCTATTGTTAGATTTGCATGCATGCCGAATACTAACTGGTATATGTCAATACACCCTTTTCAATCAAGACAAGTATTACCAGGCGAGGCCTTCTTGGACTCCTCCATTCCGGCAACTGCGGCCCGTAGCTGGGCTTTGCACTCTTCCAGCTCTTGATACAACTGGGTGTTCTTCTTCGTGAGAGCCTACACATATAATGATCCTTAAATCAGTTGTGCCAACTGTTTCAAGTCTCAGGGGCTACTGATATACATAATTATCAGAATTTCTTACCTGTATGTCCTTTACATACTGGTCCGTGGCTCTGGCAAGTCCATCTTGAGCGGCTTGGATGTACGCATCTCCTAAGTTGAAGGCATTGAACGCCTCTTTGGAGAAACTAGGGTCGCGGAGTACGGCCCGGCTGCGCCTGTGATTCATGGCGCTCTCCACTTCGGAATTCGTAGCGGATAGTTTATACGCATCCTCAGTAGGAGGAACATCCAGCATCATCCTCGCGTTAGCCTCTGCCCCTAAGTCCGGCTCTGGAGTCCGGCTGGTGCAGGCGTGGCCAGCAGGCTCTCCGGACACAGTTCGGCGAGCATTTTTTCTGCCAGGAATCACAGACGTTATTATATTTTTAAGATGATAATCACGGAGCAAGGTTTTAATCATACCTCTGCGATGGTGGTTCAGTCCTGACTGCCTTTCATTTGAGCCTACCCGGCTTCGGTGCCCTTTGTTGATGAGTCACCGCGGGTTCGGCACGGCGCCCTGATGGTGTTCCCTGTAAGACACAATATATGTGTGGTGGGTAAGATGCAAAGAAGAGATCCTTCTCGGAAGTTGGGACTCCGGTTTTACTTAAATGCAATGCAGGGAGTAGGCCAGGGTAATTGGCTATGATGGCCACCAAGGCACCATCACGGCTTAGCTGATAGAACGCCCTGCCAATAAGCTCCACAAATACGTCCGGATCTTCTTCGAGTCCGGGGTCGAGGGCCCGGTCGGGGTCCTCTGGCTGTGGAGACGGGCTGTGGACCTTCCTCATAGCTTTTCGCAGTTCCTGCTATGAATTGGCAAGGTAAATATATGTGATGAAGAATGCGGCAAAGACTGGAATAAAAGATAGCAGCTCACCCAGCTTGGGGGGTTGTACATGGAGAATCCATCCTGTGGCTTAATAAGAACTCCTCTTCTTCTCCCTTGTACAAGTCGGATAGTATTTTCGCCAGAGCGGTGGCGGAGTCCGGACCTTTATGGCCGCAGCGGGTGGCATCGTCTTCTCCATTGAAGTGCCACATGGGTTTCCCTTGATATTGAAGTGGCTGCACTCCCCGCATTATACATATTGACATAACTTCAATTATTGTCAATCCCGATTTGGCTAGCCTCTTTATCATGTCCATCAGGAAAAGGACCTCTGTGTTATCTTCCTCCTGGGGGCTCCGAGGGCGCCAGCTGTGGTGTTTCTTCAATGGGACATTTACAAACTCAGGAAGGCCCATCCGAATAGGGTCCGGAAGGGGGACGTCCTCTATGTAAAACCACTCCGAAGGCCAGTCTTCGGATGTCTTCTTCGGAGTGCCGGACAGGTATCCGGTCCCGGCGATGCGCCATATTTCGGCTCCGCCCACTTGATATATCGACCCCTCCCGAGTACGGGGTACAAGGCATAATAGCCTCTTCCATAGCTCGAAATGAGCTTCGCAGCCCAGAAATAGCTCGCAGAAGGCAACATAGCCTGCGATGTGTAAAATGGAGGCAGGGGTGAAGTTATGCAGCTGCAGGCCATAGAACTCCAGGAGCCCGCGGAGGAACGGATGGATTGGAAATCCAAGTCCCCTCAGCAAGTAAGGGACAAGGCATACCCGCTCCCCCTTGGATGGGTTGGGAAAGCTCTCCGCTTGCTCCCCGCCATTATAAGTGGCTAGTCCGGCTCGGACAGGGACCATGTATGCAGGAGGGAGAAACCCCTGGGTCTGCAACTCTACCAATCGGCTATGGGCGACAGAACACTTCTCCTAATCACCTGGCTTTGTGCTACGGGAGAAAGAGGAGGAGCTGCGACGGCTGGCCATGATGGGATGGCTTCTTCCGGGCGCGCTCTAATGAATACTCGCTAGGGGAGGATGGTGTGATTTGGATCTGAAGATCCCCGTCTCTTTAAATAGACGATTTACTTACATGGTTAGGGTGGCAAATGTAAAAATGCCCCAACTTCTCGCATTCGCTCGACACGTGGAGATAGCCATTATTAAAGCACAAAAGCCGAGGAGTGCAACATTAATGGGAAGCCGGACACTGCTCATTACAATAGGTACTCAGGGATTTTGGAGAAGAACCCGCCTTGCAATGCCGAAGACAATCAGTGCGCCGGAGAAGCCTGGTTCGGGGGCAACTGAGGGATTCCTGGATTAGGGGGTCCTCGGACAGTCGGACTATATACTTTGGCCGGACTGTTGGACTATGAAGATACAAGATTGAAGACTTTGTCCCGTGTCCAGGTGGGACTCTCCTTTGCGTGGAAGGCAAGCTTGGCAATTCGGATATGTAGATCTCCTTCTCTGTAACTGATACGTATATCTAGATCTCCTACCATTGTAACCGACTCTGTGTAACCCTAGCCCCCTCCGGTGTCGATATAAACCGGAGGGTTTAGTCCATAGGACAACAACAATCATAATCATAGGCTAGCTTCTAGGGTTTAGCCTCTACGATCTCGTGGTAGATCAACTCTTGTAATACTCATATCATCAAGATCAATCAAGCAGGAAGTAGGGTATTACCTCCATCGAGAGGGCCCGAACCTAGGTAAACATCGTGTCCCCCGCCTCCTATTACCATTAGCCTTAGACGCACAGTTCGGGACCCCCTACCCGAGATCTGCCGGTTTTGACACCGACAGGTCCCACTTGTCATTAATCAAATTTGGACCTAAAACTAACAAATCTGAAAGACGAGATTCAAACTAGCAACCTGGACTACAAAGCGTAAGTCGATAGCCTGAAACAACAACGGTTGTTGGCTTTGTCCCATAACTTGATTTTATACAGTATTACATTGAGTAGAGTAGAGGGAGTGGCTCGTCAACACGTGCATGACCGCTGACTCACTTACTGGTGGGTCCCAGGTCTATGATCTCTCTCTTCTCTCCATCGTCTAACCTTTGCATGGGAACACATGAAGGGCAGCGCTAGCTTGCCGTGGTGTTATTACAACTAAAAAAGCTTGGAAAATAGAAGAATCGCCTAGAACAAGAGACATTGTGGCTGGTCGAGACGGAGCTAACCACACCTATCCTCCATGCCATGTTAGCATGATGAAGCTGTGTGGCTAGTGGGGTGTTCTCGACCGACTGGCTGGGTCCCGAGGTCGAACCATAGGTACTACGTCTGATACAGTATATTTTTACACGCACATTTTTCCTCCGTGCCAAGACGTGGCACACCCTACCACGCGGTTTCGGGGTCCTCCCGGGTGGTGCACGCATATATTCTTCCTAACATGGGACGCCCTACTGCGCATTTTCTGGGTCCTCCTCGGTCGTAGCACCGAAGCAAGTAAATGAGTCGTCAAATCACAAAAGACCACCTTTCCTGCCGAGTACATCAGTGAAGCACGGTGGCTAGCTAGTTGGGCTAGTTCGACCGATTAGCTAGGCCGCCACCACATTTGTTTTTTCACCCCTTTTTTATCTACTTGCTAGCAGGTAAATTTAAATATCCACCGCGGCATTGCTCTAGTGTTTGGGTGTGGTAGGATTTTTAATTTTTGATTGACGGGAGCAGGCGCGACAGCAATTAGTCACGATGACTCCGCCTGTAAAACCCACTGCTCCCTGATGTGAGAAGTCGGCGACTGGTGTTTTACCATGGTGAAAACCAAAAGATTCCCCGCTCCTCGGCTGGCTCCCTCCGACTTCCCGTTGATTGCATTGCCTTTCAGCCGTTTTGCCCCCTTCGCTTCCTCTCCCCATTGCTTCTACCTGGTGCCATGGCGGCGCAGTAGATCACGGAGTCCGAGGTGAGGCACCTAACATAGGAGCTCCAGGCCAAGGATGCGGAGCTTAGGACCAAGGACGTGGAGCTCCGTGAGCTCAAGGAGCAGAGGAGAGCCATGCTCGTCCGTTATGTGCGAGAGTTCACAGAGCTTCAAAAGCAGCAGGCATCCACCACAAAGATGCTCGAGGCATTGGCGGCGTTACTGCAGAAAGAGGGAGATACGATAGGCTGTCAGGGGAGCCGGCTAGAGCGTGAGCGGGCCGATCATGACGAGGTCCAGGATCGCCTCAGCCACTTGGTGAACCAAGTTGCCACGCACGTGTTGCGGCTGCGCGATGCCTACTGTCGTGCCAGCGCGACCATGCCGGCCATCAGGCTAAACCCATTTGACCACCCGATCGACTTCAACGAGCTGAGGCTTCCTGACCTGGTCTCCTTCTTCACCTATATCTCCAAGGAGCTGAGCCGTCTCCGCGCGATGGTGGGGGCGGAGCTGGACAAGGAGGGGTTGCAGGCTGCCGTCGCCGTTGCCGGGCGAATCCTTTCAGGGCTCTGTCACCGGAATCCATTCGTGCCATTGTACGCCGTCTTTGATGAGCTGGCTCCCGTCGACCGGGAGCGGGCTCTGCGGGCGGTTGCACCCTGCATCACCAACGCCATGTGCCTCGAGAAGCAGAGGTACTTAGGTGGTGTTTAGGCGCCCTCTGCATGGGCATGTCCATGTCTTGGTGCAACATGACCGTTGGACCAAACTCAAACGGTGGAGATCAGTCACTGTAGCACAAAGCGTGTGGGTGTGTTTGGTTGCATTCTCATCTCAATATAGTTGTTTCCTCTTCGTGTATTTGTGTTAACCTACTAGTGTGGACTCATGCACCCTTCATGCACTCTGCCAAACACCCAAAAGTGGGTCGAGAATGGAACTTTTGCTCCCATCCCGTGCACCCTTCATACACCCTGCCTAACACTATTCGTGCTTCATATGGTTCATGTTTCATGGAGTACTATAGCACCGTACTCTCTGTGCGCTATAGACCTAGTTCTGTTAACATTGATCTCACTGTTCATTCTCAACCGGACAGTCGAAAAAGCAGTACTATGTTACTACATTACTGTTCATATAGTTGACATGCGCACAACATCATTTGTTATCGTCATATCTTACTACAGTAGCAACAAGATTATGTAGTACTGACGTATGAACCACTGCACATGCCTAGTAGTAGGAGCACTGTGTATGTTCAAGTGGCTGCCTTGTTTCGCACTCCTCCGTTGTAAGAGTGGAAACGCTTGTTGTAATCATTTTTTCTTCAGAAAAATAGTGGACACGCTCTACCGTGCGGATGCTCCTCCAGCCATGCACTAAATTACTCACTTTCGCCAATGTGTGGGACAACCAGCATCGGGGTCCACCAGCCATGCACTAAATTACTCCGTAGTAGAGTGACGGTAGACTACACCGATCGAAGCGCCGCAGTATTACCCAATGAGCCATCAAATCACAAAAACCCCTCATTTCCAGCAGTAAGTTGGACGGACGAAGCAACCATCATTTCACTCTTCTCTCTCAGCTTCCTTTCTTGAAGAAAACCCCCACTCGCTTCGCTTCTCCCTCATCTCGTTCCTCATTTCACTCTTCTCTCTCAGCTTCCTCTTTTGGATGGATGTTGGAGCACCGGCCGATGTAGTGTCTATGGCTCTGGCCAAAACCATCGAGGCTCATGGTACGAAGAAGCGCAAGCACCCCGCCGAGACTACCACAGACAAGCTCAAAGCCATCGCCCTGTCCAAGCACCCCTCTCCGGGATCCCCCATTAAGCAAGTCCAGGTAATATCTCTTCTTGACGATCTTTTTCTCGATCTTGATCGTGTTTTTTCATCTAACACGCAGTACTAGTACTAGTAGTACAACTTTCTGGGTGATCTTGCATGTGATTTTTGTGTGCCAAATGATGATTCTAAATTCCTCTTTGACCAAAACATGCGAGAGGTTGACAGTGATTTCTTATAGATTATTTTCAACTACTCCCTCTGTCCCAAATTTCTTGTCTTAGATTTGTCTAGATACGGATGTATCTAATACTAAAATGTGACTTGATACATCTGTATCTAGACAAATCTAAGGCAAGAATTTTGGGACGGAGGGAGTACTTTAGGAACATCAATGCTACCTTTGAAGAGGGTATATTTGCCTCAGTAACTTGTGTTGTGGATATTGCAAGTAATCCCTCTGCTCTCATGCCTTTGAAGACATGTTCTAGTGTCTTTGTTCACTCATTTCTGTGCGTATATGTAGTCATATATGGAGTATAATATCAAAAATCAACTTATATTTCTAAACGGAGGTAGTAATAAAATATGGTTTCTGTTTGAATTAGAACCAGGTTCGCGGTGGAGATGAAGTTCTCAAAGTCATGGCGTGTGAACTGGAAGACCTGAGGATGAGTTCTACTGCTAAACTATCCAGCTGATGTGTCCTTGTCACCACGTGTCCTGAACTAGTGTTTTCCTGTAGCATTGTTGTCAAGCGTGTTCCCGAGGCTGTACTTTACCACAACAATTTCCTGGTTGTGCCTTCTAGTTTCATCCATCTCATGATCATCAAGATGAATCCACTAACAAGGTTGACCAAGTCTTGTTAACAAACTCATTCCGAATAACACGGAACCGAAGAAATTTTGAATAACACTAAGTTACCTCAACGGGGATATGAAAATCCCCAACAATAAGAATATCATACTTTTTCTTGACAGTAGAGAGAGGAAATTCAAAACCTCCAAAAATGATAGTTGGAACTTTTTCAATTGAATTGATGCTATGAACTTGAGATTGTTTCCTCGGAAAGTGTACCGTATGCTCATTACCATTAACATGAAAAGTGACATTGCCTTTGTTGCAATCAATAACAGTCCCTGCAGTATTAAGAAAAGGTCTACCAAGGATAATAGACATACTATCGTCCTCAGGAATATCAAGAATAACAAAGTCTGTTAAGATAGTGACATTTGCAACAACAACAGCCACATCCTCACAAATACCGACAGGTATAGCAGTTGATTTATCAGCCATTTGCAAAGATATTTCAGTAGGTGTCAACTTATTCAATTCAAGTCTACGATATAAAGAGAGAGGCATAACACTAACACCGGCTCCAAGATCACATAAAGCAGTTCTAACATAATTTCTTTTAATAGAGCATGGTATAGTTGGTACACCCGGATCTCCAAGTTTCTTTGGTATTCCACCCTTAAAAGTGTAATTAGCAAGCATGGTGGAAATTTCAGGTTCTGGTATCTTTTTTTTATTTGTGATGATATCCTTCATATATTTAGCATAAGGATTTACTTTCAGAATATCAGTTAAGCGCATACATAAGAAAATAGGTCTAATCAATTCAGCAAAGCGCTCAAAATCCTCATCATCTTTTTACTTGGATGGTTTAGGAGGAAAGGGCATGGGTTTCTGAACCCATGGTTCTCTTTCTTTACCGTGCTTCCTAGCAACAAAATCTCTCTTATCATAACGTTGATTCTTTGATTGTGGGTTATCAAGATCAACAGCAGGTTCAATCTCTACATCATTGTCTTTGCTAGGTTGAGCATCAACATGAACATTATCATTAACATTATCACTAGGTTCATGTTCATCACCTGATTGTGTTTCAGCATCAGAAATAGAAATATCATTGGGATTCTCAGGTGTGTCTAAGGTAGGTTCACTAAAAGCATGCAAAATTCTATCGTTTTTCTTTTTCTTCTTTTTAGAAGAACTAGGTGCCTCTAAATTATTTCTCTGAGAATCTTGCTCGATTCTCTTAGGGTGGCCTTCAGGATACAAAGGTTCCTGAGTCATTCTACCAGTTCTAGTAGCCACTCTAACAGCAAAGTCATGTTTATTATTTAATTCATCAAGCAAATCATTTTGAGCTTTAAGTACTTGCTCAGCTTGAGTAGCAACAATAGAAGCATATTTGCTAACGCGGTGAAGTTCATCTTTAACTCTAGCCAGATTATCACCTACGCATCCTATCTCGAAAGCATTATTCTTTAACTCTCTACCAACATAAGCATTAAAACTTTCTTTTCTAGCCATAAAGTCGTCAAATTCATCTAAGCATGGGCTATGAAATTTAGTAGAGGGTATTTCAACTTTATCATATCTATAGAGAGAATTTACCTTTACTACCTGTGTCGGGTTATCAAGACAATGTGGTTCTTCAGGCCGTAAATTAAGACCATGTATTTCTTCAATAGGAGGTAAATTCTTAACATCTTCAGCTTTAATACCTTTTTCTTTCATTGATTTCTTTGCCTCTTGCATATCTTCATGACTGAGAAATAAAACACCTCTCTTCTTCGGAGTGGGTTTAGGAATGGGCTCAGGAGTTGGCTCAATTGGTCAGGAATTACTTCAGGAACTGGCTCGGGAAGAGTCCAATTATTTTCATTAGTCAACATATTATTCAATAATATTTCAGCTTCTTCGACTGTTCTTTCCCTGAAAACACAACCAGCACAACTATCCAAGTAGTCCTTGGAAGCATCGGTTAGTCCATTATAAAAGATATCAAGTATTTCGTTTTTCTTAAGAGGATGATCAGGCAAAGCATTAAGTAACCGGAGAAGCCTCCCCCAAGCTTGTGGGAGACTCTCTTCTTTAATTTGCACAAAATTATATATTTCCCGCAAGGCAGCTTGTTTTTTTATGAGCAGGGAAATATTTGGCAGAGAAGTAATGAATCATATCCTGGGGACTACGCACACAACCAGGACCAAGAGAATTATACCAAGTCTTAGCATCACCCTTTAATGAGAACGGAAATATCTTAAGGATGTATAAATAGCGAGACTTCTCATCATGAGTGAACAGGGTGGCTATATCATTCAACTTGGTAAGATGTGCCACAACAGTTTCAGATTCAAGGCCATAAAAAGGATCAGATTCAACTAAAGTAATAATATCAGGATCAACAAAGAATTCATAATCCTTATCAGTAACACAGATAGGTGAAGTAGCAAAAGCAAGATCGGGTTTCATTCTAGCATTAAGGGACTGCTGCTTCCATTTAGCTAATAATTTCTTAAGATCATTTCTATCATTGCAAGCAAGAATTTCCATAGCAGCTGCTTCATTCATAACATAACCCTTAGGAATAACAGGTAATACATAATCATTGGGGGAACCTTCATCATCACTATCATCAATAACAGGTTCTTCAATATTTTCATTCCCCCCAACTCTAGCAAGTTGTTCATCAAGAAATTCACCTAATGGCAAAGTAGTATCACACATAGAAGTAGTTTCATCATGCATAGCAAAAGTGGCATCATCAATAACATGTGACATATCAGAATTCATAGCAGTAGCAGGTTTAGGTGTCGCAAGCTTACTAATAACGGAAGGAGAATCTAGTGCAGAGCTAGATGGCAATTCCATACCTCCCCTCGTAGTTGAGGGCAAAATAGTAGTTCGATCATCTTTCAAGTTCTTCATAGTGATCAACAGGTATAAATCCCAAGTGACTCAGAGAATAGAGCTATGCTCCCTGGCAACAGCGCCAGAAATTAGTCTTGATAACCCCCAAGTATAGGGGATCGCCATAGCTTTCGAGGGTAGAGTATTCAACCCAAATTTATTGATTCGACACAAGGGGAGCCAAAGAATATTCTTGAGTGTTGGTAGTTGAGTTGTTAATTCAACCACACCTGGATAACTTAGTATCTGCAGCAAAGTGTTTAGTAGCAAAAGTGGTATGATAATAAAGGTAGTGGTAGCAAAAGCAAAGATAAATGTTTTGGGGTTTTTGTAGTAGTTGTAACAGTAGCAATGGAAAAGTAAATAAGCGAAGAACAATATGTGAAAAGCTCGTAGGCAATGGATCAGTGATGGATAATTATGTCGGATGCGATTCCTCATGCAATAGCTATAACATAGGGTCATATAGAACTAGCTCCAGTTCATCAATGTAATGTAGGCATGTATTCCGTAAATAGTCATACGTGCTTATGGAAAAGAACTTGTATGCCATCTTTTGTCCTACCCTCCCGTGGAAGTGGGGTCCTAGCGGAAACTAAGGGATATTAAGGCCTCCTTTTAATAGAGAACCGGAACAAAGCATTAGCACATAGTGAATACATGAACTCCTCAAACTACGGTCATCACTGAGAAGTATCCCGATTATTGTCACTTCGGGGTTGTCGGATCATAACACATAATAGGTGACTATAGACTTGCAAGATAGGATCAAGAACACACATATATTCATGAAAACATAATAGGTTCAGATCTGAAATCATGGCACTCGGGCCCTAGTGACAAGCATTAAGCATAGCAAAGTCATAGCAACATCAATCTCAGAACAGTGGATACTAGGGATCAAGCTCTAACAAAACTAACTTGATTACATGGTAAATCTCATCCAATCCATCACCGTCTAGCAAGCCTACGATGGAATTACTCACGCACGGCAGTGAGCATCATGAAATTGGTGATGGAGGATGGTTGATGATGACGACGGCGATGAATCCCCCTCCCGGAGCCCCGAACGGACTCCAGATCAGCCCTCCCGAGAGAGATTAGGGCTTGGCGGCGGCTCTGTGTCGTAAAACGCGATGAAACTTTCTCTCTGATTTTTTTTCTCCCCGAGACGGAATATATGGAGTTGGAGTTGAGGTCGGAGGAGGTCCAGGGGGCCCACAAGATAGGAGGCCGCGCCCTGGGGGGCGCGCCGCCCTGTCTCATGGACAGGCTGTGGGCCCCCTGGCATTAATTCTTTCCCAAAAATTCTTATTAATTCCAAAAAGTGCCTCCGTGGATTTCCAGGACATTCCGAGAACTTTTCTTTTCTACACATAAAACAACATCATGGCAGTTCTGCTGAAAACAGCGTCAGTCTGGGTTAGTTTCGTTCAAATCATGCAAGTTAGAGTCCAAAACAAGGTCAAAAGTGTTTGGAAAAGTAGATACGTTGGAGACGTATCACGCCTCAGCGCACGCATCGCCACCCCATCGTCTCCTAAATCTTTAACGCTGATGTCCGAGGCCTCGCCGTCGTCCTCCGCGCGCTTTGGTGCGCACGCCGCGGCGCCACCCTCTCGCGTTGTCAACATGGTCAACAAACAACAGGAGTCGGCAGAAGTACATGGAGAGGATGACAGTAGGGGCCCACCATGTTAGCGTATGGAAAAATAAATGCTTCCTCCTAGTGTTTTCCTGACATTTGGGACCCACGACATTGTGAGCGTATATAGTCAATAGGCAAGAGAACAACACAAGATCGGCTGACACTTGGGACGTAGCTGCTCGAGCAGTATTTTTTTGTTATTGTTAACACGGAGCAGGGTTTGAACTGGGCTGTGGCCCGTCTAGCCCAGGCTTATATTTTATGTTCACCATGTGACCAACCCAGCTATTTTTTCTTTGTGAAAATGAGCCCAGTTTATTTTTTCTAAAGAATACCCAATCCATGCCTACTTATTTTTCTACGCCCTGATGGGCTGCAACTCTTTCAAGATGCCTGCAAATCTTGAAAGTAATATGAAATGGGTTGTAAATATAAAAATAGATGAAAAATTGGCAATTACTTTATAATTTCTGAATTTTTTCACATTTTCAGATTCCTATTTCACTGGGAATTAACCTAATTTAAATATATCTTCAAAGTACTTTAAATCTGGCTCGACATTTCGATATTAAAAATAGTTTGGAGCCCACAGAAATATGTGAAATTGGACTTGGTCAACCAAAAAAAAGACTGCAATAAATTGCATGAGAAGTTGCAATGAGTTATATAAATATTATTAAAAAAAGAGGGAATGGTCTAACTTGTGGGCCTATTAAGTTGATGCGTATGCAAGATTTTTTTAGTTATTATGTACGTCAACAAACGATCTAGCAGACGTAACCATTGGATGTCAATCCAACGGCCGTCGTGTTTCTTCAATCTGTGATCTTCTTGCTCCAGCCGCCAAAGCAGCGCCGGCGGGACCGCCTGCTCCTGCCTTCCGTGGCCGGCTGTGCTGCCGCGTAGGCCTCACTGCCCCCTACTACTCCCACCGCTGGCCAGGGCATCCCTCTACTCACCCACACCCCCTGTTATTTTGCGGCGGCGACAGTCTCACACCGCAGTCGAACCAGTGAACCCTCGTACTCCTCTCCACGCGGGCTTCCACTGCCGCGTCTTCCCCGGCTCCGCGTCGTCCCCTTCATAGGCCTCGTCGTCGTCCACCGCCCTGGTGCTCTCGGCGTGGCATGGTCAATGTGGTCAACGACCGACTTCCATCGGAAGAGTACTGTACGTGCAGAGGCTGACGGCTGGGTCCATGGCAGCCGCAAGGAAGTGCCTCCTTATTACGCGGAAAATAATTATTCCTCCACCTGACAGCAGGGACCCACCAGACGGGCCACCGTATTTCGCAAAAAAATGTTTCCCCCTGACTGCTAGGACCCACCGGACGGGCCACCGTATTTCATGAAAAAAACATTCCCCCCGCTGTCAGCTCGGACCCACCGGAAGTGCCTCCTTATTATGCACAAAAAAATGAATACCCCCTACTAGCTGGGACCCACCTTGGTGGGAGGCTGACTTGTGGGCCTACTAAGTTGACTGGGACGGAGGCCTTTGTCAACATAGTCAATATGAACGATTCTAGCTCCAGTGACCGTACGATGTCCATCCAATGGCCGTAGTGCTTCTTCAACCTCTGGTCTTCTTGCTCCAGCCTTCCAAAGCAGCACCGGTCGTGTCGCATGATCCTGCCTCCCATGGCCGGTTGTGATGCCGCGGAGGCCTCACCGCCCCCTACTACTCCCACCGCTGGCCAGGCCATCCCTCTACTCACCCACACCCCCTGTTATTCTATGGCGACGGTAGCCTCACACCGCAGCCGAACCAGTGAATCCTCATACTCCTCTACGCGTGGGCATCCACTGCCGCGTCTTCCCCAGCTCCGCGTCGTCCCCTTCCTAGGCCTCGCCATCGTCCATCGCCCTGGTGCTCTCGGCGTGGTGTGGTCAACATGGTCAAGGAACGACTTCCATCGAACGTGGACTATACGTGGAGAGGCTGACAGCTGGGTCCACAGCCGCAGGAAGGAAGTGCCTCCTTATTACGCGGAAAATAATGATTTCACCACCTAACAGCAGGGACCCACCGGACAGGCCACTTTCGTGAAAAAAACATTCCCCCCTGACTGTTGGGACCCACCAGCTACATCTTCACACGCAAGGAAGTGCATCCATATTACGGACAAAATAATGATTCGCCCCCTGACTGTTGGGATCCACCAGCTACATCTTTGCACGCAAGGAAGTGCGTCCGGGCAAAAAAAATGACTCGCCCCCTGACTGCTGGGACCCACCAGCTACATCTTCGCATGCAAGGAAGTGCCTGATAGCCGGGACCCACATGGTCGAAGCGTACGTAGCGTTGTCATTCTAGTCACGAACGTGTACGTACATACTGGTCGATGTAGAGGCGCGCACGTGTCGTAGTAGAGGCACGCACGTAGCATATACACGTACGTACAATGGCCAGGGTGCAAGAAAGTAAATATGGCCACGTATGTACATATGGGAGGGGTCTTGAACGCCTACTCGCGCATACGCACGGCCAGGGCTCGTGTACATGGCAGGGTCGGAACGGAGAAACAACATCGTTGTCGTGTTCATGGGGAGCCAACTGGCTGGGTCGGAATGGAATGCGTCGTCGTGTTCATCGGGAGGGCTTGGATGGAACAGCCGATGGAAACGAGGCATGGCGTACCGCAGAACGGAGGAAACGGCCTTGTGTTCGACCGGCCACGTTCAAAACGGGATCCTGTTCATCGGGAGGGGTATGGCGTACCGCAAAATGGAGGAAACGGACTTGTGTTGGACCTCCTACGGTCGAAACGGGATCCTGTTGATCGGGAGGGGTGTGGTGTACCACAAAATGGAGGAAACAGACTTGTGTTGGAGTGCTACGGTCGAAATGGGGGTCCTGTTCATCGGGAGGGGTGTGGCGTACCGCAAAACAGGACTCCACGGGGATACTGTTCATCTCCACCGTCGATGTCCTCCAGCCTCCACAAGCTACTATTGATCCACCGTCGACCTCCTCCAGCCTCCACCTGCAACTGTTCATCCACGGGCTCCTGTTCATCCAGCCTCCACCGCGCTCTACTCCACCGGCTACTGTTCAACCACCCTCTCCACGGACTCCTGTTCAACCACCCCTCCACGGCTACTGTTCATCCACCCCTCCACCGTCTACTGTTCATCCAGCCCTCCACGGGGTCCTGTTCATCCAGCCCCAATCGGCGAGTCCTGTTCATCCAGAGGCAACACCATGGGGTCCTGTTCATCCACCCCCACTGGGAACTGTTCATCCAAACCCCTCCAACAACGCTCACTGTTCATCAAGGGAAGGAGGCAGCAGGGTTTGATCGGCTTCAGTTAGCAGCAGTAGCAAAGGAATCACTCGGGTTCAGTAATGTAGCTAGTGCAATCGCTCGGGTTCAGTTAGAGCCCAACGCCTCGCTCGGGTTCAGTTAGAGCCCAACGCCTCGCACACACGGGCGTACGTGTATGAGAGAAATGCGCATCGCTCAGCCCCCGACCACCCACCGTAACCGGGAACTCGTCGAAATTTTCCACGCCCTCGCTTCTACCACGGTTTTTTCTGTCATGGACGGCCCAAAGAATATCATGCAGCTGCGTCTCCGGCCCGCCCAGGATGAAAAGCCCATTTTTCATAGAAGTAGGAGCCCACCACATCTATGATGATACCGGGTTTTGTCACAATTATCGTCATAGAAGTGTCATAAGTATGACAGGAAAAAAATTTGTTCGGCCCAAAATGTCACGGATGTGTCTTTTTTTTGTAGTGCATTTGGAAGCGGAGAAGCAAATCGCGGCCGCATGCGCGAATGAGGTCGCGATGGTTGCCATTCATGCCGACCCCCAGATCTTGTAGGAGCACCTTGCCATTTGCTAGCTATACCGGTTAAGCATGCTCGGTTTACCCGTTGCGTGTGTTGCTCCTGCCTTTCCTTAACAAATTCTAGTGAATTGTGCTATCTGCTTTTACCATGCAATATGTTGCTCTAGTGTGTATGTTCTATATGTCGTGCAATGTGGTGCTCACTTATTAACTGTTTGGTTAATTAGTTGTCGTGTTCAATTAACTGTTTGGTTCAATTCTGCAAATGTGATGTTCAATTCTTCAGGGTGCAATTTTGTATTTCCTTCCCTGTGTGAAATAAATTGAATTTTTCTTACAAAATACATGAGAAACAAATCCAATTGCTATATTTCCAAGTTTTCAAGCATGCTTGGTTTGGTTAACTGTTTGATCTTCTAGTATGTTATACATTGTGCAATGTAGTGCTCAGTTAACGTTTGGTTCATTTGTTATGGTGTTTAGTTAACTGTTTGGTTCCATTCTGCAATGCGATGTTCAATTGTTGTGGGTGCATTCTGTTATTGTATACCATGTGAGAAATAAATCGAATTTAGTTGTACTAAATACATGAGAAACAAATACAATTGCTATATTTCCAAGTTGTTAAGCATGCTTAGTTTGGTTAACTGTGTTGGATCAAACACACACGACATTCTCTTCCAAACTGTTTGCATTAGGCCACCTTCCGCAAACGTTTACCGCATAAAAACTCTGTGTGATGGATAGCCTTTGCCACACAGTTTCTTCTATGCACCGTGTGTGATGCATTCAATAATGCAAACGATAAAATTGTTAATATTGTGTGCGATGTCAACGCTATCACAAATGATTTAACGGGGAAAATTGTGTGTGATGTACCTGCGAATGGAAATGTTTTCCTTGGAACGAGTGTGTGGGATGTATATACGAATGGAAATGTTTAACGGGGACTGACTATGTGGGATGTACTTACGACCGAAAACGATTTCACTTGTATAATTGTATTTTTAGCACTACTGTACATATAACCGTATTTGATCGCTCGTCGGTCGCACACGACCTCATTTTGCCGAGCGTGTGTGCCAGGAGGGCATATCCCTGACGGCTTCTGGGTCGTGTGGGAAGGACCCCCCTATCGCCCACACTCACTTGGCGACGGTTCCATATGTCATCGCGGAAAGGGATTAAAAACCGTTTGTATAGCACCGACACATACCAATGTATATTCTCAAGCTATTTATGTTCTCATTAAAGGTTGATGCTAAAGCTTGGTACAATACTCTTGCTCCTGGTTGTGTGCGTAGTCCCCAGGATATCATCTATTACTTCTCTGAAAAATATTTCCCTGCTCATAAGAAACAAGCTGCCTTGTAGGAAATATTTAACATTGTGCAAATTGAAGAAGAGAGTCTCCCACAAGCTTGGGGGAGGCTTCTCCAATTGCTTAATGCTTTGCCTGATCATCCTCTTAAGAAAAATGAAATACTTGATATCTTCTATAATGGACTAACCGATGCTTCCAGGGATTTCCTAGATAGTTGTGCTGGTTGTGTTTTCAGGGAACGAACTATTGGGCAAGCGGAAGAACTATTGAATATTGAAAAATTATGATGATTGGACTCCCCTTGAAACACCTATTAAACCCACTCTGGAGAAGAGGGGTATCTTATATCTCAGTCCTGAAGATATGCAAGAAGCAAAGAAATCCATGAAGGAAAAACATACTAAAGCAGAGGATGTTAAAAATTTACCACCTATCGAAGAAATACATGGGCTTGAAGCACCACCACCACCTAAGGTGGTAGAGGTAAAACCTTTAATGAAATTCAATAATAGTGATGATCCTCATAATAAACATCCTACTCAATGCCTTTATGAGTGTGACAATTACATTAGAAAGCAAGATCATGTCAATGCAAATGTTATGAAAAAATTGAAATACAACTCCGATATGATTGCTCGCTTAAGTGTCTTGTTATTTAGAATCTCAAATGATATTAGAGCTGTAGGAAAGCATGCCTCTATGGTTCAAATTCAATTAGAACAAGTTGCTAAACCTCAAAGAGATTTGCTTGATGAAATGAACAATAATATAAGTGACTTTGCTGTTAGAGTAGCAACTAGAGGAGGTAAAATGACTCAGGAACCACTTTATCCTGAGGGACACCCAAAAAGAATTGAACAATACTCTCAAAGAATTAACACTGATGCACCTAGTCCTTCTAAAAAGAAAAGAAAGAAGAAAAATGATAAGACTTTGCCTGCTACTAGTGAACCTGGAGTAGAAAAACCTCCTAATAATGATAATGAAGTTTCTATCTCTGATGCTGAAACTCAATCTGGTAATGAACACTCACCTTCTATTAATGAAAAGGATAATGATGAGGTTCATGAAGACACTCAAACAAATAACAAAGAACCAGACAATGATGTTGAGATAGAACCAGCTGTTGATCTTGATAACCCACAACCCAAGAATAAAAGATATGATAAAAGAGACTTTGTTGCTAGAAAACATGTTAAGGAAAGAGAACCATGGGTTAAAAAGCCCATGCCCTTTCCACCTAAGTCAACTAAAAATAAAGATGATGAAGAATTTGAATGCTTTGCTGAAATGCTAAGGCCAGTCTTTCTACGAACTCGCTTGACTGATATCTTAAAAATGCCTCCTTATGCAAAGTACATGAAAGACATTATCACCAATAAGAGAAAAATACCGGAAGCTGAAATCTCCACTATGCTTGCTAATTATACTTTTAAAGATGGAGTACCTAAAAAACTTGGAAATCCGAGAATACCAACTATACCTTGCTCCATCAAAAGAAATTATGTGAAAACTGCTTTATGTGATTTGGGAGCCGGTGTTAGTGTTATGCCTTTCTCTTTATAAAAGACTTGATTTGAATAAACTCGCACCTACTGAAATATCTTTGCAAATGGCTGACAAATCAACTGCCATACCTATCGGTATTTGTGAGGATGTGCCTGTTGTTGTTGCTAATGTTACTATTTTGACTGACTTTGGTATACTTGAGATGCCCGAGGATGACAACATGTCGATTATCCTTGGTAGACCCTTCTGAATACTGCAGGGGCTATTATTGATTGCAATAAAAGCAAGGTCACTTTTCATATCAATGGTAATGAGCATATGGTGCACTTTCCGAAGAAACAATTCCAAGTGAATGGTATTAATGTTATTGAAACATCTGCGACAATCACTATTGGAAGTTTTCAACTACCTCTACCTACTTCTAAAAATAAATATGAAATGCTTATTGTTGGGGATATTCATATCCCCATTGAGGTAACTTAGTGATTTACCAAAGTTCTTCGGTTTCACGCTAATCGAAAGTGGTTGTTAATAAGACTTGATCAACCTTATTAATGGATCATTTTTGAGAAGTATGAAGTTGATGAATTTAGTGAGCACTACCTTCTGTCCCTACTTTTTGTTTTCTGTTTTTACTAGTTAAATAAAATAAAATGCCATGCTTTGTCTGTTTTCTGATTTTTTTTCGTGCAATAAAAAATGACTCAAAAATAAAAGCTCTCAGAATACCCTGAAATTTTAACATGATTTTTTTCTGAATATTTCTGAATTTCTGGTGCAAATAATATCAGAAGGAGGTGCACCAGGGGGGGCACAACCCACCTGGATGCGCCAGGACCCCCAGGCGTGCCATGGTGCGTTGTGGTCCCCATGTGGGCCCCTCACTTACTTGTTCTTCTCACATCACTCCATTCACCCAGAAAAAAATCACTATCACTCTCTCTCTCTCTCTCTCTCTCTCTCGTGTTCTTGCTCCCGAAACCGCGGATTTCGATCTCTTTACTCGAAGCTCCGTTTCCGAAACTGTTTAGGGGATTTGTTGCTTGGTATGTGACTCCTCATGTGTCCAATTACTTTTTGTTTTAGTGGTTTATATTTAGAATAATTAGCTACTCTTGGAGTTGCTGTAGATGAGCTTGCATGTTGAATCCTTAGAGTTCTAAATAGTTTGAATGCTTGATATGGCCTCTATACATTTCTATGAGTAGTTGCTATCATTTTTGTGAAGTTTTGTTGAGAAATTTTTTGTGGACTAAAAATTTCAGAATTTTGTTCATAGGAAAAGGATGAGTTTCTTTAGGAAGTTTGCTTCCAAGAAGAACTCCAAGGGGGTTATTGGGGAGTCATCTGACAATGATCTCCATACCCCGAGGTTGGCGGAGCTACGGCCGTGCGAGTGGCCGCATAATGCGTTCATGGAAAGGGCTGGAATCCTTCAAGAGTTCACCCAATATGCTTCTAATGCCGGCCTCACTGACTTCACCGCAGCTGAATGCGAACATTATCATCTCCTCACAAACTCCTTTGTGCAAAACTTTCATTTTCATTCTAGAAATAATCCCCCTGAGGTGCAGTTTAACTTATATTCTGAAACTCGCCAGATCCCACTTACTGAATTTTGTGACATATGCATGCTTCCTGCTGATGGGGATTTGTTAGAGCCTAAGCCCTCAGAGTTTGAAGGTTTTTATCGTACTCTGACAGTGGGGGATGAGAGAGGATTATCCAGCACCACTGCCGTTAGCTTGCAGTTTCCTGTTGTGCATTATTTTGCTTTATTTATTGCAAAGTGCTTGCTAGCGAGAGAGAAGGTGGGTTCACTTAGCACCCCAGACTTTGCTGTTTTGCATCACGCACTTTATGCCGACAACACTTATAGCTTGGGAGCTATTGTGGCACGTCTCCTTCACCTTAACAGATTCAAGGGTAAAATACATGGGGGCATTTACGCTACTCGCTTGGCGACTCACTTCAATGTGCAGATACGCCAACATGATCGCCCTTTGCCCAAAGCTTACCTAGATAAAGCACCTATAAAGGACCACCAGTTTATTGTTGCTGATTACCCTAATATTGATATGCCTTACAACTTAGTTTTCAGTGAGAAAACTCGTGATATTATTCCCTTGCCTGCACCTGGTTTGTTTGATCATGTTGCCAGGGGCGGATACAGGATTATGCCTGAGGACATTGTCGCTTACCGGAACAACCAGGCTGCAGCACAGGAGGAGCCTCAGTAGTGGGACCCTATGGTGCCTGCTCCCCAACACTTCAACATTGGACCTCATGGCTTCTACGACTGGTGATTACCAAGTTAGGCCAAAAGCCTAAGCTTGGGGGAGTATGAATTCCCACCGACATTACATTCATGTTCACACATTTCATTCCAGTTGTCGGTGTCCACACTTTTTCATTGTATCATCCATGTTAAATTTATTTTCTCGCTTTCTTCTTGTGTGTTTGAAAAACTTTGAGAAAGCCCAACAATATGTTTCTTGGTTGTTTTTATTTTTCTTCCTGGTTTAAATTGAAATAGTACTAAAAAGAAAACCCAAAAAGATTTCCTTGTTCTTCTTTTACTTGTTGGGAGCTTTCCGATGTAAATAGTTTTTCTCGTTTTTGCTTTTATCTTTTCATTTGCTTGTTTATAAAAAACCAAAAACTCCAAAAATATTTCATTTTGTTTCTCTGAATTTCTTTTCTTTTTGTTGAGTCATACCAAGGAGAAGACCATGATGAAAATGTTGAGTGGCTCTCATTTGCATTATTGTTGATCTAACAAAGAGTCCATATTACCTTGTCTTCTCCTCTTGAATAAAATGTTTGCAGATTCCAGCTTAGTCCACATCACTCTTGCACTATTATTATTTTCAAATCATTCGGTCATGCAAGTGAAAGGCAATAATGACGATATTAGATGAACTGGCCGTGGCAGAGAGAAACGGGTATGAACTCGACTTGTTCTGTTTTTGTAAATATGTTTAACCTAGTATCCATGATTCAGCCTATTATGATCAAACATGTTTGCAATGACAATTAGAGATTATAGTTCCTCATGCCATGCATAAATAGCTAGGAGTGAATAATGACTTATCTTGGATGTCAACATTGTGTTAAAATGATTGTGATGTAGTATGATGATATGGTATCCTCCTCTAAATGTTCGAGTGGCTTGACTTGGCACATGTTCATGCATGTAGTTGAATCAAAACTAACATAGCCTCTATGATATTTATGTTCATGGTGTTCATATCCTACTCATGCTAGTATACAATGTTACTTATGCATAATGCATGTTCATGACCGTTGTTGCTCCCTAGCTGGCCGCTTCTCAACCTATTTGCTAGCCTTTGCCTGTACTAAGTGGGAACTCTGCTTGTACAGTAAAAAACCCTGAAACCCAAGTTATTCCAGATGAGTCCACCCTACCTACCGATATGTGGTATTACCATGTCGTCCTAAGTAAATTTGCATGTGCCATCTCTAAAAACTTCAAATAAATATCCTTTTTGTGCGCCTGGATCGTTCATGGAATGACATGAGGTAGTCGGTATCTTCCATGCTAAGCGGGTTATTCTCAGGTCAGGTGTTTATTCACTCACCATCGCATGAGAAAAGGGCGGTAATAGGGATGCCTAGTCCCAAACTACAAAAAGAAAAGAGCTTACAAATAACCAAACAAAAACTCCCAATGGAGTCATAACCTTTACATTTCCGCTTGAGAACCGCCACTAGCATGTTTAGCATGGAAGATATTGATAACTGATGGTCGTGAAGTATATGAGAAGGGTGCATGTCTCAAAATTTCATTTACCTCTGTTTTAAAAACTTGAGCTCTCGCACCTCTGTAAATCACTGCTTCCCTGTGCGAAGGGACTATCTCTTTACTTTTATGTTGTGTCATCAGCTTCTCAAATAAGCGCCAAAACCTGAGAGCACCGCTATCATGCTAATGCATTGTGTGTAGCTAATGTTGGGTGCATCATGACTAGATCTTTTCTACCATGAATTACAATGTTTAGTAGCTGCTTGAACTTTGGAGGTGCTCTGCATTTATGTTTTGCGGTCTCAGAAAGGGCTAGCAAGATACCACTATTGTCATATTATATCATGGTTATTTTGACAACATGTTGTTGTTTGAGATGTCTTATTATTTCTCTCTAGTTGATTATGTCATTGATATGAGTTAATATAATTTTTAAGAGTTACTGTTGACATGGTTAGTTATAATCTTTGCTGAAAACCTGGGTGTTGTTTAAGTTTATTTATGAAACAAGAGCAAAAGAGTTCGTAAAAGTTTTTCTTTTTCACTTTCAGTTTATCAATTGAATTGCTTGAGGACAAGCAAAGGTTTAAGCTTGGGGGAGTTGATACGTCTCCAACGTATCTACTTTTCCTAATACTTTTCCTCTTGTTTCGGACTCTAATTTGCATGATTTGAATGAAACTAACCCTGGACTGGCGCTGTTTTCAGGAGAACTACCATGGTGTTGTTTTTGTGCAGAAATGAAAGTTCTCGAAATGGAATGAAAATTTGCGAAGGATTTTTTATATCATAAAGAGAATTTCTGGAGCCAAGAGCCACTTGAGGGGGGCACCTGTGTGGGCACAACCCACCAGGGCGCGCCTGCCTCCCAGGCATGCCCGGGTGGGTTGTCCCCATGTGGTGGCCCCGCAAACCCTGAAACCGATGCTATAAAATCACATTATTCTAGAAAAAAATTAGGGAGAAAGAATTATCATGCTTCACGAGATGGAGCCGCCGCCTTCTCCTGTTCTTCATCGGGAGGCCAGATTTGGAGTCCGTTTGGGGCTCCGGAGAGGGGGGATCTTCGATCTTCGTCATCACCAACCCTTCTCCATCGCCAATTCCATGATGCTCCCCACCGTGTGTTAATGCTTTGTTCTATTTCTCTATTCAAAGGAGGCCTTAATATCCCTTAGTTTCCAATAGGACCCCGCTGCCACGGGAGGGTAGGACAAAAGATGTCATGCAAGTTCTTTCCATAAACACGTATGACTATTTATGGAATACATGCCTACATTATATTTATGAACTGGAGCTAGTGCCGTATCCCCCTAGGTTATAATTGTCTCATGATGAATATCATCCAACGAGTCACCGATCCAATGCCTACGAATTTATCTTATCTTGTTCTTGGTAAGTTACTACTGTTGCTACTGCTATCGTTACTGCTACAAAATCACTGCTATCACTGTTACCGTTACCGTTGCTACTACTGATATCATCAAAACTATCATATTACTATGCTACTAATCACTTTGCTGCAGATAATTAATCTCCAGGTGTGGTTGAATTGACAACTCAACTGCTAATACCTTCAAATATTCTTTGGCTCCCCTTGTGTCGAATCTATAAATTTGGGTTGAATACTCTACCCTCGAAAACTATTACGACCCCCTATACTTGTGGGTTATCACCCGCATTGGCAGAAGCTAGTATATGGGGTGTTCATGGCCAGTCGCAAGTTGAAACAGTATTTTCTTGTTCATCCCATTACTATGGTCAACTCTGCTCCTTTAGGCTTTATTATCCAAAATAGAGAAGCCACGGGTCGAGTGGCCAAGTGGGCCATTGAGCTTGGACCCCATGGTTTGACGTATACACCAAGGACCGCTATCATGTCTCAAGCTCTTGTGGATTTCATCAATGACTGGATAGAATTGCAGATGCCTGAGGACAAGCCGGACAATACTTACTAGGCAATCAACTTTGACGGATCTAGGCAACTTGAGGGCTCGGGGGTTGGAGTTATTTTGACTTCTCCATGAGGTGACAAGTTTTGCTATGCTCTAAGGTTAATGTTTCCTTGCACTAATAATGCACCAGAGTATGAGGCCCTGCTCCATGGCTTACAGGTGGCCAAAGAAATGAATTTAAGCCATGTCAGATGCTTTGGCAACTCAGATCTAGTGGCTCAGCAGGTTTCAGGCACTTGGGATTCTAAAGACCCGCTCATGGCGGCTTATCGCTGGGCGGTTGATACCATCGCTAGTCACTTCAATGATTACCAAGTGGAGCACATTGATCACTGGAAGAATGAGGCGGCCGATGCTTTGAGCCGGCTAGGGTCTCAGCATAAGCCGGTGCCCCCTAATGTTTTTCTTTACATATTGCATAATCCTTCAGTTAAGTTGTCGTCCGAAGAAGATCTCGCAGTTCCTGATCCAGAGGCACAGTTGGTGGCGGCTCTCCATGCCACCCCTGATTGGACAGTGCCTTATTTGGCTTATCAGACCTGGGGAGAGTTAACTTAGGATGAAGCCTTGGCCAGGCAAATAACCCGGTGGTCTAAATCCACGACTATTGTCAATGGCAAGTTACACCAATGTAGAGTCACAGGCGTGTTCCAGCACTGTGTTTCTCATAAAGAGGGCCGTAAAATTCTAAGGGAAATTCATGAAGGAGATTTGGCCATCATGCCGGCTCTAAGTCCCTTGTGGTTAAAGCTTTTTGTCATGGATCTGGTTACCAAATGTGATGGTTGTCAGAAGTTTTCTCGATGGACCCATGTTGTCGTGGAATTGTCACGGCAGATGCCCTAGCATGAGGACTTAGGTGTGGATCCATCGCAACGTGGTTATCTTGAAGGGGTTAAATGGGACAAGGGATATAGAGAGTTTTTACCCAGGTTCGGCCCCTCGCAACGAGGTAAAGGCCTACTCCTGCTTTAGGTTGTATTGCTTGGGTCTCGATTACCAGGGAGCGAATACACTTGACCTAGTTCTCAACTTGTTGTTTCTTGCCCTAACCCACCGCCGGATCACCCATTTATATACGCGGGCTGATGCCCGGCGGCTTATAGAGTCCCGAGGGGCTCATACACTACGTGTCCGGCTCGGTGACAGAACGAATCTTTCCTTAACATACAAGTTAAACATATGGCGGTTTATGCCCGCGGGCCTCAAGTCTCCTCTGGGTCTTGGGCCTTCAATAAGAATTTTTCAATGAAAGACCTCGGTGAAGCTACTTATATATTGGGCATCAAGATCTATAGGGATAGATTGAGACACTTAATAGGACTTTCACAAAGCACATACCTTGACAAGATTTGAAGAAGTTCACAATGGGTCAGTCAAAGAAAGGGTTCTTGCCTTTGTTAGGTGTGAAGTTGAGTCAGACTCAAAACCCGACCACGACAGAAGATAGAGAGAGAATAAAAGTCATTCCCTATGCCACAGCCATAAGTTCTATAAAGTATGCCATGTTGTGTACCAAACTTGTTGTGTACCTTGCCATGATTTTGGCAAGGGGGTACAACAGTGATCCAGGAGTAGATCACTGGACAACGGTCAAAGTTATCTTTAGTTACCTAAGAAGACTAAGGAGATATTTCTCAATTATGGAGTTAATAAAGAGTTCGTCGTAAAGTGTTACATCGATGCAAGCTTTGAAACTGATTCGGATGACTCTAAGTCTCAATATGGATACATATTGAAAGTGGGAGCAGTTAGCTAGAGTAGCTCCATACAGAGCTTTGTAGACATAGAAATTTGCAAAAAGTACATATGGATCTGAATGTGACAGACCCGTTGACTAAACTTCTCTCACAAGCAAAACATGATCACTCCTTAATACTCTTTGGGTGTTAATCACATGGCGATGTGAACTAGATGTAACATCCCAAAATTCTAAATTTTGGAATGTTATATTAAATAGATAGATAGATTGTTTGTTTGATTGTTGTTGTGACGCCCGGATAATCATGCTATAGTAATCCCACGCTAATCAAGCCACGTCGCCTCGGTTACTGTTGCTAACCTCACAATGATTCGAAACCGTTTCAAAATTTAAATTCTAAATATGTCAAACAACAAAAGTTTCAAAAATTGAAACAAAAATGTTCGGGGGGTGCCAAATATTGCATAGATAATTATGGCGAAGTAAACACATTTTTAGAAAATGCCTAAATACTTTAAAATGAAATAAAACAGAAAAGAAAAATAAAGAAAAGAAAGAAAGAAAGAAAGGAAAAGAACCCCCCCGGGCCAGCCGGTCCAACTGGCCGGCCCATTCAGCCACCGGCCCAACTGGGCAAAGGCCCAGTCGGCCACTCCCTCTTCTTATCCCCTCACCCCGCAAACCCTAACCCACTCCCCGCACCCACACCCCACTCTCCCCACGACGCCCCCCAACTCTCTCCCGATCTGGATCGGGATCCAGAGGAGGCCGACGCCGCCCGACGCCGCCCCGTCCACCCCTCCTCCCCGGCCGGCCTCTGCTTCCTCCCGGCGCCGCCCCGCCATCGCCGCCTCGACCCCGGCTCCGTCGCCCGAAGTGTCCCGGACGCCGCCGGACTTCCCCTTCTACGCACGTCGTCCCCGTCGACCTCCCCGAACTCCCCCGCGCCCATTGCCACGATCCCTACTTCCCCCGGTGAGGTCCCGGCCTCCTCTCTCTCCCTCGCCTCGGCGTACACCCCGCGCCGCGCGCGCTCACTGTGCGCGCCACATCTGCCACCGCACGCGGGAGGCTCGCGCTGGCTCACCGCGCCCCGGCCCGCGCTCACCGTCACCGCGCCCCGGCCCGCGCTCACCGTGGCCTCGCCCCGCCCGGCGTGCCCCTGTACACGTGCCCGGGCGCGCTGCCTCGCCCCCCCCCCACCCCCTACACGCTCGCCCGTGGCCGCGCCCCCTGTTTGCCACCCCCGCGCGCCCCTGGTGGTGCTGCTCGCGAATGCCGCGGCAGCCCGCTCCTCCCTCCGTCCGCCCCCTGTCCCGTGCGCCGTCGCCATCCCCGTCCTCCGCCCGGTTGGCGCCCGGCGAGCCCCGCCGTGGTCACCAATCCCCCTGCTCCGGCGTCCTGCCGGCTCCGCCCGCCCCTGTGGTGCGCCCGAACGAGCGGGTGCTGGGCACCCGTTGCGCCCGCGCCCGTTCGGGCGACAACCGCGCGCCCATGCGCCTGAAACCCGCAAGGCCCTTGGGGCCACAGGCATGTGGGGGCCCGCCCCAGAACGTTTACAAACAAAAAAAAGAAAATAACATATAAAATAAAATTAATAATAATTGTATTATTTAATTAATTATTTACTTAATTAATTAACTTAATTAATCTTGTTTAGATTAACCTAATCATTTAGTTAGACTAACTAAACTTGATGAGTTAGTCTTAGCCTATGGCCTGCATGACCCACATGTCAGGTTGACCAGTCAACTCTGTTGACTCCTGACGTCAACATGACCTCATGCTGATGTCATTAATTTATTTTTCGAATTAATTTAAATAATTAATTAAATTCTAGAAATTCATAAAATCTTTAGAAAATCATAACTTTTTCCGTAACTCGGATTAAATTATTTTCAACATGAAAGTTGCTCAAAACAACGAGACGAATCCGGATACGCAACCCGTTCGTCCGCCACACACCCCTAACATATTAAACTCGCAACTTTCCCACTCCGGCTCCTCTGCCCAAAAACGCGGAACACCGGGGATACTTTCCCGGTTGTTCCCCCCCTTCACCGGTATCACCTCATACCGCGTTAGGGCACCCCTAGCACTGTTACTTGTCATGTCATGCATCGCTATGCATCTATTTGCATGGTATTCATTGTTTCTTCCCCCTCTTCTCTCTGGTAGACTTCGAGACCGACGCTGCTGCTGCCCAGTTCGACTACGGAGTTGATGACCCCTCCTTCTTGCCAGAGCAATCAGGCAAGCCCCCCCTTTGATCACCAGATATCGCCTATTCTCCTCTATACTGCTTGCATTAGAGTAGTGTAGCATGTTACTGCTTTCCGTTGATCCTATTCTGATGCATAGCCTGACATTGTTGCTACATCTGTTGATACCTTACCTGCAATCCTAAATGCTTAGTATAGGATGCTAGTTTATCATCATTGGCCCTACATTCTTGTCAGTCTGCCTTGCTATACTATCGGGCCGTGATCACTTGGGAGGTGATCACAGGTATATACTATACATACATACATACTATACAGATGGTGACTAAAGTCGGGTCAGCTCGAAGAGTACCCGCGAGTGATTCACGGATTGGGGGCTGAAAGGACCTTTGTCCCGACGGCCCTCTGTGCGGATCTTTGTGGCGGAGCGACAGGGCAGGTAGAGACCGCCTAGGTGAGAGGTGGGCCTGGCCCTGGTCGGCGTCTGCGGTTGCTTCATAATAACACGCTTAACGAGATCTTGGTATTTGATCTGAGTCTGGCCATTTGGTCTATACGCACTAACCATCTACGCGGGAGTAGTTATGGGTATCCCGGCGTCGTGGTATCAGCCGAAGCCTTCATGACGTCAGCGACTGAGTGGTGCGCGCTGGATTGGACTGGAACGCCACTAGGCTAGGTCTGCTTTCGGCCGCGTACGCAACGTGCAGGTGTGCAAAGGGCGATGGGCCCAGACCCCTGCGCCATAGGAGTTAGACCGGCGTGCTGACCTCTCTGTTGTGCCTAGGTGGGGCTGCGACATGTTGATCTTCCGAGGCCGGGCATGACCCAGGAAAGTGTGTCCGGCCAAATGGGATCGAGCGTGTTGGGTTATGTGGTGCACCCCTGCAGGGAAGTTTATCTATTCGAATAGCCATGTCCCTCGGTAAAAGGATGACCCGGAGTTGTACCTTGACCTTATGACAACTAGAACTGGATACTTAATAAAACACACCCTTCCAAGTGCCAGATACAACCCGGTGATCGCTCTCTAACAGGGCGACGAGGAGAGGATTGCCGGGGAGGATTATGTTATGCGATGCTACTTGGAGGACTTCAATCTAGTCTCTTCTATAGGCTGCAAGACGGAGGCTGCCAGAAGCGTAGTCTTCGACAGGATTAGCTATCCCCCTCTTATTCTGGCATTCTGCAGTTCTGTCCACTGATATGGCCCTTTACACATATACCCATGCATATGTAGTGTAGCTCCTTGCTTGCGAGTACTTTGGATGCGTACTCACGGTTGCTTTCTCCCCCCTTTTCCCCCTTTCCTTTCTTTCTGGTTGTCGCAACCAGATGCTGGAGTCTAGGAGCCAGACGCCACCGTCGATGATGACTACTACACTGGAGGTGTCTACTACTACGTGCAGGCTGCTGACGACGACCAGGAGTAGTTTAGGAGGATCCCAGGCAGGAGGCCTGCGTCTCTTTCGATCTGTATCCCAGTTTGTGCTAGCCATCTTATGGCAACTTGTTTAACTTATGTCTGTACTCAGATATTGTTGCTTCCGTTGACTCATCTATGATCGAGCACTTGTATTCGAGCCCTCGAGGCCCCTGGCTTGTATTATGATGCTTGTATGACTTATTTATGTTTTTAGAGTTGTGTTGTGATATCTTCCCGTGAGTCCCTGATCTTGATCATACACGTTTGCGTGCATGATTAGTGTACGATTGAATCGGGGGCGTCACAAGTTGGTATCAGAGCCGACTGCCTGTAGGAATCCCCCTTCCATACTCCTTGGCCGAAGTCGAGTCTAGTCATTGCAAAACTTTTACTAACATGGCTGTGTGCCTTACGAGCCCACGTCGCCATTGGGTGGTACTAGGATCTTTTACTCCTCGACCTTTACTCTGGGATTCTGAACTCTCTTCTATTTGGGTTAAACGATTTTTACTAAAATCTAACTTTAGGTTCTCGAAAATACTTTCTCCCGGAGAGCCCCTTCAGTCCAAATGATCGCCGGCTGCACCAGAAGATTTTGAAGATACTCTCCGATTTTCTCTCGAGACCTTGTGCCCGTTGCTTTTGCAATTCCCTACCACCGAAATATCCATATGGATAAATACTTACACCTGTCGTGCTTACTTTTATTCCTAGTCGATCTTGTTATTACAAGATACCCCGAGAATATTTTGTGCCTATTGCCTTGCAGTTCCTTGCCACCTGAATACCCCTAAGAATAATTTCTCGCACCTTTCGAGTATCCGCTCATCCCAGTTGTTCAGGTGTTTCACAAAAGTCTTTGAAATACTATTCAATCCTCCGAAAATCCTTAGCAGCTTTATTGCTCTGCAAATACTTGTCTACTAGCATTATGGATGCTTCCCATATATCTGGCAGTATTCACTAGTATGTTTTGACACCGTCATTTTGATCCTATTGATTCAACATGTGTGCGAATGCACACAATCATCTATCAACCCTTCTAAATTATATTTCCGGCTCAGACGTCATTTTTGAACATGAGCTGGTTCTCGACCAAACTATTTGTCGCCAATTGTGCCTCTGGTCTATCCAACTTATCCATCCTTGATCAGAGCGACTGCTTCTGATCCTTTGTTTTGGAAATCGTAATTCCTTTGTTATCTAAGCATCGAATTATTCCGATGTTCTATAATATGATGCTCATGCATTCTTTCTTCCTCTGATGGAGTACCAATACTCACATCAGCTCCGTTGTGGATCACACGATCCATTGTTGGATTGTTATCCGACAGTGACCTTCATATTCAAATAGCCTTGTGAGCATTTCCACGGATATATAAAGCCTTGTTAATTTGTATCCTCTGTTTTCTCAACCATGCTCTGTTCTCGAGCTGGTGGTATTTACTATTGAAGCTTGTGGTATATGTTTCCACGATACCCTAACGGGTTGAACCTATGCATTCCTTAATATGTGTGAACTCGAAAGTTTTCACGAGTCATACTCTTCTGGTATTTTGCTAGATAAAATTTCAACACTACAACTTCTTCGAAAGTGAGAGGTGAATGGAAGGTTATACATTGAAGAAGTGGGAGTCGACCTTGAACTTTGTGTTCATGCCCATGGAAACGATGTAGATCCTATCATGGAAGCTTCTTGTAATAATAACTATTTCCTTGTTATAATATCATTTGGAATCTATGAATTGATCCTTTGCAATCATGGATCCGACCATATTTTCTACTTGATTCCATTTCTCGGACAAGTTAAACCACTTGTCCTCTATAGATCAATGCACCCATCCAACCTCTATTTTGATCTACCTTCGAGTACTAACCCCCTAGTATCTCGAGGATATCAACCGATTGCACTACATCTTATGCATTTCTGATGAAGTAGTCATTTCCCCGTCATAGTCACTCCACGGGTTCTGGGTTGTCGTCAACCGAGAACACCGATTAGTAAATCGAATCGCCCCTGTGATTCAGTACTCCTAGTACATTCTGGATGAGAAGTTTAATACTCCATCACGTCATTCCTAGCCTGATCGGCTATATCATTTTGTGCTAAATTTTAACTATGCTACCTGGTCCTTTCTTCCTGGAGCACAGTTTTCGACGATGAGCTAAGCTTACGTCGATCTTCCTCGTCATATCATTTCACCTTGAACAACAAGCTTGATTTCAAGTTTGTGTCCTACCCATCGTTCCAATAACCTTTTGCTTCATAATTCCTTTAACTTGATGTCATCGCCGATGGATTACATCTTCGTGGAGCCTCTCGACAAAATTTGTCGTGATCATCATCAACATCTTGACTCCTTCCTGGATATCAATTGAATTCATGATGAGAAATACCATCCTTGCCCTCGATGATTTGTGTTGTCATCGACCACTTTAATGCCTCCCCTCCAACACAAACTTGTTTGTGTTTTGTGTTGTACCTTGAGATCCTTTCTACCCAACTTATGTTATGTTCTACCTTGTAGTATTGCTATCTTCTATGTTAAGAATGTCATGGGAAATTCACCACCCTTAAGAATTCTTGATACAAGTGATACTTATTAACATCACCATTCTTTTCTTGGTCCTTGTGTTGTTTCTAACCGGAATACCGACAAATGGTCTGTGATCTGTAAATTCTAAACTTCTAGCAACCCTATTGCTTTGAAGTTATTGGTCTATAGTTTATTTTTTTAACAAGGTTAACCAATTTCCATGAGGAACTTGAATGCCTTGTTTAATAAGTTATCCTGATGGATCCTTTGTGTATCCAAAGTCCGACCTTTGCTTGAAGACCATGTCAATGCTATCTCGAAGCAAGTCTGTGGTACTCCGATCTTCAATAAGAACATTTGAAGCCCAATGCTAAATGTTTCTTGCTCAATTATCCAAACACCGTTGTATGGGTAATGTCAAGAAATTTCTCTCCCCTTACCTAAAGGGTTTTATACATTATCTCCTGTCGTGGATATTTTGCTCTGCTTGTCCTTGGGAAGGATATACTCCTGAAATATGTGTTTAAACACACTTTTCCTTTCCATTGTTCTGTTTAACCTGATGATCACATTGTCCTTTCCATTGGTTTGTTTGACCTTTCTTGTGATCTATATAACCTATGCAGTAATAATTCACGTCTTATGTAAACACCTCGGTGTACCGCTCTGTCAGTAAGACCCTGTTACTATTGTTGATGACATTCCGGTAGCCACCGATGGACGAGAACCTTGCCTATTGGCCCGCCTCGTTCAACGAGCAGGAAAATGGTTCTCTTCGTCCCTCGCCCTTGGTATCGCTGTTGTTGCCGACATAACTGATAGGCTACCCTGTGACACGCCTTACTATCGTGACCGTGCAAGATGTCGGCCCCCTTCCTACCTTCAACCACATGGTGGGCCCATAACCCACAGTTCCACAGGATCGAAACCTGACTCTCCTGTACACCCCCTGTTCCCAGAGTTATTCCTCGTGCGTGGACTCGTATGTAATTCACGGACCACCGTCCCAAGTGATCTATTTTGGTATCCGACGCAATACTTATTCTCGTTGCCCTGAACCCCTTTCACCTTCTGATTAGGCATCGAACGCTTGCCTATCCATTTGAAACTTCTCATGGTACCTCCTTACTTTGCTCTCAATATTTTCTTAAGATTCAATTTGAGAGTAACTTCCGCCACCTTCCTCGATGTTATCGACCAGATAGTCAACCTTGTAGAGGTCTGTCCTTTTGAAGCTACCCCTTATCCTTTTCGTAAGTACGATGAAGATCCCCAAGGAAGGACGACAACTTCATCATGATGACCCGAAGCAGAGAACTGAAGACATCAATGTAATGGATCGACCTCTTCGAGAAGAACAACCAACACCGAGAAGACTCGTTAGAATTTTGTAACCAAATCCCTTCCCCCTTACTTCCCCTCTTAAATCTCGGGACGAGATTTCTTGTAGTAGAGGAGAATTGTGACGCCCGGATAATCATGCTATAGTAATCCCACGCTAATCAAGCCACGTCGCCTCGGTTACTGTTGCTAACCTCGCAATGATTCGAAACCGTTTCAAAATTTAAATTCTAAATATGTCAAACAACAATTTTTTTCAAAAATTGAAACAAAAATGTTCCGGGGGTGCCAAATATTGCATACATAATTATGGTGAAGTAAACACATTTTTAGAAAATGCCTAAATACTTTAAAATGAAATAAAACAGAAAAGAAAAATAAAGAAAAGAAAGAAAGAAAGAAAGGAAAAGAACCCCCCGGGCCAGCCGGTCCAACTGGCCGGCCCATTTGGCCACCGGCCCAACTGGGCAAAGGCCCAGCCGGCCACTCCCTCTTCTTATCCCCTCACCCCGCAAACACTAACCCACTCCCCGCACCCACACCCCACTCTCCCCACGACGCCCCCCTCCTCTCTCCCGATCTGGATGGGGATCCAGAGGAGGCCGACGCCGTCCGACTCCGCCCCGTCCACCCCTCCTCCCCGGTCGGCCTCTGCTTCCTCCCGGCGCCACCCCGCCATCGCCGCCTCGACCCCGACTCCGTCGCCCGAAGTGTCCCGAATGCCGCCGGACTTCCCCTTCTACGCACGTCGTGCCCGTCAACCTCCCCGAACTCCCCCGCGCCCATTGCCACGATCCCTACTTCCCCCGGTGAGGTCCCGGCCTCCTCTCTCTCCCTCGCCTCGGCGTACACCCCGCGCCGCGCGCGCTCACTGTGCGCGCCACATCTGCCACCGCACGCGGGAGGCTCGCGCTGGCTCACCGCGCCCCGGCCCGCGCTCAGCGTCACCGCGCCCCGGCCCGCGCTCACCGTGGCCTCGCCCCGCCCGGCGTGCCCCTGTACACGCGCCCGGGCGCGCACCGATGCCTCGCCCCCCCCCCCCCCCACGCGCTCGCCCGTGGCCGCGCCCCCTGTTCGCCACCCCAGCGCGCCCCTGGTGGTGCTGCTCGCGGATGCCGCGGCAGCCCACTCCTCCCTCCGTCCGCCCCTGTCCCGTGCGCCGTCGCCATCCCCGTCCTCCGCCCGATTGGCGCCCGGCGAGCCCCGCAGTGGTCACCAACCCCCCTGCTTCGGCGACCTGTCGGCTCCGCCCGCCCCTGTGGTGCGCCCGAACGAGCGGGTGCTGGGCACCCGTTGCGCCCGCGCCCGTTCGGGCGACAACCGCGCGCCCATGCGCCCGAAACCCGCAAGGCCCTTGGGGCCACAGGCATGTGGGGCCCCGCCCCAGAACGTTTACAAACAAAAAAAAAGAAAAATAATATATAAAATAAAATTAATAATAATTGGATTATTTAATTAATTATTTACTTAATTAATTAACTTAATTAATCTTGTTTAGATTAACCTAATCATTTAGTTCGACTAACTAAACTTGATTAGTTAGTCTTAGCCTATGGCCTGCATGACCCACATGTCAGTTGACCAGTCAACTCTGTTGAATGCTGACGTCAGCATGACCTCATGCTGATGTCATTAATCCATTTTTCGAATTAATTTAAATAATTAATTAAATTCCAGAAATTCATAAAATCTTTAGAAAATCATAACTTTTAATCCGTAACTCGGATTGAATTATTTTCAACATGAAAGTTGCTCAAAAGCACGAGACGAATTCAGATACGCAACCCGTTCGTCCGCCACACACCCCTAACATATCAAACTTGCAACTTTCCCACTCCGGCTCTTCTGCCCGAAAACGCGGAACACCGGGGATACTTTCCCGGTTGTCCCCCCCCCCTTCACCGGTATCACCTCATACCGCGTTAGGGCACCCCTAGCACTGTTACTTGTCATGTCATGCATCGCTATGCATCTGTTTGCATGGTATTCATTGTTTCTTCCCCCTCTTCTCTCCGGTAGACTTCGAGACCGACGCTGCTGCTGCCCAGTTCGACTACGGAGTTGACGACCCCTCCTTCTTGCCAGAGCAATCAGGCAAGCCCCCCCTTTGATCACCAGATATCGCCTATTCTCCTCTATACTGCTTGCATTAGAGTAGTGTAGCATGTTACTGCTTTTCGTTGATCCTATTCTGATGCATAGCCTGACATTGTTGCTACATCTGTTGATACCTTACCTGCAATCCTAAAAGCTTAGTATAGGATGCTAGTTTATCATCATTGGCCCTAATTTCTTGTCAGTCTACCTTGCTATACTATCGGGCCGTGATCACTTGGGAGGTGATCACGGGTATATACTATACATACATACATACTATACAGATGGTGACTAAAGTCGGGTCAGCTCGAAGAGTACCCGCGAGTGATTCACGGATTGGGGGCTGAAAGGACCTTTGTCCCGACGGCCCTCTGGGCGGATCTTTGTGGCGGAGCGACAGGGCAGGTTGAGACCGCCTAGGTGAGAGGTGGGCCTGGCCCTGGTCGGCGTCCGCGGTTGCTTCATAATAACATGCTTAACGAGATCTTGGTATTTGATCTGAGTCTGGCCATTTGGTCTATACGCACTAACCATCTACACGGGAGTAGTTATGGGTATCCCGGCGTCGTGGTATCAGCCGAAGCCTCGTCAGCGACTGAGTGGCACACGCCGGATTGGACTGGAACGCCACTAGGCTAGGTCTGCTTCCGGCCGCATACGCAACGTGCAGGTGTGCAAAGGGCGATGGGCCCAGACCCCTGCGCCATAGGAGTTAGACCGGCGTGCTGACCTCTCTGTTGTGCCTAGGTGGGGCTGCGACGTGTTGATCTTTCGAGGCCGGGCATGACCCAGGAAAGTGTGTCCGGCCAAATGGGATCAAGCGTGTTGGGTTATGTGGTGCACTCCTGCAGGGAAGTTTATCTATTCGAATAGTCGTGTCCCTCGGTAAACGGACGACCTGCAGTTATACCTTGACCTTATGACAACTAGAACTGGATACTTAATAAAACACACCCTTCCAAGTGCCAGATACAACACGGTGATCGCTCTCTAATAGGGTGACGAGGAGAGGATTGACGGGTAGGATTATGCTATGCGATGCTACTTGGAGGACTTCAATCTACTCTCTTCTACAGGCTGCAAGACGGAGGCTGCCAAAAGCGTAGTCTTTGACAGGATTAGCTATCCCCCTCTTATTCTGGCATTCTGTAGTTCAGTCCACTGATATGGCCCTTTACACATATACCCATGCATATGTAGTGTAGCTCCTTGCTTGCGAGTACTTTGGAAGAGTACTCACGGTTGCTTTCTCCCCCCTTTTCCCCCTTTCCTTTCTTTCTGGTTGTCGCAACCAGATGCTGGAGTCCAGGAGCCAGACGCCACTGTCGATGACGACTACTACACTGGAGGTGTCTACTACTACGTGCAGGCTGCTGACGACGACCATGAGTAGTTTAGGAGGATCCCAGGCAGGAGGCCTGCGTCTCTTTCGATCTGTATCCCAGTTTGTGCTAGCCATCTTATGGCAACCTGTTTAACTTATGTCTGTACTCAGATACTGTTGCTTCCGCTGACTCGTCTATGATCGAGCACTTGTATTCGAGCCCTCGAGGCCCCTGGCTTGTATTATGATGCTTGTATGACTTATTTATGTTTTTAAAGTTGTGTTGTGATATCTTCCCGTGAGTCCCTGATCTTGATCGTACACGTTTGCGTGCATGATTAGTGTACGATTGAATCAGGGGCGTTATAGTTGTGTGATTGATTGAGTGAAATTCGAAACTTTTGAAAGTTAAATGAGAGGGAATAAAAGGACTTTCCCAAACTTTCATCTTGCTTTTATGATCTCTGTGAGTTCAAATTCTTTTCAAATACAAAACCCTTGAGCGAAGATGATATGACTTCTTCCATTTAATTAAATGAAAGGGTATTTGAAAATATTTGACTTTCATTTGGAAATATTTCGATTCATAAACTTCATGCAACTCAATGATTTTCACGAGCGAAGATAAAATGACTTCTTCAAAACATATGAAATATGAGTTGGGAGTTCAAAGAATTAAATTCAAAGTTCGTTTGAATTTATTTTCAATTTGGAGTTATTTGAGTTTTATCCAAATTATTTTTCTCCAAAAATAAAATATATGGAAAATAGGGTAACATGATTCCCTACATCAGAAAATTGGAGAGAAATAAATTTGATATCATTTTGGTATTTTTAAAATGTTTTTTATTGGATTTTAGTAGGGCAGTAGCACTATTTGATTTATTTAAATTAGTGTGAATTTTATTTGATGCTATATTAATGTTCAAGTTGTAGGAAATCTTTTTCTGCAAATTTTGATATATTATATGCCAATATAATATTTCTATTTGTTTCTTTTGTTTTTATTTTGTTTGTCTGTTTAAAAAAAAAAGAACTTTCCCCACCGACTGGGCCGGACCAGCTCCTCAGCCAGGCCCAGCCCAGCCGCATCGCTCGCCCCCGACCTCGGACTCCCGAGCGCGCACGCGCCGCCGCTGTGCCCGATCCGGCAACCACCACCGCCTCGCCGTTGCCCCTCCCCCATGCCTCCACGCCTCGCCCCCCCTTCATAAATACCGAGGCCGGCCCCGGGCCCCGCCTTCTCTCTCTTCCTCGACGCGCCGCACTTGCCGGAGCTGCCGCCGCCAACGAGATCCGCTGCCGCCGCCCCGCTCCGTTCCGTCGCCGTGGACCACCGCCGATGCCGCCATCTTCCTCGCCTCGCCGCGCCGCCCCTCCCCAACCTCTCCGTTGACCTCCTCGACGACCGGAGCCGCCGCCCCGTCAATGTCCGAGCCGCCGCCGCCGTCTCCCTCGCCGCCGGCAGCCACCACCGCCGCGGTACGCCTCGCCTCTCCCCCTCGTCCGTCCGATCTAGAATAGGCGATCTAGATTAGATTAGGTTAGTTTTTTTTTCGAACCATTATCCCTTAGTTAGAGGACGTTCGCTGTTTAGTCTACGCAGCGAACAATTTTCAGCCACTAACAATCTGACACGTGGCCAGGGACCTAGATGTAGTATTTTTTTCCAGTTTAACCCCTGGTTTTCAAACGCTCACATCTTTTACACCATTTGTCCAAATCCAACGAAACCAACGCCCACTTCTTTTTTATGATCCCCTCTATCCAGTAATCCAACTCAAACATGTTTTCGAAAGTTTAAAATTTGAATTAGATCAGATTTGAATTTGAACTTCGTTTGATCATAACTTGAGTTTTATAACTCCGTTTGAGTTGATTCTTTTTGCAAATCGAAGCTCTTGACCTAAACTTTCTAATAAGGCCAAATTCACATAGTTTTGGTACTGTTAGAAATTGTTTTATTCTGCAAGAGTTATTTGCTTGGTTTTGATGTTTTCCGAGTTGTTTTCTTCGTTCTTTCCGATCTTTTGAGTGATTGCTTATGTGTGGTTACTATTGCTTGCTCACGATAGATTGACCGGAGTGTGACGAATAGAACTATTACGAGTTGAGTGCGAATCATCTTCATCAACATTGCAGGCAAGTAACACTTTGATCATACCTTTTCTCATACCCAGTTTTTATGCATTAGATCTACCCTCGAACATTGCATGATTAGGATCTAATTAAATTGTGGGATGGGAAGTAGTTGAGGTAGTACCTATTACCTGTTTTATTATCAAACCTTTGGGAGTTACTTCTACGTTTGCTTATTATGCCATGCTATGCTAGTAGACATGGATTGGGTGAGTGATTTTCCATGACAGATGTGAGATTGTTAAATTAATGGTTTATTTAAGGTGGCAACTTGAATACACATCTGGGTGGATTGAGGCACCTGGTTTCTATCAGGACTTGCCTGTATTTCTTCGGACCGCCACCCAGGCTCAAAGGGATCATGAGATTATTCAAACTAGAAACTTACGTGTGCATCCACAAGCCATTATGGGCTCCGGCATAGTTGACTAAGTTGTGTGAACTCTTACGGGTAGACTAGCAGATGTAGGGGAAAGTAGGTGTACCAGTCTACCCACATGTAAGGTGCTAGTGCTTCCGAAAGACTATGTCTCGGTCATCTATTTCTCAAACAATCATGTAGTGCGAGGAATCAAATGGAGGCGATCGAGTCTTGTGGGGAAAAGTGTGCAAACCTCTGCAGAGTGTACAAACTAATCATGGTTAGCCGTGTCCCCGGTTATGGACATCTTGAGTATCTAGCACTTGATTTTCCTGTGAATCTCATCATGTTACTTTAATTAAATACTGTTGGGTGTAATGAGTACTTTTAATTGGGATTGAGAATGTTGTCACCCATTCTCAATGTTTAACAACCACCATGATAGTTAAATAAATTTATTCCTTTGCAGTAGGGAAAAATTGGCTGTTCGCAAAAACATTATAACCATAGAGCATACACCAGCCATATATGCATGTAGTGATAGACTTTATTCATCATTGCTCTATGGTGTGAATTTGCCAGTACATTCAATGTACTGACCCTCTGTGGCTGCAACGTCTCATGTTGCAGGATCTTACGATGAGTAAGTGATACGTTAGGGTTACGATTTCATGTACTCAACTTTGCCGCTGGTGTTGATGGGAATTCACAACCTTGTTGCTTCCGCTATTTTGGATTGAGGTAATAGTATTTACGTTATTTTATACATGTGATTTACCTCTGTTATAAATCCTCGAGTACTGTGTGTGTCAGCATACCGATCCAGGGATGACACTTACGCACAGAGACTTGACCGTCTGAGGTCGGGTCGCTACAAGATGGTATCAGAGCACATGTTGACTGTAGGACGTGACCCTAGAAACTGGCAAGCCCATAGGAAAGATTTTTCTCTACAACTTTCTTTTCAAAAGAATCATTTACCTCTCTTCTCTTCTGAGATTATTCAAAATTCCTTTTAGTGAGACTATACCCCTTTCCCCTTTTAACCCCATGGAGATTCGACTGATGAGACCAGTCCAAGGAGTACAAGATATCGGACAACTAAGACCATTCGGAATGAAGAGGGTTTTACCATACATTATGATAAAGGAAACTACAACTGTTGAAGACTAGGAGAATATGAAGAATTTCCAGATTTGGTATGACCAAGGAAGGCTACACTTATGGAACTTGACAGACTATGGAAGCTGTCAATACCCGAGATCAAGGTGTATCGGAGAAAGACCTGAACATGGTGTGTTAGAACTCAAAGTTTTGTCAAGAAAACCCTAAGACAGGAGATATCAACTATGGAATAAAAGTTCATGTCAATGACTAGGGCAGAAATACGGATGTCCAAGATGTTATCGCTCTCTTATGCTATTATTACCGTGTTGAGTAAAAGCATGCATCTTTCGGAAGAATTGGATGACAAAAGGGCTAATGGAGCACCCATTAGCAAAGGATGCAGTTTTAACCTTAGCTGGTGTATCACCGGGATCTATAGTATTACATCAAGAAGTTTAAGATGGACATGCAGGAAGCTATATTTTACAAGGAGGCAATTCTTGAAGAATTCAGGAACCTGAAGCTGAAAGTAGCCAAACTGGAGGAGCAATGCATTGAGATACCGGAGATTTGTAAAGAACTGAAGGACATTAGGACGATGGCTCATGCCCAGGATGTTGAAACCTAGGAGTTTGGAATGCAACCCCAGAAATATTAAATGATGTCATGAGAGACTACGCATCAACAGAGATGATTTGGCAAAAGAACTTGAGAAGGACAAGCATGATCAGAAGAAGCCATCGGAGACATGAACAAGACTTGAAGAGTTTGCGACTTTGGAGATTTATTGACCATTAGAAGACCCAACCCCTGTTATATACCTACGTTAGATGCGACGATTGTGAGTGGTCATTTGTTTGACGTTTTTCTGACAGCCACAATAAAACCTGTCTTTTCAAAACTATTGTTTGTACTGTGTGCATCCCTCTCGATCTCTCTTATCCCACCCCAAACCCATGGACCCAATAGAGGATGAATGGAGATGAGCTCATATTTTCTGGACCGATGAGTCAATAGGAGACAGACCAATGGATTCAGAACATGGAGGATCACATGAATTATAACACTATAGCCGGAAAGGATATGGCCCAGCATGCTCTTCCGTTCTTTGAAAGAAGTGCTGCTACCTGATGGAGGATGTACCAAACCATCAATGGATGGCAAGGAGTAACCGTTTGGGAAGAATTTAAGTTGACTCTGCTAAAGTCTCGGCTTGTGTCCCAGAAGTTGAAGCCTTATGGAAAGGATATGAAGAAACCTTGTGCAAACAAGCTTTGTGGAGAAATATGACACAACCATAAAGAAAACAAGGACGAATACCCTCATAAGAGGGGTATTACCAAAGGAAGTTAGCCGAGGATCTCAGGGAACTTTGGTTGGAGATTGTTCCCAAAGGTTTTGTTGCAGCAATGGAAGTTCGGTCTACATTGTTGGGAAAGATCCGTGAAGCTCAAAAGGATGACAAAGAGATTGCCGAGATAAAACAGAGAATGAGCAAAGGAAAGGCCAAAGGTTTTCGTAAGGATGAACACGACACCTTATGGTTCGAGGACCGTGTATATGTTCCCAATAATGCAATGATCAGGAAGTAAATACTTCAGGAGGCTCATGACTCAACATACTCAATTCGCCCTGGAAACACCAAGATGTATTTGGATTTGAAGGAGCGTTTCTGGTGGACTGGTATGAAGAAGAATATTGCGTAGTATGTAGTTGTAGGTGATGTATGCCAGAGAGAGTAAAAGCAGAGCATCAGAAGCCAGCAGGATTACTACAGCCTATGCCGATACCCGAATGGAAGTGGGGATAAGCTTGGCATGGATTTCATTACCGGATTTCCCAGAACCTGATCGGGATATGATTCTATCTGGGTAGTGGTTGATTCGCTTGACCAAAGTGGCTCACTTTATCCTAGTGAAAACCACCTATACAAGTGCAAAGTTGGCCAAGATATATTTGACCAGGATGTATGTCTGCATGGAGTTCCGAGGACCATCGATAGAGGAACACGGTTTACCTCAAAGTTTTGGAATCAGCTGCACCACACTTTGGGTACTAGGCTAGAGTTTAGTACAGCCTTTCATCCGCAGACAGATGGATAAATCGAGAGAGTCAATCAGATTCTGGAGGACATGTTGAGAGCATGTGCACTAGATTATGGATCCAGTAGGGATGATAATCTACCTTACGCTGAGTTCTCATACAACAACAGTTACCAAGCCAGTGAAGATGACCCCTTTTGAAGCGTTGTATGGGAGAAGGAGCCAGACACCGTTGATGTGGGATGAAGTTGGAGACCGTTAGTTGTTTGGACCAAATATGATCAAGGAGTCAGAAGAGAATGTTAAGTTGAGTTGAGATAGACTGAAGGTAGCACAGTCCAGGAAGAAAAGTTATGCAGACTCAAAAACGCAAGGAGGTAGTCTATGAAATTGGAGATAGAGCATGTCTTCGTGTGTCCCCTCTGCAAGGAGTTAAACGATTTGGAGTTAAGGGAAAGTTAGCCCCGAGATTTGTAGAACCATACCGAGTCTTGGAGCGTATGGGAGAAGTGGCCAACAAGTTGGAGTCACCCGAAGGACTGTCAGGAGTTCATGATGTGTTTCACGTTTCCCAGTTGAAGAAGTGCCATGCAGAGATGGCCAATATTCCCCTGTAAGGGCGCTTGGCCCTGGAAAGGATAATGATGTTCCATGAAGTGGAGTATGGACTTAATAAGTATAAGTTTTTATCTCGGTATGTGGGACATCCCACGAGGATGAAGAGGTGTATTACTATTGGACATAAAGGAGGTATGATGTTGGAAATATGGACCAATGGAAATTCCATGATGAGTCTGAGTAATCATGTCCTAGTTTGGTGCAAATAGAAGGAAGGAAGACAGTACAATTGGATGGATTTAAGAATACTAGGAAGTTGGAAGTTGGAATAATGATCAGTTGCTCGATGATAAGTTCAAGGACTACAAGTGATGAGATGGGCCATAACCCACAGGACCCAGGACCTGCCAAGAAGCAAGCACATTCTTGTTGAAGGGAAAACCGTGGAAGAAGTTACGACCTTGCCCACAGACGATTTTATAGGAGTAACGCAAAACCTGAGAGTTGTTAAGGAACGATAGATGTTTGTTTGGCTTGCAGAATCAATGGATTTATCCGAACTTAGTTCGTTGACAAGAGAAATTCTGCAATGCTTGTGAGGATGACCGAGTGTTAGAATGCGAGATTCACTAAACCGTATACAAGGAAATGATTTGGGTGCGGGATGGATTGATCACCATACTGACTTACTCTTATTGTTTGCCTTGCTATATGGGATGGTAAATCTGAGTGACTTACCTATAGTAGAGAGACGATGATCAAAACCTTGTTTAAACCTTAGAATGGTATAAGTATTTTTCCCTTGTACAAGGCAGTTGTTGCCAAATGTAGGTCATACGGTGAGGTTCAGCCCAGACCCATTTCCTGCAGGAGAAACCATAAATGGTTGACCACCATGAGATATCGATAGTTGCTTAGCATTGGCGCCAGACCCGTCAGCTAAGAAGACCCAGTCTCGGAATAACCTTACCAAGATGAAAGGACAGAAGAATTGAGGAAAAAGGTTATGCCGCTACCGGAAGAGACAGAGAAGAAATTTTCCCGAGAATTTGAGAAGATTGACACTGCCAACAATAAGGATGGAGTATATGAGTTTTGATGGAACCGTAACAATGCTTTTAAGGGTGGTAGCACCCGAGACCCCGGAGACGAACGTTGGATTTTGAAGACCCCCAACCCTAACCTATTTCTTGCTAGCCTCTCTGAATCTCAAGGACGAGATTCATTTTAAGGGTGGTAGGTTTGTAACATCCCAAAATTCTAAATTTTGGAATGTTATATTAAATAGATAGATTGATTGTTTGTTTGATTGTTGTGTGATTGATTGAGTGAAATTCGAAACTTTTGGAAGTTAAATGAGAGGGAATAAAAGGACTTTCCCAAACTTTCATCTTGCTTTTATGATCTCCGTGAGTTCAAATTCTTTTCAAATACAAAACCCTTGAGCGAAGATGATATGACTTCTTCCATTTAATTAAATGAAAGGGTATTTGAAAATATTTGAATTTCATTTGGAAATATTTCGATTCATAAACTTCATGCAACTCAATGATTTTCACGAGCGAAGATAAAATGACTTCTTCAAGACATATGAAATATGAGTTGGGAGTTTCAAAGAATTAAATTCAAAGTTCGTTTGAATTTATTTTCAATTTGGAGTTATTTGAGTTTTATTCAAATTAGTTTTTCCAAAAATAAAATATATGGAAAATAGGGTAACATGATTCCCTACATCAGAAAATTGGAGAGAAATAAATTTGATATCATTTTGGTATTTTTAAAATAATTTTTATTGGATTTTAGTAGGGCAGTAGCACTATTTGATTTATTTAAATTAGTGTGAATTTTATTTGATGCTATATTAATGTTCAAGTTCTAGGAACTCTTTTTCTGCAAATTATGATATTATTATATGCCTATATAATATTTCTATTTGTTTCTTTTGTTTTTATTTTGTTTGTCTGTTTAAAGAAAAAAGAAGTTTCCCCACCGACCGGGCCGGCCCAGCTCCTCAGCCAGGCCCAGCCCAGCCGCGTCGCTCGCCCCCGACCTCGAACTCCCGAGCGCGCACGCGCCGCTGCCGTGCCCGATCCGGCAACCGCCACCGCCTCGCCGTTGCCCCTCCCCCACGCCTCCATGCCTCGCCCCCCTTCATAAATACCGAGGCCGGCCCTAGGCCCCGCCTTCTCTCTCTTCCTTGACGCGCCGCACTTGCTGGAGCCACCGCCGCCGACGAGATCCGCTGTCGCCGCCCCGCTCCGTCCCGTCGCCGTGGACCACCGCCGACGCCGCCATCTTCCTCGCCTCGCCGCGCCGCCCCTCCCCAACCTCTCCGTTGACCTCCTCGACGACCGGAGCCACCGCCCCGTCGATGTCCGAGCCGCCGCCACCGTCTCCCTCACCGCCGGCAGCCACCACCGTCGCGGTACGCCTCGCCTCTCCCCCTCGTCCGTCCGATCTAGAATAGGCGATCTAGATTAGATTAGGTTAGTTTTTTTTTTGAACCGTTATCCTTAGTTAGAGGACGTTCGCTGTTTAGTCTACACAGCGAACAGTTTTCAGCCACTAACAATCTGACACGTGGCCAGGGACCTAGATGTAGTATTTTTTTCCAGTTTAACCCCTAGTTTACAAACACTCACATCTTTTACACCGTTTGTCCAAATCCAACGAAACCAATGCCCACTTCTTTTTTATGATCCCCTCTATCCAGTAATCCAACTCAAACATGTTTTCGAAAGTTTAAAATTTGAATTAGATCAGATTTGAATTTGAACTTCGTTTGATCATAACTTGAGTTTTATAACTCCGTTTGAGTTGATTCTTTTTGCAAATCGAAGCTCTTGACCTAAACTTTCTAATAAGGCCAAATTCACATAGTTTTGGTACTGTTAGAAATTATTTTATGCTGCAAGAGTTATTTGCTTGGTTTTGATGTTTTCCGAGTTGTTTTCTTCGTTCTTTCCGATCTTTTGAGTGATTGCTTATGTGTGGTTACTATTGCTTGCTCATGATAGATTGACCGGAGTGTGACGAATAGAACTATCAGGAGTTGAGTGCGAATCATCTTCATCAACATTGCAGGCAAGTAACACTTTGATCATACCTTTTCTCATACCCAGTTTTTATGCATTAGATCTACCCTAAAACATTGCATGATTAGGATCTAATTAAATTGTGGGATGGGAAGTAGTTGAGGTAGTACCTATTACCTGTTTTATTATCAAACCTTTGGGAGTTACTTCTACGTTTGCTTATTATGCCATGCTATGCTAGTAGACGTGGATTGGGTGAGTGATTTTCCATGACAGATGTGAGATTGTTAAATTAATGGTTTATTTAAGGTGGCAACTTGAATACACATCTGGGTGGATTGAGGCACCTGGTTTCTATCAGGACTTGCCTGTATTTCTTCGGACCGCCACCCAGACTCAAAGGGATCATGAGATTATTCAAACTAGAAACTTACGTGTGCAGCCACAAGCCATTATGGGCTCTGGCATAGTTGACTAAGTTGTGCGAACTCTTACGGGTAGACTAGCAGATGTAGGGGAAAGTAGGTGTACCGGTCTACCCACATGTAAGGTGCTAGTGCTTCCGAAAGACTATGTCTTGGTCATCCATTTCTCAAACAATCATGTAGTGCGAGGAATCAAACGGAGGTGATCGAGTCTTGTGGGGAAAAGTGCGCAAACCTCTGCAGAGTGTACAAACTAATCATGGTTAGCCGTGTCCCCGGTTATGGACATCTTGAGTATCTAGTACTTGATTTTCCTGTGAATCTCATCATGTTACTTTAATTAAATATTATTGGGTTTAATGAGTACTTTTAATTGGGATTGAGAATGCTGTCAACCATTCTCAATGTTTAACAACCACCATGATAGTTAAATAAATTTATTCCTTTGCAATAGGGAAAAATTGGCTTTTCGCAAAAACTTTATAACAATAGAGCCTCCACCAGCCATATATGCATGTAGTGATAGACTTTATTCATCATTGTTGTATGGTGTGAATTTGCCAGTACATTCAATGTACTGACCCTCTGTGGCTGCAACGTCTCATGTTGCAGGATCTTATGACGAGTAAGTGATACGTTAGGGTTACGATTTCCTATACTCAACTTTGCCATTGGTGTTGATGGGAATCCACAACCTTGTTGCTTCCGCTATTTTGGATCAAGGTAATAGTATTTATGTTATTTTATACATGTGATTTACCTCTGTTATAAATCCTCAAGTACTGTGTGTGTCAGCATACCGATCCAGGGATGACACTTACGCACAGAGACTTGACCGTCTGAGGTCGGGTCGCTACACTAGATTATTGACTCTAGCAAACTCTTTGGGTGTTGGTCACATGGCAATGTGAACTATGGGTGTTAAATCACATGATGATGTGAACTATGGGTGTTAAATCACATGGTGATGTAAACTAGATTATTGACTCTAGTGCAAGTGGGAGACTGAAGGAAATATGCCCTAAAGGAAATAATAAAGTTGTTATTTTATATTATATTTCCTTATTCATGATAAAGGTTTATTATTCATGCTAGAATTGTATTGATCAGAAACTTAAATAAATGTGTGAATACATAAACAAATACTGTGTCCCTAGTAAGCCTCTACTAGACTAGATCGTTGATCAAAGATGTTTAAGGTTTCCTAACCATAGACATGCGTTGTCATTTGATAACGGGATCACATCATTAGGATAATGATGTGATGGACAAGACCCATCCGTTAGCTTAGCATAATGATCGTTTTGTTTATTGCTATTGCTTTCTTCATGTCAAATACATATTCCTTCGACTATGAGATTATGCAACTCCCGGATACCGGAGGAATACCTTGTGTGCTATCAAACATCACAACGTAACTGGGTGATCATAAAGGTGCTCTACAGATATCTCCAAAGATGTTTGTTGAGTTGACATAAACCGAGATTAGGATTTGTCACTTCGAGTATCAGAGAGGTATCTCTGGGCCCTCTCGGTAATACACATCATAAGCTTGCAAACAAATGAATAAGGAGTTAGTCATGAGGTGATGTATTACGGAATGAGTAAAGAGACTTGTCGGTAACAAGATTGAACTAGGTATAGAGATACCGACGATCGGATCTTGGGCAAATAACGTACCGATGGACAAAGGGAATTACGTATGTTGTCATAATGATTTGACCGATAAAGATCTTCATAGAATATGTAGGAGCCAATATGGGCATCTAGGTTCCGCTATTGGTCATTGACCGGAGAGGTGTGTCGGTCATGTCCACATAGTTCTCGAACCCATAGGGTCCGCACGCTTAACGTCCATTGACGATATAGTGTTATATGTTTTGGTGACCGAATGTTGTTTAGAGTCCCGGATGAGATCACGAACATGATGACGAGTCTCAAAATGGTCGAGAGGTAAGGATTTATATATAGGACGATGGTATTTGAACACCGGAAGTGTTTCGGGACGTACCGGGAAGGAATCAGGTCACCGAAAGGGGTTGTGCCCCCCCCCGGCAAGTTATGGGCCTTATAGGCCAAAGGAGGGGACAGACCAGCCCACAAGGGGGCTGGTGCACCTCCTCCCTTGTTTTGCTATCCCTAGGGAAGGAAAAGGGGGAGGGCTAGCCCTTCCTGCCTTTCCCTCCAATGGGAGAAAGGAAAGGGGGAGGGGCACCCTCCCTTGCCTTTCCCCGCACTCCAAATAAGAAAAGGGGGGCGCAGCTTGGGATAGACTCCAAGTAGGATTCCTCCTACTTGGGCGCCTCCTTTGGCTGCTCCTCCCTCCCTCCCACCTCTCTCTCTCTCTCTCTCTCCCTCTCTCTCTCTCTCTCTCTCTCTCTCTATATATATATATATATATATATATATATATATATGTGGGGGGGGGACACCTAGCATAGGACAACCAATTGCCTAGCCATGTGCGGCGCACCCTCCACCTTTTACACCCCCGGGCATATTTTCATAGTGCTTAGGCAAAGCCCTACGGATATCACTTCACCATCACCGTCACCACATCATCATGCTGCTAGAACTCATCCATTACCTCGCGTCTTGCTGGATCAAGAAGGCGCGAACGTCACCGAGATGAACGTGTGCTGAACGCGGAGGTGTCGTACGTTTGATACTCGATCGGTTGGATCACGAAGAAAGTTTGACTACATCAACCGCGTTGTGAAATGCTTCCGCTTACGATCTACGAGGTACGTAGACACACTCTCCCCTCTCGTTGCTATGCATCTCCTTGATAGATCTTGCGTGGGCGTAGGGAAATTTTTTGTTTTCATGCAACGTTCCCCAACAGTTGTGTGAGTTACTATGGGTGCAAGATTCTCCCCAATAGGAGGAATTTTCGAAGAGCTTCGTTCACACTTGCTCTAGGTCTTGTTGGGCCTCGTCAGTTGGTTGAGTTTGGTGGTGGAGTCTAGTTTTGAGTTAGGGATTTCATGATCCTTGATGGGGTTTAAGCATGAAGGAAATATGCCCTAGAGGCAATAATAAAGTTGTTATTTTATATTTCCGTATTCATGATAAAGGTTAATTATTCATGATAGAATTGTATTGACCGAAAACCTAAATACATGTGTGAATACATAAACAATATTGTGTTCCTAGTGAGCTCTACCAGATTAGCTCGTTGATCAAAGATGGTTAAGGTTTCCTAACCATAGACATGAGTTGTCATTTGATAACGAGATCACATCATTAGGAGAATGATGTGATGGACATTCCGTTAGCTTAGCATATTGATCGTTCAGTTTATTGCTATTACTTTCTTCATGTCAAATACATATTCCTTCAACTATGAGATTATGCAACTCCCGGATACCAGAGGAATAACTTGTGTGCTATCAAACGTCACAACGTAACTGGGTGATCATAAATATGCTCTACAAGTATCTCCGAAGGTGTTTGTTGAGTTGGCATAGATCGAGATTAGGATTTGTCACTTCGAGTATCAGAGAGCTATCTCTGGGCCCTCTCGGTAATACACATCATAAGCTTGCAATAAAATGACTAAGGAGTTATTTATGAGATGATGTATTACCGAACGAGTAAAGAGACTTGCCGATAACGATATTGAACTAGGTATGAAGATACCAAAGATCGAATCTCGGGCAAGTAACATACCGGTGGACAAAGGAATTACGTATGTTGTCATAACGGTTCGACCGATAAAGATCTTAGTAGAATATGTAGGAACCAATATGGGCATCTAGGTTCCGCTATTGGTTATTGACCGGAGAGGTGTCTCGGTCATGTCTACATAGTTCTCGAACCCGTAGGGTCCGCACGTTTAACGTTCGTTGACGATATAGTGTTATATGAGTTATATGATTTGGTGACCGAATGTTGTACGGAGTCCTGGATGAGATAATGAACATGATGAGGAGTCTTGAAATGGTCAAGAGGTAAATATTGGTATACAGGACGATGGTATTCGGACACCGGAAGTGTTTCGGAGAAAATCAGATTGTCATCAGAGTACCGGAGGGGGTACCGGGCATCCCCGGGAGGATAGTGGGGCTATTGGGCCATTAGAGGGGAGCACACCAGCCCACTAGGGGCTGGTTCACCCCCCATGGCAGTCGGCCAAGTGGGAGGAAGGAAAGGAGGGGGACTCGGCCTCCCCCTTCCTTCTCTTCCCCCTTTTCCTTCTCCTCTCCAGCAAATATGGCAGGGGGCGCCACTTAGGGAACGACCCCAAGTAGGATTTGGACTACTTGGGGCGCCCCTTGGCCTGTCCCCTCTCCCTCCCACCTATATATATGTGGGAGGGGTGTGCCTAGCACACCCCAGACAATTTCTTAGCTGTGTGCGGCGTCCCCCTCCACCGTTTACACCCCCAGTCATATTTTCGTAGTGCTTAGGCGAAGCTCTGCGGAGATAACTTCACCGTCACCGTCACCATGCCATCGTGCTGCCGGAACTCATCCACTACCTCGCCATCTTGCTGGATCAAGAAGGCACGAACGTCACCAAGTTGAACATGTGTTGAATGCGGAGGTGTCGTATGTTCGGTACTTGATCAGTTGGATCGCGAAGAAAGTTTGACTACATCAACCGCGTTGTCAAACGCTTCCGCTTACGGTCTACGAGGGTACGTAGACACACTCTCCCCCTCTCGTTGCTATGCATCTCCATGGATATATCTTGCGTGTGCGTAGATTTTTTTTTTGTTTTCCATGCAACATTCCCAAGAAAGCAATGTATGGTTGTCCTCTGATCAATTTATCATTAGGTTTTAAGTTTTTTTTCTTATAGACTAGGCCATTGGTTCTTCATCAAATTACAAGAGCACTTGGCCCTCTCGACTAGGTTTTGTAACAAAAATTGTCAATTTAAGGTATTAAGCTACACTACCGTAAAAATGGAAAAATAGAGAAAAACAATATACTTCATGGCACGTTCTCGATGCCTTGACTAGCAAATGGATGCAGTGGTGCAAGGGAGGTAGGAATCTGCATCCGGTTGCATAATTGCTACTCCAATGATTGTTGATAGATAATAGTTGTTGGGTGAGAGTGCAACTAATCCCTGGGTTGTTTTGGTAATTCTTAACAACATATAGCTCATTGAACTAATACTCTTTCAAGATGATCATTTCAGGAAGTTCAATGATTGACATGGCATGGACTAGAGAAGTGGACCCCTCAAAATGCTAAGGACACATATTGTCAACAAGCTCAAGACTCTACATTTTCATTTTAGTGATCCAAGATCACATTGAGTCCATAGGGAAGCCAATACTATTAAAAGGGGATGGGGTGTTGCTTAATGGCTTACTTGCTCAAAACGCTTAGTAATATGATCCAAAACCCTCAGCCACTTTATCATTTCCAAATATGTCCTAAACCCAAAAGTTAAACTCGGCCCCACCAATTTGATCTATCCGGCGCCACCGAGTTCATTTGACATAACCACTTCCACAAACCATAATCACTTCGGTTTCATCGATAGGGATCTCGGTCTCACCGAGATGGGATTGCAAACTCTCTGTTTACCTTCGTAACATTTCGGTTTCACTTAAATGAGCGATCGGTCCCACCGAGTTCGCAATGCAAACTCCCCTTTTCCTTTTTGTAATGTTTTGGTCTCACCGAAATGAGCGATCGGTCCCACCGAGTTTGCCTGACCAACTCTCGGTTTGCCTCTTACTGAAATCGGTCCGACCGAGTTCATGTGATTGGTCTCACTAAGATCAAGTTATGCCCTAACCCTAGCACATCAGTCCCACCGAGTTGATCATGTCGGTCCCATCGAAAAGCCTAACGTTCACATTTTGAACTGAATCGGTCTGACCGAGTTTCACTATTCGGTCTCACCGAGTTTGGGAATCTGTGTGTAGCGGTTAGATTTTGTGTGGAGGCTATATATACCCCTACACCCACTCTTCATTCATGGAGAGAGCTATCAGAACGTGCCTACACTTGCAGCATTCATTTCCTGAGAGAGAACCACCTACTCATGTGTTGAGACCAAGACATTCCATTCCAACCACAAGAATCTTGATCTCTAGCCTTCCCCAAGTTGCTTTCCACTCAAATCATCTTTCCACCGTAGCCAAATCTGTGTGAGAGAGTTGAGTGTTGGGGAGACTATCATTTGAAGCACAAAAGCAAGGACTTCATCATCAACACACCATCTATTACCTTTTGGAGAGTGGTGTCTCCTAGATTGGTTAGGTGTCTCTTGGGAGCCTCCGTCAACATTGTGGAGTTGAACCAAGAAGTTTGTAAGGGCAAGGCAATCGCTTACTTCGTGAACTTCTACCCAAGTGAGGCAAGACCTTCGTGGGCGATGGCCATGGTGGGATAGACAAGGTTGCTTCTTCGTGGACCCTTCGTGGGTAGAGCCCTCCGTGGACTCACGCAGCCGTTACCCTTCGTTGGTTCAAGTCTCCATCAACGTGGATGTACGATAGAACCACCTATCAGAACCACGCCAAAAATCTCTATGTCAACATTGCGTTTGCTCCCTCCAAACTCCTCCCCTTTACCTTCAGGTGCAATGATTTACATTATGCTGCTATACTCTTAGAATTGCATGTGTAGGTTGATTGCTTGACTAGTGTTAAGTTGCTAAAATCTGCCAAGAATTAAAATTGGGAAAAGGCTAGGTTTTTATTTGGTCAAGTAGTCTAATCACCCCCCTCTAGACATACTTTCCATCCTACAAGTGGTATCAGAGCTTTGGTCTTCATTTTCCTTGATTTCCATAGCTTTGGTGATCATAGCCTTGGTTTCACAACCTAGGAGAGTATGGCGTCTAGCGAGGGAAATTACCACCATAGAGTTCCTTACTTTGATGGTACTAATTTTGCTAGTTGGAAACATAAGATGAAAATGCATATTTTTGGACATAACCCTGCCGTTTGGGCTATTGTGGGTATTGGTTTGCAAGGTGAATTCATCAATGGGAGAGAACTGAATCGTGAAGCTATCGTGAAAGAATTGAAGATGTTGAAATACAATGCTCAAGCTTACGATATCCTCTTTAACGGATTGTGCCCCGAAGAATTCAACAAAATCAGCCGTCTAGAGAATGCAAAGGAAATTTGGGATACTTTGATTGATATGCACGAAGGTACCGAATCCGTCAAGGAATCCAAGTTGGATGTGCTTCAAAGTCAACTTGACAAGTTCAAAATGAAGGATGGTGAAGGTGTCGCTGAAATGTACTCTAGGCTTGCTCTCAGCACAAGTGAGATTGCCGGCTTAGGAAGTGAAGAAATGACCGACAAATTCATCATCAAGAAGATCCTAAGAGCCTTAGATGGAAAATATTATACCGTGTGCACATTGATCCAAATGATGCCAAATTACAAAGATCTCAAGCCAACCGAAGTCATTGGAAGAACTGTTGCTCATGAGATGTCACTCAAGGATAAAGAAGAGCTTCACAACAAGTCTAGTGGTGCTTACAAAGCCTCATGTGATGCTCCTACATCATCAAGTGAGAAACAAGCCTTCAATGAAGAATTGATCTTAATGGTGAAGAACTTCAACAAATTCTACAAGAGTAGAAGCAAGGAAAGGAGTTCCAAGTCAAGGTCCTACAATGACAAAAGATCTTCTAGTTGTGAGCGAAATTGCTACAATTGTGGAAGACCCGGACACTAATCCAATGAGTGTACGGCTCCATACAAAAGAAGATAAGACTCACATAAAAGGAGAAGCAAAAGGGAAGAATCACCTCCAAGAGAGAGAAGGAGTAGAGATGATCGCTATGAATGAAGAACCTCTCGAAGAAGCAAGGATTCGGAAAGGAAGGACAAGTCATCAAGGAGCTACACAAAATGAAGACATCAAGCTCACGTTGGTGAATGGGTATCTGGTTCCGACTCCGACCACCACTCCGAGAGAAGTTATCACTCCGACTCCGAATATACTCAAGATGAAGGTGTTGCCAGTTTAGCACTTGCGTCAACCAACTCCTATGACACATTTGAGTCACCAAATGAAGCAATTGGAAGATGCTTCATGTCTAAAGGCCCCAAGGTATCACACCCCAAGTATGTTGAATTCAATAGTGATGAAGATGATTTGCTAGGTGATGATGATTTACTTGTTAACAACTCTAGTGATGAATACTATGATGAAAATGCTATTAATCATGCTAATCAAGATGAAACAAATGGAAATGATAAGAAGGAGATTGAGAGTCTAACTAAAGAACTAAACACTCTTAAGTTAGCTCATGAAACTACTTTGGAAGATCATCGAGAACTTTTAAAAACTCATGAGAAGCTACGCTTCGACAAGCTCAATCTTGAGCAAGAACATGAGTTCTTAAAAGCCACCAATGATGATCTTCGAAAGAAATGTTCTTGTTACATTGCCAAGCGTTTACTCTTGTCTACTTACATGCCACAAGTTAAATCTAGCAACAAGAGTAAGAAAGATTCTTCTGCTAGTAGTAACAATAATCATGCTAAATCCAATATTGTTGCTTCTAGTAGTTCTCCTGATTGTACTAATGACTCTCTTAGCCAAGTTATACTTGAGCAAGAAAGTAGCTTATTGAAGGGAATTATAGAGAAAGGTGTTTACAAGAGCCTTGCCCGAAGAAAACAATTTGAGGAAATTGTACGCAAGCAAGGAAGGCACCAGAAGAATCAAGGTGTTGGTTTTGAACGAAAGTTCAATGCCAATGGAGTTGAGTGGGAAGAAGATCAATACCCCAAGATGAAGTTTGTTCCTCAACAAGAGAAGTATGATCCTACTTCCTTCAAGGGAACACAAGCTCAAGATGATCTTCCACCACAAGACCACAAGCTAAAAGGCAAGGGCAAGCTTCAAGAGGAGATTGATGCATTTGAAGATGCTCCAAAGGCCTTGGTCAAGTGGGTTCCCGAGTCTACATCAAGTTCTACTTCATCAAGTACATCTATAACCCCAAGGATTCACATCAAGATGATGTGGATCCCGAAGAATAAGAACTAGAGAGTTCTTGAGGGTGACTCCGCCAATATACTTCACTCATATTCATTTTGGCAAGGACAAGTGCAAACATCTTCCACATCTTGCACTAGTTCAAGGAGTCACAAAACCTCTTGTTGGTAAGACAAGGGACAAGGTAATATAATGCTTTCATGGACATCATCGTGTGTGTGCTTCACTCCATGTCTATGGATATCCTTGTTTGTTCCTTGTGGGACTAACCCATGTAGGTATTGAAAGTGCAACTCACTCAAATGGATTGCTCCAAATGATCTACATCAACAATGAGCATCCACATCTTCAACACCTACATGAAGTCATCATCGACAAAACCCAAGGTTAGTTCATTCCTCTTAGGGGGGATATCACACCTAGGGGGAGATTTACTCTAAGAATTGGGCTAAAGCAACTCTAATAGTGTGAACACAACAATGCTTTATGTAAAAGTGGTAACCCCACTTGTGCTTAAAATATGAGTATGACCTATGATCAAATGTTCTCATTTGACTCCTAAGTCAATATACTCATATATAGATGACCTAGTCATCGCCAATTGCTTGATAGATGCTAGAGTGATTGTGCATGCTTTGCCACATATTTCATTTGCCATTTTATTGTGTGAGCATGTTGATTGCATACTTTTCTCATTCGAGGACATCCATTTATTGCTTTGATTGTTTGGCTCTTCTTGTTTTGCCAAATGGATGGACAAGAATGCCTAATAACTTCCTCTAGCTATCTATGCTTTTCTCATCTCAAACTATATTCATGCTACATCACAAAGTTTGATCAAGTCAGATTCGAACCCTCCGGGTGAGGAGCACTCGAAGTCACCAATTCTTCATAGAATTAAACTTCCAAAACCTATCTGTGCATTTCAATCTAACCGATTCATCCGTTTTGGTCATACCGAGTTCAATGAGTTGATCTAGGTTTTCAATCTCGGTGCAACCGATTAGAACCATTCGGTCACACCGAGTTGCAGTAACCGCTTGCGATTCTGCATCTTGGTGCCACCGAGTTGTTCCACTCGGCCACACCGGCAGGGTCAGGATATATATACCGACGGGTCAAATTTTGGAAATTTCTCCGAAAATTATTTGCCCCCGAGTGTCCTGCTCTGCCGACACGGGTCTCTGAATCATCCTCTCATCGCCAGCGACCTCCTGCCGCTGGTCTCCATCACCATCAACAGAAATCTTCACTGCCATTGCCGCCGTAGCAAGCTCATCGCCGAGTTAGGGTATGAGTTCGACCTTTTGCTCAATCTTTTACCTCTGATTCTTAGCACAAAGACAATGCCATGAATCTTACCACGAATGAGATCAATCTATCCAGAGAAAACTTCCTTTAGATTAGTTTTGATTCAAAAATTTAGGGTTAGGTTTCCGCCGAACTCATCTCGGACCGACTGAGTTGTGGAAATCGGTCTCACCGATTTGGCTTAGGCCATTGCACTTGTAATTTTCGGTCTGACTGAAACTTGCAAATTGGTGTGACCGAGTTCGACTCTCAGTGAAACCCTAGCAATCTCGGAGTCACCAAACTGTGTCTCGCTCTAACCGATTCCACTAGTTTAGACTCCAAAGTTGCTTCGGTGTCACCGAGTTTAACAAATCGGTAGATCCGAAATGCTTTATGTGGAAAACTAAAACTAAGTTTTTGATTCATTTGTTTTGCAAAAACTCTGCACTTTGTGATGCTCATCCACTCTATCTCATCTATAACTATTCATAGGGTCAATTCTTAGTTTGCAGTGACAGAATGTCTGATTAGAGTGACAGCCAGAATAAGTCTGAGGAGCAGGTGAATCTGAGTGAGGGCACTAGTCCCTCTGGGAGCTATGATGTGGGGAGCAGAAGCACTCCCAGCAACCTGCATAAGGCAACAACAAGGAAGAGGAAGAAGAAAACCTCTGATTCAGAGGATGAGGATTTTGAAGTTGAGGAGGTAACCTCAAAGAAGAAGGTTGTCAAGAAAGAATTTGGCACAACTGCTTCTACAAAGCCAAGTCTGAACAAGAAAGCTCCTACCAGAAGAGTGCCAATATCAAAAGCCGGAGCATCAACACAAGAAACTATGGAATTTACTCTTGAGATCAGAGAAGATGGTGATGGAAAGAAAAGAAAGGAAAGGGCCAGGAAAACTATTGCCAGAGTGATTGGAAAGCCATCAATGGTGAGAGATTCTGCAGAAGAGGAGGAGGAAGAGCAAGATGCACCTCCTGCCAAGTCTCAAAAGCTGATGGGGGATGCCATCAAGTCTGGGGCTGCTCCTTCAAAGCCCAAGACTGCCCCCAAAGCTCCAGCTCAAGCTTCCAAGTCTGCACCAAAGAGAAGCACTAGAAACATTCCTGCTACAGAAAAGAACAAGGCCCCTAGTGCCTGAAATTGAAGAAGAAGAGGAAGCCCAAGTGCTTAGAAAATTGAAGCCAAAGATACTAGATCATGATGACAATCATCCAGTAGCTGAGAATATGAAGGAGAGAAAGGATGTAGGTCTCGGATTGTGGAGACAAGCAGATCCCTATGCTGTGAGGAGAAGAACTGATGTGGACTACAAGGTTCACACTAAGGAACATCAGGACTTCTATGAGACTATCCTCCTAGATAAGAAGCCCATTGTGTGTGACAATAAGCGGGTGGACTGGAAATACATTGATGCCAATGAAGATCATTTTCCAGGAGTGGATGAGAGCTTCAGACTAAATGGAGTTGACACTTTTGTGGGTCAGAAATTGACCAAGTGGAATGATGAGCTTATCATGCAGTTCTATTCAACAGCTCACTTCTACCCTGATGGCAAGATTGTTTGGATGTCTGAAGGTACTAGGTACCAGTCTTCTGTTGCTGAGTGGGCCAAGCTCATTAATGCCCCTAAAGAAGCTGAGAAATATATTGATGTCTATGCTGAGCGCAAGAAGGACCACAACTCCATGGTCAACATGTACAAGGAGATACCTAACAACGCCTTGGAGACACATAAGCTAGGCTCAGTGTACTATCTGATGTGAGGATTGGCCACCATGAACACCATTTTGAGGCACACCTTGTTGCCCAAATCAGGAGATCACAGGATGATCAGAGGCCACGCTGTAAGTGCATCTAGTGCCACCCCTAGTTGGTTTTGGAGTATTGACGACAAAGTTGGTTGAGGGACTAATGCATTTGTGAGAATTGCAGGATAACGCAGGTAGTGTCCCTCATTGATTTGGTTTACCTACCGGAGACGACCCCTAAAAATGTATGAAGACATTGAAGACAATGGTGGTATGAGAAGATATTCATATTGAAGACTATGACATGAGAAGACATTACGTGAAGACTATGGAGCGTGAAGACTGTGTGGTTTTGTTGTTTCCTTTTCTTCTTTGTTGAGTCATAGGAACCATCGTACTGTTAAGTGGGGTCCAAGTGAACTAAGTCAGAGTGACTGAAGTGATGCTCAACCCAAATCCTATGTCTTCGAGCGAAGACAATGAGAGCAAATCTTATCCAGAGCTGGATGAGTCAGCTTTCCTTGTAGCCCAAGTAAAGTTGTCGTGTGTGTTTGAAATCTGACGGTTGGAACACGTGTCAGTTCCTGAGTGACCCGGGGTCATTTTGGACAAATCAGGTCGGGTTGCCTTGTGGCTATAAATAGCCCACCCCCTACACCAAAAATTGGTGGCTGCTCAGAGTTTGTGCACGGCTTTTGTCGTTTGAGAGCAACCCACCTTGAAGCATTTGAGAGAGAGAGAAATCCTTGCGAGGACAAAGCCCAAACACCCAGAGCCAAAGAGTGTTAGGCATCACTGAAGTCTTTCTGTCTGTGTGACCTGAAGACTTATTACACTTGAGGACTGTGAATCCTCCAGCCGGTTAGGCGTCGCGTTCTGAGCATCCAAGAGTCATTGTGGATTGCCGGTGAACGAAGTCTGTGAAGGTTTGGAAGTCTACCTTGAAGACTTACCAGAGTGATTGGGCAAGGACTGGGTGTCCTTAGCTCAAGGGGAATAAGGTGAAGACACAGTCTTCTGAGTTAAATCTCAGCCTCCCTAACCAGACGTACAGTTGTCACAGCAACTGGAACTGGTCCAACAAATCCTGTTTCTTCAACAAGCGACTGGTTCTATCCCTTTCCATCCTTTACTTAAGTTTGTCTTCATGAAGTCATTGCCTATCTGTGTATCTATTTGACTTCACTGCTTGACTACTACTGTTGATTGGCTTCGTACTATCTTCCATCCTGATCCTTACTACTTAGCTGCTATTAGTCCTGTACTTTCACATCATTGCATACTTGACTATGGTTTGCTTATGGTAGTTTATCTTCCGCTGCATATCAACTAGGTCATTTCTGTTGTTTGTCTTAAAAACTTCTAAGTTTAGAAGACTTTCATAAAAATCGCCTATTCACCCCCCTCTAGTCGATACTAGCACTTTCAATTGGTATCAGAGCAAGGTACTCCCTTGTTCTGTGTGATTCGGTTTAACCACCTGGAGTTTTAGCTATGTCGACTGCAGGATTGAGGAACATATCTTGTCCCACCTTTGACGGTCACGAGTATCCCTGATGGAAGGCCATGATGAAGAAGCGACTCATGTCCATGGATAGCGAACTATGGACCGTCACTGAGATTGGCCTCACTGATCTATGCAAGATGGCGGAGGCTGATGACATTCGCAAGTACACTCTATTGAACCTTACGGCAAAGGATGTCATCTGCTCTCATCTGTCCCGAAATCAGTTTAGGAATGTTATGCACCTCAATCACGCGAGCTAATCTGGGATCGGCTTTCTGAGGTCTATGAAGGTCATCGCACTCGTCATGATCCGTGGTTTGAGGAATACAAGGAGTCTCTTAAGGAGATGACCTTTGCACCGGAATCATCATCATCCTCGTCATGCCACATGGCAAAGGGTGATAAGGTAACTGAATGCTATCTCTCTGAGTCTAGCGATGATGAATCAGGTGATGAATTTGGCCCCAGTTATGACAAGCTTGCTTCCCTTGCCACTAAACAACAAAGAATCTTGGAAAAGGTTCAAGACATGCTTAGTAAGAGCGATGATATGTTGGGTGAAGAAATGAATCAGTCAAAAGCTTTGGCTGATAGTCTTCAGAGACTTCATGCTAAATTTGACGCCCTTCAAGATCAACATAATGCTCTCTTGTCTGATCATGAGAAGCTTTCTTCTGAATGTCTTCAAAGAAAGCTAGATCTTGAAAAGATGAGAGTGGATTATGAAGATCTTCAGAAGGAGCGTGATTCATTACTTGCTCAACAAATCAACACTACACAGAATGGATTTGAACCACCATGTCTAAAATGTATTGAGCGTGATAACACTACATCTATTGCTGAATGTTCCACTGCTACTACTGTTTCATTGTCTTCACCTACTGATGTGGTTACTAACCCCTCTGCGGAGGATACCACTGCTATTGTTGATGAAATGCTATGTTGAAGACATTGCTTGAAACAGGGATGTACAAAAGTTTGAAGGGACATTAGACTCTCTGCGATGTCCTCAAAAAGCAGATTCTGAACCGAAACCCTAGGAAAGAGGGTGTTGGGTTTGAGAGGAAAATGAATGTTGATGGCTCGTACTGGAAGCCTGAGCAGTACCCCAAAATCACATGGGTTGCTGCAAAGGAACCTTCAGTAGATCCATCCACTTTATCTGGCTTTACCTGTGCTAATCCTATTATCATTGATGAATCCTTTGATGCAAACTACAAGCTGTTCAAAAATCAGAATGGTGAAGTGCTTGCCAGGTATATTGGTACTAACTGCAGGAATGGACCACCTATGAAGAAGATCTGGGTACCTAAGCAGTACATTGAGAATCTTCCTGTGAATGTCATCATGACACCACCAAGGAAGAAGACAAACCCCAGACCTATAGCTTCATGTGGCCCAAAGGCTTCATACAGATACAGGACTCACATGAGTCACCCTAACGCCAATGTTTTGCAGGGAAATCATGCTCAGACTTATGAATATGAGCGTGTATCTTCGAACCGCTATGTTCATAGGACTAAGAACTTTTCTACTTATTCATATGAGTATCATTCATCTCCTGCAAGGCTATTTGCTAGGGCTTCAAAGCCAAAATTCTCAGATGTTGCACTTAGACTCATTGCTTCTAAGCCACCCCTGAAGATGTGGGTGGCAAAGAAGAACTAACTCTCTTTTGCAGAATACAGTCTCCAGCCAGCAATCAATGGCGTCCGATACTATTGCTGGGAACCTAAAACACATTAAGGACGCATGATAAAATATCATTCTATATACTTCACATCTGAATCGTTTATCAGTCATACTATATGTCCTAACTTTGATATAAGCTGTGACAGTCCCTATATGTGTCAAATGCTTATGCTTCACAACACTCTTGTGAAGCCTATCCTCCTAACTGCACTGTAGGGTACATCACCAAAAGCTTCGGAATGGATTATGGACAGTGGATGCACAAATCATATGACTGGTGATCGAAGTCTTCTCATGGACTCAACCTTCCTGTGAAGCTGGAAATATGACAAGGGCAAAGCACCCCTCGAAGACAATCATGACAACATCTCAACCCTTCGAGCTGTTACACATGGACTTATTTGGACCTACTCACTACTCCACTCTCACAACAACTGCTTGTCTCTATGGATTCGTCATTGTTGATGACTACTCAAGATACACATGGGTTCATATAATTCTTTACAAGACTGAAGTGCAAGATGTCTTCAGGCGCTTTGCCAATCGAGCAATGAACAATTATGGCGTGAAGATCAAGCATATCAGAAGTGACAATGGCACTGAATTCAAGAATACATGACTTGATCTGTATCTGGACACAATGGGAATCACTCATGAGTTCTCTGCTCCATACACACCTCAACAAAATGGCATCGTTGAGCACAAAACAGAACCCTCATTGAGATGGCTCGAACAATGCTAGATGAATACAAGACACCAAGAAAGTTCTGGCCTGAAGCTATTGATACAGCCTGTCACATCATCAACCGAGTGTACATCCATAAGCTTCTGAACAAAACCTCGTATGAGCTCCTTACTGGCAAGAAGCCAAACGTCAGCTACTTCAGAGTATTTGGAGCTAGATGCTGGATCAAGGATCCCCATCACAAGTCAAAATTTGCACCTAAGGCTCACGAAGGCTTCATGCTTGGCTATGGAAAGGATTCACACTCCTACAGAGTCTTCAACCTTTATCTCTATAAAATCGTCGAAACTGTGGATGTGAAATTTGATGAAACCAATGGATCATAGAGAGAGATTCTGCCAAGTACACTAGATGAAGCTCCTCCAAGCGAATCTATCAAGCTGATGGGAACTGGTGAAATCATGCCCTCTAAAGCACAGCCTGAAGAGGAACTTATCATCTTTGCACCAAATCAACCTGAAGACAATGCTCAGACCGAAGACAATCCTCCCAATGATGACAATGATCAACAAGAGCAAAGTCTTCGTCTTGTTCATCCTCGTGTTGCAAATGAAGTTCAAATAGAGAAGATAATTGACAGCATCAATGCACCTGGTCCACTCACTCGATCAAGAGCAACACAGCTAGCAAACTTCTGTGGGCACTTTTCATTTGTGTCAATATCAGCACCCAAGAAAGTTGCTGAAGCTTTTATGGAACCTGAATGGATTCAAGCCATGCAAGAAGAACTTCAACAGTTCAAGCTGAATAATGTTTGGGAACTTGTCAAGCGACCTGACCCTCGCAAGCATAACATTATTGGAACAAAGTGGATATATCGAAACAAGCAAGATGAGCATGGTCAAGTCGTAAGAAACAAAGCACGTCTTGTGGCTCAAGGATATACTCAAGTTGAAAGAATTGACTTCGATGAAACATTTGCTCCTGTAGCTAGGCTTAAAGCTATTCGCATACTGCTAGCCTACGCTAACCATCACAACATCTTGCTATATCAAATGGATGTAAAGAGTGCATTTCTAAATGGCAAGATTGAAGAAGAAGTATATGTTGCTCAACCACCTGGCTTTGAAGATCCAAAACATCCTGATATGGTGTACAAGCTAAACAAAGCACTGTATGGCCTCAAACAAGCTCCTCGTGCATGGTATGATACAATCAAAGACTTCCTGAAGAGCAAAGGCTTCAAACCAGGATCCCTCGATCCCACACTCTTCACGAAGACATATGATGGTGAACTGTTTGTGTGCCAAATATATGTGGATGACATAATCTTCGGTTGCACCAACCAGAAGTATAGTGATGAGTTTGGGTACATGATGCAAGAGCAATATCAGATGTCCATGATGGGTGTGCTGAAGTTCTTCCTTGGTCTTCAAATTCTTCAGCAAAGAAATGGCATCTTCATATCTCAAGAAAAATACCTCAAAGATTGTCTAAAGAAGTTTGGAATGGAAGACTGCAAAGGCTACACGACGCCAATGCCAGCCAAACACCATCTTGGTCCCGACGACAATGGTAAAGAGTTCGATCAAAAGGTATACCGCTCCATGATTGGTTATTTACTTTATCTATGTGCATCTAGGCCAGATATGCTTAGTGTTTGCATGTGTGCTCGATTCCAAGCGGCACCAAAGGAATCGCATCACTTAGCTGTGAAGCGAATTCTTCTATATTTGGCTTACACCCCAACACTCGGATTATGGTACCCAAGGGCTCAAAATTTGACTTGGTTGGATTCTCGGATGCTGATTATGCTGGTGACAAGGTGGATCGCAAGTCTACATCTGGCACATGTCATTTTCTTGGTCGATCACTTGTCTGTTGGTCTTCAAAGAAGCAGAATTGTGTATCACTCTCAACTGCTGAATCTGAATACATTGCTGCTGGATCCTGTTGTGCTCAGCTTCTATGGATGAAGCAAACTCTCAAGGACTATGGCATCAACCTGAAACAAGTACCTCTCTTCTGCGACAACGAAAGTGCCATCAAAATAGCCAACAATCCAGTCCAGCACTCGAAGACAAAGCACACTGAAATTCGTCATCACTTTCTCAGAGATCATGTCATGAAGAAAGATATTGATATCATTCATGTAAACACTGAAGAGCAACTGGCAGATATCTTCACAAAGCCCTTGGATGAGAAAAGGTTTTGCAAGTTACGGTGTGAGCTAAATATCTTGGAATCCTCTAATGTCCTGTGATCAGGCACACATCCTAACACTTATGCACGTTGATGACTTAGATGTGCAACACACAAAGTGATGTATGTATTCAATTAATGAAGACTTACACTCTGAGTGTGAATACATTAACATGGAATTTGACTTCGGAGCGCCATGATAATTGTGCGCCGTGTCTGGGTCTAATACTTCCTATACGGTGGGTAACGCCACCACCAAATTTCTCTGTTTGAAGTGTTTCACTCATGGCGTTATATTGCAATGACTTCGCATTTGGTTTGTCTTCAGTTTCAATTTATCTTCATGATTTTCTACACTATGATGATTTGATTGCTTTTTGATATACATACTAGTGTTCTGTCCTCTACAGCATTCACTTATAGCTATATCTTCAAGATTAGATCTTTTGAACTAAGTGAATGTGATCGGACCCTAACCTCTCTATGCTTTCTATCTCAAACTCTATCTGTCCAAATCATATGCATTCTATTGAAATTGTCGAAAGTCTTCTCTATGTCCTAGTCAGCAGAAGGCAAAGAGATAAACATTAAATCTGTTTTAAATGAATTATCTTTATTGTTGAAATCCGGAGAAGCCGGAACAACTCTCCGACATGCCTGGCGGGCGTGGGAACGTGGGACAACTCTGAGTATGTTGCATGCTTGCCACGTGCCCCTCATATGTGAACCGCCAGGGGCACCAGCGTAATTGCACTGTGCTGCTCACCTACTTATAAATACTTGTCCCCTGCGGTAAAGAAATCCTTCTTCCACCTCTCCACCTCCGTCAAAACCCTAGCACTACCGCTAGCTCTCGACGACGCCGGCGATGAAGCGCTTAGCTGCCGCGACTTCTCCGACACCGTCCTCACGCTGACCGCGGACATCGTCCTCTCCGCCGTCGCCGTAGGTGTCCTCCATTGCCAAGTTAGGGCACGGTGGACTAAACTGCTCGGTCTCCTATTCATCCCATCTAGCAGTTCTTCGTGCGGTAATTATAACTCTATTTTTACCACCTTTTTGATCTTCAAGATTCATCCTGTTTACCGAAAGTTGTTTCTGCCTATTCAATGTTAGATCTATTCTGTCTGCATCTCATACTGCCTAGTCAATTCATTTAGATTTCCTGTCTAGTTTCATTCCTCACTTGTACTTATTCACGGATTGGTACAAATCTGGAACCAACTCACCTATATAAGTGAATGTCTTCGCATCATGAGGTCAATGTCTTCAAACTGATTTATCTTCAAAATCTTCTGAGAATGCATATGACCTCTTCCCCTTCCCTCGCATCTCTAATGCTGTCACAGGTACATGTCCGTGGGAGAATCCCTTGGTTCTCATAGTCTGCATTCGTTTGCAGAATACTTACAGCATCATATCAATTCTCCTGAAGCCAGTTCCTGCTTGACCAGCAAGCGTAAGTCTCTGAAGCCCTTGAACGTATTGAAGCCATTTAGTTTGAAGTTCATGGCTGCAGAAAAATCAGCAAGGAAGGGTGGCAGACAGCGTAGAGAAGGAACATCCAAGGATCTTCCTGATGACCTAGCAGAACTCTACAAGACAGATCCCAAAGAGAATTATCATCAGCGAAAGACACGAATCCAATGGGTTCGACGCTATTGGGCTGAAGAATGGTTCAAGTACAAGTTTGTGACCAAGGAATATGCAGAGAAGAATGCTATCAAGAGACCTTGGGGTGATATTCTCTATCGAGGCCTTCAACCCAAAAGCAGAACTGAAGCTATTGTTCAAGGCTTCTATCCTTGCATGGTCCGTGGACCTCAGCCAGAGAACGCCGATCCCACTTCATTACTCTGGTGTCGTGACGATTCTCTCTTCAAGCGCAACTTCCAGTTCCCTGTGGCTTCGGCCAAGAAAAACAAGAAGTCATTGGGATTGGATTTCAACCCAGGTCCCTCTGCTCCCCGTGCTGACGGCTCCCGTGATGCTGAACCCAATGTCATCGGCCCCTTCTCCAACCTTGACGGCCTCATCACCTACATCATGGTCCAAGGTGCCAGAGTTGATCATTCTGATAATGATGCTGATTCTGATGAAGCCCCAGCTCCTCCTCCGAAGCCGCAGAAGCAAAAGAAGCCAAAGGCTTCAAGATCAGCTGCACCTCCGAAGACTTCTCATGCGAAGCCACTGGCCACTGCACCTCCTAAAGCCAGTGTGCAGTCTGAAGATCAATCCCGTGTCTCCAAGAGAACGGAGAAGAAAAAGCAACTTGTCAGACCTACTGATCAAGCCTTGACTCCTGCCGCCATTCTGCGCAAAGAACCCATTGATCTGTCCAGTGATGAAGATCTTGCTGATGATGCCCTTGAGCAACTGATAAAGAGCAAAGAAGAAGCAGAAATCTTCAACAACTTGCCTCTCTTTGATGTGGCAATCATCCACAACTTCATTGATGAGTGGTTTGACACCCCCAATCTCAGCTTTGAAGATTTGCAGCTTCCCATTGGCCTCAGTGTCGCCTTCAATGGCGCAATTGCTTCTGAGCTAGCTCTCGCTCAGTGCATCGTTGAGCTGAAGAACAAGATTGATTATGAGAAGGCTCAATTCAAGAAGCATGTGGCCAAGCTAAGTGTTCAAGACGTCAGAAACTTCAAGGTCATGCTACATGAGCTCAAAGAAGCTTTTCTGAAGAAGCGTGAAGAAGCCCAGGGCTCTCGAGAGCGCATGAAGAGTTTGGCTAATAAGTGTGTGCTTGCCTACAATGAGGCTGAGAAGCGCAAGTCACTTGGGCGTCCTGGCATTGACCCCAGGATGGCTGGAAAGAAAAAGAAGAAGCTCCCTGCTGACCAGCCTGAACCTTCAAGCCAAGAAGCCCCTCGCATTATCTTCCCAAGCAGCATGACTGGCTCGAAGCCAAAGGTCACCACAACCGCTTCAGAACAGAAGAAAATGAGGGCTGCCGAGGCTGAAGCCAGAAAGAGGAAGAGTACTGAAGCCTTTGATGCCGCTCCCTCCAAGAAGAAGCGCAAGACCAAGAAGACTAGGGCTGCTTCCACAGAGCCCTTAGTTGTTGAACCCATTTCAGTGGTTCGCCCTGCGTCAGAACATCAAGAAAGAAGAATGATAGTCCATGAGCCTGCTCCCACAGAGGCTCATGAAGCTGAAGATATTCCAGCAGCTGAACCCTCCGCTGCTGAAGACATTTGTCATGATGACAATGTTGAAGATGATGAAGTTCTTCCTCAGATTGAACACAATGTGGTATCATCGCCTATTCTTACGAACAGCGAATTCATCAGCATTGGTCGTCCTCTGACGCCAATTGCTCAGGATGCATCGTGGGCTGATCACCCACAGCAACAAGACTCCCCCAGTACTCCCCAACAACAACAACAAGCTACACCACCTGTGCAAGAAGAAGAAGAAGACTTTGAGACCCAGCCAACTCCATCTCCTAAGGCGTTGCCTGCATTTCGCAGGCTTCACAAAGGACAAAGGCCTCAAGTCCCTCTGTCGAGCGTTCTAGAAGGAGAAGTGCAACGTTCACCTGTTGCTCGTCAAGTCTTTTCTGAACCTACTCCAACTGTGAATGTCTCCGTGTCTGAAGCACAAGCTGCTGAAGACATTCCGGCTGCATCAGCCGAAGAAAATCAAGAAGTCATACGTGTCCCTACTCCCCCAGTGATTGAATAAGTTGTTCCTGATGTGAACGTGCCAATGCCCGACCCTCCTGTTCATCAAGAGGAGGTTGATAATGTTGAGGCTGCCACCACCAACGCCTATGAAGCCAATGACATAGTCATGGCTGACGCTAATGTGGAGCCTGCACCAACCACTGTGCCTGAAACCAATGAGGCCACTGTGCCTGAAGCCAATGAGGCCACTGCACCTGAAGCTAATGAGACAACTGCTCCCGAAGCACCTGTTGTGCAGCCTGACGCCTCAGTTGTTGCCCCTGCTCCTGTTCCGCCACCAAGGCCCCATACAATTGAGCAAGCATACAGTCATGGTCAGCTAACCACTGTCCGTTGGCCCATTCTGGTACCTCCGCCTACTGCCTCTGGACCTCATTTTGATTATCATGTTGAGCATAGGCCTCAGGTCCAAAAGCCAAAGCCTAGACTGCCAAGGTTTCCAGGTGCTGCAAACTCACCGGGGTCCTTCAATGCAAATGGCTTCAAAAGCCACAATACCTTCTTTGACAGCGCCAAGAACCCCTACTCCAAGCCAAGGATATCATCCGATCAGTTCTGGAGCTATCAGCAGAGAAGCTATTACTCATGTGTTCTATATGATCAAGGGTGCATTTTCCCTCATATGCGTCTTGACACTGAAGCCATTGCTGGACTGCCGTGCTTAGAAGAAGCACTTGATTGCTTTCGTGATGCTGGTCTGCTCCACTTTGTGACAGACAAAGAACACTGGAATGAAGAGCTATTGCTTCAATTCTATGCTACTCTACACATTCGCGGCTACTACAGAGATATCAAGACATGGGTTCTCGAGTGGATGACTGGAAATGTTCATCATGAAGCCAAAGCTATGGATATCATCGAGCTTACAGGGCTAGCCACTCCTGGAGAGTTATATGAACCTGATTGTCAACTACACCACAATGCATTGGAGAGCATCTTCCATAAGCCCGAACCCAATATGAGCTAGATGTTGAGCATGATGAAGCCATTACCATCTGACGCTGAATATCCAACAAAGTTCTTTGTTGAAGACCTTGAGTATCTGCCTTGCACCATATATCATATCATCAGGCAAACTGTATGGCCTATCAAAGGACATTCATCAGCGACCAAGCTTGAAGGAGCTATGAAGACTTTAGTCTTCTATATTCTCAATGGCATCAGCTTCAATACTCAAGAATTCTTCATCAGGCAACTTGCTGCTTCTGGATCTGACCCTGCCAAGAGGCCTCTTTGTCTTCAAAATGCCGAGCACCAAAGCTTCACTCAACCCATTGAAGGTGTTCAAGTAGCAACACGAATCTATCCATTGGCTGGAAATACTCGTCTGCGTCATCAAGCACCTACTGAAGCCACTGAAAGCACCATTGCACAAAGGCCTCGGAAGCGTTCTCGTGTTCTCAATGACCGAGAACTTCTTGTGGCCCTTCATCAGAAACAGGATAAGCATCACTATTGGCTCAAGAGACAGATGCAAAGCCTCTTGGTGGATGTCAATCGCATTCGCAACCTTGCCACCAAGAATGCCTTTGTTGCTCATGAAACTTGCCGGCGATCATGGAAGAGTTTGACCCTGCTTAGTGCTGAAGCAGATCTTCAAGACGATGGCTTCAATGAAAGATTCCAGTTTGACTCCACTCCTCCATGGACTGCTGTCCTACGTTGCACTCCATCTCTTGAAGACTCTGAATATTCTTCCTCCGCGGGAACGGTAAATGCCAGAGTGATCGATGATGAAGATGATGCTACTTCACGACCTCCTACTACTGCATGAATTGACACTGCACCAAGTTCATCTGCACCGCCAACCAACGACGACAACCCTGCTGCTTCACCTACTCATGAGGACGAGTAGATGCTCTATGTCTTCAAACCTTTTTGGTCCTTACTGACAAAAGGGGGAGAAGCATATGAGTTGATAGTCTTCAAGCGGGTTCATATGGGCGGTTGCATTATATTTTGCTTCATGCTTACAACTCTTGCTTTTGAAACATTTGGTTCTTTGAGTTGTAACACCTAAACTTGATGGTCGTCTACTACTTATTTGCTTTACTGTGATGCGATGATAAATTCCGCATGTGCGATGATAACTTCCGCACTTAGATCATTCTGCAGACGTCCATTTTTCATTATGCATGTCATTCTACTTGCTATATCATTTCATGCATGATGAATTATCTTCATAAGTTGAAGAGGATCTCCACAAGTACAACCTGCCATGTGCATTTGCATTCCAAAAGCAAATTACTTATATGCACATCTTCAGGGGGAGCCCTTGCTACTTATGAAGATAATTCCCTATCCTTACAATTTCACATACTTAATCCCCGTTGAAAACTTCAACCAGTTTGTCATCAATCACCAAAAAGGGGGAGATTGTAAGTGCATCTAGTGCCACCCCTAGTTGGTTTTGGAGTATTGACGACAAAGTTGGTTGAGGGACTAATGCGTTTGTGAGAATTGCAGGATAACGCAGGTAGTGTCCCTCATTGATTCGGTTTACTTACCGGAGATGACCCCTAAAAATGTATGAAGACATTGAAGACAATGGTGGTATGAGAAGATATTCATATTGAAGACTATGACATGAGAAGACATTACGTGAAGACTATGGAGCGCGAAGACTATGTGGTTTCATTGTTTCTTTTCTTCTTTGTTGAGTCATAGGAACCACCGTACTGTTAAGTGGGGTCCAAGTGAACTAAGTCAGAGTGACTGAAGTGATGCTCAACCCAAATCCTATGTCTTCGAGCGAAGACAATGAGAGCAAATCTTATCCAGAGCTGATGAGTCAGCTTTGCTTGTAGCCCAAGTAAAGTTGCCGTGTGTGTTTGAAATCTGACCGTTGGAACACGTGTCAGTTCCTGAGTGACCCAGGGTCATTTTGGACAAATCAGGTCGGGTTGCCTTGTGGCTATAAATAGCCCACCCCCTACACCAAAAATTGGTGGCTGCTCAGAGTTTGTGCACGGCTTTTGTCGTTTGAGAGCAACCCACCTCGAAGCATTTGAGAGAGAGAGAAATCCTTGCGAGGACAAAGCCCAAACACCCAGAGCCAAAGAGTGTTAGGCATCACTGAAGTCTTTCTGTCTGTGTGACCTGAAGACTTATTACACTTGAGGACTGTGAATCCTCCAGCCGGTTAGGCGTCGCGTTCTGAGCATCCAAGAGTCATTGTGGATTGTCGGTGAACGAAGTCTGTGAAGGTTTGGAAGTCTACCTTGAAGACTTACCAGAGTGATTGGGCGAGGACTGGGTGTCCTTAGCTCAAGGGGAATAAGGTGAAGACACGGTCTTCTGAGTTAAATCTCAGCCTCCCTAACCAGACGTACAGTTGTCATAGCAACTGGAACTGGTCCAACAAATCTTGTGTCTTCAACAAGCGACTGGTTCTATCCCTTTCCATCCTTTACTTAAGTTTGTCTTCATGAAGTCATTGCCTATTTGTGTATCTGTTTGACTTCATTGCTTGACTACTACTGTTGATTGGCTTCGTACTATCCTCCATCCTGATCCTTACTACTTAGCTGCTATTAGTCCTGTACTTTCACATCATTGCATACTTGGCTATGGTTTGCTTATGGTAGTTTATCTTCCGCTGCATATCAACTAGGTCATTTCTGTTGTTTGTCTTCAAAACTTCTAAGTTTAGAAGACTTTCATAAAAATCGCCTATTCACCCCCCCTCTAGTCGATACTAGCACTTTCACACTCCATCAACTTGCTTCAACTATCTGATTTGCCCCAGAAGTTCAAAGTGATGAGTTTGATTGTTGAGACCATCAAGAGAACAACTGCTAACCAAAAAAGATCATGTGGGTATGCTCCACACATCCAGATGCTGATTAACTCCAAGATGAGCAAAGGTGTGTATTTGTTGGACAAAGAGCACCTTCCCTTGAGGCCTTACTTTGAGGACAACACAGTTGTCATGAATGTTGTAAATCCCACATCAGTAGAGGCTCAAGAGAAGAGGCAGAAAGCAAAAGCTAAGAAGGCAGCCAAGATGCCAAGTGCTGAAGAGGCTTCATAGGTTTTCCTCAAGTCAAAGCAAGATCAACTTGGATATCTTATTCAAGCTACTTTGAGGATTGAGAAAGGACTGGCCACCCTGACTCAGAATCAAGAGAGCCTGGAAAGGATCATTGAAACAAAGTTCTATGATCTTGACTTGAAGGTGACAGAAATGCAAACAGCAGTTGAGTAGCTCCAAGAAGAAGCTGAAGAGAGGAAAGGGAAGGCAACCACAAAAGTATTTCAAAGAGTTCCTAGGGCACAGAGATCTGTAGTAGTGCCAGTGACAAACACAAGAGCTACTGCATCAGCACCTGCAGCCATAGCTCCAGTTGCCCCTCCGGTTGCAAATCCACCAGCTCCATCAACTACAACATATGCATTCGTCCTTGGAGTCCTCTCAACGCCACCTCCTGAAGATCAAGCTTAGAGAACCGCATAGCACTATGCATTTTCAAGCTTTTTGGTAACTTGTTGCCAAAGGGGGAGAAAGTGTATAGATCATAGGCTTCGAGAGAGAGAGAGAGAGAGAGAGCTTTGATTCTTTTGCTACTTATTTTCTTGCTTGCTTGGGTGATATTTTATGGTTATGTGTGTGAGAAACTTGTATGGTCATGTGCTTGATCATATCATGCTTCATGCTTGTGCTTGGATGATGATATTCTCTATCTCTTATGTATGATCATTCACTTTGCCTTGGTGATGCATGCATGTTCCTCTTTCTATCATTTTGAGTCCTCCACCAAGATGTATGTGACATGGAAGAGTAACCCATAATCCTAATTGCTTGTGCATTTGCATTCAACAGCAAATCTTAAATAATGCACAAATTTAGGGGGAGCTCTTGCTTATCACATACTTCTCAAAATGACGATGTATTTCATTCTTATTATCATTTGTCGAAGCTTTGATCTATATGTTGTCATCAATTACCAAAAAGGGGGAGATTGAAAGTGCAACTAATCCCTGGGTGGTTTTGGTAATTCTTAACAACATATAGCTCATTGAACTAATACTCTTTCAAGATGATCATTTCAGGAAGTTCAATGATTGGCATGACATGGACTAGAGATGTGGACCCCTCAAAATGCTAAGGACACATATTGGCAACGAGCTCAAGACTCTACATTTTCATTTTAGTGATCCAAGATCACATTGAGTCCATAGGAATGCCAATACTATTAAAAGGGGATGAGGTGTTGCTTAATGGCTTACTTGCTCAAAATGCTTAGTGATATGCTCCAAAACCCTCAGCCAGTTTCTCATTTCCACATATGTCCTAAACCCAAAAGTTAAACTCGGCGCCACCGATTTGATCTATCCGGCGCCACCGAGTTCATTTGACATAGCCACTGCCACAAACCCTAATCACTTCAGTTTCACCGATAGGGATCTTGGTCTCACCGAGACGGGATTGCAAACTCTCTGTTTCCCTTTTGTAACATTTCGGTTTCACCGAAATGAGCGATCGGTCCCACCAAGTTCACAATGCAAACTCCCTGTTTCCTTTTCATAACGTTTCGGTCTCATCGAAATGAGCGGTCGATCCCACCGAGTTTGCCTGACTAACTCTCTGTTTGCCTATTACTGAAATCGGTCCCACCGAGTTCATGTGATCGGTCTCACCGAGATCAAGTTATGCCCTAACCCTAGCACATTGGTCCCACCTATTTGATCATGTCGGTCCCACTGAAAAGCCTAACGTTCACATTTTAAACTGAATTGGTCTGACCAAGTTTCACTATTCGGTCTCACCGAGTTTGGGAATCTTTGTGCAACGGTTAGATTTTGTGTGTAGGCTATATATACCCCTCCACCCACTCTTCATTTGTGGAGACAGCTATCAGAACGTGCCTACACTTCCAGCATTCATTTTCTGAGAGAGAACCACCTACTCATGTGTTGAGACCAAGACATTCCATTCCAACCACAAGAATCTTGATCTCTAGCCTTCTCCAAGTTGCTTTCCACTCAAATCATCTTTTCACCATAGCCAAATCTGTGTGAGAGAGTTGAGTGTTGGGGAGACTATCATTTGAAGTACAAGAGCAAGGAGTTCATCATCAACACACCATCTATTACCTTTTGGAGAGTGGTGTCTCCTAGATTGGTTAGGTGTCTCTTGGAAGCCTCCGTCAAGATTGTGGAGTTGAACCAAGAAGTTTGTAAGGGCAAGGAGATCGCCTACTTCGTGAAGATCTACCCAAGCGAGGAAAGTCCTTCGTGGGCGATGGCCATGGTGGGATAGACAAGGTTGCTTCTTCGTGGACCCTTCGTGGGTGGAGCCCTCTGTGGACTCGCGCAGCCGTTACCCTTCATGGGTTGAAGTCTCCATCAACGTGGATGTACGATAGCACCACCATCGGAACCACACCAAAAATCTCCGTGTCAACATTGCGTTTGCTCCCTCCAAACTCCTCCCCTTTACCTTCATATGCAATGATTTATATTCCGCTGCTATACTCTTAGAATTGCATGTGTAGGTTGATTGCTTGACTAGTGCTAAGTTGCTAAAATCTGCCAAGAATTAAAATTGGGAAAAGGCTAGGTTTTTATTTGGTCAAGTAGTCTAATCACCCCCCCCCCCCTCTAGACATACTTTCGATCCTACATTGGGTTTGTGTGTGTAGAAATTTACATCATGTAATACTTTCCCTCGTGTTTATATACCAAGGTATCAGTAAGTAGAGGCAGCATCCTTGGCCTCAATTGAAAAGCATCGTCGAACTAGTTAATAATTCCCTTGTGCCCCAACGTTTTCTAGTGTGGTTGTCAAGCTCACTAGATTCTAGTTTGCAACAAGTTATGAGCCTATTATGTGTTTGGAAGTATTTAAGTATTTTAGGAATAATTTATAATTGAAAACAAAGTTCGTATAAAAGCAGCTTGGAGAGTTTATTATGCGGAGAAATCGAACAAGAGTTCATAAGTTCACTAGTAGCATTTCTCGAAGCAATAGGGGCACATAAATAAAACATAGGTTTGTGTTACGACCAATAAACTTTCTCATGACAAAACATGCCAAACTAGAAGGGTTGGACGTGCTTCACTACGCTGCCGGTGTTATTGGGATTCCACACACACACACAAAGGTTTGACACACGTGGGAGACGATGGAGTGTGTTTTCTTACTTTATAATGTGGTATTTTGTTAGGCCCTTCCTGATGGTGTGATTTTGTGGTATCTGCTAATTGACCTACACGCATATGTTGCACTGGTGGTTGCTTGTACTATATCAATGGGAATGTGTTGCATGTTAGTACTTCTCTTTTTAGACAATGTCAAGTTGGTTGCTGTAGATTTGTTCACCCGGTCAAAATCTTGACCAAATTCAAAGTTGGACAACCCAATTGACCGAGAGAGCTTCAAACTTAGAGGGTATAATGAATTTAAAGATGTTGGATCATGTTATAAAGCCGGTAAATTCGTAGTTTTAATTGACTGACATACGTCTCATCTAATAATAGAGACTTCACCCAGGGTGCCTAAAACCCTCGTGAATTCAAATCAAGTATTTTGCAATAGGCATGATGCTATGTGGGTGAAAGAATCCATATCATCACATTTCTGTTGCGCTTTAAAGGCAAAACCATCGTGTCCTTTTTGGAGGGTTGTTTTCGGCCATATCTAACCCCTCCGACCCGGGAATTCAAAGAAATCATTATCACCATCATTGGAGCATCAAGAGGAACATATTAATCCAAGTCATCTTCACCATCTCCATCAAGAATTTCATCACCCACACAATTGGTGTAAATCAATTATCGTCATTACTTGCGAGTGTTAAATTGATTAGAGTTTCATGTTGTCATATTTATCATCACACATTTCTTTACGTTCAACGTGTTTTATTTGTTTCCTTTGTTTTTTGGGCCGGATGGTGTACTATCTTGGTTTGACTGCATTTGTTTACTGTATTATTATTATTATTATTATTATTATTATTATTATTATTATTATTATTATTATTATTATTATGATTTACATTACCTTGACATTCCAACATCACAAATCACTTCATTATAACGCCTTTCATCACTTGGAGTGAAGGATTGATATTTTTATACTTACCAATGCCTTTCACTCACCACGGGATCGATACCTTTACTTATTAAAAATATCACTGTTGAACCCGTACACTTGTTTGACATCACTTAGTCGCTTTGGCACGTAGCTACACCACATAGGACGCCATGTTCCTACTAGCCCAATGTTCCCTTCCTTTGAATATTCCTCTTTGTGCAATCCCTTTCTCTTATCTTTGAAGTTTCATGTGTGGAAGGCATAAAAAAGAGGAGAATGTGCTACCTTTAGAAGATTTCAGTGAGTTAGTCCATAAAAGTAGTGGGTTTTATATAAATTGAACAAAAAATGACGAGAGTTGAAGCCCACCAACAACTGAGGTTGTCACTTTGATGTTCAATCTCCCGTGCGTGAAGTTTTCCGCAAAGAGCACTACCATGTAGAAAGATGGTCTGGATACCCCCAACATGTTTCACTGTGTAATGTATAATAATTTATTCGACTATTTCGATAAAAACGGTTGTCATTACTGGGCCGACCAACTAAATAATTGTCAAAGGTGCGCACATTTTATTTCTCTTTATGCTACGTTGGAAGCACCTCAGATGTTGCTGCCAACCGCCCATGTTGACGCGTGTACTCATAGCGGGGTGTCAAGCCACTATCACATGCATGCCAACTTTGCCGTGTTGGTTCGCAGAATTTTCAAAACACAAGAATAGAAAAAACCACAGGAATAGAGTCTGAATGAATCCTTAGGAGAAAATCCTAGAGATTTCAATCTACGTATGCATCAAACGATAATCATAAAAAGAATCATAAAAATCAATGGAATTTCTTTAAATCAAAAGAGGCCAAAAATGCTTAGGGCACATTCTTGATCGACAAAATTCACATAATAACGGGTTTAATTATACCAAGAAACAAAAGAATTGGTTTCATTATTCATTTCATTCTACACCATCGGTTTCTAAATATAAGACGTCTCAGCACTTCAATTTTAATCTGCCAAATTGTTTTATCTCATAGGATTCCAATTCGGTCGGTTTGATGGTTTGACGCGTCAATATTTGCCTGGCGCCGGTCTGGGAAAACCCACCCCAAAACCAACTCATCTCAACCGCGAAACAGAACTCGCCTTCTTCCTCCCCCCGATCCCCAATTCCCCAACACACCTAACCCTAGCCCAAGAGCCGCCGGCGCGATGCTCCGCTCTCCCGGCCACTCCCCTCGCCAGCTCACCCCGTCGCCCTCCCCCGCCCCGTCCACCCCTCGCCCCGCCTCCCCCACCCCGTCCTCCGCCTCCGCCTCGGCGTCCACCCTCGCCACCACCTCCTCCAAGCGACGCCGCCCGGAGGTGCTCGACGAGGACAGCTACGTCGTCGCCATCGAGCGCATCATCGAGCGCGACTTCTTCCCCGACCTTCCCCGCCTCCGCGACCGCCTCGACTGGCTCCAGGCCGTGCGCTCCCGGGACCCGCTCCTCCTCCGCGACGCCCAGCTCAAGATCCTCGATCGCCGCCGCCGTCTCCAGCGCAACGGGCCCCTCCCCACCCCGACGCCCGCCACCTCCACCGCGCTCCGCTCACCGTCCTTCCTCGCGACCCCTGCCGTCGCCCCCTCCACCGCAGGCGACCCCGAGGAGGAGGACGAGGACGTCTCTGCCGCGCTCTCGCTTGACGACTTCTTCCGCCGCTACACCAGTGAGGACAACGAGTCCTTCTCGCGCATCCTCGAGAAGGTCAACCACCGCCGCCGCGAGCGCTATGCCCACCTCCTGGAGCCTGGCGAGGTGGCGGATAAACAGCTGTTGGAGGATGCTAAGCGCGACAGAATAACTGATGGTTATGGTACATCTGGGCAGCCACCAAGCACGTTGGAGGGTGCCAAGTTTACGGCCAAGAACCTTCTCATGTACCACCCGGCCGACCGAGGGGAAGCGCCGCTCACTGACGAGGAGCTTGCCGTGCGGCTAAAGGGGCTCACCAAGGAGATCGACAAGTCAAACACCAGGTTACATGGGAAGGCTCTTGCTGAAGACGGGAGACCCAAAGAGGAGGAGGCAGCCGCCATACTGTATGCTCTAGTTGCAGGATCCACTCCTGGAGGAATGGCGTACAATGATCCTGACAAAGGAAAGAAGTATGATTTGGAGGATCTAAGGAAGACACCAAACCCGTTTTACATTGAATCAGGGAAGAAAGCAGACAATGGGTACAGTTTTGTGAAGACACCATCGCCAGCACCTGGTGTGGACGAGTCCCCTTTCATGACATGGGGTGAGATTGATGGAACACCACTGAGGTTGGATCCTGACGAGACACCAGGGGGTAGTGAGAGGTCACATTTCAAGATCCCACCTCCACCTGTTCGAGATGTGAAGGCACACCTGCTGTCCAGGGATGCTGCAAAAAAGATAAAGGCACGAACACATATGTTTCACAAGCCACCATTGCCATCCCCTGTGAGAGGAGGCAGTGCAAGCCCCAGGAATCTGTCTCCTGCAGCACAGAAGTTTGTGAGGAATGCCATCGCAAAATCCACACGAATCATTGATGAGTCTCTCCGTGCAAGTTACAGAGGGTCAACCCCATCTGCAGGCACCCCGAAGACAAGGTTTTCAACGGACCCAGGCTTGGGATCACGGTCTCCTTCGGCGAGAAAGGGTTCCACCCCTCCGTGGTGATTCCAGTAAACCCCAATGTTATATATATCCATTTCATAAACTGATAGATGCTATCCATGTATTGTATCGGGAAAAAATGATGGTAGTTTTTTCAGCTTGGAGATCTTAGAGGGCTTGCCAGGTCAATAAACTATTCTTGCATTTGCATGGCAGGTTCCCTCAGTGTATTGTGATTTACTGATTTTGCAGGTCTTAATAAAATATGCCTTGACACCAAATTTCCTGTTTCTATAGTTTACAGGCAGTTTAATCTTATCAGAAAGTAAAATCTAGTCTGGGTTAAATCTCCCTGACCTGAATATTAGAAACCAGAAATGCATATGATATGGTTGCAATAGTGGTGTTACCAAAATAACTTATCGCGCATGTGCAAGATGCAAGACGGTTTGTCATCTTGGGGTTTGTTTGCTTGGCGTGTATTATATAGCGATTATAACAGGTCATATCAGAGTTAAGGAATGACACTTAATTTAATGTTTGTTTGGTAGTTGCACACTTACTCTGTTGTTAGCGGAATATCTAAATTCATAGTAGTCATTTCTTTAGTTCAGTTTGGATTCATGTAGCACATAACGTACACACACTTTCTTCCCATCATTTGATTAGATGACTTGATATATTGGGTCTCAAGTCCCAACTCTGAGGGCCTCTTTGATTCAAATGATTTTAAATATGCAGGGGAGAAGTACTTACTAGTGCTTTTCTAGTTATGCTGCGGTCAAGTTTATTGTTCTTCCAGTTATATGATAACGAGATTATGATATATCTCTGGTTTACTAAATTTTATACTATAAATTTCTTTGTGAATGCCCTCATATTGTGAAGTCCGTTTTGAGCCCATTTGATCAGGTTAGTATATTAGAAGAAGTAAAACTGGTAGTGGCCTAAGCTATGTGTTGATTCACTGGTTTGCTCTCTGAGGCTGCTTATTTGGGTATGAAAGAAAACTGTTCTTAATTTCATATATATGCTTTGATCTAGAATCTAGCCTATTTTTGTTCACATAGTAGAGGCCAGTATTTACAATTTTATCACCATACAGGCCTTGTTTAGAAAAGCTTGGTTTGGAATTCACAATTAGGATAACCTAGTTAATTACTCTTTACTTGTTATATAGGCCAGCTTGGTTATGTCAATACTGATATTTTGTTCCAAATGCATTATGGGTTGCTGGGTTAACAGTTACATGCTCAGCCTTTTTGGCCTTCTTATTGCGGTGGTATGTTGGCCTTAGCCTTTATTTTTTTCGAGAACACACTTGGTATTTTATTAGAAGAAATTTCACAAAGACACAAACCCCAAAAGAGAAGTCCACTTGTAAGTTAAGAAACAGAGAAAACTAAAGGGTAGAAACAGTGTCTTGGTGAAGAGAATTGAAATGATCCTGACCAAGTGAAATTAACTATGTATGCTCAACTGGATTGGGTGATTTTGTTCTCGCAAAAAAAAGAAGAAAGAAAAGGATTGGTTGATTTTAAAACCCACCTTTTAAAGTCTTCATCCATTTTGAGGTTGGACATAAAGCTTTTTGCTTGCTACTACATCATGCTGCTAAAATTTTGTGATCCTAATGCTTTCCTTACCAGAACGCCGTGCATAATTGCTGGAGTACTTAACTTCTGGTTATTTTTACAACTCAAAAGAAACTTCTGGTATTCAGACACCAGGCTCTTATAAGGTCCTAGTTGTAAAATAATGCTGACGTTGGTCAGTGAGCAAGTTAACTGAGTAACCTCCTGGACCGAGCTGACTTTGTATATCTTTGATAACTTCTATCTCGGCATTTATCTTCGCCAGACTCGGATCAGTAAGGAATTTGCTGTAATCACCGTCAGGCTATGGAGTATAATCTTGTTTCAATCAGACTCGAGTCGTCAGGAATCCTTGTGCTCCCTAGGAATAGAGAGGCCTAGGAATGCTCCAATGTTTTTACTCCAAGTGGATCTTCTTCAAATTGCTTTCTAGATGAATCTTTTTACAATGATATTGTTCTGCTTCGTGATGCAGCTCATCATTTGGATTATAATGCACCAGCATAACTTGATTGAACATGGACCCCCCTTCTGAAAGAGCTTCCTTCCCTTTAACACATTCTGTGCTACCCATCAAAGGAATGTTTAAGTCTGGGACAATAGGCCCTGCAGACATAATTTACTGAATTAAAGTTCCGTGCAAACAAAAAAATTGTTACGATTTGGTATACTTTGCAAAATTTTCACGGACACCTAATTCCCCAATTAGTTTGTTAGCACCGCTTCAAACTATGGTATTCAATCTTACACTAAATGGAATTAGATAATTACTTACCAGCCAAAACATTGTCCAGACATGATACTGTTTCATTTACCAAACCACCACCCTCTACCTCGTTCTTCTGAATATAACGCAGAATCTTAACTGTGCCAACTGTCAACATCAATTTCTCTACTGATCTATGTGTCTGAAATAGTTTTTTTCTTCCTTTCCTCAGTCATACCAATTTCATTCATGAGATCTGCATGTAACTTTATTGATCTTTCGATCCTCCCTTCAGCCTGTTGTGCTAGTTCTTCAAATATCCAATTCCTCCCCTATACAACATTCAGTGTACCATCATAAATCCATTTCATAAACTTACGTCTGTTCATATTTCCTTACCTTAACACTAGATTCTTTAGTCAGGTCATATATAAGCTAAGTTATCAGCATGCTTCATCGATCCTTTCACCTATCAAAATGTTCTTCTGTTAGAGGGTGCTTACATGTGCTGCTTAGCTATCAAATTTATAAAAGTTCATTTTAAGAATTGACATAAACAAATAATTAATTATTCATACTGGAACATATACCTTCATTAATCTAAATGTGATACGCCCACCGACTACTTTGTTGTTTGCCTTCACCAGGGCACTTAGAATTTGTTTGTTGTAGTACTTGATCCTTGGTACAACTTTTTGATCTAGTTGAATGAAACTAGTGTCCACCGAGTCGAAATATAGAATCTGTTATAAATAATCATGTTAGTACATCCACATTCTTAAGCCTGCAACGCAGTCTGCTAATTCAATTAATAAATTACCTCCAGCAGAGCAGGGCAGCCATGTAGTGTTATGTTAAGCAGTGGATTGTCACGGTTCAGTTTCCTTGCCCCGCTTATTATCTCATCAACGACATATTTTCCCCAATTGACATCTTTCAAATCAGGATAAAGTATCACCATCATATAAGAACTCCTGTTCACAAAACATTTTTTCTCCACCGGACCAAGTGCAATAGAAAGGTAAAGCATTGCAAATGCTCTCTCCGTGCGTGAAGCGCCTTCCTCATCTAATTCCAACCCCTTCTTACTTTCTCCTAACAAGAGTGCAACAAGTTCAGAACTTTATTTCTTCCGTTACATGATAAAGTTTCAGTATGCTTCGCACTGCTTTGATTTCACTATGGCTTGGGGCACCTTCACAAACTGGAATATGTATTGAACCACCCATTTTGTTCCCAGTTATGTTTGCTGTCACAGCTTCTGTAATATGAACTATGTCACAATCATCTACCCCAATTCTCAGGGCACGGTCATCAGGCATGACATTAAGCATTAACCAAGCTGAATGATTAAGATCTGTGTGCACCATTTTGTTTATCCACTCCTTCAATTCTGAATTTCCTTATTATGCACTGCTGCTTCGCTGATAGTTCAAGATAAGTTTTCTGCAGATCCGATGCTCCGAATCTGCCATGCCCCTTGAAATTGTTACCAACACCACCGAATGATCCTTTTGTGCTTCCACAATCTTCTATTGGACACGAGTCCTTAGCAACATCTACCGGGTTACTACTACTGACAACATCACCACGGATTAACTCTCTCTTATCGTCTTCTTCTTAAGATCTGCCCGTTGCTATCGAAACCTGAACAGTTTTTGTCCAGAGATTACTAATTTGACCTGGCTACAATTCCTAAGCATATCTACCACAAAGATGGAGAATATGTTACCTTTGATGAATGCAGTCCCTCCATTCCATCCACCACCTTGAAATTTCTCCCTCTCCTTCAGGCACATAGCTGTTCTTCGCTTCACTTGGGAGGAGGCGTTTGTTCACAACCAAATGGATAGACTGAATGCACGGGCTCTCCTTTTTACCCCAACTGTTGCACCGACGCTACAGTTAAAAGATCACCAGCAACTAACCACCCAAATTTACTGCACCATCATTTTGCCACTGCCAGCCAACAGCCTACTTTACGATGCATATTACAGTAACACGTCAGTAATTATATCAAAATTGCACCCCTCGAGGCTGTCACTGCTACATAATCATCATCACTGTGACTCACTTTAGGCTAGTCATAGTGGGGAGTAACTTAGACTAGTAACATACATATCTTACTAGTCCGTGTTACCACCTTCATAGTGAGAAGTGTCATAGGTGTAGTAACATGCATATCTTCATTTATTGCTTTGTAGAATCTTTTTGTATTGGAAATCGCTATGTGATGGTACTTCCTCCGTCACAGTTTAGAAGGCACAGTTAAATTTGCGTGCATTTTCACAATAGACAAGGTTTAGAGCGCATTGCATTTATTTCTAGTAGCTAATTAGACTCCGGAGTACTATTTCTATATGCATGCGTAGTGTGAATGCTATTTTTTAGCCCATCCCACAACCAATAGATAACCACCTACTCCCTCCGTTCTTTAAAGAGTGTACTTCCAGCTTTGTTGGAGGGTCAAACTATCTCAAAGTTTGACCGAATTTGTGCAAAAATATATCAATGTTTGTGAAATCAAATAGGTATATGATGAAAGTATATTTTATCACGAATCTAATGCTACTAATTTGATGGCATAAATGTTGATGTATTATTATATAAACACGGTCAAATATAAAAAACTTTGACTTTCCAAGAAAGTTGGAAGTACACTCTTTAAAGGACGGAGGGAGTAGGTTCCAGAGAATTTTCAAGCGCGCCTTCTAAACCGTGACAGAGGGAGTAACATATTATGTTACTCTATTTGTCTCTCTCCTCTTTAATTACATGACACGTCATCATTTTTGCTTATGTGGCATCTATGTTACTATTTATGTTACTCCCACTATGACTAGCCTTACAAAGATTCATGTCCACTTAATTGACATAACTTTCATTCCTGCAAACGGTATATTTAGCACATGCAATTTTAAAATACATTTGAATTAACCTTTTTTTGCAAACCTTTCGTTTTTACGTATTACTCAATTCCTTTCCATCGCTTCAAAACATAATAGTTTAGTTTGTTTATACTTAACGCGTACCCAGTTTTTACACGAGTAGTAACTAAGATAATTTGACGCCAGGTCTTTGACAAGGACCTCGATTCTGCAAAAAGGTGGCGTCCTCCAACAGGATAGCATTTATCGACCGACGATGGAAAACGCGTCGTGCCTGCACGCGGAACCTGTACCGACCTGTTACAGGCCTAGTACAACACTGTTCGTCTGCTGTATATTCCACGTTTCCAACTCTGCCTTCAAACCCTATATGCTCAAATGCTACTTTATCTGTCAATCGCGACGCACTGATTGACGCATTGGATAACGGGGACATATGTCCCCATAGACCAAACGTTCGCCTCCGCTTCTCTCTTCCATAACTATGATTTGGAGCGTTCGGCTCAGCTCCAGACCTGGAGTTGTGGAGCTGAGGAGCCGGAGGGCTCCCGAACACGCCCCTAGTAGCTCAGCATGGCCAGTCTTCTGCGAGCCATGCTGTTCCTTCTGACCCTGTTGCTCTGTTGTATGCCATCTTTCGGCCGGTCTATCCCAGCCACCCTGCCTTCTCTCCCCAGATCTCACCCCGGAACCCATGGCCCTTCGAGATTTGGTTTCGCTTGGGGTTCCTGGCAAAGTATTGCCATCTGCTCGGCTTTTGCCCTTGCAGCCGCCGGCCTCGTCGCTCTCCTGATCGTGTTGTGTTGCCGCTGCGCTGCAGCAGCAGCACCAGCAGCTGCGCCGGCGAGGTCGGCTCGGGGGAAGACAGAAGAAGCTGCTATGGTGACGTCCGCTCCGGGGATAGCAGCGGCCTCTGCCTTCACGGGGATACCCGAGGCGGACACCGCGAGCTTAGCCCCGTCTTCTTCCATGCAGCCAGCCACCCTCGCGCTCGCCTACCCAGGCTTCACCCTGTCTTCTTCCACCATGCCAGCCACCGACGCCCGGATGGAGATTTCCGAGGAGGCCAATTCGACGGCTCCACATCCGTCCACGGCCCTCGCGCTCGCCTACCCGGGCTTCGCCCCGTCTTCTTCCATCGAGCCAGCCACCGATGCCCGGATGGAGATTTCCGAGGAGGCCAATTCGACGGCTCCACATCCGTCCACGACCCTCGTGCTCGCCTACCCGGGCTTCGCCCCGTCTTCTTCCATGGAGACAGCCACCGACACCCTTGCTGGGGGATGGACGTTTCCGTGGTGCCATGTACATCCACGGCCCTCGCGCTCGCCCCCCGCCCCCCGAGCTTCGCCCCATCTTCTTCCACCCAGACAGCCACAGACGCGATGGAGGTCTCCCCGGCGAGCTTGGCGCCATCGTCAGCAGCCTCTTCTTGGGGGACATCCATTCAGATGGAGCACTACGGTGCGGCACCGACGGGCTCCACGACGACACCGGTTTGGAGGACCTCTTTACGGCTGCAACACTACACGGGAGCTTCTTCGGCTTCAGGACCCGATGGCTCGACATCATTTTAGATGCAACAGTATGGTGCTGCACTCGCCTCCAGGCCAGCGCCGGTGGGTTCCGCGACATCCGCGACGCCCCCGACCTAGATGACTTCTCTAGGGTTGCCGTAGTACACGGGAGCAGCGAGTTCTTCGGATTCAGGACCCGGCGGGTCGACATCATTTGTGCTGGAGCAGTATGGTAGTGCACCCACCTCCACCTCAGCGCCGGTGGGTTCCGCTTTTTCCTCCACGCTAGCGCCTGCCGGGGTGAGCACCGTGCCTCCCCACCGCCACACCACGAGATTGACGTACAGGACCCATGCGCACGAGATCCGAGTACTTATGAGAAGTGTCAGATCGCTGTGGACTGCTGTGCAGCGACAGCGACCATCCTGGACGCCATTTCTCGTCTGTTGGAGCAATGCAAATGCTAGGACGACACGACATTGATGAAAGGATCGGAGATGGATGAAAGGCAGGGGCGGAGCCAGGAAGTTTTGCCAATGGGTTCACTAAGGATTTGGACATGAACTAACAATTTCCTGTAGTGGCAGAGGGTGCTAATAAATCCAGGTAAGCTCTCCCAAAATCTTCCCAACTTATCCAAGGTGGGGGCTAATGCCCCCCCCCCCCCCGCGTATGATATGTACATAGGTCTACCTCAGATTAGTTTTACAACCTCATACTAACACTCAAAGGACACCATAAGGAACTGAAATAGCATACCACATATAATTGTTACATAAAACTACATTATGAATAAATATCAGTTGAATGAAAACATAAAAACCCTTTTCAAAGGTTTCATAGTCAAACACACAACTTTGTACTTTCATAGGTAGTTAGATAAGGTATTCCTTGTAAAAAAGCAAAATGACATGTTAATTTCTTAAGTTGTAAATAAGTACTATTAAGCGGAACATGTAGAGTCACTGTCATTTCCAAGTTTCTTTGATCTTTCATCGTTACTACTTACTAATGGTAAGAAAACTCTCATCCATTAGCAAATTAGAAAATCACTATTTGATTGATCACCCATTTTATTACATATTTTGTTGACAACAATCATATATCAAAAGCACTGGTCAATTAATTCCATGGAAACCGGCAATATCAGTACTAGCTTCATAGGTTGATAGACCAAAGTAAAAGGAGTATGTTTACTTGCCTTGCACCATTAATTTAGCAATATCGATAATTCCATCAGGTCCAACATCATGTAGTTTATCTGAATCAAAATCATCTCGATAAAACTCAGCCAGTTTAGTAAGCTCCTCACATTATACACAACACATAACTCTTCTCCTAATCTCAATCTTACTTTATTAAAACTTTTTATGTATTCTGGAATTCCCTTCGGATTAGTCATAGTATGACAATTAATTTGAACCAGATTCTATCTGAATAAATAGCTATGTGGGACTAGGAGTAGTGCATCATTTGTTTGCTTGCCTATAAGGGTGGCCTTGAAGTACATGTTTTATTATATTTATCATGATATAATGACCGTCCTTTTTGCAAAATGTTGTTCCATACTAGATCAAGGTTTGACCAAAAAAGCAATCATATAATTAAGGTTGGATAAGACTTGTACAAGCGGGACAGGATATGCTATCGCGTGTAATAATATTTTGAATAGCCATTGTCAGCTTACCGCTGCCGGTTGCCAGCGTGAGGGCGGTGAGAGAGATAATACAGATACTTTCTATGCCGGCTTGCCGCTGACATATGCAGTATGTTAGCGTGAGGGCGATGAAGGTGACAAGAGTATTCAGATTTATTTCCCATTCGCAAAAATAGATTTATTTGTTTCTGTCCATTGCGGCGGTGAAGCAACTCAATGTGAAGATCATGCGTCTAGCCAGCTGCGAGCTACCAAATTGATTTATTTTATTTGGGCTTGCACACTTGCACTGAATATATGGACTAAAAGGCTTTTTGTCTAATGCAGCTAGGTAGTCAATGGGTTCAAATATGATTTTTTGTTAAGTTCATGCATCAAGTACATGTAAAACGCTACGTTATCAACTAAAATGTTGTTGGTATTTGCACCCAATGCTTTGATGCTAGCTACGCCTCCGATGAAATGACAGCTTCGATGAAACGATGTGAGATGGGTGAAAGTTGATGTAGTATATATTTCGTATGGCACTTAACTTTATGGATGGAGGTCGTTCGGTAGCGTAGTATATGGGATGGGAGAAAAGGGACAATGCAGCTATGTATCGGTTTTAGAGCAAATATAATAGAGTTGACTCAGCTAGTTATAAGAAATAAACTAGTATGTTCTTCCTTAGTTGGAGGAAAGAAAAGACGAGAGCTAGCACATGCTCATATGTAGTTTGAAAAAATAGTATTTTTCTAATCAATTATTGTACTCCTTCCGTTTCTTTTTAGTCTGTATATAAGATTTGATTTAAGTCAAACTTTGTTAACTTTGATTAAGTTTATAGAATAATATATCGCGACAAACAACGGTGAAAACAGATCGTCAATTAAAGGGACTGACTATGTGTAAGTTGACTGGTTTTTGTTTTTGGGCAAGTCGCCTGAACAAATTTTGGGGTCAGTCCATTTTTTACCAACGCGCTCACATCCACAAGCGGCATGCGTGCATACTCACGAACACAAGCCCACCACCGAGACCCTGGCTGCATGCGTGCATGCTCACGTACAAAGCCCAACACCGGGACCCAGGCTGGATGCGTGCTGCATGCCCAAGAATGCAAGTTTTCGCATGCTGGGTGATTCATGATTATACTATTTAAACTTGGTTAGAAATGATTTTATTTCAAATACATAATTAAATAGTGTCACATGATCATGGCAAAGGTAAAAAAAATTAAAGGATTGCAACTATTTGATAGCACTTGATTTTTTCTAAAATGTAATGGATTAGTGAGATCGGTATTATCCTTGCAAAAGAAAACTAAATGAAAACTAAAACACCAAAAACAAAATAAGAAACTATAAAAATATAAAAGATTAAGTTTTCTATGGAAGAATGAATTCGTGGCACTAGTGTATTACCCTTTGAGAAGAAAGAAATTTTTTATAAGAAAGAATGAAACCCTTTAAGAAGGAAGAAAATGAAAATAAAAAAAACATTTCAGAACTTGCACTGAAATTGCACTTTTCCAAATATGCAAATAATTAGCATATAATAGTGCAATATTAACAGTCTACTATAATTTATACACATATTATTAGTACTTGCATTTATACTTGCACAAAAAAAAGCTACAACAAACAATAAAAACGAAAATGAAGTGCTTTCTAAAAAGTAATGGATTAGTGAGTTTGGTATTATCCTTACAAAAGAAAAGAAAATGAAAACTAAAACAAAATAAAAAATGAAATAAAACCTAAAAAATGAAGTTTTTCTATGGAAGAATGAATTTGTCGCATCGGTATTACCATTTTAGAAAAAATAAAATAAAATAAGAAAAATAATCAAAATAGTGATTTTTTATAAGAAACTAGATAATTCCCCCCGCGTTGCTGCGGAAATTCACAGTAGGATCAATGTTCATATAGTGAAGAAGAGTAGCTCGACTCAAATATGAAAGATGGAAAATAAAACATGGATAAGTGATTACATATGATTCAAGTGTTTGCAGGGAAGGGAGTAACCTTATTTCCAAAGAAATTTGTTAAGTAGTCGAGGCATTTGAGCAAGTATCTAAGGCAATCTAGCAAGCTTGGATTAAAAAAGGATTGTACTACAACAGAATACATCAGTTGCTATTTACGGTACACCCCCTTCCCTAAGAAGTATTAAGAGGACCATCTACATCAATTAAAAGATCGAAATATGTAAGTGGCAACCGTGTGGCAGATTGCAAAACTGCCACACGCATCCAGCACCATCCGTTCCGGCCGCCCTCGCGATCTCCTTCCTTTCCCGCACGTACTCGCGATCTCCTTCCTTTCCCGCACGTCCTCACGATCTCCTTCCTTTCCTCCTGATCTCCTTCCTTTCCCGCCCTCCTGATTTCCTTCCTTTTCACGCGCCTTCCAAATTTTTGGACAAAAATAATGCTTGAATTGGGATTTGAACTCTGGTCTGCAGGTAATCAACAAAGGGAGCTAACCACCTCACCTATGACACTCATTGTTGAACAAGCTTAGGAAAATATTGTTTTGACATGTTTTGCCTTTAATATTTTAGCACTGCAAAACTTATGTTTCACCTATCAAACCTGGCACATAAACTTTTCCCGTGGTAAATTCTCCATCACCACCACGATAAATGATGCGCCACCACCATGATAACTTTTGTATACCACGCGGTACATTATGTGTAAGTAGCATGGTCATAAGCATTGAAGGCGTGATAACTTTGATGAAAGCATCGTGGTAACTTTGATCATTAGGAAGAAATTTGTTGAACCCCGGCCCTCGGTAATTTCTGTAAATAGCACGATAACATTCACGCCATAGACCTGATAATTTAGATACAAACATCGTGGTAACTTTAACCATTGGGGAAGAAAAATATGAAAAGATACCAGATAATTTATGTGTAAATAGTTGGTAATATACGCAGTGCACATCTGATAACTGAGGTAGAAACACCATGGTAACTTTGACCATAGGGAAGCTTTTTTTTTGAAAAGATACTCCGGTATCTTCTGTGTAAATAGCACGGTACTATACCTCCCTCCCCTGGTATTTTTATGTGTAAATAGCATGAAAACATATGCACCGCGATAACTAAACACCATGATAAGTTTTTGACTGTGGGGGGAAATTTTGCTGAAACATACTCCTGATAAATTTTGTGTAAATAGCATGATATTTTAAGCACTGCGGGCTTGATAGGTTACCTAGAATCACCATGATAACCTTTTGTCCCGGGAAAAAAGTTGTTCAAAACATCCCCGATAATTTAGGTGTGAATAACATGATAATATAAGCACCACATAACCGATAACTTACAATATAAACATGATGGTAACTTTTTACCAAAGGAAAACAAGTTGTTAATAACACACATTCGCCTCGTAGGGCCTTAGATGAACACAACACATGATGTGCCACGGAAAAACCACATAATGTTTAGTGTCATGAGGGGCACACGTGCTCGTGGGTTGGCCCAAAAAACGGCCCACTTTGACCTACTATAGGCGTGATAAGTTATGCAAAAACATCATGGTAATTTTTGACCTATGAAAAAGTTACCGAAACACACCCAGGTTTTTAGGTGTAAGTACCATGATAATATACGAACTGTAGACTCGGTAACTCATGTATAATCCCCCATGGTAACTTTGACCAGGGACGAGGTTCATGTACACATACCCTGATAACTTATGTGTAAGTACCACGGTATTTTACACATCAAAGACCTTATAACTTGTGTACAAAACACAATGATAGCTTTGAAAGGGGTGTTGTTGAAACATAGTACCTGGTAAGTTCTATGTAAATAGCACGGTAACTGACGCAACACAGGCCTGATAAATTGCATGAGAATACCATGGTAACTTTGTCTTGAGGGAAAATCATGGTAACTTTCTGTACTTTTTTGTAGTAACACAATTGTAAAAAAAGGGATCAAAACGATTAGTTTCTTTAGTTTGAGCAACAAATACCTAAGGGTGAGTTGGTTGTGGTGGCGTGCTTTGGTGCCAAGGAGGTGTGGGTTTGAATCCCACTTGCGCAATTTTTTTTATCATGTGATAGACGTGAAGAAGTGATAGTTTTCTCGAGGGTGAGTGCGCGAGATGTGCGGGAGAAGCAGATTTCTCGGACGAGCCTGCAGGGTCACTCAGAAGAAGATGGGGTCGAAGGAAGGGGGATCGTGTGGTACTTTAAAGTAAAAAAAGTAGAGGTGTGGCAGTTTTGCTTATATGGCACACATGTGCCAAATATCACAATCCACTTAAAAGATTAATCACCTAGTTAGATAATTAATTAGGGGCTACTTAATCCCTCAGCTTCTCTCCAAAAGAGAACGCCACGTACATCCAAGTAGTTGTTGCTGCGGCCTCGTCGGTAGCTTGCACCCCCGGCGCACCCATGCGCCCGTCCACGCCTGTTCACACAGAAGAGAGAATCCCTATAGTAGACAGAGAAGAAATTGTAAGCACATATGATGAAATCCCAACCTATTTCAATTAGGCACCTTCTCGATCTACAGCGAGCAAAGAAAATATACTACTGTCTTTAACGAATGGACACTCCTAGTTGCCATCTATTTTATGTAGAAGCGAGGGGACATGTTCAGTACTAAGAGAGATAGTAGGGAGGGGGAGAAAGGCAGTCCTGCCGTGTGCCTTGTGCTCTCGGGTCGCCCTTTGCAACATTAGATGAGAGTTAGTTCATCCACGACAACTTGTATCTATTGCATGGATCAGAAACACGAACGCATTGATCAACACCATGCACGCATCCATCAGGTCAGGTATCAACACCAGGCACGCATCGATCACTTCATCACATACAGTGAAAATCGGGATTGCGGAAAATGCAATGAACACATCTGCGGGGGACAGTCTGCTGAGTTTTACCGAGAGCCGAGAGTTTTCCCTTATTGACTGATCTGCACACATGCATATGGAATATAATATCACAAAAAGCAACATAGAAGAAGTTATATGTCCTACACACAGACTGGCATGGTGGAGGGATGAGGAAGAGCGCAATATCCATGGGGTTCATCTTGCTGCACCAGCGTAGATGAATACGTGATGATTGGGTTGCGGGCATCGATCTCCTTCAACGAAAACGATGGCGTGGATCTAATGCGAGTGCCAACGCTGGAAGGAGAGCAAGATCCCCGGCATCCCTACAACAAGGTTGAGGCGGCATCAATCATAGGAATCGTGATCGAGAGGCAATTACGAGGTGCAAGAGGAGGCGAGGGAGCGATGTGCAGAGAGGTGAACATATATACATATGAAAAAGAAGTGGGAAGAGAACTGAAGGGGAGAAGACGCGAAACAAAGATAGTTATACAGGAAGGGGAAGCAGAGGAGGCCAGCTTGCTGGTGGTGCTTCAGAATTGCAACTCGTACTGTAGGGATTTTTTTAAGGAAGATTAAGGGGCGTGCACTTCATTAAGGTCCACAATATTTATCCAGGTGTAAAAAAATCTGATCCAGTGCGCTAGCCTCGGTAGCAGGGAAAACGATGATGTGAACGCATGGGAGGCCGGCCTATTAATAATTGAATTAAAAAAAGAATGCTGATGTGGCAGATCGATGAGGTGGATAACTTGCATGTCAAGAGAAGTATGGTAGTGGGGATGAACTATTTAGGTATTATAAATGATGAAACCCTTAAACAAGAAAGAAAATGAAAATGTAAAACCTTTCAAAACTTGCACACAACTTGCACTAAAATTGCACTTTTCAAATTTGCAAAGAATAATTATATAATAGTGCAGTTTTTGCATTTTACTATAATTTACACACATATTATTTTGTACTTGCATTTATAATTACACACAAACAAAAATCTAAAACAAACAATAACAAAATTTGCACAAAAATTACATACAAATTGCGCTTTTCCCAAATATGCAAGAATAAGCATACAATAATGAAACTTTCGAAGAAAAAAAGTGTCCTAAGGGCATTGTTATTAATTTAACAAAAAATAAAACAATAACTAAAAAATCAAAATAATGAAGTTTTAAAGGAAAAAGTGGATTAGTGACATTGGTATCACCATTTAAAAAGAAAGAAAAACGAAAAAAGACTTGCACAACATTTGGCACTGAAATTGCACATTTTGCAATATGCAAAGAATAATTAGTTGTTTTTGCAGATAGCACATTATCATAGAATTTTATAATTTTCACACATATTGCATAATATTTATGTGTATACATTTATACTCATCTAACATCCCAAAAATACCCACAAAAGAAAAATAAAAACCGACTAACAAAGAAAAAAGCAAAAACACATAAAAACGGAAATAACATAGAACAAACAAAGGAAGAGATGAGGGCTGGACCACATAATTAATAGGCTTTGGCCTAGTAGCAAATCGACAGACACAACTATCGGGCCAGTCAAAAAAAAAACAAGCCCAACACAACAAACAACAGAGGAAAGTAAAAAAATGCAGCATGAATCTCAGAGCAGAAATTAATGGTCAGAAAATCGACAGATCCAAATTTGAAATTCAGGCAACTTGCAAGAAGCTAAAGTGGAAAATAAATTAAAACTAATATTAAATAAGATTACTGAAGTTTTCACACTTTATTGTAATTTACACTCATTTTTATAGTACTTGAGTCTATACATTTACATTCACGCAACATCCTAAAAATACCCATATAAAACCAAACTGACGATAAAAAGCAAAATAAAAAACACATACAAATTTCAAAGATTAATGTGAACTAACTCACATTGGCGGTTCCTACGTGTCTCACGCATTCGCGCGCACAAACAACATAGACACACATATACGCATAAAACAAAGAGTAAAATGCACTGGCGGTACTTGAACTTGCGAAGGAAGCACGCTTTGGTCACCGTACTTCAAAATACGACCAATACGGTCACTCAATACGCGTACTAGTGATTATACGGTCACTGTTCACCGTACGCCACTCGTCGCCGCTCCATTTGACCACCTGTTGACCGTTCGGAGGCGACACCTGGCGGCTGCGGGGGTTTCTCCTGGGTTTTTTGCAATGAAACCCTTGGCTGGCTCTGTAATTCCTCCAAGTCCTTGTCCATTCGGCTTTGATCATAACGAGAGGGGAGGAGGAGGAAGGGAGATCGTCGGCGGCACCGCACCGCACCACCACCACCACCGGAGTCACCGCACAAGGGCGAGAGCCGCCACGCAGGCGTGGCGCATCTCATCGCTGGAGCCTGTTCGTCGCGATGTCGCCTGTTCGTCGCCCCGATGGCGCTCCGCCGCCCAACTACAGTAAGCCCTCAATTCGCCCCGCCATGGTTACTTCGTTCTAAGCTAGCTGCTCGAAATTTAGAGGTGGGCATTGTGGATGGTGTGTTTGTTAGTCAGATATGCCCATCTCAATTTTGTAGATTTGCCTAGGGTTGTCGACCATGATTTGGGGGTTTCTGCCTATAGGGTTTTGGGTTTGGAGAAGGTGGTTGTTTGTAGGTAATTTGGTGCTGAAAGGTGCTATATTTTGGTCCATGTTGGAGATGTTGGTTGTATAGGTGAATTACAAACTGAAAGTCAGTAGCTTGCATGTATTTCTTGCAGTATATGTGGAACAGAAAATCTGAAACTCCGTTGTGCTCTGTTTTGCTCTGTTTTCATGTATGCAGACAAGCGCAGCAGGAAGTTTTCAGTTCAGTTTAACCATGGTGGTTATTTCCTTGGGCAAGGTAGCAATCGCTCATATGTCAATGGTCATCAACTGTGGTACGATGAAGTAGATGCAGATACTTGGTCTCCAATCATGGTTGAAAACCTAGTGGAAGAGATAGGATGGGAGATGGCAGGCAGGCTCAAGGTATACTACTGCATTCCCATTCTTTCAATCAATAGGAATGGTTTGAGAGAAATCAGAGGAGATAGTGACACAGATCAGATGCTCACATTTGTGTCAATTGGGCATTACTCCTTTAGTTTGTACCTTGACCATGAGGACAGTTTGAATGCTAACCTGTCAGAAGATGATGTGGTCAATTTCCCAATAAGGCAGCTACCTCAAGTGTTTAGTCCTTCCAAGAGTAAACCAAATGAGCCAGAAATTGCAGATATTGAAGTTGATCATGAAGATGTGAATGTGCAACACCCAATTCCTATACAGGTAGTGTATCCTCCAGAGCATGCAGAAGATGATGGTGTAAGCAACTATGTGTTTGCAAAAAGGTTAGCATCTTCTGTCATTGAAGATGTTAGTGTGGAGGAGCCAGCTGTGATTCAGACAACAAGAAATGGTGATGATGATGTTGCTGAAGGGCAAGGTGAAGGTGTTAGAGGAAGATACTTCAAAAGGAAAAGCATACAATGTAACTCACCTGGAGCAGCAAGTTATGCAATGGAAACTAATGAGAGTGATTCAGATGACTCTGACTTTGATCCTGGAGCCATAGTGGACAGTGATTATGATATTAGTGATGGTGATGATGATCTGTATGCTGATAATGTGGATATGGATGAGCCTGAAGATTCAAAGTTGAAGAAGCAGAAGGAACAAAAAAAAGTGCCTGTTAAAGGAAGTGAGAAAGAAACACATGAGCCAGTACCACATGATCCTGAAGATGAGATGTATGAATCAGAAGGAGATGACTTGTGGGCCCCTGACTCAGATGATGAGGAAATTTTCATGAAGTTCAAGGCATTTAGAGCTGAGGATCTACACTGCCCCAAATTTCATGTTGGGCAAGTGTTCCAGACTGTTGAACTACTCAGGAAAGCAATCAAGGAATACAGTTGCAAGAACAGAGTTGATGTGAAGCTCCCTGTAAATGACAAGAAAAGGGTGAAGGCAACTTGTGATGAGGATTGTACTTGGTACCTTTGGGCCTCTTATGATAGCAGGACAAAGTATTTCATGGTCAAGAAATATGTACATGAACACACATGTACCAAGAAGTGGAAGATCAAGGCTTTCACTGCTCCTTTCTTAGCACACAAGTACCTTGAGAGCTTTAGAGCTGACCAAGATATGAATCTGAGGAACTTTTCAAGAATAGTTCAGAAGGAATGGCACATGACACCATCTAGGATCAAGTTGCAAAGAGCTAGAAGGATAGCAATGAAGATTATATATGGTGATGAGGAGGCCCAATACAATTTGTTGTGGGACTATGGAAATGAACTTAGGAGAAGTAACCCAGGTAGCTCCTTTTTTGTCCAACTTGATGATCAAGCAAGGTTCTGCAAAGCATATATGTGCCTGGATGCATGCAAAAGAGGTTTTCTTCAGGGGTGTAGGCCAATGATATTCCTTGATGGATGTCATATTAAGACTAGGTATAGAGGACAGCTGCTAACTGCTGTGGGAATTGACTCAAATGATTGTATTTTCCCTATTGCTGTTGCTGTGGTTGAAGTGGAGGACAAGCCCAACTGGTGTTGGTTCCTTGAAAGGCTTAAGAATGATCTAGGTATCATCAACACCACCCCATGGACTATTATGTCTGATAAACAAAAGGTAAATGATGTTGATCTTCATAACTTGCTGTAGATGACCTTCTTTCATTTAGTTCAGCACCATATGAAGTAGTTGTTACTCATTTTGCAGGGCCTAATAAATGCTGTAGATGAGCTGTTTCCAGAGTCAGAACATAGGTTCTGTGTGAGGCACATGTGGCAAAACTTCCAGCAACACTTCAAAGGTGATGTGCTAAAGAATCAACTTTGGAAGATAGCAAGAAGCAACACTACTGTCAAGTATGAGCAGTACATGATTGAGATGAAGGAAATTAACTTGGATGCCTACAAATGGTTGCATGAGCTTGAACCTAACACTTGGGTTAGAGCATTTCAAAGTGATCTACCCAAGTGTGACATCTTGCTCAACAACAATTGTGAAGTATTTAACAAGTAAGAAACAACTGATCTCATGTTCTCATATGCTAGCTGTTGCTCTATTCAAATATTTACTGATGTGTCATTTACATGGACAGGTACATATTAGATGCTAGGGAGCTACCAATATTATCAATGCTTGAAAGAATTAAACAACAATTGATGCAGAGGCACTACACCAAGCAGATAGAAGGAGATAAGATGAAAGGAGACATATGCCCTAAGATCAAGAAAAAGGTTGATAAGCTAACTGAATGGGCAAATACCTGCTATGTTGATGGGGCTGGTGATGGAGTCTTTCAGGTTGGTGATAGAGGTACTGACTACATTGTTGACTGGCACAGTAGTGAATGTAGCTGCAAGTGGTGGCAGAAGGGTGGCACACCATGTGTACATGCTATAGCATGTGCTAGACATGAGAGAGTTGATCCCCTCCTACTGGTCAACAAATGCTATTCTGTTGAGATGTTCAAGAAAGCATACAAGAACATCATCTACCCCTGCAGAGATAAGACAGAATGGGAGAGGATGAATGGACCCCCAATTAAGCCACCATTGTACACCAAGCAGGTAGGCAGGCCATGCAAGAGCAGAAGAAAGGCCCCACATGAAGTTTCTTGCAGCAATGGTGGCAAAAAAATGTCAAGGCATGGTGTGATCATGCATTGCAACTATTGTGGAGAGCCAGACCACAACATCAAAGGCTGTAGGTACCTCAAGGCTGGTCTGCCCCCTCCAAATGTGCAAGCTCCACAACCAGAAGCAGAAGTTGCTCCAAATGCAGAAGTTGCTCCAAATGCAGAAGCTAATAATGCAGAAGGTGCTCCAAATGTAGGAGATGATGAGCAAGTCATTACTCAGGTATGTCTTTCATCATTTGTACTGTAGGTTTTCTAGCAAAGTTGCTACTCATATAGATTACAAAGATATGATTCAAAATTACTTGCACATCAACAGGAGCACAACTCTCCAGAAAATCATGTCATAGAAGATCTTATGGTTGATCATATGGTTCAAAATGTAAGTTAATGTGCTTCTTTGATGTAATTGATGTTAGGTTCATAGATAAAACATGTTTGTCTAAACTTTCATATGTACTTTTGCCATTCAGAGGCCTCTGCCAAGAGTGGTTGCATCAGGTCCTACACCAGAGTCAACTTTCATATGTGCTGCAAGGGCCATGGTCAATCAAAATATTGGAACTACTGCACAATCCAGCAACAATGGGAGCTCAAGCACAATCCAGCAAGGTGATCTGGCCAAAAAATTGCTTCTCCTTAAGAGGCAGAGAGACAAAGAACTGGAAGATAAGAAGGAAGCACTTCTTGCAGCAAGAAGGGAGGAACAGCAAAAGAAAGCAGAGGAGGCTGCCAGGAAGAGACATCAGCAAGAGGAGAAGAAAGCATTGGAAGCAGAGAGGAAGAGGCAGTCACAAGCTGAGAAGAGAGAGAAGAGAAAAGAAGAAGCTGCAATAGCAAAGAAGACTAAGGAAGAGACAAGGCAGATCATCATGGAGACCAAGAAAGCTGTGGCTGCTGAGCATAAAGCAAGGCAGCAAGCTCAGAAGAAGGCTGAAAAGGAGGAAGCTGCAACCAAGAAGAGAGCAGAGAAAGAAGCTGCAGCAGCAAAAAAAAGAGCAGACAGGGTAGCTGCTGCTGAGGCTAGGAAGGAAGAACTGAGGCTAATAGGGATTGCTCTTGGCAAGAAGCCTGCAGGTATAGAGCCTGATGATGATCTTGTGCTTCCCAGTAATACTAGAGGCACTTCAATGTTTGACATCTTCAGATGATGTACTTCTTAAATGAGTGTACTGAATTGTTGGTACTTGGCAGATCATCTTCATTTTGTAACTGAATGCTATATATGTTCTGAATTGTTGGTACTTGGCAGATCTTCATTTTGTAACTGAATGTTGGTTGTTGGCAAACCATAACTTTGATGTTGCTTCCTATCTTCATATGACAACTTTACTGCTTATGCATGTTACTGATTATGCATATGTTCATAGATGACAATATTAACTTCATATCTTCATAGGACAACATCAACAGCTTCAAACATTAACTTCAAAATGCTGATTGCTCACTTGGCAAAAACCACATTAACTTGCATTTGCAGTAAAAGATAGTCACTTGGCAAATTAACTTCCATTTGCAGTACAAGATAGACAGTTGCTTACATAGTGGCAAAAGCATCACTTAGAATGTTGCATAACTACATCAACTACATCAAGCTCAGACTTACAATGCAAGAGGATAACATAACAACTACCAGTTCATCTCCTAACAAACTAGGCAGCAGTGCATCAAGTCCATCACTTCTTCAGCATAGAAATGGCTAGCAGCACTGCAACTACAATGAGTGCTGCCACTAGTGCCTTCATCATCACCAACATTTGATTGCCTAACCCTATGAGTGCCTCTGCTTGCTGATTGCTCATTTGAGCCGCACCTCCACCTGCATATCTTCTTCCATCTTCAAAGCCTGGAAGATCAACTGCACCACCACCTGCATATCTTCGACTCCTTGCTCGCACCAGCTCTTCCCTCTTATCCTCTGCAGCTCCTAGTGCATCTACGGCTTCATTGCCAATGACAAAGTGATTATCCAGCAAGTACACAACGTACTCCAACTCCCAATGCCAGAAATGGTCCTGAAGATCAAAAGAAAAGAACAGATCACCATCACAACTATCACAAAAATCCACCAAAATGAGCAAATGCAAAAATGACTTACACTAACAGGACACCTGTAGAAGACCCAGCCCTCGTGCTTCTCCGTGTTCGACACATAAAACTTCACACGAGCAGGGCAAAAAGGGCATCTTATCAGCGGCACCACCACCGAACGGCCACCGAGCGATGACCTAACCGAGCTTGTCGACATGGCGGAGTGCTGAAGAGGGAGGCGGCGACGGCGGCAAGCTGCTGGAAGAGGGCGGCGGCAAGCAGCAGGGAAGAGGGGCGGCGGCGGCAAGCAGCAGCGAAGAGGGGGGCGGCGGCGGCGGCAAGCAGCAGGGAAGAGGGGGGCGGCGGCGGCGGCAAGCAGCAGGGGCTGGAGTGGGGAATTAGGGATTCGGGCGGCAGGGGATGGAGTGGGGAACTAGATGAGGCGACGCGGGCTAATTTACAGGGTGCCAGATGAAAATTGGATCAGTCGGGCTAATTTGCATAAGAAACCCCCCGCAGCCGCCAGGTGTCGCCTCCGAACGGTCAACAGGTGGTCAAATGGAGCGGCGACGAGTGGCGTACGGTGAACAGTGACCGTATAATCACTAGTACGCGTATTGAGTGACCGTATTGGTCGTATTTTGAAGTACGGTGACCAAAGCATGCTTTCTTCGCAAGTTCAAGGACCGCCAGTGCATTTTACTCTAAAAGAAACTAACACGCAGAAAAAAAGGCAAAAAGTGCAGCGTACATGCATGGAGGGCAAAAAGTGCAGCGTACAGGCATGAATGCATGGCACCGCATGCAACCATGCATACAGCTACTTCAAGGCAATTCACGCACGGCAAAAAGTGCACCGTACATGCATGGATGCATGGCACCGCATGCAGCCATGCATACAACTACTTCAAGGCAGTTCGCGCATGCATGCATGTTCGGAGTAAAGGAAAATCGACTGAACCAAAAATAGAAAATCAGGCGATTGTTATGTAGCTAAACTGTCAATTAAATTAACTATTTTAAATAAAACTTTAAAATTTGAAGGCAATAGAGAGAATCTTGATGATGTCATTGCATGCATGCATGCATGATGGAGAGAGGGAATTAGCCGGCGCCGCACCAGAAGACTCACATGCGGCACCGCTGTGTAGTTAAGTCCATCTATCTATCTATCTTCTATTATATACTTAAAATGATAGAAAATGAGCGGTGGTGGTTTGACACTCAAGAAACTAAGATGTATCAACAGTGTAGATTAGACAAGTACTAGACGTAAAAAGAAAAAAACTGAAACAAATTGATTTTGGTAGCAACGGCCTCTATTAGGCAATGTACGAACTCAAGCAATGGAGTCTATTAGGCAACATACAAACAAAGGAGGACCTTGGTTTACTGCCGTACTAGCAAAACTTGTCCGTGCATTGCAACGGGAGAAAAAACTCATCCTTCATAAACACACCCGACAACTGTTGGAAATATTAATTGAACCATCTAAAACCAGAACATATACGGCTAGCACATGCACGAGTAAGTGAGGGATGAACATATCATAACCTCTGGTTGGCCAGGTCAACGTGGCGGCGACGACAGTGGCCTCGGTGTTGTCAGTGGCCTTCTTCTTGGCGGCGTTATCTTCGACCATGGTTTCAATGCAGGGGAAGTAATGGAAGCAGAAGCGGACGGAGACGGAAGAGTCGCGTCGAGACGCTCCCCGAAAACCTTATTGTCATTCTCCCGGGAAGGATCTCGAACAACAGGGTTTCGGAGGCACCTGCTCTCCCGACCAACCGTGCACGCGGTCGTCGGGATGGGATCGTGAGAGGCAGCGCAGAGCAAGGAATAGTAGATGACGGCTAGGTTACGCGACAGGGAGTGAGTGAACTGAACTAAGCTTCGACTCGGCACATTCCCGCAACCAGCGGCGCGCGCACGCGTCATGACGAGGCGAGGCGAGGCGGGTGATGATGACTTCTACCTAGGGTAGGGCAATAGACCTAGTCTAAGCACCTTACCCAAGGACACTGCCCTACAATCAAAGACATCCAAAGGACATCAGATTTTACCGACTGGAATCACCACAGTACCCAACTCACTCGACGGAGTGATCACTCGGATACCCCAATTCCATTCGACCATACCAGAATCCACTCGGAGAACAGAAGGTCTAAAGTCACTCTGAATGACAACGGTCGGGCGTTCACTCCGTAATCTTAATGATCATTTATGTAGCTTCAATGTTGGCGTTACCAGTAACGCTTCTATATTTATGTACATTGAACCCTGTTTAACTAAGGGCCGGAGGGGTCTGGCGAATGCTATATAAGCCACCCCCATCCTTAGGCACAAGGGTTCGCACCCCCTGTAACTTCACGCATAATCCAATCGACCGAGCTCCCGAGCACCGAGACGTAGGGCTGTTACTTTCACAGAGAAGGGCCTGAACTCGTAAATCTTGCGTGCACAACTTCGCCATAGCTAGGATCTTGCCTCCTCATACCTACCCCCCATTCTACTGTCAGGCTTAGAACCACGACAGTTGGCGCCCACCGTGGGGCAGGTGTCTTAGCGACTTTCTAGTGAGGTTGCAGTTTTTCCGATTCCCATCATCATGGTTTCGGGCGGTGGATTGGCCGAGGGCCGCGAGATCCGTCTCGGCGCGCTCGTCTTCGTCACCGACGACTCCGCCTGGCTCCAAGAAGCCCCGCTCGACGTCGAGACACTCCTCGTCTGCGGGGCGACGCACTTCCGTGTGTGCATTCACGGCGTCCTTCTATGGCAGCCGTCGACCTAGTATCGGTCGGCTCCCGCAATTTCTTCGCTCCCCGCTGTTCGCCGCCGTAAGCGATCTGGTCGCTCGCGACTTCAGCAGTGGATAAAGCACGTGGTGGCATGCCAGTCGGCCACCCCCCAAGTCACGGCAATCGAGCCCGATAAATCACTCCACGACCTGTTCGATCTGTCGACTGGCTCCGTCGAGACCCTATCCGAGTGCGACAGCAGCAATCCCGCGGCAGAAGTCTTGATGGTCGACTCGCCCTACAGCCCGCCTGGTTTCCATCGCAACGGTGACGGTGATCTATCGCGCGTTCACGAGGAGTACCAACCCGAAACCCTTTCTTCGCAGCAGAGGGAGGAGCTTCGCCGCCGGAACATGGAAGCGCTCCACATGCCCATCATTGGAGAGTCCTCTAAGGCTCAGGCCTTGGAGGAGGCGCACCTGGCCAATCTGGCTGAGCGCACCCAACTGGAAAACCTTCAGCATGCACTCGACGAGCGTGCTCGACAACGGATCCCTGAATCCAGTCGACGACAGCGACAACTTTTTCTGCCTCAACCTGAGGTATACCGTAGTCCAATTCAGAATCTCACAGTTGCAGCCCGTATGGCGGAGTCTATTCAGCCTTCCCAGTCAGAGGCTGGTAGGGGTTTGATGCAGATCCGGGCCTTACTCCGGGCAGCAGGAGAGCAGAACACAGCGGTGTCCCAGTCGCGGAATAGAATTCATAGCAGATCTGTGATGGCAGACATAGTTCAGTCGACCCACAGCCCAAGATCGCCCCCGCGGCGTGAGGGACGTGGGCATCGGCAGGATCGGTACGTGGGTCAGAACCACAAGCAGTATGATCACCGACTTGGCCGTGATGACTGTCGTCGGGTGCCTACCCCTCCTCCGAGGAGTGGATCATATGTGCCCCGACAATATGATGACAGGTGCCTGCATAGTGGAGAACGAAGGGTACCAGTCGACCCAGGGGAGCCGGGCTTTGATGCAAGATCGATTCTTGTTCAAGGTCTGGTCGACAGGAATAGAGCACACAGAGAGGGACTTGACAGGGATCGCCCGAGTGGCAGCAGAGTTCATGTCTCAGGTCCAGAGTGTTTCAGCAGAGCCATCAGGCTGCAGAGATTCCTCCCAACTTCAGGTTGGCGACTGGAGTCAGCAAGTTCACTGGTGAGTCCAAGCCCGACACTTGGCTTGAAGATTACCGAGTGGCCGTGCGGATTGGTGGTAGCAATGATGAGGTGGCCATGAAGCACCTTCCTCTGATGTTAGAAGGTTTGGCCAGAGCATGGCTGAATCAGTTGACCCCAGGCAGTATATTCAGTTGGGAAGAGCTTGCCCGAGTGTTTGTCAGAACTTTTGAGGGTACTTGCAAACGACCAGCAGGATTGACAGAATTGCAACATTGTCTACAGAAGCTGAATGAAACTCTGAGAGATTACATTCAGAGGTGGACCACTTTGCATCACACAGTGGAAAATGTATCTCAGCATTAGGCAGTTTGTGCCTTCAAGGAAGGCGTACGGTATCGGAGTTAAACCTAAAATTCGGTCGGACAGGAGACATGTCTTTGACTCAGATGATGGAAATAGCCACTCGGTATGCCAATGGTGAAGAAGAAGATCGACTCCATAGTGGAAAGAGCAAGCCAACTTGTCAGGACACCGGGGGAGGCAATTCCAATCGGAAGCAGAAGCGTAAAGCTGAACCCGCGGGACCTGGTGAAACTGCAGCCGTGATCCATGGAAAGTTTAAAGGAAAACCTATGGGGCCCTTGACCCTTAAGAAGGTGAAAGATCAAACAGGGAATGACGTGTTGGATTTTCCATGTCACATTCACACCAAGAAAGACGAAGAGGGAAATCTGATTTACCCCAAGCATACCACTCGACAGTGTCGGGTCCTTATACAGCAATTCCGAGAGAAACAACCCAGTGAGAAGGAGAAGGAATCCGATAAGGATGAGGACAAAGAGGAGGATGAAGGTTTCCCCAATATGAATTCCACCCTGGTGATTTTTGCTGATATTGAGAGCAAAAGTCAACTGAAAGTGATAAACAGAGAAGTAAACATGGTTGCCCCGGCAACGACGACATATTTGAAGTGGTCGCAAACTGCAATCACATTCGACCAGTCTGAGCACCCAGTGTCGGAGTAATGGGCCACAGGTAGGCTAACCCGGGTCCCAGGATCTTTCAAGACATCGGGGCAGGCCGCGCCCCTCAAGACGAGTCCCAGACGGCGACTCCAAGACCAGCCGAGTCCCAGACGGCGACTCCAGGACAAGCCGACTCCAGGCTGGCAACCTCCAAAGAGGCCGACTATGGGAGTCGGCCCATGACTCTTCCCGAAGCCCGATGTGGGGTACGGTCGCGACGTGGCCGTTTCCCCTGCCTACGAGGGGCCGGCATGGCTACAGTGAGCCGTGTCGCCGGAAGATCTCCGACGAGGCGCGGCACTGTTGCCATGCCTGCCCTGACCTCAGCCACAGTACGCAACACACTGTACCCACGACGCCGGCCTGTACGCCCCGAAGACCGCGGGGCCGCCTGTCAGTGGGTGGACCGAAGGCGGCTTGAGCGCCCTGAAGATGGCCCTGTGGGAGTCGGCCTCCCTGGAGTCGGCCGCCTCCCCTCCAGGGCCCCACGAGCCATTAACCAGATAGGATGGGGAATGGCGACAGTGATCGCCCGATAGACGGCGGCACTGTTGCCACGACCCAATGACCAAGCCTGCGTCATCAGGAGCACCGCACAGTGACTGTCCTGTCCGCGGGATCCACCAGTTGGCGGGCCCAGAAGCCGGCTGGAAGGACGGCGGTATGAGAGACAGACGGCTGGGACCCGTGCCCAGCCGGATTACCATTGTACCCCCGGGGGGTAGGCCTATATAAACCCCCCGGGGCACCCATGCAAAGGGTTCGGACCTTGATAGAGATAGACCAGATAGCGCAGGGAGGAGAGAACTAGCCTTGCTCTCTCCTGCCTCCCGATACAGCTCGAGGAGCACCATTGTAACCACTTTGCTTTAGTGATCATGCGGAGACCCCGCAGAGCAGCAGTAGGGGTGTTATCTCCCCGGAGAGCCCCGAAGCTGGGTAAGATTCACCGGTGTGCATGCCTACGCCTCATCCCGTTTCCAGGCACCGGCGATGTTCTACTCGCCCCCACCATGATAAGCCATCCTTTGGCATATGTCGCACCCAACCCCCGACATTTGGCGCCCACCATGGGGCGAGGTGCACCGTCGTCCGGAGATCTGTTCTGGACGGGAACCCTCTTCCTCCCTGGGAAGCGCAGCCAGCCAGGCTCTCCAGATGGAGTCTGCATTGACGCGCTGCGCGGCGCTGAGGCCGCCTGCGTAGCGAGCAGCCTCGCCGAACTTGTCGGCGAGGTGCGCCTCTCCGACGAGCCTGCATCCGACGCAGGAACGGGTGGCCCCGAGAGCCTTCTCGCGGGCCTCCTCGACCAACTTCACGTCGCCGGCGAGCCTGCCGTCGACTTGGAGTCCGTAGGCTCCACCGACCCGATGCTGGTCGATTCTGACGCCGTGTCGCTCGACACTTTTCCCACCAACGTGGTGGTCTACGACGAGCCGCTTCCATGCGAGGAGAGCGGCAGAAGCGCCGTCACGGAGCTGAAGAACTTCGAGGGTGAAGAGCGCCGTTTGATGACGGAGCGAGTCCAGCAACTCCTCGACGCGGTTGCTGCGCAAAACACGGCCGGCGGCCGCGCAGATGCGCTGCAGCAGCCGAACGACGACTTGCCTCCCCGCCGAGATCAAGGCGCGACTTCTCGGACGCCGACTGGCAGAGTCCGCGGAAGGAAAGAAAAGGAGCCGGCTGTCAGTCACAGTCAGACTCACATCACCATCGAGCGCGACCAAGACGGCCGCCCGAGAGCCGTAGAGCGGCGTGAAGACTACCTGCCTCCCCCGCCCAGAAAAGAGCGGCGAGTTTCCCCACCGCCTGTCGAGCATTCGACTCTCGGAGGCCGCCTTGGCCGCCGAGAGGGAGTCGGAGAGAACGACGCCCGCCATCGGATCGACCGACTCCACCGATCCCTGGCGCTGGAAGAAGAAGACGAGCTGGGTCCGCCTTGCTTTGGGCCTCGCATCCGAGACGAGCCCTTCCCCAAAGGGTTCACGCTCCCCCGAGACACACCCAAGTACACCGGCTCCGTGAAGCCGGAGGACTGGCTGATAGACTACTCCACAGCCGTCAGCATAGCAAACGGCAACAAGCGAGTTGCCGTGAAGTACGTTCCCCTCATGCTCCAGGGCACGGCCCGGACGTGGTTGAATAGCCTGAAGCCCCGCAGCATCAACAGCTGGGTCGACTTCACTGAAGCCTTCATCCGCAACTTCACGAGCACGTACAAGCGACCTCCCAAGCCGCACCAGCTTTCCTTGTGCGTGCAAGGCCCTGATGAATCGACACGCGACTACCTCACACGCTGGGGCGAGCTTTGGAACTCCTGCGAGGGCGTGCACGAGGTGCAGGCCATCGAGTACTTCACTGTCGGGTGCCGAGAGGGCACCCTCCTCAAGTACAGGCTCCTCTGCGACGAGCCAGAGACCCTCGACGAATTGCTGGTTATAGCTGACAAGTATGCCACGGCCGACTCTTCCATGAAGACAGAGATCCAAGTCAACGCCGCTGCAAGGTGACCCCTCAGGCTCCCTAGACCCCGACTGGAGACACCAGTCGGCGCCAACAACAGAATGATAACAAGCGCAAGGCCCAACAGCCAACTTCCAACAGTCGGCAAGTGGTGACAGTTGAAGATCAATAGCCGGAGGGGCAGCCTCCGGCCAAGCGGCAGAAAGGCGGCAAATCCAATTGGTTGCCAGCCTTCTCCTATGAGCAGACTTTGGATGGTCCCTGCAAGTTCCACAGCGGCGCGAAGCCGTCTAATCATACCATCCGAAAGTGCCACTGGCTCACCAGAATTGCCAAGGGAGACGGCCTCATTCCTCCGCCGCCTGCTGGGCCGCCGCCTCCGCCGCCGCCCCAGCAGCCGGCGGCTCGGCCAGTCAGCGCAGTGCAAGACGAGTTCCCAGATGAGCATGGAGCCTACGTGGTGTTCACCAGCATGGCAGATGACCGGCGCAGCAGGAGCCAACAGCAGCAAGAAGTAAATGCAGTGGCGACAGATACTCCAGAGTTCATGCATTGGTCTGAGAGGCCTATCAGTTGGAGTAGAGCGGATCACCCAGAGGTGATGCCGAGTCTGGGCTCTTATGCCCTGGTCCTAGGTGCCACCTTAGCCACTGATAGGCGGGCCGCCCGTTTCTCCCGAGTTTTGATAGACGGAGGCAGCAGCATCAACATCCTGTACAAGGACACCATGGAGAAGCTAGGAATCAAGCGAAGACAGCTGCAGAGCAGCCGGACCGTGTTCCATGGAATTGTACCCGGCCTTTCCTGTTCGCCAATCGGCAAGATCCTGATAGACGTCCTCTTTGGAGACAAAGATCATTTCCGCCGAGAGCCGGTCTGGTTCGAAGTAGTGGACTTGGAAAGCCCATACCACGCACTGCTTGTCCGACCTGCTTTGGCCAACTTCATGGCGGTTCCTCACTACGCCTACCTCAAGATGAAGATGCCGAGTTCCAAGGGGATTCTGACCATAGCCGGCGACTACCGGAAGTCGTCCGCCTGCGCGGCCGAGAGCAGTCGGCTGGCCGAGTCCCTGGTGATCGCGGCTGAGAAGCGGCTCCTTGACCGAGTCGTGGCGATGGCCGGAAAGCAGCCAGAAATGTCGCCCGACCCCAAGGAGTCGGAAGCAGAAGGATCATTCAAGCCGGCCAAAGAGACCAAGAAGATACCCTTGGACCCGGAGCACCCAGAGAGATACGCTGTCGTGGGCACGGGCCTTGACAGCAAATAGGAAGGCGAGCTCGTCGATTTCCTCTGTGAGAATCGAGACATCTTTGCATGGTCCCCCAAGGACATGCCAGGTGTACCGATGGAATTCGCCGAGCACAAGTTACACGTCAGGCTAGATGTGAAACCCGTCAGGCAGCCCTTGCACCGCCTGTCAGAAGAGAAGAGAAGAGTTGTTGGAGAAGAGATAGCCCGGCTTCTGGCGACCGGCTTCATCATGGAAGTATTTTTTCCAGAGTGGCTGGCAAACCCGGTTTTGGTGCTGAAGAAGAACAAGCAATAGCGGATGTGTATCGACTACACAAGCCTCAACAAAGCCTGCCCAAAGGATCCGTTTGCCCTGCCAAGAATCGATCAGGTGATAGACTCCACAGTCGGATGCGAGCTGCTGAGTTTCTTAGATGCATATTCAGGATATCACCAGATCAAGCTGAACCCAGCAGACAGACTGAAGACCGCCTTCATCACACCATTCGAAGCCTTCTGCTACCTGACAATGACGTTCGGCTTGAGGAATGCCGGCGCCACCTTTCAGCGTTGCATGCAGAAGTGCCTCCTCAAGCAACTCGGCAGGAATGCCCATGTCTATGTGGATGATGTGGTAGTGAAGACGGAGAAGCGTGGGACGCTGCTGGAAGACCTCAGGGAGACCTTTGAGAATCTGCGCCGATTCCAGATCAAGCTCAACCCTGAGAAGTGCATTTTCGAAGTACCAGCCGGCCAGCTCCTTGGCTTCCTGGTCTCCGAACAACCCCGTGAAGATCAAGGCCATCGAGAGGATGGAGGTACCCAGCCGACTGTTAGATGTGCAGAAGTTCACCGGTTGTTTGGCATCCATCAGCTGATTCATCAGTTGGCTGGGCGAGAAAGCTCTGCCCTTGTATCAATTGATGAAGAAAACCACCTTTTTTGAGTGGAACCACAAGGCGGATGAGGCATTTCTCCAACTGAAGAAGATGTTGACTACTCCCCCTGTGTTGGTGGCTCCGACTCCCAAAGAGCCCATGCTCCTGTACATCGCCGCCACCAGCCGAGTAGTCAGCACAGTCATCGTAGTCGAGCGCAAGGAGGAAGGCAAGGCGCTCCCTATCCAGAGACCAGTATATTACCTGAGCGAGGTACTGTCGACCTCCAAGCAGAACTACCCTCACTACCAGAAGATGTGCTACGGTGTGCATTTCGCCGCTAAGAAGCTGAAGCCTTACTTTCAAGAGCATCCAATCACCGTGGTTTGCACGGCTCCGCTAGCCGAGATCATTGGAAGCCGAGATGCCTCCGGCCGAGTGGCCAAATGGGCCATAGATCTGGCTCCTTACACCATCTACTACCAGCCCCGCACCGCCATCAAGTCGCAGGCACTGGCCGACTTCCTCGTCGACTGGGCCGAGACCCAATACCTGCCGCCAGCACCTGACTCCACCCATTGGCGGATGCATTTCGACGACTCCAAGATGCGCACCGGCCTGGGAGCCGGCATCGTCCTCTCCTCCCCTAAGGGCGACAAGCTCAAGTATGTGCTGCAGATCCACTTCGCCGCCTCCAACAACGTCGCCGAATATGAGGCGCTCATTCATGGGCTTCGACTTGCCAAAGAACTCGGCATTCGCCGGATCCTGTGCTATGGCGACTTCGACTTGGTGGTTCAGCAATCATTCGGCGACTGGGACGCCAAAGACGCAAACAAGGCGAGCTACCGCTTCCTGGTGCAGCAACTCAGCAGATACTTCGAGGGGTGCAAATTCCTTCACGTGCCAAGAAATGACAATGATCAAGCGGATGCCTTGGCACGAGTCGGCTCTACCCGCCAAGCAATACCTTCCGGCATTGCCCTTCAGCGCCTCCTCAAGCCGTCTATCAAGCCTTCACCAGAGTCAGACTCCATTTTTGTGCCGGCTCCTCCGGAAGAAGTCGGATCCGACTCCAGAGCCCCAGCAGACGGCCCCAAGAAAACTACAGTCGAAGCCGGCCCGGGGACTTCAGAGCCCGGCCCGAGGACTGCGCCACCCGGCCCGGGGACTTCAGAGCCCGGCCTGGGGACTGCGCCACCCGGCCTGGGGACTGCGCCAGTCGGCCCAGGGACTCCGTCAAACAAGCAAGCGGCCGCGGACTCCAGCCCGCCGCCTCCCAGCCTGGCCACCCTTGTCCAAGTCGCTGTGATAGCAGTTGAAGAAATAGCAGCACCCTCATGGGCACAGCCCATCCTTAAGTTTTTAGTGAACAGAGAGCCGCCGACTGATGAGATCGTGGCTCGGCAAGTGCAACACCGAGCGGCAGCATACACCATAATCAACAGAGAGCTAGTCAGGCGCAGCGTCACTGGTGTCTACCAGCGCTGCGTAGAGCCAGAACAAGGCCAAGCAATCCTTAGAGACATTCATCAGGGCGAGTGCGGCCACCATGCGGCTTCAAGGGCACTTGTCGCCAAAGCTTTTCGGCATGGATTCTTTTGGCCGACTGCCCTGGAAGAGGCTAAAGAGTTAGTCCAAAAATGCAAGGGGTGCCAGAAGTTCCGCTCCAAGCCACTTCAGCCGGCGTCCACGCTGAAGACAATCCCTATCGCCTGGCCCTTCGCAGTTTGGGGCCTGGACATGGTGGGACCATTCAAGACGGCCCGAGGCGGCCTAACTCATCTGCTCGTCGTGGTGGACAAGTTCACCAAGTGGATAGAAGCAAACCCATCAAGAAGTTGAACGGGCCGACTGCAGTGACTTTCATCTCCGACATCACGGTGCGGTATGGCATACCGCATAGCATCATCACCGACAATGGCACAAACTTTGCCAAGGGCGCCTTGGCCCGTTTCTGCGCAACACAGGGCATCCGACTGGACTTAGCGTCCGTTGCCCATCCGCAGTCAAATGGCCAGGTGGAGGGAGCAAACGGCCTCATCCTGTTCGGCATCACGCCTCGACTGGTCGAACCACTCGAGCGTTCGGTCGGCTGTTGGGTTGAGGAGCTACCAGCCGTCCTCTGGAGTCTGCGCACGACTCCAAACAAGTCAACAGGCTTCACGCCTTTCTTCCTCGTCTACAGTGCCGAAGCCGTCATCCCAACGGATATAGAGTTCGACTCTCCGCGAGTCACCATGTACACCGAAGAGGAAGCTGAAGAAGCACGCCAAGACGGCGTTGACCTGCTGGAAGAGGGCCGGCTGTTGGCACTCAGCCGGTCCAGCATCTACTAGCAGAGTCTGCGCCGATACTACAACCGAAAGGTCAAGCCAAGATCGTTTCAAGAGGGCGACCTTGTGCTCCGGCTGATTCAGAGAACAACCGGCCAGCACAAGTTGTCGGCACCTTGGAAAGGTCCCTTCATCATCAGCAAGGTGCTGGGCAACAGTTCCTACTACCTAATCGACGCTCAGAAGCCTCGAGCGCGCAAGAGGGACGACTCCGGCAAAGAAACAGAGCGCCCGTGGAACGCAAATCTTCTTCGAAGATTTTACAGTTGATGCAGTATGTATCGCACTACCCCCTTTTGTATTAAAGTACTAAGACCTTAGGCCCCCCGAGACGAGCTTGGGGACTGCCTTTTTGATCTGTATGATAAGAATCACGCTTCCGAATATGCTATCCTTTTTATCATACCGTTTAGCACCGGGTCCGACTAGTCGGCCCGGGGACTTGCCGTCTTGCGCTATGAAATGCTTCCTGCAGTCGGACAAGTAGTGTGTTGCGCTCAAGCTGTCTCCCGTCGAAAGCCGCAGCTCGCAGAGAGACTGTTGGTAGGCGGAGAACAAGCAAGAACGAACGTGCACACGAAAAAATGGCTAAGGACCTAAAGCGTATGCATAGCTCAAGCCGGCTCCCAGCCTCTCTCTGCAAGCACCGACTCATGAGTAGTCGGCCCGCCGTCTTAGCTTCTATCAAAGACGGCCGACTCTTGGATAGTCGACCTGTCGCTTTCTGGCCGACTTGCTAAAGAAACTCTAAACGGCCAAGTACTTGCCTTCCCGAAGTAGCCAAGCACTTGACCCAGCGACAGTCCGCAGAGCGGCTGTCCGGCTGGCAAGGCAGCAACTAAAGGAAGGCGGCAAAGGAAAAAAGCCCAAGGAGCAATAAGCAAGGAAAGGCAGAAATCGGATAAATATTTACATAGGCCCTTGGCCGAATTTTTGAATAGAAGTTCAGGATACACCCCGCGGGTGGAATTGTTTGAACCTAACAAGTTTTCAAAAGATTACTAAATACAAATAAACAGAGGCGGAAAAAGCAGCCTAGGAGGCGGCCTCCGGGGCCGGAGGATCGGAGGAGACGGCGGTGTCAGGCGTCGGGGCAGTCGGCTGGGCGGTCTCGGTTTGGTCGCCTCCGGCGGCAGTCGCCTTGTTTCCACGCGGCTCGTTGCTGGAGGCGAGATCGAGCTGAGGCTGGCTGCCTGCTCCGTCTTCTGGCGCCTCCGCCTCGCCTCCGTCCTCCGCCTCGTCCTCCTCCTCGGTGCTGGAGTCGATCACCTCCGCCGAGTCTTCGCCGTACTCCGAGTTCATCCCAAACCAGTCTGGCGGCACTTCCTCGCCGACTTCAGCCCGCTCGGGCACGAAGACATTGGTGTCCGTGTACTCGGTGATGGCCGCCGCACGCTCGACAAGGACGCCCTCCACGGCCTCCAGCTCGGCCTGGGCTTCTGACCGGAATGCGGCCAGACGGTCCAGGTCCAGCCCTGGATACCATGCCTTGACGAACTCCAAGGCCTGGCGTGCTCCGGCCCGGGCCGAGGAGCCCTTCCAAGCCTCAAGACGGCCGGCGGCGACTTCCAGCCAGTCGGTGGTCCGACTGGCGGTGCGCAGAGCTGGCATGTCCGGCCACAGGGCGGCAACCGCCTGGGCGCCGGCACGCTAAAGCCGGCGCAGCAACCGGTGAGCCAGACGAAGACGGGCTTCGATGCTCAGGAGCTGCTCGTCGATGGTTTGGGGGGCATTAGCGGCGATCTCCTCACCCTTCACCCTTCGCGCCTCCCGAGCAGCCTCGATGGCCAAAGGGACTGCTTGTGAATGACCAGGAAAGAAGTCTGCCAAGACAAGAAAGAAGAAAGTCGAAAAATCAGAAGTCGGCCTGACACATAGTCGAAAGCCCGAAGAAACAAAAGAAACTTATCACCAACGATGTCCTCAATCTCGTGGTAGCCGGAGGTCAGCATCGCCTCCCTATCGGTCCAGGCGGAGCGCTCGCTCTCGAACTCGGCCATGAGAGCAGCCTCCCACGTCTTGGCCTCGTCCTGCGCCTTCTGGAGCAGCTCCTTCTGCTCGGCCAGCTGCGCCGCCAGCAGGTCACGCTCTTTGGCGAGCTTGCCGCACTCCTCCTCCTTGGCACGCCGAGCGGTGTTGGCCTCGCCCAGCTGCTCCTGAAGAGCAGCGTTGTCACCTGAAGAACGAAGAAAGAGACAAGCAAGTCGTCAGTAAAGTAGATCGCCGGGGAGATCCGTCCCGACTGCTTAGCAGTCGGCCCGAATCTCGGGGACTACAGCCCGCGGGTGCGCCAGCGCGCCCCCACGAAGAAGGAAGAAGAGAGCTTACCCCGGCTTTTCGCCAAGTCGGCGGTCCGCTTGTTCAACTCCTCAACATTGCGGTTGAAGGCAGTGGCGCGGAGGTTATGATACTCCTGCAAAAAGCCAATGAAGACAAAGTCAATATTCGGAACTCGCCAGAGGGAGTTCCGAACCGCCTGCTCAGCAGCCAGCCCGGAACTCGGGGACTACACCCAGTGGGTGCGCTGGCGCGCCCCCACAGAGAAAAACAAGAACCAGTAAGAAGAAGAAAACATACTCGGACAGATGTCCGCGCGGCCAGATGCGCCCTGGTGCAGACTTGAAGGGCGTCGCTTTCAGCGCGCAGCTTCGCCTGGACGTCTAGGAGCGCTTGGTTCAGCGGTCCGGTGCCGCCTCCGCGCAACCACCCGGTGGGCGCAGCACTGGAGGCCTCGACGTCCAGGGTCGCTGAGCTGGCGATGCCGGTTTCCCGAGGTCGCGGCGCCGAGGTCGCCCTCTCAAGACGGCGGCGCACCGGCATGGCAACTTGAAGAAGCAGCCGCGCCTCGGCCTCGTCCGCGGTCGGCGGCTCCGACTGGCCCACCGGCTGTTTGCCGTGCGGTCTCCCGGACGGCGGTGGAGGCGGCGGTGGCGGCACGAGGGTGTCCGAGGTAGAAGCCTCGCCGCCCTCCTCCACGAGGGGGTTCTCGGTGCCGACCTCTCCGGTCTGCCCCGTGAACTCCGGAGGCGGCGGCGCCGACGAAAGTGGGGGGACGAGCATCGCCGATCGGCGACGCGCGGCCTCCTCAGCACGCCGTTTCGCCGCAAGGGCAGCTTCGGTGTCTTCCAACTTCTTCTGGGCGTTGGCGGCCGCCTTCTCGGCCCGCGCCTTCTCCAGGCGGTCGGCCTCCTCCTCGTCGCGCTTCTCCTGCGCATTCCGCTCCGTCGCCTCCCGGAGGTCGGCGGCGGGATCGGCCCGCCGAGTGTTGGCGAACGTCTCTGCCGACCCCATAACGGAGGGGACGGCGACTCTCTCAAGGGAGAGGGGGGCCCTGAAGAAGAACGGAAGGAGAAAAAAGGAAAATTCGGGCAAGATTCTACGAAAGAAAATAAAGAGCATGAAGACTTACACTGAGACTAGCGGCGGCCTTCTCACTTCCCTTCGGAAGCGGTTGGCCTTCGCAGCCGCCTCCTCCCGTTTCGTCGCGTCGGCCTCCCCCTTGAACTTCTTCGGTTTGCCGCCGGGCGCACTTGGCCCGGCGTGACGCCTCTTCGCGCCGCTTTGGCCAGCCAGGCTGGCCCTTGGCTGGTGGCACGGGGCGACTTCCCCGTCGGCATCGTCATCAAGCCAGTCGGCGAAGGTGGCCGAGGGCCTGAAGCCGCCGTCTGCCCCTTCTCCGCCGCCTTCGGCGTCATCTTCCATCGCCGCCGCCCCCAAGTCAGGGTCATCGACGTTGCTGTCCGCGCGATCAGGGACATACTCGGGGGCTGTCTCGTGGCGCCGGCTGCAGGCTCCATGAGGGGGTTCTAGCCAGAAGAAACCAACAAGAGTTAGAAGCCGGAGTTGGCCGCAAAGAAGACAAAACTACAGAAAGATGCGACTTACCACTGGTGGGGGGTTGTCGCGCGAATACGGCTCCTTGCCGAATTGCCAGTCCTCTGTGAACTCCCAGTGCGCAATATGGTTCACCAAGTTCGCCACCTCCTTGCGGGGCATCTCCTTGGTGCTCATCCGACTTGGGTCTCGGAGGCCGCTCATCTGACAGATCAGGTGAGGCCGGCCTTGGAGCGGGAGGACTCGGCGCGCCACGAAGGCGTCCAGAAGGTCGGATCCGTCGAGGCCCTCCGACTGCACTAAGACTCGGAGTCGCGCTACGGCGGCGGCTCCGGAGGGAGTCAGCGACCTGGCTCGGTGAGACCAGCTGGGGAGCCTCCCAGTCAGGGGGGCGGCGTTGAAGGGTGGCAGGTTGACCCAGTCGCCGTCGGTGGAGAGGTTCTTCACGTAGAAGTATGAGCGCTGCCACATCTTCACCGACTTTATCAGCGAGATGGGAGGAAAGGGGTTGTCGGCTGTCGAGCGCCGCACCGCGACGTAGGTGCCGCACTGAGCCAGAATGCCGGTGACTTGCGTGCTGAGCTTAGAAGAGAAGAATTCTCCCACAATTTGAGGGTGGGGAGAACGCCGAGGAAACCTTCGCACAGAGTGGTGAAGGTGGAGAGCAACACCACTGTGTTCGGAGTGAGGTGGTGTGGTTGAAGGTCGTGAAACTCCAAGAACGAGCGGAAGAAACTGCTCGCCGGCAGCCCCAGGCCGCGCATGAGGTGCGAGCGGAAGATGAACCGCTCGCCCTCCTCCGGCGCCGGTCGGGTCTCCCCCGCTGGCGCAGGGCGGGTGCGCACGAGGTCCGCACTGGGGAGACGGCGGGTTTGGCGGAGGAACTCGATGTGTTCCTCCTCCACCTCCGAGCCGTCCCATACGCCGGAGCGCACGGCGGGGGCCGCAGCGGAGGAAGAGCTCATCGCCGCAGTGAGGAAGTGTTCTCGCTCGACGGTGAGAGCAGGAGGAAGAGAAGGTAAAAATGAAGAAGGAGAGTGGGGGAGAAGGGTGCGCGTGCGGTGCCGCCCCGCTCCTCCCCGCCTATTTATAGCCCTGCGGGCTGGGGATCCGAGGGGGCGGACGTGGGATTAACTGCGCACGATGACCCACGCCGCCCCACGATCTACCCCACGAAGTTACTGCGTGTAGTAACAACGTGGGGGAAACCAACCGTCCACGGCCGCAACGGATCCGTTCGTATGCCGAGGCACGATAGTGGCGGGCCCTGCCTGACGGCCCGTCCCATCGCGCGCGTGGGCAGGCAGACTGTCCTCTCCATGTGGCGTCGCACGATAGGGCTGCCTCGATGGTAGCAGGGAAGCGTATCAGGCACGCCGCCTGGTTTCCCGCCGTGGCTTTTTAGCCACGGCCCCTCGCAAGAAGATCCGACTTTCAACGGGTCGGCCAACGAAAAGACGGCAGCCGAGTTCCAGAGTCTGCACGAGGAAGGTTGAAACTATTGAAGTCCCACCAGGCGGTACCCGCGGGGCTTCATCAGCTTCGGGGACTACTGTCGGAGTAATGGGCCACGGGTAGGCTAACCCGGGTCCCAGGATCTTTCAAGACATCGGGGCAGGCCGCGCCCCTCAAGCCGAGTCCCAGACGGCGACTCCAAGACCAGCCGAGTCCCAGACGGCGACTCCAGGAAAAGCCGACTCCAGGCTGGCGACCTCCAAAGAGGCCGACTATGGGAGTCGGCCCATGACTCTTCCCGAAGCCCGATGCGGGGTACGATCGCGACGTGGCCGTTTCCCCCTGCCTACGAGGGGCCGGCATGGCTACAGTGAGCCATGTCGCCGGAAGATCTCCGGCGAGGTGCGGCACTGTTGCCATGCCTGCCCTGACCTCAGCCACAGTACGCGACGCACTGTACCCATGACGCCGGCCTGTACGGCCCGAAGACCGCGGGGCCGCCTGTCAGTGGGTGGACCGAAGGCGGCCTGAGCGCCCCGAAGACGGCCCTGTGGGAGTCGGCCTCCCTGGAGTCGGCCGCCTCCCCTCCAGGGCCCCACGAGCCATTAACCAGATAGGATGGGGAATGGCGACAGTGATCGCTCGATAGACGGCGGCACTGTTGCCACGACCCAATGACCAAGCCTGCGTCATCAGGAGCACCGCTCAGTGACTGGCCTGTCCGCGGGACCCACCAGTTGGCGGGCCCCAGAAGCCGGCGGGAAGGACGGCGGTATGAGAGACAGATGGTTGGGACCCACGCCCAGCCGGATTACCATTGTACCCCCGGGGGGTAGGCCTATATAAACCCCCGGGGCATCCATGCAAAGGGTTCGGACCTTGATAGAGATAGACCAGATAGCGCAGGGAGGAGAGAACTAGCCTTGCTCTCTCCTGCCTCCCGATACAGCTCGAGGAGCACCATTGTAACCACTTTGCTTTAGTGATCATGCGGAGACCCCGCAGAGCAGCAGTAGGGGTGTTATCTCCCCGAAGAGCCCCGAAGCTGGGTAAGATTCACCGGCGTGCATGCCTACGCCTCATCCCGTTTCCAGGCACCGGCGACGTTCTACTCGCCCCCACCATGATAAGCCATCCTTTGGCATATGTCGCACCCAATCCCCGACACCCAGCACGTGTTGCCACTCCAGGGAGGCAAGTGCTGGTAGTCGATCCAGTGGTTGGAGGCACCTGACTAACCAAGGTGTTGATGGATGGCGGCAGTGGTCTGAATATTCTTTATGCTGAAACTCTGAAGGGGATGGGCGTTCTGATGTCCAAGCTTAGTGAGTGCAACATGAGCTTTCACGACGTTATCCCTGGAAAGAAGGCCGAATCACTCGGCCAGATAACTCTTGACGTGGTTTTTGGTGATTCGAAGAATTACCGTAAGGAAAAGTTGACATTTGAGGTAGTAGAATTTCAAAGTGCTTATCATGCTATTCTGGGCAGGCCTGCATACGCTCGTTTTATGGCTCGACCGTGTTACGTCTATCTTAAGTTGAAGATGCCCGGTCCCAGAGGCGTGATCACAGTTACTGGTAATTGGCAGAAAGTAGAGGAGTGCTTTCGAAAGGGCTCAAAAATTGCTGATGAGCAGACGGCAGCAGTTGAAATGCAGGAATACCACAAGAATGCTGATCTGAGTGATTTGCTGTGGGCTAAGAAGCCTGCCTCAGAGTCTACATTTCAGTCGTCAGGTGAAACTAAGTCGGTTCATATTCACCCGACCGATCCCAATGCTGCTCCGACTCATATTTCAACAACGCTCGACAGTAAATAGGAAGAAGCGCTCATCCAGTTCCTCCGTGAGAACTGGGACATCTTCGCATGGAAACCTTCTGACATGCCAGGTGTGCCCAGGGAGCTGGCTGAGCACCATTTGCAAGTCGACCCAAAGGTAAAACCGGTCAAGGAGCATCTCCGGCGGTCCGCCGTCCAGAAGAAAAAGGCAATTGGCGAGGAAGTAGCTCGGCTTCCTGCAGCTGAGTTCATCCGAGAGATTTACCACTCCGAGTGGCTCGCCAATGTCGTCATGGTTCCCAAGAAAGATGATTCACTCCGTATGTGTATCGACTTCAAGCATATCAATCGGGCCTGCCCGAAGGATCACTTCCCTCTTCCTCGCATCGATCAGATAGTCGACTCGACTGCGGGATGTGAGCACTTGTCTTTCCTGGATGCATATTCCGGGTACCATCAGATCCGACTATATGGACCCGATGAGATAAAAACGGCTTTCATCACCCCGTTCGGGTGGTTTTGCTATGTCACCATGCCCTTTGGTCTCAAGAATGCAGGCGCCACATTCATGCGCATGATACAGAAGTGCCTGCTCACTCAAATCAATCGGAATGTGGAAGCATACATGGATGACATCGTGGTTAAGTCACGCAAAGGTTCCGACCTGCTGACTGACCTTGCTAAAACCTTTGCCAATCTGAGGAGATATGGTATCAAGCTCAACCCGTCGAAATGAATGTTTGGAGTTCCCGGTGGCAAGTTTCTGGGTTTCCTCAACGTGGAATCGACGCAAACCCGGAGAAGGTTGGTGCAATCCTCCAAATGAAATGCCCCGTGCGTGTACACGATGTTCAGAATCTTACTGGTTGTTTGGACGCTCTGAGTCGATTCATTTCCCATCTTGGTGAAAAGGCGTTGCCTCTTTACCGATTGATGAAGAAATCTGACAAGTTCGAGTGGACTCCTGAAGCTAACGCAGCGTTTGCAGAGCTCAAAACCCTACTTTCCACCCAGCCGGTGCTCGCTGCTCCAATCAGCAACGAACCTTTACTACTCTATATCGCAGCCACTGGACAAGTTGTTAGTACAGTACTCACGGTCGAGCGGGAAGAAGAAGGCAAGGCATACAAGGTTCAACGCCCAGTGTACTATATTTCTGAAGTCTTAACCCCATCCAAGCAAAGATACCCACATTATCAGAAGCTTGTCTATGGGATTTATTTTACCACAAATAAAGTTGCACATTACTTCTCAGATCATTCAATTACAGTCGCCAACGACGCTCCATTATCAGAAATATTGAATAACAGAGATGCAACTGGTCGAGTGGCTAAATGGGTGATTGAAATCCTCCCACTAGATATCAAGTTTGAGGCAAAGAAAGCAATCAAATCTCAGGCAATAGCAGATTTTCTCGTTGAGTGGATTGAACAACAGCTGCCGACTCAAGTTTAGTCAGAACATTGGACTATGTTCTTCGACAAGTCCAAGATGTTGAATGGTTCAGGTGTTGGGGTAGTCCTGGTATCTCCACGAGGCGACAAGCTTAGTTATGTTCTCCAAATTCACTTTGACTCCTCCAATAATGAAGCTGAATATGAGGCACTTTTGTACGGGTTGCGTATGGCCATTTCACTCGGCGTCCGACGCCTAATGGTCTACGGCGACTCAGATTTTGTGGTCAATCAAGTGATGAAGGAATGGGATGTGAGGAGTCCAGCTATGACTGGTTATTGCAATGCAGTGAGAAAATTGGAAAAGAAGTTTGAAGGGTTAGAGTTGCACCATGTACCCTGACTGAAGAACCAGGCAGCGGATGACCTGGCAAAGATTGGGTCCAAGAGGGAGCCCATTCCTAGCAATGTGTTCTTGGAGCATCTTCACACACCATCAGTTCAAGAGGATCCCCCCACAGAAGAACCCCCACAACCTAAGAGCCCTACTGATCCGATTGAAGTTGAAATCCCAGCCGTGGTCGACTTGATCATGGAAGTTTTGGTCATCACTCCAGATTGGACAGTGCCATACATTGCATATATTCTCAGGAAAGAACTTCCAGAGGATGAAGAGGAGGCTCGACAGATCGTCCGTCGATCCAAAGCCTTTACTGTGATGGGTGGTCAGCTTTACAAAGAGAGTGTTACTGGAGTCAGCCAGAAATGCATCACGCCAGAAGAAGGCCAAATGATCCTCACTGATATCCACTCGGGGACCTGTGGTCACCATGCGTCCTCTCGGACCATCGTGGCCAAAGCATACCGAGCCGGGTTTTACTGGCCACATGCCAATGAAATGGCAAAAGAAATAGTCGACAAGTGTGAAGGCTGCCAGTTCTACTCCAACATGTCCCATAAACCTGCTTCAGCCTTGAAGACCATTCCACTCGTCTGGCCATTTGCAGTTTGGATTAGATATGGTCGGACCTCTGACGACTGCCAGGAGTGGCTTCACTCATGTGCTTGTAGCAGTCGACAAGTTCATTAAGTGGATTGAAGCTAAACCTATCAAAAATCTCGAAGCAAGCACTGCTGTTAGCTTCATCAAGGAGTTAACATTCATATATGGAGTCCCGCATAGCATCATAACAGATAATGGGTCAAACTTTGATTCAGATGAATTCAGAGCTTTCTGCGCTTCCCAAGGCACTCGGGTCAATTATGCTTCAGTCGCCCACCCACAGTCGAATGGGCAAGCGGAAAGAGCAAATGGTTTGATCCTCAAAGGGCTGAAGCCCCGATTGATGTGTGATCTCAAGCATGCAGCAGGCGCTTGGGTTGATGAGCTGCCATCAGTACTTTGGGGATTGAGAACAACTCCAAATTGGTCGACTGGTCGCACTCCGATATTCCTAGTCTACGGGGCTGAAGTCGTGCTTCCGAGTGACTTGCTTCACAATGCACCCCGAGTGGAACTTTTCTCAGAAGCCGTAGCAGAAGAAGCTCGTCAAGATGCTATTGATCTTCTAGGAGAGGAAAGAGAGATGGCCCTAACCCGGCCGACCATTTATCAGCAAGACCTTCATTCATTCCATGCTAGAAACGTGAGATGTTGAGCATTTCAAGAGGGAGACTTAGTTCTCCGAGTGGATCAACAACGACCACACAAGCTTGCTCCCGCATGGGAAGGTCCCTTCATAATCACCAAGGTGCTCCACAATGGAGCGTATCACCTCTATAATGTGGAGCACAATGAAGATCAGCCACGTGCTTGGAACGCAGAGTTGCTCCGTTGTTTTTATACTTAAGCGCTCAGACTATTGAGATGTAATAAGAAATAACTTTTTAGTTTGTTTACCAAAGACACAGTTTTACAGTCTTCTAAATGATTGTTGTCGATTTACATATGTTTGAAATCCCCCAATGGGTGGCTTAGCTGCTAGTCCAGTACTCGCCTAAGTTTGAAAAAAATCCTACCAAGTGAAGAGCCACCCTCTCACTCGGGGGCTTAGCTGCGAATCCGTTTTCGCCTAAGTTTGAAAAATCCTACCGAGTGAAGAGCAAGCCTCTCACTCGGGGGCTTAGCTGCGAATCTGTTTCACCCAAGTTTGAAAAATCCCACCGAGTGAAGAGCAACCCTCTCACTCGGGGCGTAGCTGCGGTCCAGTACTCGTCTAAGTTCAAAAGAAATCCCACCGAGTGAAGAGAAACCCTCTCACTCGGGGGCTTAGCTGCAGTCCAGTACTCGCCTAAGTTCGAAAGAAATCCCACCGAGTGAAGAGCCACCCTCTCACTCGGGGGCTTAGCTGCAGTCCAGTACTCGCCTAAGTTCAAAAGAAATCCCACTGAGTGAAGAGCAACCCTCTCACTTGGGGGCTTAGCTGCAGTCCAGTACTCGCCTAAGTTCAAAAGAAATCCCATCGAGTGAAGAGCAACCCTCTCACTCGGGGGCTTAGCTGTAGTCCAGTACTCGCCTAAGTTCAAAAGAATCCCACCGAGTGAAGAGAAACCCTCTCACTCGAGGGCTTAGCTGCAGTCTAGTACTCGCCTAAGTTCAAAAGAAATCCCACCGAGTGAAGAGAAACCCTCTCACTCCGGGGCTTAGCTACAGTCTAGTACTCGCCTAAGTTCGAAGAAATCCCACCGTGTGAAGAGCAACCCTCTCACTCGGGGGCTTAGCTGCAGTCCAGTACTCGCCTAAGTTCGAAAAAATCCCACCAAGTGAAGAGCAACCCTCTCACTCGGGGGCTTAGCTGCAGTCCAGTACTCGCGTAAGTTCAAAGAAATCCCACCGAGTGAAGAGCAACCCTCTCGCTCGGGGGCTTAGCTGCAGTCCAGTACTCGCCTAAGTTCAAAGAAATCCCACAGAGTGAAGAGCAACCCTCTCACTCGGGGGCTTGGCTACAGTCCAGTACTCGCCTAAGTTCAAAGAAATCCCACCGAGTGAAGAGCAACCCTCTCACTCGGGGGCTTAGCTGCAGTCCAGTACTCGCCTAAGTTCAAAGAAATCCCACCGAGTGAAGAGCAACCCTCTCACTCAGGGGCTTAGCTGCAGTCCAGTACTTGCCTAAGTTCAAAGAAATCCCACCGAGTGGAGAGCAACCCTCTCACTCGGGGGCTTAGCTGCAGTCCAGTACTCGCCTAAGTTCAAAGAAATCCCACCGAGTGAAGAGCAACCCTCTCACTCGGGGGCTTAGCTATAGTCCAGTACTCACCTAAGTTCAAGAAATCCCACCGAGTGAAGAGAAACCCTCTCACTCGGGGGCTTAGCTGCAGTCCAGTACTCGCCTAAGTTCAAAGAAATCCCACCAAGTGAAGAGCAACCCTCTCACTCAGGGGCTTAACTGCAGTCCAGTACTCGCCTAAGTTCAAAGAAATCCCACCGAGTGAAGAGCAACCCTCTCACTAGGGGGCTTAGCTGCAGTCCAGTACTCGCCTAAGTTCAAAGAAATCCCACCAAGTGAAGAGCAACCCTCTCACTCAGGGACTTGGCTACACGCTTCATCCTAAACCGCTAGGATGACGAGGCGCATGTCGACTACGACCTTCTCCTCAGAGCTGCGCCATAAATACAATGTGCGCTCCATCCTAATCCATAAGGATGACGAGGTGCAGGTCGACTGCAACCTTCACCTTTGAGCCACATCCCGATCCGCAAGGATGATGAGGCGCAGGTCACCTGTGACCCTCTCTTAAGAATTGCATCATGAACATAAAAGACTGTTCCGAGTGAAGAAACAAGTTCCACTCGAAGGCAAACACAAGCATATTCAAAGAAAAGCCAAGTTTAAAGACAAATCCCAGGAGGTTCTAGACCGCGGATTAAAGTACTCTGGCATCAGACCTGAAGGAGTTTAGCGGTTACAAAAAACCACTCGGCATACCGAGGCAAATTTAATCGGACCATAAAAGTTTGTTCACTCCGTAGGAGGAGGACTGGCAGGCTCGACGAACTCATCCAAATCAATTCCATCCGCGATTCGAGTGGCGGCAGCGATAAAAGTCTCCATGAAGGAACAGAAGTCAAGCCTCTTGGTGTTGGCAACTTTGATCGCTGCTAGCTTCTCTTCTCTGGCTTCCTTGCAGTGGACGCGAACCAGAGATAGAGCAACATCAGCGCCACACCGGATATAAGACTTCTTCCATGCTTGCACTCGACCGGGGATCTCATTGAGTCGAGTCATCAGAGAATCGAGGTCATTTTGGAGCGTCACCCTTGGCCAGAGTGCTGAGTCGATCCGCGACACCACAACCTTCAGCCGAGCCAGATAGTCAACGACGCCAGCAACACGAGATTCCAGTCGGAGCACGTTCATAGTGTTAGGGAACGTAGCAATAATTCAAAATTTTCTACGCATCACCAAGATCAATCTATGGAGATTCTAGCAACAAGAGAGGGAGAGGATGATTGTATCTTCATACCCTTGAAGATCGCGATGCGGAAGCGTTACAAGAACGTGGTTGGTGAAGTCGTACTCACAGCGATTCAGATCACGGTCGATTCTGATCTAAGCGCCGAACGGACGGCGCCTCCGCGTTCAACACACGTACAGCCCGGGGACGTCTCCTCCTTCTTGATCCAGCAAGGGGAGAGGAGAAGTTGAGGGAAAACTCCAGCAGCACGACGGCGTGGTGGCGATGGAGCTCGTGGTTCTTCGGCAGGGCTTCGCCAAGCACTACGGAGGAGGAGGAGGTGTTGGAGGAGGGAGAGGGCTGCGCCAGGGAAGAGGGTGCGGCTGCCCTCCCACCCCTCCACTATATAGGGGCAAGGGGAGAGGGGGAGGCGCCCTAGGGTTTCCCCTAGGGGGCGGCGGCCAAGCAGATTGGATCTCCCTAGGGAAAATCCTAGTGAGACTTGCCCCCCAAGCCAAGCAGGTGGAGGATTGCCTCCCAAGCAAGGTGGAGGCGCCCCACCTCCCCGAATAACGTGGGAAAGGGTGTGGGGGCGCACCACCCCTTAGTGGGCTGGTTTTCCCCTTCCCCTTTGGCCCATGAGGCCCTCCAACACTTGTCGGGGCTCCCGAAACACCTTTCGGTCATGCTGGCCATAGCCTGGTACCCCCAAAACACTTCCGGACTCCAATACCCTTCGTCCAATATATCGATCTTCACCGCCAGACCATTTCGGAACTCCTCGTGATGTCCAGGATCACATCCGAGACTCCGAAGTACCTTCGGTAACTACATACTATTTCCCATAACAACCCTAGCATCACCGAACCTTAAGTGTGTAGACCCTACGGGTTCGGGAATCATGCAGACATGACCGAGACGTTCTCCGGCCAATAACCAGCAGCGGGATCTGGATACCCATGTTGGCTCCCACATGCTCCACGATGATCTCATCGGATGAACCACGATGTCGGGGATTCAATCAATCCCGTATACAATTCCCTTTGTCAATCGGTATGTTACTTGCCCGAGATTCGATCATCGGTATCCCAATACCTCGTTCAATCTCGTTACCGGCAAGTCACTTTACTCGTTCCATAATGCATGATCCCGTGACTAACTACTTAGTCACATTGAGCTCATTATGATAATGCATTACCGAGTGGGCCCAGAGATACCTCTCCGTCATACGGAGTGACAAATCCTAGTCTTGATTCGCGCCAAACCAACAGACACTTTCGGAGATACCTGTAGTGCACCTTTATAGCCACCCAGTTATGTTGTGACGTTTGGTACACCCAAAGCATTCCTACGGTATTCGGGAGTTGCACAATCTCATGGTCTAAGGAAATGATACTTGACATTAGAAAAGCTTTAGCAAACGAACTACACGATCTTGTGCTCTGCTTAGGATTGGGTCTTGTCCATCACATCATTCTCCTAATGATGTGTTCTCGTTATCAATGACATCCAATGTCCATGGTCAGGAAACCATAACCATCTATTGATCAACGAGCTAGTCAACTAGAGGCTCACTAGGGACATGTTGTGGTCTATGTATTCACACATGTATTACGGTTTCCGGTTAATACAATTATAGCATGAACAATAGACAATTATCATGAACAAGGAAATATAATAATAACCATTTTATTATTGTCTCTAGGGCATATTTCCAACAGTCTCCCACTTGCACTAGAGTCAATAATCTAGTTCACATCACTATGTGATTGTAATGAATCCAACACTCATGGTGTTTGATCATATCTCGCTTGTGAGAGAGGTTTATTAGTCAACGGGTCTGAACCTTTCAGATCCGTGTGTGCTTTACAAATCTCTACATCATCTTGTAGATGCAGCTACCACACACTATTTGGAACTATTCCAAATAACTGTTCTACTATATGAATCCGGTTTACTATTCAGAGTCATCCAGATTAGTATCAAAGTTTGCATCGACGTAACCCTTTATGACGAACTATTTTACCACCTCCATAATCGAGAAAAATTCCTTCGTCCACTAGTCACTAAGGATAACTTTGACCGCTGTCCTGTGATCCATTCCTGGATCACTCTAGTACCCCTTGACTGACTCATGGCAAGGCACACTTCAGGTGCAGTACTCAGCATAACATACTATAGAGCCTACGTCTAAAGCATAGGGGACGACCTTCGTCCTTTCTCTCTCTTCTGCCATGGTCAGGTCTTGAGTCTTACTCAATACTCACACCTTATAACACAACCAAGAACTCATTCTTTGCTGATCTATTTTGAACTCCTTCAAAATCTTGTCACGGTATGTATTCATTTGAAAGTACTATTAAGCGTTTTTGATCTATCCTTATAGATCTTGATGCTCAATGTTCAAGTAGCTTAATCCAGGTTTTCCATTGAAAAAAACTTTTCAAATAACCCTATATGCTTTCTAGAAATTCTACAGCATTTCTGATCAACAATATGTTAACAACATATACTCATCAGAAATTCTATAGTGCTCCCACTCACTTCTTTGGAAATACAAGTTTCTCATAAACTTTGTATAAACCCAAAATCTTTGATCATCTCATCAAAGCGTATATTCCATCTCCGAGATGCTTACTCCAGTCCTTAGAAGGATTACTAGAGCTTTGCATACTTGTTAGCATCTTTCAGGATTGACAAAACCTTCTGGTTGTATCACATACAACCTTTCCTCAAGAAAATCGATGAGGAAACAATGTTTTGACATCCTATCTGCAAGATTTCATAAATAATGCAGGAACTGCTAATATAATTTCAACAGACTCTTAGCATCGCTACGAGTGAGAAAGTCTCATCATAGTCAACTCCTTGAACTTGTCAAAAAACATCTTAATGACAAGTCGAGCTTTCTTAATGGTGATACTTACCATCATTGTCCGTCTTCCTTTCAAAATCCATCTGTACCCAACAGCCTTACAACCATCAAGTAGTTCTTCCAAAGTCTATACTTTGGTTTCATACATGGATCCTCTCTCGGATTTTATCGCCTCGAGCCATTCGTCGGAATCCGGGCCCACCATCGCTTCTCCATAGCTCGTAGGTTCATTGTTGTCTAGCAACATGACCTTCAAGACAGGATTACCGCACCACTCTGAAGCAGTACGCGTCCTTGTCGACCTACGAGGTTTGGTAGTGACTTGATCCGAAGTTTGATGATCACTATCATCAGCTTCCACTTCAACTGGTGTAGGCGCCACAAGAACCACTTCCTGTGCCCTGCTACACACTAGTTGAAGTGACGGTTCAATAACCTCATCAAGTCTCCACCATCCTCCCACTCAATTCTTTCGAGAGAAACTTTTTCTCGAGAAAGGACCCGATTCTAGAAACAATCCCTTTTGCTTCCGGATCTGAGACAGGAGGTATACCCAACTATTTTTGGGTGTCCTATGAAGATGCATTTATCCGCTTTGGGTTCGAGCTTATCAGCCTGAAACTTTTTCACATAAGCGCCGCAGCCCCAAACTTTATAAGAAATGACAGCTTAGGTTTCTCTAAACCATAGTTCATATGTTGTCATCTTAATGGAATTGTGTGGTGCCCTATTAAAGTGAATGTGGTTGTGTCTAATGCCTAACCCATAAACGATAGTGTTATTTCGATAAGAGACATCATGGTATGCACCATATCCAATAGGGTGCAGTTATGATGTTCGGACACACCATCACACTATGGTGTTCCAGGCGATATTAGTTGTGAAACAATTTCCACAATGTCTTAATTGTGTGCCAAACTCGTAACTCAGATATTTAACTCTATGATCATATCATAGACATTTTATCCTCTTGTCACGACGATCTTCAACTTCACTCTGAAATTACTTGAACCTTTCAATAATTCAGATTTGTGTTTCATCAAGTAAATATACTAAGAATCTACTCAAATCATCTGTGAAGTAACAGCATAACGATATTCACTGCGTGCCTCAGCACTCATTGGATTGCACACATCAAATGTATTACTTCCAACAAGTTGCTCTCTTGTTCCATCTCACTGAAAATGAGGCCTTTCAGTCATCTTGCCCATGTGGTATGATTTGCATGTCTCAAGTGATTCAAAAACAAGTGAGTCCAAACGATCCATCTGCATGGAGTTTCTTCATGCGTATATACCAACAGACGTGGTTCGCATGTCTCAATCTTTTCAAAAACGAGTGAGTCCAAAGATCCATCAATATGGAGCTTCTTCATGCGTTTTATACCAATATGACTTAAGTGGCAGTGCCACAAGTATGTGGTACTATCATTACTATCTTATATCTTTTGGCACGAACATGTGTATCACTACGATCGAGATTCAATATACCATTCATTTTAGGTGCAAGACCGTTGAAGGTATTATTCAAATAAACAGAGTAACCATTATTCTCCTTAAATGAATAACCATATTGCGATAAACATAATCCAATCATGTTTATGCTCAACGCAAACACCAAATAACAATTATTTAGGTTTAACACCAATCTCGGTGGTAGAGGGAGCAGGCGATGCTTGATCACATCAACCTTGGAAACACTTCCAACACACATCGTCATCTCACCTTTAGCTAGTCTCCGTTTATTCCGTAGCTCTTTTATTTCGAGTTACTAACACTTAGCAACCGAACCGGTATCTTAATACCCTGATGCTACTAGGAGTACTAGTAAAGCACACATTTAATACAATGTATATCCAATATACTTCTGTCAACCTTGCCAGCCTTCTCATCTACCAAGTATCTAGGGTAGTTCTGCTTCAGTGACCGTTCCCTCATTGCAGAAGCACTTAGTCTCGGGTTTGGGTTCAACCCTGGGTTTCTTCACTAGAGCAACAACTGATTTGCCGTCTCATGAAGTATCCCTTCTTGCCCTTGCCCTTCTTGAAACTAGTGGTTTTACTAACCATCAACACTTGATGCTCCTACTCGATTTCTACTTTCGCGGTGTCAAACATCGTGAATTTCTCAAGGATCATCATGTCTATCCCTGATATGTTATAGTTCATCACGAAGCTCTAATAGCTTGGTGGCAGTGACTATGGAGAACCATCACTATCTCATCTGGAAGATTAACTCCCACTCGATTCAAGTGATTGTAGTACTCAGACAATCTGAGCACATGGTCAATGATTGAGATTTTATCCCTTAGTTTGCAGGTTAAGAAACTTGTCGGAGGTCTCATACCTCTTGACGTGGGCACGAGCCTGAAATCCTAATTTCAGCTCTGGGAACATCTCATATGTTCTGCGACGTTTCAAAAAATTTCTTCGCTGCCTCAATTCTAAACCGTTTAACATTACGCACTGAACTATCACGTAGTCATCAAAACGTGTATGTTAGATGTTCACAACATCCACAAACGACGCTCGAGGTTCAGCACACCGAACAGTGCATTAAGGACATAAGCCTTCTGTGCAGCAATGAGGACAATCCTCAGTATACGGACCCAGTCCGCATAATTGCTACTATCAACTTTTAACTAAAATTTTCTCTAGGAACATATCTCAAACAGTAGAACTAAAGCGCAATCTACGACATAATTTGCAAAGTCCTTTTGACTATGTTCATGATAATTAAGTTCATCTAATGAACTCCCACTCAGATAGACATCCCTCTAGTCATCTAAGTGATACATGATCCGAGTCAACTAGGCCGTGTCCGATCATCACGTGAGACGGACTAGTCATCATCGGTGAACATCTCCATGTTGATCGTATCTACTATACGACTCATGTTCGACCTTTCGGTCTCTTGTGTTCCGAGGCCATGTCTGTACATGCTAGGCTCGTGGAGTCAACCTAAGTGTTTTGCGTGTGTAAATCTGGCTTAGACCCGTTGTATGTGAACGTTAGAATCTATCACACCCGATCATCACGTGGTGCTTCGAAACAACGAACTTTCGCAATGGTGCACAGTTAGGGGGAACACTTTCTTGAAATTTTAATGAGGGATCATCTTATTTATGCTACCGTTGTTCTAAGCAAATAAGATGTAAACATGACAAACATCACATGCAAATCATAAAGTGACATGATATGGCCAATATCATCTTGCGCCTTTGATCTCCATCTTGAGGCATGACATGATCACCTTCGTCACCGGCATGACACCATGATCTCCATCATCATGATCTCCATCATCGTGTCGTCATGAAGTTGTCTTGCCAACTATTACTTCTACTACTATTGCTAATGGTTTAGCAATAAAGTAAAGTAATTACATGGCGTTTTCAATGACACGCAGGTCATACAATAAATTAAGACAACTCCTATGGCTCCTGCCGGTTGTCATACTCATCGACATGCAAGTCGTGATTCCTATTACAAGAACATGATCAATCTCATACATCACATATATCATTCATCACATTCTTTTGGCCATATCACATCACATAGCATACCCTGCAAAAACAAGTTAGACGTCCTCTAATTGTTGTTGCATGTTTTACGTGGCTGCTATGGGTTCTAGCAAGAACGTTTCTTACCTACGCAAAAGCCACAACGGTGATATGCCAATTGCTATTTACCCTTCATAAGGACCCTTTTCATCGAATCCGATTCGACTAAAGTGGGAGAGACTGGCACCCGCTAGCCACCTTTATGCAACAAGTGCATGTCAGTCGGTGGAACCTGTCTCACGTAAGCGTACATGTAAGGTCGGTCCGGGCCGCTTCATCCCACGATGCCGTCGAATCAAGATATGACTAGTAACGGTAAGCAAATTGAACAAACCAACGCCCACAACTACTTGTGTTCTACTCGTGCATAGAATCTACGCAATAGACCTAGCTCATGATGCCACTGTTAGGGAACGTAGCAATAATTCAAAATTTTCTACGCATCACCAAGATCAATCAATGGAGATTCTAGCAACAAGAGAGGGAGAGGATGAGTGTATCTTCATACCCTCGAAGATCGCGATGCGGAAGCGTTACAAGAACGCGGTTGGTGAAGTCGTACTCGTAGCGATTCAGATCGCGGTCGATTCTGATCTAAGCGCCGAACGGACGGCGCCTCCGCGTTCAAGACATGTACAGCCCAGGGACGTCTCCTCCTTTCTTGATCCAGCAAGGGGAGAGGAGAAGTTGAGGGAAAACTCCAGTAGCACGACGACGTGGTGGCGATGGAGCTCGTGGTTCTTCGGCAGGGCTTCGCCAAGCACTACGGAGGAGGAGGAGGTGTTGGAGGAGGGATAGGGCTGCGCCAGGGAAGAGGGTGCGGCTGCCCTCCCACCCCTCCACTATATATAGGGGCAAGGGGAGAGGGGGAGGTGCCCTAGGGTTTCCCCTAGGGGGCGGCGGCCAAGCAGATTGGATCTCCCTAGGGAAAATCCTAGGGAGACTTGCCCCCCAAGCCAAGCAGGTGGAGGATTGCCTCCCAAGCCAGGTGGAGGCGCCCCACCTCCCCAAATAACATGGGAAAGGGTGTGGGGGCGCACCACCCCTTAGTGGGCTGGTTTTCCCCTTCCCCTTTGGCCCATGAGGCCCTCCAACACTTGTCGGGGCTCCCGAAACAACTTTCGGTCATGCTGGCCATAGCCTGGTACCCCCGAAACTCTTCCGGACTCCAATACCCTTCGTCCAATATATTGATCTTCACCGCCGGACCATTGCGGAACTCCTCGTGATGTCCGGGATCACATCCGGGACTCCGAACTACCTTCGGTAACCACATACTATTTCCCATAACAACCCTAGCGTCACCGAACCTTAAGTGTATAGACCCTACGGGTTCGGGAATCATGCAGACATGACCGAGACGTTCTCCGGCCAATAACCAGCAGCGGGATCTGGATACCCATGTTGGCTCCCACATGTTCCAAGATGATCTCATCGGATGAACCACGATGTCGGGGATTCAATCAATCCCGTATACAATTCCCTTTGTCAATCGGTATGTTACTTGCCTGAGATTCGATCGTCGGTATCCCAATACCTCGTTCAATCTCATTACCGGCAAGTCACTTTACTCGTTCCATAATGCATGATCCTGTGACTGACTACTTAGTCACATTGAGCTCATTATGATGATGCTTTACCGAGTGGGCCCAGAGATACCTCTCCGTCATACGGAGTGACAAATCCCAGTCTTGATTCGTGCCAACCCAACAGACACTTTCGGAGATACCTGTAGTGCACCTTTATAGCCACCCAGTTACGTTGTGACGTTTGGTACACCCAAAGCATTCCTACGGTATCCGGGAGTTGCACAATCTCATGGTCTAAGGAAATGATACTTGACATTAGAAAAGCTTTAGCAAACGAACTACACGATCTTGTGCTATGCTTAGGATTGGGTCTTGTCCATCACATCATTCTCCTAATGATGTGATCTCATTATCAATGACATCCAATGTCTATGGTCAGGAGACCATAACCATCTATTCATCAACGAGCTAGTCAACTAGAGGCTCACTAGGGACATGTTGTGGTCTATGTATTCACACATGTATTACAGTTTCCAGTTAATACAATTATAGCATGAACAATAGACAATTATCGTGAACAAGGAAATATAATAATAACCATTTTATTATTGCCTCTAGGGCATATTTCCAACACATAGCAGCTTCATCCTTAATAGGAGAGAGGATGGGGTCCAAGCTCGTTTCAATTCGCCCAGTCTCTTCCTCAAAGTTCTGGAAGAATTCTGCACATGCAATAAAATGAAGAGTCAACATCTATACAACGAATTGATAGCACCAGGACAGTCGGATAAAGAAAAGTACCTTCAAGCATGATGAATAGCTTCTTGGCAAACCCTCCCAGATAATTCTCCAACTCATCTCTCTTGCGGGCGATGTCTTCCACTTTGTCAGTCAGGGTCCTCTTGTCCTTCTTCAAACAAGTCGCCTCCTTGTTGGCTTCATCAAGGGTAGTCTTCAGCTCGGCATTCTCTTCCTCCAGTTTACCGACTGAAGCCAGCTTCTGGTCGGCGAGTGCTGTTTTCTCTTCTGCTGCTTTCTACGCGGCCGCAAGGTCCAGATCCTTATTCGCCAGAGCCTGGTTCATTTTTTCTGAAAGAAATAATGCTCGGTTCAGAAGAAGCAAATAACACTCAGTTCAGGAACAAACCAGTCGACAAGTTTTTCATACCAGCGGCTTCATCCTTGGCCTTCTGCAAGTTTGTCTTAGCCAACTCCAGGTCGAGATTAAGCTGAATCTGCTTCTGCTCCAGGTCAGCAAAACGATCTCCAAGCTCACAAGATTTCTATGGTCAGAGGATGGTCAGTCGACAAATGCAAAGATTAGTTACTTCAGAACAATAGAGTGACAAATTCAAAAAGTTTTAAGACTACTGCCGAATCAAACATCCAACAGTAGTCTCGGGGACTACACCCAGTGGGTGCACTTAGCGTGCCCCCACTGGTCCAGTTTCCACTCGACATGGTCCGTCCGGGCTGAGTAAAAAAACAAGAAGGAAGAAAGTTGTTCTTAAGACCTTAGTTGACTGCCCATAGTCGACTACGGTCTCGGGGACTACACCCAGTGGGTGCACTCAGCGTGCCCCCACTGGTTCAGGTTCCACTCGATGTGATCCGTTCAGACCGAGTGAGAAAATTCTAATTCTTAGACCATAGACGCTTGCCCGTAGTCAACTATGGTCTCGGGGGACTACACCCAGTGGGTGCACTCAGCATGCCCCCACTAGTTCAAAGACTCAATCGACACAACCTAGTCGACTCAAGAAGCAAAACTATTCAGCAGAAATTTAAAACACCCAGTGGGTGTACATATGCAAAAGTTTTCAGGTAGCATATCCTAACAGAACAAGCGACAAGCTAATGGATCAGTCGGAAATCAACCAACCTGGACATTGGTCTGGAGAGCTGAACTAGCGTCATAGGCAGCCTGACTGGCCTCCCGAACCACTTTCATTTGCTCCATCATGATGCTTGCCTGGCGTATAGCTTCCTTGGCAGCGCCCACTTGGTCCTCTGGGACATGATGCGCAGTGAAGAGTGAAGACGGTGGATCAGCTGGAATTTGTGCAGTCGACGCTAAGGGCTTGGCACTCGACAATGGTACATCAAAAGTCACAGAAGCCCGGTTGGCATCACCGGTCTCCTGGATCACCGGTTTCGTCACCAGCGTCGAATGAGGCGCCTTGCCAGTTGATGTTTTCTTGCCCCTCCTTCCCATGGGCCTCAGCAGCACATCCTCATCGTCATCTGGAAGATCAATAACATTGGAAGGAGCTGCAAAAGAATCAATGGCAAGAGTTCAGTCGACCAACAAAATGGCTGAGAAAGTAGAGACAACATTACAAGAGTCATACCCGGATTAGAGGTGACTGTGTCTTCCATTTCCTCGTCTTCATCTCTGTAAATAGAAGTCCCAGAGGTAGCAGCACTGCAAAATCTCAAATTTTAGTCGGTCGGATCTTCGGAAATGAGTCGACCAAAGTTCAATTCATGCCAAACTAAGAAATCAACTCCAACTATTACCCGGAAGCAATGGGAACAACCACTTTGATCTTGGGCAAGGCCTTTCGAGGTTTTGGCGGTGTAGCTTTGGATTGCTTCAGGGCCTTCTCAGTTGGCGCTGGAGAGGACGTCCAAGGGCGCTTCAAGGTCTGACCAGTCCATGCAGTCTCTTTGCCATGGATACTTGCTGGGTCATGGGCTGCTTGGATCGCCTTTCGGTGCGAGGTGGTGAGTCGACTTCCTCACCGTTGCTAGAGTTATCACTTTTGTCGTCTCCTCCGTCAGAGTGCCAGTCGCCGCTTTCGCCTCCGCTCGCCTACCCTTCCAGCTCTTGCTCCTGCTCCCCGTTGGGCATCGAGTACATCTCAGTATAAATCTAGAAGACACAGAGTCGACTGGATGCCAGTCGATTCCAAAAGAAATCACATGTCAGAACAAAAGACACTCGTGAGAAAAGAGTCAGACCTTGTCTAGATCATTGGTGCTGTCGAACGGAGGAACCCTCCTAGACCCCCTGGGGTTGTCCTTATTGCCGGTGATGCCCTGCAGCCACTACGCCACCGTCTTCTCATCGACTTCCTCCGGGTGGATCCGAGTGCTGTCTTCAAAGCCCGAGCACAACCACATTGGATGATCGCGAGCTTGGAGTGGCTTGATGCGTCGCTTGAGAAACACCTCTAGCAAATCCATGCCGGTCACGCCGTCGCGGACAAGCTGGACCACTCGCTCAACCAACATCGTCACCTCCACTTTCTCGGCTGAGGTCACTCTCAAGGGAGAGGGTTTTTCGACCCTCTCCATGGAAAACGGAGGGAGGCCGGTCGACTGACCAGGAGTCGGTTCATGCTTACAATAGAACCAAGTCGACTTCCAACCTCTAACTGACTCGGGAAGGGTCATGGCTAAGAAGGTGCTTTCCCCCTCATCTGGATCCCTAATCCGCCGCACATCTGGATCACGTGCGTCCTCTCATCACTCGGATTGGCCGTTTTTATGTCCTGAGAATGACAAGTGAAAATGTGCTTGAAGAGACCCTAGTGCGGTCGACACCCCAGGAAGTTTTCGCACATGGACACGAACGCGGCAAGGTACGTGATGGTGTTGGGACAGAAATGATGAAGTTGAGCCTCGAAGAAATTCAGAAAACCCCAGAAAAAGGATGCGGTGGCAAAGAGAAACCGCGGTCTACATGGGTGGCGAGGAGCACACACTCACCCTATTGTGGCCGTGGCTCGGTATCGTCCTCCGGGAGCCGCTAGGAGCCATGGGGAATCAAACCCCCCTCAACCAGATCCTCCAGATCCTCCTGCTAGATCGTGGAGTGAATCCAGTCGCCCTGGATCTAGCCGGGCGGCATGCCAGATCTCGACGACGATCCCCCCGGCTGGACTTCTTGTCCTTTGCCTTCGCCGTCGTCTTCTTTGATCGCTCTAGGGCCGCCGTCTTGTCTTTCACCATCTCAGTGAGGTACGCTCGGGCAGGGCAGCGGCGTCGAGAGAGGGAATGGGCGCAGAGGAGAAACAGAGGAGGAGGAGGGGAAATGGGGCGCACAGTACAAAAACGCCAGCCCAAACACCTTATATGGGTTGTTTTCCCCAGTGACCGACCTGTGGGTCCAGGCAATCCCATCAAATCTCGCAACAGTCGTGTGCGCGAAGCATGGCAATAAAGGTGGTGCGGAGATTGGGGCGCCCCTGCCTAATCCATTCCGATTACCGCGGCCCTCTCCGCCCCGTGCGCTTCCCCAAATTTCGAATCCCGCGAGAGCCGGGAACGGCAGAGCAGTCAATCGTACCGGAGATTCTATACCATATCAAACACTCGAAGCTTATCAACAAAATTCACTCGACAACCTTTGAATGGTTCAAGGCGACTGAGAATGAGGTCGAAGTTCTCTGCATGGTTCTCCAATCCAAATAAAATGCTTCTGCAACATGAAAATTGAGTCGGAATCATCATGTACTTCATCTCCGCTCGGACCCTGAACCATTCGGGGGCTAATGACAATGACATGTACCTAGGGTAGGGCAATAGACCTAGTCTAAGCACCTTACCCAAGAACACTGCCCTACAATCAAAGACATCCAAAGGACAACAGATTTTACCAACTGGAATCACCACAGTACCCAACTCACTCGACCGAGTGATCACTCGGATACCCCAATTCCATTCGAGCATACCAAAATCCACTCGGAGAACAGAAGGTCTAAAGTCACTCTAAATGACAATGGTCGGGCATTCACTCTATAATCTTAATGATCATTTATGTAGCTTCAATGCTGGCGTTACCAGTAATGCTTCTATATTTATGTACATTGAACCCTGTGTAACTAAGGGCTGGAGGGGGTCTGGCGAACTCTATATAAGCCAACCCCCTCCTCAGGCACAAGGGTTCGCACCTTGATGACCCACAAGTATAGGGGATCTATCGTAGTCCTTTCGATAAGTAAGAGTGTCGAACCCAATGAGGAGCATAAGGAAATGACAAGCGATTTTCAGTAAGGTTTTCTCTGCAAGCACTGAAATTGTAGGTAACAGATAATTTTGTGATAAGATAAATTGTAACGGGTAACAAGCAATGAAAATAAATAAAGTGCAGCAAGGTGGCCCAATCCTTTTGTAGCGAAGGACAAGCCTGGACAATTTCTTATAGTGAGAAAAGCGCTCCCGAGGACACATGGGAATTATCGTCAAGCTAGTTTTCATCATGCTCATATGATTCCCGCTCGGTACTTTGATAATTTGATATGTGGGTGGACCGGTGCTTGGGTACTGCCCTTACTTGGACAAGCATCCCACTTATGATTAACCCCTATTGCACGCATCCGCAACTACAACATAAGTATTAAGGTAAACCTAACCACAACATTAAACATATGGATCCAAATCAGCCCCTTACGAAGCAACACATAAACTAGGGTTTAAGCTTCTGTCACTCTAGCAACCCATCATCTACTTATTACTTCCCAATGCCTTCCTCTAGGCCCAAATAATGGTGAAGTGTCATGTAGTCGATGTTCACATAACACCACTAGAGGAGAGACAACATACATCTCATCAAAATATCGAACAAATACCAAATTCACATGACGACTAATAGCAAGACTTCACCCATGTCCTCAGGAAAAATGCAACTACTCACAAAGCATATTGTTGTTCATAATCAGAGGGGTATTAATATGCATTAAGGATCTGAACATATGATCTTCCACCAAGTAAACCAATTAGCATCAACTACAAGGAGTAATCAACACTACTAGCAACCCACAGGTACCAATTTGTGGTTTTGATACAAGACTGGATACAAGAGATGAACTAGAGTTTTGAGAGGATATGGTGCTGGTGAAGATGTTGATGGAGATTGACCCCCTCCCGATGAGAGGATCGTTGGTGATGACGATGGTGATGATTTCCCCCTCGTGGAGGGAAGTTTCCCCGGCATAACAGCTCTGCCGGAGCCCTAGATTGGTTCCGCCTCGTGGCGGCGGAGTTCCATCCCGTAAGCTTGCCTTTGATTTTTTCCAATGTAAAAGCCTTCATTTAGCAGAAGATGGGCACCGGAGGGCCACCAGGGGGCCCAGGAGACAGGGGGGTGTGCCCAGTAGGGGTGGGCACACCCCCCACCCTCCTGGCCAGGGTGTGGGCCCCCTTTGGTGTTTTCTTCGCTCAATAATTCTTATTAATTCCAAAAATGACTTCCGTGGAGTTTCAAGATTTTTGGAGCTATGCAGAATAGGTTTCCAATATTTGCTCCTTTTCCAGCCAGAATTCTAGCTGCCTGTATTCCCCCTCTTCATGGTAAACCTTGTAAAATAAGAGAGAACAGCCATAAGTATTGTGACATAACGTGTAATAACAGCCCATAATGTAATAAATATTGATATAAAAGCATGATGCAAAATGGACGTATCAACTCCCCCAAGCTTAGACCTCGGTTGTCCTCAAGTGAAAGCTGAAATCGAAAAATATGTCCACATGTTTAGAGATAGAGGTGTCGATAAAAATAAAATACGGACATGAGGGCATCATGATCATTCTTATAACAACAACATAAATAGATTTTGTCATATGATTTCTTATGCTCAAGTAACAATCGATTCACAATGTCAAGCATGCTTCATAAACTTCATTGGGAACTAACAAACTATAATCTCAGTCATTGAAGCAATTGCAATTTATCATAACATCAGAAATAGTCAAAAATAAAGCTTTTCAGCAAGTCCACATACTCAACTATCATATAGTCTTCTACAATTGTTAACACTCATGCAATACTTGTGGTTATGGAGTTTCAACCGGACACTGAGAAAGATAGGGGCTTATTGTGTTGCCTCCCAACGTATTCACCTTTGGGTGATGTCAACAATAATAATTCATGCTAACTTGCATCCAATTGGATATATATATATCAAGATCTTTCAAACACGAGGAGCTTGCCAAAGGATAAAATAAAAAGGGAAAGGTGAAGATCACCTTGACTCAAGCATAAAGTAAAAACATAAAGTAAAAGATAGGCCCTTCGTAGAGGGAAGCAGAGGTTGTCATGTGCTTTTAGGGTTGGATGCACAAAATCTTAATGCAAAAGAACGCCACTTTATATTGCCACTTGTATTTGGACCTTTATTATGCAGTCCGTCGCTTTTATTGCTTCCATAACAAGATCGTATAAAGCTTATTTTCTCCGCACTAATAAGTCATACATATTTAGAGAGAAATTTTATTGCTTGCAACATGAAAACTTACTTGAAGGATCTTACTCAATCCATAGGTAGGTATGGTGGACTCTCATGGCAAAAACTGGGTTTAAGGATAATTGGAAGCACAAGTAGTATCTCTACTTGGTGCAAGGAATTTGGCTAGCATGAGGGGGAAAGGCAAGCTCAACATGTTGGGAAGATCAATGACAATATACTTTAACTGAGATGTGACAAAAAAAACCATTACATTGTCTTCCTTGTCCAACATCAACTCTTTTAGCATGTCATACTTAATGAGTGCTCACAATCATAAAAGATGTCCAAGATAGTATATTTATATGTGAAAACCTCTCTTTCCTTATTACTTCCTATTAATTGCAACTATGACCAAAACTACGTTTGTCAACCCTCAACAACTTTTGTGCCTCATACTTTTTATGTGTGAAGTCATTACTATCCATAAGATCAATATCAACTATTTTATTCTTTTTGTTCTTCTACTTTCTCAAGATCATAGAAAGATAGCAAAGCCCTTGACTCAACACTAATCTTTATTATAGATAGCTCACGGACTCGATTACATAAAAGAGATCACAAAGCAAAACTCAAAACTACTTGATATCGAAACTTCAATCTACTAGATCAAGATACTACTAAAAGGATACTAAGTAAAACAGTAAAGATAGGAGCATGATGGTGATACGATACCGGGGCACCTCCCCCAAGCTTGGCAGTTGCCAAGGGGAGTGCCCATACCCATGTGATTATGTCCTCGGAGGTGGTGAAGTAGGGGTTGTTGATGATGTAGGCTTGTTGTCCATCTTACAAGGCATAGGCTCACCATCATAGAAGGATGATTGAGTCTCCAGGATCCTCAAATCTGCAGCCAAACTCATCCTCTTGAATCTATATTCATACTCACAGTTTTGGTTTTGCAGGTCATAGATCTGGGCTTGGAGGCGCCCGATTTTCTCTTGAAGCTTGAAGATGGTTTCCCCAATGATCTTGGAATCTAGCTTGTGGTTGTTGGTGAACTCCATGATCATCATCTGGTTGGTGTTGAGTCCACGCTCCACCATCCCTTGGCACTTGAAAAATTGTTGCTCCATGGCTTCGAGCCTTGTATCCACGCTTCTAGTACGCCTTGGTCCCTCCACATCACGGATGTGCAGCACCCCCTCAGGCATCTTAATGGTTTGAGGGTGTTGCAGCACCTCCGCGAGATAGGGGTTGATAACCCTCTCAAAAAACTTGTCCTTGGGAGCGCTTGGAGATGTCATGGTGCTCTAGATCTGTCAAAAAAATAGCTCGAAACAAAAATAGAGGATTTTTGCGTGATACGGTGGTCAAAACCTTCGGGAGATTATATAATGAATTTTTACCGACCAAAATACGTAACGTGCAAGAAAACGGAGTCCGAGAGGCACACGAGGTGGCCACAAGATAGGGGGGCGCGCCCTCCACCCTCGTGGAGGCCTCGTGTCCTCCCCGTATTACTTCTTGCTTTCCAAAATTCTTAAATATTCCAAAATGGAGGAAAATTGCCATTAGAATTGTTTTGGAGTCGGTTTACTTACCGTACCACATACCTATTCCTTTTCGGAGTCTGAAACGTTCTGGAAAGTGTCCCTTATGTATTCCTCTGGGGTTACGGTCTCAATAATATTAGTTTCAACATTGATAGGATTACCTAAGATGTAATGTTTAATTCTTTGACCGTTCACCACCCTCGGACTTGTGCCTTCGAAGTTGTTGAATTTTATGGCACCGGAATGATAAACCTCCTCGATAACGTAAGGACCTTCCCATTTAGAGAGAAGTTTTCCTGCAAAAAATCTTAAGCGAGAGTTGAATAATAACACATAATCACCTACGTTAAACTCACGCTTTTGTATCCTTTTGTCATGCCATCGTTTAACTTTTTCTTTGAACAGCTTGACATTCTCATAGGCTTGGGTTCTCCATTCATCAAGTGAGCTAATGTCAAATAACCTCTTCTCACTGGCAAGTTTGAAGTCATAGTTGAGCTCTTTAATAGCCCAATATGCTTTATGTTCAAGTTCAAGAGGTAAGTGACATGCTTTTCCATAAACCATCTTATAAGGAGACATACCCATAGGATTTTTATACGCAGTTCTATAGGCCCATAATGCATCATCAAGTTTCTTGGACCAATTCTTTCTAGATCTATTCACAGTCTTTTGCAAAATTAATTTGAGCTCTCTATTGCTCAACTGTACTTGACCACTAGACTGCGGGTGATAAGGAGATGCTATTCTATGATTAACATCATACTTAGCAAGCATCTTACGGAAAGCACCATGAATAAAATGTGAACCACCATCAGTCATAAGATATCTAGGGACTCCAAACCTCGGAAAAATAACTTCTTTAATCGTCTTAGTAGAGGTGTTATGATCAGCACTACTAGTTGGAATAGCTTCTACCCACTTAGTAACGTAATCAACAACAACTAAAATCTGTGTAACCATTAGAGGCAGGAAAAGGTCCCATATAATCAAAGCCCCAAACATCAAATGGTTCAATAATAAGAGAATAGTTCATAGGCATTTCTTGACGTCTACTAATATTACCAATTCTTTGACATTCATCACAAGACAAGACAAACTTACGAGCATCTTTGAAGAGAGTAGGCCAATAAAAATCGGATTGCAATACCTTATGTGCAGTTCTATCTCCAGCGTGGTGTCCTCCATATGATTCAGAGTGACACTTGCGTAGGATCTGTTCCTTTTCATGCTCAGGTACACAACGTCTAATAACACCGTCTACTCCTTCTTTATAAAGGTGTGGGTCATCCCAGAAGTAATGTCTTAAATCATAAAAGAACTTTTTCTTTTGCTGGTATGTGAAACTAGGTGGTGCAAATTTAGCAACAATATAATTAGCATAATCAGCATACCAAGGAGCGGTATGAGAAGCATTAACGACTGCTAATTGTTCATCAGGAAAGCTATCATCAATAGGTAGTGGGTCATCAAGAACATTCTCTAACCGATACAAGTTGTCTGCAACAGGGTTCTCAGCTCTCTTTCTATCAATAATATGAAAATCAAATTCTTGGAGCAAGAGAACCCATCTAATGAGTCTAGGCTTAGCATCTTTCTTTTCCGTAAGATATTTAATAGCAGCATGATTAGTGTGAATAGTAACTTTGGAATCAACAATATAAGGTCTAAACTTATCACATGCAAATACGACTGCTAACAACTCTTTTTTGGTAGTAGCATAATTTCTCTAGGCAGTATCAAGAGTTTTACTAGCATACTGGATAACATTCAATTTCTTATCAACTCTTTGCCCTAGAACAACACCTACAACATAATCACTAGCATCACACATAATTTCAAATGGTAAATTCCAATCAGGTGGCTGAACGATAGGTGCAGTGATCAAAGCTTTCTTAAGTATTTCAAATGCTTCTACACAATCATCATCAAAGACAAAAAGAATATCTTTTTTCAATAAATTAGTCAGAGGCCTAGAGATTTTAGAAAAGTCCTTAATGAACCTCCTATAAAAACCGGCATGACCAAGGAAACTTCTTATACCTTTTATGTCCTTGGGACATGGCATCTTTTCAATATCATTAACTTTAGCTTTATCAACTTCAATACCTCTCTCGGAAATCTTATTTCCCAAGACAATGGCTTCATTAACCATAAAGTGGCACTTTTCCCAGTTCAAGACGAGACTAGTGTCTTCACATCTCTGCAAAACTTGATCAAGGTTGCTCAAGCAATCATCAAAAGAGGATCCATCAACGGAGAAATCATCCATGAATACCTCACAAATGTTTTCACAGAAGTCAGAGAATATAGCCATCATACATCTTTGAAAGGTAGCAGGTGCATTACATAAACCAAAAGGCATACGTCTATAAGCAAAAGTACCAAAAGGGCAAGTAAAAGTAGTTTTTGATTGATCCTCCACTGACACAGGTATTTGAGAGAAACCAGAATAACCATCTAGAAAGCAAAACTGAGTGTGTTTGGATAGTCTTTCTAGCATTTGATCGATAAAAGGTAAAGGATAATGATCTTTCTTTTTTTCAAAACATAGACGTCAGGGACGTCCGGCTTTAAATTAATAAAGCCCACAACTTAGGCAGAGTATCACAACCACAAGACCAACATAAGGCGCCATAAGAGGCAAATGAGTTAAGGAAACGACCGCTAGACGAGCGAAGAGGTGCGGTACAAGGCGATATCAGCCCAAAACTACGAGCACACAGGCTCGGGGGGTACTAGGACCAAAAGGGGCTGCCCATCCCTATGCGGCAGCCAACTGATCGGACGACGGGGCTCGGGACTCGGAGTAGACGGAGCGTAGACGGCAGATAGCTTGGCGGTGGAGATCAGAGTCCTGTTGTCTTCCCAACGGAGTCCATTGCTGCAAGAACACGATGCATTTGAAGATAACGTCAGCGGGATGCGAGGGAAACACACCCTCAATAGTAAACTTGTTACGGATATTCCAAATAGCCCATAGCATAGCCGCCGCACAAGTCCACATGACCCTACGAGACGTGCCTTGAACCAGAGACAAGGAAGACACGAGCTCAGATCGGGAGCGTGGATCCCAATCCACTCCCGCGGCTGCACGGACCGCGCTCCAGGCAAAACGAGCCAAAGAGCACCGGAAGAAAGCGTGGTCAGCATCTTCCGGGACCCCACACAGTGCACAGGGGCCGGAGGCGGGGCCATTGCATTTAGCAAGGTTAACAGAGGTAGGAAGGCGATCTTGGCAAAGTTGCCAGAGGAAGACCTTGATCTTGAGGGGGATTTTAGCCTTCCAAAGCCCCGTGGCCGCCGACGGGATCTGGCCGTGGGAAAGCTCTCTGTATATGGAGTTGACAGAGAATTTGCCAGAGCCCGAAAGCCTCCACGAGATCGGGTCCGCAGAATCCGACAAGCGGACGTTCACAAGCAGAGCCCGAAGGCGATCCCAATCCGCCAACTCCGGCCCCGTTAGTTCGTGCCTGAAGTTAATGCAGGGGGGAGGCGCTAAGAGCCGAAGCAACCCGTTGATCAGGCTCGACTGCGATGGAGTAGAGTTGGCGAAACTCCGACCATAGAGGCCGTTGGCCAATCCAAAGATCAAGCCAGAGACGCGTGGAGCGCCCATTGTTAACCACAAACTTTGCACCCCTGGCAAAGAAGGGTTTGAGGGATTGAATGGAGTTCCAAAAAGGTGACCCTCGAGAAGCCGCGTCAAAGAAGTTCCCATGCGGGAAATATTCCGCACGGAGGAGGTCGATCCAGAGGCCAGTCTCTCCCTGAGACATTTTCCAGATCCACTTGCACATTAGTGCGATGTTCATCAACTTGGAATTGATGATCCCAAGGCCCCTCGGGCTTTAGGATGACACACGGCCTGCCATTTAACCATATGGTATTTCCGTTTCGGTCCCGCTCCTTCCCAAAAGAAACGGGACCGCAGGGTATCAAACTTAGAGTGTACCCCATCCGCCAGCAAGCACAAGCCCATGGCAAACATGGGAAGAGAAGAGAGGCTGGAGTTGGTTAGGATTAGTCTTGCCCCTGAAGACATAAAACGACCCCTCCACGGGCAAACCCTGTTCGCAACCTTGGAGGAGAGGGGTTCCCAGTCGGAGATAGAACACTTCTTCGCCACAATGGGGAGACCGAGGTAGGTGAACGGGAACTGTCCAAGTTTGCAGTTAAGCAAGTTGGCGACCCATTGACTTTCGGTCGCGTCCATCCCTATGGACACCACTTCACTTTTGTGGAAATTTATTTTAAGTCCCGACATGAGTTCAAAACACAGCAGTATTGCCTTGACCGAAGCGATACTGTGTGTATCGGGCTCGAATAGGAGAAGTGTGTCGTCTGCATATTGCAAGTGAGACACTCCCCCCGGGATCAGATTGTCCACCACTCCCCTGATGTGGCCGGCCAAACAAGCTCTGTCTAGCATGGCGCCTAAGGCGTCCGCCACAAAGTTAAAAAGCAACGGCGAGGCTGGGTCCCCTTGACGCAGCCCGCGCTTGTTGCGGAAGAAGTTCCCTACTTCTCCGTTCACCGCAATCGCCGTTTGGCCTCCCGAGACCAACTGCATCATGCGGTGAACCCAAACCGACGAGAATCCTCGATCTAGCAGGACTTGTCGGAGAAACTCCCAGTTCACATGGTCGTACGCCTTCTCAAAATCAAGTTTGAGGAGAATCGCGGGCTGTCGAGCGCGTTTTAGGGAGTGGACTATTTTTTGGAGGACCAACGGCCCCTCCAAGATGTTACGGCCACGAATGAAAGCCGACTGGGTCCTACTAATAATGCGGTGAGCTATCGAAGACAAGCGAGTCCAATAAGCCTTAGCACAAATTTTAAACGGAACATTAATCAAAGTGATAGGGCGGAAAAGTCTAATATGATCTGCGCCCGGGACCTTGGATCAGAGAGAGAACCCCAAAGTTCAGGCGAGAGATATCTACCGTACCGCGCATAAAACCATTGCAAACATCAAAAATAGGACCTCTAAGCACTTGCCAAAACCGCTTAAACATCGCCACCGGCCACCCATCCGGCCCGGGCGCAGTATCGGATTTCCTACCCAGCGTCGCCTTGTCAATCTCCTCAGGGAGGAAGGCCAATCCCAGGCCCTCATTTTCCTCGTCCGTGACCCACAACGCAGGGTCCCACACATCCGCCCTAAGCCGAGCCCGGGATTCCTCCCTGGAACCCATAAGTTGGATGTAAAACTCGTAAATGTGCCGGATGATATCCTATTGCCGCAGTAGAAGCCCCTGCTCCGATTGTAGTCTCAGGATGGTGCACTTACGACGTCTGCCATTATCGTAGGCATGGAAATACTTAGTATTCGCGTCGCCCTTGAGCGTCCACTTTATTCCACCGAGCCTGCACTAGTACTCCTCCTCGGCCCTAAGGAGGGACTCGACTTGGGCTTCAAGCGCGTAGCGCTGAGCCTAGTCCTGCTCGGAGAAGACCTGCACGTCTGCCGCTGCGTCCAACTGGGCGAGCTCCTCGGTCAGGCGTGATCGTAACAGCTTATCCTCACGGCCCTGGTTAGCTCCCCACCCTTTGAGAGCTGCACGCATACCCGCCCCTGCGGCAATCCAGAAGTCCATCGGACCGCGCGCATGCCCGACCCGAGCGACGCAATTCTCCCATTTCGAAAGGAAGATTTGCTCAAAGTCCGGAGACTCAAGCCACGCGGTTTCAAAGAAAAAGCGCGGGCTGCATTTTAACCTTTCCTCCCCCGAGGAAAGAATGAGGGGGACGCGGTCCGACCCAATCCTGGTTTCGGCGTGCAGGGAGCACAAGGGAAACAACACCTCCCACTCCGAGGACATGAAAACCCTGTCCAAGACCGATCGCACCGGCGTTAGCTATTTGTTGGTCCAGGTGTATCGAGCCCCCACGCGAGCCACTTCCCTAAGGGCCATGGATGCGATTGCATTATTAAACATGGCTACCCTTGTCCAGTTAATAATACCATTATTTTTGTCCGCTCCCGAATGGATCAAGTTGAAATCCCCGCCCACCAGCAGAGGAAGGTTGCGCGCGCTCGAAGACATCACCTTGGTCTAGAGTTCTCCCAAGAACTCGAGCGAAAGCGAGTGATCGGCTGAGCCATACACGGCGATCACCTCCCATTCTTGGAGAGTGGCGCGGTGGCGCACGTGGGCCGACAGGAAGAAACGGCCGGTGTCCCATGCCACCACCTCTAAGCAAAGTAGGTTAACGCCTAGCAGCAAGCCCCCCGAGTGTCCTACCGCAGGCACCCAATGCCAAACAAAACGCTCCAACGGGTCAACGACTAGCAGGTCCCGATGATTGAAATCGGCCTTGATAGTCTCTTGCAAGCCGACCACGTCGATTTCTTTGTTCCTAATGAACTCTTTTAACTGGGTCCGCCTCCCAGCGTGGCCGAAGCCTCAGATGTTCCAGAAAATGAAACACATTATATGATGCGATTACGGAGACAGATACCGCGAGCGGTAACCGCTTTGGCCACGCGCCGTGTCTTAGCAGGACGACGGTTGGAGGAGGACGGCGCAGCCCCTGCTACTATGTCCTCCTAATCGGGCCGCGTGACAGGCACCAGAGAAGCCCCTACTTCATCTGCTGCTGGCGCTATGCGGGACAGCGCTACCTGAGCAAGCGCAGCCTGCACAATTTCCTTTGCACGAATGAGAGACAGCACCTCGTGCGCTTCCCCCGCGTCAGTCATCGCCACTCCACTATCCGCTAAGATACCACCCAAGCACTCATCTGAATATTCTTCAAAGATCATAAAGCGGGGCATGGGGTTACCTTCGATCTTTCTTAGTAGCTTTATTTAATTTATAGATATCAATTACCATCCTATAACCTGTGATAATTCTTTGTGGGATCAATTCATCTTTATCATTAGGAACGACAGTAATACCTCCCTTCTTAGGAATACAATGGACAGGACTTACCCATTCACTATGAGCAACGGGATAAATTATACATGCCTCAAGGATCTTTAGTATCTCCTTTCTTACCACTTCCTTCATCTTGGGATTTAATCGTCATTGAGGATCTCTAACTGGTTTGGCATCTTACTCCACTTTAATTTTGTGTTGACATAGAGTGAGACTAATGCCCTTAAGATCATCCAGAGTATATCCAATAGCAGCACGGTGCTTCTTCAGAGTTATCAATAATCTTTCTTCTTGTTGCTCTGAAAGGTTAGCACTAATAATAACAGGATATATTTTCTTTTCATCAAGATAAGCATACTTAAGATTATCAGGTAAAGGTTTGAGCTCAAACACGGGATCACCCTTGGGTGGAGGGGGATCCCCTAGGATTTCAACATGCAAATTGTGTTTCAGAATAGGACCCTGTTGAAGGAACACTTCATCTATCTCCCTTCTTTCATTCATAAACATATCATTTTCATGGTCTAGCAAATATTGTTCTAACGGATCAGTAGGAGGCACGGCAATAGAAGCAAGACCAATAATCTCATCCTTACTAGGTGATTCTTTATCATGGGGTTGTCTACGAAACTTAGCAAAATTAAACTCATGATACATATCCCCTAAGCCAATTGTAACAATATCCTTTTCGCAATCAATCCTAGCATTAATAGTATTCAAGAAGGATCTACCAAAAATAATGGGACAAAAGTCATCTTGTGGGGAACCAAGAACAAGAAAATCAGCAGGATATTTAACTTTCCCACACAAGACTTCAACATCTCGAACAATCCCAACTGGCTTAATGGTATCCCTATTGGCAAGCTTAATAGTAACATCGATACCTTCTATTTCAGCGGGTGCAATATCATGCATAATTTCTTTATATAAGTCATAGGGTATTGCACTAGCACTAGCACCCATATCACATAAGCCATGATAACAATGATCTCCTATTTTAGCAAAAGTAACATGCATGCCTACAACAGGTCTATGTATCTTAGCATCTAGTCTAGCAACATTAGCAGTTTCACCACAGAAATAAATAACATGCCCATCTAAATTATCATCCAAGAGATCTTTAACCATAGCAATACTAGGTTCAACTTTGATTTGCTCAGGAGGTGTATAAGTTCTAGTATTACTCTTACGAACAACAGTTGAAGTTTTAGCACGATCCTTTATCCTAACAGGAAAAGGTGGTTTCTCAACATAACTAGTAGGAACAATAGGATCATTATAAGTGGCAGTCTTTTCTGCAACTGTAGTAGGTGCGACTAATTTTACTTCAATGGGAGGATTATATTTAAACCACTTCTCCTTAGGGAGATCAACGTGAGTAGCAAAAGATTCACAAAAGCAGCTACTATCTCAGAGTCAAGTCCATACTTAGCGCTAAATCCACGAAAAGCATCGATCTCCATAAAAGATTTAACACAACCAAACTTAGGTGTTATACCTGACTCCTTACCATCATTGGAACCCGAATCTTCAGAGTTGCGTCTAATTCTTTCCAATAAGTCCCACTTGAATTCAGTAGTCTTCAGCATATAAGAACCAACACAGGAAGTATCGAGCATGGTGCGATCATTGAGAGAAAGCCGAGCATAATTTTTTTGAATAATCATATCTCTTGAGAGCTCATGATTGGGGCATGAATATAACATTGACTTAAGTCTCCCCAAAGCTTGAGCGATGCTTTCTCCTTCGCGAGGCCATAAATTATATATGTAATTACGATCACGATGAACAAGATGCATAGGATAGAACTTTTGGTGAAATTCCAACTTCAATCATTTATAATTCCAAGATCCCGTATCATTACGTAGCCTATACCATGTCAATGCATCTCCCTTCAAAGATAAAGGGAAGACCTTCCTTTTGACAACATCATCGGGAATACCTGCAAGCTTAAATAATCCACAAACTTCATCCACAAAGATAAGGTGTAAATCGGGATGCAATGTTCCATCTCCTGCAAAGGGATTAGCTAGCAGTTTCTCTATCATACCCGAAGGAATCTCAAAGTAAATATTTTCAGTAGGTTCAGTAGGTTGAGGAGCAACTCTTTGCTCTTCTGGTCGGGGTGAAGATACCCCGAACAAGCCCCTCAAAGGATTAGCTTCCATAGTAACAAGTGACAGAAAATTTCAGCACACTATATAAATGTTTCCTTACCAAGTTCCACTCACCAAAGGTGCTTCACTCCACGGCAACGGCGCCAGAAAAGAGTCTTGATGACCCACAAGTATAGGGGATCTATCGTAGTCCTTTCGATATGTAAGAGTGTCGAATCCAACGAGGAGCAGAAGTAAATGACAAGCGGTTTTCAGTAAGGTTTTCTCTGGAAGCACTGAAATTGTAGGTAACAGATAGTTTTGTGATAAGATAAATTGTAACGGGTAACAAGCAATGGAAATAAATAAAGTGCAGCAAGGTGGCCCATCCTTTTTGTAGAAAAGGATAAGTCTGGACAATTTCTTATAATGAGAAAAGCGCTCCCGAGGACACATGGGAATTATCGTCAAGCTAGTTTTCATCACGCTCATATGATTCGCGTTCGGTACTTTGATAATTTGATATGTGGGTGGACCTGTGCTTGGGTACTGCCCTTACTTGGACAAGCATCCTACTTATGATTAACCCCTATTGCAAGCATCTGCAACTACAAAAGAATTATTAAGGTAAACCTAACCACAACATTAAACATATGGATCCAAATCTGCCCCTTACGAAGCAACGCATAAACAAGGGTTTAAGCTTCTGTCACTCTAGCAACCCATCATCTACTTATTAATTCCCAATGCCTTCCTCTAGGCCCAAATAATGGTGAAGTGTCACGTAGTCGACGTTCACATAACACCACTAGAGGAGATACAACATACATCTCATCAAAATATCGAACGAATACCAAATTCACATGACTACTAATAGCAAGACTTCACCCATGTCCTCAGGAACAAACGTAACTACTCACAAAGCATATTCATGTTCATAATCAGAGGGGTATTAATATGCATTAAGGATCTGAACATATGATCTTCCACCAAGTAAACCAATTAGCATCAACTACAAGGAGTAATCAACACTACTAGCAACCCACAGGTACCAATTTGTGGTTTTGATACAAGATTGGATACAAGAGATGAACTAGGGTTTTTAGAGGAGATGGTGCTGGTGAAGATGTTGATGGAGATTGACCACCACCCCCCCCCCGATGAGAGGATCGTTGGTGATGACGATGGTGATGATTTCCCCCTCGCGGAGGGAAGTTTCCCCGGTAGAACAGCTCTGCCGGAGCCCTAGATTGGTTCCTCCAAGGTTCCGCCTCGTGGTGGCGGAGTTTCGTCCCATAAGCTTGCCTCTGATTTTTTCCAGGGTAAAAGCCTTCATATAGCAGAAGATGGGCACCGGAGGGCCACCAGGGGGCCTAGGAGCAGGGGGCGCACCCAGTAGGGGTGGGCGCGCCCCCACCATCTTGGCCAGGGTGTGGGCCCCCTTTGGTGTTTTCTTCGCTCAATAATTCTTATTAATTCCAAAAATGACTTCCCTAGAGTTCCAGGATTTCTGGAGCTGTGCAAAATAGGTTTCCAATATTTGCTCCTTTTCCAGCCAGAATTCCAGCTGCCGGCATTCCCCCTCTACATGGTAAACCTTGTAAAATAAGAGAGAACAACCATAAGTATTGTGACATAATATGTAATAACAACCCATAATGCAATAAATATTGATATAAAAACATGATGCAAAATGGACGTATCACACCTCCTAGAACTTCACGCATAATCCAATCGACCGAGCTCCCGAGCACCGAGACGTAGGGCTGTTACTTCCACAGAGAAGGGCCTGAACTCGTAAATCTTGCGTGCACAACTTCACCATAGCTAGGATCTTGCCTCCTCATACCTACCCCCGATTCTACTGTCAGGCTTAGAACCACGACAACGGGGGCAGAGGAGGAGGAGCTCACGTGTACCACTCCTCTTCCCAAGCTCCCAATCACAAGTGGTAGAGCAAACCTTATAAAGAGGTCTCAGCTCTCCTCAACTAGCAAGGTGGTACTAAACTTCCCACCACTTGCCATATCCCACATGGGCCTCAACATTAACCAGGAATCATTATTCATATGGGCCTAAAGCCCACCTATGAGTCAACAATCCCCCACCAGATCTCGAGGCACATAAGTTTGTCAGCTGCTCCAAACAATATTTGATATATGAGAAATTTCAGTGGAGATTGTTGAGTTGAACTTCCACCTAGAGCAATAGGATTACACTTTTTCACAACTAAATAATGGACTAGGCCTTGAATTGTCAGTTTGGCGTGCAGAATTTTCTCCTATTGTTAGTTGATACATGGTTGCCAAAGGCTAAATCCCATGGGTGGATCTTATTAGTCATACTCCTTACCTTCTCATAAGCTTCCTAGAGATTACCCAATCTCATAGACTGTGACCAGCAGTCGGGCTCACATAGGTGTGTTCCTCCAAAGAATGCTTTGTAGGTCAGCATCTTGCTTAAACAAGCTTTGGAACACATTAAGATGAAAGGCAGGCTGCCTTACAGAATATGAGAGTATTATTGCATCTTCAATGGAGTGGGTTTACTGAGGATACTCTCCTCAGTTGACCGCTGGATTGTTTTTCCTAGGTCCTAATTCATGATATCTCCGATCACATAGGTTGAGTTACCCCCATGGCAACTTACATGGGTCTCAATCCCATGTCCCTCGATGCATTTTCTATCACAATCCCTGATATCCCTTTCATGAAGGGTCCGCCAGATTCTTAACCATTTGGATGTAATCCAACTAAGGATGGCAATTTTACCCATGGACATGGACACCCATGGATATCCTAATGGAAATATGCCCTATTGGCAATAATAAAATGGTTATTATTGTATTTCCTTAATCATGATAAAGGTTTATTATTAATGCTAGAATTGTATTGACCGGAAACCTAAATACATGTGTGAATACATAAAAAAATACAGTGTCCCTAGTTAGCCTCTACTAGACTAGCTCGTTGATCAAAGATGGTTAAGGTTTCCTAACCATGGACATGAGTTGTCATTCGATAACGGGATCACGTCATTAGGAGAATAATGTGATGGACAAGACCCACCCGTTAGCTTAGCATTATGATCGTTCAATTTTATTGCTACTGCTTTCTTCATGTCAAATACATATTCCTTCGACTATGAGATAATGCAACTCCCGGATACCGGAGGAATGCCTTATGTGCTATCAAACGTCAAAATGTAACTGGGTGATTATAAAGATGCTCTACAGGTATCTCTGAAGGTTTTTGTTGAGTTGTCATAGATCGAGATTAGGATTTGTCACTCAAAGTATCAGAGAGGTATCTCTTGGCCCTCTCGGTAATACACATCATAAGCCTTGCAAGCAAATACCTAATGAGTTAGTCTCGGGATGATGTATTATGGAACGAGTAAAGAGACTTTCTGGTAACGAGATTTAACTAGGTATGAAGATACCGACGATCGAATCTCGGGCAAGTAACATACCGATGGACAAAGGGTATAATGTATGTTGTCATAACGGTTCGACCGATAAAGATCTTCGTAGAATATGTAGGAGCCAATATGAGCATCCAGGTTCTGCTATTTGTTATTGACCGGAGAAGTGTCTCGGTCATGTTTACATAGTTCGTGAACCCATAGGGTCCGCACGCTTAACGTTCGATGACGATATTGTATTATATGAGTTATGTGATTTGGTGATCGAATGTTATTAGGAGTCCCGGATGAGGTCACGAACATGATGAGGAGTCTCTAAATGGTTGAGTGGTAAAGATTGATATATAGGACGATGGTATTCTGACACCGAAAGTGTTCCGGAGGGTACCGGGTACATATAGGGTCACCGGAAGGGGTTCTGGGCACCCCGACAAAGATATGGGCTTAATGGGCCAAGGGAGGGACAAACCAGCCCACATGGGGCTGGTGCGCCCCTCCACCAGGCCGGCCAGGCCTAGGAAAGCGAAAAAGGGGAGGGCAAGTCCCTCCTTCCTTCCCCTCCTCAAGGGAGAAAGGAAAGGCGGGGGGCGCCACCTCCCCCTTCCTTCCGCTGGCGCCTATATAAGGAAGGGAGGGGGGCGAACCAGGGCAGGAGCCCAAGTGGGATTCGGCTCCACTTGGGGCGCCCCTTGGCCTCTCTCGTCTCCCTCCCACCTATATATATGAGGTGGGGGGGCGCCTAGAACACACAACAACAATTTGTTAGCTATGTGCGGCGCCCCCCTCCACAGTTTACACCCCCGGTCATATTCTCGCGGTGCTTAGGTGAAGCCCTACGCAGATCACTTCACCATCACCGTCACCACGTTGTCATGCTGACAGAACTCATCTACTTCCTCGACATCTTGCTGGATCAAGAGGACTAGGGACATCATCGAGATGAACATGTGCAGAACTCGGAGGTGCCATAGGTTCGGTGCTTGATCGGTCGGAGCTAGAAGAAGTTCGACTACATCAACCGCCTTGTCAAACGCTTCCGCTTTCGGTCTATGAGGGTACGTAGACACACTCTCCCCCTCGTTGCTATGCATCTCCTAGATAGATCTTGCGTGAGCGTAGGATTTTTTCTTCTGAAATTGCATGCTACATTCCCCAACAGTGGCATCATGAGCCAGGTCTATGCGTAGATGATATGCACGAGTAGAACACAAAAAGTTGTGGGTGGTGATAGTCATACTGCTTAGCACCAACATCTTATTTTGATTCGGCGGTATTGTGGGATGAAGTGGCCCGTACCAACCTTACATGACCACGTTCATGGGACCAGTTCCACCGACAGACATGCAACTAGTTTTGCATAAAGGTGGCTGGCGGGTGTCTGTTTCTCCTACTTTAGTTGAATCGAATTCGACTGTGGCCGGTCCTTGGAGAAGGTTAAAACATCAAACTTGACGAAACACCATTGTGGTTTTGATGCGTAGGTAAGAATGGTTCTTGCTAGAAGCCCGTAGCAGCCACATAAAACTTGCAACAATAAAGTAGAGGACGTCTAACTTGTTTTTGCAGGGCATGTTGTGATATGATATGGTCAAGACATGATGTGATAAACGTTATTGTATGAGATGATCATGTTCTGTAAGATATCTGACAACCGGCAGGAGCCTTATGGTTGTCTCTTTATTGTATGAAATGCAAACGCCATGTAATTGCTTTACTTTATCACTAGGCGTTAGCGATAGTTGTAGAAGCAATAATTGGCAAGACGACCATGACGCTACAATGAAGATCAAGGTGTCGAGCCAGTGACGATGGAGATCATGACGATGCTTTGGAGATGGAGATCAAAAGCACAAGATGATGATGGCCATATCATGTCACATATTTTGATTACATGTGATGTTTATCTTTTGTGCATCTTATTTTGCTTAGTACGGCAGTAGCATTATAAGATAATGCCTTAACTAAATTTCAAGGTAACAGTGTTCTCCCTGAGTATGCATCGTTGCTATAGTTTGTCGTGCTGAGACACCACGTGATGATCAGGTGTGATAGACTCTACGTTCACATACAATGGGTGCAAGATAGTTTTGCACATGCATAATACTCGGGTTAAACTTGACAAGCCTAGCATGTACAAATATGGCCTCGGAACACTGGAGACCGAAAGGTCGAACGTGAATCATATAGTAGATATGATCAACATAGAGATGTTCACCATTGATGACTAGTCCATCTCACGTGATGATCGGACATGGTTTAGTTGATCTGGATCAAGTATCATTTAGATGACCTGAGGGATGTCTATCTAAGTGGGAATTCTTTAGTAATTTGATTAATTGAACTTAATTTATCATGAACTTAGTCAAAATGTCTTTGCATATCTATGTTGTAGATTAATGGCTCGCGATGTATTTCCCCTATTTTTGATATGTTCCTAGAGAAAACTAAGTTGAAAGATGTTAGTAGCAATGATGCGGACCAGGTCCGTGATCTGAGGATTATCCTCATTGCTGCACAGAAGAATTATGTCCTTGATGCACCGCTAGGTTACAGACTAGTTGCAGGAGCTGATGCTGACGTTATGAACATTTCGCAAGCTTGACATGATGACTACTTAATAGTTTAGTGCACCATGCTTTACTACTTAGAAATGGGACTTCAAAAACATTTTGAACGCCACGGAGCATATGAGATGTTCCAAGAGCTGAAAGGTATTTCAGACTCATGCCCATGTTGAGAGGTATGAACCTCTGATAAGTACTTTGCCTACAAGATGGAGGAGAATAGCCCAGCTAGTGAGCATGTGCTCAGAATGTCAGGATACTATAATATAGTGATTGACAACGTTCTCCAGTCACTGTCACCAAGCTACTAGAACTTCATGATGAACTATAATATGCAAGGGATTACGAAAATGATTCTCGAGCTCTTTGTGATGTTGAGATCGGTGAAGGTAGAAATCAAGATAGAGCATCAAGTGTTGATGGTTAACAAAACCACTAGTTTCAAGAAAAAGGAAAGAGAGGGAACTTCAAGAAGAACGACAAGCAAGTTTCCACTCCCTAGAAGAAGCCCAAAGCTAGACCCAAGCCTGAAACTGAGTGCTTCTACTGCAAAGGGACTAGTCATTGGAAGCAGAACTACCGCAAGTATTTGGCGGATAAGAAGGATGGCAAAGTGAACAGAGGTATATTTGATATACATGTTATTGATTTGTACCTTAGTAGTGCTCGTAGTAGCCCCTGGGTATTTGATACATGTTCGGTTGCTAAGATTAGTAACTCGAAACAGGAGTTGTAGAATAAACGGAGACTAGTTGAGGGCGAGGTGACGATGTGCGTTGGAAGTAGTTCCAAGATTGATATGATCATCATCGCACACTCTCTATACTTTCGGGATTAGTGTTAAACCTGAATAAATGTTATTTGGTGTTTGCGTTGATCATGAACAAGATTGGATCGTGTTTATTGCAATACGGTTATTTTTAAGTCAAAGAATAATTGTTATTCTGTTTACTTGAATAAAACCTTCTATGGTCATACACCCAAGGTGAATGGTTTATTGAATCTCGATCATAGTAATACACATATTCATAATATTGAAGCCAAAAGATGCAGAGTTGATAGTGGTAGTGCAACATACTTGTGGTACTGCTGTTTAGGTCATATTGGTGTAAAGCGCATGCAGAAACTCCATGCTGATGGACTTTTGGAATCACTTGATTATGAATCATTTGATACTTGCGAACCATGCCTCATGGGCAAGATGACTAAAACTCCGTTCTCCGGAATAATGGAGCGAGGTATTGACTTATTGGAAATAATACATACCAATCTATGCGGTCCGATGAGTGTTGAAGCATGCAGTGGGTATTGTTATTTTCTCACCTTCACAGATGATTTGAGTAGATATGGGTATATCTACTTAATGAAACACAAGTCTGAAACATTTGAAGAGTTCAAAGAATTTTAGAGTGAAGTAGAGAATCATCGTAACAAGAAAGTAAAGTTTCTACGATCTGATCGCGGAGGCGAATATTTGAGTTACGAGTTTGGTCTTCATTTGAAACAATGTGGAATAGCTTCACAACTCACACCACATGGAATACCCCAGCGTAATGGTGTGTCCGAACATCATAATCGTACTCTATTGGATATGGTGTGTTCAATGATGTCTCTTATCGATTTGCCTTTATCATTTTTTGGGTTATGCATTAGAGACAACTGCATTCACGTTAAATAGGGCACTGTCTAAATCCATTGAGATGTCATCGTATGAACTATGGTTTGGCAAGAAACCAAAGCTATCGTTTCTTAAAGTTTGGGGTTGCGACACTTATGTCAAAAGACTTCAGCCTGATAAGCTCGAACCCAAATCAGAGAAGTACGTCTTCATAGGACACCCTAAGGAAACAATTGGGTACACCTTCTACCACAGATCCGAAGGCAAGATCTTTGTTGCCAAGAATGAAACTTTCTCTCGAAAGAAGTGAGTGTGAGGAAAGTAGAACTTGATGAGGTAATTGTACCTTCACTCGAATTGGAAAGTAGCTCATCACAGAAAACTGTTCTCGTGATGCCTACACCAACTAGAGATGAAGCTAGTGATGATGATCATGAAACTTTAGATCAAGTTACTACCAAACCTCATAGGTCAACCAGAGCATGATCTGCACCAGAGTGGTGCGGTAATCCTGTTTTGGAAGTCATGTTACTAGAACATGACGAACCTATGAACTATCACTACAGAAAAAGACACACCGTGACATTTTGGCCCGAACGAATTTCCCCCATGTCATGCTTATGACACTTCTATGATGATAATTGTGACAAAAAACGTACCATCATAGATGTGGTGGGCTCCTGCATCTATGACAAAAAATGATGATAGAAAATGGGCTTTTTGTCCTGGGCGGGTCGGAGACCCACCTGCATGACATTCTTTGAGCCGTCCATGACGGAAAAATCATGGTAGAAGCAAGGGAGAGGAAATTTTGGGGAGTTCCCGCTTACGGTGGATGGTCGGGGCGGAGCAATGCACGGAGGTTTGTGCGTTTCTCTCGTATACGTACGTGCATGTGTGTGAGGCATTGGGCTCTAACTGAACCTGAGCGATTGCACTAGGCTATGTTTCTGAACCTGAGCAATCGATCCCTTGGCTGTTAATTGAACCTGAGCAATTCCTTCACTACCGCTGCTAACTGAACCCGATCACTACTGCTGCTGCTTACTGAAGCCGATCGAACCTGTTGCCTCTTGATGAATAGTGAATGTGGGGTTGGTTGAATGAGTCGAGACATACGTGGTTGGGGTTGGATGAACAGTTCTTGGTGGGGGTTAGATGAGCAGGACCCTGTGGTAGTAGTAGTAGGCGGTTGTCGCTAGATGAACTGGACCCCGAGACGAGGCCGCCATAGCCGAGGCGTTGAGGGTGGATGAATAGGACCCCGTGGAGGGCTGGTTTTAAGTATCCGGTGGAGGGATGGTTGAACAGTAGATGGTGGAGGGATGGTTGAACAATATCTGGTGGAGGGCTAGTTGGATGAACAGGACCCCGTGGAGGGTTGGTTGAACAGTAGCCGGTGGAGGGCTGGTTGAACAATAGCTGGTGGAGGCAGAGGAGGATGCAGTGGATGAACAGTGTAGGTGGAGGCTAGAGGAAGTCGATGGTGGGTGAACAGTAGCCTGTGGACTCCCGTTTTGCGGTACGCCACACCCCTCCCAATGAACAGGACCCCCGTTTCAGTCGTAGTGATCCAACACAAGTCCGTTTCCTTCGTTTTGCGGTACGCCAGACCCCTCCCGAAGAATAGGATCTCGTATCAACCGTAGCCAGTCAAGCAGAAGGCCGTTTCCTCTGTTTTGTGGTACGCTAGACCCTTCCCGATGAACAGGACCCCGTTTCGACCGTACGAGCTCTAGCAGAAGGTCGTTTCCCTCCGTTTTGCAGTACGCTACACCAGGTTTCGGCTATTTCTTCCAAGTCGGTTGGCTCCCGATGAACACGACGTTGTTTCTTCATTCCGACCCCGCCAGTTGGCTTCCGATGAGCATGGCACCGTTGCTGCCGTCCGCTGCCTCTCCATGTACACCAGCCCTGGCCGTACGTATTTGCGAGTATGTGTTCGAGACTCCACCCATATGTATGTACGTAGCCATATTTTTTGCCCTGTGACTGTACGTACGTGTACATGGTTTTGAAGGGACTGCATGAACTGCTATTTCGGGGGCTCACTACTACACGTGCCACTGCTTGCTCGACCACGGTTCATCGTTGCAGAGAGACCGATCAACCAGTATGTACATACATGTTCGTGACCAGAATGACAATGCTACATACGCTTCGACTTGGTGGGTCCCGGCTGTCAGGGAGGATAAGGAGGCACTTCCTTGCATGCGAAGTTATTGATGGTGGGTACGAGCTGTCAGGGGGCATTTATTTTTTTCCATGCCTAATATCGAGTCACTTTCCTTGCGTCCGAAGATATAGCTGGTGGGTCCCAGCTGTCAGGGGGGAATTTTTTTTCCGCAAAATACAGCTAAGCCAAAATACAGAGCCCTTCTGGTAGGTCCCTGCTGTCAGGTGGAGGAATCATTATTTTGCGCCTAATAAGGAGGTACTTCCTTGCTGCAGCCGTGGACCCAACTGTCAGCCTATCTGACGGTGTCCTGGACTAGGGGGTACTCACAACGTTGTCTCCCGATCAGTTGGATTGGGCCGAGGACCCCCATGGCCATTTACTCATAGGCCAGTTTGGACAACCGATGTATACACGAGGAATATTCCACAAGACTTGGTGATCAAGACAAGGACTCCTCTCCACCGACGTATTCGATTAGGACTCTTGTTATCCAGGCCTTTGGTACATTGTATAAGCCGAGGTCGGGCTAGTCGATAGGGGGAGGCTAGATCATTATGATATTATTCATCATACTCTTAGGTTTTAGACCACTGCATATGATCTCGTGGTAGACCAACTCTTGTAATCTCTAAACTCATCAAAGTCAATCAAGCCGGAAGTACGGTATTACCTCCATTAAGAGGGCCCGAACCTGGGTAAACATCGTGTCCCCTTTCTCCTGTTACCTTTGATCCTCAGACGCATAGTTCAGGACCCCCTACCCGAGATCCACCGGTTTTGACACCGACATTGGTGCTTTCATTGAGAGTTCCGCTGTGAGATCAACAAAGGATCGATGGCTTGTTTGCAGATTAACTGCGACGTCAACATCTTTGTCCTCAACTCGACTGGTCACCTTGGCTCGACCGAAGACTGCGCCCCCTCTCGGATCATCATGTTCGGAGAAGGGCCTTTATCAATATCAACTCCGATCTCTCTCAAGATCATGTAGGAATCATCCATAGATCTCGCGGGCTCAGCATCAACATCGCCCTTGAGCGACCGTGCTGTTTTTATGGACAACGAGTTTTTATCCGCCGTCACCGCCTCCTCGAGCGTCGTCTTGACAAACCCTTCGGTGGAATTGTGCGGAATTAAGTATATAATAACTCTGTAAAATTTTGTGTGCCTTCCGATGGAGGAATCTCCGGCGATCTACAATATACCGAAGCCCTGTCAAATCTGAACGAGTTTAGGGTGTGGTCTCCAGAGCACAGCTCGAAGGACCTTTCAAATATCCAACCATTCATTGGTTGCGGAATTCCTATATCTACCACCCCTCAAAATTTCAGCTCGATCCAACCGTTCAATCTCCGGGAACCTTCCAATGAGTGGACAAATTTTCGGATATGTTTTCTGCGCGAATACGAATCTGACCCGAGTTCATGTTTCTTCATGAACGGGATATTGACAACCTTTTTGAAGGAATTTTTTCTAGGGTATTATGCGTTGTTTTTAAACACGTGCCCATAAAATCTTAAGCCTCCTATGAGGTAATATTCACCATCACGCTGGTGTCAAACCAGTCCGGCGATATTGCTCCACGGCTGCCGACCTATGCTAGACACGTCGTCGCTTTGTTGAGCCAAGCTCAACTTCTTCTGATCATCATCTCGATGAGCCGAACAAGTGTTCGGAATCGCAAAGGATAAATCATCACCAAAATCGTCACCCCATGGATTACACGAAGCGGGCACGCCGGCATTGACCGCGTCACAAGTTACGACCTGCGTCGGCATGGCCGCACTGTTGCTTCTTCAAGCCGATGTCCATCACGCCGAACTACTTCAACACCTCAGCTGACATGGCAGCTACAACGTCTCCTTACCGACCTACTCCGTCACCTCAGCTAGACCGGGGGCTTCGCCATCTCTTCATCAACTTACTCTAGAGACTTCGGCGTCACCAGCCGACCAGCTTCGTCACGCTAGCTAGACCAGGGGCTTTGCCTTGGCGAGCACACCTTTCCCAGCATTGCCATGCCGTCGCTTCATCGCCCATCAGACAATGGGTGTGCGGATCGATTCCCAATTTTGGGAGTAACCTTTCTTCAGATTGCTACAATAGATAAACCAGGTTTGTCAAATGATGGCCGCATTAACGATGGTTGCATGATGGTTCGGTTAGTTTCCCGTCCGCAGTTCAGCGAACGCCTCATTGGGGACTCGGACCGCCCTATGAATATAGGCTTTGTCACGCCGGCTCCTTGCAATGACATTGGCTTCGACGCCAAGCTACATATCTTTAAAAAAAATATTTTGCGTAAATTAATTATGCGGGGAATTTTTATATTTATATTGTTATTTTTTGGACTGCACTATTTTACATGTGTAGGTAATCAACTTTGACAGCGTCACGCGGTCACTTCGGCACGCTGATGTCGTCATCCCAATCGGCATAAATTGGCTTGCATGATCACCTTGTTGATCGAATTGCCATACCGACATGTTCGGTCGCCCCAGGGACTTCTGCATCGTTGAGAGAGCCCTACCCTATCAAGTGTTCGACACATGTGCCATATTTCTTTTAGTACTCACTTTGCATAAATTATTTATTATGCTATGATTTTTTAATTCATTATTACTACTATTATCTCCGGCTTGCACTATTTTGTGTGCACAGGTAAATGATCCGGGTTGGGCAGTGTTGTCACCTCGGCGTATCGACATACCACGCCACCTCGGCTGGACTGGGGGCTTCGTCATCACTTCATTAACAAAAGCCGGGGACTTTGGCGTCACTCTGCCAGCTTGCATTGGCCATGCTATGTCACCACTTCGGAGTACCGCGCCCTTCGCTCCGCCACCTCGGGACCGGCTTGAGGGATGGAACCTTGTCCCGCATCAAGCTCAGACTGCGTCATCAATGCTGGACACATTAACCAGCTATGTCGCTTTCATGCTCAAAGTTTTAAATTTTTAACTTGTGTTCGGTTTGACCATTCTCACATACTTTGTTTGTTAAAAGAAACTCCCTTTACCCATGTTAACTTGGGGCACTTAAAATTTACATGAGCCATTTTCTAGTAAATGTGTTTTCTTCTGGCTCGTTGCAAAGTCTTTTTCTACCGCTCCTTTTTCAACTCGAGTGTATGGTCAATAGCCGGATATCCTAGCTTCTTTCCAAAGCCGCCCGAGTTTAGTTCGCTAAACTGGCCTCGGAGAAGCACTCCGGCTTCGGGATAGGAGGTTGTAGCCGTAGGCTGACCCGCCTGAAGTCTTGAGATCATATCTGTCATATTAATGCATGACAGAAGCACAAAAATTTTAAGACCAATTTTCGGATTGGCACCAAATGACTTGATTTAGTTCGGACGTCAAGCTTTTACATAAGGTTTTTTGCTTTTCGAGCTTATGGCATTTTTAACCTATTTGTGTGTCTCTAGCATAAGTCTCGCAGTACAACGCTAGACACCTTTAAAGCTTCGGCAATATCAAAGATGGGCTGCGGCAAGAGCCTAACCCACCAAAATCCAAGGTATTCCATGGTCTCCTCGGCAAAACATTCTCGAATACTGCTTTATATGCATCGGTTTCGAATTGTGTCTTCGGTCAATAGTTGGGTTGCCCGGCTCCTGTGCTTGCCTCCTACGTTCCGCTTTGTTCGGCTAGGTGTGCAAAGGGAGAACCACTGCGATTGTGTTTCCAGGTGAAGGAAATATGCCCTAGAGGCAATAATAAAGTTGTTATTTATATATCCTCATATCATGATAAATATATATTATTCATGCTAGAATTGTATTAACCGGAAACTTAGTACATGTGTGAATACATAGACAAACAGAGTGTCACTAGTATGCCTCTACTTAACTAGCTCATTGAATCAAAGATGGTTAAGTTTCCTAGCCATAGACATTAGTTGTCATTTGATTAACGGGATCACATCATTAGAGAATTATGTGATTGATTTGACCCATTCCGTTAGATTAGCACTTGATCGTTTAGTATGTTGCTATTGCTTTCTTCATGACTTATACATGTTCCTATGACTATGAGATTATGCAACTCCCGAATACCGGAGGAACACTTAGTGTTCCACCAAATGTCACAATGTAACTGGGTGATTATAAAGGTGCTCTACAGGTGTCTCCGATGGTGTTTGTTGAGTTGACATAGATCGAGATTAGGATTTGTCACTCCGATTGCCGGAGAGGTATCTCTGGGCCCTCTTGGTAACGCACATCACTATAAGCCTTGCAAGCAATGTGACTAATGAGTTAGTTGTGGGATGATGCATTACGGAACGAGTAAAGAGACTTGCCGGTAATGAGATTGAACTAGGTATTGAGATACCAACGATCGAATCTCGGGCAAGTAACATACCGATGATAAAGGGAACAATGTATGTTGTTATGCGGTTTGACCAATAAAGATCTTCGTAGAATATGTGTGAGCCAATATGAACATCCAGGTTCCACTATTGGTTATTGATTGGAGACGTGTCTCGGTCATGTCTACATAGTTCTCGAACCCGTAGGGTCCGCATGCTTAAAGTTCTATGACGATCGGTATTATGAGTTTATGTGTTTTGATGTATCGAATGTTGTTCGGAGTCCCGGATGTGATAACGGACATGACGAGGAGTTTCAAAATGGTCGATACATGAAGATTGATATATTGGAAGTGTCGGCGTTCTGGGAACGGGGGTCCCCAGACTTGCCTGCCTGTGGCTTGCAGCGTGGCTCAACCAGCGGCCCAGTACGGCCCGTGTTCATCAACCCAAGTTCAAGACCCTCGCGAGGGGCCGAGCCTCGCGGGGCGGGCGACACAAGGCCTCCTCAGGGGCGGCCTCACCATACAGGCTCGCGAGGAGGCGGAGAGATCAAGGCAAGGGGTACCTCGCGAGGTGTTCATGATGCAAGCCATGACGATCAAGACCAGGCGGGCGCCAGCCTGCACAGTGTCCTCGTTTCCTCTTTGGTGCAAAGGGGGCAAGCCCAGGCATGAAGTACCGAGGTGTCAAGCAAAGGTTTCCATATTGGTGCAACAAGACCAAGACCAGCAGGACGGCAGGACGGAGGTCACCGTGGAGCCCAAGATGGCGTCATCGCCAGTGCCTTTGGCAGTCGAAGACCACCTTTAGTCAGGATAGCCTGTACTAGCTGTCCCCTTTCAAAATGACCGTTGTCGGCTCCCTTCCCTCTCAATATTTGGCAAGAGGACCAGGGCCTCTCTATATATAGGGCTAGCCACCACAGTAGGGAAGATCCGATCGAATCCTTCCCAAGTAGAACACCACCACTACAAGAACATCTCTCCTCGCGAGGCTATTCTTCCTCTGTACTGTTCATCATCAGCCCTAGAGACAATCCACCACACCACACACAGGAGTAGGGTATTACACCACAATAGTGGCCCGAACCTGTATAAATCTTGTGTCTCTTGTGTTGTTCATCGTGCTAGCTTAGATCCGCGGCGAGGTTTTTGGGCGTGTATCGGTAGGGAGAAGATCTTCGTGCGCACCCCAGAGTTCAAACCTCAAGGGTTTTGCCGGAACCCGATATCCGACATTTGGCGCGCCAGGTAGGGGTGCGCCGGAATCTTCTTTCCGCTGTTTTGCGTTCCATCACTTCGTCGCATCCATGGCAGACACTCGCCGAGCTCATGCCAAGCGCCGGGCTGCTCTCGCCGCCCGCGTCGCCCAGAAGGCTCCCGTCAATGGGCCTCCTCGTCGTTCTCCGTCGCCTGCTGCCAACGCTGCAACCGGCCCGGCGGGGAACGAGCAGCAAGCATCTTCGCTGCACCCCTCGGTGCGGCGGGAAGGCAGCACCGCCTCTCCATCGCTGACCCCAGCTGGTTCGTCGTCTCACGCTCGTCGCGCCCCCACGGACGCGCATGCCGCATTGCTCCTGGCACATGAGCTCCTACACTACTGCCCCGCCGACGACCTCTATGAGGAGTGGCTCGCTCGCATCACCGAGCTCGTCATCTCCACAGGGGGCTCTCCTGCGCCGTCTCTCTCGCTGCCTCGCCCTCCGTCCTGCATGGGCGATGCAGCTCAGTGGGTGCCTCCGCCACCTCCTCCCCAAGAAGCTGCCCTGGCTCCAAGGCGTGCGGCTCCTGGATGTGACCCACCGTGTCCAGCGTCCGCACGGCAAGAAAGAAGCTGTCAAGAAATCCCTCGGCCTCAAGAAGGCGCTCATGTGCTCCCTGCACCAGCATGTCAAGACCGCATCCCTGCACCAGCACGCCAAGACCCCGTGCTGCCCCTGGCGGCGGCACGCGGAAACCATCAAGAGCAGGCCCCGCGTCTGCAAAAAGCTCCGGTGGCCACGGCAGGCTGCCGCGCCTTCACCACTGAGCTGCGTAGCATCGCCTGGCCCGGCAAGTTCAAGCAGGACCTGCCTCCTCGCTACGACAGCACTGCCGACCCCGCAGAGTTCCTACAGCTATACGAGCTGGGCATCGAGGCAGCCAATGGAGACGAAAAGGTCATGGCGAACTAGTTTCCCATGGCGCTCAAGGACGGTGCCCGCACCTGGCTCCTGAACCTGCCTCCCGGCTCGATCTCCTCTTGGGACGAGATGCACAGCTGTTTCATCACCAACTTCCAGGGCACTCGCGACCACCCTCCGGTCGTGCGTGACCTGCGCCGCATCAATCAGCAACCTGGAGAGACCCTGCAGAAGTACATCCAGCGCTTCAACAATGCTCGCCTCAAGATTCCCAAGGTGACAGAGGAGGCCATCATCTCAGCGTTCTTCGATGGCGTCCACGACGTCAAGATGAAGGAGGAGCTCGCCATCCACAAGGATCTGTGCACATTTCTGGAGCCGTTCAACCTGGCAACCAAGTGCGCAAGAGCTGAGGAGGGACGCCTCTTCCTCCTCGAGCTTCTAGCTGCTGACCCAGAAGAGAAGAAGGCCAAGGCCAAGGACATGAAGCGCAAAGGAGCAGCCGTGCTCGCAGCAGAACCAGACATGAAGCACGACAGGGACCAGCTGGAGTCGTCCAAGGGCAACCGGTTCTGCACCTACCACAACCTCTACACCCACAACACCAACAAATGCCAGGAGCTCAGAGCCGTTCGAGAAGGACGCATCGGTCGACGCCCCGAGCGCAACGACCGGGGCTACGACTGAGGAGGAGGAAGAGGTGGAGGACGATGGGAAGACCGAGGCCCTCGCCAGGAGTGGCGTGACCGACCTCGCAAGGATTGCTGGCAGGACCAGCCTCGTGAGGGAGCCTGGAGGGATCAACCTCGCGAGGATCACCCGCAGGGCAACGCAGACCTTCCTCCTCTACCACCACCGCCAAGAAGGAATGATGAGCACTACCAGGACAAGGGGGCTAGGGGCTTCCAGGAGCCACGTGCTATCGCTTGCATCTTGGGCGGAGCCCAGGCCCCAGCTTCTTAGTGCACCTTCAAGCAGTTTGCTCGCAAGGTGAATGCAGTCCTCCCCAAGCTCGAGGCCACGCGCCTGCTCCGATGGTCCACGTGCCCCATCACTTTCAGCTCAGCAGATCAACTCAAGTGTGTGGCTACAGCTGGCGTCCTCCCAATGCTTTGTTCCCCAGTCATCAGCAACGTGCAAGTTACCAGGACTTTCATCGATGGCGGCGCAGGGCTCAGTGTCTTGTCCGTCAAGACGTTCAACAACCTTCAAGTGCCATACGATTAGCTCCAACCAACCAAGCCTTTCTCAGGAGTCACTGACGGTTCCACCACCCCGATAGGGTAGGTCCGCCTCCCTGTCACTTTCGGACAATGCAACAATTACCGTACCGAGCTCATCGACTTCGATGTTGCCCACATTCGCCTGCCATACAATGCCATCCTCGGGTATCTAGCCCTGAGCAAGTTCATGGCAGTGACCCACCATGGCTACAGTGTCCTCAAGATGCCCGAGAGTGGCGGGATCATCATAGTCCCCTGCGAAGAGAAGGATGCGGTGTGCTCTCTCGAGCGCGCCTTTCAAGCTACATCGATCGAGGACCCACATAGCAAGAGCGAGAACCCTCCTGAAGCAGTTCCCAAGAAGAAGAAGACATCGCCCAGCTCAAGGCCTCAGGAGGTTGGCATCTCCAGAGGTGTCGCATCAGGATCTGCGCTCATGCAAGGGATGCCTCCTTCCATCGCATAGGAAGGCGCGCCCGACGCCCTCCTCGTGCAGGGCTCGAGGGCTCTCTTCTGGAGGACCTCAGACTTTGCCAAGATCATGAGGGAGGTGCTGGGGCACCACTTGGAGGCGTGCTTCGCAGCATGTTTCCCTCAGGAAGGCATGGGGCAAGGAAGGCCCAACCCTCAGGAGTTCATCACCAAGACTAGTCAGGAGCTTCAGGAATCAAGAGTCATACGCGGTGATCGCCGCCTGCCTAGCGTAACTCCCCATCTAGGCGAGGATGGCGGGCTGCGCGTCTGCATCGACTTCTCGGGGCTCAACCAAGCCGCGTCTCAGGAGCGCCTCTGGCCTTCGCGCGTGGTACATTGCGAGGGTCTGCCGCATAGCTACGTTTGCATGCCTTTCGGCCTGCCGAACACGGCCGCTACTCATCAGCGCCACATGTGGAGTATTCTGGCGGCTCAGGAGGCCAGGCATCACGCGGTCCTGGTGGAGATGGAGATGGTCCTCGAGGAACTGCCTGGACCCGTAGAGCCTCCCGAGGCTCAGGGCTCCGGTGGCTCGTGAGGGCTGGTCTCTTCACCGCGCATCTTCAGCTACTCCAATGCCCCCTCTACAATGGTACCAGGTGACATCTTTCGAGTTCATTTCAGCTAGGAGCGCCCTCAGGGCTGCATCATTCCTAGGTCGCGTGGGTCTGTCCCTGCGGCATGTATCCCTTTTGCTTATGTCTTTAGTTTACCTTGCTGGGGGCGCCCCTCGGGCTGCATCATCCCCAAGCCGCTCGGGCCTGACCCAGTGGCGTGTATCCTTTCTGCGTTCATCTAAGTTGATTTGCCTTTCATGCTTAACCTGCCTGTGAATATCGCCTGCTCGATTGACACCTACCTCTGGAGCCGCTCGCGCTAGCACGACGCTTGTGCATTGGTCCATCCCTGCAACATCGACAAATCTGAGTGGTCGAGCTCTGGCCCACGGCAGCCCCGCAAGCGTCACCTCACCAGGCCCTCAGTGCCCTCACCCACTCTCTCGGAGCAAGGCCGGTCAGCAAATGTAATGGCAGCCCCTGCTCTTCTTGTGTTGGTTTGCAGGAACCTCCTGAGGTCTACAGCAGGTGGCACCACGAGCTCTCTCTTTCTTTCACGCACGATCTGCTTGCGCGTTAAAAGGGGGGCTTCCATACCTGAATATCATGACTCAGGAGCTCTTACTGGCTCTCCAGCCCTCACCCCCGGCCTTGTCCACGGCATCACGACCTGGCATACCAGCGGCGGCTGAGCTCGCTCGAGGGCCGGGACTTGAGGACGTAGAGCACAAAGGAGAGTGAGGGGAAGAGAGGGGAAGCTCGCGAAGGCTTAACCCAGCTACATCCTAGCTGCCGACGTGCAAGTCCGGCGCATCGCGAGGGAACGACTCCATGTTTTCGAGATAAGTTTCGCATCTAGAATTGCTAATTGATGCGACATAGAATCTCCACCTAATGCGGCTCTGTGGTGGCAACATTGCCTTCATTTCTCACCTTTCGACGACTTCTTGTGCGCTAAAGGGGACCTCCTGAGCATCGCGCCTCAGGGGCTCTTACTGGACCTCGGGCCGCTCACCTCCTGGCCTTGACCACGGCATCGCGACCTGGCATACTAGCTACGGCTGAAGCCTGCCTGGGGACCGGGACCTGTCAGCGTAGAGCACCAAGTCGTCGCGAGGCTAGAAAGGGGGAACCAAGCCGGGATAGGACGAGCATTTGCACCGCTTCATAATAAGGATAATATCAACAAAAGACATCGCGGACCCTTTACATGCCACCACGTGGTGTTTTCTCGATTCCTCGCAGAGAACAAAAGATGCGAAACCTAAGGAGCCCTAACTACACGTGCCTCCATGGCCGACGTCATCATCAATAGTGGGCCACGGGAGGCCGGCGCCAACCCCATCCAGATCAGCCGTGCCGGCAGCCTGATGCAACCGCCTTGCTCTGGGCACGACGCGAGCTCGGGGGCACGTAGCTGTCTTCGCTCGTCTCCGGAGTCACGAAGAGCTCGGGAGAGTCGCTGGACTCCCAAGCATCACCGCTACTACCAGAGGAGCCATTGGGGAAGCACCGGCAGGCCTAGCCGTTGCCACGTCGATGTCCTGGCTGCCTCCTCTTGGGCAGCACTCTAGTCGGCGGCCTTCTGCATCAAAGACCTTGAAGAGCATCAAGGAGGCGCCATCGTATTCGAAATGAATCATGGGGGCACCCCCTGTTCGGCAGACCCGGGCGATCTCGCCCCAGCCTCGAGTCATGTAGACCTTGCCCGGAGCGACGACCTCGACCTCCGCTGCAGTCGCCGGAGCACCGCAGTCGGCCTGCTGCAGCCAAAGCTCGAGAGACCCCCTCGACGGCATCTCGAAGGCGAAGAATGGAGGCAAGCGGATCCAGTTGCTTGGAGGCATTGCGGCGTGGAGCACAAGCTCGCTAGAGGAGTCCGTGACGTGGACTCCAGGAGAGATGGCGCGCACCGCCATGGCTCGTCGACCTCGCCTGCGGCGCGGGCGGCGCCGCTCGTTGTCTCCTTCTCCAGGGCCCTCGGCCCGGGCATACAGGGGCCGCGGGAACCCAGGAGGTGGCCTCTCACTCCAAGGCCTCGTCATCCCCGGCCTCGCAACCTCGTTGCGGCGGCCAGGGACCGGCCGTTTCTTCGGCAGGAGCGGGTCAGGCCCCTCCCGGGGGCCCTTTCCTTTCTCTTCGGCTGAGAACCGGTGGATCGGTGCCATTAGCGTCAAGAATGGAGGAGGAGCAAGGGAGAAAAAGCAGGCGGAGCAAGAAGAGATGGACAACAGGGGCTCACGCCTCTCCGTACTTATAGTCCAGAGGACGCCAACCGTCGGCCTCCACGATCACAGGTAATGATGACTCTTTTTGCATGCAGCAGGGACTCGTCAAATCGGGTAGTTGCCAAGGCAGTGTGGGGAAGCAGAGACGCCCACATCCAATCAACCTCCATGCGGCGACCAAGGCCGCAGGCTATTGGGGCCCGCGGCGCTCCGCACTTGCCCTTTGGCTTCGTTGCTAAGCCAAGTCCGAGCATGCCTTGGGCCCGGGGGCTACTGTCGGTGTTCTGGGAACGGGGGTCCCCAGACTTGCCTGCCCGCGGCCTGCTGCATGTCTCAACCAGCGGCCCAGTACGGCCCGTCTTCATCAACCCAAGTTCAAGACCCTCGCGAGGGGCTGAGCCTCACGGGGCGGGCGACACAAGGCCTCCTTAGGGGCGGCCTCACCAGGTAGGCTCGCGAGGAGGCGGAGAGATCAAGGCAAGGGGTACCTTGCGAGGTGCTCATGACGCAAGCCATGACGATCAAGACCAGGCAGGCGCCAGGCGGCGCCAGCCTACGCAGTGTCCTCATTTCCTCTTTGGTGCAAAGGGGGCAAGTGCAGGCGCGGAGTATCGAGGCGTCAAGCAAAGGTTTCCATATTGGTGCAACGAGACCAAGACCAGTAGGACGGTAGGACGGAGGTCACCGTGGAGCCCAAGACGGCGTCATCGCCAGTGCCTTTGGCAGTCGAAGACCACCTTTAGTCAGGATAGCCTGTACTAGCTGTCCCCTTTCAAAATGGCCATTGTTGGCTCCCTTCCCACTCAATATTTGGGAAGCGGACCAAGGCCTCTCTCTATATAGGGCTAGCCACCACAGTAGAGATCCGATCGAATTCTTCCCAAGTAGAACACCACCACCACAAGAACACCTCTCCTCGCAAGGCTGTTCTTCCTCTGTACTGTTCATCATCAGCCCAGAGGCAATCCACCACACCACACACAGGACTAGGGTATTACACCACAACGGTGGCCCGAACCTGTATAAATCTTGTGTCTCTTGTGTTGTTCATCGTGGTAGCTTAGATCCACGGCGAGGTTTTGGGGCGTGTATCGGTAGGGAGAAGATCTTCGTGCGCACCCTATAGTTCGAACCTTAAGGGTTTTGCCGGAACCCGATATCCGACTGGAAGGTTATGTTTCGACACCGGAAAGGTTTTGGATGTTTTCGGGCATATACCGGAGTACCGGGGGGTTACCGGAACCCCCCAGGGGCTATATGGGCCTACATGGGCTTTAGTGGGAGAGAGAGGAGCCGACCAAGAGGTGGGGGTGTGCCCCCCAAGCCCAATCCGAATTGGGAGGGGGGTCGGCCCCCCTTTCCTTCTTCTCCTCTCAACCTTCCTTCCCCCTCCTATTGTGACTAGGAAAGGGGGGAAACCTACTCCTAATAGGAGTAGGAATCCCCCCTTGGGCCGCACCATGGGGGACGGCCGGCCCCCTCCACCCCTTCTCTATATACAGGGGAGGGGGGCACCCCATAGACAAACAAGTTGATCATTGTCTTAGCCGTGTGCGGTGCCCCCTCCACATATTCCACCTCGGACACATCGTTGTAGTGCTTATGCAAAGTCCTGGGTCGGTAACTTTATCAACACCGTCATCATGCCATCGTGCTGATGAAGCTCTCCCTCGACACTCAGTTGGATCGAGAGTTCGTGGGACGTCACTGAGCTGAACGTGTGCAGATCGCGGAGGTGCCGTACTATCAACACTAGGATCGGTTGGATCGCAAAGACATTCGACTACATCAACCACGTCACTTTACGCCCCCGCTTTTGGTCTACGAGGGTACGTAGACAACACCCTCCCCTCTCGTTGCTATGCATCACCATGATAGATCTTGCGTGTGTGTAGGATTTTTTTTGAAATTATTGCGTTTCCCAACAATGGCATCCGAGCCAGGTTTATGCGTAGATGTTATATGCATGAGTAGAACACAAGTGACTTGTGGGCGATAATAGTCATACTGCTTACCAGCATGTCATACTTTGATTCGGTGGTATTGTTGGATGAAGCGGCTGTCGGTGTCAAAACCGGTGGATCTCGGGTAGGGGGTCCTGAACTGTGCGTCTAAGGCTAATGGTAACAGTAGGCAGGGGACGCGATGTTTTACTAAGGTACGGGCCCTCTCGATGGAGGTAATACCCTACTTCCTGCTTGATTGATCTTGATGATATGAGTATTACAAGAGTTGATCTACCACGAGATCGTAGAGGCTAAACCCTAGAAGCTAGCCTATGATTATGATCGTTGTCCTCCTACGGACTAAACCCTCCGGTTTATATAGACACCGGAGGGGGCTAGGGTTACACGGAGACGGTTACAAAGAAGGAGATCTAACATCCGAATCGCCAAGCTTGTCTTCCACGCAAAGGAGAGTCCCATCTGGACACGGTACGAAGTCTTGAGTCTTGTATCTTCACGGTTCAACAGTCCGGACAAAGTATATAGTCTGGCTGTCCGGATACCCCCTTATCCAGGACTCCCTCAGTAGCCCCTGAACTAGGCTTCAATGACGATGAGTCCGGCACGCAGATTGTCTTCGGCATTGCAAGGCGGGTTCCATCTCCGAATACTCCAAAGTAAATCTTGAACACTTAAATCGTGTCCGGCTCTCCAAGACGATTTTCGCATTCCAACATAGAGAGAACAATATTCCCCAAATATAATCTGCTGACAACTTTAGATAACGTGACATCAGGCCATGGCCGAGTCATTATTCGAACTGTTTTCCCACAACCAGTTACTACACATATAGCGAGGCGGTTTCCTGGGCATGTCTTGTCGAAGCAGAGATCATGTCCCCCTTATCACGGTACTTTCATCAATACGGGTACAGGTAGCCCAATCGTACCACCAATCATGGCGAGTGGGGAATGAGCAGGTTCCATCAGGCAAGTAGGGAGGCGCAAAAGTTTTCATTGCCTCTATAAAGAGATAAGGCCTCTTCTTCTTTACCCACGCCTTTTCCTTCCACTCGTCCATTCCCCTTCACTCGAGCCTTAGCACCCAAGCGCTCGTCTCCTCCACCAAAAAGAGGTTCTCCGAAGATGTCCGGATCCGGAGCATGAGGCAAATGGATGGCCTCTACCGTCCCGGAGAAGGATATCAAAAAGCTTCGAGAGGTCGGGTACCTGGCCAAGAAAATCGGCCCCCGCCTTCCAACGGCGGGACAGATCGTCCCTAATCCGGAGCCTCACGAGAGGGTTGTGTTTCTTCCTAATTTCATCTGCGGGCTCGGGTTTCCCCTTCACCCATTTGTTCGCGGCATCATGTACTATTACGGGATTGATTTTCATGATCTAGCCCCTAATTCTTTCCTTAACATCTCGATGTTTATCGTCGTGTGTGAGGCCTTTCTCTGTATTTCGCCACACTTTGGTTTATGGCTGAAGATCTTCAATGTGAAGCCCAAGGTGGTGAACGGCGAGCACGCCGAGAGCGGAGGCGCCATGGTGAGCAAGATGCTCAAGGTCACATGGCCGACAGGCACCTTCAATGATTCCGTCAAGGAGTGGCAGCAGTAGTGGTTCTACATCACTGAGCCGCGCGGCAAAAGGTGGGCCACTGCTCCCGAATTCAGATCCGGAGCCCCCCTGCGGCTTATGTCCTGGCCCAAGAAGGGCCTGAACTGGTCCTCATCAGATGAGCTGTCGGTGCTCCAAACGCGCGTCAAGGGCATGGTAGACAAGGGCGTCAAACTCGTCAATGTAGTCCAGGTGATGTTAGTTCGCCTGGTTCTTCCTTGCCAATACCGAGCATGTAATTTGTGGGAACACGACCCGGCCAAGCACCAGACCCTGCGGGAACTCTAGGGCTCCTCACGCAAGGATATCTGGAGGGTGCTCTTCAAGTCCAGCAAACCGTGGCCGGACTCCGCCGAGGACCGCGGGTATCAACTGTCTCGCTCCACAAGTCCGGTAAGTTATTGCTATGTTCTGTCTATCTACGTTTAACTGGCATATACCGAGGGAGACGCTTTATCATGCTTTATGCAATTACCCCAGGAATGGATGAAGAAGGCGGGGTTGATATATTGTCCGGCCCCGCTACCGGAGGAACCGGCAGGACCACTTCTGACGAAGATGCTGGTCCCAGCGCCTTACAAGGTGCTGAAGAAAGAGGCCTTCAAGGAGGCCAAGGAGACCCGAAGCAGCCTCCATTGCCGCGGTGCTTCGGACACGAAATCCGAAGAATCCAACGTCCATCCTTCCTCCAAAGATGAAGAGGAGGAGGAAGAAGACGAGTCCTCCACGGGGGGGAGAAAAGGACGGCCTCCTCATCCTTGGAGGCCGAATCGCCGAAGAGGGGAAAAGTTCCCTCCCAGAAGCATCAACCACGGCTACCAATAGCAGCCCGGAGTGGGATCCCAGGGCTCAGCCCCTGGTAAAATCGTGAGTACACGAAATCCGAACGGGCCCATGCGCCCATGATTACCGGGGTGCAATATTTTAACCGGTGCCATACTTTGTGCAGCCCGGCGAGGTCTCGGGCCGAACAGTCCTCATCGGAGGATTCGCCGAGCTCAGATGCCCTGGAGAGCAAGACGCCTCCGGAGGGCCCTTCCCCGAAGCCTGGGCGTGACACCGAGGTGTCGTCTCAGCAGGACCCAGACCAGGGAGGGCACACTTCTGGGGTCGGATACACGGGAGCAACGGTTCCCATGAACATCGACGGCGGGGGCGATCTTAAATTCGGCCCACAGCCGGACACGGTCTTGGAGACTTTTAAAGCTCCAGGATCAGGTAGGCAGCCCCCCTTGACGGAAGGAGGAGAGCCTGCTCCGCCAGCAACCTCTGTCCAAGTAGAGCTGCAGGGCGGCCTATCGACAGCGCTAAAGAGTGTGTCCATCATCGATGAACATCGCGCCCTTATGGGTGCGGTGATTGAAAAGATTCAGTCCGCTGAGAGTGGGCTGAATGAATCCTGCATTAGCCTTATAAAAGGCTTTGAGGTATGTTTTAGGAACCTTTAAAGGTTGTCATAGTATGAATAGTAGCCCCTGATGCACTGTCCGGTGAAAGAGAGAACCGGGCAGGGGATCAAATTTCCGCTTCGCAGGGGACTCGGTTAATGACATATCTCTTTGTTAAAAGAACAGGCATCTGTAGCGACGACCGCCTCTCATACTGCGGAAGTGTCTGGACTAAAGCCAGGTCTGGAGCGGGCCGAAGAAGAACTTGGCCGAGTGAAGAAGCAGTTGGAGGACAAGCAAGGTATGTCGAAACCATTGATAATTTAAGCACAAATGAGTGGTTCTGCTTGATGAAATTATTTGTATTGTGTGCTTTAGGAGCAGATGCCAAAATTGAGGCGCTAAAGAAGGCTGTGGCCGAAGCCGACAAGAAGGCCGCTGCGGAGCAGGCTCTTCGCGAGAAGCACGAGGCCAGGGTCATTGAAGCTAAACGAGAGCTCTAGGAGGCCGTGAAGAAAAGCGAGACCATGGAGCAGAGTCTAGCAGGGAAAGAATCCGAACTCGCCCAAGCTCTCCAAGCCGCAAATGATGTTGGGGAAGAAGCCCGAGGTGCTCTGAAGGATATTCAGGAGGCAAGGAGGATTGTGGCTGGTAAGGCTTTTTAATTCAAAGCAATTTTTATGTAGTAATAGGAGAAATTCAAGGTGACAAATTGAATTCTTATTTCTCCAGGGGCGTTTGCGGACCTGCCATGCAGCATATCTGATGCTGCTCAATTCTACCGGGCTAAGGAGAAGAAGTCTGTGGAAAAGCATTTCTGGTCGCAGTATTTGGCGTCGAATTATCCGGTGCCCTTTGTCGATCAGCTGAAGCAGCTGATCGAACTGCACCAGGCGGCCGAACTAGCCATGAAGGACTTAGTTGTCCGACTGTTCCCCGCTGAGCCAATTCCAAGCAGTTACTTCGGGCTCGTGAAGTGGATTGTTGGTGCTTGCCCTTGGCTCGAAGTCATTAAGCGGTCTGTCTGTATAGAAGGTGCACGCATGGCTTTTGCCTGTGCGAAAGTGCAATGGGGGAAGCTTGATGCTGAAAAGCTGATGACAGAGAGACCACCGGAGGGTAAGGAGCACCGCAAGCCCAAATTATATTATGATGGTGTCCTGAAAGGAGCCCACCTTGTGGCGGAGTAATGTACCAAAGACATTATATTTCCCTGAAGACAGTCATGCTGTCCTTTGTAATGCGGAACACTGGCACTGTTTTTATTTATTGCCTGTTATATAAAAGTTTTTCTTCCTGTTCGGCCGTTTGATATATATGAATCCTGAGAGTTGGCCAGTCGTCGGCTTCTGCCCCCACGTAGAAAGTACGGGGGTGTTTGGGACATAACTGAACACTCTTTATCCCATTTTTGGGTCCTTAAAGGAGGTGTTCATCACAGCGAACTGGGCAATTGGACTATAGGGCTTTATCACTCTCACTTAGCCATAGGAATTCGAGTATGGTAGGCGCAGCCCCTGGTGTTCGGAAGACCGTACGAGGAGCTCTAACAGTGCCTGATCAGAAGACCGATCCGTCGCACTCTGCATTTGTTATGGCGTTATGCGGAATAAATCCTTAAAGATTTTACAACCTCTCGAACAACTGACCAGCTCTCGCCGTATCATGACAGTCAGTTTTCGGCTTTCTCTACTGAGGTGCTCGTCCGGAAGAACGGGGACACAATCGCAGTAGTTCTCCCAGCTCTACCTTAGCCGATGGAGCAGAATGTAAGGTACCAAAACATGGGAGCCGGGCAAACCCAACTAATGACCCAAGACATGATTCGGAGCTGATGCATATAGTGCTATAAGTTCGGGGTGCCGAGCGACCGAGAAGGTGGCCGGACTTTGTTGCCATATTATGAGTACAATGAAGCCCCTGGCATAGTGGGGCATGACACTATGTGTGAGTGCTGTTATGACGAAAAAGGCATCAATGAGGAATGACAGCCGGTAAGTGTCGTATAGTTCTATGTGTTGTAGTGGAGTTACACGTCTATGCGTATGAGTACGGTTTATGCTATAAAAGGAGGTATGCTGGCGGAACCTGTTGCAACCGGATGGGAGGAAGCTGTGTGTGGACCGAAGTGTATCCGGACTGTCTTCGGGGGGAATACTTGTGTATTCCCTCTTTGTGCGTCTGAGCTGATTCCATGTCGCCCGTCCTGTTCTGCGCCTGTAAAGAAAAATGCTTAGAGGTATTTGCGTGTCATAGGGTGGTTGACCCGCAGGGCCCTCCCCAGCTTATGCCGGAATGCTTGATTGGAGCCTGGTCGAGCCGGGCTATCACGCTGTAAAGTAGCTCGGACTCCTTTATTGGTGTCCGGGGGGTTGGCTGTCGAATCGAGGTTCGATAGAAAGGCATAACTCGCTACCTCAGCGCCGGTATATTTTCCAGCGTCGGGGTGCAGTTCGGTCCTGCCCATAATTGTGACTATGTCACGTGGGCTTGGCATGGTGTGGTGCCGCATTGAATTGATCCAACGCGGTTCGTCCTGGTAGTACATAATAGTTACTGAATAAGGGGACAATGTCAAAGACTTAATCTTCGGTGTGGTGTTTGTTTAGCGATCCGAAGACAGCCTCCAGGGTGGTGGGCCTGAAAAACTTGGCCTTTACACCTGGAACAACATCTTGAGAAGATGTTTTTAGTGGGTTTGATCCTCGAGCGATCAATACCTATCTGGTGCACTGTGTCCTAGAGCAGCAAGTTTGGGCTGCTGTTTATGTCAGCAGGGGCTCGTGTGAGGTGGAACCTACCAACTATTGGGCCAGTGGTAAGTGCAATTGAATTGCCATGGCTGAAATTGGCTGGACGGTCTGTGTGATCGGAGATGATCGGCTGTATTTTTGTACCGTGGGGTGACTTGTATTGTTGAGTGGGCGTCCCGAGGAGTACACATTTGTTCCCTTGTTGGTTTGCGGAGAATTTTGCCTTATAACGTTTGATGGTTTGGGCTCCTTGTTGTCTTCATAGCTTTGAGACCCCTCCTTAATGTTTCCGGCGCGCGACCGGCCGGTTTGTTCTTGAAGATCCGACATTCTCTATTGGTATGACTGGCTGCCGTTCCAAGGGTACCATGAGTTTGACATGGGTGGTCGAGTATGCTGTCCGGGCCGGATGGGCCTGTATTGTTTTCTTTCCGCTGATCGGAATGGGAGCCGCGGAATCCGGCATTGGCTGCCGTGTCTTGGGCGTCATCATTATTTTTGTGACGCTTATGTTTGTTGCGTCGAGGTATATGGATGCTGTCTCGAATTTCCTGCGTATTTGTAACGCCCCGGATACAACTTTCCACATTCGTAACTTCAACTCTTGCCTTTCCCGGAGATGCGATATGATATTTCCTTCGTGGTTTGGTTTTTGTCTTTTGTTTTGCATTTGTTCATGTCATGCATCTCATCTCATAGCATCATATGCATTGCATCTGCATGTTTTCATAAAACTTGCATCTGCTCATAGTTGCCGCTCCTCGCTTATCTCCGTTGCCTTTGTTGACCGATCTAAGCCCAATCGGGTTTTCGCTTCCCTCTTGACCGTGACCACCTAACCTCTCTTGCCAGCTCGCAGCCCCCTCGAGCGCGCGTCCGAAAACTTCCCCGAACCCGGATCGGACTATCGTTACCATTGGGTCCGGATCATCCCCAAACATCTATAAAACATCCCGCGTTTTCTTAATTGGACTTTCTAACCTATATTTTCTCAGCCGTCCAATTACGATCGTAGGGTCATGATATTCCCTAACCTAAATTCATCTGATATAAATATCAGTCTAACCCTAGATCCTAGGTGCCTGTCCCATCCACCCTCCTCTCCACCGCCACTAGCTCCACCTGGTCTCCCCCTTCCTCGGGATCCCCGATCCAATCCATCCAGTCCACCCGGCCGACCCGTCCACCTCCTCGTTTTGCATCCCCGACCAACCAGTGCAGCCCCACGCACCCGTGGATCCCCTCTGCCTCGCTTGAGCTCGCCGGGGAGTAGAGCACCACGGCGCCCGATCTTCTACGCCTCCCCTCATCCAGGAGCATCTGGTCCTCTGCCCGAGCCCCCTGCCTCGGCCTCGCGACCCCGCGTCGCTCCGGCGACCCAGCCCGCCAGCGACCTCAACACCCAGGCAGTCCCCATCCGCGCCCCTCCTCCTGTTTTTCTCTCCCTCGCTCGTCTCTAACCTCTCTCTCCCTCGTTGCTTCATAGAGGACCAACCATGGCGCTGCCGTTCAAGCTCGTCGTCCTCGGCCCGGGCTGCTTCTGGTCCGCGCGCCGCTATCCTTGCTTCGCCGGACCTCCCTCTGCACCTCCCGAAGTCGCGCCCTCGCCTGCCGGAGTTCCTATCGCCGCCATCGTCGTTCGAGGCCTGCGCCTCGCTTCCTCCTCGAACCAGGAGGTCGATGCCTCCCCGACCCGAACTGGCCCGGATCCGGCCATCTCTGCCGCCCTTGACCGTTCCTGCCGGATCCCGCCGGCTCGGCCCCGTCCCCGGCCACCGGTGCCCTCGCCGGAGACCACCCGCATCGCCAGCCGCTGCCCCTGCTTCCTCTCGTCAGAGACAGAAGAGCGCCGCGACCGCTTCAGCCGCTGCCCTGCTTCCGTTGACCGCAGCCGCCCGAGGCCCAGCCAGCGCCAGGAGGGCCCAGCCTCCTCCGTGGCCTGCCCGCACTGCCCTCAGCCGCCAACACCGACTGGGCCTGGCCCATGGGTGAGCTCTCACAGCCCCTCTCTGTTGGTCCAGTCTGCCCAGATTCAGCCCATGTAGTTTTTTTTCATCCGCTGCGAATTTCACCAATTTCCAAAGACTGCAGTTTTACAGAAAAACCCTCATGTTCATGCATTTAATATCTCAAAAACCGTGCATCGGATTAAAATGTTTTAAATATGTAAAATGCTTAGAATTTTGTCTAGTTTCATAATATGCTGCTTTCATCCATGTTTAAAATGTTTAAAATAATGTTTGTTTAAATTTGCTCAAATGCCATGCTAAAATGATTTATTTCATAACTAAATAACCGTAGCTCGGTTTTAAATAAACTTTATATGTGGTGTTTTGTCAATATGCAACTCGTTGCATATTGAGCTCCACTTAACTTGTAGTATTGTTTGTTTCACTTTGCCACGCCATGCCTCATTAAACCGGACATTCATCATACTTGTTTGTGCATCATGCCATGTTTATGCTTGTGCATTTACCATGTTGTTTGTTTCTTTCCGGTGTTGCTTCTTAGTTCCAGTAATGTTGCGATTGTGATGATTCGTTCGACTACTCCCGTTCGTCTTCTTCATGGACTCGTTCTTCTTCCTAGCGGGATTTCAGGCAAGATGACCGTCACCTTGGATCTCACTACTATCATTGCTATGCTAGTTGCTTCGTTCTATCGCTATGCTATGCTTCCTATCACTTGTTCTTCAAGCCTCCCCAAATTGCCATGTCAGCCTCTAACCTTTTCACCCTTCCCAGCAAACCGTTGTTTGGCTATGTTACCGCTTTGCTCAGCCACTCTTATAGCATTGGTAGTTGCAGGTGAAGTTGAAGATTGCTCCATGGTGGACAGGATTATGTTGGGATATCACAATATCTCTTATTTAATTAATGCATCTATATACTTGGTAAAGGGTGGAAGACTCGGCCTTATGCCCGGTGTTTTGTTCCACTCTTGCCGCCCTAGTTTCCGTCATACCGGTGTTATGTTCCCGGATTTTGCGTTCCTTACGCGGTTGGGTGATTTATGGGACCCCCTTGACAGTTCGCTTTGAATAAAACTCCTCCAGCAAGGCCCAACCTTGGTTTTACCATTTGCCTCACCACCACATATACCCTTCCCTTGGGTCGGCCAACCCGAGGGTCATCTTTATTTTAGCCCCCCCGAGCCAGTGCTTCTCTAAGTGCTGGTCCGAACCGAGTAGACTGCGGGGCCCCCTCGGGTAAACTCGAGGTCTGGTTTTACTCGTAGGATGTCTCATCCGGTGTTGCCCTGAGAACGAGATATGTGCAGCTCCTATCGGGATTGTCGGCGCATCAGGCGGCTTTGCTGGTCTTTTTTTACCATTGTCGAAAAGTCTTGTAAACCGGGATTCCGAGACTGATCGAGTCTTCCTAGGAGAAGGAATATCCTTCGTTGACCGTGAGAGCTTGTGATGGGCTAAGTTGGGACACCCCTGTAGGGTATAAACTTTTGAGAGCCGTGCCCACGGTTCTGTGGCAGATGGGAATTTGTTAATGTCCGGTTGTAGGTAACTTGACACCAAATCCAAATTAAAACGCATCAACCGCGTGTGTAGCTGTGATGGTCTCTTTTCGGCGGAGTCCGGGAAGTGAACACGGTTTTGGGTTATGTTTGACGTAAGTAGGAGTTCAGGATCACCTCTTGATCATTGCTAGCTTCACGAACGTTCCGTTTGCTCTCTTCTCGCTCTTACTTGCGTATGTTAGCCACCATATATGCTTAGTCGCTGCTGCAACCTCACCACTTTACCCCTTCCTTTCCCATTAAGCTTTGCTAGTCTTGATACCCATGGTAATGGGATTGCTGAGTCGTCGTGGCTCACAGATTACTACAACAATAGTTGCAGGTACAGATTTTGCCATGATCATGACGCGAGAGTGATGTTTGCTTGTTTTGGAGTTCTTCTTCTGCTTCTTCTTTGATCAGGGGATAGGTTCCAGGTCGGCAGCCTGGACTAGCAGGGTGGATGTTGTTTGAGTTTCTGTTTGTGTTTTATCCGTAGTCGGATGGTGCTCTTATGTAAGATGATGTTGTATTCGTGTGGCATTATATGCCTCTTGTATGTATCCCCATCTATTTATGTAATGTTGATATCCACCTTGCAAAAGCGTTTCAATATGGGGTCTATCCTTGGTGGGACCTTCGAGTTCCTTTTGGATAGGGTCGCATATTGGGCGTGACAGTATTGCCCGGACCGTGATGTATTGGCATCCGGACGTGGGCATTAGGACCTCCTCCTCAAGCTGAGGTGGCAACTTGTGCTTTGGGTACCCCTTGGCGGGGCGCTCAAGTCCGTATTCCTCGTTTGCCAGGACCTCGGTCCATTTGCCTATGAGCCGATCTTGATCAGCTTGGAGTTGTTGCTGCTTCTTTTTCAGGCTTCTCGCAGTGGCCATAAGTCGACGCTTGAAGCGCTCCTGCTCTACGGGATCCTTAGGCACGCTGAATTCATCGTCGCCGAGGCTCACCTCGTCTTTGGAGGGGGGCATGTAGTTGTCCTCCTCCAAGTATCCGTCCATCGCCTGTTCATCTGGGCTACCCTGCCCGTCTTCCTGTTCGGCCTGCTCGAGGGCAGGCTAATCGGGATTGTATTCTTCGACACCATCCGGATTGCTTTCGTTTCCTGTGCCAGCGTTGTTGTGGCGGGGTTTAGAGCGGCGCCGATGATGCCCGTGCTTTGATTTCTTCCGTAAGGGGTTATCCTCTGTTGCCTCATCGCCATTGGTTTCTTTGGGAGTGTCCACCATATATATATCATACAAGGAGGTGGTTGTCCAGTGCCCCACAAGCAGTGGTTCCTGTTCTTCTCCTGCATCGTCGTCCACACCGTCGATGTCCTCGGAGTCGAAGTCGAGCACGTCGGTCAAATCTCCGATAGTGGCGATGAAGTGGGTGGTGGGTGGACAACGAACTTCCTGATCGCCTGCTTCCCACTCGAGCCGGACATAGTTCGGCCAAGAGTCTCCTGACAAAGGGAGAGACCTTAGCGAATTCAGCATGTCGCTGAAGGGTGAGTGCTGGAAGATATCCTCAGTGGTGAACTCCATTACCGAAGCCCAACCGGATTCGGTGGGCTCGGAGGCGCGCAGTCTGGAACCTACAACTGGACACAAGTCCGGGGGTCCGGTGACACAGACTTCCTTGGGGGTGGAGTCTGTGTTCGGCTCTACCGCCGATGAGTATGTAGCCTCCGGGGTAGGGTCCATCCACCCGTCCTCGGACGACGCGATCTGCCCCGGATTTAAGTCCGGGGATATTGCGGGTGCGATATCCCGAATATTGTCTGACAGCAGGTCTAAGCCATGCTCGTCGTGACTGTTCGACGCTCCTGGCATAGGCCTCAATCCGTCGAAGATCAAGTCTCCGCGGATATCAGCCATGTAGTTCAAGTTTCCGAACCAGACCTGATGGCCAGGGGCATAACTGTCGATCTGCTCCAGATGGCCAAGCGAATTGGCCCATAGTGCGAAGCCGCCGAACACGAAGATCTGTCCGGGGAGAAAAGTCTCACCCTAGACCACGTTGTTGTTGATGATTAAAGGAGCAATCGAGCCTTGCTGTGACGACACAGAGGAACTCTCAATGAAAGCACCAATGTCGGTGCCAAAACCGGCGGATCTCGGGTAGGGGGTCTCGAACTGTGCATCTAAGGCTAATGGTAACAGGAGGCAGGGGCACGATGTTTTACCCAGGTTCGGGCCCTCTCGATGGAGGTAATACCCTACTTCCTGCTTGATTGATCTTGATGATATGAGTATTACAAGAGTTGATCTACCACGAGATCGTAGAGGCTAAACCCTAGAAGCTAGCCTATGATTATGATTTTTGTCCTCCTACAGACTAAACCCTCCGGTTTATATAGACACCGGAGGGGGCTAGAGTTACACGGAGATGGTTACAAAGAAGGAGATCTGACATCCGAATCACCAAGCTTGTCTTCCACGCAAAGGAGAGTCCCATCCGGACACGGTACGAAGTCTTGAGTCTTGTATCTTCACGGTTCAACAGTCCGAACAAAGTATATAGTCCGACTGTCCGGATACCCCCTTATCCAGGACTCCCTCAGCGGCCCGGACCAACATTATGCGTACGCTTACGCGAGACTGGTTCTACCGACATGCTTCGCACACAGGTGGCTGGCGGGTGTCAGTTTCTCCAACTTTAGTTGAATCGAGTGTGGCTATGCCCGGTCCTTGTTGAAGGTTAAAACAACACATACTTGACAAAAATTCATTGCGGTTTTGATGCGTAGATAAGAACGGTTCTTGCTCAGCCCGTAGCAGCCACATAAAACTTGCAACAACAAAGTAGAGGACGTCTAACTTATTTTTGCAGGGCATGTTGTGATGTGATATGGTCAAGACATGATGCTAAATTTTATTGTATGAGATGATCATGTTTTGCTAACAGAGTTATCGGCAACTGGAAGGAGCCATATGATTGTCGCTTTATTGTCTGAAATGCAATCACCATGTAATTGCTTTACTTTATCATTAAGCGGTGGCGATAGTCGTAGAAGCAATAGCTGGCGAGACGACAATGATGCTTCGATGTTGATCAAGGTGTCAAGCCGGTGACGATGGTGATCATGACGGTGCTTTGGAGATGGAGATCAAAGGCACAAGATGATGATGGCCATATCATATCACTTATATTGATTGCATGTGATGTTTATCCTTTATGCATCTTATTTTGCGTAGTTCGGCGGTAGCATTATAAGATGACCTCCCACTAAATTTCAAGGTACAAGCATTCTCCCTGAGTATGCACTGTTGCGAAAGTTCTTCATGCCGAGACACCACGTGATGATCGGGTGTGATAAGCTCTATGTTCACATACAACGGGTGCAAGCTAGTTTGCACACGCATAATACTCGGGTTAAACTTGACGAGCCTAGCATATGCAAATATGGGCTCGGAACACTGAGACTGAAAGGTCGAGCGTGAATCATATAGTAGATATGATCAACATAGTGATGTTCACCACTGAAAACTACTCCATCTCACATGATGATCAGACATGGTTTAGTTGATTTGGATCACGTGATCACTTAGATAATTAGAGGGATGTCTATCTAAGTGGGAGTTCTTAAGTAATTTGATTAATTGAACTTTAATTTATCATGAACTTAGTACCTGATAGTATTTTGCATGTCTATGTTATTGTAGATAGATGGCCCATGTTGTTTTGTTAAATTTTAATACGTTCCTAGAGAAAGCTAAGTTGGAAGATGATGGTAGCAACTACACGGACTGGGTCCATAACTTGAGGATTATCCTCATTGCTGCACAGAAGAATTACGTCCTGGAAGCACCGCTAGGTGCCAAACCCGCTGCAGGAGCAACGCCAGATGTTATGAACGTCTGGCAGAGCAAAGCTGATGACTACTCGATAGTTCAGTGTGCCATGCTTTACGACTTAGAACCAGGACTTCAACGACGTTTTGAACGTCATGGAGCATATGAGATGTTCCAGGAGTTGAAGTTAACATTTCAAGCAAATGCCCGGATTGAGAGATATGAAGTCTCCAATAAGTTATAAAACTGCAAGATGGAGGTGAATAGTTCTGTCAGTGAGCATATACTCAAAATGTCTGGGTGTAACAATCACTTGATTCAACTGGGAGTTAATCTTCCTGATGATAGTGTCATTGATAGAATTCTTCAATCACTGCCACCAGGCTACAAGAGCTTCGTGATGAACTATAACATGCAAGGGATGGATAATACAATTCCTGAGCTCTTCACAATGCTAAAGGCCGCGGAGGTAGAAATCAAGAAGGAGCATCAAGTGTTGATGGTCAACAAGACCACCAGTTTCAAGAAAAAGGGTAAAGGGAAGAGGGGGAACTTCTAGAAGAATGACAAGCAAGTTGTTGCTCAAGTGAAGAAGCCCAAGTCTGGACCTAAGCCTGAGACTGAGTGCTTCCACTGCAAAGGGACTAGTCACTGGAAGCGGAACTGCCCCAAGTATTTGGCGGATAAGAAGGATGGCAAGGTGAACAAAGGTATATGTGATATACATGTTATTGATGTGTACCTTACTAATGCTCGCAGTAGTGCCTGGGTATTTGATACTGGTTTTGTTGCTAATATTTGCAACTCAAAACAGTGACTACAGATTAAGTGAAGATTGGCTAAGGACGAGGTGATGATGCGCATGGGAAATGGTTCCAAAGTCGATGTGATCGCCGTCGGCATGCTACCTCTGCATCTACCTTCGGGATTACTTTTAGACCTAAATAATTGTTATTTGGTGCCACCGTTAAGCATGAACATTATATCTGATCTTGTTTGATGCGAGACGATTATTCATTTAAATCATAGAATAATGGTTGTTCTATTTATATGAGTAGTATATTTTATGGTCATGCACCCTTGAAGAGTGGTCTATTTTTGTTGAATCTCGATAGTAGTGACACACATATTCAAAATATTGAAACCAAAAGATGCAGAGTTGATAACGATAGTTCAACTTATTTGTGGCACTACCATTTGGGTCATATTGGTGTAAAGCACATGAAGAAACTCCATTCTGATGGACTTGTGGAATCACTTGATTATGAATCACTTGGTACTTGCGAACCATGAATCATGGGAAAGATGACCAAAACGCCGTTCTCCGGAACAATGGAGCGAGCAACAGATTTGTTGGAAATCATACATACTGATGTATGTGGTCCAATGAATATTGAGGCTCGCGGAGGGTATTGTTATTTTCTCACCTTCATAGATGATTTGAGCAGATATAGGTATATCTACTTGATGAAGCATAAGTCTGAAACATTTGAAAAGTTCAAAGAATTTTAGAGTGAAGTGGAAAATCATTGTAACAAGAAAATAAAGTTTCTACGATCTGATCGTGGAGGAGAATATTTGTGTTACGAGTTTGGTCTTCATTTGAAACAATGCGGAATAGTTTCGCAACTCACGCCACCCAGAACACCACAACGTAATGGTGTGTCCGAACGTCGTAATCATACTTTACTAGATATGGTGCGATCTATGATGTCTCTTACTGATTTACTGCTATCGTTTTGGGGTTATGCTTTAGAGACGGCTACATTCACGTTAAATAGGGCACCATCCAAATCCATTGAGATGACGCCTTATGAACTGTGGTTTGGCAAGAAACCCAAGTTGTCGTTTCTGAAAGTTTGGGGATGCAATGCTTATGTGAAAAAGCTTCAACCTGATAAGCTCGAACCCAAATCGGAGAAATGTGTCTTCATAGGATATCCAAATGAAACTATTGGGCACACCTTCTATCACAGATCCGAAGGCACGATATTCATTGCTAAGAATGGATCCTTTCTAGAGAAGCAGTTTCTCTCGAAAGAAGTGAGTGGGAGGAAAGTAGAACTTGATGAGGTAACTGTACCTGCTCCCTTATTGGAAAGTAGTTCATCATAGAAAATTGTTCCTCTGACTCCTACACCAATTAGTGAGGAAGCAAATGATGATGATCATATAACTTCAGATCAAGTTACTACCGAACCTCGTAGGTCAACCAGAGTAAGATCCACACTAGAGTGGTACGGTAATCCAGTTCTGGAGGTCATGTTACTTGACCATGATGAACCTATGTAAGTGTCAAAACCAGCGAATCTCGGGTAGGGGGTCCCGATCTATGCGTCTAGGCTGATGGTAACAGGAAGCAAGGGAACAATGTTTACCCAGGTTCGGGCCCTCTCGATGGAGGTAAAACCCTACTTCCTGCTTGATTAATATTGAAGATATGAGTAGTACAAGAGTAGATCTACCACGAGATCGTAGAGGCTAAACCCTAAGAGCTAGCCTATGATGGTATTATTGTAATTGTGATCGGCCTTCTAAGGACCAACCTCTCCGGTTTATATAGACACCGGAGAGGGATAGGGTTTACATGGAGTCGGTTACAAGGAAGGAAACACAATATCCGGATCGCCAAGCTTGCCTTCCACGCAAAGGAGAGTCCCATCCGGACACGTGCCGAAGTCTTGAGTCTTGTATCTTCATGCTTCAATAGTCCGGACGATGTACACAGTTCGGCTGTCCGGATACCCCCTAATCCAGGACTCCCTCGGTAGCCCCTGAACCAGGCTTCAATGACGATGAGTCCGGCGCGTAGTCTTGTCTTCGGCATTGTAGGGCGGGTTCCATCTCTGAATACTCCAAAGTAATTATCGAACACTTAGACCATGTCTGGATCTGTGAGATGATCTTCACATACCATTGTAGGGAGCATAGCATAAATCTGATCCACTGGCAATCTTCGTACGTCGTGCCCTTGCATCGTGGCCTGGTCCAACATGAACCGGCGTTTCTTGCCCCACCTCGACTCGTGTTGCGAGGCGGTTTTACTGGCACGTCCTGCCAAAGCAGAGATCATGTTCCTCTTATTAAGGGATCTTTTATCAATAAGGGCGTGCGTGACCCCACGACGAACGTTGGTATAACTCCATGTGTTTTTAGATAAGCCTCAAGCGGTCACGCTGACGACTCTTGATATTCACCCCCTTTATAAAGGGGTCGAGGCCTATGCCTCTTTTCCACTTCCCTCGCGCCTTCTCGCACCTCGAGTTCTAACACCCGAGACCTAAGCCCAAACATCCCAGATCCTCCAATATGTCCGGATCCAACCTTGAAGGCCGGTGGGTGGCCTCCTCGATCCAAGAGGAGGACATTGCGAGGCTTAGGGAGGTCGGATACCTGACCGCCGACATCCAGCACAGGCTTCCTGCTCCAGGGCAGGGTATTCCTACACCAGAGCCCAATGAGAGCGTCGTGTTTGTTCCTCACTTCCTCCGCAGATTAGGCCTCACCCTCAATCCCTTTCTGAGGGGGCTCATGTTCTATTACGGTTTGGATTTTCATGATCTAGCTCCAGACGCTATCCTCCATATCTTGTCATTCATCATTGTATGCGAGGCCTTTCTCCACGTCACTCCACACTTCGGCTTATGGCTCAAGACCTTTAACGTGAAGCCGAAGATGATCGAGGGGCGACAAGTGGAGTGCGGAGGTGCCATAATAAGTAGGAACGCTGATGCCCCATGTCCAGAGGGTTCTTTCCCAGAAGTATCCAATGTATGGCAGCGGAGGTGGTTTTATGCCACAGCTCCCAGAGGCACAAAGTGGGTAGCTGCCCCCGAGTTCTGCTCGGGCCCTCCGTCACAGTTGTGTCTTGGACCGACGTAGGACGGAATTGGGGGCCCGCTAGCGATGTACCAGTACTGCAGAATCGCATCCGGGAGCTTCTCGAGAGGGACATAAATCTTGTCAGCATAATTCAAGTGATGCTAATCCGACGGATGTTGCCGTGCAAACCTCGGCCTCTCCGGATGTGGGAGTTCAACCCGGAGGGTCCGTGGACTGTTAAGCACTTCTTCAGTCTGAAGCTCGAAGGGATGTGAAAATTATTCTTCAGACCACAAGTAGAGTGTCCGGACACCATCGAGGATGCGGGCCTAAGCTGCAATCGCCTAGATACCCAAGTAAGTAACCTTGATACCGGACACCTTGTTTTGTATTTGTCATAATTTTTTATTCTAAAAATCATCCGTGGCCAGGAATGGCTCAGCAAGGTGGAGAGAATCAGGTGTCCGGCGCCGTTTCCCGAAGGCTCACCTGGTCCCACCCTGGCCAAGATGCTTGACCGGGTACTCAGCAGAATGCCCTCAGGGAAAGACAAGGGGAAGAACGAAGAAACCTAACTTCACACGCTACGCATCCGAACCGGGGGAATTGTTACCTCCCCTAAGGTGGATAGTCGGTAAGGGGAGGCTAAGGCCTCCTCCCTGCGCGGGAAGAAGAGGGCTGCCTCCGAAGACTTGGAGACGGAGATGCCTAAACCTGGGAAAAAGGTATCCCCAGGGGGCCCTGCCCCAACGGGCACCCTCACCGCGTCATGCCCACCAACGGGCAAGCCCTCCACCGAGTTGTAAGTCAATCGTTAAATCGAAGGTACTGTGTTTCTCCTAGATCAATAACCAGGATTCGTCTTTTGCAGTCCGGTTAGCAGCTCTTCTCAACAGAGTTCGTCTTCGGGGGATCTTCCTTCGGAGATGATGGAGAGAGAGACCCCACCCACCTATCCGACTGATGAAGCGGGCGACACTGAGGGGTCGTCATGGAGGAGTCCGGATCTGCCGAAGCTGGAAGCCAATGCGTCAGCCGCCCTGAGCCCTAAGTGTTTGGCTCCCACAAGGGGCGATGGGAAGGGTCCGACACAGTTCAATGTCCGGCCAGACGTACCTACTGGAGCGAGCTGCGCTCTCTGAGGAGCACCACTCATTAATGAGCGCGGTGCTCAAGAAGATTTCATCCGCTACAAGCGGTTTGAATGAAGCATTTATAAGCCTGCTCAGAGGCTTTGAGGTATGTAGTGAAGAATACACTATTTTTTGGCTGTGAGGCACGCACTAGGTGTGCTCCATATAGATAGTAGCCCCTGAGACTCTGGTTGCCCTCCCTAGGCGGCAAACGGGGGATCATAAATCAATGATTGCTTTGTAAATACGTGTAGGTACCTGTGGGTCCGGCCGCCGATCAGTCCGTTGAAGGTGCCGAATTAACGAGGCAGATTGGATCGATTGATGCCGATATCACGCTGGTGAACGAGCGGCTGGACAAATCACAAGGTATGTGCTCTGCCTTCCCTTGTATAGGAAAATATGAAGGCGGCATGATATTAATGTAATATGTTTGGACTGCAGATGGTACTGCTGCCGTGGAGGCCCTGAGGGCGGAACTTTCCCAGGCCAAGGAGCAAGCTCGGGTTAGCAATGCGGCTGCCCTAAAAGCGGCCGAAGATTTGAGAGCCGAACAGGCTGCTCATCGCCGAAGCGAGGAAAAGATAGCCGAAATGGCTGTGGAGTTAAAAAATGCCGCTGACCGGTATGAGCTACTTAAAAAGGAGCATAAGGATAGGTCGGCCGACCTAAACAAGGAACTTAATGCCACCAAGGAAATATGGACCGAGCTCAGGGGTGCGCGGGAGGGGCTTCAACAGGCCGGTAAAATCGCGGCTGGGGGCTCCTACTTGCTGCGGACGAAGTTTTTCGATCCGAAGTATGCTCCCCTGGATGGACGCTGGAGTCCTGCGGACGCGTATGCGGATTTGGCGAAGAGTACAGCTGACGCTGCCAAGTTCTTCGAGGATCAGGGTGATAAGGAAGTGGAGAAGCTTTTCTGGTCGCAATTCAATGCTCCCACTCCCCCGCTACCGTTAAGTTACAAGAAGGCTGCTGTAGCGGAGCTTTACAGGCTGTCCGGGCTTGCAATGCGGTCTGTAATAGACCATCTTTGGCCGAAGGGGCCTAAGCCGGACAGTTATTTTGGCTTGGTGCAGCAATTCCTTGGGGCCGTGCCTCGGATCGACGCCATGAGGAGGTCGGCGTGCATAGAGGGTGCACGAATGGCTCTTGCCCGCGTTAAAGCCTATTAGACGGATATGGAGGCCACTATTATAGCGACCCAGGATCCGGTGGGGGGCCAATATCCGGCCGAGCACTACGTGGTGCAGGTCACAGAAGGTGCCCGCCTAATAGAGGCGTAGTGCTCGAGGAATGTCTTGTTCGAGTGATGAATCGAATCATTGTAAAAATAATGTTTATTTTAATTATGAGACAATATTTATACTGTTTGCCTGAAAATATGATTGTGTCCCCTGTGCGGCCGTTTATATATATATATATATATATATATATATATATATATATATATATATATATATATATACACAGACGGTCTATTCTGTTAATATTAGCAGAATAACTATTCTGCACACCACTTCCGCACTGCACGCTGAACGCAAGCGCACGTCATTCTTTGAACCAAGTGTGCTGCAGTATTCACACGAGTGAACTTCTCGTCGAAAAAAAAGTGCACGCGTTATTTTTTTGGTACTGTTTTCGCTCTAATTTTTTAACTGTTTATCGGAATGAGGCGTGTAATATACCGTTGAAAAGCTATGGATTAGGCGCAACTTCGAGATGTTGAACACTTTTCGAGATTCCACACGGTTTAAGAGCAGTTTTGAAAATGGTGCGGCCCATGACGAGTGGCAGCGAGCATTTTTTCACGATTTCTTCTAAACCGCTTGTCGGAATGAAGCAAATGATATGCCATTGAATAGATATCGTCGAGGCGCATCTTTTTCATATATAAATCTTTCTCTAATTCATTACGGTTTAAGAGTAGTTTCAAATTTACTAAATCGCGGAACTCTATTTTTTAAATTTTTTTAAATTTTCGGTACTGTTTTTGCTCCAGTTTTCTAACCGTTTGTCGAAATGAGACATATGATACGCCGTTGGAAAGCTACGGACAAGGCGCAACTTTCATATGTTGAAATGGTTTTGAGATTCCTTACAAGTTTTAGTTAATTTTGAAAATCGTGCGGCCGACTTCGAGAGGCAGTGGCTGTTTTTTCGCGAAATTTTTACGAACGGCTGGTAGGAATAATTCAAATCATACGCCGTTGGAAAGATATCGACGAGACGCAACTTTTTCATATAGAACACTCTCTCTAATTCATTACGGTTTAAGAGGAATTTCAATTTTACCGAAATGCGGACACTGTATTTTTCGCGACATCCAAATCAACGTGGGTACTTCATCCGACTGAAAAACGCACTGCAATGGACGAAAACCGCACTGCATCACACGGGTAAGAGAACTGCATGGTTTCTTTTATTCAAACGTGATTTTTTCAAGAACGAGAAAGTAGAGTGCACTTCACATCGGGTGTAAATGAACCACAACAGTACCAAAAAGTGAACCGCATTACTTTTTTTCGCTTTCGTAACAATTTTTTTGCACTTACAGGATGAACAACATCATAGGCCGACCGTACTGCTTCAAAATGAAAACAGCACTGCATCGGACGGGCAAACGAGCTGCATAATTTCTTTTGTCGAACGTAATTTTTCTCATACAAGGTTTTGTTGTCTTTTTTAACTTAATTTTTATGAACGAGAGTGGATCGCGGCCTCAGAGACTAGGGCAAGTGAACCATATCATATATCAAAATGAATAGCATTACTTTTTTGTTACTTTGCTAAAAAAATTGCACTTCCACATTGTGCGCAAGGAAACAACATCACTCTTAGAAGTGAGTCACATCCGAGGACCAAGCGCACTGCACGTGTTGATTTTACTCGAGTGGGTTTTGAAACACATGAAGTAAACTGCACTTTATACAAAGGGGTAAGGAGCTGCTACACACAAAGTGAACCACATCAAAAAATGAATAAGTGAACCAAAACAGGTGCACTGCATGCACATACGCTCTCCACTGCAAGCACGTGTCCTCCACTGCACGCACACACTCTCAATTGCAACCACTCATGAGATGAAGTGCACTTTATGCTGCAGAGTGGCGTTGACCCCGGCTTCTTCTTCTCCCATTTGAACCTTGGAAGAACAGCTAGTGCCACACTGCATGGGGGTTTCTTCGACTTTTGGTCATCAACACAGTGGCAGGGGGGCTGGGGTGGTGCTCGTCATCTGGTGCTCCACAACCATTGTTGAGCACTGCACACGCCCACGCGCCGCACTGCATGCACATGCTGCGGACCGCCCGACCCGAGCTGTAAGAAACGGAAAAACGAGCGGACATTGGAAGTGCACTGCACAGAGCAACCGCATAAGATGAAGTGCACATCCAAAATCTGCAAAAAGAAAAGGCAAATGCCCCGGCGGCAACTCATGTCCCCAGGATGCCATCGCCATCGTTGGCTTTCTTCTAGCCTTTTGACAAACACACCATTTTTTGTGGAACGAACTGCGGCAAACACACCAATTTTTGCACTGAATTGGCAAAAAAAGCACCGTGGGCAGCAAGCGGCCAAGATGTCCGATGAGAGGAGCTGGATTCGGCGGTGATGTGCGAGGTCAGAGGAGGGGGGGTAGCAAACTACAAGGTGGAGCGTAGGAACTGCTGCGCGCCCGGATCCGCACTGGCCACAACTTACAGATTAGGCTGCGGGGGGTGGCGCCGGTGAACTGCTTCTGTTGCAGGGGAGCGGCGGCGGCGAGGATTCCTTCTCGCCCCGATGCTCCTCGATCTGGGGGCGAGTCGAGCACCTCCGGTTGCTGGAAGGTCCATGACAAGGGGCCCTCTGCCCTGGGGTCCTCGTCGTTGAGCCAGGGGAGGCCCGGCTGGATCCAGGTGCGCGGGGAGGTGGCAAGGTCGCTGCGGTGAATTACGGTGGTGAGGTGGCGGTGGTGAACTTTGTCGGCGACACGTTGGGTCCCCACGGCATCAACTTTCGGGCAACAGCGGCCATGGATGCATCCCTGCTGCGGCACAGAGAAAGACTGAGAGAGCAGAGGGAGAAGGGGAAGAAGGGAGGGGCGAGCGGACGGCGATGGTCTCACCGGCGGCGGGTTGGCCTGGGGTCACAGGATCGAGCAGAGAGAGGGGGTATGAGATGCGCCAGTCAACGAGAGCACCTCCTTGATCTGGATCGGAGCCATACTTGAGGGAGTTGACCGGCCGCAGGGACGGCTCGTCAGCGGTGGGATCTGATTCTTCGGATCCGTCAGATCCAACGGAGAGTGCGGCGTTGTGGATCTCAACGGCGAGGAGGGGGGTGCGGCGCAGGGTAGGAGGTGGTGGGGCGGCGGCTCGGGTGATGGTCACACTGGCCGGCGCCGGAGGAAGGTGGTAGGGCGGGGCGGGGCACCAGGTGGTGGGTGGTGGCGGGGCGCCGGCTAGGGTGGTGGTCGCGCTGGCCGATGCCGGAGGGAGGTGGCTCGGCGTGGTGGGGCACGGGAGGTGGGTGGTGGCGGGGCGTGCTGGTGCGCCAGGTGGGGTGGGTGGTGGTGGGCGCGCTGTAGTCGAGGGGTGTGGGCGCCGCTGCGGGTGGGAGGTTGGTGGGTGGGGTGGGGAAGGATTTTTTCTTCCGCGGGGTTTTGCTTCGGGTGTTATCAGAATAAGGAGGTGTTATCATAATAAGACTCTAGAGGGTGTTATCATAATAGACCCACCATATATATATATATATATATATATATATATATATATATATATATATATATATACTTTTAAACTTGCTTTTGAGTAAACTTCTCGCCATGTCAACGACGGTTCGATTGCGCCTTTCAACAACCCCGTTCTGCTGCGGCGTATAAGGTGCCGTGAGGAACCTCTTTATGCCAATCTTCTCGCAGTAGTCATTGAACTCGTTTGACGTAAACTCTCCGCCGCGATCTGTTCGTAGAGCGCGAACCTTCAGCTTGTGTTCCATCTCCGTTGCAGCCTTCAGCTTCTTGAACGCTTCAAATGCCTCATCTTTAGATCGTAGGAGAACGACCCACATGTATCTTGAGTGGTCATCTACCACAAGGAAGAAGTACTTCTTTCCTCCGTGAGTTGCTGGGGTGATAGGGCCACATAGATCACCATGGAGCAGCTCGAGTGCATCACTTGCACGGTAGGTAGACTGAGCAGGGAACGGTCTGCGGTGCTGTTTTCCAACCAAGCACCCGTCACATACTCGATCAACATGGTCGATAAGCGGCATCCCAGATACCATCTCCATCTTCGACATCTTCTTCAAGGCGTAGAAGTTAACGTGTCCAAATCTAGCATGCCATAACCACGAATCATCATCACCCTTGGTGAGCCAACACTCCGGTTGAGATTGATCAAGGTTGAGGATATAGAGCTTGTTCCGCGTGCGATTCACACACGCTAGCACGTTTCGGAGGTTGTCGAAGATCGTCATCACTCCGTTCTCGATATTCACCTTGCATCCATTCTCGTCAAGTTTCCCGACAGAGATGATGTTGTTGCGAAGCCTTGGGATGTAGTACACTCCGGTGAGTATGCGATGTTCTCCTGTGAGACCCTCAAAGAGGACAGAACCTTGCCCGCAAATCTCCACATTTGAACCATCGCCGAACTTGACCGAGCCTTGAACATCATATTCTAGCTCGAGGAACTTCTCCTTGCATCCCGTCATGTGGTTACTGGCACCCGTGTCTAGATACCACGACACGTTCTGGCTCCCGGATAACTTTGGTGTTACCTTTTTCTCATGAAGTAGCACCTTCCGGTTTGGTTTTACAACCGCTGTTTGGACGAGATCACAAACTTCGGCCATCAGAAGACCTGGACGTTTGTCTTCCTGCTTCGCCAAATTTGCCTTGATCTCCCTCTTGTTAGGCTCCACGAGATCACAAACTTCAGCCATCAGAAGACCTGGACGTTCGTCTTCCTGCTTCGCCAAATTTGCCTTGATCTCCCTCTTGTTAGGCTCCGGACAATCCTTCGCAAAGTGACCCATCTCATTGTAGTTATAGCACTTGACCTCGGACATATCCAAGTTCCGTGGCTTCCGCTCTTTAGATCGGTCCGCTTTACCACGACCTTGTGGCTTGCCTTTTCCTTTGCCTTCTTCGGTTTGTCCGCTGCGCTTCGCGTTGCTTGAGCCTTCGCCAACGTTGCGCCTTCCTTTGCTACTTGGGTACTCCCAATCTACGCGTGAGTACATGAGTTGGTCACCACCTCCTCCTTTGCCTTTCCGACAACCACGAGCATTCTCTTCCCATGTCCGCAAGCGTCCGATCGCCTCCGTTATGGTCATGTCGTCGATGTCGTAAAGCTGCTCAAGCGTGCCGATGATGTACGTGAATTTATCAGTCACCAAACTGAAAAACTTCTCCGCAATCTCGGTCTCCTCGAGCCTTGCACCAAGCGCGCGGATCTCTCCCACCAATGTAGTCAGACGCATGGCATAGTCGTTCACCGATTCAATTTCCTCCATCTGCAACTTGTGAAATTGGCGCTTCTGCACTTGTGCCCGAGCCTTGGTGACGCGATCTTCTCCAATCCTCATCTCTTTGAGTGCGTTCCACGCCTCTCTTGCTGTCTCGAACTCCGCCAAAGTCATCAGCACAGAATCTGGCACAGACTGGGCTATGGCGGCCATGGCACCTTCGTCGCACTCCTCGTCGACGTCGTCGTCCGTGATGGCCTGCCACACTCGAAGGGTTCGAAGAATAATCTTCATCTTCACCGCCCACACGCCGTAGTTGGCGTCGGTGAGCATCGGGTACTGGATGGGGATGTTGCGATGCGCCTGTACGTTGGCGCCGCCCGTTCCGCCACCACTATTCGCTGACTTGCCGCCCTTCTTCACATTGTCGCGTTCGCCTTGGAACCGCCGTTGCCGGACTTGACCGACTCAGCGTCGCTGTCCGTCATCGTAGATCGTAGATCGTCGAGGCTCTAGATACCAATTGTTGGCTTTTTGAACACTAGATCAAATCACCCGGAGAAAACACACGTACGTGCAAAGCGCTTTGTAAGCTAGCAAGCAAGCATGCAGCTGGATGGATTCCAGCCGTACGTGGTCAACCCAATACGTACGTCGCGTACGTACGTGAGCTAGCTGATCGATTCTATTGGTCGATCGTTTCTCGGCGGCTCGCACTGGCGCAACAGGATCGATACGATCACGACGGAACAACTTTGGCGGAACTCACGTGAACTCAGCGAACGGAATAACTGATCGGGAGATTTTTGTGATAGCAACAGGGGCGTGTCGCTCCTGGCTTTTCTCTTTGTATTGCTTTGCTTTTCGTTGTCCAGATTACAGGGTTATACGTGAGTATATATAGCAGCTAGGAGTATCAACCTAACCTACTCGGATAGGGCTTCTAATCCTACTGCTACTATACGTGCCGGATCAGTGTCCGACTAGGACACACGACTACACGTCGTGTTTATTCCTACATTCACCGCCTTAAACATGACGTCCTCAGTGCGACCTGGATCCCAAATGCGATGACTACTACTTATAGGCGTCATTGTCGGCATTGCCTTCATCGTTCCTCGCAGCATTTCAGGGTCCGTCTTTACTGTCGTCAGCTCGTCCATAGCTTGTCGCCAGCGCTCCTCTTTGGTCGCGTCTTCAACCCCAAAAGTTAGCAGTCGTTGGCTTCAGCCCCCACGCATACAATGCGGGGGTGTTCGTGAAAAATATGCTTAATCACACTTGATCCAACGTCTTGGTCCATTAAGGAGGTGATCGCACGTCGAACTAGGCAACCGGACTATATAGCTGTAACCATTTCGCTTAGCCATGGGAGTCTAATGGTGGGGCTACTATGTAGCCCCTGGTACCTTCGCTTGCATCCGAATACGGGCGCGTGTGTACATGACCGGGAAACGGTCCTTCGTTAATGCGGAGGGATCCTAAAGATTCCGATAAGTCTTCGAGTGGTTGAACAGTCACTCGCTGTATCATGACAGTCAGTTTTTGGCTTTCTCTACTGAGGTGCTCGTCCGGAATAACCAGGGCACAATCGCAGTAGTTCTCCTTTGGCCACCTTAGCCGATAATAACGGAACGTAAGGCGGCAAACCCAGGAGCCGGGCAAACCCAACATTTGACCAAAGACATGATTCAGAGCTGATGCATTTAAGGCCAAACTCGTGACGCCAAACACTCCCGAAGGTATTCGGACTTTATAACAGACGATGGGCTCAAGAATGCCCATTCATTATAAACCATGTGTTTTCAGGTACGTGCGTTGATCTGTCATGGCGAAATGCCAATAACGGCAGTATCCCTTGTGGGTATGGAACTCATGGGATGGTTAAACAACAAGAGGCAATAGAAAAGGTTTACACATGGGCTTAATCTAAAAAGAAACCTGTTGAACGGGGCCCTACTTCACGTCTGCGCCTTTGTCTCCGTTGTGTCGTATCCTGGAAGGGTATCACGCGAACGTTGTCTGTGGAAAAAAGAAAACTCATAGGAGAGTACAACGTAAGTATGCGATGGATAGTAGAAGTGTAAGATGTTGGCCTGCCAATAAGGTTGAGCCAAATGTGAGGCTGTATTAAATATTTATAGCCCCTCGTCTAACCGTGTATGTGGTCTTAATGACCAGTCATGTTTTCTGATATTGGAGGCCACTTATAGTCCGGCCGCCAGGGCCGTCGCGTGTTCCTCTGCGCGTGAAGAGCGCTCTGTTATCTATTTATATATAAAAAGTACAAAAAGTACTTGACGGGGTCACCAGATTAAAGATAATTAACTTATAAAATCCCACAATAATTAGAAATATCCGACCTTTAATTCGGTGTCACGACAAAGCACAACCATTAGATCTTCATAAATCAGGTGGGTCCATACCATACAACGATGGCTTCACGTTCAATTTCACGATCCCAACCAGAACCCCCAATACGCATACAAGTTGGGCCATCACACGCATATAAAGGTTGGACCATCACACAGGGGTCATAAAATTCCTTCCGCATACAAGTTGAGGCCATCCCAGAAAAAAGGCCCAATTTCACAAACAAGTCCAAATCCAAACCGCCTCTCCGTTTCTCAAAAAAAGGTCCAATGTCTCCAAACAAATCCAAACTATCATGTGTCTCTGTTTCTCGAAAAAAAAACTACCATAACTCTCCAAACCGAATATTTGTCCAGACACTGTCGAAAAAAATCTTTCTTTCCATCATACAAAAAATCTTTCTTTCCATCATACAGACGTGAGAGACTCGGCCATCCATATAAGACCTTCCCCACGACCTCAAAGGCTCATTGTCCTCTAGATTTTACGGTATAACTCCTACATCATCTTCCTCCCGTGACCAAAACTTCGAGGTCAACAACTTTCAACCACTAGCACTTCAGAATTGTCCTCCTCCGGCGACCAAAGGACAACTCTGTCGAGCGATCAGACAACATCAAGTAAGTTCCATCTGCATGAAATTATAGATCAGGCCTATTAATGGATCAATAATGGTTCAATTATGTTGCAGGCATTCCTGATCGAAAAATATTTACCATGTTACCTCAAAAGATTGATTATGTTGAATCCTATAGGTGTGGGTTCCTATCTTAATGGTGTCAAGTTCATATTTTTTACTCATCTATGGAAGGCTAATGCAATGGATGTTAATATACTATAGAAGTCTAGAATCATACTAAACTATAACAAAAACAAGTGGAATTGTTTGCTGTGATATAGAGAGAAAAATATAGATCAGACCTAATGACTGATCAATAATGGTTTAACTATGCTCTAGCCAGTACTCATCTACAAAACTTTGCCATGTTACCTCGGAGGGTTGATTATGTAGAATACTATGGGTGTCCTGTCTTAATGGTGCCAGGTTCATACTTTTTACTCATCTACAGAAGGCTAATGCCATGGATGTTTCTTTAAGTGTTTTCACGTTAAGATAATATGCTATAGAATTCTAGAATCATACTAGAACTATAATAGAAACAAGTGGGATTGCTTGCTGCGATATAGAGATGCATATATGGTGCATCAGATGTTGTTTGTATTATACATCATACATAGGTTAAGGTCAGACCTATTAACGGATCAATGATACTTAAACTATACTGTAGGCAATGCTAATCTAAAGATTTCACATGTTAGCTCACAAGTTTCATCACGTACAAACAGATATAGAGAAACATACATAGATGGTTTCCATATTTGATGAGCCTCAGATGCTATAGTGGATTTCTGTCATCATGCCATCTGCTCCATCTGAAACATAAATTAAGAAAAATTGTCAATAAAATTGTATTAATTCATCTACTATTATTGCATATAGACTCATCTACAGAAGGGTAATGCCATGGATGTTGCTTGCATGTCATTATATTACTTATTTTACTAATCAACACTCTGTCATTATATTTTTAGGGCCTCAAAGATTATGGCACCTACACTGTTGAATGCATTGACTACACGAAACGAGGCATGGACAATCAAAGTCAAAGTTTTAATACTTTGGGACGCAATTAACTTATCTACTAATGAACTCACTAGCACTGATATGATTTTATTAGATAAAAAGGTGCAAGTATTACATATATAATGTCTCTTCAATTTACCAATTCCAAAGTTTGCTAATGTTTTGTCTCTATGTAGGGAAAACAAATAATGGAATCTATTGAGAGAGATTTGGGAAAACATTTTTTGTGGATATAGTGGGACAGGTAAGACATACCTATGGAAGGCCATGACAACAAAGTTGAGTTCTCAAGGCAAGATAGTACTAGCAGTCACATCATGTGGTATTGCAGCGCTGGTTCGACGAGGAGGGAGAACGACATACTCGAGGTTCCACATCCCACTAATCCTTGTAGAAGAGTCAACATGTGACGTCAAACAAGGTTCACACTTGGCAGACCTACTAAAAAAGACGTCGCTAATACTATGGGATGAATCTCCAATGGCAAACAAGATATGTTTTGAGGCGCTGGATAGGACTCTGAGGGATATATTAAGACATAAAAGTGTGAACAGCAGCGAGAGACCATTCGGTGGCATGACAATGGCTCTAGGAGGGGACTTCCACCAGATCCTTCCTGTTATACCAAAGCGAAGAAGACACAACATAGTCACTTCATCCATTAAAAGATCTTATCTTTGGAAGAACTTTAATGTAATTAAGCTAACAAAGAACACGCGGCTGAACTCCACAACAAATGATGAATCGGGGAAACAAAGGGTAGCAGAATTTGCAGAGTGGATTCTCAATATCAGCGATGGAAAAAATACATCGTTAGAAGGTGAGGAATTGATAAAAATACCAAATTAAATACTTCTCAAGAAAGGAAATGATCCAAAAAAAACAATTGTGGAGAGCATATATCCCAATTTGCAGGAGAGGTATCGCCAACGAGAATACTGAGAAAGAGCAATATTATGTCCAAGAAATGAAAGAGTTCGCAATATAAATGAGTATATAATGGACCAGATACAAGGTGAATATAAAACTTTAATAAGATGTGACACAGTATGCAAATCAACTACCTACAATGCAGACATAGAATTACTATATCCAACGGAATTCCTGAACAGCTTACCATTTCCTGGAATGCCAAATCACGAGCTGAAATTAAAAGTTGGCTCCACTAACAGGCATTTCCTTATTTATATTACATTGGTTGAATGGCACAAACACATAAAGGTTAAGGAAAAGAGAAAATATGACAAAGCAAGGAAAAGGAAAAAATAAGGACATCTAGAATGCTGCTGCTTTGGAGGGTGAGGACGTCTAGAGCTGCCTCAAGTGGAAATAACGACGATGCGTCTGGCTTGCACACTTGGGGAAGGAAACAACGCCAGCATACTCATACAAAAGCTAGATCCAAGAGGGTTGCTTGCCTACCGGAGATGAAATCCACGACAAAATCAACTGCACGGACGGCAACATCAACAGCACCGTGCAGATCGACGACCTCGCCTCCTCCCTGGTGCAGCAGATCATTGGACCACGCTACCCCTCCATCGCCATTTAGCAGCCTACAGGAGGTGTACGAGGAAAACTAGCCGCCGTCGATGGTCACCCTGTGGAAGCACCGGGTGCGGGGGTGGCTTCAGGTTACAACGAGCATCCTCAATGCAGCGAATCAATAGAGAAAGCTCATGGGAGATATCCAAGAGTACCAAATTTTCACTGAGAAGATAAAAAAGGAGAGGAGAAGAAAGGGGATCGGCCAAGAACAGAGAAGTCCAGAAGACTACGGAGTGGGTAAAGTGAAGATTGGTAGTGGTGGGACCCATGAGACCAATTACACACTTTGGAGACTATGAGAGGAAACGCACTACGGAGACTTTTTTTTTGCATGAGCTGTGGAGACTTTGAGAGGAAACAATCTAACGTGAACAAATAAGGCACTCTTCGTACTGATGAGTGTACGTGCATGCAACCAAATACCAACAAACCTTTTATGGTTATATGCATAGTATATACTTCATCCGTTCCTAATATAAGTTTTTTTAAAAGATTTTAAAATGAACTACATACGGATGTATATGGACATATTTTAGAGTGTGGTTTCACTCATTTTGGTCTGTATGTAGTCCGTATTGAAATCTCTAAAAACTTATATTTAGAAATGAAAGTAGTAAAAAACTAAAGCGATTAAACTACAAAAATCACTAAATAAAATATGCCAATACCGCATAGCGATAGTGAATTAATCTACGACTACATGAAAACAACATGAAGAATTTTACACACAAAATATATCAATATCATAAAAATGTTTAATTTTTTTAAAATATAATTTTAAGAATTCAACCAAACATAAAAATACAATTACTCCCTCATTTCCTAAATATAAGTCATTTAGAGATTTAAGTACTACGTACGGATGTATATAGACATATTTTAAAGTGTAGATTAACTCATTTTGCTCCGTATGTAGCCTGCATTGTAATATCTAAAAGACTTATATTTTGAAATGGAGGGAGTACATGGAATGCATAATTATTACTGTTTACAGAATAAAACACATGCTAAAGATGTTAGCAAATATATAACAATATAATTTCAATAATGTAGTCGATAACAAGACTATAGTTTAAAAATATAATTTAAAAAATGAAGTCGGTCATAAAAAATAAAATTACTATGGAATGACTAATCAGCAATTAAATGATGAATGAACAACAAATATATTCATATATCAATAGAAAAATCAGAGAACAAAGTCTACAAAACTCTAATACTTAAAAAATGTCTCCACATTTGTTTACAATTATACTTTAAAGGAAATATTCTTAAAATTTAAGTTCAAAAAACCTAGCCCGCGCATCGAGCGGGCCACTTTGCTAGTTCCTTTAACGGTGATGACGCCACGTGGACCGGGCATCTTGAGTATAAGGTAGCCATAGTGCGGTAATGCGTCGAAGCGGGCGAAGGCCGTTCTTCCAAGCAATGCATGATAGCCGCTTTGGAAGGGTGCGATGGTGAAGAGTAGTTCTTCGCTTCTAGAATTGCCTGGGGAGCCAAATGTTACCTCCAGTATGACGGAGCCCCTGTCGTAGGCTTCAACGCCTGGTATTGCCCCTTCAAAGGCGGTGTTGCTTTGGCTAATTCTGGATGGGTTTATCCCCATCCCGTGGACAGTGTCCTCGTATATTAAATTGAGACTACTGCCGCCGTCCATGAGGACACGGGTGAGATGGTATCCGTCGATTATTGGGTCAAGCACCAAGGCCTTTGATCCTCCGTGCCAAATACTAGTTCGGCCGTCCAAGTGATCGAAGGTGATCGGATAAGACATCTAGTAGTTAGGTGTGGGTACGATGGGCTCTATATCGCGCGCGTCTCTATGCGCGCGTTCGTGCCTTCTCATGGATGTGCTGGTCACGTGGATCATGTTCACTGTTTTAACTTCTGGCGGGAATTTTTTCTTTCCCCCAGTGTTCGGCTGGCGAGGTTCATCCTCGTCTTCACTTGGTGTTTCCCTTCCCTTGTGTTCGGCATTTAATTTGTAGGCCTGCTTGAAGACCCAGCACTCTCTGTGCGTGTGGTTCGCAGGTTTGTCAGGGGTGCCATGGACTTGGCACAGTCTGTCTAGGACTCTATTTAGACTGGACGATCCCTCTTTACTGCCTTTAAATGGCTTCTTTTGCTGATTAGGTCGAGAGCCCCTGAATCCGGCATTAACCGTTGTGTTATCCGGGCTCTCTTCCTTGTTTTGGCATTTGTTTTTATTACGCCGTGGCTTCCCGTTGCCATCCCTTATTTCGGATGTGCTGGGGTCGCTGGTGCCTTTACGGGCTAGCCAGCTATCTTTACCCACGCAAAAGCGGGTCATGAGGCTTGTTAAGGCTGCAATTGTCCTCAACTTTTCTTGGCCGAGGTGTCTGGCGAGCCACTCGTCACGGATGCTATGTTTGAATGTTGTTAAGGCTTCGGCGTCCGGACAGTCGACACTCTGATTCTTCTTAGTGAGGAATCTGTTGCAAAGCTTGCGGGCAGATTCTCGGGGCTGTTGGATTATGTGACTTAAATCGTCATCATCTGGAGGCCGGACATAAGTCCCTTGAAAATTGGCCCTGAAAGCGTCCTCCAGTTCCTCCCAACTCCCAATTGAATTTTCGGGGAGGCTTTTCAACCAGTGTCGAGCTGGTCCCTTTAGTTTGAGGGGAAGGTATTTGATGGCGTGGAGGTCATCCCCACGAGCCATATGTATATGCAGGATAAAGTCCTCGATCCAGACCCCTGGGTCTGTCGTTCCGTCGTATGCCTCTATGTTCACAGGTTTAAAGCCCTGTGGAAATTCATGGTTCAGTACTTCTTCGGTAAAGCATAGGGGGTGAGCAGCCCCTCTGTATCTGGACGTGCTGTGGCATGCCATCGGCTGTTGTTGTGTCTGGTGTTTATTCCGAACTGGTATTTGATTAGCATAATCGTTTTGGTGACCATAGTCCCTCGCCGGGGTGTGTCCTTTAGATCTGTAGATGGACCTAGCTGCGCCAGCTTTCTTATCCAGGTGCTCACGTAGATTGTGCGCGGCGTCGGTAGCCGCTTTGTTGCGGTTATGAAGTGGTACGTCTGGCCTCCTGGTCGTGTTACTCTTTGGTGGAGCGGCCTTGTCGTCGAATTCTGGCAGTAGCTTGCATTTTAGATAGCTCTTTGTATGGCGATCGTTGCCGTATCTTTCTTCAGCGTCAGCACCTTATTCCATCTACGATTGAGCTTTTCCTGTGCGGCATTGAGCCGTTGCTTTTGCTTCTTTAGACTTCTCGCTGTGGCCATAAGTTTTTTGTGGAGGTTATCTCATTCCACGCGTTCTTCCAGAATGATGAATGCAGCATCGTCCGGACTGTCTTCTTGTCCTAGACCGGTTTGATGAACTCGTTCCTCTGGATCATTGTGATCTGGCATCTGCTCCGAACTTGGTTCGGCGTGACCTGGCTCGTCCCGCTCCATCGCGGGGTCCTCATGGTCATTATTGCCTTCGGAGTTTACTAGTATGTTGATCCTTCTTGCGCTCTTGTCGCTATTTTTACTGTTGCTGGACTTTGAGCGGCATCTGCGTCGCCGTTTTGGCTTTTGTCCGGGGGTTTTATCTTCCAGATTGCCGCCGTCGTCCTCCTTGGGCGTATCCACCATGTATATATCGTGTGACGAGGTAGTAGTCCAGCGCCCCAGAGATTCTGAATCTTCTCCTGCATCGTCATCCATGCCGTCGATGCCTTCGGAGTTGAAGTCAAGCACATCGGTTAAATCATCAACCGTGGCAATGAAGTGGGTGGTGGGTGGGCAACGAATTCCTTCGTCATCTGCTCCCCACTCGAGCCGGACATAGTTTGGCCGAGAGCCTCCTGACAAAGAGAGAGACTTTAACGAGTTCAGCATGTCGCCAAAGGGCGAGTGCTGAAAGATATCCGCAGCAGTAAACTCCATTATCGGAACCCAACCTGGCTCGATTGGCTCGAGAGTGCGCGGACTGGAACCAACAACCGGATATGAGTCCGGGGGTTCGGAGTCACAGGCTTCCACAGAGGCGGGACCTGTGTTCGGCTCCACCACCGATGAGTGTGCAGCCTACGGGGCGGGGTCCATCCCTCCGTCCTCAGGCGACGCAGCCTGCTCCGGATTTAGGTCCGGGGCCACTGAGGGGGTGATAACCCGAGCTTTGTCCGACAGCAGGTCTAAGCCGTGCTCGTCGTGACTGTTCGGTGCTCCTGGCGCAGGCCTAAATCCGTCGAAGATCAAGTCTTCGCGAATATCCTCTATGTAGTTCGAGTTTCCAAACCTGACCTGGTGGCCGGGGGCGTAGCTATCGATCTGCTCCAGATGGCCAAGCGAATTGGCCCGCAGTGCGAAGCCACCGAACACAAAGATCTGTCCGGGGAGAAAAGTCTCCCGCTGGACCGCGTTGTTGATGATTGAAGGCGCCATCAAGCCTTGTAGCGACGACACAGAGGAACTCTCAATGAAAGCACCAATGTCGGTGTCAAAACCGGCGGATCTCGGGTAGGGGGTCTCGATCTGTGTGTCTAGGCTGATGGTAACAGGAAGCAAGGGACACAATGTTTACCCAGGTTCGGGCCCTCTCGATGGAGGTAAAACCCTACTTCTTGCTTGATTAATATTGAAGATATGAGTAGTACAAGAGTAGATCTACCACGAGATCGTAGAAGCTAAACCCTAAGAGCTAGCCTATGATGGTATGATTGTAATTGTGATCGGCCTTCTAAGGACCAACCTCTCCGGTTTATATAGACACCGGAGAGGGCTAGGGTTTACATGGAGTCGGTTACAAGGAAGGAAACACAATATCCGGATCGCCAAGCTTGCCTTCCATGCAAAGGAGAGTCCCATCCGGACATAGGCCGAAGTCTTGAGTCTTGTATCTTCATGCTTCAATAGTCCGGACGATGTACACAGTCCTGCTGTCCGGATACCCCCTAATCCAGGACTCCCTCAACCAACAAACAATGAGGAAGTGATGATGACCACAGATTCTGCAAAATTGCTTGAGGCCATGAAATCTGAGATAGGATCCATGTATGAGAAAAAAGTGTGGACTTTGGTTGACTTGCCCGATGATCGGCAAGCCATCGAGAATAAATGGATCTTCAAGAGGAAGACTGACGCTGATGGTAATGTTACCGTCTACAAAGCTCGACATGTTGTGAAAGGTTTTCGATAAGTTCAAGGAGTTGACTACGATGAGACCTTCTCACCCGTAGTGATGCTTAAGTCCGTCCGAATCATGTTAGCAATGCTGCATTTTATGATTATGAAATTTGGCAAATGGATGTAAAGACTGCATTCCTGAATGGATTTCTGGTAGAAGAGTTGTATATGATGCAACCTGAAGGTTTTATCAATCCAAAGGATGCCAACAAAGTGTGCAAGCTCCAGCAATCCATCTATGGACTGGTGCAAGCATCTCGGAGTTGGAATAAACGTTTTGATAGTGTGATCAAAGCATATAATTTTATACAGACTTTTGGAGAATCCTGTATTTACAAGAAAGTGAGTGGGAGCTCTGTAGCATTTCTAATATTATTGTGGATGACATATTGCTGATTGGAATGATATAGAATTTCTGGATAGCATAAAAGGATACTTGAACAAGAGTTTTTCAATGAAACACCTCGGTGCAGCTGCTTATATATTGGCATTAAGATCTATAGAGATAGATCAAGACGCCTAATTGGACTTTCACAAAGCACATACCTTGACAAAGTTTTGAAGAAGTTCAAAATGGATCAAACAAAGAAAGGGTTCTTGACTGTGTTACAAGGTGTGAAGTCGAGTCAGACTCAATGCCCGACCACTGCAAAAGATAGAGAGAAAATGAAAGTCATTAGCTATGCTTCAGCCATAGGTTCTATCATGTATGCAATGCCGTGTACCAGACCTGATGTGTGCCTTGCTATTAGTTTAGCAGGGAGGTACCAAAGTAATCCAGGAGTGGATCACTGGAGAACGGTTAAGAACATCCTGAAATACCTGAAAAGGACTAAGGATATGTTTCTCGTTTATGGAGGCGACAAAGAGCTCGTCGTAAATGGTTACGTCGATGCAAGCTTTGATACTGATCCTATCAGGATTTCGGGTTCCGGCAGACCCTTGAGGTTCGAACACTGGGGTGCACGCGGAGATCACACCCCCAGCCTAACCATCTTTCACCGCCTCACAAGGATCTAAACTACTCGAAGAACAACACAAGAGACACAAGATTTATACTGGTTCAGGCCACCATTGTGGTGTAATACCCTACTCTAGTTTGTGGTGTGTGGATTGCCTTTGGGGCTGACGAGGAATAGTACAAGGGAAGAACAGCCTCGCGAGGGTCTGTTCTTGGTTGGTGCGATGAACTGCTAGGGGAGTTCAGTCGCCTCTCTCTCTGTATCTTGGATGCGGATCTGCTCAGATCTAGCTGCCCTACCCTGTGGGTGGCTAGTCCTATTTATAGGCGAAGGCCCCGGGCCTCTTCCCAAATATTGAGCGGGAAGGGCGCCAACAATTGACCATTTTGAAGGGGAACATCTAGTACACTTATCCTGACTAAAGTTGGTCATCGCCCGCCAAAAGACCCTGACGATGACACTGGCTTGGGCTCCATGATGACCTCCATTCTGCCGTCCTGCTGGTGTTGGTCTTGTTGCACCGAAATGGTTGCCTTTGCTTGATACCCTTGCCTGCGCTTGCCCCCTTTGCACCAAAGGGGAAACAAGGACTCTGCGCAGGCCGGCGCCTGCCTGGCGCCCGCCTGGCCTTGGTCGTCATGGCTTGCGTCACGGGCACCACGTGAGGTACCCTGCCTTGATCTCTCCGCCTCCTTGTGAGCCAGCCTGACGAGGCCGTGCCTGAGGAAGCCTCCTGTCGTCCGCCCCGCAAGGCTTGGCCCCTCGTGAGGGTCTCGAGCATGTGTTGATGTAGATGGGCCGTATTGGGCCACTCCTTGAGCCACGCCGGAGGCCGCAGGCAGGCAAGTCTGGGTACCCCCGTTCCCATAACGCCGACAGTAGCCCCCGGGCCCAAGCCGCGCTTGGACTTGGCTTAGTAGAGAAGCGAAGAGGCAAGTGCGAAGCACCACGGGCCCCAATAGCCTGCGGCCTTGGGCACCGCATGGCGGTTGATTGGACGTGGGCGTCCTGGCTCCCCCACGACGCCTCGGTAGCTGCATGATTTGACAAGTCCCTGCATGAAAAACGGGTCATGATTACCTGTGATCGTGGAGGTCGTCGGTTGGCCTCCCTCAGCTATATGTATGGGACGGCGTGAGCCCCTCTGGTTCATCCCTCCTTGCTACTCTCTGCCTTCTTCTCGGTCGCTCGCCATCCCCATGGCTCCGCCGAAGAGGTTCTCGGCCGCGAAGAAAGGAAAGGCTCGCCAGGAAGGGCCCAGCTCCCCTCCGTCCAAGCGCGGCCGGGGCCACCCTCGTAAGCACCCACTGCCCCTGCTGCGGCTTCCCGGGGCCGTGGAAGCAGCCTTCTGCGTAGCGGAGGGTGTCCGGCTGCCACCGAGAGGTACGCTGGGGCTGCGCGACCCCCAAGGCCGCACTTCCGCTCGGCGGAGGTGCTGCCGGAGTTTGTTGTGTGGTCGGCGGACCCGATCGGCACCTGGCTCCAACTTCCCGTTTCTTCATAGGTGAGCTTCCGGCTGGTGCCCCAGGCGGCCTTTGGCTTCAGGCAGATGGTTGTTATAGCAGGTCCTCTTGGGCTACCCTGGAGGTCTCCACCACCGGGGAGGCGGCCTTCACCTGTGGCTGGCAAACATTTGCCCGCGCGCGCGGCCTGCGTCGACGTTGCACTCTGCACTTCAAGTTTCATGGCGACGCCACCCTCTACGTGAGGGTGTTCGAGGAAGACGGCCGCCGTGCCGGATGCTATCCTGAAGACAATGACCGCGGTTGCGCGCCCAGCCCCGGCGTTGCTCGGGGTGAAGGGGGCGGAGGGCGCGCGGGCAGCGGGGCCCGAGATCCGCCAAGCTCCGGTGACTCCCCTTCAGGCAAAAGCTCCTCCAGTGGTGGTCGCGACCAGCCCCCTCATCGTCACCCTCGTCTGGGAGAGGGCAGTGGGTCGGCCCGCCGCCGCACTCTGGTGAAGCGAGAGGCGGAATCTAGCTGAGCTTCGGAGGCAGTATGAGCCTTCGCTGAGGGCTGGCGCCGAGCAAGTCGTCCCCCATTTTGCTTTCCTTTCTCTCTTGTGCGAAAAGAATGTAATCCGTTGCCCCACGGGGCGTACTGAACTGTTTGCTGTTTTAATTGGTGCGTTGTTTCTACTGCTTGTGTGCTATGTTTTCATTCTGTGTGCCTATGCGTGAAAACCACTTATCTTGGGGGGGCTCGTCGTGGTCCTCGCCTCCCGAGGCCAGTGCCTCGTCCTGCGCCTTGTGTCCTGCAGAGTTTAGTCAGCAGGGGTAGTCCCCAGCCTTGGTAGTGAGGGGAACCAACCCAAACCCCGTGATCGTGTCGCGATGCCCGTGGGGCACGGACTGGGAGGGGTGCTCCCGCAGCAGACTCGAATAGGGAAGTTCCAAATTGCTAGGCAGAAAAACACTCGCGAGGGTGCCCACGCTCCCCCTCGTGAGACTTTGCGCGGGAGAAAACGAAACGAACAAGTGAAACGGAAGAGTCACAAGCTCGAAATGGCAACAGCTTCGGAAAAAACTTCAAATAGGAACAAACATGCCAACTGTGGAAAGCAAATGAAAGAGGCCGCGTCCGGCACCTAGTCTAGTCTTCGACGTATTCTCACCAGCGCGGAGCTAAGTGCTGCCACTGGGCGTGGGCGGGAGCCCCCGAGGCCCGAGGGTGGCACTCCGGAGACTCCTGGGCGTGTACATCCCCACTCATTATTATGTGAGAGTGTCACGGGCTGCGAGCTTCACAGGCGTTTGCCTTCTTCACAGGCACTGGGCCTTTTCCAAAACACAACTACTTCACAGGCATTCGCCTTCTTCACAGGCACCGGGCCTTTTTCAAAACACAGCAACTTCACAGGCATTCGCCTTCTTCACAGGCACCGGGCCTTTTCAAAACACAGCAACTTCACAGGCATTCGCCTTCTTCACAGGCACCGGGCCTTTTCTCAAAACACAGCTTCTTCACAGGCATTCGCCTTCTTCACAGGCACCGGGCCTTTTTCAGGGGTAAAACCTTCGGAGGTGTTGGATGTTCCACGCGTTCTGGATGGGCACCCCCTCCTGGGCTCCAAGCGTGCGGAGCCGGGCCTGGAAACATGAACAACCTTAAACGGGCCCTCCCACATGGGAGAGAGCTTATGCAGCCCCTCCCTGGAGAGAACCCATCTGAGCACGAGGTCCCCTACCTCGAGAGTCCTGGGGCGGATGTTGCGGCAGTGGTATCGCCGCAGTGCTTGTTGGTACCTTGCCGCCCGCAGGGCGGCTTCTCGGCGATGCTCCTCCCCCAACAAGAGATCCGTCCCCTGCATGGCGTCCTGCTGCACTTCGTAGAATGCTAGGACCCGCGCGGAACAACATCTGACCTCGTGAGGGAGAACAGCTTCAGCTCCATAAACCAGAAAGAACGGGGTCTCGCACAGTCAGCTTGGTTGCGGTCGTGCGGATTGACCACAGCACGGACTGGAGCTCATCGTACCAGCCCCTGCCGCAGGCCTCCAGCTTCTTCTTGAAGGTTCTGGTCTTGAGGCCTCTCAGGACCTCTCCGTTGGCTTGCTCGGCCTGACCGTTGCTGCGCGGGTGCGCCACCGAAGCGTAGCATATCTGTGTTCCAAGGTTAGCACAGTATGTTTTGAAGAGGTTACTGGTGAACTGCGAACCGTTGTCGGTGATGATGTGGTTCGGCACCCCGAATCGGCTCACGAGGCCCTTGATGAACTTGACCGCGGAGCCTGCGGGGATGGTGCGGATAGCTTCCACCTCAGCCCACTTGGTGAACTTGTCGACGGCAACATAGAGGTAGCGGTAGCCCCCTGGCGCCCGAGGGAACGGGCCTAGGATATCCAGTCCTCAGACTGCGAAGGGCCACGAGAGGGGTATAGTCTGCAGACCTCCCGCCGGCTGATGGATCTGCTTGGCATGGAACTGACAGGCCTCGCAAGCTTTCACCAGTTCCGCAGCGTCATTGAGTGCCGTGGGCCAATAGAACCCGCTGCGAAACGCCTTACTGATGAGAGTTCGTGACAACGAGTGATGCCCATAGTTGCCACCGTGTATGTCTGCCAGTAGCTCCTTCCCTTGCTCCCTGGAAATGCAACGTAGGGACACATCATTCGGTCATCTTCGGTAGAGCTCCCCATCCTTAAGGCAGTATATTGTGGCCTGCCGTGCCACACGCTCCGCCTCCTCCTCCTTTTTTGGCAACGTGCCTCGCGTCAGGTAACTCCTGAGGTACGTGATCCAGCACCCCTCCTGAGGTTCCAACGCCAGGAGCAGGCGCGCTCCTGATGTCGGGCCGCAGACCAGGGCTCCCGAGGCAGGCGGCTGGGGGAGCTCCCCTCGGGGCTGCGCCGTGCTTGATAGCGATGGCGTCGCCGAGGGCTTGAAGAGCTGCTCCTCGAAGACGCCAGGCTCCTGAGGTAGCCGCCTGGATGCCCTTTTTGCGATGTCATCTGCCTCTTGATTGGTGTCGCGAGGCACATGCTGCAACTCCAGCCCCCAAAACTGCTTCTCCATCCTGCGGACCTCCGCGAGGTAGGCTTCCATGTGCTCGTCCTTTGGTTCGTATACTTTGTTGGAGAAGCTGACAAGGAGCTGCGAATCACCCTTGATGGTGAGGCACTTCACCCCCAGGGTGACTGCGGCCTTCAGGCCTGCTATCAGGCCTTCGTATTCTGCTATGTTGTTGGAGACCTTTTCCCCATGCTGAAAACAGAGTTGCACGGCGTAGTAGAGCTTGTCTTGAGTGGGGGATACGAGTACCGCACCAGCCCCTGCACCGTGTCGGAAGAACGCCCCGTCGAAGTACATGACCCATCCGTCCGGTGCCTCGCTCCCTGGGGAGAGTGATCGATCCTCGCCAGCCTCGAGGCCTGGCGCCTCTGCCCATTCCGCCACAAAGTCCGCAAGCGCAGCCCCTTTGATGACTCTGGTTGTGCTGAATTGTATCTGAAACGCCTGCAGCTCGATGTTCCACTCAGCGACTCTTCCAGCTGAGTTGGGGCTCCTGAGCACCCTTTCCAAGGGGTATGCCGAGACAACCTTGATGGGATGGCCTTGGAAATAGTGCCACAGCTTGCGTGAGGCCACCAATAGCGCGAGGAGGAGTTTCTGGGGCATGGGGTACCGCGCCCTTGCGTCCCGCAATACCGTGCTGACGAAGTACACTGGGTGCTCGACTAGGCTGGGAGTGCTGGTGTCACTAGCGTCCTCCGGAGGCCTGGGCGCCTCCTGAGACAACGGAGCCCCCGGCGACTGGTCGCCTGGGGGAGGGGCCTCTTCTGTTTCGGGTGTGCTTCCCTTCTTTGGCTGGTCCTCCTTGGCTGCATCCGCGGTCACTGTGAGGCCTTCTCGGCCCTGCTTTGCTTTAACCCATATGGTTGCCGCGGCCTTGGTCCTACGCTCCTCCCTAACAGCCACCAGGGCTGCGCTGGCAGAGTAGGGGGTGGCCGCAAGGTAGAGCACCAGGGGCTCCTAAGGGCGCGGAGCCACCATCTCCAGGGGGCTAGTCAAGTACCTCTTGAGATCCTGGAACGCCTTGTCGGCCTCTTCAGTCCATTCAAAGGGGCCCTTTTTCTTCATCAGCTTGAAGAAGGGCAGCGCTCGTCCCCCCAGCTTGGAGACGAAATGCCCTAGTGCGGTCACGCGCCCGGTGAGCTTTTGCATCTCTCTGCGGGTCTTCGGCGGACTCATGTCCTCGACTACTTTTACCTTTTCTGGGTTGGCCTCGATGCCCCGGTGGGATACTAGGAAACCCAGGAGCTTGCCCGAGGGGACTCCAAACACACACTTCTCCGGGTTGAGCCGCAGGTCCACCTCGTTAAGGCTCACGAAGGTTTCCTTCAAGTCCCGTAGTAGAGTTTTTGCCTCTCGAGACTTCACCACAATGTCATCGACATAAGCCTCCGCATTCCTCCCGAGCTGCCAACCCAAGGCGATGTGCATTAGCCGCTGAAAGGTCACACCAGCATTGCACAACCCGAATGGCATGCACGTATAGCAGTAAACCCTGCACGGGGTCAGGAAGGCCGTCTTTTCCACATCTTCTACTGCCATCTTGATCTGGTGGTAGCCGGAGAAGGCATCCAGGAAACACAACAAGTCGCACTCGGCGGTGGAGTCAACGATCTGGTTGATGCGAGGGAGCGGGAACGGATCTTGCGGGCAGGCCTTGTTGAGTTTGGTGAAGTCGACGCACATGCGTTCCTTTCCCCCTTATTCGGCATGACCACAGGGTTAGCCAACCAGTATGGGTAGCGGACCTCGCGAATGACCCCTGCCGCTTCCAACTTGCGGGTCTCTTGGACGATGAAAGCTTGCTTCTCAGTGGACTGCCGCCTTGCCTTTTGCTTCACTGGGCGCACGTTGGGGCACACATTGAGGTGATGCTCGATTACGCCCCTTGGGACCCCTGCTAGCTGATCAGGTTCCCACGCGAATACCTTCTTGTTCACGCGCAGGAATTTCACCAAAGCTTCCTCCTGCTCAGGCTCGAGGTTAGCGCCTATGGTGAAGGTGGCACTGGTGGATCCGTCCTCGTCAACTAGTACCTGCTTGGTTTCCACCTTGTCCTGAGTGAATAGCTGCTTCTTCTTGGCCGGTGCAGCCCCCTTGGGCTCAGAGGCATCTGAGTCGACGGGCCACGCCGCCGCCGCGGCCTTGAAAACGAGCTTGAGCACTTGCAACGCGTCCCCGGTGTCCCCAGACACGGTGAGGATGCCGCTACTCCCGGGCATCTTCATGAGGTTGTATGCCGGGAGAGTTGCGGCCATGAACCGGGCTAGCGCCGGGTAGCCAAGGATGGCGTTGTATGGGAGGCCGATGGGGGCGATGTCAAAGTCGATTAGCTCTGTGCAGAAGTTTTCGTAGGTGCCGAAGGTCACCGGAAAGGCGGATCTGCCCCAGGGAGCCGATGTAGCTACCTCCGACGCCCAAGAAGGGCTTGCTGGGCTGCAGCCGTTCTAGCGGCACGTGGAGAAGGCTGAAGGCCTCCACTAAGAGCATGCTGAGGCCAGCGCCGCCGTTGATGAGGGTCTTGGTGACCGCCACGTTGCAGATGGTGGGGGTGCATAACATTGGGAGCGTGCCCGAGCAGGCCGAGTTGGAGGGGTGATCATCTGAGCTGAAGGCCAGATCGACTTTAGGTGCCGCCCAACCCGGAGGCGCCCCGCGCGGCACAAGAGCGGCGCCGATCTGGTGGACGAATGGCTTGATGTGGTGGCCTGAAGTTGGTGCCTGCGATCCGCCCAGGAGGGCTGCGATAACAGGAGGCACCGGCGCAGCATGATGGGTGAGGAAGAGGTTGCGCAACTCCTCCCAGGAGGCCACAAAATCCGCCGGCAGGTGGAGCAGCCACATGCGCGGGACGCCGGTGAGGGCCATGGGCAGCCAATTAGCCATGACCCTATCATCGCCTCCGGCCTTGAGGACGGCTTCTTCATATGTTAGCAGGAAGGCCAGCGGATCGGCCGCGTCGTCGTAGCGCGGCGGCATGTCCGGCTTGAACTTGTTTAGCCACTGCACCTGTCGCAAGGCGGGGGCCAGGGCTCGAAGCCCCCTGGTTCCCGCGCCGGTGTCGACAGCCGGAGTGGGCGGTGTGTTGGCCGCCATGAGGGCGGAGCGCGGTGCTGATGGAGAATGGGTCGACGGAAGGGAGAGCTCCGGCGCACCCCTACCTGGCGCGCCAAATGACGGATTTCGGGTACCGGCAGACCCTTGAGGTTCAAACACTGGGGTGCATGCGGAGATCACACCCCCAGCCTACCCATGTTTCACCGCCTCACAAGGATCTAAAGTAATCGAAGAACAACACAAGGGACACAAGATTTATACTGGTTCAGGCCACCATTGTGGTGTAATACCCTACTCCAGTTTGTGGTGTGTGGATTGCCTCTGGGGCTAACGAGGAACAGTACAAGGGAAGAACAGCCTCGCGAGGGTCTGTTCTTGGTTGCTGCGATGAACTGCTAGGGGAGTTTAGTCGCCTCTCTCTGTGTGTCTTGGATGCGGATCAGCTCAGATCTAGCTGCCCTACCCTGTGGGTGGCTAGTCCTATTTATAGGCGAAGGCCTCGGGCCTCTTCCCAAATATTGAGCGGGAAGGGCGCCAACAATTGGCCATTTTGAAGGGGAACATCTAGTACACTTATCCTGACTAAAGTTGGTCCTCGCTTGCCAAAAGACCCTGACGATGACGCTGGCTTGGGCTCCACGATGACCTCCTTTCTTCCGTCCTGCTGGTCTTGGTCTTGTTGCACCGAAATGGTTGCCTTTGCTTGATACCCTTGCCTGCGCTTGCCCCCTTTGCACCAAAGGGGAAACAAGGACTCTGCGTAGGCCGGCGCCAGCCTGGCGCCCGCCTGGGCTTGGTCATCATGGCTTGCGTCACGGGCACCTCATGAGGTACCCCGCCTTGATCTCTCCGCCTCCTCGTGAGCCAGCCTGGCAAGGCCGTGCCTGAGGAAGCCTCCTGTCGTCCGCCCCACGAGGCTTGGCCCCTTGCGAGGGTCTCGAGCATGTGTTGATGTAGATGGGCCGTATTGGGCCACTCCTTGAGCCACGCCGCAGGCCGCAGGCAGGCAAGTCTGGGTACCCCTGTTCCCAGAACGCCGACAGATCCGGATGACTCAAAGTCACAAATTGGATACAAGTTTATATTGAATGATGGAGCTGTCAGTTGGTGCAGTTCTAAGCAAAGCGTCATGGCGGGATCTACGTGTGAAGCGGAGTACATAGCTGCTTCGGAAGCAACAAATGAAGGAGTCTGGATGAAGGAGTTCATATCCGCTCTAGGTGTTGTACCTAGTGCATCGGGTCCAATGAAAATCTTTTGTGACAATACTGGTGCAATTGCCTTGGCAAAGGAATCCAGATTTCACAAGAGAACCAAGCACATCAAGAGACGCTTCAATTCCATCCGCGATTAAGTCAAGGAGGGAGACATAGAGATTTGCAAGATACACATGGATCTGAATGTTGCAGACCCGTTGACTAAGCCTCTCTCACGAGCAAAACATGATCAACACCAAGACTCCATGGGTGTTAGAATCATTACTGTGTAATCTAGATTATTGACTCTAGTGCAAGTGGGAGACTAAAGGAAATATGGCCTAGAGGCAATAATAAAATTGTTATTTATATTTCCTTATATCATGATAAATATTTATTATTCATGCTAGAATTGTATTAACCGGAAACTTAGTACATGTGTGAATACATAGACAAACAGAGTGTCACTAGTATGTCTCTACTTAACTAGCTCGTTGAATCAAGGATGGTTAAGTTTCCTAGCCATAGACACCAGTTGCCATTTGATTAATGGGATCACATCATTAGAGAATGATGTGATTGACTTGACCCATTCCGTTAGCTTAGCACTTAATCGTTTAGTATGTTGCTATTGCTTTCTTTATGACTTATACATGTTCCTATGACTACGAGATTATGCAACTCCCGAATACCGGAAGAACACTTAGTGTGCTACCAAACGTCACAACTTAACTAGATGATTATAAAGGTGCTCTACAGGTGTCTCCGATGGTGTTTGTTGAGTTGGCATAGATCGATATTAGGATTTGTCACTCCGATTGTCGGAGAGGTATCTCTGGGCCCTCTCAATAATGCACATCACTATAAGCCTTGCAAGCAATGTGACTAATGAGTTAGTTGCGGGATGATGCATTATAAAACGAGTAAATAGACTTGCCGGTAATGAGATTGAACTAGGTATTGAGATACCGACGATCGAATCTCGGGCAAGTAACATACCGATGACAAAGGGAACAACGTATGTTGTTATTCTGTTTGACTGATAAAGATCTTTGTAGAATATGTGGGAGCCAATATGATAATCCAGGTCTCGCTATTGGTTATTGACCAGAGACGTGTCTCAGTCAAGTCTACATAGTTCTCGAAACCGTAGGGTCCGCACGCTTAAAGTTCTTTGACAATCGGTATTATGAGTTTATGTGTTTTGATGTACCGAAGGTTGTTCGGAGTCCTAGATGTGATCACGGACATGACGAAGAGTCTCGAAATGGTCGAGACGTGAAGACTGATATATTGGAAGGTTTTGTTTGGACACCCGAAAGGTTTCGGATGAGTTCGGGCATATACCGGAGTACCGGGGGGTTACTGGGCCCCCTGGGGCTATATGGGCCTACATGGGCTTTAGTGGGAGAGAGAGGAGGTGGCCAAGAGGTGCGGGCGCGCCCTCCCAAGCCCAATCCGAGTTGGGAGGGGGCTGGCCCGCCTTTCCTTCTTCCCCTCTCCCCCTTCCTTCCCCCTCCTATTGTGACTAGGAAAGGGGGGACACCTACTCCTAGTAGGAGTAGGAATCCCCCCTTGAGGCGCACCACGAGGTCCGGCCGGGCCCCTCCTCCCCTCTTTTATATACGGGGAGGGGGGCACTGTCGGTGTCAAAACCGGTGGATCTCGCGTAGGGGGTCCCGATCTGTGCGTCAAGGCTGATGGTAACAGGAAGCAAGGGACACAGATGTTTACCCAGGTTCGGGCCCTCTCGATGGAGGTAAAACCCTACTTCTTGCTTGATTAATATTGATGATATGGGTAGTACAAGAGTAGATCTACCACGAGATCGTAGAGGCTAAACCCTAAGAGCTAGCCTATGATGGTATGATTGTAATTGTGATCGGCCTTCTAAGGACCAACCTCTCCGGTTTATATAGACACCGGAGAGGGCTAGGGTTTACATGGAATCGGTTACAAGGAAGGAAACACACTATCCAGATCGCCAAGCTTGCCTTCCATGCAAAGGAGAGTCCCATCCGGACATGGGCCGAAGTCTTGAGTCTTGTATCTTCACGCTTCAATAGTCCGGACGTTGCACACAGTCCGGCTGTCCGGATACCCCCTAATCCAGGACTCCCTCAGTAGCCCCTGAACCAGGCTTCAATGACGATGAGTCCAGCGCGCAGTATTGTCTTTGGCATTGCAAGGAGGGTTCCTCCTCTGAATACTCCAAAATAATCATCAAACACTTAGACCGTGTACGGATCTTCGAGATGATCTTCATATGCCACCGTGGAGAGAATGATATTTCACAAATGCAATCTGCTGACAACTTTTTCTGATGACATGACATGTTATTATGGTCGGATCATTATTCGATCTGTTTTCCCACAACCAGCTACAGCGCATATTGCGAGGCGGTTTCTTTGACACGTATTGTCAAAGCATAGATCGTGTCCCCTTATCACGGGATTCTCATCAATACGGGTATGGGTAATCTAACCGTGCTGCTAATCGCGGCGAGTGGGAGGTAGACGGGTTCCACCAGGCAAGTGGGGAGGCACAAAAAGCCTTTATCGCCTCTATAAGGAGGTTAGGTTCCTTTCTCTTTTACCCACGCCTTCTCCTCCCGCTAGCTCATTCCCCTCTGTTAGAGCCCTAACGCCCAAGCGCTCTTCTTCTCCATTGAAGAGAGGATTTCCGAAGATGTCCAGATCCGGAGCAGGAGGCAGATGGATGGCCTGAACTGTCCAGGAGAAGGACATCAAGAAGCTCCGGGGAGCCGGGTATCTGGCCTAGAAGATCGGCCACCGTCTTCCACCGGCGGGACATGTTGTCCCCACTCCGGAATCTCATGAGAGAGTCGTGTTCCTTCCCCATTTCGTCCGTGGGCTCGGGTCTCCCCTTCACCCGTTCGTTCGGGGAATCATGTATTACTACGGGATCGATTTTCATGATCTTTCCCCCAACTCCTTCCTCAATATCTTGATGTTCATCATCGTGTGCGAGGCTTTTCTCCGGATCCCACCTCACTTCGGCATATGGCTGAAGATCTTCAATGTGAAGCCCAAGGTGGTGAGTGGCGAACACGCCGATTGCGCCGGCGCCATGGTAAGCAAGATGCCCAGGGCTGTTTGGCCGAAAGGCGCTTTCAACGACTCCATCAAGGAGTGGCAGCAGCAGTGGTTCTATATCACCGAACCACGCGGCAAGAAGTGGGCGGCAGCTCCAGAGTTCAGATCCGGAGCTCCACTGCGGCTCACGTCCTGGCCTGAGAAGGGCCCGAACTGGTGCTCGTCCGATGAGCTATTACTGCTCCAGACGCGCATTCAGGGTGTGGTCGATAGGGACATCAAACTCGTCGACATAGTCCAGGTGATGCTAGTTTGCCTGGTTCTCCCTTGTCAGCGCCGAGCTTGTACCCTGTGGGAGTTCGATCCGGACGAGCACCAAACCCTTCGGGAGCTTTATGATTCCTCCCACAAGGATATCTGGAAGGTGCTTTTTAAGTCCGGCAAATCGTGGCCGGGCCCCGCCGAGGACCGTGGGTATCAATCAACCCATTCTCCAAGCTCGGTAAGTCACAACCACACTCTGTCTATTCATGCTTCAGCTGGCATGTCATGCGGGAGACACCTTAATTGTGTTTCATTGCAACCTCAGGGATGGATAGAGAAGGTGGAGCGGATACATTGTCCAGCCCCCCTGCCGGAGGAACCGGCCGGACCTCTTCTAACAATGATGTTGGTCCCCGCGCCTTACAAGGTGCCAAAGAAAGAGGCCTCCAAGAAGGTCAAGAAGACCCGGGGTGGCCTTCGCTGTTGCGAGGCTTCGGACACCAAATCCAAAGACTCCAGCGACGATCCTTCGTCCGAGGATGAAGAGGAGGAAGCAGAGGAGGATGAGCCTCACTCCGATGGTGGGAGGAAGAGGACGGCCTCCACATCTCCGGAGGCCGGATCGCCCAAGAGGGGGAAATTTCCCTCCCAGGGGCATCCCCCACGGCTGCCGATAGCAGCCCGGAGTGGGATCCCAGTGCCCAGCCCCTGGAGAAGTCGTAAGTATCCGAACACTCATATGTGTCTGGGATTGTTTTTGGGTATAGTAGTTTTGACCATTGCCTACATATTGCACAGTCCGGCAAGGTCCTGCGCCGTCCGGTCCTCGTCGGAGGATTCACTGGGCTCGGACGCCTTGGCAAGCAAGACGCCTCCACGGGCCCCTTCCCCCAAGTCCGGGCGCGACACTGAGGTGTCATCTCGACAAGACCCGGACCAGGGAGGACATATCCCTGGTGCCGGACACGCGGGGATGGATACGGCCCCCGGGACCTCTAGGGTTCCGGGATCAAGCGAGCAGCCACCCCCGATGGTGGGGGGCCTGCCCACCCCGCCGGCGTCCTCTGTTCAAGCAGAGCTGCCTAGCGGTCTATTGACAGCGTTGAAGAACGCATCTATTGTCGATGAGCATCGGGCCCTTATGGGCGCGGTGGTTGAGAAGATTCAGTCTGCCGAGAGCGGGCTGAACGAGTCCTGCCTTGGCCTTATAAAGGCTTTTGAGGTATGTTTCCTAGGAAACCCTTGAGGAATTGTCATAATATGAGTAGTAGCCCCTGATGCACTATCCGGCGGAGGAGACAGAGCCGTGCAGGGGATCAAATCCCCTGCTCTCGCAGGAGCCTATGTGAATGACGAATACCCTTTTGTGTGAAAACAGGCATCCACAGGGAGGATGGCCACTTATAATGCAGAAGTGTCCGAGCTGAAGCAGAGCCTTACACGGGCCGAGGAGGAACTCGGCCGTGTGAGGAAGCAACTAGAAGACAAGCAAGGTATGTTGAAAACATTTGTCTTGGAGTTGGCACGAACGAATAGTTGTGCATAATGAAAAATATTAGTATTGTGTGCTCTAGGAGCGGGTGCCGAATACGAGGAACTAAAAAAAGCTTTGGCTGATGCCAACAAGAAGGCTGAGGCCGAACAAGCGCTTCATGAAAAACATGAGGCTAGGGTTATCACAGCTGAGCGAGGGCTCCAGGAAGCTGTGAAGAAAAGCGAGGGCTTGGAGCAGAGTCTAGAAGGGAAAGAATCCGAACTCGCCCAAGCTCTCGAGGCTGCGGAAGGTGCTCGAGAAGAAGCCCGAGGTGCTGCGCGGGACATTCAGGATGCCCGGAAAGTGGCGGCTGGTAAGGCCTTCTGTATTCTTAGCTCTTTATATGTTAGAATGTGAAGAATCCTAAGCGGCAAGCTGAATTCTTATTTTTCCAGGGGATTTTACGGATCTTCCTCGAAGCATATCAGATGCCGCCCAATTCTACCGCACCGAGGAGAAGAAGACTGTAGAGAGGGATTTTTGGTCGCAGTATCTGGCGCCGAACTATCCGGTGCCATTTATCGATCAGCTGAAATAGCTGGTCGAACTGCACTAGGCAGCCGAACTAGCCATGAAGGACTTAGTTGTCCGGCTGTGGCCTGCGGAGCCGATTCCAAGCAGCTACTTCGGACTCGTCAAGCGGATTGTGGGCGCCCGTCCTTGGCTCGATGCTATCAAGCGATCAGTATGTATAGAAGGCGCGCGCATGGCGTTTGCCCGTGCAAAAGTGCATTGGGGGAGGCTTGACACGGAGAAGCTGATGACTGAGGGGCCGCCAGAGGGTAAGGAGCACCGCAAGCCCGAGCTGTATTATGAAGGTGTAATTAAAGGGGCCCGCCTTGCGGCGGACAAGTGTGCTAAAGACATTATGTTTCCCTGAGGGCATTTGTGTCGCTTGTTGTAATATGGGATAATGGCATGTTTATTATATATTGCTTGTTTTGTTTGAACATATGTTCTTCCTGTGCGGCTGTTTATTGTATGCAAATCCTGGGAGTTGGCCAGTCGTCGGCTTCTGCCCCCTTGTAAAAAGGATACAGGGATGTTCGGGATATATCTGAACGCTCTTTATCCCATAGTTGGGTCCTTTTAAGGAGGTGTATCTTTCCGCGAACCAGGCAATCGGACTGTAAGGCTTTATTACTCTCACTTAGCCATAGGAATTCGAGTATGGTCGGCGCAGCCCCTAGTGTTCGGAAGGCCGAACTAGGGGCTCTATTGGCGCCTGATCAGAAGACCGATCCGTCGCATTCAGCATTTATAATGGCATTGTGCGGAATAAATCTTTAAGGATTTTATAACCTCTCGAACAGCGGACCAGCTCTCGCTTCATCATGACGGTCGGTTTTCAGCTTTCTCTACTGAGGTGCTCATCCGGCTGAACCGGGACACAATCACAGTAGTTCTCCCAGCGCTACCTTAGCCGATAGAACGGAACGTAAGGTACCAAAACATGGGAGCCGGGCAAACCCAACCAATGACCCAAGACATGATTCGGAGCAGATGCATATGGTGCTATAAGTTCGGGGTGCCGAGCAACCGAAAAGGTGGTCGGACTTTATTACCGTACTGTGAAGCCCCTGGTGTGACCGGGCGAACGCGGAGCGTGGCTGTCGTTTTCGGCAAAGAGGCATCGGTGATAAACGACGGCCGGTAATTGTTATTTAAGTCTACGCATTGTAGTAGGATGATATGTCTATGCATATGAGTATGATGTATGGAAAGAGGTGTTATTTGGCGGAATCTGTTGTGGCCGGACTGGAGGGGGTTGTGAGTGGATCAAGAATGAATCTGAATTGCCTTCTACCTGCATGTTCCTTCCTTTGTGTGTCCGAGCTAATTCCATGCCGCCAATCCTGTTCTGCGTCAATCGTTAGTTTGTAAATGCAAAATGCTTGAAGGCAGCTGGGTGTCCTCTTGTTGTTGGTCCCAGGGTCCCTAATCGGGCCCCGGTGTGCCCAGCCGTTATACCGTGAGGTAGTGCGGACTCCGCAATGGGTGTCCGAATAGTTGGCCTGACTAATTTACCACGTGGAATCTAGTCGACGTGGTTTATCCCGTTAGCATATGGTAAACTTCCGCATGGTGGGAAGGTGCCGAAGATTTATTCTTTGGCGTAGCATTTTTGGGTTATTCGAAGACAATCATTAGAGTGGTGGGCCAATAAAGGTTGGCCTTTGCGCCTTACATCTTTTAGGAGATGTTATTTGTGGCTTCATACCCTTGTGGGCTTTGCGTGTTATGGAGCCCCCGGACTACTAGGTCTAGAGGTACTGCAATTGACTTGATGTGGTTTATGTGATCCTGGGCAATCGGCCGTACTGTTATGCCGTCCTTCTGGGGGTACCGTGTATTTCACACGGCTGATCCAGTGTGTGGCTTTGGTCGAGTAGGCTTGGGCTGTTCTTTGTCCATTTACCGGACTGAGAGTTGCTAGACTTGGCACCAGCTTCCTTGTCTTGACGTTTATGACCTTTGTGTCGAGGCCTGAGGGTGCCTCTTCGTGTATGCTTCTTACTGTCTTGGACCGTAGTGATGTGTGGGCGTCTGGGTGCATGCCTGTGGTTTTCCTGCTCAAGTTGAGGTAGCCAGTTGTGCCGTGTATGCCATTTGCTGGGGCTGTCGGGTTCGCACTTTTCGGTGGCCAATATCTTGGTCCACCTATCCACTAGCACGTCTTGGTCAGCTTTAAGCTGCTCTTGCTTCCTTTGCAGGCTCCTTGTCGTGGCCACAAGCCATCGCTTGAAGCGAACTTGTTCCATTGGGTCTTCAGGTACGCCGAATTCGTCATTGCCGAGGCTTACCTCGTCGTCATAGGGGGGGTGTATAATTGTCCCTCTCCGAGTATCCCATCGTGATCAGTCCGGCCTGCTTGAGGGTAGGCTGACAAGGGCTGTATTCCTCTTCGGTACCATCCAGACTGCTTTCGTCTCCGGGGCCGGTGTTGATGTGGCGGGGCTTGGAGTGGCGCCGATAACGCACATGCTTTGCTTTTCTCCCTGAGGGGTGATCCTCCGTTGCCTCGCCGCTACTGGTTTCCTGTGGAGTGTCCACCATATATATATATATCGTATGAGGAAGTGGCCGCCCACCACCCTGTGAGCGATGGTCCCTGTAGTTCTCCTGCATCGTCGTCCATACCGTCGATGTCTTCGGAGTAAAATCAAGCACGTTGGTTAAATCATCGATCGTGGCAATGAAGTGGGTGGTGGGTGGGCAACAAAATCCGTCGTCGTCCGCTTCCCACTCAAGCCGGACATTGTTCGGCCCAGAATCTCCTAACAAAGGGAGAGACTTCAATAGGTTCGGCATGTCGCCAAAGGGCGAGTGCTGAAAGATGTCCGCCATGGTGAGCTCCATTACCGGAGCCCAACCAGGCTCGGCGGGCTCGGGAAAGCGTGGGCTGGAACCTACATCCGGATACAAATCAGGGGGTCTGGAGTCACAGGCTCCCTCAGAAGTGAGGCCTGTGTTCGGCTCCATCGCCGATAAGGGTACAGCCTGCAGGGCAGGGTCCAGCCTTCCATCCTTAGGCAACGCAACCTGCCCCGGATTTAGATCCGGGGCCTCTACCGGGACGATGTCCCGAGCATCGCCTGACAGTAGGTCTAAGCCATGCTCATCGTAACTGTTCAGCGCTCCTGGTGCTGGCCTGAATCCGTCAAAGATCACGTCTCTGTGGATATCCGCCATGTAGTTAAGGTTTCCAAACCTGATTTGATGGCCAGGGGCGTAGTTGTCGATCTGCTCCAGATGGCCAAGCGAATTGGCCCGTAGTGCAAAGCCGCCAAACACGAAGATCTGTCCAGGGAGGAAAGCCTCACCCTGGACAGCGTTGTTGAGGATGATTGAAGGAGCCATCAAAACTGACAGCGACGACACAGAGGAACTCTCAATGAAAGCACCAATGTCGGTGTCAAAATCGGCGGATCTTGGTTAGGGGGTCCCGATCTGTGCGTCAAGGCTGATGGTAACAGGAAGCAAGGGACACAGATGTTTACCTAGGTTCGGGCCCTCTCGATGGAGGTAAAACCCTACTTCCTGCTTGATTAATATTGATGATATGGGTAGTACAAGAGTAGATCTACCATGAGATCGTAGAGGCTAAACCCTAAGAGCTAGCCTATGATGGTATGATTGTAATTGTGATCGGCCTTCTAAGGACCAACCTCTCCGGTTTATATAGACACCGGAGAGGGCTAGGGTTTACATGGAGTTGGTTACAAGGAAGGAAACACGATATCCAGATCGCCAAGCTTTCCTTCCACGCAAAGGAGAGTCCCATCCGGACACGGGCCGAAGTCTTGAGTCTTGTATCTTCACGGTTCAATAGTCCGGCCGTTGCACACAGTCTGGCTGTCCGGATACCCCCTAATCTAGGACTCCCTCAGGCACCCCCATAGACACACAAGTTAATCATTGTCTTAGCCGTGTGCGGTGCCCCCTCCACATATTCCACCTTGGACATATTGTTGTAGTGCTTAGGCGAAGCCCTGCGTTAGTAACTTCATCAACACCGTCATCACGCCATCGTGCTGACGAAGCTCTCCCTCGACTCTCAGCTGGATCGAGAGTTCGTGGGACGTCACCGAGCTGAATGTGTGCAGATCACGGAGGTGCCGTACTTTCGATACTAGGATCGGTTGGATCACGAAGATGTTCGACTACATCAACCGCGTCACATGACGCTTCCGCTTTCGGTCTACGAGGGTATGTAGACAACACTCTCCCCTCTTGTTGCTATGCATCACCATGATAGATCTTGCATGTGCATAGGATTTTTTTTTTGAAATTACTATGTTTCCTAACACCAGCTCACATGGTTAAAGCGCCTGAGTGAAGAAAGCCGAAAACTGACTGTCACAATAAGAGCAAACTTGCCAGCGATCCGATGACTCTGTTAAACTATAAGATCGATAGAGGTCAACCCGTGATAAATGTCGGGCTATTCATAACATTGGCCGAAGTGTTTATGGCTTGACCTCGGTTGTCGCCGAACACTAACCGGGGGCTAGTAATTGGCCTCCGAACTTTATGGTCCTATGACTAATTGAAAGTTATAAAGCCGATTGCCTCGTTTCCTTTAACACAACCGCCTTCGGGCACCAAGACGTCGGCTAAGGGTTGTATTGTTATTGTGGAAACACCCTGCGTAGCATCTACAAAGGAGTGGAAGCCGACGATGGGCCACTTTCAACTGATAAACGGTCGCAACGGAGTCAAAATAGACATATCATCGGTGTTTGTATTTAATATACGAGGGCTGCCTTCCGTAGTCGTAGTTATAAAGCCATAAATACGCATCAATTTGACTTAATATTTTGGCCAAGCTGGGTTGCCTGGCTCCTGTGCTTACCCCTATGTTCCCGGTTGTTCGGCTACGCGGTAAAGGGAGGACCTCTGTGATTCTTACTACCGGGTCATCCGAGTTAGTACCTCAGACTGGGTGAAGCAGAAAGCTAGCGATCTTAAAGGATATAATTGGTTGGCAACGACGGAAGTGAAAATTTAGGTTCGCTATTGACCACATAGTTCGAGAACTTTCCCCAAACTAAATCCTCAATATTTTCCTCCCACATTGATCGGAGGTGAGGTTTCATGATCATGATCAGCATGAAAACCCAAGGAAAGGAACCAATAGTGGGAGTATTTTCTTTGGAATATGTTTTTTACATTTAATAGCAATATAGCATATCTCTCCGCATACCTTCGTTTATAAAACCATATGGTCGGATTGCCTTGTTTGTCGTAAAACTTTGTGAGGGAGTCCTGGATTAAGGGGTCCTCGGGCATCCGGGCTGTGTGACGTGGGTTGGACTGATGGGCCATGAAGATACAAGACAGAAGACTTCCTCCCGTGTCCGGATGGGACTCTCCTTTGCATGGGTGGCAAGATTGGCGTTCGAATACGAAGATTCCTTCCTCTATAAACCGACGTTGGACAACCCTAGGCCCCTCCGGTGTCTATATAAACCGGGGGGTTTAGTCCGTAGAGGAGAATCACAATCATACAGGCTAGACAACTAGGGTTTAGCCATTATGATCTCGTGGTAGATCAACTCTTGTAATCCACATATTCATCAAGATCAATCAAGAAGGAAGTAGGGTATTACCTCCATCAAGAGGGCCCGAACCTGGGTAAACATCGTGTCCCCCGTCTCCTGTTACCATCGACCTTAGACGCACAGTTTGGGACCCCCCACCCGAGATCCGCCGGTTTTGACACCGACATTGGTGCTTTCATTGAGAGTTCCGCTGTGTCATCATCAGAGGGTTCGATGGCTCCATTAGTCATCTACAACAATGCCGCCCTGGGGGAGGTTTTTCTCCCTGGCTAGATCATCATATTTGGCGGCTTCGCACTCTGGGCCAACTCGCTTGGCCATCTAGAGCAGATCGATAGCTACGCCCTAGGTCACTAGATCAGTTTTGGATATCTGGACTATGTCGCCGATATCCGACGAGACTTGGTATTCCAAGGGTTCACGACCACAACCTCCGCTCTTGTGGCACCCCGACTCAGAGCGACCGGTTTACCTTGCATTGCCAGCCCAGAGACCTTGTCTTCTGGCAACACACAACAACATGGTACAGAAAACAACCGCTTTATTCATGCTAGAAGAGCATAGTTCATATTACAACAGTTAGCGAGGCCAAGCGGCACACACGGTGCAGCTGAACAATATGTACATTATTTAGTGAACATAAAATGGGCCTCGATCATGACAACTACTCGACAGCGGAACAACGTCGTAGCGGGACTCTATAGCACAAGGACACCAACGTGGACACGGTCTAGACTCGGACGACACTCCTTTCCAACGAGACTTTCCTGAAATCTGGCATGACACGCCAGGTCAGTACATTGAATGTACTTGTAAGCTCACAATAAGCATAAACGAGATGACAGACAATATCATGATATTTATCCAATTAATCAACAATGCAACCACCCAACAGGTACTCATTCTCCTGACTTGCTTACCAGATGTGACCAATAAACATGATATTACCAAAAACACACTCGTGATCCTTACGGCGATCACAACCCGACCATCATATGGCCCGTGATCCTTACAGCGATCACAACCGGACCAACTCGTGGCCCGTGATCCTTACGGCGATCACAACCCAACCAACTCGTGGCCCGTGATCCTTACAGCGATCACAACCTGACCATCTCATGGCCAACTCAACACGATGGCCTCACTGCCATCCTTAGTGCAATTTAGTGTGCGTATTTATTAAGTGTTGAGCCATAGTGTACCCTACTTTCGAGCATGTCCGTAACCGTGGACTCGGCTATCGATAGATTAAAAACACTCTACAGAGGTTAGTACACTGTACCCACACTGCGGAACCCATGGCCTCGCACTCCCATTCGGGTGGACCAACAGTGTTCCAACGAAACCATTTCATTGTCATGACACTCTCCCAGCCCTTCCGACTCAGACCCCACCGGGCTAGTCCTGGGTGGCCCCGTGTCTACCTCCAGACACCTCGACCACCGTCGTGGCCACGATCCACTCTGGGACCCGGTACCAAAATTAACTTAACAACGGGCTCGCAAGGTTATGCTTGCCTACCGGGCCAGGGTATAGCACGCCCATAACCTTCCCTAAATGGAGGCACTGACCGGAGGCACGGTAATGAAATGCATTAAGGCCGTCCCATACCGGCAAATGTGGTTGCACTGGGAAAGACTCGTTTCAGCGGCACCACGACCCGGTCAACAACATGTTCAAGTTGAATTATTAATCAGGTTCAACTTAATGTGAAAAGAAATAACCGGTGTCATACTGCCAAACCATGCATCACTGAACATATGCATCACATAACCATGCAAATACTGCACCAACCATGCTCCTACGGAGCCATCATCAACTCATGCTACTATTCTGGTTAACATCTCACTTTATTTATACCAGACCATTTCTAGCATTTTCATCATTATTCACCATGCAAAATAATATTTAAACTACTCATCAAACTCTATGACCATATTATTTATTTACCACTTGCAACTAAGTTCTCCTTATCTTGCCAACATTATTTACTTCAAACATTCTGAAGTTCAAATATTTTAACATAACAAGCATATAACAGAATATATTTATTATATAACTAATTTAAATGCATCAATATTCATAAGTTCAAGTATGAAAATCATAAATATTGAAGTGGCACCATGAAAATGTTACTGTGGCTTGCCTTAGTACAGATGAGGTTCACAAAGCTCCTGGTGATCCTGAGGACAAGCTGGCTTTGCTAAAAATATTCAAAACCACAAAAAGAAAATATCAAGAAACCTTCTGAAAATTGCCAGCAAATCTAGACAGCAAGGAAAAATCCCATCTTTTGGGTGCTGTTAGATTTTTGGACACAGAACACGATGCAAAAAGAATCACTGCGTTTGGACTTGTAGATAAAAAGTTATGGCCATTTGAAGTCTCCTAGAATTTAAATGAATTTGACATATTAAACAGAGGGGGTGACGTCGAAGGCGTAATCTCTCGGGGCGCCACCACTCATACCGCTTCACGCACGTAATGAGTGCCTGACTAGCAGGCCCCACTAGTCAGGCAGGAGGGAGGGTAGAGGGAAATAGAGGAGCGCGGCGCTTCGCCCGAGCTCACGCCGGCGATGAGACTTCTTGTAGGCAAACTAGAGGGAGGGATCGACGAAGAAGGCGATTGCGCACCTGCCCGTACCCGTAGCGTAGCTAACGGTGGCCGGACGATGTCGGATTTGACCTCTCCAGCAGCGACAGAAGGCGGAGGTTGCCGGAGTTGAAGAAGACGGCAGCTTTGGGCGGTTCCAGGGGCTCTAGCTAGGTGCGTTGGCTTCACGGAGTAGAGGCGGAGGCCCTGGCAGGGTCGCCTTGGCTTGGGAGAGGCCGGAGCTGCAGGAATGATCCAAAGGGGATCGCCGGCGAGCTCGGCTCTGGGACGGCAGCCCACGGGCTGCCCGGCCGGGCTGCGGCTTCTAATGGCTCTAGGAGGGAGTGGGAGTGGGTTGCGATGCTCCAGGAGGCTGCGGAGGGTGGCTTTTATAGGCGGGGCGGCGAGGAGGGCTCGGGCTCCGCCGAAGGACACCTGTCCCTGGCGCCCGACGACGAACGGTGCCAGAGAGCGATGGAGAAGGCGACGGAGGTCACGCAGCAACTGTATGCGGGCGCGGATGAGCACAGGAACGAGGGGGAAAGAGACGAACACAGTGCGCAGGCGCTGTGCCGTTGGCCGGACCGTGCCCGTGCTCGCTGCGGCGAGCTCCGGCGTCGGCGAGCGGCAGGGTGGAGTTATGGAGGTGGAGACGAGGATGGTGGCGAGGGGTGGCACGCTCTTGCCGGCCGAGCAGCGACGCGCTCAATAGAGGCGCTGGCGACGCGCAGAGCGCGCGTTTGGCATGCCAGCATGCTCGGACGAACGCGGTCACCGCGTGGACTGTGACATCAGGCCACCTACGCACTAACAAGGATGTCTGGCGTGTAGTCCTTCGTAAACTGAGGTGTTACCATGGCTCGGTTTGGTTCCAGGTGCAGTAGAAGTAAAACGGTGATGACGTTAAGTTACTAGACAGAAACTTTGGGGAGTTACTGTGGGCAAACCACATGGATTCAAGGGCTGAGCTTTGGGGTCTTACTGTCTCTTACTAAGGTAAATAAGCTCAGGGAAAACCAGCTGCATTGGAGCTAGTAAAAAGGTAGTTGCTGTAGAAACTACCATTTCAGCCCAGAAGTGATTTTATTTTCTGTAGCCAAAATATTCCAAAGAGTTGTGAAATATTTTTGCTCAAAAAAGTGCCCTACGGTCCAAAGAATAATTGGGATTTTTCTCAGGATTTTTGGGGCAAGAGAAATTAGGGTTGCTTTGGAGCTCAAGGAGTTAGCTAGGGCTTTGGAGGCAAAAATGAATATTTTTCATTTAAGAAAAATATTCCAAGCAATATTGTTGGGTTGGCCAGGGGTGAAATGATGGATTTCAGGTGGAGAGGGAACACTTGGGGTGAAAGTCAAGGGATACCCAAGTGGTTAAGTCCAAATGAAATGATTCAAAACTCCAAATCCAAAATCAACTCAGATGAAAATCAAGCAAAGAAAAAGAGGGCAAAAACCAGGCTGTGACAAACCTCCCCCACTTAGAATGAATCTTGTCCTCGAGATTCGGTTGCTTGGGAAAACCATTCTGGATAACATGCCCTTAGAAAATGTTCTGATTCCTAGGTTGATTCTGACTCGGTATGATGCATCCATTGAACCTTGTAAAACTTTTGTGACTTACTGCGAGTGACCCTTTCCATCTGATCCAAAATTTTCACTGGCCTCTCTTCGTAGGTCAAGTCCTTTGCCAGCTCTATCTCTGCCAAATCAGTCTTTTTCTCGGGTGGTGAGATGCACCATCGCATTTGTGAAACGTGGAACACGTTGTGCACGTCTGACAGTTCAGGGGGCAGCTCCAACTGATATGCCACAGCACCTACTCGCGTCATGACGGGAAATGGACCAATAAACCTGGGTTCCAATTTTCCACTGGTTTGGAACCTTTTTATTCCTTTCATCGGTGTGACTCGAAGGTAGACATGTTCTCCGGGTTCAAAACTGATCTGCCGGTGCTTTGCATCGTAATAACTTTTCTGTCGCGATTTGGCCAGTTGTAATCTGTCTCGGATCTCCTTGACTTGCTTTTCGGCTTCCAGCATGAGATCTGTTCCGAAAATACGGCTATCTCTGGTTTGAAACCAATTTAGTGGAGTGCGACACTTACGGCCATACAAAGCTTCATATGGTGACATCTTTAAACTGGTCTGGAACCCATTGTTATACGAGAACTCAGCGTATGGCAAGCAATCTTCCCATTGCGGTCCTTGGGCTAAAACACAGGCTCGGAGCATATCTTTGAGTATCTGATTTACTCTTTCCGTTTGCCCATCCGTCTTAGGATGATAAGCAGTACTGTATTTCAATTCCATTCCGAGGGCTTGATGGAGACGGGACCAAAAAGCAGAGGTGAAAAGTGAACCTCGGTCAGAAGTGATGGTTCGGGGAACTCCATGTAAACTGAAAATCCTGGATACATACAGTCGGGCAAGCTCATCTGCTCGGTATGAGGTTTTGACTGGGAGGAAGTGGGCCACCTTGGTTAATGTATCCACTATGACCCAGATCGCATTATTGCCTTGTCGGGTCCTGGGTAATCCTGTGATGAAATCCATACAGGCATCGTCCCATTTCCATTGTGACATGGGCAGTGGTTGGAGAAGTCCGGCTGGTTTCTGATATTCTGCCTTAACTTTGTTGCATATGTCGCAACAGGCCACGAAATAAGCAATGTCTTTCTTCATTCCATCCCACCAGAATATTTGTCGAAGGTCTTCATACATTTTTGTACCTCCAGGGTGTATTGAATACGAGGATTCGTGAGCTTCTGACAAAATTTTCTGCTTTAGGTCAGCTTGATTAGGCACACAAATCCTTCCCCTGAATCGGAGGGTACTGCAGTGATCCTTCGAGAAATCGGATGACTTGATGTGTTTCTGCAGATCGGCATCGCCTGACTGGGCCTTACGGATTTCTTCCTCAAGAGTAGGGGTAACCGTCAGAATATTGGCAAGGTCAGCCTCAACTATGACCAGGTTGAGCTGAGCAATTTCTTCCTTAAGTTCGAAAGGCAGAGATTCTAACATGATGTTTAAACTGACGGGCTTTCGACCTAGTGCATCGGCAACCACGTTGGTCTTACCCGGATGATAATTTATTCCAAGATCATAATCCTTGACCAACTCCAGCCATCTTCGCTAACGAAGATTTAAATCCGGCTGAGTAAATATGTATTTGAGACTTTTGTGATCGGTAAAAATTTGGCACCTTTTTCCAATGATGTAGTGTCTCCAAATTTTTAAAGCATTTACTACCGCGGCCAATTCCAAATCATGAGTGGGGTAATTTCCTTCATGGGGCCGTAGCTGCCATGAGGCATAAGCTACTACCTTGCCATCTTGCATAAGCACACACCCAAGTCCTTGCCGGGAAGCGTCGCAATATACATCAAAGCTGCGGTAGATATCTGGAAGTGTTAACACTGGCGCAATTGTTAAGCGGTTCTTTAACTCGGTGAAACTTTTCTCACAGTCTGACGTCCATTCAAACTTCTTATCCTTTTTAAGCAGCTCCATCATGGGCTTAGCAATCTTGGAGAACCCTTCAATGAAACGACGGTAGTATCCGGCTAACCCAAGAAAACTCCGGATCTGAGACACGGTAGCGGGTGGCAACCAGTCGATCACATCTTTTACTTTGCTTGGGTCCACGGCTATACCTTCAGCGGATAGCACATGCCCGAGGAATCCGACTTGCTTGAGCCAAAACTCGCATTTACTGAATTTGGCGTGTAATTGGAGCTCACGGAGTCGTTGTAGCACTGCGTGGAGGTGTCCTTTATGCTCTTCTTCACTTCTTGAGTAAATAAGTATATCATCGATGAAGACGACCACAAACTTATCGAGGAAATCCATGAATACTTTGTTCATCATGTGCATGAAGAAGGCGGGGCCGTTGGTGAGGCCTAAGGACATGACGGTATATTCATAGAGACCGAAGCGAGTGGTGAACGCGGTCTTGGGAATATCCTCCTTTTTAATTTTGAGCTGGTAATATCCAGTCCGCAAATCAATCTTTGAGAATACCTTGGCCCCACTGAGCTGATCAAACTAATCATCAATTCTTGGTAGAGGGTATTTGTTTTTGATCGTGACATCATTCAACTGTCGGTAGTCCACACACATACGAAGGCTGCCATCTTTCTTGTCCACAAAAATAGCGGGTGATCCCCATGGCGAGGAACTGGGGCGGATATATCCTTTTTGGAGCATTTCATCGAGCTGTTTCTTTAGCTCCACCAATTCGAATGACGACATTCAATAATATTTCTTGTGTATTGGTGTGGTTCCAGGCACAAGTTCTATTGCAAACTCAAGCTCTCGGTCAGGTGGCATGCCTGGCAGTTCTTCTGGGAATACATCGGGAAACTCACTGACCACCAGAATTAATTCCATTTCTGCTATTGCTGTAAAAACCATTTCCTTGGAGGGTATGCTTCTACGAGCAATAAACTTGGTAGCTTGTCCATCTTGTCCGGTCAAGTTGACTTCTTGGGTCGCACAAGTTATGCATACTTGGTACTGAGTCAGCCAATTCATACCCAAGATAACATCCAATTTATCAGACTCAATAAGTATCAAAGATGTTGGGAAATGGATTCCGTTGATACTGACTTCTAGATTGCGGCAGACAAGATTGCTTTGAATAAGAGTTCCCGGGGTTTGTACCAGCATATTCTTGCCCAAAAGTGAACAAGGAAATTTGTTTTGGGCAACAAAACTCCGAGAAATAAAAGAGTGGGAAGCCCCAGAGTCAAATAAAATTACTGTAGGTATGTAATTAATAGGGAACATACCAATGACGACTTCGGGATTTTCTTGGGTCTCGTCGGCTGAAATATGATGAACGTATCCCACGACTTCATGCTGACTTGGACCGGCTTCCAAATAATGGATTTGAGGCTTGAACGTAGCATTGGTCCGGTTGTTCTTGGGACACTGTTTGGCATAATGTCCGGTTTGTCCGCAACTATAATAGGAATTGTTGCCCAGGCGATTCTCCATAACTGGGTTGAGCACGTTGTTCTTGACTTGGGTGGTGGTCTTGTTAACATTTTGTTGCCAACTAGGCTGGTATGCCACCGGAGTTGGCTGCCAGGTACGAACCTTCTGCACTGGTTGCATTTCCTTCTTGGGCTCAAACTTGCGCTTGTGATCATTATGGGCAGACTTAATATCTGACACGAGCTTCTGTTCCCTTTCAGCAATGAAAGCCTTGTTCACCAAGATTTGGAAATCTGGAAAATCGAACACACTGAGAGCACAGCGAAGTTGTGGGTTTAATCCACCAAGATATCGGTCCATCTTCCTTTCTTCAGTGGCCACGTCATATTGAGAGTAACATGACAGGTGATTGAATTTCTGCAAATATTCTCCCACTGACTGACTTCCTTGGAGGAGTGCGAGAAATTCACGCTGCTTAGTCTTCATAATTCCCGCAGGGATGTGATATTTCCGGAATTGCTACTTGAATCTTGACCGGGTAATTGCTTCATTCTCAGTCCCTATGGCTTTCTCATTTTCCCACCATATAGCAGCAGCGCCTTCCAGATAATGGGTTACAAATGGAACTTTATCCTCTTCATTAGTTCGAGCAACCTCAAGTTTCTTTTCCATAGTTCTTAACCAATCATCTGCATCCAAGGGATCAATGGCCTGACTGAAACTGGGAGGCTTAGTCCTTTGAAAATCAGATAGCTTGGAGTGAGGGGCGGGCTGATTTCCATTCTGTCCAACCATTGCTTGAATACTTCTGAATATTTCCATTAGATCATTGTTTCGTCGTTCCTCGAACATATGCATAATTAATTTGCTCGGTGGAGGGTGGATTTGGCGGTGGAGGCGGTGGTGGAACGTATGGCTCGGTTGATTGGCCTGCCTGTCGTGTGTAACGCCGAACAGGAAAACCCTCGCGAACGTTGCTACTGCAGCCTCCCCGCGTCATCCTAATATGATTTTTCCCAAGTCAACACAACCGAGATGAGAAGCATTCAACACAGACTGGGGAGAAGCCCACAACAAAACCAAGCGAAACCGAAAAGGCGAAGAAAATACGGCGAATAAAATAAAGTCCAACATAATTATACATAGACTCATACATGAAAGATAACAACATGCCAGGTCCAACTACCCTCATACATGAAACATCATAACTCGTACGACTACATCCATACTCCATCCTGATGACTGAGAATACTCGAAAGCTCTACTGCTCGGCTGGCGCTGCAGGGTCCTCTCCTGAAGCGGACTCGGATCCAGAACTGACGGGGTTAACAGAGACCTCCGGGTTAAAAGTGACACGACGATGCTGCCTCAAGGGCTCTTCCTCTGGGGCAGGTGGAGGGTGGACCATCAGGGCTGCAGGAGTGGTGAGGAGTGAAACCCACTCGGCAGGAGCACTAAGTGGACTCGCAGTCGCGGTGCCCGAGCTACTCGGGGGAGTAACCGGAGAAACAGGGGATCTAGAACTGGCAGGAACGTAGGGAATAAATCCTACAGATGGAGAAGTAGTGGCTAAGTGAGCAGAGACTAAAGTAGAGGCTAAAGCAGTACGGGCATGACTCAGCTCACGAGCCAGCTCATAGATCAGAAGATAGCTAGCATTGATGTAGCGAGAAAGGTGGCTAGCTACACTATCAACTCCGGATCAATGATAGGGAAACAGACACGACCATTATCATGGAGAGAAGGGTAGTAATGGAAACCTGGGTGATTCTGCATCCGGACCTCGTTGTAGCGGAGCTCAACAAGTACCTCGAATGCAGCAAACTGGACAGCCTGAGAAGCGGAAAAAGCGTAGCCGCTACAAGAGGTATGAGTGTAAGAGCCGGAATCAGAACTGGTGCGCTGAGTAACCACGGTGTGATACTCATACACTGAGTCAGCTAGGTGCTCCCGGTACACACGATAGACGGGATCGTCTCCGTGAGGGTACAGCCGACGCCACACGTTACGAAGGAGATGCGGCGACGTGTACGGCATCAGCTGCAACTGGCACGGATACAACACCAGAGCCATCTACACTCACAACCATTAGCAGGTTAGCATAGAAAAATATAATTAGTGCAAGTAATGCAACAACCAGCTACAGTTATTACCGACACTCAGCTACAACTCGTATCTATCGTCCAGTTAACTCGGCTTAGTCTAGCGTGGCCTATAGTTAGCGCAGCTCTAATACCAAGCGTTATGGCACCCCGTCTTAGAGCAATCGGTTTACCTTGCATTGCCAGCCCAGAGACCTTGTCTTCTGGCAACACATAACAACATGGTACAGAAAACAACCGCTTTATTCATTCTAGCGGAGCATAGTTCATATTACAACAGTTAGCGAGGCCAAGCGGCACACACGGTGCGGCTGAACAATATGTACATTATTTAGTGAACATAAAAGGGGCCTCGATCATGACAACTACTCGGCAGCGGAACAACATCGTAGAGGGACTCCATAGCACAAGGACACCGACGTGGACACGGTCTAGACTCGGACGACACTCCTTTCCAACGGGACTTTCCTGAAATCTGGCATGACACGCCAGGTCAGTACATTGAATGTACTTGCAAGCTCACAATAAGAATAAACAAGATGACAGACAATATCATGGTATTTATCCAATTAATCAACAATGCAACCATATATCCAACATGTTGTGACTATGCTCAACAGGTACTCATTCTCCCGACTTGCTTACCAGATGTGACCAATAAACATGGGGACAATTGCATTTTTACCCCTAGTTGGTTCCTACCCACGGGTTTTACCCTTAATTTTCTAGCTTGCTCAGTTTTGCCCTTACCTTTTCCATCGAGGCCCCTCGAATGCCCTTTGACCGTTTGACCAAAATTTTGAAAATTCATAACTAATTCATATGAACTCAGAAAAATGCAAATAAGATATCAAAATGTTCAGATAAACATTACCTTTATGGGCATATCATTTGCATTTAGGACAAAAGCATCGTTTAAACTACCTGAGGTAATTAATGTTATTAACATTATTAAAAATAAATAGGTATAAACAATATTTTTATCATGAATAAAAATTATATGCAAATTTAGGTGATGTTTTCTGAACATCCTGATACCTTATTTGCATTTTCCCGAGTTCGTATCAACTTGTTATGAAGTTTTCAAATAATTGTCAAAGTCCTTAGAACATTCATAACAAGTTGATACAAACTTAGAAATATGCAAATAAGTTCTCAGGATGTTCAGAAAACATCACCTACATTTGCATGTAATTTTTATTCATGAAAAAAATATTGTTTATACCTATTTATTTTTAATAATGTTAATAACATTAATTACCTTGGGTAGTTTAAATAATGCCTTTGTCCTGAATGCAAATGATATGCCCATAAAGGTAATGTTTATCTGAACATTTTGATATCTTATTTGTATTTTTCTGAGTTTGTATGAATTAGTTATGAATTTTCAAAGTTTTGGTCAAACGGTCAAAGGGCATTCAAGGGACCTCGATGGAAAAAGTAAAGGCAAAACTGAGCACACTCGAAAAGTAAGGGCAAAACCCGTGGGTAGGAACCAACTAGGGGTAAAAATGCAATTGTCCCATAAACATGATATTACCAAAAACACACTCGTGATCCTTACAACGATCACAACCCGACCATCTCATGGCCCGTGATCCTTACGGTGATCACAACCCGACCAACTCATGGCCCGTGATCCTTACGGCGATCACAACCCGACTAACTCGTGGCCCGTGATCCTTACGGCGATCACAACCCGACCATCTCATGGCCAACTCAACACGATGGCCTCACTGCCATCCTTAGTGCAATTTAGTGTGCATATTTATTAAGTGTTGACCCATGGTGTACCCTACTTTCGAGCGTGTCCGTAACAGTGGACTCGGCTATCGACAGATTAAAAACACTCTGCAGAGGTTAGTACACTATACCCACACTATGGAACCCATGGCCTCGCACTCCCTTTCGGGTGGACCAACAACATTCTGACGAAACCATTTCATTGTCATGACACTCTCCCGGCCCTTCCGACTCAGACCCACCGGGCTAGTCCTGGGTGGCCCCGTGTCTACCTCCAGACACCTCGACCACCATCGTGGCCACGATCCACTCTGGGACCCGGTACCAAAATTAACTTAACAACAGGCTCACATGGTTATGCTTGCCTACCGGGCCAGGGTAAGACACGCCAATAACCTTCCCTAAATGGAGGCACTGACCAGAGGCATGATAATGAAACACATTAAGGTCGTCCCATATCAGCAAATGTGGTTGCACTGGGAAAGACTCGTTTCAGAGGCACCACGACCCGGTCAACAACATGTTCAAGTTGAATTAATAATCAGGTTCAACTTAATGTGAAAAGAAATAACCGATGTCATACTACCATACCATGCATCACTGAACATATGCATCACATAACCATGCAAATACTGCACCAACCACGCTCCTACGGAGCCATGATACGTCTCCAACGTATCTATAATTTTTGATTGTTCCATGCTATTATATTACCTCTTTTGGATGTTTATAGGCTTTATTTTACACATGTATACCATTTTTGGGACTAAGCTGTTTGTTTGCCTATTTCAGTATTTCGAAGAAAAGGAATATCAAACGGAGTCCAAATGGAATGAAACCTTCGGGAGCGTTATTTTTGGAACAAATATGATCCTGAGAGCTTGGTGTGCAAGTCAAGAAGCCTCCGAGGGCCCCACGAGATAGGAGGGCGCGCCCCCCTTTAGGGCGCACCCCCTGTCTCGTGGGCCCCTCGGGTGGCCACCGACTTACTTATTCCTCCTATATATACCTATGTACCCTGAAAACAACCAGGAGCACCACGAAACACAATTTCCACCACCGTAACCTTCTGTATCCGCGAGATCCCATCTTGGAGCCCTTGCCGGCACTCTACCGGAGAAGCAACCAAAGAGGGCCTCTACATAAACATCCTTGCCCCTCCGATGAGTTGTGAGTAATTTACCGCAGACCTACGGGTCCATAGTTATTAGCTAGATGGCTTCTTCTCTCTTTTTGGATCTCAATACAATGTTCTCCCCCTCTCTTGTGGAGATCTATTCGATGTAATCTCTTTTTGCAGTGTGTTTGTTGAGATCGGATGAATTGTCGGTTTATGATCAAGTTTATCTATGAATAATATTTGAATCTTCTCTGAATTCTTTTATGTATGATTGAGTTATCTTTGCAAGTCTCTTCGAATTATCAGTTTGGTTTGGCCTACTAGATTGGTCTTTCTTGCCATGGGAGAAGTTCTTAGCTTTGGGTTCAATCTTGCGTTGTTCTTACCCAGTGACAGAAAGGGTTGCAAGACACGTATTGTGTTGTTGTCGTCGAGGATAACAAGATGGGGTTTATATCATATTGCATGTGTTTATCCCTCTACATCATGTCATCTTGCTTAATGCGTTACTCTTTTCTTATGAACTTAATACTCTAGATGCAGGCAGGAGTCGGTCGATGTGTGGAGTAATAGTAGTAGATGCAGGCAGGAGTCGGTCTACTTGTTATGGACGTGATGCCTATATACATGATCATGCCTAGATAATCTCATAACTATGCGCTTTTCTATCAATTGCTCGACAGTAATTTGTTCACCCACCGTAATACTTATGCTATCTTGAGAGAAGCCTCTAGTGAAACCTATGGCCTCCGGGTCTATCTCTTATCATATTTGCTTTCAATCTACTTTATTTGCATCTTTACTTTTTGCATCTATATCCCAAAATACCAAAAATATATTTATCTTATCATACTATCTTTATTAAATCTCACTTTCGCAAGTGTCCGTGAAGGGATTGACAACCCCTTTATTGCATTGGTTGCGAGTTCTCAGTTTGTTTGTGTAGGTGCGTGGGACTTTTGAGGAGCCTCCTACTGGATTGATACCTTGGTTCTCAAAACTGAGGGAAATACTTACGCTACACTTTGCTGCATCACCCTCTCCTCTTCGAGGAAAACCAACGCTAGCTCAAGACGTAGCAAGAAGGATTTCTGGCGCCATTGCCGGGGAGGTCTTCACTCAAGTCAAGACATACCAAGTACCCATCACAAACCCATCTCCCTCGCATTTACATTATTTGCCATTTGCCTCTCGTTTTCCTCTCCCCCACTTCACCCTTGCCATTTTATTTGCCCTCTCTTTCCCAATCTCCGCCTCTCTTTTCGCTTGCCGTTTTTTTGTTTGCTTGTGTGTTGGATTACTTGTTTCCATGGCGCAAGATAATACCAAGTTGTGTGACTTCTCGAATACCAATAATAATGATTTCCTTAGTACTCCGATTGCTCCTCTTAATGATGTTGAGTCTTGTGAAATCAATACCGCTTTGTTGAATCTTGTTACGAAAGATCAATTTGCCGGCCTTTCTAGTGAAGATGCCGCTACTAATCTAAACAATTTTGTTGATTTGTGTGATATGCAAAAGAAGAAAGATACGGATAACGATATTGTCAAATTGAAGTTATTTACATTTTCACTTAGAGATCGTGCTAAAGTTTGGTTTTTGTCTTTGCCTAAAAATAGTATTGATTCTTGGAACAAGTGCAAAGATGCTTTTATCTCTAAGTATTTTCCTCCCGCTAAGATCATCACTTTTAGGAACGATATTATGAATTTTAAACAACTTGATCATGAGCATGTTGCCCAATCTTGGGAAAGAATGAAATTGATGCTTCGCAATTGCCTACTCATGGTTTGAATTTATGGATGATCATACAAAATTTTTATGCCGGTTTGACATTTGCTTCTAGAAACCTCTTAGATTCGGCCGCGGGAGGCACCTTTATGGAAGTTACGTTAGGGGATGCTACAAAATTGCTTGATAATATTATGGCTAATTATTCTCAATGGCACACCGAAAGATCTTCTAGTAAAAAAGTGCATGCTATAGAAGAAATTAATGTTTTGAGTGGAAAGATGGATGAACTTATGAAGATGTTTGCTACTAAAAATACTCCTCTTGATCCCAATGATATGCCTTTGTCTTACTTGATTGAGAATAATAACGAATCTATGGATGTGAATTTTGTTGGTAGGAATAGTTTTGGAAACAATGCTTATAGAGGAAATTTTAATGCTAGACCGTTCCCTAGTAATCCCTCTAATAATTATGGAAATTCCTACAATAATTCTTATGGTAATTTTAATAAGATGCCCTCTGACTTTGAGAATAATGTGAAAGAATTTATGATTTCTCAAAAGAATTTTAATGCCTTGCTTGAAGAAAAATTGCTCAAAGTTGATGATTTGGCTAGGAACGTTGATAGACTTTCGCTTGATGTTAATTCTCTTAAACTTGGATCTTCTTCTCCTAAGCATGATATCAATGAGTCTCTCAAAGTAATGAGAATTTCCATTGACGAGTGCAAGGAAAGAACCGCTAGATTGCGTGCTAAAAAAAGAAAGCTTTATAAAAGCGTGTTCTTCTAGTCTTCATGAAAATAATGATGAGGATCTTAAAGTTATTAATACGTCTCCGATTAGATCTATGTTTTGCAATATGAATTTTGATGATTATGGGAGTGATGATGAATCAACTTTGCCTAGAAGGTGTCCCAAAAATTCGGAGTCTTTAGATCTTGATGTTAAATTTGGTAAAAGTGAGATTGGAGAATCCTCAACTTCTAATAATATTGAAATTACTATCTCGGATTTCAAGGAATTTGATTATGATAATTGTTCTTTAAAAGGGTGTATTTCCTTGTTGCAATCCGTTATTAATTCTCCTCATGCTTATAGTCAAAACAAAGCTTTTACCAAACATATTGTTGATGCCTTGATGCAATCTTATGATGAAAAACTTAATTTGGAAGTTTCTATACCTAGAAAACTTAATGATGAGTGGGAACCTACTATAAAGATTAAAATTAAAGATTATGAGTGTTTTGCTTTGTGTGATTTGGGTGCTAGTGTTTCCACGATTCCGAAAACTTTATCTGATATTCTAGGTTTCCACGATCTTGATGATTGCTCTTTAAATTTGCACCTTGCGGATTCCACCATTAAAAAGCCTATGGGAAGGATCAATGATGTTCTTATCGTTGCAAATAGAAATTTGGTTCCCGTAGATTTTATCGTTCTTGATATAGATTGCAATCTTTATTGTCCTATTATTCTTGGTAGACCTTTCCTTAGAACGATTGGTGCGATTATTGATATGAAGGAAGGGAACATTAGATTACAATTTTCTTTAAAGAAAGGCATGGAGCGCTTTCCAAGAAAGAAAGTTAAATTACCTTATGAATCTATCATGCGTTCTACTTATGAATTTAGTGCCAAAGATGGCACTCGTTAGATCTATCCTTGCTTTTATGCCTAGCTAGGGGCGTTAAATGATAGCGCTAGTTGGGAGGCAACCCAATTTTCTTTATGTTTTTTTTGTTTTTTGCTCCTGTTTAGTAATAAATCTTGCATCTACCTTCTGGTTAGATGTGTTTTTATCTTTTAATAAGTGTTTGTGCCAAGTAGAACCTATAGGGTAACCTACGATGATAGTTGATTTGATTCTGCTGAAAAACAGAAACTTTGCGCGCACGAATATAATTTTGTTAAATCACAGGAACGTGCTTTTCAATTGATTCTTTTTGATTATGTTCAATAGACAAATTTTCCAGGACTTCCTATTTTGTTAGGATTTTTAGAGTTCCCGAGGTTTGCGTTAGTTACATATTGCTACAGACTGTTCTGTTTTTGACAGATTCTGTTTTTCGTGTGTTGTTTTCTTATTTCAATGCATCTATGGCTAGTAAATTAGTTTATAAACCATAAAGAAGTTGGAATACAGTAGGTTTAACACCAATATAAATAAATAATGTGTTCATGGCAGTACCTTATGTGGTGGTTTGGTTTTCTTTCACTAACGGAGCTTATAAGATTTCCTATTGAGTTTTGTGTTGTGAAGTTTTCAAGTTTTGGGTAAAGCTTTTATGGACTATGGAATAAGGAGTGGCAAGAGCATAAGCTTGGGGATGCTTATGGAACCCCAAGATATTCAAGGATAGCCAAAAGCCTAAGCTTGGGGATGCCTCGGGAAGGCATCCCCTCTTTCGTCTTCATTCATTGGTAACTTTACTTGGAGCTATATTTTTATTCGCCACATGATATGTGTTTTGCTTGGAGCATCGTGTATTATATTAGTCTTTGCTTTTTAGTTTACCAAAATCATCCTTGCTGTACACACCTTTTGGGAGAAGCCTATTTGATTAGAATTGGTTAGAATACTCTATGTGCTTCACTTATATCTTTTGAGCTTGATAGTTTTTGCTTTAGTGCTTCACTTATATCTTTTAGAGCACGGTGATGTATTAATTTTTTGAAGAAATTGCTAGTCTCTCATGCTTCACTTATATTATTTTGAGACTCTTTTAGAACAGCATGGTATTTTCTATGATCATAAAGTTGGTCCTAGAATGATGAGCATCCAAGTTGGGTATAATAAAAACTATCATAGAAAGTGAATTGGATGCTATGATCAATTTGATGCTTGATAATTGTTTTGAGATATGGAGGTAGTGATATTAAAGTCATGCTAGTTGGGTGATTATGAATTTAAAGAATGCTTGTGTTGAAGTTTATGATTCCCGTAGCATGCACGTATGGTGAACCGCTTTGTGATGAAATTGGAGCACAATTTTATTTATTGATTGTCTTCCTTATGAGTGGCGGTCGGGGACGAGCGATGGTCTTTTCCTACCAATCTATCCCCCTAGGAGCATGCGCGTAGTACTTTAGTTTTTGATGACTTCTAAATTTTTGCAACAAGTATATGAGTTCTTTTGATTAATGTTGAGTCGATGGATTATACGCACTCTTTCACCCTTCCACTATTGCTAGCCTCTCTTGTATCATGCAATTTTCACCGGTACCATACACCCACCATACTCCTTCCTCAAAACAGCCACCATACCTACCTATTATGTCATTTCCATAGCCATTCCGAGATATATTGCCATGCAACTTTCCACCATTTCATTCATATGACATGCATTACCTTTGTCATATTGCTTTTTGCATGATCATGTAGTTGACATTGTATTTGTGGCAAGGCCACTTTCATAATTTTCATACATGTCGCTCTTGATTCATTGCATATCCCGGTACACCGCCGGAGGCATTCATATAGAGTCATATCTTGTTCTAGCTTTGAGTTGTAAATCCATAAATGTGATGATCTTCATTATTAGAGCATTGTCCTAGTGAGGAAAGGATGATGAAGACTATGATTCCCCCACAAGTCGGGATGAGACTTCAGACTTTAAAGAAAAAAAGGAGAAAAAAAAGAGAAAGGCCAAAAATAAAAAAAAGATAGGCCAAAGAAAAAAAAGAAGAAAAGAAAAAAAGAGAAAAATATATATATAAATGAGGGAAAAAGAGAGAAGGGACAATGCTACTATCTCTTTTTCCACACTTGTGCTTCAAAATAGCACCATGATCTTCATGATAGAGAGTCTCATATGTTGTCACTTTCATATACTAGTGGGAATTTTTCATTATAGAACTTGGCTTGTATATTCCAATGATGGGCCTCCTCAAAAGTGCCCTAGGACTTCGTGAGCAAGCAAGTTGGATGCACCCCACTTAGTTTCTTTTGTTGAGCTTTCATATATTTATAGCTCTAGTGCATCCGTTGCATGGCAATCCCTAATCACTCACATTTATATCTATTAATGGACATCTCCATAGCCCGTTGATACGCCTAGTTGATGTGAGACTATCTTCTCCTTTTTGTCTTCTCCACAACCACCCTTCTATTCCACATATAGTGCTATCTCAATGGCTCACGCTCATGTATTGCGTGAAAGTTGAAAAACTTTGAGTTTATTAAAGTATGAAACAATTGCTTGGCTTGTCATTGGGGTTGTGCATGATTAAATACTTTGTGTGATGAAGATAGAGCATAGCCAGACTATATGATTTTGTAGGGATAACTTTCTTTAGCCTTGTTATTTTGAGAAGACATGATTACTTTGATTAGTATGCTTGAAGTATTACTATTTCTTATGTCAATACAAACTTTTATTTTGTATTCATTTGGATCTGAACATTCATGCCACAATAAAGAAAATTACATTATAAATTATGCTAGGTAGCATTCCACATCAAAAATTCTCTTTTTATCATTTACCTACTCGAGGACGAGCATGAATTAAGCTTGGGGATGCTTGATACGTCTCCAACGTATCTATATTTTTTGATTGTTCCATGCTATTATGTTACCTCTTTTGGATGTTTATGGGCTTTATTTTCCACATTTATATCATTTTTGGGACTAACCTACTAACCGGAGGCCCAGCCCATATTGCTGTTTTTTTGCCTATTTCAGTATTTCAAAGAAAAGGAATATCAAATGGAGTCCAAACGGAATGAAACCTTCGGGAGCGTCATTTTTGGAACAAATCTGATCCAGAGAGCTTGGAGTGCAAGTCAAGAAGCCTCTAAGGACCCCACGAGATAGGAGGGCGCGCCCCCCCTGTAGGGCGCGCCCCCTGTCTCGTGGGCCCCTCGGGCGGCCACCGACGTACTTCTTCCTCCTATATATACCTACATACCCCGAAAACATCCAGGAGCACCACGAAACATAATTTCCACCGCCGTAACCTTCTGTATCCGCGAGATCCCATCTTGGAGCCCTTGCCGGCACTCTGCCGGAGGGGGAAGCAACCACGGAGGGCCTCTACATCAACATCCTTGCCCCTCCGATGAGTTGTGAGTAGTTTACCGCAGACCTACGGGTCCATAGTTATTAGCTAGATGGCTTCTTCTCTCTTTTTGGATCTCAATACAATGTTCTCCCCCTCTCTTGTGGAGATCTATTCGATGTAATCTCTTTTTGTGGTGTGTTTGTTGAGATCCAATGAATTGTGGGTTTATGATCAAGTTTATCTATGAATAATATTTGAATCTTCTCTGAATTATTTTATGTATGATTGAGTTATCTTTGCAAGTCTCTTCGAATTATCAGTTTGGTTTGGCCTACTAGATTGGTCTTTCTTGTGATGGGAGAAGTGCTTAGCTTTGGGTTCAATCTTGCGGTGCTCTTACCTAGTGACAGAAAGGGTTGCAAGACACGTATTGTATTGTTGTCCTCGAGGATAACAAGATGGGGTTTATATCATATTGCATGTGTTTATCCCTCTACATCATGTCATCTTGCTAAATGCGTTACTCTGTTCTTATGAACTTAATACTCTAGATGCAGGCAGGAGTCAGTCGATGTGTGGAGTAATGGACGTGATGCCTATATACATGATCATGCCTAGATAATCTCATAACTATGCGCTTTTCTATCAATTGCTCGACAGTAATTTGTTCACCCACCGTAATACTTAAGCTATCTTGAGAGAAGCCTCTAGTGAAACCTATGGCCCCCGGGTCTATCTCTTATCATATTTGCTTTCAATCTACTTTATTTGCATCTTTACTTTTTGCATCTATATCCCAAAATACCAAAATATATTTATCTTATCATACTATCTTTATTAGATCTCACTTTCGCAAGTGGTAGTGAAGGGATTGACAACCCCTTTATTGCATTGGTTGCAAGTTCTCAGTTTGTTTGTGTAGGTGCGTGGGACTTTTGAGGAGCCTCATACTGGATTGATACCTTGGTTCTCAAAACTGAGGGAAATACTTATGCCACACTTTGCTGCATCACCCTCTCCTCTTCGAGGAAAACCAACGCAAGCTCAAGACGTAGCAAGCCATCATCAACTCATGCTACTATTCTGGTTAAAATCTCACTTTACTTATACCAGAACCATTTCTAGCATTTTCATCATTATTCACCAAGCAAAATAATATTTAAACTACTCATCAAACTCTATGACCATATTATTTATTTACCACTTGCAACTAAGTTCTCCTTATCTTTCCAACATTATTTACTTCAAACATTCTGAAGTTCAAGTATTTTAACATAACAAGCATATAACAGAATATATTTATTATATAACTAATTTAAATGCATCAATATTCATAAGTTCGAGTATGAAAATCATAAATATTGAAGTGGCACCATGAAAATGTTACCATGGCTTGCCTTAGTACTGATGAGGTTCACAAAGCTCCTGGTGATCCTCAAGACAAGCTGACTCTGCTGAAAATATTCAAAACCACAAAAAGAAAATATCAAGAAACCTTCTAAAAATTGCTAGAAAATCTAGACAGCAAGGAAAAATCCCATCTTTTGGGTGCTATTAGATTTTTAGACACAGAACACGATGCAAAAAGAATCACTGCATTTGGACTTGTAGATAAAACGTTACGCCCATTTGAAGTCTCCTGGAATTTAAATGAATTTGAAATATTAAACAGAGGGGGTGACATTGAAGGCGTAATCTCCCGGGGCGCCACCACTCATACCGCTTCGCGCGCTAATGAGTGGCTGACTAGCAGGCCCCGCTAGTCAGGTCGGAGGGAGGGAAGAGGGAAACAAAGGAGCGCGGTGCTTCGCCGGAGCTCATGCCGGCGATGAGACTTCTTGGAGGCAAACTAGAGGGAGGGATCAACGGAGAAGGCGATTGTGCACCTGCCCGTACCTGTAGCGTAGCTAACGGTGGCCGGACGGCATCGGATTTGACCTCTCCAGCGGTGACAGAAGGCGGAGGTTGCCAGAGTTGAAGAAGACGGTGGCTTGGGGCGGCTCCAGGGGCTCTAGCTAGGTGCGTTGGCTTCACGTAGGAGAGGCGGAGGCCCTGGCGGGGTCGCCTTGGCTTGGGAGAGGCCGGAGCTGCGGGAACGATCTAGAGGGGATTGGCGGCGAGCTCGGCTCTGGGACGGCAGCCTGCTGCCTGCCCGGCCGGGCTGCGGCTTCTAATGGCTCTAGGAGGGAGTGGGAGTGGGTTGCGATGCTCCAGGAGGCTGCGGAGGGGGGCTTTTATAGGTGGGGCAGCGAGGAGGGCTCAGGCTCCGCCGGAGGACACCTATCCCCGGCGCCCGGTGACAAACGGTGCCAGAGAGTGATGGAGAAGGCGACGGAGGTCACGCCATAACTGTACGCGGGCGCGGACGAGCACATGAATGAGGGGGAAAGAGACGAACAGAGTGCGCAGGCACTGTGCCGTTGGCCGGACCGTGCCCATGCTCACTGCAGCGAGCTCCGGTGTTAGCGAGCGGCAGGGTGGAGTTATGGAGGTGGAGACGAGGATGGTGGCGAGGGGTGGCACACTCTGGCCGGCCGAGCAGCGAGCACACGCTCAACAGAGGCGCTGGCGACGCGCAGAGCACGCGTTTGGCATGCCAGCACGCTCGGACGAACGCGGTCACCGCATGGACCATGACATCAGGCCACCTACACACTAACAAGGATGTATGGCGTGTAGTCCTTAGTAAACTGAGGTGTTACCATGGCTCGGTTTGGTTCCAGGTGCAGTAGAAGTAAAATGGTGATGACGTAAAGTTACTGGACAGAAACTTTGGGGAGTTACTGTGGGAAAACCACAGGGATTCAAGGGCTGAGCTTTGGGGTCTTACTGTCTCTTACTAAGGTAAATAAGCTCAGGGAAAACCAGCTGCATTGGAGCTAGTAAAAAGGTAGTTGCTGTAGAAACTACCATTTCAGCCCAGAAGTGATTTTATTTTCTGTAGCCAAAATATTCCAAATAGTGGTGATATATTTTTGCTCAGAAATGTGCCCTAGGGTCCAAAGAATAATTGGGATTTTTCTCAGGATTTTTGGGGCAAGAGAAATTAGGGTTGCTTTGGAGCTCAAGGAGTTAGCTAGGGTTTTGGAGGCAAAAATGAATATTTTTCATTTAAGAAAAATATTCCAAGCAATATTGTTGGGTTGGCCAGGGGTGAAATGATGGATTTGAGGTGGAGAGGGAACACTTGGGTGAAAATCAAGGGATACCCAAGTGGTTAAGTCCAAATGAAATGATTCAAAACTCCAAATCGAAAATCAACTCAGCTGAAAATGAAGCAAAGAAAAGAGGGCAAAAACCAGGCTGTGACAGCTCTGGCCTTAGATCCGGAGCGCATTACCAGGTCTAAAGAAGGGGTTCCTAAGCCCACCGCACTAAGCCCAGTACGGGAGAGCCAGAGGAAGAAGTGTCGCTGGCAACCATCATGAAGCCAGACTCTTCTCCGGACACTGGTTCCGAACCCTCAGAGTCAGCATCGTTTGAGCTCAGCAAAGGAGTCTCCTTCCAGCCGTACTCCATAGACTCTCTTCTACCTGGCCAAACCTCGCCTTTAAGCGAGGCTCTGGACTCAATGCAATCCCTCGTCATTACAGAGGAGGAATGTCCGAACTACGCCCAGCCCGGACTAAGGGCTGAGAGTGGGGAATTTTATGTCCCACCCACCACCCACTTCATAGCCACTATCGAGGACTTAACTAACATGCTCGATTACGGCTCCGAAGACATCGACGGTATGGACGACGATGCCGGAGAAGAGCAGGCTCAAAACCCATCGTTTACTGGACACTGGACGGCCACCTCTTCGTATGACGTGTACATGGTGGATACATCCAAAAAGGGTAACGGCGATGACGAGAAAGATCCAGTCGAGGATAAACCTCCTGAGACACAGCAGTGCCGCTCTAAATCACGCCATGGAAAGGATAGCAATACCGGCATGAGAGACAACAATACTCCAGACGATGCCAAAGACCAAGAAGACCCCGTCGAGCCAACCTCCGAATAGGATGATCGGGAAGATGGGAAAGTTAGACCTGGTGAACAGGCCATAAACAAAGACTCAGAGGACAATAATTATCTTCCACTCTCCGAGGATGAGGTGAGCCTCGGCGACAAAGACTTTATCGTGCCCGAGGAACCCCTCGAGCAGGAGCGCTTTAAGCGTCGGCTAATAGCCACTGCAAGGATCCTGAAAAAGAAGCATCAGCAGCTTCGAGCTAATCAAGATCTACTCAACAACATGTGGACTAATGTCCTGGCAGCCGAGGAATACGGCCTCGAGCGCCCAACCAAAAGTTACCCAAGCGTAAACTGCTACCTCAATTCAATGACGAGGCACTCGAGCCCATACCATTAGCACGTAACGCGGCTTACCGACCACCACATGGCCGAGACAAAACGGCAACTCGAGCCGAACACTAGCCCATACTACCTCGCCGTAAAGGTAGAGACACAACAGCTCGGGGATATACATATGACCTGCGGCAGGACATGGAAAATAGAGCATGTCAGACCAGATCGATCTACGGATCGCGGGGCGCCCTGACGCGTGACGAGGGCTATCTAGCCGGACGTGACAAGCATAACCACGTCCGGGCCAAAAACCGCAGACAGACTCCATCCGAGCTACGTCGCGACTTGGCCCGATATAGAGGCGCCGCACACCCCCTCTGCTTCACTGATGAAGTAATGGAGCATGAATTCCCAGAAGGGTTTAAACCCGTGAATATCGAATCATATGATGGAACAACAGATCCCGCAGAATGGATTGAGGATTTTCTTCTCCACATTCATATGGCAGGCTGTGATGATCTTCATGCCATCAAATACCTCTAGCTAAAACTCAAAGGACTAGCTCGGCACTGGTTAAACAGCCTGCCCGAAAACTCTATTGGCGGCTGGGAGGACTTGTAAGATGCCTTCCACGACAACTTCCAAGGCACATATGTCCGACCTCCAGATACCGATGACTTAAGTCACATAGTTCAACAGCCCGGAAAGTCAGCCAGGAAATTTTGGACTAGGTTCCTAACTAAAAAGAACCAGATCGTCGACTGTCCGGATGCCGAAGCCCTAGCGGCCTTTAAGCATAGCATCCATGACGAATGGCTCCCTGACACTTCGACCAAGAAAAGCCGAAGTCCATGGCAGCCCTCATGCCACTTATAACCCGCTTTTGCACGGGCAAAGATACCTGGCTAGCCCGTAGCAATTATAATGCAAGCGAACCTGGCACCTCTGAAGCCAGAAATAGCAACGGCAAGCCCCGACGGAACATGCACAAGCGTCGAAGCAATGGTGACAATACTGATGACACAGCGGTCAACGGCAGATTCAGTGGCTCCAAGTCCGGCCAGCGGAAGAAGCCATTTAAAAGAAACAATCCGGGCTCATCCAGCTTGGACCGCATACTCGATTGTCCATGTCAGATCCATGACACCCATGATAAACCAGTCAATCATACCAACAGAAGCTTTTGGGTCTTTAAACAGGCCGACAAGTTAAATACCGAGAATAAGGAGAAGGGGTCACAAACTAAGGACGACGACGAGAAGCCCCCTCCGCCGAACACAGGGGACAGAAGAAGTTTCCCTCCCCCCCAGGTTTAAATGGTGAGCATGATATACGTTACCCATATCCCTAAGAGGGAGCGCAAACGCGCGCTCAGGGACGTCTACGCGATAGAGCCAGTTGCCCCAAAATTCAACCCATGGTCGTCCTGCCCGATCACCTTCGACCGCAAGGACCATCCGACCAGTATCCATCATGGCGGTTTAGCCGCACTGGTCCTCGATCCAATCATCGATGGATTCCACCTCACGCGAGTCCTCATGGACGGTGGTAGCAGCCTCAACCTGCTCTATCAGGATACAGTCCGCAAGATGGGCATCGATCCATCAATGATCAAGCCCACAAAAACTACCTTTAAAGGAGTAATACCAGGTGTAGAGGCCCACTACACAGGCTCAATCACATTGAAAGTCATCTTTGGATCCCCGGACAACTTCTGAAGCGAAGACTTGATCTTCGATATTGTCCCCTTCCGCAGTGGCTATCACGCACTGCTCGGACGAACTGCATTTGCTCGATTCAATGCAGTGCCACACTATGCCTATCTCAAACTCAAGATGACCGGACCATGCGGTGTCATAACAGTCAATGGAAACACGGAACGCTCCCTCCGTACCGAGGAGCACACCGCGTCCCTGGTAGTGGAAGTACAGAGCGGCCTTATCAAGCAGAATATTAATTCAGCGGCCAAGCTCCCGGACACTGTTAAACGAGTCTGGACTACTCTGCAGTATGATAGTCTAGCTCGTCAGGAGTTCGACTAGCAATTTGGCCTCCATCTCAGTCCTGACCAAATGGCGGCGTATGTACTGCGCGTACATAACTACGCACTCAAAATACCATGGGCAAAGACGGAGGCATAACTCGATTGTGGCCCATAATATGGCTCGACCTTCCCCGGGCACACATACTTTCCCTTTTCTTTTTGTCCTTTTTAGGTTTCTTTTCCACAGGCCCCTCACGACGGCCTGATCATCGATCATTTCGAAGGATGGATATACAAAGGCGGCAAGCAGCATAGACGTGTGGGGGAATATCTAGGTGGTCTTCTTGACGATCACTCTACCTGTTTTCAGGACCCGCACACAGCTGCCCCTTTGTCTCGGCATGTTAAATAGCCATGTTACTTATCGCACTATTTGTACAAATACACTTCGATGTATTAATCAAATTATAATGGAAACAATTTGTGACCCAACTTATGTGGCACTGGCTCACTGCTTCATTTTATTTCGCTATTCTTCTCGATTGCACCCATACACTTTGGTACGCTTTAATTCTCCAGGGGCTTCATTGCGCTCCATACTACGGCAACAAAGTCCGAACACTTTTTATAGTGTAGTTCGGCACCCCGAATTTAGCATTATATGCATCAGCTCCGAATCATGTCTTTGGTCAATAGTTGGGTTGTCCGGCTCCTGTCCTTACTACCTTACGTTCCGTCCAATCGGCTAGGGTAGTAAAGGGAGAACTACTGCGATTGTGTTTCTGGTTTATTCGGGTAAACACCTCAGTAGAGAAATCCAAAAACTGACTGTCATGATGCGGCAAGAGCTGGTCAGCCATTCGGAGGTTAAAATCTCTTGCGATTTTTCCCGCATTATGCGATGGATCGGTCTCCACCCGAGCAGGTGTCTACAGCACCCTAGTCCGGATTAACAAATACTAACTAGGGGCTGCGCCTACATTTGTATTGTCAAACTCCTATGGCTAAGTGAGGGTGATAAAGCCACATAGTCCGATTGCCTGGTTCGTTGCGCTAAACACCTTCTTCAACGACCAAAATCTTGGATCAAGAGTGTTTACGTTCCAACCCGAACACCCCCGTACTACCTACATGGGGGCTGAAGCCGACGACTGGCCAACTCTCAGATTTAATAAAACGGTCGCACAGGGGGCAAAATTTTAAACAAACAATAAGCATTATATTACATATCGACTTTGTTTCATAATACAGGACGGGATAACATGAATGTCTTCATTCAAATATAATGTCTTTTGCACACTAGCCCGCTACAATGCAGGATCCCTCCAGGACATCATGAAAACACCGCTTAGGCATGCGATGCTCCTTGCCCGCGGGCGGTCCCTCGGTCGCGAGCTTGACGGCATTCATCTTCGCCCACTGCACCTTGACACGGGCGAAGGCCATCCGCGCACCTTCGATGCAGACCGACCGCTTGATGGCATCAAGCCAAGGGCAGGCATTGACCAACTGCTTCACGAGCCCGAAGTAGCTGCTGGGTATGGCTTCGGCAGGCCATAGACGGATTATCAAATCCTTCATGGCCAATTCGGCCACCCTATGCAGTTCGGTCAGCTGTTTCAGCTGATCGCTAAAGGGCACCAGATGCTCTGGCACAAGGTACTGCGACCAGAACTGCTTCTCCGTTGAGCTCCCATCTTCGGCTCAGAAGAACTCTGCCGCATCGGCAACACTGCACGGCAGATCCACAAACACTCCCGGAGAACTCCAAATCCAGGTCAGTAATAGCAAAAATTTTCCTCATGAGCAAATAGGGTGGCTATATCATTCAGTTTATTAAAAGAAACTATGTTAAAACTGCTTTATGTGATCTTGCAGCTGGTGTTAGTGTTATGCCTTTCTCTTTGTATCGTAGACTTGAATTGAATAAATTGACACCTATTAAAATCTCTTTCCAAATGGCTGATAAATCAACTGCTTTACCCATCGGTATTTGCGAGGATGTGCCTGTTGTGGTTGCAAACCTTACTATCTTAACAGACTTTGTTATTCTTGATCTTCCTGAGGACGATAGTATGTCGATCATCCTTGGTAGACCCTTTTTGAATACTGCAGGGGCTGTTATTGATTGCAACAAAGGCAATGTCACTTTTCATGTTAATGGTAATGAGCATACGGTACACTTTCCGAAGAAACAAACTCAAGTTCATAGTATCAGTTCTATTGGAAAAAATTCAACTATTCCTATTGGAGGTTTTGAATTCCCTCTTCCTACTGTCAAAAAGAAATATGATCTTCTTATTGTTGGGGACATGCATATTCTAGTTGAGGTAACCTAGTGTTATTCGAAAATTCTCCAGTTTCATGTCATTCGGAAGAAGTTTGTTAATAAGACTTGATCAACCTTGTTAATTGATTCCTTTTAATGAGCATGAGATGGATGAATTTAGAAAGCACAACTCTATGTACCCATCTTTTACTTTCTATTATTTAGAATAAATAAAGAAAAAAAGTATTTTCTGTCTGTTTTCTGAATTATCCATGCAATAAAAAATGTCCCAAAAATAAAAGTTCTCAAAATACCCTGAAAATTTAGTATGATTTTTTATAGAATATTTGAGAATTTCCCGTCAACTCACGCCTGCTCGCACGGCACACGGGTCGCGCGGCGGCATGTATATTGTTTTTCTATTTGGATGATTAATGCTGCCGCTTTATTGCTTAACCGAAGCATGGCACATATCCATTGTTGGTCTAACATTCATGGTTCGAATAAATAATCCATTTGGGATATTAGTTCCCAATTATTAATAATCTCCCATTTGTAATTAGATAAAGATTACATCAAAACTGGTCTCAAATTTGATAAAAAATGTACAATGCCACTTTGTATTGGTGTCCATATGACAACACGATAAGTTTCATGAAATTCAAATAAGTTTTGAATGTACTAGAATTTAAAAGTCAAGATTCTCAATGCTTGAAGTTTGTTGCACGGGGAGTAAACATGCACCCAGTGAGACACATGTGTTTTTGCAATCCATTTAGGTGCACTGTCATGTGTGCATGTAGCTCAAATTTGATTTTTGCACATTATACCCATAGAAAATCAATCAATTAATGTACTAAAACGTCTTAATGATCTCTGTGATTTTTTTCGAAATTAAAACGTCCCTCCTTTGGTAACATATGTTCACCGTGGGATAATTAATTTAACATGCATCGTAGTTTCGGTGGATTCGCGGTGTGTGTGGGGTTTTGTGCGTCTGGGGTGGGGCGTGGCTTACAGTACACTACGAGTTGTGAGCCACAGTGTGGGTTGGCTGTTTTGTTAGGCAGGCCGGTGCCACATCAGAGTCATGAAATCGTTATTTAAAACATTACACAACCCTTTCATACATGCATGTTTTGGCCACATGCTAGCGATGGTTGTCCTACACGACACTCGACACTCGCGTGTGACGCTTTCTGTGGGCCCGCGAGGTCGTCATCCATCACTTTGACGAACAACCGGCAGTGAGGTTAGTTTGATCAGCAAGGTAGAATCTTTTTTGTTTGTGTTATGGTGGTATATAGTACACGTCAAAGAGGTGGGAGGGGACTAGCATATATACTATACATACGCGTCCGTGAACAAGTACACCTCACTCAGTGTCGGGACTTTTTGGTTTCCGAGGCACGTGCAACATCAAAATTGTGAAATTGGCTATTCAAACATCACACAACACCTTTTTGGGCCACATGCATGCTCGCGGTGGTTATCCTAGCTAGGACGCTGACGTGTGATGCTTCCATATGTGGGCCCACGAGGCCATCATCGATGCATGCATGCATCACTTTGACCTACATCGAGAGAGGTAAATTAATTTCACCATCGATGAGGATTCTTTTGGATTGTACATATTACGGCAGGAGCATATAGTATGCGGTGAAGGGGGGGGGGGGGAGGGGACCATCATATGTAGTACGCTTCATGAACCTCGCTCTGTGTGGGTGCATGGTTTACGGTTTTTGAGGCATGTGGCACATCAAAGTCGTGCATTTTGGGTATTCAACATATATATGTTTTGCCCACATGAAAATTGGTGGTGGTTGTCCTCTCGCACCCACTAAAGCGGTTATCAGCGATATCGATGCTTTCCATATGTGGGCCCGCTTGGTCCATCACTAATTTTTGCCTGACAATAAGAGAGGTTAATTTGACTTAGGAGGGGATTATTATTTTTGCTTGTAATACGGTATATACCGTATTACAAGCAAAAATAATAATCCCCTCCTAATTCAAACTAACCTCTCTTGTTTTAACATAGGTCATGCTCTGGGATGACATGCATGATACAGTTTGAACACACACACATGCATGTGTATGCATGAATCCCTCCCATTGATTCAAAGTGGCTAGTATAACGACACATCATGAACCAATCTCGCTCTGTGTGAGGAGCTAGTGTATGATTTTTGACGCACGCGCCACATCAATGTTGTGAAATGGTATTCAAACATGCATGCACGCATCACCTCCATACATATGCATGTAGTGGTTGCCTTCGAATGGTACACTCCCTCGCGTGGTTATCGGCGACAAGCTTATATATTCGTGGGCCTGCGTGGACATCCATGATCACCTTGACCAACAACAAGATAGGTTACCATGGCGGATTCTACATTTGGTTCGTGTTATAATAGATAGGTCATGGTGAGATTCAGACCTTAAGCTTGAGCGCATATACTACGCACGCATGCATGCATGAATCCCCGTCGTTGGCTTGAAGTGTGGTGTAACATACATATGCATCGTCAACCTAACCCTCACTCAGTGTGGGGATTTCTAGTTCGAAATCACGGTGCCACATCAAAGTTGTTCCATTGTTACTAAAAAACACACCTCTCCATACATATGTTTGGGCCACACGCATGCGGTGGTTGGCTTCGGGGACTAGGTACTTGCGTGATTATTGGCGAGCTAGCCCATCTCTGGGGTTGCATGGACGGCCATCACTTTGACCATCAACAAGAGAGAGGTTGTACGACCAAGGTGGATTATTCTTGGTCCGTTTTACGATCCATCTTGGTGAGATATGCCTCTCTGTTCAAACACACAAGAAGAAAGCAGGAAAAACAAATAAACCAACATGGATAATACAATGAAAAAGTATGAACACCGACAACTGAAATAAATGTGTGAATTATATTTCTCAATCCTGAAGATATGCAAGAGGCAAAGAAATCTATGAAAGAAAAAGGTATTAAAGATGAAGATGTTAAGAATTTACCGCCTATTGAAGAAATACATGGTCTTGATAACCCGACACGGGTAGTAGAGGTAAACTCTCTCTATAGATTTGATGAAGGTGATATTCCTCATAATAAGTTTGCTAGTCAATGCTTGGATGTGCTTGATAATTTTATTGTTGAACAAGAAAACTTCAATGCTTATGTTGGTAGACAATTGAAACGTAATGCTTACATGCTTGACCACTTGGGTGATTATATGAGTAGAACTGTTAATGATCTTAAGCTTATTAGTAAACATGCTTCCATGGTTAGAACTCAAGTAGAACAAGTACTTAAAGCTCAAGATGATTTGCTCAATGAGTTGAATAGTAAGAATAATGATAATGTTGTTAGGATTATCACTAGAGGTGGTAAGATGACCCAGGAACCCTTGTACTTGAGGGTCATCCTAAGAGAGTTGAGAAAGATCCTTAGAGAACTAATACTAATGCACCTAGTCCTTCTAATAAAAAGAAAAAGAAATCTTATAGGACTTTGCATGCTAGTGAACCTACTATAGACACTCCTGAGAATCCCAATGATATTTCTATTTCTGTTGCTGAGACACAATTTTGTGATGAACATGAACCTAGTGATAATGTTAATAATGATGTTCATGTTGATGCTCAACCTAGTAATGATAATGATGTAGAGATTGTACCTGCTATTGATCTTGATAACCCACAATCAAAGATGGGCATTTATTTTCTAGGGATGCAGGCGGGATTGGGAACAAGAAACATCGCACATGGTCCAGAGATAACAACCGTGTGTTATGAAACAGAAAAACCCTCGAGGTCGATAGATATTTTCTAGGGCTGCAGGCGGGATTGGGAACAAGAAACATCGCACATGGTCCGGAGATAACAACCGTGTGTTATGAAACAGAAAAACCCTCGAGGCGGGCAGATATTTTTGAGAGGGGGAGCCTCGTGGAGCCCAATGTACTGTGCGGATGTGTGCGTGACAGGGGCACCGGCATGGCACACAGTTAGTTTGAGTGAATCATGTCTGTTGCATCATCCGACTTGTCTAATGTTCATAAATTTGGGGAAAAATGACGCGGGAGAGGGTCAGAACACGAACATGCTGGCATGTGGACCAAATTTATGTATGAAAAGGGTGGTTTGATATTCAAATACCAAATGCAACTTAGATGTGGCACCTATCTCGCAAAGCGCACGATATTGCTTTCCCCCACCCCCCCTCGTGTCAGCACGAAGGGAATCCTAAGCTTTGAATGCATGCCCCCTCCCCCCAACCTAGGTTAACCTAGCAAAGTGCGAAGTAGCTAGCAGCCCCCCTCCTCCCTCATGTCGGCACAAAGGGAATCCTAAGGTATGAATGCATGCCCCCCCAACCGAGGTTCACCTAGCAAAGTGCGAAGTAGCTAGCAGCCCCCTCCCTCATGTCGGCACGAAGGGAATCCTAAGCTATGAATGCATGCCCCCCAACTGAGGTTCACCTAGCAAAGTGCGAATTAGCTAGCAGCCCCCCTCCCTCGTGTCAGCACGAAGGGAATCCTAAGCTATGAATGCATGACCCCCCAACCGAGGTTCACCTAGCAAAGTGCGAAGTAGCTAGCAGCCCCCCATGCGAGCAGTCCGCCGCACAGGCAGACGGGGAGGCCTGCGTGTAGGTGTGTGAATTGATGGAGGCGTGCTTGCTGTGCAGTGTCATCGAGAGGCGTGCGAGTAGCTGTGTGAAACTTTGGTAGGCATGCCAGCAGTCCAGTGCATAGGCTCACCGGGAGGCGAGCCATTGGTTTGACCCCCGCCTGCCTCTCTCCCACAACTCCCACTACTCCATATTAATGGTGCGCCCGAGCGGCCGCACCCCCATCGTCGCCACACACACATAATCCTCTCTCTCTCTCTCTCTCTCTCCGCTTGCATCCTCGACGCCGCTCTCAGTCCTCAAAGCCGTCAGTGTATGAGGATGCCGCCAAAGCACCCCATCGGAGGGAGTGGCGACCCCGGGGCTGCTAAAGCACCGGAGCAAGGCATGAAGATAGAGACGGAGGTTGCCGTCACCGCCGGCGAGTTATCATTGCACGCTGATGTCATCGACGGCGTCGAGCTTCCATGGCCGGAGGCGTCCACACCGACTCTGGTGATGACCCCGACGACGACGCTGACGACCACTCCGGCGACGACGGACAGCTGGTTAGTCATCTAAACCCATTTATGTGTCAAACAGATCATAGGGTTTCTCTGGTTACTCCTGCCTCCCCCTTTTTGGAATAGAAATCCTATGGTTATTTTCTCCCAATTCATGAAATCTGAGCAAGTTTCATTAGATCCATGTAGTGTATTGATTGTTTGAATGGTACAAGTGATAAGTGATTAGTTGTTTCATCTATGCAAATGATTTCTGCTAGTAATCCAACTAGGGTTAGTGTTCGTGCTAATAATTCCTAGCCAGGACTTGACAATTGATTTTGAATGACCTACATATGTTTGTGCCATTATTTTCTTCAAGATTGGTCTGTACATAGATGACTGTGCTTAAAAATCGAACCATAATCTATGGATATGTATAAATAAATAGCCATAAATTCCTAATCCTACTTCACGGCATGTAATCATTGATTTAATGCCAAATTTGTTTTACTATTTGTATAGGTGTTGTCTGACGATGTGGACAGCAAGGATGAAGATGGCCAGAGGAGGTACAAGAGGCAAATCCTGAGGGAGCTTTATGCGGGAATGCATAACAGGCATATTAGGACATGGAACGGTGGCCATCGATGCCTATTTTGCAACCACAACCTTCATGATGCGTATCTAAGTGTTCTGGCGCATGCAAGAGGACGGGCTGTTGGATCCTTCAAGCAGAAGTATTCTCGTAGGGCGGCGCATGATGCGTACGCCGAGTACCTGCAGAAGCTTCAGGATCATGCCGGCATGTGAGATGAGATGTGGGATGGATCAAACTATGTACGCTTGAGTATGCCTAATGACGGTTGAACTATGTACTTATGGTTGAGCTATGCTTACGTATGTGTACGCTTATTATCTATGTCTGAGTATGTTAAATATTTGGTCAAAATTTGGTAAAAATTACAAAGGGGGACCAATAAACCAGTACGGAGGTAGTACGTCAATCACACACGGTTCCCAAAATTGGAACCATGTGCAATGACTTTCATTTTGCCTGTTGCGTCAATCGCACACGGTTCGCCCTAGCAAACCGTCGCCTCCAAAATTCTTTGTGGGACAGAAAACCCTCACCATCCAATTCAAAAAGAAAAAATAAAACCCTCACCATCCCCACGTCACAAAAACCCTCACCCCGCCCGCCACCCCCTCCAGTCCCCATTCACACCTGCACAAGCTCCTCCGCGTCTATGCCATGGCACCACCTATCGTGGTGGTAAACACTTAGCTCGATGCCTGCCGCTGCTGCCAGGCTGCCGGCAAAGCCCACCGCATTTCGCCACTTCCGCTTGCTGCCGCCTATCGCCATTGACTTTCTCGACGCTGCTCGCGGTCAACCTAGCTCCGCTCGGTTGGGGAATCTGTGTACTGAGGGTTCTTTCTCACGGATGACAAGGTAACTAATTTAGTGAGATATAATCTCATCTCTTATCCCAGTTCATCTACCTCCTTTAATCACCCGGTGGAAATCACCATGAATTCATTTTTATTCGAGCTGATATGGGGGTTTTCTTTCATTCATAGAACGTACAGTGCGCCGACACATCAGGCCCGCACGACCTCCGCCAGAGATTCCATCTCACCGTACCAGATCACTTGAGGACGCGCGCGATATGTTCAATCTCACCCTAAATTGGTTGACATGGCCTACTTTCCTGAACATATTCTAAATATTGCTACATTTGGATAAAAGGTGCCACATGCACCATATATGTCAAAGGGGATTCCCCCCCTCTTCTTTCTATATTAGGCAAATTAATGATTTATTGTTCTTTCGATTACTCTCATATTTCCATGACACCATGTTTACCATATCTGTTTAATTATAGATTTTTGTCCTTCGATTTCAACTGCTGTACAGTTCTTTCAATTTGGGCCCATATTTGCATGTTACCATATTTTCTTTAAAAATCCTACCATTTTCTGCAGCGCATCCCTTGCTATGCAACAGATTATGTAGTGCACAATATTTTCCTTTACATAGATCAAGACTACACGGATGTCATACTACACACAAACCATGGTTTACAATCGTTGCTACTGTAAGACTTGATGAACGTGGTGACTCCTATCGTTGCTACTGAAAAGCTGGCACTAAAATTGCAGTGCACATAAAAGGGCCTAGTCATGAGATATATGCTAACTTCCCCGACAAAATCATCCATCCAGACTTTGTTTGAAGTAAGTTTTCTATTCAGCTATCTACATGTTGACTTACCCAACAATGTCAAATGAATTGTGTAGTATTTAAGCAACCAACTGTTATTCCCTTTTCTTACTATATTCCTACCTAATAACTTCTAGTTACCAATACACTTTTCTATTGCCCTGTTTTAACTAAATATTCCATGTAAGCGCCGCTGACAAGGAGACTCTGGAGGTGGAGAACGGGGCTGCCAACAAGCGGAGGCGGGGCAAGCTAGAACCGCAAGCGACTCCATCAGGCCTAGACTTCATCAGCAGCCTCCCCGATGATATGTTGACAGTCATCATCTCCCTCCTCCCAATCAAGTATGGGGCAAGAACAACCGTCCTTTCTCGGTGGTAGAGCCCCCTATGGAACTCCAGCCCTCTCGACCTCATCGACACCCACGAGCTCTGCCATGGCTATCGCAAAAGCTTGGATGCATTCTCCAAGATCCTCGACAGTCAGCTTGGCCCAACCAGAGGCCTTAGAATGGGCAAGTTCCATTCCAACGGCAAGGACCAAGCCAAGCTTGACAACTGGTTACGATCCCCCGCCCTAGATCAGCTCGAGGAGCTCACTTTTGATGATGGGCATATGCAGTCACTGACAACGTTCACACTCCACCTCGCGCCCACGCTGCACGTCGCCAATTTCAGGAACTACCATCGCCCCTGCCCTTAATGACGTGACCGCTTTTATTTTACCATGACTGAAGCACCTCGAGCTCATCGCCGTCTGCCTCTCAAACGGTGACATGGAGTGCCTGCTCCATGGCTGTACTGCACTCGAGTACCTTCATCTTCAGGCGATCAATGGGTTGAGTACCTTCCACATCACCTCCATGACTCTCCGGACTATTTATGTGGTGTGGCTGATGCTGCAGGAAGACATCACAAGATGTGTAACACGGTATGGTCATTGAGGACACACCTGCACTTGAGAGATTACTTGTAGTTGATCAAGAAGGTCCAACAAGAATGAATGTTATTTCTGCGTTGAAATTGACAGTGGTGGGCTACTCGTCTGACAAATACTCCGAACTTGTTAATGGACCCACACCCGTTCAGGTACAACAGCCGCCTTCTACCTGTCTTTCTACAAATTAACATTATTTCTAATTTTGAAGATGTTTGTTTGTTTGTCATTAAGAAAATGATTCTGACAAGCTTGACCCCGCGCAGTGAAGGTCTTGGCACTAGAATCTATCGGGCCCAACCTGGGGCAAGTTGTCGGTTTCCTAAGATGCTTTTCGTGTCTAGAGAAGCTATATATCAAGGTGATGTTCCTTTCCTGTTAAATGTTAACCATAAGGGAGTTCAATTTGTGACACCTTTTTCCAAGTTTACAATGGCAATGTACTACGATTTCTGAAGGATTCTTTTGGAGGATTTCAGTACATACATGTTCCACCCCTAATATTGGTTCCTTGATCCGTATGGTTACAATCAATAAGCATTTCTCCTTTGGATTCATCTGTACAAGTTTTCTTAGGGAACTTTTCATCCACTCCAACCTCTTGTGTAATTTTACTAGATGGAGCAGGATCAATGAGGGCGCCAACTTCATCCACTCCATCCTGCTCAACAGATTATTGTCAGCCCTGATTTGGCCAGTATCTTTATCCTGCTCATCAAGAAGTGTACTTCTCTGGTATCCTCCTCTTGGGGGCCCTGAGGATACCAGAGAAGTACACTTCCTAATGAGCAGGATAAATATACTGGCCAAATCAGGTCTGACAATAATCGAGGTTATGGCAATATGCATAATGCGGGGGGTGCAGCCACTCCAATATCGGGGGAAGCCCATGTGGCACTACAATGGGGAAGATGATGCCACCCGCTGTGGTCGTAAAGGGCCGGACTCCACCACTGCTCTGACGAAAATTTTGTTCGATTTGTATAAAGGAGAAGAGGAAGAATTCCTTCGTATTAAACCGCGGGATGGATTTTCCATGTACAACCCCCCAAGCTCGGTAAGTCGTCACTCTTTCCCCCACTCTATTCATTCTGGCACTTTTCATCAAAATCATTAACCTCGATACTTCTGAGCAGGAACTAAGAAGGGCCGTGGAAGGATTCGATAGCCCTTCCCCGCAGCCAGAGGACCCCGGAAGGGCCTGCGATCCAGGACTTGAAGAAGATCTGGATATTACTGTGGCGCTAGTCAACGGGACATTTTATCAGGCCAGCTGCGATGGTGCCTTAGTGGCTATTATTGCCGACTATCCCGGACTGCTACCTACATCGCGTGTAAGCAAAGCCGAGACCTTATCCTCTGAAGAGGACTCCTTTCTGATATCATGCCTTATGCATAAAATATCACATTTTTATAGAGACGACCATCGGAACGCGGCGCCGAGCCCCTGGGGGCTCATCAACAAAGGGCGTCTGGGTCAGGCAGGCTCAAGAGGAAGGCGGTTAGGGCCAAAACGCCGTTATACAGGTATGGTAAAAACCTGCTCTATGATTATAGTGTTTGAAATGTAACAGCTTCCTTCGTATTCTGGCAGAAAGAGGAGCCACCGGATTATTTCCGGGGAACCTGCCGATCACGCCTCGACCAGCCGGAGTCCAGAACCGTCTTCGAGAGAGGAGGCCAATGCGGGGCCGATGCTGAATTGTCCTTCGACAGAGGATGCGTATATGTTCTCCGCCACAAATTCCGAAGTGGAGAGTGCCATGAATCACCGGCGTCGATGGGCCATACTTCGGAATAACATCTTTTCCGAAGAGGCATTTAATGCTTTCAATTCGGGAGACGCATATATTCGGGCTGCTCAAGGCGGACTCGGCCGAGCGACAGACGAGTATGCAAAAGATATACATGTAAGGAAATTTGATAAGCATGTATAGCAGTAGCCCCTGAGACTTGAAACGGTTGGAACAACTGATTTAAGGATCATGTTACGGACAGCTCCTTGTAGAGAAGAATACCCAATTGTCTCAAGAGCTGGAGGAGTGCAAGACCTAGTTGAGGGCCGCGGTTGCCAAACTAGAAGAATCCCAAAAGGCCTCCCCTGGTAACATTCGTCTTTAATAACGAAATTTTATGGAAATGCACCAGTTAGTGATTGGCTTGTTTGATAAGTCTAACAGAAATTTCTGCAGACAATCCCGGGGAGAATCCGGAGATCAGAAAAGATAGCGAGTCACATCTCCAAAGGTAGCTAAAAGCTAGCGAGCGTGTTCTTACGCAAGTTAGGTGGGAGAAGAATGATCTACAAGATGCCAATGTCTGGCTGGGCGTCGAATTAGGAGATGTTCGCGCTCAGCTGGCGGACTCCGTGAAGGAGAACATGAGGCTTCGTCGCGGCATTTATGGTAAGTGCCTAGACGAACTGTAGTACAGCTCAGCGAGGAAGCATATTGATAGAGTTTATATCTGTAGGTATGTTGACGGGCCATACTGAAGAGGAGATGCCCATGTCCGCAGGTGATTTACTGCAAGGCCTCTCACAGCTGCACGAGCGAGCTCGGCAAGTGATGCAGGGTATTGTCCAGGCTTTGTGGCCATCCACTTCCCTGCCAAAAGGCTTGTGGGAGCTCGTGGATATGCTCCAAGGAGCATGGCGGCGCTTTCGATTGTGGATGATGCCAGCCTGCCGACAAGGTGCAAGGGAAGCCTGGGCCATGGTGAAGACGCGCTACACCAAGCTTGACCCGAACCATATGGCCGAAGTCGGACCGGCGGGGCCAAATGGGCAAGAAATTCCCGTGAGCCTGGTGTATGACCAGTTAGCGTTAGCCGCAAAGTATTCCCAACAGGATTGCAAGCTAGATAGCCTGTTGGAAGGTATAGAAGAAGAATATAGCCAGTCCAAGTGACTATGTAATTCAATGGACATATGTAGTCCCTAGCCGGATTAAAAATCATTTGTCATGGCGGACCTTTTTGCTTCAGCCCCCGGATCCAATAGTCCGGGGTGTATCCGAATACCCGCTCGGTTATGCAGAACCAGGATATGCATGGAAACCAGGCATAGGGGTCATAAGTGCTTGAACAGACAAGTACCCAACTAGTTATGTTATATTACATGGGTAGTAAGAAACATCTTCCAGGGAGAATAGTTCCGTTAGGGGTTCCTTTCCCTGGGCACGCATGCATCGATGTACATGTCCGGATTGTGAACAGAAACGCAAGATACAAAACTTCCGGGGATTCACGTTTGAAATAAACAAAATAAACATCTTTTGTTCACCGACCGAATATTCCCTTAAGAACGCTAGGTTTCGGCTTCACCCAGTCTGAGGTACACATCCGGCTGAACCGGTAGTAACAATCGCAGAGGTGCTCCCCTTATGCCCTAGCCGAATTAACGGGAACATAGGGCATAAACACAAGAGCCAGGCAACCCAGCATGGCCACATCTTAAGTCATATCGATGCATATACTGGTGAAGAAAAGGCACATATGGAAAAAGAACGCATATGTGATAGGCAAGAAGCAATGAAAGTAATTATATTTAGCTTCCGTATAGGAAGCCCCCAGGTATGGTTTACACACATAGTGCAACCGGAGTGATCCGAGCATCCGCACTGTGAGTACTTTGTGTGAAGAAGGGAAAAAGGGTGAGAAAGGAAAAGAAGAGGGGGAGGAGCATAATTAAAACAGCGGGGGTAAGGAGACGAACCCTGAGTTCGGCACTAGGCGTAGAATCTTCGGAGTCTGGCCGCGTTCCATGGGTTCGGCTCGAGTCTGTTATCGGATGCATTACGTAGGCGGTACGCTCCTCCGGTGAGAACTTTATCAATAATGAAGGGACCCTCCCACTTAGATTTGAGCTTGTCCTTCTTCTTCTCCTGTAAGCATAGAACGAGTTCGCCAATATTATAAGTTTTGGCCCGCACTTCTCTGCTTTGATATCGTCGAGCCTGCTGCTAGTAGAATGCGGAACGGGCTTTGGCCACGTCGCGCTCCTCCTCCAGGGCATCTAAGTTGTCCTGCCGATCTAACTCGGCTTCCTTCTCTTCGTATAGGCGCACACGAGGTGAGTCGTGTACTATGTCGTAGGGTAGTACTGCTTCTGCGCCGTACACCATAAAAAATGGTGTGTATGCGGTGGGGCGATTCGGCATGGTCCGCAGCCCCCAGAGTACGGAGTGAGCTCCTCGACCCAGTGCGCGTCCGATTCTGTCAAGGACCGCACTAGTCCGGGTTTGATGCCGCTCATAATGAGACCATTTGCATGTTTGACCTGACCGTTTGTTTGGGGATGGTAGACGGAGGCGTAACCGAGCTTAATGCCCATGTTACCGCACCAAGTTTTCACTTCATCGGCTGTGAAGTTTGAGCCATTATCAGTGACGATGCTGTGAGGGACACCGTAACGGTGCACAACCCCTGAGATGAAGTCTATCACTGGTCCGTATTCGGCCGTTTTAACTGGTTTGGCTTCTATCCATTTGGTGAACTTGTCCACCATGACCAATAAGTATTTTTTCTTATGGCTTCCCCCTTTAAGGGATCCGACCATATCCAGCCCCTAGACTGCGAAGGGCCAAGTAATGGGGATTGTTTGGAGAGCGGTAGGGGGCATATGGCTCTGATTGGCAAAAAGCTAGCAACCGACGCAGTGCTGGACAAGGTCCTGTGCGTCTGCTCGGGCTGTCGGCCAATAAAAACCTGTACGGAAGGCCTTGCTGACAAGTGCCCGAGCCGCAACATGGTGCCCGCCGAGTCCGGCATGGATTTCAGCCAAGAGCTGCCGCCCTTCCTCTTCGGAGATGCATCTTTGGAGCACACCAGTCGCACTTTTCTTGTAGAGTTCTCCCTCATGGACTTCGTAGGCCTTGGAGCGCTGCACAATACAACGTCCTTCATTTTGGTCCTCGGGGAGCTCCTGCCTATTTAGGTAGGCCAAGAAAGGCTCAGTCCATGAGGCGATTACAACCATGATTTCATGGGCCGAGGGTGTTATTTCGGTGGCGGAGCCTCCGATTACGTCAGATGGTTCGGAATCTAGGGTTGTTTTCGGATGTGGGCTAGTATTGCCAGACTCCCTTTTCCATACCACAAATTGTTTGAACAACTTTTCCAGGAATATGTTAGGTGGGACAGGGTCGCGTTTAGCTCCGGTGTGAGCGAGGATATCCGCCGCTTGATTGTTTTCTCGAGCCACATGGTGGAATTCGAGCCCCTCGAACTGAGCTGACATTTTGAGGACGACATTACGGTAGGCCGCCATTTTCGGATCCTTGGCATCAAAATCTCCGTTTATTTGTGATATTGCAAGGTTTGAATCCTCGCGCACCTCCAGGCGTTGAATGCCCATAGAGACTGCCATCCGAAGACCATGTAATAGAGCCGCGTATTCAGCTGCGTTGTTGGAGTCTGTGTATAATATTTGGAGTACGTATTAGACCGTGTCTCCGGTGGGGGAGGTCAGGACTACACCCGCTCCCAATCCGGCCAACATTTTGGAGCCGTCGAAGTGCATGATCCAGTTGGAGTACGCACCGTACTCTTTAGGGAGTTCGGCTTCTATCCATTCGGCGACGAAGTCGGCCAATACTTGCGACTTAATGGCACGCCGTGGTTTGTATGTTATGTCGAACGGAAGGAGCTCGATGGCCCATTTAGCAATCCTTCCTGTAGCGTCGCGGTTGTTTATTATGTCGTTGAGTGGTACTTCGGAGGCCACCGTAATCGAACACTCTTGAAAGTAGTGTCGTAGCTTCCGGGATTCCATGAAGACCGCGTACGCTATCTTTTGATAGTGTGGGTATCGGGATTTGCATGGAGTGAGGACAGTGGACACATAATATACTGGCTTTTGGAGCAGGAACTTGTATCCGTCTGCTTCTTGTTCGACGACGAGCACTGCACTGACAACCTGATGTGTCGCAGCTATGTATAGTAACATAGGGTTCGCCAATATTTGGCGCTGTCAGGACTGGATTACTGGCCAATAAGGTCTTTATTTCTTCCAGTCCGGCCGCGGCTACATCCGTCCACACGAAGTGTTCGGTGCGTCAAAGAAGGCGCTAAAGGGGTAGTGCCTTTTCTCCTAATCAGGAGATAAAGCGGCTTAAGGCAGCCACACATCCAACTAGTTTCTAGATATGCTTGAGGTCTGTTAGGATAGCCAACTGCGATAGAGCTCGGATTTTTTCCGGATTTGCTTCAATTCCTCTATTGGAAACAATGAAGCCGAGCAACTTCCCGGAGGGTACACCAAAAACGCATTTTTCCGGGTTTAGCTTGATGTCGTATGTTCGGAGGTAATCGAACGTAAGCCTCAAGTCATCCATTAGGGTTTTGACGTGTCTTGTTTTTATGACCGTGTCGTCCACATATGCCTCCACTGTTTTGCCGATTTGTTTCTCCAGGCATGTTTGAATCATGCGTTGATAGGTTGCGCCGGCATTTTTAAGCCCGAAAGGCAGAGTGTTGAAGCAGAAAGGGCCATATGGCATTATGAAGGCCGTTGCGGCTTGGTCGGACTCTGCCATCTTTATTTGATGGTATCTAGAATATGCGTCGAGGAAACATAGTGAATCATGTCCTACGGTGGCGTCGATGATTTGGTCGATGCGACGGAGGGGGAAGGGATCCTTGGGGCAAGCCTTGTTGAGGTCTTTGAAATCCACGCATAGGCGCCAGGATTTGTCCTTCTTTGGTACCATTACCAGGTTTGCCAGCCAATCCGGATGCTTGATACCTCTGATGAATCCGGCCTCAAGTAGCTTGGCTAGCTCTTCTCCCATGGCTTGCCGTTTGGGCTCTGAGAAGCGCCTAAGAGTCTGTTTGACTGGCTTGTATCTTTTCAGTATGTTGAGGCTATGTTCGGCTAGCCTGCATGGGATGCCCGACATGTCTGAAGGATGCCAGGCGAAAATGTCCCAGTTCTCACGTAGGAATTCTTGTAGTGCGGCGTCCATTGTCGGGCTCAACTGTGTCCTGATGGAAGCTATCTTCGTGGGGTCCATTGGATGGACCTGGAATTTGACTGTCTCGTCTGCGGGTTTAAATGATGTGGACTTGGGTCGTTTGTCGAGTATCACGTCGTCCCTGTCCACTGTGGCGCGCAGCGTTGTTAGTTCTTCGGCCGCTAGGGCTTCGGATAATGCTTCCAGGGCTAGTGCTGCGGTTTTGTTTTGGCACAGAGTGCAATGTCGGGATCACTGGATAGAGTGATGATTCCATTGGGTCCGGGCATTTTAAGCTTCATGTACCCGTAATGGGGTATAGCTTGAAAGCTTGTGAATCCAGCCCTAAAAGGGCGTGGTATCCACTGCTGAAAGGAGCCACTTGGAATGTGATTTCTTTGGACCTGTAATTCTCCAGGGTGCCAAATACCACATCGAGTGTGCTTTTTCCCGCACACCGTGCCTCCCGACTAGGGATGATTCCCCTGAATGTTGTGCCGCTCTGCTCAATGCGCCTTTTATCACTTTCCATCTTGCTGACTGTTTCTTCATAGATCAAGTTTAGTCCACTTCCGCCGTCCATGAGCACTTTAGTGAGCCGAAAGCCGTCCACGATTGGGCTAAGGACCAAAGCGGCAGGTGCCCAGACTGTCTGGAATTGGGGTTCGTCACTCGCACTGAAAGTTATAGCAGTGTCGTTCCACGAATTTATTTTTGCCACGTGGCAGATTTCAGCGAGATTTCGATGAGCTCGTTTGCACCTGTTATTTGAGGCAAAAGTCTCGAAGACTGTCAGTACCGCATTGTTGTCTTCGGCGGGACGTTGCTCTGCTTTATTTGCAAGAAGATCCTCACCACTTTTTGCTACCTGCCGGAGTATCCAACATGCTCTAAGGCTATGTGTTGGCTTAGTATCCGGCGTGCTATGAATTTTGCATGGCCCATTGAGCCATTCTTCCAATACGGTTCCACGTCCTGGAGTGGGCTTTGGCTTCTTGGGAATTGTATCGGGTAACTTAGGAGAGTTTGCCCTTTTAGCTCGGAGGCAAGGTTTAGTGAGAGCCGGATTATCCCAAAAGGCTGTTTGGGTTTTCCAGGTACTTTCAATTGCACAATACTTCTGTACTATGGCTGCTAAGTTGGGAAAGTGTACTATGTCACAGCGACCAATAGCATAAGGATCCCTTTGCTCGTGCAATTTTTGCAAAAAAGTGAGATTGTGTCCTCCTCGCGATAGTCCTTGACCTTGTTTATCACAAGGAGGAATCTGGCCTAGTAGCGATGTATTGTCTCTTGTGGCTCTTGTCTGATATGGGAGAGACGGCTTAAGTCTGGGTGGGTGGGCTTAGTTGAATTTGGATTCTGATCCGATCTAGCGCCCAGGGGCAGAGGAGCTTCCGGGCTTGACAGATCGGGCTCCGGGATGTTGCCCGGTTTTTCCGGCCCGTTGCCCGATTCTAAGTTCAGGGTCTGGGCCGTGTCCTCCCACGAACGGGTATCCGGCTCAGATAGCTCGGTGATCCGGACATAGTTCGTCCTTAGAATAGAGGGATAATCCATATGTGGCTCTTCCACTACCACTATCTCGTGGGTGACCGGTGGGGATTTAATATCCCTTTGGTCAGGTTTAAGCCCAATCCGGTCATAGTCTGTAGCGACTCCCAAAGCGGCGATGCGATCCAAGAGCTCATTAAGGGAAGAGAGCTCTATTGGATCCATCTGTTCGGCGAGTTCTGAATTGACGTGGAGGCTATTCGTGATGACCCGAGAGGTCATCGTCGGCGTGGCAGCCGATCGGGCGGCCATGACGAAGCCACCTAGTCGGAGAGTTTGGCCTACAGCCAGTGCTCCCCTAGAGGTGATGTTGTCCTTGACAACGAGACGGGCCATTGGGCCTTGCAGCGACGACACAGAGGAACTCTCAATGAAAGCACCAATGTCGGTGTCAAAACCGGCGGATCTCGGAGAGGGGGTCCCGATCTGTGTGTATAGCACTAATGGTAACAGGAGGCAAGGGACACAATGTTTTACCCAGGTTTGGGCCCTCTCGATGGAGGTAAAACCCTACTTCCTGCTTGATTGATCTTGATGATATGAGTATTACAAGAGTTGATCTACCACGAGATCGTATAGGCTAAACCCTAGAAGCTAGCCTATGATGATTATGATTGTTATGATCGTCCCTATACGGACCAAACCCTCCGGTTTATATAGACACCGGAGGGGGCTAGGGTTTACACAGAGTCGGTTACAAAGAAGGAAGTCTAATATCCGGATTGCCAAGCTTGTCTTCCACGCAAAGGAGAGTCCCATACGGACATGGGGCGAAGTCTTGAGTCTTGTATCTTCACGGCCCAACAGTCCGGCCAAAGTATATAGTCCGGCTGTCCGGATACCCCCTAATCCAGGACTCCCTCAACTATAAGGAACTATTTATCCGCATATATAGCTTTCTCTGCTACTCCTTCCAGTGATCGGTATGCAGTGCATGTGTCCGTAGACATGACAGCTTGTCCATGGAAGTTCAACTATGGTGCCCATCACGTTTCATCTGGCGATTCCCACGATGCCTCTCCAACCCACGGCACCACGCCCCCCGACGTGCGCCTCACCCCTCTCGGCCGCACCGCCCCTCTGCCTTTGTGTGCATGACATGTGGGCCACCTAAAATGCGGCGAGCATCAAGTTTCTACCACAGTCACACGCGATTCCCACGACGCCGCTCGAACCCATGAAACCACACGTCCCCCGACCTGTGGCTCACCCCTCTTGGCCCCACTGCCCCTCTGCCTTCGGGAGCATTACATGTGGACCAGTCACCTACAGGTCCACATGTTGTTGACTCAAAGGTAGGTGTAGTAAGGCGCTGAAGCTCAGTCCCGACGGCTCTGAGAGGGAAATGTAACTCCTGCACCAGGGCTTGTGGTGTTCCCGCAGCACGAACTCGTGCCAAACTCGAGATTTGTTTCTTTACTATACATGCACGCAACGATTTAATGGACATCGTAATATCAACATGTGATGGGGAGCTCTAAATTTGAATTTGAAACTTATAAAACAAAAAGATTCAAAACAAATAAACTGGGAGAGAGGGAGTATATCGTAGGATGTGTCCCATACAAAATAATTCCCCTGGTTTGTCACCGCGAAGATGTGGTTAGAAAGGAGCACAGCGTCTTCCTACTCGTACGACAACAAATCGGCCGCAGACAGCATGGTCCGCCTTTGACCGCCATGTGCAAGGTTCGTGCTATCTTATTCAATCTCACCGTGGTTCCATCTTACCAATTCATGCGGTGGCCCGTTGCATGGCTGATCCCAATGTCGGACAAAGGTTCTGCGGGAACGGTGTCATCGTTGTAAATGTTGTGCAAATTGGTGTTGGTACCCTCCCATACATATGCAAGCCAATCTCCACTCGCACTGAGCCTAACCTATGAAACAGTGGGCAGGGGGAGAATTAGGAAATGGACACGGAAGTAGTCTTTAGAATGCATTTACTACGTGATCAAACTCATCTTACCTGCTCATCGGAGGAAACCGAGTGCCCCTCAACGTCGGCATCTCACGGGGCGTCAACTTGCAACTACGGCCACGCCGCGCTGGAGAGACCCCCAAAGGAAACATCCTCGTGCATTCCACGGAACATCAAGATGCATTTGTATGAGTAGTTTATCTTGTGAGAGAAAAGGATGAACGAGGGAAGGCCTCTAGAGATAGAGATGGACACTACTACTACCAATGTGCTGGCCCATGCGTTGCAATGGGTCCAAAGTAGTAGAATAATACTTGTTCACATGCTTGAAATATAAACACTCTAGTTTTGATATACGTGTGTCAGCAGACATGACAACTTGTCCATGGAAGTTGAACCACGGCGACCATCACGTTTCTTGTTTCTACCACTGCCACACCCACAGGCGATACCCACGATGCCGCTCCAACCCACGGCACGACGTCCCCCGACGTGGACATGGATCCTCTGACGTGGCTATCACTGCCTTGCCCTGCCTTTCCTTCGCTGATAGGTGGGACCCACGCTTATGGGTCCCACATGTCAGTGACAGAATGGTAGGATTGTTCGCGTCAGGGGATCCTCATCCCCCCGACGTGCCCCTCATCCCTCTCGGCCCCACCGCTCCTCTTCCTTTGTGTGCATGACATGCGGGCCAGCTCAACTGCGGCGACCATCAACTTTCTACCACAGACACACCTGATTGGACGCGGTTTACCTGCTCCGCTACTGTGCTCCGACCCGTACTCCCGCACCATCGAATTTTCATCCAGCGGCTGTGACACATTTCGTCCCGGGCATCAATCCTCAGCTGGAGTACTTATGTACTACAGGTAGTATCCGCCGGTGTGGCCATCTACGCCTCGTAACGCCCCGACGCCCAACTGTGGCACCCTCGCCACAGCCACGCCACCACCGGCCGGTTCATCTCGAATGAGTGAGTCATGAACCACGCCACCACCATGAGAATGACATGTGGGCCAGCCGCATTTAAGGTCCGCATGTCATTGACTCATAGGCCGGGCACTAAGCCACTGAAGTTCGGTCCCGTGGGCCCCGAGAGGGAAATGTAACTCCCGCGGCAGGCCTTGTGGTGCTCCCACAGTACGAGCTCGTGCCAAAATGGAATTTGTTTCTTACTACTACCAACTAGTACTAGTAAGGTACACGTGCATTGCACGCATGAGATTCTGGTGGTTTGTGCATTATGCTTCTACATGTGGAGTTTTCTGGATTCTAACATGTTGCAAAATCTGGTGGAATGTAAGTTTAGGCAAGTTTGATTAACTTAGGTGAGTTTTTGGTTCAAGCCACACCTTAGGCAAGCCACACTAAGGCCCCACATGACATACACACAAAAAATGTGGCAAGATTCCCTTAGGCTTGCCAACTTGTGGCTCTCATTTTGAAGAACTAATAACTTTGCCTAAGCTTAGTTGTGGCAAAGTTAGTCATGAATTAAGTTCAACCATGGAGTCTTCTAGATTATACATGTGGCGGAATCTGGTGGATGATATCCAACGGCCAGTAGTGCTTGGATTTTCCATCTTTGTACCATCGGATTGGCTTCATCCAACGACCAACTTTCAAAGTTTTTCACACACTATATAGGGGGTATAGATATAGATGTGCCGGTCTATTGCAATGGATCCAAAGTATATCTATTTAGTGGAGTAGTCTAAACACATTATCTATTTATTTTTCTCTAACCTTCTGTAGCCTTGCAACCAAGCCACATAAGCTTCATGGGTGCCCCCCACATCATATTATCCATACTACGTTGATTGAAAAAAAGATAAATCACCCAAAACAATATCTTCCCGTCTGACACAAAATTTCTTGGCTTCCGTGCTACAGCTAGATCTTACCCTTGTTTCTATTTTCCAACCGGGCGGCGGGCGGGGTGTCGGTTTGCTCAACGGCGGTCCCACATGAAAGTGAAAATGCTAGGCAACATGCCTTCCCTAAGCTATGCGTCGTGTCGGACGGGCCGTGTTGTACTCTCGATTCCCGGGGGTGTGGGGGTGCGACGCGAACGCGGCAGGCCTTTTCCTTTTACTAGCAATGTGCCCGTGCATTGCGATGGATGCAAAGTAGTAGAATAGTAGTATTTGTTCACAAACTTGAAAGAAATCACTATTGTTTTGATATACTCCTAATATATTACTCCCTCCATACCTAAATATTTGTATTTTTTGAGTTTTCAAATGGACTATCACATACGGATTATATAGACATATTCTAGTGTTTCTAGCAAGATGCCCGCGCGTTGCACGAAGTTGATGGAAAAGGTAAGCACAACTTATAAATTGATGGATGGAGTACTAGTTACAGTGATGCATATAATTAAGCAAAGGGATCGCACATGTCGGTATTGACTGGAACAAGAATGCAACAGCACAATAAGAATTAAGGCCACGATGATGCAATCGCAGTGGTGGTTACAGAAGGCAAGACGAAAGATGGATCCACGAATGTATGACCTCCTCCTCCTCAACTTAGTGCGCCAGGCCACCGACCGGCGGCTAAGGAGCGGCGGATTTTGTGGCGAGGTCGAGGTGCTCCTCAGCAAAGGCATCCAAGGCTTCCAGCCGGTTGAGGAAGGCCAACATCGTAGCGTCCTCACCGGCCTTGTAGATACCTATGTACATGATTTGCTCATACACGTGGATGTGTAGGTCGACGAATTCTTGCAGGGCAAGGCGCCTCGTGGCGAGTGCGACCTCTAGGTGAACATTCTTCGTGGCGTCGGCGGGCAGTCGCAGGGCCACCAGTGCTTGAAAGAGGTTCCAGCCATGGAGGCCGATTAGGGTGGCAGGCAATGAGGAGCCCGGGCACGCGGGCTGGAGGAGTACGGCGATGTCGTCCGCGAGCTTCTTGAGGACGGTGAACTTGTTGCTGGTGGCAATGATCATCTGGTCCAACTGAGAGTCGTAGTTGGCGTCGACGGCGGCCATCCACCAGCCGGTCTCCAACACCGTCTGGAGACGATCCTCGGCGCCATGCCGCAGGCCGGCTTCGTGGACCATCTGGCGCAGCCGCTGGCCGCTCACGTGCATCGCCGACATGGGTCTGGAGTGAGCTCTTTTGCACTTAGTGTAGGTGCTTAGGCAAATGCTTAGGTGCGTACGATGTGGTAGATGCATTGGAATGGAGGGGCGCCTTTATATGAGGGCAATGAGGGCAAACTGCGTTGCATTCACATCGTGCAGCCTCTTTTCCCAGACCTCCTCCCATTACTTCCCTCATGCATTAATTGAAGGAGGATGCATTGGCCGTTCAACATATCGGAAACCGCTACTCCCTCCCTCGTCTGCATTAAAGCCGTATCAGGAACTGGGCCACCCACTGTCAAATCAAATACTCCCTCCGTCTAGGTGAGTATTAAGTCATCTTACGAAAACCAAATAGTAAACACATAGGCGTGGTGCATTAACTCTCACGTTGTTTCTTATTTTTTGACATAAATAGAGGAATCAACCAAGAAGAGATGTGGGCCTTGTATGCTTTTAATGACTTGAGACTATCAAACATGACATGCAGTGGTCAGTTCGTTGCACAAGAACAAATACAACCCACGTCAGCACACACGCATCTTATAGCATCACATCCAATGGCTATAAAAGATGAATGAGACCAAATTATATCTCATCTAGATGAGTTCTAGCAAAACTATAGTAATAATACTTAGTACTCCTGCGCCATGTATCATATATTAGTATCATGTAGTACTTTATTTATTGCAATGTATGGCACATAGTTCACGAGCGCTCTCTATATGTACCACCTTTTTTTAATTTCAAGTTTTGCTCCATGGAGCAATCCATCGATACTACTACTGTACAAAAGTGGAGTATATACATTTTTTAAAAGGCTAGAGGGCGGGGCATTCTAGCTCGGTCGGTTTCACAAGAGGCGAGGGCCTTTGTGATTTGACAGCTCATTACTGCTGTCAAATCGAATAGTACTGCGCCGCCCGTTGCATGCCCGGCGCCTCCATTAAACCCCTCCATTAAACTCGCATGCAAACCGGGAATCCTACTCCGGCCACACGTCCATTCATGAGCGGGCCGGAATTAAACAAAACACCGACCGAGCTCCTCCCGTCTGCCCTCAGTTTAAATGAGGCCAGATGCTGGCCAAGCTCCTACCGTCCGCCCTCTATTTACACAAGGCCAGACAGACAACGGGCAAGAATCGCACCCCTCCGCCGCTCCCCCATCTCCTCCTTCACCATTTTCTCCACTCTTCCGATGGCTTCCGATGAGCCGTTCTCCGGCATATTACCCGGCTGGGTGGCCCGCCGAGCCCTCCGGATACGGGCGAGGCCGCTCGGTGCTTCACCAACCTTGCTTGGCCCGACGGAGCCAGTTACCGCCCCAAGCAGGTGCGTGGTTCAGCAACTCGCCGCTCCAGTTTAGCTCGATGAGGAGTGGCGAGTTGCTCCACGCCGGCACGGCGGCGAGCACGCCGGTACGGGCGCGGGCGCTGCCACGTCGTACTGCGCCACCAGTGTCTGCGGTGGTCGTGCCTCCCGTGTCTGTGGGCGTGCCTCCCGTGCCTGCGGCAGCGCCATGCAGGCAGAGACAGAAGCCGGGTGCGTGGAGAGCGACGAGTCGGTGGCCAGCTTCTCCGTGTCCGCCGCCATCATCGAGGAGAAGTAGAACACGGGAGGTCGCCGCCACTTGGGACCCATGAAGGCCACCGCCGAGGCAACGACCGTGGATTCAGGTGGTTTCTTTGCTGCTTCGTCTCTTCCGAGGACCTTCGTCGACCCCGCAAGTGTCTGACGGACATGAGGAAGACAAAGGGATCCGTGGGCGGCCATTTAGAACTAAAATAAGTCTAGATACATCCATTTCTAGGACAAGTATTTCTGGACGGAGGGAGTATTAATTATACAAGAGAGCCGGATTGGCACCTCTTAGTTCACGTAAATGTAATGAAATCCATCATGTTTATATGAAGATCCGGTTTTTTTATATGAAATCCTTCATGCTTATATGAAATCAGTCCGTGTTTTCACGAATTTCATCTGGTTGGTTAGAGTTGTAAAAATATATGCGCTGGCATTTGATGTCGTCCTCCGCGGAAGGAAGCGAGAGGAAATTTGCCGGCTTCCATTGGAGATGCTCTTTATGCTGGAAATAATAGAGTGACATCCAATCCATTTGAGTTAATTGCCTGTATGATTGTCCCTCTATGAAAAGTTAATTGCATGTATAGTGTACACGTGACTTGCAGGTTGGCTACAGCTTCATACAGAAAGTTAAAAAGAAACAAGTCCATCCTTAATCTTGTATTCTAAGTACTCTGTGGGTTCCACTGTCAGTACAGTAGCGAAAGAACTATATATTAAATAAGTAGAGTAATATATAATATAAAAATCTAAAGTTAAAAGACAGAATTCGAACTCATGTCATCGCGTTGCGAGCATCTGGCGCTAACCAGCCCAGCACATTTTTGTTGTAGACCATGCTGGAGATATATCTCCATGTCTACTCTTATATATACTCCATTCGTTCCTAAATATTTGTCTTTTTCAGATTTCAAATGGACTACCACATACGGATGTGTATGTAGACATATTTTAGAGTGTAGATTCACTCATTTTGCTACGTATGTCTTTTCAGGAAGGGGTCAGATTTGTCGTTGATTTATTTATGAGGTATCCAAATGGCACTGCACCACCAAGAAAAGAGGGTAACATCAAAATTATGGACTACTTTTTTGAGTATGTTGGTAAGGTCCGGTCATAGTCACTTGTTGAAATCTGTAAAAAGACAAATACTCCCTCCGTCCGGAAATACTTGTCATCAAAATGGATAAAAGGAAATGTATCTAGACGTATTTTAGTTTTAGATACATCTCTTTTTATCCATTTTGATGACAAGTATTTTCGGATGGAGGGAGTAGAATACAGAGTTGGTGATGATGGTGTGCGTGCCATCCTGCAATATAGGCCGCCGGATTTATATCTAACGGATAGGAAAGAAACTATGGCAATTTTGCAAGAATATACCCACATGTCTCTCCATGTTCGCAAATAAGGCCTTCCCTCGTTCAGCCTTTTCTCTCACAAGATAAACTACTCATATAAATGCATCTTGATGTTCCGTGCAACGCACGGGCAGCTAGCTAATTTATTTTAAAATAGTTGCTGCGATAATTGGGTTGAAGTGATATATTTTATATCTACCCCGAATGATTTCAGATTCACTAGTAGTAACAAAGAAAAGGTTGCCTTGTTAATTAACAGAAAACAGGGTGAAAACTATCACATGAGGCCGGTAAAAACAAGGCACACTGGGTTGAGCGTCATCGTCACTACAGCTGTGCACGCGCGAGAAGTCTACATATCGAGGGGGCTACCGAGCGAGGCACCGAGACACAATGTTTGAGAGAGAAACCAATTGACAGATTATGATCAGATCAAGTTGTCACTCTTCTGATGTCATTGTTGGGGGGGGGGAGAGAAAGACGTAACGAGAGTGTGCGCGGTAGGCACAGAGGCACAACTAGCGTGTGTGTGTGTGTGTGTGTGTTTGAAAGAGGAGTAGATAGATTATTATCAAGATCGATGTGCCACCCTACTCCTTCGGTGCCGGGTAGTGTGTGTGTCTATGTTTGATAGAGAAGCCAGTCAATAGATTAGTATCAAGATCGAGGTGTCACCCTACTCCTTCGATGCCGGGTAGTGTGTGTGTGTATGTTTGAGAGAGAAGCCAGTCGATAGATTAGTATCAAGATCGAGGTGTCACCCTACTCCTTCGATGTTGGGAAGTGTGGCTGTGTGGGGGGGGGGGCAGTGACACTCACATATCTCTACTCTTATAAAAAAACAGAGTTGGTGATGATGGTGTTCCTGCCATCCTGCAATATAGGCCATCCGATTTATATCCGACGGACAGGAAGGAAAATATGGCAATTTTACAAAAAGATACTCACACCCCTGTCCGCATTTGCAAATAAGGCATTCTCTCGTTCATCCTTTTCTCCCACAAGATAAACTTCTCATACAAATGCATCTTGATGTTCCGTGCAATGCATGGGCATCTTGCTAGTAGGGAGAAGGAGTTTGTGTGACACATATCTAGCTATATTGAGGGATAGGTAGATAGCATATGTGTGAGAGACATTATTATACATTGAGACATTAGTGGTTGTGGGTGGGAGGAATTAAAGGGGTGGGCGTGTTAGACATAGAGAGCGTGTGTGTTTCTGTGTGAGAGACTTGTAGGACGGGGTAGAAAGACGAATTTAACCCTGACGGAGGGAGAGAAATACACGAAGTGCGCGTGTGTGATTCCGATGCCCACAGGGAAATGAGATATGTATGCGTGTGAGAGAGATTGCACAATTCATTCACGTATCACTATCTAGCTATCATGGACGCGCATCGCTTGAGCATAAGTCAATATCTACTTCGTATCATGGCCAAAGGTACAATATCGATTCAACCCTATAAACATTGGACACTCACATATCACATTTTTTTATTTAAATAAACCTTTTCAGTTGTGCATGCCAAAGTTACAGTGATGTTTCTTCAGACAACCAATGTAGCTATCATGTACATGCACCATTGTTACTCTTGCATTCAAATTCATTAGTCTTGGATGATTTAAGTTTCCATTTTGAAGTAATATATGTAATATTCATATATGAATGCAACGGGTACGCAATTTATGAAATGGAGGCTATGTAATCATATGAGGTAACACTTTTAAGTAGCTGACTACAATATCCATTTCTTTTTGTGCGCCTCTACACTAACACGTCAATGCATTATGTCTAAAGTAAATAACCAATGGCACTAAATTATCTATTTACACGAGAAATACATAGGCTGAGCGTTTGATCCCTTTTTTTGTGAACGTGCCACTACGCCCGTACGATTGGCCGCGCCCGTGTGAACGTCCAAGTTATCGGCGCATCATCCTGAGTTATTGTCTTTTTTCTGGGGTGGGCTTCACACCAGTTATTAACTACTGACGTGTGCCCCGTGTACACAGTCTAGCATGACCTTCCCGCTAGAACGGTCCAAAATTAGTTGAAATTGGATACGAACGATCCCGCGGGCGGCAAAATCTCCTGCCTCCTTCTAAAATTTCTGCCACCTTTGTCTTTAGCATGTGAAATCCCCCCCTTTGTCCTTGGTGTACGGAGACCAACAGTTACAATGCCGCCCTCATCTACATGATAGGTCAGGGCTGCTTTGGTAACTTACGGTTCCCCCCAGTACACGGCACCCCCATTTCCTCTCCCCCTCCCGCAAAAATGACTAACTCCACAGCACTAGAGCATCTTACATCACGCCGTCCGTACTTCATCGCCCTTTCTCCCCTCCCCTCTCGAAACCCTAGACTGCTCATCCACCGGCGTACCATAGCCCATTCACTGCCAGCGGCGTCCACCTCACCGGATCTACTTCTGCGGCCGCATCTATGCCTTCCACCTCCCCTAGAAACAAGTAGACTGCTCATCCACCACTGTACCACAGCCCATTCAGTGTCGGCCTTGTCCACGGCGCCGGATCTGCTTCGCCGGTACACTCGTCAACCGTCGCGCATCTGCAGCAGCTCATTCATACTCCCCACCGGAGACGCTTCGTCCACACCCCCCGGAGCCACCCCACCGACGCCCCCGTCAACGGCCTCTAATCCTCTTCGCCGACACGTTCCTCAACCCTACCGGAGCCGCTTCACCGACACCATCGTCAACCCTATCGGAGTAGCTTCGCCTATACCATTCTCAACCCTACCAGGGCTGCTTTGCCAACTCACAAGTCCACGACCTCAGATCCGCTTCCTCGCACCCTCATCCAACCTACCGAAGCAGCTTCTGATACCCCGTCCACGGCCGCAGATCCGCATCGTCGACACCACCCTTAACCCAACCACCGGAGTAGCTTCTGACGCCCCATCCACGGCCGCAGATCTGCATCGTCGACACCATCCTTAACCCAACCACCGGAGCAGCTTCTGACGCCCCGTCCACGGCCGCAGATCCGCGTCGTCAACACCATCCTTAACCCAACCACCGGAGCAGCTTCACCTACGCCCTCGTCCATGGCACAGATCCGCATCGCCCACACCGTAGTCCACCCTACCGGAGCCGCTCCACAAACACCCTACTCGACGGTTCTAGATCTCCTTACCGGACCCTGACAGCCAGCGCAGTGTCATCACCCTCGACGTTTCTAACCTGATTCCCACCGTCTGGAGAGATGCCAAGCACCCACCACGGCCTAGGTACTTGTCACCTTTAAACTCGTCCAGCAACACCTGCCCGATGTACTTCAAATATACTAACCGGTTGCTGTTACCTGTTATGCAGCTGGCCAAAACTACAAGGACGATGTTTCTTCTGGATCTATCAGCTTGGCCAACCAAGATCCTGGATTCAGGCATTGCTATGATCTTGTAAGCGCGTCTCTCTCTCTTGTATTGTTCTGTGCCTGCCAGCGTGCTTTGCTAGGATTTTTGACCAGTAATCCCTTTGTGCAGACAATGATTTCTACTACTGGCTGCTAAATTAAATATGTAGATGTCATACATGATACTACCTCGTACCTCCGTTCCTAAATATAAGTCTTTCTAGATATTCCACTATAGGCTACATACGGAGCAAAATGAGTGAATCTACACTCGAAAATGCATCTATATACATCTGTATGTGGTCCATACTGGAATCTCTACAAAGACATATATTTAGGAACAGGGGCAGTACATTACACAAAATCGTAGGTGGCATGTAGGAATTACAGTGCACTACATTAGGCTCCCTTAGAGTGCCTGCTAGTCCAGCATACAGAGTCATGGCTAGTTTATGGTACGCACACAATCGTTAATTGGTGGTTTAAATATGCACAAGGGATATGCAATGTAGTATCATGTAGAGATGTCTGAAATTAGCCGTGTCAACTTGCAGTAGGGTTACACAATGAAAAAGTACAAGATGTATGCGGCGATTTCATGGAACATCGCAAACAAAGGAGAGGCGGTGGTGAGCCTATACGGTGTGCTATGGTACGTCACTCCTCCATTGCAATCATCGTGACATGTTATTTGTATGCCAGTTCTATTAGCCAAGTTTCTTAGGGACAGTTATTACGAGTTATCCTAAGAAAATAAGCACCTGTGAATATAAGCTCCATGTAATAAGCCAACCAGTTCTTTTCATTGCGTTTTCAGCTTATCTTTGTTATGATCAGTGGAAAGTCTAGGTTGCATTATATATTTTTCATTTTGCTGCCCATATGGAAATTAATTTGACTTGCAAACATCACAAATTGAACACAGTGCAGTAAATATATGATAGGAAAACAGACCATCACTATTTGCTCAAAATGCAAATACAAAGATACCATCTACTTGGCACAATCCACTTTGGTCAATGTTTTCCATATAGATCCCATTGCCTAATTTAAACGAAGAACGCATGACTCACATTTAAATGAAGAACAATTATTTATTGAAATTCAATGGTCCAAGTGGCTGGTTATTATCATATAGCAGCACCACCTGAAAGCATCATATAGCAGCAGCAGCAGCTCATAGCAACTCATCATACAGCAGCAGCAGTCTGCAATTCATCATATACCACCAGCAGCTCATAGCAATTCATCATATAGCAGCAGCAGGAGCAGCTCATAGCAATTCATCATATAGCAGCAGCATGAGCAGCTCATAGCAATTCATCATATAGCAGTAATAGGAGCAGCTTGTAGCAACTCATCATATACTAGTAGCAGCAGCTCATAGCAATTCATCATATAGCAGCAGCAGCTCATAGCAACTCATTATACAGCAGTAGCAGCTCATAGCAATTCATCATATAGCAGCAGCAGGAGCAGCTCATAGCAATGCATCATATAGAAGCAGCAGAAGTAGCTCATAGCAATTCATCGTATAGTGGATCAGAATGAAAATTTGGCAAAAAATCAGAGGAGATCCTCACCTTGTTGGATGAGATCATCCTTCAACAGCACCTCAAGGCCATGGCCTGGGAGGAGGGGAGGGGGAATAAGGAGCCTTCTGTCGCAATGTGGCATTAGCCGTAGTTGTGCAGCGCCCGCCGGAGTAGTGCGTTGGACGAACCATAGTGGAGCAGCTGCTGGAGAACATGAGAATGAGGGGCGGCACCAGAGGGAGGAGCAGCCAGGGAGATTTTCCCCTACCTGCCGGCCATGTAGCCTAGCTGGACATAGCATCGTTGAGGACCAGGCCAGATGGGACCAGTGGCGACGGCTCGCTGGAGGAACCCTAGTGTTGCAGGCAGGGGATCGAGGTAGAGGGAAAGGGGAGAGGAGATGTAAGCAGGCAGGGCAATGAATGCTTGCATGTTTGTTTTTACTTGAGGGTAAGGTGTGACACGGGCGTCAGCAGTTGCATTTTGAGTGTAATATAGGCAGACAACAGAGTCATTTCACTATTCCCCTTCCCTTCAATTTTTAGTGAGGTTCTACCCGAAACACCCCCCTCCAAAGCAAAATTAGTTAAGCCCAAGCCCATAACTCAAAAATGACTTATTTACATCTTTTATGGCTTATTTTGACAATATGCCCTGAAAAGGCGGAATTGAACTGACCCTTAACCTGCAATTCAATTGTGCGTGCAATGATGAATCACTCTTTCCTGCTATCTGTACATTTAGGCATCATCATACATGGCATAACCTAATACATGTGCATTCCATTGTAGAATCTGGAATATGCAATGTTTATGTTAGTTCATACGTTGCACATGATGTTTAAATGCCCCTTAAATCTGGTCAGTCAAGTGATGGTATTTAAGCCTCCTTCTTTGCTTCTTTTCTTGATATGTAAGATTTGCTCACACATCTGTTCAATTGCTTGTTTGCATCAGCCAGCCATACTAGGACTATTTGCTTTGATTACTTGTTGTTCTTGACCTAACACTCTAACAGAGCTTGTCAACGATTTAAACACTAAGGGCTGCTGTAGTGGGGCCTTGTCTAACTCATAGGTGACATAAAGATTTGGTTGTACACTACAGTAGGCTCTCCAAGAGTACTTGGAGATCCAATTCGAAGGTATGCCTAGTTTTTACATAGTGCAGACATGGTAAATGCTCATTTCATTGTGTGCAAGTGCAAGAGATGCGGCATGTTTCATTATGTGGTGTTGTTTTGTTATAATCTCATCCTTTTGTGTTCACAGACTGGAAAGTATGCATATTTATCTTCAAAGGAGACGAGTAACTAGTTTGTGTCACCTTGCAAAGGGGGTGCAATGAAGATAAGATTGAGGATTTCCATGTACAAGATGTTAGGAAGGAGCCTTGCAAGAGAATTAGGAGCTGCGCTGAGCCTCTTCAACCTGCTAAGGTAAGTCACTGTATCCAACTCAATAGTTCAATTCCTTGTTTGTTTCAGGCATAGTTAATTTTCTCTTTTCAATTGCTTTATTTGTCCTCAGTTAATGAGATGCCCAAATAATCATGCCTGATGTTCGGTACTTGTATCACTATTAGTTGACATAATTAAAGGCCTTACCATTTAATTACTCTACCAAAGTGTGCCTGAAGCTTTGAAGTCTATTAACCAACTATTATTGCATGAGGCTCACAATCTAGTTTATACTACGCTAATGATTGCATAGTTTTGCCTGCTATAGTATGTTTGTATGAAACCCTCTGCTGTTCATTATGCTCCCTAAGACTTTAATTGAGGTACAAATGGCCAACTGCTTGCTTACTTATACGCAACGTGCTGTCTAAATTTGTAACTTGTCTGTGTTTTCGATTGGGCCCCAACATCATGCTCCTCTGGTGAGCGAAGAGGGATTTCTGTATGCAGGTTGCACAGACTATCTTTTTTATAATTTTTAAAATATCACCTGCTTATTCTTCATGATGTGTAACATTTTTTTTGTGAAAGTGACGTGTAACATTATTGTTAGTCCTATTTTGCCATGTAGTACAAAATAGTGTCTTGTTCACTTCACTGTTGTAACTATATTTTTGCCCTAGTCATGTGTACTTACAGAAACATTTTAGGATGAAGTGACATCAACACAAAGATCCACGAGCAGTGCGTCATGGCCGTTACCGAATGATTGTGGATTGGAATTGGAATGTTCTGATGTTCTCGAGCATCAACTAGAGGTGGCAAGACAACGTGTACATGATTGTCAACGTATAATCAACAAGTTGAGACTGGACATGCAGGTATTAGATGCAGGAGTCAAAAAAATGAAACAAGGCACCGAGGTAACCATGAAGGAATTGGAGATTTTGCAGACTGAAATTTGGGCTATCTGAATCCGGCCAATCCTATTTTCTGAAGAGATTATAGTTTAAATGGAGTTAAGTTGATGCGCGTCCATGATGTATGAGCTGTATTTGCCCAGTGTATGTAATTTGCTGTTTGTGTATGCTTTATTATCACCTGTGCCGAACCATAATGCCCAGTGGGTATAATCGGCTGTAATTTCTTTATTGTATAGTGTAGGATTATTCTACCTTTCTATGCCTTGATCTCTTTGTTGTATAGTGTATGCTTTTTAGAGGTGATAGTAGAGGTGATAGTATTGAGTATGATAATTCTTTGAATATGCTATATCGTTTAAACGGGGGCCAACTCGCCCGACCATGGCCCTTCACGGGCCGTCGGATCCATGGGCCATGTACGGGCTGTCGGATCCATGGGCCTTCTACGTCTCATAGGATCCATGGGCCTTCTACGTCTCGTAGGATCCATGGGCCTTCTATGTCTCGTAGGATCCATGGGCCTTCTACGTCTCATAGGATCCATGGGCCGCCGACTCATTTTATGGGTCTTGTACGGGCCTTTAATGGGCCGTAGACGGGCCTTTAATGGAAATCATACGTTTTATGGGCTGAGCATAACGGGCCGTTAATAGGCCGTATTTTGTGATGCTATAAAAATGGCCCAACAGACTAACGGTCCACAAATGGGCCGACTGTAACAACGGGCTGAATTTGGCCCACAAGCAGAAAATGACAGTAACGGGTTGTAAGTAACCGAATGCTGCAAATGAGCCCAAGAATAAATGGGCCCTCAGAAGGCCGAAAGTTAACTTGGGCTAGAAACGGCCCAACGGAATAACGGGCCATTAATGGGTGTGAAGTGATACACTATTCATTACGGGCCAGTTTCACCGCGGGCCGTTAATGGGTGTAAAGTAATACACTGTTCATTACAGGCCAGTTTCAGCATGGGCCGCTAATGGGCCAAGAGTTACAAAGGGCCTCATATGGGCCGAAAGACATCATGGGCTATATACATGGGCCAGAAGTGAAAAGGGCTGGAATCATATTGGGTGGCCCAGATGATGCTACTGGGCCTAATTCGCATAGGGCGTAACGGGCCTTGGGTTAGCAGGCTGTAAATGGGCTATATGCGAACATGCCGTTAACAGGCTTTCCATGGGCCGGCCCGCCAGCTTTTGACCAAGTCAAATGGGCCGGCCTTTTCACAGGAATGGGCCACTGTTGGGCCGTGCCACATGTCGACGTATCATAGGAGCCTTCTGTCCAGTGAGTGGATCACATCTGTCCCAATGATGAGCCGACACGTGTTTCCTCCAGCCAATGATGATTTTACACGTGGAAAATCCCCATTGGTCGGAGCTGTTAACGGGTTATCGGATCCAAAACCCGACCCGATAGCTTAAGGGCGTTCCGTTACGGTGGATCCCACGTGTCGGTCACCCTTGACGAAAGCACTTCTGTCACGCGCGATTTATCGTCATGGAAGTGGACACTTCCGTGATGATAATTTTGGTAATGTCATGGAACACTTCTACGTCAGCACAGGTATGACTATCTTGATTCTGTCATGAAATCGTCATGGATGTACATGCATGACAAAAAACGTGACCTACTGTGACAAACACGTATCATCACGGAAGTGTATTTTTTTGTAGTGTCGGCAATTTCGACACCGCCAACCAGGCCGCCCGGGCATAAAATGCGGTGGCGTGGCGCCTCCGGTGGCCTCATAGAACATTGAACTTCCCCAACGTGCCGACGCGGGAGCGGGCGCAGGAGCTCGTGCCTCTGCCGCGGCTTAGCACCGACGAGGATTGTCGCGACAACCGGAGGCGATGCCGAGATGGACGAGGAAGCCATGGAGCTGTGGCGCCAACACTTCCCACAGGACATCATCAACGAGCGTGAGTTCTATGCCCAAAGGAGGGCGGAGAGGGATAAGAGGAGGGCAGAGCGAGCCGCCTATCGCGAGGACAAGCGTAGGCGAAAAGCGGACGCTGAATTCAACATGAGGCTAGGAGAAGCGTCGCCCTGGGAATCCGACGATGATTGCTACCTTCACGCCTACAGTCAGACGTCGGAGGAGGACATCACCGAGGAGGAGTCGGACGATGAGGAGTAGTTGAATTATCTTTTTTTTATCTATCTATGCCGTGAACTATCCTCTACTCTCAAGTATCTACTTCTCGATCTCAGCACTGTAAACACTTATTTAAAAGCGCCGCGGTTTGCGATTCTGTTGGAGATGCTCTAACATGTCAGATGAGTGCTTTAATGTTGCCCACAAGATGCGCGAGTATTACTAGTAGTATATTTTTCTTGCCATGTTGAGATTTTAAAACCACGAGTGCGAACATGCAGAGGAGCAATGAAGACCAAACACGGGATATTTGGGACATCTTCAAGGAGCGTGGCAAGTTAAAGAGGAGCTGCACCGAACCTGTAAAATGAGCTTTGGTAAGTAACACCCTTTCAATTACTTTCGTTTAGCCTCATGTTCTTCGATGTGTATATGTTGTAGTTTCTGTTTCTCTTAAGCGTGGTGTTTTTCGATGTGTAATAAGAAGAGTCTTAATCGTCCTAATGCTTTCGTTTTTAGCTTGATGTAGGAAGTGGGTGTTCACACCTTGTAGTCTGTTTTTATATTTCTTTTCCTTTTGAATTCAGTTCTCCAAGTTCTGTTTATCTGGCTTCTACTAAATGGATCTAGGTTGCTCTGAGTATTGATCTAAAAAAGAAGTAACTTCATGTCAGGATGCAGTTCCTGTGAGGAGGGAAGTATGGTCAACCTCGAGACCATGTTTCCAAAATGAGGCTGGATTACACACAAGGTGCCAGTTCCCTAATGATGCTGGATTAGACACAATGTGCAAATTCCCAGATGATGCTGGATTACACACATGCCAGGTGGAGTCTTCGTTAGCTGTTCGTGTCCTTGTGGCATTAGTAAACGCTGAAAGAAAGCATGTAGTAGCCCTTGAGAATGTAGCTGAGTTCCTGAAGAAGCAAAAAGAGCAATCAGATGCTCTCTTCACCCAAGCCAAAGAAGAGATGGAAGAAGCCAGAAATAAGCTAGCAGAGGCAGAGCAGGCTAGGCGTCTCCTACTATCTAAAACTGTTGTCAATACAAAATTTCCTTCATAATAGCTAGGTTCAAATGTTTATCCAGTCAGCATGCCTATTGTGATTTCTGTGCATCTACTGATGTGGCACAAAATGTTTTTTCGGGTCATGTAATAACAACAATTACTTTCCAAACAATAACAGACGAAGCATTGGACATGGTATAGTTCACACACAAGCCCGACATTCCAAGTTCAACTTCCACATCAAACTCATGTTCATAGATATCTGCACATTCATACATAATGTCCACAACCATGATTCACTTCAAAGCCAAAAAAATGTGAGGAGAGTTATAAAAAAAGAAAAACCTCTACTAGTTCCTGCTACCAGTGCGAGCACAACAAGTCAAGACCATGCGTAAACTAATTATATTTTAGTCATTTTTTGTGTTCTAAAATGCCTGCCGGCTCGCGGAAGGACGTGTTGCCAGCACACGCGCGGATTCAATGAAGGCAGGCGGGGTAGTCTTAAGCTGGTTGCACGTGGTGAGGAGGCGTGCCCAGCCGGGCCTGCAGCGAGTGTGGCCCTCTTGGCCGGCGCACCGGTTCAATGTCTGCGCTATGAGAGGTCGCATCCGTGTCAGAGAAATCACTCCCTCCAGTCGTTTTTTGTTTGGGTATAACAAAATCTCGTTTTCCATTCACATTTTACAAGTAAAATTCCTGGACAAACTTTGACCCAAAGTACGATGGGACTAGTAAACCAGAATGGAGGTAGTAGTTTTTTTTAATCAAAGAAGGGTTTCCCCTTCCAATTTTCATTGGCCCTATTTGGATCATGGGGTTAGAGCTAGTTTGGGTTAGTTGGGGGCTCAAATAACCCAAAAGTAGCCAAACAGGGAGGGTTAGAGTGGGTAAGTTCCATCTAACCCAACTATCCCGGTGGATAGGTGCTTATTTGGGTTAGAGTGGGCTAGAAAATAACTCTAACTCTAACTGTGTTAGAGTATCCAAACAGGGCCATTACTGAAAACCAGCATCCAAATCTAAACCATAGTATTTGCCCTACAACTACCAGGTTCAACATCTCGCAACATAAACCCATACAACCATACGCCAAGGAGGTACGTAGTACTATGAATTCCATTTTCGCTCCACACCAATCGTTTTAAAAACTACTTACTACTTATAACGTGCCATTGAAAATTGGAACTCTTAACCCCGCTAAAAACGATATTTTAAACATGGCTATTCGATCTGTGGCAACTGGCGAGCCACCGCTCTCCAAGTCGTTCACCTGTGGTCCCGACCATCAACTCCCACGGATCAAATTATCACGCGAGCTGACTATTCCTACAAAGGTGCTCCACCACGTACCCGGTACTCGCGAATGCAGCAATCGTGCACCTAGGGTTTTAGGGTTTATTTGTTAACGTCGCCTTTATGTAACACTCATGTGTGCAAGACAGCGAGAGGCCGACTGCGTGTGTGCGCCTCTTCTCTTCGTATATGTACTCCACCGTTTGTCTGGTGTCCAAAAAATTATAATAACTACTAGTAATGTGCCAATGCGTTGCCACACGATCAATGTGGATTAATACATATTCACCGATTTGATAGAAAAAAAGTGTAGTTTTGAAATACGTATATCACTAAAAATATGTTATGTTTCACTCAAAATATATTTCTTTGGCGGTTTTGATGAGGTAAGGGACGAATGTTGTTGGTTTCAAGATTCGAGAAGTGGTATATGTCTAATTTCTACTCTTACTAGCAAGATGCCCATGCGTTGCACGGAACATCAAGATCTTGTGGGAGAAAAGGATGAATGAGGGAAGGCATTATCTGCAAATGTGGTGAAGAGTGCGGGTAAATTGCCATATTTTCCTTCCTATCTGTCAGATATAAATTGGACGACCTACATTGCAGGATGGCAGGCCCACCATCATCACCAACTCTATTTTTTATCCCTACTCTTATAAAAAGCATTGTCGGTGATGATCGTGTGCCTGCCATCCTACAATATAGGCCGTCCGATCTATATCTGAAAGATAGGAAGGAAACTATGGCAATTTTGCAAAACGATACCCACACCCCTCTCCACATTTGCAAATAAGGCCTTCCCTCGTTCATCCTTTTCCCCCACAAGATAAACTACTCATACAAATGCATCTTGATGTTCCGTGCAACGCATGGGCATCTTGCTAGTTGTTGCAAAAAGCCCATGTGTGTGTGAGAGAGAGGGAGAGTGGAGGAGGACGGAGTGCATGTGTGACAAAGACACAAGGAGTGTGTGTGCGATAGGTATAAGCTTAAAATGAGGTGATAGTGTGTGTGTGCATGATCGAGAGGGCGTGTCTCAAGAAGGGAAGATAAAGCTACATAGATACAAGGAGCGGGAGAGGGACATGTATGCGATGGTGGAAGCACGAGTGTGCGGGTGTATAAACCTATCTAGAGGCTAGCTAGTCGATAAATGTTTGTGAGAGAAATACGAGTCGGGGTGCGAAAGCGAGAGTTTTGTGTGAGAGAGAGAGAGAGAGACGGTAGTCGGGAAGGGGAGTGGAAGCAGGAGTTGTGTGTGTGTCTGTGAGAGAGAGAGAGAGGAGACGGTAGTCGGGGTTGTCTGATTGGTAAATAAATGAATAATGTCAGTTTGGGATGGATACGAAAATTAAAGGAGACCGCAACAAATGTTGTGTCTACAGGAGAGAGAGAGAGAGAGTAATTTTAGTGGTATGAGTCATATGTAGAGACATATAGGGTGTGTGAGAGAATCCCATAGAGAGAAAGACAAAGTGAAAGACGAGTGGAGACTGTATGTGTAGCGGTGAAAAAGAAAGCTTAGGTACCGAGTGATACCAGAGAACAATAGAGACATGAGAGATAATGAAAACCATGTAATGTATAATGATAGGGAGAGTGTGACACTTCTCAAGGGAGACATTGAGAGACCATGTTTGCGAGGATAGGAGAAACATGAAGTGAGCGTGCGGGTGAGCTGGAGAAAAGAGAGTGATAGCTACCTGAAGGAGCATGCATGCGAGAGAGATGGGCGTGAAAGGAGTAAACAAAAAAGGGATTCAAATATTTGAATTCGAGATGATGATACATGTAATCCATACTCGAACCAAAATTGATCTATCAAACATGCATACTCATATGAATTCATGCACATCTATGTTATTTAATATGTAGATATTACTGATCCATACATTTTAGTACAACATAATTTGGTTAAATTTTTTTTGAATTCAACCTTAAGATTTCGAGATCATTGTATTTCTAAATCATTTTATACATATAAAGGAGCAGAATTCTTTGTTGTGCTTTTGAAAGTATATATAAAAAATGATGTATATAGAATGTAATTCCAATTGAAAATGGATCCTGCCCGAAAAAATAGAATACAAACGGGATTCGAATTGAGTTGGCACGGTAAACGTGCACTCTACAAAATTTGAACGAAGCGGGGAAAGTCGCAGTAACCGCCTGAAACCAAAATCTGCGAGATGGAAATTACTACTGCCTATCCCTGCCACCCAAAGCCTATCTACTGGATTTCTAAAGGTTTCGATAGGGGTAGGTTTGTAATTTCACCCAAACGTGACGTAACCGCCTCTCACCCAGATTCACACACGATGGGCGCCAAAACACAGTGTGTCCTCGGCCGAAATCGACTCCCTCCCCAATACATATTCATACATGGTGGGTGCCAAAAACAAACTCTCGTCGGCAAATATTCGGTGTATGCGAGATTACCGTCCTATCCCCAACCGACTAATGTTGCTGTGATGTAGTAGAAATTTGAAACAGGGCTAAGTTTGTAAATTTCCTCTCATTTGAGACAAGTGCGCCCTGAATACATGGTTCCCCCTTCCTCTCTACCTCCCTTTTCCCCATTCGTACTCCGTGGTTGCCAAAACACCCTCTCCACCCCACTCTCCTCCGTCCGCTGTCGTCCGCCACCCCATCCACCACCGTCCTCCTCCACCATGCCGGAGCTGATACCCCGACGCCGCCGTCCATTACAAGAGATCGACCTCTCTCATCCACGCCTTTGGACCGGGATCCTTGCATCCCGTCCTCTCGCTTCATCCCCGCCATCGTCCACCTTGCCGGCGTTGTCCACCTTGCCGGCGCCGCTCCTACGACCGTCTCGTCCACCGCGCCCCGTCGCCACCGTCTACCCTCCTAGATCTGCTTCCACGCCACCGACAGCCATCGCTACCGCAGCACCGTCAAATTCTCAGTAGATGCATACACGACGCCGCACCAGAGGCGGTACTCTTTCGTATCTGCTCAACTTATTTATCGCAGCAAGAAAATAGATCGCCACTGCTTTACTCTGATTTCTTGTCTTGGTTGCGAAGTTGCCTTTGTCCGGTTTGCACCTTCAGATCCGCCATGGCACACTCAACACTATAGTCCCAATGCTTATGGTTTTCCCCTTTTATATTCCACACTAGTCATAGTAGACTAAATTTCAAAATTGGGTCAGTCAATTTTTCATAGCTCGTCGGAGTTCGCCGGTGCGATGGAAGGGGCTCAGGTGGTTGTGGGGCCTCGCTGAACAAAGAAAACTCGACGTGGGTGGGGGTTGGGGCGGGGGTGGGGGTGGGGGTGGCGGAGGAACACAGGCGGTGGGGGCCAGTGGTCCGGCCGGCGACCTGTGCAGTGTTCGGTATGGGAAGAATCAGAGACGAGGAAGAAGAAGGGTTAGGAGACGTAGGATCTTCATCCAACCGCCTGAAATGGTCGAGAGACAGCTGGGAGTTGCATTCTTAATGCGCTCTGGTTCATCATGTGTGGACATTCGCAACAAACATTTTATTATCTAAAATCCGCTTGCTCTTCTTTACCATGTTCCTCTTCCGTTCTTCTTTAATATGTACTCTCTCCGTTCCTAAATACAAGTCTTTGTATAGATTCCACCATGGACTACATATGGAGCAAAATGAGTGAATCTACACTCTAAAATGTATCTGGATACATCTGTATGTGATCCATAGTGGAAATCTCTACCAAGACTTATATTTTGGAACGGAGGGAGTATGATAGTAGTACAGTATGTTCCTTGTACTGAAGATGAGCAGGGACATTTGCAGTGTAGAGGTCTATAAGGTCGGTTGTGATGGACACTTTGAGCCTCTTTGATTCGTAGGATCTTGTAAACATAGGAATAGGATTTGTAGTGGCCTGCCCACTTGAATCCTATAAGAATAGCAAGGAAATGCGGGGAGTTGTGTCGCCTTCGAGAGTTACACTAATATTAACAGTACCACACCTTCACTTGAAGAGAGCTGGTATCCGAAGCCTTTCTAGCCGTACCGGCAATACTAGCACATATATTCCAGCAAGTTCCACTTTGCTGATTTTACTCTGATGCTTAAGGTTTTCCCGTTATATCTACACTATGATCTGTGTAGCTGCTTTGTGTCGCACTAGCAGTAGTGCACTCTTGAAGCTAAACACTGCAACGACTTACAAAATTGGCACCAAGGCATTGAGTGCCATTCTGGATGCAATGAAACTCATACGCTCCCCACCTGTTGATTCTTGTTCAGAATACGATCCTAATGACTATTCTAACCTCGAGGAGTCAAAGGCAGATGGCCTGTACTGTTCACCCATCAAGGTGCCTGTTCTAATTTGGCAATGTTTTACTGATTGCGGGTATCTTGCATATGTTTTTCTTGCATTTCTTCTACTTTGTTGCACCGCCATCTGCTTAGTTTACTCATCATATATGTCGAGATGTCATGCCCATCCATTATCAATACATATTCCATCTGTCATCATACCATGTTTTTCCACTCAAATGTTGTTCTTGTGCATCAGACATCAAAAAGGAAGAGGGTGATTGCCGAACTTGAAGGAGCACCAACAAAGTCCTTGAAAAACATGGTGGTGCCAGGGAAATCAGACAGCACCCCACTTATATTGGTTGTACAACCAGTGACACAAAACGTAGGACCGACTCCAGCAGACTGTACCCATACTTCACTGGCCACACCACTAGCCCCACCACACAGGACCTGCACTCCAGCAAAAGGTATACCGATTTCATTTGCCATAGCACCAGCTGTACCATAGAAAAATCCCACTCCAGCAAAAAGTACAACAAGTCCACCGGCCGAAGACCTATCCCAACTGCAGAGATGGCCAATTCCTGCAGATTGGAACCCCATTCCATTTATTCCCAGTTTAAATGACAATGCTTTCAATGTTGTTAGGGACTACGTGCATATATTCCCATCATGGGAAGATTATTGTGAAGACAAACACCATTTTCACATCTTCCTGTCCAACTTACGTGTAAGTGCTATTATTCATGGTTATTATTTTCCTGTTTTCTGCTGATTGGACACATCAATGATTTACATTACATTGTTGTAACTAGGCGAGGGTCAATCTGGATAGTCATGATGAGCAAAGCTTGCTTGTGCTTTTCAAGGAAGCATTGCAGCAGTATCGGTGTTACCTGAGAAAATCACACTTTGATGGCAAGTCTATAAATGAATTTCCGGTGAAGTCTCCTGTGCTAAATTTAGAAGACATTGAATGGAAAAACCTTGTTATGCACTGGTCTTGTTCCTAGGATGAGGTACTATCTATGAAATAACATGACAATTTGAACTTCAACTTTCTGCATGTGCCTTATGGATCTTTTTTGCAGGAAATCTGCTCGAAGAAGAATTCCGGTTTGAAAAGAACGACAGGATATCGCAAATATGCTGCCCGCCGCTTTGCTCTTGTTAGTACCTGTTGTCCTGTATCACTGTACTTGCATACATACCTGGTTCATTATGTGACAGCAGTATGCATGATAGCTTTCTTATCAATTTTCGCTGCAAATTATATGATCTGTATGAATGGTTACATTAGTGTAGAATATATTCAATGCCAATGTTTTTTTAGTCTGCATTGTTCTTGTAAGTACATGTTGTCCTTTATCAGTGTACTTATAATGACAGGTAGTTGTTCATGTACCATCACTTTGTAGCTTATTTTCCTTTGCCCTCCATTTTCTACACATCAGATCTATATTTACTCTTACCATAAGGTTGGTACTGAAGAAGTTTAGCTGTGCATTGCTCTTGGCTGTACCTTTTGCCTGTATCACTGCACTTACATTTATATCTACTTGGTTATGTAGCATCACTCTTCATCTTATCTTAAATATGCTCCATTTTTTCGTATATTATCACATCTATATTTACTCTTAACAAAATGTAGAATAAATGCAATGCTTACGAAGAAGATTTTGTGGTAAACTTCTTGAATTGCCCCCCCCCCCATCAGCATGGACAAGGCCTTTATACAGCCTGTCTTCACCAATAATGTAAGTTTGTCCATCTCAAGACTTCAAACTTTGTTGTATATATTTGGTTAGGCATGACTGCAACAGCTGTTTATTTTTGGTGTTTGCATCAAATTGCATGTTTAAAGTTTATTATGTAGTTCATAAACAAAAGTTTGTCCTTTCTCAAATTAAGTTTTTAGTTGTACAACCAAGTTCCTTCTTCATACCATGTAAATTCAACTATATAGAGCAAGTGATCTTCTTTTGCACTGCATGTATGCTTCTGTTCTTCATCCGTAATCCAGTGGTGTGGTGAACCTACCCACTACAGCACAATGTCATATTCTGCAATGTCTTAACTATGAACAATGTCATATCATTCTACTATTATTTAAACCGTCTCTTTATTTGCCAATCTGAAATGGGATAAATTGACAGCACACTGGCCATTGATACTTATGAGTTCTTGATCTGTAATCCAGTGGTGTCGTGAAGCTGCCAGCTCCTTCACAATGTCATTTCCTGCATGTCTTGACCTGAACAATACCATATTGTGTTAATGTAATTTTAAAATGTGTCACTTTATTCGTCAGTAAGAAATGTGATGAATTGTCAGCACTCATACTTTTATGTGCAAAACCTATCATCTGTGTGCTTGTTTATCTTTCAGACGAAGATATAAGTGTTGAACAAGCACAGTCTCATCATCTTGCTTAGTTGCTTGTGCTGCAGCTCCGCGGCAGGGCTAACCTTTCTTGAACTCTATTGAAGTGTTGTCGGTTTTGTATATTATTTTGTCGGTGTGTTTATTTGCACTGGTGGCGATCTTTGATGCCCAGTGTATGTAATTTGCTGTCTGCTTGTGCTTTATTATCATAGTGGCGAACTTTGATGCCCAGTGGGTGTAATATGCTATAATTTATTTATTGTATAGTCTAGGTTTTTTCTTATTCACGATGCTGCAGTTATTTTACTATATATATATATATATATATATATATATATATATATATATATCCTGTCTTCGCAGTAAACCGGCCAAACCGTAAAATTACGGTACATAATCGGGCCGTCGTGCAATCACGATGTAGGTTGGGCCTGAAACATGTCAAACAGCTAATGGGCCGGTAGCAGCCCGAAATGAACCCCGGCCCATGATTGCATGAATCGAATCATGGGCTTTTAACAGGTCAAAATTGTCTCGGTCCTTGTTTGGCCCAATCAGATATTGGCTGCAAGCAGGCCGGATGCAAACCGGGCCGTAGTTAGGCCCAACTATATGACGGGCTTTTAATAGGCCCAAATTAATATAGGGCCGAAATGTTAAATGGGCCCTTAACAGGCCAAAACTAATATAAGGCCAAATTACTAAGTGGGCCTTTAGCAAGTGGGCCCAAAAGCATAGTTGTCGGTGTCAAAACCGGCGGATCTCGGGTAGGGGGTCCCGATCTGTGCGTCAAGGCTGATGGTAATAGGAAGCAAGGGACACGGATGTTTACCCAGGTTCGGGCCCTCTTGATGGAGGTAAAACCCTACTTCCTGCTTGATTAATATTGAAGATATGGGTAGTACAAGAGTAGATCTACCACGAGATCATAGAGGCTAAACCCTAAGAGCTAGCCTATGATGGTATGATTGTAATTGTGATTGGCCTTCTAAGGACAAACCTCTCCGGTTTATATAGACACCGGAGAGGGCTAGGGTTTACATGGAGTCGGTTATAAGGAAGGAAACTCAATATCCGGATCGCCAAGCTTGTCTTCCACGCAAAGGAGAGTCCCATCCGGACACGGGCCGAAGTCTTGAGTCTTGTATCTTCACGCTTCAATAGTACGGACGTTGTACATAGTCCGGCTGTCCGGATACCCCCTAATCCAGGACTCCCTCAGTAGCCCCTGAACCAGGCTTCAATGACGATGAGTCCGGCGCGCAGTCTTGTCTTCGGCATTGCAGGGCGGGTTCCTTCTCTGAATACTCCGAAGTAATTATCGAACACTTGAATCATGTCCGGATCCACAAAATGATCTTTACACACCGCCGTAGAGAGAATGATATTTCACAAATGCAATCTGCTGACAACTTTTTTAGACGACGTGACATGTTATTACGGTCGGATCATTATTCGAACCGTTTTCCCACAACCAGCCATAGCGCATATTGCGAGGCGGTTTCTTTGACATGTCTTGTCAAAGCAGAGATCGTGTCCCCCTATCAGGGGATTCTCATCAATACGGGTATGGGTAATCCCACCACGCCATCAATCGTGGCACTTGGGAAGCAAGCGATTCCCAACAGGCAAGTGGGAGGCGCACCACTTTCGTCGCCTCTATAAAGGGATAAGATTTCCTCATTTTTACCCATGCCTCCTTTCTCCCTTGCCCACTCTTGCCCCCTCGAGCTCCAGCGCTCAAGCCCAAGTCTTCTCTGCACAGCTAAACATGTCCGGAGCAGGAGGCAAGTGGGTGGCTTCCACCGTCAAGGAGAAGCACATCACAAATCTTTGGGCGGCCGGATACTTGGCCGCAGACATAGCGCACTGGCTACCGGATGCCGGGAGGTCATTCCGACCCTAGGACCCCACAAGAGGGTCGTGTTCGTTTCCCACTTCGTCCGTGGACTGGGATTTCCACTTCATCCTTCGTCCGCGGGCTTATGTTCTACTACGGGCTAGATTTCCATGATCTAGCCCCAAATTTCGTCCTCAACATCTCGGCGTTCATCGTCGTATGCGAGGCCTTCCTCCGCATCCGACCTCACTTTGGCCTGTGGCTGCAAACCTTCTGCGTGAAGCCGAAGATTGTAAGCAGCCAGCAAGCGGAGTGCGGAGGGGCCATGGTGGGCAAGATGCCTAACGTCACCTGGCTGGACGGTTCCTTTGCGGAGACCGTAAAAGGGTGGAAATCGGGGTGGTTCTACATCACCGAGCCGCGCGGCGCCAACTGGGCGGCGGCCACCGAGTTCCGATCCGGAGCCCCCATGCGGCTCACCTCCTGGGAAAAGAAGGGCCTGTCCTGGGGCGAATCTACGGAGCTGACCGGACTCCAGACCTGCATCAAAAGCATGAAGGACAAGAACATCAAGCTTGTCAACGTGATCCAGGTCATGCTCGTTCACCGGATTCTGCCCTGCCAAAGGCGGGCATTCAATCTGTGGGAGTTCGTCCCAGCCGAACACCAGACGCACCGGAAGCTCTATGACATGACGCACAAAGGCGCACGGAAGGTGTTGTTCAAGGCCTCCGAAGTACCTCCTCCCACATCCGAGGACCGCGGGCTTCATGCCGCGCGGCCTCCTAGTCAGGTGAGTTCTCAGACTACCACCGGATTCGGTTCTTCCCAATATATTCATGGGAGAGCCTTAAGTAGTTATGCATATTTGTTCAGGATTATGTGGAGACAGTGGAGCAGGTTTAATGTCCGGCTCCGCTGCTAGAAGGCCCAGCTGATGCTCTGATGACGGAGATGCTTGTCCCGGCACCATACAAGGTGCCGGAGAAGAAGGCCAAAAAGAAGGCCCCGGGGACCCAAAAGGGTCTTCGGCGTAAGGTTGTGCCAGAAGCCTCGTCCGAAGACGACGAGGCACACTCCTACCACGAAGGGGAGGAAGAAGAAGAAGAAGACTCCCCATCCGGAAAGGATGAGGGGCCCGGGGAGGCGGACCAGGGGGCCAAAAAAGGCCCTTGGCGCAAGGCCAGCCACGTCGTCCGATGACGATGAGACAGATTCCTCCCGCGGAGGCGGGGGGAAGCAAGAAGAAACTCTACCTCCCCGCAGTGGGGAGGAGAAAAAGAGAAAAGCCGCCCCGGAGGGGGATGCTGGGGCATCCATGAAGGGAAAGGTGTCCCTTCCGGACTACTCCACCATGGCCGCTCACAGCGAGGAGGGGTGGCTGCCCACGGGGAAGCCTCCAGTGCGATCGTAAGTGTCCGCACTCTATCATGACTTCACTCTATAGCTTTTTTATAACGCCGAACATATATGCAGTCCGGCCAGGGCTCACCCCGAGGTATCTTCTACCGGGTCCCTGAGCGATTCGAAGATGAATTCGCTTTCGACGGCCACTACTCCCCAGCCCGCGAACGACACGGAGGTGTTGTCCCGAAGGCTCCCAGAGTGGGGGGAGGTGACTCTGGAGACGCCTCAAGGTGGGATTCCAGATGTCAGACACGCGGGGTTCAAGATCCCTGCGGATCGTGTTGATGAGAGCCACAGCAGGCCGGGCTCTCAGCCGAACACTGTTCCGGAACCTTCAATGGTTCCGAACTCAGGCGGACAGCCCCTCATCAGGGAGGGCGAGCCGCCTGCATCAAGGACCTCTGTTGCACCCGAGGCGCCGGATTGTCTGCTGGAAGTGCTTCACGGTGCTTCCATGGATGAAGAGCACCGTACTCTTATGAGTGCGGTGATTCAGAAGGTTTCATCCACCAAGAGCGGACTAACCAAAGCTTGCACCAGCCTCCTAACAGGCTTTGAGGTAAGTAATGAAAATCCGAGAAATTACCACCCGATAGGTAGTAGCCCTTGATACTCTGTTTGTTGTTCGGAAAGAAAAACCAAACGGAGGGTCCATAATAATCCGCAGGAGTCTAATAATAAATATTCATGTGCATAAGCAGGCTGTGCTGCTTGTTGCTACTGCCCGCACGGCCGAGGTTGTCGAACTAAAGCAGGATCTGGACCTGGCGCAGGCAGAGCTCGACCTACCGAAGAGGCAGCTCGAAGAGAACAAGGGTAAGTGATTCCCCTCTCTTATGTGTTTAAAGATAGACAAAATTGGTTAGTCTAATGCCGGAGCGTCGTGACTGTGTGACAGGGGCCACCACCGAAGTGGCGTCCCTAAAGAAAGCGTTGCCTGAGGCCGAAGACAAGGCGGCCTTGGAATGCCAGGAGCGCGAAAAGAAAAGTGCTAGAGTGGGCGAGGTACAGAAAGAGCTCCAGGACCTTGGCAAGAATTATGAGTCCGTGGAGCATGATCTTAAGATGAAAGAGGCCGAGCTTGCGAAGGCCATGGTGAGTATGAAATACGCCAAGGGTAAGGCCGAGAAGGCACAGCAGGAAATCCAGGAGGCCAAAAAGATAGCAGCGGGTAAGAAATTCTTTATGCAAAGCAAACATGTGGAGGAGGCGTTTCTTTTACTTACTCATATTCGGAGCTCTCCAGAGGCATTCGCAGATCTGCCACACAGCATATCAGACGCTGCGGAGTTCTACTGTGCCCAGGAGGGGAGCTCAACGGAGAAGCTGTTCTGGTCCCAGTATGATGGGGCCGAACACCCAATGCCTCTGAGTGACCAACTGAAGCAGTTGGTCGAACTCCACAGGGCGGCCGAAGTGGCTATGAAAGATTTCATAGTCTGGCTGTGGCCTGGTGAGCCCCTGCCCACTAGCTACTTTGGCCTGATCAAGCGGATGGTGAATGCCTGTCTGCGGCTTGAAGTCATCAAGCGATCTGTTTGCATTGAGGGTGCCCGCCGGGCCTTTGCCCGCGCGAAGGTGCATTGGGGCAAGCTGGATGCTGAGAAGCTGGTGAAGGACGGTCCGCCAGAGGGCAAGGAGCATCGCCATCCCGGGAAGTACTATGATGGTGTTATGAAGGGCGCCCGTCTCGTGGCCGATGAGTGTTCCAAGGACAAGATCTTTGACTAAATGTACCTCTGCCACTGTTGTAATTTAAAGATGAATTTACTTGTGCTATGTAGCACTGTTTGATTTAAAATATTACCTTCTGTGCGGCTGTTTATAAAATTCTGAAAGTAGGCCAGTCGTTGGCTTCCGCCCCCACGTAACTAGTACTGGGGTGTTCGTGGAAAACTCGGACACTCTTTATCCAAATGTTTGGTCCCTTAAGGAGGTGTCCGGCGCAGCGAACAAGGCAATCGGACTATGCGGCTTTATAACTTTCACTTAGCCATAGAAGTCTACAATTTTAAATTTCAGCGAAGCCCCTAGAATCCGGAAGGCCGAATTGGGGTGCTATACACGCCTATATCGGACGAAGCCGATTTATAGCCTAAAGCGGAAAATCTTTAAGGATTTTAAGACCTCTCGAACAGCGACCAGCTCTCGCCATATCATGTCGGTCAGTTTTTGGCTTTCTCTACTGAGGTGCTCGTCCGGAAGAACTGGGACACAATCGCCGTAGTTCTCCCTGCGCTACCTCAGCCGATATAATCGAACGTAAGGTACCAAAACAAGGGAGCCGGGCTAACCCAACTGTAGACCCAAGACATGATTCGGAGCTGATGCATATAATGCTATAAGTCCGGGGTGCCGCACTGTTGAAAGTGTTCGGACATGTCTTGCCGTATTATGGGGCACCATAAGAAGCCCCCGGCAAACTGACCGTACCAAGGTGTACGGATGCAATATCAAATAAACATTTATGAGAAAAAATGCTCAAATACGAATAGTAAGCTAACGCTATATATGATCTCCCGTTGATGAATAATACGTTTAAGCGTATGTTTACAACGGATGCATTAAGCGGAGATAAATAGGACTATTTTACATGTCCTATCAAGGGGCAGGCTGTGTACAGATAGATAAAGCAAGTATAATGATCGTAACTAGATTCCACCTGGGTATTTCCTTCTGTGCACAACGCTTGTCGCCTCCTTGGTTGTCTCTCCCATGTAAGTCCGGCAATCCGGCTCTTCTAAGGATGCTGCACTAAAGCGATGTCCTGAAAGGTACAAGGGGAACATTATGAAGGTATTTGGCGGTTACCCGCACTATTGGCTGAGCCATTGTTGCGCCTCCGCCTATGCCCATGGTATCTTGAGCGCGTAATTGTGTACGCATGGCACGTATGCTGCTTTGATGGGGCTTGAGCGGAGGCCGGACTGCTAATCACGCTCTTGGCGTTCCTGATGATCCTATTGCAGGGTGCTCCGGACTCGCTTGACGGTGCTTGAGGTTGTCGTCACCGGATTGGTGGTTTGCCGGAGGAGGCCGCATTGTACTTCTGCTGCGAGGGCTGCAGTATGCTCTTCTGTACGGAGAGAGCGGTCCATGTTTCCATTGACTGTTATGAACCCGCGCGGACCTGGCATCTTGAGCTTGAGGTATGCATAATGTGGTACCGCATTGAATCTAGCGAATGCGGTTCGTCCGAGCAGTGCGTGGTAACCACTGCGGAAAGGGACGATATCAAAGATTAACTCTACGCTCCGGAAGTTGTCCGGGGATCCGAAGACCACTTCCAATGTTATAGAGCCTGTACAACAGGCCTCTACTCCAGGAATTACACCTTTGAAGGTGGTTTTGGTGGGCTTGATCCTTGAAGGGTCAATGCCCATTTTGTGCACTGTGTCCTGATAAAGCAGGTTCAGGCTGCTACCGCCGTCCATAAGGACTCACGTGAGGTGGAATCCGTCGATGATTGGGTCTAAGACCAATGCGGCTGAGCCGCCATGACGGATGCTAGTAGGATGATCCCTACGATCAAAGGTGATCGGACAAGCTGACCATGGGTTGAATTTGGGGGCGACTGGCTCCATCGCATAGACGTCCCGTAGTGCTCGCTTTCGTTCCCGCTTGGGGATGTGAGTGGCGTAGATCATGTTGACCGTTTTCACCTGTGGGGGGGGGGGAATTTCTTTTGTCCCCCCGTGATCGGACGCCGCGGCTCTTCGTCGTCGTTGCTGTGCAGCCCCTTGTCCTTGTTTTCGGTGTTTACTTTGCCGGCCTGTTTGAACACCCAGCAGTCTCTATTGGTGTGGTTGGCTGCCTTGTCTGGGGTGCCATGTATTTGGCACGAGCGCTCCAGTATGCGGTCCAGATTGGATGGTCCCTGATTATTTCTTTTGAACGACCTTTTCCGCTAACCGGACTTGGATCCGCTGAATCCGGCGTTTACTGTTGTGTCTTCAGTGTTGTCACCATTGTTCCGTCACTTATGTCTGTTGCGTCGTGGCTTGCCGTTGTTATCACGGACATCCTAAGTGCCAGAATGTGGTGTGGTGCCGCTGCGAGCCAACCAGCTGTCGTCGCCCGTGCAAAAGCGGGTCATTAGTGTTGTGAGAGCTGCCATGGACTTGGGTTTTTCCTGGCCGAGGTGTCGAGCAAGCCACTTGTCACGGATATTATGCTTAAAAGCCGCCAGGGATTCGGCGTCCGGACGGTCAACTATTTGGTTCTTTTTAGTTAGGAACCGAGTCCAGAATTTCTTGGCTGACTCTCTGGGCTGTTGAGTAATGTGGCTCAGGTCATCAACGTCCGGTGGTCGCACATGTTCCCTGGAAGTTGTCCGGGAATGCGTCTTCCAGGTTTTCCCAACTGCCAATGGAATTTGCTGGCAGGCTGTTTAGCCAGTGTCGGGCTGGTCCTTTGAGCTTCACGGGAAGATACTTGATGGTGTATAGATCATCTCCGCGGGCCATGTGAATGTGGAGAAGGAAATCTTCGATCCATACTGCGGGGTCTGTTGTGCCATCGTATGATTTGATGTTTACGGGTATCCATCACTTCGTCAGTGAAGCAGAGGGGGTGTGCGGCGCCTCTGTGCCGGGCTATGTGGCTACACAATTCAAATTGGTCTGGGTTGCTGTGTTTGGCCCGACCGGACTTGTTGATAATGTATCCGGCGTGACGATCATCGTGGCGCGCTGGGGCGCGCCCCCGCGATCCATAGATCGATCTTGGCTGTCCTGCTTTGTTTTCTAGAATATCTTGCAGGTCTTGTTTGTTGCCCTAGGCCGTAGTGTATCGGCGTGGGGGTGCGGGCTGGTATTCGGGCTGATATCCCGTTTTATCCCGGCCACGGGGTGGCCGGTCAGTTGTTTGGCGCTCGAGTCTGTATTCCTCGGCTGCCAGGACTGCAGTCCATTTGTCTGCGAGCAGTTCTTGATCAACTTGGAGTTGCTGCTGCTTCTTCTTCAGGCTCCTCGCAGTGGCTATAAGCCGACGCTTGAAGCGCTCGTGCTCCACGGGATCCTCAGGCACGCCGAACTCATCGTCGCCGAGGCTAATCTCGTCTTCGGAGGGGGGCATGTAGTTGTCCTCCTCCAGGTATCTGTTCGTCGCCTGTTCTTCTGGGCTTACCTGCTCATCTTCCTGTTCGGCCTGCTCGAAGGCAGGCTGGTTAGGGTTATATTCCTCTTTGGCGCCATCCGGATTGCTTTCGTCTCCGGGGTCGGTATTGCTGTGGCGGGGCTTGGAGTGGCGCCGACGACGCCCATCCTTTTGCTTTTCTTCCTGAGGGGTTATCCTCCATTGCCTCGTTGCCATTGGTTTCCTTTGGAGTGTCCACCATATATATATCGTATGAGAAGGTGGCCGTCCATCGCCCTGTGAGCGGTGCATCCTGTAATTCTCCTGCATCGTCGTCCACACCGTCGATGTCTTCGGAGTCGAAGTCAAGAACGTCGGTTAAATCATCGACCGTGGCAATGAAGTGGTGGTGGGTGGGCAACGAATTCTGTCATCGCCTGCTTCCCACTCAAGCCGGACATAGTTCAGCCCAGAGTCTCCTGACAAAGAGAGGGACTTCAATGAGTTCAGCATGTCGCCAAAGGGCGAGTGCTGAAAGATGTCCGCAGCGGTGAACTCTATTACCGGAGCCCAACGAGGCTCGGCGGGCTCGGGAACGCGCGGACTGGAACCTACAACCGGATACGAATCCGGGGGTCCGGAGTCACAGGCTTCCTCAGAAGTGAGGCCTGTGTTCGGCTCCACCGCCGATGAGGATATGGCCTGCGGGGCGGGGTCCATCCCACCGTCCCTAGGCAACGCAGCCTGCTCCGGATTTGAGTCCAGGGCTACTGCAGGAGTGATATCCCGAGTGTTGTTCGACAGCAAGTCCAGGCCATGCTTGTCGTGACTGTCCGGTGCTCCTGGCGCGGGCCTGAATCCGTCTAAGATCAAGTCTCAACGGATATCCGCCGTGTAGTTGAGGTTTCCGAACCAGATTTGATGGCCAGGGGCGTAGCTGTCGATCTGCTCCAGATGGCCAAGCGAATTGGCCCGCAGTGCAAAGGTGCCGAACACGAAGATCTGTCCGGGGAGGAAAGTCTCACCCCGGACCTCGTCGTTGACAATGATTGAAGGAGCCATCGAGCCCGGCAGTGATGGCACAGAGGAACTCTCAATGAAAGCACCAGTGTCGGTGTTAAAACCGGCGGATCTCGGGTAGGGGGTCCCGATCTATGCATCAAGGCTGATGGTAACAGGAAGCAAGGGACACAGATGTTTACCCAGGTTCGGGCCCTCTCGATGGAGGTAAAACCCTACTTCCTGCTTGATTAATATTGAAGATATGGGTAGTACAAGAGTAGATCTACCACGAGATCGTAGGGGCTAAAGCCTAAGAGCTAGCCTATGATGGTATGATTGTAATTGTGATTGGCCTTCTAAGGACCAACCTCTCCGGTTTATATAGACACCGGAGAGGTCTAGGGTTTACATGGAGTCGGTTACAAGGAAGGAAACTCAATATCCGGATTGCCAAGCTTGTCTTCCATGCAAAGGAGAGTCCCATCCAGACATGGGCCGAAGTCTTGAGTCTTGTATCTTCACGCTTCAATAGTCCAGACGTTGTACACAGTCCGGCTGTCCGGATACCCCCTAATCCAGGACTCCCTCAATAGTTGATGGGCCGAATCTGATATGGGCCATAATTGAGCCCAAAGCCTCTTAAAGGGCCGGACATGATCTGGGCCGTAATTTGGCCCAGAACGTGGTAGGCTTTTAATGGGCCAGATCTCATATGGGCCATTATTAGGCCCGAAACGTGGAAGGCCATTAATGGACCGGATCAAATATGGGCCGGCATTTGGCCCAAAACATCGCAGCCAGTTAATGGGACGGTCTACTAGGGTCCTCAAAATCTTGTGGGCCTACAGCTGGGCCGGCCCATTAATGTCAGCGAAATCTCGTGGGCCTTTAGCTGGGCCGGCCCATTATGATCCGCAAGAATCTTGTGGGCCTTTACCTAGGCCGGCCCATTATGGCACACAAAAATCTCATGGGCCTTTACCTGGGCCGACCCATTATGGCCCGCAAAATCTTGTGGGTCGTTAGCTGGGCCAGCCCATTATGGTCCACAAAATCTTGTGGGCCTTTATCTGGGCCGGCCCATTATGGTCCACAGAATCTTGTGGGCCTTTAGTTGGGCCGGCCCATTTAAACTTAATGGGCCGGTCCACGTGTCAACATATCATAGGCGCGTCTCGCCCATTGTATGAGTTACACCTGTGCTAGCGCGGACCTGACACGTGTCTCCTCCAGCCAATGATGATTTTACATGTGGAAAATCCCCATTGGTCGGGGCTGTTAATGGGTTATCGGATCCAAAACCCGACCCAATAGCTTAACGGCGTTCTGTTACGGTGGATGCCACGTGTCGGTCACCCTTGACTAAAGCACTTCTGTGACGCGTGATTTATCATCATGGAAGTGGACACTTCCGTGATGATAATTTTGGTAATGTCATGGAACACTTCTACGACAGCACAGGTATGACTACCTTGATTCTGTCATAAATTTGTCATGGATGTACATGCATGACAAAAAAACGCGACCTACTGTGACAAACACGTATCATCACGGAAGTGTATTTTTTTGTAGTGAGGGGCGAGAGTTTACATGTGTGTGTGACCGTATGAGAGACACGAGGCAAGGACACATAAATGAGGAGATTGAAGGTGTGTGTGTATGTTGTAGGCAGGCATCACTGGAGAGGATTACCGATCGATGTGTGTCGGAAAGGAGTTGTGGAGACTCTGGGAGAACAACCTAAAGAAAAAAAATGAATGTGCCCGGTGGATAGAATGCCGAGGGAGGGGGAGGGTGAGGAGGGCGTGTGCATGCACGAGAGAAAGTTAGTGGTAGCTACAAAGGTTAGTGGATTCTGTGGGTGTAAGAGACTAACAAAGATCATAATTTGATATGAAAGCGGATTCATATATTTGAATAGGAGATCATAGTGTTCTAAACATATGCATGCATGAATATAGTGGTGATACACATGTTGTGCACATGTTATACCATAATGTGATAATGTATGGCCTTTGCAACTCACACCTAAATGTCGAACAATCTAAACCATACTATACATCAAAAAATCTCACATTTTATTTGAATTTGTGATAATGTGTGGCGTTTGCAGCTTACAACTAAATACTTGTAGGCGTAGGGGCAGAGCACCATACATAATGTGATAAACACATTATACATATGAGACATGGTTTAGATTATGAAGATCTAGCTAGAGCTAGAAATGTAATGTGATTTGAAATCAACATAAAGTGAATTCAAAAAATCGAGTTCGAGTTCATATAGTACAAATAGTTCATATGTAACTTGAGACTAATCATGTGGTGTGCTGTGAAGATAATACACAAACGACGGTTTAAATTGACAATAATGATGATTGTAGATCTTATTAAAACAGAGAAACGAATTCAAAATGCTTTGACTTCACAACAATCATTACTGTAGATCTTATTCAAATAGAGAAACAAATTCAAATTTAGTTCATATTGAAGCGGTAGTATATACGTTTGGAATGCACTAAAACGTTCATTTGAGTAGTAGGTTGCATGAATTATACACATAGCAAAATATTTTAATTGAACATAACCACTGTTCAAGAAATCTTCCGATTCAACGATTAATCTTCCGATTTATCGCTAATCGTGGGGTGGCCGATAAGAATATGCCTTATCTTTGTCATTTATATTTTGGACCGATTTATCACTCTGACAAGCGATTTATCAAGAATCTACCGGTAAATCAGACCTATTCATAGCACTATGTTTGCGAAAACTATGTTTATTCATGTTTTGTGGACCTTGTTACGGAATATGAAATATTGTCCTATTTTGTTTGTCATTATACAAGGATTCAAAGGCTAGAAATCAAGGTAACACTTCTGCCAAATATTGTTTTGGTGTTGAATATAGCGTATTTTAGTGTTGGGAACCTAAGATTTGCAAAAAAATATCCGATTAAACCGATAAAATCGATTAATAGGAGGATTTCCTATTAATCTCTAATCTCTAGCTAACCGAGACGATAACGATAAGCGATATCCTCAACATTGAATTTAACATAAATTCAAAGTTTTGAATGACATTTATAGTGCGCATTGATTTGGTACAGTACACGTTAGGCTTGTCCGGAAATTTCAACCCGCGCCTTGTTAGCCCGAAATATTTAAGATATATCTTTGTTTCGTCGTGCTCCGACAACTCCCTCCATCTCAACCCGCGCCTTGCTATTCCGAAATTACAACGTGCGTGAAAAATCCCACCTCCTGTGAAATCCTGACACGCGAAATGCCCGTGGTACCCTTGAACCAAAAGAACCGCCTCAAATCGGTGGGGGTACTTTTGTAACTTACCCCACATTTCATACAAGCGCATCCCTAAGACATGGTTCCGCACTGCCATCCCATCCACCCACCAATTCGTACACCGAGGCCGCGAAAATCCGTGATGAAGCCCCACACCCTGCTCCGTCCACCACCCTGCCGGAGCCTCTTCCCCGACGATGTCGTCCACAGCAACACCTCGACGTCTCTCATCCACCGTATCGGATAAGGATCCGTCATTGATCTTGTCGTCTTGCCGGTTCATCCACCCCGTCCTCCACCTCCAAGGAGCTGCCCCGACATTCCCCTCGTCTTTCGCACCACCTCCATTCCCACACCATTGTCTTCACCAGCACCACCGGAAGAGCATCATCATCACCATTTCCTCGGATGAAGCTGCGGCCTAATCGGTGCGACCAAAGAGGTTGTACACTAATCACCGCATTTTCTTCTTGATTCGATCTCACGGTGCTGCCGACGCTCGGTCCTGAGCCGACACAGCGTGGGTCCATCCACGACGGCATCGTCGGCCACTTCCTCCACGATGTCGCTCCCTCGGTGGCGACGTCCACATCAATAGGAGCTGTTGCTACTTTAGCTCTCGCTCGCGCTGCTGCTCTGTTCTTGCACTCGGTCCCCTGCCTGGTTTGCTCTTGCTATTGCTCTTGCTCATGCTGCTGCTCTCTGATGACCCACAAGTATACGGGATAGTTGTAGCCTCTTTCGATAAGTAAGAGTGTCAAACCCAACGAGGAGCTAACGGTAGAACAAATACTCTCTCAAGTCCTATCGGCCACTGATACGACTCTACGCACGCTTGACGTTCGCATTACCTAGAATAAGTATGAAACTAGAAGTACTTTGTAGGTGTTGTTGGAGGGGTTTGCAAGATAATAAAGAGCATGTAAATATAAACTAGGGGCTTTTTAGATAAAGATGCAATAAAGTAAATATAGCGAGTGTGGAAAAGTGGTGGTAGGAATTGTGAAATTGTCCCTAGGCAACTGACTACGTTATGATTGGAACTCTAGCAAGCATCCGCAACTACTAAAGATTCATTAAGGTAAAACCCAACCATAGCATTAAAGTATCAAGTCCCCTTTATCCCATATGCAACAATCCCCTTACTCGGGTTTGTGTTTCAGTCACTCACGCAACCCACTATAAGCGAATCATGAACGCATTGCAACACCCTACAACGGGAATCCCTCACGCTTGCGTGACACGGAGGGCACCATAGGACGACACCAATAATAAAACATGCAACTAAAACCAATCAGAGCAATTCATCAATCACCGATAGGACAGCGGAAATCTACTCAGACATCACAGGATGGCAACACATCATTGGAAAATAATATGAAGCATAAAGCACCATGTTCAAGTAGAGGGTACAGCGGGTTGCGGGAGAGTGGACCGCTGTAGATAGAGGGGGGAAGGTGATGGATATGTTGGTGAAGATGGCGGAGGTATTGGTGAAGATCACGGTGATGATGATGGCCCCCGGCGGCGTTCCGGCGCCACCGGAAGCAAGGGGGAGAGAGCCCCCCTTCTTATTCTTCTTCCTTGACCTCCTCCCTAGATGGGAGAAGGGTTTCCCCTCTGGTCCTTGGCTCCCATGGCGTGGGAGGGGCGAGAGCCCCTCCGAGATTGGATCTATCTCTCTGTTTCTGCATTCTCAGATTCTACCCCTTCACCATTTCTTAAATATCTGGAGATCCGTAACTCCGATTGGGGTGAATCTTTTGCCTAGATCTTTCTCATAAAATTAGCTTTCTTGCGCAAAAAGAAGCGCATCAACCGCCTTACAGGTGGCCCACGAGAGCCCAGGCCGCTCCCAGGGGGAGGGCGCGGCCCCCTGTCTCATGGCCACCCTGGACACTGTTTCGCGTTGATTTTACTTCCAGAAAATCATAAATATTCCCACAAAAATCTCCGTCCGTTTTTATCCCGTTTGGACTCCCTTTGATATTGGGTTTCTGCGAAACAAAAAACATGCAATAGACAGGAACTAGCACTGGGCACTGGATCAATATGTTAGTCCCAAAAAATAGTATAAAAAGTTGCCAAAAGTATATAAAAGTTGTAGAATATTGGCATGGAACAATAAAAAATTATAGATACGACGGAGACGTATCAGCATCCCCAAGCTTAATTCCTGCTCATCCTCGAATAGGTAAATGATAAAAAAGATAATTTTTGATGTGGAATGCTACCTAGCATAATCTTGATCATATGTCTAATCATGGCATGAGTATTAAGACACGAGTGATTCAAAGTAATTGTCTATCATTTGACATAAAAACAATAATACTTCGGGCGTACCAATCAAGCAATCATGTCTTTTCAAAACAACAAGGCCAAAGCAAGCTTATCCCTACAAAATCATACAGTTTGGCCATGCTTCATTTTCGTCACACAAAATGCCCCCATCATGCACAACCCCGATGACAAGCTGAGCAATTGGTTCATACTTTTTAATGCGCTTCAGCTTTTTCAACCCTCACGCAATACATGAGCGCAAGCCATGGGTATAGCACTATAGGTGGAATAGAATATAATGATGGAGGTTATGTGGAGAAGACAAAAAGGAGAAAGTCTCACATTGATGCGGCTAATCAACGGGCTATGGAGATGCCCATCAATTGATGTCAATGCGAGGAGTAGGGATTGCCATGCAACGGATGCACTAAGAGCTATAAGTGTACGAAAGCTCAACAAAAGAAACTAAGTGGGTGTGCATCCAACTTGCTTGCTCACGAAGACCTAAGGCACTTTGAGGAAGCCCATCATTGGAATATACAAGCCAAGTTCTATAATAAAAATTCCCACTAGTATATGAAAGTGACAACATAGGAGACAATCTATATGAAGAACATGGAGCTACTTTGAAGCACAAGATATGAGACTCACTACATGAAGAACATGGTGCTACTTTAAAGCACAAGTGTGGAAAAAGAGATAGTAACATTGCCCCTTTTTATTTTCTTTTCCTTTTTTTCTTCTTTCTTTTCTTTTTTTCTTTTTCTTTTTCTTTTTTTTTCTTTGGCCTTTTTTTTCCTTTTTGGCCTTTTTTTTGGGTACAATGCTCTAATAATGATGATCATCACACTTTTATTTACTTACAACTCGATATTACAACTCGATACTGGAACAAAGATATGACTCTATATGAATGCTTCCGGTGGTGTACCGGGAGGTGCAATGATCTAGCGTAGCAATGACATCAAAAAACGGACAAGCCATGAAAACATCATGCTCGCTATCTTACGATCATGCAAAGCAATATGACAGTGAATGCTCAAGTCATGAATATGATGATGATGGAAGTAGCATGGCAATATATCTCGGAATGGCTATGGAAATGCCATGATAGGTAGGTATGGTGGCTGTTTTGAGGAAGATATAATGAGGCTTATGTGTGATACAGCGTATCGTGTCACGGGGTTTGGACGCACCAACTCTCGAGGTGAGAAAGGGCAATGCGCGGTACCGAAGAGGCTAGCAACGATGGAAAGGTAAAAGTGTGTATGATCCATGGACTCACATTAGTCATAAAGAACTCATATACTTATTGCAAAAGTTTATTAGCCCTCAAAGCAAAGTACTACTACACATGCCCTTAGGGGGATAGATTGGTAGGAAAATACCATCGCTCGTCCCTGACCGCCACTCATAAGGAAGACAATCAAGGAAACACCCCATGCTTCAAATTGGTCACACAACGGTTACCATACGCGCATGCTACGAGACTTGCAAACCTCATCACAAGTGTCTCTACAATCCACAACCACCCACTAGCATGACTCTAATATCACCACCTTTATATCGCAAAACTATTGCAAGGAATCAAACATATCATATTCAGCGATCTACAAGTTTATGTAGGATTTTATGACTAACCATGTGAATGACCAATTCATGTCATCTCTCTAAATAGATATAAGTGAAGCAAGAGAGTTTAATTCTTTCTACAAAAGATATGCCCACGCTCTAACAATTATAAGTGAAGCAAAAGAGGATTCTACAAATGGCGGTTTTCTATGTGAAGAGAAACAGGCAATCCAAACTTCAAATGATATAAGTGAAGCACGTGAAGCATTCTATAAATCCATACTCAAAAGATTTGAGTGAAGTGCAATGGGAATTCTATAAATCAACCAAGGATTATCTCATACCAGCATGGTGCGTAAAATAAAAATGAAAACTAAATGCAAAAGACGCTCCAAGACTTGCACATAATGCATAAACGAAACAAATACGAAAACATACCGATACTTGTTAAAGAAAGAGGGGATGCCTTCCGGGGCATCCCCAAGCTTGGACGCTTGAGTCTCCTTGAATATTTACTTGGGGTGCCTCGGGCATCCCCAAGCTTGAGCTCTTGCCTCTCTTCCTTTTCCTCATATCGAGACCTCCTCGTTTAGACACTTCATCCACACAAAACTTCAACAGAAAACTCGGTAAGATCCGTTAGTATAATAAAGCAAATCACCACTCTAAGTACTGTTGCAAACCAATTCAAATTTTGTTTTTGCATTGTGTCTACTGTAATATAACTTTTCCATGGCTTAATCCACTAATATAAATTGATAGATTCATCAAAACAAGCAAACTATGCATCAAAAACAGAATCTGTCAAAAACAGAACAGTCTGTAGCAATCTGAACATCCACCATACTTCTGGTACCCAAAAATTCTACCAAAATTAGGAAAAATAAACAAGTTGTATAGAAAGACAATGCAAAAGTAATCCTATATACTTAATAAGTTCACCCCCACTACTTGATATATCTCAACATGCAGCATAGACACCTCAGCATCCAATCACATCGAGCCACGTCACCTCATGCAGTTCCCATCAAGCCCACCTCAGATCTGACCTATAAACTCCTATAATAATATCTTCAAATTATTTCATTAGAAAAACCAACACTATAAGCTTTTCCCCACGCCTGGTCTCCTCCAGAGTTATTTCCTCCACAACATCGTTCATTTCCTCCGTTAGTATCCCATCGCTTCATATCCTCGATTCCACTCGCACAAATAAATCTGAATGCTTCGTGATTGTCTCACATCCTACAAAAAAAGAGAAGCCCAACCGGTCTTTCCCCACGTCATTTCTCCGTTCCCATCTCTTCCCAAAATAAAGACCAATCTTTTCCCTTTGTTTCAAAAAAAAGACCAATCTTTTCCCTTGGCAACAGTACAACACAACGGCTAGAAAAGAAAGGAAGTGATCTCCACATGTGGGTTTGGTCCTCTGGTATGACCACCGGACTTCGGCGCATCTGCCGGCTCTCTCCGACTGCGGTTTGGTGTGAATTGGTCTGGTGCCTACCAGCGCCGTTGAGAAGGCGGTGGTCTTCCTCTCTCTCTCTCTCTCTCTCTCTCTCTCTCTCTGGCGAAGTTAACTTCAATTTCGTTAGGGAATTGGTGCATATTAGTTTCCGTTGTATCCAGTGGGATCTAATCAGGTTTACAACAGTCTCGTGTTGGCTTCCTTTTACACAGGCAGGTGGAGATGCCGGCCAGGTATTGCAACCAACGATGGCCACGCCCCTGCTACTCTATCCTTCTAACTTTGGATTTTTGCATTTTTTTCTTAACCCATCCGCTAATCTGATTGGGGTCATTTTTTTAGAGTCATATTCATGTAGTTCAACTGGATAGTCGGTACTTTACTAGGTATGTGTGTTCTTGCCCCATATTTATCCTTTGCACTACTGCTTTCCCTTTATTGATTTCTTTTGTCTTGCTCGGTCATATCCGTCAAGTCCTTTTAGCTTTTTACTAATCTTCAATGTTGGTGACCGGCATGTATTTTTGGCAATGCTTAGGGATACCCACGAAGAAATATGACACGATGACGAGTACTAAATTCCACAAGCTTGCATATTGCAGTCTTTTCATAACTATTGGTCGTCAAGGTCAATCAAATTGTCAAATATAACACATTAATATCTCAAGTAACCTGTTTGAGCATCACACATAATTTGATTCAATTTCCCAGTGCTTCAATTTTCAGAAAGGCCGGCAAGTAGGTTTTCATCGTGTGGTGTTCAAACTTTCAGATATTTATTGGGACAATATTACCATTAATTAGTGCAAATTTCAGACATCTTTCAATTGGAGGGCACTATGATTTGTGGGTTAAACACGTTAGGTATGTAGGTGCCAAAAATAAATATGGTTAATGGTCCAAAAAATTGTTTTAATATTTTTCTTTTTTTACATTTATTTTATGCATACCTCTTTGATAGGTATTTTAGACCAAATGTTCCGCAGCAATGCGCGGGGCGTTATCTAGTCAGAACCAATTGACGTTCCAGTTAAAAATGTAAAATCGCGCACTACAGCCAAAGTTTCTGTCCTACACCGTACAAACCAACAATCATTGTAAACATCCTAAAGGCAAACCTTAGCACATTATTTTTATAATACAATGGAATTATACAAGGGGATAATTATTTTTGTTGAAAAGTTTCTGTAATCAAGATTCACAAAGTTTCCGTGAGCATGAACAAAGTTCAAGGCTAGCTCCCACTTCAACAATGCTTGTCTTTCTCACTTTCACTTTCCTTTTTGAAAAGTTTTTATGTTCCCCTCTTTATTTTTTTTGTTTTTAAACTATATGAAAGCACTCAACAGAAATAAATGACTCTCTAAAACTTCAGGGTTGTCTCTGTGGCAGCGCTTTCTTTAAAGCCATTAAGCTAGGCATTTAGTGCTCAAGTAATGGATCCACCCGGATCCCAAGGTATATCAAAGACAATTTTAATTAACAATGATTTTTAATTTAGTAGTGAGCACAAAGTAACATATATCATGCAACAACGAAGTCTAACTCTCTTCCTATGCATCGGCATGTCCTAAAAGAACAATTCATGCACACCAAGTAAAGGCCAATGCATAGTATAAGCAGTTTCTTGCAATTTCATAGTATGGGAAACATAGAGAGGTGGAGAAATAGTTCCTCTCTCATAATAATTGCAAGTAGGAGTAGCAAGCACATGCATATTACATTCATCAAAATCATCATGTGCAATGGTAAAAGGCAACCCATCAATATAATCCTTACTAAGCGCAAACTTCTCCGATATAGTGTAGTCGGGAGAATTCAAAAAGATAATAGGAGTATCATGCGTGGGTGCAATAGCAACAATTTCATGTTTAACATAAGGAACTATAGCAAGTTCATCTCCATAAGCATAATTCATATTGGCATCTTGGCCACAAGCATAGCAAGCATCATCAAAAAGGGATATTTCAAACAAATTCAAGGGATCATAGCAATCATCATAGCAATCATCCTTCGGTAAGCATGAAGGGGAATTAAATAATGTATGAGTTGGAGGGTTACTCTCATTAGAAGGTGGGCACGGGTAGCTAATCCGCTCTTCCTCCTTTTGTTCTTCGCTCTCCTCATCATCTTTTTCGTCCAATGAGCTCACATTTTCATCAATTTCTTCTTCCATAGATTCCTGCAAAATATTAGTCTCTTCTTGGACAGCGGAGACTTTCTCAATAAATGCATTAATATAGTAATTGTATTCATAATTTTCATAGAAATATCTAGGTATAGCAAGATTTTCAAGCCTATAAGCATCATCATCTAAAGCTTCATACTTTTCAAACAAAGATTCAATTTCATAAGCAGCCTTAAAAGCAACAAATTCTTCTATTTGTTCCACATCATAGTAATCATATATACCATTAGCATAAGAAGCTAAGGTTTCATTATTATTAGATTTGCATGAAAAGGGAAGATGTGGAGCCTCCATCCTAGAGCAACAACTAATATCATATCTCAAGCATATATTCCAGGCATACCAACGCAACATAATAAATTGATCCCATAATAGTTTCCCTTTTTGTGTCGAGCAATAATCCCTAAAGTATTCACATTGATCCAACGTGTCTCCCATTATAAAGTTGAATGGGGTTTTCTCAGGATTATCAAAGTAGTACACAATATCTTTCGCATAATGAGAATCGAGGGTTTTAGGAGTTACCCCATCCTCATGAGTAGCAAGTACAGCTAAATTTTTTTGGTATTTTGCGTTCCATATCCATAACTAAAGATAGAGAACAACTTAGAATAGAAAATAAAAATTACTTAGTGATAAAGCAAACAAGCACACACGAGAATATTCACCCCACGCTATGACTCCCCGGCAACGGCGCCAGAAAAAGGTCTTGATGACCCGCAAGTATACGGGATAGTTGTAGCCTCTTTCGATAAGTAAGAGTGTCGAACCAAAGGAGGAGCTAAAGGTAGAACAAATACTCTCTCAAGTCCTATCGGCCACTGATACGACTCTACGCACGCTTGACGTTCGCTTTACCTAGAATAAGTATGAAACTAGAAGTACTTTGTAGGTGTTGTTGGAGGGGTTTGCAAGATAATAAAGAGCATGTAAATATAAACTAGGGCCTCTTTAGATAAAGATGCAATAAAGAAAATATAGCGAGTTTGGAAAAGTGGTGGTAGGAGTTGTGAAATTGTCCCTAGGCAACTGACTACGTTACTAGACCGGTAATCACTATTGCAATTCTATTTGAGGGAGAGGAATAAGCTGGCATACTTTCTCTACTTGGATCATATGCACTTATGATTGGAACTCTAGCAAGCACCCACAACTACTAAAGATTCATTAAGGTAAAACCCAACCATAGCATTAAAGTATCAAGTCCCCTTTATCCCATATGCAACAATCCCCTTACTCGGGTTTGTGTTTCAGTCACTCACACAACCCACTATAAGCGAATCATGAACGCATTGCAACACCCTACAGCGGTAATCCCTCACGCTTGCGCGACACGGAGCGCACCATAGGACATCACCAATAATAAAACATGCAACTCAAACCAATCATAGCAATTCATCAATCACCGATAGGACAACGGAAATCTACTCAGACATCATAGGATGGCAACACATCCTTGAAAAATAATATGAAGCATAAAGCACCATGTTCAAGTAGAGGGTACAGTGGGTTGCGGGAGAGTGGACCGCTGTAGATAGAGGAGGGAAGGTGATGGAGATGTTGGTGAAGATGGCGGAGGTGTTGGTGAAGATCGCGGTGATGATGATGGCCCCCGGCGGCGTTCCGGCGCCACCGGAAGCAAGGGGGAGAGAGCCCCCCTTATTCTTCTTCTTCCTTGACCTCCTCCCTAGATGTGAGAAGGGTTTCCCCTCTGGTCCTTGGCTCCCATGGCATGGGAGGGGCGAGAGCCCCTCTGAGATTGGATCTATCTCTCTGTTTCTGCGTTCTCAGATTCTACCCCTTCACCGTTTCTTAAATATCCGGAGATCCGTAAGTCCGATTGGGGTGAATCTTTCGCCCAGATCTTTCTCATAAAATTAGCTTTCTTGCGCCAAAATAAGAGCATCAACCGCCTTACTGGTGGCCCACAAGAGCCCAGGCCGCACCCAGGGGGGAGGGCATGCCCCCCTATCTTGTGGCCACCCTGGACACTGTTTTGTGTTGATTTTACTTCCAGAAAATCATAAATATTCCAACAAAAATCTTCGTCCGTTTTTATCCCGTTTGGACTCCGTTTGATATTGGGTTTCTGCGAAACAAAAAACATGCAACAGACAGGAACTGGCACTGGGCACTGGATCAATATGTTAGTCCCAAAAAATAGAATAAAAAGTTGCCAAAAGTATATAAAAGTTGTAGAATAGGATGCATAAGGTATGGCTCTCCACCCACCCACCCACCCCTCCCACCTCCGGCCTAAGTTTTCCAGCGATCTTCTCTTCTAGCCAGTGATTTGTGTTTCCCCTCCGCCCATCTGCTCCGGCGGCTCCTGATCTACACGGCTATACCCATTTCATATGGGTTCTTCTGGTGGATCAATGTTGGATTTGGATTTCTCGGTGGGCGCCATTTTTGCTGACAAGGTTTTCAATCATTGTGGGAGATCTATTCATTCCACGGATGACAATGGCCATTTCATTATGGTGGTGTCTTTCAGCAGACATATATTCCGTCTTAATGATGATTCTGTGGCGGCTGCCTTGGAATCAACGATTGTGGGTTCAGCGATTGAATTTTTGGCCCAAATCATCCGAGACAAGGTATTCTCCTTTTTTTTCTCTTGCAAGCAAAATTGGCCTCTACATTCTCCAGTTGAGATTGTTTGCGTGTCCACAATTCAAATGCTATTTTCATCTTTGGGGCAATGGTGGCCCTAATTGGAGCCGTGAATTTAAGATCTGGAAAAAAGAGTGCGACGCTGAGTGGATCCTAGTGAGTCCTTCTCAGAAGCGTGCCACTTTAGGGTTGCTAGCCATGCATAAACCCGACCAAATCTTCTTTTAGATCGAGTTCATCTTCGAGGAAGAAGCTCTCTTTTGCCACGTTCCAGCAATATCATGCATGCAAGGGTTATAGATACCATGCTTCTCAGTCATGTGTTGATACGGTTTCGGAGGCCGGCTACGTCATGCATCCACGTGAAAAAGTGATCTTACCCTCACTGCCGGCGACTGATCTCCAGGGGACAGTGGAGAAACCATCCATCTCTTTCGGGACGATCAACATCCCTGCCAGGAACGCCGCCGTTATTTCCGGAACTGCACCCAACCAGTTGATTCGAATTGAGCATGCACCACATGGTTCCGTCACACGTGATCGTGTTGCACCGGACTCTCCATCCCAACATGGGTGCATGGCCCAGTTTGGGCCCCCAGCCCAACATGGCTCCATTGCCCAGAATGGTTCTGCAGCCTTGGTCGAATCTGTCATGGCCCAGCCTGTTATGGCCCAACCGTCTCAGGATCTTTTGAATTTTTCCGTTGCCATAGTTGGAATTTCTACTACAGCTGTTATGGATGACCATTTTACCGGATATTACCAAGGAGGCTGCACAATTTAATGATCTCATTGATGATATTGTGTTCAAGGTTTGGAAATGTCAGAATTGTTTATCGATGCTACACTACACCAATTCGTGCACCAATCCAATTCAATGACGTAGATGCTTTCGCCTGGGCCACCATGCAAGAGGATGCTCCGACGCTGCGCATTCCCCGACTTACAAGTGGGTCCCGCGGGTCAATCCTACTTCCCCGGGCCGGTCAGCTGAGATTTCCACGCCTGACGCCTCAGTTTCCCTCGCTGCTAGCCAAGCTGGGTCTTTGGCAAGTCCCATCGCGCCTGCAACACCATCATCGCCTCTGCCATTGCCTGCCGAGCCACCGCCCATCACACCACCACCACCTACATCGCCACCATCGCCCTGCTTAGCCTCGTCATTATCCACCGCGGCTCCGACGCTGCCATCTTCTTCGCCGCACCCAGCTATGGCTACCTTCGCCCTCGACCCCACGCCTCTCGTCTCGCCAGGGTTCGAGATCATCGATGGTGGTCCGCGGCGGCTTCCGCGCACCTTCTTCTCTCCTGCTGTGGCTCCGGACCGTCAGCATGAGGAATATGCCATTGCCATCATCGAACCAGCTCCCCTGCCTGAAGAAGTTGCTATCTTTAGAAACATTGTCAGTGATTTTATTGTTAACAATCTTGGCCCCGCTATTCTTGATGCTCAACCCTGGATCCAAGGAGTGGGACTGTTCCGTTTCCGTAGTCCTGTTGCTAGGCAGGCTCTGGTAGATCATCCCCCGTTTGAGCTGGATATTGATAGATTTGTTAGATTCGTGCCACACGATGAAGGAATCACTTTCAGAGCTATCTAGGGTTTTCATAGGGGTTGGGTTATGATTGTTGGAATTCCCCTGGATTATAGGCATACACAGTATATTGCTGATGCAATCAGTACCTTTGGCCGTTTCCATCACTGGCATCAGGATGACCCACTACTTGTTTGTACACTGGCGTACGTTTCTTTCCCGGCAATGACATTAGTGCCGCGTGATGTGGTCTATCAGGAGTTTGCTGATTTTGGAGGTTCTCGTATTTCTTGGTCTGCTCCAATATACATCTTCTCTGCTGATTTTGCTGATATCTTGCCGCCGGACGAGGATCCGATGCCCTTCGATGGCAACCCACACCCACTCCCTAGGCATTTGCAGTTTAATAACCACAATTGGGTTATGCCTGAATTTCCTGAGATCAGTTGGGATGAACTGCCACCTCCTCCGCAAGAGAATGAGCCACACCACCAGGAGGCACATCAAGATAATCTGGATATGCAGCAGGAGATTGTGGAGGAAAACCAGGTTGATGTGAATCAGTCCCAGGAATCTATCATTCTCCAGGTGTCAGATGATTCTGTTAATGCTCAGCCAGTTGAGGACTTAGTGATATTGCAGCAACCTGCTGTCTCGATGCAGCCTCCTCTCCATGGTGGTCAAGTCCTCACTGTTTTTGGCCCTGTTCTACCTCCACAAATGCAGTGGCAGCGCACTTTCAGCAAGTTTATGCCAGCTATCTTCTCTGCTGATATTCCAAAGTGTGTGTTCAATACTGATCTTGGTTGTCTGCTTCTGTCCAAGGGCTCTTGGGATATCTGCTTTAATGGGAAAGATGTCAGCTTCTCTTTGCTACCTGCACTAGAACCAACACTCTGCTTTCCACGCCAGGTTGCTCCAGTTAAAAAGCCTGTTGCTCGGGCGTTATGCTTTGATGATCTCTCTGAACCTGTCAGTGAGTCATTTGAATTCCCTGTAATACCTGAAGTTAATACCAAACGTGGCCGGAAGCCAAAATCTGCTAGGGTTGTGGTTGACTCTGAGGTGCGCCGCAGTGCACGACTAAGTGCATTACGGGATGGCTATCATAAATCTCCAAACAAAGGCCCCAAGCAGGGCAAGATTCAGTGTTCTTTCAGGAAGCGTCAAACAAGCTCAGCTCAGCCAGAGGAGAATAAGTCAGTGCCTCCACCAACGCCAGTTTCTAATCTTCAGCGTATTGGAGCACGTCTGCGCATTGCTCGAGAGAAGATCTCCAAGGACAAGCTTGAGGCTGCTCCTTCTACCTCCACCAGCAGCAAGGATTCTGATGTTTAGTTGCATTGGACGGCTTTATGGTTTATGGCGTACCTATTTAAACGCCATCTATCTGTTCTTCTGTTTTCTGTTTGGACTATATCCTTCCTGTTTAGTTGGTCAGTGTAGGTCATTGCATGATCTACTTTTGCTGCTGCTTTTTATTTTGGTTTGTAATGAATCATACAGGGTTTAGATATTGGAAGGTGTCATGTTGGAATGTGCGTGGTCTTAATTCTGAAGCACGGCAATTAGCGGTTAAGCAAAATATTGATTAAAGTGGTTGTTCGGTTGTCTGTCTGCAAGAAACGAAGTGCATGCATATTGTTCATAGGTTCATTAGGAAATTCTGTCCTTAGCGTTTTGATAATTTTTCCTATGTGCCTTCGGTGGGTGCTTCGGCCGGTATGATCATCATTTGGAATTCTTCCTTCTTTGAAGGAAAATTAATTGAGGCAAGGCATTTTGTTATCACTATGGAATTCCAATCTAAACATACCTCTGAAGTTTGGACTCTCGTGTCTGTTTATGGTCCATGCCAGGGCCCGACCCGGGATGATTTCGTGCAATGGTTATATAATCTTGATATTAACTGTGATGATGATTGGCTGTTGTTGGGTGATTTCAATTTCATGCGGTCGTTGGAAAACCGAAACCTACCTGGGGGTAATGTCAGCAATATCTTTCTGTTTAATGAAGTGATTGGGCACCTGGGTCTCATGGAGCTACCAATTAAAGGAAGGAAATTTACCTGGTCGAACATGCAAACTAATCCTTTACTTGAACAGATCGATTGGTTTTTCACTTCAGTAGCATGGACCACAGATCATCCTAACACGCTTGTTTTGCCACTTGCACGCACCGCCTCTGATCATGTTCCGTGCGTCGTCTCGATTGCTACTGCGATTCCTAAGGCTAAAATCTTTCGCTTTGAAAATTATTGGATTGACTTGCTTGGTTTTTATGACTGTGTAGCACAAGTCTGGAGCAAATAAATGGCCAGACAATTGGCTGCCCTAAATATTTCCTCTAAATTCAAAGCGCTAAGGTATGCACTCAAGAAATGGCACATGAATTTGTCCACAATTAAAGCATTAATTTCAGATTGCAACAAGGTGGTCCTATTTTTTGATGGGATGGAGGAGATTAGGCCTTTGTCAAGGCCTGAGTTTAATTTTAGGCGAATTGTGAAATTGCATTTGGAAGATATTTTACATTGGCATTATGTATATTGGAAGCAGCATTGTACTATATGCAGCATTAAAGTTGGCGAGGAAAACTCGACGTTTTTCCATGCAATGGCCACGGAAAGGTATAGGAGAAACACAATTTCTTCTCTCAGGAATGTTGATGGTGATGTGGTCTCAGATCACCAACAGCTTGCGGGCATGTTTTGGTCAGATTTTAATCAAAGAATGGGCAATGCACAAGGAATTCGCATGGGTTTTGACTTGGACACATTAATTGCAAGAGTTGATGGCCTTGAGGATCTGTCCCAGCCTTTCACTGATTCCGAGGTTGATATTGTCATTAAGAACATGCCATCGGACCGCGCACCTGGTCCCGATGGCTTTTTTGGTCTATTCTTAAAGAAGTGTTGGCCAATTCTAAAGGACGATTTCATGCAACTTGTCAAGGAGTTTTATGAGGGGAGGTGCAACTTGGAATGTATTAATACCTCATTAATTACTCTAATACCTAAGAAGCTAAGCCCTGAAGTTGTCGGAAATTTTTGACTAAGCTGCTTGCTAATCGGCTTCAGAAAGTGATTCTGCGATGCATCCATCGCAATCAATATGGTTTTCTTCGGTGTCGTTCTATCCAAGATTGCTTAGCCTGGTGTTTCGAGTATATACACCAATGCAAGGCCTCCAAGCGCCCCATTGTCCTCCTCAAGCTGGATTTTATGAAGGCCTTTGATACAATTGAGCATGATCTAATTCTCAAAATTTTGCAATGCAAGGGATTTGATTCCAGGTGGACAGGTTGGATCAATAGTATTTTGTCAACGGGATCTTCTTCTGTGCTTCTCAAGGACGTGCCAGGAAAACATTTTGTCTGCAGAATGGGAGTGCGTCAAGGGGACACCCTATGACCATTGCTCTTTGTGATTGCAGTAGATTTATTGCAATATGTAGTCAATGAGATGTGCTCCAGGAATATCCTTTCTCTGCCAATCCCAACAAACTCCAATGATTACCCAATAGTGCAATATGCTGACGGCACATTAATTGTGCTGCCTGCGATTGATGATCAGCTTGTTGCTTTCAAGGAGATGCTTGTCACTTTTGCTGAGTCAACTGGTTTATGAGTTAATTTTAGTAAGTCTTCACTCATTCCAATAAACATGTCTGATGAGGAAGGTGATAGAGTGGCCTCCTTGCTGGGATGCGACGTTGGCACGATGCCTTTCACGTATCTAGGTTTGCCAATGGGAACTTCTAGGCCGACCATCTATGATCTGATGCCTCAGGTGGATCGTATCGAGCGCCGTTTATCTGCCTCTTCATGCTTACTAAACCAAGGGAGCCGACTGCAACTTCTACAGTCGGTGTTGTGCTCCAGGCTTATATATTTTTTATGCACATTATCTCTCCCAAAGGGCATTATACAGCAGTTGGAGCGGATCATGAGGCAGTGCCTATGGAGAGGTAACACGGATAACCCACGACAATCTCTGGCTGCTTGGGATTTAGTCTGTCGCCCTAAGTGTTTTGGAGGTTTGGGTGTTCTTAATTTGGCCATCCAAAATGAGGCTTTGCTTCTTAAGCATCTCTTCAAGTTTTTCAATAAAGTGGACGTGCCTTGGGTATCTTTAATCTGGGACACGTATTACGCATAGTCACCACCCCAAAGCACCAAGGTCTGTGGTTCATTTTGGTGGAGGGATATCATGCGTTTATACCCAAAATTCTGCAATCTGGCGGTTCCACAAGTTCATGCTGGTGACACGATACTCTCTTGGCTTGACCGTTGGCAGTTGGGAAATCATGTTGTCTTGTTGCACGACTATTTTCCGAGGCTCCATTCTTTTGCTGTGGATGTTGCAATCAAAGCTAAAGACTTTATTGAGCAGCCTGATATCTTGGATCACTTCCATTTACCACTATCGCAAGAGGCCTTCTCTGAATTCACACAATTACAGACCCTCCCGCCTTTGATCAATTTCAATGGTGAGAGCAAGGACATTTGGATGTGGCCTTCAAAGTCTGGAGCCTATATGGCAAAGATATATTATGATTCTTGCTTCTCACACCTGGTGGTGGATCCTATATTCAAATGGATTTGGAAGTGTGCATGCACGCTAAAGATAAGAGTTTTTGGTTGGCTTCTATTAATGGATCGTTTGAACACCAGGGATATGATGCAACGTAGGCAATGGATCATCCAGGATGATACTTGTGTTCTATGCAATCTTGCACAACATGAGGATCGGGCTCACCTTTTCTTTGCTTGCAATTTTAGCCAAAGGGTTTGGAACTATCTTGTGATTTCTTGGACTGCTCAACCGAACCAAACCACATATGATATGGCTCAAGCAGGTAGGAAGGATTTTGGTCACCCTTCCTTCTCTGAGGTTGTTTTCACATCTACTTGTAATATTTGGATACAAAGGAACGGGAAGATCTTCAGAAATGAACAACCTTCATTTAGAGCTTGGAGAAGAAACTTTATACATGACATCTCTCTTCTGTCTCACAGGATTAGATGTAAATATAAAGATAGTTTTCTATCTTGGATAGCTAACCTTACTTAGTCTTCTTTTGTAAGTATCTTTTCTCGTCTTTGTACATTTGTAAAGTTGTAACTTATACTCTTTAATTAATAAAAGACTGTGAGGTTGTTGCCTTGCAGTACATAGTCAAAAAAAGTTGTAGAATATTGGCATGGAACAATAAAAAATTATAGATACGACGGAGACGTATCACTCTCGCTCTTGCTCTTGCTTGCGATGCTGCTCTATTTTAGCTACACTTCAGTCGACTGAATCGACTTTTGGGTCAGTCGATTTTCAGGGGGTGGGGGGCTCGCCGGGGTGAAGGAAGAACTAGCTGCAGCGGGGAGGGGGCTCGCTGGAGAGGTACCCCACTATCTATCTTAGGGTTCAGGGTGGGGGCAGTGGTCGCCGGCAGTGGCGGGGCGGTGGTGTGGGGATCACCGAAGAAAAAGCTCGGCACAGGGGGCCTAGAGGGATGGCCGGGGCGGCAGCGGACCGATGGTGGGGAGTGTTTTCGGGGCGGGCGGGGCGGCGCATCACCGGCCGCGGGCGGCGGGGGCTGCTGTTTGGCCGCTGGTGGCTGGCGGCTCAGGGGGGTGGAGGTTGAAGATGAACTACAGGCCCTTGATTTCGTATCCAACGGCTGTAAAATTGACTGACCAGAGATGAAAAGGTCAGTCGACCGACGTGTAGCCTCACCTTGCTAGTGCGTTCAGTTTCGACAGCAAAATTCAGTTTCCACAGCAAGATTCAGTTTCGACAGTTAAGTTCAGTTTCGATAGTTAAGTTCAGTTTCGACAGTTAAATTCAGTTTCGATGGTTAAGTTCAGAGATGAGCGGCTGATGTATTTTAAATCTAGCACTTTGTGGTTATGTATTTTATGTCATGTATTGGAGATGCTATTAGAATTCCACTCAGGTTAACGTTGTCTCTCTTGTCCTGCTTCGGCCTCGGCATCGTACAACTCACCGAAGCTGCTCCAACAACGAAACCCTCCATCACAGCGGAGCAGTACCTCGAGCTCCATCTCCAGGCGCCTAAGATCTTCTTCCCCTCCTCCGACAGCCAAGTCAGCCGGAGCATCCTCACCGGCCAACCCAATCACGCTGAGATCGACATGGCTTCGCCAAAGAGGTTGTACACATGTTGCATCTCTTTTTACTCTACACTAAGCACACGTAGTAACGGGAAATACGATTATTTTATCCTACTATATGACAAGCAGTGAGGTACCAGGCAACTTAGATTTTTGTGATGGACTCTCTTGAATGCCATCATTATTTATCTTTGCGCGTTTGAGATGTGCATTTGTCAATGGCCCTGGGTCCAAAGTAATAGAAGTAGCACCAAAACATTATTTTAGTGTAGGCTTTTACTTGCTCAAGCCTGCTTACTAGAATTGCCAGTGCTTGAAAGGAAAAGTGAATGAAAAACATAGGAATTGGAAAGTTTCCTATGGTACTACTATTCATGAATTTGGTTCAAAGGAATGGAGCAAAGGAAAACTATAGGATTTGTTCCTTTAGTGTCTCCTTGAAAGAAAAAACGTAGGAATTTTAATTTTCACTTGTCCTCCTTTTCAAATTCCTATTCATGAAGCACAAGACTAAGAGATAGAAGCATAATAGCATTATAACCGTACATTTTCTTGTGGTTTGACTTAATCTCACCATGCTTCTTTGCATCCTGTGATCTTCCAATTGTTGTGAATCAAACACCCAGATTGGCAGAAATCCTGTGTTTATAAATTCTCTGTTTTGCACGTGCATTCCTATCCTATTCCTGTCTATTTCCTATCCCTGCATTGTTGGAATCCTCCAATTCAAACGAGCCCTTACAGAATTACTTCTCTTACAGATAGTTATCAAAGAAAACCTTGCGTGGTTTGTCCCGCTCCTGATGTGCCATCGTCCACCCCAGCTCAGCTGCTCCAACGATAGAAGGGTCCAGCACAGCAGGGACCCAGCCTCCAGACTGTCTTTTGCTGCCTCAGATCTTCTTCCCCGCCGCCGGCAGCCATGAAAACTGCATTACCATCATCAACCGAGTAGATGACCTCGAGGACTACACGGGTCCACAAGAGAGGTCGCACTCTTTCGTGTCTGCTTACGTTATGCATCGCTTAATATTACATGCTACTTTATCGTCCTGTTCACCGATTAGACTCTGAGTCAGCTCCAAACTAATGGTCAAACTTGAGTTTTTAAATGGTTGTAGGGCACATATCGGGGCCGCAATCAATAGTATCTATCAACTATCTGATTAATCTCTGGTGTCTACTATAAGTTTCATGTTGGGTGGGAAACAAACAGTAAAGAAGCCATTATCTGTATTTTTTAACTGAAGCCATTATCTGCCTGCTATTATAGGTTTTGGGTCTATCCACAGGTTGCTACCATCACTCTGGATTTCTGCATGCACTCCTTACATAATCTCACTATGTTTTATTCCTATGCATGACAGTTATTGTAAACAATGGAACTGAACATGTAGAGCAAAAGAGACGAGCCTTGCGTGGCAATAAAATTTCATGCAGACGTCGCTCCATGGTAGGCGCAAAGGCAGCCCCCCCTCCACGCATTTCAGATTGTAATCGAGAGGAAGATATCTGTTCTGAGGGGGATTCAGAAGGAGAAGACAACTCCTGTTTACCCCCTGAGGTCTTCGCTCTAACTTGGCATGCTGATGTTGGTTATATCATGCATATGCTGCCTTGCATTGCTTACTTTATACATCAAATATGTCATCTGCTTAGTTTAGACATCCTTTGTGTGAATGCCATCTGTTTAGTTTATTCATCGTTTATGTGAATTATGAAAACGCCATCTTGTTTAGCCAGGCATCATATATGTGAATTTTGCAATGCCATCCTGCTTAGCTAGTCATCTTATATGTAAATTATATCAGGCCATCCTTTTTTTTCGTTACATGTTACATTTGTCAGCAATGTTAGTACATTCAACTGCTCTTCGTGTGCATCAGCCATTTGACACGGTGATGGCAAATTCTGGAGTGAAAACAAGGTCTTCAGAACAGACTTTGCTATCTGACGAAGCGCATATCTCGCTGGTTACGGATAACTCCTCAGAGGAGGATTCAGAGATAGATGACCAGTCCTATCCCCCCCCCCCCCGAGGTGTATGTTTTAACTTGGCAGGGTTATGTTGCTCATATCGTGCGTATGGTGTCTCGCACTATTATGTCATCTGATTAGTTTAGACATGCTTTGTGTGAATGCCACCTGTTCAGTGTCTAATTACCATATATGTGAATTATGCATTGTCATCTTGTTGCAAGACATTATATATGTGAATTACACAATGCTATTGTGAGAGTCCTGGACTAGGGGGTGTCCGGACAGCCGGACTATCATCGTCCGCCGGACTCCAAGACTACGAAGATACAAGATTGAAGACTCCGTCCCGTGTCCGGATGGGACTTTCCTTGGCGTGGAAGGCAAGCTCGGCGTTACGGATATGTAGATCTCCTACCATTGTAACCGACTCTATGTAACCCTAGCCTCCTCCGGTGTCTATATAAACCGGAGGGCTTTAGTCCGTAGGACACAACATACATTACAACAATCATACCATAGGCTAGCTTTAGGGTTTAGCCTCCTTGATCTCGTGGTAGATCCACTCTTGTACTACCCATATCATCAATATTAATCAAGCAGGACGTAGGGTTTTACCTCCATCGAGAGGGCCCGAACCTGGGTAAAACATCGTGTCCCTTGTCTCCTGTTACCATCCACCTAGACGCATAGTTCGGGACCCCCTACCCGAGATCCGCCGGTTTTGACACCGACATTGGTGCTTTCATTGAGAGTTCCTCTGTGTCGTCACCAATAGGCTCGATGGCATCTTCAATCAACAACGCTGTCCAGGGTGAGACTTTTCTCCCCGGACAGATCTTCGTATTCGGCGGCTTCGCACTGCGGGCTAATTCACTTTGCCATCTGGAGCAGATCGAAAGCTACGCCCCTGGCCATCAGGTCAGATTCGGAAGCCTAAACTTCACAGCCGACATCCGCGGGGACTTGATCTTCGACGGGCTCGAGCCAAAGCCAAGCACGCCGCACTGTTGCGAGGGGCATGATCTAGCTCTGCCGCCGAACAGTGCCTTGGTGGCCGCACACGAATCCGCTTCGGCCCTTAGTCCGGAGCCGACTGCCCAGATCGAGGACTGGTGGCTGGACACCACCTCGGGGGCTTCAACTTCCACGGCGATGGAGCCGAACACTAGCCTTGTCCCTCGCGAAACTCGTGACTCCGAGGTCCCGGACTCCTTGCCGGACTCCGGACCTCCCGCGCCCCTGCCAATCGAATCGGATTGGGCGCCCGTTATGGAATTCACCGCCGCGGACATCTTCCAATACTCGCCCTTTGGTGACATCCTAAATTCGCTAAAGCATCTCTCGCTATCAGGAGAGTCCTGGCCGGACTATGGCCAGGATGGTTGGGATAAGGACGACGAAGAAATCCAGAGCCCACCCACCACCCACTTTGTAGCCACTGTCGACGATCTTACCGACATGCAAGACTACGACTCCGAAGACATCGACGCTATGGACGACGATGCCGGAGATGAACAGGAACCAACGCCTACAGGGCACTGGAAGACTACCTCGTCATAGGACATATACATGGTGGACACCCCAAAGGACGGGGACGGCGAAGAAGTAGCGGAGGCAGATTCCTTAAAGAAACAGCCCAAGCACCGGCGTCAGCGGCGCCGCTCTAAATCCCGCCACAGCAAGAATGGAGATTCCGGCATAGGAGATAATAATACCCCAGAGAGTGCCAAAGATAATCCCCTCCAGCAAGACTCAGCGCAGGAGGACGTAGAAGCAAGCCCCCACGAGAGGGCGGCAGACGAAGAGGTCGAGGATTATAACTATATACCTCCCTCCGAAGACGAGGCAAGCCTCAACGACGACGAATTCGTCATGCCCGAGGATCCCATCGAACAAGAGCGTTTTAAACGCAGGCTTATCGCCACGGCAAATAGCCTAAAGAAAAAGCAGCAGCAGCTTCAAGCTGATCAGGACCTGCTGGCCGATCGATGGACCGAGGTCCTCGCGGCCGAAGAGTTTAAACTCGAACGCCCCTCCAAAAGCTACCCCAGACGCAAGTTGCTCCCCCGATTAGAGGAGGAAGCATACATACCTTCATCACCAGCGCACGATATGGCTGACCGACCACCCCGTGGTCGCGACAGAGAGGCATCCAGACCCTCCACAAAGACCGTACCCCGGCATAGCTCCAAAAGTACGAAGCCAAGAGGGAACGCGCCGGACTAGCGAGACGTATTGGAGGACAAAGCAAGGCAATCCAGATCCATCTACGGATCACGAGGGCGCCCCACGACCCGCCACGAATACCGTCGCGCCGGATATAATAACCCCGGCCGGGCCGAACACAGTAGACAACGCTCTCTCGAGCTGCGTCGTGATATTGCTCAATATAGAGGCGCCGCACACCCGCTATGCTTCACCGACGAAGTAATGGATCATCAAATCCCTGAAGGGTTTAAACCCGTAAACATCGAATCCTACGACGGCACAACAGACCCCGCGGTTTGGATTGAAGATTATCTCCTTCACATCCATATGGCCCATGGCGACGATCTCCATGCCATCAAGTACCTCCCACTCAAGCTTAAAGGACCAGCTCGGCATTGGCTTAACAGCTTGCCCGCAGAGTAAATTGGGTGTTGGGAAGACCTGGAAGCCGCATTCCTTGACAATTTCCAGGGCACGTATGTGCGGCCACCAGACGCCGATGACCTAAGCCACATAATTCAGCAGCCAGAGGAATCGGCCAGACAATTCTGGACACGGTTCTTGACAAAGAAAAACCAAATCGTCGACTATCCGGATGCAGAGGCCCTCGCAGCCTTCAAACATAACATCCGTGACGAGTGGCTAGCCCGGCACCTGGGACAGGAAAAGTCAAAATCCATGGCAGCACTCACATCATTAATGACCCGCTTTTGCGCGGGAGAGGATAGCTGGCTAGCTCGCAGCAACAACCTTAATAAAAATTCTGGCAGTCCGGATACTAAGGACCACAACGGCAGGTCACGTCGAAACAAAAACAAACGCCGCATTAACGGCGATGATAAGGAGGATACGACAGTCAACGCCGGATTACGAGGCTCTAAACCCGGTCAGCAGAAGAAGCCATTCAAAAGAACCACTCCAGGTCCGTCCAACTTGGACCGAATACTCGACCGCTTATGCCAGATACATGGCACCCCCGAAAAGCCAGCCAATCACACCAACAGAGATTGCTGGGTGTTCAAGCAGGCAGGCAAGTTAATTGCCGAAAACAATGACAAGGGGCTAAACAGCGACGACGAGGAGGAGACCCGACCGCCGAACAATAGAGGACAGAAGGGTTCCCCCCCACAAGTGCGGACGGTGAACATGATTTATGCAACCCATATACCCAAGAGGGAGAGGAAACGCGCACTAAGGGACGTCTATGCGATGGAGCTAGTCGCCCCGAAGTTCAATCCATGGTCCTCTTGTCCGATCACTTTCGATCGAAGAGACCATCCGACCAGCATACGCCATGGCGGATTCGCCGCATTGGTTTTAGACCCAATCGTCGATGGATTTCACCTCACGAGAGTCCTGATGGACTGCGGTAGTAGCCTGAACCTGCTTTATCAGGATACAGTGTGCAAGATGGGCATAGACCCCTCAAGGATTAAACCTACAAAGACAACCTTTAAAGGTGTCATACCAGGTGTGGAAGCCAATTGTACGGGCTCAGTCACACTGGAAGTGGTCTTCGGATCCCCGGATAATTTCCGGAGCGAAGAGTTAATCTTCGACATAGTCCCATTTTGCAGCGGCTATCACGCTCTGCTCGGACGAACCGCGTTTGTAAAGTTCAACGCGGTGCCGCATTATGCATACCTCAAGCTCAAGATGCCAGGCCCTCATGGAGTCATCATGGTCAATGGAAATACGGAACGCTCCCTCCAAACGGAGGAACATACAGCGGCTCTCGCGGCAGAAGTACAGAGCAGCCTTTTAAGGCAATTTTCGAGTCCGGCCGTTAAACAGCCGGATACAGCAAAACGCGCCCGAAGCAATACCAACCAAGACAACCTGGCACGATCAGAGCACGCGTAGCAATGCGGCCCTAACCCCCGCCCTCGCATGATTGCAAGAATAACCCTCCGTGTACATCATTACGCTTTGGAGATACCATGGGCGCAGGGGAAGGGGCATGATCACAATGGACCCAGAGTGCGGCTCGACCACACCAGTGGCTCGCAAGTGCGCCACCCTTTATTATTATTATTTTCCTTCTTTGTATACACAGGACTCCGTTAACCAGAGGCCCTGTCCGGCGGTGAACCTACCGAACTCACGATGCAACAGCCAGGGAAGAAAGAAGGCTGCGACGAACACTCAGGTGGTCTCAATTACGAGCATTAAATTCGATTATATACACCAAGTCCGCAGCTCATCCCTGGAGGGGGACATGTTTAATTAGTCCAAATCCCTTGCTTACCGCACTATTTGTATCAGTCCGCACTCATAGCAGACTTCCTTTAATAAATAATGCAGCACTTTTCGACTGCAATTACATTACTTTTTATATATATATGTTCATTACAGGACATCTTGCGCCCGTATATTTTGGTACGGTCTAATACACCAGGAGCTTATGTTCCCCACATTATGGTGTGATAAGTCCGAACACTTTCAAAAGTGCGGCACCCCGAACTTATAGCATTATATGAATCGGCTCCGAATCATGTCTTGGGTCAATAGTTGGGTTTGCCCGGCTCCCACGTTTTGGTGCCTTACGTTCTGTTCTGTCGGCTAAGGTGGCACTGGGAGAACCACTGCGATTGCGCCCCGGTTGAGCTGGGCGAGCGCCTCAGTGGAGAAAGCTAAAACTGACCGGCATGATAAGGCGAGAGACTGGTCGCTGTTCGAGAGGTCTTTTCGAGTCCTTAAAGACTCACGCCGCTTCGAGCGAAGTTCCGGATAAATGTCCGACGAAGGCGTGGATAGCGCCCCGGATTCGGTCTTCCGAATACCAGGGGCTTCGCCGAAATTTAAAATTATAGAATTCTATGGCTAAGTGAGAGTGTTCAAGCATTATAAGTCCGGTTGCCTTGTTCGTTGTGTTGAGCGCCTCCCTAGATGGACCCAAAAATGGGAACAAGAGTGCTCAAGTTTATCCCGAACACCCCAGCACTCGCGGCTCGGGGGCTGAAGCCAACGACTTGCCATCTCTCAGATTTTATAAACGGCCGCACAGAAGGTAATATTTTAAATTAAACAAGTGTTGCTTAATGCGCATATGAACAAAGTTTTCAGCGCACAGGATAACACATAGCGAGTTTACTCAAAAATTACATCTTTGGGGCATTCATCCGCAATATCGCGAGCTCCCTTCAGGATAGTTTTATAATACATTTCGGGCGTACGATACTCCTTGCCCGGTGGCGGTGGGTCAGTGAGAAGCTTCTCCGCATCCAGCCTGCCCCAGTGCACCTTTGTGCGGGCAAGGGCCCGACGAGCACCTTCAATACAGGCGGAGCGCTTGATGACCTCCACCCAGGGGCACGCATCCACCAGCCGCCGCACGAGGCCAAAATAGCTCCCAGGCATGGCCTGTCCAGGCCACAGCTGGACTATAAGGCCCTTCATGGCCTCCTCAGCTACCTTGTGGAGTTCGACCAGCTGCTTCAGCTGGTCGCTTGGGGGCACCGGATGGACGGCCTCAGCGTACTGAGACCAGAAGGCCTTCTCTATCAAGCTCCCCTCCTCGCCACGATAGAATGCGGCGGCATCGGACACACTACACGGCAGATCTGCAAACACCCCTGGAGAGCTCCGAATGCGGGTAAGTGTCAGGTAGTTTACATTAACATGCTTGCTTTGCATGAAAAATGCCTTACCCGCCGCTATCTTATTTACATCTTCAACCTCCTAAAGGGCCTTACGGGCCTCAGCCTTGGCACTTTTGAGAGCCGAGGCAAGCTCGGACTCTCAAGTCTTGGAGTCACGCTCCAAGCTCTCATGCTTCTCCATGAGAGCCTGGAGCTCTTGCCGTACTTCCGCCACATGTGCCTCCTACTTTTCTCGCTCTGCCCGTTCCGCGGCCGCACTGCGTTCGGCGCCGGACACAGCCTCCTTCAGGGCTGCCACCTCGTTCGTGGCCCCTGCAATACCCATATTATCCTTGTTAATTTTATTGCAACCAAAATCCTTTTCTGTAAGGTAACTATTTGAAGTGGTGTTACTCACCTTATTTGTCCTCGAGATGCTTCTTGCCATGGCCGAGCTCTTGCTCGGACCGCTCGAGATCCTGCTTCAACGCACCGACCTCCGCAGTCAGTGCGGCAGAGGTCAGCAGCGCAGCCTGCAAACCCATATTGACATATTTTAAGCAACCCTGCGCATATCTTCTTAGATCCTCAGTCCGGCTTTTCTTTCCGAACACCGAACTAAGCATTAGGGGCTACTGTCTATGCGGTATTACATTACATAATTATAACTTCTTACCTCAAAGCCTGTTAGAAGGCTGCTGCAGGCTTCGGTCAGCCCGCTCTTGGCGAGCTGAACCTTCTGAATCACCGCACTCATGATAGTGCAGTGTTCTTCCGCGATGGAAGCGCCTTTAAGCCCCTCCAACAAGTTTTCCGGCGCCTCCGGTTGGACGGAGACCGCCGGTGTCACAGTCTTGCCCTTCTTTCGAAGGGGCCGCCTGCCGGACTCTGGAACCGCTGCAGGTTCCGATGTAGAGTCCGGCGCAAAGTCCGGGAGGCTGCCTGGCGGCGCCTCCGGAGCCTCCTCCCGATGGGTCCCTCTCTGGGATCCCACCTCGGCGTCCTCATTGGCGCGGGGGGTAGAGGCAGTCGGAAGTGAATCCACATCCGACGGGGCCAACGACCCGCTCGATGAAGCGGGAAGATCATCATCGGCCGGACTGCGGACAGAATGCGGCATTAGTAGGACACTAGGTGACGCGCAAGAAATTGCATATCAGGGATCCGAATACTTACGATCTCGCCGGAGGCCTGGCCCTTGAAGGCCACTCCTCCTCGCCAACGATGGTGTTGGCGGAGCTGTCCGGGGGAATAGTTCTCCCCCTCTTGGACCCTTCGGCCTCCCCTATTGGGGAAGCCTTCCTCTTCCTCTCGCCCTCCTTCGGGAGAGAGTCTTCTTCCTCCTCCTCGTCTTCGGGGAGGAGTCTGCCTCGTCGTCGGACGCTTGATTGCAGGAACTCTTTCGAGTCCCCGTGGCCACCTTCTTGGCCTTCTTCTCCAGCACCACGTGCGGTGCCGGAACTAGCAGCCCTGCTAGACGGGCGTTCACTGGGTCTTCTGGCATGGGAGCCGGACAGATGAGGTGCTCGGCCTTCTCCATCCATTCCAGCCAAAGGAAAAGAGAGATTGAAACCCTCTTAGAATCGATCTGTTTACCACAAGTGTCCCGTAAAGGGGTTGAATCACTTACCCCGTCAGCTGGATGCTGCGAGCGAAATCCGCAATCTTCCGTCGCGGATGCGGGGGCTTCGGCACCCTTAAACAGCACCCTCCAGGTGCCTTCGTACGTTGTGTCGAAGAGCCCGCTTAGCGCTTGGTGCTGTTCTGGATTGAACTCCCACAGATTGAATGCCCGTTCTTGGCATGGGAGAATCCAGTGGATGAGCATGACTTGGACCACGTCAACGAGCCTGAGCTTATTGTTCACCAGCTTCTGGATACAGGCTCGGAGTCCCGTCAGCTCCTTCGGATTGCCCCACAACAAGCCCTTCTCTTTCCAGGAGGTGAGCTGCGTGGGGATGCCAGATCTGAACTCGGGGGCCGCCGCCCACATGGGTTCACGCGGCTTGGTGATGTAGAACCACCCCGATTGCCACCCCTTAACGGAGTCCACGAAGGCCCCTTCGAGCCAAAGGACGTTGGGCAACTTGCCCAACATGGCACCTCCGCATTCCGCTTGCGTGCCCTTCACAACCTTCGGCTTGACGTTGAAGGTCTTGAGCCACAGGCCGAAGTGGGGCTGGATGCAGAGGAAGGCCTCGCACACGACGATAAACGCCGAGATGTTGAGGATGAAGTTCGGCGCCAGATCGTGGAAATCCAGGCCGTAATAGAACATGAGCCCCCGGACGAAAGGATGCAGTGGAAAGCCCAGTCCGCGGAGGAAGTGGGGAAGGAAGACGACCCGCTCATGGGGCCCAGGGGTAGGGATGAGCTGCCCCTCGTCGGGCAGCCGGTGCGCAATATCGCCGGAAAGGTATCCGGCGTTGCGCAGCTTGGTGATGTGCTCCTCCTTGACGGTGGAAGCCAACCACTTACCTCCCCCTCCGAACATGGTCGAGGAAGGTTAAGACGAGATGCGCGAACTTGGGCGTTGGAGCTTGAGTGCGCGGAGGTGGATGAGCAAAGGAGGAAGAAGGCGTGGGTGAAAAGGTGAACCCTTATCCCTTATATAGGCAGGGCGAAGACTATGCGCCCCCCACCAGCCTGGTAAAACTCGCTTATCTCCCAAGCGCCACCATCAATGGCGCGGTTGGGTTACCCACGTCCGTATTGATGAGAATCCCGGAATAAGGGGAGCGCAATCTCTGCTTCGACAAGACGTGCCAAGGAAACCGCTTCGCTAAACGTGCTGAGGTGGTATAATAAAAAACGATTCAAGTAAAGGCCTGGTAGCGGTGTGATGTCATGCTGCAAAATGCGTCAGCAGATTGGATTTACGTGCATTATTCTCTCTACGGTAGAATGTGGAATTTATTTTGCAGAGCCGGACACTATCCTGGTGTTCATGATCTTCTCTGGATTATTCAAGGGAGGAACCCGCCTTGCAATGCCGAACATTATGCGCGCCGTACTTATCGTCATTGAAGCCTGGTTCAGGGGCTACTGAGGGAGTCCTGGACTAGGGGGTGTCCGGACAGCCGGACTATCATCGTCCGCCGGACTCCAAGACTACGAAGATACAAGATTGATGACTCCGTCCCGTGTCCGGATGTGACTTTCCTTGGCGTGGAAGGCAAGCTCGGCGATACAGATATGTAGATCTCCTACCATTGTAACCGACTCTGTGTAACCCTAGCCTCCTCCGGTGTCTATATAAACCGGAGGGCTTTAGTCCGTAGGACACAACATACATTACAACAATCATACCATAGGCTAGCTTTAGGGTTTAGCCTCCTTGATCTCGTGGTTGATCCACTCTTGTACTCCCCATATCATCAATATTAATCAAGCATGACGTAGGGTTTTACCTCCATCGAGAGGGCCCGAACCTGGGTAAAACATCGTGTCCCTTGTCTCCTGTTACCATCCGCCTAGACGCACAGTTCGGGACCCCCTACCCGAGATCCGCCGGTTTTGACACCGAGAGCTATCTTGTTGCAAAGGCATTATATATGTGAATTATGCAATGCCATGCTGTTTAGACAATCATCATGTATGTGAATTATATCATGATATCATGTTTTTGTATTACGTGTTCCATTTGTCGACAACGTTTGTATATTCAACTACTCTTCCTGTGCATCAGCCATTTGAAGCGGTGATGGAAGTATCTGGAGTGAAAAGAAGGTATTCAGAGCAGACAATGCTACCTGCTGAAGCAGACATCTTGCTGGTTACAGAGAGCTCAGAGGAGGATTCAGAGACTGATGACCAGTCCTATTTCCCCCCTAAGGTCTATGCTCAAACTTGGCAGGGTTATATTGCCCATGTCATGCATGTTGTCTTGCATTGCTTAGTTTTTACATCATATATGGATTGCCATCTGCTTACTTGCTTACTATATAAATCATATATTTGAATTATATCATGCCATCATGTTTACATAGTACATACACATCATCTATCTGAATTATGGCATGGCAACCCATTTAATAAAGACATCATATAGTTATATCATCTCATCCTATTTAGTGTTTACAGTCATCATATTTTGAATTATGGCATTCTATCCGTGAATGTATGTGAATTATGGCATGCCAACCTATTTAATAAACACATTATATAGTTATATCATGTCATCCCGTTTACATAGTCATCATATTTTGAACTATGTCTTTCCATCTTTTTTAGTTAGCCATCATAATGTGAAATTGTGCTATCCTATTTAGTTAGCCATCATATATGTGAAATTGTGTTGTGCTATCCTGTTTGGTTAGACAACATAAATATGAATTATTTCATGCCCTCTTTTATTCCCCATTATCCATTGCACCTGTCTATCATACAATGTCTATACTTTCAATTACTTTTCTTGTTTATCAACCATTTGAATTGGAGAGGGTGATGGCAGTATCTAAGGGAGTAACAACATAGTCTTCAGAAAAGATAGTGCTACCAGTTGATGCAGATAGAACCACGGTTGTACTTGCCAAAGGACCAGATCCACCACACATAACCCAGACTCTCGCAGATTGTACCCCTACCCAGTTGGACAGAGAACCAGCTACACCCCTTCTAGCCCCAACCCCGGCACATAGTAACCCAGTTCTAGTTGACACAGCACTATCTCCACCACAGAGCACCCAAACACGAGCAGTTAGTAAGGGAACTGCAGTGCCCAAAGCACGAGAACCACCACTCTGAATCCCAACTCAACGCTTAAAGGAGAAGAAGATTTGTTCTCAGGTAGGTTCTGTAGCTATGGTTCATACTCCTTTGCTCTTGCATTACTGTATTTACTCATACCAACTATTTTCAAATTTGAAGGATGGAATTGAAACTCCAATGGCGCAATAGGTATGTTTTAAACCTGTTTCTTTAACTGGTTTGCTGTTGTAACCTTCTCTATGTTGATTTCAGTTTCAATTGAATAAACAATTATGTTCTCATGTCATGCACATTACAAGTGTTGTTATTGCTCTATAGTTTCCCACATTTATATTCTGTCTATTTTGCTTTGTCTTGAACAAATATTATTTGAACTGTGTCTCTATCTTGATTTAGCAACAAAAACTAGAATGATATAGACCATAAAGTGACCATGGTACATAGATATATGTTTGTTTCATGTTGTTATCCTGTCCACTTTACTACTGAACTCATTTACCAAAATGAGTTTCATATACAACATGGTAAACTTGTGATGTGTCTACTTGTTTCTCTTTTAGAATGCGGACAAAATATTGAAGAACAGTATCCCGTTATGCAATGGTAAAGAAAGTAATGCAGATAAGGTTCAAGATAGTGAGACATCCCTGTTGGTCTCCAAGAAAGCTGATAAAAACTATCTTGAAGATAGTGAGAGAACCCAAAAGTCCTGTCTTGATGTAGTGTTTGAGTTACTGGCCACTACTGCTGGCACAAGCTCTTCGAACTCGCTGCCTGAATCAGTTCGTCTTCTTGAGTCTCAACTTCAAGTTGAAAGACATCTATCGTATGTGCTGCGACAGGAAGCTGAAGGACTGAGGAAGTCCCTACAGAATTCAGATGCATATTTCCTGGTGCAACAACAAGCGCTGGAGGATTTAAGCGCCAAACAAGAGAAAGTTAATAAGCTTGCTAAGCATCTCAGCATTATGGATACCCAGGATATTATTTCATGAGATCTTCTGAAGTGGTTTCAGTTCTGGATTTGTTTTACTGCGGCCTTTATTTGCGCTGGTCACCAACTTTGACAACCAGTGTATATGATATGCTGCTTTGTTTCCTATATATGCACTAGTGGCAAACTTTGATGCCCAATGGATGTAATATGTGTAATATCCGTGATAGCCTAGCCTTAGTTGCTTGCTTATTTATTTCCTTGTTGTCTTGTTTATTTGTTTGCTTGTAGTCATTGCAGTTCTTTTTCCGCGGTTTGCTAGTGGCTGCAATAACCTATTTTTCAAAACTAGGACACAATAACCATGGGAAAATATTTACTGTAGTGACACTAGGCCTCCTACGGGCCGTAGAAATAGTGGGCCTTCTACGGGCCATAGAAACAATGGGCCTTCTACGGGCCGTAGAAACAATGGGACTTCTACGCGCCGTATCATCAATGGGCCTTATACAGGCCGTATGATCGATTGGCCAAACATGGGACAAATAGACCGCATTATGGCCGTAAACGGGCTAGAGTTGGAACCGTCCATTCATGGGCCGACCATAACGGTCCATCGTTAATAGGCCGTATTTGATGATGCTATGAAAACGGCCCAACGTATTAACGGACCACAAACGGGCCGACTGTAACCACGGGCTGAATTTGGCTCACAAGCAGAAAATGACAGTAACGGGCCGTAAGTAAACGAATGCTGGAAATGAGCCCAAGAATATATGGGCTCTGAGAAGGCCGGAAGATAACATGGGCTGGAAACGGCCCAACGGAATAATATGTCGTTAATGGGTATAAAGTGATACACTATTCATTACGGGACAGTTTCACCATGGGTCGTTAATGGGTGTAAGGTTATACACTGTTCATTACGGGCCAGTTTCACCATGGGCCATTAATGGGCCAAGAGTTACAAAGGGCCTCATATGGGCCGAAAGACGTCATGGGCCATACATGTGCTAGAAGTGAAAATGGGCTGGAATCATATTGGATGGCCCAGATGACGCTACTGGGCCTAATTCGGATAGGGCGTAATGGGCCTTGGGTTAGCGGGCTGTAAATGGGCTATATGCGAACATGCCGTTAACAGGCTTTCCATGGGCCGGCCCGCCACCTTTTGACCAAGTCAAACGGGCCGTCCTTTTCACAGGAATGGGCCTCTGTTGGGTCGTGCCATGTGTCGACGTATCATAGGCGCCTTCTGTCCAATGAGTGGATGACATCTGTCTCAACGATGAGCCGACATGTGTTTCCTCCAGCCAATGATGATTTTACACGTGGAAAATCCCCATTGGTCGGGGCTGTTAACGGGTTATCAGATCCAAAACCCGACCCGATAGCTTAACGGGATTCCATTACGGTGGATGCCATGTGTCGGTCACCCTTGACGAAAGAACTTTTGTGATGTGTGATTTATCGTCATGGAAGTGGACACTTCTGTGATGATAATTTTGGTAATGTCATGGAACACTTCTATGACAGCATAGGTATGACTATCTTGATTCTGTTATAAAATCGTCATGGATGTACATGCATGACAAAAAACGCGACCTACTATGACAAACATGTATCATCACGGAAGTGTATTTTTTTTGTAGTGATATTTTTGAGTCACTTGGGATTATTATCAATTTATCACTATGAAGAATCTGAAGGATCCTAAGACTAAGATTTATCCCTCTAAGATGAGGGGAGGTAAGGAACTGCCATCTAGTTCTGCATTAGATTCACCTTCTGTTATGAGTAAACTTGCAACACCACCACATGCTATCAATTCTAATATGTCGCAAGTTATTGATGATGATACTTCTTCTATGGATAATGCTTATGATGATGCTAGTACCTTGCTTGATAATGATGATGTGCCACTTGGTGAATTTCTTGATGAACAAATTGCTAGAGTAATACAACATGATGTTGTTGAATCTGATGATGAGCTTGAAACTGAAACTCCTGAACCACCTTCTAGAACTAGAATTCCCAGATATGAATTGCCTAAGGTACCAGAAGGTTATGTTATGAATGAGGAAAAAACTAGAGATATTCTTGCTTGTAGGGATAGAGATGATCGAGAGAAATTACTATGCAAGTATAAAGAAAATTCTCTGAATGCTAGAATGAAATATGATCCTAAGTTTGCTACTTCACCTATTTTAATTGATGATAAGGATTATGAATTCTCTGTCGACCTAGAGTTAATTACTTTGGTTGAATCTAATCCTTTCCATGGTTATGGAACTGGAACTGTTGTGGCACATCTTACTAAGTTGAATGACATAGCCAACCTTTTTACTCATGATGAGAAAACTCGCTATTACTTTATTCTCAAATTATTTCCTTTCTCATTAGAGGGTGATGCTAAAGCTTGGTACAATACTCTTACTCTTGGTTGTGTGCGTAGTCCCCAGGATATGATTTATGACTTCTCTGAAAAATATTTTCCTGCTCATAAGAAACAAGCTGCCTTACAGGAAATATTTAACTTTGTGCAAACTAAAGTAGAGAGTCTCCCACAAGCTTGGGGGAGGCTTTGCCAGTTACTTAATGCTTTGCCTGATCATCCTCTTAGGAAAAATGAAATACTTGATATCTTCTATAATGGACTAACCGATGCTTCTAGGGACTTTCTAGATAGTTGTGTTGGCTATGTTTCCATGGAACGAACTGTTGGGAAAGCTGAAGAATTATTGAATAATATATTGAAAAAAATATGATGATTGGACTATTCCTGGACCACCGGCTAAACCCACTCCACAGAAGAGGGGTCTATTATATCTCAGTCCTGAAGATATGCAAGAGGCAAAGAAATCTATGAAGGATAAAGGTATTAAAGCTGAGGATGTTAAAAACTTACCTCCTATTGAAGAAATACATGGGCTTAATACATCACAACTGCCTAAGGTGGTAGAGGAAAATTCTTTAATGAAATTCAATGATAATGACAATCCTCACAATATGTAGCCTAGCCAATGCCTTTATGAGTTTGAAAACTACATTAGAAAACAAGATCACTTCAATGCAACTGTTATAAAACAATTGAAATATAATTCTGATATGATTGCTTGTTTGAGTGACTTGTTATTTAGAATCTCAAATGATGTTAGAGGTGTTGGAAAACATGCTTCTATGGTACAAACCCTGCTGTAACAAGTTTCTAAATCTCAAAGAGAATTGCTTGATGAAATTAATAATAATATACATGACTTTGCTATTAGAGTTGCAACTAGAGGACATAAAATGACTCAGGAACCACTTTATCCTGAGGGACACCCAAAAAGAATTGAACAAGATTCACAAACAAATAACACTAGTTCACCTAGTTCTTCTAAAAAGAAAAAGAAGAAGAAAAATGATAGGACTTTGCATGCTACTAGTGAACCTGAAGTAGAGAAACCTCCTGATAATGAAAATGAAATTTCTATCTCTGATGCTGAAACTCAGTCTGGTAATGAACATTCACCTAGTGATAATGAAAAAGATAATGCTGATGTTCATGAAGATACTCAACCAAACAATGAAAAAGAACCAAACAATGATATTGAGATAGAACCACCTGTTGATCTTGATAGCCCACAACCTAAGAATAAAAGGTATGATAAAAGAGACTTTGTGGCTATAAAACACGGTAAAGAAAGAGAACCGTGGGTTCAAAAACCTATGCCTTTTCCACCCAAGTCAACTAAAAAGAAAGATGATGAAGAATTTCAATGCTTTGCTGAAATGCTGAGGCCAGTATTTTTGCATACTCGCTTGACTGATATCTTGAAGATGCCTCCTTATGCAAAGTATATGAAAGACATCATCACTAATAAGAGAAAAATACTGGAAGCTGGAATCTCCACTATGCTTTCTAATTATACTTTCAAAGATGGAGTACCTAAAAAACATGGAGATCCGAGAATACCAGCTATAACTTGCTCTATCAAAAAGAATTGTGTGAAAACTGCTTTGTGTGATTTAGGAGCTGGTGTTAGTGTTATGCCTTCATATTTATATAAAAGACTTGACTTGAATAAGCTCACACCTACTAAGATATCTTTGCAAATGGCTAACAAATCAACTGCCATACCTATCGGTATTTGTGAGGATGTGCCCGTTGTTGTTGCTAATGTTACTATTCTGACTGACTTTGTTATACTTGAGATGCCCGAGGACGACAACATGTCAATTATCCTTGGTAGACCCTGCTTGAATACTGCAGGGGCTGTTGTTGATTGCAATAAAAGCAAGGCCACTTTTCATATTAATGGTAATGAGCATACGGTGCACTTTCCGAAGAAACAATTCCAAGTGAATGGTATTAGTGTTATTGAAAAATCTCCGACAATCACTATTGGAAGTTTTCAAATACCTCTACCTACTGTCAAAAAGAAATATGAAATGCTTATTGTTGGGGACATTCATATCCCCATTGAGGTAACTTAGTGATTTACGAAAGTTCTTTGGTTTCATGGTATTCAAAAGTGGTTGTTAATAAGACGTGATCAACCTTATTAATGATTCATTTCTTGAGCGGTATGAAGTTGATGAATTTAGTAAGCACTACCTTCTGTCCCTGCTTTTTGTTTTCTGTTTTTGTTAGTTAAATAAAATAAAATGCCATGTTTTGTCAGTTTTTTGAATATCCCATGCAATACAAAATTGACCCAAAAATAAAAGTTCTCAGAATGCTCTAAAAATTTAATATGATTTTTTCTGAATATTTCTGAATTTCCGATGCAAATAATATCAGAGAGGTACACCAGGTGGGCACAAACCAACCTGGGCACGCCAGGACCCCCAGGCGTGCCCTAGTGGGTTGTGGTCCCCACGTGGGCCCCCTCACTTATCTCTTCATCCCACATCATCACTTACCTCCAGAAAAAATCTCCATTGCTCTCTCTCCCGTGTTCTTGCTCTCAAACCCGTGGATTTCGATCTCTTTGCTTGAAGCTCCATTTCCGAGAATGTTTGGGGGATTGTTGCTTGGTATGTGACTCCACCATTTGTCCAATTAGTTTTTAGTGGTTTATATATTGAATAATTAGCTACTCTTGGTGCTACTGTAGATGAGCTTGCATGTTAAATTCTTAGAGTTCTAAGTAGTTTGAATGCTTGCTATGGCCTCTATGTATCCCTATCAGTAGTTGGTATCATTTTTGTGGAGTTTTGTTGAGAAAATTTTGTGGGCTGATAAATTTTAGAATTTTTGTTCATAGGGAAACCATGAATATCTTTAGGAAGTTTGGCTCTAATAAGAACTGATGTTATTGGGGAGTCATTTGATATTGATCTTCATACTCAGAGGTTGGCGGAAGTACGGCCGTGTGAATGGATGCACACACCATTCTTGGAAGAGGCTGGAATCCTTCAGGAGTTCACATAACATGTTGCTAATGCCAGCCTCACCGACTTTATCGCAGATGAGCGTGACCAACATCAAATCCTCACAAACATCTTTGTTCAAAGTTTTACTTTCCTGCCTAGGAATAATCCTCTGGAAGTGAGCTTTGATTTATATGCTGAAAACCATCAGATACCACTTATTGAATTTTGTGACAAATGCCTGATTCCTTATGATGGGAGTTTAGCTGAGCCTAGGCCGACTGGGTTTGAGGCATTTTATCACACTTTGATAGTGGGAGATGAGACAGGAGTGTCAACTACCACTGCCGCTAGCATACACTTTCCTTCCGTACATTATTTTGCCTTATTTTTTGCTAAGTGCTTGCTTGCTAGAGAGAAAGTAGGTGCGCTAAGCGCACCAGACATTCTTGTTTTATAGCGTGCATTAGAGGGTGACAACACTCATAGCTTGGGAGCTATTGTGGCTCATCGCCTCCATCTTAATAAATCCCAGGGTAAAATACATGGTGGGATTTTTGCTACTCGTTTGGCGGCTCACTTTAATGTTGAGATACGCCATCATGATTACCCTCTGACCAAGGTTTACCTAGACCGCGCAGCTATGGAACACCATCATTTTCTTGCACGATATTATCCTAACATCCCTATTCCTTATGACCTGGTTTTTAGTGTTAAAACTCGTGATATTATTCCATTGCCTGCACCTGCTTTGTTTGATTCTATTGCCAGGGCGGATATAGGATTATGCATGCGGACATTATCGCCTACCGGAATGCTCAGGCTGCTACAGAGGCAGAGGAGGAGCCTCAGCAGTGGGATGAGTGGATGCCTGCTCCTCAGGATCCGTACTACCATCCAAGCTACTGATCTACTACCAAGTTAGGCCAAAAGCCTAAGCTTGGGGGAGTGCGTGTTCCTCACCGACATTACATTCATGTCCACATATCATTCCATTTGTCGGTGTTCACACTTTTTCATTGCACCATCAATGCTTAGATTTATTTTCTTACTTTCTTCTTGTGTGTTTGAAAAACTTTAGAAAACCAAAAAAATTAGTTGTAGTTAATTTACTTTCTATGCAAGCTTAGTAGTAGCACTTAACAGAAAACCCAAAATGATTTCCTTGTTCTTCTTTTGCTTGTTGGGAGCTTTCTCGTGTAAATAGTTTTTCTCGTTTTTGCTTTTTCCTTTTATTTGCTTGTTCAAGAAAATAAAAAACTCCAAAAATATTTCAGTGTGTTTCTCTGAATTTCTTTTCTTTTTATTCGAGTCTTACCAAGGAGAAGACCACGATGAAAATGTTGAGTGGCTCTCATGTGAATAAATGTTGATCTAATAAAGAGCCCATTTTACCTTGTCTTCTCTTGTTGAATAAAATGTTTGCTGATTCTATCTTAGTCCACGGCACTCTTGCACTATTATTATTTTCATATCGTTCGGTCGTGCAAGTGAAAGGCAATAATGACGATATTCGATGAACTGGCTGTGGAAGAGAGAAATGGGTATGAACTCAACTTGTTCTGTTTGTGTAAATATGTTTAACCTAGTATCAATGATTCAGCCCGTTATGATTAAACATGTTTGCAATGACAATTAGAGATTATACTTTCTCATGCCATCCATAAGTAGCTGGGAGTGGATAATGATTTATCTTGGATATCAACATTGTGTTAAAATCATTGTGATGTAGTATGATGATATGGTATCCTCCTCTCAATGTTTGAGTGGCTTGACTTGGCACATGTTCATGCATGTAGTTGAATCAAAACCAACATAGCCTCTATGATATTTATGTTCATGGTGTTCATATCCTACTCATGCTAGTGTCCAATGTTACTTATGCATAATGCATGTTTATGACCATTGTTACTCTCTAGCTGGCCGCTTCTCAATCTATTTGCTAGCCTTCGCCTGTACTAAGTGTGAACTCTGCTTGTACATCAAGAACCTTGAACCCAAAGTTATTCTAGATAAGTCCACCATACCTACCTATATGCGGTATTATCCTGCCATCCTAAGTAAATTTGCATGACCACCTCTAAAAGCTTCAAACAAATTTCCTTTTTGTTTCCCTAGATCATTCATGGAACAACAGGAGGTGGCCGATATCTTCCATGCTAAGCGGGTTATTCTCAGGTCGAGTGTTTATTCACTCGCCATCGCACGACAAAAGGGCGGTAATAGGGATGCCCAGTCCCAAACCGCAAACAAAAAAATCTCTCAAATAATCAAACAAAAAATCCCAATGGAGTCAAAACCTTTACTTTTATCGCTTGGGAACTGTTACTAGCGTGTTTAGCATGGAATATATTGATAACTGATGGTCGTGAAGTGAATGAGAAGGGTGCATGTCTCAAAATATCATTTATCTCTGTTTTATAAACATGAGCTCTGGCACCTCTACAAATAATTGCTTCCCTCTGCGAAGGGACTATCTATTTATTTTTATGTTGTGTCATCACCTTCTTAAATAAGCACCAGAACCTGGGAGCACAGCTGTCATGACTTATGCATTGTGTGTAGCTAATGTTTGGTGCATCATGACTGGATCTTTTCTACCATGATTTACAATGTTTAGTCGCTGCTTGAACTTTGGAGGTGCTCTGCATTTATATTTTGCGGTCTCAGAAAGGGCTAGCGATATACCACTATTGTCATATTATATCATGGTTGTTTTGACAATGTGTTGTTGTTTGAGATACCTTATTATTGCTCACTATCTGATTATGTCGTTGATATGAGTTAATATAATCGTTAAGAGTTATTGTCGGCATGGTTAGTTATAATGTTAGCTGAAAACCTGGGTGTTGTTTAAGATTATTTATGCAAACAAGAGCAAAAGAGTTCATAAAAGTTTTTATTTTTCACTTTCAGTTTATCAACCGAATTGCTTGAGGACAAGCAAAGGTTTAATCTTGGGGGAGTTGATACATCCCCAACGTATCTACTTGTCATAATGCTTTTCCTCTTGTTTTGGACTCTAGTTTGCATGATTTGAATGAAACTAACCCCGGACTGATGTTGTTTTCAGCAGAACTACCATGGTGTTGTTTTTGTGGAGAAATAAAAGTTCTCATAATGGAACGAAACTTTGCGAGGAATTTTTATATAATATATAAGAATTTCTAGAGCCAAGACCTACCGGAGAGGGGCCCCTCGGTGGGCACAACCCACTAGGGCGCGCCCCCCTCTCCTGGCATGCCCAGGTGGGTTGTCCCCACCTGGTGGCCCCGCAGACCCTGAAACCAATCCTATTTTTCCAGAAAAAAAATCAGGGAGAAAGAATTATCGCAATTGATACATCTCCAACGTATCTAAAATTTATGAAGCATTCATGCTATTATATTATCTGTTTTGGATGTTGATGGGCTTTATTATACACTTTTATATTATTTTAGGGACTAACCTATTAACCAGAGGCCTAGCCCAAATTGCTGTTTTCTTGCCTATTTTAGTGTTTTGAAGAAAAGGAATATCAAACGGAGTCCAAACAGAATGAAACCTTCGGGAGAGTTATTTTTGGAACGGAACCAATCCAGGAGACTTGGAATGCACGTAAGGGAAGCAACAAGGAAGCCACGAGGCAGGGAGGCACGCCCTACCTCCCTGGCCATGCCCCCCACCATCGTGGGCTCCTCGTGGCTCCCTTGTCCGACTTCTTTCGCCTATATATCTCCATATACCCTAAAAACATCAAGGACAACAATAGATCGGGAGTTCCACCGCCGCAAGCCTCTGTAGCCACCAAAAACCAATCGGGACCCTGTTTTGGCACCCTGCCGGAGGGGGGATCCCTCACCAGTGGCCATCTTCATCATCCGGCGGTCTCCATGACGAGGAGGGAGTAGTTCACCCTCGGAGCTGAGGGTATGTACCAGTAGCTATGTGTTTGATCTCTCTCTCTCTCTCTCTCTCTCGTGCTCTTGAGGTGATACGATCTTGATGTATCGCGAGCTTTGCTATTATAGTTGGATCTTATGATGTTTCTCCCCCTCTATTCTTTTGTAATGGATTGAGTTTTCCTCTTGAAGTTATCTTATCGGATTGAGTCTTTAAGGATTTGAGAACACTTGATGTATGTCTTGCATGGGATACCTGTGGTGACAATGGGGTATTCTATTGATTCACTTGATGTATGTTTTGGAGATCAACTTGTGGGTTCAATGAACTTATGCATAGGGGTTGGCACACGTTTTTGTCTTGACTCTCCGGTAGAAACTTTGGGGCACTCTTTGAAGTACTTTGTGTTGGTTGAATAGATGAATCTGAGATTGTGTGATGCATATCGTATAATCATGCCCACGGATACTTGAGGTGACATTGGAATATCTAGGTGACATTAGGGTTTTGGTTGATTTGTGTCTTAAGGTGTTATTCTAGTACGAACTCTATGATAGATTGAACGGAAAGAATAGCTTCGTGTTATTTTACTACGGACTCTTGAATAGATCGAACAGAAAGGATAACTTTGAGGTGGTTTCGTACCCTACCATAATCTCTTTGTTTGTTCTCTGCTATTAGTGACTTTGGAGTGACTCTTTGTTGCATGTTGAGGGATAGTTATATGATCCAAGTATGTTATTATTGTTGAGAGAACTTGCACTAGTGAAATTATGAACCCTAGGCCTTGTTTACTAGCATTGCAATACCGTTTGTGCTCACTTTTATCATTAGTTACCTTGCTGTTTTTATAATTTCAGATTACAAAAACCTATATCTACCATCCATATTGCACTTGTATCACTATCTCTTCGCTAAACTAGTGCACCTATACAATTTACCATTGTATTTGGTGTGTTGGGGACACAAGAGACTCTTTGTTATTTGGTTGCAAGGTTGCTTGCCATCTTCATCCTACACCTCCCACGGATTTATAAACCTTAGGTCGTCCACTTGAGGGAAATTTGCTACTGTCCTACAAACCTCTGCACTTGGAAGCCTAACAACGTCTACAAGAAGAAGGTTGTGTAGTAGACATCAAGCTATTTTCTGGCGCCATTGCCGGGGAGGTGAGTGCTTGAAGGTATATCTTTAGATCTTGCAATCGAATCCTTTTGTTTCTTGTTTTATCACTAGTTTAGTCTATAAAAGAAAACTACAAAAAAATGGTATTAAGTTTGTCTCATACGCTTCATCTTTTTAATATCGTTCATGAGAACGATGGAAAGGAAAATTGTGCTCAAGTGCTAGAAGAAGAAGTCTATAAAATGTCTGGTACTGAATCTTTCAATGATGAGCATGATTGCAATGTTGTTAGTATGAATTCCTTGAATATCCATGATGCTAATGATATGCAAAGCCACAAGCTTGGGGATGCTATGTTTGATGAAGATGATATGTTTAGTCCCCCAAGTTTTGATGAGAATATTTATTATGATGAAAGCATGCCTCCTATTTATGATGATTATATTCATGAAAGTGTATTTGGAGAGGTCATGACTTTATTTAGTGATGAATCCACTATTTCGGAAGAGGTTCCAATTGATTATGAGAACAAAGTTGCTATATATGATGATTATTGTGATGACATGTATGCTATAAGGAATAATAATAACCATGAAACTTGTCATCGTGATATTAATTTTCAATCGGATTATGCCTCACATGATAGTTATTTTGTTGAGTTTGCTCCCACTTCTATTCATGAGAACAATTTTGCTTATGTAGAGAGTAGTAAAATTTCTATGCAAGTAGATCATGAATAGAATACTTTAGGTGCTGGTTATATTGTTGAATTAATCCATGATGCTACTGAAAATTATTATGAGGGAGGAATATATGCTTGTAGGAGTTGCAATAATATCAAGTTTCCTCTCTATGTGCTTAAAGTTTTGAAGTTATGCTTGTTTTGCCTTCCTATGCTAGTTGATTATTGTTCCCATAAGTTGTTTCCTCACAAAATCCCTATGCATAGGAAGTGGGCTAGACTTAAATGTGCTAGTCATATGCTTCATGATGCTCTCTTCATGTTTCAATTCTTATCTTTTATGTGAGCATCATTGAAATCATCATGCCTAGCTAGAGGCATTAAACGTTAGCGCTTGTTGGGAGGCAACCCAATTTTACTTTTGTTCTTTGCTTTTTGTTCCTGTTTATTAATAAATAATTCATATAGCCTCTGGTTAGATGTAGTTTTATGTTTTAATTAGTGTTTGTGCCAAGTAGAACCTTTGGGAAGACTTGGGTGAAGTCTTTGTGATCTTGTTGTAAAAAAACAGAAACTTTATCGCTCATGAGATTAGCTGCCAGTTTTTGCTGGAGAGTGATTTTAGGTTGATTATTTTTGAAGATGGTTAATAGACAAATTCCTCAGGTCCACCCATTTATTTTAGAATTTTTAAAGTTACAGAAGTATTCTAATGATACAGATTACTACAGACTGTTCTGTTTTTGACAGATTCTGTTTTCCATGTGTTGTTTGCTTATTTTGATGAATCTATGAGTAGTATCGGAGGGTATGAACCATAGAGAAGTTGGAATACGGTAGTTTTAACACCAATATGAATTTAGAATGAGTTCACAACAGTACCTAAGTGGTGATTCATTTTCTTATACTAACGGAGCTTACAAGTTTTCTGTTGAGGTTTGTGTTGTGAAGTTTTCAAGTTTTGGGTAAAGATTTGATGGACTATGGAATAAGAAGTGGCAATAGCCTAAGATTGGGGATGCCCAGGGTACCCCAAGGTAATATTAAAGGGAAATCAAGAGCCTAAGCTTGGGGATGCCCCGGATGGCATCCCCTCTTTCGTCTTCGTTCATCGGTAACTTTACTTGGAGCTATATTTTTATTCACCACATGATATGTGTTTTGCTTGGAGCATCATGTCATTTTATTTTGTTTTGCTTGCTGTTTGAATAAAATACCAAGATCTGAAATTCTTAAATGAGAGAGAGTCTTCACATAGCTACATAATTATTTAACTACTCATTGATCTTCACTTATATCTTTTTGGAGTAGTTTGTCATTTACTCGTGTGCTTCACTTATATCCTATGAGTAAATGGTTGAATGAGTTGAATGTCATAAATCTGAAATTATATATGCTTCATTTGCTTTTCCCATGGGGAGTAATGTCTTCACATCTAAGAAGTAGAGGAGGTAAATTTATTGAAGGATAGCAAACATTGTATTGGTCACCTGAACAATTCATGAAACAATATTCAAGGAAGAGAGATTTCACATATAAATATACTATCTTAGACATCTTCTATGGTTGTGAGCCCCATTAATTATTTTCAAACCTGAGCAAATTAGTTGAAGTTGGACAAGGAAGACAACGTAATGAGTTATGCTTGGGTATATTTGTATAGAAGTTATATTGTTATAGATCCTCCAACATGTGGTGCTTGTTATTTAGAATCCTTTGCTAGCCAAAATATCTGTAGTAAGTGGGAATACTGCTTGTGCATCCAAATCCCCTTAACCAAGTTTCTTCCATGAGCGTCCACCATACCTACCTATATGCGGTATTTACCTGCCGTTCCAAGTAAATTTGCATGTGCCAAACTGTAAACCTTCAAATAATAATCTGTTTTGTATGCCCGAATCGCTCATGTAGCGACTAGGGCATGTCAGTATCTTCCATACTAGGTGGGTTATTCTCACGATGAGTGGACTCCGCTCATCATTCACGAGAAAAATGGCTGGTAACTGGGATGCCTAGTCCCATGATCAAAAGATCAAAATCAAAATAATTGCAAACAAAACTCCCCCAGGATTGTGGTTAGTTGGAGGCACCCGTTGTTTCGGGCAAGCCATGGATTGATGATTGTTGGTGGAGGGGGAGTAAAAACTTTAAGATTCTGTTTGGGAACCGCCTATAATGTATCCAGTATGGAAGAAACTGTGAAACCCTTGGTTGTTATGTTCAAAATGAAAGCATATCTCTCAAAATTATTTATCTCTATTTCAAAATCGAGCTTTGGCACCTCTGCAAATCCCCGCTTCCCTCTGCGAAGGGCCTATCTTTTACTTTTATGCAAGAGTCAATAGTATTCCTTCTCATTCCAACCTACTCTTTAGTTGGCAAGCATCGTGTGATGGGGAAAGATCTTAGCATATATGCCATTCAAATATATTTGATCATGAATCATTATTGTTGACAATTATCTATATGATAAGTAAGTTGGGAGGCGAAACATTAAGCCCCTATCTTTCTCTATGTTCGATGGATGCTATTTGTTCTAAAAATATGCTTTGAGTGGTAGCAATCATGGAAGACTATATGATAGTTGAGTATGTGGGATTTGCTAAATCAAAGCTCTGACATAGACCCTTCCTGAAAATAAGATGAATTCCAATTGTTTGATGACTGAGAACATAGTTTGCTAGTTTTCAAGAAAGTTTATGGTCTATGCTTTAACATTTGAATAGCTTGTCACTTGATCATGAGAAGTTTTATGAGTTGAGCTTCTATTATGATATATAATGATGCTAGAAAAGGTGTTTGAAATTATCATTGATCAAACTTGTGCACCTACTAGCATTCACACTTCACAAATTATTTCTTTTATCATTTACCTACTTGAGGACGAGCAGGAATTAAGCTTGGGGATGCTGATACGTCTCCAACGTATCTATAATTTATGAAGCATTCATGCTATTATATTATCTGTTTTGGATGTTTATGGGCTTTATTATACACTTTTATATTATTTTTGGGACTAACCTATTAACCGGAGGCCCAGCCCAAATTGTTGTTTTCTTGCCTATTTCAGTGTTTCGAAGAAAAGGAATATCAAACGGAGTCCAAATGGAATGAAACCTTCGGGAGAGTTATTTTTGGAACGGAAGCAATCCAGGAGACTTGGAGTGCACGTAAGGGAAGCAAAGAGAAAGCCACGAGGCAGGGAGGCGCGCCCTGCCCCCCTCGGCGCGCCCCCACCCTCGTGGGCTCCTCGTGGCTCCCCTGACCGACTTCTTTTGCCTAAATATCTCCATATGCCCTAAAACATCAAGGACAACAATAGACCGGGAGTTCCGCCGCGTGTAGCCACCAAAAACCAATCGGGACCCTATTCCGGCACCCTGCCGGAGGGGGTTCTCTCACCGGTGGCCATCTTCATCATCCCAGCGCTCTCCATGATGAGGAGGGAGTAGATAACCCTCGGGGCTGAAGGTATGTACCAGTAGCTATGTGTTCGATCTCTCTCTCTCGTGTTCTTGAGGTGATACATCTTGATGTATCACGAGCTTTGCTATTATAGTTGGATCTTATGATGTTTCTCCCCTCTATTCTCTTATAATGGATTGAGTTTTCCTCTTGAAATTATCTTATCGGATTGAGTCTTTAAGGATTTGAGAACACTTGATGTATGTCTTGCGTGGGATACCTGTGGTGACAATGGGGTATTCTATTGATTCACTTGATGTATGGTTTGGTGATCAACTTGTGGGTTCAGTAAACTTATGCATAGGGGTTGGCACACGTTTTCGTCTTGACTCTCCGGTAGAAACTTTGGGGCACTCTTTGAAGTACTTTGTGTTGGTTGAATAGATGAATCTGAGATTGTGTGATGCATATCGTATAATCATGCCCACAGATACTTGAGGTGACATTGGAGTATCTAGGTGACATTATGGTTTTGGTTGATTTGTGTCTTAAGGTGTTATTCTAGTATGAACTCTATGATAGATTGACCGGAAATAATAGCTTCATGTTATTTTACAACGGACTCTTGAATAGAGCGATCAGAAAGGATAACTTTGAGGTGGTTTCGTACCCTACCATAATCTCTTCGTTTGTTCTCCGCTATTAGTGACTTTGGAGTGACTCTTTGTTGCGTTTTGAGGGATAGTGATATGATCCAAGTATGTTATTATTGTTGAGAGAACATGCACTAGTGAAAGTATGAACCCTAGGCCTTTTCTCCTAGCATTGCAATACCGTTTGTGCTCACTTTTATCATTAGTTACCTTGCTGTTTTTATAATTTCAGATTACAAAAACCTATATCTACCATCCATATTGCACTTGTATCACCATCTCTTCGCCAAACTAGTGCACCTATACAATTTACCATTGTATTGGGTGTGTTGGGGACACAAGAGACTATTTGTTATTTGGTTGCAGGGTTGCTTGAGAGAGATCATCTTCATCCTACGCCTCCCATGGATTGATAAACCTTAGGTGTAGCGACCCGACCAGAATGGATCAAGTCTCTGTGCTTAAGTGTCATCCCTGGATTGGTATGCTGACACACACAGTACTCGAGGATTTATAACAGAGGTAAATCACATCTATATATAACGTAAATACTATTACCTCAATCCAAATAGCGGAAGTAAAAAGGTTGTGGATTCCCATCAACACCAACGGCAAAGTTGAGTGTAGAAATCATAACCCTAACGTATCACTTACTCGTCGTAAGATCCTGCAACATGAGACGTTGCAGCCACAAGGGGTCAGTACATTGAATGTACTGGCAAATTCACACCATAGGATAGATGAATAAAGGCTAGCACTACATGCATATTTGGCTGGTGGAAAAGCTCTATGGTTATAGTTTTTGCGAAAAGCCAATTTTTCCCTACTACAAAGGAATATATTTTATTTAACTACAAAGTTGGTTGATAAAATATTGAGAAGGTAAACCCCCTCTCAACCCCAATTAAAAGTAATCATCCCAGTAATATTAGTTAAGAGTGATGGGATACATATGAATACTCAGGTACTAGATACTCAGAATTGTCCATAACCGGGGACATGGCTAACCATGATTAGATTGTACACTCTGCATAGGTTTGCGCACTTTTCCCCGCAAGACTCGATCGCCTCCGTTGGATTTCTCGCACAACATGGTGTTTGAGAAACGGATGACCGAGACACAGTCTTTCAGAAACATTAACTCTCTACTCCGGGTAGACCATACCAAACCTACAAAACCCACTACCTGCTGATCTACCTGTTCAAGAGCTTCACGTAACTTACTCAACTATGCTAGAGCCCATAATAGCTTGTGGCTGCACACGGAAGTTTCTAGCATGAATAATCTCAGTTCCCTTTGAGCCTGGGTGGCGGTCCATAGGAAAATCACACGGTAACCCCGGGATTTCCAAAAAAACAGGCAATCACTGGATAGGCATGATGCCTCAATCCACCCAGATGTGTATTAAAGTTGCCACCTTAAATTGAACCATTAAGTAAACAATCTCACATATGTCATGGAATACACTCAAACCCAATACACGTCTACGAGCATAGCATGACAATATAAGCATAACGTAGTAGAAGTAACTCCCAAGGTTTGAATGCAGGACAATAGGTTCCTACCTCATCAACTACTTCCAATACCCACATGGTATCAAACCTACTCATGCGATGTTTGAGGGTGAAACTAATGCATAAAAGCTGGGTATGAAAGGGATATGATCAAAGTGTGAACTTGCCTGCAATGTTGATGAAGATGATTCGCACTCATAACTCTTGATAGTTCTACGCGTCACACTCTGGTCAATCTATCGTGAGCAAGCAATTGTAACCACACATAAGCAATCACTCAAAAGATCGGAAAGAACGAAGAGTACGATTCGGAAAACATCAAAACCAAGCAAATAACTCTTGCAACATAAAACAATTTCTAACAGTACCAAAATCATGTGAGTTTGGCCTTATCAGAAAGTTTAGGTCAAGATCTTCGATTTGCAAAAAGAATCAACTAAATCAGAGTAACGAAACTCAAGTTGTGATCAAACGAAGTTCAAATTCAAATCTAATCTAATTCAAATTTTAAACTTTCAAAAACATGTTTGAGTTGGATTACTGGATAGAGGGAATCATAACAAAGAAGTGGGCATTGGTTTCGTTGGATTTGGATGAACGAGTAAAAAGTTATGGCTATTTGAAAAATCAGAGCCAAGCTGTTTTACAGAAAAAAAATAGCTACGGCTAAAAGAATTCTAGGTCTAAGGTAGAAATACAGAGAACGAATAAATATACCTTTATAAGGCAGAGAAATGACAACTTCGGAAAGAGAAGACAATTTCCAGAAGCCGCGCCGGAGAGGAGAAAAATATTTTTCTTAAATGAATCTAGTCAAACCAAAATATTGATTTAACCTGAATCAGATGATTTTTGAAGGCTCTATGGGTCTATATTTATTGGTGGAAAAGAAGCTTCAGGGTCAAAGGTTAGGCAATGTGGGACTAAACGTAGATGAAAAGAAACAGAGAAGTAGAGGCGCCTCGCATGGGCCTAGAGGCCTTCGGCCGGCCGCGCGCGCGTAAGCTGCGGCTGCAGGTTTTTTTTTTCTTTTTACCAAATTCGGCCTAAGAATTAATAAAAAAGGCTGGCTGGGCCTGGCCCATATAGGGAAAAAAAGATGGGGCGCTCGCTGTTACTATGATGTGCGCGTGGGCGACAAATACTTATGGGCCGCACGTACAGTTTTTTTAAATAGAAACAGAAAGGAAAATTGAATAACGAAAATATAATAATCATTTTATATAGGCATATTATATATCAACATTTTCAGAAAAAGATTTTCTGCAACATGAACATTTTTTCGAAGTCAAATAAAATACACACAAATTCAAATAAAACAAAGAGTGCTTCTACTCTAGTAAAATCCAGTAAAAATCATTTTAAAAATACCAAAATTAATTCAAATTTATTTCTCTCCAATTTTCTGATGTAGGGAATCATGTTACCCTAATTTCTGTACATTTTATTTTTGGAGAAAAATAATTTGAATAAAACTCAAATAACTCCAAATTGAAAAATAAATTCAAAAGAATTTTGAATTTAATTCTTTGAAACTCCCAACTCATATTTCATATGTTTTGAAGAAGTCATTTTATCTTCGCTCATGAAAATCATTGCGTTGCATAAAGTTCCTGGGTTGGAAATATTTTCCAAATGAAATTCAAATATTTTCAACACCCCTTGTCATTTAAATAAATGGAAGAAGTCATGTCATCTTCTCTCCAGGGTTTTGTGATGAAAAGAATTTGAATTCACGGAGATCATAAAAGCAAGATGAAAGTTTGGGAAAGTCCTTTTATTCCCTCTCGTTTAACTTTCAAAAGTTTCGAATCACTCAATTTCACACAAGCAATCAAACAATCAATCAAAACTATCTATCTGTTTGTAACATTCCAAAATTTAGAATTTTGGGATGTTACAAACCTACCACCCTTAAAATGAATCTCGTCCTCGAGATTCGGAGAGGCTAGAAAGAAATAGGTTAGGGTTTGGGGTCTTCAAAATCCAACGTTCGTCTCCGGGATCTCGGGTCCTACCACCCTTAGAAGCATCGTTACAGTTCCATCAAAACTCGTATACTCCATCCTTATTGTTGGCGGTGTCGATCTTCTCAGATCCTCTGAAAATTTCCTTCTCTGGGCTCTTCCGGTAGTGGCATAACCTTTTTCTTAATTCCTGTATCCACTTCATCCTGGTAAGGTTATTCCATGACTGGGTCTTCTTAGCTAATGGGTTTGGCGCCAATCCTAAACAACTATCGATATCTCATGGTGGTCAACAATTTATGGGTTCTCCTGCAGAAAACGGGTCTAGGTTGAACCTCACTGTATATCCTACGATTGGCAACAACTGCCGTGTACAAGGGAAAATACTTATACCATTCTAAGGTTCAAACAAGGTTTTGATCGTCGTCTCTCTTCTATGGGTAAGTCACTCAGATTTAGCATCCCACATAGCAAGACGAACAATAGGAGTAAGTCGGTATGGTGATCAATCCATCCCGCACCCAAATCATTATCTTGTATATGGTTTAGCGAATCTCGCATGCTAACACTCGGTCATCCTCACAAGCATTGCAGAATTTTTCTCTTGTCGCCGAACCAAGTTCGGATAATCCATTGATTCTGCAAGCCAAACAAACATCTGTCGGTCCTTCACAACTCTCAGGTTTTGCTTACTCTATAAATTCGTCTGTGGATAAGGTCGTAATCTCTTCCGGGTTTTTCCTTTAGCAATAGTGTGCTTGCTTCTTGGCAGGTCCTGGGAACTGTGGGTTATGGCCCATCTCATTACTTGTAAACCTTGAACTCATTTTCTGGGCAACTGATCATTATCCCAACATTCAACTTCCAGCTTCCTTAAATCCATCCAATTGTACTGTCTTCCTTCCTTCTATTGGCACCAAACTAGGACATGATTACTCTGACTCATCATGAAATTTCCATTGATCCATATTTCCAACATCATACCTCCCTTATATCCAATAATACTTCTTTCCTTCATGCTCTTGGGGGTATCCAACATATCGAGACAAAACTCATACTTATTTTGTCCAAGGTCCACTCCGTGGAACATCATTATCCTTTCCAGGGGTCAAGTCTCCTCACAGGGTACTACCACCCTTAAAATGCTCCAATCTCATCCATAGACCATATTTCTCATATCCTCGAAAATGGTCAAAATCTTTCTTCATAGAGTAACAACTCATAGAATCCAAATCAATACCAACGATGATAACTTTATTGATTCTCAAATGATTACAATCTCTTGCCTTTCATACATGCCTCAACTCAACATTTCAATACAGAGGAGATGTTCTCACTACTACTACTACATTTACATTGCTGCTAACTCAAATATTTAGCACAAGTCTCCTTCTTCTTGGGACAATCCCTGGCAAAGTGCCCTGCTTCATTACAACGAAAACATAACACTTCTGACAAGTCTCGAGGTTTCCTCATGATCACATAGACTCCTTGGGTTCTCGGCTTCCTTTTTGGGCAACTGCTGAAGTAGTGCCCTGACTCCTTGCACCTAAGACAGGTGATATGACTCAGGTCCTTCCTGGTATCCCATCTATTTCTCTTCCTGGATTTTTCCGTTCCAATCAGGGCTTCTATTTCCTGTGGGTCATACTCTACTTCCTCTGTCGGGAATTCTACTAGATCTCCATTCAGACAATCTTGGGAGATGTGTCCTTCTTCTCCACATGAATAACATGACTTGGTGCAGGCTTTAATTCTGTTTCCTTTGTGTGTGTCCTTGGCATCTTCCTTGATCACTAGTTCTTCTAAAATTTCCATGAGGGCTCCTTTCATTGCTTCTTTCTTCTGCTGGATGGTTCTCTGTACCATAGGGTAAATGTGACACTGAGCAGGGTAGTGGGTAGTTCCTTCACACAAGAAACAAGTAATCTGCCTAGTAGGGCACTCTTCAGCTGGGTGACTTCCTTCACAATTAGGGCATTCATCCTTGTGCTCCTTATGGTTGTGTCCTATTTCTCCACAAAGCTTGTATGCACAAGGTTTCTTCATATCCTTTCCATAAGGCTTCAACTTCTGGGACACAAGACGAGATCTTTGCAGAGTCAACTTAAATTCCTTCAAAGTGGTTACTCCTTGCCATCCATTGATGGTTTGGTATATCTTCTACCAGGTAGTGGCACATTTTTCAAGGCACTCAAGAGCATGCTGGGTCATATCCTTTCCGGCTATAGGGTTATTCTCCATGTGATCCTCCATGTTCTGAATCCATCGGTCCATCTCCAATTGACTTATAGGTCCAGGAAATACAACCTCATCTACATTCATCCTCTATTGGGTCCATGGGTTTGGGGTGGGATAAGAGAGATAGAGAGGGATGCACACAATACAAACAAAATTTTGAAAAGACAGATTTTATTTGTGGCTATCAGAAAAAAATATCAAACAAATGACAGCTCACAAACGTTGCATCTAACGTAGGCATATAACAGGGGTTGGGTCTTCTAAAGGTCAATAAATCTTCAAAGTCATCAAACTCTTCCAGTCTTGTTCATGTCTCTGATGGCTTCTTCCAATCGTGCTTGTCCTTCTCAATTTCTTTTGCCAGATCATCTCTGTTGTCGTAAAGTCTATCATGGCGTCCTTCAATATTCTGGGGTTGCATTTCAGACTTCTAGGTTTCAACATCCTTGGCATGAACCATGGTCTAGTTCCTGACGAATCTCCGATTTCTCGTGGTTCTGCTCCTCCAGCTTGGCTACTCTCATCTTCAGGGTCCTGCGTTCTTCATGAAATACTTCCTTGTTAAAATACTACTTCTTGTAGGTCCATCTTAACTTCTTGATGTAACACTCCAGATCCCGGTGATACACCGGCTAAGGTTAAAATTTCATCTTGCTGATAGGTGCTCCATCAGCCTTCTACCATCCAATCCTTCCATGCATATGCATGCTTAACTTAGCACGGTGACAATAGCATAAGCGGGCGATAAGCTCATGGATAGCCGTGTTTCTGCCCTTGTCATTGCCATGAGCTATCTTCCATAATTGGTATCTTCGCCTTAGGGTTTTCTTGACAAAAACGTCGAGTTTTTAATTCTCCATGTTCTGGTCTTTCTCCAATACACCTTCATCTTAGGTATTTGGCAACTTCAATAGTCTGACAAATTCCATAAGGCTAGATCATAGGAAAAGTCTTTGTAGTGTCGTCTTTGGTTCAGCATGAAGCTCTTCATCTAAAATATGTAAGCCAGGGGTTCTTCGATAAAGAAATTCAGAAGGGCACGGGAATAACTGAAGTGGATCCTATTCAGAGCCTTCCAAGTCACTTCACTCTAGAAATTCTTAAGAGCCTTCAAATTCTCCTAGTCTTCGGAGTCTTCAACCGCTGTAGTTTCCATTATCATAATGTATGGTAAAATCCTCTTCATTCTGGATGGTCTTAGTTGTCTGATATCTTGTACTTCTTGAAGTGGTCTCATCAGCCGAATCTTCATGGGGTTAAAAGGTGAAAGGGGTATGGTCTCACTAAAAGGGAATATTTGAATAAGCTCAGAAGAGAAGAGAGGTAAAAGATCCTTTTGAAAAGAAGGTTGTAGAGAAAAATCTTTCCTATGGGCTTGCCAGTTTCTAGGGTCACGTCCTACAGTCAACCTGGCTCTGGTACCATCTTGTAGCGACCCGACCGGAATGGATCAAGTCTTTGTTCTTAAGTGTCATCCCTGGATTGGTATGCTGACACACACAGTACTCGAGGATTTATAACAGAGGTAAATCACATGTATAAATAACGTAAATACTATTACCTCAATCCAAATAGCGGAAGTAACAAGGTTGTGGATTCCCATCAACACCAATGGCAAAGTTGAGTGTAGAAATCGTAACCCTAACGTATCACTTACTCGTCGTAAGATCCTGCAACATGAGACGTTGCAGCCACAAGGGGTCAGTACATTGAATGTACTGGCAAATTCACACCATAGGATAATGATGAATAAACTCTAGCACTACATGCATATTTGGCTGGTGGAAAAGCTCTATGGTTATAGTTTTTGCGAAAAGCCAATTTTTCCCTACTACAAAGGAATATATTTTATTTAACTACACAGTTGGTTGATAAAATATTGAGAAGGTAAACCCCCTCTCAACCCCAATTAAAAGTAATCATCCCAGCAATATTAGTTAAGAGTGATGGGATACATATGAATACTCAGGTACTAGATACTCAGAATTGTCCATAATCGGGGACACGGCTAACCATGATTAGATTGTACACTCTGCATAGGTTTGCGCACTTTTCCCCGCAAGACTCAATCGCTTCCGTTGGATTTTCGCACTACATGGTGTTTGAGAAACGGATGACCGAGACACAGTCTTTCAGAAACATTAACTCTCTACTCCGGGTAGACCATACCAAACCTACAAAACCCACTACCTGCTGATCTACCTGTTTAAGAGCTTCACGTAACTTACTCAACTATGCTAGAGCCCATAATAGCTTGTGGCTGCACACGAAAGTTTCTAGCATGAATAATCTCAGTTACTTTTGAGCCTGGGTGGCGGTCCATAGGACAATCACACGGTAACCCCGGGATTTCCAAAAAAACAGGCAATCACTGGATAGGCATGATGCCTCAATCCACCCAGATGTGTATTAAAGTTGCCACCTTAAGTTGAACCATTAAGTAAACAATCTCACATCTGTCATGGAATACACTCAAACCCAATCCACGTCTACGAGCATAGCATGGCAATATAAGCATAACGTAGAAGTAACTCCCAAGGTTTGAATGTAGGACAATAGGTTCCTACCTCATCAACTACTTCCCAATACCCACATGTTATCAAACCTACTCATGCAATGTTTGAGGGTGAAACTAATGCATAAAAGCTGGGTATGAAAGGGATATGATCAAAGTGTGAACTTGCCTGCAATGTTGATGAAGATGATTCGCACTCATAACTCTTGATAGTTCTAAGCGTCACACTCCGGTCAATCTATCGTGAGCAAGCAATTGTAACCACACATAAGCAATCACTCAAAAGATCGGAAAGAACGAAGAGTACGATTCGGAAAACATCAAAACCAAGCAAATAACTCTTGCAACATAAAACAATTTCTAACAGTACCAAAATCATGTGAGTTTGGCCTTATCAGAAAGTTTAGGTCAAGATCTTCGATTTGCAAAAACAATCAACTAAATCGGAGTAACGAAACTCAAGTTGTGATCAAACGAAGTTCAAATTCAAATCTGATCTAATTCAAATTTTAAACTTTCAAAAACATGTTTGAGTTGGATTACTGGATAGAGGGAATCATAACAAAGAAGTGGGCGTTGGTTTCGTTGGATTTGGATGAACGAGTAAAAAGTTATGGCTATTTGAAAAATCAGGGCCAAGCTGTTTTACAGAAAAAAAATAGCTACGACTAAAAGAATTCTAGTTCTAACGTAGAAATACAGAGAACGAATAAATATACCTTTATAAGGCAGAGAAACGACAACTTCGGAAAGAGAAGACAATTTCCAGAAGCCGCGCCGGAGAGGAGAAAAATATTTTTCTTAAATGAATCTAGTCAAACCAAAATATTGATTTAACCTGAATCAGATGATTTTTGAAGGCTCTATGGGTCTATATTTATTGGTGGAAAAGAGGCTTCAGGGTCAAAGGTTAGGCAATGTGGGACTAAATGTAGATGAAAAGAAACAGAGAAGTAGAGGCGCCTCGCATGGGCCTAGAGGCCTTCGGCCGGCCGCGCGCGTAAGCTGCGTCTGCAGGTTTTTTTTTTTACCAAATTCGGCCTAAGAATTAATAAAAAAGGCTGGCTGGGCCTGGCCCATATAGGGGAAAAAAAGATGGGGCGCTCGCTGTTACTATGATGCGCGCTTGGGTGACAAATACTTATGGGCCGCACGTACAGTTTTTTTAAATAGAAACAGGGAGGAAAACTGAATAACGAAAATATAATAATCATTTTATATAGGCATATTATATATCATCATTTTCAGAAAAAGATTTTCTACGACATGAACATTTTTTCGAAGTCAAATAAAATACACACAAATTCAAATAAAACAAAGAGTGCTTCTACTCTAGTAAAATCCAGTAAAAATCATTTTAAAAATACGAAAATTAATTTAAATTTATTTCTCTCCAATTTTCTGATGTAGGGAATCATGTTACCCTAATTTCTGTACATTTTATTTTTGGAGAAAAATAATTTGAATAAAACTCAAATAACTCCAAATTGAAAAATAAATTCAAAAGAATTTTGAATTTAATTCTTTGAAACTCCCAACTCATATTTCATATGTTTTGAAGAAGTCATTTTATCTTCGCTCATGAAAATCATTGAGTTGCATAAAGTTCCTGGGTTGGAAATATTTTCCAAATGAAATTCAAATATTTTCAACACCCCTTGTCATTTAAATAAATGGAAGAAGTCATGTCATCTTCTCTCCAGGGTTTTGTGATGAAAAGAATTTGAATTCACGGAGATCATAAAAGCAAGATGAAAGTTTGAGAAAGTCCTTTTATTCCCTCTCATTTAACTTTCAAAAGTTTCGAATCACTCAATTTCACACAAGCAATCAAACAATCAATCAAAACTATCTATCTGTTTGTAACATTCCAAAATTTAGAATTTTGGGATGTTACATTAGGTCATCCACTTGAGGGAAATTTGCTACTTTCCTACAAACCTCTGCACTTGGAGGCCCAACAACGTCTACAAAATAAGGTTGTGTAGTAGACATCAGCGATCCACGAGACGGAGCCGTCGTCACCTCTTGTTCTTCATCGGGAGGCCAAATCTGGAGTCTGTTTGGGGCTCTGGAGAGGGGCATCTTCGTTCTTCGTCATCACCAACTCTTCTCCATCTCCAATTCCATGATGCTCCCCACCGGGAGTGAGTAATTCCTTCTTAGGCTCGCTGGTCGGTGAGGAGTTGGATGAGATTCATCATGTAATCGAGTTAGTTTTGTTAGGGCTTGATCCCTAGTATCCATTATGTTATAAGATTGATGTTGCTATGACTTTGCCATGCTTAATGCTTGTCACTTTGAGCCCGGGTGCCATGAACTCAGATCTGAACCGTTTATGTTATCATCATTATATCCATGTTCTAGATCCGAGCTTGCAAGTTTTAGTCACTTACTATATGTTATGATCCGGCAACCCCGGAGTGACAATAGTCGGGACAAATTTTGAGGATATCGCTTATCGTTGTCGTCTCGGTCAGCTAGAGATTAGAGATTAATCAGAAACTGTGCTATTAATCGATTTTATCGGTCGACTATTAATCAGATATTTTTTTGCAAATCTTAGGTTCCCAACACTAAAAGACGCTATATTCAACACCAAAACAATATTTGGCAGAAGTGTTACCTTGATTTCTAGCCTTTGAATCCTCGTATAATGACAAACAAAATAGGACAATAGTTCATATTCCGTAACAAGGTCCACAAAACATAAATAAACATAGTTTTCGCAAACGTAGTGCTATGAATAGGTCTGATTTATAGGTAGATTCCTGATAAATCGCTTGTTAAAGTGATAAATCGGTCCAAAAGATAAATGACAAAGATAAGGCATAATCTTATCGGCCACCCCACGATTAGTGATAAATCGGAAGATTAATCGTTGAATCAAAAGATTTCCTGAACAGTGGTCGGGACCACTCCCGGTGATGACCGTAGTTTGAGGGATTCATATATTCACTATGTGTTAATGCTTTGTTCCGGTTATCTATTAAAAGGAGGCCTTAATATCCCTTAGTTTCCAATATGGACCCCGCTGCCATGGGAGGGTAGGACAGAAGATGCCATGCAAGTTCTTTCCATAAACACGTATGACTATTTACGGAATACATGCCTACATTATATTGACAAACTGGAGCTAGTGTCGTATCGCCCTAGGTTATAACTGTCTCATGATTAATATCATCAAACAAGTCACAGATCCAATGCCTACAAATTTATTTTATATTGTTTCGGCTAAGTTACTAATGCTATCATCACTGTTACACTTGCTACAAAAATACTGCTATCACTGTTATTGTTACCATTGCTAGTCTCACTACTATCAAAACAATCATATTACTGTGCTACTGATTACTTGCTACAGATAATTAATCTCCAGATGTGGTTGAATTGACAACTCAGCTGCTAATACCTTCAAATATTCTTTGGCTCCCTTTGTGTCGAATATATAAATTTGGGTTGAATACTCTACCCTCGAAAACTGTTGCGATCCCCTATACTTATGGGTTATCAAGACCTTTTTCTGGTGCTGTTGCCAGGGAGCATAGCTATATTTGTTGAGTCACTTGGTATTATTATCAATTTATCACTATGAAGAATCTGAAGGATCCTAAGACTAAGATTTATCCCTCTAAGACGAGGGGAGGTAAGGAACTGCCATCCAGTTCTGCTTTAGATTCACCTTCTATTATGAGCAAACTTGCAACAACACCACATGCTATCAATTCTAATATGTCGTAAGTTATTGATGATGCTACTTCTGCTATGGATAATGCTTATGATGATGCTAGTACCTTGCTTGATAATGATGATGTGCCACTTGGTGAATTTCTTGATGAACAAATTGCTAGAGTAATACAACATGATGTTGTTGAATCTGATGATGAGCTTGAAACTGAACTCCTGAACCACCTGTAGAACTAGCCTTCCTAGATATGAATTGCCTAAGGTACCGGAAGGTTATGTTATGAATGAGGAAACAACTAGAGATATTCTTGCTTGTAGGGATTGACATGATCTAGAGAAATTACTGTGCAAGTATAAAGAAAATTCTCTGAATTCTAGAATGAAATATGATCCTAAGTTTGCTACTTCACCTATTTTTATTGATGATAAGGATTATGAATTCTCTATCGACCCAGAGTTAATTACTTTGCTTGAATCCGATCCTTTCCATGGTTATGGAACTCAAACTGTTGTGGCACATCTTACTAAGTTGAATGACATAGCCAACCTTTTTACTCATGATGAGAAAACTCGATATTACTTTATTCTCAAATTATTTCCTTTCTCATTAAAGGGTGATCCTAAAGCTTGGTACAATACTCTTACTCCTGGTTGTGTGCGTAGTTCCCAAGATATGAATTATTACTTCTCTGAAAAATATTTTCCTGCTCATAAGAAACAAGCTGCCTTACAAGAAATATTTAACTTTATGCAAACTAAAGTAGAGACTCTCCCACAAGCTTGGGGCAGGCTTTGCCAGTTACTTAATGCTTTGCTTGATCATCCTCTTAAGAAAAGTGAAATACTTGTTATCTTCTATAATGGACTAACCGATGCTTCTAGGGACTTCCTAGATAGTTGTGCTAGTTTTGTTTTCATGGAATGAACTATTGGGCAAGCTGAAGAATTATTGAATAATATATTGAAAAATTATGATCATTGGACTATCCCTGGACCACTGGCTAAACTCACTCCGAAGAAGAGAGGTATATTATATCTCAGTCCTGAAGATATGCAAGAGGCAAAAAAATCTATGAAGGAAAAAGTTATTAAAGCTGAGGATGTTAAAAATTTACCTCCTATTGAAGAAATACATGGGCTGAATACACCACCACTGCCTAAGGTGGTAGAGGAAAATTCTTTAATGATATTCAATGATAATGACAATCCTCACAACATGCATCCTAGCCACTGCCTAAGGTGGTAGAGGAAAATTCTTTAATGAAATTCAGTGATAATGACAATGCCTCACAATAGTTGGGACCACTCCCAGTGATGATCATAGTTTGAGGACTTCATGTATTCACTATGTGTTAATGCTTTGTTCCGGTTCTTCATTAAAAGGAGGCCTTAATATCCCTTAGTTTTCAATATGGACCCCGCTGCCACGGGAGGGTAGGACAAAAGATGTCATGCAAGTTCTTTCCATAAGCACGTATGACTATTTATGGAATACATGCCTACATTATATTGAAGAACTGGAGCTAGTGCCGTATCGCCCTAGGTTATAACTGTCTCATGATGAATATCATCCAACAAGTCATCGATCCAATGCCTACGATTTATCTTATATTGTTTCTGCTAAGTTACTACTGCTATCATCACTGTTACACTTGCTACAAAAATACTGTTATCACTGTTACTATTACCATTGCTACTGTCACTACTATCAAAACTATCATATTACTATGCTACTGATTACTTGCTGCAGATAAGTAATCTATAGGTGTAGTTGAATTGAAACTCATGTGCTAATACCTTCAATTATTCTTTGGCTCCCCTTGTGTCAAATCTATAAATTTGGGTTGAATACTCTACCCTCAAAAACTGTTGCGATCCCCTATACTTGTGGGTTATCAGGGCATTAGTCCCACTCTATGTCAGCACAAAATTAATTTGGAACGGGATGCTAAACCAGTTGTTGATCAGCAACGACGGTTAAATCCCAAAATGAAAGAAGTGGTAAGAAATGAAATACTAAAGCTTCTGGAAGCACGTATAATTTATCCTATTGCTGATAGTCAATGGGTAAGTCCTCTTCATTGATTCCCTAAGAAGGGAGGTATTACTGTTGTTCCTAATGATAAGAATGATTGATCCCGCAAAGAATTGTTATAGGTTGTAGAATGGTAATTAATTTTCGCAAATTGAATAAAGCTACTAGAAAATATCATTACCCTCTTCCTTTTATTGATCAAATGCTAGAAAGATTATCTAAACATACACATTTTTGCTATCTAGATGGTTATTCTGGTTTTTCTCAAATACCTGTGTCAAAATATGATTAGGAGAAGACCGCTTTTACTTGCCCTTTCGGTACCTTTGCTTATAGATGTATGCCTTTTGGTTTACGCAATGCACCTGCTACCTTTCAAAGATGTATGACTGCTATATTCTCCGACTTTTGTGAAAAGATTGTGTAGGTTTTCATGGATGATTTCTCCATTTATGGAACTTCTTTTGATGATTGCTTAAGCAACCTTGGTTGAGTTTTGCAGAGATGTGAAGAAACTAATCTTGTCTTGAATTGAGAGAAGTGCCACTTTATAGTTAATGTAGGTATTGTCTTGGGGCATAAAATTTCTGAAAGAGGTATTGAAGTTGATAAAGCTAAAGTAGATGCTATTGAAAAGATGTCGTGTCATAAAGATATCAAAGGTATAAGAACTTGTCAGATTTTGGGTTCCGGCAAAACCCTTGAGGTTCGAACTCTGGGGGGCGCATGAAGATCTCTCCTCCCCCTAGCTCACGGTCTCACCATGATCTCAAAGCTCAGCACGTCGAACTCGTAGAACAAGGGACACATGGTTTATACTGGTTCGGGCCACCGATGTGGTCTAATACCCTACTCCAGTATGGTGTGGTGGATTGCCTCTTGGGCTGAGGATGAACAAGTATAAGGGAAGAACAACCTCCTGAGGAGAGTTGTTCTTGGGCTCGATGAGCTTGTATGTGTGAGGGTGGAATGGATATGATCCAAGATGAGTTGCCCCCTACTGTGGTGGCCAGTCCTATTTATAGAGGCCCAGGTCCTTGATACGTCTCCAACGTAACTATAATTTTTGATTGTTCCATGCTATTATATTACCCCTTTTGGATGTTTATGGGCTATATTTTACACATTTATATCATTTTTGGGACTAACCTACAAACCGGAGGCCCAACCCGTATTGCTGTTTTTTTTGCCTATTTCAGTATTTCGAAGAAAAGGAATATCAAACGGAGTCCAAACGGAATGAAACCTTCGGGAGCGTGATTTTTGGAACGAACGTGATCCAGAGGACTTGGAGTGCAAGTCAAGAAGCTTACGAGGCGGCCAGGAGATAGGAGGGCGCGCCCACCCCCTCTGGGCACGCCCCCTGTCTCATGGGCCCCTCGAGCGGCCACCGACGTACTTCTTCCTCCTATATATACCCACGTACCCCGAAAACATCCAAAGAGCCAATGAAAAACAATTTCCACCGCCGTAACGTTCTGTATCCGCGAGATCCCATCTTGGAGCCTTCGCCAGTGCTCCGCCGTAGGGGGAATCGACCATGGAGGGCTTCTACATCAGCACCATAGCCCCTTTGATGAGTTGTGAGTAGTTTACCACAGACCTTCGGGTCCATAGTTATTAGCTAGATGGCTTCTTCTCTCTTTTTGGATCTCAATACAATGTTCTCCCCCTCTCTTGTGGAGATCTATTCTATGTAAACTCTTTTTGCAGTGTGTTTGTCGAGATCCGATGAATTGTGGGTTTATGATCAAGTTTATCTATGAGAAATATTTGAATCTTCTTTGAATTCTTTTATGTATGATTGAGTTATCTTTGCAAGTCTATTCGAACTATCAGTTTGGTTTGGCCTACTAGATTGATCTTTCTTGCCTGGGAGAAGTGCTTAGCTTTGGGTTCAATCTTGCGGTGTCCTTACCCAGTGACAGCAGGGGTTGCAAGGCACGTATTGTATTGTTGCCATCGAGGATAAAAAGATGGGGTTTATATCATATTGCTTGAGTTTATCCCTCTACATCATGTCATCATTCTTAATGCGTTACTCTGTTCTTATGAACATAATACTCTAGATGCATGCTAGATAGCGGTCGATGTGTGGAGCAATAGTAGTAGATGCAGGCAGGAGTTGGTCTAGTTGTTGCAGACGTGATGCCTATATTCATGATCATGCCTAGATAATCTCATAATTATTCACTTTTCTATCAATTGCTCGACAGTAATTTGTTCACCCACTGTAATACTTATGCTATCTTGAGAGAAGCTACTAGTGAAACCTATGGCCCCCGGGTCAATCTTTATCATATAAGCTTTCAATCTACTTTGATTTGCATCTTTACTTTTTTCATCTATATTATAAAATACCAAAAATATATTTACCTTATCAAACTATCTCTATCAGATCTCACTTTCGCAAGTGGCCGTGAAGGGATTGACAACCCCTTTATTGCGTTGGTTGCGAGTTCTTTGTTTGTTTGTGTAGGTGCATGGGACTTTTGAGGAGCCTCCTACTGGATTGATACCTTGGTTCTCAAAAACTAAGGGAAATACTTACGCTACTATTGCTGCATCACCCTTTCCTCTTCAAGGAAAACCAACACAAGCTCAAGACGTAGCAAGAAGGATTTCTGGCGCCGCTGCCGGGGAGGTCTTCGCTCAAGTCAAGACATACCAAGTACCCATCACAAACTAATTTCCCTCGCATTTACATTATTTTCCATTTGCCTCTCGTTTTCCTCTCCCCCACTTCACCCTTGCCATTTTATTCGCCGTCTCTTTCCCAATCTCCTCTCTCTTTTTCGCTTGCCTTTTTCTGTTTGCTTGTGTGTTGGATTACATGTTGCCATGGCGCAAGATAATACCAAATTGTGTGATTTCTCCAATACCAATAATAATGATTTCCTTAGTACTCCGGTTGCTCCTCTTAATGATGTTGAGTCTTGTGAAAACAATACTGCTTTGCTGAATCTTGTTATGAAAGATCAATTCGCCGGCCTTCCTAGTGAAGATGCCGCTACTCATCTAAACAACTTTGTTGATTTGTGTGACATGCAAAAGAAGAAAGATACGGATAATGATATTGCTAAATTGAAGTTATTTCCGTTTTCACTTAGAGATCGTGCTAAAGTTTGGTTTTCGTCTTTGCCTAAAAATAGTATTGATTCTTGGAACAAGTGCAAAGATGCTTTTATCTCTAAGTAATTTCCTCCCGCTAAGATTATCACTCTTAGGAACGATATTATGAATTTTAAACAACTTGATGATGAGCATGTTGCCCAATCTTGGGAAAGAATGAAATTGATGATTCGCAATTGCCCTACTCATGGTTTGACTTTATGGATGATCATACAAATTCTTTATGCCAGTTTGAACTTTGCTTCTAGAAATCTTTTAGATTCGGCCGTGGGAGGCACATTTATGGAAATCACGTTAGGAGATGCTACAAAACTTCTTGATAATATTATGGCTAATTATTCTCAATGGCACACCGAAAGATCTTCTAGTTAAAAAGTGCATGCTATAGAAGAAATCAATGTTTTGAGTGGAAAGATGGATGAACTTATGAAACTGTTTGCTACTAGAAGTGCTCCTTTTGATCCCAATGATATGCCTTTGTCTACTTTGATTGAGAATGATCATGAATCTATGGATGTGAATTTTGTTGGTAGGAATAGTTTTGGAAACAATGCTTATAGAGGAAATTTAATCCTAGACCGTTCCCTAGTAATTCCTCTAATAATTATGGAAATTCCTACAATATTTCTTATGGTAATTTTAATAAGATTCCCTCTGATTTTGAGAATAGTGTGAAAGAATTTATGATTTCTCAAAAGAATTTTAATGCTTTGCTTGAAGAAAAATTGCTCAAAGTTGATGATTTGGCTAGGAACGTTGATAGACTTTTGCTTGATGTTGATTCTCTTAAACATAGATCTTCTTATCCTAAGAATGATACCAATGAGTCTCTCAAAGTAATGAGAATTTCCATTGAGGAGTGCAAGGAAAGAACCGCTAGATTGCGTGCTAAGAAAGACTGCTTTGTAAAGGTGTGTTCTTCTAGTTTCCATGAAAATAATGATGAAGATCTTAAAGTTATTGATGTGTCCCTATTAGATCTTTGTTTTACAATATGAATCTTGATAATAATGGGACTGGAGATGAGTCAACTTTAGTTAGAAGGCGTCCCAATAATTCGGAGTTTTTAGATCTTAATAGCATTGAACCCACTATCTCGGATTTCAAGGAATTTGATTATGATAATTGTTATTTAGAAGGTTGTATTTCCTTGTTGCAATCCGTTGTTAATTCTCCTCATGCTTATAGTCAAAATAAAGCTTTTACCAAACATATCATTTATGCCTTGATGCAATCTTATGATGAAAAACTTAATTTGGAAGTTTCTATACCTAGAAAACTTAATGATGAGTGGGAACCTACTATAAAGATTAAAATTAAACATCATGAGTGTTTTGCTTTGTGTGATTTGGGTGCTAGTGTTTCCACGATTCCGAAAACTTTGTGTGATATTCTAGGTTTCCATGATCTTGATGATTTCTCTTTAAATTTGCACCTTGCAGATTCCACCATTAAAAAGACAATGGGAAGGATCAATGATGTTCTCATTGTTGCAAATAGAAATTTGGTGCCCGTAGATTTTATCGTTCTTGATATAGATTGCAATCCTTCTTGCCCTATTATTCTTGGTAGACCTTTCCTTAGAACGATTGGTGCGATTATTGATATGAAGGAAGGGAATATTAGATTCTAATTTCCATTAAAGAAAGGCATGGAGCATTTTCCAAGAAATAAAGTCAAATTACCTTATGAATCTATCATGCGATCTACTTATGAATTGAGTGTTAAAGATGGCGCTACTTAGATCTATCTTCGCTTTTATGCCTAGCTAGGGGCGTTAAACGATAGCGCTAGTTGGGAGGCAACCCAATTTTCTTTGTGTTTTTTGTTTTTGTTTCTGTCTAGTAATAAATTTTGCATCCACCTTCTGTTTAGATGTGTTTTTATGTTTTAATTAGTGTTTGTGCCAAGTAGAACCTATAGGATAACCTATGGTGATAGTTAATTTGATTCTGCTGAAAAACAGAAACTTTGCATGCACGAAATTTGTTTTGTTAAATCACAGAAACGTGATTTTGTGTTGATTATTTTTTCTTCTGATCAATAGATAAATTTTCCAGGACTTCCTATTTTGGTAGGATTTTTAGAGTTCTAGAATTTTGCGTTAGTTATAGATTGCAACAGACTTCTGTTTTTGACAGATTCTGCCTTTCGTGTGTTGTTTGCTTATTTTGATGCATCTATGGCTAATAAAATAGTTTATAAACCATAGAGAAGTTGGAGTACAGTAGGTTTAACACCAATATAAATAAATAATGAGTTCATTACAGTACCTTATGTGGTGGTTTTGTTTTCTTTCACTAACGGAGCTTATGAGATTTCCTGTTGAGTTTTGTGTTGTTTTCAAGTTTTGGGTAAAGATTTGATGGACTATGGAATAAGGAGTGGCAAAAGCCTAAGCTTGGGGATGCCCATGGCACCCCAAGATATTCAAGAATATCCAAAAGCCTAAGCTTGGGGATGCCCCGGGAAGGCATCCCCTCTTTCGTCTTCGTTCATTGGTAACTTTACTTGGAGCTATATTTTTATTTGCCACATGATATCTGTTTTGCTTGGAGCGTCATGTATTACATTAGTATTTGCTTTTTAGTTTACCACAATCATCCTTGCTGTACACAACTTTTGGGAGAAGCCCACTTGATTAGAATTTATTAGAATACTCTATGTGCTTCACTTATATCTTTTGAGCTAGATAATTTTTGCTCTAGTGCTTCACTTATATCTTTTTGAGCACGGCGGTGCCTTAATTTTGTAGAATTGCTAGTCTCTCATGCTTCACTTATATTATTTTGAGAGTCCTTTAGAACAGCATGGTATTTTCTATGGTTATAAAATTGGTCCTAGAATGGTAGGCATCCAAGTTGGGTATAATAAAAACTATCATAGGAAGTGAATTGGATGCTATGATCAATTTGATACTTGATAATTTTTTTGAGATATGGAGGTAGTGATATTAAAGTCATGATAGTTGGGTGATTATGAATTTAAAGAATTCTTGTGTTGAAGTTAGCAAGTCCCGTAGCATGCACGTATGGTTAAAGTTGTGTAACAAATTTGAAACATGAAGTGTACTTGGATTGTGCATCCTTATGAGTGGCGATCGGGGACGAGCAATGGTCTTTTCCTACCAATCTATCCCTCTAGGAGCATGGGTATAGTGCTTGGTTTTTGATGAATTCTAAATTTTTGCAATAAGTATATGAGTTCTTTTGACTAATGTTGAGTCCATGGATTGTACGCACGTTTACCTTTCCACCATTGCTAGCCTCTTCGGTACTGTGCATTGCCCTTTCTCACCTTGAGAGTTGGTGCAAACTTCGCTGGTGCATCGAAACCCCGTGATATGATACGCTCTATCACACAAAAACCTCCCTATATCTTCCTCAAAACAGCCACCATACCTACCATAGCCATTCCGAGATATACTGCCATGCAACTTTCCACCGTTCCATTCATCATCATGACATACGTTACTTTTGTCATATTGCCATTGCATGATCATGTAGTTGACATCGTATTTGTGGCAAAGCCACCATGCATAATCTTTCATACATGTCACTCTTGATTCATTGCACCATCCCGGTACACCGCCGGAGGCATTCATATAGAGTCATATCTTGTTCTAATTTCGAGTTGTAATTCATATGTTGTAAACAATAAAAGTGTGATGATCATCTTTATTAGAGCATTGTCCCAAAAAGAAAGAAAAAAAGAAAGAAAACAAGAAAGGCCAAAAGAAAAAAAGAAAGGCCAAAGAAAAAGAAGAAGAAAAAGAAAAAAGAAGAAGAAAAAGAAAAAAAATAAAAATAATAAAAAGGGGCAATGTTACTATCTCTTTTTCCACACTTGTGCTTCAAAGTAGCACCATGTTCTTCATATAGTGAGTCTCATATAGTGTGCTTCAAAGTAGCACCATATTCTTCATATAGTGAGTCTCATATGTTGTCACTTTCATATGCTAGTGGGAATTTTTCATTATAGAACTTGGCATGTATATTCCTACGATGGGCTTCCTCAAATGCCCTAGGTCTTCGTGAGCAAGCAAGTTGGATGCACACCCACTAGTTTTCTTTTGTTGAGCTTTCATTCATTTATAGCTCTAGTGCATCTGTTGCATGGCAATCCCTACTCCTCATGTTGACATCAATTGATGGGCATCTCCATAGCCCGTTGATTATACTCGTCAATGTGGGACTTTCTCCTTTTTTGTCTTCTCCACAATCATATTCTATCCACCCATAGTGCTATATCCATGGCTCACGCTCATGTATTGCGTGAAAGTTGAAAAGGTTTGAGATTATTTAAGTACGAAACAATTGCTTGGCTTGTCATCGGGGGTGTAGAATTTGGGAACATTTTTGTGTGGCGAAAATGAAGCATAGCCTAACTATATGATTTTGTAGGGATGAACTTTCTTTAGCCATGTTATTTTGAGAAGACATGATTGCTTTGATTAGCATGCTTCAAGTATTACTATTTCTTTTGTCAATATGAACTTTTATTTTTAATCTTTTGGATCTGAACATTCATGCTACAATAAAGAAAATTACATTGAGAATTATGCTAGGTAGCATTCCACATCAAAAATTTGTTTTTATCATTTACCTACTCGGGGACAAGCAGGAATTAAGCTTGGGGATGCTTGATACGTCTCCAACTTATCTATAATTTTTGATTGTTCCATGCTATTATATTACCCCTTTTGGATGTTTATGGGCTTTATTTTACACATTTATATCATTTTTGGGACTAACCTACTAACCGGAGGCCTAGCCCGTATTGCTGTTTTTTTTGCCTATTTCAGTATTTCGGAAAAAAAGGAATATCAAACGGATTCCAAACGGAATGAAACCTTTGGGAGCATGATTTTTGGAACGAACGTGATCCAGAGGACTTGGAGTGCAAGCCAAGAAGCTTACGAGGTTGCCAGGAGATAGGAGGGCGTGCCCACCCCCTCTGGGCGCGCCCCCTGTCTCGTGGGCCCCTCGAGCAGCCACCGACGTACTTCTTCCTCCTATATATACCCATGTACCCCGAAAACATCCAGGGAGCCAATGAAAAACAATTTCCACCGCCGTAACCTTCTGTATCCGCGAGATCCCATCTTGGAGCCTTTGTCGGTGCTCCGCCGGAGGGGGAATCGACCATGGAGGGCTTCTACATCAACACCATAGCCCCTCTGATGAGTTGTGAGTAGTTTACCATAGACCTTCGGGTCCATAGTTATTAGCTAGATGGCTTCTTATCTCTTTTTGGATCTCAATACAATGTTCTCCCCCTCTCTTGTGGAGATCTATTCGATGTAAACTCTTTTGCGGTGTGTTTGTCGAGATCCGATGAATTATGGATTTATGATCAAGTTTATCTATGAGAAGTATTTGAATCTTCTCTGAATTCTTTTATGTATGATTGAGTTATATTTGCAAGTCTCTTTGAATTATCAGTTTGGTTTGGCCTACTAGATTGATCTTTCTTGCCTGGGAGATGTGCTTAGCTTTGGGTTCAATCTTGCGGTGTCCTTACCCAGTGGCAGCAGGGGTTGCAAGGCATGTATTGTATTGTTGCCATCGAGGATAAAAAGATGGGGTTTATATCATATTGCTTGAGTTTATCCCTCTACATCATGTCATCTTTTGTAATGCGTTACTCTATTCTTATGAACTTAATACTCTAGATGCATGCTGGATAGCAGTCGATGTGTGGAGCAGTAGTAGTAGATGCAGGCAGGAGTCGGTCTACATGTTGCGGACGTGATGCCTATATATATGGTCATGCCTAGATAATCTCATAATTATTCGCTTTTCTATCAATTGCTCGACAGTAATTTGTTCACCCACCGTAATACTTATGCTATCTTGAGAGAAGCCACTAGTGAAACCTATGGCCCCCGGGTCTATCTTTTATCATATAAGCTTTCAATATACTTTTATTTGCATATTTACTTTTTGCATCTATATTATAAAATACCAAAAATATATTTACCTTATCATACTATCTCTATCAAATCTCACTTTCGCAAGTGGCCGTGAAGGGATTGACAACCCCTTTATTGTGTTGGTTGCGAGTTCTTTGTTTGTTTGTGTAGGTGCGTGGGACTTTTGAGGAGCCTCCTACTGGATTGATACCTTGGTTCTCAAAAACTGAGGGAAATACTTACGCTACTATTGCTGCATCACCCTTTCCTCTTCAAGGAAAACCAACGCAAGCTCAAGACATAGCAGTCCTCTTCCCAAATGTAGGCGGGAAGGGATCCAACAACGACCAAATTTGAAGGGAGACAACCAGTACAAGTTATCCTGACTAAAGTTGGCCTTTGCCTGCCAAAGGCTCTAGTGGTGACGCCGTCCTAGGCTCCACGGTGACCTTCGTCCTGCCGTCCTGCTAGTCTTGGTATTGTTGCACCGATATGGAAACCTTTGCCTGATGCCTCGGGACTCCTCACCTGCGCCTGCCTCTTTAGCACCAAAGAGGAAACGAGTACACTGCGCGCGCTGGCGCTCGCCTGGCACCCGCCTGGCCTTGGTCGTCATGGCTTGCATCACAGGAACCTCGCAAGGTGCCCCTCGCCTTGATCTCTCCGCCCCTCGTGAGCCAGCCTAGTGAGACCGCCCCCGAGGAGGTCTTGCATCGTCCCCCTCGTGAGCCTTGGCCCCTCGTGAGGGTCTTGAGTGTTTGCTGGTGAAGATGGGACGTACACGGCCGCTGGTGGAGCCACGCCGTGGGCCGCAGGCAGGCAATTCTAGGGACCCCCATTCCCATTACGCCGACAGTAGCCCCCGGGCCCAAGGCACGCTCGGACTTGGCATCGAGGCGAAGCCAAGGGGCAAGTGCAGAGCGCTGCGGGCCCCAGCAGCCTGTGGCCTTGATGGACGCATGGAGATTGATGGTACGTGGGTGTCTCCGCTTCCCCATGCTACCTCGGCAACTGCTCGACTTAACGAGTCCCTGATGCATGCAGAGAAAACCATCATTACCAGTGATCGTGGGGGTTGCCGGTTGGCCTTCTCCTTCTATAAATGAGGAGGGGGGGCGGAGCCCCCATCTCCCATCTCTTCCTGTTCCGCCCGCTTCTTCTCCCTTGCTTCACTGCTAGCAGCGACACCCATGGCGCATGTGAAGAGGTTCGCGGCCGCAAAAGAGGGGAAGGCCCGCCAGGAGGGGCCCGGCTCGCCGCCGCCCAAGAGGGGGCGCGGTCGCCCACGGAAGCACGTCACGACCCTCGTCGTGGCCCCTTGCAGCCGTGGCGGCGCCTCCCTCCCTTGCTTCATTGCTAGCAGCGACACCCATGGCGCCTGTGAAGAGGTTCTCGGCCGTAGAAAAGGGGAAGGCCCGCCAGGAGGGGCCCGGCTCGCCGCCGCCCAAGAGGGGGCGCAGTCGCCCACGGAAGCACGTCACGACCCCCGCCGTGGACCCTTGCGGCCACGGCGGCGTCTCCTCGCGCGGTGGGAGCCGCCCAAGTCGTTGCAGCCCCATCGATGAAGTGAGGTGCGACATGGTTGTGCGGCCTCCCCGGCCGCGCTTCCACTCGGCGGAGGTGCTACTGGAGTTTGTTGTGTGGTCGGAGAACCCAGCCGGCACCTGCCTTCAGCTCCCGCACTTCTTCGCCCGCGAACTGCCAGCCATGGGTCCAGGCGGTCTCTGGCCGCAGGCGGATGACTGCTGCAACAAGGCTTCGTTGGTCGCGGTGGAGGTCTCCGTCGCGGGCAACGCAGCCCTGGCCCGCGGCTGGCAGACGTTTGACCGTGCGCTTGGTCTGCGCAGGCGGTGTACCCTCCATTTCAAGTATGACGGCAACGCAACCCTCTACGTGAGGGTATTCAGGGAAGATGGTCGCCGCGTCGGGTGCTGCCCTGAAGGACAACGACGGCGGTGAGGTGCTCGACCTTGTTGACGGTCGTGATGAGGGTGAAGGTGGACTTGTCCTTGATGTCGGCCACGGCTTGTCCAGCTATGGTGGCTCTTCCTCCGGCGACAGCTCCAGCAGTGGCGGCTATGACCACCCGCCACACCGCCTGTCCCCTTCAAGGGCGGTAGCTGGTCATCTCGTTGCCACGCCCCAGTGAAGCGTGAGGAGGGGTCTGGCTGAGTCCAGGAGGGTGCCAAGGGCCTACCCTCACGAACCGTTGCAGGGGTGCACGCCACTTTTGTTTTGTTCTTTCCTTTCTTCCTGCATTTAAAAAAGAAACAAGTATGGGGCCCTGCAAGGGCATGCAATGAACTATGATTTCCATGTCGCTATGTTATGTTTATCGTTCCTATGTCGCGTTGCAGCATCAATATGTAGGTGTGTAGAGATAACTTAGCTTGACATGTCTGAAGTAGTTTCCGCCTCATGAGGCACGCGTATCCCAGCACCTAGTGAGACCTCCGTGCCGTTGGCTTGGGAGGCGTCGAGCAACTGCAAAAATTTGTTAAGAAACTCTTATTCTTCCAAGCCCAGGTCATAGGCATGGCCGACCATGACCCAGCACTCCTCATCGTGGTACCTGAGGGGCACGTATTAAGGGAGGTGCAATAGCTTGCAAGCTCGAGCGAGGGTTCCTCGCGAAGACTAGGGAAAACGCTCATGAGTGCACCTGTCCAGCCCCCTCGCGAGGAATGCGAGGGAGAGTCAAAACAAAGAACTGAGGGAAGAAACATAGGAAAAATGCGATCGAACCGAGCTTACAAGAAACACCAGAATGTGAATTTCCCTTAAAGATGGGCAAGCCAACTACGGAAAGCAAATGAAAAGCCGCGTCCGGCACCTAGTCTAGTCTTCTTACTAGCGCGGAGCTAAGTGCTGCCGCTAGGACGTGGGAGGGAGCCCCCGAGGCCCGAGGGCGGCGCTCCTGAGACTTCGGGGCGTGTACAGCTATCCCCACTCATTATTACATGAGAGTGTCACGAGCGGAGACCTTCACAGGCACTAGGCCTTGCTTCACAGGCGTTTGGCCTTGCTTCAAGGGTAGAACTTCCGGAGGTGCTAGATGTTCTAGGCATTCTGGATGGGGACCCTGTCCTGCGTCTCCAAGCACACGGCGCCAGGCCTGGAGACGTGGGCTACCGTACCCACATGGGCAAGAGCTTATGTAGCCCTTCCCTGGAGAGCACCCGCCTTAGGACGAGGTTGCCCACCTCGAGCGTCCTGGAGCGGACGCTGTGGCAGTGATACCGTCGCAGCGCCTGCTGGTATCTTGCCGCTCGGAGCGTGGCTTCACTTTGGCGTTCCTCCCCCAGCACGAGGTCCATCCCCCGCATGGCATCCTACTGCGTCTCACCAAACGCCAGGACCCGCGCGGAGGATTCTTGACCTCGTGAGAGAGAACCGCTTCTGCTCCATAGACGAGGAAGAACGGGGTCTCGCCTGTTGGCTTGGTGGCGGTGGTGCGGATGGACCATAGCATAGACTGGAGCTCGTCATGCCAGCCCCTGCCGCAGGCCTCGAGCTTCTTCTTGAAGATCCTGGTCTTGAGACCTCTCTAGACTTCCGCGTTGGTGCATTCGGCCTAGCCATTGCTCCTTGGGTGCGCCACTAAAGCGTAGCAGATCTACGTTCCAAGGTTAGCACAATATGTCTTGAAGAGATTACTAGTGAATTGCGAGCCGTTGTCGGTGATGATGCGGTTGGGGACCCCTAACCGGCTGACGAGACCCTTGATGAACTTGATAGCTGATCTGGCCGGGATGGTACGGACAGCTTCTACCTCCGCCCATTTGGTGAACTTGTCGATGGTGACGTAGAGGTAGCATTAGCCCCCAGGTGCTCGAGGGAACGGGCCTAGGATATCCATCCCCCAGACCGCGAATGGCCACAAGAGTGGGATGATCTGGAGGCCCTGAGCTAGCTGATGGATCTGCTTGGTGTGGAATTGGCAGGCCTCGCAGGACTTCACTAGCTCGGTCGCGTCGTTGAGTGCCGTAGGCCAGTAGAACCCGCTGTGGAACGCGTTGCCGACGAGGGTTCATGACGACGAGTGGTGCCCGCAGTCTCCGCCGTGTATGTCAGCTAGCAACTCATTCCCCTATTCCCTGCAGATGCATCGCAAGGACATCATTTGGCCGCTTCCTGTATAGCTCACCATCCTGGATGCAGTATACCGTAGCCTGTCGGGTCACGCGCTCCACGTCCTCCTCTTTCTCCGGCAGCGTCCCTTGTGTCAGGTATTCCTTGAATTCCTTGGTCTAGCACCCCTCCTGAGGCTCGAGCACCAGGAGTAGGCTCGCTCCCAAGGTCGGGCCACAGGCCGGGGCTCCCGTGGTAGGTGGTTGGGGGAGTTCCTCTTGAGGCGGCATCGGCCCTGAAAGAGGAGGTGCTGCCGAAGGATTGAAGAGCCGCTCCTCGAAGACGCCAGGCTCTTGGGGTTGGCGCTTGGATGCCCTTTTGGCGATGCCATCGGCCTCCTTGTTGGTGCCACGAGGCACGTGCTGCAACTCTAGGCCCAAGAACTGCTTTTCGATTTTGCGTACCTCCGCATGGTATGCCTCCATGTGCTCGTCCCTCGGCTCGTATACCTTGTTGGAGAAGTTGACGAGGAGCTGTGAGTCGCCCCTGATGGTGAGGCGCTTCACCCCGAGGGCCACCGCAGCCTTAAGGCCAGTGATGAGGCCTTCATACTCCGCGATGTTGTTGGAGACCTTCTCGCCCTCCTGGAAGCAGAGCTGCACGGCGTGGTAGAGCTTGTCCTGAGTGGGCGAGATGAGCACTGCTCCAGGCCCTGTGCCTTGGCGTGTGAACGCGCCATCGAAATACATAACCCAGCCATCTGGCGCTTCACTTCCTGGCAAGAGGGATCAGTCCTCGCCTGCTTCAAGCCTCAGGGTGTCAGTCCATTCTGCCATGAAGTCGGCGAGTGTGGCTCCCTTGATGACCCTGGTTGTGCTGAACTCCAGCTAGAATGCCTGCAGCTTGATGTTCCATTCGGTGACTCTTCCAGCAGTGTTGGGGCTCCTGAGTACCCTCTCCAGCGGGTAGGCCGAGACGACCTTGATCGGGTGACCTTGGAAGTAGTGATGCAGCTTACGCGAGGTCACCAAGAGCGCTAGCAAAAGCTTCGGAGGCATGGGGGTACCGTGCCCTCGCATCCCGCAGCACCGTGCTGATGAAGTACACTGGGTGCTCGACGAGGGCAGGAGCGTTGACGGAGCCTGCGTCTGCCGGAGGTTGGGGCGCCTCCTGAGGTGATGGGACCCCAAGAGCCTGGTTGCTCATTGGGGCCTCTGCAGGCCCGAGAATGCTGTCTTGCTGGGCCTAGTCATTCATCGGTGTTGCTGCAGCCTTTGCGGTGCCCTCTAGGCCCCGTATCGCCCCGGCTGGAGGTGCGGCACAGCGCGGCGGACCCTTGGCCTGGCGCTCTTCCTGAACCACCACTAGAGCTACACTAGCGGAGTAGGGAGTGGCGGCAAGGTAAAACACCAGGGGCTCGAGAGGACGGGGCGCCACCATCACCGGAGAGCTGGTCAGGTATCTCTTGAGGTCTTGAAACGCTTCGTCGGCCTCCGGGGTCCACTGGAACGGGCCCTTCTTCTTCATCACCTTGAAGAATGGCAGGGGCCGCTTTCCCAGCTTGGAGATGAAGCGCCCCAGCGAGGTCACGCAGCCCACAAGCTTCTGCATCTCCTTGAGAGTTTGCGGTGGGCTCATGTCTTCAATCGCCTTGACCTTCTCCAGGTTATCCTCGATCCCCCTATGGGACACAAGGAAGCCCATCAGCTTGCTGGAGGGGACACCGAACACGCACTTCTCTGGATTGAGCCACAGGTCCACCTGGCGCAGGCTTGCGAAGGTCTCCTCCAGGTCCTGAATCAAAGTTCTCTCCTCCCAAGACTTTACCACAATGTCGTTGAGGCTTTAGCGTTCCTCCCGAGCTGCTGACCCAAGGCGATGTGCATCAGCCGTTGGAAGGTCGCGCCCGCGTTGCGCAGTCCGAACGGCATGCAAGTGTAGCAGTACACCCCACATGGGGCCAGGAAGGCTGTCTTCTCCACATCCTCTACTGCCATCTTGATCTGGTGATAGCCTGAGAATGCATCCAAGAAGCACAGCAGGTCACATGCGGCAGTGGAGTCAACAATCTGGTCGATGCGCGGAAGCGGAAATGGGTCTTGGGGACAGGCCTTGTTAAGGTTGGTGAAGTCGACACACATGTGCTCCTTCCTGCCTTTCTTCGGTACGACGACGGGGTTCGCCAGCCACTCAGGGTACCGAACCTCGCGAATGACACCTGCTTCCTCCAGATTGCGGGTTTCCTGGACGATGAAGGACTTCTTCTCTGTGGACTGTCGCCACGCCCTCTGCTTCACAGGGCACATTGGGGCACACCCTCAAGTGATGCTCGATCACCCCTCTTGGGACCCCTACTAGCTGCTTGGGTTCCCAGGCGAATACATCCTTGTTCACGTGCAGGAACCTCACCAATGCCTCCTCTTGATCTGGGTCGAGGTTGGCGCCTATGGTGAAGGTGGATCCTGAGGACCCATCTTCCTCGACCAGCACCTGCTTGGTTTCGGCCCGATCTTGAGTGAACAACTGCTTCTTCTTTGTTGGCGCGGCCTCCTTAGCTCCAGGGGTGGCCTCGTTGGCTGGTCGCGCTGCCGCGCGGTTTTGAGGGCAAGCTTGAGGGCCGCCAGAGCCTCCTTGGTGTCTCCAACTACGGTGAGGACGTCCTTGCTCCCGGGCATCTTCATGAGGTTGTGGGCTGGATGGGTCACCGCCATAAACTGAGCTAGAGCTGAGTACCCAAGGATGGCGTTGTACGGGAGGCCAATGTGGGCGATGTCGAAGTCGATCAGCTCTGTGCGGTAGTTGTCGTGAGTGCCGAAGGTCACGGGAAGGAGGATCTGCCCCAGAGGGCTGGCGGAGCCGCCACCGACCCCCGAGAAGGGCTTGTTGGGGCGGAGCCGTTCGAGTGGTACGTGAAGAAGGCTAAAAGCCTCCACAGAGAGCACGTTGAGGCTGGCACCGCCGTTGATGAGGGTCTTGGTGACATCTACGTTGCATATGGTGGGCGTGCAAAGCATTGGAAGCACGGCCGAGCCCACGGTGGTGATGGGGTGATCCCCCGACTAGAAGGTGAGGTCGGCCTTGGGCGCCGCCCAACCCGAGGGAGCTCCTTGCTGCATGGAAGCGGCGCCGATCTGGCGAAAAAACTGCTTGGTGTGACGGTCCGAGGGCGGTGCTTGCGAGCCGCCGAGGAGGGCTACGACGGTGAGGGGCGCCAGTGCCACGAAGCACCTGACGAAGAGGCCGCGCAGCTCCTCCCAAGATGCCACTGAGGAACCTGGGAGGGCGAGCAGCCAGGCGTGTGGTGCACCAGCGAGGGCCATGGGAAGCCAGTTCGCCATGACCTTGTCGTCGCCCCCAGCCTTCAGGACGGCCTCTTCATATGCCAGCAGAAAGGCCGACGGGTCCACCGCGCCGTCATAACGCGGCGGCATCTTCGGCTTGAACTTGGGCGGCCACTGCACCTATCGGAAGGCGGGGGCAAAGGCCCTGAGCCCCCTGGTGCCATCGTGGTCGTTCGTCATCCCAGCCAGGGGAGCAACGCCGGCCATGGGGACAAGGCGCTAAGGTGGCGGAACGTGGATCGACGGAAGGAAAGCTTCAGCGCACCCCTACCTGGCGCACCAAATGTCGGATTTCGGGTTCTAGAAAAACCCTTTATGTTCAAACTCTGGGGTGCGCACGAAGATCTCTCCTCCCCCTTGCTCACGCTCTCACCATGATCTCAAAGCTCAGCACGTCGAACTCGCAGAACAAGGGATAAAGGGTTTATATTGGTTCGAGCCACCGATGTGGTCTAATACCCTACTCCAGTGTGGTGTGGTGGATTGCCTCTTGGGCTAAGGATGAACAAGTACAAGGGAACAACCTCCTGAGGAGAGGTGTTCTTGGGCTCGATGAGCTTGTGTGTGTGAGGGTGGAATGGATCTGATCCAAGATGAGTTGCATCCTACTGTGGTGGATAGTCCTATTTATAGAGGCCCTGGTCCTCTTCCCAGATGTAGGCGGGAAGGGATCCAACAACGGCCAAATTTAAAGGAGACAACCAGTACAAGTTATCCTTACTAAAGGTGGTCTTCGCCTACCAAAGGCTCTGCTGGTGACGCTGTCCTGGGCTCCACGGTGACCTTCGTTCTGTCGTCCTGCTGGTCTTGATCTTGTTGCACCGATATGGAAACCTTTGCCTGATGCCTCGGGACTCCTTGCCCGCGCCTGCCTCTTTATCACCAAAGAGGAAACGAGTACACTGCACGCTCTGGCGCCCGCCTGGCCTTGGTCGTCATGTCTTGCATCACAGGAACCTCGCGAGGTTCCCCTCGCCTTGATCTCTCCGCCCTCGCGAGCCAGCCTGGTGAGGCCGCCCCCGAGGAGGTCTTGCATCGTCCCCCTCGCGAGGCTTGGCCCCTCGCGAGGGTCTTGAGTGTTTGCTAGTGAAGATGGGCCGTACAGGACCGCTAGTGGAGCCATGCCATGGGCCGCAGGCAGGCAAGTCTGGGGACCCCCGTTCCCAGTACGCTGATAGAACTTTCCTTGGTCATGCTAGTTTCTATAGGAGGTTTATTAAAGACTTATCTAAAATTTCTAGTTCTCTCACTAATCTCTTGCAAAAAGATGTTCCTTTTGTTTTTGATGATGATTGTGTGGAAGCATTTGAAATACTTAAGAAAGCTTGATTTCTGCACCTATTTTTCAGCCACCTGATTGGAATTTACCCTTTGAAATTATGTATGATGCTAGTGATTATGCAGTTGGAGTTGTTCTAGGACAAAGAGTTGATAAGAAGTTGAATGTTATTCATTATGCTAGTAAAACTCTAGACAGTGCCCAGAGAAATTATGCTACTACTGAAAAAGAATTTTTAGTAGTTGTATTTGCTTGTGATAAGTTCAGATCTTATTGTTGATTCCAAAGTAACTGTTCACACTGATCATGCTTCTAAATACCTTATGGGAAATAATGATGCTAAACCTAGACTTATTGGATGGGTACTCTTGCTACAAGAATTTGATTTGCATATTATTGATAGAAAGGGAGCTGAGAACCCTGTTGCAGACAAGTTGTCTAGGTTAGAAAATGTTCTTGATGAACTACTGCCTATTTTGATGATAGCTTTCCTGATGAGCAATTAGCTTTCATAAATGCTTCACGTAATACTCCATGGTATGTTGATTATGCTAATTACATTGTTGCTAAATTTATACCACCTAGTTTCACATACGAGCAAAAGAAAAGGTTTTTCTATGATTTAAGGCATTACAAAGAAGGAGTAGATGGTGTTGTTAGACGTTGTGTACCTGAGAATGAACAAGAACAGATCCTACACAAGTGCCACTCCTAGGCCTACGGAGGACACCATGCAGGAGATAGAACTGCACACAAGGTATGGCAATCCGATTTTTATTGGCCTACTCTCTTCAAAGATGCTCGTAAGTTTGTCTTGTCTTGTGACGAATGCCAAAGAATTGGTAATATTAGTAGATGCCAGGAAATGCCTATGAATTATTCACTTGTTATTGAACCATTTGATGTTTGGAGCTTTGATTATATGGGATCTTTTCCTTCCTCTAATGGGTATACACATATTTTAGTTGTTGTTGATTACGTTACTCAGTGAGTAGGAGCTATTCCAACTAGTAGTGCTGATCTTAACACTTCTATTAAGATGCTTAAAGAAGTTATTTTTCTGAGGTTTGGAGGCCCTAGATATTTAATGACTGATGGTGGTTCGCATTTTATTCATGGTGTTTTCCATAAAGTGCTTGCTAAGTATGATGCTAACCATAGAATTGCATATCCATATTGTTCTCAGTCTAGTGTTCAAGTATAATCGAGCAATAGAGAGATTAATTGATTTTGCAAAAGACTGTTAATAGATCTAGAAAGAATTGGTCTAATAAACTTGATGATGCATTATGGGCTTATAGAACTGCTTATAAAAACCCTATGGGTATGTCTCCGTATAAAATGGTTTATGGAAAAGCATGTCATTTACCTCTCGAACTAGAACATAAGGCATATTGGGCTATTAAAGAGCTCAACTATGATTTCAAACTTGCCGGTGAGAAGAGGTTATTTGACATTAGCTCACCTGATGAATGGAGAACCCAAGCCTATGAAAATGCCAAGTTATTTAAATAAAAAGTTAAAAGATGGCATGATAAGAGGATACAAAAACGTGAGTTTAATGTAGGTGATCATGTTTTGCTATACAACTCTCATTTAAGATTTTTTGTAGTAAAACTTCTCTCTAAATGGGAAGGTCCTTACATTATTGAGGAGGTCTATCGTTCTGGTGCCATAAAAATCAACAACGCCGAAGGCACAAATCGGAAGGTGGTAAACGGTCAAAGAATCAAACAGTATATCTAAGGTACTCCCATAAATGTTGAGACCAATATAATTGACACCGTAACACCGGAGGAGTACATAAGGGACACTTTCCAGAATGTTTCAGACTCCAAAAAGGAATAGGTGTGTGGCACGGTAAGTAACCGACTCTAAAACTGTTCTAATAGCAATTTTTCTCCATTTTGGAATATTTAAAAATTTAGGAAAATTAAAAATAGCCTGAAAGAGACACGATGCCACCAAAAGGGTGGAGGGCGCGCCCTACCCCCTGGGCGCGCCCCGACCTTGTGGCCACCTCGTGTGCCCTCCGGACTCCATTTTCTTGCACAATAGTTCTTTTGGTTCGTAAAAATTCATTATATAATCTCCTGAAGGTTTTGACCACCGTACCATGGCAAAGTCCCCTATTTTTGTTTTGAGCTGTTTTTTGCCAGAGTTTCCAAGGCCAGGCATTGTGTCGTCCTCTTCCTCCAACAACATGGACGATGATGCTTGGTTGATGTAGATGGAATTTAGAAGGAAGGATGCCGATGGAGCCACGATGGAGGAGGATGAAGGGGATTCGCTTGAGGAACAACCTCCGGCAACGGAGAGGGGTACTCTGGCAGGCATCTCCGCTATTCCAAGTACCCATCAAGCAATAGGAACAACAAACAACCATGAATACCAAGAGGTTCAAGAAGGGCTTCCCCCTAGGAGGCCCTTACACATGTTACGTCAGAACAACTTTCATAATTTGGTTCATAATTACGGATTGGAGAACACACCTCGTACACATATACCCTCCAATTGGGACATATCATGTCCGAGTGAAAGCAATGCAAGGAAGAGTTCTTGGGGGCCTAAAAATAAGCATCTCATGGAGGAAATTCAGAAGAATGCAAATATCCTCCAACGTGTGCTCCAAGAACTGCCAGTTCTGAAAGGTGCATTAATGAAGCTAATGGATTCATCAACAACTCCATCATCACCACCTTCGGAGACAGAAATATAAATACATGGGTATGGGCACTCCCCTTGGCAGCTGCCAAGCTTGGGGGAGGTGCCCCGGTATCGTATCACCACCACATCTTTACCTTTTATCGTTTTTCTTAGTTCGATCCTTTTGGTTATATCTTGGTCTAGTAGAATAAAGATTTAGTGTGATCTAGCTTTGAATTTTGTTTCGATCTCTATCTATGTAATCGAGTCCGTGAGTGATATATAATAAAGAGTAGTTTGAGTTGAGGGCTTTGCTTTCTTGCTATGATCTTGAGGGAATTAAATAAAAGAAAGAATAAAAAGAAATAAAAAGACCATATATTGATCTTATGGAAAGTAATGACTTCACACATAAAGAGTATGATGAATGAAAGTTGTTGACAGTTGACAAAAATAGTTTGGGTCATTGTTGCAATTAATAGGAAGTAATAAACAAAGAGAGGCTTCACATATAAATATACTATCTTGGACATCTTTCGTAATTGTGAGAACTCATTAAAATATGACATGCTAAAAAGTTGATGTTGGACAAGGAAGACAACATAATGGGTTATGTTTTCTTATATCTGAATAGAAGTTATATTGTCAGGGATCATCCAATATGTTGAGCTTGTCTTTCTCTCTCATGCTAGCCAAGTTCTTTGCACCAAGTAGAGATACTACTTGTGCTTCCAAACATCCCTTAAACCAGTTTTGCGATGAGAGTCCACCATACCTACCTATGGATTGAGTAAGATCCTTCAAGTAAGTTGTCATCGGTGCAAGCAATAAAAATTGCTCTCCAAATATGTATGATCTATTAGTGTGAAGAAAATAAGCTTTGTACGAACTTGTGATATGGAAGAAATAAAAGCGACAGACTGCATAATAAAGTTCTTTATCACAAGCGGCAACATAAAGTGACGTTCTTTTGCATTAAGATTTTATGCATCCAACCATAAAAGCGCATGACAACATCTGCTTCCCTCTGCGAAGGGTCTATCTTTTACTTTTATCTTCTACCCTTATACAAGAGTCATGGTGATCTTCACCTTTCCTTTTTACACTTTTTCCTTTGGCAAACTCTATTTGTTGGATATATATATATATATATATATATATATATATATATATATATATATATATATATATATATATATATATCTGTGTGTGTGTGTATGTATGTATATATATATATCCACTTGGATGTAGATTTTCATAAATTATTATTGTTGACATTACCCTTGAGGTAAAAAGGTTGGGAGGTGAAACTATAAGCCCCTATCTTTCTCTGTGTCCGATTGAAGCTTTGAACCCATAAGTATCACGTGAGTGTTAGCGGTTGTGAAAGACTAAATGATAGATGAGTATGTGGACTTGCTGAAAAGCTCTTGAATTGACTCTTTCCGATGTTATGATAAATTGCAAATGCTTCAATGACTGAGATCATAGTTTGTTAGTTTTCAATGAAGTTTATGATTCATGCTTTACCTTGTGAATGAATTGTTACTTTAGCAAAAGAAATTATATGACAATATATATGTTGTTGTTCTAAAGATGATCATGATGCCCTCATGTTCATATTTTATTTTATCGAAACCTCTATCTTTAAACATGTGCACATATTTTTTGATATCGTCTTTTGCTTGAGGACAAGCAAGGTCTAAGCTTGGGGGAGTTGATACGTCCATTTTGCATCATGCTTTTATATTGATATTTATTGCATTATGGGTTTTTATTACACATTATATCACAATAGTTATGCCTTTTCTCTCTTATTTTACAAGGTTTACATGAAGAGGGAGAATGTCGACAGCTGGAATTCTGGACTGGAAAAGGAGCAAATATTAGAGACCTATTCTGCACAACTCCAAAAGTCCTGAAACTTCACGGAGAATATTTTTGGAATATATAAAAAATATGGTGCGAAGAAAGAACCAGAGGGGGCCACTAGCCAGCCACAAGGGTGGAGGGCGCGCCCTACCCCCCTGGGCGCGTCCCCCGTCCTTGTAAGCCCCATGGCAGGCCTCCGACGCCCATCTTCTGCTATATGGTGTGTTTTGACCTGGAAAAAATCAGAAGGAGGCTTTCGGGATGAAGCGCCGCCGTCTCGAGGCGGAACCTGGGTAGAGCCTATCTAGGGCTTCGGTGGAGCTATTCTGCCGGGGAAACATCCCTCAGGGAGTGGGAAATAGTCACCATCATCATCACCATCGATCCTCTCATCAAGAGGGGGTCAATCTCCATCAACACCTTCTCCAGGACCATCTCCTCTCAAATCCTAGTTCATCTCTTGTATCCGATCGTTGTCTTAAAACCTCAGATTGGTACCTGTGGGTTGCTAGTAGTGTTGATTACTCCGTGTAGTTGATGCTAGTTAGTTTATTCAGTGGAAGATCATATGTTCAGATCTTTAATGATAATTAATACTCCTCTGATTATGAACATGAATATGCTTTGTGAGTAGTTACGTTTGTTCCTGAGGACATGGGAGAAGTCTTGTTATAAGTAATCATGTGAATTTGGTATTCGTTTGATATTTTGATGAGATGTATGTTGTCTCTCCTCTAGTGGTGTTATGTGAACGTCAACGACATGACACTTCACCATTATTTGGGCCTAGGAGAAGGCATTGGGAAGTAATAAGTAGATGATGGGTTGCTAGAGTGATAGAAGCTTAAACCCTAGTTTATGTGTTGCTTCGTAAGGGGCTGATTTGGATCCATATGTTTCATGCTATGGTTAGGTTTACCTTAATTCTTCTTTCGTAGTTGCGGATGCTTGCGAGAGGGGTTAATCATAAGTGGGAGGCTTGTCCAAGGAAGGGCAGCAACCAAGCACAGGTCCACCAACATACCAAATTATCAAAGTAACGAACGCGAATCATATGAGCATGATGAAAACTAACATGACAACATTTCCCATGTGTCCTCGGGAGCGCTTTTCTTTATATAAGAGTTTGTCATGGATTGTCCTTTGCTACAAAAAGGATTGGGCCACCTTGTTTCACCTTGTTTACTTTTGTTACTTTTTACCTGTTACGAATTACCTTATCACACAACTATCTATTACCGATTATTTTAGTGCTTGTGGAGAATACCTTACTGAAAACTGCTTGTCATTTCCTTCTGCTCCTCGTTGGGATCGACACTTTTACTTATCGAAAGGACTATGATAGATCCCCTATGCAGCAATAGTAACGTAAGTATTTCCCTCAGTTTTTGAGAACCAAGGTATCAATCTAGTAGGAGGCTCCTCAAAAGTCCCACGCACCTACACAAACAAACAAAGAACTCGCAACCAACACAATAAAGGGGTTGTCAATCCCTTCACGGCACTTGCGAAAGTGAGATCTGATAGAGATAGTATGATAAGATAAATATATTTTTGGTATTTTATAATATAGATTGGAAAAGTAAAGATGCAAATAAAAGTAGATTGAAAGCTTATATGATAAAATATAGACCCGGGGGGCCTAGGTTTCACTAGTGGCTTCTCTCAAGATAGCATAAGTATTACGGTGGATGAACAAATTACTGTCGAGCAATTGATAGAAAAGCGAATAATTATGAGATTATCTAGGCATGATCGTGTATATAGGCATCACGTCCGTGACAAGTAGACCGACTCCTGCCTGCATCTACTACTATTACTCCACACATCGACCGCTACCCAGCATGCATCTAGAGTTTTAAGTTCATAAGAACAGAGTAACGTATTAAGAAAGATGACAAGATGTAGAGGGATAAAATCAAGCAATATGATATAAACCCCATCTTTTTATCCTCGATGGCAACAATACAATACATGCCTTGCAACCCCTGCTGTCACTGGGTAAGGACACCGCAAGATTGAACCCAAAGCTAAGCACTTCTCCCATGGCAAGAAAGATCAATCTAGTAGGCCAAACCAAACTGATAATTCGAAGAGACTTGCAAAGATAACTTAATCATACATAAAAGAATTCAGAGGAGATTCAAATATTTCTCATAGATAAACTTGATCATAAACCCACAATTCATCGGATCTCGACAAACACACCGCAAAAAGAGTTACATCGAATAGATCTCCACAGGAGAGGGGGAGAACATGGTATTGAGATCCAAAAATAGAGAAGACGCCATCTAGCTAATATCTATGGACCCGAAGGTCTGTGGTAAACTACTCACAACTCATCGGAGGGGCTATGGTGTCAATGTAGAAGCCCTCCGTGGTCGATTCCCCCTCCGGTGGAGCGCCGGCGAAGGCTCCAAGATGGGATCTCGTAGATACAGAAGGTTACGACGGTGGAAATTGTTTTTCGTTGGTTCCCTGAATGTTTTCGGAGTACGTGGGTATATATAGGAGGAAGAAGTAGGTCGGTGGCCGCCCGAGGGGCCCACGAGATAGGGGGGCGCGTCCTATAGGGGTGGGCGCGCCCTCCTATCTTGTGGCCGCCTCGGCTGCTTCTTGGTTTGCACTCCAAGTCCTCTAGATCACGTTCGTTCCAAAAATCACGCTCCCGAAGGTTTCATTCCGTTTGGACTCCATTTGATATTCCTTTTCTTCGAAATACTGAAATAGGCAAAAAAAAACAGCAATACGGGTTGGGCCTCCGGTTAGTAGGTTAGTCCCAAAAATGATATAAATGTGTAAAATAAAGCCCATAAACATCCAAAAGGGGTAATATAATAGCATGGACCAATCAAAAATTATTGATGCGTTGGAGACGTATCAAGCATCCCCAAGCTTAATTCCTGCTCGACGATGAGTAGGTAAATGATAAAAACAGAATTTTTGATGTGGAATGCTACCTAGCATAATTCTCAATGTAATTTTCTTTATTGTGGCATGAACGTTCAGATCCAAATGATTCAAAATAAAAGTTCATATTGACACAAGAAATAGTAATACTTCAAGCATACTAATCAAAGCAATCATGTCTTCTCAAAATAACATGGCTAAAGAAAGTTCATCCCTACAAAATCATATAGTTAGGCTATGCTTCATTTTCGTCACACAAAAATGTTCCCAAATTCTACACCCTCGATGACAAGCCAAGCAATTGTTTCGTACTTAAATAATTTCAAACTTTTTCAACTTTCACGCAATACATGAGCGTGAGCCATGGATATAGCACTATGGGTGGAATAGAATATGATGATGGGGATTGTGTGGAGAAGAAAAAAAGGAGAAAGTCTCACATTGACGAGGATAATCAATGGGCTATGGAGATGCCCATCAATTGATGTCAACATGAGGAGTAGGGATTGCCATGCAACGGATGCACTAGAGCTATAAATGAATGAAAGCTCAACAAAAGAAAACTAGTGGGTGTGCATCCAACTTGCTTGCTCGCGAAGACCTAGGGCATTTGAGGAAGCCCATCGTAGGAATATACAAGCCAAGTTCTATAATGAAAAATTCCCACTAGTATACGAAAGTGACAACATATGAGACTCGCTATATGAAGAACATGATGCTACTTTGAAGCACAATATATGAGACTCGCTATATGAAAAACATGGTGCTACTTTGAAGCACAAGTGTGGAAAAAGAGATAGTAACATTGCCCCTTTTTATTTATTTTCTTTTTTATTTTTTTCTTTCTTTTTCTTTTTTTTGGCCTTTTTTCTTGGGACAATGCTCTAATAATGATGATCATCACACTTTTATTGATTACAACATAGGAATTACAACTCAAAACTAGAACAAGATACGACTCTATATGAATGCCTCCGGCGGTGTACCGGGATGGTGCAATGAATCAAGAGTGACATGTATGAAAAATTATGCATGGTGGCTTTGCCACGAATACGATGTCAACTACATGATCATGCAATGGCAATATGACCAAAGTAATGCGTGTCATGATGATAAACGGAACGGTGGAAAGTTGCATGGCAATATATCTTGGAATGGCTATGGAAATGCCATAATAGGTAGGTATGGTGGCTGTTTTGAGGAAGATATAAGGAGGTTTATGTGTGATAGAGCGTATCTATCATGGGGTTTGGATGCACCAGAAGTTTGCACCAACTCTCAAGGTGAGAAAGGACAATGCACGATACCGAAGAGGCTAGCAATGGTGGAAAGGTAAAAGTGCGTATAATCCATGGACTCAACATTAGTCAAAAGAACTCATATACTTATTGCAAAAAATTTAGAAGTCATCAAAAACCAAGCACTACGCGCATGCTCCTAGAGGGATAGATTGGTAGGAAAAGACCATCGCTCATCCCCGACCGCCACTCATAAGGATGCACAATCCAAGTACACTTCAGGTTTCAAATTTGTTACACAAGTTTTAACCATACGTGCATGCTACGGGACTTGCTAACTTCAACACAAACATTCTTTAAATTCATAATCACCCAACTAGCATGACTTTAATATCACTACCTCCATATCTCAAAAAAATTATCAAGTATCAAATTGATCATAGCATCCAATTCACTTCCTATGATAGTTTTTATTATACCCAACTTGGATGCTTACCATTCTAGGACCAATTTTATAACCATACCAAATACCATGCTGTTCTAAAAGACTCTCAAAATAATATAAGTGAAGCATGAGAGACTAGCAATTTTTACAAAATTAGGCCACCGCCGTGCTCTAAAAGATATAAGTGAAGCACTAGAGCAAAAACTATCTATCTCAAAAGATATAAGTGAAGCACATAGCATATTCTAATAAATTCCAATCAAGTAGGCTTGTCCCAAAAGGTGTGTACAGAAAGGATGATTGTGAAAACTAAAAGCAAAGACTAATATCATACACGACGCGCATGATAGATTCATAAGGTAATTTGACTTTCTTTCTTGGAAAGTGCTCCATGTCTTTCCTTAATGGAAATTGGAATCTAATATTCCCTTCCTTCATATCGATAATCGCGCCAATCGTTCTAAGGAAAGGTCTACCAAGAATAATAGGGCAAGAAAGATTGCAATCTATATCAAGAACGATAAAATCTACTGGCACCAAATTTCTATTTGCAACAATGAGAACATCATTGATCCTTCCCATTGGCTTTTTAATGGTGGAATTCGCATGGTGCAAATTTAAAGAGCAATCATCAAGATCATGGAAACCTAGAATATCACATAAAGTTTTCGGAACAGTGGAAACACTAGCACCCAAATCACACAAAGCATAACACTCATGATCTTTAATTTTAATCTTTATAGTAGGTTCCCACTCATCATTAAGTTTTGTAGGTATAGAAACTACAAAATTAAGTTTTTCATCATAAGATTGCATCAAGGCATCAACGATATGTTTGGTAAAAGCTTTATTTTGACTATAAGCATGAGGAGGATTAACAAAGGATTGCAACAAGGAAATAGAACATTCTAAAGAACATTTATCATAATCAAATTCCTTGAAGTCCGAGATAGTGGGTTCAATGCTATTTAAAGTCATGACCTCTCCAATCCCACTTTTACCAAATTTAGCATCAAGATCTAAAAACTCCGAATTATTGGGACGCCTTCTAACTAAAGTTGACTCATCTCCAGTCCCATTATTATTAAGATTCATATTGCAAAACAAACATCTAATAGGAGACACATCAGTAACTTTAAGATCTTCATCATTATTTTCACGGAAACTAGAAGAACACGCCTTTACAAAGCAATCTTTCTTATCACGCAATCTAGCGGTTCTTTCCTTGCACTCATCAATGGAAATTATCATTGCTTTGAGAGACTCATTGATATCATGCTTAGGAGGAGTAGATCTAAGTTTAAGAGAATCAACATCAAGCGAAAGTCTATCAACGTTCCTAGCCAAATCATCAACTTTGAGCAATTTTTCTTCAAGCAAAGCATTAGAATTCTTTTCAGAAATCATAAATTCTTTCACACTATTCTCAAAATCAGAGGGCATCTTATTAAAATTACCATAAGAATTATTGTAGGAATTTCCATAATTATTAGAGGAATTACTAGGGAACAGTCTAGGATTAAAGTTTGCTCTATAAGCATTGTTACCGAAACTATTCCTACCAACAAAATTCACATCCGTAGATTCATTATTATTCTCAATCAAAGTAGACAAAGGCATATCATTGGGATCAATAGGAGCACTCTTAGTAGCAAATAATTTCATAAGTTCATCCATCTTTCCACTCAAAACATTGATTTCTTCTATGGCATGCACTTTTTACTAGTATATCTTTTGGTGTGCCATTGAGAATAATTAGCCATAATATTATCAAGAAGTTTTGTAGCATCTCCTAATGTGACTTCCATAAACATGCCTCCCGCGGCCGAATCTAAAAGATTTCTAGAAGCAAAGTTCAAACCGGCATAAAATTTTTGTATGATCATCCATAAATTCAAACCATGAGTAGGGCAATTGCGAATAATCAATTTCATTCTTTCCCAAGATTGGGCAACATGCTCATGATCAAGTTGTTTAAAATTCATAATATCGTTCCTAAGAGTGATGATCTTAGCGAGAGGAAAATACTTAGAGATAAAAGCATCTTTGCACTTGTTCCAAGAATCAATACTATTTTTAGGCAAAGACGAAAACCAAACTTTAGCACGATCTCTAAGTGAAAATGGAAATAACTTTAATTTAACAATATCGTTATCCGTATCTTTCTTCTTTTGCATATCACACAAATCAACAAAGTTGTTTAGATGATTAGCGGCATCTTCACTAGGAAGGTCGGCGAATTGATCTTTCATAACAAGATTCAGCAAAGCAGTATTGATTTCACAAGACTCACCATCATTAAGAGGAGCAATCGGAGTACTAAGGAAATCATTATTATTGGTATTGGAGAAATCACACAATTTCGTATTATCTTGCGCCATGGCAACAAGTAATCCAACACACAAGCAAACAGAAAAAGGCAAGCAAAAAAGAGAGGAGAAGATTGGGAAAGAGAGGGCAAATAAAACGGCAAGGGTGAAGTGGGGGAGAGGAAAATGACAGGAAGGTGGTAAATAATGTAAATGCGAGGGAGATGAGTTTGTGATGGGTACTTCGTATGTCTTGACTTGAGCGAAGACCTCCCCGGCAACGGCGCCAGAAATCCTTCTTGCTACGTCTTGAGCTTGCGTTGGTTTTCCTTGAAGAGGAAAGGGTGATGCAGCAATAGTAGCGTGAGTATTCCCTCAGTTTTTGAGAACCAAGGTATCAATCCAGTAGGAGGCTCCTCAAAAGTCCCACGCACCTACACAAACAAATAAAGAACTTGCAACCAATGCAATAAAGGGGTTGTCAATCCCTTCACGGCCACTTGCGAGAGTGAGATCTGATAGAGATAGTATGATAAGATAAATATATTTTTGGTATTTTATAATATAGATTGTAAAAGTAAAGATGCAAAAAAAGTAGATTGAAAGCTTATATGGTAAAAGATAGACCCGGGGGCCATAGGTTTCACTAGTGGATTCTCTCAAGATAGCATAAGTATTACGGCGGGTGAACAAATTACTATCGAGCAATTGATAGAAAAGCTAATAATTATGAGATTATCTAGGCATGATCATGTATATAGGCATCACGTCCTTGACAAGTAGACCGTCTCCTGCCTGCATCTACTACTATTGCTCCACACATCGACCGCTATCCAGCATGCATCGAGAGTATTAAGTTCATAAGAACAGAGTAACGCATTAAGAAAGATGACATGATATAGAGGGATAAACTCAAGCAATATGATATAAACGAAAACGAGGGCTTGGGAAAGGCGAGTCCCTCTCCTAGGCGACTCCCTCTCCACCGCCGGTGGCCACTCTAGCCCCGGCGGCCACCACCCCCTCCTGCCACTGTCCACTCCAGCTGTGGCAGCCACCACATAGTCAAGGAAAGTCTCCTCCATTGGGACTTCTCTCCAGGTTTGGTGATTGAATCTCAGGTACGGGACAAAGTTTGGATCCACGGTGCATTTCTCTTCGGCCAATCCTAGATCCGCCAAGGAATTCTTCCTTGTCGTCTCTTTCTCGTCGGCATCATTCACGTTGTCACAGGAATCAGTGGCCCTCGCGCTCCAATCTTGCATCGGTGGTCTCAACTCGAAGTTTAGGGTTTTGCAACTAAGTGATCACCGTTTCAGGTTCTCGGTAGCCTCAAATCATGTGGGACATTTTATTTATGGCCTTAAGGATCGGATTTGGCCCGACTTCATCTGCCACTTTCACCTATTTCGTGGAGTTACTGATTCAGGTTGTGTTTGTTCTAAGATTGGCTGGCACGTGGATAGTTTTCTTCCTGAGGTGGGCTTACGTCCTATAGCTGTCAAATCTAGATGGCTTCAAGAGCAGCAGAGTGCTTTTGATCATCGGGCATTGGATGTCCAACTCCCGGATCCTTTGAGAGGTGATAAACAAATTTTCTCGCCGGAGTTGGGACGATCGTCGGCCACCGCAGGTATCTCTTTTGGTTAGTTCAACTTTCCAGTGATTGCGGATCCGAGGTAAATATCCGGCTGGGGGATTTTGTTTGTTCTGGAAAGGATGGTTCGCAAGTCTTGCCTTCTTTCAAGGGATCTCGTTTCAAGGAATCCTATTGGAACTCCATTTCAGATGATAAGCTATATCATATTATCGATGGCTGGCAAGCGGGTTACTCTAATGTTGATGTTTCCTTTATGGTCCAGATAAAAGATGTGCCAACTCAGGAATATATTGATTCTCGTCTGCTGAAATACTTAAGCTGCTCTCGTCATGGACATCTTGCATCAGACTGCCCAGGTACTTTCTACCAACATTTGATCGAATAGATACATGCATGTTGGGCCATAAGCTACGTTCCTGCCTAGTGTGTAATCGTAACGATCATTTTGGACCTAGCTGTCCTGGGCTTAAGCGGTGCCAATACTGTAGCTTATTGGGTCATACTATCTGCAGGGGGGTTGGATTGGGCCAACTTATTGTTGGCGGCCCAAGAGCTTCAAACCACCTATGCCTAGTTTCGGGGAAAGGGAAGATATCAGCTGCATAGGTTGGCGGGATATACACGGTAAAAATCAGGGTCAGTTATGGCAAGTGAAACAGAAAATCCCGTGTACTAGTGACGTGGCCACCTCTCATTGCCTGTCGATACGACTCCCTCCCCCCGCAGCTGTCAACTCCACCGCTCCGGGGGCCCAATCAGACGCAGTCTTCCCAGTTTCATCCACCTCCCCTCCCTCCTCTGCCTCGTCTTCCCCTGTTCCAAGCCCGGAGCCCTCGAAAAACCCTAGTGGTGCCGCCATGGCGAACTTTCCGGTCAGGCCTTTCGCCTTCACCCCCGTCGGAGCACACATTGAGCGCGGGCCTGATCATCGTCTGCAACGGAGCACTATGGTTGTGGATGAGCCACCGCTGAACCACGACATGTACGCTCTGATTGAGATCACCCCTCCTGTCCCAGATCATCAGAAGAGTTACTGGTTGGAGGAAATTTGTCGGATCATTTGGGAGGATCTGGAGTTTCAGATTGAGGACGAGTTTGTTTATCCGATTGCTATTGGCTGTGTGGCTTTTCTTGATGTTCAACGTAGGGATGACGCCGTTAGGGAAGGTCCGCATGCCTTAACTGAGGATTCCTACTTCACTTTAATCCCCCATGATGAAGGGATTAACATGAGAATGCCTGCTTTTCAATATGAAGTTTGGATCTTGATACTTGCTTTTCCTATGGATTACATGACTGAACATTATGTTCATAAGGTGGTTTATCACTTTGGTAAGCTACTGGCTTGGCCTAGACTGAACGAGAACAAAGCTCAAGTCCTTGTTAAATGTCACATCAAAGATATTGTGGAAGTTCCTCATAGCTTGCTGGTCACCAAAGTTGTAGTGCTGCTAGGACTAGGCCGTTCCTGGTCCGCCCCAGTTTATGTGCTGAATGGCAGAGACGTTGTACCTGGGTTGCAAGGGACTGAAGATACTCTGCCTCTTCTGAATGCGTCACCGCATCCGTACACTCTGCCATACTATACTATCATGCAGCAAGCTAGGATCGACGAGATGGAGGCGCAGCAAGCAGCTAATGAGGCGGCTTGGAATGGCAATGAGCAAGCCCAGGACCAGGTGCAAGACAATGGTTGGAGCACTTGGGCAGTGGCACCACCTCCGTACACAGGTTTCAGTTTCAGAACTTACTTTGAATATGATGGACCATCTCTGATGGATGGTGTGCCACAAGAGCACAACCTGGTGGACAACTTGTCTGATGTTTGGTCTGAATTTTCATATGTGGAGGAGTTGGCTGATAGTTTTATCAATGGGGTTCCTTCTGCAGCACACACCTTTGTTAGAGCTGGAGGTTCTGAAGTTGCTATGTTCTTTGCCACTAACAGTGCTCTGCTTTCGTGGATGGGTGGTAGGCTCAATAGGATCTATACCCGCGCTATTTTACCGGCTGAATCTCCCATCACAGCATGTTTTCCACTCAATCCATTTGTTGTTATTAAATTTCAGCTTGATAATATGTGCTTGGCTCTGCTTGCCTGTGTGAGACCTGAATCTCATGTTTTTGGTTGCATATTCAGTTCAGCTTTTAGTGTGGGGTTGGTGTTTGTTATGTCTGCCTCATTGGAAGATTCCAACTTGGAGTTGCCAGCTCTGGACGTGCCACTGTCTGATGACCCACTGAGTTCGGATGTGCCTGCCTGTGTGGATAATTCTGCTGGCCTGATCGGGCGCATGATGCTCAAGGAGCCAGCTCATGTGGACACTGTTCTTCTTCGTCGCAGTGCATGCTGAAACAAGTATGATGGGTTCAGGGTGCCTCCACTTACTGACAAGCGATCAACAACGTCCAAGGTCAAGCCTAGGAAAGATCCCTCTCTTCCTGGCCTCTCCAATGGTGGCACCTCTAGCTCTAGGAGGCATGACAAGGTATCTGATACTGTCCCACCTCCTACTTCTATCCATGCTATTCAGTCCATTGGGACTAATATGTGTGGTGTTCATCCGAGCCAGTTAAGCGCAGGGAAGCTGCTTGCTATCCAAGGTGGGCACAGGAATGATGTCAGTGACCCCGATGCAGCTTAAAGCGTGGAAGATTCTCTGCTGGAATGTTCGAGGGATCAACTCGGACAAGAAGCAATTGGCGCTGCGTAATGCTATTAGTAGTAGTGGTTGTTCAGTTATCTGCTTGCAAGAAACTAAGCGTACTACCTTTGATCCTGCTTTTGTTAAACTATTCTGCCCCAAAAAATTTGATAAGTTTGAGTTTGTGCCCTCCCAAGGGGCCTCTCGTGGTTTAATTGTGCTATGGGACAGCTCTGTTTTCTCTGGCAGTGTGTTTTGCTCTGAATCTTTTGCTTTGGGCGTTCAGTTCACTTCAATGCATACAGCACGCTCCTAGAAACTAGTTAATGTTTATGGGCCATGCGCTGGGTCAGGTAGATCTGCTTTCACATCATGGCTGTTTGATCTGGATATACCCGATGATGAGGATTGGCTAATCTGTGGAGATTTCAATTACATTAGAGCTTCGGATAATCGCAACAAGCCGGGGGGGGGGATGTTAATGACATGCTTACTTTTAATGATTTCATTCACTCTCAGGCACTTGTAGAGCTACTGATTAAGGGTAGACAATACACGTGGAGCAACATGCAGACTGATCCTTTGCCCGAACAAATCGATTGGTTCTTCACCTCGTCCAACTGGACTTCAAATTATCCTGACACCACAGTGGGTCCCCTACCCAAGCCAGTGTCCGATCATACTCCTTGTATGATTTCGATCGAAACATCGGTCCCTAAGAGTAAGGTGTTTAGGTTTGAAAACTTCTGGATATCCCATCCAGGTTTCTTTGATCTGGTGCAATCCACCTGGGCGAAGCGCTGTTATGCTCCAAACTCGGCTCAACTTTTGTGCAAAAAACTTAAGAACTTAAGATATGCTCTTAAACGATGGAGTAAGCAGATCTCTCGTTTGAACCTATGCATTGATAATTCCAACTGGGCCCTTCTGGAACTTGACAATATCGAAGACAAAAGATCTCTCACTATACCAGAAGCCAACTTCAGGATGATCCTCAAAAACCACCTTGTTACCCTCCTTGGCTATAAACGAGAATATTGGAGAAAGAGGTACACGGTATGCTGGTTTACTTGTGGAGGTGATAACACCAAAAAAATTCACTCTGTTGCGTCTGAAAGATTTCGTAAAAATTCCAAAGCTTCGCTTAAACTTCAGGATGGCACGGTAGTTTCTGACCATCTGGGTAAAGCAAATGAATTATTTGATTGTTACAGGGAGAGATTGGGTAAGAAAGGAGAATATGAAATGAAGTTTGATCTGTCTAGAATCATTAAAAAGGTGGAGGGTCTTGAGGAGCTAACCACACCATTCACGCATGATGAGATTGACAGAGTCGTTCGTGAGATGCCATCAGACAGAACTCCTGGCCCCGATGGTTTTAATGGATGCTTTCTGAAATCGTGTTGGCACATTATCAAAGATAATTTCTATAGGCTGTGCAATGATTTCTATGAGGGTGTCATTGATCTTCAGAGTCTAAACTCGGGTTTTATAACTCTCATCCCAAAAACCCAGTCGCCAGAGACTGCTAATGACTACAGGCCCATCACGTTACTTAATTGTTGTCTGAAACTCATTACTAAGTTGTTGGCTAACCGTTTGCAGAAACTTATACTCAAGATCATTCACAGGAATCAGTACGGTTTTCTGAAAGGGAGATCGATCCAGGACTGCTTGGCCTGGCGTTTGAATACATTCACCAATGCCAAGATTCGGGGAGAGCATGTTGTATTCTGAAACTGGACTTCGCGAAAGCTTTGAAACTATCCAGCATGAACCGATGATTGAGATAATGAAGCATATGGGATTCAAATGAGAAGTGGTTGGGGTGGATCAAACGTATCTTTGCCTCTGGAAGTTCTTCCGTACTACTCAATGGAACCCCTGGGAAACCGTTTGACTGCCTTTGTGGGGTGCGACAGGGAGATCCGTTGTCCCCGTTGGTCTTTGTGCTAGCAGCGGACCTGTTATAGTCAGCGATCAATGATGCCAGTCGGTCTGGTTTGCTGCAGTTACCCTTGCCCACTTCTGATAGTAACTATCCTGTAATTCAGTATGCTGACGACACAATCGCTGTGTTTCGTGCTTGTATCTCGCAACCGAAAGTGCTGAAATCTATACTGGTTGACTACGCTAAGTCGGTGGGACTGAAGATCAACTTTCACAAGTCAACCTTGGTTCCCATCAATTCTGATCCGGTGCTGGTAGGGGAAATTGCAGCCATTTTTGGCTGCTCTATTGGTAGCATGCCGTTTACTTACTTGGGCTTGCTAATGGGCACCACGCGCCCAAGCGTGAGCGACCTGATGCCACTGGTCACGTCAGTTCAGAGGGTTCCTGCTGCAGCTTCTCTTTAGGATTATGGCTCCAAGCTAACATTGCTCAATACTGTGGTTACCTCTTTGGCTATCTACGCCATGTGCTCCATCAAAATAAACCCAAATATAATTGAGCACCTTGATAAACTGCGCAGGTCATGTCTTTGGGTGAGGAAGTCTGATGATGGGTTTAGAGGCAGCTCGCTGGCAGCTTGGGATATGGTATGCAAACCCAAAAGCAAGGGAGGGCTGGGGATCATTGATCTCAAAACACAAAACCAGGGACTGTTGCTGAGACAGCTTCACAAGTTTTATAACAAATATGATGTTCCCTGGGTAAATTTGGTTTGGGATTCATACTATGTGGGCAAAATACCTCATGCTTCTGACCCATGTGGATCCTTCTGGTGGAGAGATCTCATGCAACTATCTGATATATATATAGAGGGATCACCAAATCGGAAGTTTCGGCTGGCGATACGATCCTGTTTTGGAAAGATAATTGGAATACTGAGATTTTTCAAGACAAATACCCGAGAGCTTTTTCATTTGCTAAGGAACCAGACATGTCAGTGAGGAAACTCATGTCCTCTGAGAGGTTGGGAGAGGTGTTTGTCGGTGTCAAAACCGGCGGATCTCGGGTAGGGGGTCCCGATCTGTGCGTCAAGGCTAATGGTAACAGGATGCGAGAGACACAAATGTTTACCCAGGTTCGGGCCCTCTCGATGGAGGTAAAACCCTACTTCCTGCTTGATTAATATTGATGATATGGGTAGTACAAGAGTATATCTACCACGAGATCATAGAGGCTAAACCCTAGAAGCTAGCCTATGATGATATGATTGTAATTGTGATCGGCCTTCTAAGGACCAATCCCTCCGGTTTATATAGACACCGGAGAGGGCTAGGGTTTACATGGAGTCGGTTACAAGGAAGGAAACACAATATCCGGATCGCCAAGCTTGCCTTCCACGCAAAGGAGAGTCCCATCCAAACACGGGCCGAAGTCTTGAGTCTTGTATCTTCACGCTTCAATAGTCCGGATGTTGTACAGAGTCCCGCTGTCCGGATACCCCCTAATCCAGGACTCCCTCAGTAGCCCCTGAACCAGGCTTCAATGACGATGAGTCCGGCGTGTAGTACTGTCTTCGGTATTGCAAGGCGGGTTCCTTCTCCGAGTACTCCAAAGTAATTATTGAACACTTGAATCATGTCCGGATCCACAAAATGATCTTTACACACCACTGTAGAGAGAACGGTATTTCACAAATGCAATCTGCTAACAACTTTTTCTGATGACATGACATGTTATTACGGTCGGATCATTATTCGAACCGTTTTCCCACAACTAGCTACAGTGCATATTGCGAGGCGGTTTCTTTGACACGTCTTGTCAAAGTAGAGATCGTGTCCCCTTATCATGGGATTCTCATCAATACAGGTATGGGTAATCCTAGCACACCATCAATTGTGGCGCTTGGGAAACAAGCGATTCCCAACGAGCAAGTGGGGAGGCGCACCACTTTCGGCATCTCTATAAAGGGATAAGATTTCCCCATTTTCGCCCACGCCTTCTTCCTCCTTTGCCCACTCTCTCCCCCTCGAGCTCCAGCGCCCAAGCCCAAGTCTTCTCTGCATAGCTAAACATGTCCGGAGCAGGAGGCAAGTGGGTGGCTTCCACCGTCAAGGAGAAGCACATCACAAATCTTCGGGCGGCCGGATACTTGGCCACGGACATAGCGCACCAGCTACCGGATGACGGGCAGGTCATTCCGACCCCAGGACCCCATGAGAGGGTCGTATTCGTCGCCCACTTCGTCCGTGGACTGGGATTTCCACTCCACCCCTTTGTCCGCGGGCTCATGTTCTACTACGGGCTAGATTTCCATGATCTAGCCCCGAACTTCATCCTCAACATCTCGGCGTTCATCGTCGTATGCGAGGCCTTCCTCTGCATCCGGCCTCATTTCGGCCTATGGCTGCAAACCTTCTGCGTGAAGCCGAAGATTGTAAGAGGCCAGCAAGCAAAGTACGGAGGGGCCATGGTGGGCAAGATGCCTAACATCACCTGGCTGGACGGTTCCTTCGCGGAGACCATAAAAGGATGGCAATCGGGGTGGTTCTACATCGCGGTGGAGGTCTCCGTCGCGGGCAACGCAGCCCTGGCCCGCGGCTGGCAGACGTTTGACCGCGCGCGTGGCCTGGGCAGGCGGTGTACCCTCCACTTCAAGTACGACGGCAACGCAACCCTCTACGTGAGGGTATTCAGGGAAGATGGTCGCCGCGTCGGGTGCTGCCCTGAAGGACCACGACGGCGGTGAGGTGCTCGACCTTGGCGACGGTCGTGATGGGGGTGAAGGTGGACTTGTCCTCAACGTCGGCCACGGCTCGTCCAGCTACGGTGGCTCTTCCTCCGGCGACAGCTCCAGCAGTGGCGGCTATGACCAGCCGCCACACCGCCTATCCCCTTCAAGGGCGGTAGCTGGTCATCTCGTCGCCGCGCCCCAGTGAAGCGTGAGGAGGGGTCTGGCTGAGTCCAGGAGGGTGCCAAGGGCCTACCCTCACGAACCGTTGCAGGGGCGCACGCCACTTTTGTTTTGTTCTTTCCTTTCTTCCTGCATTTAAAAAAGAAACAAGTATGGGGCCCTGCAAGGGCATGCAATGAACTGTGATTTCCAAGTCGCTATGTTATGTTTATCGTTCCTATGTCGCGTTGCAGCATCAATATGTAGGTGTGTAGAGATAACTTAGCTTGATATGTCTGAAGTAGTTTCCGCCTCATGAGGCGCGCGTATCCCAGCACCTAGTGAGACCTCCGTGCCGTTGGCTTGGGAGGCGTCGAGGAACTGCAAAAATTTGTTAAGAAACTCTTATTCTTCCAAGCCCAGGTCATAGGCATGGCCGACCATGACCCAGCGCTCCTCATCGTGGTACCTGAGGGGCACGTATTAAGGGAGGTGCGCGAGCTTGCAAGCTCGAGCGAGGGTGCCTCGCGAAGACTAGGGAAAATGCTCATGAGTGCACCTATCCAGCCCCCTCGCGAGGCATGCGAGGGAGAGTCAAAACAAAGAACCGAGGGAAGAAACATAGGGAAAATGCGATTGAACCGAGCTTACAAGAAACACCAGAATGTGAATTTCCATTAAAGATGGGCAAGCCAACTACGGAAAGCAAATGAAAAGCCGCATCCGGCACCTAGTCTAGTCTTCTTACCAGCGCGGAGCTAAGTGCTGCCGCTAGGACGTGGGAGGGAGCCCCCAAGGCCCGAGGGCGGCGCTCCTGAGACTCCGGGGCGTGTACAGCTAGCCCCACTCATTATTACATGAGAGTGTCACGAGTGGAGACCTTCACAGGCACTAGGCCTTGCTTCATAGGCGTTTGGCCTTGCTTCATGGGTAGAACTTCCGGAGGTGCTGGATGTTCTAGGCATTCTGGATGGGGACCCTGTCCTGCATCTCCAAGCACACGGCACCAGGCCTGGAGACGTGGGCTACCGTACCCACATGGGCGAGAGCTTATGTAGCCCTTCCCTGGAGAGCACCCGCCCAAGGACGAGGTCGCCCACCTCGAGCGTCCTGGAGCGGATGCTGCGGCAGTGATATCGTCGCAGCGCCTGCTGGTATCTTGCCGCTCGGAGCGTGGCTTCACTTCGGCGTTCCTCCCCCAGCACGAGGTCCATCCCCCGCATGGCATCCTACTGCGTCTCACCAAACGCCAGGACCCGCGCGGAGCGATTCTTGACCTCGTAAGAGAGAACCGCTTCTGCTCCATAAACGAGGAAGAACGGGGTCTCGCCTATTGGCTTGGTGGCGGTGGTGCGGATGGACCATAGCATAGACTGGAGCTCGTCATGCCAGCCCCTGCCGCAGACATCGAGCTTCTTCTTGAAGATCCTGGTCTTGAGACCTCTCAAGACTTCCGTGTTGGCGTGTTCGCCTGGGCATTGCTCCTTGGGTGCGCCACTGAAGAGTAGCAGATCTACGTTCCAAGGTTAGCACAATATGTCTTGAAGAGATTACTGGTGAATTGCGAGCCGTTGTCGATGATGATGCGGTTGGGGACCCCTAACCGGCTGACGAGACCCTTGATGAACTTGATCACCGATCTGGCCGAGATGGTACGGACAGCTTCTACCTCTGCCCATTTGGTGAACTTGTCGATGGCAACGTAGAGGTAGCGTTAGCCCCCAGGTGCTCGAGGGAACGGGCCTAGGATATCCAGCCCCCAGACCGCAAATGGCCACGAGAGTGGGATGATCTGGAGGCCCTGAGCTAGCTGATGGATCTGCTTGGTGTGGAATTGGCAGGCCTCGCAGGACTTCACTAGCTCGGTCGCGTCGTTGAGTGCCGTAGGCCAGTAGAACCCGCTGTGGAACGCGTTGCCGACGAGGGTTCATGACGACGAGTGGTGCCCGCAGTCTCCGCCGTGTATGTCAGCTAGCAATTCATTCCCCTATTCCCTGCAGATGCATCGCAAGGACATCATTTGGCCGCTTCCTGTATAGCTCACCATCCTGGATGCAGTATACCATAGCCTGTCGGGTCACGCGCTCCGCGTCCTTCTCTTTCTCCGGCAGCGTCCCTTGTGTCAGGTATTCCTAGAATTCCTTGGTCTAGCACCCCTCCTGAGGCTCGAGCACCAGGAGTAGGCTCGCTCCCAAGGTCGGGCCACAGGCCGGGGCTCCCGTGGTAGGTGGTTGGGGGAGTTCCTCTTGAGGCGGCATCGGCCCTGAAAGAGGAGGTGCTGCCGAAGGATTGAAGAGCCGCTCCTCGAAGACGCCAGGCTCTTGGGGTTGGCGCTTGGATGCCCTTTTGGCGATGCCATCGGCCTCCTTGTTGGTGCCACGGGGCACGTGCTGCAACTCTAGGCCCAAGAACTGCTTTTCCATTTTGCGTACCTCCGCATGGTATGCCTCCATGTGCTCGTCCCTCGGCTCGTATACCTTGTTGGAGAAGTTGACGAGGAGCTGTGAGTCGCCCCTGATGGTGAGGCGCTTCACCCCGAGGGCCACCGTAGCCTTAAGGCCAGCGATGAGGCCTTCATACTCCGCGATGTTGTTGGAGACCTTCTCGCCCTCCTGGAAGCAGAGCTGCACGGCGTAGTAGAGCTTGTCCTGAGTGGGCGAGATGAGCACTGCTCCAGGCCCTGTGCCTTGGCGTGCGAATGCACCATCGAAATACATAACCCAGCCATCTGGTGCTTCACTTCCTGGCGAGAGGGATCAGTCCTCGCCTGCTTCAATCCTCAGGGTGTCAGTCCATTCTGCCATGAAGTCGGCGACTGTGGCTCCCTTGATGACCCTGGTTGTGCTGAACTCCAGCTAGAATGCCTGCAGCTCGATGTTCCATTCGGTGACTCTTCCAGCAGCATTGGGGCTCTTGAGTACCCTCTCCAGCGGGTAGGCCGAGACAACCTTGATTGGGTGACCTTGGAAGTAGTGATGCAGCTTACGCGAGGTCACCAAGAGCGCTAGCAAAAGCTTCGGAGGCATGGGGTACCGTGCCCTCGCATCCCGCAGCACCGTGCTGATGAAGTACACTGGGTGCTCGACAAGGGTAGGAGCGTTGACGGAGCCTGCGTCTGCGGGAGGTTGGGGCGCCTCCTGAGGTGATGGGACCCCAAGAGCCTGGTTGCTCATTGGGGCCTCTACAGGCCCGAGAATGCTGTCTTGCTGGGCCTAGTCATTCATCGGTGTTGCTGCGGCCTTTGCGGTGCCCTCTAGGCCCCGTATCGCCCCAACTGGAGGTGCGGCACAGCGCGGCGGACCCTTGGCCTGGCGCTCTTCCTGAACCACCACTAGAGCTGCACTAGCGGAGTAGGGACTGGCGGCAAGGTAAAACACCAGGGGCTCGAGAGGGCGGGGCGCCACCATCACCGGAGAGCTGGTCAGGTATCTCTTGAGGTCTTGAAACGCTTCGTTGGCCTCCGGGGTCCACTCGAACGGGCCCTTCTTCTTCATCACCTTCAAGAATGGTAGGGGCCGCTTTCCCAGCTTGGAGGTGAAGCGCCCCAGCGAGGTCACACAGCCCGCAAGCTTCTGCATCTCCTTGAGAGTTTGCGGTGGGCTCATGTCTTCAATCGCCTTGACCTTCTCCAGGTTATCCTCGATCCCCCTGTGGGACACAAGGAAGCCCAGCAGCTTGCTGGAGGGGACACCGAACACGCACTTCTCTGGATTGAGCCACAGATCCACCTGGCGCAGGCTTGCGAAGGTCTCCTCCAGGTCCTGAATCAAAGTTCTCTCCTCCCAAGACTTTACCACAATGTCGTCGAGGCTTTAGCGTTCCTCCCGAGCTGCTGACCCAAGGTGATGTGCATCAGCCGTTGGAAGGTCGCGCCTGCGTTGCGCATTCTGAACGGCATGCAAGTGTAGCAGTACACCCCACATGGGGCCAGGAAGTCTGTCTTCTCCACATCCTCTACTGCCATCTTGATCTGGTGATAGCCTGAGAACGCATCCAAGAAGCATAGCAGGTCACACGCGGCCGTGGAGTCAACAATCCGGTCGATGCGCGGAAGCGGAAATGGGTCTTGGGGACAAGCCTTGTTAAGGTTGGTGAAGTCAACACACATGCGCTCCTTCCCGTCTTTCTTCGGTATGACGACGGGGTTCGCCAGCCACTCAGGGTACCGAACCTCGTGAATGACACCTGCATCCTCTAGATTGCGAGTTTCCTGGATGATGAAGGACTGCTTCTCCGTGGACTGTCGCCACGCCCTCTGCTTCACAGGGCACATTGGGGCACACCCTCAAGTGATGCTCGATCACCCCTCTTGGGACCCCTACTAGCTGCTTGGGTTCCCAGGCGAATACATCCTTGTTCACGCGCAGGAACCTCACCAATGCCTCCTCTTGATCTGGGTCGAGGTTGGCGCCTATGGTGAAGGTGGATCCTGAGGACCCATCTTCCTCGGCCAGCACCTGCTTGGTTTCGGCCCGATCTTGAGTGAACAACTGCTTCTTCTTTGCTGGCGCGGCCTCCTTAGCTCCAGGGGTGGCCTCGTTGGCTGGTCGCGCTGCCGCGGCGGTTTTGAGGGCAAGCTTGAGGGCTGCCAGAGCCTCCTGTCTCCAACTACGGTGAGGACGTCCTTGCTCCCGGGCATCTTCATGAGGTTGTGGGCCGGATGGGTCACCGCCATAAACTGAGCTAGAGTCGAGTACCCAAGGATGGTGTTGTACGGGAGGCCAATGCGGGCGATGTCGAAGTCGATCAGCTCTGTGCGGTAGTTGTCGTGAGTGCCGAAGCTCACGGGAAGGAGGATCTGCCCCAGAGGGCTGGCGGAGCCGCCGCCGACCCCCGAGAAGGGCTTTTTGGGGCGGAGTCGTTCGAGTGGTACGTGAAGAAGGCTAAAAGCCTCCACAGAGAGCACGTTGAGGCTGGCACCGCCGTTGATGAGGGTCTTGGTGACATCTACGTTGCATATGGTGGGCGTGCAAAGCATTGGAAGCACGGCCGAGCCCACGGTGGTGATGGGGTGATTCCCCAACTAGAAGGTGAGGTCGGCCTTGGGCGCCGCCCAACCCGGGGGAGCTCCTTGCTGCATGGAAGCGGCGCCGATCTGGCGAAAAAACTGCTTGGTGTGACGGTCCGAGGGTGGTGCTTGCGAGCCGCCGAGGAGGGCTACGACGGTGAGGGGCGCCAGTGCCACGAAGCACCTGACGAAGAGGCCGCGCAGCTCCTGCCAAGATGCCACTGAGGAACCTGGGAGGGCGAGCAGCCAGGCGTGTGGTGCACCAGCGAGGGCCATGGGAAGCCAGTTGGCCATGACCTTGACGTCGCCCCCAGCCTTCAGGACGGCCTCTTCATATGCCAGCAGAAAGGCCGACGGGTCCACCGCGCCGTCATAACGCGGCGGCATCATCGGCTTGAACTTGGGCGGCCACTTCACCTATCGGAAGGCGGGGGCAAAGGCCCTGAGCCCCCTGGTGTCATCGTGGTCGTCCTTCATCCCAGCCGGGGGAGCAACGCCGACCATGGGGACAAGGCGCTAAGGTGGCGGAACGTGGATCGACGGAAGGAAAGCTTCAGCGCACCCCTACCTGGTGCACCAAATGTCAGATTTCGGGTTCTAGAAAAACCCTTGAGGTTCAAACTCTAGGGTGCGCACGAAGATCTCTCCTCCCCCTTGCTCACGCTCTCACCATGATCTCAAAGCTCAGCACGTCGAACTCGCAGAACAAGGGATAAAGGGTTTATATTGGTTCGAGCCACCGATGTGGTCTAATACCCTACTCCAGTGTGGTGTGGTGGATTGCCTCTTGGGCTAAGGATGAACAAGTACAAGGGAACAGCCTCCTGAGGAGAGGTGTTCTTGGGCTCGATGAGCTTGTGTGTGTGAGGGTGGAATGGATCTGGTCCAAGATGAGTTGCATCCTACTATGGTGGATAGTCCTATTTATAGAGGCCCTGGCCCTCTTCCCAAATGTAGGCGGGAAGGGATCCAACAACGGCCAAATTTAAAGGAGACAACCAGTACAAGTTATCCTTACTAAAGGTGGTCTTCGCCTGCCAAAGGCTCTGCTGGTGACGCTGTCCTGGGCTCCACGGTGACCTTCGTTCTGTCGTCCTGCTGGTCTTGGTCTTGTTGCACCGATATGGAAACCTTTGCCTGATGCCTTGGGACTCCTTGCCCGCGCCTGCCTCTTTATCACCAAAGAGGAAACGAGTACAATGCACGCTCTGGCGCCCGCCTGGCCTTGGTCGTCATGTCTTGCATCACAGGAACCTTGTGAGGTGCCCCTCTCCTTGATCTCTCCGCCCTCGCGAGCCAGCCTGGTGAGGCCGCCCCCGAGGAGGTCTTGCGTCGTCCCCCTCGCTAGGCTTGGCCCCTCGCGAGGGTCTTGAGTGTTTGCTAGTGAAGATGGGCCGTACAGGGCCGCTAGTGGAGCCATGCCATGGGCCGCAGGCAGACAAGTCTGGGGACCCCCATTCCCAGTACGCCGATAGAACTTTCCTTGGTCATGCTAGTTTCTATAGGAGGTTTATTAAAGACTTATCTAAAATTTCTAGTTCTCTCACTAATCTCTTGCAAAAAGATGTTCCTTTTGTTTTTGATGATGATTGTGTGGAAGCATTTGAAATACTTAAGAAAGCCTTGATTTCTGCACCTATTTTTCAGCCACCTGATTGGAATTTACCCTTTGAAATTATGTGTGATGCTAGTGATTATGCGGTTGGAGTTGTTCTAGGACAAAGAGTTGATAAGAAGTTGAATGTTATTCATTATGCTAGTAAAACTCTAGACAGTGCCCAGAGAAATTATGCTACTACTGAAAAAGAATTTTTAGTAGTTGTATTTGCTTGTGATAAGTTCAGATCTTATTGTTGATTCCAAAGTAACTGTTCACACTGATCATGCTTCTAAATACCTTATGGGAAATAATGATGCTAAACCTAGACTTATTGGATGGGTACTCTTGCTACAAGAATTTGATTTGCATATTATTGATAGAAAGGGAGCTGAGAACCCTGTTGCAGACAACTTGTCTAGGTTACAAAATGTTCTTGATGACCTACTGCCTATTTCGATGATAGCTTTCCTGATGAGAAATTAGCTTTCATAAATGCTTCACGTAATACTCCATGGTATGTTGATTATGCTAATTACATTGTTGCTAAATTTATACCACCAAGTTTCACATACGAGCAAAAGAAAAAGTTTTTCTATGATTTAAGGCATTACTTTTGGGATGATCCACACCTTTACAAAGAAGGAGTAGATGGTGTTATTAGACGTTGTGTACCTGAGAATGAACAAGAACAGATCCTACACAAGTGCCACTCCTAGGCCTACGGAGGACGCCATGCAGGAGATAGAACTGCACACAAGGTATTGCAATCCGATTTTTATTGGTCTACTCTCTTGAAAGATGCTCGTAAGTTTGTCTTGTCTTGTGACGAATGCCAAAGAATTGGTAATATTAGTAGACATCAGGAAATGCCTATGAATTATTCACTTGTTATTGAACCATTTGATGTTTGGAGCTTTGATTATATGGGATCTTTTCCTTCCTCTAATGGGTATACACATATTTTAGTTGTTGTTGATTACGTTACTCAGTGAGTACGAGCTATTCCAACTAGTAGTGCTGATCTTAACACTTCTATTAAGATGCTTAAAGAAGTTATTTTTCTGAGGTTTGGAGTCCCTAGATATTTAATGACTGATGGTGGTTCGCATTTTATTCATGGTGTTTTCCATAAAGTGCTTGCTAAGTATGATGCTAACCATAGAATTGCATATCCATATCGTTCTCAGTCTAGTGTTCAAGTATAATCGAGCAATAGAGAGATTAAATTGATTTTGCAAAAGACTGTTAATAGATCTAGAAAGAATTGGTCTAATAAACTTGATGATGCATTATGGGCTTATAGAACTGCTTATAAAAACCCTATGGGTATGTCTCCGTATAAAATGGTTTATGGAAAAGCATGTCATTTACCTCTCGAACTAGAACATAAGGCATATTGGGCTATTAAAGAGCTCAACTATGATTTCAAACTTGCCAGTGAGAAGAGGTTATTTGACATTAGCTCACCTGATGAATGGAGAACCCAAGCCTATGAAAATGCCAAGTTATTTAAATAAAAAGTTAAAAGATGGCATGATAAGAGGATACAAAAACGTGAGTTTAATGTAGGTGATCATGTTTTGCTATACAACTCTCATTTAAGATTTTTTGCAGGAAAACTTCTCTCTAAATGGGAAGGTCCTTACATTATTGAGGAGGTCTATCGTTCTGGTGCCATAAAAATCAACAACGCTTAAAGGCACAAATGGGAAGGTGGTAAACGGTCAAAGAATCAAACAGTATATCTGAGGTACTCCCATAAATGTTGAGACCAATATAATTGACACCGTAACACCGGAGGAGTACATAAGGGACACTTTCCAGAATGTTTCAGACTCCAAAAAGGAATAGGTGTGTGGCACGCTAAGTAAACCGACTCTAAAACTGTTCTAATAGCAATTTTTCTCCATTTTGGAATATTTAAAAATTTAGGAAAATTAAAAATAGCCTGAAAGAGACACGATGCCACCAAAAGGGTGGAGGGCGTGCCCTACCCCCTGGGCGCGCCCCGACCTTGTGGCCACCTAGTGTGCCCTCCGGACTCCATTTTCTTGCACAATAATTCTTTTGGTCGGTAAAAATTCATTATATATTCTCCTGAAGGTTTTGACCACCGTACCATGGCAAAGTCCCCTATTTTTGTTTTGAGCTGTTTTCTGCCAGAGTTTCCAAGGTCAGGCATTGTGTCGTCCTCTTCCTCCAACAACATGGACGATGATGCTTGGTTGATGTAGATGGAATTTAGAAGGGAGGATGCCGATGGAGCCACGATGGAGGAGGATGAAGGGGATTCGCTTGAGGAACAACCTCCGGCAACGGAGAGGGGTACTCTGGCGGGCATCTCCGCTATTCCAAGTACCCATCAAGCAATAGGAACCACAAACTAGGAGGCTTCAAGAATGGCTTCCCCCTAGGAGGCCCTTACACATGTTACGTCAGAACAACTTTCATAATTTGGTTCATAATTACGGATTGGAGAACACACCTCGTACACATATACCCTCCAATTGGGACATATCATGTCCGAGTGAAAGCAATGCAAGGAAGAGTTCTTGGGGGCCTGAAAATAAGCATCTCATGGAGGAAATTCATAAGAATGCAAATATCCTCCAACGTGTGCTCCAAGAACTGCCAGTTCTGAAAGGTGCATTAATGAAGCTAATGGATTCATCAACAACTCCATCATCACCACCTTCAAAGAAAGAGATATAAATACATGGGTATGGGCACTCCCCTTGGCAGCTGCCAAGCTTGGGGGAGGTGCCCCGGTATCGTATCACCACCACATCTTTACCTTTTATCGTTTTTCTTAGTTAGATGCTTTTGGTTATATCTTGGTCTAGTAGAATAAAGTTTTAGTGTGATCTAGCTTTGAATTTTGTTTCGATCTCTATCTATGTAATCGAGTCCGTGAGTGATATATAATAAAGAGTAGAGTTGAGGGCTTTGCTTTCTTGCTATGATCTTGAGGGAATTAAATAAAAGAAAGAATAAAAAGAAATAAAAAGACCATATATTGATCTTATGGAAAGTAATGACTTCACACATAAAGAGTATGATGAATGAAAGTTGTTGACAGTTGACAAAAATAGTTTGGGTCATTGTTGCAATTAATCGGAAGTAATAAACAAAGAGAGGCTTCACATATAAATATACTATCTTGGACATCTTTCGTAATTGTGAGAACTCATTAAAATATGACATGCTAAAAAGTTGATGTTGGACAAGGAAGACAACATAATGGGTTATGTTTTCTTATATCTGAATAGAAGTTATATTGTCATGGATCATCCAATATGTTGAGCTTGTCTTTCGCTCTCATGCTAGCCAAGTTCTTTGCACCAAGTAGAGATACTACTTGTGCTTCCAAACATCCCTTAAACCAGTTTTGCGATGAGAGTCCACCATACCTACCTATGGATTGAGTAAGATCCTTCAAGTAAGTTGTCATCGGTGCAAGCAATAAAAATTGCTCTCCAAATATGTATGATCTATTAGTGTGAAGAAAATAAGCTTTGTACGAACTTGTGATATGGAAGAAATAAAAGCGACAGACTGCATAATAAAGTTCTTTATCACAAGCGGCAACATAAAGTGACGTTCTTTTGCATTAAGATTTTATGCATCCAACCATAAAAGCGCATGACAACATCTGCTTCCCTCTGCGAAGGGTCTATCTTTTACTTTTATCTTCTACCCTTATACAAGAGTCATGGTGATCTTCACCTTTCCTTTTTACACTTTTTCCTTTAGCAAACTCTATTTGTTGGAGATATATATATATATATATATATATATATATATATATATATATATATATCTGTGTGTGTGTATGTATGTATATATATATATATATATATCCACTTGGATGTAGATTTTCATAAATTATTATTGTTGACATTACCCTTGAGGTAAAAAGGTTGGGAGGCGAAACTATAAGCCCCTATCTTTCTCTGTGTCCGATTGAAGCTTTGAACCCATAAGTATCATGTGAGTGTTAGTGGTTTTGAAAGACTAAATGATAGATGAGTATGTGGACTTGATGAAAAGCTCTTGAATTGACTCTTTCCGATGTTATGATAAATTGCAAATGCTTCAATGACTGAGATCATAGTTTGTTAGTTTTCAATGAAGTTTCTGATTCATGCTTTACCTTGTGAATGAATTGTTACTTTAGCAAAAGAAATTATATGACAATATATATGTTGTTGTTCTAAAGATGATCATGATGCCCTCATGTTCGTATTTTATTTTATCGAAACCTCTATCTTTAAACATTTGCACATATTTTTCGATATCGGCTTTTGCTTGAGGACAAGCAAGGTCTAAGCTTGGGGGAGTTGATACGTCCATTTTGCATCATGTTTTTATATTGATATTTATTGCATTATGAGTTGTTATTACACATTATATCACAATAGTTATGCCTTTTCTCTCTTATTTTACAAGGTTTACATGAAGAGGGAGAATGTCGACAGCTGGAATTCTGGACTGGAAAAGGAGCAAATATTAGAGACCTATTCTGCACAACTCCAAAAGTCCTGAAACTTCACGGAGAATATTTTTGGAATATATAAAAAATATGGGGCGAAGAAAGAACCAGAGGGGGGCCACTAGCCAGTCACAAGGGTGGAGGGCGCGCCCTACCCCCCTGGGCCCGTCCCCCGTCCTTGTGGGCCCCCTGGCAGGCCTCCGACGCCCATCTTCTGCTATATTGTGTGTTTTGACCTGGAAAAAAACCAGAAGGAGGCTTTCGGGATGAAGCGCCATCGTCTCGAGGCGGAACCTGGGTAGAGCCTATCTAGGGCTTCGGTGGAGCTGTTCTGCCGGGGAAGCATCCCTCAGGGAGGGGGAAATAGTCACCATCATCATCACCATCGATCCTCTCATCGAGAGGGGGTCAATCTCCATCAACACCTTCTCCAGGACAATCTCCTCTCAAATCCTAGTTCATCTCTTGTATCCGATCGTTGTCTCAAAACCTCAGATTGGTACCTGTGGGTTGCTAGTAGTGTTGATTACTCCGTGTAGTTAATGCTAGTTAGTTTATTCGGTGGAAGATCATATGTTCAGATCTTTAATGATAATTAATACTCCTCTGATTATGAACATGAATATGCTTTGTGAGTAGTTACGTTTGTTCCTGAGGACATGGGAGAAGTCTTGTTATAAGTAATCATGTGAATTTGGTATTCGTTTGATATTTTGATGAGATGTATATTGTCTCTCCTCTAGTGGTGTTATGTGAACGTCAACGACATGACACTTCACCATTATTTGGGCCTAGGAGAAGGCATTGGGAAGTAATAAGTAGATGATGGGTTGCTAGAGTGATAGAAGCTTAAACCCTAGTTTATGTGTTGCTTCGTAAGGGGCTGATTTGGATCCATATGTTTCATGCTATGGTTAGGTTTACCTTAATTCTTCTTTCGTAGTTGCGGATGCTTGTGAGAGGGGTTAATCATAAGTGAGAGGCTTGTCCAAGGAAGGGCAGCAACCAAGCACAGGTCCACCAACATACCAAATTATCAAAGTAACGAACGCGAATCATATGAGCATGATGAAAACTAACATGACAACATTTCCCATGTGTCCTCGGGAGCGCTTTTCTTTATATAAGAGTTTGTCATGGATTGTCCTTTGCTACAAAAAGGATTGGGCCACCTTGTTGCACCTTGTTTACTTTTGTTACTTGTTACCTGTTACGAATTACCTTATCACACAACTATCTATTACCGATTATTTTAGTGCTTGTGGAGAATACCTTACTGAAAACTGCTTGCCATTTTCTTCTGCTCCTCGTTGGGATCGACACTTTTACTTATCGAAAGGACTATGATAGATCCCCTATACTTGTGGGTTGCTACGTCTTGAGATTGCGTTGGTTTTCCTTGAAGAGGAAAGGGTGATGCAGCAATAGTAACGTAAGTATTTCCCTCAGTTTTTGAGAACCAAGGTATCAATCCAGTAGGAGGCTCCTCAAAAGTCCCACGCATCTACACAAACAAACAAAGAACTCGCAACCAACGCAATAAAGGGGTTGTCAATCCCTTCACGGCCACTTGCAAAAGTGAGATCTGATAGAGATAGTATGATAAGATAAATATATTTTTGGTATTTTATAATATAGATTAGAAAAGTAAAGATGCAAATAAAAGTAGATTAAAAGCTTATATGATAAAAGATAGACCCGGGGGGCATAGGTTTCAATAGTGGCTTCTCTCAAGATAGCATAAGTATTACGGTGGATGAACAAATTACTGTCGAGCAATTGATAGAAAGCGAATAATTATGAGATTATCTAGGCATGATCGTGTATATAGGCATCACGTCCATGACAAGTAGACCGACTCCTGCCTGCATCTACTACTATTACTCCACACATCAACCGCTACCCAGCATGCATCTAGAGTTTTAAGTTCATAAGAACAGAGTAACGTATTAAGAAAGATGACATGATGTAGAGGGATAAACTCAAGCAATATGATATAAACCCCATCTTTTTATCCACGATGGCAACAATACAATACATGCCTTACAACCCCTGCTGTCACTGGGTAAGGACACCGCAAGATTGAACCCAAAGCTAAGCACTTCTCCCATGGCAAGAAAGATCAATCTAGTAGGCCAAACCAAACTGATAATTCGAAGAGACTTGCAAAGATAACTCAATCATACATAAAAGAATTCAGAGGAGATTCAAATATTTCTCATAGATAAACTTGATCATAAACCCACAATTCATCGGATCTCGACAAACACACCGCAAAAAGAGTTACATCGAATAGATCTCCATAGGAGAGGGGGAGAACATGGTATTGAGATCCAAAAACAGAGAAGACGCCATCTAGCTAATATCTATGGACCCGAAGGTCTGTGGTAAACTACTCACAACTCATCGGAGGGGCTATGGTGTCAATGTAGAAGCCCTCCATGGTCGATTCCCCCTCCGGCGGAGCGTCGGCGAAGGCTCCAAGATGGGATCTCGTAGATACAGAAGGTTACGACGGTGGAAATTGTTTTTCGTTGGCTCCCTGGATGTTTTCGGGGTACGTGGGTATATATAGGAGGAAGAAGTAGGTCGGTGGCCGCCCGAGGGGCCCACAAGATAGGGGGCGTGTCCTATAGGGGTGGGACGCGCCCTCCTATCTTGTGGCCGTCTCGGCTGCTTCTTGGTTTGCACTCCAAGTCCTCTAGATCACATTCGTTCCAAAAATCACGCTCCCGAAGGTTTCATTCCATTTGGACTCCGTTTGATATTCCTTTTCTTCGAAATACTGAAATAGGCAAAAAAAATAGCAATATGGGTTGGGCCTCCGGTTAGTAGGTTAGTCCCAAAAATGATATAAATGTGTAAAATAAAGCCCATAAACATCCAAAAGGGGTAATATAATAGCATGGAACAATCAAAAATTATTGATACGTTGGAGACGTATCAAGCATCCCCAAGCTTAATTCCTGCTCGTCCTTGAGTAGGTAAATGATAAAAACATAATTTTTGATGTGGAATGCTACCTAGCATAATTCTCAATGTAATTTTCTTTATTGTGGCATGAATGTTCAGATCCAAATGATTCAAAATAAAAGTTCATATTGACACAAGAAATAGTAATACTTCAAGCATACTAATCAAAGCAATCATGTCTTCTCAAAATAACATGGCTAAAGAAAGTTCATCCCTACAAAATCATATAGTTAGGCTATGCTTTATTTTCGTCACACAAAAATGTTCCCAAATTCTACACCCTCGATGACAAGCCAAGCAATTGTTTCGTACTTAAATAATTTCAAACTTTTTCAACTTTCACGCAATACATGAGCGTGAGCCATGGATATAGCACTATGGGTGGAATAGAATATGATGATGGGGATTGTGTGGAGAAGAAAAAAAAGGAGAAAGTCTCACATTGACGAGGATAATCAATGGGCTATGGAGATGCCCATCAATTGATGTCAACATGAGGAGTAGGTATTGCCATGCAACGGATGCACTAGAGCTATAAATGAATGAAAGCTCAACAAAAGAAAACTAGTGGGTGTGCATCCAACTTGCTTGCTCGCAAAGACCTAGGGCATTTGAGGAAGCCCATCGTAGGAATATACAAGCCAAGTTCTATAATGAAAAATTCCCACTAGTATATGAAAGTGACAACATATGAGACTCGCTATATGAAGAACATGATGCTACTTTGAAGCACAATATATGAGACTCGCTATATGAAAAACATGGTGCTACTTTGAAGCACAAGTGTGGAAAAAGAGATAGTAACATTGCCCCTTTTTATTTATTTTCTTTTTTCTTTTTTATTTCTTTTTGTTTTTTTCTTTGGCCTTTTTTTTCTTGGGACAATGCTCTAATAATGATGATCATCACACATTTATTGATTACAACATATGAATTACAACTCAAAACTAGAACAAGATACGACTCTATATAAATGCCTCCGGCGGTGTACCAGGATGGTGCAATGAATCAAGAGTGACATGTATGAAAAATTATGCATGGTGGCTTTGCCACGAATACGATGTCAACTACATGATCATGCAATGGCAATATGACCAAAGTAATGCGTGTCATGATGATAAACGGAATGGTGGAAAGTTGCATGGCAATATATCTTGGAATGGCTATGGAAATGCCATAATAGGTAGGTATGGTGGCTGTTTTGAGGAAGATATAAGGAGGTTTATGTGTGATAGAGCGTATCTATCACGGGGTTTGGATGCACCAGAAGTTTGCACCAACTCTCAAGGTGAGAAAGGACAATGCACGGTACCGAAGAGGCTAGCAATGGTGGAAAGGTAAAAGTGCGTATAATCCATGGACTCAACACTAGTCAAAAGAACTCGTATACTTATTGCAAAAAATTTATAAGTCATCAAAAACCAAGCACTACGCGCATGCTCCTAGAGGGATAGATTGGTAGGAAAAGACCATCGCTCATCCCGACCGCCACTCATAAGGATGCACAATCCAAGTACACTTCATGTTTCAAATTTGTTACACAAGTTTTAACCATACGTGCATGCTACGGGACTTGCTAACTTAAACACAAACATTATTTAAATTCATAATCACCCAACTATCATGACTTTAATATCACTACCTCCATATCTCAAAACAATTATCAAGTATCAAATTGATCATAGCATCCAATTCACTTCCTATGATAGTTTTTATTATACCCAACTTGGATGCCTACCATTCTAGGACCAATTTTATAACCATACCAAATACCATGTTGTTCTAAAAGACTCTCAAAATAATATAAGTGAAGCATGAGAGACTAGCAATTTTTACAAAATTAGGCCACCGCCGTGCTCTAAAAGATATAAGTGAAGCACTAGAGCAAAAACTATCTATCTCAAAAGATATAAGTGAAGCACATAGCATATTCTAATAAATTCCAATCAAGTAGGCTTCTCCCAAAAGGTGTGTACAGAAAGGATGATTGTGGAAACTAAAAGCAAAGACTAATATCATACACGACGCTCCAATCAAAACACATATCATGTGACGAATAAAAATATAGCTCCAAGTAAAGTTACCAATGAACGAAGACGAAAGAGGGGATGCCTTCCCGGGGCATCCCCAAGCTCAGGCTTTTGGCTATTCTTGAATATCTTGGGGTGGCTTGGGCATCCCCAAGCTTAGGCTCTTGCCACTCCTTATTCCATAGTCCATCAAATCTTTACCCAAAACTTGAAAACTTCACAACACAAAATTCAACAGGAAATCTCATAACCTCCGTTAGTGAAAGAAAACAAAACCACCAGATAAGGTACTGTAATGAACTCATTCTTTATTTATAATGGTGTTAAACCTACTGTATTCCAAGTTCTCTATGGTTCATACCACTTAATACTAGCCATAGATGCATCAAAATAAGCAAACAACACATGAAAAACAGAATGTGTCAAAAACAGAACAGTCTGTAGCAATCTGTAACTAACGCAAACTTCTAGAACTCTAAAAATCCTACCAAAATAGGAAGTCCTGGGCAATTTGTCTGTTGATTTAAAAAAACTAATTTTGTGCGCGCAAAGTTTCTGTTTTACAGCAGAATCAAATTAACTATCACCATAGGTTATCCTATAGGTTCTACTAGGCACAAACTCTAATTAAAACATAAAAACACATCTAAACAGAAGGTAGATGCAAAATTTATTACTAAACAGAAACAAAGAAAAAAACACAAATAAAATTGGGTTGCCTCCCAACTAGCGCTATCGTTTAACGCCCCTAGCTAGGCATAAATGCGAAGATAGATCTAAGTAGTGCCATCTTTGGCACTCAATTCATAAGTAGCTCGCATGATAGATTCATAAGGTAATTTGACTTTCTTTCTTGGAAAGTGCTCCATGTCTTTCCTTAATGGAAATTGGAATCTAATATTCCCTTCCTTCATATCGATAATCGCGCCAATCGTTCGAAGGAAAGGTCTACCAAGAATAATAGGGCAAGAAAGATTGCAATCTATATCAAGAACAATAAAATCTACTGGCACCAAATTTCTATTTGCAACAATGAGAACATCATTGATCCTTCCCATTGGCTTTTTAATGGTGGAATCCGCATGGTGCAAATTTAAAGAGCAATCATCAAGATCATGGAAACCTAGAATATCACATAAAGTTTTCGGAACAGTGGAAACACTAGCACCCAAATCACACAAAGCATAACACTCATGATCTTTAATTTTAATCTTTATAGTAGGTTCCCACTCACCATTAAGTTTTCTAGGTATAAAAACTACAAAATTAAGTTTTTCATCATAAGATTGCAACAAGGCATCAACGATATGTTTGGTAAAAGCTTTATTTTGACTATAAGCATGAGGAGGATTAACAAAGGATTGCAACAAGGAAATACAACGTTCTAAAGAACATTTATCATAATCAAATTCATTGAAATCCGAGATAGTGGGTTCAATGCTATTTAAAGTCATGACCTCTCCAATCCCACTTTTACCAAATTTAGCATCAAGATCTAAAAACTCTGAATTATTGGGACGCCTTCTAACTAAAGTTTACTCATCTCCAGTCCCATTATTATTAAGATTCATATTGCAAAACAAACATCTAATAGGAGACACATCAATAACTTTAAGATCTTCATCATTATTTTCACGGAAACTAGAAGAATGCGCCTTTACAAAGCAATCTTTCTTATCACGCAATCTAGCGGTTCTTTCCTTGCACTCATCAATGGAAATTATCATTGCTTTGAGAGACTCATTGATATCATGCTTAGGAGGAGTAGATCTAAGTTTAAGAGAATCAACATCAAGCGAAAGTCTATCAACGTTCCTAGCCAAATCATCAACTTTGAGTAATTTTTCTTCAAGCAAAGCATTAAAATTCTTTTCAGAAATCATAAATTCTTTCACACTATTCTCAAAATCAGAGGGCATCTTATTAAAATTACCATAAGAATTATTGTAGGAATTTCCATAATTATTAGAGGAATTACTAGGGAACGGTCTAGGATTAAAGTTTCCTCTATAAGCATTGTTACCGAAACTATTCCTACCAACAAAATTCACATCCGTAGATTCATTATTATTCTCAATCAAAGTAGACAAAGGCATATCATTGGGATCAATAGGAGCACTCTTAGTAGCAAATAATTTCATAAGTTCATCCATCTTTCCACTCAAAACATTGATTTCGTCTATAGCATGCACTTTTTACTAGTATATCTTTTGGTGTGCCATTGAGAATAATTAGCCATAATATTATCAAGAAGTTTTGTAGCATCTCCTAATGTGACTTCCATAAACGTGCCTCCCGTGGCCGAATCTAAAAGATTTCTAGAAGCAAAGTTCAAACCGGCATAAAAATTTTGTATGATCATCCATAAATTCAAACCATGAGTAGGGCAATTGCGAATCATCAATTTCATTCTTTCCCAAGATTGGGCAACATGCTCATGATCAAGTTGTTTAAAATTCATAATATCGTTCCTAAGAGTGATGATCTTAGCGAGAGGAAAATACTTAGAGATAAAAGCATCTTTGCACTTGTTCCAAGAATCAATACTATTTTTAGGCAAAGACGAAAACCAAACTTTAGCACGATCTCTAAGTGAAAACGGAAATAACTTTAATTTAACAATATCGTTATCCGTATCTTTGTTCTTTTGCATATCACACAAATCAACAAAGTTGTTTAGATGATTAGCGGCATCTTCACTAGGAAGGCCGGCGAATTGATCTTTCATAACAAGATTCAGCAAAGCAGTATTGATTTCACAAGAGTCACCATCATTAAGAGGAGCAATCGGAGTACTAAGGAAATCATTATTATTGGTATTGGAGAAATCACACAATTTGGTATTATCTTGCGCCATGGCAACAAGTAATCCAACACACAAGCAAACAGAAAAAGGCAAGCAAAAAAGAGAGGAGAACATTGGGAAAGAGAGGGCAAATAAAATGGCAAGGGTGAAGTGGGGGAGAGGAAAATGACAGGAAAGTGGTAAATAATGTAAATGCGAGGGAGATGAGTTTGTGATGGGTACTTGGTATGTCTTGACTTGAGCGAAGACCTCCCCGGCAACGGCGCCAGAAATCCTTCTTGCTACGTCTTGAGCTTGTGTTGGTTTTCCTTGAAGAGGAAAGGGTGATGCAGCAATAGTAGCGTGAGTATTCCCTCAGTTTTTGAGAACCAAGGTATCAATCCAGTAGGAGGCTCCTCAAAAGTCCCACGCACTTACACAAACAAATAAAGAACTTGCAACCAACGCAATAAAGGGGTTGTCAATCCCTTCACAGCCACTTGTGAGAGTGAGATCTGATAGAGATAGTATGATAAGATAAATATATTTTTGGTATTTTATAATATAGATTGTAAAAGTAAAGATGCAAAAAAAAGTAGATTGAAAGCTTATATGGTAAAAGATAGACCCGGGGGCCATAGGTTTCACTAGTGGCTTCTCTCAAGATAGCATAAGTATTACGGTGGGTGAACAAATTACTATCGAGCAATTGATAGAAAAGCGAATAATTATGAGATTATCTAGGCATGATCATGTATATAGGCATCACGTCCTTGACAAGTAGACCGTCTCCTGCCTGCATCTACTACTATTGCTCCACACATCGACAGCTATCCAGCATGCGTCGAGAGTATGAAGTTCATAAGAACAGAGTAACACATTAAGAAAGATGACATGATATAGAGGGATAAACTCAAGCAATATGATATAAACCAAAACGAGGGCCTGGAAAAGGCGACTCCCTCTCCATCGTCGGTGGCCACTCCGGCCCCGGCGGCCACCACCCCCTCCTGCCACTGTCCACTCCGGCTGTGGCAGCCACCACATAGTCAAGGAAAGTCTCCTCCATTGGGACTTCTCTCTGGGTTTGGTGATTGAATCTCAGGTACGGGACAAAGTTTGGATCCATGGTGCATTTCTCTTCGGCCAATCCTAGATCCGCCAAGGAATTCTTCCTTGTCGTCTCTTTCTCGTCGGCATCATTCACGTTGTCACAGGAATCAATGGCCCTCGCGCTCCAATCTTGCATCGGTGGTCTCAACTTGAAGTTTAGGGTTATGCAACTAAGTGATCACCATTTCAGGTTCTCGGTAGCCTCAAATCATGTGGGACATTTTATTTATGGCCTTAAGGATCAGATTTGGCCCGACTTCGTCTGCCACTTTCACCTATTTCTTGGAGTTACTAATTCAGGTTGTGTTCGTTCTGAGATTGGCTGGCACGTGGATAGTTTTCTTCCTGAGGTGGGCTTACGTCCTATAGTTGTCAAATCTAGACGGCTTCAAGAGCAGCAGAGTGCTTTTGATCGTCGGGCATTGGATGTCCAACTCCCGGATCCTTTGAGAGGTGATAAACAAATTTTCTCGCCGGAGTTGGGACGATCGTCGGCCATCGCAGGTATCTCTTTTGGTTAGTTCAACTTTCCAGTGATTGCGGATCCGAGGTAAATATCCGGCTGGGGGATTTTGTTTGTTCTGGAAAGGATGGTTCGCAAGTCTTGCCTTCTTTCAAGGGATCTCATTTCAAGGAATCCTATTGGAACTCCATTTCAGATGATAAGCTATATCATATTATCGATGGCTGGCAAGCGGGTTACTCTGATGTTGATGTTTCCTTTATGGTCCAGATAAAAGATGTGCCAACTCAGGAATATATTGATTCTCGTTTGCTGAAATACTTAAGCTGCTCTCGTCATGGACATCTTGCATCAGACTGCCCAGGTACTTTCTACCAATGTTTGATCGAATAGATACATGCATGTTGGGCCGTAAGCTACGTTCCTGCCTAGCGTGTAATTGTAACGATCATTTTGGACCTAGCTGTCCTGGGCTTAAGAGGTGCCAATACTGTAGCTTATTGGGTCATACTATCTGCCGGGGGGCTGGATTGGGCCAACTTATTGTTGGCGGCCCAAGAGCTTCAAACCACCTATGCCTAGTTTCGGGGAACGAAAAGATATCAGCTGCATAGGTTGGCGGGATATACACGGTAAAAATCAGGGTCAGTTATGGCAAGTGAAACAGAAAATCCCGTGTACTAGTGACGTGGCCACCTCTCATTGCCTGTCGATATGACTCCCTCCCCCCGCAGCTGTCAACTCCACTGCTCCGGGGGCCCAATCAGACGCAGTCTTCCCAGTTTCATCCACCTCCCCTCCCTCCTCTGCCTCGTCTTGCCCTGTTCCAAGCCCGGAGCCCTCGAAAAACCCTAGTGGTGCCGCCATGGCGAACTTTTTGGTCAGGCCTTTCGCCTTTACCCCCGTCAGAGCACACATTTAGCGCGGGCCTGATCATCGTATGCAACGGAGCACTATGGTTGTGGATGAGCCACCGCTGAACCACGAAAGTTACGCTCTGATTGAGATCACCCCTCCTGTCCCAGATCATCATAAGAGTTACTGGTTGGAGGAAATTTGTCGGATCATTTGGGAGGATCTGGAGTTTCAGATTGAGGACGAGTTTGTTTATCCGATTGCTATTGGCTGTGTGGCTTTTCTTGATGTTCAGCGTAGGGATGACGCCATTAGGGAAGGTCCGCATGCCTTAACTGAGGATTCCTACTTCACTTTAATCCCCCATGATGAAGGGATTAACATGAGAATGCCTGCTTTTCAATATGAAGTTTGGATCTTGATGCTTGCTTTTCCTATGGATTACATGACTGAACATTATGTTCATAAGGTGGTTTCTCGCTTTGGTAAGCTACTGGCTTGGCCTAGACCGAACGAGAACAAAGCTCGAGTCCTTGTTAAATGTCACATCAAAGATATTGTGGAAGTTCCTCATAGCTTGCTGGTCACCAAAGTTGTAGTGCTGCTAGGACTAGGCCGTTCCTGGTCCGCCCCAGTTTATGTGCTGAATGGCAGAGACGTTGTACCTGGGTTGCAAGGGACTGAAGATACTCCGCCTCTTCTGAATGCGTCACCGCATCCGTACCTCTGCCATACTATACTATCATGCAGCAAGCTAGGATCGACGAGATGGAGGCGCAGCAAGCAGCTAATGAGGCGGCTTGGAATGGCAATGAGCAAGCCCAGGACCAGGTGCAAGCCAATGGTTGGAGCACTTGGGCAGTGGCACCACCTCCGTACACAGGTTTCAGTTTCAGAACTTACTTTGAATATGATGGACCGTCTCTGATGGATGGTGTGCCACAAGAGCACAACCTGGTGGACAACTTGTCTGATGTTTGGTCTGAATTTTCATATGTGGAGGAGTTGGCTAATAGTTTTATCAATGGGGTTCCTTCTGCAGTGCACACCTTTGTCAGAGCTGGAGGTTCTGAAGTTGCTATGTTCTTTGCCACTAACAGTGCTCTGCTTTCATGGATGGGTGGTAGGCTCAAGAGGATCTATACCCGCACTATTTTACCAGCTGAATCTCCCATCACAGCATGTTTTCCACTCAATCCATTTGTTGTTATTAAATTTCAGCTTGGTAGTATGTGCTTGGCTCTACTCGCCTGTGTGAGACCTGAATCTCATGTTTTCGGTTGCATATTCAGTTCAGCTTTTAGTGTGGGGTTGGTGTTTGTTATGTCTGCCTCATTGGAAGATTCCAACTTGGAGTTGCCAGCTCTGGACGTGCCACTGTCTGATGACCCACTGAGTTCGGATGTGCCTGCCTGTGTGGATAATTCTGCTGGCCTGATCGGGCACATGATTCTCATGCCCAAGATGCGACCCTATCCTAAAGGAACTCGAAGGTCCCACCAAGGATAGAAGCGCATCTTGAAGACGCTTTTGCAAGGTGGATATCATTACATCAACATTAAATAATAGTGGGGATACATCCGATACATACAATGTCACATGAATACAACAATACAACATACAAGAACGACATCCGACTACGGATGAATCATAAACAGAAACTCAAACAATATCCACCCTGCTAGCCCAGGCTGCCGACCTGGAACCTATCCCCTGATCGAAGAAGCAGAAGAAGAAACTCCAAAACAAGCAACATCGCTCTCGCGTCATGATCATCGCATAACCTGTACCTACAACTGTTGGTGTAGTAATCTGTGAGCCACGAGGACTCAGCAATCCCATTACCATGGGTATCAAGACTAGCAAAGCTTAATGGGAAAGTAAGGGGTAAAGTGGTGAGGTTGCAGCAGCGACTAACCATATATGGTGGCTAACATACGCAAATGAGAGCGAGGAGAGAAACAAAGGAACGGTCGTGAAGCTAGCAATGATCAAGAGGTGATCCTGAACTCCTACTTACGTCAGACATAACCCAGAAACCGTGTTCACTTCCCGGACTCCGCCGAAAAGAGACCATCACGGCTACACACGCGGTTGATGCGTTTTAATTCGGATCAAGTGTCAAGTTATCTACAATCGGACATTAACAAATTCCCATCTTCCACATAACCGCGGGCACGGCTCTCGAAAGTTTATACCCTGCAGGGGTGTCCCAACTTAGCCCATGATAAGCTCTCGCGATCAACGAAGGATATACCTTCTCCCAGGAAGACCCGATCAGTCTTGGAATCCTGGTTTACAAGACATTTCGACAATGGTAAAACAAGACCAGCAAGACCGCCCGATGCGCCGACATCCCGATAGGAGCTGCACATATCTCGTTCTCAGGGCAACACCGGATAAGCTAAGCGTACAGGTACCGACGTAACCCAAGTTGCCAAGGGATGGTCCCGCACGGTGCTCTAGTTTGGACCAACACTTAGACAAGCATTGGCCTGGGGGTACTATAATAAAGATGACCCTCGAGAGAGCGACTCCCAAGGGAAAAGTAGGTGGTGGTGAGGCAAATGGTAAAACCAAGGTTGGGCCTTGCTGGAGGAGTTTTATTCAAAGCGAACTGTCAAGGGGGTCCCATAAATCACCCGACCGCGTAAGGAAAGCAAAATCCGGGAACATAACACCGGTATGAAGGAAACTAGGGCGACAAGAGTGGAACAAAACACCAGGCATAAGGCCGAGCCTTCCACCCTTTACCAAGTATATAGATGCATTAATAATATAAGAGATATTGTGATATCCCAACATAACCCTGTCCACCATGGAGCAATCTTAAACTTCACCTGCAACTAGCAACGCTATAAGAGAGGCTGAGCAAAGCGGTAACATAGCCAAACAACGGTTTGCTAGGAAGGGTGTCAAAGGTTAGAGGTTCATGGCAATTTGGGAGGCTTGAAGAGCAAATGATAGGTAACGTAGCATAGCGATAGAACGAAGCAACTAGCATAGCAATGATAGTAGTGAGATCCAGGGTAGCGGTCATCTTGCCTGAAATCCCGCTAGGAAGAAGAACGAGTCCATGAAGAAGACGAACGGGAGTAGTCGAACGAATCCTCACAATCGCAACATTACCGGAACTAAGAAGCAACACCGGAAAGAAACAAACAACATGGTAAATGCACAAGAATAAACATGGCATGATGCACAAACAAGTATGATGCATGTCCGGTTTAATGAGGCATGGCAAAGTGCAACAAACAATACTACAAGTTAAGTGGAGCTCAATATGCAACGAGTTGCATATTGAGAGAACACCACATCCAATTATTTAATTCACTCTCGGTTATGCTACTCATCAATATTAAATTTTGTTAAACATGGCAAGGGGTGAAGCATAATTAAACTACCTATTTAGGCAAGTTTAAATGAGGCCGGAACAACTAACAACAATTCCGGAAAATCCTCATGTCCACATTTCGAATTTGGTACTGTTCTGACCTAAACCATATTTTATTGTTGTTAAACAGGAAAATAAAGTGCACCATGTTAAACTAGGCATTTTTCCACCCCATTTACATATAAAGTTTATTTAAAACCGAGCTACGGTTATTTAGTTATGAAATAAATCATTTTAGCATGGCATTTGAGCAAATTTAAAAAAACAACATTTTAAACATTTTAAACATGGATGAAAGTAGCATATTATGAAACTAGATGAAATTCTAAGCATTTTACATATTTAAATTATTTTAATCCGATGCACGGTTGTGGAGTTATTATATGCATGAAGATAAGGGTTTTTCTGTAAAAACAACAATCTCTGGATAAATAGAAAAATTCGCCGATCTGAAAAAAAGGTACACGGGCCGAATCTGGCTGCACTACTGGGCTAATAGAGAGGAGGGCTGTGGGCGCTCAACCATGGGCCAAGCCCAAGATGGCGAGGAGAGAGAGGCTTCGGCTGGGCCTTGGAGACCGCTGGAGGCGCGGTCAACGCGGCAGGGACGAGCGGGCGTCCTGCTTGCGCGTACAGGAGCGGGGCACTCATCCTCCTCTGCAATAGAAGCAGGGATGGAGAGGACGGCGACGCACGAGTGGGAGGCAGCAGCGGGGCCGGCGAGGCAGGGGACTCCGGTGGGATGGCAGGGATGGAGCGGACGGGCGGATCCGGGCTTGGGACGGCCGGTCCTCGCCGGAACGAAGAAGGAGCGGCGGCGCGACAGAATTCGAGAAGCTCCCTGGAGCTGTTACAGAGAACAAAGGAGAGGGATGAGAGGTAGGGGTGGAGCTCAGGAAGGAAAAACAGGACGACAGGGGGTGGATCCGGCTCACCGCAGGGTCACCGGGGCTCCATTTTGCGACGAGGTTGCGCGGGTGAGAGGCGACAACGGCGGGGTCGAACTCAGGCCATGGCTTCCCTTTCTCCTGCACGAGGAGAGAATAGAGAGTTGAGAGAATCAAGAGAGAAAGAGAAGGCAGGGAGCAGGGTAAGGAGAGGGGCAACGGGGCAGAGGAGCACGGCGGGGAGGAGCACGGCGCAGGGGCTGGTCATGCTGGAGGTGCTCCACGGCGGAGGGAGCTCCGGTGGTCGGCTAGTGAGAGTTTCGCCGGGGCGGCGGGTCGGGAGGAGGAGCGCTCGGGCGCTGTTGCTTCTTGGGTTGGAGCGCCGGGCATCTCCCGTGCGGGTGCTTGGATGGAGGAGACAGAGGCGAGCGAGGCCGGGGCCTCGATCCAACCTGGATCAAGCACCGGCTGGCTGCGCGGTGAGGTGCTCGGGCAGGGGAAGCAACATCCATGGCGATCGGGAAGAGGCACGGGGGTTGGTTAGGCACAGAAACAAAGGAGGTGGCTAGCGACGGATCTGGGTGATGGGATGGAGAACAGTGGCGGCGGCTGGGGAGGATCCCTAGGAAATAGGGTTAGGTCCAAAATGGACTAGGGGTAGACTATAAATATGAGAAAAATAGGAGTTTGGATCATCCGATCGAAATTCGATGGATGAGAATAAATAGCTTAGGGGAGTCCAACAAAGAACCGGAGATATTTTATAGATGTTTGGGGATTATCTGACCCCATCGGTAACAACAACCCGGGCCGGGTTCGGGACAGCTTACGGACGCGCGCGAGGGGGACTGAGCAAAGTGTAGAGAGGGTGGGCATTTAGACGAGAGGGGGAAACAAAGACAATGGGGTCTGACGAAAGGCCACGGGGTCAAGGGGGTTTTGTTGGTCTCGGAGAAAGAGAGCAGAGAGGGGTCCAAATGGTCTGCGAGAAGGTCAACAAAGGCAAAGCGGTCCGAGGAGGTCAACGAGGACAAGGGCCTGACAAAATGCCAACGGAGGCAAAGAAAGAAAGGGCAACTGCGAACGGTTACGAGTTTTCTGAAAACATGCGGATGCGATGCGGATGATGCTATGAGATGAGATGCATGACATGAACACAAAGCAAAACAAAAGACAAAAACCCAACCACGAAGGGAATATCATATCGCATCTCCAGAAAAAGCAAGAGTTGGAGTTACGAATATGGAAAGTTGTATCCGGGGCGTTACAATGATGCTCAAGGAGCCAGCTATGTGGACATTGTTCTTCTTCGTCGTAGTGCACGCTGAAACAAGTATGATGGGTTCAGGGTGCCTCCACTTACTGACAAGCGATCAACAACGTCCAAGGTCAAGCCTAGGAAAGATCCCTCTCTTCCTGGCCTCTCCAATGGTGGCACCTCTAGCTCTAGGAGGCATGACAAGGTATATGATACTGTCCCACCTCCTACTTCTATCCATGCTATTCAGTCCATTGGGACTAATATGTGTGGTGTTCATCCGAGCCAGTTAAGCGCAGAGAAGCTGCTTGCTATCCAAGGTGGGCACAGGAATGATGTCAGTGACCCCGATGCAGCTTAAAGCGTGGAAGATTCTCTGCTGGAATGTTCGAGGGATCAACTCGGACAAGAAGCAATTGGCGCTGCGTAATGCTATTAGTAGTAGTGGTTGTTCAGTTATCTGCTTGCAAGAAACTAAGCATACTACCTTTGATCCTGCTTTTGTTAAACTATTCTGCCCCAAAAAATTTGATAAGTTTGAGTTTGTGCCCTTCCAAGGGGCCTCTCGTGGTTTAATTGTGCTATGGGACAGCTCTGTTTTCTCTGGCAGTGTGTTTTGCTCTGAATCTTTTGCTTTGGCCGTTCAGTTCACTTCAATGCATACATCACGCTCCTAGAAACTAGTTAATGTTTATGGGCCATGCGCTGGGTCAGGTAGATCTGCTTTCACATCATGGCTGTTTGATCTGGATATACCCGATAATGAGGATTGGCTAATCTGTGGAGATTTCAATTACATTAGAGCTTCGGATAATCGCAACAAGCCTGGGGGGGGATGTTAATGACATGCTTACTTTTAATGATTTCATTCACTCTCAGGCACTTGTAGAGCTACTGATTAAGGGTAGACAATACACGTGGAGCAACATGCAGACTGATCCTTTGCCTGAACAAATCGATTGGTTCTTCACCTTGTTCAACTGGACTTCAAATTATCCTGACACCACGGTGGGTCCCCTACCCAAGCCAGTGTCCGATCATACTCCTTGTATGATTTCGATCGAAACATCGGTCCCTAAGAGTAAGGTGTTCAGGTTTGAAAACTTCTGGATATCCCATCCAGGTTTCTTTGATCTGGTGCAATCCACCTGGGCGAAGCGCTGTTATGCTCCAAACTCGGCTCAACTTTTGTGCAAAAAACTTAAGAACTTAAGATATGCTCTTAAACGATGGAGTAAGCAGATCTCTCATTTGAACCTATGCATTGATAATTCCAACTAGGCCCTTCTCGAACTTGACAATATCGAAGACAAAAGATCTCTCACTATACCAGAAGCCAACTTCAGGATGATCCTCAAAAACCACCTTGTTACCCTCCTTGGCTATAAACGAGAATATTGGAGAAAGAGGTACACGGTACGCTGGTTTACTTGTGGAGGTGGTAACACCAAAAAAATTCACTCTGTTGCGTCTGAAAGATTTCGTAAAAATTCCAAAGCTTTGCTTAAACTTCAGGATGGCACGGTAGTTTCTGATCATCTGGGTAAAGCAAAGGAATTATTTGATTGTTACAGGGAGAGATTGGGCAAGAAAGGAGAATACGAAATGAAGTTTGATCTATCCAGAATCATTAAAAAGGTGGAGGGTCTTGAGGAGCTAACCACACCATTCACGCATGATGAGATTGACAGAGTCGTTCGTGAGATGCCATTAGACAGAACTCCTGGACCCGATGGTTTTAATGGATGCTTTCTGAAATCGTGCTGGCACATTATCAAAGATGATTTCTATAGGCTGTGCAATGATTTCTATGAGGGTGTCATTGATCTTCAGAGTCTAAACTCGGGTTTTATAACTCTCATCCCAAAAACCTAGTCGCCGGAGACTGCTAATGACTACAGGCCCATCACGTTACTTAATTGTTGTCTGAAACTCATTACTAAGTTGTTGGCTAACCGTTTGCAGAAACTTATACTCAAGATCATTCACAGGAATCAGTACGGTTTTCTGAAAGGGAGATCGATCCAGGACTGCTTGGCCTGGGCGTTTGAATACATTCACCAATGCCAAGCTTCGGGGAGAGCATGTTGTATTCTGAAACTGGACTTCGCGAAAGCTTTGAAACTATCCAGCATGAACCGATGATTGAGGTAATGAAGCATATGGGATTCAAATGAGAAGTGGTTGGGGTGGATCAAATGTATCTTTGCCTCTGGAAGTTCTTCGGTACTACTCAATGGAACCCCTGGGAAACCGTTTGACTGCCTTTGTGGGGTGCGACAGGGAGATCCGTTGTCCCCGTTGATCTTTGTGCTAGCAGCGGACCTGTTATAGTCAGCGATCAATGATGCCAGTCGGTCTGGTTTGCTGCAGTTACCCTTGCCCACTTCTGACAGTAACTATCCTGTAATTCAGTATGCTGACGACACAATCGCTGTGTTTCCTGCTTGTATCTCGCAAGCGCAAGTGCTGAAATCTATACTGGTTGACTACGCTAAGTCGGTGGGACTGAAGATCAACTTTCACAAGTCAACCTTGGTTCCCATCAATTCTGATCCGGTGCTGGCAGGGGAAATTGCAGCCATTTTTGGCTGCTCTATTGGTAGCATGCCGTTTACTTACTTGGGCTTGCTAATGGGCACCACGCGCCCAAGCGTGAGCGACCTGATGCCACTGGTCACGTCAGTTCAGAGGGTGCCTGCTGCAGCTTCTCTTCAGGATTATGGCTCCAAGCTAACATTGCTCAATACTGTGGTTACCTCTTTGGCTATCTACGCCATGTGCTCCATCAAAATAAACCCAAATATAATTGAGCACCTTGATAAACTGCGCAGGTCATGTCTTTGGGTGAGGAAGTCTGATGATGGGTTTAGAGGTAGCTCGCTGGCAGCTTGGGATATGGTATGCAAACCCAAAAGCAAGGGAGGGCTGGGGATCATTGATCTCAAAACACAAAACCAGGGACTGTTGTTGAAACAGCCTCACAAGTTTTATAACAAGTATGATGTTCCCTGGGTAAATTTGGTTTGGGATTCATACTATGTGGGCAAAATACCTCATGCTTCTGACCCATGTGGATCCTTCTGGTGGAGAGATCTCATGCAACTATCTGATATATATAGAGGGATCACCAAATCGGAAGTTTCGGCTGGCGATACGATCCTGTTTTGGAAAGATAATTGGAATACTGAGATTTTTCAAGATAAATACCCGAGAGCTTTTTCATTTGCTAAGGAACCAGACATGTCAGTGAGGAAACTCATGTCCTCTGAGAGGTTGGGAGAGGTGTTTGTCGGTGTCAAAACCAGCGGATCTCGGGTAGGGGGTCCCGATCTGTGCGTCAAGGCTAATGGTAACAGGATGCGAGAGACACAAATGTATACCCAGGTTCGGGCCCTCTCGATGGAGGTAAAACCCTACTTCCTGCTTGATTAATATTGATGATATGGGTAGTACAAGAGTAGATCTACCACGAGATCATAGAAGCTAAACCCTAGAAGCTATCCTATGATGATATGATTGTAATTGTGATCGGCCTTCTAAGGACCAGCCCCTTCGGTTTATATAGACAACGGAGAGGGCTAGGGTTTACATGGAGTCGGTTACAAGGAAGGAAACACAATATCCGGATCGCCAAGCTTGCCTTCCACGCAAAGGAGAGTCCCATCCAAACACGGGCCGAAGTCTTGAGTCTTGTATCTTCACGCTTCAATAGTCCGGATGTTGTACAGAGTCCCGCTGTCCGGATACCCCCTAATCCAGGACTCCCTCAGTAGCCCCTGAACCAGGCTTCAATGACGATGAGTCCGGCGTGTAGTACTGTCTTCGGCATTGCAAGGCGGGTTCCTTCTCCGAGTACTCCAAAGTAATTATTGAACACTTGAATCATGTCCGGATCCACAAAATGATCTTTACACACCACTGTAGAGAGAACGGTATTTCACAAATGCAATCTGCTAACAACTTTTTCTGATGACGTGACATGTTATTACGGTCGGATCATTATTCGAACCATTTTCCCACAACCAGCTACAGCGCATATTGCGAGGCGGTTTCTTTGACATGTCTTGTCAAAGTAGAGATCGTGTCCCCTTATCACGGGATTGTCATCAATACGGGTATGGGTAATCCTAGCACGCCATCAATTGTGGCGCTTGGGAAACAAGCGATTCCCAACGGGCAAGTGGGGAGGCTCACCACTTTTGGCTTCTCTATAAAGGGATAAGATTTACTCATTTTCGCCCACGCCTTCTTCCTCCTTTGCCCACTCTCGCCCCCTCGAGCTCCAGCACCCAAGCCCAAGTCTTCTCTGCATAGATAAACATGTCCGGAGCAGGAGGCAAGTGGGTGGCTTCCACCGTCAAGGAGAAGCACATCACAAATCTTCGGGCGGCCGGATACTTGGCCGCAGACATAGCGCACCGGCTACCGGACGCTGGGCAGGTCATTCCGACCCTAGGACCCCATGAGAGGGTCGTATTTGTCGCCCACTTCGTCCGTGGACTGGGATTTCCACTCCACCCCTTTGTCCGCGGGCTCATGTTCTACTACGGGCTAGATTTCCATGATCTAGCCCCGAACTTCATCCTCAACATCTCGGCGTTCATCGTCGTATGCGAGGCCTTCCTCCGCATCCGGCCTCATTTCGGCCTATGGCTGCAAACCTTCTGCGTGAAGCCGAAGATTGTAAGATGCCAGCAAGCAGAGTGTGGAGGGGCCATGGTGGGCAAGATGCCAAACGTCACCTGGCTGGACGGTTCCTTCGCGGAGACCATAAAAGGATGGCAATCGGGGTGGTTCTACATCACCGAGCTGCGCGACGCCAACTGGGTAGCGGCCCCCGAGTTCAGATCCGGAGCCCCCATGGGGCTCACCTCCTGGGAAAAGAAGGGCCTATCCTGGGACGATTCCATGGAGCTGACCGGACTCCAGACATGCATCAAAATCATGAAGGACAAGAACATCAAGCTTGTCAACGTGATCCAGGTCATGCTCGTTCACCGGATCCTGCCTTGCCAAAGGCGAGCATTCAATCTGTGGGAGTTTGTCCCGGCCGAACACTAGACGCTCCGGAAGCTCTATGACATGACGCACAAAGGCACATGGAAGGTGCTGTTCAAGGCCTCCGAAGTACCTCCTCCCACATCCGAGGACCGCGGGCTTCACGCCGCGCGGGCTCCTAGTCAGGTGAGTTCTCAGACTACCACCGGACCCGGTTCTTCCCAATATATTCCTGGGAGAGCCTTAAGTAGTTATGCATGTTTGCTTCAGGATTATGTGGAGACAGCGGAGCAGGTTTACTGTCCGGCTCTGCTGCCAGAAGGCCCAGCTGATGCTCTCCTGATGGAGATGCTGGTCCCGGCACCGTACAAGCTGTCGGAGAAGAAGGCCGAGAAGAAGGCCCCGGGGACCCGAAAGGGTCTCCAGCGTAAGGTTGTGCCAGAAGCCTCGTACGAAGACGACGAGGCAGACTCCTCCCACGAAGGAGAGGAGGAAGAAGAAGAAGACGCCCCATTCGAAAAGGATGAGGGGCCCGGGGAGGCAGACCAGGGGGCCGGAAAAGGCCCTCGGTGCAAGGCCGTCATACCCCTGCGTCTGACAACGACGAGACAGATTCCTCCCACGGAGGCGGGGGGAATCAAGAAGAAATTCCACCTCCCCGCACTGGGGGGAGAAGAAGAGAAAAGCTGCCCCGGTGGAGGAGGCTGGGGCGTCCAAGAAGGGGAAGGTGTCCCTTCCGGACTACTCTGCCACGGCCGCTCACAGCGAGGAGGGTGGCTGCCCAGGGGAAAGTCCCCAGTGCGATCATAAGTGTCCGCACTCTCTCATAACTTTCGCTCTATAGCTTTTTTTTAACGCCGAACATATGTGTAGTCCGACCAGGGCTCACCCCGAAGTGTCTTCCTCCGGGTCCCTGAGCGATTCGGAGATTAATTCGCTTCCGACAGCCACTACTCCCCAGCCCGCGGATGACACAGAGGTGTTGTCCCGAAGGCTCCCAGAGCGGGGACGGCCCGAGGCGGGGTCCCAGACGTCGGACACGCAGGGTTCAAGATCCCCGCGGATCGTGTCGAGGAGAGCCACAGTAGGCCGGGCTCTCAACCGAACATTGTCCGGGAACCTTCAATGGTTTCGAACTCAGGCGGACAACCCCTCGTAAGGGAGGGTGAGCCATCCGCATCGAGGACTTCCAGTGCACCCGAGGCACCGGATTGTCTGCTAGAAGCGCTTCGAGGCGGTTCCATGGATGAAGAGCACCGTACTCTTATGAGTTTGGATATTCAGAAGGTTTCGTCTACCAAGAGCGGACTAACCGAAGCTTGCACCAGCCTCTTGATAGGCTTTGAGGTAAGTAATAAATATGTGTAAAATTACCACCCGATAGGTAGTAGCCCCTGATACTCTGTTTGGTGTTCGGAAAGAAAAGCCAAACGAAGGGTCGATTATAATCCGCAAGAGTCTAACAATGAATATTTGTGTGCATAAGCAGGTTGTGCTGCTTGCTGCTGCTGCCCGTACTGCCGAGGTTGCCGAACTGAAGCGGGACCTGGAGTAGGCGCAGGGAGAGCTCGGCCTCACGAAGAGGCAGCTCGAGGAGAATAAAGGTAAGCGATTCCCCACTCATATGTATTTAAAGATAGGCAAAATTGGTCAGTCTAATGCCAAAGCGTCGTGACTGTGTAACAGGGGCCACCACCGAAGTGGCGTCCCTGAAGAAAGCGATGTCCGAGGCCGAAGACAAAGCGGCCTTGGAATGCAAGGAGCACGAAAAGCAAAATGCTAGAGTGGGCGAGGTACAGCAAGAGCTCCAGGACCTCGGCAAGAAGTGCGAGTCCGTGGAGCATGATCTGAAGATGAAAGAGGCCGAGCTTGCGAAGGCCCTTGTAAATTTGAGAGACACCAAGTCCGAAGCCGAGAAAGCACAGTAGGAGATCCAGGAGGCCAAAAAGATAGCAGCGGGTAAGAAGTTCTTTATGCAAAGCAAACATGTGGAGGAGGCGTTTCTTTTACTTACTCAAATTCGGAGCTCTCCAGGGGCATTCGCAGATCTGCCACGCAGTGCATCCGACGTTGTGGAGTTCTACCGTGCCCAGGAGGGGAGCTCAACGGAGAAGTTGTTCTGGTCCCAGTATGCCGGGGCCGAACACCCGATGCCTCTGAGTGACCAACTGAAGCAGTTGGTCGAACTCCACAGGGCGGCCGAACTGGCTATGAAAGGTTTCATAGTCCGGATGTGGCCTGGTGAGCTCCTGCCCACAAGCTACTTTGGCCTGATCAAGCGGATGGTGGATGCCTGTCCGCGGCTTGATGTGATCAAGCGATCCGTTTGCATCGAGGGTGCCCACCGGGCCTTTGCCTGCGTCAAGGTGCATTGGGGCAAGCTGGATGCGGAGAAACTAGTCAAGGACGGGCCACCGGCGGGCAAGGCACATCGCCATCCCAAGATGTACTATGATGGCGTTATGAAGGGTGCTCGTCTCGTGGCCGATGAGTGTACCAAGGACACCATTTTTGAATGAATTCACTTCTGTCATGTTTGTAATTTAAAGACGAAGTTACTTGCGCTATGTAGCGCTTTTGTTATTTAAAATATTACCTTCTGTGCGGCTGTTTATAAGATTCTGAAAGTAGGCCAGTCGTCGGCTTCCGCCCCCGCATAACTAGTACTGAGGTGTTGGTGGAAAACCCGAACACTCTTTATCCAAATGTTTGGTCCATTAAGGAGGTGTCCGGCGCAGCGAACAAGGCAATCAGACTATATGGCTTTATAACTTTCACTTAGCCATAGAAGTCTACAATTTTAAACTTCGGTGAAGCCCCTAGAATTCGGAAGGCCGAACTGGGGCGCTATACACGCCTAGATCGGACGAAGCTGATTTATCGCCTAAAGTGGAAAATCTTTAAGGATTTTAGGACCTCTCGAACAGCGACCAGCTCTCGCCACATCATGCCGGTCAGTTTTCGGCTTTCTCTACTGAGGTGCTCGTCCGGAAGAACCGGGACACGATCGCAGTAGTTCTCCCTGCGCTACCTTAGCCGATATAATGGAACGTAAGGCACCCAAACAAGGGAGCCGGGCTATCCCAACTGTAGACCCAAGACACGATTCGGAGCTGATGCATATAGTGCTATAAGTTCGGGGTGCCGCATTGTTGAAAGTGTTCGTACTTTACTTGCCATATTAATGGGCGCCATGAGAGGCCCCTGGCAAACTGACCGTACCAAGGTGTACGGATGCGATATCAAATAAACATTTATAAGAGAATAAATGCTCAAATAAGAATAATAAGGTGACGCTATATATGATCTCCCATTGACGAATAATATGTTTAGGCGTATGTTTACAATGGATGCATTAAGCGGAGATAAATAGGACTATTTGACATGTCCTATCCAGGGGCAGGTTGTGTACAGTTTGATAAAGCAGGTATAATGATCGTAAATAGATTCCACCTGGGTATTTCCTTCTGCGCAGAACGTCTATTGCCTCTTTGGATGTCTCTCCCATGCAAGTCCGGCAATTCGGATCTTCTTAGGATGTTGCACTAAAGCGATGTCCTGAAAGGTAAGAGGGAAAGATTATGAAGGTATTTGGCAGTTACCCACACTATTGACTGAGTCGTTGATGCGCCTCCGCCCATGCCCATGGTATCATGAGTGCATAATTGTGTACGCGTGGCACGAATGCTGCTTTGATGGGGCTTGAGTGGAGGCCGGACTGCTAATCATGCTCTTGGCGTTCCTGATGATCCTCTTGCAGGGTGCTCCGGACTTGCTTGACGGTGCTTGAGGTTGTCGTCGCCGGATTGGAGGTTTTCCGGAGGAGGCCGCATTGTACTTCCGCTATGAGGGCTGCAGTATGCTCCTCTGTACAGAGAGAGCGGTCCATGTTTCCGTTTACTGTTATGACCCCGCGCGGACCTATCTTGAGCTTGAGGTATGCATAATGTGGTACCGCATTGAATCTAGCGAATGCGGTTCGTCCGAGCAGTGTGTGGTAACCGCTACAGAAAGGGACGATATTAAAGATTAACTCTTCGCTTCGGAAGTTGTCCGGGGATCTAAAGGCCACTTCCAATGTTATAGAGCCCATACAGCGGGCCTCTACTCCAGGAATGACACCTTTAAAGGTGGTTTTGGTTGGCTTGATCCTTGAAGGATCAATGCCCATTTTGCACACTGTGTCCTGATAAAGCAGGTTCAGGCTACTACCACCATCCATAAGGACTTCCGTGAGGTGGAATCCGTCAATGATCGGGTCCACGACCAATGCGGCTGAGCCGTCGTGATGGATGCTAGTAGGATGATTCCTACGATCAAAGGTGATCGGACAAGCTGACCATGGGTTGAATTTGGGCGCGACTGGCTCCATCGCATAGACGTCCCGTAGTGCTCGCTTCCGTTCTCTCTTGGGGATATGAGTGGCATAGATCATATTGACCGTTTTCTCCTGGGGGGATTTCTTTTGATCCCCCATGTTCGGACGCCGGGGCTCTTCGTCATCATCGCTGTGTAGCCCCTTGTCCTTATTTTCGGCGTTTATTTTGCCGACCTGTTTGAACACCCAACAGTCTCTATTGGTGTGATTGGCTGGCTTGTCCGGGGTGCCATGAATTTGGCACGAGCGCTCCAGTATGCGGTCCAGACTGGACGGTCCCTGATTATTTCTTTTAAACGGCTTTTTCCGCTGACCGGACTTAGACCCGCTGAATCCGGCGTTGACTGCCATGTCTTCAGCGTTGTCACCGTTGTTCTGTCTCTTATGTTTGTTACGCCGTGGCTTGCCGTTAGTATTGCGGCCGTCTGAAGTGCCGGAATGTGGTGTGGTGCCGCTGCGGGCCAACCAACTATCCTCACCCGCACAGAAGCGGGTCATTAGTGTTGTGAGAGCTGCCATGGACTTGGGTTTTTCCTGGTCGAGGTGTCGAGCAAGCCACTCGTGACGAATATTATGCTTAAAAGCCGCCAGGGCTTCGGTGTCCGGACAGTCGACTATTTGGTTCTTTTTAGTTAGGAACCGAGTCCAGAATTTCCATGCTGACTCTCCGGGCTGTTGAGTAATGTGGCTCAGGTCATCAGCGTCCGGTGATCGCACATATGTGCCCTGGAAGTTGTTGAGGAATGCGTCTTCCAGGTTTTCCCAACTGCCAATGGAATTTGCTGGCAAGCTGTTTAACCAGTGCCGGGCTGGTCCTTTGAGCATAAGGGGAAGATACTTGATGGCGTGTAGATCATCTCCGCGGCCCATGTGAATGTGGAGAAGGAAATCTTCGATCCATACTGCGGGGTCTGTTGTGCCATTGTATGATTCGATGTTTACGGGTTTGAACCCTTCTGGGAATTCATGATCCATCACTCCGTCAGTGAAGCAGAGGGGGTGTGCGGCGCCTCTGTGCCGGGCTATGTGGCTACGCAGCTCGAATTGGTCTGAGTTGTTGTGTTCGGCCCGGCCGGACTTGTTGATGATGTATCCGGCGCGACGATCATCGTCGCGCGCTAGGGCGTGCCCCCGCGATCGGTAGATCGATCTTGGCTGTCCTGCTTTGTTTTCCAGAATATCTTGCAGGTCTTGCCTGTTCCCCTGGGCCGTAGTGTATCGGCGTGGGGGTGTGGGCTGGTATTCGGGCTGATATCCCGTTTTATCCCGGCCACGGGGTGGCCGGTCAGCCGTTTGGCGTTCGCGTCCATATTCCTCGGCTGCCAGGACTTCAGTCCATCTATCTGTGAGCAGGTCTTGATCAGCTTGGAGTTGCTGCTGCTTCTTCTTCAGGCTCCTCGCAGTGGCTATAAGCCTACGCTTGAAGCGCTCCTGCTCCATGGGGTCCTCAGGCACGCTGAATTCATCGTCGTCGAGGCTAATCTCGTCTTCGGAGGGGGGGCATGTAGTTATCCTCCTTCGGGTATCCGTTCATCGCCTGTTCTTCTGGGCTGACCTGCTCATCTTCCTGTTCGGCCTATTCGAAGGCGGGCTGGTCAGGGTCATATTCTTCTTCGGCGCCATCCGGATTACTTTCGTCTCCGGGGCCGGTATTGCTGTGGCGGGGCTTGGAGCGGCGCCGACGACGCCCATGCTTTGATTTTCTTCTCGAGGGGTTATCCTCTGTTTCCTCGTCGCCATTAGTTTCCTTCAGAGTGTCCACCATATATATATATCGTATGAAGAGGTGGCAGCCCACTGCCCTGTGAGCGGTGGCTCCTTTAATTCTCCTGCATCGTCGTCCATACCGTCGATGTCTTCGGAGTCGAATACAAGCACGTCGGTTAAATCATCGATTGTGGCAATGAAGTGGGTGGCGGGTGGGCAGCGAATTCCCTCGTCGCCTGCCTCCCACTCGAGCCGGACATAGTTCAGCCGGGAGCCTCCTGACGGAGAGAGAGACTTTAATGAGTTCAGCATGTCGCCAAAGGGCGAGTGTTGAAAGATGTCCGCAGCGGTGAACTCCATTACCGGAGCCCAACCAGGTGCGGCGAGCTCGGGAACGCGCGGACTGGATCCTACAACCGGATACGAATCCGGGGGTCCGGGGTCACGGGCTTCCTTAGGAGCGAGGCCTGTGTTCAGCTCCACCGCCGATGAGGGTACGGCCTGCGGGGCGAGGTCCATCCCTCCATCCCTAGGCAATGCAGCCTACTTCGGATTTGAGTCCGGGGCTGCTGCAGGGGTGATATTCCGAGCGTTGTCCGACAGCAGGTCCAGGCTATGCTGGTTATGACTGTCCGGTGCTCTTGGTGCGGGCCCGAACCCGTCGAAGATCAAGTCTCCGCGGATATCCGCCGTGTAGTTCAGGTTTCCGAACCTGATTTGATGGCCAGGGGCGTAGCTGTCGATCTGCTCCAGATGGCCAAGCGAATTGGCCCGTAGTGCGAAGCCGCCGAACATGAAGATCTGTCCGGGGAGGAAAGTCTCACCCTAGACCGTGTCGCTGACGATGATTGAAGGAGCCATCGAGCCTTGCGGCAATGTCACAGAGGAACTCTCAATGAAAGCACCAATGTCGGTGTCAAAACCGGCGGATCTCAGGTAGGGGGTCCCGATCTGTGCGTCAAGGCTGATGGTAACAGGAAGCGAGGGACACTGATGTTTACCCAGGTTCAGGCCCTCTCGATGGAGGTAAAACCCTACTTCCTGCTTGATTAATATTGATGATATGGGTAGTACAAGAATAGATCTACCACGAGATCGTAGAGGCTAAACCCTAGAAGCTAGCCTATGATGATATGATTGTAATTGTGATCGGTCTTCTAAGGACCAACCCCTCCGGTTTATATAGACACCGGAGAGGGCTAGGGTTTACATGGAGTCGGGTACAAGGAAGGAAACACAATATCCGGATCGCCAAGCTTGCCTTCCACACAAAGGAGAGTCCCATCCGGACACGGGCCGTAGTCTTGAGTCTTGTATCTTCACGCTTCAATAGTCCGGACATTGTACACAGTCCGGTTGTCCGGATACCCCCTAATCTAGGACTCTCTCAGTGTTCCACCTACCTCTATCCCTAGAGACAAGGACTGAGGTTGCCGGATTGCAGGCAAAAACCATGGAGACCACACTGTCGGATGACAAGGATGTCTGGTCTTGTGTTTAGGGAGGTGATGAATTTCGATCCTCAAAATACTATGCACACTACATTAGCCAGATACTTGTTGATGAGATTTTTGGTTGGGTCTGGAAAACTAAATGTACAATGCAATGGAAGGTGCTCTTGTGGCTGTTGTTGGCTGACAGGTTGAACACTAGAAATATGCTCCAGAGGAGGCATTTCAGAGTTCAAAATGATGACTATACCTGCCTACTCTGTCACCACCCGCTCGAGGAAGATATTGTTCACCTCTTCTTCACCTGCCCTTTCAGTCAGAGATGTTGGAATGCTCTAGGAATACAATGGCCAAATGGCACGAACTGGATCAGAATGCTGCATGAGGGCAAGGAAAGATGGGCTAGGCTGATGTTTTTAGAGGTTTTTGCAGTTGCTGCTTGGGGGATCTGGAAGGAGAGGAATGATAAACATTTCAGAGGGATCCAACCTTCTTTTGATTCCTGGAGGAACAGATTTAAACAAGAATTTGCCATGTTGGTTCATCGATCAAAGCAGGAGCAGGTGTCGGTGTCAAAACCGGCGGATCTCGGGTAGGGGGTCCCGATCTGTGCGTCTAAGGCTAATGGTAACAGGAGGCAAGGGACACGATGTTTTACCCAGGCTGGGGCCCTCTTGATGGAGGTAAAACCCTACTTCCTTCTTGATTGATATTGATGATATGAGTGTTGCAAGAGATGATCTAGCATGAGATCGTAGAGGCTAAACCCTAGAAGCTAGCCTATGATGATTATGATTCTTCTGATCGTCCCTATACGGACCAAACCCTCCAGTTTATATAGACACCAGAGGGGTCTAGGGTTTACACAAAGTCGGTTACAAAGAAGGAAATCTAATATCCGGATCACCAAGCTTGTCTTTCACGCAAAGGAGAGTCCTATCCGGACACGGGACGAAGTCTTGAGTCTTGTATCTTCGCGCTCCATCAGTTCGGCCAAAGTATATAGTCCGGCTGTCCGGATACCCCCTAATCCAGGACTCCCTCAGTAGCCCCTGAACTAGGCTTCAATGACGTTGAGTCTGGCACGTAGTTTGTCTTCGGCATTGCAAGGCGGGTTCTATCTCCGAATACTCCAAAGTAATTACCGAACACTTGAATCGTGCCCGGACCTGCAAGATGATCTTCGCATACCACCTGTAGAGAGAATGATATTCCACAAATCTGATCTGCTGATGATTTTTATACGACGTGCTCCTGCACCGTGGCTCGGCCTAAAATGAAACGGTTTTTCTTGGCCTGCCTTGATACGTGTTGCGAGGCGGTTTTATTGGCACGCCTTGCCAAAGCAGAGATCGTGTTCCTTTTATTGCGGGATCCTCCTTCAACACAGGCGCGTGCGTCCCACGACGTCCGTTGGTATGACTCTGTGTTTTCAAGCAAGTCCCGAGCGGTTACGCTGAGGACGCTTGATATTCACCCCCTTTATAAAGGTGTCGAGGCCTATCCCTCTTTTCAACCACCCTTGCGCCTTTTCGCATCTCGAGTTCTAACACCCGAAGCCCAAGCTCAAGCCCCTCGGATCCTCAACCATGTATGGATCCAACCTTCAAGGCCGGTGGATGGACTCTTCGGTCACAGAGGAGGACATTGCGAAGCTTAGGGAGGTCGGATATCTGACCACAGACATCAAGCACAGGCTTCCTGCTCCAGGGCAGGTCATCCCTACTCCCGAGCCCAACGAGAGTGTCGTATTTGTTTCTCACTTCCTCCGCAGCCTAGGCTTCACCCTTGATCCCTTTGCGAGAGGGCTCATGTTCTATTACGGGCTAGATTTTCACGATCTAGCTCCGGACGACATCCTTCATATCTCGTCGTTCATCATAGTGTGCGAAGCTTTTATCCACGTCACTTCGCACTTCGACTTATGGCTCAAGACCTTCAATGTGAAGCCGAAGATGATTGAGGAGCGACACGCGGAGTGCGGAGGTGCTGTAATAAGCAGTAACGTCGACGCCCCATGGCCAGAGGTCTCTTTCCTAGAGGTATCCGATCTATGGCAGCGGAGGTGGTTTTACGTCACGGCTCCCAGAGGCACAAAGTGGGTGGCCGCCCCCGAGTTCCGCTCGGGCCCTCCATCACAATTGGCGTCATGGACCAACGTAGGATGGAATTGGGGGCCCGCTAGTGATGTACCAATACTGCAAAGCCGTATCCGGGAGCTTCTCGAGAAGGAGATTAACCTTGTCAGCATAATTCAAGTAATGCTAATCCGACGGATGTTGCCGTGCAAACGCCGGCCTCTCCGGATGTGGGAGTTCAATCTAGAGGGTCCGCGGACTATTAAGCACTTCTTCGGCCTGAAGCTCGAAGGAATGTGTAAATTGTTCTTCGGACCACAAGTAAAGTGTCCGGACACCACCGAGGATGCGGGCCTAAGCTACAACCGCCTAGATGCCCAAGTAAGTAACCTTGAAACCGGACACTTCATTTATATTTGTCATAGTCATTATTCTGAAAACCCTCCGTGGCCAGGAATGGCTCAGCAAGGCGGAGAAAATCAGGTGTCCGACACCACTTCCCGAAGGCTCGCCTAGTCCAACCATTGCCAAGATGCTTGGCCGGGTGCTCAGCAAAATGCCCTCAGGGAAATACGAAGGGAAGAACAAAGAAACCGAACTTCACACACTGCACATCCAAACCAGGGGAATTGCTACCTCCCCTAAGGAGGATAGTCGGGAAGGGGAGTCTAAAGCCTCCTCCCCGCGCGGGAAGAAGAGGGCCGCCTCCGAAGACTTGGAGACGAAGGTGCCCAAGCAGGGGAAGAAAGCGTCACCACGCACAAAGTGGGTGGCTGCCTCCGACTTCCGTTCGGGCCCTCCTTCTCAACTGGCGACATGGACCAATGTAGGACGGGATTGGGGGTCTGCTAGCAATGTACCAACACTGCAGAGCCGTATCAGGGAGCTTCTTGAGAGGGACATTAGCCTTGTCAGCATAATTCAAGTAATGCTAGTCCGATGGATGTTGCCGTGCAAACGCCGGCCTCTCAAGATGTGGGAGTTCAATCCGGAAGGTCCGCGGACTATTCTGCACTTCTTCAGCCTGACGCTCGAAGGGATGTGTAAATTATTCTTCAGACCACAAGTAAAGTGTCCGGACACCACCGAGGATGCGGGCCTGAGCTGCAATCGCCTAGATACCCAAGTAAGTAACCCAAAAACTGAACACTTCGTTTATATTTATCATAATCATTATTCTGAAAATCCTCCGTGGCCAGGAATGGCTCAGCAAGGCGGGGAGAATCTGGTGTCCGGCGCCACTTCCTGAAGGCTCGCCAAGTCCCGCTATAGCCAAGATGCTTGGTCGTGTGCTAAGTAAAGTGCCTTCGGGGAAAGGCGAAGGGAATAACAGGGAAGCATAACTTCACACATTGCGCATCCAAATCGGGGGAATTGCTACCTCCCCAGAGGAGGATAGTCGGGAAGGTGAATCTAAGGTCTCCTCCCCTTGCGGGAAGAAGAGGGCCGCCTCCGAAGACTTGGAGGCGGAGGCGCCCAGACAAGGGAAGAAAACTTCCCCGGGGGCCCCTGCCCCAAAGGGCGTCTTCACCGCGCCATGCCCGCAAATGGGCCAGCCCTCAACCGAGCCGTAAGTTAATCGTAAATACAAAGCTAGTGCTTCCTCCTCCAAGAACAGTAACCATGATACCTTTTTTCAGTCCGGCTAGCAGCTTTTCTCGACAGAGTTCATCTTCGGGGGATCTCCTTCCAGAGATAATGGAGAGTGAGACACCACCAACCACTCCGCCTCATGAGGCGGGCGACCCCGAGGTGTCATCATGGAGGAGTCCAGATCTGCCGAAGGCAGAAGCTAATACTTCAGCCGCCCTGAGCCCAGAGCGTTTGGCTCCCACGGGGGGGGGGGGGCGATAAGAAGGGTCCGGCATAGTTCGGCGTCCGGCCGGACACACTGACGGGCCTTATGGAGCGAGCTGCTCTCGGAGGAGCACCGTTCATTAATGAGCATGGTGCTCGAGAAGATTTCATCCGCCAGAAGCGGGTTGAATGAAGCCTTTACGAGCCTGCTCAGAGGCTTTGAGGTATGTAACGAAAATACATAATTTTTGCCTGTGACGCACGCGCTAGGTGTGCTCCATATGGATAGTAGCCCTTGAGACTCTGGTTGCCAGCCCTAGGCGGCAAACGGAGGATCACTTTGTTAAATAATGATCGTGCTGTATTTATGCGCAGGTGGCTAAGGACCCGGCAGCCGACCAGTCCGTTGAAGTCGCCGAACTGAGGCGACAAATTGGAGTTATTGATGCCGATATCACACTTGTGAACGAGCGGCTTAACGAGTCACAAGGTATGTTCTCTGCTTTCCTTATTTGTTGTAGGAAGGACCAAGAGGAGCATAATGTTAATGTTATATGCTTGGACTTTAGACGGAGCTGCTGCCATGGAGGCCCTGAGGGCGGAACTTGCCCTGGCCAAGGAACAAGCCCGGGCTAGCAATGCGGCTGCCCTAAAGGCGGCCGAAGAGTTGAGAGCCGAACAGGCTGTCCATAACTAGGAGGAATCTGGCCAAGTAATGATGTACTGTTTCAGCGGGCTCTTGTCGGATTTGAGATAGATCGCATATGTCTGGGTGGGTGGGTGGAATTGAGTCCGGAACCCTACATATCTCGAGGCTCAAGGGCCGAAAAATTTCTGAATTCGGAAGCTTGGATTGCTGGACATTGTCCAACGAGTCTGGTCTGATGCCTGACTTTAGGTTTAGTGCTAGATCGACGTCCGTCCCTCCGTGGGAATCCGGCATGGAGGGTTCGGGAGTCCGGACATAACTAGTTTTCAATACAAAAGAAGAGTCGCCGCGTTGTTCCTCTACCACCGCAACATGGTGGGTAACCTGGGGAGAGTTAATCTCTCTCAGATCGGTTTTAAGCCCAATCTGATTGTAGTCTGTGGCGACTCCCAGGGCGGCGATGCGATCCAAGAGCTCGTTTACGGGCGAGAGCTCTATTGGATCCAGCTGCTCGGCAAATTCCGAGTTGACGTGAAGATTGCTTTTGATGACCCGAGAGGTCATCGTCGAAGTGGTGGCTGAACAGGTGGTCATGAGAAAACCACCTAGCCGGATAGTTTGGCCGGCGGCCAAGGCTCCTTTGGCAAAGATACCGTCTTTAAAGACGGGAAGAGGCATCCTTCCTGATCGTGATGGCACAGAGGAACTCTCAATGAAAGCACCAATGTCGGTGTCAAAACCGGCGGATCTCGGGTAGGGGGTCCCGAACTGTGCGTCTAGGCGGATGGTAACAGGAGACAAGGGACACAATGTTTTTACCCAGGTTCGGGCCCTCTCGATGGAGGTAAAACCCTACTCCTACTTGATTGATATTGATGATATGGGTAGTACAAGAGTGGATCTACCACGAGATCAAGGAGGCTAAACCCTAGAAGATAGCCTATGGTATGATTGTTGTAATGGTTGTTTGTCCTACGGACTAAAACCCTCCGGTTTATATAGACACCGGAGAGGGCTAGGGTTACACAGAGTCGGTTACAATGGTAGGAGATCTACATATCCGTATCGCCAAGCTTGCCTTCCACGCCAAGGAAAGTCCCATCCGGACACGGGACGAAGTCTTCAATCTTCTATCTTCATAGTCTTGGAGTCCGGCCGATGATGATAGTCCGGCTATCCGGACAACCCCTAGTCCAGGACTCCCTCAGTGCTCATCTGGAATAACCAGGGCACAATCGCAGTAGTTCTCCTTTGGCCGCCTTAGCCGATAAGAATGGAACGTAAGGCGGCAAACCCAGGAGCCGGGCAAACCCAACATTTGAGCAAAGACATGATTCGGAGCTGCTGCATATAAGGCCAAACTTGCGACGCCGAACACTCCCGAAGGTATTCGGACTTGATAACATATATGGGGCTGAGCAACGCCCTTTATTATGAACCCTATATTTCCAGGTACGTGTGATACGTCTCCAACGTATCTATAATTTTTTATTGTTCCATGCTATTATATTACCCCTTTTGGATGTTTATGGGCTTTATTTTACACATTTATATCATTTTTGGGACTAACCTACTAACCGGAGGCCCAGCCCATATTGCTGCTTTTTTGCCTATTTCAGTTTTTCGAAGAAAAGGAATATCAAACGGAGTCCAAATGGAATGAAACCTAAGGGAGCGTGATTTTTGGAACGAACGTGATCCAGGGGACTTGGAGTGCAAGTCAAGAAGTAGTCGAGGGTCCCACAAGATAGGAGGGCGCCCCCCCTATAGGGCACACCCCCTGTCTCGTGGGCCCCTCGGGCATCCACCGACGTACTTCTTCCTCCTATATAAGCCTACGTACCCCAAAAACATCCAGGGGGCAGACAAAACACAATTTCCACCACCGTAACCTTCTGTATCCGCGAGATCTCATCTTGGAGCCTTCACCGGCACTCTGCCGAAGGGGGAATCGACCATGGAGGGCTTCTACATCAACATCCTTGCCCCTCTGATGAGTTGTGAGTAGTTTACCACAGACCTACGGGTCCATAGTTATTAGCTAGATGGCTTCTTCTCTCTTTTTGGATCTTAGTTCTCCCCCTCTCTTGTGGAGATCTATTCGATGTAAACTCTTTTTGCAGTGTGTTTGTCGAGATCCGATGAATTGTGGGTTTATGATCAAGTTTATCTATGAATAATATTTGAATCTTCTCTGAATTATTTTATGTATGATTGAGTTATCTTTGCAAGTCTCTTTGAATTATTAGTTTGGTTTGGCCTACTAGATTGATCTTTCTTGCCATGGGAGAAGTGCTTAGCTTTGGGTTCAATCTTGCGGTGTCCTTACCCAGTGACAGAAAGGGTTGCAAGGCACGTATTGTATTGTTGCCATCGAGGATAACAAGATGGGGTTTATATCATATTGCTTGAGTTTATCCTTCTACATCATGTCATCTTGCTTAATGCGTTACTCTCTTCTTATGAACTTAATACTCTAGATGCAGGCAGGAATCGACCGATGTGTGGAGTAATAGTAGTAGATGCAGGCAGGAGTCGGTCTACTTGTTACGGACGTGATGCCTATATACATGATCATGCCTAGATAATCTCATAATTATTCGCTTTTCTATCAATTGCTCGACAGTAATTTGTTCACCCACCATAATACTTATGCTATCTTGAGAGAAGCCACTAGTGAAACCTATGGCCCCCGGGTCTATCTCTTATCATATTTGCTTCTAATCTACTTTTATTTGCATCTTTACTTTTTGTATCTATATTATAAAATACCAAAAATATATTTATCTTATCTTACTATCTTTATTATATCTCACTTTCACAAGTGGCCGTGAAGGGATTGACAACCCCTTTATTGCGTTGGTTGCGAGTTCTTTGTTTGTTTGTGTAGGTGCGTGGGACTTTTGAGGAGCCTCCTATTGGATTGATACCTTGGTTCTCAAAAACTGAGGGAAATACTTACGCTACTATTGCTGCATCACCCTCTCCTCTTCGAGGGAAACCAACGCAAGCTCAAGACATAGCAAGAAGGATTTCTGGCGCCGTTGCCGGGGAGGTCTTTGCTCAAGTCAAGACATACCAAGTACCCATCACAAACTCATCTCCCTCGCATTTACATTATTTGCCATTTGCCTCTCATTTTCCTCTCCCCCACTTCACCCTTGCCGTTTTATTCGCCCTCTCTTTCCCAATCTCCTTCTCTTTCTCTTTCGCTTGCCTTTTGTTTGCTTGTCATTATGTCTAGTTCCTTATCCACTTCTATGTCTCTCGAGTTTGAAGTTCTTCACTTCAAGCAAAGACAAGGAGAAAACTTTAAAGATGCTTGGTATAGGATGATGGAACCTTATCGCAAATGCACCCTAGAGGTGAACTTTAGAATTCTTCTTCGCAATTTTTATGTTGGGTTAAATATGACGCATAGACAACTCTTGGATTGCATTGCCAGGGGAAACTTCATTGAAATTGATCCTAGTATTGCGCATGGAATTATAGAGGGAGTAGTGGGAACACTACCTCAAAAGGGAGGATCACATCCTACCCAAGAAGAAACGCAAGTGTTTGGAAAGATTTGCGAAGTAACAATTTTTTTACAAAAGTGTCTTGAGCCTCTTAAAAGTGTTAGCGGAAATCTTTAATGCATGAATATGTTGATTACTCTTTGCAATAAGCGGTTGGATTCTTTAGATCTAAAAATTTCCGTGTATGAAGGGAAACGTAAAGAACCTCCCGGATTCGAGCATGACTCCGCTAAAAAACTGAAAATCAAAGATGGCACTCCTTAGATCTATCTTCGCTTTTATGCCTAGCTAGGGGCGTTAAACGATAGCGCTAGTTGGGAGGCAACCCAATTTTCTTTATGTTTTTTTGTTTTTGCTCCTGTTTAGTAATAAATCTTGCATCTACCTTCTGTTTGGATGTGTTTTTATCTTTTAATTAGTGTTTGTGCCAAGTAGAACCTATAGGATAACCTATGATGTTAGTTGATTTGATTCTGCTGAAAAAACAGAAACTCTGCACGCACGAATATAATTTTGTTAAATCGCAGGAACGTGATTTTTTGTTGATTCTTTTTTCTGATGATCAATAAACAAATTTTCCAGGACTTCGTATTTTGGTAGGATTTTTAGAGTTCCAGAAGTTTGCGTTAGTTACAGATTGCTACAGACTGTTCTGTTTTTGACAGATTCTGTTTTTCGTGTGTTGTTTGCTTATTCCGATAAATCTATGGCTAGTAAATTAGTTTATAAACCATAGAGAAGTTGTATTACAGTAGGTTTAACACCAAAATAAATAAAGAATGAGTTCATTACAGTACCTTATGTGGTGGTTTTGTTTTGTTTCACTAACGGAGCTTATAGGATTTCCTGTTGAGTTTTGTGTTGTGAAGTTTCTAAGTTTTGGATAAAGCTTTTATGGACTATGGAATAAGGAGTGGCAAGAGCCTAAGCTTGGGGATGCCCAAGGCACCCCAAGATATTCAAGAATAGCCGAAAGCTTAAGCTTGGGGATGCCCTGGGAAGGCATCCCCTCTTTTGTCTTCGTTCATTGGTAACTTTACTTGGAGCTATATTTTTATTTGCCACATGATATGTGTTTTGCTTGGAGCGTCGTGTATTATATTAGTCTTTGCTGTTTAGTTTACCACAATCATCCTTGTTGTACACACCTTTTGGGAGAAGCCTATTTGATTAGAATTTGCTAGAATACTCTATGTGCTTCACTTATATCTTTTGAGCTTGATAGTTTTTGCTCTAGTGCTTCACTTATATCTTTTAGAGCACGGTGGTAACTTATTTTTGTAGAAATTACAAGTCTCTCATGCTTCACTTATATTATTTTAAGAGTCTTTTAGAACAGCATGGTATTTTCTATGGTTATAAAATTGGTCCTAGAATGGTAGGCATCCAAGTTGGGTATAATAAAAACTATCATAGGAAGTGAATTGGATGCTATGATCAATTTGATACTTAATTTAAAGAATGCTTGTGTTGAAGTTAGCAAGTCCCGTAGCATGCACGTATGGTTAAAGTTGTGTAACAAATTTGAAACATGAAATGTACCTGCCTTGTGCATCCTTATGAGTGGCGGTCGGGGACGAGCGATGGTCTTTTCCTACCAATCTACCCCCCTAGGAGCATGCGCGTAGTAATTAATTTTTGATGACTTCTAAATTTTTGCAATAAGTATATGAGTTCTTTTGACTAATGTTGAATCCATGGATTATACGCACTTTTACCTTTCCTCCATTGCTAGCCTCTTCGGTACCGTGCATTGCCCTTTCTCACCTTGAGAGTTGGTGCAAACTTCGCCGGTGCATCCAAACCCCGTGATACAATATGCTCTATCACACATAAACCTCCTTATATTTTCCTCAAAACAGCCACCATACCTACCTATTATGGCATTTCCATAGCCATTCCGAGATATATTGCCATGCAACTTTCCACCGTTCCGTTCATCATCATCATGACATACTTTACTTTTGTCATATTGCCATTGCATGATCATGTAGTTGACATCGTATTTGTGGCAAAGCCACCATGCATTATTTTTCATACATGTCACTCTTGATTCATTGCACCATCCCGGTACTCCGCCGGAGGCATTCATATAGAGTCATATCTTGTTCTAGTTTCGAGTTGTAATTCATATGTTGTAATCAATAGAAGTGTGATGATCGTCATTATTAGAGCATTGCCCAAAGAAAAAAAAGAAAGGCCAAAAGAAAAAAAAAGAAAGGCCCAAAAAAAGAAAAAAGCAAATAAAAAGGGCAATGTTACTATCTCTTTTTCCACACTTGTGCTTCAAAGTAGCACCTTGTTCTTCATGTAGTGAGTCTCATATCTTGTGCTTCAAAGTAGCACCATGTTTTTATATAGTAAGTCTCATAAGTTGTCTTTTTCATACTAGTGGGAATTTTTCATGATAGAACTTGGCTTGAATATTCCTACGACGGGCTTCCTCAAATGCCCTAGGTCTTCGTGAGCAAGCAAGTTGGATGCACACCCACTAGTTTTCTTTCGTTGAGCATTCATTTATAGCTCTAGTGCATCCATTGCATGGCAATCCCTACTCCTCATGTTGACTTCAATTGATGGGCATCTCCACAACCCGTTGATTTTCCTCATCAATGTGAGACTTTCTCCTTTTTTGTCTTCTCCACACAATCCCCATCATCATATTCTATTCCACCCATAGTGCCATATCCATGGCTCACGCTCATGTATTGCGTGAAGGTTGAAAAAGTTTGAGATTATTTAAGTATGAAACAATTGCTTGGCTTGTCATCGGGGGTCTAGAAGTTGGGAACATCTTTGTGTGACGAAAATGAAGCATAGCCTAACTATATGATTTTGTAGGGATGAACTTTCTTTTGCCATGTTATTTTGAGAAGACATGATTACTTTGATTAGTATGCTTGAAGTGTTACTATTTATTTTATCATTATGAACTTTTATTTTGAATCATTTGGATCTGAACATTCATGCTTAAAGAAAATTACATTGAGAATTATGCTAGGTAGCATTCCACATCAAAAAGTTCTCTTTTTTATCATTTACCTACTCGAGGACGAGCAGGAATTAAGCTTGGGGATGCTTGATACGTCTCCAACGTATATATAATTTTTGATTGTTCCATGCTATTATATTACCCCTTTTGGATGTTTATGGGCTTTATTTTACACATTTATATCATTTTTGGGACTAACCTACTAACCGGAAGCCTAGCCCATATTGCTATTTTTTGCCTATTTCAGTATTTCGAAGAAAAGGAATATCAAACGGAGTCCAAATGGAATGAAACCTTCGGGAGTGTGATTTTTGGAACGAACGTGATCCAGAGGACTTGGAGTGCAAGTCAAGAAGCAGCCTAGGCTCCCACGAGATAGGAGGGCCCCCCCCCCTATAGGGCGCGCCCCCTGTCTCGTGGGCCCCTCGGGCGTCCACCGACGTACTTCTTCCTCCTATATAAGCCTACGTACCCCGAAAACATCCAGGGGCAGACGAAACACAATTTCCACCATCGTAACCTTCTGTATCTGCGAGATCCCATCTTGGAGCCTTCGCCGGCACTCTACCGGAGGGGGAATCGACCACGGAGGGCTTCTACATCAACATCCTTGCCCCTCCGATGAGTTGTGAGTAGTTTACCACAGACCTACGGGTCCATAGTTATTAGCTAGATGGCTTCTTCTCTCTTTTTGGATCTCAATACAATGTTCTCCCCCTCTCTTGTGGAGATCTATTCGATGTAAACTCTTTTTGCGGTGTGTTTGTCGAGATCCGATGAATTGTGGGTTTATGATCAAGTTTATCTATGAATAATATTTGAATCTTCTCTGAATTCTTTTATGTATGATTGAGTTATCTTTGCAAGTCTCTTTGAATTATCAGTTTGGTTTGGCCTACTAGATTGATCTTTCTTGCCATGGGAGAAGTGCTTAGCTTTGGGTTCAATCTTGCGCTATCCTTACCTAGTGACAGAAAGGGTTGCAAGGCACATATTGTATTGTTGCCATCGAGGATAACAAGATGGGGTTTATATCATATTTCTTGAGTTTATCCCTCTACATCATGTCATCTTGCTTAATGCATTACTCTGTTCTTATGAACTTAATACTCTAGATGCAGGCAGGAGTCGGTCGATGTGTGGAGTAATAGTAGTAGATGCAGGCAGGAGTCGGTCTACTTGTTACGGACGTGATGCCTATATACATGATCATGCCTAGAAAATCTCATAATTATTCGCTTTTCTATCAATTGCTCGACAGTAATTTGTTCACCCACCGTAATACTTATGCTATCTTGAGAGAAGCCACTAGTGAAACCTATAGCTCCCGGGTCTATCTCTTATCATATTTGCTTCCAATCTACTTTTATTTGCATCTTTACTTTTTGCATCTATATTATAAAATACCAAAAATATATTTATATTATCTTACTATCTTTATTAGATCTCACTTTCGCAAGTGGCCGTGAAGGGATTGACAACCCCTTTATTGCGTTGGTTGCGAGTTCTTTGTTTGTTTGTGTAGGTGCGTGGGATTTTTGAGGAGCCTCCTACTGGATTGATACCTTGGTTCTCAAAAACTGAGGGAAATACTTATGCTACTATTGCTGCATCACCCTCTCCTCTTCGAGGAAAACCAACGCAAGCTCCAGACGTAGCAACGTGCATTAGTCTGTCATGGCGAAATGCCAATAACGGCAGCATCCTCTGTGGGTGTAGTACCCATGGGATATGTAAGCAACAAGAGACAATAAAAAAGGTTTACACAGGGGCTTAATCTAAAGAGAAACCTTTGAGCGGGGCCCTGCTGCACGTCTGCACCTTTGTCCCCGTTGTGCCATGTCCTGGAAGGGTGTCGCACGAATGGTTTCTGTAAAAAGAAAAAACTCATGTAGAAGAGTATGACGTAAGCGTGCGAAAAGTCGGCTATCTCTAATGGATAGTAAAAGTGTAAGACATTGGCCTGTTGATAAGGTCTAGCCGAGAGTTGGGCTTTATTAAATATCTATAACCCCTGGTGTCCTTTATGGGATTACATGTGTGGCACCCAGATCAGGTTTATCTGGGCTGCCGGACTCGTCTAACTGAATCCGTGGTTTAACGACCAATCATGCTTTCTGGTATTAGAGGCCGCTTAGAATCCGGTTACTGGAGCCGTCGCGTATTCTTCCGCGCGTAAGGAACGCTCTGTGTTTCCGTTAACGGTGATGACGCCACGTGGACCGGGCATCTTGAGTTTAAGGTAGGCGTAGTGTGGTACTACGATGAAGCGGGCGAAGGCCATTCTCCGCAGCAATGCATGATAACCGCTTTGGAGGGGGGCGATGGTGAAGAGTAGTTCTTCGCTTCTGGAGTTGCCTGAGGAACTGAATGTTACCTCTAGTACGAGGGAGCCCCTGCAATGGGCTTCAACGCCTGGTATCGCCCGTTAAAAGGTGGTGTCACTTTGGCCGATTCTGGATGGGTCTATCCCCATCCTGTGGACAGTGTCCTGGTATATTAGATTAAGACTACTGCCACCGTCCATGAGGACCCTAGTGAGATGGTATCCGTCGATTATTGGGTCGAGCACCAAGGCAGCTGATCCTCCGTGTCGAATACTAGTCGGGTAGTTCCTATGATCAAAGGTGATCGGGCAAGCCGACCAGTGGTTAAGTTTGGGTGCGATGGGCTCTATAGCGTATGCGTCTCTGAGCGTGCATTCGCACCTTCTCATGGGTATGTGAGTTGCATGGATCATGTTTACTATTTTTACCTCCGGTGGGAATTTTTTCTGTCCCCCGGTGTTCGGCTGGCGAGGCTCATCCTCGTCTTCACTTGGTGTTTCTCTTCCCTTGTGTTCGGCATTTAATTTGCCGGCCTGCTTAAAGGCCCAGCATTCTCTATGAGTGTGGTTTGCAGGTTTCTCGGCGGTGCCATGGATTTGGCACAATCTGTCCAGGACCTTGTTTAGGACGGACGGTCCTTCTTTGCTGCCTTTAAGTGGCTTCTTTTGTTGACCGGGGGGAGAGCCCCTAAATCCGGCGTTGACCGTTGTGTTGTCCGGGCTTTCTTCCTTTTTCGACGTTTGTTTTTATTCCGTCATGGCTTCCCGTTGGCATCCCTAATTTCGGATGTACTTGGGTCGCTGGTGCCTCTACGGGCCAACCAGATGTCCTCTCCCGCGCAAAAGCGGGTCATAAGGCTTGTTAAGGCTGCCATTGTCCGCGACTTTTCTTGGCCGAGGTGTTTGGCGAGCCACTCATCCCAGATATAGTGCTTGAAGGCCGCTAGGGCCTCGGCATCTGGACAATCGACAATTTGATTCTTCTTAGTGAGGAATCCGTTCCAAATCTTGCGGGCGGACTCTCCAGGTTGTTGAATTATGTGACTTAAATCGTCCGCGTCCGGAGGTCGGACATAGGTCCTGAGGGAGTCCTGGACTAGGGGGTGTCCGGATAGCCGGACTATCATCATCGGCCGGACTCCAAGACTATGAAGATACAAGATTGAAGACTTTGTCCCGTGTCCGGATGGGACTTTCCTTGGCGTGGAAGGTAAGCTTGGCGATACAGATATGTAGATCTCCTACCATTGTAACCGACTCTGTGTAACCCTAGCCCTCTTCGGTGTCTATATAAACCGGAGGGTTTTAGTCCGTAGGACGGACAACCATTACAACAATCATACCATAGGCTAGCTTCTAGGGTTTAGCCTCCTTGATCTCGTGGTAGATCCACTCTTGTACTACCCATATCATCAATATCAATCAAGCAGGAGTAGGGTTTTACCTCCATCGAGAGGGCCCGAACCTGGGTAAAAACATCGTGTCCCTTGTCTCCTGTTACCATCCGACATTGGTGCTTTCATTGAGAGTTCCTCTGTGCCGTCGCGATCAGGAAGGATGCCTCTTCCCGTCTTTAAAGACAGAACCATCACCGAAGGAGCTTTGGCCGCCGGCCAAACTATCCGGCTAGGTGGTTTTCTCATGACCGCCTGTTCGGCCGCCACGTCGACGATGACCTCTCCGGTTATCAAAAGCAACCTTCACGTCAGCTCGGAATTCACCGAGCAGCTGGATCCAATGGAGCTCTCTTCCGTAAACGAGCTCTTGGATCGCATTGCCGCCCTGGGAGTCGCCATAGACTACAATTAGATTGGGCTTAAAACCGATCTGAGAGAGATTAACTCTCCCCAGGTTACCCACCACATTGCGGTGGTAGAGGAACAAAGCGGCGACTCTTCTTTTGAACTAAAAACTAGTTACGTCCGGACTCCCGAACCCTCCATGCCGGATTCCCGCGGAGGGACGGACGTCGATCAAGCGCTGAACTTAAAGTCAGGCGTCGGACCAGACTCGTTGGACAACGTCCAGCAATCCAAGCTTCCAAATTCGGAAACTTTCCGGCCCTTGAGCCTCGAGATGGGTAGGGTTCCGGACTCAATTCCACCCACCCACCCAGACATATGCGATCTATCTCAAATCCGGCAAGAGCCCGCTGAAACAGTACATCATTACTGGGCCAGATTCCTCCTGGTTATGGACAGGATAAAAGACTGCCGTGAGGAAAACGCAATTTCAATTTTCTGCAATAATTGCACGGACGAGGGAATCTTGAACGCCGTCAGTCGTCGTGAAATTACACGCTTCGCCGACCTGGCGTCCATAGTACGAAAGTACTGTGCAATGGAGAGTTTCCGGAAAACCGAAACTAAGTTTTGGGACAATCCGGCCCCGAATACAACCCTGGTCCGAAACAAAAGGTGGATCACACTCAAGCACCAGGTACAAAAACCAAAAATCAAAAACCCCATAAAGGGCACGGAACCGTACTGGAGGGATGGCTCAGCGGACCCTGTAAAATTCACAGTACAGAAGGCGCCAATCCAACACATAGCCTTCGAGCATGTTGGATACTGCGGCAGGTGGCCAAAAGTGGCGAAGAGCTTCTAGCCCCGGAGAACCACTCCAACAGTACCAGCACGGTGTCAACAGTCTTCGAGACTTTCGCATCAAATAATATGCGGAAACGAACAATCCGCAGCCTCGCCGAAGTCTACCAAGTAGCAACAACAAATCCATGGAGCGACGCGGCCATCACCTTCAACGCCAGCGACGAACCTAAATTCCGAACAGCCCGAGCACCAGCCGCATTGGTCCTTAGTCCAATAGTGGACGGCTTTCATCTTACCAGGGTACTCATGGATGGCAGCAGCGGATTAAACCTCATCTACGAGGAAACTCCTCAAACAAATACAAAAATTGACTGGATGCGTGGCAGCTCTAAGCCGCTTTATCTCCCGTTTAGGAGAAAAGGCTTTGCCCCTCTATCGCCTCCTCAGGCGCACTGAACACTTCGAGTGGACGGATGCCGCCACGGCCGGACTCGAAGAAATAAAGGCCATACTGGCAACAAATCCGGTCCTGGCTGCGCCTAACCTGGGCGAACCCATGTTATTATATATCGCGGCAACACATCAAGTTGTCAGCGCGGTCCTCGTCGTCGAACAAAAAACAGAAGGACACAAATTCCCTCTTCAAAAGCCAGTATACTACGTATCCACTGTCTTAACTCCATGCAAGTCCCGATACCCGCATTATCAAAAGATAGCGTACGCGGTGTTCATGGTATCCCGGAAGCTGCGACACTACTTTCAAGAGTGTTCGATAACGGTAGCCTCTGAGGTACCCCTCAACGACATTATAAACAACCGCGACGCGACGGGCAGGATTGCAAAATGGGCCATTGAGCTCTTACCATTCAACATAACTTATAAACCTCGGCAAGCTATAAAGTCGCAAGTCTTGGCTGACTTCGTCGCCGAATGGACTGAAGCCGAACTCCCTAAAGAGCACGGCGCATACTCCAATTGGATTATGCACTTCGACGGCTCCAAAATGTTGGCCGGCTTGGGGGCTGGCATCATATTGACGTCCCCAACCGGAGACACAGTCCAATACGTACTTCAGATAATGTACACGGACTCCAACAATGCAGCCGAATACGAGGCCCTCCTACATGGTCTCCGGATGGCAATCTCCATGGGCATTCAGCGCTTAGAAGTGCGCGGGGATTCAAACCTTGCAATATCCCAAGTAAATGGAGACTTTGACGCCAAGGATCCGAAAATGGCAGCCTATCGTAACGTGTCCTAAAAATGTCATCTCAGTTTGAAGGACTCGAATTCCACCATGTAGCCCGGGATAATAACCAAGCAGCCGACGTGTTGGCACGCATCGGCGCGAAACGCGACGCTGTCCCTCCAAAAATCTTCCTGGAACGGCTCTTTAAGCCATCCATACTATGGGAAGAGGAGTCCGGAAATAACAACCCGGAAGCAGCCGCACCACCCAACACAGAACAATCTGACATTATCGGCGGTCCAGCCGACGAAATAACACCTTCAGCCCACGAAATAATGGCAGTAATTGCCCCGTGGACAAAACCATTCCTAGCCTACTTAATTTGGCAGGAACTTCCCGAAGACCAAAATGAGGCCCGCTGCATAGTTCGGCGATCTAAAGCCTACAAGGTCCACGAGGGAGAACTTTATAAGAAAAGCACAACCGGAGTCCTTCAAAGGTGCATCTCCGAAGAGGAAGGGCGAAACCTTCTGGCTGGAATTCACGCCGGACTAGGTGGACACCACGCTGCAGCCCGGGCCCTCGTAGGCAAGGCCTTCCGTACAGGATTCTATTGGCCGACGGCCCAGGCAGATGCTCAGGACTTAGTCCAACGATGCGTCGGTTGTCAGTTCTTTGCTAATCAGAGCCACATGCCACCCACCGCCCTCAAAACTATACCCATCACCTGGCCGTTCGCGGTCTGGGGGCTTGACGTGGTTGGACCCCTTAAAGCGGGAACCCACAAGCAAAAGTACCTATTGGTCATGGTGGACAAATTCACCAAATGGATAGAGGCCAAGCCAGTTAAAACGGCTGAATCCGGACCAGTGATAGACTTCATATCCGGGATAGTATACCGTTATGGTGTCCCCCACAGCATCATCACCGATAACGGCACGAACTTCACGGCCGACGAGGTTAAACTCTGGTGCAAAAATATGGGCATTAAGCTCGACTACGCTTCAGTCTATCATCCTCAAACCAACGGACAAGTTGAACGAGCAAATGGTCTAATAATGAGCGGCATCAAGCCCAGACTAGTGCGGTCCCTCACGAAATCTAATACGCACTGGGTAGAGGAGCTCGACTCCGTACTCTCGAGGCTGCGGACCACGCCAAACCGTACTACCGGATTCACACCATTCTTTATGGTATACGGCGCAGAGGCAGTTTTGCCCTGCGATATAATTCATGACTCACCTCGAGTGCGCATGTACGAAGAAAGAGAGGCCGAGTTGGATCGGCAGGACAGCTTGGATGCATTAGAGGAGGAGCGCGACGTGGCAAAGGCTCGTTCCGCATTCTATCAGCAGCAGGCTCGAAGATACCAAAGCAGAGAAGTACGGGCTAAAACATACAATATTGGCGAACTGGTTCTACGCCTGCCGGACAAGAAAAAGGACAAACTCAAGCCCAAATGGGAAGGTCCCTTCATCATCGACCAAGTCCTGACCGGCGGAGCATACCGTCTGCGAAACGCATCGGACAACCGACTCGAGCCGAACCCGTGGAACGCAGCCCGCCTCCGAAGATTCTACGCCTAGCGCCGGACTCAGAGTTCGTCTCCTTCCCCCGTCCACATTTTATACTTCAGTTGCCTTTTGTCTCTCTTTTATCCAACCTTTTTTTATATATATAAAGCCCTGGAGGGCCGATTCGCGCATTGTTCGCACACACTTGATGTGCTACCCGCACTCATTATACCTGGGGGCTTCTTTAACAGAAGCTTACTTATACGGGCTTCATGCCCAAAACATGTGTCAAACTTCCGCATGTACCTTTTACTCACCATTATATGCATCGATATGACTTAAGTTTTGGCCAAGCTAGGTTGCCTGGCTCCTGTGCTTACCCCTACATTCCCGATTGTTCGGCTAGGAGGTAAAGGGAGCACCTCTGCGATTGTTACTGCCGGGTCAGCCGGATGTGTACCTCAGACTAGGTGAAGCCGAAAGCTAGCGTTCTTAAGAGAATATTCGGTCGGTGACTTGAAAGATGATTTTTTACCTATTTATTTATCTGCCCCCAGATGTTTTCCTGCTCTTTTCGCAGTCCGGACATGCACTTTAGGGCATGCCTCCCAGGGAAAGGAACCCTTAACGGAACTATTCTCCCTGGAAGATGTTTCTTACTAACCATGTAATATAACATAACTAGTTGGGCACTTGTCTAATAAAGCACTCGTGACCCCTACGCCTGGTCTCCATGCATGCCACGGTTTTTTTCAACCGAGAAGGTATTCAGACACACTCCAGACTCTAGGGTCCCGAGGTCGAAGCGAAAAGGTCGGCAAAGACAAACGATCTACAATCCGGCTAGAAGGCATTTTACATGTCATTTTAAATACATCGTCAAATTGACTGACTGTACTCCTCCTCAATCCCGTCTAACAGGCTGTCTAATTTACAGTCCCGTTGGGAATACTTAGCGGCCAACTCTACTTGGCCGTACACTAAGCTCACAGGGCTCTCCTTCCCATCGGGCCCCACAGGTCCGACCTCGGCCATGTGGTTTGGATCCGCCTTCTTGTACCGCGTCTTCACCATGGCCCAGGCCTCCCTGGCACCTTGACGGCAGGCCGATATCTTCCATAAATGGAAGCGCTGCCGCGCTTCCTGAAGCTTCTCCGCAAGCTCTCCAAGGCCCTCGGGTAGGGAGACGGATGGCCATAGGGCCTGGACGACGCCACTCATCGCCTGTCGAACATGTTCGAGCAGTTGCACCAGCTCGGGAAGTTGGTCACCCGTCGAACCGGGCATTTCCTCCGCAGGGCGACCTGTGAGCACACCTACAGACATATTTCTGTCAATTGGCTTCCTCGCCGAACTCTTCTTTTCAAAAGAATTCGCTCAAGCACTTACCATAGATGCCGCGACGAAGCCGCTGATTCTCCTTCACGGAGCCAGACAGCTCGGCCCGAACACCTTTCAGCTCTTCCCCAAGCTGGGTGTGGGCATCCTGGAGTTTGTTCCTCTCCTGCTGCACCTTCATAAGCACCCTCTCGCCGGCCTTCAGCTGGCGCAGTAGGTGTTGCTTGTCCGGATCCAGTCCGGCAACATCTGCAATATCATTGTCAGACTTACACGCACGCCGCACACTGCTTATCTTTTTGAAATAATGTGTTACCAGGGGGGTTTCTGTGTCTCCTCCTGCGGCAGCTAGTGCGGCCTCATGTTGGGCCTTGCACTCTTGTAGCTCTTGGGACAATTGGGTATTCTTCTCTGTAAGATCCTGCACATTAAATGATCCTTAAATCAGTTATTTTAACTACTTTAAGTCTCGGGGGCTACTGGCATATACCACTATTATAATCCCTTACCCGTATGTCTTTTACATACTGCTCCGTAGCTCTGGCCAAAACATCTTGAGCAGCATGGAGGTGCGCTTCTCCCGCGTTAAAGGCATTCAATGCCTCATGGGACAAACACGCGTCACGAAAAACTGTCCGGCGGCGCCTATGGTTCATGGCGCTCTCCACCTCAGACCTGGTGGCGGATAGCCTGTCGGCATCCTTCATTGGAGGAGCATCCGGCTCGCGCCTTGTGCTCGCCTCCCCCTCCGGACCGGGTGTTGGAGCCTGGCTGGCGGAGGCTTGGTTGGCAACCTCTCCGGACATAGTCCGGCGAGCGCTCTTTCTCCTGAAAAAGTCATGAGCATTAATACACCTCCTAGGAATCTTTTCCTAAATAACGGTCGCGAGCTATACCATTGCGGTGACGTTTCGATTCGCACCGCACCCCTCTTCCGCCTGCGGGGCCGGACTGACCCTTGTTGGTCAGCCGCCGCGGGTTCGGCTTCCCGCCTTGAATGCACCTCCTGCAAGACACCGTTGTATACAGTGGTCAGGAATGCGCAAGGATGAAGTAATGGTGTCAGGACTTCGGTCATAATTACCTGGGAAGCCAGTGACAAGCCGGGGTAGTCAGCCGTAATGGCGACTAGAGCGTTGTCCATGCTGAGTTGGTGGAACACCCCGTCGATTAACTCCACCTTTATGTCCGGATCCTCTTCGGAGGCCGGATCAAGGGATCTTCCCGGATCCTCGGGTTATGGAGCCGGACTATGTATGCCCTCCACATCCCGACGCAGTTCCTGCGTCGAAATCATAATGTAAGGTACTTAACTTTGAATGCATGGGTCGGATAAATAAAATGTCCACTTACCCAGCGCCGAGGGTTACTCATGGAGAACCCATTCAATGGGCACGTCTGGAGAAAGTCCTCCTTCTCCCCCTTGTACAGGCCGGACAGGATCTTCACCAGATCTTCGGCCGATCCCGGCCCTTTGTGGCCATGACGGGTGGCATCATTCGCCCTGTTGAAATCCCACATGGGGTGGCCCCTGTATTGCAACGGCTGCACCCCCCGCATGATGCACGTGGCCGTGACTCCAATCATGGTCAATCCGGAATGGGCCAGCAACCTTATCCGGCCCATCAAATAATGGACACTCCTGTCTTCCTCCAGTTGAGGGCTCCGCGGGTGCCAACTTAGGCGTTTCTTCAGAGGAGCCTTGCTGAACTCCGGGAGGCCAATCCGAACTAGGTCCGGTAGTGGAGTGTCTTCTACATAAAACCATTCCGAAGGCCAGTCTTCGGACGCCTTCTTTGGGGTTCTGGATGGATATCCGGTCCCGGCGATGCGCCATATTTCGGCACCGCCCACTTGATATATTGACCCCTCGTGAGAACGGGGTACGAGGCAGAATAGCCTCTTCCACAGTGCAAAATGGGGCTCGATGCCTAGGAATAGCTCGCAAAGAGCTACGAAACCCGCGATGTGCAAAATAGAGGCGGGCGTGAGGTGATGAAGCTGGAGTCCGTAGAACTCCAGAAGCCCCCGGAGGAACGGATGAATGGGAAATCCGAGCCCCCTTATTAGATAGGGGACGAAGCACACCCGCTCCCCTTTGGAGGGACTAGGGGTGGCCTCCGCTTGCTTTCCACCTTTGTAAGTGGCCAGCCCGGCTCGAACCGGGACCATAAAGGCCGGAGGAAGATATCCCTCCGCTTGGAGCGTCACCAGCTCGTTATGCGGAACTGAACATCTCCTCCAATCTCCTGGCGGAGGGCTGGGAGCGCGAGAGGAGGAGCCGCGTCGACGGTCCATGATGGAATGGATTTTTGGTCAGGAGCGCTTCGATGAGTACTCGCGGAAGGAGGATGGTGTGATTTGGATCTGGATTCTTGCCTCTCTTATAGGCAGATTATTTGCGCAGCTAGGGGGTAAAATATAAAAGATACCCTGGCCTTTCGCATTCGTGCGACGCGTGGAAGAGGGCCATTATTGGGCGTGGAAGCCAAGGAGCACAACATTTGTAAGGGAGCCGGACACTATTCGGCAAGCACATGGAATTTGAAGGAGAACCCGCCTTGCAACACCGAAGACAATATATGCGCTGGACTCGTCGTCATTGAAGCATGGTTCGGGGGCTACTGAGGGAGTCCTGGACTAGGGGGTGTCCGGATAGCCGGACTATCATCATCGGCCGGACTCCAAGACTATGAAGATACAAGATTGAAGACTTCGTCCCGTGTCCGGATGGGACTTTCCTTGGCGTGGAAGGCAAGCTTGGCGATACGGATATGTAGATCTCCTACCATTGTAACTGACTCTGTGTAACCCTAGCCCTCTCCGGTGTCTATATAAACCGGAGGGTTTTAGTCCGTAGGACGGACAACCATTACAACAATCATACCATAGGCTAGCTTCTAGGGTTTAGCCTCCTTGATCTCGTGGTAGATCCACTCTTGTACTACCCATATCATCAATATCAATCAAGCAGGAGTAGGGTTTTACCTCCATCGAGAGGGCCCGAACCTGGGTAAAAACATCGTGTCCCTTGTCTCCTGTTACCATCCGCCTAGACGCACAGTTCGGGACCCCCTACCCGAGATCCGCCGGTTTTGACACCGACAGGTCCCTTGAAAATTGGCCTGAAAGCATCCTCGAGTTCCTCCCAACTTCCGATTGAATTTTCGGGGAGGCTTTTCAACCAGTGTCGAGCTGGTCCCTTCAATTTGAGGGGAAGGTATTTGATGGCATGGAGGTCGTCCCCACGAGCCATGTGGATATGTAGGATAAAATCCTCAATCCAGACCCCAGGGTCCGTCGTTCCGTCATATGCCTCTATGTTCACAGGTTTAAAACCCTGTGGAAATTCGTGGTCCAGTACCTCTTCGATGAAGCACAAAGGGTGAGCAGCCCCTCTGTATCATGACGTGTTGTGGCATGCCGTCGGCTGTTGTTGTGTCCGGTGCTGATTCCGAACTGGTATTCGATCAATCTGATTGTTTTGGTGACCATAGTCCTGCGCCGGGGCGTGTCCTCTAGATCCATAGATGGACCTGGTCGCGCCGTCCTTTTTAGCTAGGAGCTCGCGTAAATCATGTGCGGCATCAGTAGCTGCTCTATTGCGGTTATGAGGTGGTTGGTTTGGCCTACTGGCCGTATTGTTCTTCAGTGGAATGGCCTCGTTGCCGAATTCTGGTAGCAGCTTAGGCTTTGGATAGCTCTTTGTTTGGTGATCGTCGCCGTAATTTTCTTCAGTGTCTAGTACTTTATTCCATCTGCGATTGAGCATTTCATGTGCGGCCTTAAGCTTTTGCTTCTTCTTCTTCAGACTTCTCGCAGTGGCCATAAGCCTTCTGTGGAGGTTATCTCGTTCCAAGCATGTTTTCGGGATGATGAATGCGTTGTCGTCTGGACTGTTCTCCTGTCTCGGGGCAGTTTGATGAGTTCGTCCCTCAGGATCACTGTGATCGGGCGTCTGCTCCGGGCTGTGTTCAGCGTGACCTGGCTCATCCTGCTCCATCGTTGGGTCCGTGTGGTCGTTGTTGCCTTTAGAGTTGACTGGGGTGTCGATCTTTCTAGCGCTATTATCGCTATTTTTACTGTGACTGGACTTAGAGCGGCGTCTGCGCCGTTGTTTTGGCTTTTGTCCGGGGGTTTTGTCCTCCGTTCTGTCGCCATCGTCCTCCTTAGGCGTATCCACCATGTATATATCATATGATGAGGTGGCCGTCCAGCGCCCCGTGGGTGGTGGTTCTGAATCGTCTCCTGCGCCAACGTCCATACCGTCGGGGTCGTAAGAGTCGAAGTCAAGCATGTCTGTTACGTCGTCAACAGTGGCTATGAAGTGGGTGGTGGGTGGCCAACGAATTTCTTCGTCGCCTTCTTCCTCCCCGAGCCGGGCATAGTTCGTACAAGAGTCTCCTGATAAGGAGAGAGACTTTAATGAGTTCAGCATGTCACCAAAGGGTGAGTGCTGGAAGATATCAGTGGCGGTAAATTCCATTACTGGAGCCCAGCCAGAATCGCCGGGCTCGGGGGCGCGCGGGCTGGGACCTACAACTAGACACAAGTCCAGGGGTCCGGAGACACAGGCTTCCTTGGGGATGAAGTCTGTGTTCGGATCCACCGCCGACGAGTGTGCGGCCTCCGGGGCGGGGTCCATCCACCCATCCTCGGACGACACAATCTGCCCTGGATTTAGGTCCGGGGCTCCTGCAGGTGCGATATCCCGAGTGTTGTCCGACAGCAGGTCTAAGCCGTGCTCATCGTGACTGTCCAGCACTCCTGCCACAGGACCGAATCCATTGAAGATCAAGTCTCCACAGATATCGGCCATGTAGTTCAAATTTCCGAACCTGACCTGGTGGCCAGGGGCGTAGCTGTCGATCTGCTCCAGATGGCCAAGCGAATTGGCCCGTAGCGCGAAGCCGCCGAGCACGAAGATCTGTCTGGGGAGAAAAGTCTCACCCTGGACCGTGTTGTTGATGATTGAAGGAGCCATCAAGCCTCGCAGCAACGACACAGAGGAACTCTCAATGAAAGCACCAATGTCGGTGTCAAAACCGGCGGATCTCGGGTAGGGGGTCCCGATCTGTGCGTCTAAGGCTAATGGTAACAGGAGGCAAGGGACACGATATTTTACCCAAGTTTGGGCCCTCTTGATGGAGGTAAAACCCTACTTCCTACTTGATTGATATTGATGATATGAGTGTTACAAGAGTTGATCTACCATGAGATCATAGAGGCTAAACCCTAGAAGCTAGCCTATGATGATTATGTTCTTCTAATTGTCCCTATACGGACCAAACCCTCCGGTTTATATAGACACCAGAGGGGGCTAGGGTTTACACAGAGTCGGTTACAAAGAAGGAAATCTAATATCCGGATCGCCAAGCTTGTCTTCCACGCAAAGGAGAATCCTATACGGACACGGGACGAAGTCTTGAGTCTTGTATCTTCGTGGTCCATCAGTCCGGCCAAAGTATATAGTCCGGCTGTCCGGATACCCCCTAATCCAAGACTCCCTCAGCAGGGGCCCTACATTCTCTCAATAGTTAACTTGCTTTGATTTAGCCCTCTCTTTGTTTTGGCTACTTTTCTTAACCCCCCCCCCATGTAATTTGTATAGTGCTGGACACTCTAACCCCCCTTAACTTTTCTTATTTAATATAAAAGGCAGTGAGAGAATCTCACTGTCATCAGTTCTCAAAAAATATGATATAAAACCCATCTTTTTATCCTTGATGGCAACAATACAATACGTGCCTTGCAACCCCTGCTATCACTGGGTAAGGACACCGCAAGATTGAACCCAAAGCTAAGCACTTCTACCATGGCAAGAAAGATCAATCTAGTAGGCCAAACCAAACTGATAATTTTGAGAGACTTGCAAAGATAACTCAATCATACATAGAAGAATTCATAGGAGATTCAAATATTTCTCATAGATAAACTTGATCATAAACCCACAATTCATCGGATCTCGACAAACACACCACAAAAAGAGTTTCATCAAATAGATCTCCACAAGAGAGGGGGAGAACATGGTATTGAGATCCAAAAGGAGAGAAGAAGCCATATAGCTAATAACTATGGACCCGTAGGTCTGTGGTAAACTACTCACAACTCATCAGAGGGGCTATGGTGTTGATGTAGAAGCCCTCCATGGTCGATTCCCCCTCCGGCGGAGCGCCGACGAAGGTTCCAAGATGGGATCTCGCGGATACAGAAGGTTACGGTGGTGGAAATTGTTTTTCGTTGGTTCCCTGGATGTTTTCGGGGTACGTGGGTATATATAGGAGGAAGAAGTAGGTCGGTGGCCGCCCGAGGGGCCCACGAGACAGGGGCGCGCCCTGTAGGGGTGGGCGCGCCCTCCTATATCGTGGCCTCCTTGGCTGCTTCTTGGCTTGCAGTCCAAGTCTTCTAGATCACGTTCATTCCAAAAATCACGCTCCGGAAGGTTTCATTCCGTTTGGACTCCATTTGATATTCCTTTTCTTCGAAATACTGAAATAGGCAAAAAAACAGCAATACGGGCTGGGCCTCCGGTTAGTAGGTTAGTCCCAAAAAATGATATAAATGTGTAAAATAAAGCCCATAAACATCCAAAAGGGGTAATATAATAGCATGGAACAATCAAAAATTATAGATACGTTGGAGACGTATCATGGGTCATCAGCGGGACTATCATTAGGGTTTGTTGTGTACTGAGTGCTACCTACACTTAATGGTTCAGATGTATTTCAGTAATCTTTAGTACCAGTAAAGTTCACAGGGTTTCAAAATTCCGGCCCTAGGAACAGACACTAGTCATTTTGGATTGTTGGTCACGGTGACATTGACCAAGATTACTACGGCAGGCCAGGTTTGTTGACAATTTTACTTGTCTTTCTTACTACATTTACAATTATTCACATCGATTAGTTGCAAAAATAAGTGCTAGACCAACTTGATTCAGATTTTGGACAGTCTCTTACTGTAGTTACAATTCTGCATACTTGTCCTAGTAAGCTCACTAGTAATGGTTGATTCACTACCTCTATGCTTCCCTTGTCATATTTGTTGTCAATATTATTCTTTTAGGTTGGACCACCCTGTTTCAAAATACTGGAACCGCAGACATTAGTGAATAGTATTTCTCCGTGTGATCTCTTCCATCATGTGTGGGCAACAAACACTGCACTGTATAGAAAGAAAGTGTCATATCCACCTTTTACATAGACTACGATCTTTTACATGGAATACAATCTGCCTACTTGCTTTGTGTCGCACTACCAGCACTCCACCCTTGAAGCTAAACATTATTTCACTCATAATTCCTTAGTTTATTTGTTCCAATACGAATTTGATATGGTTCTAATGTTCCTACTTCAGTTTTGAAATGTGTGTCTACCTGTTATAGAGACATAGGAGGTTTGTATTTCTGTGTGTGGTCTGTCAGCACGGTTGGGGGGGGGGGACTTTCTATATGCAGGGGTTTGTAGGCAGACACTCTTTGAGTTGAATTCGCAATGCATTCCATAGATAACCTGACTATTTTTTATGTTTTCATGCATCTCAGATACTGAAAAACATCATACGGATTATGAGCTTGTGCGCATTGAAATAATAAAGCAGAACAATGCCATGGCTGTCAAACTTGGCATTAAGGGACTGAAATCAAGTCTGGATGCAATGCAATGCAAACGCTCTCCACCTACAGATTCATGCTCAGAATATGATCCTAACAATGATTCTGAGCTAGAGGGAAACCTAAGTCAATGTAGCTCCCTAGTGGAGGAGTCAGAGGCAGATGCCCTATCTTATTCACCCATCAAGGTGCTTGCTCTAACTTTCCAAGGTTATATTAGTCACACATATCTTGCAACTAATGCTTTGCATTGCTTCTACTTTGTTGCACTGCCATTAGCTTAGTTTACACATCGTGTATGTGAATACGCCCTACCTATCCATTTTCAGTACATATTCCATCTGTCATCATACCATATTTATCCATTCAAATGTTGTTCTTGTGTATCAGACATTTAAAAGGAAGAGGGCGATTGCTGATCATGGAGGGCGATTGCTGATCACGGAGGGTAGTGACACCTGATAAATGAAATAGCCCATTAGGTGTAGTTGCAATATCACCAGACCCAGAAAACATGGCCACAACTCTAGCAAACTCTAGCCCTACCACACTGGCCATCTCTGATACCCCAACTCAGCAGACCCCAACTGCAACAAAAAGTATAATGATGCCAGTTGACATAGCACCAGCTCTACGATGCAAAACCCCCATTCCAGCAATTGTAGCAAATAGTTGCCAAATCTCTTTTCGAACGAGAGAGAGAGAGCTCCAATTACAGCAAATAGGACTCCTGTTCCACTTGTTCCCAGTTTAGAAGACGAAGCTTATATTGTTTTCAGGAACTTTGTGTGCATCTTTCCTTCATGGAAAGATTATACCATAGACAAAGAGCAATTTCCAATCTTCCTCCGCAACTTATGCGTAAGTAATGTACTAATGTTATTCATGGTAATTACTGCATATGTTTCTGCTGATAGAAGACACAAGATTTCATTCTTTTAAATAAGAGAGGAGCAAACTGAATAGTCAAGACGAGTAAGGGTCGGTTGCGCTTTTCAAGCACTCGTTGATGAAGTATTGTTCCCACCTGAGGCAAGCGCACTTCAATGGCAAGCCTCTAAACGAAATTTCTGTAAAGTCTCTAGTGCTACATTTATCAGACAGTGACTGGAATAATCTTGTTACACATTGGTCTCATCTGCAGCATAAGGTACTGTCTATGATATCACATCACAATTTGAACTACATTTCTGCATGTGCCTTAATGTCTCACTTGTACGAAAACTGTTTGTAGAAGAACATTCATTCTCAAGGGACCACAGAATCTCACAACTATACTGCACACTGCATTGCTCTTGTGAGTACCTCTTGCCCTGTATGACCATACTTACTTTCATAGATGGTTGATCTTGTACCATGACTACACATGTTAGCCACGTTATCCTCCATTTGGTGGACACTATAAGATCTCTACCGACTCTTACATAAATTTAGAATCAACCCAATGCTTTTGAAGAGGTTTAGCTCTACAGTCCTCTTGTAAGGAATGAACGTCGTCTATCACTGTACTTACATTAATAGCTTCTCCCTCCATCCCATAATATAAGAGCATTTTGTATAGTAAACCAGTGTTCAAAACAATCTTATATTATGGGAAGAGGGATTCGTTCATTGTGTAGTGATGTTGGGTTGAACTACATCGGTATTTCCCCAAAGAGGAAGGGATGATGCAACAGAGCAACGGTAGGTATTTCCCTCAGTGATGAGACCAAGGTTATCGAACCAGTAGGAGAACCATGCAACACCACGTAAACAGCTCATGCACAAAAAGAACAAATACTTGCATCCCGACGTAAGAGACGGGTTGTCAACCCCTCACGGGTGAAAATATAGGTAAAATTGTAGTAGATTGGTTAAATAGATCTCGCGGGAACGCGAGATAAAATAAATAAATAAAAATTGCAGCAAGGTATTTTTGTATTTTTGGATTAATATATCTGAAAATAAAAGAAAATAAAAATAGATCGCGAAGGCAAATATAATAAAGAAGAGACCCGGGGGCCGTAGATTTCACTAGTGGATTCTCTCGAGAAAAATAGCATACGGTGGGTAAACCAACTACTGTTGGGCAATTGATAGAACTTCAAGTAATCATGGTGATATCCAGGCAATGATCATTATATAGGCATCACATCCAATATAAGTAGACCGACTCATGCCTGCATCTACTACTATTACTCCACACATCCACCGCTATCCAGCATGCATCTAGTGTACTATGCATGGAGAAACGGAGTAATGCAATAAGAACGATGACATGATGTAGACAAGATCTATTTATGTAGAAATAGTCTCCATCTTGTTATCCTTGATAGCAAAGATACATACGTGTCGGCTCCCCTTCTATCACTGGGATCAAGCACCGTAAGATCGAACCCATCACAAAGCACATCTTCCCAATGCAAGATAAATAGATCAAGTTGGCCAAACAAAACCCAAATATCGGAGAAGAAATATGAGGCTATAAGTAATCATGCATATAAGAGATCAAAAGACTCAAATAAATTTCATGGATAAAAACATAGATCTGATCATAAACTCAAAGTTCATCAGATCCCAACAAACACACCGCAAAAAGAGTTACATCAAATAGATCTCCAAGAGACCATTGTATCGAGAATCAAAAGAGAGAGAGAGAGGAAGCCGTCTAGCTACTAACTACGAACCCGTAGGTCTACAATGAACTACTCACGCATCATCGGAGAGGCACCAATGAGGATGATGAACCCCTCCGTGATGGTGTCTTGATTGGACTGGTGGTTCTGGAATGTGCGGCGGCTGGAATTGATTTTCGTCGACTCCCCTAGGGTTTCTGGAATATTGGGGTATTTATAGAGAAAAGAGGTCGTGCGAGAGGCCACCGAGGTGGGAACAACCCACCTGGGTGCGCCTGGGCCCCCAGGCGCACCCTGGTGGGTTGTGCTCCGCTTGGAGCACCCCTCTGGTACTTCTTTGGCCCAACATGTGTCTTCTGGTCCGAAAAAAAATCTCCAAAAAGTTTCGCTGCGTTTGGACTCCGCTTAATATTGATTTCCTGCGATGTAAAAACAAGCAGAAAACAACGACTGGCACTGTGCACTATGTCAATAGGTTAGTCCCAAAAATGATATAAAGTTGTTGTAAAATGACTGTAAAAATCCAAGAATGATAATATAACAACATGGAACAATCAAATATTATAGATACGTTGGAGACGTATCACCATCCCCAAGCTTAATTCTTGCTTGACCTCGAGTAGGTAAATGATAAAAATAGAATTTTGGTGTGGAATGCTGCCTAACATGTTTATCACATATTCTTTTGTTTGTAGCATGGACATTTGGACTTCTATACGGTTCAAAGCAATAGTCTAGTTTTGACATGAGGACTTTAATACTCAAGCATATCAACAAGCAACCATGTCTTCCAAAATATCAACACTAAAGCAAGTTATCCCTAGCCCATTATGCTCAGTCATTGATCCATTCATGAAACACACTCGCATAGTAGCTACACCCAATGCTCAAGTACGATCACAGTGCCCCTTAGTTGGTGCTTTATAAGAGAACATGGAGACTCAAAATAAAAATAAAAATTGCATAAAGTAAATATAAAGGCCCTTCACGGAGGGAAGTAGGGATTTGTAGAGGTGCTAGAGCTCAAAGCGAAAAAGATAGAGATAAAACATTTTGGGTGGCATGCTTTTCCTATCAACAAAAACGATCGAGTAGTTCCCAATACTTTCCATGCTAGATATATCATAGGTGGTTCCCAAACATAAAAAGTTTATTCCTTTTTCCACCATACTTTCACTTTCCATGGCTAACCGTATCCATGGGTGCCTTCCATACCAACACTTTCCAAGGAATTTATTATTTGATAACATAAAGTAAATTCATTTTTCATTTTGGGACTGGGCATCCCTAATACCTTTATCATACTCTCATGCAATGACAAGTGAATAAACACTCATCTTGAGAATTACACATTTAGCATGGAAATATATCAGCCACCCCCTACTGTTTCATGAGAGGTACAAGCACACAAAAGAGAAATTTATTTTGAAAATTAGAGATGGCACATACAAATTTTCTTAGAACGGCAAAAGAATACCGCATATAGGTAGGTATAGTGGCCTCATGTGGCAAAACTGTTTTAAAGGATTTTGGATGCACATGTAATGATCATACTTAGTTCGAATAAAGGCTAGCAAAAGATTGAGAAGCCAACCAAGAAATGAAAAATATTATAAGCGAGCATTAAGCATAATTAACACCGAATAATGCACCACAAGTAGGATGTACTTTCATTACATAACTATTGACTTTCGTGCTTGCATAGGGAATCACAAACCTTAACACCAATATTCTTACTAAAGCATAATTACTCATCAACATGACTCACATGTCACTATCATCATATCTCAAAACTATTACAAAGAATCAAGTTTATTTTGTCCAATGATCTTAATGAAAGTTTTTATTATATCCTTCTTGGATATCTATTAATGTGGAACTAGTTTCATATGTTGCATTTAATAAGCTCAAACAAATATAAGTGAAGAACATGAGCATCATATTTCTTTATCTCAAATTAATTTAAGTGAAGCATGAGAGAATTTCTAAAAAAATTACTAACTCTCAAATAAATCTAAATGAAGCATGAGAGCATTTCTTCAAAAATAGTAAAGCACACCATGCTCAAAAAGATATAAGTGAAGCACTAGAGCAATTCCAAGGCTCTAAAAATTTAAGTGAAGCAAAGGAGCAATTCTAACAAGTCATAGCATAATTTTGGCTCTCTCAAATAGGTGTGTCCACCAAGGATTCAAGACCAAAAATAAAAAGCAAAACAAGCAAAGGCTCATATCATACAAGATGCTCCAAGCAAAACTCATAATATGTGACAAATAAAAATATAGCTCCAAGTAAAATACCGATGGTTGTTAGAAGAAAGAGGGGATGCCACTCGGGGGCATCCCCAAGCTTAGTTGCTTGATACTTCTTGAATATTATCTTGGGGTGCCTCGGGCATCCCCAAGTTTAGCCTTTTGTTAATCCTTATTGTTGGATAACGTAGTATTTCAAAAAATTCCTACGATCACGCAAGATCTATCTAGGAGAAGCATAGCAACGAACGGGAAGAGTGTGTACAGGTACCCTCGTAGACCGAAAGTGGAAGCGTTTAGTAACGTCGTTGATACAGTCGAACATCTTCGTGATCCAACCGATCCAAGTACCGAACGTATGGCACCTCCGTGTTCAGCACACGTTCAGGACAATGACGTCCCTCGAGCTCTTGATCCAGTTGAGGACGAGGGATAGTTCCGTCAGCACGACGGCATGGCGATGGTGATGACGAAGTTACCGGTGCAGGGCTTCGCCTAAGCACTACGATGATATGACCGAGGTATGTAACTATGGAGGGGGGCACCGCACACGGCTAAAAGATCAACTTGTGTGTTCTAGGGTGCCCCCCTCCCCATGTATATAAAGGAGGGAGGGGGAGGCCTTCCGGCCCTAGCTAGGCGCGCCGGGAGAAGGGGAATCCTACTAGGACTCCAAGTCCTAGTAGGTTTCCACCTAAAGGAGAAGGGGGAAGGAAGGGACAGGGGGCCGCGCCGCCAACCCCTTGTCCAATTCGGACTGGGATTGGGGGCGCACGCCACCTCCTGGCTGCTGGCTCTCCTTCCCACTAAGGCCCACTAAGGCCCATCAACTCCTCGGGGGGTTCCGGTAAACCCTATGGCACTCCGTTTTTACTCGAAATTATCCGGAACACTTCCGATGTCCGAATAACATGGTCCAATATATCACTCTTTATGTCTCGACCATTTCAAGACTCCTCGTCACGTCCGTGATCTCATCCAAAACTCCAAACAAACTTCGGTCATCAAAACACATAACTCATAATACAAATCGTCATTGAACGTTAAGCGTGCGGACCCTACGGGTTCGAGAACTATGTAGACATGACCGAGACACATCTCCAGTCAATAACAAATAGCGGAACCTGGATGCTCATATTGGCTCCTACATATTCTACTGAAGGAAATATGCCCTAGAGGCAATAATAAAGTTGTTATTTATATTTCCTTATATCATCATAAATGTTAATTATTCATGCTAGAATTGTATTAACCGGAAACTTAGGACATGTGTGAATACATAGACAAACAGAGTGTCCCTAGTATGCCTCTACTTGACTAGCTCATTAATCAAAGATGGTTAAGTTTCCTAGACATAGACATGTGTTGTCATTTGATGAATGGGATCACATCATTAGAGAATGATGTGATCGACAAGACCCATCCATTAGCTTAGCACTATGATCGTTTAATTTATTGCTATTGCTTTCTTCATGACTTATACATGTTCCTATGACTATGAGATTATGCAACTATCGAATACCATAGGAACACCTAGTGTGCTATAAAACATCACAACGTACCTGGGTGATTATAAAGATGCTCTACAGGTGTCTCTGATGGTGTTTGTTGAGTTGGCATAGATCGAAATTAGGATTTGTCACTCTGATTGTCGGAGAGGTATCTCTGGGCCCTCTCGATAATGCACATCACTATAACCCTTGCAAGCAATGTGCCTAATGAGTTAGTTGTGGGATGATGCATTACGGAACGAGTAAAGAGACTTGTCGGTAACGATATTGAACTAGGTATGAGGATACCGACGATCGAATCTCGGGCAAGTAACATACCGATGAAAAAGGGAACAACGTATTTTGTTATGCGGTTTGACCGATAAAGATCTTCGTAGAATATGTAGGAGCCAATATGAGCATCCAGGTTCCGATATTGATTATTGACCGGAGATGAGTCTCGGTCACGTCTACATAGTTCTCGAACCCGTAGGGTCCGCACGCTTAACGTTCGATGACAATATGTATTATGAGTTTTGTGATTTGATGAACCGAAGGTTGTTCGGAGTCTCGGATGTGATCACGGACATGATGTGGAGTCTCGAAATGGTCGAGACATGAATATTGATATATTGGTAGGTTATGTTTGGACACCGGAATGGTTTCGGATGAGTTCGGGCATTTTTTGATGTACCGGGGGGTTACCGGAACCCCCCGGGGGCTTAATGGGCCTACATGGGCTTTAGTGGAAGAGAGAGGAGGCGGCCAAGAGGAGGGGCGTGCCCCCCAAGCCCAATCCGAATTGGGGAGGGGGGCTGGCCCCCCTTTCCTTCTTCCCCTCTTCCCCTTCCTCCCCCCTCCTAGTTGGACTAGGAAAGGGGGGAAACCTACTCCTAGTAGGAGTACGAATCCCCCCTTAGGGCCGGCCCCCTCCTCCCCTCCTTTATATATGGGAGAGGGGCACCCCATAGACACACAAGTTGATTCTTAGCCGTGTGCGGTGCCCCCCTCCATAGATTTCCACCTCGGTCATAGTGTTGCGGTGCTTAGGCAAAGCCCTGCGTCGGTAACTTCATCATCACCGTCACCACGCCGTCGTGCTGACAAAACTCTCCCTCGGCCTCAGCTGGATCTAGAGTTTGTGGGACGTCACTGAGTTGTACGTGTGCAGATCGCGGAGGTGTCGTGTGTTTGGTACTTGATCGATTGGATCACGAAGACGTTCGACTACATCAACCGCGTTACTTAATGCTTCCGCCTTTGGTCTACGAGTGTACGTGGACACACTCTCCCCGCTTGTTGCTATGCATCTCCTAGATATATCTTGCATGATTGTAGGAAATTTTTGAAATACTGCGTTCCCCGACAGTGGCATCCGAGCCAGATCTATGCGTAGATGTTATATGCACGAGTAGAACACAAAGAGTTGTGGGCGATAATAGTCATACTGCTTACCAGCATGTCATACTTTGATTCGGCGGTATTGTTGGTTGAAGCAGCCCAGGCCGACATTACATGACCACGTTCATGAGACTGGTTCTGCCGCCGTGCTTCACACATAGGTGGCTAGTGGGTGCTTGTTTCTCCAACTTTAGTTGAATCGAGTGTGACTACGCCCGGTCCTTGTTGAAGGTTAAAACAACACACTTGACGAAAAATCGTTGTGGTTTTTGATGCGTAGGTAAGAACGGTTCTTGCTAAGCTCGTAGCAGCCACGTAAAACTTGCAACAACAAAGTAGAGGACGTCTAACTTGTTTTTGCAGGGCATGTTGTGATATGATATGGTCAAGACGTGATGAGATATAAATTGTTGTATGAGATAATCATGTTTTGTTAAAGTTATCGGCACCTGGCAGGAGCCTTACGGTTGTCTCTTTATTGCATAAGATGCAAGTGCCATATAATTGCTTTACTTTATCGCTATGCGATAGCAATAGTTGCAAAAGCAATAGTTGGCGAGACGACCATGTGACGACACATTGATAAAAATCAAGATGATGGATATTATGGTGTCATGCCGGTGACGATGGAGATCATAATGGTACTTTGGAGATGGAGGTCAAAGGCACAAGATAATGATGGCCATATCATGTCACATATTTTGATTGCATGTGATGTTTATATTTTATGCATCTTATTTTGCTCAGTACGTCGGTAGCTTTATAAGATGATCCCTTACAAAAATTTCAAGGTATAAGTGTTCTCCCTGAGTATGCACCATTGCAACAGTTCTTCGTGTTGAGACACCACGTGATGATCGGGTGTGATAAGCTCTACATTCACATACAACGGGTGCAAGCCAGTTTTGCACACGCAAAATACTCGGATTAAACTTGACGAGCCTAGCATATGTAGATATGGCCTCGGAACACTGGGACCGAAAGGTCGAGCGTGAATCATAAAGTAGATATGATCAACATAGAGATGTTCACCATTGAAAACTACTCCATCTCACGTGATGATCGGACATGGTTTAGTTGATATGGATAACGTGATCATTTAGATGACTATAGGGATGTCTATCTAAGTGGGAGTTCTTAAGTAATATGATTAATTGAACTTAATTTATCATGAACTTAGTCCTGATAGTATTTGCATATCTATGTTGTAGATCAATAGATTGCGATGTAGCTCCCCGTTTGTTTTTTATATGCTCCTAGAGAAAAATAAGTTGAAAGATGATAGTAGCAATGATGCTAACTTGGTCTGTGATCTAAGGATTATCCTCATTATTGCACAGAAGAATTATGTCCTTGATGCACCGCTAGGTGAAGTACTATTGCAGGAGCAGATACAGACGCTATGAACATTTGGCAAAGCTCGGTATGATGACTACTTAATAGTTTAGTGCACCATGCATTACGGCTTAGAACCGGGACTTCAAAAATGTTTTGAACGCCATGGAGCATATGAGATGTTCCAAGAGATGAAATTGGTATTTCAGTCTCATGCCCATGTCGAGAGGTATGATACCTCTAACAAGTACTTTGCCTACAAGATGGAGAACAACTCAACCAGTGAGCATGTGCTCGGAATGTCTGAGTACTACAATCACTTGAATAAAGTGGGAGTTAATCTTCCAGATTAGATAGTGATTGACAGAGTTCTCTAGTCACTATCACCAAGTTACTGGAACTTCCTGATGAACTATAATATGCAAGGCATGACGAAAACGATTCCCGAGATCTTCGCAATGTTGAAATCCACGAAGGTAGAAATCAAGAAAGAGCATCAAGTGTTGATGGTTAACAAGACCACTAGTTCCAAGAAAAAGGGCAAAGGGAAATAAAGGGAACTTCAAGAAGAATGGCAAGCAAGTTGCCACTCCCGTGAAGAAGCCCAAAGCTAGACCTAAGCTTGAAACTGAGTGCTTCTACTACAAAGGGAACGGTCACTGGGAGTGGAACTACCCTAGATACTTGGCGGATAAGAAGGATGGCAAAGTGAACAAAGGTATACTTGATATACATGTTATTGATGTGTACTTTACTAGTGTTTATAAGCAACCCCTCGGTATTTGATACTGGTTCAGTTGCTAAGAGTAGTAACTCGAAATGGGAATTGCAAAATAAATAGAGACTAGTTAAGGGCGAGGTGATGATGTGTGTTGGAAGTGATCCCAAGGTTGATAAGATCACCATCGCACACCCCCTTTACCTTCAAGATTAGTGTTGAACCTAAAATAAATGTTATTTGCTGTTTGCGTTGAGCATGAATATGATTAGATCATGTTTATTGCAATACGGTTATTCATTTAAGTCAAAGAATAATTGTTGTTCTGTTTACATGAATAGAACCTTCTATGGTCATACACTTAATATAAATGGTTTATTGAATCTCGATCATAGTGATACACATAATATTGATGCCAAAAGATGCAAAGTTGATAATGATAGTGCAACATACTTGTGTCACTTCCATTTAGGTCATATTGGTGTAAAGCGCATGAAGGAACTCCATGCGGATGGACTTTTGGAATCACTTGATTATGAATCATTTGATGCTTGCGAACCATGCCTCATGGGCAAGATGACTAAGACTCCATTCTCCGGAACAATGGAGCAAGCCACTGACTTATTGAAAATAATACATACCAATGTATGCGGTCCGATGAGTGTTGAGGCTCATGGCGGTATCATTGTTTTCTGACCTTCACAGATGATTTGAGCAGATATGGGTATATCTACTTGATGAAACACAAGTCTGAAACATTTGAAAAGTTCAAGGAATTTCAGAGTGAAGTAGAGAATCATCATAACAAGAAAATAAAGTTTCTATGATCTGATCACAGAGGCGAATATTTGAGTTACAAGTTTGGCCTTCAATTAAAACAATGTGGAATAGTTTCACAAACTCATGCCACCTGGAACACCACAGCATGATGGTGTGTCCGAATGTCATAACTGTACTTTATTGCATATAGTGCAATCTATGGTGTCTCTTACCGATTTACCACTATCGTTTCGGGGTTATGCGTTAGAGACAGCTACATTCATGTTAAATAGGGCACCGTTTAAATCCGTTGAGACGACACCATGAACTATGGTTTGGCAAGAAACCTAAGCTGTCATTTCTTAAAGTTTGGGGATGTGATGCTTATGTGAAAAAGTTTGAACCTGATAAGCTTGAACCCAAATTGGAGAAGTGCGTCTTCATAGGATACCCAAAATGTTGGGTACACCTTCTATCACAGATCCAAAGGCAAGATCTTTGTCGCTAAGAATGGATCCTTTCTAGAGAAGGAGTTTCTCTCAAAAGAAGTGAGTGGGAGGAAAGTAGAACTTGATGAGGTAATAGTACCTGCTCACGAATTGGAAAGTAATTCATCACAGAAATCAGTTCCTGTGATTCCTACACCAACCAGTGAGGAAGCTAATGATGATGATCATGAAACTTCAGATCAAGTTACTACCGAATCCCGTAGGTCAACCAGAGTAAGGTACCGCACCAGAGTGGTATATTACTCATGTTCTGGAGGTCATGTTACTTGACCATGATGACCTTACGAACTATGAGGAAGCGATGATGAGCTCAGATTCGGCAAAATGGCTTGAGGCCATGAAATCTGAGATAGGATCCATGTATGAGAACAAAGTATGGACTTTGGTTGACTTGCCCGTTGATCGGCAAGCCATAGAGAATAAAATGGATCTTCAAGAGGAAGACGGACGCTGATAGTAGTGTTACTATCTACAAAGCTCGAATTGTCGCAAAAATGTTTTCGACAAATTCAAGGTGTTGACTACAATGAGATTATCTCACTTGTATCGATGCTTAAAAGTCTGTCTGAATCATGTTAGCAATTGCCACATTTTATGAAATTTGGCAAATGGATGTCAAACATGCATTCCTTAATGGATTTCTTAAAGAAGAGTTGTATATGATGCAACCAGAATGTTTTGTCGATCTTAAAGGTGCTAACAAAGTGTGCAAAGCTCTAGCGATCTATCTATGCACTACTAGGGAAAAGCCTAGTAGCAGCGCGGGTTTTGGCCCTCTCAGTAGCGCGGGTACCGGCGCTACTAATAAGGCGCTATAGCTAACACATAGCAGTAGCGCCTGTTCACCCACGCTACTGCTACTGATGAATATCTGTAGCACTCTTTGGAAAAGGGCGCTACTGATATTATCTGCAGCGCTTTTCAGAAGGAAGCGCTACATGTAAGTCGGCGCTACTGCTAAATTTCCCCCCTCGCTACTACTAGTTTTATTAGTTTTTTCCCTGCATATTTGTTTTTTATTTGTTTTGTATTGGAATAGGCTTTATACAATAATCTTTAGCATATCATCCACATACAAATGTAATCATAGCATATACATACAATTAGTCTCATCAAATCATGTCATCATCATAATCATCATCCAACACAAAGTGGTCTCTCGTCATCAATCTCGAAAATAGCGATACAAGTCTCAATTACTTGCAAATACATAGTCATCCATCTAAACAATGATATACGCGAGAATAGCTATCACTTTGAGTACATGAGTTCGTATCCCTCTCTCTCATTAGCGTGAACCTAAACTAAGTACTGCGTGTCGCTCGGAAACCGAAAACCGGTACACCTGGGCCTGACACTCCGTCCACTTGTCGTATATATACTCCTGGAGTAGCACTTCTTCGCCATCTATGATCTATGCACCTGCATCGTCACATGAGTCGATGATATGCAACATATATAGTTGAGCAACAGAAAGAGACAGACTTGGCAAAAATAGAAACAACATATCATAAGCATAAATAACAAAGTTCATCATACCCAAAATGACCTAACTAGAGTGATTTTCGCTAGTCGAGGAGGAGGACGGTTTAATTACATCACAAATAAAGTTTCACCGTGCATAACTCAAAGTTTTGTCATAAAAGAAAGTATGGACTAAATGGACACATTGTCATATATCGACAATCACTCCATCATGTCGTGCCATCCATCCATGTCAGGGAGATAGTCATCGAGCTTAGTGAAAGGCTTCATGTCGAGACGCTGAGAGGCTATCCATGTTCAGACGTCTTCCCGCAACATTTGTCCTTCTGCATGGAACATCCCTGTTTTTCCGACGACCTCATTCATGATGATTTGGGCAAGTTCGCGCTGGATGTTATAGAACTCAGCTCGAAGTCGATGATCCTCGATATCTCCTATGTCCTTTGCCCATTGCAGAATATGGGCATCGCCAGATCTAGGTGCCATGTGAAGGTTCTGGTGATCCCGTCTGTACTCCAGCATGTGGTGTAGGACATAGAATCCATCATTAAGAGAATCGTTTGGTTGCTGGATGCAGCAGAAGTCGGTCTTATGGCTGAAGGCGACCCTGCCGCCCCTTCTCTTCTTATCCCTAACCTCTCCACCCCTTGCTTCGTAGTAAAACATAGCACTGTCGAGAACATCTTTGATGTGGGTGTAATCCTTTTTGTCAATGTTCTTCGACGAGTCCAAGTAAAGAGCATGGGAGAATCGGGGGTAGAGGATGATGAGGACGGCGCGCCCACCGCTGCGCAAAATAAGTACACCTCAAATTAATTAGCCTCCACCGTGCAAATGAATTATTGAAATCGAAGGAAGGATAGCAGCGCGGATGACTTACACGGGATGATAAGGCACGAGAATCGCCTCCTTGTCCTTATTGGCGAGCATGAAACTGACGATGTAATCCCTCGCATATTCACGATGCTGTGCACAGACTCCCAAGAAGCCCTCGTGCATGTAGTACGGGTTAGCGACACAGATAAAACGTATCTGCTCAACCCCAAGGATGTAGTTCATGTGCAAGGCATAAAGGAGGAAAAAAGTAAAATCCAGCTTCTTCACGTGAAACATGTCGAATATGTAATCGAATCGGAGGAAGAACTTATCCGCAGGGAAGCCGTCGACGTACGACATTTGCCGCGGAATGTTAACCATGTAGAGTGGGTATCCTGGATCTTTCGAGGCGATGAGGCCTTTCTCTACCCGCAGCACATCGTCATGAAGTCTCCTTAGATCGCCGAATCTGGCCTGTAGCGCTGTTTCAGGTAGGATTGGTCGACCGGGGATATGCCATTTATCCGCATCGGGGATATCTACACGGTCCTGAAGCCGAGGCTGCTGAGGCGGCTGGATCATAGAATCAGCTTTTTTGCCTTTCCTCGCTCTCTTCCTAGGCTTCTTTACCACCAGATGGTCGTCAATAACACGTTGAGACGGTAATTCAGGCACCGACTCATGATGCTCAAACCCTGAGGAGGCGCCAATATAGACATACTGTTCAGCGCCATCGTCATCCTCATCCTCATCCATGGCGACGTCATCAGCGACTAATGGAGCCACCTGCTTACCCCGTCCGCTATCACCCAACACGACACCCGACGCTAATTGGTTAGGTGGGGTGTTGATGTTCATACCTTGCTGAGGCTGCGTGCTCGTGGGTGTGCTCCCGGCCGCCTCCAGACGAAGCAGACTCTTTGGCCACAACAGGACCCACCCATTGCAACAATCACCAAGCCGCCGCGGGGTCTCGTCGTCATCCCCCACTAGTATTAGAGGAGGCAAATTCTCGTGGCCCGGTTTGACACTGGCCACGGAAACCTTGAAGACGTTCGGGGGGATCGACCGGCTGTGGAACAATGGTTCCTTCGGCTCCATTATCGTCCCCTTCCCCATGTCCACCTTCTGTTCGCCGATGGTGTACAATATGGTGCACGGGGTTTCGTCGGCCTGCAAAGAAAAGTCTGCGAAGTGAGACATCCGAAAGGCAACGAAAATGGGAGATTATACATTTATATTGAAGGGGGCCGGTGTGGCAGATACCGTGAGGGCGTCGAGCTCAGCCAAAGAGGAGGCACCACCGAGCACGTCCGGTGCGGCAGCCGGTGCGGGAGCCGGTGCGGGAGCAGGTGCGGGAGCCGGTGCGGGAGCATGTGCTCCCAAGAAGTCAGCAAGGGGAAAGTCCTCTGCATTTTTTTCTGGATTTTGCCTTGTCCAAGTGTGAACGCCCGTCACCAAGGAAGTAGATATATCTGCAATCGCCTGTTTTGCGGCAGCTACCGCTGTTGCGGCTGTCTGAGATGATTTCTTCTCAACCGCAATCTCAACCTTCTTGTCGATGCTTTCTTCAGTTAACCTCCGTCTTTCCTTTTTCTCCTCCGTGGTCTCACGGTAGTACTTCTTCCACGTGGCGCCGTCTCCGACACCGTGCACGCGTCCATACAACGGTCGAGTATCCACCGGTTGTTGTTTCAATATGTTCAACGCCCGGTTGAATGGAGTGTCCCACTTGGGCCTCGCCAATGCCTCAGACGGCGAGTCACTTTCGGCCGCAATCCGGTGCTACTCTCTCTGCAAAAGGCACAAGGATCATTTACAAATATGGCTAACATGTGCAGTCGAATTGATCAGAAACTAAAATTACCAGCAGTCTCATGAACTCCGTAATGACCGATGTTGTCTCGTAAACCTTCTTCACTGGGTCCCAACGGTGCCGGGCCCTCAGGACGTCACGCTCCTGCGGGACGGTGAAATCCGCCAAGGGGTCTGGGATGCCCAGACTCGCGGCTTCCGCGTCCTCCTTGGCCCATTTGGACCTCTTTCCGCCGTAACCACGGCTTCCGAGGTGGTGGGTCCCAATGTTCCTCTTTTGAAGCCCCTTCATGTACTTAGACTTTTCTTTGGCAGCTTCGGCCTCGCAAGCCTCCTTGAATATTTGAAACTGCTCTTCCATGATTGTCGGACTTTCCTTTACAATCTCGGAGTAGGGTTCCCCGTCGTTGATCTTTGCTTTCACTCAATTTTTCCAGGCGGCCAACGCGTTCCTAAACTTGGTCATGGCGTGTTTGTTTATATTCTTCATTGCCGGGTCCTTGTCTGGATCTTCATAATCCTTCTCATTCCGGCCCGGGAACAAGAATATCTGGTGAAACTTCTTTAGGAGGGAGCTCCTCATATTTTCTATCTTCTTTAGATTCTCATCGTTGATGGTGGCGGTTGTCCGTATGATGCAGCCTATTTGATTGTCGTAGCACGCGCGCACTTCCTCGGGCGCCTTTGGCTCAAAATTGCCGTTGTCCACCTTCGTGACCACCAGTCTAGTAGTCCTGAGTTTGTTAGGAACCCGTTGCCTCTTTGCTTTCGGTTCTACACTGGCTCCGCTCCCCGAGGCAGCACCGGTCTCAGCACCGGTCTCGATGCAGGTCTGAATCTCAGCGCCGGTCTCAGTCTCAGCACCGGTCTGCGTGTCGGTCTCAGCACCGGTTTGCGTGTCGGTCTCAGTCCCCGATGCCACCGGTGGGCCCAACAACAACATCTGTTGATCGTCGGTAAGGCTAAAAAATTCGTCTGCCACCCGGTAGACGTCGTCGCAATCACCAGAACCCTGTCCTTCATCGTTGCTAGCCATGTTTCCTATGATTAAATCTAGTCAATTAATTCTAGACCTAATAAAATGAATAATGACATAAAAAAGGACAATTGTTTTGCAGGAATGTTGACTCCTTCCTGGTGCGGCAAATCCCGGGCACTCGATATGTCCTAGTTTGTAGCACAAGTCATGCCGAAATTCACGGGAAATTTCGGCATGACCTTTGCTAAAAAGTGGACAAATTGAGAACCTGAAATTTGCCGGAATATAAATGAATCAACATTCCGGCAAAACATAGGCCACTCAGCATCATTCCCTGGAAACAACAAAGCCACTTGGGCACAATCGAACAACTTCAATGAAAAGATATAACCTGGATAATTAACCTAATTAAACTAGTTAACCTGACTAGTTCTCTGTCAAAGCCCTAACTAAGTTTTTGCACTAACCTAGATAATTAACCTAATTAAACTAGTTAACCTAACTACTTCTCTGTCAATGCCCTAACTAAATTTTTGCCCTAATCTAGATAATTAACCTAATTAAACTGGCTAACCTATGCATGAGAGAGATAGGAGGGGTGGGGGCTTACAGATGATGGCTCCGGTGGTGGCGATAGAGGCAGTGGTGGCGAGGGAGGCAGGGGCGTCTCCGGTGACGGCGAGGGAGGCAGGGGCGTCTCCGGTGACAGCGAGGAAGGTGGCGTCGACGGCGGCTCCGGTTGCGTTGACGAGGCCGCGCGGCTCCATGGCGTTGGGGGCGGCTCCGGTGTCGTCGACGGTGCACGGCTCTGGTAGAGTCGTCGTCGGCGGCGAAGTGGGGCGACGGTGAATCGGGGAGACGGCGGCGCGCGGGGTGGGTTGTGGGATTTGGGGGAGAAGTGGTGGCCGGGCCGGGGGGAAACGGTTTTTTGGCTAAGTCAAACTTAGCGGTAGCGCGTTTCGCAAAACGCGCTATAGCTAAGATAGCTATAGCGGTTTCTGCAAAACGCGCTGCTGCTATAGCTATGTAAATTTCTTCCTTTTTTTTATTTCCTTTTCTGTTTCTATAGCGGGGGTCTAGGACATGCGCTGCAGCTACGTTAGCTATAGCGCCTCTTACAAACAAACGCTGCTGCTATGCCTTCCTCCGATTTTTCGCTTTTTCGTTTATTTTGCTTTACATTTTATTTTTTTCCCTTTCTCCTTTTTCTATTTCTTTCATTTTCATTTACTTTTCTATTTGTTTTTCATCTTATTTTATTTCCGTTAGTAGTAGCGCTCTTCCCAGGAAACGCGCTGCTAATTATGCTCTAGCGGTAGCGCGTTTCTTCGAAGCCCGCTACTGCTATGCGTAGCCTAGCATTCTGCCAATGGGAATATTAGTAGTAGCGCTTTCTCGTCCACAAGCGCTACTACTAAGTTTGTATCTGTAGCGCGGTTTTTCTTAGATCGCTACTGCTATATAGCACTAGCGCGCTTTTTTGACCCGCGTTGTTGCTAAATTTCTGTGTATAAGGTTTTCCCTAGTAGTGATGGACTGGTGCAAGCATCTCGGAGTTGGAATATACGCTTTGATGAGCTGATCAAAGCATATATTATTATACAGACTTGCGGTGAAGCCTGTATTTACAAGAATGTGAGTGGGAGCCCTACAGCCTTTCTGATAAGTATATGCGAATGACATATTGTTGATCGGAAATGATGTAGAATTTTGTGGAAAGCATAAACGAGTGTTTGAAAGGAGTTTTTCAAAGAAAGACCTCGGTGAAGCTACTTACATATTAAGAATCAAGATCTATAGAGATAGATCAAGACGCTTGATAAGTTTTTTCAATGAGTACATACCTTGACAAGTTTTTGAAGTAGTTCAAAATGGAACAGTCAAAGAAGGAGTTCTTGTATGTGTTGCAAGGTGTGAAGTTGAGTAATACTCAAAGCCCGACAACGGCAGAAGATAGAGAGAATGAAAGTCATTCCCTATGCCTCGGCCATAGGTTCTATAACTATGCCATGCTGTGTACCAGACCTATTGTATACCCTGCCCTGAGTTTGGCAAGGGAGTACAATAGTGATCTAAGAGTAGATCACTGGACAACGGTCAAAATTATCCTTAGAGGACTAAGGAAATATTTCTCGGTTATGGAGGTGATAAAGAGTTCGTCGTAAAGAGTTACGTCGATGCAAGCTTTGACACCGATCTGGATGACTCTGAGTCTCAATCTGGATACATATTAAAAGTGGGAGCATTTAGCTAGAGTAGCTCCGTGCAAAGCATTGTAGACGTAGAAATTTGCAAAATACATACGGATCTGAATGTGGCAGACCCGTTGAGTAAACTTCTCTCACAAGCAAAACATGATCACACCTTGGTACTCTTCGGGTATTAATCACATGGCGATGTGAACTAGATTATTGACTCTAGTAAACCCTTTTGGTATTGGTCACATGGCGATGTGCACTATAGAGTGTTAAATCACATGACGATGTGAACTATTGGTGTTAAATCACATGGCGATGTGAACTAGATTATTGACTCTAGTGCAAGTGGGAGACTGAAGGAAATATGCCCTAGAGGCAATAATAAAGTTGTTATTTATATTTGCTTATATCATGATAAATATTTATTATTCATGCTAGAATTGTACTAACCGGAAACTTAGGACATGTGTGAATACATAGACAAACAGAGTGTCCCTAGTATGCCTCTACTTCACTAGCTTGTTAATCAAATATGGTTAAGTTTCCTAGCCATATACATGTGTTGTCATTTGATGAACGCGATCACATCATTAGAGAATGATGTGATGGACAAGACCCATCCGTTAGCTTAGCACTATGATCATTTAGTTTATTGCTATTGCTTTCTTCATGACTTATACATGTTCCTATGACTATACGATTATGCAACTCCCGAATACCAGAGGAACACTTAGTGTGCTATCAAATGTCACAACATAACTGAGTGATTATAAAGATGCTCTATAGGTGTCTCCGATGGTGTTTGTTGAGTTGGCATAGATCGAGATTAGGATTTGTCACTCTGATTGTCGGAGAGGTATCTCTGGGCCCTCTCGGTAATGTACAGCACTATAAGCCTTGCAAGCAATGTGACTAATGAGTTAGTTGCGCGATGATGCATTACAGAACGAGTAAAGAGATTTGCCGGTAACAAGATTGAACTAGGTATGAGGATACCAACGATCGAATCTCGGGCAAGTAACATACCGATGACAAGGGGAACAACGTATGTTGTTATGCGGTTTGACCGATAAAGATCTTCGTAGAATATGTAGGAGCCAATGTGAGCATCCAGGTTCCGCTATTAGTTAGTGACCGGAGATGAGTCTCGGTCATGTCTACATAGTTCTCGAACCTATAGGGTCCGCACGCTTAACGTTCGATGACGATATGTATTATGAGGATTGTGATTTGATGCAACAAAGGTTGTTCGGAGTCCCGGATGTGATCACAGACATGAGGAGGAGTCTCGAAATGGTCGAGACATGAAGATTGATATATTGGAATGTTATGTTTGGACACCAGAATGGTTTCAGATGAGTTCGGGCATTTTCTGGAGTACCGGCGGGTTACCGGAACCCCCCCCCCCCCCCCGGGGGCTCAATGGGCCTACATGGGCTTTAGTGGAAGATAGAGGAGGCAGCCAAGATGAGGGGCGCACCGCCCCCCCCCCCCAAGCCCAATCCGAATTGGGAAGGGGGCCCGTCCCCCCTTTCCTTCTTCCCCTCTTTCCCTTCCTTCCCCCTCCTAGTTGGACTAGGAAAGGGGGGAAACCTACTCCTAATAGGAGTAGGAATCCCCCCTTAGGGGCACACCATGAGGTCGGCCGACCCTCTCCTTCCCTCCTTTATATACGGGGGAGGGGGCACCCCATAGACACACAAGTTGATTCTTAGTTGTGTGCGGTGCCCCCTCCACAGATTTCCACCTCGGTCATATTGTCGCGGTGCTTAGGCGAAGCCCGGCATCGGTAACTTCATTATCACTGTCACCACACCATCGTGCTGACGAAACTCTCCCTCGGCCTCAGCTAGATCTAGAGTTCGTGGGACGTCATCGAGCTGAACGTGTGCAGATCACGGAGGTGTCGTGCGTTCGGTACTTGATCGATTAGATCGCGAAGACGTTCGACTACATCAACCGCGTTACTTAATGCTTCCGCTTTTGGTCTACGAGGGTACATGGACACACTCTCCCCGCTCGTTGTTATGCATATCCTAGATATATCCTGTGTGATCGTAGGAAATTTTTGAAACACTGCGTTCCCCAACATCTACGAAGATCTTTATTGGTCAAACCGCATAACAATATACGTTGTTCCCTTTGTCATCGGTATGTTACTTGCCCGAGATTCAATCGTTGGTATCATCATACCTAGTTCAATCTCGTTGCCGGCAAGTCTCTTTACTCGTTCTGTAATGCATCATCCCGTAACTAACGCATTAGTCACATTGCTTGCAAGGCTTATAGTGATGATCATTACCGAGAGGGCCCAGAGATACCTCTCCGATACTCGGAGTGACAAATCCTAATCTCGATGTATGCCAACTCAACAAACACCATCAGAGACACCTGTAGAGCATCTTTATAATCACCCAGTTACGTTGGGACGTTTGATAGCACACTAAGTGTTCCTCCGGTGTTCGGGAGTTGCATAATCTCATAGTCAAAGGAACATGTGTAAGTCATGAACAAAGCAATAGCAATAAACTAAATGATCATTATGCTAAGCTAACGGATGGGTCTTTGTCCATCACATCATTCTCTAATGATGCGATCCCGTTCTTAAAATGACAACACATGTCTACGGTTAGGAAACTTAACCATCTTTGATTAACGAGCTAGTCAACTAGAGGCATACTAGGGACACTCTATTTGTCTATGTATTCACACATGTACTAAGTTTCCAGTTAATACAATTATAGCATGAATAATGAACATTTATCATGATATAAACAAATATAAATAACAACTTTATTATTGCCTCTAGGGCATATTTCCTTCAGTCTCCCACTTGCACTAGAGTCAATAATCTAGTTCACATCGCCATGTGATTTAACACCAATAGTTCACATCACCATGTGATTAACACCTATAGTTCACATCGCCATGTGACCAACACTCAAAGGGTTTACTATAGTCAATAATCTAGTTCACATCGCTATGTGATTAACACCCAAGAATATTAAGGTGTGATCATGTTTTGCTTGTTAGATAAGTTTTAGTCTGCGGGTTTGCCACATTCAGATCTGTGTGTATTTTGCAAATTTCTATGTCTACAATGATCTGCATGGTGCTACTCTAGCTATTTGCTCCCACTTTCAATATGTATCTACATCGAGACTCAGAGTCATCCATATCGGTTTCAAAGATTGCATCGACGTAACTCTTTACGACAAACTCTTTATCACCTCCATAATCGAGAAACATATCCTTATTCCACTAAGCTAATTTTGACCGCTTTCCGGTGATCCACTCCTAGATCACTATTGTACCCTCTTGCCAAACTCATGGTGAGGTACACAATAGGTCTGGTATACAGCATAGCATACTTTATAGAAACTATGGCTGAGGCATAGGGAATGACTTCCATTCTCTCTCTATCTCCTACCATGGTCGGGTTTTGAGTCTTACTCAATGTCATACCAGACAACTCAGGCAAGAACTCCTTCTTTGACTGATCCATTTTGAACTCCTTCAAAATTTTATCAAGGTATGTACTCACTGAAAAATCTTATCAAGCGTCTTGATCTATCTCTATAGATCTTGATGCTCAATATGTAAGCAGCTTTACCGAGGTCTTTCTTTGAAAAACTCCTTTCAAACACTCCTTTATGCTTTCCATAAAATTCTACATCATTTCCGATCAACAATATGTCATTCACATATACTTATCAGAAAAGCTGTAGCGCTCCCACTCACTATATTGAAAATACAGGCTTCACTACAAGTCTGTATAAAACTATATGCTTTGATCAACACATCAAAGTGTATATTCCAACTCCGAGATGCTTGCACCAGTCCATAGATGGATTGCTAGATCTTGCACATTTTGTTAGCACCTTTAGGGTTGACAAAACCTTCTGGTTGCATCATATACAACTCTTCTTTAATAAATCCATTAAGGAATGCAGTTTTTATATCCATTTTGCCAGATTTCATAAAATGCGGCAATTGCTAACATGATTCGGATAGACTTAAGCATTGATACGAGTGAGAAAATCTCATCGTAATCAACACCTTGTACTTGTCGAAAACCTTTTTTCGACAATTCGAGCTTTGTAGATAGTATCACTACTACCAGCGCCCCTCTACCTCTTGAAGATCCATTTATTCTTAATGGCTTGCCGGTCATCGGGCAATTCCACCAAAGTCCACACTTTGTTCTCATACATGGATCCTATCTCAGATTTCATGGCATCAAGCCATTTCGCAGAATCTGGGCTCATCATCACTTCCTCATAGTTCGTAGGTTCGTCATGGTCTAGTAACATGACTTCCAGAACAGGATTACCATACCACTCTGGAGCGAACCGTACTCTGGTTGACCTACGAGGTTTGGTAGTAACTTGATCTGAAGTTTCATGATCATCATCATTAGCTTCCTCACTAATTGGTGTAGGAATCACTGGAACTGATTTCTGTGATGAACTAATTTCCAATTCAGGAGAAGGTGCAATTACCACTTCAAGTTCTACTTTCCTCCCACTCACTTCTTTCGAGAGAAACTCCTTCTCTAGAAAGTATCCAAATTTAGCAACGAATATCTTGCCTTCGGATCTGTGATAGAAGGTGTACCCAACAGTTTTGTTTGGGTATCCTATGAAGACACATTTCTCCGATTTGGGTTTGAGCTTATCGGGTTGAAACTTTTTCACATAAGCATCGCCGTCCCAAACTTTAAGAAATGACAGCTTAGGTTTCTTGCCAAACCACAGTTCAGATGGTGTCATCTCAACGAATTTAGATGGTGCCCTATTTAACGTGAATGCAACTGTCTCTAATGCATAACCCCAAAACGATAGTGGTAAATCGGTAAGAGACATCATAGATCGCACCATATCTAATAAAGTGCGGTTACGACGTTCGAACACACCATTACGTTGTGGTGTTCCGGGTGGCGTGAGTTGCGAAACTATTCCGCATTATTTCAAATGAAGACCAAACTCGTAACTCAAATATTCGTCTCCGCAATCAGATCGTAGAAACTTTATTTTCTTGTTATGATGATTTTCCACTTCACTCTGAAATTCTTTGAACTTTTCAAACGTTTCAGACTTATGTTTCATCAAGTAGATATACCCATATCTGCTCAAATCATCTGTGAAGGTTAGAAAATAACGATACCCGCCGCGATCCTCAACACTCATCGGGCTGCATACATCAGTATGTATTATTTTCAATAAGTCAGTTGCTCGCTCCATTGTTCCAGAGAACGGAGTCTTAGTCATCTTGCCCATGAGGCATGGGTCGCAAGCATCAAGTGATTCCAAAATCCCATCGGCATGGAGTTTCTTCATGTGCTTTACACCAATATGACCTAAACGGAAGTGCCACAAATAAGTTGCATTATCATTATTAACTTTGAATCTTTTGGCTTCAATATTATGAATATGTGTATCACTACGATCCAGATTCAATAAACCATTTATATTGAGTGTATGACCATAGAAGCTTTTATTAATGTAAATAGAGCAACAATTATTCGTTGACTTAAATGAATAACGGTATTGCAATAAACATGATCCAATCATATTCATGCTCAATAACATTTATTTTAGGTTCAACACTAATCCCGAAGGTAAAGGGAGTGTGCGATGGTGATCTTATCAACCTTGGAATCACTTCCAACACACATCATCACCTCGCCCTTAACTAGTCTCTGTTTATTTTGCAACTCTTGTTTCGAGTTACTACTCTTAGCACCTGAACGAGTATCAAATACCGAGGGGTTGCTATAAACACTAGTAAAGTACGCATCAATAACATGTATATCAAATATACTTTTATTAACTTTGTCATCCTTCTTATCCGCCAAGTATTTGGGGTAGTTCCGTTTCCAGTGACCATTCCCTTTGTAGTAGAAGGACTTAGTTCCAGGCTTAGGTCTAGCTTTGGGCTTTTTCATGGAGTGGCAACTTGCTTGCCATTCTTCTTGAAGTTCCCTTTCTTTCCCTTTGCCTTTTCTTGAAACTAGTGTTTTTGTAAACCATCAACACTTGATGCTCTTTCTTGATTTCAACCTTCGCTGATTTCAACATCGCGAAGAGTTTGGGAATCATTTTCGTCATCCCTTGCATATTATAGTTCATCACGAAGTTCCAGTAACTTGGTGATAGTGACTAGAGAACTCTGTCAATCACTATCTTATCTGGAAGATTAACTCCCACTTGAGTCAAGCGATTGTAGTACTCAGACATTCTGAGCACATGCTCACTAGTTGAGCTATTTTCCTCCATCTTGTAGACTAAGTACTTTGTTAGAGGTCTCATACCTCTTGACTCGGGCATGAGTCTGAAATACCAATTCCCTCTCTTGGAACATCTCATATGCTCCATGGCATTCAAAACGTTTTTGAAATCCCGGTTCTAAGCTGTAAAGCATGGTGCACTAAACTATCAAGTAGTCATCATACCTAGCTTTGTCAAACGTTCATAACGTCTTTATAAGCTCCTGCAATAGGTCTATCACCTAGCGGTGTATCAAGGACATAATTCTACCGTGCAGCAATGAGGATAATCCTCAGATCACGGACCAAGTCCGCATCATTGCTACTATCATCTTTCAACTTATTTTTCTGTAGGAACATATACAAAATAAACGTGGAGCTACATCGCGAGCTATTGATCTACAAAATAGTTATGAAATACTATCAGGACTAAGTTCATGATAAATTAAAGTTCAATTAATCATATTACTTAAGAACTCCCACTTAGATAGACATCCCTCTAGTCATCTAAATGATCACGTGACCATGTCCGATCATCACGTGAGATAGAGTAGTTTTCAATGGTGAACATCACTATGTTGATCATATCTACTATATGATTCACGTTCGATCTTTCGACCTCAATGTTCCGAGACCATATCTGCATATGCTAGGCTTGTCAAGTTTAACCCGAGTATTCTGCGTGTGCAAAACTAGCTTGCACCCGTTGTATGTTAACGTAGAGCTTATCACACCCGATCATCACGTGGTGTCTCAGCATGAAGAACTGTCGCAACGGTGCATACTCAGGGAGAACACTTATACCTTGAAATTTTAGTAAGGGATCATCTTATAAAACTACCGTCGTACTGAGCAAAATAAGATGCATAAAAGATGAACATCACATGCAATCAAAATATGTGACATGATATGGACATCATCATCTTGTGCCTTTGATCTCCATCTCCAAAGTACCATCATGATCTCCATCGTCACCGGCATGACGCCATGATCTCCACCATCTTGATCTCTATCAATGTGTCTTCACATGGTCATCTCGCCAACTATTGCCTTTTGCAACTATTGCTATTGCATAGCGATAAAGTAAAGCAATTACATGGCGCTTGCATCTTATGGAGTAAAGAGACAACCATAAGGCTCCTGCGAGTTGCCGATAACTTTTCAAAACATGATCATCTCATGTAACAATTTATATCACATCACGTCTTGACAATATCACATCACAACAAGCACTGCAAAAACAAGTTAGACGTCCTCTACTTTGTTGTTGCAAGTTTTACGTGGCTGCTATGGGCTTCTAGCAAGAACCGTTCTTACCTACGCATCAAAACCACAACGATTTTTCGTCAAGCGTGTTGTTTTAACCTTCAACAAGGACTGGGCGTAGTCAAACTCGATTCAACTAAAGTTGGAGAAACTGACACCCGCTAGCCACCTGTGTGCGAAGCACGTCGGTAGAACCAGTCTCATGAACGTGGTCATGTAATGTCGGTCCGGGCCGCTTCATCCAACAATACCGCCGAATCAAAGTAAGACGTTGCTGGTAAGCAGTATTACTATTATCGTCCACAACTCTTTGTGTTCTAGTCGTGCATATAACATCTACGCATAGACCTGGCTCGGATGCCACTGTTGGGGAACGTAGTATTTCAAAAAAAATCCTACGATCACGCAAGATCTATCTAGGAGAAGCATAGCAACGAGCGGGAAGAGTGTGTCCACGTACCCTCGTAGACTGAAAGCGGAAGCGTTTAGTAACGCGGTTGATGTAGTCGAACGTCTTCGCGATCCAACCGATCCCTTTACCGAACGTACGGCACCTCCGTGTTCAACACACGTTTAGCACGATGACGTCCCTCGAGCTCTTGATCCAGTTCAGGACGAGGGAGAGTTCCGTCAGCACGATGGCGAGACGAAGGTGATGATAAAGTTATCGGCGCAGGGCTTCGCCTAAGCACTACGACGATATGACCGAGGTGTGTAACTGTGGAGGGGGGCACCGCACACGGCTAAAAGATCAACTTGTGTGTTCTAGGGTGCCCCCCTCCCCACGTATATAAAGGAGGGAGGGGGAGGCCGACCGAACCTTGCTAGGCGCGCCAGGAGAAGGGGAATCCTACTAGGACTCCAAGTCCTAGTAGGTTTCCACCTAGAGGAGAAGGGGGGAGGAAGGGAGAGGGGGGGCTGTGACGCCAACCCCTTGTCCAATTCGAACTAGGCTTGGGGGGGGGGGGCACCTCCTGGCTCCTGCCTCTCCTTCCCACTAAGGCCCACTAAGGCCCATCAACTCCCCGGGGGGTTCCGGTAACCCCTCCGGCACTCCTTTTTACCCGAAACTATCCGGAACACTTCCAATGTCCGAATAATATGGTCCAATATATCAATCTTTATGTCTCAACCATTTTGAGACTCCTCGTCATGTCCATGATCTCATCCGAGACTCCGAACAAACTTCGGTCATCAAAACACATAACTCATTATACAAATCGTCATCGAACGTTAAGCGTGCGGACCCTACGGGTTCGAGAACTATGTAGACATGACCGAGACACATCTCCGGTGAGGCAGCGGCGACTGCCCTAGCGCCGGATCCATGCGCCATTTGGACGGACGCAATGGATTTTCGATGGAAGGAGTCCGAGCGCTACAGTGCACGTGCCTTCTCGCGAGCGCGGCGGAGCACAAGCCGGACGACCATTTCCTCCTCGGGGCCGCGTTGGATGAGTTCGGAGTCGACGGATCTGGAGGTGAAGGACTCGGATCCGCTGCCCACCATGCCGAAGACGGCCGAACACGCCGGAGACGAGTTTGGGTGGCAGAGGGGAGTGAAGTGGCTAGGGTTTGGTCCGACGAGCGGATGGACAGGAATATATGTAGGGTCGTATGGGCCAGCGTGGGCCGGGTCTGGCCGGGTCTGACATGACGGGCGTGCCCGTGCGCACCCGGACGCCGGACGCCTTTATATCCCCATAGTTGGACTGGATATAAGAGGTGCCGGTTAGCTGAGGCGTTTAAGGATGGTTTGAGGCGTTCGTCTGAGTTAAAATTTTGTGACCGGGCAGCCGTCCAGAAGTATGAGACGGCTTTAAAGCGCCCTAATTATTAACAAATCTTACATGTCGACTCTCGCGGAGCTTTGGTCCTTCCGGCGCGTGCGACGGTGAGGGTCTCCTGGCTAGGCCCATCCGAATGAGCCGCTCGCTCGTCCGGCGCCGTGCAGGCCAGGTGACGCACCTGCTGATCGCGGTGGCGCGGTGCCACATCGGAATCGTAACGAGAAATAGAGAATCATTTTCCGTTACGCGGTGAGAGCTTAGCCATAGCCTTGATGCGTCACGAGAGCTTTGGTTAGCATCCTAGGCGACACGGGACATTTATTTACCTGTCCGGCGACAAAGGAAGAGCTCACGGGCACCATCCCGCGCAGAGAGCTCCAAGGCCCCGTGAGGAGGCAAGCTCGGTGAGACGGGACGGAACTCGCTGTCCTTGGAGCTAACCGACGAACCTGCATGCAGGCCTTCACATGCATGCATGAGCGATTGAGCATCGACATGCACACATAGGCCAGATAATTATACGACGATCGATCACACCAGGTTCACACTAGCTACAAATGTAGCTCATCAGTGCCGTATTACTACTATACTAGTACTATATAGTTTGTGGGATGGGACGTGCGCGCACAAATCATTCATCCGCATGATTGGTTCTTCAAACTCGTCCAAGGCCGGTGCTGTTTCTGCGTTGTACTACGTACGTCGACTCTCTATCATGCGTCACCCGTTCTGCAGTGTGGTATATGTGCCACGCGTGACAAATATCGCAAATTTGCGAGACTTGCAAGGGCGCCTGTTGATGGAACAGGAGAATTTCCCTGTCGTTTGTTGTTCATCGGACGCAATACATTTCTTCCCGGAACATTACTCCATCCCTTTCGTCAGGGCTTGAGTCCTTCGAAACACTCCTACGGTGGTCGTTTGACTCTTGGCATTGGAATCCTTAGACTGTTTTTCATAAAATTCATTTGTATTTCATTAAAAAAATCATCCACTCAAAGCTCTTGGTATAATTTCTTTTTTTTTTTGGGCTGTCGAACACTATTCTATCCAAATTTATGTAGGTTTCTAGTTACATACTCCCTCCGTCCCGTAATGTCAGACGTTTTTTGACACTAGTGTAGTGTCAAAAAACGTATTACATTATGGGACGGAGGGAGTAGGATACAAGAGGGCATGGTACTCTATTTCTACAGATCCCGTGAGAGGCCCAACTGTATTCCAGCAAATGAGCAAAAAAAAAAACTGTATTCCAGCCAAAAGACACATGCTCACACACCTCCTAGCCTGCGCCGGTGACCCTCTTAGAAATTCAAAATGCAAGTTTAATAAATTTTCCTAAGTATGACTAAAATTATTAAAATGTGCCTGAAACAATTAAAAGCTTGGGTGAAGTATATATCGAATATTTCCTAAATTGATCAAAAAATGACATATATAATTGGAAAGTATGTCAAATTTTAAGATTTATATTTGTAAATTGTTTCGAAACAATGAATTTCTTGGCACATGTATGAAATATTTCTAAAACTGATTGAGATGTGATTGAAATAATTTAAAATTGTGTGAAATGTTTATGAATTGATTGAAATATGACTGGAATAATTGATATTTGTGAAATATTTATGACTCATATTTAAAAAAAATAGAAAAAAAATGAAAATTCAATAAAATAGTTGAACTTTTAAATGTCGCTAAAATTATTGAACTAAATCAAAAAACCGGAAAATAATACAGAGGTCTAAAAAAATTGAAGTTTTCGAATTAGTTTTAATCACTGGGAAAATACATTTTGGAATTCACAGAACTATTATTTTCGATATTTACCTATCCTTCCTTTAATAGTACAAAAACTATGATGAAGTAGAGAAGTACATGCAATGGTGGCAGGCTGTGATTGGTTGAGAGGAGTCCACCACATAGCGGCTCCGTCAGAAATGACTTTGCCAGGAGGGTCAGGGTTGTCGTATTGGGATTAAAATCCAGGCCTTGGATAAATGTATAATGGCTATACCATGATCAGATAGCTAACTTACTGATTTTTTTTTTTTTTTGGTTTCTATCATATAGAGAAGCGCTTAAGGAGAAAAGGTGATTGAGTTTTGCCGATCAGTGGTCAAATCAAACTTTAAATTTTTCCTATGTTTAGCAAGACAAATCAAACTACATTGATTTTGTTTTTGGTAATTGTATGTTTGGCTGAAATGTCATAACCTTAGCCACTTCAGATTAGACAACAGTTAGTTAAGCTTAGACAACAGTTAGCCTAAAATTGGAGTACTGAAATTGCACAACTTTAGCAAACTTTACACGGTTACGATTCTCTAGTAAGACTGTATGAAGCGATGTTGGAACAAAAATGCATGGCAATATCTTGATCCCAAATTTGAAAAGATGGCTAGGACTTCAAAATGACCAGGTTACCTGTAATCGCACTACCCTTTCGAATGCTTAAAAGACGGCCATGGCCAGGCATTCAAAACATTCAGATGAATTATATATGCACTACATTTGAACGTTTGAAAATAAAGCCAAAGTTATTACAAAAATCAAGCCAGTACCCACAAACTATCATTAGAGAATTCCTCACATGCCACTGAAGAGGGGCCGAATTCCCTCTATACTATCGACCAACCGTCGGTGCTACAGACAGAATTGAGTTCATAATCAATGGCATGTAGAGAATTCTCACTGTTTATTATCCATATCCATGCATACATTTATGTAGAAGTCATTTTATGTTCACAATATACATCAGTATAGCAGCTTAATTACCGGTTAACCACTCTGTCGATGAACTTTGACATTGGCGTACCTTAACTGTCGCATGCACGAAGCTCCTTCTTCTCCATGCATGCGTTCACACACACTCGTATACGCACTACGTAGTGTAGTGTAGTAAGGGAGAAGTCGAAATTCATGGATCGATCAGCGGTCACCTCTTGGCTCTGGATGCTCTCCGGCTGAGCACGACCCAGTAGAGCACCCGGTAGAGGAGGAAGAATCCAAACAGCACCTGCACTCCCGTCCACCGCTCCTCCGCCGTGAGGCCCCTCGCCGCCAGCACGTCGCGCCCCGTCTCAGAGCACTCATCTCCGGCGCCGGCCACCCCGAAGCACCGGTTCGCCGCGCACGAGTACTCGTTGGCGAGCATGGCGTCCAGCGCGTACTTGTAGGGAGAGGCGTAGTGCATGAACACCCAGTACACCGGCGTGCTCTCCCGCGACAGGAAGTAGCCTGAGAAGAGGAAGAACCCGGCCAATGACACTGACACCAGCGACATCCCCGCGATGTAGTCCGGCGCGAATGAGCTTATGAACAGCACGAAGGAGTTGGCCGTGAGCACCACCGCCCACACCACCAGCACAAACACTGCGAATGCCGCCGGCGACGCGCAGAGGCCGACGAGGAAGTAGACGCACGAGGAGTAGAGCAGCGCCACCGCCAGGAGGTACGGGAGGAACACCATCGTGGCCGCGGTGGCATGGATGGACAGCCGGTACAGACCCGCCGCCGTCTCAGCGAGCACGATCGGCCGCTCCGTGACGAACGTCGGCAGCGTCTCCATGGTGGAGGTGAGCAGGAACGTCAGCGTGAAGGCGAAGAGCCCCAGTCGCTTGTGCGCGCCGTCCTCACCATAGCCGGCGTTGATGTAGATGGTGCCCAGCAGTGTCCCGACGATCACAGCCTCGAGGAAGTTGGTCAATAGCAGCTTCTTGCTCCGATACACCACCTTCCACGCCCTTTTGTACAGAACCACGAACTCATGTATCCGCGGGCACGGCGAAGTACACAACAGCGACGGCGGTGTCGCCATGGCCGGCCTGTTGCGGTCCGAATCCGATGCCTTGGTTGTGAGATCTTGCGATGACTTTGGTTCAGGGGAGGAGGGCGAGGGCTGGGGTATCTGGTCGATGACCTCGAGGGCGTACTCTAGCGGGTTGAGCTGCGCGGGGACGGCGAAGCCGTCTGAGAGGAGGGCGGCGTCGAGGGAGGCGAGGGAGCCGTGGTGGAGTACGGTGCCGCGGGAGAGGAGGAGGAGCGAATCCACGGCGGAGAGGAGGCGCGCGCTGGGCTGGTGGATGGACAGCACCACCGTCGTGCCTCTGGCGGCCGCGACGGCGCGGAGGCAGCCGACGACCACGAACGCCGAGGAGGAGTCGAGGCCGGAGGTCGGCTCGTCGAGGAGGAGCACCCCGGGGTCGCGGAGCAGGGCGAGGCCAATGGACACCCGCCGGCGCTCGCCTCCCGATAGCCGGGACGCCGAGACCCGCGTGTGGGCCGCGTGCGTCAGACGGAGGTCCGCGAGGAGCGCCGTGACCGCGGTCGAGGCCGCGGACGCCGACGTATGATAAAGCAGCGACGCGGCGAAGGTGAACGTCTCGGCTACGGTGAGCAGCGACAGCGCGACGTCCGCCTGGGGAACGTGGGCGGAGAGGCGGCGGAAGGAGGAGGACCGGAGCGGCGCCGAGTTGAGCAGGAGGCGCCCGTGGGTGGGCGCGGTCCGCACCGCGAGGATGTCGAGCAGCGTGGACTTGCCGGCGCCGCTCGGGCCGACGACGGCCAGGATCTCCCCCGCCCGCGCCGTGAGCGACACGTCGCGGAGGATGTACTCGGGCGTCGAAAGGGCCGCGCCGCATGGCTTCAGGAGCCGGCCGAGCGACAATGTCGGCGCCGCGGCCGGCTTCGCGTAGTAGATGTTCCGCGCGGCTAGCTCGTACATGACATTCTTAGATGGTGGTGAAGACTCGTCGGCATTGTCAGGTTCGGTGACAGTTGTGGTGGTTATGGTGGCCATTGTGGTGCGACCAGAGATGGCAAGAAAGGAATGGAAGGATTCAATGGAGGAAGAGGGGTGGTAATGTAGATAGGGAGGCCAGGCCACTTGCGGCCTGTCAGTCACAAGTTGGTGAATTAGCCACATTGCTGATTATTTAGGGTTTGGTTGTACCTTTTGGACAATTGTGCCGAATGGGAGCGTAGACTGTGGAGTGAGACAAAATTAATGGGGTGCAATTTCTGAAAATTAATATCGGAAGCACCTATTTGTGAAAACAAATTTGGCGTCATTCAATTATTTGGACCGTCGGATCACGATCCCAGTTACCTCACACTGTTTCTTCCCCCTCCTCTCAACCTCTCCCACCATCGTTGCTTGTCGCCGTCGCGACCATCCCTATAGAGGCCCCCACCCTGATATGCAACAACTCTGGTGACCACCGTAACCCCCCCCCCCCCCCCCCCCGACCCGCACCCGTCAAGTTTCAGAGTCGCTTTCGCCATCTATCACCGGCTCCAGCTTGTCCACGACACAGCTTGCCATGGTCGATGCTCGTCACTGCCGCTCCAAAGTATTGCCCCCGCCTTCGGCCTCCATAAAAGCAAAAATCGACTGACACCCCAAAAATATTCAGGCACCTGACATTTAGCACACGAAAAAAAGAGGTGCAACGGAGACGAAGATTGAATGGGGCTAAACTAAGGGAAGTTTTATCACACGTGGAAACTTATGGGTCAAATTCCCACTAACCTCTCATTAATTACTCTAGAGTTTCATTGTGGGCTCACTTCCCCTCCCCTTTTCCAACAATAATTTGCCATCTTGTCATGCAACTTTAATTTTGTATGACTTATCCATAGGTGTAGCAAAACTCATGGGTCTACTTATAGGTAAGCAAATTATTATTATTTTACGTTAACTCATAGTGTTATTTTTTTTCTCGGACATTTTGGCTCCCCAAACCACCATCACAATCTTCATTACTACCTCCGTCTCAGTTTACAAGTCTTGCGCGTATACCTAGGTTGCCAATTTTCTCACCCTAAAGTAAACTATATAACACAAAAATTATACCTTTTGAAAGTAGAAACTCCGTAGTTTATGTTGGTATATTTTTTGTAATATATGACTTGTATTAGGTTGGTCAAATTAATGACCTAGGGATATGCGCACGCCCTGTAAACTGAGAGAGAGGTAGTATATGATCTTGCCTAAGTCGGCACCGTTGCATGCTAACCAATCATACACAACGGCTCCGTGAGATCAAACCTTCGCCCCTAGCCACCCCTAATCCTTGTCTCCCATTACGACAAGCTCTCCTTTATTGGTCCAAAAGTATTGTCACCACCGCGGAGGTGGCTCCAGCTTGTTACTACTCTAGTGAGGCTTCCTCCGTTGGCTCCAGCCTCCACTGCCATCATCGTTGTTGCACTAACGTTAGCTTCGCCTCTCTTTCTAACGTTTGCATGAAGAATCGACCATGAGTTTAGTGAAAACATGTGAATGAACTAACATAGGCGCTTAGACATAATCATGTAGAAGGACACCGACATAACAGTAGATCCAAATAGTGATTGCAGTATTGCCTTAGACCTTGTACATTGCAGGTGTCTCTGATGGGTTCTTGATGTCTACTCGCGCATCTATTCTTGTAGACTTGTTGGGCCTCCAAGCATAGAGGATTGCATGACAACAACAATTTCCTCTCAAGTGATGACCTAAAGTTTGGCATGTCGACGGGGGGAAGTCTTGAAGTACTTATATCAAGTTCGAAAGCAGGCTGCCGCTCATGGGCTCCCGCATCGGGTGAGCGTCCCCGGCGGCGGCACCGGATCTCCTTCCTCCAGCGTCCCCTGCTGCTGCTGGGACCAGATCCGGAACCACCACAGCGCCCTCTCTCTTCTACCCCTCAAAGGTCCGCCCCCGCGACTGCTATGTCGTTGTCTGCTCCGACGTCCGTGATGGCCCAATTCTCACGACGGCCCCTCCTACTCCGGCCATCGCACTCGATGCGGCCTCTGTCGCCACCCGCAAGGCCGATCCGGCCATTCAGGGATGCTTCGCCGCCTCGCGCAAGCTCCCATGCATGCCATCGGTACCGGCCAGTCTGCCTCCTCTGCCAACTGTCCCTGTTCTCCTTGTCGGCGCCTCTTCCGGTCGACCGCAGCGCCCTCCGGCCTCCTCTGCTCGTCTCCAAGCTCCCAACCGCCCCGGCTAATATGGATCGGGGGCCTGTGTCCCCTCCGTCGGAGCCACGTTTGTGTTCTGAGGATGTTGTCATGGAGGTGCCGGAGACCATTGACGGGTCGCCGCTCTGCCTGGATGGTGGTCGGCCACCTGCTGCCCTATTGAGCTCCAATCCACTGGTCTCTGATGTAGACGCAGACGCAGACTTCCTCGTCGGGCCGGATGCGGCATCCTTGGGCCCATGGAAGACGCTGCAGACTGGAAGCTTGTCCAGTTCCGCCGTGCGTGACAGGCACCTCGGTCACCTTCGGCTTTCATGCCTCAATAGCGTCCCCGGCCGCCCGCATGGGGGCTCTGGAATAGATGTTTTTGTTGTTTCGGAAAAGGTCATTGAGTGGCCGAGTGCAGGGATCCAATCTGGTGCAACCGATGCTTTCGCTCGGGACACCGTGCACAGGATGGCTGCAAGCCGGTGCAACCACAACCTTCTGCAAGTTTTGCTTGGCCGCTGGCTCATTCTTGGGCTTCGATTGTTGCGCCTCCATCAACATCTGAGATATATGAGACCCCTTCCAACATGAAGACTCTTCGTCGTGATTCCTCACCTTACTCGTCGGTTGCTTCGGGTTCTGTCCCGGTAGATGTGACGCTCCAGTCTGCTCTTGGGGTGCACACGAAGCTGCAAGGATCTGATCTTCATTGCATGACTTCCTCACAGATGGAGGAGGCAATTAAGCCGCTTCACAAGGTCACTGACTCCTTGCAAGGCTGGATGGTGCGTATTGGGAGCTTTCTGGAGCGCACAGAGGCTGCTCTGGCTCCCTCTTGCACAAGCTCACGTGGTTGAGTCTTCTGTTGGCTTCATGGATGAGGCGGGTGCAGAGCTCTTTTGTAGCTTCTCGCGCCTAGTGTTGGGTCTAGTTCGACGTCCCTTGTGTTGCCGGACTCCGTGGGTGAGGCATCCGCTGAGGTTGTGTCTCTGGTGCTGCAGATCATGCCCGAGATGCAGGTGTTATGTGGGGAACATGTTTCGCCTGTGTCGATGGAGCAGCTCAAGTTGGGCTCTCTCCAGACTTCGAAGGTGGACCATGTGTCCTCACCATCCCCCATGGAGCCTTGTCAGGCTGCAGAGGTGGACTTGGTGCCCTCACCACCACCCGTGGAGCCTTGTCAAGGGTCAGACAACCTACCTCTAGGAGTCGTGGAGCAAGGAGTTCTAGATGTTGCTGCCCTTCCCTCATTTACGACCGTCGGGCAGGTGATGCCTGTGAGTGGCATGACCATTGAGCCACTTGTGTTGGCACGTACTCCAAATCCAAATGCTCTTTTCGCGAAGGAACTTTGTGATTTCATAGCCAGGGTGGAGGTTTCTAAACCTGGTTTGGGCAGGTTGATTGCTTGCCTCCTGACGGGGACGCCAATAAGGGGCAAACAAAAAAAGGTGGGCAAAGGCAAAAATGGCCAAAAGCAAGGTGTCTATGGCCGCTTGATGGATGATCTTCGGTCTCTTGGTTTGTCCTCTTTGTTTGGGTTGTCGTTGTGGGTTGGGAGGTGCTTGATGTCTTGTGTCGAGGTGTTCTCGTGGGGAGTCACTTGGCGTAGTAGCAGTGTCGGGGTTTGTGGATGTTGTGTATTTGGAGAGTTTGGCAGGCCGCCTGTGTGGTTGTGGGGTTTCATGTCGTAGGAGTAGTTTGTCCGTGCTTCGTTTGTATTGGTATTTGCCCGGTTTTTCGTAAATTAACTAAACAATTCTCTTCTTCTTAATTAATCGATGAGGCCAAACTTTTGCCTCTGTTTCAAAAAAAATTACCTAAAGTTATCAATCCACGAGAGGTGTAAGTTGAAAGTAAACTCTCTCACGCAACCATGCAATAATAATACACATCGTTTCTTGTGTCCTTCCTACATACAAAACTTAAGGTACTGGGGAAGTTTGCTAAAAACAAGAAAGCAAGTTTCATAAAATTTAACCTGGTAGAACAAGAACCAAAATATTAGGACTGAAAATCAAATCAAATCGTACAAAAAGAAGTGCACTTTGAATGAAAAAAATTGAAATGGTATCTCAACTGGGAAAGTGGATAAGGAAGGCATTGAAGTCTTTCCACAAAGGGACATTTCATAGTACAAGCATGCATGTGTTGAATAGAAGGATGGATATTTGTGGGAAGAGAAACTAATTTTTTTTACAAAAATAGCGTCGTAAATTTTCATGGGAAGAAAGATGGCATGAACTTGCGAAGCGGCGGGATAGGCGGAATTGATGAGTCCACATCACGTAAAGGTGAGAGTAACTACACAAAAGAAAAAGAAATAGAGAAAAAAGAGGATGAAACAGTACTCAAACCTGAGAGTGGAACATGACAGAAATCAAAGAAGAATATGATGAACAGTGTAAAGAACAGGGTGTAACAGAAAGGAGATGCAGCATATACACAAATAGAAAGACGTATAACAACGCCCAACGAAAGTATTTATACAGAATAGACGCCTATACTGCCTAGTATTCGGTTAAGTATTTGCATATATTTTTCAACCAATTTCCGCCGGATCATCTACTTGGATCACGACGCTGATCAACGGCTGCAGATGTTTTCGTAGATGTGTGCTCCTGCACGTACATGACCACGCGAATTTTCGCTTGCGATGCACCCCCTTCTGAGTTTTGAAATATCGACCACAGGGCTTTGGGACCACCATGTTTGTTGTCGGGGACGTCTCGTTCTTGATCCTCTCTTCAAGTGCGTGATCGATTCCTACGTCTGCCCGACAAATGTCTTCGCTTCGCTTTTTACCACAGCACCAGTACCGTCACACCAACTATCACCTTCCACGACGACATTTAGCTCAATGCCTCAGTGACATAGTCATATCGTTCAGTGTAATACCGCGCTGACTTTTTTTGAGTTGTTGATATTTTTTAAAATAGCTATCCACTTATTCCAAGCGGTTTAGACCACCTTGACATGGTCATTCTCAGTTGACAGTGACACACAGTTTCTTCGTAAATTTTATGTTCCAGGTATACTGTGGTTAAACGAGCGTAAGACACTCCCTGACCCTGATCCACGAGATGCATGAAGGCCGAAAGCTAGCTGACATGGAGGCATCATCATCCAGCGGGCAGCGCCATGCCACAACTACAAATCCCGGATGAGAATGAGATCCTGTCCGGCAGTCCGCGACGTCGTCGACTAGCTTAGCTAGTCATTGACCCACCCCAGGATATTGACAGCCTCCCACCGCACCGAGATAAACCACGAGCCGACCGCCGACCCAGTGGGTGCTACTGATTCTTGTTCCCTTTCTGGTCTGGAATGGATACCCGATCGACTCGCCACGGGCCACCGCTCTACCGCATGCACCGCACCGCACCGCATGATAATTGGGATGCTTCTGTCACGGGAGGGCGCAGTAGGCCATGAGTCCAGCCCCAGCACAACTTTCTGTTTAGTTGCAGATCTCCATTCGGCCGACTTTACTTTACTATGCTCTGGTCCCTACCTAGCTATCTCTCCGTGGCTGCATGCATGCATGGATGTGTGTCACGGGCGTACTGTGCGGTACAATGTCCTCAGCCGACCAAAGATGGGGGCCGGGAGGACGATGAGCCGTGCAGCGCGCGCGTGCAGAGATATTTTCTTCGTATTTTGCCCATTCTTCTGCTGAATCGATATACTCCCACATGTAATACGCAAACGAACTCGCTGGCCAGATGCTTGCTGTGTTCGTATACATGGTACACCAAAGCACAAGTATGCCACTTTAACGAACGTTGCACGTACTGCACCTAACTACCGGCCAGTACGTTATGTGTACCTTGAACACATATGGTGCGAGGATTTGCTAGTCCAGACGTCGATGGCTCAAGATCGAGGAGCTGGAGCGGTGATTTGCGTGACTGTCGCATTCCAAATCGTCGTGGGTCAGCTGGCTTCAGGTCGCTGCCGCCAAAGTGCCAGCTCACAGTCTGACCTGGGTCTCCCTTCTACGACTAGTTATTTGCTAGCTCTAGTAGTGGTCGAGCGAGCCAAAAATGTCATGTGTGATTACAGCTTGTCGATCATTTTAGAATCTGTTAGCGGAGAACAAGATCGAACAATCAGGCATGGCCTGTATGCGAGGTCTCCTGAGTATGATTCGTACGTCCAGGAGGGCCATTACAGCGCAGGGGATCATCAAGTTTTAATTATGGGAAAAGCTATTTTCGAGTCGACTGTCCAACAGATAGCGCCGTTACGATCAGCCCCATCTTCGCTCGATCCGAAATTTACGGTCGCTAACACGCGCCGTTAGGCTAGTCATAGTGGGGAGTAACTTAGACTAGTAACACACATTTGTTATTAGTCTATGTTACTACCTTCGTAGTGGTTAGTAACATATGAATAGTAACGTGCAAGCCTTCATTAAGTGAGATATAAATTCATTTTGCCTCAGGGTGTGTTATGTTATAGTAACATATTATGTTACCACAAGCATCTCTTTCCTCATTAACTCCATGCCACATAAGCAATTAATTCTTGGGATGTGTTATGTTACTATCTAAGTTACTCCCATTATGTCTAGCCTTACGATCAGTTCTTTTTCATCAAGTACGTCCGCACATGATTCTTGGCCCATTTTTTTTGGTCCCGCGCGTGATTCTCGGCCCGCAAGTTTGGGCCATTTTTTTGGTCCCGCGCGTGATTCTCGGCCCGCAAGTTTGGGCCATGCACTGCGACCGTTGTGTAGAAAAAGAATGTCTATTCTGTGGAAACGGAATTAAAAAGCTTGGTAGGTGATTTGAGCTCTGGTTGCCAATCATACATAAAAGAGGAACAACCAACCCAGCCAGCGTCAATTGTTCTACACTTAAAAGAAAACTAAGTATTTGACCCTTTTTCATTACAACAATGGGAAAAAAGTCTTATATCTTCTGATTTTTGCATTAGTGCATCATTAGCATCATGTTGCTGACTATAGGGAAGAGGCATACCGTCTTTGTACATACGTATTTATAGGTCATGTTTACATTGATTTTAATCTTCTTTTTTAAGAAACAAAGTGTTTGAAATTGGGATTGAACTCCGATAATTCATGCACCGCCTATCTGATATTTTACGTAAAAACACCGTGATAGTTTTGACCCAGGGAAAATGTTATTGAATTATGCTCTATTATTTTTTTGTAAATAACATGCTAATTTCCGAAACGCGGACCTAATAACTTAATCCAGGCCTAGAAACTTTTGACCGGGGAATTCCTTTTGTTGAAACATACTCCCCGTAACTTCTATGTAAATAGCGCGGTAATTCGCACACCACAGACCCGGTAACTAGGATGCAAACACAGTGATAACTTCGATGCGGGAAAAATGTTATTGACCCCTATTTAGAAAAAGATATCTCAGTAATTTATGTGTAAATAACATGGTATTTTACGCAAAACGGACCTGATAACTTGCATGCAACACTGTGGTTACATTGACCAAAAAAATTTTATTGAACTTACACCTGATAATTTTTATATACCGAAAAAACTAACTTCCGATAACATTGACCCTTGAAAAAATTGTTGAAAATATACTCCGATAACATCTGTGCAAATAACATGGTAATATAGCATCCCAGACCTGATAACTTAGGTACAAACACCACGATAACTTTGACCCGTGTAAAATAGTTGTTTGGAAACATACTCCGATAACATCTGTATAAATAACATGGTAATATAGGCTCCCAGACCTGATAACTTAGATACAAACACCTCTATAACTTTTGACCTATGAATAAAAGTTGTTGAAAACATACTCGGTAGGATCTGTGTAAATAACATGGTAATATATGCACACCAGAGTTGATACCTTATTTACTCCATGCATGATAACTTTTGACCCATAAAAGTTAGTATTCAGAACATGCCAACATGGTATCTAGTTTCGAAGGTCTCACCGCAGTGGATTATTTTTTTGCGAAAACAGATTTTGGATCGAATAGGCGATTCGAGTGACAAAGCATTTTGAAATTCAAAACAAAAAGAATCCACGTTGACATTAGCTTTTCTGCCCTTTTAGTGCATTTGCATGTGGGCAAAAAATTGGAAGAAGTCATTTTTATGCCCGGAATTGCATATGTAAACATCGCAGTAACTGATGTAGCATATATGTGATAACTAGCATACCCTATGCATGGTAAATTTTTACCTGAAAAAAAGTCGTCAGAATATATCAACATGGGATCTAGTTTTGAAGTTCTTGCCGCGACGATTCTTTCATTTGAAAACAATTTTTCGATCGGAGCGACGGTTTGGCCTACAAAACATTTTGAATTTTTAAATCATGAGGGAATCTATAGTGATGTCATCAATTTCGTCTCACATGCATGCATGTAATTAGCTTTCTGCTATGCACGTACATGATGGAGAAAAAAACACTAATTATCACATGCATATGAAGAAAAACGGACTGGATGTAATCGCGAGCTAGGATGGGCTGCATGTGGATCGTCCGGATCTCTCGCTAGGACGTCTGGATGTTAGCAATGTCCTTTATTTATTCCGTAGGACGTAAATTGAGGTCACTCTCAGGTATCTCCAACGCCATGCATCAAAATGCCACTAAATGTCCGGCTTACACGGTCCTGACAATTTGTATCATCCAACATCGTGCACCAAACGTTCACAGGCCGACCCGGACGTCCGTGTTAGAAAGGATAGAGAGGGATCGGTGAAATCGATGATATATTGTTTGAGCCTGGTGGGCGTATATATAGGAGTACATGACCATCTTGAAGTACAAGACAAGCTAGAACAAATCCTAATTTATCCTATGTTTCCTAAACAATCACCAACACTCAACATCCCCTCGCAGTCACAGCGGTAGCGACGCAAACAGTGAGAGTGAAGAAGAATCCGAAAGTAAGCTGACGGACATTCCCCCCACAGTCGTAACGGTCGATGCATCACAGAAGTCGTGGCTGGAGTGAAAACCGACGAGGTTGCCCAAACAAGGCAATAGCCCTTTGTGCCGATGTCAATGTAGCCAAGAGCGTTGGGTGGTGTAGCCTTGGTCGAGGTAGCCGTGCAAGGGACGCCATGGTCGATGTCGAATCGGGGTGGCCGGTGTCGAGGTAGTCGTCGTGGACTGGGAAGAAGAGCGGCGGCGATGGCCTGAGGAGGCGGCGGCGGCTAGGTTAGGAGCGCGGCGATGGTGCTCAAAGCAGGCGAGAAAGAACCCGACAACGTTACGAAGACTGGCGCAGACGGTGGCGTTCCCACACCTAGGAAGACGGTGCAGCGCATACCACACAAAAGTCGATGCGTGTGGACGGCGAGGTGGACCGTGTGCCACGGCGCTACATCCCGAAGGGGCGACGCAGCGGCAACGCGTGGGTCGGGGCGACGGCGGAGAAGACCTCAGGGCGGCAGCAGGGACCGCGTGTCACGCTTGCAACGACCCGATGGGGCAATGCAACGACATCGCGAGGGTCGATACAGCCACATGATGGCCTGGAAGAGGGCCTCGGGGCAACGGTGCACCGCGGGACGGGGCACTACGGTCCGAAGGGACAACGCAACGGCAGCGCGTGGGTCGGTGCAGGCATGCGGAGAACCATGGAGCGGTGGCAGGGAACGCGTCCCATGCTTTGATACCATGTTAGAAAGGATAGAGAGGGACCGGTGGAATCGATGATATATTGTTTGATTCGTGTGAGCGTATATATAGGAGTATATGATCATTTTGGAGTACAAGGCAAGCTACTCCCTCCTTTCCGTTTTATAGGCCTTATCTTAAAATTTTAGGTTTTCCTTTTTATAAGTCTCAATTTGGTTGTTCTCGATCACATGTGCATATTTCAAAGTGCATTAGATCATTGCATGCAAGTATTAAGAGAAAATTGACCAAGCATGTACTTTATGCATGCATGCATTGCAATTAATGCATTGGTAAACACATTTTTTTAGGAAAACAAGTGCATTAATTGAGTGCTTTTGCAAACTACAAAAATTATTCCACCACTCATCATCTACCTTGGTGAGATTTTGAATAGAGCCCTATAGACCAGAAAGGAGGTAGTAGAACAAATCCTAATTTATCCTATGTTTCCTAAACAATCATGATACTCAACAGTCCGAAATGCCACAAAACGGTAGGAGGTTTGCGGGTTTCTAGATATCTGTCACGTAGGCGCAGGACTATGCAGTCCCACCCAAAAACCTTCATTGCATGTACCGTTTCAGAAGTCACCCAGTGCATTCACTACCGCTTAGAGCAGACGTAGTCGGATGGTCGCCTACCTGCATTCATACTAGCCAGATCGACGTGACCGAACGGCTGACTGACGCCGCTTCAATGCGAACGCGACGGTCGAGAAGCCAACTCTGAGAGTTGTGCTCGCATTGAAGCGGTCGCCTCCTTCACTGCCTCGGTCGCAGCAACGACTCCTTGTCCTCGTGCACCAGGACGACGGCAGACAATGCGGGTGCGCCATTTGTCTGTTCAGTCCAGGACCATCATGAAAACTTCCTCCCACCGCCGCTGCCAGATCAAGGACCATCTCTACGAGATCGGGCAAGCCGATTCCAAGCATGCCGCCCTTGCCATCACTAGCAAAGGCAAGGGCAAGCGGCTTGGGCCCGCGCCTGACCGTCGCTCCAAGCCACATGTGGACGATCATGTGCACGAGGCAGAGAGGCTTCACTGTATGTGTGCAGCGGCGATCGGTCAGGGTTTGCGTGACTCCTGTGAGGTTGGTCGTCGCTGGGAGGATGATGACAATGACGGAGTGGACGATGACAGAGGTGTCAGCGACCTCGAAGACCATGCCTATGAGGTCACCGTTCAGTACCTCGCGTAGTTTAGTTTAGAGCTTTTAATTTTTTGTTGAGTTTGCATGTAATGTATGACTCTTGATCAAATTTCATCTGATTTCCATGAATTATTAGTTTGATATATGGGCGGACATTTGGTGCACCGAGTTGGATGTCTGCTACCCTATCTATCATCCACGAACATGTCCGGACTTGTCCGCGGACTTTCGGTATGTCCATTTTGATGCACCATGGTGGAGATTGCCTTATAGTATAGACGATAATATAAGGATTAAATATGCATTTAGATATAACCCCTTCTTGTTTTCAGGAAAACTTTGGATCTATTCATCTTCAATCCTAGCAGTACAACGAACAACAGAAATAATAAAAATTACATCCAGATCCGTAGACCACCTAGCGACGATTACAAGCACTGAAGCGAGCCGAAGGCGCACCACCATCATTGCCCCTTCCTCACCGGAGTCGGGTAAAACTTGTTGTAGTAGATAGTTGGGAAGTCATCATGCTAAGGTCCAATAGGATCAGTGCAGTAGAACAACATCCACCGCCAATGAAGAGTAGCGTAGACTGGAAGGATCCAATCTGAAACATGAACGTAGACGAACTACGACCAGATCTGAGAAAATCCACCAAGGATAGATCCGCCGGAGACACACCTCCACACACCTACCGATGATGCTAGACACATCATCGGGACGGGGGCTAGGAGGGGAGAACCTTATTCCATCTTCAGGGAGCCGCCGTCATCTCGTCTTCCTGAGCAGGACGTAAACCCTAACAAAACACGAAGAAACAATTGAAAACAGAGCCCTCCCGTCGGCAAGGGCCGAGATCCACCGCGCCGTGACCCTAAGGCCACCGGAGATGAGGCGGACCGGCAGAGGTCCGGTAGGAGGCAAGGAAACCCTAGACTTTTCTTGGGGAAGAGGTAGTCCGCTTGGGTAATGACTGATCTATACTCACCTTCAATGCATAGTACTACCGTACCTTATTGTTGTATTTAGAAGTGCTCTCACTTAATGTGTTTTGTAAGAGAAAAAGTATGTGTTGTCTTGGTATTGATGCTAAAGACCTACTCTGAATAGTTTAACATGGATTAGATATGGACTGAAATGAGTAAACAAACACACCCAAACCTGTTTATATATATCTGATTAAAAATATGATAACCAGGGAAATTTCACTGGTTAGAGGTCCTAGGGAACGTGGATCAAGATCACGCGGATGACAAAACAATAAGAGCATTGGTATTTTTTTGCGATACATGACATTTTTCTCTATCGAGCATGGCAAATCTATGAACTTGCCATGTAAATTTAGTTAAAATTGCATGATAATTTAACAGTCCAGCTCCCAGGAAACGTTTCCTCTATTGGCATTCTTCGAAAAGAAGTTAGAACATATTACTCTATGAATGGAGAGAGCATATCTAAACTAAGGTCTGATTACCGTCTCCTTCTACTTAGGTGTTATCACTAAAATATAGTCTAAGGTAAAGTAGCGGAACTGCCCGGTGTTGCTATCTCCTTCTTTCTCAGAAGCAGCAACAGGGCCAGCCCGAGGAGACAGGGTGAGAGGGGCGGTCACCCTGGGCCCCCGAATCAAAGGACTCCCTTTCCAAGTATGAGCGAGCAAGGAGCACCCTTTTCCCCATCGCCATTAGAGCACCTCAACATGTCTGTCTGCATTGATGACCCGCAAGTATACGGGATAGTTGTAGCCTCTTTCGATAAGTAAGAGTGTCGAACCCAATGAGGAGCTAAAGGTAGAACAAATATTCTCTCAAGCCCTATCTGCCACTAATACGACTCTATGCACGCTTGACGTTCGCTTTACCTAGAACAAGTATGAAACTAGAAGTACTTTGTAGGTGTGATAGGATAGGTTTGCAAGATAATAAACAACACGTAAATAAAAGCTAGGGGCTGTTTAGGTAAAGATGCAATAAAGTAAATATAGCGAGTGTGGAAAAGTGGTGGTAGGAGTTGTGGAATTGTCCCTAAGCAATTGACTATGTTACTAGACCGGTAATCACTATTGCAATTCTATTTGAGGGAGAGGCATAAGCTAACATACTTTCTCTACTTGGATCATATGCACTTATGATTGGAACTCTAGCAAGCATCCACAAATACTAAAGATTCATTAAGGTAAAACCCAACCATAGCATTAAAGTATCAAGTCCCCTTTATCCCATACGCAAACAACCTACTTACTCGGGTTTGTGTTTCAATCACTCACACAACCCACTATAAGCAAATCATGAACGCATTGCAACACCCTACAGCGGGAATCCCTCACGCTTGCGCGACACGGAGGGCACCATAGGACAACACCAATAATAAAACATGCAACTCAAACCAACCATAGCAATTCATCAATCACCGATAGGACAACGAAAATCTACTCAGACATCATAGGATGGCAACACATCATTGGATAACAATACGAAGCATAAAGCACCATGTTCAAGTAGAGGGTATAGCGGGTTGCGGGAGAGTGGATGTGACGCCCTCGATTCAATCGTACACTAATCATACACGCAAATGTGTACGATCAAGATCAAGGACTCACGGGAAGATATCACAACACAACTCTAGACACAAATTAAAATAATACAAGCTTTATATTACAAGCCAGGGGCCTCGAGGGCTCGAATACATAAGCTCGAATACACAAGAGTCAGCGTAAGCAACAATATTTGAGTACAGACATAAGTTAGACAAGTTTGCCTTAAGAAGGCTAGCATAAACTAGGATATAGATCGAAAGAGGCGCAGGCCTCCTGCCTGGGATCCTCCTAACTACTCCTGGTCGTCGTCAGCAGCCTCCACATAGTAGTAGGCACCTCTAGTGTAGTAGTCGTCATCGACGGTGGTGTCTGGCTCCTGGGATCCAACGTCTGGTTGCGGCATCCGAGAAGAAGAGGAAAACGGGGGAGAAGAGGGAGCAAAGCAACCGTGAGTACTCATCCAAAGTACTCGCAAGCAAGGAGCTACACTACATATGCATGGGTATATGTGTAAGGAGGCAATATCAGTGGACTGAACTGCAGAATGCCAGAATAAGAGGGGGATAGCTAGTCCTATCGAAGACTACGCTTCTGGCAGCCTCCGTCTTGCAGCATGTAGAAGAGAGTAGATTGAAGTCCTCCAAGTAGCATCGCATAGCATAATCCTACCCGGCGATCCTCCCCTCGTCTCCCTGTGGAAAAGCAATCACCGGGTTGTCTGTGGAACTTGTCTGGGTGTGTTTTATTAAGTATCCGGTTCTAGTTGTCATAAGGTCAGGGTACAACTCCGGGTCGTCCTTTTTCCGAGGGACACGACTATTTGAATAGATAAACTTCCCTGCAGGGGTGCACCACATAACCCAATACGCTCGATCCCATTTTGCCGGACACACTTTCCTGGGTCATGCCCGGCCTCAAAAGATCAACACGTCGGAGCCCCACCTAGGCACAACAGAGAGGTCAGCACACCGGTCTAAATCCTATGCACGCAGGGGTCTGGGCCCATCGCCCATTGCACACCTGCACGTTGCGATGGCGGCCGGAAGCAGACCTAGCAACCTCCATTACAAAGGAAGTCACGTTACGCGGTCCAATCCGGCGCGCGCCGCTCCGTCGCTGATGTCAAGAAGGCTTCGGCTGATACCACGACGTTGAGTGCCTATATCTTTCCCGCGTAGTTGGTTAGTGTGTATAGGCCAGTGGCCAGACTCAGATCAAATACCAAGATCTCATTAAGCGTGTTATTATGAAGTAACCGCGGACGCCGACCAGGGCCAGGCCCACCTCTCTCCTAGGTGGTCTCAACCTGCCCTGTCGCTCTGCCACAAAGTAACAGTCGGGGGCCGTCGGGAACCCAGGCCCACCTCTACCGGGATGGAGCCACCTGTCCTTCCAGCCCCCACATCGGAATCACTTGCGGGTACTCAACGAGCTGACCCGACTTTAGTCACCATCTGTATAGTATATGTATATATAGCAGATACTCGTGATCACCTCCCGAGTGATCACGGCCCGATAGTATAGCATGGCAGACTGACAAGAATGTAGGGCCACTAATGGTAAACTAGCATCCTATACTAAGCATTTAGGATTGCAGGTAAGGTATCAACAGATGTAGCAACAATGATAGGCTATGCAACAGAATAGGATTAATCGAAACAGTAACATGCTACACTACTCTAATGCAAATAGTATAGAGAAGAATAGGCTATATCTGCTGATCAAGGGGGGGGGGCTAGCCTGGTTACTCTGACAAGTAGGAGGGGTCGTCAACTCCGTAGTCGAACTGGGCAGCAACAGCGTCGGTCTCGTAGTCTACCGGAGAGAAGAGGGGGAAGAAACAGTAAATACAATGCAAACATAAGCATGATGATGCATGACATGACAATGAGCCGGGTTAGGTGTGCCCTAACACGGTAGTTGGTGATACCGGCGAAAGGGGGAAACATCCGGGAAAGTATCCCCGGTGTTTCACGTTTTCGGACAGATGAAGCGGAGGTGAAATGTTGCAGGTTCACTATGCTAGGGACGCGTGGCAGACGAACGGACTGCGTATCTGGATTCGTCTCGTCGTTCTGAGCAACTTTCATGTACAAAGTTTTTCCATCCGAGCTATGGTTTATTTTATATTAATTTAAAAAGGATTTTATCTTTTTCTAGAATTAACAGAATTAATTTAATTAGAAAAAGATAATTATGATTTCTGCATGATGTCAGCATGACATCAGCAGTCAACGTTGACCGTTGACCTGGTCAACCTGATAGGTGGGTCCCACCTGTTAGGGACTGTTTAGCTAATTAATAGTACTTAATTAGGTTAACTAGTTATTAGGTTAATTAATCTTAATTAGTTAATTTCAACAGAATTAATTAAGTTAATTAATTAATTAATTGATATTTTTATTTTTATTTATTTTTATTTTTAATTCTTATTTTTTTAAAACGTTCTGGGGCGTGGGCCCCTCGTGTCATGGGCCCAAGGCCTTAGCGGTCGCATGGGTGGTGGTTAACGAGGCGGCGGCCGAACGAGGGGGCGGACCAGGCCGCAGCCGGGGGGGGGGGGGGGGGTACGGGCGCCATAGCGCGCCGGTGGCCATGGCAAGGCTCGCCGGTCGGCCGTCTCCGACGAAGGAAGCCGACGCGGAGGGGTGCGGTTGCGGGTGAACGGGCACAGGGCGCGGGCGTCGCCCGAATGCAGGGGCGCAGTGGGGCGCCAATGTGCGGGTGGCGATTGCGGGGTGCGCCCCGGGCGCGTTGAGGAGCGAGCGTGTGTGAGCGGGCGCAGCGAGCACGCCGACAGAGGCGACGTCGGGTGCGGGGTGTCGTTGCGAGCAGGGGAGGAGGAGGAGATGCCGGGGCCTCACCACGGGGTCGTGGGGTCTAGGCAGTGGGGGTTGAGGAGGAGGACAGAGACGATCGGGCGACGGGGAGGCGAGCGGCGATCCGGCGGGGTGGCTCCGGCGAGGTGGCACCAGAGACAGCGAGCGGCAACGGGGCGCAACGTGGCTTGGGGAGGCCGTCGGGGAGGAGGTCGAGGAGGTCCGGCGTGGGGAGGCGACGATGGAGACGAGCGACGCCGGCGATGGGGCGCTGGGACGAGGCGGCAGGGTCCGGGCGCGCCGGGGCGCGATCTAGATCCATGCGGGGGGGGGGGGGGATTGTGGGGATCGTGGGGAGGGGTTTGGTTAGGTCACGGGGTGAGGGGGCCATATAGGCCAAGTCTGGGCCGGTCTGGTTGGATGGCCAGCTGGGCTAAGGCCCAGCGCGGGGGGGGGGTCCTTTTTGTTTTGCTTTGTTTTATTTCTTTTCTTTTTATTTATCCCTTTTCTGTTTTTCAAAAATGTTTAGCACCTAATTGATTTTTATAAAATATGGGAGCTAGCTCATAAATTGCAGTGCATTAGATCCTAGCACCAAAAACTAGTCTGGGTGAAATACCATTTCATATTAAATTAGAATTAATTAAAAGGTTATTAAATGATGTATTCAGCCACTGTTTGAGGTTGTTTAAATGACTTATCAAATTTTAATAATGTTGTTTACAATTTTATCCTAGCCTCTGATTTATCTACTATTTATTGAACATTTTAGTTTTAATATTGGAAAACTTCTATTGTTTGCTTGTTTTGAATTTTGAATTTGAATCGGTTTCTAACTAACGCGAGATTAACAACAGTAATCATGGTGACTCAGCATCCTTAATGTGGGATTACTGTAGCATAACTATCCGGGCGTCACAATTCTCCTCCACTACAAGAAATCTCGTCCCGAGATTTAAGAGGTGGAATAAGGGGGAAACGTCTGGTTACAAAATCCTAACGAATCTTCTCGGTCTTGGCTGCTCTTCTCGAAGTGGTCAATCCGTAGCGCTGATGTCTTCATTTCTCTGCTTCAGGTCATCATGATGAAGTTGTTGTCCTTCCTTCAGGATCTTCACCGTACTTACTAAAGGGTAAGAAGGGAAAACTCTAAATGGATGGATTCTAACAGGATCGAGCATCAGACGGTTAACTTAGGGAAGAAGCATAAGTATCTCTCGATTTGAAACTTAAGAAGATATTGAGAGCAAAGTAAGAAGGTACCATGAGAAGTTTCAAATGGATAGGCAATCATTTGATGCCTAATCAGAAGGTGAAAGTGTTTTAGGGCAACAAGAATAGGTATTGCGCCTCATACCAGAATAGATCACTAGACAGGTGGTCCGTGAATTACATACGAAGTCAAGCGCGAGGAACAACCTTTGGGAACAGGTGGTGTACAGGAGAGTCCTGTGGAACTGTGGGTTGTGGGCCCACCATGTGGGATAAAAGTAGGAGTGGTGACATCTTGCATGGTCATGATAGCAAGGCATATCAGAGGGTAGCTTGTCAGTTATGTCGGCAACCACATCGGTACCAAGGCGAGGGACGAAGAGAACCATTTTCCTGCTTGTCGAACGAGGCGGACCAATAGGCAAAGTTCTCGTCCATCGATGGTTACCGGAATGTTTTTAACAATAGTAACAGGGTCTTATAGACAGAGTGGTACAACAAGGTGCCTACCTAAGCAGGGAATTATCTCTGCTTAGTTAAGTCAGATTACAGGAAAGGTTAAACAAAAGAATGGAAAGGAAAACACGATTATCATATTAAATAGAACAACGGAAAGGAAAATTGTGATTACACACAATTATTTGGAGTATATCCTTCCCATGGACAAGCAGAACATGGCATACAAGGTAGGAGAGCAAGTACCCAACCATTCAGATAAAGAGGCAAGGATTAATCAAGATGTTACCCATACAACGGTGTTTGGATAATTGACCAAGAAACATTTAGCATCGCGCCTCCAATGTTCTTGTTGATGAGCGGGGTATCATAGTCATGCTTTGAGGTAGCAATGATATGGTGTTTCAATCAAGGGTCTGACTTTGGATACACAAATGATCCATCAGGAGCAACTTATAAAATAAGTTTTACAGTTTCCTCCAGGAAGAATGGTTATCCTTGCAAAAGAAATTATAATGATAGGTCCTCCAGCCGGGGGGGGGGGGGTGCTAGGCATGACATCATATTACCGGGTCATCAAAGGACCAACATCATAACTCCTGGAAAGTTGTCCCAACCATCATATCTGACCGAGATTCAGACCCGATTGGTGTCATGATACCTCAGACTCAGGATGTTCGAGAAGAAAAGGTGCAACACAAATCTATGAAATGACATTGCAAGATTCTCGGGAAATGAACTATGGGAGCGGGTTCCTGAAACAATAGTTCATCATTACACCAAGGAGGGGATGAGGAGGTGGCTGATGGACTCAGCAAAAGTTCATTGAGATTTCCAAAAAGATGGGTTCCCACAATTATGCGGACAAGGAGATAACATTTGTCAGATCTGATGATATAATGATGTATGCTCGAGGGAAACATACACAATTAAACATTGGTTGAAAGGTGCACCCGAAATATGGGCTTAGGTAGCTTGATCAATGTTAGAATGGCGATTCAATAACCAAAAGACTTAGAATGGAGTTATTGACCATTCACTTCAAAGCAATAGGGTTGCTAAAAGTTTTGAATTCACACATCATAGTTCAATTGTCGGTATTACGTAGAAACAACACGGGGACCAAGAAGAATGGTGATGGTGAGAAGTATCATCATACCAAGAATTCCTAAGAGGTGGAGCAATCCCCACAACATTCTCGACAGAAAAGACAGTAATACTTCAAGGCAGAACACAACACTAGCTGGAGTGCAAGTTGTATTCATAATGTGGACAAGTTCGCGATGAAAGGAAGTCAAGGGTGTTGTCGATGATAATAAAAATCATCAAGGCAAGGAGGGTATTTCTCATCATGAACACAATTGACATCTCGGAAGAAGTCAAAGTGTTGAAGGTGATTCGGCACATTTGCCGGGAGGTTTCAAGAGGATGCAATCAAACAACGGCAACAAGCAAGGGAATGCTGAAGTGGCAAGTTATAGGATCAATATATAAGATGCAAGCTCGGAACCAAAGTTGCCTTTCGAGACAAGCAACATGCTGTTGAAAGCTCGACGTAAGTCGTGCTCACACACTGAAGAATTCGTGCACCAGAGAAGGACGAGGTAGCACAGTCAAAGATAGCAAGACCAGGATGCAGCCGATAGTCTAGTAATGACCAGATTGAGTTCAGAATTTCCTAGTAAAAATACTAGGGGTATTTGATTTATAGTGCGGAATAATTTCACTAGTCGGTGTCCTCGGTTGACAACAACCTAGAACCCATAGAGTGATTACGACAAGGAAAGACATTACTTCAACAAAGTTAGTAAGATGTGGTGCAATGGCAAGACATCTTCGAGATACCAGGGGGTAATACTCGAAGCTAGAACATGATAGAAGTAGAACCGGGTCATTGACCTATAACAGTAGATACTTCAACCTTGCCAAAAATAGACGAGGCACTGGATTGAATTCCCATCAGATATATCAGATTAGGACAGCATGGTCAGAACCATAATTGGAAGGAATCAATTTCAAGAATACCTAAAGAATCATACAGTTGGATAATCATTTTGCAAGAAGCTTCCGAGACGGTCTACATCATTTTCATGGGCATGAACACAAAGTTCAAGGTCGACTCCCACTTCTTTAATGCATGTCATTCCATTCACCTCTCGTTTTGATAAAACTGTAGTGTTGGATTTTTATTTGGTAGAACACCGGAAGAGTATGACTTGTGAAAACTTTCGGGTTCTCATGGATTAGGGGAAGGCATAGGTTCAACCCATCGGGCATCTTAGTAACATATACCACAAGTTTCAAAAGTAAATACACAAGCTCGAAAGCAGAGCATGGTTGGCCAAGCAGAGGATACAATTTACCAAATGCATTATGTATCAGGGGAAGGACCCACAAGGTGATTTAATATGAAGGACACTGTCGGATAACAATCCAACAATTTATCGGGCGATCCACAACGGAGCTGATGTGAGTATCGGTACTCACTCAGAGGAAGAAGAATGCAGAGGCATCAGATTCAAGAATCACCTGATTAGTCTGATGCTTAAATAGAAAGAAATTATGGTTTTCAAAATGAAGGATGAGAAGCAGACGCTCTGATCAAGGATGGATAAGTTGAAAACACTTAGTTGGGCAATCAATAAAGGTTTGAATTGCCGAGAACCAACTCATGTCCGGAATGACGTGTGAGTCAGAAAGATAATTTTAAAAAGGATAACCTGAAGACTGCGTGCGTACGCACACATTGAATCCATAGGCTCAAAATGACTAAGACATGGGATGTTAACGAGGACTACTAGTCATATGGAATTAACCATAATGCAAGCAGGCAAGAGTTTCAAGAGTAACAGGCTGCAGAGGATTATTGAAAGATCGAAAAGTACTCCAAAGAATTTTGTGAGACATGAAGAATTGAGAAGAACGGCTCCTCGATAAATGTGAGGAAAAACCGTAGGGGTTTTCATGCGAAATAAAACTGCAAGACAATAAACTCAAAGGATTCTCGGGACAACGGAGAATATCTCGAGGCATCTTGTAACAACAAGAGCGACGAGGAATGATCAAGAGAATGACAAGTGCATGCAGATATCCATAGGGATATATCGGTGGCAGTGAATTGCAAAGGCGATGAGCACAAGGGTCTCAGGGAAAATATCGAGGGATATCCTCAGAATCTTCTGACGAAGCAGGTGATCTTCCGGAATGAGGGCTCTCCGGGAGAAATAGTTACGAGAACCTAGAGTTAGAGTTAGCAAAATCATTTAACCCGAATAGAAGAGAGATTAGAGTCCCAGAGTAAAGGTCGAGGAGTAAAAGATCCTAATACCACCCAATGGTGACGTGGGCCCATCGGCCGCACAACCATGTTAGTAAAAGTTGACTTCGGCCAAGGAGTTGGAAAGGGGGATTCCAATAGGCAGTCGGCTCTGGTACCAACTTGAGACGCCCTCGATTCAATCGTATAGCAATCATACACGCAAATGTGTATGATCAAGATCAAGGACTCACAGGAAGATATCACAACACAACTCTAGACACAAATTAAAATAATACAAGCTTTATATTACAAGCCAGGGGCCTCGAGGGCTCGAATACATAAGCTCGAATACACAAGAGTCAGCGGAAGCAACAATATCTGAGTACAGACATAAGTTAGACAAGTTTGCCTTAAGAAGGCTAGCACAATCTGGGATACAGATCGAAAGAGGCGCAGGCCTCCTGCCTGGGATCCTCCTAACTACTCCTGGTCGTCGTCAGCAGCCTCCACGTAGTAGTAGGCACCTACAGTGTAGTAGTCGTCATCGACGGTGGCGTCTGGCTCTTGGGCTCCAATGTCTGGTTGCGGCATCCGAGAAGAAGAGGAAAACGGGGGAGAAGAGGGAGAAAAGCAACCGTGAGTACTCATCCAAAGTACTCGCAAGCAAGGAGCTACACTACATATGCATGGGTATATGTGTAAGGAGGCAATATCAGTGGACTGAACTGCAGAATGCCATAATAAGAGGGGGATAGCTAGTCCTATCGAAGACTACGCTTCTGGCAGCCTCCGTCTTGCAGCATGTAGAAGAGAGTAGATTGAAGTCCTCCAAGTAGCATCGCATAACATAATCTTACCCGGCGATCCTCCCCTCGTCGCCCTGTGGAAAAGCGATCACCGGCTTGTCTGTGAAACTTGTTTGGGTGTGTTTTATTAAGTATCCGGTTCTAGTTGTCATAAGGTCAAGGTACAACTCCGGGTGGTCCTTTTTCTGAGGGACACGACTATTCGAATAGATAAACTTCCCTGCAGGGGTGCACCACATAACCCAACACGCTCGATCCCATTTGGACGGACACACTTTCCTGGGTCATGCCCGGCCTCGAAAGATCAACACGTCGCAGCCCCACCTAGGCACAACAGAGAGGTCAGCACGCCGGTCTAAATCCAATGTGCGCAGGGGTCTGGGCCCATCACCCATTGCACACCTGCACGTTGCAAGGGCGGTTGGAAGCAGACCTAGCAACCTCCATTACAAAGGAAGTCACATTACGCGGTCCAATCCGGCGCGCGCCGCTTTGTCGCTGACGTCAAGAAGGCTTCGGCTGATACCACGATGTCGAGTGCCCATATCTTTCCCGCGTAGTTGGTTAGTGCGTATAGGCCAGTGGCCAGACTCAAATCAAATACCAAGATCTCGTTATGCGTGTTATTATGAAGTAACCGCGGACGCCGACCAGGGCCAGGCCCACCTCTCTCCTAGGTGGTCTCAACCTGCCCTGTCACTCCGCCACAAAGTAACAGTCGGGGGCCGTCGGGAAGCCAGGCCCACCTCTACCGGGATGGAGCCACCTGTCCTTCCAGCCCCCACATCGGAATCACTTGCGGGTATTCAACGAGCTGACCCGACTTTAGTCACCATCTATATAGTATATGTATATGTAGCATATACTCGTGATCACCTCCCGAGTGATCATGGCCCGATAGTATAGCATGGCAGACTGACAAGAATGTAGGGCCACTAATGGTAAACTAGCATCCTATACTAAGCATTTAGGACTGCAGGTAAGGTATCAACGATGTAGCAACAATGACATGCTATGCAACAGAATAGGATTAATCGAAACAGTAACATGCTACGCTACTCAAATGCAAGCAGTATAGAGAAGAATAGGCGATATCTGGTGATCAAGGGGGGGGGGGCTTGCCTGGTTAATCTGGCAAGTAGGAGGGGTCGTCAACTCTGTAGTCGAAGTGGGCAGCAACAACGTCGGTCTCGTAGTCTACCGGAGAGAAGAGGGGGAAGAAACAGTAAATATAATGCAAACATAAGCATGATGATGCATGACATGACAATGAGCCGGGTTAGGTGTGCCCTAACGCGGTAGTTGGTGATACCGTCGAAAGGGGGAAACATCCGGGAAAGTATCCCCGGTGTTTCACGTTTTCGGACAAATGAAGCGGAGGTGAAATGTTGCAGGTTCACTATGCTAGGGACGCGTGGCGGACGAACGGGCTGCGTATCTGGATTTGTCTCGTCGTTCTGAGCAACTTTCATGTACAAAGTTTTTCCATCCGAGCTACGGTTTATTTTATATTAATTTTAAAAGGATTTTGTCTTTTTCTAGAATTAACAGAATTAATTTAATTAGAAAAAGATAATTATGACTTCAGCATGATGTCAGCAGTCAACGTTGACCGTTGACCTGGTCAACCTGACAGGTGGGTCCCACCTGTTAGGGACTGTTTAGCTAATTAACAGTACTTAATTAGGTTAACTAGTTATTAGGTTAATTAATCTTAATTAGTTAATTTAAACAGAATTAATTAAGTTAATTATTTAGTTAATTACTTAATTAATTGATATTTTTTATTTTATTTATTTTTATTTTTAATTCTTTTTTATTTAAAACATTCTGGGCATGGGCCCCTCGTGTCATGGGCCCAAGGCCTTAGCGGGCGCATGGCTGGTGGTTAACGGGGCGGCGCCCAAACGAGGGGGCGGACCAGGCCGAAGCCGGGGGGGGGGGGGGGTACGGGCGCCGTAGCGGGCAGACGGCCACGGCAGGGCTCGACGGCCACGGCGGGGCTTGCCGGCCGGCCGTCTCCGGCGAAGGAAGCCAACACGGAGGGGTGCTGTTGCGGGTGAACGGGCACAGGGCGCGGGCGTCGCCCGAATGCAGGGGTGCGCCGGGGCACCGATGTGCGGGCGACGGTTGCGGGGCGTGCCCCGGGCGCGTCGAGGAGCGAGCGTGCATGAGCGGGCGTGACGAGCACGCCGACAGAGGCGACGTCTGGCGCGGGGTGTTGCTGCGAGCAGGGGAGGAGGAGGAGATGTCGCGGCCTCACCACGGGGTCGTGGGGTCTAGGCAGTGGGGGTTGAGGAGGAGGACGGAGACGACCGGGCGACAGGGAGGTGAGCGGCGATCTGGCGGGGTGGCTCCGGCGAGGTGGCACCAGAGACGACGAGCGGCGACGGGGCGCAGCGTGGCTTGGGGAGGCCGTCGGGGAGGAGGTCGAGGAGGTCTGGCATGGGGAGGAGACGGGGAGGCGACGATGAAGACGAGCGACGCCGGCGATGGGGCGCTGGGACGAGGCGGCAGGGTCCAGGCGCGCCGGGGCGCGATCCAGATCCATGCAGGGGGAGGGGGATTGTGGGGATCGTGGGGGAGGGGTTTGGTTAGGTCACGGGGTGAGGGGGCCATACAGGCCATGTTTCGGTGTCAAAACCGGCGGATCTCGGGTAGGGGGTCCCGAACTGTGCGTCTAGGCGGATGGTAACAGGAGACAAGGGACACGATGTTTTTACCCAGGTTCGGGCCCTCTCGATGGAGGTAAAACCCTACTCCTGCTTGATTGATATTGATGATATGGGTAGTACAAGAGTGGATCTACCACGAGATCAAGGAGGCTAAACCCTAGAAGCTAGCCTATGGTATGATTGTTGTAATGGTTGTGTGTCCTACGGACTAAAACCCTCCGGTTTATATAGACACCAGAGAGGGCTAGGGTTACACAGAGTCGGTTACAATGGTAGGAGATCTATATATCCGTATCGCCAAGCTTGCCTTCCACGCCAAGGAAAGTCCCATCCGGACACGGGACGAAGTCTTTAATCTTGTATCTTCATAGTCTTGGAGTCCGGCCGATGATGATAGTCCGGCTATCCGGACACCCCCTAGTCCAGGACTCCCTTAGTAGCCCCTGAACCAGGCTTCAATGACGACGAGTCCGGCGCGCATAATGTTCGGCATTGCAAGGCGGGTTCCTCCTCCGAATAATTCATAGAAGATTGTGAACACCAGGATAGTGTCCGGCTCTGCAAAATAAATTCCACATTCCACTGTAGAGAGAATTATATGTACACAAGTTCGATCTGCTGACGTATTTTGTGGCATGACGTCACACCACCACCAAGCCTTTACTTGAATCGTTTTTTATTATACCACCTCAGCGCGTTTAGCGAAGCGGTTTCCTTGGCACGTCTTGTCGAAGCAAAGATCGTGTTCCCCTTATTCCGGGATTCCCATCAATACGTACGTGGGTAACCCAACCGTGCCCGTTGCCACGCCCCCTCTATCGGAGGCGAGTCCCGAACGGTCACGGGGACGGCTCTTGGTATTTTCCCTCTTTATAATGGGACCAAGGCTCGTTTCTTTTCTTCAATCCTCAATCGAATCTACTCCTCGCCCCGAGTTCCAACACCCAGAGCCCCAGATTTGAGCGCTTCGGACCTTCAACAATGTCCGGCTCCGACCTACGGGGCCGGTGGATGCCCTCCTCCGTCACGGAAGAGGATGTGCTAAAGCTGCGAGAGGCCAAGTACCTGACTTACGAGATTTCGCATAGGCTGCCCGCCAAAGGGCAAGTCATTCCCACCCCCGAGCCCGGCGAGTATGTCGTGTTTGTGTCCCACCTCCGTCGGGGCTTAGGCTTCCCGATGGATCCTTTTGTGAGAGGGCTCATGTTTTACTATGGGCTGGAATTCCATGACTTGGCTCCGGAGTCCATCCTCCACATCTCGTCATTCATTGTCGTCTGCGAGGCCTTCCTCCGTACTACCCCCCCCCCCACTTCGATTTGTGGCTCAAAACTTTTAATGTGGAGCCAAAGATGATCGAGGGGCGCCACGCAGAGTGCGGCGGGGCAGTCGTAAACAGGAGGGCCGATGCTCCATGGCCCGAGGGCTCTTTCCAAGAGGAGCTCGGCTTGTGGCAACGGGAGTGGTTTTATATTACCGCTCCCAGGGGCAGCAGGCAGAAGCCGCCGCCCATCTTCCGCTCGGGACCTCCACGACGACTGATGTCATGGGTCAACCAAGGGCTCAACTGGGGGCCGTCAAAGGACGTGCCCCTATTGCAGGGCCGGATTCGAGACCTCCAAGCGAGGGAGATCGATCTGGTCGTGGTGATGCAGGTCATGCTGATTAGGCGTCTCCTGCCCTGCAAACGCCGTCCTCTCCGGGTGTGGGAATTTAACCCGGAGGGACCACGAATTCTCCAACACTTCATGGGTACGGCACCCGCAGAGATGTACAAATTGTTCTTCGGATCACGAGATGCGTGTCCGAAATTGACCGAGGACGCCGGCCTAAGCTGCAATCGCCCGGATACACAAGTAAGTAGCTCCGTGTCCGGACATATCATTTGTTTGCCTTTCTATGATTCATCTTTTGACCAATTGTCCTCTAAACAGGAGTGGATAGCGCAAGCAAAACTGATATGGTGTCCGGCCCCCCTCCCAGAGACCGTGCCGGATCCCGTGCTGGTCAGGATGCTGGAGGTTGCGCCTTCAGAGAAAGGCGAAGGGGAGAACAGAGGAACTACCGCCTCAACCAAGGAGGCTTTTGAGGAAGGGGGGATCGAGAATCCCTCCTTCCAAGGGGAGAAGAGGACCGCTTCCGAAAACCCGGAGGCCAAAGCACCGAAGTGGGGGAAGAGATCTTCACCAAAGGGTCCTGCGTCCGGAGAGGCTCCGGCCGCACAGTCTCCCCTAAAGAATCAGCCCTCCAGCGAGCCGTAAGTAGAAAAAAGGGAGTTTTGTAATAAGGGACATCCCTATTTGTGCTTCTGAGGATAACTTAAGTTTTTACCTTGTAGTTCGGATCTCCGTCCTTCTCAGATGAGCTCGTCTTCGGGGGAACTTCGTCCGTAGATGATGGAGAGCGAGACGCCTCCATCTGCCGCACCATCGGATAGGGCGGACGAGCCTGAAGTGTCATCACGGAGGGTATCCTCGAGTCCGGCAGGGCCGAATAGTTCGGCACCAACTGGTGTGCGGCCGGGGGAGCTGAAGGATCTGCTTGAGAGGGCGTCTATCTCAGAAGGTCACCGTACACTTATGAGTACGGTGATTGAAAGAATTTCATCCGCCGAAGGCGGGTTGCGTGATGCCGTCAGGAGTTTGCTGGCGGGGTTTGAGGTACGTAAAAATGTCATACCCTTTGACAGTTTTACACATAAAGTGCGCCCTGTATAGATAGTAGCCCCTGAGACTCGGTAGGGTGTCGAGAACGACAGCGTGCCGAGGATCAAAATCCCAGGTATTGATTTTCGCCTTTCCTATGCAGGTGGCGGATAGTTCGATGGCTAGCCGGACTGATGGAGTTGCCGAACTAAAGCGGCAACTCGACGTTGCGGATGTGGACATCGCGCTGGTCAATAAGCGACTTGACGAGTCACAAGGTGGGTTTTTTCTCCGTGGGCATCTAGTAAGGGGACCGAAGCCCACTCCTTACAACATGTGTGCTCAATGCAGATGGTGCCGCTGCTGTGGAGAGCCTTCGGGCAGAACTTGCTCAAGCCAAGGAGCAGGCCAGAAGGAGTGATGCGGCTACCTCGAGGGCGGGTGAAGAGCTAGAAGCCGAAAGGGCTGCACACTGCCGAAGCAGGGAGGAGATGGCCGAAATGGCCGTGAAGTTGAAAGATGTTACCGACCGCAATGAGGTTCTTGAAAAAGAACACCGAGCGGAGCAAGAAGGCCTGAGGAAGGCCACCACCGAAGCCAAGGATGCCCGTTCTGCAATGAGGGCTATAAAGGAGGAGCTGCGCCAGGCCGGAGATATTGTGGCTCGCAAGCCCTTTCTGCTGCGCAGGCGGTTTACAGATCCGAAGTACGCTCAGCTTGGCCAGCTGTGGGGTCCGGAGGATCCGTATATGGACTTAGCGGCGGGTGCGGCAGATGCTGTTGTGCACTTCCGAAGTCAGAAGGATCACGAGACGGAAGAGCTTTTTTGGTCTCAATTCCATAGTCCGGATCGTTCACTTCCGCTGACCGATCGGTTGGTCGAGTGGGCTGAGCTGAATAGACTGTCCGGACTTGCCATGACGGATATCGTGGCTCATGTCTGGCCGGATAGGCCCAAGCCGAAGAGTTATTTTGGCTTATTGCAGCAATTCCTTGGGGCGGTGCCGCATATCAAGGCGATGAAGCGGTCAGCCTGCATAGAGGGTGCAAGGATGGCCCTTGCCCGTGTGAAGACACACTGGGCGGAGATGGATGCCACCGCTGTTGCGACCCAGGGTTCGGACGAGAGCCAGTTACCCGCCGAGCACTATTTTGGGGAAGTTCTGCGTGGTGCTCGTGTAATAGTCGCTGTGCTCAGAAAATGTCATGTTCAAATGAACTTTATGGTTTGTAAAACGATGTTTATAATATAAGCGCTTTTTGTACTTGTGCGTTCAAGTATTGAAATATCTCCTGTGCGGCCGTTAATGTATACTTGTGTATAACCTGAAAGATGGCAGTCTTCGGCTTCAGCCCCCACGCACATAGTGCGGGGGTGTTTGCGAAATAGCGCATTTTCACACTTAATCCAACGTCTTGGTCCTGTGAAGGAGGTGGTAGCGTAGCAAACGAGGCAACCGGACTATAATGCTTTATCACTTTCACTTAGCCATAGGACTTCGAGGGTGGGGCTACGATATAGCCCCTAGGGGCACCACGCTCTCCGTATTTGGGGCGCGTGTGTGGCTGACCGGGAAGCGGTCCTTCGTCAAAGCGGAGGAATTCTAAACATTACGGAGGTCGATCGAGTGGTTGACCAGTCTCTCGCTACATCATGACAGTCAGTTTTCGGCTTTCTCTACTGAGGTGCTCACCCGGCCGAACCGGGGCACAATCGCAGTAGTTCTCCTGGTGCCGTGTTAGCCGATGATACGGAACGTAAGGCAGCAAAACACAGGAGCCGGGCAAACCCAACATTTGACCAAAGACATGATTCGGAGCTGATGCATATAAGGCCTAACTCGAGACGCCGAACACTCCCTGAGGTGTTTGGTCTTTATGATGATGGGAAGATCAATGCCCTAAGCCCCTAGTGTCCAGGTACACGCAAGGTCCTCTAACGCGGCCGATGCCAAAATGTCAGCCTCCTCTCTGGTTATGATGAGAAACCAGGGGATGTATAGCAACAAGAGATAGTAAAAAAGGTTTACGCAGGGTCTTAATCTGAAAAGAATCCTTGCAGCGGGTCCCTACTGCACGTCTGCGCCTGTGTCTCCGTTGTGCTGTATCCTGGACGGGTGTAACACGCTGTTCATCTGTAAAAAAGAGAGGAACTTAGTTTGAAAAGTAATCGTGTCAAAAATGTATTTAAAACAAAGCATGAATAAATGAATAAAGTTGAGCTTTTATTGGCTCCTTATTGCTCATACGCACAGCCCCTTGTAAAGGGGTGTGTGGCTAGGGAGCCCCTAGCTTATTTATGCCGGACTCGTCTAGCCGTGTCCGGGGTATTAAACGACCTTTTAATGATATGATGCCGCGTGGACCGGGCATTTTAAGTGTAAGAGACGCGTAGTGTGGTACTGCGTTAAAGCGGACAAAAGCTTCTCGTCCCAATAGTGCTTGATGGCTACTTTTGAATGGGGCAATATGAAAGATTAGCTTTTCGCGTCGGAAGTTGTCGGGTGACCCGAACACAACTTCTAGTAGTAAGGAGCCCGTGCACTTGGCGTAAGGGCCTGGCGCCACTCCTTTAAAGGAAGTGCGGCTATGTCGAATTTTAGTAAGGTCTATCCCCAACTTGCGGATTGTGTCCGGATATAGCAGGTTTAAATCGCTGCCGCCATCCACCAGGACTTGTGTAAATTGTAGTCCGTCGATTATAGGATCCAATATCAGAGTAGTCCATCCTGCGTTTCGAATACTTCTGGAATAGTCCAGGTGGTCGAAAGTAATTGGTTTTGACATCCAATCTCGAGGTTCCGCTGGGGTGGACCGTGCGACACCTACTTTGGCGGGTGCCGCATTGTTGTTCCGTATTATCACATGGAGTGAGTTTACTGTTTTGACTTCTTGTGGGAAAGTCTTTTGTTTTCCGGCGCTCTGCTGGTGGGGTTCATCGTCATCCTCGCTTGGCGCGTCAGCCCCTTGTGTTCGGCGTTGAGTCGGCCGGACTGTTTGAATACCCAACAATCTTGGTGGGTGTGGTTTGCAGGCCTTCCGGAGGTACTGTGGATTTGACATATCCGATCCAAAATTTTGTTTAAGCTGCATAGCTCGTCACTGTTGTCCTTAAGAGGCAGTGTTTTGTTATTCGGCCGCGAGCTTTTGAATCCAGCGTTGACCGCCGTGTTCTTTGGGCTTTTTTCTTTATTTCGGCGCTGGTCCTTTCTGCGCCGTGATTTTCCGTTTCCATCTCTGATCTCGGATGTACTCGGGTCGCTGGTGCTGCATCTTTCTAGCCAGCTGTCTTCCCCCGCACAAAAGCGGGTCATGAGGCTTGTTAGCGCGGCCATTGTTCTCGGCTTCTCTTGGCCGAGGTGTCTGGCGAGCCATTCATCTCGGACATTATGTTTAAAAGCTGCTAAGGCTTCGGCGTCCGGACAGTCGACTATTTCGTTCTTTTTGGTAAGAAACCTGTTCCAGAATTTGCGCGCTGACTCTCCGAGCTGTTGAGTTATGTGACTTAAATCGTCTTCATCCGGAGGGCGGACATAAGTCCCTTGAAAATTTGCTCTAAACGCGTCCTCGAGCGCCTCCCAACTTCCAATAGTATTTTCTGGGAGGCTTTTGAGCCAATGCCGAGCTGGCCCTTTGAGCTTGAGGGGTAGATATTTTATGGCGTGGAGATCGTCTCCTCTAGCCATGTGTATGTGCAGGATGTAATCCTCAATCCAGACTCCGGGGTCTGTTGTTCCGTCGTATGCCTCTATGTTTACGGGCTTGAATCCCGCTGGAAATTCATGATCCAGCACCTCATCGGTGAAACATAGTGGGTGTGCGGCGCCCCTGTATTTTGGCGTGCCTTTATCTTCGAACATGCGGCGTGTTGTATTGCTTCCCGGGGCCCTCTTTTTTGGCCCATAAATGGACCTGACCGGGCCATCTGTTTTGCGAGGATCATGTGTCGGCTTGTGTGCGGCGCCGCTTGTCGCTTTTGGCCTGTCATCTGGTCGTCTATCCGGCCAGGCGACCTCTTTGCTTTTTGACTGTGGGGGCTCTATGGCCTCCTCGTTGAATTCTGGCAGCAGCTTGCGCTTCGGGTAGCTCTTTGTTTGGTGGCCATTGCCATATCTGTCCACGGTCTTGAGTACTTTGCTCCACCTCATTCTGAGTATGTCTTCCGCTGTTTTGAGCTTCCGTTTTTCCTTCTTCAGACTTCTTGCAGTGGCGACAAGTCTTTTGTGAAGGTTCTTATGCTCTGGTGGTGTGTCCAGCGTGAGATCGTCTGTTGTTTTCGCCGGGCATGGATTGATTATCCGATTTGTCCTGTTCGGATGGTTGCTTGGTTGTATGTTCGTCGCCCACTGGTTTGCCCTGCTCTATTGCTGGGTCGTTAGGAGTGCTGTTTTTGTCGAGGCGGGACTTAGGGCGGCGCCTGCGTTTCTGTTTTGGTTGTTTGTCGGTGGAATTATCCTTTGCCGCGTCCCGTTGTTCCTCGTTATCGCTTCCTTTTGGGGTGTCCACCATATATACATCATGGGTTGGGGTGGCCTTCCAGTGCTCGGTAGGCGCTGGTTCTTGGTCATCTCCGGCATCGCCGTCCATACCGTCGATGTCTTCGGAGTCGTAGTCTAGCATGTCGGTTAGATCGTCGACAGTGGCTACAAAGTGGGTGGTGGGTGGGATTTGAATTTCTTCGTCGTCCGCATCCCAACCATCCTGACCGCAGTCCGGCTAGGGCTCTCCTGATAACGAGAGATGCTTTAGCGAATTCAGGATCGCCGAAGGGTGAGTGCTGAAAGATGTCCGCGGCGGTGAACTCCCTGATCGGCGCCCAATCGGATTCGATTGGTAGGGGTGTAGGAGGTTCGGAGTCCGGCACCTCGGAGTCACGAGCTTTGCAAAGGACAAGGTCGGTATTCGGCTCCATCGCCGTAGCAGTTGCAGCTCCCGAGGTGGTGTCCAGCCACCTGTCCTTGATCTGCGCGGTCGGCTCCGAACTATGGGTCGGAGCGGATTCGTGTGCGGCCTCCAAGGTTCTGTCCGGCAGCAGAGCTAAATCAGGCCCATTGTGACAGTGTGGCATGCTCGGCTGTGGCTCGAATCCATCGAAGATCAAGTCTCCGCGGATGTCAGCCGTGAAGTTTAGGCTTCCAAATCTGACCTGATGGCCAGGGGCGTAGCTTTCGATCTGCTCCAGATGGCCAAGTGAATTGGCCCGTAGTGCGAAGGCGCCGAATACGAAGATCTGTCCGGGGAGAGAAGTCTCACCCTGGACTGCGTTGTTGTTGATTGAAGAATCCATCAAGCCTATCAGTGACGACACAGAGGAACTCTCAATGAAAGCACCAATGTCGGTGTCAAAACCGGCGGATCTCGGGTAGGGGGTCCCGAACTGTGCATCTAGGCGGATGGTAACAGGAGACAAGGGACACGATGTTTTTACCCAGGTTCGGGCCCTCTCGATGGAGGTAAAACCCTACTCCTGCTTGATTGATATTGATGATATGGGTAGTACAAGAGTGGATCTACCACGAGATCAAGGAGGCTAAACCCTAGAAGCTAGCCTATGGTATGATTGTTGTAATGGTTGTGTGTCCTATGGACTAAAACCCTCCGGTTTATATAGACACCGGAGAGGGCTAGGGTTACACAGAGTCGGTTACAATGGTAGGAGATCTATATATGCCAAGCTTGCCTTCCACGCCAAGGAAAGTCCCATCCGGACACGGGACGAAGTCTTCAATCTTGTATCTTCATAGTCTTGGAGTCCGGCCGATGATGATAGTCCGGCTATCCGGACACCCCCTAGTCCAGGACTCCCTCACCAAGTCTGGGCCGGTCTGGTTGGATGGCCAGCTGGGCTAAGGCCCAGCGCGGGGGGGGGGGGGTCCTTTTTGTTTTGCTTTGTTTTATTTCTTTTCTTTTTATTTATCCCTTTTCTGTTTTTCAAAAATGTTTAGCACCTAATTGATTTTTATAAAATATGGGAGCTAGCTCATAAATTGTAGTGCATTAGATCCTAGCACCAAAAACTAGCCTGGGTGAAATACCATTTCATATTAGATTAGAATTAATTAAAAGGTTATTAAATAATGTATTCAGCCACTGTTTGAGGTTGTTTAAATGACTTATCAAATTTTAATAATGTTGTTTACAATTTTATCCTAACCTCTGATTTATCTACTATTTATTGAACATTTTAGTTTTAATATTGGAAAACTTCTATTGTTTGCTTGATTTTGAATTTTGAATTTGAATCGGTTTCCAACTAACGCGAGATTAACAACAATAATCATGGTGACTCAGCATCCTTAACATGGGATTACTGTAGTGTAACTATCCGGGCGTCACAGTGGACCGCTGGATATAGATGGGGGAAGGTGATGGAGGTGTTGGTGAAGATGACGGCGGTGTTGGTGAAGATCGCGGTGATGATGATGGCCCCCGGCGGCGTTCCGGCGCCACCGGAAGCAAGGGGGGAGAGCCCCCCTTCTTATTCTTCTTCCTTGACCTCCTCCCTAGATGGGAGAAGGGTTTCCCCTCTGGTCCTTGGCTCCAATGGTGTGGGAGGGGCGAGAGCCCCTCCGAGATTGGATCTATCTGTCTGTTTCTGCGTTCCCAGATTCTACCCCTTCACTGTTTCTTAAATATCCGGAGATCCGTAACTCCGATTGGGGTGAATCTTTCGCCCAGATCTTTCTCATAAAATTAGATTTCTTGCGCCAAAAGAAGAGCATCAACCGCCTTACAGGTGGCCCACGAGAGCCTAGGACGCGCCCAGGGGGGAGGGCGCGCCCCCTGTCTCGTGGCCACCCCGGACACTGTTTCACGTTGATTTTACTTCCGAAAAATCACAAATACTCCAAAAAAAAATCTCCGTCCGTTTTTATCCAGTTTGGACTCCGTTTGATATTGGGTTTCTATGAAACAAAAACATGCAACAGACAGGAACTGGCACTGGGCACTGGATCAATATGTTAGTCCCAAAAAATAGTATAAAAAGTTGCCAAAAGTATATGAAAGTTGTAGAATATTGGCATGGAACAATCAAAGATTATAGATACGACGAAGACGTATCAACATCCCCAAGCTTAATTCCTGCTCGTCCTCGAGTAGGTAAATGATAAAAAAGATAATTTTTGATGTGGAATGCTACCTAGCATAATCCTAATCATATGTCTAATCATGGCATGAATATTAAGACACGAGTGATTCAAAGCAATAGTCTATCATTTGACATAAAAAACAATAATACTTCGAGCGTACCAATAAAGCAATCTTGTCTTTTGAAAACAACAAGGCCAAAGCAAGCTTATCCCTACAAAATCATACAGTTTGGCTGAGGGAGTCCTGGACTAGGGGGTGTCCGGACAGCCGGACTATCATCGTCCGCCGGACTCCAAGACTACGAAGATACAAGATTGAAGACTCCGTCCCGTGTCCGGATGGGACTTTCCTTGGCGTGGAAGGCAAGCTTGGCGATACGGATATGTAGATCTCCTACCATTGTAACCGACTCTATGTAACCCTAGCCCTCTCCGGTGTCTATATAAACCGGAGGGTTTTAGTCCGTAGGACACAACATACATTACAACAATCATACCATAGGCTAGCTTCTAGGGTTTAGCCTCCTTGATCTCGTGGTAGATCCACTCTTGTACTACCCATATCATCAATAACAATCAAGCAGGAGTAGGGTTTTACCTCCATCGAGAGGGCCCGAACCTGGGTAAAAACATCGTGTCCCTTGTCTCCTGTTACCATCCGCCTAGACGCACAGTTCGGGACCCCCTACCCGAGATCCGCCGGTTTTGACATCGACATTGGTGTTTTCATTGAGATTCCTCTGTGCCATCACTGATAGGATGGATGCCTTCTCCCGTCTTCAAGGACGGTATTTTCGCCAAAATATCCGCCGCTTCGACAATGACCTCTCAAGTCGTCAAAAGCAATCTTCACGTCAGCTCGGAATTCGCCGAGCGGCTTGATCCAGTAGAGCTCTCGTCCGTAAACGAGCTCTTGGATCGCATCGCCGCCCTGGGAGTCGCTACGGACTACAATCAGATTGGGCTTAAAACCGATCTGAGAGAGATTAACTCTCCCCAGGTCACCCACCATGTTGCAGTGGTAGAGGAACAATGCGGCGACTCTTCTCCTGTATTGAAAACTAGTCATGTCCGGGCTGCCAAACCCTCCATGCCGGATTCCCGCGGAGGGACGGACTTCGATCAAGCACTGAACTTAAAGTCAGGCATCGGACCGGACTCGTTGGACAACGTCCAACAATCCAAGCTTCCAAATTTGGAAACTTCTCGGCCTTTGAGCCTTGAGATGGGTAGGGTTCCAGACTTAATTCCACCCACCCGCCCAGACATATGCGATCTATCTCTAATCCGGCAAGAGCCCGCTGAAACAGTACATCATTATTGGGCCAGATTCCTCCTGGTTATGGACAGGATAAAGGACTGCCGAGAGGAAAACGCAATCTCAATCTTTTGCAATAATTGCACGGACGAGGGAATCTTGAACGCCGTCAGCCGTCGTGAAATTACACGCTTCGCCGACCTTGCGTCCATAGTACGAAAGTACTGTGCGATGGAGAGTTTTCGGAAAACCGAAAATAAGTTTTGGGACAATCCGGCCCCAACCCTAGTCCGCAACAAAAGGGTGCATTACACTCAGGCACCAAATACAAAAACCAAAAAGCAAAAACCCCATAAAGAGCATGGAACCATACTGGAGGGGTGGCTTAGCGGACCCTGTAAAATTCACAGTACAGAGGGCGCCACCCCAACACATAGCCTTCGAGCATGTTGGATATTACGGCAGGTGGCCAAAAGTGGCGAGAAGCTTCTAGCCCCGGAAAACCACTCCAACAATACCGGTACGGTATCAACAGTCTTCGAGACCTTTGCATAAAATAATATGCGGAAACGAACAATCCGCAGCCTCGCCGAAGTCTACCAAGTAGCAACAACAAATCCATGGAGCGACACAGCCATCACCTTCAACGCCAACGACGAACCTAAATTCCGAACAGCCCGAGCACCAGCCGCACTGGTACTTAGTCCAATAGTGGATGGCTTTCGACTTACAAAGGTCCTCATGGATGGCGGCAGCGGATTAAACCTCATCTACGAGGAAACTCTTCAAAAAATGGAAATAGACTGGAGCCGCATTAAGCGAAGCAGCACAACCTTCAGAGGAATAATCCCTAGCCGGGAAGCGCGCTGCACCGAAAAAATCACACTCGATGTGGTGTTCGGCTCGCCGGACAATTACAGATCCGAAGAAGTCATGTTCCAAGTGGCCCCGTTCAACAGCGGATATCACGCTATATTAGGACGAGAGGCATTCACAATTTTTCAAGCCGTACCCCATTACGGGTACATGAAGCTCAAAATGCCTGGGCCCGGCGGAATAATCACTCTCGTTAGTGATCCGGACATAGCACTCCGTGCCGAGAACAAGACAGCCGCATTAGCCCTGGAGGCACTATCCGAAGCCCTAGCGGCAGAAGAACTTACCGCGCTACGCTCTACTATGAATAGAGATGATGTGATACTCGATAAGAGATCCAAATCCACCTCCTTTAAACCAGCGGACGAAATAATAAAATTCCAGGTCCATTCAACGGACCCGACAAAGATGGCTTCCATCGAGGCACAGTTGAACCCTGATGTAGACGCCGCACTGCGAGAATTCCTTCGGGAAAATTGGGACATTTTCGCCTGGCACCCTTCGGATATGCCCGGAATCCCACGCAAATTGGCAGAACACAGCCTAAATATCCTAAAAGGATTCAAGCCAGTCAAACAGGCTCTTCGACGATTTTCCGAACCCAAAAGACAGGCAATGGGAGAAGAGCTAGCCAAACTATTGGAAGCCGGATTCATCAGAGATATCAAACATCCGGATTGGCTAGCAAACCTGGTAATGGTACCAAAGAAGGACAAATCCTGGCACCTATGTGTCGATTTTAAAGACCTCAACAAGGCCTGCCCAAAGGATCCCTTCCCCCTCGCCCGCATCGACCAAATAATCGATGCTACCGCAGGACACGATTCACTGTGCTTCCTCGACGCATACTCCGGCTACCATCAAATCAAGATGGCGGAAGCAGACCAAGCCGCAACGGCATTCATCACTTCATATGGACCATTCTGCTTCAACACGATGCCCTTCGGACTTAAAAACGCCGGCGCAACATATCAGCGCATGATTCAAACATGTCTGGCCACCCAGATCGGCAAAACAGTAGAGGCATATGTAGACGACGTAGTCGTCAAAACCAAACACGTCGAAACTCAAGTAGACGACTTGAGGCTCACATTCGACAACCTCAAAGCATACGACATCAAGCTGAATCCGGAAAAATGCGTTTTCGGCGTACCAGCCGGAAAGCTCCTGGGCTTCATTGTATCCGGTAGAGGAATTGAAGCAAACCCAGCCAAGATCCGGGCTCTGTCTCAGCTAGATATTCCAAAAGACCTCAAACAAATACAAAAATTGACTGGATGCGTGGCGGCTCTAAGCCGCTTTATCTCCCGTCTAGGAGAAAAGGCATTACCCCTCTATCGCCTCCTTAGGCGCACCGAACACTTCGAGTGGACGGATGCCGCCACTGCCGGACTCGAAGAAATAAAAGCCATATTGGCAACAAATCCGGTCCTGGCTGCGCCCAACCTGGGCGAACCAATGTTGTTATACATCGCGGCAACACATCAAGTTGTAAGCGCGGTACTCGTTGTCGAACGAGAAACAGAAGGGCATAAATTCCTTCTTCAAAAACCAGTGTACTACGTCTCCACTGTGTTAACCCCCTTCAAGTCCCGTTACCCGCACTATCAAAAGATAGCGTATGCGGTGTTCATGGCATCCCGGAAGCTCCGACACTACTTTCAAGAGTGTTCGATAACAGTGGACTCCGAAGTACCCCTCAATGATATTATAAACAACCGCGACGTGACGGGCAGGATTGCAAAATGGGCCATTGAGCTCTTACCATTCGATATAACTTACAAACCTCGGCGAGCTATAAAGTCACAAATTTTGGCTAACTTCGTCGCTGAATGGACCGAAGCCGAACTCCCTAAAGAGTACGGCGCATACTCCCATTGGATTATGCACTTCGACGGCTCTAAAATGTTGGCCGGATTGGGGGCTGGTGTCGTATTGATGTCCCCAACCGGGGACACAGTCCAATACGTACTTGAGATAATGTACACGGACTCCAACAACGCAGCCGAATACGAGGCCCTTTTACATGGCCTCCGGATGGCAATCTCCATGCGCATTCAACGCCTAGAGGTGCGCGGGGATTCAAACCTTGCAGTATCCCAAATAAATGGAGACTTTGATGCCAAGGATCCGAAAATGGCAGCATATCGCAACACTGTCCTAAAAATGTCAGCTCGGTTTGAAGGACTTGAATTCCATCACGTAGCCCGGGATAATAACCAAGCAGCTGATATATTGGCACGCATCGGCGCAAAACGTGACGCTGTCCCTCCAAACATCTTCCTGGAACGGCTCTTCAAGCCATCCGTACTATGGGAAGCGGAGTCCGGAAATAACAAACCAGAAGCAGCTGCACCAACCGACACAGAGCAATTTGACATAACCGGCGATTCAGCCGAAATAACACCTTCAGCCCACGACATAATGGCAGTAATCGCCCCGTGGACAGATCCATTCCTAGCCTACTTGCTTAGACAGGAACTTCCCGAAGACCACAATGAGGCCCGCTGCATAGTCCGGCGATCTAAAGCCTACAAGGTCCATGAGGGAGAACTTTATAAGAAAAGCACAACTGGAGTCCTTCAAAGGTGTATCTCCGATGAGGAAGGGCGAAACCTTCTGGCTGAAATTCATGCCGGACTAGGCGGACACCACGCAGCAGCTCAGGCCCTTGTAGGAAAGGCATTCCGTACAGGATTTTATTGGCCGACGGCCCGGGCAAATGCTAAGGACTTAGTCCAAAGATGCGTCGGTTGTCAGCTCTTTGCTAATCAGAGCCATATGCCACCCACCGCCCTCAAAACTATACCCATTACCTGGCCGTTCGCGGTCTGGGGGCTTGACATGGTCGGACCCCTTAAAGGGGAAACCCACAAGCAAAGGTACCTATTGGTCATGGTGGACAAATTCACCAAATGGATAGAGGCCAAGCCAGTCAAAACGGCAGAGTCCGGACCAGTGATAGACTTTATATCCGGGGTAGTACACCGTTATGGTGTCCCCCACAGCATCATCACCGATAACGGCACGAACTTCACGGCCGACGAGGTTAAGTCATGGTGCAAAAACAAGGGCATTAAGCTCGATTACGCTTCAGTCTATCACCCTCAAACCAACGGTCAAGTGGAACGAGCAAACGGTCTAATAATGAGCGGCATCAAACCCAGACTAGTGCGGTCACTTACGAAATCTGACACGCACTGGGTAGAGGAGCTTGACTCCGTACTCTGGGGGCTGCGGACAATTCCCAACCGTACTACCGGATTCACACCATTTTTTATGGTATACAGCACAGAGGCAGTTCTGCCCTGCGACATCATTCATGACTCACCTCGAGTGCGCATGTATGAAGAAAGAGAAGCCGAGCTAGATCGGCAGGACAGCTTGGACGCATTGGAGGAGGAACGCGACGTCGCCAAGGCTCGTTCCGCATTCTATCAACAGCAGGCTCGAAGATATCAAAGCAGAGAAGTACGGGCCAAGACTTACAACATTGGTGAACTAGTTCTACGCCTGCTGGACAAGAAAAAGGACAAGCTCAATCCCAAATGGGAGGGCCCATTCATTATCGATCAAGTCCTGACCGGTGGAGCGTACTGTCTACAAAATGCGTCGGACAACCGACTCGAGCCGAACCCATGGAACGCAGCCCGCCTCCGAAGATTCTTTGCCTAGCGCCGGACTAAGAGTTTGTCCCCTTCCCCCCGTCCAAATTTTTACATTTCATCTGTCTTTTGTTTCTCTTTCTTCCCTCATCTCTTTCCCTAAAAAGCCCTTACGGGCCTACTTGCGCATTGTTCGCACACACTTGATGTGCCATCCGCAGTCATTATACCTGGGGGCTTCTCTACCAGAAGCTTAATTATAAGGGCTTCATGCCCAGCACATGTGTCAAGCTTCCACATGTACCTTTTATTCACCATTGTATGCATCGATATGACTTAAGTTTTGGCCAAGCTGGGTTGCCTGGCTCCTGTGCTTACCCCTACGTTCCCGATTGTTCGGCTAGGAGGTAAAGGGAGCACCTCTGCGATTGTTACTGCCGGGTCAGCCGGATGTGTACCTCAGACTGGGTGAAGCCGAAAGCTAGCGTTCTTAAGGGAATATTCGGTCGGTGATTTGAAAGATGATCTTTTACCTACTTATTTATCTGCCCCCAGATGTTTTTCTGCTCTTTTCGCAGTCCGGACATGCACTCTAGGGCATGCCTCCCAGGGAAAGGAACCCTTAACGGAACTATTCTCCCTGGAAGATGTTTCTTACTAACCATGTAATATAACATAACTAGTTGGGCACTTGTCTGATAAAGCACTCATGACCCCTACGCCTGGTCTCCATGCATACCCCGGTTGTTTCTTAACCAAGAAGGTATTCGGACACACTCCGGACTCTAGGGTCCCGAGGTTGAAGCAAAAAGGTCGGCAACGACAAACGATCTACAATCCGGCTAGAAGGCATTTCACATGTCATTTTCAAATACATTGTCAAATCTATTGATTGTATTCCTCCTCAATCCCGTCTAACAGGCTGTCTAATTTACAGTCCCGTTGGGAAAATTTAGCGGCCAACTCTACTTGGCCGTATACTAAACTCACAGGGATCTCCTTCCCATCGGGCCCCACAGGTCCGACCTCGGCCATGTGGTTGGGATCCGCCTTCTTGTACCGCGTCTTCACCATGGCCCGAGCCTCCCTGGCACCTTGGCGGCAGGCTGAAATCTTCCATAAACGGAAGCGCTGCCGCACTCCCTGAAGCTTCTCCGCAAGCTCCCCAAGGCCTTCGGGTAGGTAGAGGGCTGGCCATAAAGTCTGGACGACGCCACTAATTGCCTGCCGAACTCGTTCGAGTAGCTGCAACAGCTCGGGAAGTTGATCACCCGTTGATACGGGCATCTCCTCCGTAGGGCGACCTGTGAGTATACCTACAAGACATATTTTGTCAATTGACTTCCTCGCCGAACTCTTCTTCTCAAAGGAGTCTGCTCAAGCACTTACTATAGATGCCGCGACGAAGCCGCTTAGTCTCCTTAACGGAGCCGGACAGCTAGGCCCGAACACCTTTCAGCTCTTCTCCGAGCTGGGCATGGGCATCCTGGAGCTTGTTCCTTTCCTGCTGCACCCTATTCAGCACCCTCTCGCCGGCCTTCAGCTGGCGCAGTAGTTCTTGCATATCCGGATCTTGTCCGGCAGCACCTGCAACGTCATTATTAGACTTGCGCGCACGGTGCACACCACTTATCTTTTTAAAATAATGTGTTACCAGGAGGGGTCTCTGTGTTTCCTCCTGCGGCAGCAAGTGCGGCCTCGAGTTGGGCCTTGCACTCCTGCAGCTCCTGAGATAGTTGGGTATTCTTCTCCGTAAGATCCTGCGTTTCAAATGATCCTTAAATCAGTTAATATAACTACTTTAAGTCTCGGGGGCTACTGGCATATATAACTATTAAATTCTCTTACCTGTATGTCCTTTATATACTGCTCCGTGGCTCTGGTAAAACCATCTTGAGCGGCACGGAGGTGCGCGTCCCCCGCGTTAAAGGCATTCAACGCCACAGGGGAGAAGCACGCGTCATGAAATACTGTCCGGCGGCGCCTGTGGTTCATGGCGCTCTCCACCTCAGACTTGGTGGTGGACAGTCTGTCGGCATCCTCCGTTGCAGGAGTATCCGGCTCGCGCCTTGCGCTCGCCTCCCCCTCCAGACCAGGTGCTGGAGCCTGGCTGGTAGAGGTTGGATTGGCAACCTCTACGCCCGCAGTCCGGCGGGCGCTTTTTCTCCTACAAAAGTCATGAGCACTCAAACGCTTCCTAGGAACGTTGCTCCAAATAATTGACTGCAAGCTATACCTTTGCAGCGACGTTTCAGTCCGTGCCACTCCTCTTCCGCCTACTGGTCCGGACTGGCCTTTGTTGGTCAGCCGCTGCGGGCTCGGCTTCCCGCCTTGAAGACGCTTCCTGCAAAACACCATCGTATGCGAAGGTCAGAAATGAGCAATGAAGAGATAATGGTGTCGGGACCTCCATCACAATCACCTGGGAAGCCGGATATAGTCCGGGGTAGTCAGCCGTAATGGCGACTAAAGCATTATCCATGCTGAGCTGGTGGAACACCCCGGCGATTAGCTCCACTTGTATGTCCGGATCCTCTTCGGAGGCCGGATCCTGGGATCTCTCTGGATCCTCGGGTTGCGGAGCTGGACTTATCATGTCCTCCACAATACGACGCAGTTCCTGCGTCGAAGACATAATATAAGAAGCTTAAACTTTGAAAGCATGGGTCGAGCCCTTAAAGTGTTCGCTTACCCAACGCCGAGGGTTATTCATGGAGAACCCATTCAATGGGTTCGTCTGAAGGAAGTCCTCCTTCTCCCCCTTGTACAGGCCAGATAGGATCTTCGCTAGGTCCTCGGCTGAACCCGACCCTTTGCGGCCGTGACGGGTGGCGTCGTCCTCCCCGTTGAAATCCCACATGGGGTGGCCCCTGTATTGTAGTGGCTGCACCCCCCGCATAATGCATGTTGCCATGACTCCAATCATGGTCAACCCGGAATGGGCCAGTAACCTTATCCGGCCCATCAAATAATGGACGCTCTTGTCTTCCTCCAGTTGGGGGCTCCGCGGACGCCAACTGAGGCGTTTCTTCAGAGGAATAGTACTGAACTCCGGGAGGCCGATCCGAACAGGGTCCGGCAGCGGAGCGTCTTCTATGTAAAACCATTTCGAAGGCCAGTCTTCGGACGCCTTCTTAGGCGTTCCGGATGGATATCCGGTCCCGGCAATGCGCCATATTTCGGCGCCGCCCACTTGATATATGGACCCCTCGTGAGAGCGGGGTACGAGGCAGAATAACCTCTTCCACAGTGCAAAATGGGGCTCGACGCCCAGAAATAGCTCGCAAAGAGCTACGTAACCCGCGATATGCAGGATAGAGGCGGGCGTAAGGTGATGGAGCTGGAGTCCGTAGAACTCCAGGAGCCCGCGGAGGAACGGATGTATAGGAAATCCGAGTCCCCTTATCAGATAGGGGACGAAGCATACCCGCTCCCCTTTATTGGGGCTTGGGGTAGCCTCCGCTTGCTTCCCACCTTGGTAGGTGGCCAACCCGGCTCGAACCGGGACCATGAAGGCCGGAGGGAGATATCCCTTTGCTTGGAGCGTCACCAGCTCGCTGTGCGGGACAGAACATCTCCGCCAGTCTCCTGGCAGTGGGCTGGGAGCGCGAGAGGAGGAGCCGCGTCGACATTTTGGGTCGGAGGGGCTCCGATGAGTACTCGTGGAAGAAGGATGGTGTGATTTGGATCTGGATTTTTGCCTCTCTTATAGGCAGATTATTTGCACAGCTAGGGGGTAAAACATAAAAGATACCCTGGCTTTTCGCATTCGTGCGACGCGTGGAAGATGGCCATTATTGGGCGTGGAAGCCAAGAAGCGCAACATTGATAAGGAAGCCGGACACTGTTCGGCAAACGCACGGAATTTGGAGGAGAACCCGCCTTGCAACACCGAAGACTATATACGCGCTGGACTTATCGTCATTGAAGCCTGGTTCGGGGGCTACTGAGGGAGTCCTGGACTAGGGGGTGTCCGGACAGCCAGACTATCATCGTCCGCCGGACTCCAAGACTACAAAGATACAAGATTGAAGACTCCGTCCCGTGTCTGGATGGGACTTTCCTTGGCGTGGAAGGCAAGCTTGGCGATACGGATATGTAGATCTCCTACCATTGTAACCGACTCTGTGTAACCCTAACCCTCTCCGGTGTCTATATAAATCGGTGGGTTTTAGTCCGTAGGACACAACAACCATTACAACAATCATACCATAGGCTAGCTTCTAGGGTTTAGCCTCCTTGATCTCGTGGTAGATCCACTCTTGTACTACCCATATCATCAATAACAATCAAGCAGGAGTAGGGTTTTACCTCCATCGAGAGGGCCCGAACCTGGGTAAAAACATCGTGTCCCTTGTCTCCTGTTACCATCCGCCTAGACGCACAGTTCGGGACCCCCTACCCGAGATCCGCTGGTTTTGACACCGACATTGGCCATGCTTCATTTTCGTCACACAAAATGCCCCCATCATGCACAACCCCGATGACAAGCCGAGCAATTGATTCATACTTTTTAACGTGCTTCAGCTTTTTCAACCCTCACGCAATACATGAGCGCAAGCCATGGATATAGCACTATAGGTGGAATAGAATATAATGATGGACGTTATGTGGAGAAGACAAAAAAATAGAAAGTCTCACATTGACGCGGCTAATCAACGGGTTATGGAGATGCCCGTCAATTGATGTCAATGCGAGGAGTAGGGATTGCCATGCAACGGATGCACTAAGAGCTATAAGTGTATGGAATCTCAACAAAAGAAACTAAGTGGGTGTGCATCCAACTTGCTTGCTCATGAAGACCTAGGGCATTTGAGGAAGCCCATCGTTGGAATATACAAGCCAAGTTCTATAATGAAAATTCCCAGTAGTATATGAAAGTGACAACATAGGAGATAATCTATATGAAGAACATGGTGCTACTTTGAAGCACAAGTGTGGAAAAAGAGATAGTAACATTGCCCCTTTTTATTTATTTTCTTTTTCTTTTTTTCCTTTTTTTTCTTTTTTTCTTTTTCTTTTTTTTCTTTGGCCTTTTTTTTTGACCTTTCTTTTTTCTTCTTTTTTTTGGGGGGGGGGGGGGGGGGGGACAATGCTCTAATAATGATGATCATCACACTTTTATTTACTTACAACTCAATATTACAACTCGATACTGGAACAAAGATATGACTCTATATGAATGCTTCCAGCGGTGTACCGGGATGTGTAATGATCTAGCGTAGCAATGACATCAAAAAATAGACAAGCCATGAAAACATCATGCTAGCTATCTTACGATCATGCAAAGCAATATGACAATGAATGCTCAAGTCATGAATATGATGATGATGGAAGTTGCATAGCAATATATCTCAGAATGGCTATGGAAATGCCATGGTAGGTAGGTATGGTGGCTGTTTTGAGGAAGATATAATGAGGCTTATGTGTGATAGAGCGTATCGTATCACGGGGTTTGGATGCACCGGCGAAGTTTGCACCAACTCTGGAGGTGAGAAAGGGCAACGCACGGTACCAAAGAGGCTAGCAATGATGGAAAGGTGAAAGTGCGTATAATCCATGGACTCACATTAGTCATAAAGAACTCATATACTTATTGCAAGAACTTATTAGCCCTCAAAGCAAAGTACTACTACGCATTCCCCTAGGGGGATAGATTGGTAGGAAAAGACCATCACTCGTCCCCGACCGCCACTCATAAGGAAGACAATCAAAGAAACACCCCATGCTTCAAATTTGTCACACAACGGTTACCATACGTGCATGCTACGGGACTTGCATACCTCAACACAAGTGTCTCTACAATCCACAACCACCCACTAGCATGACTCTAATATCACCACCTTTATATCGCAAAACTATTGCAAGGAATCAAACATATCATATTCAGCGATCTACAAGTTTATGTAGGATTTTATGACTAACCATGTGAATGACCAATTCGTGTCATCTCTCTAAATAGATATAAGTGAAGCAAGAGAGTTTAATTCTTTCTACAAAAGATATGCCCACGCTCTAACAGTTATAAGTGAAGCAAAAGAGCATTCTACAAATGGCGATTTTCTATGTGAAGAGAAACAGGCAATCCAAACTTCAAATGATATAAGTGAAGCACATGAAGCATTCTATAAAGCCATACTCAAAAGATCTAAGTGAAGTGCAATGAGCATTCTATAAATCAACCAAGGACATCTCATACCAGCATGGTGCATAAAAGAAAAATGGAAACTAAATGCAAAAGACGCTCCAAGACCTGCACATAATGCATGAACGAAATGAATTCGAAAACATACCGATACTTGTTGAAGAAAGAGGGGATGCCTTCCGGGGCATCCCCAAGCTTAGACGCTTGAGTCTCCTTGAATATTTACTTTGGGTGCCTCGGGCATCCCCAAGCTTGAGCTCTTGCCTCTCTTCCTTTTCCTCATATCGAGACATCCTCGATTAGACACTACATCCACACAAAACTTCAACAGAAAACTCGGTAAGATCCGTTAGTATAATATAGAAAATCACCACTCTAAGTACTGTAGAAAACCAATTAAAATCTTGTTTTTGCATTTTGTCTACTGTAAAATAACTTTTTTATGGCTTAATCCACTGATATAAATTGATAGATTCAACAAAACAAGCAACTATGCATCAAAAACAGAATCTGTCAAAAACAGAACAGTCTGTAGCAATCTGAACATCCACCATACTTCTGGTACCCCAAAAATTCTACCAAAATTAGGAAAAATAAACAAGTTGTATAGAAAGACAGTTCAAAAGGAATCAGAACCATTTGACGTTCCAGTTAAAAAAGAATAATCGCGCACTACAGCCAAAGTTTCTGTCCTGCACCGTACAAACCAACAAGCATTGTAAACATCCTAAAGGCAAACCTTAGCACATTATTTTTATAATACAATGGAATTGTACAAGGGGATAATTATTTTTGTTGAAAAGTTTCTGTAATCAAGATTCACAAAGTTTCTGTGAGCATGAACAAAGTTCAAGGCTAGCTCCGACTTCAACAATGCTTGTCTTTCTCACTTTCACTTTCCTTTTTGAAAAGTTTTTAGGTTCCCCTCTTTATTTTTGTGTTTTTAAACTATATAAAAGCACTAAACAGAAATAAATGACTCTCTAAAACTTCCGGGTTGTCTCCCTAGCAGCGCTTTCTTTAAATCCATTAAGCTAGGCATTTAGTGCTCAAATAATGAATCCACCCGGATCCCAAGGTATATCAAAGCCAATTATAATTAACAATGATTTGTAATTTAGTAGTGAGCACAAAGTAACATATATCATGCAACAACGAAGTCTAACTCTCTTCCTATGCATCTACATGTCATAGAAGAACAATTCATGCACACCAAGTAAAGGCCAATGCATAGTATAAGCAGTTTCTTGCAATTTCATAGTATGGGAAACATAGAGAGGTGGAGAAATAGTTCCTCCCTCATAATAATTGCAAGTAGGAGCAGCAAGCACATGCATATTACATTCATCAAAATCATCATGTGCAATGATAAAATGCAACCCATCAACATAATCCTTAATAAGCACAAACTTCTCCGATATAGTGTAGTTTGGAGAATTCAAAAAAGATAATAGGACTATCATGCATGGGTGCAATAGCAACAATTTCATGTTTATCATAAGGAACTATAGCAAGTTCATCTCCATAAGCATAATTCATATTGGCATCTTGGCCACAAGCATAGCAAGCATCATCAAAAGGGGATATTTCAAGGGAATCAACGGGATCATAACAATCATCATAGCAATCATCCTTCGGTAAGCACGAAGGGAAATTAAACAATGTATGAGTGGAAGAGTTACTCTCATTAGAAGGTGGCCACGGGTAGCTAATCCGCTCTTCCTCCTTTTGTTCTTCGCTCTCCTCATCATCTTCTTCATCCAATGAGCTCACAGTTTTATCAATTTCTTCTTCCATAGCTTCCTGCAAAATATTAATCTCTTCTTGGACAGTGGAGAATTTCTCAATATATGGTTTAACATAGGCATTAGAAGCATAATTATCATAAAAATATTCAAGTATGGCAAAATTTTCAGATTTGTAGAGAGTAGCATCATACTTTTCAATCAAAGAAGCAATTTCATAAGCACCCTTAAAAGCAACAAATTCTTCAATTTGTTGAACATCATAGTAATTATAAACACCCTTAGCATACGAAGATACGATTCCATTATCAATAAACTCACATTGGTAGTGAAGGTGTTTCTTAGGGTTTTCAGAACAACAACTAACATCATATATTTCACATAAATTCCAAGCATAGCATTGCAAACATTGAATTTGATTGCATAATAGTTTCCCTTTTTCAGATATACGGTGTCGCACATAACAAGCATGCTCATCTAAAGATTTGCCCTCAACTAAACTAGTGGGGGTTTCAGCACGAGCACAAAGGGATCGAAGATGATCCAAGTAAAAAGCTTCAGGAGTGTGATAGATTTTGAGTGGTTCTTCAACCACTGGTTCAGTAGGTACAACTAATTTTTTTGGTATTTTGTGTTTCCTACCCATAACTTAAGATAGAAAACAACTAAGAGCAGAAAATAATAATTACTTAGTGATAAAGCAAACAGGCACACACGAGAATATTCACCCCACGCTATGACTCCCCGGCAACGGCGCCAGAAAAAGGTCTTGATGACTCGCAAGTATACGGGATAGTTGTAGCCTCTTTCGATAAGTAAGAGTGTCGAACCCAACGAGGAGCTAAAGGTAGAACAAATATTCTCTCAAGCCCTATCTGCCACTGATGCGACTCTACGCACGCTTGACGTTCGCTTTATCTAGAACAAGTATGAAACTAGAAGTACTTTGTAGGTGTGATAGGATAGGTTTGCAAGATAATAAAGAACACGTAAATAAAAGCTAGGGGCTGTTTAGGTAAAGATGCAATAAAGTAAATATAGCGAGTGTGGAAAAGTGGTGGTAGGAGTTGTGGAATTGTCCCTAAGCAATTGACTATGTTACTAGACCGGTAATCACTATTGCAATTCTATTCGAGGGAGAGGCATAAGCTAACATACTTTCTCTACTTGGATCATATGCACTTATGATGGGAACTCTAGCAAGCATCCGCAAATACTAAAGATTCATTAAGGTAAAACTCAACCATAGCATTAAAGTATCAAGTCCCCTTTATCCCATACGCAAACAACCTACTTACTCGGGTTTGTGTTTCAGTCACTCACGCAACCCACTATAAGAAAATCATGAACGCATTGCAACACCCGTTTTCTCTGGAATTAAAATAAATCAGAAATAATTAGAAATTGTAGAAAATGCTTTAAACTTCAAAAATTCATAGAAATTCAACCATAACTCCAAATGAAATAAGTTATATATGAAAAATGATCACAAAAATCCAATCTATCCATCTGTACTGGTTTCATGCATGTTAGAACAACTTATAGTTGCTGTTTAGGCCAAATCATATAAATGGCATTTAAACCTTCACATATGGAGATTGAATTTGAACCTAGGGTTCCAACCAACTCCATTTAACCTGTTGCTCGTTGCATTAGCTCAAATCACAGCATATTGCCATGTCATGATCATGCATCATATTGCGCATTGCATTAATTGTGTTCTTCTTTGTTTGTCGGTGCTTGTCCCCTTTCGATAGACGTGTTCTGACGATGAGTTCAATGACACCGATGTAGAGCTATATCATCTTCAGAAGTGCCAGGCAAGCAAAAAACCCCTTGTTCATTCTGATACAATCCCACTCTCTCGCTCCTGCTCTCTTTTAATGCATTAGGACAACAACGTTGTAGCTGTTACATGTTGCGGTAGCTGAACCCCTTTCCTCTGCATGACCAGTCATTGCCACAGTAAATAGATGAAACCCACTAGCATGAGTAGGAGTTGTTTGAGCCCTGATGTGCCTATTCGTTCATGCTTGTTTGTCATGCCTGCTAATGCTTAGGGTTGAGTCAGGTATGGTTTGTCGGGGATGAATTGGAATGTTGTGAACATGTCCTACTATGTGTGAGCTAAGTGTGTGAACACGATTTGGTAAAGGTGGCTGTGAGAGGCCATATAGGAGTACATGGTGGGTTGCCTCATTGAAGCCGTCCTCAGGAACTGAGTTCTGTGTTTGTGATCCATGAACAGTTACTACCACACATTGGGTTCCGGTAATTCGACCCCTCTCGACTTATTAATCAGCTTGATCTCTGTCCAGGAGTTGCAACTAGTTTCTCGTGTTTGTAAGTTTTGTTAGTAGTCTACCAAGTGGCACCCGGTACAGGTGGGCTTGGATCAGACTAGGCACCATGGCGGGATATGCCAAGTGCCGCTCGTTTGGTGGGCTTGGAACCCTGTGCACATCGTTTGGGGCCGTGAGCGACACCTCGACCGGATCTCCTTGCAGATGGAACCTGAATAGGCGATAAACCTGGACTAGAGACTTGTGTGGTTAGTCAGGTCGTGGCCGACACCCTCGCTAGGCTTCCGCTTGAAGGTTGCCGAGATACATGACGTGTACATGGTGGTAAGTGGTGAGAGCGTCTGTGAAGAAGTACACCCCTGCAGGGTTAATATGATCTATTCGAATAGCCGCGTCTGCGGTAAAGGACCTTTGGGTAGCCTATACGGTTCATAGACAAGTGAAAGTGGATACTCTAAAATGCACAAGATAGGCATGAGTGCTATGGATGGCGTTCTCGTAGGGAGACGGGAGCGGATCCATAGTGGTGTATTGATATGGTGAATATGTGGACTCGTGTGCGCAACCTCAAAAGAGTTGCTTGCAGTCGTAGTTTAGGATAGCCACTGAGTCAAAACTGGCTTGCTGTAGTTAAACTCCACCACCCCCTTTGTTGATACTGATGCATATGTAGCTAGTTCTGATGTAAGTCTTGCTGGGTACATTTGTACTCACGTTTGCTTAATTTATGTTTTTGCAGAGATACTTCAGTCTTGCTAGTAGTTCCGCTTGGACTTCAACGTTTAGCTTGCTATCTTAGCTACGATCTTGTGCCCTCGGCAGGATCTAGCAGATAGTTAGGCTTCTCAGCCTTTTTCATTTATAGTTGTCTGTACTCAGACATGTTAAGCTTCCACATGTGCTCTGACTTGTGTGCTCTGAATGCTGGGTCGAGAGACCCATGTTTGTAATATCTTGCTCCTTGGAGCCTATTGAATAAAATACTTGAGTTGAAGAGTCATGTTGTGATGCCATGTTGTATTCGCACATATCGAGCATATTGTGTGTATGTTATTGAAATGCTTGGTATGTGTGGGATCTGACTATCTAGTTGTTTATCCTCGGTAGCCTCTCTTACCGGGAAATGTCTCCTAGTGCTTCCACTGAGACTTGGTAGCTTGCTACTGCTCCAGAACACTTAGGCTGGCCGGCATGTGTCCTTCTTTGTTCCTGTGTCTGTACCTTCAGGGAAATGTCACGCGGTGTCTACCGGAGTCCTGTTAGCCTGCTACAGCCCGGATTCACACGCTGATGACCGACACATTCGTTGCTGGGTCACGTATGCCTGTCCCTGTAAGTTAAAGCCACTTTGGGTTCACGACTAGCCATGTCAGCCCGTGTTCTTTGTCATATGGTTGCTAGCGACACTATCATATACGTGAGCCAAAAGGCGCAAACGGTCCCGGGCCTGGTAAGGCGACACCCGTGGGAATACCGTGCGTGAGGCTGCAAAGTGATATGAGGTGTTACATGCTAGATCGGTGTGGCATAGGATCGGGGTCCTGACAGCGTTCGTATCAGAGCCTGGCTGCCTGTAGGATTACCAAGCCAAACTGGTCAAAGTTGAGTCCAGAAATTCTTTATTTATATAAGGGAATTGATTGTGGTTGGAACGTAAGGCTCTCTTTACTCATTTACCTTATGCCCTTTTGACCTGAGTCATCCTATCTTTCCTACGTGGTTAAGGAACAAGGCTTTCTCTTCTTTCTATCAGGATCACATGTTACTAATCCGTAGACTTATAAGATTGATGGATTTAAGCCTCAATTCAGTTCCTACTACTTCCGTATGTTCGTAGCTGGCCTCAGAACCTTGATATTATGATGATTGAGTGGTTATGCCACCATTTTGCAGGATGTCTCAAATCTTTTCGAATATTTACAGCCGTTACGCTGTCTGAGTCATCCCAGGTTTCTAAATAGTCTGATGCATTTGCAAATTCCTTCTTACCGCTCCGAAGTTTCTTTGTGCCAGATCAACCGCACTAACTAGTGCGTTGAGGTACTTCATTGCCTAGGCATTTATGTTGGAGCTATTATTATGACCCTAGGTGTCTAGAGTATCACCTAGTAATCTAGCCATGTTTTGTGTCCCAGTGTGATGATTCTAGCCGTTATTCTCGAGAGCATCCCATGATGCCACTTAATAGTAGGTATTCTATTCCTGGGTTTTGAACCCACGATTCACCCTACTTCATGTCGATAGTGTTGCTAGTTCCTTTAGGGTATTAGTAACCTTTGTGATAGTCCTCTAGGCTCGTGGTATATCCTTCTTCCAAGTACCATGAACTGCTTATGGCAGAAGTTCCTCGCTGAACCAAAAGATCACAACCAGAGTGCTCTTGACGAGTTCTCGATGCTATGTTGTGACTCTGCCAGTTCTACCTTTCTGCATGGATTATCCGGAAGAAACCCGTTGAACTTGGTTCGACATATTAATCTATGCATCCACAACTCAGAAAATCATATGTTCTTTTGGGTTGTCCCTCTTCAGTTGTTTCCTGGCCCTCGTCTATCAATTGATAGGAAGGAGTAGTTGTGCAATCGTGTTTATCAATGCCTATTATTTCTGATGGTTCGTCAAGCCATTCTATTTCGAAATGACTAGGAGAAGCAAACTCCAGTACCTTATCCATCTCCAGGATTGGGACAAAGTAGTTGTGTTCCGCAGATCAAAATGCTAAGTTAGCTCTTGCTCTTCTACCATGAAGTATTACCCATTTTATGTCAAGAATGTCATGAGAATTGCACCTTCTCTTATGAATTCTTGACGTAGTGATACTTCTCGCCATCATTATTTATTCCTCGGTTCCGTGTTGTCGCAACCGGAATGCCGACAAGTGAATCGTGATGTGTGAAATCAATACTCCTAGCAACTCTATTGCTTGGTAGTTCAAGGGCAATAATTTCATCCTTAGCGTGTTGGTTATTGAATCACCATCCTAAGGTTGATCGTGCTACCTAGTCCATATTTCTCGTGCACTCTTCGATTAATGAGTTAGGATTGTGTCAATCCCTCGCCCTTTGATCATATCGTCTTGCCCTGAAAAGCAAGATTGTTCTCGAGCTTAGTAGCATACTGGTGGTTCATGATTTTCCAAATATCTTCTAGGAGGTATCACCAGGTTGTCACCTGACCGCTATGTTGAGTTCGTGATCATGTTGGTTTTCTTGTAAACCACCCTTTCTCCAAGAATCCGTGTTGGATACCCTAAGCTAGTTGGTTAAGCTAAACAACAACTTGGAGAGTTGGAAGATAAAATCTTGTCCGACTTAGTTCATTCTAAGGGATACCTCTTGTGTATGTGCGTGAAGAAAAATGATATTTTCGTCGACTGACCCTCGTGATCAGTTGTTGGATCTATTGTCTTATCAAAACTATGATTTGAGTATGGGCTATCATCAAATCAATTCAGAACCAACGATGTTCATAATGTTGTCTTACTCGTGGTTGTTTCCTCGGGCATACACCATTATATCTTTTGGTCTGACTAATGCTATCACCTTGCTCACATAATTGTGGTATTCCATCCATATGGAAATCTCGATGACTTGTTGTTGAGTCCATCCGCAGCATTTTGTCTTCTCCATGATTCATGTTGAAAATTAAGCTAGTGTTGGAAACTTCATAAGTATTATCTTCATGTCTCGTTAATGAAGCATATATATGTTGGATGAAAGAAGTGACTTCCTCTAATTCATGTGCATTTGGTGCAAGTTGCATCGTGAATTCAGGAAAGTTAGTTTTGCTTCCTTTAGAATCATCCCAAGTCAGTCATGCATATGTGCTAAGTATTCTGTGGTCTGGAGACTTGCAACCTTCATTCTATATGCATTCCTAGCACACCAAGCCACTGATTGATTTGTTCCAGGAAAAGAAGTTAATTGCTAATCCATGGTAATGCACAAGACTTCGATACCTCGTTGATGGTTCCCCACCTGAACTCGGTCGTGTTTTACTATAAGACTACTATGTGGTCATGCTTGTCTGGGACAGCGTGTTCATATGTATGTAGCAGAACCAACTCATGTTTTGGAGCTTGCTATCGCAGTTCATTCCCCGAGAATCTCGCAACGTCATCTAGTCGATTTGTGTTGCAAACTTTCAGTTTTCTTTCTAGACTTGATGGGTCTGGAATATCCAGACACCAACCAGATCTGAATCTCAGGCAGATATGATGGTTGGAATGTTTCCCGAAGACTATAATATTGGTCTCTCCGTAACCGGTGAAGTGGATGCCGTGGGCAACACACCCAGCCGGAAGATCTATTATTGTAGTATCTTGATTGAGGAAGTTGGCCACCTCCCCATAAGGATTTCGTAGGATTTACTCCAATAATTGTTCCTTATGGATCTTTGAGCTCCCGAATTCCGACCTTTTATTTGATGTTCTAGATATCAAACTATATCTATGAATAGATTGCGCTAGCACATCAAGGAGAACATTAGAAGCAGAGTGCTAAATGTCTCTCGGTCGATCGTCCAGATTTTGTCCCCTTGGACCCGCTAAGGTGAAATCTGAGAAGGTGTTATCCTCCTTTGCATCTGCATTGTCCATCACTATTCATCATGGTAGTATGTTGTGTTGCCAGGTTCCTTGACACGGATAATGGTAAAACCTTGATGAATATGGAAATGCTCAAGTTCTTGATGAGCACGCGCAAGCTCTAGGCTTTATCGTTGGAATTAATTGGGATTTGCTCCCAGTTTTTTCCGGGTATGCTATAACCACTTCAACAGTGGAATCACTCTCTACTGTTGAGTTTCTCCCAGAATCATTCCAGCATTTGCATTCTGTTCCCAGCTTGCACCGCCATTGTGCCATCCTACTATGGGCTACCCTTCTCAGTAATTACTGATCGGGGTCATCTCCAAGTGGTCCTACCCTGGATCCCATTCCTTTCCGATGATAAGCAAAAATCATTCCCTGCGTTGCCTTCAACAAGGTAATCCACATCATCCATACTAGTCCGAGTATGCCATTCTATCGAAACTCCGCCAAATGATTGTTGGTGAATTGCCTCAGGCTGGTATGAAGGGTTACAATGAGCTATGTATCAAAAGTAATTCTTTTTGCCACTTAAGGTAATAACTCTACGAGTCACCTCCTCCAAGATATCTCGTTATGGTATCATGGCAACCCAACTCCTCGCTATGTTGACAACCGATCACCACCTTCTTAAGTGTGGAATTGTTGCCTACCTAGTGAACCTCCGTCATTTGTGTCACTCCATTCCTTCAGATGTATGCTTCGTGTCACAGCTCGAGAGATGTTTCAATGTCTCACTCCATGAGTTGATCCTGAGTTGTTCGATTTTTGAGAAGATCAATCCTTCTAGAGTTTTTCCTTTCCTATTGTTGTCTTATTGGTTGGGGTTCTCAGAGCAAGACATCGAGAAAAAATTGGTGATCAAATCAATGTTCTTATGAAGTGCAACCTGGATCGTGAAGATTGTGTTAGTTTGTGTCCCCTCTTCATCTTACCCTACCATCTTACCCTACGCTCGAATCTCGGGACAAGATTCTTGTTTAGTGGGGGTGAGTTGTCACATCCCTAGTTTTGGTATGCTCTGGGCTAGCTAGTCATGTGTTGCATCATGTTTAAATTTTTGAAATTTGAAATGGGGATGACCAAACCACAGCACCAAATGAATTCAACTAGGTTCAAATTCAAATATTCTCAATGAACCCAAAATGCCCTTCAAAAATGTTCATAATTTATGGAACAAGGTGAAAACCTAAACTAACAATGGTGGACATTTTTCCAAGACATAAATGGGCTTTGAATTAATCCAATATGTATTCGAATTGGAGCTTTAAAATTCTATAAATATTTTTACTAGCTCCAATAATTTTGAAAGTTGGTGAGGGCCTTTGAAATAATTTAGTTAGTGCCCATAAAAAGTTTCAGGATTTTATCAAATGGTTTAGTGCCTAAACTAAATCAAAACAAATGGCAGAAATAGAAAAACAGAAACTAAATTAGAAAGCAGAGGAGAGAGAGGGGAACCTCGCCTGGGCTTACCTAGCGGCCCAGCAGAGGCCCAGCCCACTGGCCTCTCTAGTCATCTTCAACCCCGCCGACCGAAGCAGCTACGTGTGGACGCACGCGCGCGTTGATGCCACCTCCTGCTTCGCGTTGGAGGCTCATCCTACTCCCTGCCCCCGCTCCTGGAGATGCCTCAACCCTCTCTGTCCGCCCCCTCTTTCCTGGCTCTCTCCCTCCTCCTCGCTTGCCCGCAGCCATGGGCGAATGCCACCATCGCCACCGACGTCGTTCGCCGCGGCCATAGACACCGCCCAGCCTCCCCAACACGTCTAGGAGCTCTGCCTCCATCGTCTATGCCTCCTCGAGGACACACGCGCTGTCGGACGACCCCGAACACCCACACCGCCGCCTTCTTCAACCTCGGGTCCCCGAGATCGCCGGCAACCTCCTGCCATCACCAGCCCCTCCTCGAGCTCCCCGAGGCCACCGTCGCAACCACCGTGAGCTCCTCTATATTTAACCCCTAGACGTGTTGTCCAAGTCGCCCTCTAACCCCGCCTGCCACCATGGCCAAGAACTCGGCTCTGCCGGCGAAGTCGCCGCCATGGCCACGTCCACCCGAGCTCAAAACGAAGTTCATCATCGCGCTCAGTGCATCACCAGCTGCCCGTAGCACCCATGCATGCCCCCTTCCATGCAGCATAACACCGACTCGAGCACACCCGCATGCCGGCCGCCGCCGCGAGCTTGATTCCGGCGAGCCCGGTCGACCTCAGCCCCTCCCGCTTGCTTAACTGGATGCGGCTGAGCACCAGCTACGCGTAGATGATCGCCGCCGCTGTTTTGGTCGCCGGAGGGCGTTTCCCGAGCCCCTCCGCCGCGTCGGTCGCCGCCGGCGTCAAGCCGTCGATGCGTTTGACTTTTTCACCAGGGGTTTGACTCCCCCTGAGTCACTGACAAGTGGGCCAGGCCCTATCTAACCCTAGATTAGTTTCTTTAGTTAGTGACTAATTAACAGTGTTAATTAGTTATGATACTGACGCGCGAGACCCACAGGCCAGGTTTGACCTGGAGGGGTCAGTTGACATGCTGATGTCCCTCTGACGTATTGCTGACGCAGTAAAACTTTTTCTGGAATTAAAATAAATTAGAAATAATTAGAAATTCTATAAAATGCTTTAAACTTCAAAAATTCAAAGAAATTCAACCATAACTCCAAATGAAATAAGTTATATATGAAAAATGATCAGAAAAATCCAATCTATCCATCTGTACTGGTTTCATGCATGTTAGAACAACTTATAGTTGTTGTTTAGGCCAAATCATATAAATGGCATTTAAACCTTCACATATGGAGATTGAATTTGAACCTAGGGTTCCAACCAACTCCATTTAACCTGTTGCTAGTTGCATTCGCTCAAATCACAGCATATTGCCATGTCATGATCATGCATTGCATTGATTGTGTTCTTCTTTGTTTGTCGGTGCTTGTCCCCTTTTGATAGACGTGTTCCGACGATGAGTTCAATGACACCGATGAAGAGCTATATCATCTTCAGAAGTGCCAGGCAAGCAAAACCCACTTGTTCATTCCGATACAATCTCACTCTCTCGCTCTCGATCTCTTTTACTGCATTAGGACAACAATGTTTCAGCTGTTACATGTTGCGGTAGCTGAACCCCTTTCCTCTGCATGACCTATCATTGCCACAGTAAATAGATGAAACCCACTAGCATGAGTAGGAGTTGTTTGAGCCCTGATGTGCCTACTCATTCATGCTTGTTTGTCATGCCTGCTACTTCTTAGAGTTGAGTCAGGTATGATTCGTCGGGGATGAATTGGAACGTTGTGAACATGTCCTACTGTGTGTGAGCTAAGTGTGTGAACACGATTTGGTAAAGGTAGCGGTGAGAGGCCATGTAGGAGTACATGGTGGGTTGTCTCATTGAAGCCGTCCTCAGGAACTGAGTTCTGTGTTTGTGATCAATGAATAGTTACTACCACACATTGGGTTCCGGTAACTCGACCCCTCTCAACTTATTAATCAGCCTGATCTCTGTCCAGGAGTTGCAACTAGTTTCTGGTGTTTGTAGGTTGTGTTAGTAGTCTACCAAGTGGCACCCGATACAGGTGGGCTTGGATCAGACTAGGCACCGTGGCCGGGTATGCCAAGCGCCGCCCGTTTGGTGGATTTGGAACCCTGTACACATCGTTTGGGGCCGTGAGCGATACCCCGACCGGATCTCCTTGCAGATGGAACCCGAATAGGCGATAAACCTGGACTAGAGACTTGTGTGGTTAGTCAGGTCGTGGCCGACACCCTCGCCAGGCTTCTGCTTGAAGGTTGCCGAGATACATGACGTGTACATGGCGGTAAGTGGCGAGAGCGTGTGTGAATAAGTACACCCCTGCAGGGTTAATATGATCTATTCGAATAGCCGCGTCCGCAGTAAAGGACCTCTGGGTTGCCTATACAGTTCATAGACAAGTGAAAGTGGATACTCTAAAATGCGCAAGATAGGCCTGAGTGCTATGGATGGCGTTCTCGTAGGGAGACGGGAGCGGATCCATAGTGGTGTATTGATATGGTGAATATGTGGACTCGTGTGCGCCACCTCAAAAGAGTTGCTTGCAGTCGTAGTTCTGGATAGCCACCGAGTCAAAGCTGGCTTGCTGCAGCTAAACTCCACCACCCCCATTGTTGATACTAATGCATATGTAGCTAGTTCTGATGTAAGTCTTGCTGGGTACATTTGTACTCACGTTTGCTTAATTTATGTTTTTGCAGAGAGACTTCAGTCTCGCTAGTAGTTCCGCTTGGACTTTGACGTTTAGCTTGCTACCTCAGCTATGATCTTGTGCCCTCGGCAGGATCTGGTAGATAGTTAGGCTTCTCAGCCTTTTTCATTTATAGTTGTCTGTACTCAGACATGTTAAGCTTCTACATGTGCTCTAACTTCTGTGTTCTAAATGCTGGGTCGAGAGACCCATGTTTGTAATATCTCGCTCCTCGGAGCCTACTGAATAAAATACTTGAGTTGAAGAGTCATGTTGTGATGCCATGTTGTATTTGCACATATCGAGCATATTGTGTGTATGTTATTGAAATGCTTGGTTTGTGTGGGGTCTGACTATCTAGTTGTTTATCCTTGGTAGCCTCTCTTACCGGGAAATGTCTCCTAGTGCTTCCATTGAGCCTTGGTAGCTTGCTACTGCTTCGGAACACTTAGGCTGGCCGGCATGTGTCCTTCTTCGTTCATGTGTCTATCCCTTCGGGGAAATGTCACTCGGTGTCTACTGGAGTCCTGTTAGCCTGCTACAGCCCGAATTCACTCGCTGATGACCGACACGTTCGTTGCTGGGTCACGTATGCCTGTCCCTGTAAGTTAATGCCACTTCGGGTTCACGAGCCCGGGTTCTTTGTCATATCGTTGCTAGAGACACTATCATATACGTGAGCCAAAAGGCGCAAACGGTCCCGGGCCTGGTAAGGCGACACCCGTGGGAATACTGTGCGTGAAGTCGTGCTACGTCTTGAGCTTGCGTTGGTTTTCCTTGAAGAGGAAAGGGTGATGCAGCAATAGTAGCGTAAGTATTTCCCTCAGTTTTTGAGAACCAAGGTATCAATCCAGTAGGAGGCTCCTCAAAAGTCCCACGCACCTACACAAACAAACAAAGAACTCGCAACCAACGCAATAAAGGGGTTGTCAATCCCTTCACGGCCACTTGCAAAAGTGAGATCTGATAGAGATAGTATGATAAGATAAATATATTTTTGGTATTTTATAATATAGATGCAAAAAGTAAAGATGCAAATAAAAGATTGAAAGCTTATATGATAAAAGATAGACCCGGGGGCCATAGGTTTCACTAGTGGCTTCTCTCAAGATAGCATACGTATTACGGTGGGTGAACAAATTGTTGTCGAGCAATTGATAGAAAAGCGAATAATTATGAGATTATCTAGGATTGATCTTGTATATAGGCATCATGTCCGAGACAAGTAGACCGACTCCTGCCTGCATCTACTACTATTACTCCACACATCGACCGCTATCTAGCATGCATCTAGAGTATTAAGTTCATAAGAACAGAGTAACGCATTAAGAAAGATGACATGATGCAGAGGGATAAACAAATGCAATATGATATAAACCCCATCTTTTTATCCTCGATGGCAACAATACAATACGTGCCTTGCAACCCTTTCTGTCACTGGGTAAGGACACCGGAAGATTGAACCCAAAGCTAAGCACTTCTCCCATGGCAAGAAAGATCAATCTGGTAGGCCAAACCAAACTGATAATTCGAAGAGACTTGCAAAGATAACTCAATCATACATAAAAGAATTCAGAGGAGATTCAAATATTTCTCATAGATAAACTTGATCATAAACCCACAATTCATCGGATCTCGACAAACACACCGCAAAAAGAGTTTACATCGAATAGATCTCCACAAGAGAGGGGGAGAACATTGTATTGAGATCCAAAAAGAGAGAAGAAGCCATCTAGCTAATAACTATGGACCCGAAGGTCTGTGGTAAACTACTCACAACTCATCGGAGGGGCTATGGTGTTGATGTAGAAGCCCTCCATGGTCAATTCCCCCTTTGGCGGAGCGCCGACTAAGGCTCCAAGATGGGAAATCGCGGATACAGAAGTTTACGGTGGTGGAAATTGTTTTTCGTTGGATCCCTGGATGTTTTCGGGGTACGTAGGTATATATAGGAGGAAGAAGTACGTCGGTGGCCGCTCGAGGGGCCCAGGAGACAGGGGGCGCGCCTAGGAGGGGTGGGCGCGCCCTCCTATCTCCTTGCCGCCTCGTTTGCTTCTTGACTTGCACTCCAAGTTCTCCGGATCACGTTCATTCCAAAAATCACGCTCCCGAAGGTTTTATTCCGTTTGGACTCCGTTTGATATTCCTTTTCTTCGAAATACTAAAATAGGAAAAAAAACAGCAATACGGGCTGGGCCTCCGGTTAGTAGGTTAGTCCCAAAAATGATATAAATTTGTAAAATAAAGCCCATAAACACCCAAAAGGAGTAATATAATAGCATGGAACAATCAAAAATTATAAATACGTTGGAGACATACCAAGCATCCCCAAGCTTAATTCCTGCTCCTCCTCGAGTAGGTAAATGATAAAAACAGAATTTTTGATGTGGAATGATACCTAGCATAATTCTCAATGTAATTTTATTTATTGTGGCAATAATGTTCAGATCCAAATGATTCAAGATAAAAGCTTATAAAACATAAAAATAATAATGCTTCGAAACATACTAACAAATAATCATGTCCCATCAAAATAGCATAGCCAAAGAAAGCTTATCCCTACAAAATCATATAGTTAGGCCATGCTTCATTTTCATTACACAAAATACTCCCATCATGCACAACCCCGGTTTCAGCCAAGCAATTGGTTCATACTTTTTAATGCGATTTAGCTTTTTCAACTCTTACGCAATACATGAGTGCAAGCCATGGACATAGCACTATGGTGGTATATGGTGGTGGTTGTGAGGACAAAAAAGAGGGAGGAGATAGTCTCACATCAACTAGGCGTATTAACGGGCTATAGAGATGCCCATCAATAGATATCAATGTGAGTGAGTAGGGATTGCCATGCAACGGATGCACTAGAGCTATAAATATATAAAAGCTCAACACAAGAAACTAAGTGGGTGTGCATCCAACTTGCTTGCTCACGAAGACCTAGGGCATTTTGAGGAAGCCCATCGTTGGAATATACAATCCAAGTTCTATAATGGAAAATTCCCACTTAGTATATGAAAGTGACAACATAGGAAACTCTCTATCATGAAGATCATGGTGCTACTTTGAAGCACAAGTGTGGAAAAAGAGAGAGTAGCATTGTCCCTTCTCTCTTTTTCTCTCATTTTTTTTTCTTTATTTATTTTTTTCTTTTGGCCTTTCTTTTTTTTGGCCTTTCTCTTTTTTTTCTTCTTTTTTTTCTTTTTAAAGTCCGAAGTCTCATCCCGACTTGTGGGGGAATCATAGTCTTCATCATCCTTTCCTCACTGGGACAATGCTCTAATAATGAAGATCATCACACTTTTATTGATTTACAACTCAAGAATTACAACTCAAAACTAGAACAAGATATGACTCTATATGAATGCCTCCGGCGGTGTACCGGGATATGCAATGAATCAAGAGCGACATGTATGAAAATTATGAAGGTGGCCTTGCCACAAATACGATGTCAACTACATGATCATGCAAAGAGCAATATGACAATGATGAAGTGTGTCATAATAAACGGAACGGTGGAAAGTTGCATGGAAATATATCTCGGAATGGCTATGGAAATGCCATAATAGGTAGGTATGGTGGCTGTTTTGAGGAAGGTAAATAATGGGTGCATGATACCGGCGAAAGTTGCGCGGTATAATAGAGGCTAGAAAAATGGAAGGATGAGTGTGTGTATACCCATGGACTCACATTAGTCATAAAGAACTCATATACTTATTGCAAAAGTCTACTTGCCCTCGAAGCAAAGTACTACTATGCATGCTCCTAGGGGAAGGGTTGGTAGGAGTTAACCATCGCGCTATCCCGACCTCCACTCGTAAGCCAAGCAATTAAAAGAGCACCTCATGCAACAAATTTGTCACACAACTTTTACCATACGTGCATGCTACGGGACTTGCCAACCTCAACACAAGTATTTCTCAATTTCATAATTACCCACTAGCATGACTATAACATTACTACCTCTATATCTCAAAACAATTATCAAGCATCAAATTGATCATAGCATCCAATTCACTTCCTATGATAGTTTTTATTATACCCAACTTGGATGTTCACCATTCTAGGACCAATTTATAACCATAGAAAATACCATGCTGTTCTAAAAGACTCTCAAAATAGTATAAGTGAAGCATGAGAGACTAGCAATTTCTTCAAAATTAAGCCACCGCCGTGCTCTAAAAGATATAAGTGAAGCACTAGAGCAAAAACTATCAAGATCAAAAGATATAAGTGAAGCACATAGAGTATTCTAGCAAATTCAAATCAAGTGGGCTTCTCCCAAAAGGTGTGTACAGCAAGGATGATTGTGGTAAACTAAAAAGCAAAGACTAATATAATACTCGACGCTCCAAGCAAAACACATATCATGTGGCGAATAAAAATATAGCTCCAAGTAAAGTTACCAATGAACGAAGACGAAAGAGGGGATGCCTTCCGGGGGCATCCCCAAGCATAGGCTTTTGGCTTTTCTTGAATATATTGGGGTGCCATGGGCATCCCCAAGCTTAGGCTTTTGCCACGCCTTATTCCATAGTCCATCAAAGCTTTACCCAAAACTTGAAAACTTCACAACACAAAACTCAACAGGAAATCTTATAAGCTCCGTTAGTGAAAGAAAACAAAACAACCACATAAGGTACTGTAATGAACTCATTCTTTATTTATTTTGGTGGTAAACCTAATGTATTCCAAGTTCTCTATGGTTCATACCACTTAATACTAGCCATAGATGCGTCAAAATAAGCAAACAACACACAAAAAACAGAATCTGTCAAAAACAGAACAGTCTGTAGAAATCTGTAACTAACGCAAACTTCGGGAACTCTAAAAATCCTAAGAAAATAGGAAGTCCTGGACAATTTGTCTATTGGTCAGAAGCAAAATGAATCAACGCACAATCACATTTTTGAGATTTAACAAAACTAATTTCATGCGTGCAAAGTTTCTGTTTTTCAGCAGAATCAAATCAACTATCATCATAGGTTATCCTATAGGTTCTACTTGGCACAAACACTAATTAAAAGATAAAAAAACATCTAAACAGAAGGTAGATGCAAAATTTATTACTAAACATAAACAAAAACAAAAAACACAAATAAAACTGGGTTGCCTCCCAACTAGCGCTATCGTTTAATGCCCCTAGCTAGGCATAAAAGCGAAGATAGATCTAAGTAGTGCCATCTTTGGCACTCAATTCATAAGTGGCTCGCATGATAGATTCATAAGGTAATTTGACTTTCTTTGTTGGAAAGTGCTCCATGCCTTTCTTTAATGGGAATTGGAATCTAATATTCCCTTCCTTCATATCAATTATTGCACCAATCGTTCTAAGGAAAGGTCTACCAAGAATAATAGGGCAAGAAAGATTGCAATCTATATCAAGAACGATAAAATCTACGGGCACCAAATTTCTAGTTGCAACAATAAGAACATCATTGATCCTTCCCATTGGCTTTTTAATGGTGGCGTCCGCAAGGTGCAAATTTAAAAAGCAATCATCAAGATCATGGAAACCTAGAATATCACATAAAGTTTTCAGAATCGTGGAAACACTAGCACCCAAATCACACAAAGCATAACACTCATGATCTTTAATTCTAATCTTTATAGTAGTTTCCCACTCATCATTAAGTTTTCTAGGTATAGAAACTTCCAAATTAATTTTTTTCATCATAAGATTGCATCAAGGCATCAACGATATGTTTGGTAAAAGCTTTATTTTGACTATAAGCATGAGGAGAATTAACAACGGATTGCAACAAGGAAATACAACCTTCTAAAGAACAATTATCATAATCAAATTCCTTGAAATTTGAGATAGTGGGTTCAATACTATTTAAAGTCATGACCTCTGCAATCCCACTTTTACCCAATTTAGCATCAAGATCTAAAAACTCTGAATTCTTGGGATGCCTTCTAACTAAAGTTGACTCATCTCCAGTCCCATTATTATCAAGATTCATATTGCAAAACAAATATCTAATAGGAGACACATCAATAACCTTAAGATCTTCATCATTATTTTCGTTGAAACTAGAAGAACACGCCTTTACAAAGCAATCTTTCTTAGCACGCATTCTAGCGGTTCTTTCCTTGCACTCATCAATGGAAATTCTCATTGCTTTGAGAGACTCATTGATATCATGCTTAGGATGATAAGATCTAAGTTTAAGAGAATCAACATCAAGCGAAAGTCTATCAACGTTCCTAGCCAAATCATCAACTTTGAGCAATTTTTCTTCAAGCAAAGCATTAAAATTCTTTTGAGAAATCATAAATTCTTTCACACTATTCTCAAAATCAGAGGGCATCTTATTAAAATTACCATAAGAATTATTGTAGGAATTTCCATAATTATTAGAGGAATTACTAGGGAACGGTCTAGAATTAAAGTTTCCTCTATAAGCATTGTTTCCAAAACTATTCCTACCAACAAAATTCACATCCATAGATTCATTATTATTCTCAATCAAAGTAGACAAAGGCATATCATTGGGATCAAGAGGAGTATTTTTAGTAGCAAACAACTTCATAAGTTCATCCATCTTTCCACTCAAAACATTGATTTCTTCTATAGCATGCACCTTTTTACTAGAAGATCTTTCGGTGTGCCATTGAGAATAATTAGCCATAATATTATCAATAAGTTTTGTAGCATCTCCTAACATGATTTCCATAAACGTGTCTCCCGCGGCCGAATCTAAAAGATTTGTAGAAGCAAAGTTCAAACCGGCATAAAATTTTTGTATGATCATCCATAAATTCAAACCATGAGTAGGGCAATTGTGAATCATCAATTTTATTCTTTCCCAAGATTGGGCAACATGCTCATGATCAACTTGTTTAAAATTAATAATATCGTTCCTAAGAGTGATAATCTTAGTGGGAGGAAAATACTTAGAGATAAAAGCATCTTTGCACTTGTTCCAAGAATCAATACTATTTTTAGGCAAGGACGAAAACCAAACTTTAGCACGATCTCTAAGTGAAAACAGAAATAACTTCAATTTAACAATATCATTATCCGTATCTTTCTTCTTTTGCATATCACACAACTCAACAATGTTGTTTAGATGAGTAGCGGCATCTTCACTAGGAAGGCCGGCGAATTGATCTTTCATAACAAGATTCAGCAAAGCAGTATTGATTTCACAAGACTCAACATCATTAAGAGGAGCAATCGTAGTACTAAGGAAATCATTATTATTGGTATTGGAGAAATCACACAATTTGGTATTATCTTGTGCCATGGCAACAAGTAATCCAACACACAAGCAAACAGAAAAAAGGCAAGCGAAAGAGAGAGGAGAAGATTGGGAAAGAGATGGCAAATAAAACGGCAAGGATGAAGTGGGGGAGAGAAAAACGAGAGGCAAATGGCAAATAATGTAAATGCGAGGGTGATGAGTTTGTGATGGGTACTTGGTATGTCTTGACTTGAGCAAAGACCTCCCCAGCTACGGCGCCAGAAATCCCTTCTTGCTACGTCTTGACCTTGCATTGGTTTTCCTTGAAGAGGAAAGGGTGATGCAGCAATAGTACCGTAAGTATTTCCCTCAGTTTTTGAGAACCAAGGTATCAATCCAGTAGGAGGCTCCTCAAAAGTCCCACGCACCTACACAAACAAACAAAGAACTCGCAACTAACGCAATAAATGGGTTGTCAATCCCTTCACGGCCACTTGCAAAAGTGAGATCTGATAGAGATAGTATGATAAGATAAATATATTTTTGGTATTTTATAATATAGATGCAAAAAGTAAAGATGCAAATAAAAGTAGATTGAAAGCTTATATGATAAAAGATAGACCCGAGGGCCATAGGTTTCACTAGTGGCTTCTCTCAAGATAGCATAAGTATTACGATGGGTGAACAAATTGTTGTCGAGCAATTGATAGAAAAGCGAATAATTATGAGATTATCTAGGCATGATCATGTATATAGGCATCACGTCCGTGAAAAGTAGACCGACTCCTGCCTGCGTCTACTACTATTACTCCATACATCGACCGCTATCCAGCATGCATCTAGAGTATTAAGTTCATAAGAACAGAGTAACGCATTAAGAAAGATGACATGATGTAGAGGGATAAACTCATGCAATATGATATAAACCCCATCTTTTTATCCTCGATGGCAACAATACAATACGTGCCTTGCAACCCTTTCTGTCACTGGGTAAGGACACCGCAAGATTGAACCCAAAGCTAAGCACTTCTCCCATGGCAAGAAAGATCAATCTGGTAGGCCAAACCAAACTGATAATTCGAAGAGACTTGCAAAGATAACTCAATCATACATAAAAGAATTCAGAGGAGATTCAAATATTTCTCATAGATAAACTTGATCATAAACCCACAATTCATCGGATCTCGACAAACACACCGCAAAAAGAGTTTACATCGAATAGATCTCCACAAGAGAGGGGGAGAACATTGTATTGAGATCCAAAAAGAGAGAAGAAGCCATCTAGCTAATAACTATGGACCCGAAGGTCTGTGGTAAACTACTCACAACTCATCAGAGGGGCTATGGTGTTGATGTAGAAGCCCTCCATGGTTGATCCCCCCTCCGATGGAGCGCCGGCGAAGGCTCCAAGATGGGATCTCGCGGATACAAAAGGTTACAACGGTGGAAATTGTTTTTCGTTGGCTCCCTGGATGTTTTTGGGGTACGTATGTATATATAGGAGGAAGAAGTACGTCAGTGGCCGCTCGAGGGGCCCAGGAGACAGGGGGCGCACCCAGGAGGGGTGGGCACGCCCTCCTATCTCCCGGCCGCCTCGTTTGCTTCTTGACTTGCACTCCAAGCTCTCCGAATCACGTTCGTTCCAAAAATCACGCTCCCGAAGGTTTTATTTCGTTTGGACTCCGTTTGATATTCCTTTTCTTCGAAACACTAAAATAGGCAAAAAAAACAGCAATACAAGCTGGGCCTCCAGTTAGTAGGTTAGTCCCAAAAATGATATAGATGTGTAAAATAAAGCCCATAAACATCCAAAAGGAGTAATATAATAGCATGGAACAATAAAAAATTATAGATACGTTGGAGACGTATCAGGCCGCAAAGTGATATGAGGTGTTACATGCTAGATCGGTGTGGCATAGGATCGGGGTCCTAACAACCCACTATTTTGGATTTCAAGGAATTTAATTATGATAATTGCTCTTTGATAGATTGTATTTCCTTGTTGAAATTCGTGCTAAATTCTCCTCATGCTTATAGTCAAAATAAAGCTTTTACCAAACATATCGTTGATACCTTAATGCAATCTTATGAAGAAAAACTTGAATTATAAGTTTCTATCCCTAGAAAACTTTATGACGAGTGGGAACCTACTATTAAAATTAAGATTAAAAATCATGAATGCTATGCTTTGTGTGATTTGGGTGCTAATGTTTCCATGATTCCTAAAACTTTGTGTGATATGCTAGGTTTCTATGAACTTGATGATTGTTCTTTAAATTTGCATCTTGCGGATTCCACCATTAAGAAACCTATGGGAAGGATTAATGATGTTCTTATTGTTGCAAATAGGAATTATGTGCCCGTAGATTTCATTGTCCTTGATATGGATTGTAATCCTTCATGTCCTATTATTCTTGGTAGACCTTTCCTTAGAACAATTGGTGCAATTATTGATATGAAAGAAAGAAACATTAGATTCCAATTTCCATTAAGAAAAGGCATGGAGCACTTTCCTAGGAAGAAAATTAAATTACCTTATGAATCTATTATGAGAGCCACTTATGAATTGAATACCAAAGATGGTAATACCTAGATCTATTCTTGTTTTTATGCCTAGCTAGGGGCGTTAAACGATAGCGCTTGTTGGGAGGCAACCCATTTTTATTTTGTTCTTTACTTTTTGTTCCTGTTTAGTAATAAATTATTCATCTAGCCTCTAGTTAGATGTGGTTTTGTGTTTTAATTAGTGTTTGTGCCAAGTAAAACCTACGGTGATAGTTAATTTGACCTTGCTGAAAAACAGAAACTTTTGCGCGCACGAGATTAGTTTTAATAAATCACAGAAACGTGATTTTCAGTTGATTATTTTTGTAGAGGATTAATAAACAAATTACCTAGAACTTCCTAATTTTGTAGAATTTTTGGGGTTTCATAAGTATTCTAGAGTTACAGATTTCTACAGACTGTTCTGTTTTTGATAGATTCAGTTTTTCGTGTGTTGTTTGCTTATTTTGATGAATCTATGGCTAGTATTGAGGGGTATGAACCATAGAGAAGTTGTAATACAGTAGGTTTAACACCAATATAAATAAAGAATGAGTTCATTACAGTACCTTAAAGTGGTGGTTTGTTTTCTTGCACTAACGGAGCTCATGAGATTTTCTGTTGAGTTTTGTGTTGTGAAGTTTTCAAGTTTTGGGTAAAGAGTTGATGGATTTTGGAATAAGGAGTGGCAAGAGCCTAAGATTGGGGATGACCAAGGCACCCCAAGGTAAAATTCAAGGACAACCAAAAGCCTAAGCTTGGGGATGCCCTGGAAGGCATCCCCTCTTTCGTCTTCGTCTATCGGTAACTTTACTTGAGGCTATATTTTTATTCACCACATGATATGTGTTTTACTTGGAGCGTCTTGTATGATTTGAGTCTTTGATTTTTAGTTTATCACAATTATCCTTTCTGTACACACCTTTTGGAGAGACACACATGAATCGGAATTTATTAGAATACTCTATGTGCTTCACTTATATCTTTTGAGCTAGACAATTTTGCTCTAGTGCTTCACTTATACCTTTTTAGAGCACGGTGGTGGTTTTATTTTGTAGAAATTATTGATCGCTCATGCTTCACTTATATTATTTTGAGAGTCTTTTAGAACAGCATGTTAATTTGCTTTGGTTATAAAATTAGTCCTAATATGATGGGCATCCAAGTTGGGTAAAATAAAAACTTTCATATGGAGTGCATTAAACACTATGATAAATTTGATACTTGATAATTGTTTTGAGATATAAAGGTGGTAATGTTAGAGTCATGCTAGTTGGGTAATTATGAAATTGAGAAATACTTGTGTTAAAGTTGGCAAGTCCCGTAGCATGCACGTATGGTGAATGTTGTGTGACAAATTTGAAGCATGGGGTGTTCTTTGATTGCCTTCCTTATGAGTGGAGGCCGGGATCACGCGATGGTTAACTCCTACCAACCCTTCCCCTAGGAGCATGCGTAGTAGTACTTTGCTTTGAGGGCTAATAAACTTTTGCAATAAGTATATGAGTTCTTTTTGACTAATGTGAGTCCAATGATTATATGCACTCTTACCCTTCCGCAATTTGCTAGCCTCTACGGTACCGTGCATTGCCCTTTCTCACCTTGAGAGTTGGTCCAAACTTCGCCGGTGCATCCAAACCCCGTGATACGATACGCTCTATCACACATAAACCTCCTTATATCTTCCTCAAAACAGCCACCATACCTACCTATTATGGCATTTCCATAGCCATTCCGAGATAAATTGCCATGCAACTTCCCACCTTTCCGTTTATTATGACACGCTCCATCATTGTCATATTGCTTTGCATGATCATGTAGTTGGCATCGTATTTGTGGCAAAGCCACCTTTATATTTCTTTCATACATGTCTCTCTTGATTCATTGCATATCCCGGTACACCGCCGGAGGCATTCACATAGAGTCATATTTTTTTCCTAAGTATTGAGTTGTAATTCTTGAGTTGTAAATAAATAGAAGTGTGATGATCTCCATTATTAGAGCATTGTCCCATGTGAGGAAAGGATGATGGAGACTATGATTCCCCCACAACTCGGGATGAGACCTCGAACGAAATCAAAAAAGAGAAAAAAAGAAAGAAAAAAAAAGAAAAAAAGAGGCCAAAGAAACCCAAATAAAAAACGAGAGAAAAAGAGATAAGGGACAATGTTACTATCCTTTTTCCACACTTGTGCTTCAAAATAGCACCATGATCTTCATGATAGAGAGTTTCTTATTTTGTCGCTTTCATATACTAGTGGGAATTTTTCATTATAGAACGTGGCTTGTATATTCCAATGATGGGCTTCCTCAAAATGCCCTAGGTCTTCGTGAGCAGGCAAGTTGGATGCACACCCACTTAGTTTCTTTTTGATGAGCTTTCATACATTTATAGCTCTAGTGCATCTGTTGCATGGCAATCCCCACTCCTCGTATTGACATCAATTGATGGGCATCTCCATAGCCCGTTGATTAGCCGCGACAATGTGAGACTTTCTCCTTTTTTGTTTTCTCACATAATCCCTATCATCATACTCTACTCCACCCATAGTACTATGTCCATGGCTTACGCTCATGTATTGCATGAGGGTTGAAAAGGCTGAAGTGCGTTAAAAACTATGAACCAATTGCTTGGCTGAAACCGGGGTTGTGCATGATGGGAGCATTTTGTGTGACGAAAATGAAGCATGGCCAAGCTATATGATTTTGTAGGGATACGCTTTCTTTGGCTATGTTATTTTGATAAGACATAAACTGCTTGGTTAGCATGCTTAAAGTATTACTATTTTTATGTCAATGTTAAACTTTTATCTTGAATCTTTTGGATCTGAACATTCATGCCACAATAAAGAGAATTACATTGAAAATTATGTTAGGTAGCATTCCACATCAAAAATTCTGTTTGTATCATTTACCTACTCGAGGACGAGCAGGAATTAAGCTTGGGGATGCTTGATACGTCTCCAACGTATCTATAATTTTGTTTGTTCCATGCTATTATATTATCTGTTTTGGATGTTTAATGGGCTTTACTATGCACTTTTATATTATTTTTGGGACTAACCTATTAACCGGAGGACCAGTGCAAACTGCTGTTTTTTTGCCTATTTCAGTGTTTCGCAGAAAAGGAATATCAAATGGAGTCCAAACGGAATGAAACCTTTGGGAGAATCGTTTTTGGAACAAACGCAATCCAGGAGACTTGAAGTGGACATCAAGGAAGCAACGAGGCGGCCACAAGGTAGGAGGGCGCGCCTAGGGGGGTAGGTGCACCCCCCGACCCTAGTGGGCCCCTCGTGGCTCCACCGACCTACTCCTTTCGCCTATATATACTCATATACCCCGAAAACATCTAGGAGCACCACGAAACCCTATTTCCACCGCCGCAACCTTCTGTACCCGTGAGATCCCATCTTGGGGCCTTTTCCAGCACTCCGCCGGATGGGGAATCGATCACGTAGGTCTTCTTCATCAACACCATAGCCTCTCCGATGATGTGTGAGTAGTTTACCACAGACCTTCGAGTCCGTAGTTATTAGCTAGATGGCTTCTTCTCTCTCTTTGATTCTCAATACAAAGTTCTCCTCGATCTTCTTAGAGATCTATTCGATGTAATACTTTTTGCGGTGTGTTTGTCAAGATCTGATGAATTGTGGGTTTATGATCAAGATTATCTATGAACAATATTTGATTCTTCTCTGAATTCTTATATGTATGATTTGGTATCTTTGCAAGTCTCTTCGAATTATCAGTTTGGTTTGGCCTACTAGATTGATCTTTCTTGCAATGGGAGAAGTGCTTAGCTTTGGGTTCAATCTTGTGGTGTCCTTTCCCAGTGACAGAACGGGCAGCAAGGCACGTATTGTATTGTTGCCATCGAGGATAAAAAGATGGGGTTTATATCATATTTCTTGAGTTTATCCCTCTACATCATGTCATCTTGCTTAATGCGTTACTCTGTTCGTATGAACTTAATAATTTAGATGTATGCTGGATAGCGGTCGATGTGTGGAGTAATAGTAGTAGATGTAGAATCGTTTCGATCTACTTGTCACGGACGTGATGCCTATATACATGATCATGCCTAGATATTCTCATAACTATGCGCTTTTCTATCAATTGCTCGACAATAATTTGTTCACCCACCGTAAGATATGCTATCTTGAGAGAAGCCACTAGTGAAACCTATGGCCCCCGGATCTCTTTTCCATCATACTATATGTCTTTTATTTACATTGCATCTCGTTTACTATTTTGCAATCTTCACTTTTCAATCTATACAACAAAAATATCAAAAATATTTATCTTATTATCTCTATCAGATCTCACTTTTGCAAGTGGCCATAAAGGGATTGACAACCCCTTTATATCGTTGGTTGTGAGGTTCTTATTTTTTTGTGCAGGTACAAGGCGACTTGCGTGTAACCTCCTACTGGATTGATACCTTGGTTCTCAAAAACTGAGGGAAATACTTACGCTACTTTGCTGCATCACCCTTTCCTCTTCAAGGGAAAACGAACGCATGCTCAAGAGGTAGCAGACGGCTCCAGCCAACCGGCTCGGATCACATCCGGCTCCATTGATTCCGGCTTCAATAGCCGGCTCAGACCGCACCATCCCCGGCTTCGCCGAGTCCGCTGTGGTTGATTTTGATCCCACAACAACCTACTTCTATGAGTCACCCTCAACCCTCTGCCGGCTTAGGCCACATCACTAACAGTAAGTTACTTTCATGCTTAAATTCATATTTATTTTGTTTTCATCAAGAAAAATAAAGTTGTACCTTGAGCTAATCTCGGGGCTATTGTTTCTTCTCATATAAAGTTGAGTTGTAAGGTTATTAAAGAGGACTAGTTGCCACAATGCACAGTTCAAACATGGGTACCCTACCTATCAGCGAAATAATTTGATGTTCGTTCTTTACTAAGTTAGACACAACTCACAATCGACCAAGTAGTGCATATGATATTGTCAATCGACTATGATGCATCAAAAATCCTTTGTCGACCCTGAACATATTGTATTGCATGAAAAAAGTCTACGTGAAAGCCTACTTAGTCGAGTCGAATGATTAACTAATTAAACAAAAGTTAACAAAATCACTGAAATTTGCATTTAATTTTGTTTTATATATCACGAATGGTGTAATGCATTCATGTGTTTCATTTCAGGAAAAAAGAGTCTCAAGTGAATTCCTTGAGTCACCTCGAGCCTCGGGGATATCAAGCCGGAATTTGTGAAAAATGGGCTTTGTTCGTTAACACAACACAAGTTCACAGACCCCCGGGTTGTTAGAGGACTAAACAAACCCGGCGCTCAGGGGCTACAGATGATATATATATGCTATTGGAGTTGAAGAAAATTCAAAAAGACCCGGCCTGGAAAGACAACCCGGCAACATTATACATTTGCAACCCGGTAACATCTACGCTTGTGAGTAGCCAACTTCGATGACTCATCGTCCTCGGCGCTTACGACCCTGCAACCTTGCCGCTTGTAAGCCGGCAATCTCTTCATCCATATTTCTGCATCCATTACGTCAAGGACCCGGCAAAAGCTCCATGTCAAAGGCATCAAACAAATCTGGAGCTTTCGCCCGACTCTTCAAGTCACCCGAAAGCTCGGGGGCTACTATCGTGGATATGGGACACGGGTACCCTCATGAATATAGTTCGTGGCCCATCATGGGAGGTGGCCTAGCAGGCCGACTTAAATAATTTGAATAAGACCCGGACTCCTATTCGGCTTGTAATACAAAAGAGACTAGTCCTAATCCTAATAGGACTCTACATGTAAGCCAACCCCTTCAAATTATATATGGAGGGGCAAGGCGCCCTAAGAGGGTAGAAGTTAGAAGCTCAATAATCTCTAGGGCTAGACACAACTAGAGGAGAGTCAGCTTATACAAAGACTCCCCCATTAGCATACAGAATAAGACCTTACCACAAACAACACGTAGGGCTATTACTGGATGATGTTTCCAGGGGCCCGAAGCTGTCTAAATCTTGTCTCATGTGCTAACCCACCTCGATGATCTCCACACATACTAATTCCCACAATCATCTACGGATGATACCGTTGATAAACAACATCGACAAGATTAGAGGTAGCAAAATAGGACCCTTGTAATCAAGATCATCATCATCAATAGCAATCAAGAAGGATGTAGGCTTTTACCTCCACTGTGAGGGGCCGAACCTGGGTAAACTCACATCTCTCAATTCTGACCAACCCCGTCCAGGCGATCACCTAGCAGCGATGGCCCCAAGACTTAGTTCTCTCATGAGGACATCTGCGTGACAAAACCACGACACTTGTGGAGCAAGGTTCAGGGCTGGATAGAACATAATGTCAATGGTAGGAAAGGAGGTGCTTGTCTTGGTATATTTATGTCATGTTTTAAACTCGCAAGAGGACTATGCGAACATCTCAATATGTTAATCCGAAAGTTTTGGTGGGTTAGCAAGGATGGAAAATGCAAAACTCACTATGTATCATGGAAATCAATGACCCAAGCAAAAGGTATGGGAGGTTTGGGCTTCGAAGATTTTGAACTTTTTAACCTAGCTATGTTGGCAAGACAGGTATGGACGCTTTTGTAGCAGCCAGAGACATTAAGTGCACATCTGTTGAAGAGCATATACTATCTGGATTCTTTCGTATTGCATGCGAACTTGGGTGCTCAGCCAAGTCAGATTTGGAGAGCCATAATTGAAGGTAGAGACACATGTTAAAACAAGGGCTCATTATAAGGATGGGAAATGGAGAGAAAAAATATCTAAAATGAACAGTGGTTGCCTCGCGATGAGATGATGCGGCCTTACGGTCGTTTGATTCAGAACCCACCCACTCATGTGTTAGAGTTGATAGATTCTACCTCATCTACATGGAATAGGCAGTGTCTGCAGTAAGTGTTCCTCCCTTTTGACGCCTCGCTGATCATGGGAATCCTGTTATGCGCAATGAATATCCCAAATTTCTGGAGCTGGATTTTTGAAAATTGGGACCTACAAACCAAACAGGGTAGTGTAGCACTTCCACAGAAGTATCCCAATGAGTAATTGTCCCAACAAAGAGTGGAGGTGAGTATTTATGGATGCATTTCTATCACACACACAAGGTGTCACAGATCTTGTGTGAAGTACTGCATGAGCTTCTGCAAATATTGTTACTGTCCTGGGTAAACGATAAACTATAATATGCTAGTAAAAATAGGATCTAAAGGTTACCACTAAATAACTAATAAAAGTAAATAACAAGAGCTTAAAGTGTAAATGATGTTTCCTGCAATGAACAGATTAGATGTGGAGAGATTTCAGTTCATGGTAAGAATATATGAATTGTGCCGGTGCGGAGGTAATACCAGTTACCTTGTATTGTACTCATAGTATTGATATAAACTTTCTATGGGCGGTTCTCACTAGAGTTATGAAACTCCTCCATTAGGGGTTACATTTCATTTTATGGTCCCGCTTCTCTGTTGCCATAGAGTGGTCGTTTCCACAATTAAGGTCATGAGATGGGAACCAAGCATTAAGTTCAATGGATAACCATTATCGCACATTATCTTTGGTTCTCATGGATATCTCCATGTGTCACGTCAGAGGTCACAGAGTTTCTAAACAATATGTGTTACTTTTGTAGGTCTTGAGATCATGTTGTCTAGGCCCTTAAATTGCACAAGACGCATAGAGTTTACCATAGTATAACAACATACTAAATAGATCATACTACTACGAATTCAAATGACGACATATAGGATAGGCACATATAGATCTTACCACTTACCTACATATCCCACACCTAGGGGAATTACTCACACATCATAAGAGGGGAGTCAATCGCAATAGAGAGAAAAGCCATGAAAACCATACCGATAATATTTAGGGGATCCATGACGGCTCGTGTCCGCGTCAATATTTCCCCAAAGAGCAAGGGATGATGCAGCACAACTACGGTAGGTATTTCCTTCAGTTATGAAACCAATATTATCGAACTAGTAGGAGAACCAAGCAACACTATGTAAACGGTACCTGCACACAAAGAACAAATACTTGCAACCCGACGCGTAAGAGGGGTTGTCAATCCCTCTCGGGTAAAAGATAGATTGGTTTGTATGATTTTGAATAAATAGATCTCGTGATAAAACAAAATAAAATAAATAAATAAAAATTACAGAAAGGTATGTTGGGGTTTTAGAATAATAGGTCTGAAAACAAAAGCCTATAAAAATAGATCTCAAAGCAAATATGATAAAGGATAGACCCGAGGGTCGTAGATTTCACTAGTGGCTTCTCTCGAGAAAAATAGCATACAGTGGGTAAACAAATTAGTGTTGGGCAATTGATAGAACTTCAAATAATTATGACGATATCTAGGCAATGATCATTATATAGGCATCACGTCCAAGATTAGTAGACCGACTCCTGCCTGCATCTACTAGTATTACTCCACACATCGACCGCTATCCAGCATGCAACTAGTGTATTAAGTTTATGGAGAAACGGAGTAATGCAATAAGAACGATGACATGATGTAGACAAGATCTATTCATGTAGGAATAGACCCCATCTTGGTATCCATAATAGCAACGATACATACGTGCCTCGCTACCCCTTCTGTCACTGGGTGAGGACACCGTAAGATCGAACCCATCACAAAGCACCTCTTCCCATGGCAAGAAAAACTGATCTAGTTGGCCTAACTAAACCAAAGATTCAAAGAAGAAATACAAGGCTATAAGTAATCATGCATATAAGAGATCAAAGAAACTCAAATAACTTTCATGGATATAGATCTGATCATAAACTCAAAGTTCATTGCATCCCAACAAACACACCGCAAAAAGAGTTACATCAAATAGATCTACAAGAGATCATTGTATTGAGAATCAAAAGAGAGAGAGGCAGCCATCTAGCAACTAACTACGGACCCAAAGGTCTACAATGAACTACTCACGCATCATCAGAGAGGCACCAATGAGGATGATGAACCCCTCTGTGATGGTGCCTAGATTGGATCTGGTGGTTCTGGAACTTTGCAGTGACTGGAATTGTGTTTCATCGACTCCCTAGGGCTTTTGGATTTTTAGTGTATTTATAGAGCAAAGAGGCGGTGCAGGAGGCAGCTGAGGTGGGCACAACCCACCAGGGCGCGCCTGGGCCCCCAGGCGCACCCAAATGGGTTGTGCTTCCCTCGGAGCCCTCCTCTGGGACCTCTTTGGCCCAACAGGTGTCTTCTGGTCCAGAAAAAATCTCCAAAAAGTTTCGCTACGTTTGGACTCCGTTTGGTATTGATATTTTGTGATGTAAAAAACAAGTAAAAAATAGCAACTGGCATTGGGCACTATGTCAATAGGTTAGTCACAATAAATGATATAAAGTTGCTATAAATAATTGTAAAACATCCAAGATTGATAATATAACAGCATGGAATAATAAAAAATTATAGATACGTTGCAGACGCATCAACAACGCAGACAAAGCGCATAAAATACTCGTGTGCGAGAAAAAAGAAAATTGGCGGATCCCGTCTCCAAAAACTTATACGCATGTAGTTGATTAAATCAGTCAAGGGCGGTTGTGATGGTATGTGTACGATATTAGGAAACTTCGCACATGTATCTGACTTATGGATCATTAATGCACACAGTACGCCATAGAATCCGTGTGTTTTGTGATCTTCTAATAATTATTATATCTATGACATCTATAGCGGCAACCTACAAATTTCAAAATCTCTTTCACTGTAGTAGGCCCATCAACGTACATGAACAAGGCAAAGTTGACACTTGATGAACAACCATCGGTTTATGAAATGTAATCAAGTGTCAACCTGCCTCGCTCACACAGTGAGAATTGATCGAGCTATGCAACAAGAAAGAAGCTTGCTGCCATCCGTCGGCGCGGCTATTTAAGCCGGTCCGCGTCTGCCACATGCGCACCAGAGTAGAAGCACCATGTGCAGAGATGAGAGAGGAACACTACTAGGAAAAGGCCTATAGATAATATGGACAATAATGGTGCACCACATATGTGGTGCGCTACTACTATATAGCAGTGGCGCACCATGTGTTGGTACGCCATTAGTGTCCAAATACTAATAGCGCATCACATCCACAGTGCGCCACTACTAACAATTTTTTTATTATTATTTCAAAACTAGTAATGGCGCACCAGGGGATAGTGCGCCATTACTAGTTTAACTAGTAATGGCGCACCACACCCTCGGTGTGCCACTACTAACAATTTTTTTATTTATTTACAAAACTAGTAATGACGTACCAGGGGATAATGCGCCATTACTAATTTTTTTTTCAAAAGTAGTAATGGCGCACTATGGGTGTGGTGCGCCACTACTAGTTAAACTAGTAATGACGCACCACACCCACGGTGCGCCATTACTAACTTTGCCCAAAAATTCCACCGAATGCAACCCCCCCCCCCCCCCCCCGTGGACCGCCTTTTCAGTTTTAACAAAAAATAAAAGAAAATGATGGAAATGTCAATAAAATAAAATAAAATAAGTTTCCCATGTGATATGTGGTCTAGTTGTTGGGAAAATTTACAAATATGAATTTCGACTTTATTTGCAAAATCTCTCTGGAATTTGTAAAATGGGCATAACTTTTGCATACGAACTCGGATTAAAAAGGTTTTTTTATATGAATACTCGAAAAGTTACATCCGAATTCAACTGGGGGTACCCCGTTGAAGATTTTTAGAATCCCCAAAAACCTAATAGAAAAAAAGATACGGTGCTTTTAAGATCTACAGGGGAAAAATAGAAAAAAAATCAAACTTAGTAGTGGCGCACCATTTGCTAGGTGCGCCACTAGTAACAGAAAAAAAATTAGTTTCGAATTTTTTTGTAAAAATGTTCAAAATATGATACGTAATATGAACGGAAGTTTGAAATATTTTTTCAAAATTTCATCACACTCATGAACATGAACAAAGTCCTAGACATCAACATGGTTTAATAGGATTGATATGCTAGATATATCAACACGTGCCTGTTAAGTGAGGTGGTGTTGGGGTTGGATAAAACTATGAAATTAAGCGTGCTTGAGCTGGAGTAGTGTGAGGATGGGTGACCTTTTGGGAAGTTTGACCATAGAGTGTGATTTGACTTGAGATTAAGCCATAGTGACCCGAGATTAAGAAAAAAAATGAAAAAAAATTGAAATTTTTTTTGAAAAAAATTTGTTAGTAATGGCGCACTTCTATGTGGTGGGCCATTACTAAGTCAGATAGTAATGGCGCACCACTTGACATACTAATGGCGCACTCCCTGGTGCGCCACTATTGTCTGGTATACTAATGGCGCACCAGGGGTGCGCCATTAGTATTAATTACTAATGGCGTGATGCTAGTGGCGCACCTGTAGTGCTCCATTAATGGTCAAAACAGGTGCGCCACTAGCAAGCCTTTTCCTAGTAGTCGAAGGAGCTTCGGGTGGCTACGGGATTAAGGATATTGACCCGAGATTAAGCCATAGTGACCCGAGATTAAGAAAAAAAATGAAAAAAAAATCTTAAAAAAATTGAAAAAATTTGTTAGTAATGGCGCACCTCTATGTGGTGCGCCATTACTAAGTCAGATAGTAATGACGCATCACTTGACATACTAATGGCGCACTCCCTGGTGCGCCACAATTGTCTGGTATACTAATGGCGCACCAGGGGTGCGCCCTTAGTATTAATTACTAATGGCGTGATACTAGTGGCGCACCTGTAGTGCGCCATTAATGGCCAAAACAGGTGCGCCACTACCAAGCCTTTTCCTAGTAGTGGAAGGAGCTTCGGGTGGCTACGGGTGAGACCACTATGACCCGGTTGGGTGAATTTTGTTTGACCGGGCGAACATTGCAGACGTTTAGGGAGGAAATAGGGCCGGGGCCGACTCTAAAACTTCAGTGAACACATGCTAAGCAATGCTCAAAGCCCTAAAAGGATGTCGCTTATCGACATTGTACGTTAATAGTAGATACCAACCTAAATTATTTGCTCTAGAAACTAGTAAGTAGTACTGGCGTAGATGCTCATAATTAATTAAACAAACATACAGGCGACACATACACATACTAATTACTTCTCACATGTTGGCCATACATCATCTTTATCGTTTTCTTCCTTGTCGACGGCAGCCCACCTTTATTGGATCTCTGCCCAGCTCTCCTCTGCGCCTCAGTAGCTACCACCACGATCCTGGCAGGTGGAGGCTGATAATCCCCAAGTGCAGGAAATCATTGTAGCAATTCCCAAAGGTGGAAGTGATAAGTATGGAGTGTCGAACCCACAAGGAGCTAAAGGTAAAATCAATATTCTCTCAAGCCCTATCTGCCATTGATACGACTCTACGTGCACCGAACGTTTGCTTCCAACTAGAAATAAGAAATAAAACTGCATTGTGGGTATGAAGAGGATAACTTTGTATGATATCTGAGAGCTAAAATATAAAAATAGGTGTTGTTATCATAAAGTTAGAATATATTACTAAATAATATAAATAGCGAGTATGGAATAATGGTGGATCGGTGTGCGGAATTGTCCTAAGCAATTGTTAACAAGATCGATAGTCGACATTGCAATTTCATATGAGGGAGAGGCATAAACTAACATACTTTTCCTACATGGATCGTATGCTCTTATGATTGGAAACTATAGCAAGCATCCGCAAATACTAAAAGATTCATTAAGGTAAAACCCAACCATAGCATTAAAGCATCAAGTCCCCTTTTGTCCCATACGCAACAACCCCCTTACTCGGGTTTAAGCTTCTGTCACTCTAGCAACCCACTATAAGCGAATCATGAACGTATTACAACATCCTACAGCGGGACTCCGTCATGCTTGCACGACACGGAGGGCACCATAGGACAGCACCAAGATAAAACATACAACTCTTACCAATCTAGATCATCAGTCAACTCAAGGACAAAAGATATATACTTAAAACATCATAGGATGGCAACACATCATTGAATCATAATATGTAGCATAAAGCACCATGTTCAAGTAGGGATTACAGCGGGGTGCGGGAGAGTGGACCGCGTAAAAGAGATGAGTATGGTGGTGTTGATGAAGACGATCACTGCGGCGATGATTCCCCTCCCGATGGCACTCCGGTGCCACCAAGAGAGAGGAGGAGAGGTTCTCCCCCTTGTGCTTCCTCCTCCGTGGCTTTCTCCCTCTGGTCCTTGGCCTTCATGGAGATGATGGCCCCTCCGAGATCCTCCTCCATGGCCTCCGGTGATGATGGCCCCCTCCGGCAGGGTGCCGGAGAGGGCCTAGATTGATTTCTCGTGGCTGCAGAGGCTTGCGGCGGCAGAACTTCTGATCTAGGTTAATTCCCAAAGGTTTCAGTATTTATAGGAATTTTTGGCGTTGGTTTCATGTCAAGGGGGCCTCCGGGCTGTCCACGAGATAGGAGGGCGCCCCCCTGTCTCGTGGGCAGCCCGGGACTCCTCTGGCCCAACTCCGATGCTCCGTGGTCTTCTTTTGGTCCAGAAAAATCCTCAAAAATTGGCACGTCATTTGGACTCCCTTTGGTATCCCTTTTCTGTAAAACACTAAAACAAGGAGAAAACAGAAACTAGCACTGGGCTCTAGGTTAATAGGTTAGTCCCAAAAATCAGATAAAATGACATATAAATGCTTATAAAACATCATAAATGGATGAAATAATAGCATGAATACTTCACAAATTATATATACGTTGGAGACGTATCAGCATCCCCAAGCTTAATTCCTGCTCGTCCTCGAGTAGGTAAATGATAAAAGAAATAATTTATGAAGTGTGAATGCTAGCAGGTGCACAAGTTTGATCAATGATAATTTCAACGACCTATTCTAGCATCAAAATGTGTCATAATAGTAGCTTATCTCATAAAACTTTCCATGATCAAGTAACAATCTAGTCACAATGTCAAGCATGGTTCAGAAGCTTTATTGAGAACTAACAAACTATAATCTCAGTCATTGAAGCAATTGCAATTTATCATAATATCAGAAAGAATCAAGAATAGAGCTTTTCAGCAAGTTCACATACTCAACTATCATATAGTCTTCTACAATTGCTAACACTCACGCAATACTTGTGGTTATGGAGTTTCAGCCGGACACTAAGAAAGATAGGGGCTTATTGTGTTGCCTCCCAACGTATTCACCTTTAGGTGATGTCAACAATAATAGCCCATGCTAACTTACATCCAATTGGATATATATATCATGATCTTTCAAACACGAGGAGCTTGCCAAAGGATAAAATGAAAAAGGAAGAGGTGAGGATCACCTTGACTCGAGCATAAAGTAAAAACATAAAGTAAAAGATAGGCCCTTCGCGGAGGGAAGCAGAGGTTGTCATGCGCGTTTAGGGTTGATGCACAAAATCTTAATGCAAAAGAACGTCACTTTATATTGCCCCTTGTATGTAGACCTTTATTATGCACTCCGTCGCTTTTATTACTTCCACAACAAGATCGTACAAAGCTTATTTTCTCTGCACTAATAAGTCATGCATATTTAGAGAGAAATTTTTATTGCTTGCATCGATGACAACTTACTTGAAGGATCTTACTCAATCCATAGGTAGGTATGGTGGACTCTCATGGCACAACTGGGTTTAAGGGTATTTGGAAGCACAAGTAGTATCTCTACTTGGTGCAAGGAATTTGGCTAGCATGAGGGGGAAAGGCAAGCTCAACATTTTTGGAAGGTCAATGACAATATACTTTAACTGAGATGTCGGAAAACATAAACCATTACGTTGTCTTCCTTGTCCAACGTCAACTCTTTTAGCATGTCATACTTAATGAGTGCTTCACAATCATAAAAGATGTCTAAGATAATATATTTGTATGTGAACCTCTCTTTCCTTATTACTTCCTATTAATTGCAACGATGACCAAAACTACATTTGCCAACTCTCAACAACTTTATGCCTCATACTTTCTATGTGTGAAGTCATCACTAACCATGTTATAAGCATATGAAACATATAAAAATTCAAATTTATGACATTCAATTCATTCCCCCATTTACTCATAGGATATACATGAAGCACATGAGTAAATAACAAACTACTCCAAAAGATATGAGTGAAGGACACTGAGTAGTCAAATAATTAACTAGCTATGGGAGGGTTCCTTTTCTATTCAAATTTTCAGATCCAATGATTTTATTCAAACGGCAAGAAAAACAAAATAAAATGAAATTGCAAGGATAGCACAACTCATGTGAAGAAGCAAAAACTTAGGCTCAACTGATACTAACCGATAGTTATTGAAGAAGAAAGGTGGGATGCCTAGCGGGGCATCCCCAAGCTTAGATGCTTGAGACTTCCTGGAATATTATCTTGGGGTGCCTTGGGCATCCCCAAGCTTGAACTTTTATATCTCCTTGATTCCTCTCATATCATGGTTTCTCTTTTTATCAAAAGCTTCATCCACACCAAACTCAACAAAAACTCGTGAGATAGGTTAGTATAAACCAATGCAAAACCTTATCATTTTATACTGTAACAAATCACTAGAATTATTATTCAACATTGCATACTAAATGCCTCTGCATATTTAATACTCCTATCCTCAAATAGAATCATTAAACAAGCAAACATATGCAAACAATGCAAACATAACAGCAATCTGTCAGAACAGTACAACCTGTAAAGAATGCAAGAGTATAAATACTTCTCTAACTCCAAAAATTATGAGAGAAAATTCCCACTGTATTATATTTATCATAGCTCATTATGCAAAAAGTTTCAACATTATATCATGCTCTGACTTTTTAGGGAATTTTTGCAACAGCGGTAAACTTTCTGTTTTCAAATAGCAACATGTATACTAGAAAAATAAGCATGGTAAAGGCTATCCTTGACATTTTTATTGAAACTAAAGATGCAAAACACTATTCTAAATAACAGCAAGCTAATACTAACAAAATAAAATGACGCTCCAAGTAAAACACATATCATGTGACGAATAAAAATATAGCTCTGAGTAAGATGTACTGATAGTTTTGAAGACGAAAGAGGGGATGCCTTCCGGGACATCCCCAAGCTTAGCCGCTTGAGTCTTACTTGAATATTACCTTGGGGTGCCTTGGGCATCCCCAAGCTTAGGGTCTTTCCACTCCTTATTCTCCTCATATCAATATCTCACCCAAAACTTGAAAACTTTAATCACACAAAACTTAATGGAACTTCGTGAGATAGGTTAGTATGATAAAGAGTAAACCATGCACTTTGGTACTGTAAAAGACAAGGTTAATAATTGTTTTCACATAATGCCTACTGTACCATATCATTTCTACAATTTATATTGAGAAATATAAGCTATAGAAACTAGAAAACAAGCAAACTATGCAATGAAAACAGAATCTGTCAGAAACAGAACAGTCTGTAATGATCTGAACAATAACCATACTTCTGCTACTCCAAAAATTATTAAATAAATTGGTGGACGTGAGGAATTTGTCTATTAATCTTCTTCAAAAAGAATCAACTCAAAATCACTCTTCGGTAAAAAAAATGATAGCTAATCTCGTGAGCACAAAGTTTCTGTTTTTTACAGCAAGATCACATTAACTTTCACCCAAGTCTTCCCAAAGGTCTTACTTGGCACTTTATTGAAACAAAAGCTATAAAACATGATTAATACAGTAGCTTAATCATGTAGACACACAAAAACAGTAAGGGTAAATATTGGGTTGTCTCCCAACAAGCGCTTTTCTTTAATGCCTTTTAGCTAGGCATGATGATTTCAATGATGCTCGCATAAAAGAAAAGAGTTGAAACGCAAAGAGAGCATCATGAAGAATATGACTAGCACATTTAAATCTAACTCACTTCCTATGCCTAGGGATTTTGTGAGCACACAATTTATAGGAACAAAAGTTAACTAGCATAGGAAGGCAAAACAAGCATAACTTCAAAACTTTAAGCACATAGAGAGGAAACTTGACATTATTGCCACTCCTACAAGCACATATTCCTCCCTCATAATAATTTTCAGTAGCATCATGGATAGCTACTTTGTTCTCATACTCAAATGGAACCTCTTCCGACATAGTGGAATACTAACTAAAGTTGAAACTCTTCCAAATCCACTTTCATAAATATCACACTAAGATTCAACACCCTCCAAGATAGTGGGATTACTAATTCCTAAAGTTGACACTCTTCCGAAGCCACTTTAAATTATAGTATTATTCATACTCCAAAAGATATAAGTGAAGTTCATGGAGCATTATGTAAATAAATGAAGAGCTATCTCATACTAGCATGATTCTTAAAGAAAAACAAAAACACAAAGGGCACAAACAATGTGAACAAAACAAAAACCGAGGTATACCGATATTTGTCGAAGAAGAAAGATGGGATGCCAACCGGGGCATCCCCAAGCTTATATGCTTGAGTATCCTTTGAAATATTTACTTGGGGTGCTTTAGGCATCCCCAAGCTTGAACTCTTGTCTCTCTTTATTCTTCTCACATCGGTAACTCCTCGTTCTTCAAAGACTTCATTCACAAAAACTTAAACAAAAACTTATGAGATCCGTTAGTGTAATAAAGCAAACTACCACTTTAAGGTACTGTAATTAACTCATTCTTTGTTTATATTGGTGTTAAACCTACTGTATTCGAACTTCTCTATGGTTCATACCTCCACATACTAGCCATAGATGCATCAAAATAAGCAAACAACACACGAAAAACAGAATCTGTCAAGAACAGGACAGTCTGTAGTAATCTGGAAGTTTAGTAAACTTATGTAACTCCAAAAATTATGAAATAAATTTGAAAATTTGTAAAATTTGTACATAAGTAATGTGCAAAAAGTTTCAGACCCATTTGACTTTCCAAAAAAAATGTAAATTCATGCACTACAGCCAAAGTTTCTGTTTTTGTTCTGCACATAGTAAGCAAGCTATTTTAATCATCCTACAACCAAAGCTAGGCACAAAATTTTTATAATACAAAGGATATATACAAGGGGATAATTATTTACAGAGAAACTTCGATGAAAAATTCTACATTGTTTCCGTGAGCATGAACACAAGTGCTCAAGGTCGACCCTCACTTCTTCAATGCATAACTTTCCAATCACTTCTGCTTTTGAAAAACTTCTTTTTAGGCATGAGAGGCAAGTAAATATTTTTTTGGTATTTTCATTCTTTTTAAAAAAATTATATGTTTCACCCACAACTAAACAGAAATAAAAAGGAAAAACAAAATCTACTAAGTAAAGAAAGCAAACAAGCACACACGAGAATATCAACCCCACGCTATTGCTCCCCGGCAACGGCGCCAGAAAAGAGCTTGATAATCCCCATGTACAGGGAATCATCGTAGCAATTCCCAAAGGTGAAAGTGATAAGTATGGAGTGTCGAACCCACAAGGAGCTAAAGGTAAGATCAATATTCTCTCAAGCCCTATCTGCCACTAATACGACTCTACGTGCACTGAACGTTTGCTTCCAACTAGAAACAAGAAATAAAACTGTGTTGTGGGTATGAAGAGGATAACTTTGTATGATATCGGAGAGCTAAAATATAAAAGTAGGTGTTGTTATCATAAAGTTAGAATATATTACTAAATAATATAAATAGCGAGTGTGGAATAATGGTGGATCGGTGTGCGGAATTGTCCTAAGCAATTGTTAACAAGATCGATAGTCGTCATTGCAATTTCATATGAAGGAGAGGCATAAACTAACATACTTTTCCTACATGGATCATATGCTCTTATGATTGGAAACTCTATCAAGCATCCGAAAATACTAGAAGATTCATTAAGGTAAAATCCAACCATAGCATTAAAGCATCAAGTCCCCTTTTGTCCCATACGCAACAACCCCCTTACTCGGGTTTAAGCTTCTGTCACTCTAGCAACCCACTATAAGCGAATTATGAACGTATTGCAACACCTTACAGCGGGAATCCCTCAGCTTGCACGACACGGAGGGCACCATAGGACAACACCAAGATAAAACATACAACTCGTACCAATCTAGATCATCAATCAACTCAAGGACAAAAGATATCTACTCAAAACATCATAGGATGGCAACACATCATTGGATCATAATATGTAGCATAAAGCACCACATTCAAGTAGGGATTACAGCGGGGTGCGGGAGAGTGGACCGCGTAAAATAGATGAGGATGGTGATGATGATGGTGATATTGATGAAGACGATCACCGCGGCGATGATTCCCTTCCCGATGGCACTCCGGTGCCACCAAGAGAGAGGAGGAGAGGTACTCCCCCTTGTGCTTCCTCCTCCATGGCTTTCCCCCTCTGGTCCTTGGCCTTCATGGAGATGATGGCCCCTCCGAGATCCTCTTCCATGGCCTCCGGTGCTGATGGCCCCCTCCGGCAGGGTGCCGGAGAGGGCCTAGATTGATTTCTCGTGGTTACAGAGGCTTGCGGCGGTGAAACTTCTGATCTAGGTTAATTCCCGAAGGTTTCAGTATTTATAGGAATTTTTGGCATTGGTTTCACGTCAAGGGGGCCTCCCGGCTGTCTCGTGGGCAGCCCAGGACTCCTCTAGCCCAACTCTGATGCTCCGTTGTCTTCTTTTGGTCCAGAAAAAATCCTCAAAAATTAGCACGTCATTTGGACTCCGTGTGGTATCCCTTTTCTGTAAAACACTAAAACAAGGAGAAAACAGAAACTGGCACTGGGCTCTAGGTTAATAGGTTAGTCCCAAAAATCATATAAAATGACATATAAATGCTTATAAAACATCATAAATGGATGAAATAATAGCATGAATACTTCACAAATTATAGATACGTTGGAGACGTATCAGAGGCATCGGGCCGTGCTGACCAAACGACATCGTTCTCCTTCCTAGCCTTGTCGGCGGCAGCCCACGATCTTTGCCCAACTCTCCTCAGCAGCGCGTGTGGCCGCTTCTTTCTTGCGGTAGTGTGACTCTCTTTTCTTGAGTGCTTTCTACCCTTTCCGCTCCTTCTGTGTGGTTTTGGCCGCCTCTTGCTACACCACCCATTCGGCCTTGGCAGCTTCGAAGTCGGCCAATGTACGTATGCGGTCGCGGGTGTTGATGAACTCGACGTGGCGGGATGTCATCGACTCTTTACCAGTTAGTGTGTGGTCACGGGCGGCGAGGAACTCGGCGCGACGGGATGCCATTGCTTCCTTACCAGTTAGTGTGCGGTGCGGTGGCATGAACAATGCTTGGAGAGTATAGTGCAGTGTTTTTTTGAGCACTCGAGATCCATATATATGATGTGGCAGTGCGCGCCCTGGCTACGGACGCTTGTGTGCTGACACGACGCTCCCTAGTAGCGCTTGCATGCATGTTGCCATAGAGCTTGCATGGTCGTCGAGAAGCTGAGCCGTCGTCATTGCGTGCTGCGAGCCGCGCAGTCTTGTCGATAAATCGGGCGCACTCGGTGTTGCGTGCGACAGTCGCATGTTCTCGATCGCGTCGACAAGCCTACATAGCTCGACATTAAAAGCGAGCTCTCACATGCATGCTAGCGTTACTTCTCTTCACTTTCGCCAAACATTTCGCAAACAATTTCTTCATGAAATCGTTTGCGACAAAAAATGTATTTTGGAAAGTGCACATAATGGCCTAAATATGGTAAATGATCCTGGAAAAGTGTCAAATTTGAACACGATGCATTGTAGGGTGTATGTTGATCCTAGAAAAGAAAACTCAAGGACAAACGATGAAGGAAATTTGGATTACCATTCAATCTGGTGATTTCCCTCTTGAAACCACGAAACATTGTCGGTGATGGTTTAATTTATGAAGAGCGTGTATAACGACATTAGCCAAACCATCTCAAAAATTTACCACAACATGATGTGGTCATACCATGGCACCATGTCAGGTATCATGTTTTTCATGCATGTTTTCATTTTTTTAGAGTTGACTCTTGCCACACATATCCTTGAAATATATCCCCATTCCTTGTAAAAGGTATGAAACTTTAGTAAATACGACAAGTATAATGTTTCAGACCATTTTTGTGTATTTTTTCATGCACTAATTGTGTCAATTTAAATTCTGTGCATTAATGACTAGAAATGCACATAATGGCCTAAATATATTAGATGAGTCTGGGAAAGTGCCAAATTTACACACAGTGCATTATAGGGGGTATGTTGATCATGGAAAAATACTCAAGGACAAAC